>OY728162.1:1065202270-1070202270 GCA_963277665.1 Viscum album
GAAAGTATTTATAATCCCCCTATATATTAATTAACATGTGAGAAATAAATGGTTTTCATGAATATTTCTACAAAACATGATCATAATACATCATGAGAAAGAAGGTGGAGCGTATCATTAGAGAATATACCCAGTGAATCATTAGAAATTTTAAAGTATGTTGACATATATAAAAATACATTATAATATAATTAAAAATTTCCATTGAAAAATAAGAAGAAACTCCCATTATAATTTTAATAACTTTTATTTCAAAATAAATATTTTAAAAAATAATGGGAACATAAATTACTTTGAAAACCCATGAAAACATATAAAAGAATATTCATAAATGTAACTAAAATTTTTAGAATGAAAATTGATTCTTGTGAAAAAACATTTAGAAAATATTCCTTTCAAACTTTTTAAAGAATGTCAATAGAAAATGACCCATGTGGAAAACATTAAAAAATATTCATTTCACAGGTTTAAATAAAGTAAAAATAAAAATAAAATGGCCATAAAGAATCATATAAATATAGAGAAATACATTTATAAATTAAAATAAATAATATAAACTAGGAGGAGAAATATTCTTTATAGAATATATGAGATAATGTTAACTCTAATTATAGGGAACCATTAAATTAAATTTCTAACCAAAGGAAATTATAATGGTAAGGAGACATTTAAACCCCAGAGATAACCAAAATAGAATAAAATATATGGGGATTTAAAACGAAAAAATATATAATTTTTTCTAAAATAAATTTATTCATAAACAATCATGATTTCAATGTGGTATTGGAGTGAAACCCTTATGTCTTTTTTAAATTTTTAATCAACACCCCTTGATAAAGATAACCTTATATGGATTTGTAAATCCCTTGAATTTTATGAAAAATTATTATAAAAGGAATTATTGGGTATTATATACACCCAAAAAATGAGTTTATAATATGAAACATATCTCAATGATGGGAAATTAATATTAAAATCCCTTACCTTATACTTCTTAAAGGTTGGATACACTCTAACTCATTTGATGGAATCAATCCTTATCTTAATATTTTCCATTAAAATGAAGGACTTATGCCTCTTTTTTGTGATCAAAGGTTTCCAAACATTTCATCAGGCTTTAGGAAATAGAATTTGTGTAGTTATTAATTAAAAAACCAAAGGATATAAGTTTTTTAGAGAAGCTAGAATTTATATTCCTCTATAGGTGAAAATGAGGAACATTTATTTGGAAACTAAAGTTAGGTGAAAGGTAAAGATGGAATAACATGATATTTGGGTGATTTAATTACAAAGAATTGGTGAAATATATAGGGTCAACTCGTATACCTAACAATGGACTTCTAAAATGTCTAAAAAACAATTAAATTACATAAAATTTAATCAATTTTAATTTACCTCCTTTTACTTACATTTTACCTTGCTTAATTATTTAACATGGTAATTATTTATTTGATAAAAATATAAGATGACTAATATTACCTAATTTAGACATGATGATTCAAAATTTGGAATCCATTTAATATAATTCAATTTCTAAATATGATAAATTTTATTTTTAAATGTAAAAAAATATATTTATAAAAAACTAGTTTTGTAGAAATCTGACTTTTGAAACATTAAGTGTTCTTATTGTTATTTTACATAAATTACTAACCATCACATGAGTTCTAACATATTTCATTAAACATATAAAAATTAAATTTTAATAAAATCATCCTTAAACCATAATATTAAAGTTTGTTAAAATAAAAAATATATAACACATTAAAAGAAACACTTTTTAGAAAATTATTTTTCTAAACATTAAATGATTTAATTATTATTTACAACCAATTAAGAATTAATGTATAAATTTTTATTCATTTTTTTATATATATAAAAAATAATTTTAATTAAATTTTATAATCCAAATATAAAAAATTACTTCAAAATAAAAACATATTATATATAATAAAAACAATGTTTTTAAATAAAACATTTTTATTTAACCATGAATAATAATATTAATATTATATACATTACCATAGTTATTTATTAAATTTTATTAATTTTTTTAAATAATAATTCCTTTAATTTTATCAATTAATTTTATTAATATCATTATTTCAAAGTATTAAATTTAATAAAAATACATTATTAACAAAATATTGTTGTTTTATAATCAATGAAATTTCACAAAGTGGATTAGTATCATTCAAATTCATTCAAGAATATTTTATTTTATTTTAAATAAGTTATTTATAATGAAAATGTAATTTGTTTGACATCTAAATAATCGTTATTTATATTAATTATATACTGATGATTCCAAAATGGTAAGATATTTAATTGTACAATACCTGACAATTATATACCCTTTAATAATGGTCATATAATGGTTATATTACTCGCATTACATTCTTAAAATTAATTACATTATAACTTCACAAATCAAACCTATAATACCTATTATTCTCATTTTGGATTTTACAACATGTTTTCTCTTTTCATGATGTTCTATCTCATTGTGGTTTCAGTTTCACTATTAGTGATTCGTGAGTTTAAAGATAATCTAGGGTGTGTTCTACTTATAAAGATATTATTCTTTTTTATTTATTTTCACTTTTAATTTTCTTCATTTTTAGGGGATTTAATCATCCATGGTATGTAATACTCCATGGTATGAAATAATTGGTATCTTTTACTTTTATTGTAATGTTCCGTTATTATTGAATAAAGTGTTGTTATTTTGATTCATATCATGTATGATTTATTTTTAGTCATGTTTATATTCATCATAAAGAATAAAAAATTAATCTGGGGAAATAAAAAAACATACTTTAATCTAGAATATTATAGGGTTAAAATAGAGTTCCATGCTGTCTAGGAAGGATTATTAGTAATCTTGGATTTAAAGTCTCCGATGAAGAAATAAAGGTTAGGTTGGAGTTTCATGTCATCTATAAAAGATTAATGTTATTTTGGGATTTAAGGTCTTTAGGTGGAATAAATGGTTATGATGAAGTTTTATGCTATCTTGGAAAGATTAAGGATATTGATGCATCTTAAAGACAACATTAAATCCCCTATAAGAGAAAAATTAGATATTTATATTGTTCTTAAATCATACTAACTAAAAAGGCATAACATGGTGGTAGTATGGGTTCAATCCCCCAAAGAACGGGGAACACAACAGCCACTCATGACTAAAGGTTGGGTATACACAATTTAAATTGGATTATTTAAATGAAAATAATTATTTAAATTAAATAATTATATACAAATAGAAAAGTGTGGAAGAGAAATAAATCAGTTCCATGGGTGATTTTACAAATTATAAATTCTAACTTCACCTACAAAATAATTATATCCACTAGCTGCGCAATCAATAAATTTTATCAATATTATAAATGGTCAATCTCTATCAATATACACAAGAATCTTAATTTCTCATGTATGGATGAATTAAAATAATCAAGATGCATTAATATCAAATTGAAATTTCATAAGAATAATAAAATCTAGTGTTTTTGAATTAATTACCTTTATCATGTTGGGTTTTTTCAAGTACCAAACACACTAGTTTAGCTATATAATAAAAAATGTGATAATAATGAATCAAAACACAATACCAATTGAATAAAACCATCACTTAAGTGAAGAATTAAATAGAAAAATTCAACATGAACCCACTTCAACTGATTTTACTCCACCATATGGGGTTTATTCAATCATTGTGGGGTGATCGTTGATGATGAATAAACCAAAACCCATAGCATAGAGATTAGATGAAAGATAATAAATAGAAAATAATTTAATTAAACTATAAATCATTAAATATTATAGTGAAATAGAAAATAGTAAATAAGTAATATAAATCCTAAAACGGTGAATGGTTTCCAGGTTGGAACCCAAGAGGTAGCCTTCTAATGGAAAAATCATAGCTCTGTAAATGAATTCTGGTAGAATAATGCCCCTCAATTTATAGACACCCATGGTGATCAGGTTTTATTTAATTCTCCCATTAAATTCATTATTAATTATTCATAGGTCAATCTCAATGATTAATGGTAGTGTGGGTCATAATAGGTTGGTCTCCATCGAAAATCCACATCAAACTACCAAATTTGGGCATGTACACCATATTTCAAGGCATGACATATGTGTCACACCCTGAATATTGTGGGTTGTCCTCTAATATTCATTTATCTACAACCAGAATCACTTCATGAATATAGACCATGTCCCGAATAGTATATATGATGTTAATTGGAGATTTACTACACATTCAGCTTAGTTTTTCCATGTCTCTTCAGTTTTGATCCCCAAATGCATCCCACGGGCATCTTATATTATGGAAAGCCTTCTTTTAGTGGAAATATAATTATGTTTGGAAACTTTTTCTTATCTTCAACAAAATATTGTGTCATTTGGATTCAATACACAATTTTATCTTCATCATTATTTTCCATTGTAGCAATGTTCCGCTTTGTGGTATGGTGTGAAGTGCCTTCATCTTCCCATAATTTCATGATTTACTCCATATTGTCCGAAATTTATATCTACCATTAAAATACATAAAATGTAAAAATCAAGAATGAATCTCATATTCAATCAATAAATATTCAATGAAATGAAAAATAAAATCCCATAAAAATATGTATACCAAATAAGAATATATTAGATATGTTGGTATTTAAGTCCTCTTAAGAGAACTTGAAGGTTATTTTAGAGTTTCATTACATCCAGGAAGGATTAAGGGTGTGTTAGGATTTAAGGTATCTTGAGAGGAATTACATATTATGTAATAGTTTCCTTCCTTACTAAAAGGATTAAGTGTATGTTGTGATTTAAGATCTATAAAGAGTGCTTAATGGTTACACAAGAGTTTCATGTCTTCCAATAAGACTTTTAGTTTATTTTGGGATTTAAAGTCATATAGGATGACTTAAGGGTAATGTTGGAGTTTTGTTCCATCCAGGAAGGCTTAAGGTTTCAATGGGATTTAAGGAATCCTAGAAGGACTTAACAGTTATGTTGGGATTTAATGTCTTCTAGGAATACTCAAGGGTTACACATGGATTTAATGTCTCCCAAGAGGACTTAATGTGTACTTTTATTTAAGGTCTCTCAAAAGTAATTAAGGGTTTCACTAGAGTCCCATGACATTTAATAATTATTTAAGGTTACACTAGAGTTTTAATCTATCTAGAAAGGCTTAAAGGTTATGCTATATTTTTATGTTATCTAAGAAGGATTAATGTTATGTTGATACTAATGGTCTCCCTATAGGTATTAAGGGTTATTCAATAGTTTCATTTCATCCAGAAATCATTAAGGTTACACTAATATTTAATGTCTCCCAGGAGGACTCAAAGGTTACATTAGATTTGTGTTCCATCCTGAAAGGATTAAGGGTTGTTTTGGGATTTAAGGTCTACCAGGAGGACTTAGAGGTATTATGGGATTTATGTTCTCTCAATAGTACTTAAGTTACATGGGTACTTATGTTCTCCTGGTATAAATTAGAGGTACATTGGGATTTAAGTTTATCTAGGAGGATATAGTGGTCACACTAGAGTTTCATGTCATCCATGAAGGCTTTAGGGTTACACGGATATTTAATGTCTCCAAGGATGACATAAATGTATTGAAAGTGGGTGCCCTAGACCCAACTTATATATCTAATTTGATTACAATTACATGTATAAATTTTGATATATACATGTTTTTATCTTACCATAATAATGTTTATACTTCTATTACCACTATATTTATGGTAATGTCCATGGATTACATGTCATATCAAAAGTTTATAGTAGTTCCCAGGCTATAATGAGGACCTAGAGATACGATGAAAGTAATCTTGAAGTAATTTTAAATGTTCCAAATATAGAATACTAATAGGAAATAGATGATGTGTGACTATTAGGTGATGGGGGATCATAAGCATTGATACTTCTTCTCATGAAGTTTTCACTTGGTGATCTCTAGTAGTTGAGATCATGAGGACGTACCCACCAATAGTAACACCACATGTTTCAGGTGTCATTAGTTGTTCATATCTATAAACATGTGTATTGGTATCCTAACTTGATATCATTATAAATGTGTTCTATTTGATCACATACTTTGATTCAAGGTAAAAAACCATTAAATTGAATTCATTGAGAGGTAGCTTGTGTTGGGTGTGTCATTGGTGGTATGATATTGGTTGAATGGTCATGATATAATTTGTCACTTCTGAGTAGATAAATTTATATATCAGGATTGGTTGATCAGGATGGTAGTACTTCATAAATAACTTTCCATGGTAGTCAAAGGTAATGTAACAAATCATAATTTCCATGTATTATTTTTAAATAATATATGGAATTATTATGAGACCAGATGCTAAGACGACGTGTGATTACGAGGCTCAGAGTGCCCAGAACAATTGCATGAAAATATTAAAATATTCAATATCATTCTTGCGCAGTTTTCCTGAAAAAGTGGAATAACATATAAATGGATTCCTATATCAGAAATATGAGGGCATCGTTGTGTTCAAAGCAGTGACTTTACCTTAGGCGGGGCCTAAGATCGACTGGCACGGGTCGACTGTGGAAATTAATTTTTTGATGTTTAAATAAATAAAATAAATGAAGTTTTATTTTATTTAACATTACACGGAAACATATAAATAGTTTTCTTTTTAATAAATTTTTTTAGATAATTCAAGTTTATCATCGTAACACTGGAATTCCTCTAAAATGCGAAGAAGGATCTCTCTCCAACAAACGTAGGCTGATCGAGGATCGATGATGATGCAACCTTCGTTCTTCATCAACAAAGGATCCAAACTCTTGGTAGGGAGGTTGTTCCTTTCTGATTTTCCACATTATTTATTTCTACGTTGAATGCAGACTAATCCACAAAAATATTATCTTACAGATCAATCGTGTGTTGTGGGTGGGATTTGTTGCGAATTAGCAGGATACGATTTAATCTGTTTTCTAACCCAAATCACACGGATCTTTATCGTTTCCCAAGAACACTTTGTCAATGATGTTAAACCTTTCCTATGTGTGTGTCTCCCTCTGTTCTATATATATTCATTGTTGGAACCCTGTGGTTCCCAGCTCAACATTGTTGGGCAGTTCTGAGCATGATCGAACTCACAGATTTGAGGTAAACTGACAAAAGAGGTCATAGCAGGGTAGATCAGCTCACGAGGAACTCAGATCTACGATCACACCAAATTACAAGAATCGAAGGATCCCCAGTGGTCTGCAGAAGGGAACACCGGCGTGAGTCCAACAGGGCAGTACAGAGAGGCACGGCGGTGGCGCCAGTGAGGTGAGGCAGTGGTGGATAGAGCAACGGTGGCTGGAGGCAGCGGCGTGTAGTGGTCAGCAAAGAACGATCGAGATGTGGTAGGTGGACCATGTGGATAGAGAGGGAAGATCTGTGTAGAGGTTGTGGGACGCGGGGGCCAGAGTGGATCGAAGCTGTGGGTGGCGGCCACAGAGCGCATGGGATTCGGGGATAGTAGAGGCAGCGAGCATGTGGGGACCGTAGTCCAACGGGGTGCGATGCAATGCAGAGGGTCCACGGGACTAGAAGGCATGAAGTCCGGCTAGACCACATACTATGGACCAGACCGGACCACATGTGTGCGAGCTGAACTAGAGGACCTGAGCAGCTCCATTGGACCATCAGGCTGGGCCAAGCAGCCCAGCGGGCTAGGCCGGGCCATACTGGTTGGCTGGAGTAGGTCGTGTCAGTCGGTGGGTCGAGCTGAATCTGGTGGGTTGGATCAGACCCAGACCGGACCCAGTCAAACCTTTTTATGAAAACAATCATAACATTCAAACCATGTTTCTATTTGACGAGCTATTCAGAGTATTGGGACCCTTGTGATGAGATGGTCCTTTTGAAATACTCTAAGTTAGTTTTTTTGGAAGTTTGAATATGAACTAATGTCTTTAAGAGTAGGTTCTCCCAAAACGATCACATTACGAGAAGAATCGTGTGGCTGGCTATGACTTTGAGACTATGTGACTTTGAGACTACGTGACTTTCTGAGACTATGTGACTCTCTAAGACTACATGAATTATTAAGGCTACATTTCTTACTAAGACTACATTTCTTACCGAGAGTACGTGTCTTATTGGGACAGATTGTCTCTTCGGGACTACCTATCTTATAAGTACTGGGTGTTTTTTGGATTACATTAGATAATTCTATTTTGTGTACTATAGGACTATACCTATGTGAGATGACCATGTATCTTCTTTTTGGTACACTTAATGTATCTTATTTGTGGTATAATTTGTGTATTTGTTTGTGGTATACTTCATGTATTTATTTTTGGTATACTTCGTATATTTTTTTGTGGTATACTTCATGTATTTCTTTGTGGTATTCTTTGTATAGTTCCATTATGGTTTCAAGGTGTCCTAATGAGTATTGTTTTACTCACCCATGCATGGGATTTTCCAACACATGTCATGTCTTGTGCAAAAGATAGAAACTTTGATGGAGTCCTAGGTGGACCAGGACTAGGTGGTTCTTAGAGAGACCATAAAGTCAGGGTGTGCTCCTACGGCTTCAGACATCTAATCAGTACCTTTTCATTTAGGTAGTGTTTTATGTGGATGAGTTTCAGGATCTTGTGTATTCACTTTTTTAGAATATTTCTTTTAGTGGGATTTTATTCTGTCCCTATTTACCTTCCAGTTTTCTATTGTTGTACTCTGTGTTTGGTATCTTAGTGTATGAATTCATTGTTTATTTAGTGTTTTTATGTTTCAACATTTTGGATTGGAGATATGTTCGTGTGTATAGGTACTTAGGAAAATACCTCCCATTTTTGGGATATGCCTACTCAATGCTAGTCACCAGCCCCCGACCTATTGGATGCAGGCTTGGGGTACTCATGGAATGGGTCCCTTTGGATCGGTTTGTGACAGAGTGGTATCAAAGGGGGTCAGTTATACTTAAGGACTCGGAGTTTGTGAAGTTGGTTTGGGTAAATAGTGTTAAGTGTTTTAAGTTTGTCTTTCAAGCTAGGGATTCCAATGTTGGTGCGGTGACTAATGTATCCATACACCAAGACTCTGGACACCTAATTTTCAACTCGGTCCATGAAAACACTAATTGTAGGGAAAACAATTTTACATGAATTATATAGGACTTGGGTGTGTTCTCATGTCCTTCTTGAGTCATCTCACCAGATATACTCTATTGACTCTGGTACATCTTGTTCTATTTTAGGATGCCTCCATGTAGATAGCCAACCAGGATTCTATTTCATGATCACAAGGATGATCTTCCAAGAGATGAGGCATCAGTACAGGGGCATGTACCGGAGATAGCACCTCCGGTTGGTTTACTAGCGATACCACCACCTGTTGAGCAACAGTTTCTACCAGTGCTACCAGTTGAGGATGCACATAGGCTGAGTGCATTGCATGAGTTCCATAGGTAGTGACCTCCTAGGTTTTGAGGTGAGAAAGACACCTAGGTAGATGAGGATTGGTTGGAGGAAGTTACACATTTCTTCTGCCTTGTGAGGATTCCTTCCAATCATATGGAAGTCCTAGCTATGTTTCTTCTTCAGGGCTCTTTGGGGAGATGGTGGAGATTAGTGACCCAAACACATGATGATGTGACTCTCTCTTAGGATGAATTCGAGCATCTATTTAGAGAGGATTTATTTCTAGATACATTACACTTAGTTCTCAATAACATAGTGGTGTGGGGATCCTAGGGAAGAGCGATTCGATTGAAGGACAGGATGTGTTACTCCGAAAGCGGTTGGGGACATCTGGCTTGAGATTTTTCAAACTATCATGTGACTGATCAGGAGACAGTTGAGGTACCACCAAGACAGAGACAGATATATAAACAAGGTGTTTCGTATGGAGATGGATGTGGAAGAGGAGTGTGTAGGGTATAAGGAGGTGGACATAGGTTCGATTTATTACCACCACCACCCCCAGGTGGTCCACGAAAAGTTTAAGGAGTTTGTGGATAGGAACGAGGTCAGCTTTAGGAAATGAAGGATTATGAACCCGAGTCTCTATAGATGATTAAAGATATGATCTATGTATTTTACACCTTAGATATAGTTTTTATAGACACAGGTTCTAGCCATTATTTTCTTTCCATGACCTTTGTTCAAGACTCGGAGATTCTGGTGGAACTGTTAACTCGAACCTTGAGTTTAGAGACTCCTACGTGAGGGGATTTGATGATCACACATTGATTCTGATAGTGTGACCTTAATCATGGAGGTTATAGTTTCAGTTTAGATATCTTATTAGTGGCATCAAGGCCTTACAATATCATTCTCAGTATGGATTGGTTATCCATAGTCCATGCTCATATTGACTGTTTTATGTGCAGAGTGTGGTGTTTCTATAGTGATGGGACTATGTTTTCCTTTTTTAGTGAAAATAAAAACTAAAAAGTGTAGGATGGACTCACACATAAGAGAGTGTATCTGATCATTCATTAGTTGGATATCCTGAACCTTAGAGAAGTGGATGGTATGAGTCCTCAGTTTCCTATAGTGGTGGAGGTGTATGATGACATCTTTCCTGAGGATGTTCCAAGATTACCTCCCCATAGGGAGGTAGAATTCTGCATCGAGATATAACTTGGGATAAAACTAATATCTACACCTTCATGTCATATGGCTCTCGTAGAACTTTGTGAGATGAGGGACAGTTGGAGTACTTACAGAGGAAGGGATTCGTGACACTTAGTGTTTCACCCTGGGTAGCCCCATTTTTGTTTTCCAACATGGCAGATGGGAGCTTGAGGTTATGTGTGAACCTCCAGCACCTGAACTAGGTGACTTTGAAGAACAAGTATCCACTACTGAGGATCAATGAACTCTTTGATCAGTTTAAAGGGGCACAGTGGTTCTCAAAAATAAACCTTAGATTGGTCTATCACCAACTTTGAGTATGAGATGAGGATATAATGAAGATAGCTTTCAGATGTTGATATGGCCATTAATAGTAATTTTTGATTTCGTTTGGAAAGACAAACACCCCAGAAGTGTACATGGTACTCATGAACAGGATCTTCCAACCTTACTTAGACCAGTTCATGGTGGTCTTAATTGATGACATCCTAGATTACTTGATGTATGAGGAGGAGCATGTGATACACTTGAGGATAGTCCTAGAAACAATCTGAGAGCACCAACATTACAAGAATCTATCAAAGTGTCGATTATGGATATGAGAGGTCTATTTTCTTAGAAATTTCATTTCAAAGGTTGGGGTAGTAGAGGATCTAGCAAAGATAGAGGTGGTTCTTTCTTGGGAACCACCCAAGAGTGTTATTGAGGTGCAGAGCTTCCTTGGTTTGGTTGGTCACTATTGAAGGTTTGTACCCAAATTTTCCAAAGTTGCAGCATCCTTGATAGAATTGACATGAAAGGGGCAGCCTTTCATGTGTATGAAGAAGTTCCAGGAAATTTTTTAGTAGTTGAGGCAGATATTGACGAGTTCTCCCATATTGATATTATTGGAAGAGGGTGTCAGGTATGTGATGTTCTTTGATGCATCAGGAATCATATTTGGTTGTGTCCTAATATATGGTTAAGTGGTTATTTCCTATGTTTCATGATATTTAAGACCACATGAGAAGAACTACATGACCTGTGATCTTGATTTAGTAGTGGTGGTCTTTGCATTAAAGATGTGGTGACACTACCTAATGGGAGATCGATTTATCATCTACTCTAACCACAAGAGTCTCATGTATATCTTCTCTCAAAAAGATCTAAACTTGAGATAGAGGCAATGGATAGAGTTTCTCTAAGACTATGACTTTGAGATTTTTTATACACCTAGGAAAGGGAATGTGGTGGAAGATCCTCTCAGTGGGAGATCCAGTTCATAGTTTCTTAGTAAGACATTAGAGCAGTTGGCCTTGTTGTAGATATCCTTTGTGGATGGAGATGGAACAAATTACCTCCAAATGATGTTTTTTACCCCTCTGTTCTTACAAAGAGTCAGGGTGGTACATCTTGGAGATACCTATTGTGATACTTTACATGCTCATATGTCCACAGGGCATGCCCCTAATGGATATTCGAAAGGTGGGGAGAACATAGTTCTTTTCAAAGGACGCACAGTGGTACGGATTGTGTTATGGGAGGAGGTTCTTGAGGGAGTTCCATACATCCCCTTTAGCAGTATATCCTAGTGTGTCAAAGATGTACCAAGACATCTGACATCAATTCTGGTGGTTGAGGATGAAGAAGGAAGTGGCATAGTTTGTTTCTAGATGCCTCACTTTTCAGCAAGTGAAGGTTGTGCACCAGGTTCTAGTGGGTTTAACTTAATACCTTAAGGTTTCAAAGTGGATGTGTAATGGGATATCAATAGAAAATGTGACAAGGTTTCCACATACATTCAGGGGGAACGATACCATCTAGGTGATCATTGACTGACTCACCAAGTCAGCCCACTTCTCAGCGATTTGGGATCAGAGTTCTGTAGAGATTTTGGGACACCTCTACATGTAGGAGATAATTCAACTCTGTGGAGTTCCATTGAATATATTATCAGATCATGATTCTCTCTTTACATCCTAGTTGTGCAAGGTATTTCAAGAGGAATTTGGGACTTAGTTGAGCACAACTTTTTTCCCACATATGGATATCCAGACTGAGTAAACCATATAGGTTCTAGAGGACATGATAGGTGATTTCATCCTATATTTTGGCCACAATTAGGAGGATCACCTACCCCTAGTGGAGTTTGCGTACAACAATATCTATCATTCCACAATCAGTATGGGACTGTTTAAGGCCTTGTACGGGAGACCCTATAGGTTGCCACTTTTTTGGATGGACCCAGGAGAGTCAGCACCCATGGTCATAGATTTGGTGTAAGTGACTACAGAGAAGGTGCGAGTCATCTAGGAGTGGATGAAGACTACACAGAGTCATTAGAAGTTTTATGATGATCGATGATGAAGGCCTTTATAGTTCGATGAGGGAGACCATGTGTTCCTTTGGGTCTCTCCTCATCATGGTATATAGATATTTGGCCAGGGAGGAAAGATATCTCCTAGGTTCATCAGCCCTTTCCAAATACTACGCCGAGTTAGTGAGGTGGCGTACCGCTTAGCTCTACCTCGGCAGTTAGAGCAGGTGCATGACTTCTTCCATGTGTCACAGATGAGGATATATGTACATGATCCATCACACATCTTTTACTGGGGAGATATAGATATTAACGATGTGGAGACTTTTGCGAAGTAGCTGGTGGATATTGAGGATCAATATGAGAGGATCCTTCATGGGTGGTCGATTCATCTGGTGCGTGTTTAGTGGTATCATGGTAATATCAGGGAGAGTACATGGGAGTGGGAGGATCAAATTCATGATCAAGACCCTCATTTGTGTGTATAGCCTTTTGTTTTGGATTTTGGGTACGTAAAGCCCTTAGGTGGAAAGAATGTAACATCTCTAAATTTCCATGTATTATTTTTTAATATTATAGGAAATTATTATTAGACTAGGTGCTAAGATGGCATGTGATTCCAATGCTTGGAGTTCTTGGAAAAATTTCTTGAAAAATATTAAAATATTAAATATAATTCACACATAGTTTTCTTAAAAAAGTGGAGTAACTTCTAAATGAGTGTCAGGATTAGAAATATTAGGCCACCATTGCATTCATAGTAGCAACTTTACATTAGGTGGGGCATAACATCGATTGGAACGGGTTGACTATGAAAAGTAATTTCTGGATGTTTAAAGAAATAAAATAAATTAGGTTTTATTTTATTTAATGTTACGTGGATACGTATCAATAGTTTTCTTTTTAATAAAATTTTTCAATTAATTCAGGGTTATCATCATAAACCTATAATTTCTCTGAAAGGTGTAGAATGATCTCTCTCTAATGAATGCCAGTAGATCAAGGATTGACGACGACGTTACCTCCGTTATTCATCAAGAAAGGATCCAAAATCTAGGTAGGGTGGTTGTTTCTTTGTGATTTTCCCTGTTCTTGATTTCTATGATGAATGCGGACTAATCCTGGAATAGATTAGCCCATGGATTGATCATGTGTTGCGGGAGGGATTTGTAGTGGGTTAGCGGGATTCAATTTAATATATTTTCTAATCCAAATCCCCCAGATATTTATCATTGGCCAAGAACGCTTTTCCAACAATGTTAAACCTTTTCTATGTGAATCTCCCCCTCTGTTCTATGAATTATTCATTGTTGGAACCCTACGATTCATGTCTTGACGTTGTCGGGTGGTTCTGAGCACAATCAGACCCCCAGATTCGAGACGAACCAATAGAAGAGGTCGAAGCAAGGTAGATCGGGTCACGAGGAGCCTAGATCTACGATCGCACCAAATTCAGGGCATTGGAGGATCCCTTATGGTCCGTATAAGGGACCACTAGCATGGGTCCAGTGCGACGGTCCATCAAGGGATGGGGGCGATGCTATAGAGATGAGGCGGCGGTTTCAGGAGTGGTGGTGGCTGGAGGAAACGGTTGGAGCAGCGTGCGGAAACTGGAGTGACGGTGTCTGAAGGCAGTGGAATACGGTGGTCAGTGGAGTCCAAGAGAGGCGTAGTAGGAGGACCATGTGGACATGGGGACAGAGTCATGTGGAGGTCGTGGGACATGGAGGCTAGAGTAGAGCGGAGCCATGGGCAGCTGCTGCGGAGTGCACGGGAGATGAGGACAACAGAGACAGTGAGTGCATGGGGGTCATAGGCCAGTGGGGTGTGATGCAATGGGGAAGGTCCATGGGACTAGAAGGCACACGGTCAGGGTGGACCAGACAGGACCACGTGATTTCAGGTCGGACCATAGGATTTGGGCTAGATCGGGCCGGATCGGGTCGGACCAGGTCTAACCTTTTTATGAAAATAGTCATAACTTTTAAATTGTGTTTCTATTTGATGATCCATTTGTAGCATTGGGACCCTTACAATAATATGGTCCTTTTGAGATACTCCAAGTGATTTTTTTTTTGAATTGTACATACGACCTAATGTATTGAGTAGTAGGTTCTCCCAGAACGATCATGCTACGAGCGGAATCCTATGGGTGACTGTGACTTTGAGACTATGTGACATTGAAACTATGTGAATTTATGAGACTACATGACTTTATGTGACTATGTGACTTACTAAGACTACGCGTCTTACTGAGACTACATTTCTTACTAAGACTACGTGTCTTATCAGAACTGAGTGTCTCATCGGGACTATGTGTCTTATCAATACTGGGTATTTTGTGGATTATGTCATATAATCTTGTTTTGCATACTATAGACCTATACTCATGTGATTTGACCATGTATCTTCTTTGTGGTATACTTCATGTATTTCTTTTTGGTATACTTAATGTATTTCTTTGTGGTATACTTCGTGTATTTTCTTATGGTATACTTTTTGTATTTCATTATGGTATTATTTGTGTACTTTGTGGTTTCAGGGTGTCCTATTGAGTATTTTTTTACTCACCCCTGTATGGGATTTACCCACAGGTGTCATGCCTTGTGTAGATGATCGATGTTTTGATAGAGTTCTAGGTATACCAGGACCAGGCGGTTCTTGGAGAGACCAAATAGTCGAGGTGTGCTCCTATGGGTTCAGATAGCTAACCAGTACCTTTCCCTTGAGTTAGATTTTTTTTTGGATGAGTTTTAGAAACTTTTTTATTCACCTTTACAGACTCTTTCTTTTGGTGGGATTGTATTCTGACCCAGTTTACCTTCCATTTTTTTCATTAATACATTGTGGTTGGTATCTTAGTGTATGCATGCATTGTTTACTTAGTGTTTTTATGTTTCATCATTTTGGGATTGGAGATGTGTGCGTGTGTACAGGTACATAGGAAAATTACACCCATTTATGGGATATTCCTACTCAGTACTAGTCTCCATCCCTTGACCTATTAGCTGCATGCTTGGGGTAGTCACGACACAGGCCCCTCTGGAATGGGTCATGACAGATAAGTCCATCTAGTTATATCAAAAAATAATAAAGCAATAAAGGATGATGACACGTGTGTGCATCCTTATTTATGATATATCATGATACAATGATATTATATCACACATTGTGTGTTCATAAGATGGTGTCATTGTTATGACTATTCCTTGTCTCTTTAGGTATCTTAATGGTTTGTTATACCCCACTCTTGGTCTGTGAATACTATTCATTGTTATCGAGATAGGGGGTTAATGGATCAGACACAATAGTGCATTAAATATTCTACCTTATTATGGTTGTTAGGTATATAGGATATGGTGGATGCCACCACAGGTTCTGAGAGTTGTCCTTGTTTTATCGATTACCGATAAATAAATAAATTCATTATTATCTGAGTATAGAATAATTGGGTTGAATTTATTTATTAAAATTATTTACAAGTGTTTAAGTAAATACATGGAATAATATTATATGAAAAAATATTATTTTAATATTCAAGGTCCATTTAATATTAGCGGGAATTAAAATATGAGTTAATGACTCAAGTTTATCACATAATATATTTAATATATATTACAAGTATGTGATAAAATATAAATAATATTTATGAAGTAGTTAGTTCATTGTAACTATTTATTTATTTATTATTTAGTGAATTCTAAATATACGAGGTCCAAAAAACCCTAACAAGATATTTTGGACACCCACTATATAAGTATGGGATGAGCAATATTCCATGTACCATTAATTATTCGGAATTGATAAATTATCTCTTTTCCTGAATCCTAGAGAGATAAAATCTATATTCAAGTGGCCAATCCCTGAACGCATCCATGGATTGAAGGCATGGGATCAAGGTGATCATCATAACGTCAAATAAATTATCAGATCTCTATGATTGTACTTGGAATTTAAAAAATGACATATGCATGGATTCTTGAAGCGCATGTGGAAAATCTAGATGGGTTGGACCTAAGAGCCTTAAAGCAATGGTCATCGGTGATGTGCGACAGACAAGTGTACATTGATTTGAATGAGGTGCTCATTCTATTTTAATTTCTATGCTTTTATAATTCACACCAGATCCTCAGACCATGTTGGGGCTCATATCACTAGAGATGAAGAAGTCTTTTCACTCTGATGATGAAAAAATTTAAATCCTCAACCAACCAATTTCTGTTGTACACACTGATACCTTCAAATGATATCAGAGAGAGGTTGTAAATTTTATGATCTAAGAAAAATTAATTTGATTTAAATTTAAGAATAGGTTGTTAATTTGTTCCTATTGGAATAGACCATGTGTTGATCCAATTTTGAACAGCCAAGTTATGGTCATCCAGAAAATTTTATATGGATCTTTATAGTTTATTTTTGGTTAAAATTGAAAAAACTATATTTTATATATATGTTATTTTACAATGGAACAGTGAGAAATCAACAGAAAAAATTTAATGAAGGTGACCCGGATGAATTCTGGCCAAGTTCCAACCAAAATCCAGTGGTTGGATCTCCTCCAACCGGTGACCTGAATTATTCCATCGGGTGTAAACAAGAATAAAATATTTTTTTAAATTATAAAACAATGATCCTAAGAATATTTTTTAAAAAAATCATCTAATAATAAAAAATTTACAAAAGTTGTATGTGAATTTTGATTAGACCTAAAAAAGGAAATAGCCTTTTGAAAATTAGTTTGGTGGCATAAATATTTGTTTTTAGCAAAAAAAATTAAAAAATTTGAAAAGGGGTGGCTTCTTGTGGAAGCCACCTATAGATGCCACCTGGTTGGGTTCCCAGCCGAACCTGCGCACCCTCAATAGTGATTCCTTCCATTGACCATCCATATCCAATGTCTCCGCCTCAAGTTTCCTTGAATTCCACCTCCATCTTCGCCCCTCCTCATTGATACCACCACCGCACCATCTCCCTCGAACAGTTCCACCCCCCGATGGATACCCTACCATTGTTTCCTAGAACCGGCCGAACTAGGATTGTCATCGTGTTATTTCCCCATCCCAGTCTAAGTTGAGACTTCTACCTCTATCTAGTTGAGCCAACTGCCTCCCGTATTGTGACTAACCACTACAGCCTCACCAACCTCGTCTGACCACTCTGAGAACCAGAAACAGCCACCCCATCCTTAGTTTGGGTGACTACCGTGGTTCTTGAGCGACCTGACCTGACCCGTAATGGGATTGGTGGGTCCACTCGACCAGGAACTGCTTAGGGAGGGCCCTCCCACCCCATAATAGCACTGCATGAGGTCTGTCAAGCTTGAAGTAGGCTAGTGTCCGCCTGACCTAACCCGCAATAGGCCCGGGAGAGGATTCTGAGCCCAATAAAATTTTTAATATGACCAAAAAAAATTATTAGTTTTTGGATTAAAAATAATTATAATTCTATTCTTTAAAAAATAATAATTTAATTTTTTATAAAATTAAATTAATTTAATTTAATTTAATTTTTGGAATTAAAATTTAATTAATAACAGGACCAAATGAACTTAAATTATTTTAATTTAATTTAACCATTTAATTTATTTAATAACCCCCGAATTTAAATTTATAGAAATTTAATTTTATCACACTTTTATTTTACCTTTTAACTGGTCTTGAGCACTGACCATACCTATGTATGTTTAGGTCAATTTATTTAATTATTTATAACAATTGTGTCTAATGTTTGTAAAAAGTATTTAATTTTATGATGATTTGTGCATCATCTTATTTTAATTCAATATGTAGAAGGGTATGCGAGTTCATCCTCACATGTATGTATATTGCACTCCTTATATCCCCTCACCTACATGTGAGTATACTTGTATTATTTAATGATGATGAAGTAATTCATGGACCATGCCAAGATGAGGTGGTACCTCAGACGAGAAGTGAATATGCATGATCGAGGGTGAGCAGTGATATGAGTGAGGACTCAAATCAGGTATTATACCCCCTATGTAACTATTAATCCATTAAGTTTAAAATGGGTCAACCGAAATTAGATTCTCAAGACTATTTAGGTAATTATTTTCATTTTTGTATTATTTATTATTTTATTTTTGTACATTTTTACTGCAAGAACATATAAAATAATAACAAGAAAAAATGCATAAATATGTGATGAATCTTTTTCTATTAATTCATGTTTAGTTGTGAGTGTGACAACATATTTTGAACATATTTAATAGAAAAAATTTACATTCTTCAAGAAATATTTAAAATCAATCAAATATATATTAAGTCATACAGCCTTCTATTGGTCAAATTTTAACAAAACTATGTGTACAGGGTTCTCGTCATCCAAATTTGAGGGTGCATCCTACTACCAGGGAGTTCTTATGGAAGTAATGGGTTTACTTAACTAAATTTGGTATCCAAGAAGTATCCAAATATATATTTCTATCATTTTAGAGTAAAATCATTGAGCTAACCAAGGTTATGATTTTGATAAGTTGGGAAGTTGCTCAAAAGGTTAAGGAATTGCATGTTAATACAGTTAACCAAACTAGAGCCTACCTATAATCCCCCCAAGAAGTGGAATAACTAGATATTGTAGACTATTAGGAGAGTATTCAAGTATCATTTCCACTAGAATAATCTAGGGTAATATTATTTTGAATCTATTAGTGAGGGATACTAATATTCGATATAATAGTGGGATACATTTAATGATTTAATTGATTAATAAATAATGTATAGAATTTTAATCAAGATAAAGTACTAAATGCTAAATTTATTTATTATAGATAAAATTTCAATCACAAATACCAATAGATCTTTATCACTATGATTGATATTGGATAAAAAAATATCCTAACTATCCATGACTTCCATTAGTGGTACAGGCGCTTGCACATAGTATTATTCCAAGAGAGGAATCTTTATGTGTTAGAATCCTCACTTCCTGTTGATCCTACTTAGGAATTAAGCAAGGTGGATAATGATAAATGGAAGAAACATGTTGATGATTCACTATATGTAAAATATATCATGTTGTCATCTATGTCCATTCAGTTTCATAAAATGAATGAGGATGAATATTCCTATAAGATACTAACTCATCTCTATCAGTTATATCAGGAGAGTTCTAGGAAAGAAAGGTATGGAATATCAAGTTCACTTTATAGGTGTAGTCTAGAAAAAGGGAAACAATTAGGACCACATGTACTAAATATTATTGATTACATTGAGATAATTGAATCCCTTAGGTTCAAAATGAACTAACCACTAGAAACCAATCTCATTATTGCCTCTTTACCACTAATATTTTAGAATTTCATTATAACATGAATAAAATGAAAAATTCACTCCCAAATATTTTGGATTTAGTTCTCCAAGATGATAAGGACATGAAGAATACCATTCATCCAGTCCTTATGGTGAAAAGAGTAGTAAGGGAAAGGGTAAGGGTTTTAAGGCTAAGCTTAATCCAAAGACACTGATGCACCATCCATACAATAAGACAAAGATACTAAGGGAGATAAATGAGTAAGAAACTTCCTAATTTCTATGTGTAAATAAAGTCCACTAGAAGAAGAACTTCAAAGTTGGGAAGATTAAGAAAGGTCATTCTTTTAATTTAGCTATTTTTTTCATTGAATGAAATATTTCATTATCTAAAATTTGTATATTGGATACAACATGTGACTTGCACATTTTTATTAATATACAGGAACCAAATAGATTCAATAATATTGAAAAAGTAAAAGTGGATCTCCATTCTGCAAGTGGTTCGAGTCTATCATCCTTGTCAGTGGAAGATTATCATCCAACGTTTCCTAGTGTTTTAGTTCTTGTGTTGAATAATTGTTATTATATACCTTCTGTAACCAAAAATATAATCTCAGTATCAATTTTGAACACTATGTGATATTATTTCAACTTTGGAAATAAATTTTTCCTATTTTATAAGGATAACATATGTTATAGTATAGTGAATCTTAATAATGATTTTTATATACTTTAACTTGAAAACCCAGTAATGATAATTAATGAAAAAACAAGCGATCATGGATCATATACTATTTTCCTATGTAAGTTTAGGCTTGGTCAGGTAAACAAGAAGAGTTTATATAAATTAAATCAAACAGGGTATTTAGACTCATTTTAGTTAAAACCCCTGGATGTATGTCACACATTTTTACAAGGTAAATGGCCAAAACAACCTTTTATGGGAAGGGATAAAGAGCCATTAAATTACTAGAATTAATTTATACTGACGTATGTGGTCCATTTCCATTAGAGGAAAGGGTTGGGATTTTATCCTTCATTACTTTTACCAGTGATTATAGTAGGTATGGATATATCTACTTAATGTGGTATAATTTAGATTCCTTTGAGATGTTTAAGGAATACCAAAATAAATTAGAAAACCATCTTGGTAAGAATATTATGGTACTTTTCTTAGACTGAGGTAGAGAATATCTTAAACTAGATTTCATTGATCACTTGAATGAGTGTGGGATATAATCCTAACTCGCACCTCCTTATACACCACAGTATAATGGTTTTAGTGAATGGATGAATAGGTTATTGCTTAAAAAGGTTAGATTAATGATGATCTAGGAAACTATTAAATTATCCTTTTGGGGATATGCCATGTATAAAGAGTCATATACTCTTAAATTAATACCAACTAAAGTGAAAGATGGGATTTCATATGAGTTTTTGTGTGGTAATAAACTCAATCTATCACACATACATGTATAGTGAAGCAAGAATTTTTTCAATACTATACCTAGGGAAAAATTGGCATCTCGAAGAATGAAGTGTAACTTTATAGGTTATCCTTAATAAACCAAAGGATATTACCAATATTAACCTTAATATCGAAAATTTATTGTGGTAAAACAAGCCATAATTCTAGAAAGGGAACATATTTACAATGGAAATATTGTGAGTAAGATTGTATTCAATGAATTTGATGTTCAAGATGAACAAGAGTTAGTATAGGAACAATCTGTACAAGATACAGTGGGAGATGTAGATGTTCCTGAGATACATGTACTCCATAGGTCAACAAGAGAGGTTAGAAAACTAGGGAATTATGGTTTTCTTGTCACCAAGTTAGGTAACACTTTACTCTTAGATAATTATGAAACTATAACATAAAAGGAAGTAGTAGAAGGAAATGATTATACTAAATGGAAATAAACCATGCATTCTGAGATAGATTCCAGGCACCAAAATCAAGTTTGGATTTTGGTAGACCCTCCAACTGATGTAAATCCCATTGGGCGCAAATCGGTATTCAATAAAAAATTTGACATGGATTTTGAGGTCAAAACCTATAACAAATATTGGTAGAGAAGTTTTTCAGGAAACTTCAATGCATGAACTATGAAAAACCCTTATCACTGGTATCAATGTTGAATTCCATTGGAATATTACTTATAATATAAGCCTTCCATGATTATGATATTGAAAATAGATGTCAAAAATGCTTTTATAAATGGTATGTTTGTTGAAAATTTCTATATGACTCATCCTGAATGGTTTGTTAAGTTAAAGAGTTCAAATAAAGTGTGAAATCTATATAGATTCATTTATGGGTTGAAGAAGGCATCATGATCATGGAATGGTCATTTTGATGAAGCCATAAAAAAATTTGGTTTATTCAAGAATGAAATCAAGACATGTGTCTATGAGAAGATTAATGGGAATGAAATTATTTTCCTTATATTATATGTTGATGACATATTAGTTATGGGAAATGAAGTACACATCTTACATTCAATTAATACTTGGTTAAATGATTGATTCTCCATGAAAGACTTAGGTGAAGAAGCCTATATTCTAGTGATCAAGATCTATCAAGATAGATCTCAAAGGATTCTTAGGCTAAGTCAAAGTACATATATTGAAAAAGTACTTAAAATATACAGTATTTAACCATCCAAGAGAGGGTTTTTTACAATGTCACATGGTATCAATATCTCCTGGAAAAAATTTCTACAAATACAAGAGAATATAATGAATATAATACCTTATTCCTTAGTAGTGGGGTCTATCATGTATTTCATACTCTTTACTAGGTTTGATGTTGCCTTTACATTAATCATAGTGGGAAGATATCAAGATAATTTGGGAGAGCTATATTAGGAAGCTATAAAAACAATATTGAAGTACTAGAAGTGTACAAAGTGTAGACCATGTTCTAGTTTATTGTGATAATACTACAGCATTATCTTATACATTGATATTATGACCAAAAGTGTAGACCATGTTCTAGTTTATTGTGATAATACTACAGTAGTGGTTCTTTACAAGGAGCCCATGTCACACCATAGGAAAATAATATGCTTCATAATTTTCATATATTAAGGGGTTTTACTTGGAGAGGTGAAGTCATAGTTAGCAGAGAACACATAGAGGACAA
This sequence comes from Viscum album, assembly GCA_963277665.1. Lineage (NCBI taxonomy): Eukaryota > Viridiplantae > Streptophyta > Magnoliopsida > Santalales > Viscaceae > Viscum > Viscum album. The sequence continues at coordinate 1,065,225,608 of OY728162.1, forward strand.
CATGGAAGACCCCTGGCTAAATAAATATCTCAGCAGAAGCATGATTCTCATGTGAGAGATAGTATATTAAGACTTGTTATAATTTGGATCTAGTTCAAGTAGAAGTATTGAATGTGGGTCCCCTATACCCAACTTATGTATGTACTTTGATTATAATTAAATGTATAAAGTTTGATATATACATGTGTTTATCTTATCAAAATAGTGTTCATACTTCTATTTCCACTATATTTATGGTAATTTTCTAGGATTACATGTCATACCAAAAGGTTATATCAGTTCCCATGATATAATGATAACCTAGGGATACCATGATAGTAATCTTAAAGTAATGTCTAATGGTCCAAATATATCATACTGATATGACAAAGATGATTTGTGACTATCAAGTGATGGGGGATCATAAGAATTTATAATTCTTCTCATGAAGTTTGCACATGGTGATCTCTAGTAGTTGATATCATGAGGATAATCCCACCAATAGGAAAACTGCATGTTTTAGGTGTCATTGGTTGTTGTTATTTTTAAACATCTGTATTTGTCTCCTGACTTGAGACCATAATCAATGTGTGTCATTTGATTATGTACTTTGATTCAATACAGAAACCATGACATTGAAGTTGTGGCGAGGTAGATTGGGTTGGGTGCATTATTAGCGGTATGACATTGGTTGAATAATCAAGATAGAATTTTTTGCTTCCGAGTTGAAGAAATGATATCCCATGCCTGGTTGATTAGGATGATAGTACCTTCATAAATTAATGACCATGGTAGTTGTATTAAATCTCTCCCAATTAGATAAACAAATAATAAAGGAATAAAGGATGATGGCACATGTGTGCATCTTTATTTTTGAGATATCGTAAGACAAAGAGATTATATTATACAGTGTGTGTTCATAAGATGGTTTTCATTGTTATGACTATCCCCTACCTCTTTATGGGACTTGATGGGTTGTTATAATTCATTCTTGGTTTATGAATACTATTCACTACTATCGAGATAAGGTCCTAGAGGGTCATACACAATAGCACATATAATATTCTTCCTGATTCTGGTTAATAGGTTCATAGGACATGGTGGGCCCTACCACTGGGTTTGAGATTTTTCCAAGTTTTATCAATCACTGATAAGTAAATAAATTAATTATTATTCTAGTATATAATAATTGGGTTGAATTTATTTATTAAAATTATTTACAATTTTTTAAGTAAATAATTGGAAGAATATTATATAAAATAATATTATTTTAATATTTAAGGTTTATTTAATATTATCTTGAATTAAGAGTCAAGTTAATGACTCGTGTTTATAATGTAATATTGTAATGGCCCGGACCTCTCCAGCCCATTCCTTTGTCAAAAGAGGGTCTTGAAGTGTTATAGAGGGTAAAATGGACTTTTCCCACACTTTACAGAATTTTGAAACTACACACTGTGTAGTGTGAGTATATGTCGTGTACCCGCTATCCGGGTATACCCCGTGTTAAAGTTCGTGTCCCTGTCGTGTGAAATAAATAGTTACACGCCGTGTACCCAATACTACATGTCGTGTAGTCCCTCCCTGCGTACGCATTACCCTCAAAACGTGTGTTGACCAGTCAACGGTTGTGTGCCGTGTTAGAGCTATGTCCTTGCCGTGTGAAATAAATGGGTACATGCCATGTAACCAATACTACACGTTGTGTAGTCCCTCCCCATGTATGCGTTACCTTCAAACTGTGTGTTGACTAGTCAACGGTCGCGTACCGCATTGAAGGCTGTGTTGGAAGCTGCGTGGTGACCGTGTGAAATGGCCGAGTACACACCATGTACCATAAAGTACACGCCGTGTACTTTTATTTTTCACGCCTATAAAAGGAGGGGTCCCCTCCTCCTTTTCAAATCACTCATCTCCTCCCCTTTCCTCTGAGCAGAGCTCTCCCAAGAGACTCGAAGGCTCCTTTTTCTTCATAACTTCTTCGTCCGAGCTCCGATTTACGATCCGTCAGCGTCCACGGGATCGTAATGATGAGGCGGAACTTCTGAGCTTGGATCTGTTGTATTTACTTCAGACTTTCCTTTCCAACTTCCACCTGAGGAGTTTTTTCTGGGATTTGACAGAAGTGACAGACACCGACGGACGTCTTCTAAAGTTGATCCGGGGAAGAGTTGTGATCAGAACCTATTGAGGTAGGGATATTACCTTCGTCTCTCTAAATTGCGCATCATGTGGGGTGGGTTTCCTCTTGTTTATGTGAAACACATTTGAACCGGTTTAATGAAGATAATAACTGGCCTATATAATGGGGATGGGGAAGTTGTTATGTTTATCTTTATATCCTGTGATATTATGTTCTGAATTGAATAGGCTTATGCCTACTGAAAATCATGGTTGTTGGGGGCCTTTGCTTGCGCAATTAAATGTTGCCCTATCTTTCAAGACCGTTTTGTGAATGGAACTTTGTTGAATGTGGAATTTGGATAATCACGTAAAGTTGGATGATTTAAAATCTGAAACCCTTGTGTGATCACCCCGGTTAAACAAAATGGAATAATGAACATGTGGGTGTTGGCTTGGATGTGTGGCATGTGATGGGGGTGTTTTGTGGGATGTTGTGGATCGGGTGAGCAGCGGGGCTGCGGTTGTCTTGGTTGTCGTTATGGTGGTTGAAAGCAAGGCTGCAGGGATGGGCTTGAATGTGAACAAACTTTGGGTTGTGAATAATAAATGAAAAGTGGAAGAGTTAATAAATGGTGGGGCATGGTAATGGAATGGGAATAATAATCAATGGGTTGTTTGGTTAATAAGAAGGGACTTGGTTGTGTTGCTTGTGTTTTCCTAACTTGATTTGTGGATAGCAGGGATATGCTTTATGAACTATTGTTGTGGTTGGTTGTGGATAGTTGCCCAGTAGTTAAGGAACTAATAAACTGATTCTGTTGAAACATGAAAACTTAAATGGGGTTTTGGGATTGTTCGTTGTATGCATGCTTCATGATAGTAGTGTCGAGGCACGTGCTCCGTCTCTCTATTTAGAATCCATAGGTTGGGTTGAGTGTTTGGTATATATATATATATCTGTATCTTTGTGTTTTTATCTTACCCCACCCATGTTGAGCACTTAGTGCCAAACACTCCCATTTCATGGGAGAGGGTGTTTTCTACTTAGTTACTAGCTCCTTCCTACTCCTTCTTACCTAGGCTGTGATGGCTTGAGGCGAACTTACACCCAAGACTCTTCGGGTAGGTTTCGATTGGGGTGGTTTTATCCCAAGACTCTTTGGGCAGGTTTTACTATTTTTTCCCAAGAACCTTCGGGATGAGGCCCAGGTGTGTGTAGGTGGGATACGTGGTTGTGAGGCCCAGGTGTGCGTGGGCGGGAAGAGTGTGGTAGCGTCAGGACATTCGCCGTTAAGAAGAGCAGCTAACTAGTGGGGGAAAATGGTGCAGGGTACCCAATACTCTTGTTCTTATATACTACTACCTGTTGTGATTGTGTTTTGATGAGTGTGGCTGGTGAGGTTGGGTGGATAGAATTCCTTTCTAGGTTTCTTCTGTTGTTCTCACGGGACATTAGGATGTATCCTCACTTGTGCACGAGAGCTTTAGGTTTCCCTACTGAGTATACTTGTATGCTCACCCTACGTTTACTTTCAGGTTTCCAGGAGGACTACCAGGGCTGTGTGGGACCCTATTAGTCGGGACAGTTGGATTTTTTTCAGTTGTTATACTCTTGTTTCTTTTGGTATTGTACTTTTGAGCTTTCTTGTACTTGTACCTTGTTTCAGAACTATTTAAACATTCATGTGGGATTGGTTTGGGTTTATTTCTATACACTTGTTCTTTTCCTTTTTGGTGGTTGACTTGTCCTATTTTCCGATCTTAAATAATAAAAAGGGTAATACCTCCCATATTTGTGAAAACTCATACCCTTGGTGCTAGTCGCCACCCCTGGGCCTACTGGAGGCGGGACTCGGGGGTCATTATCTCCCTTTCACCACTGCCAGCTCAGGAGGTGCATCTTTGGTGGGAGGGGGTCGTGACAGAAAGGTATTAGATGTGATCGTTGAGAGATAGGATGGAGTCTGGAGTTAGGCACAGTGAGTATTGCATGGGATGGTAGGGAAACAGTGTTGGTTAATCTTGGTACGTGACATAGGCCAGGGAAGACCGGCTAGGACACGGGATTTTAGGTCCCCCCGTGATCCGATGCAAGGACTATGAGCCTACCGAATGACCAAGTGAGACCACATTGATTGCAGGGTAGAGACCCTAGGGAAGGTACATGCATCATCATGATTGTGTTTTACTTGATTTGGTCGTTCTGGGAAATAAATTGAAATAATGTGATAAAATAAAACCTTGAGAAATTTCCTTACTACCTGGGCTTAGGCGATCCTTGTTTACCATACAGCTATGGCACCTGGACGTCGTCCCCGAGTGACTCAGATGGACAAGGACCAGCAGATTCAGGTGGTCGATCGGATGAGGATTGACTGAGAGGAGGAAGATAGCCAGTGGCAGAAGACTCTTCATTCTTTCTAGTGGAAAACCCTCAAGAAGTACGAGGGTAGTACTTCAGATACAGAGATGGAGGGGTGGCTTGAGGAGCTAGGGATCACTTTTACCTTGATCCGTGCTTCGAGGGAGTACTGGGTTCCCCTAGAAGTCAGTCAGCTGAGAGGTGTGGCGCGATAGTGGTGGACGCTTTACCTCGGAGAGAGGATAGAGGCAGAGGTTCTGTGGGATAACTTTGAGAAGGAATTCTGAGAGGAATTCCTTTCTTCCATGATCAAGGCGGAGAAGCGGCAAGAGTTACTCTCCCTTCAGCAGGGTAGTTTGACAGTACGAGAGTTGGGGATCAAGTTCAAAGATCTCCTACGCTTTGCTCCGGATCTCTTTTCGGATGAGGAGTCTCGGGCGAGACTTTTGGAGGAAGAGCTTCGTCCTTAGCTCCAGTATGTTGTCACCCCCTTCACCCTTCCGACGTACTTGGCGGTACAGAAGAAGGAAGAGGTTGTAGAGAGGATGCACTCACTGGGAGGTGCACCACGAGAGGGGATCCAGCCAGGTTCGTTGAAGGGGAAGGCAGTCAGCAGCAGGTCTCCTGCGACGGGACCTTCCAGGTTCAGGCCAGTGGGGAGTAGTCCCCAGCAGTTCCAGTTCAGATCTTCGGGTCCTCGTCCCTTTTTCACGATCCCAGGACTGAAATATTTTTCTTGTGGAGGTTTTGGGAACATTCAGAATCGGTGCCCGACCCGAGCTCAGTATGGTGGAGGTGGGCAGGTTCAGCACCAACCTCAGCAGCACTAGTTGCCGGTGAGGCCCTTTCAGCAGCAGTAGGACCATGCTCCTCTGAGGGCAGACTTTGCAGGAGGAGTCCGACCTTAGGGTGCTCCTCAGGGACCTCGACCAGGGCATGGTCGGGGAGGTGGATGACATCAGAGAGGCAGAGGAGCTAGGCGTGGAAAGTTGCACGCAGCAGAGTTGGAAGCTCTAGCGGGACCAGAGGTGGTGCGAGGTACGATTTTTTTGTTCAGCACTCTCGTTTCTGCCTTGTTCGATTTAGGAGCTTCGCACTCCTTTGTTTCACCTGGTCTATCCCATTATTTGGGACTAGACATAGAGAGACTTTCCATACCACTGGTGCTGAGTACACCAGTTGGAGGCCAGACCAGCGTATCTTGTGTTTTCCGAGGATGTGGGCTGACATTGGGACCACATTGATCTAGTGGGGATCTTCTTTTTCTATAGATGCAGCCATACGATGTCATCCTAGGCATCGATTGGTTGTTTTCCGTTAGTTCCATTATCGACTGCTTCCGAAGAAGGGTCGTGTTCTCCGACGTGGATAGGAAGCGTGTATCTTTTGTTGGTGAGAGGAGCTATCAGGTGGGAATCTGGCATGCGGAGCCTCTCCTTTCCTTGTTAGGTGGGTTATCAGTGGTTCCAGCTGATACAGAAATGATGGATGTCCCGGAGGTTGTTGGGGAGTTCCTCGATGTTTTCCCCAAGGAGGTTGTGACTCTCCCCCCCCCCCCCGACGTGACATTGAGTTCGGGATAGACTTACAGCCTAGTGCCCGTCTGATTTCGATGGCCCCTTATCGGATGGCACCTTCGGAGTTGCAGGAGTTGCGGATTCAAATTGATGATCTGATGGAGAAGGGTTTTGTTCAACCCAGCATGTCGCCATGGGGTGCTCCAGTTTTGTTTGTAAAGAAGGAAGATGGTGGTCTCAGGTTATGCATAGACTACCTAAGGTTGAATCAGGTAATGGTCAATAACCGTTACCCCCTTCCAAGGATATATGATCTCTTCGACCAACTGAGGGGAGCAGGTTGGTTTTCTAAGATTGATCTATGATCTGGATATCATTAGCTGAGGGTAAAGTACAATGAAATCTCGAAGATGGATTTCAGGGGCAGGTATGGGCACTTCAAGTTTGTAGTGATGTCGTTTGGAGTTACGAATGCACCGGCTATGTTCATGGGACTTATGAACCTTGTCTTCCGAGAGTTTCTGGACCGGTTCGTAATTGTGTTTATTGATGACATCCTAATCTACTCAAGATCAGAGGAGGAGCACGTTGAGCATCTCAAGGCAGTCTTGGAAGTCCTTCGACACCACCGGCTTTACGAGAAATTGTCGAAGTGTAAGTTCTTGACACAAGAATTACACTTCCTTAGGCACATAGTGTCTCAGCATGGAGTGTCAGTGGACCCGTCAAAGGTGGAGGTAGTTGTTTCTTGGGCGTCACCCAAGAGCGTGGCAGAATTTCTTAGTTTCCTGGGGTTGGTAGGTTACTATCGGAGGTTCGTTTCAGACTTATCTTGAGTTTCTTCTCCATTAAAAGCTTTGACTAGGAAGAACCAGATCTTCCTATGGAGCGAGCAGTGCCAGAAAGCTTTCGACTACCTGAAGGAGAAGTTGGTCAGTGATCCCGTACTCAGGTTTCCAGAGGAAGGGTTGTTGTATGAGGTGTTTTGTGATGCTTCTGGCCTTGGTCTGGGTTGCGTGCTAATGCAAAAGAAGGGTGTGATCTATTATGGGTCTAGGTAGTTGCGCCCTCACGAGCATAACTATGCCACCCATGACCTGGAACTTGCAGCAGTAGTTTTCATACTAAATTTGTGGTGGCATTACCTCTTTGGGGAGTGCTTTTTGGTCTTGTCATATCACAAGATCCTGTGTTATATCTTCTCCCAACGTGGCCTGAACTTACGGCAGCAGATATGGGTTGAGTTCCTCCAAGACTATGACTTCGAGATCTCTTACACTGAAGGTAAGGGAAACTTCGTGGTTGATTACCTGAGCAGTAAGTCGCATAAGGAAGTGGTTCGGGAATCCGCTGATGCTTGGAAAGCGAAGGGAGAATTGGCTGCCTTGCACTTGGATGCTAGGATAGAAGGCGTTAAAGGCTGTTTGTTTCAGATGACGATGCAGTCCTCCTTGTTACAGTAGGTGGAAGAGTCTCAGTCAGGGGACTCTGAGGTAGAAGTGATGCGGGATCGTTTCGATCAGGGAAATGATCCAGAAGGATGGTTAGAGGACAGCTGACATTGGATGCTTTTCCATGGAAGGTTGTTTGTTCCAGAGATGATGCGTGAGGGAGTTCTCTGTGAGTTCCATAGCTCAGCCTTAGCGGTACATCCGGGAGTTTCAAAAATGTACTGAGGCCTAAGGGAACAGTTTTGGTGGCTCAGAGTGAAACGGGTAGTTGCAGAGTTTATGGATAAATACCTAGTGTGTCAGCAAGTGAAGGCTGAACACCGTGTTCCCAGTGGTTTGTTGCATACTTTAGATGTCCCCGAGTGGAAGTGGGATGACATCTCAATGGATTTCGTCACAGGACTACCCAGAGCTCAGGGTGGTTATGATGCTATCTGGGTAGTGGTAGATCGACTGACGAAATCATCTCACTTCTTATCAATTAAGGAGTCGGTCCCAGTGAGTAACTTAGCACAGAGGTATGTAGATGAGGTGGTGCGTTTTCATGGATTTATGAATAATATCATCTCAGATCGGGATACTCAGTTTACCTCACGAGTCTGGAGGGGGTTACAGCATGCTTTTGGCACCCAGCTATACCTTAACACTACTTTCCACCCCTAGACCGATGGGCAGACAGAGCGGACTATCCAGACATTGGAGGACATGCTGCGAGCATGCGTTCTGGATTTCGGAGGGTCATGGGTACGACACTTTCCTTTAGTAGAGTTTGCCTACAACAACAGCTTCCACTCTACTATTGGAATGGCACCATTTGAGGCTTTATATGGAAGAACATGTTTTTCACCCATTTGTTGGGCAGAGGTTGGTGAGACAGGTTCTCTTGGGTCAGAGGTAGTACAGAGCACCACCGAGAAAGTCTATATTGTGCGTGAGAGGATGAAGGTGGCTCAGGACCGACAGAAGTCTTATGCTGATCATCGGAGTATTCCCTTGGATTTTGAGGTGGGAGATCATGTGTTCTAGAATGTTTCCCCTCGATGGGGGCAGTGGAGGTTCGAGAAGGGGATTAATCTCTCCCCTAGGTTCATCGGACCTTTTGAGGTTCTGAGGCGAGTCGGTGAGGTGGCATATCAGCTAGCCCTACCACCTCAGTTGGAGAAGGTTCATAACGTCTTCCACATCTCTCAGCTTCGTTGGTACTTACACGATGAATCTCACATTATTGACTGGGGAGAGTTAGATATGGGAGACGATGGGACCTTCGAGGAACGACCAGTCATAATCGAAGATCGTAAAGAGAAGGTGCTCCGTGGATGAACCATCGCCTTGGTTCGTGTGTTTTGGAGGCATGGCGGCCTCAAGGAGAGCACTTGGGAGCAGGAGGCTCAGATGCACGCTCAGTACCCAGAGTTGTTTTGACTTGTGTTTTATTTGTTCTTCTGATCTTTGTTTTGATGTTATACTTTGTACCTTTGATATATGGAATGCTTGACTTGTCGGTTATGAGACCTTTTGTTTCCTTGTTCTCTGGAAGTGTGTAACTTGTCCGGGCGTGTGGGGAAGGGAAAAACCTGATCCTTAATTGAGACGCATAAATGCAGATGTGATTGAATCCATGCAGGAGAGTCAGTGTCGCCTAAAGCGGATAATATCTTGACATAGGAAAATGAATTTTCTCCAACCCACATGTTTGGGCAGTGTGTGGGTTGTGCGGTGTTGGGGGCAGTGTGAGTTGAAAAATCCTAATGTATGGAAGTGGGAAGACCCGATTCTTAATCGAGACGCATTAATGTGGATGCGATTAAACCCGTGCAAGCGAGTCATTTCCACCTAAAGCAGATAATATCTCGACATAGGAGAAGGAATTCCTAACACATATGATTAGGGTTGTTGGTTGGGTTCCTGTTATAACGATATCCCTAAGAGGTATCTTGTTGGGTTCCTCTGGGTTGGTTTTGAATTCTCGAGGACGAGAATGTTTTAAGAGGTATCTGATGTAATGACCCAGACCTCTCTGTCCCATTCCTTTGTCAAAATAGGGTCTTGAAGTGTTCTATAGGGTAAAATGGACTTTTCCCACACTTTTCAGAATTTTAAAACTACACGCCGTGTAGTGTGAGTACATGTTGTGTACCCCCTCTCCGGGTATACCCCGTGTTAAAGGTAGTGTCCTTGCCGTGTGAAATAAATGGGTACACACCGTGTACCCAATACTACACATTGTGTAGTCCCTCCCCGCGTACGCATTACCCTCAAACCATGTGTTGACCAGTCAACGGTTGTGTGCCGTGTTGGAGTCGTGTCCTTTTCATGTGAAATAAATGGGTACATGCCGTGTACCTAATACTACACTCCATGTAGTCCCTCCCCACGTATGCGTTACCTTCAAACTGTGTGTTAACCAGTCAACGGCCGCGTACCGCGTTGAAGGCCATGTTGGAAGTCGCGTGGTGACCATGTGAAATGGTCGAGTACACGCCATGTACCATAAAGTACATGTCGTGTACTTTTGTTTTTCATGACTATAAAAGGATGGGTCCCCTCCTCCTTTTCAAATCACTCCTCTCCTTTCCTTTCCTCTGAGCAGATCTCTCCCAAGAGACTTGAAGGCTCCTTTTTTTCCATAACTTCTTCGTCCGAGCTCCGATTTACGATCCGTCAGCGGCCACAGGATCATAACGATGAGGCGAAACTTCTGAGCTTGGATTTTTTGTCTTTCATTCATCATTTCCTTTACAACTTCCACCTGAGGAGGTTTTTCTAGGATTTGATAGAAGTTATGGATGTCGACGGATGTCTTTTAAAGTTGATATGGGGGAGCGTTGTGATCAGAACCTATTGAGGTATGGATCTTACCTTCGTCTCTCTAAATTTTGCATCATGCGGGGTGGGTTTCCTCTTGTTTACGTGAAACACATTTGAACCGGTTTAATGAAGATAATAACTGTCCTATATAACAGGGATGGAGAATTTGTTATGTTTATCTTTATATCCTGTGATATTATGTTGTGAATTGAATAGGATTATGCCTACTAAAAATCACGATCATTAGGGGCCTTTGCTTGCGCAATTAAATTTTACCCTATCTTTCTAGACTATTTTGTGAATGGAACTTTGTTGAATGTGGAATTTGGATAATCACATAAAGTTGGCTGATTTAAAATCTGAAACCCTTGTGTGATCACCCCGATTGAACAAAATGGAATAATGAACATGTGGGTGTTGTCTTGGATGTGTGGCATGTGATGGGGGTGTTTTGTGGGCTGTTGTGGATCGGGTGAGCAGCGGGGCTGCGGTTGGCTTGGTTGTGGTTATGGTGGTTGGCAGTAGGGCTGCAGGGATGAACTTGAATGTGAACAAACTTTGGGTTGTGAATAATAAATGAAAAGTGGAAGAGTTAATAAATGGTGGGGCATGGTAATGGAATGGGAATAATAATCAATGGGTTGGTTAGTTAATAAGAAGGGACTTGGTTGTGTTGATTGTGTTTTCCTAACTTGATTTGTGGATGGCAGGGATATGCTTTACGAACTATTGTTGTGGTTGGTTGTGGATAGTTTCCCAGTAGTTAAGGAACTAATAAACTGATTCTGTTGAAACATGAAAACTTGAATGGGGTTTCGGGATTGTTCGTTGTATGCATGCTTCGTGATAGCAGTGTAGAGGCACGTGATCCGTCTCTATGTTTAGAATCCATAGGTTGGGCTGAGTGTTTGGTATGTATATATATATTTGTATCTTTTTGTTTTTATCTCACCCCACCCATGTTGAGCACTTAGTGTCGTACACTCCCATTTCATTGAAGAGGGTGTTATCCCCTTAGTTACTAGCTCCTTCCTGCTCCTTCTTCCCTAGGTTGTGATGGCTTGAGGCGACCTTACACTCAAGACTCTTTGGGTAGGTTTCGATTGGGGTGGTTTTAGCTCAAGACTCTTCGGGAAGGTTTTACTATTTTTTTCCCAAGAACATTCGGGATGAGGCCCAGGTGTGTGCGGGCGGGATACATGGTTGTGAGGCCCAAGTGTGTGCGGGCGGTGTGGTAGCGTCAGGATGTTCACCGTTAGGAAGAGCAGCTAACTAGTGGGGGAAAATGGTGCAGGGTACCCAATACTCTTGTTCTTATATACTACTACCTGTTGTGATTGTGTTTTGGTGAGTGTGGCTGGTGAGGTTGGGTGGATAGAATTCCTTGCTAGGTTTCTTCTGTTGTTCTCACGGGACATTAGGATGTCTCCCCACTTGTGCACGAGAGCTTTAGGTTTCCCTACTGAGTATACTTGTATGCTCACCCTACATTTACTTTCAGGTTTCCAGGAGGACTACCAGGGCTATGAAGGACCCTACTAGTCGGGACAGTTGGAGTTTTTGTAGTTGTTGTACTCTTGTTTCTTTTGGTATTGTACTTTTGATCTTTCTTGTACTTGTACCTTGTTTCAGAACTATTTAAACATGCATGTGGGATTGGTTTGGGTTTATTTTTATACACTTGTTCTTTTCCTTTTTTGTGGTTGACTTGTCCTATTTTCCGATCTTAAATAATAAAAAGGGTAATGCCTCCCATATTTGTGAAAACTCATACCCTTGGTGCTAGTCGCCACCCTGGGGCCTACTGGAGGCGGGACTCGGGGGTCATTATCTCCCTTTCACCATTTCCAGCTCAGGAGGGGCATCTTTGGTGGGAGGGGGTTGTGAAAAATATATTTAATGTATATTACAAGTATGTGATAAAATAAAAATGATATTTATGATGTGGTTAGACCTTCATAACTATTTATTTATTTCTTATTTAGTGGGTGTTAAATATTTAGGGGCCAAGGAACCCTAATTGGGTATTTTGGACACCCACTATATAAGCATGGGAGGATCTCTATTATATATACTATTCATTAGTTGTAATTTATATATTCTATCTCTTCCCAAATCCTTGAGAGATAAAGGCTCTATCTGATTATTCAATCCTATAACACCTTCACATATCGAAGGTATGAGATCGAGGTGATGTCCATAAATTTAAAGAAATTGTGAGAGCTCCATGATTGAACCCAGAATTTGATGAATGGTGTACACAAATATTCTTAAATCATGTGTGGAAAATATATTGGGATTCGATCTATAGTCCTTCTAACAACAGTCACTAGAGAAATATGAGTGCACTTCAATTTTAATGAGTTACTCATTCTATTTTAATTGTTTTCACTTTGATAATTCATTCAGGATCCTTATATTGTACCAGAGCTCGGATCTTTATATATGATGAAGTTTTATTGCTCTAATGATGAAAAATTGTAAATCCTTGTCCCACTGACTTCCACTGCATTCGTCTCTTCCATAAAAATGTGTGTGAGTTGTGTTAATGTTGGTATTACACCTTTTTTAGGGGATTTATATGTATCCCAATAAAGGGAATCAAAATCCATGTAGTTTGATTCCATTTTAAGGTAACATGTCATACCTTTTATGGTCATGTTATAATCATCATAGTGATTCTTTTTATGTTTATGAATCCATGACCAAGGAAGATATGTTTTAGGTCTTGTGACTAGAAACATTATTAATTATTGTTAAAAAAATTATGACTAAGACCACTTATGAGTATTTTAATTTCATTTATAATAGAAAACTAAGTTAAAGGTTCATAGAAATGGATTAGGGTGGGAATTTTACAAGAGTTCCAATTTTCCATATTAATCTAAAAGATGGATCAAATGATGGTATGTTGGGGCTTAAACCAAGGTTAGTGGTCCATGTGGTATCAATATATTTTATGAACTTAAGTAATGTTATGAAGATATTTCTCTATAATTATATCCCATATGAATATCCTCCCCCTAACTAATGATAACTGAGTAAGGGGAAGATGACTATATGAACAATATGTGTGACAAAATGGGAGAATAGTTAGTTTTATTCCAAGTTAGCAACAAATACAAGGTAATGGGTGATCTTTCTATAGAAAATGGTATTAGAAGTTATGTGAAGAATGGTTTGTCACAAACTAGGTAATTGAGAGACTAAAGGATGGATAGTCCTTGTATCAAATTAAAAACCCTAGAAAGCAACTAGAATCCTCAACAGTCATACCAGAATGTAGGTAAGAAATTTGCAACATGAATCCTTAAACCAAAGTGTGCTCATTTTCATAGGGTTTCAAAATTGAATGCACCTTGAGACCCAATGGATTAATAGGAATCTAAAGGGGAGATTTATGTTCATGGTATTGGGGTATCTCTTATCATAGGGGTGTGAAATTGTGTTGGTATTTTGTAGGATTATGGTAGTACTCAAATGAAAAGGGCTTGTAATGGGGTACATGAATTCATAAGTGGATTTTCATTAGAACTCATGGCCTTAAAGAACTAGAAATATGAGATTTTTTGTCTTTGGGATTATGAACATGTCCATTAAGGTATATGAGGATTATATATGTCTCTATGTTGGGTGTGTGATTCATGCATACTATCAATACAGGTTACATGGTTTGAACATGGTGCCGAAATTGGATGATTTATTTGTACCTATTATTTATCATCCCCTAAAAGGAAGGCTAGTGGATGCATGGGTTGTACATGTTAACCTTGTGCTGTGAATTTAGAGTGGCCTTAAAGTTATGGGTCTCTCCTAGGGATCTATAGGTCATAGGTGTCAGGAAAGATAAGTTTAAGTATGATCAGTTCACGCATAACCTATAAAATAATTTCCAATGGAATTTCTTAATGGATAAAGGGAAGAATCTCAAAGGTCTTTGTAATTCATAGAGACCCAAAAACTGATCTAACATCTCTCTGAAATTTTCATCACCTTATCCCCTTAAATAAGGTAAGGACTCGGGTATTTATAGGAAAATTCCAAGGTATTTTTAGTTCACAAATAGATTTAGGGTTTCATGTTCATATATTATACATGGTTGGATGTTTGGTTTTGGATCCATCAAGGAAAATGTATTGTTCACATCTATGGATAGGGAGGATCCATGATTCACACAAGACAACTTTTAAACAAATGTGGTTAACACATATATTTCCTTTTAAAAAAATTCCCAATTTCCATAGGGATTATCTAAAATTCTTTTAAATATCCTTACTAATTAAATGTGATGTTTTTTGGTTTTCAAAAAATCCCCCCACCCTTCTGAATCATATTTTCCTGGAATGATAATAACTGAAATCTAAGGTAAGCAAGGAATTTTGGAAATCAAAACTCATGATTCATGGATCTCATGCACGAAAGTCCTAGTCATGCCTATAAATAAAATGGGGGTCAATAATTTTTAAATTTATTTATTTTTTTATCAAATTTTTGGATACTCATGTTTCATAAACCACGGATCCTTTGTTTTCACGAATTGTGGATCTCATGAGTTGTGGGGATGAAAAAACTTTACCACTTTTTAGAAGAACTTCCTTTCTTTAACTAAGGGATACGTGAGTTGTACATGACATGCATGAGCTAAACCTGAAAAGAATGAGCTATACTTGACATTCATAGATTCAATGTCATTTTAAAATTTTCAATTTTCTCCTAATTTTAATTTTAATAAATGATTCCTTCTATGAGAATAAAGGCTTCAAGTTTGACCAACCCTTATGAAGAATCTAAAAACAAACACTGGGAATCGATGGATGAAGTAATCAATTGTTTGTAAAGTGATGGTCTAGTTATGTCTTATCATCAATCCCTAGTGGCTAGTATAAAGAATAGGTTAAGGAAATATCCACTATTAAGAACCTATCATTATATGAATTGACTCTTTAGTCCGTCCACTATAACAAAGATGGTGTAAACTCTTCCCAAAGCCTAGTTTGTTTATATGTATATCTTATTATGTTGTAACATCATAATTAGTGGTCATATTACCAAGGAGTGTGAAGATAACCTTGAGTAACTCATGCAATACTCTCCTCAAACAATGGATGTTTGAGAGAAAATCCATGAATCAGAAGTTCAAAATTATGAAATGATACTATGTCAGGGGCAAGTTAAGAACTCACGCAGTTGGAAACTAGACTAGAAATTCCACCTTGGAGGTGGATTTGGGTGGTCATGGGAGTACTGGGTCAACAATTGATATCACAGGTTTTAATTTTATTTTAAGGAAATATAATTTATGGGGTATTTTAGGTATCCCAATATTTCATATACAAACCAGGTGACATCATCCTTAACCTCTTGAGTAACTTGTTCCATTAGAAAAATAATTTCCATTTTTTTATTGAAATTTTAGAATCAGTTTATAGAATTTATGCAAGGTTGGAGGAATTCCTATTCAATGAAGGATATATGAATAATTCATTCCTACTATGTCTTATTGGGGGGTGAAGAAATGAATCCACTTTTAGTATGGTAATTTCTAAAGGCTTTACAAATTTTAATGTGGAAGGAACCCCATATTAATATCAATATCTCCTTTAAAAGGTTGAAAATTATTTTCTCATAGTCCCAAGGCAAGTTACTCCAAATTCCTGAGCCTAGAAGATGCCTGACTTGACTAAATAAAGGTCATAAAGAATAATATTGTCCCACCCTCAAAAGAGGATAGTATGAAATATTAGTATGGGAATGTAAAACTGACCTTGACCAAATGTTCTAGTTGGCTATTTTTTTCCATGTGGTTAAGAAAATATATACTTCTCGTTAAAGATTCCAAAAACATAAAATGACCTAATACCTTTATCATTGCTTCTGAGATAACTCAATAAAAGTGTATGAAATTGGTGGTGATAGTTTTAGTAAAGATATATTTCATGTTGTGCAGCATTTATAGGGAAAGGGTCTCATTTTAATCATAGGGTTGTTCCAAATCCTTTGGGAGTAGATCATGGAAACTATCAATGGATATGAATTTCATAATCCATCAATCTTACCCTAATCAACATTAAATCCCTTTATATAGAATATCGATGGGATTCTTCCCCTATCAATGATGGGTGGGAAGGTTTAATATCTCATCATCCATCACTATAGATTTACTTTATTCATGTATGGAGGGGATCCTACTAGGACCATCATGGATAACTACAAGGGGACCATTGAATATAGGTCGTATATGATTTATTTTTTAAATTTAATTCTAGTTTCCTAGATAAATGATAATGCCAAATATAAGGATTACTTGTAATACTACATTACATGAAAAATCAATTGCCTATAGTGGGTATGTTCAGGGACTCCTTTTGATTTTCGAGCTGAAAAAGAATCTCATGGTCCTTCATCAAATATGGTTGATTATGATGCTTGAGGATACACATATATGGGTTTCTTATCCCTCAAAAGACACCATGGTTGGGATTTTAGGAGAAATATTCCCAAGAATAGATTAAATCCTATAAATATTCCATGCTAAGGGACTCATTTCCTTGGTGAGAGAGGAAACCTTAATTAATGGTTGTTCATTGAATTGAGATAATAGAGGTCGAGGCTCATCAACCAAATATTAAGGCTCCTATAGAAACCAATGAAGTGAGAAGTTTTTAGGTAAATTATCTTTCTTGGTGAACACTTTTATGTAAGACTCAATCAATGATAGAAGAAACACCATTACTGATATTTGAGATCAGGTCAGAAATAGGAGAACTTAATATATTGATAGAATAATATATTCACATAGAATAGGATAGACATATTTGGAATTATAAGATACCCATAAAAAATCATTTACATTCTTATAGTTCAGGATATCCTACCAAGGTGATAGAAAAGATATATGGAATTCCTTCCAATGATATCTTCCTCAAGTCATGGGATGAATAGATAATTTAGAAGGAAAACCTTTCTATAGAATAAATAGAGGAAATATTTTAGTCAAGAATGGACCTCCAAGTTCTTGGTCATGTGATGGAACTAGTGGACCCTAAATTAAAAGGAAATATGTCTAAGGTTAAAGTATATGTTAATGAACTAAATGAATTTTTTCATTCACATATGGTTAAATACAATGTGACTCTGAGCATCTAGATGATCTTAGTTTATCAATCCCTTTTAGTATTTGAAGAGGACTTGGTCTTATCCACCTATGGATCTTCAACCCTTGGTTTATCATCTATGAATTTAGAGGATTTACATTCATCAGCTTAAGGAACATCAGTTTCATGTTCATCTCAGGGAGGTCATTCATTATAATATAGTGGTTCTTCATGAAAGAGTGGTTGTGACATGAAAATGGTGCTTTCAAACTCATCTATTCACACTATTATACACCAACCATTACTAATTATTGGAACTATAAGTTTTTTAGAGGAAACTAGGTTATCCCTGTTGATATCTCCTTAATATCATCTATAGGGGAATGTTTTTAGTGTCAGTTATGATTCAATATAAAATTTTTAGATTAAATTAACTCTTGGTATATTATAGGAAACAAAACATTTCATAGTTAATCTTCTATGGGGATCCCTTTTTCCACTTTAGATAGACCCTGACACCCTGCTTCCTTTAGAGGAGTTTAAGTGTCAATGAAAATCCAATGGCCTTTCCTCCCATCTTTATGTAAGTTGTAAAGGTATTTTTTTGAACCTATATTAATTATTCTATATTTTGTTTAGTTTCCATAATTGGGACCCATTATATCCTTAACTAAATAGATAATACTTTTAGTGGTGGGGAACTCCCCTATTTGAGAGGAGTCTTCTAATGGTGGAAAGGAGGTTCTCACCCCTACTTGTATAACAACTAGGGAACCTTTGTTTAGTTAGATTATGGGGTTGCTTCCTTCACCTTTTTTTCTCAAATTGATGTTACTTTTTTGTAATTAGTTTTAATTATCCTAACACCAACATAATCTTTCTTGTAGAAATCCTAAACTTTCAAGGTCAACTCGATAAGTATCTCAAGGGAGATAACACGGACATTAATGTTCCTTCGATCTTTCCGGAGGACCCAAATACATATAAAAGTACTATAGATACTGAGAAGGAACAATTGATAAGGAATGATTCCCCTTACATCTTAGTGGGTGTTAATGTAGTTTTAATAGGATGTATCAAGGATTATATTCTCAAACTGATTTTTACAATATAAGGGTCGAGAAAGATTGTGGCTCACCTAAAAAGGCATGTATCACTCACTGAGCGTACAAAATTTGTATTATTATTGATTTCATATATGGTACCCTATGGGAAAGTACCTGAGGGAACATTAATGAATAAAATTAAGGAAAAATTATAGATATGGGTTTACTGAGACATTAAATCCCTTATGTATCTTGATTCCCAAATTCAAAGTTATGCTTAAAGATGAATCTATCATAGAAATGGAGATGATGACCTCCATATGAATAATTTTCCAGAAGTCGGGGCTCAATATCTACTCTATAACGCCCCTCCACCCCACACCACTCGACTGTTACTTGGACCAGTGGTCTCCACAAGACTTCAGGTGTGCCTACCTATACTTTAAGGTCTTTCTAATAATAGTGAGGGTCTAGGGTGTTACCATGGGAAGAATATAACCTCATATTTGAGTAATAACATAGTTTAAATAAACAAATAACATCCAAAATAATAAAAATCCATCAAAGTAAGAATAATCAATAAAAATAATCAATAAAAAAATGTGTATGGAAGCACACGTTCATATAGACATTCGGTTATGCTAGTGTACAACAACGTTGATTAGCCACCGATATGATCACATATAAAAGATAAATAGATGAATAAAAATATATTGAGGTTCTACTATCATCCCTGATATTCACCTATTCCCAATATCATGTCACACCCAAGCTATCCTACTTGGTCAAGCTACTCTGGACCTCTACTTAAAATGAAACTATGATCCGTGAAGTCTGTTCGGGTACCCAAGTTCCATGACCACCCAAGTAAGGTGTGAGTAAAACTTGATAAGGAATCACCAATAGGGATATAAACATAACCAATAAATGTGGGGTTTAAACATGTTATATGATCATATGAATAAATAAATAATATGTTTTGGAAACATAAGTAAATAATAATTGTTTATCCTCTAGTTATAATGTGACACCCAAGATCATTGATACCCTCTTCAGCTAGTGTTAGAGTGTATCTGAGAATATGTAACCACCCATGGGAAATATACCCCTCCCCAAATCATGAGAACCCTCATAGGTTAAATATACTCATCATTAGAACCATAATATCCACTCATGGTAAATATACTAATCCTTGGAACATAATGAAAATCACTATTGAGAAATATAACCATCCCTAGAATTGTAATGAAATCTCATACACTCAGGGGGGTTGCATCCACTAATTTAAACCAGGTATATATCCTCCATTAATCTGGGTTAATATACCACCCCAAATTCCTAAACCTTCATTCACACATATATACATATAAAAAACACATACTTGGGGGAACATCCTCCCTAGAACTTCATGATATAGTACATATATACACTTGGATACATCCTCCCTGGAACCTCAAGTAAAACCCCTCAAGTCATATACCTTCCTATACTTATCACATATCTCCTAGGATGGCCTCACAAGAACATAACCTATACTACCGAATATAATTATATGGTTTTAAGGTGCCACCTAGGACCATTGAAACATACTCCTTTGCTCTACCACTCTCTGGGGTCAGTAGGAAACTAGGGCACCCATTGAGGTCTTCTGAGTCTCATTGTAATATGGACACACTATATGGGACCCTCATTCTCAACTCATAACTTAGGGAAAATCCTATCACTCATAGGTAATAACATACCTTGGAATCACTAAGATCATTTCATGTCCTCATAGGGTAATCCCCACTAGCACTACTCTAAAGAGGTGGCATAACACTTATATATCTTCCCAAGGTTATCCTAGGATAGTTTTCACACACCCAACCTATCACAAAACTACTATGGGTATACCTACCTAGAATAAAATATACTAGTGGGTGAGGAACACTCTCTTTACTCTCAAATTATCTAGAAAAATTTATTGATGACACCTCACGATTCCATCATTACATACTTGGTTCAATCATATTTGTCTAACACTCTCCTGTGAAAGGAGGTTTCGAAGGGAACCTAACACTAGGGTTGTTACATATTTTTCATTCATTTCATTTATACCCTTCATGGGAATATGTATCACATGATAATCATTTATAATCATGGTCTCGACCATCGACAACCGAGGTATCAACTAGTGTTCAAGGGTCCACCATGATCCTTGACACTTTATTTTATCTATAAGATGTAACAAATAATTTATTTAAATAAAAGTTTGATATCCCTTAGTGGAGAGACCTCATATAAAATTCACATAAATAAGATAAATTTACTAAAGGGGTATGCTCAACAGACCACCAATCTTAATCAGATCCATTTCCCTTTTATCACATCCTGATAACTTTCACCCAAGATTGTCTAACTCTACAACCATCACCCAATCACCGGAGGCCCTATATCACACCAAAACAACCAATAATTAATTATATTAACTTATAATTAATTATTAAAATCACTAATAACAATTTATATTTATTTCAAAAACTTAATTCAATTAATTATAATGCCTAAAATCTCACCAAGTAACCTCAGCATACTGAAACTTCACCCAACCAATTGTAGAAGGACTTCGGAATAATCCCAACATAATTATAAGAAAAATCCATATTAAACTATGAAAAAACATTATAAATTTTCCTTTAATTTATGAAAAAAATTTCAAAAAATCATTTATCACATACCTTTATCAAAACAGCATGAAATTATGTTCATGCATCATCTCAAGACAACCTCTATCTATGATATACAAAAGTCTCATCATAACATATTTATTTTAACATGCCCCAATGGAATCATATCTTAAATACATGATTTATTAGAACCAAATTAGATAAGAACAAGAGAAACCATGAACAGAGAGAGACATAGGGGGGATCATCATGATTCACTGAAAAAAACACTATAAAAATTACATATTTCCAAGGGATTCATAGGGTAGAGGAGGGAGGAACCCTTCTAGTTCATCCATGCATGATAGGGGTTAAATATGTGTCTTGGGGTAAAAATATAAGAGATGAAAAATAGATATTTTCTATATTTTAATGAAAATCAGAAAACCACATGGTTTGGACACATGATTTGACAAACTATGTACCAACTATGTATCGTTCAATATCCAAGGCCACAAACATAACATGGTTTGGTTGTATGGTTTTCCAAACCATTCACTAGATATCCAATTCATACTATCTAAGACATACCACATCGCATGTTTTTCCCAACCACAAAAAAAACACCTATGAAACTATAATTCAGGTTTTACACATTTGTAGAGAAACCATGAACAAACCATATTCCAACTCTTGAACAAATATAAGATTCAATATTTACCCACATGATTATCCCTAATAATGTAGGAAATGCACATAGTTAAAAACCCATTAAAAACATATAATTTTCAAGAACAAGTATCCCAAGACTCACCCAAGAACCTGATCCATGCCTTGACCTCAAATGAAATCCAAAAATAACTCCTTGATATGATCCAACTCTTGTAATTATTATCTGAATAATAGTTCTTAAAATGACCCCTCCTCCAGAAATTAAAAAAATAAAATTCATATTACAATTCCAACAAGGAAAGGATGCATTGTTTTACAATATACCCACCATAATACTTCTCATACTCAATAAGTATTTCTGTTCTTTAAACCATTAATCTTGAAATATCCAAACCATCAATTCATGTTCAATTCATTGTGTTATATCCTAAATTTTTCAATGAGATTTCCTTGTGCAACTCCAAACACAAGGCACATTATTCCTCAAAAATTGTGACACTTCTCACCACCATTACTAAAAGAACGAAATGGTGATTCTATTATAATCTCTATCCTAAGGACCCCAGGTGTCATTAATCAATTTATCCTTAGAATTATGAAAATCCCTACCATAATAACCAACTCATAATGGATTATTACGAGCCTCGGTGATCCCCACCATCGAAATAACCTACAAAAAAATATTTCTAATGATTTAATTACACACTTGATGTGGTTTTCATCTTATTTCACCCAATCATATGTTGTAACACTGATAAAAAACTAGTACCACTCTGTATCCTAGATCCTAAACTGAATCAGTTGAGTCTCCACTACCCTAGAATAATGACCATGTAAAGACCCGTAAAATTCAAGGGAAATTTTTTCTTATTTTTTTTGGGATTTTACAAGAACGCAGTTTCTGACGGCACCTGATTCCAAGGCCCGGTGTGCCCAAAATCATTTTCCAAAGTTTATCTTGGGTACGTTCATTGAAAGAACAAGCGGGTTTTTCTAACTTTTTAACCGGTGCTCGAAATCGAATTCTGAGGGCACCGATGGAATCGCAGCGCCGGTAATTTCTTAGAAACACCTTTTCCGGAGTTGTGTTTGCTCGGGTGTGGTTTTTAATTTTTGGGGTTAAGTAAAAGAAATAAAATAAAAGTGGTGCGACCAATTTTATTTTGTTTTTGTTTAACCTAAGCTAAGTGTTTGGAGTGGGACCCAAAATATCCTACCCACTAGGTAGGATATTTGTGAGGTGGGACCCACACGATCCCTACCGTTTCTTTTCTTCCTAAACCCCCCTCCTTTAATAAGGTAACGCACCCGCACCCTATTAAGTGGAATTCAACCCTTGCGTTTTTCTGTTTATGAAATGCCTCAATTAATTTTGGGCGGTTTAAACGTTGTAATTAATTCATTTAATTGATTGTTTCGTTTTTTATTTTCAAAACGCATGGCTTGAGAAATAAAATAAGACAACTCTTATTTTATTAGGGGTTGGTTGTGCAAGAGGGTTAGGGAAAATCACTCAAGCCGTGAAGTTCTTCCTCCTCGATGAAGAACGTGAAGAACACCAAACTCCGATGAAGGTCGACAAGAACGCCGAATCCTCGGAGATTGACGACATGATGCCGATGAATCCTTTCTCCGCGATGTGATGATCCCCCTTCCGTGACGCCTTCTTCCATGATGTTCATTTCCGTGACGAACCCTCGCTCGACGATGCTTGAGGTAGGGGTTTTGATTCAATTAAATATATGTGATTTATATCCTTGGCATGTGTTTAAAATTTGTCGACATCCATTTAAACCGCTAACGCGGTGGGTGCGGACCAACGAACAAGTCTGAACCCACCGTTTCCTCATTCTTGGTGTGCGGATCGGCGGGCGATGAAGAAGCATGCCTCAAAGGCATTTTGAGGTCTTTACAGTGAAGAGCCAGTCCTAGGAGGACCGCTGGAGAAGATGGCAGGAAAAACGGACCACCAGAGCGCGTCCGGTGGTCCGAGGAAAACCCCGTCGGCGCGCCTCACCGGCATGGCGGCCGGAGGTGGCGGCCGGCACCGACCGGCTGCCATGGCTGAAGCTGCGGCGGCAGGCTTCTGGTCCCGCAACCGCGCAGGACCGAGGAGGCGGGGACGCGGCGCTATGTTGCGTCCGTTGGCAAGGAGCGACACTCAAGGGGGGCGGTGCCCCCTTTGCGCGGCCGCTCGGCCAGCGCTGAGCCGACCCGCTCGGCCAGTGTAGAGCCGCCCCGGGCCGGGTAGGGCCGCGCCCAGCCAAGTTAGACCTGGACCCGGGTCGGGTCGACCCGGGGGGGTTGGGCTGGGTCGGACCGGGCCCAGACCCCCCCATTTTCGGATTGTTTCGGTCTGTTGCTCATAACTTGGTCTACGGACCTCCGATTGATGCACCGTCAGTTGTGTAGCGATCCTTGGATCGAGACGGTCGTTTCTATATATTACACTCAAAGTTTTGGAGAACTTTGTGTTAGGCCAGGTTGGTTCATACACGAAATCAACCGGGACCTCGAAGCGGAAACGCTTATAACTTGAGCTTCGGACGTCTGATTGACGTGCCATCGAATTTGATGGATTCCTCTTAGTAAGATAGACCTTTTGGATTAATACTCTTGAGGTTTGGACACAGTTGGAGTATGGTTGGGTTCGTTTTGACATAAAAATCAACCGGGCCCCTGGGACGAAAAAGCCAATAACTCTCAGACCGGGCGTCCGATTGACGCGTCGTCTGTGACATTGAGTTCCTGTTGACGATACGGAACTTTTGGATACATCAACTTCAGACTACGTGTCAGTTTATGTATCAGCCCCTCGGCTCATGGAGCGGACCCTCCCGAATGAACTTGTTGTGTGCGGGAACCCTAGAGCTACCTGCGACTGTGACGACGGTGACGACTGTACAGAAATCCTCCGTGGATTCGACGACGACGACTACAACACTCAGCAATCCTACGTGGATCAGTGCTACCGATCCTGTGTAGGTCAGATCCTGTGTGGGTCAGCGCTCAACAGTCCTGTGTGGGCCAGCGCCTACAGATCCTGTGTGGGTCATTGCGGGGGTTAGTTACCTATCGATCCTTTGTGGGTCATTGCGGGGGTTAGTACCTATCGATCATGTGTGGGTCCGGCGGCTTAGATGAATCAGTGGTTACATCTAATCATCTCTATCGTCTTATGAAGAAGTATACTTGTGTGAGCTGAGTCGTGACTTTCGATCTCTATCTTCGATAAGATTGACTTGATATCCTTTGTGGATTACTTTATGCTTCCTGTGTGGACTGGGTTGCACTTGGGCTCGGATATTGGAGCTGAACTGGAATTGATGACTTAGGTATATGTATGGGAATATACCTAAGTAGTGTGGGATGTTACTTCGTGATTGTATCTTTCCTTTTTGGATTATCCTTTGTGCATTCTGGGAGACCTTCAGGGGTCTCGGGGTCCCTACTGAGTAGCTTATACTCACCCCTACACGGGCTATGCCCGCACTAGGTTGTGTTGGTTGCAGACGACGGACAGCGCTGATCGTGGGTTGAGTCTTGCGAAGCAGGACGATACCTGGAGGTGGACCACTGGGTGGGACGTACTCGGAGCGGACGGCTGGACCCGAGGAGCTGTGGAGGCTCTCTGTATCCACCCTTCAGGTGGGACTTCCAGTGGACGGCTCGAGGCTGTGGATTTACTTTTCAGTTGCTATACTCCCTTTTTCAGTTGTACTTTACTTTCAGTTTGGTTTTGTATTCTGGCCCACTTACTTTTCCGCACTTACTGTTGTACCCAGTTTTTACTTAGTGTTTACTTCTTCTTGCTTGCTCTGTGGTGTTTGTTTACTTTACAAAGGCAATGCCTTCCCTTTTTACCGGGAATTACACCTTGGTGCTAGTCGCCAGATCCTGGCCTATGGAAGGCGGGCTTGGGGTAGTCACGACACTGGCCCCGAGTACGGGTCATGACAAATTGGTATCAGAGGAGTTCGGTTATACCGCAGAACTCAGAACTCTGATCTTTTTCTATGTGAAGCAATAGTGTTAAGAGTATTGAGTGTGGTTATCAGTCCAGGGAGTCCAGTGTTGGTGCAGCGGCCGACGTATCCGTACACCAGGACCCTGACTTCTGATTTTCGACTTAATGCACGAAAACATTGATTGAATGTGTGTTTCAAGTTTTCTTTGTGATTACTTTGTGTCAGCTCACCAGGTATACTATTTGACCGTGGCGCACCTGTTTCTTTTCAGGATGGACCCACGACGGTAACCAGCTAGGGTTCCGAGCGTTGTGTGGGACGACATCCCACCGAGCGACGAGGCCTCGGTACAGGGCCCTTTGACAGCAGAGGCACCAGTGGTACCTCTACCCGCTGAGACACCGATGCTTCCAGCCCCAGCCGCTGACGATGCATGTCGCCTTAGTGCACTGCATGAGTTTCAGCGTCAGCGACCGCCCAGGTTCCGTGGGGAGACGGACCCTCAGGCAGCCGAGGATTGGCTAGAGGCATTTTTATGAGTTTTCAGGTTAGTGAGGACACCAGCTGACCTCATGGTGATCCTCGCAGCTATCCTCCTGCACGCGGCAGCAGGAAGATGGTGGAGCTTGATGCTC
Organism: Viscum album; assembly: GCA_963277665.1. Taxonomy (NCBI): domain Eukaryota; kingdom Viridiplantae; phylum Streptophyta; class Magnoliopsida; order Santalales; family Viscaceae; genus Viscum; species Viscum album. The sequence continues at coordinate 1,065,251,909 of OY728162.1, forward strand.
CAGGTGCACGACGAGGCATCTCTCCTCTGGATGGACTTTGAGAGCCTCTTTCGCTCGGAGTTCTTCCCAGTCACCCTCCGTGTGGTGTGCATCCAGGAGCTTCTACAGCTGCGGCAGGGCATCTTGACGGTCGCCCAGTATTCGGCGAGATTTACAGATCTCTCGCGCTATTCGACGGACATGGTACGGGACCCATTCTTCTGGGCTCGGACCTTTGAGCAGGGATTGAGGCATGAGATCAGGTCGTCGTTGATCTCCCTCAGCATTCCGACACAGGCAGGGGTACTGGAGCGAGCCCTTCTCATTGAGAGCTTCCTTGCTGAGCCTACATCAGCAGTGAGACCTACCGCAGGGCAGCACGTAGCAGAGTCTTTTGCAGCAGGCAGTCGACGGATGACTCATGGGACCAGGCAGACCATACCCTCAGGCAGACGACCTCAGGACACTGGCTCAGAGGTGTGGTTCACTCAGCGCAGAGCCAGTCTTTTGAGAGGCAGACAGTGCTACGCATGCAGCGGGTAGGGCCACATGGCTCGTGATTGCCCGACCCGCCATACCGAGGAGCAGCAGACGGTTGAGGGGCCATCCAGGAAGAGGTATAGGGTTGACCGTGGCGGTCCTCTGGGAGTAGGCGGACAAGGCAGAGGAGCTAGCCGAGCGGCAGGTGGTGGGCGGCGCTTTGAGGCTCTACAACCCCCACCACCAGGAGGTTCACCCCGACCACAGGGAGCTGGCGGGCAGAGACAAGCACAGCTCTAGGTAGCGGAGTCCTACGACCACGGCATGCCCGAGATGATTCGAGGTACTATCTATGTCTATTCCACCCTTGTTTTAGTTCTTATAGACACAGGAGCAAGTCATTATTTCATTTTCGTTGCCCTTGTTCGGAGCTCGGAGATTCCGATAGAGTCGTTGGCTCGATCCTTATGGCTAGAGACTCCTACGGGAGCAGACTCGATGATTACGCACTGGTGCCGGCAGTGTGAGCTTACTCTAGGAGGTGAGAGATTCGGCTGGGATCTTCTTGTAGCGGCGTCAAGGCCTTACGACGTCATCTTGGGCATGGATTGGTTATCTACAGTCCATGCTCAGATTGACTGTATTAGGCACAAGGTGCGATGTGTACGCACCAACGGGAGCAGGTTCACCTTCACTGGAGAGAAGGGATCCTTGGAAGCACAGGATGGACTCACGCAGAGGAGAGGACATCCCATCACTCATCAGTTGGCTAGCCTCATCCTAGGAGCAGTTGACGTGCGGAGTCCTGGTTTTCCGGTAGTGGTGGATCAGTATGCGGACGTTTTCCCCGATGATGTTCCAGGACTACCTCCTCGCAGAGAGGTAGACTTTTATATTGACCTGTACCCTGGGACAGCCCCGATATCCACCCCAACATATCATATGGCTACCGCCGAGCTTCGAGATCTACGGGTATAGCTGGAGGAATTGCAAGGCAAGGGATTCATCCGACCCAGTGTTTCACCTTGGGCTTCCCCGATATTGTTCGCCAAGAAGGCGTACGGAAGCTTGTGACTGTGTGTCGACTATCATCACCTGAAACAGGTGATCGTGAGGAACAAGTATCCGCTACTGAGGATTTATAACCTCTTCGATCAGCTCAAGGGAGCACGGTGGTTCTCGAAGATAGACCTCGGGTCAGGCTATCATCAGCTCAGAGTTCGGGACGAGGACATGCAGAAGATGGTCTTCAGATGTCAGTATGGCCACTATGAGTTCTTGGGTATGCCCTTCGGCGTGACCAATGCTCCAGCAGTGTTCATGGGCCTCATGAACAGGATCTTTCGGCCATACCTCGATCGATTTTTCATGGTCTTCATCGATGACATTTTGATTTACTCGACCACTGAGGAGGAGCACGCCTACCACTTGCGGGTTGTACTAGACACACTCCGAGAGAACCATCTTTATGGAAATCTCTCGAAGTATCAGTTCTGGTTACGTGAGGTCCACTTCTTGGGACACGTTATCTCTGAGGCGGGAGTTGCAGTGGATCCTGCGAAGATCGAGGCAGTGCTAGCTTGGGATCCACCCAGGAGCGTGACGGAGGTACGAAGTTTCTTGGTTCTAGCTGGGTACTACTGGAGGTTCGTGCCAGACTTTTCCAGAGTTGCGGCACCACTCTCAGCTTTGACGAAGAAGGGAAAACCCTTCGTGTGGTCAGACAGATGTCAGCAGAGCTTCCAGGAGCTGAGACAGAGATTGACCAGCACGCCTATCTTGAGGTTGCCGGAGGAGGGAGTAGGGTACGTAGTTTACTACGATGCATCAGGGACCGGACTCGGATGTTTCTTGATGCAGTAGCGGGCAGTGATCGCCTATGGATCACATTAGTTGAGGTAGCATGAGCAGAACTACGCTACCCATGACCTGGAGTTAGCAGCAGTGGTCTTTGCTCTGAATATGTGGTGACACTATCTGATGGGTGAGCACTTTACAGTCTATTATGACCACCAGAGTCTCAAGTACATCTTCTTGCAAAAGGACCTGAACCTGAGACAGTGGTTATGGATCGAGTTCCTCCAGGACTATGACTTTGAGATAGTCTATACTCCTGGGAAGGGGAACGTAGTAGCTGATGATCTCAGCAGGAGGGCGGGCATCCAGCTACTCAGGGAGGCGACGAAGTAGTTAGCCTCTTTGCAGATATCCTTCGTGGATAGCGATGGAGTAACCTTTCTTCAGTCACTCACAGTCACTCCTCCACTACTGTAGCGGGTCAGAGAGGCATAGTGTGGGGACACTGACTGTGAGAGGTGGCATGCACAGATATCCTCAGGACAGGCACCTGGTGGATTCTCCATGGGAGGAGAGCATGATGTCCTTCTCAGAGGAAGTACCATGGTACCAGCTGCTTTACAGGAGGAGGTGTTGAGAGAGTTTCACACTTCCCCTTTGGCAGTACATCCTGGAGTGGAGAAGATGTACTAGGATCTCAGATGACAGCACTGGTGGTCGGTCATGAAGAAGGTTGTGGTAGAGTTCGTTTCTCGATGCCTCACCTGCCAGCAGGTGAAGGCAGAGCACCAGGTACCAGTAGGCTTGGTACAGCCCTTGGAAGTCCCAGATTGGAAGTGGGATGGCATATCTATGGACTTCGTGACTGGACTTCCATGCACTTCTAGAGGTCACAACTCCATTTGGGTGATTGTCGACCGACTCACCAAGTCGGCCCACTTCTTACCCATCAGAGAGCAGGGATCAGTGGAGAGCTTGGGACGTCTCTATGTTCAGTAGATTGTACGACTTCATGGTGTGCCATCATCTATCGTCTCCGATCGAGATGCTCATTTTACTTTCCGGCTTTGGAAGGGGTTTCAGGAGGCGTACGGGATGTAGCTACGTCTGAGCACCGCCTTTCACCCTCAGACAGATGGTCAGACGGAGAGTACCATTCATACTCTTGAGGAAATGCTCCGCGCATGTGTCCTCAACTTTTGTCGTAGCTGGGAGGACCACCTACCCTTGGTGGAGTTCGCGTACAACAACAAATACCACTCCACTATCGGGATGGCACCATACGAGGCGTTGTACGGCCGACCTTGCAGATCACCGCTGTGCTGGACAGACCCTGGGGAGTCAGCACTTGTGGGACTGGAGATGGTCCAGGTCATCCAGGAGTGGATGAAGACAGCTCAGAGCTGGCAGAAGTCTTATGCTGACAGGAGGCGGAGGCCACTGGAGTTCAAGGATGGCGACCACGTCTTCTTGCGGGTCTCACCACGACGGGGATTACGGAGATTTGACCAAGGCAGAAAGTTGTCTCTACGCTTCATCGGACCATTCCAGGTCCTTAGCAGTATTGGAGAGGTGGATTATCGCCTGGCTCTACCACCTCAGTTGCACCGGGTGCACGACGTCTTCCACGTATCTCAGCTGAGGAGATACGTGCACGACCCAACGCATATCATTGACCATGGAAAACTGGACATTGATGATGGGGAGACTTTTGAGGAGGTCCCAGTGGAGATCGAGGATCGACAGGAGCGGGTCCTACGTGGATGATCAATTCCTCTAGTGCGCATCAGATGGAAGCACGGGAACCTCCAGGAGAGCACTTGGGAGCGGGAGGCTCAGATGCGTGCTCAGTACCCACATTTTTTTACCCTAGTTTATGATGTATCTTTACGGGGACGTAAAGCCCTGAGGTGGGAGTGATGTAAAGACCCATAAAATTCAAGGGAATTTTTTTTCTTAATTTTACTTGGGATTTTACAAGAACGCAGTTTCTGATGGTACCTGATTCCGAGGCCCGGTGTTCCTGGAATCATTTTCCAAAGTTTAGCTCGGGTATGTTCAGTGAACGAACGAGCGGGTTTTATAACTTTCGAACTGGTGCTCGGAATCGAATTCCGAGGGCACCAATGGAATCGCAGCGCCGGTAATTACTTAGAAACACATGTTCCGGAGTTGTGTTTGCTCGGGTGTGGTTTTTAATTTTTGGGGTTAAGTAAAAGAAATAAAATAAAAGTGGTGCAACCAATTTTATTTTATTTTTGTTTAACCTAAGCTAAGTTTTTGGAGTGGGACCCACAATATCCTACCCACTAGGTAGGATATTTGTGAGGTGGGACCCACACGAACCCCACTGTTTCTTTTCTTCCTAAACCCCCCTCCTTTAATAAGGTAACGCACCTGCACCCTATTAAATGGAAGTCAACCCTTGCATTTTTCTGTTTATGAAACGCCTCAATTAATTTTGGGTGGTTTAAACATTGTAATTAATTCATTTAATTGATTGTTTCATTTTTGATTTTCAAAATGCATGGCTTGAGAAATAAAATAATACAACTCTTATTTTATTAGGGGTTGGTTGTGCAAGAGGGTTAGGGAGAAATCACTCAAGTTGTGAAGTTCTTCCTCCTTGATGAAGAACGCGAAGAACGCAAAGAATTCAGACCTTCGAGGAAGGTAGACAAGAACGCTGAATCCTTAGAGATCGACGACGCGACGCTGACGAATCCTTTCTCCGCGATGCGATGATCCCCCTTCCGCGACGCCTTCTTCCGCGACGTGCATTTCCGTGACAAACCCTCACTCGACGACGCTTGAGGTAGGGGTTTTGGTATAATTAAATTGATGTGATTTATATCCTCGGCATGTGTTTAAAATTTGTCATAAGCTGTTTAAACCACTAACGCGGTGGGTGCGGACCAACGAACAAGTCCGAACCCACCGTTTCTTCGTTCTAGGTGTGCGGATCGGCGAGCAACGACGAAGCAGGCCTCAAAGGAATTTTGAGGTCTTCATAGTGAATATTCGGTCCCGGGAGGACCACTGGCGAAGACGGCAGGCAAAACGGACCACCGGAGCGCATCCGGTGGTCCGCAGAAAACCCCACCGGTGCGCCTCGCCGGCACCGGCCGACCGCCAGGAGGTGGCGGCGCCGGGCGTGCCGCCGGGAAGGTCCGTCGCAGATTAAGCCAAGGCAGTAGGCTGCTGGTCCCACGACCGTGCGGGGCCGAGGAGGCGGGGACGCGGCGCTATGCCGCGTCCATTGGTAAGGAGCGGCCCCCACGCGGGAACCGCGGTTTCACTCAAGGGGGGCGGCGCCCACTTTGCGCGGTCGCTCGGCCAGCACCGAGCCGCACCGGGCTGGACCGGCCGCACTGGGCCGGGCCGCCCAGGCCGGTCCGGGCCGGGCCACCCAGGTCGGTCCGGGTCGGGCCGCGCCTAGCCAGGTCGGACCGGGCCCAGACCCCCCCCCCATTTTCGGACTGTTTCGGTCTATTGCCCATAACTTGGGCTACGGACCTCCGATTGATGTACCGTTGGTTTATTAGAAATCCTTAGATCGATACGGTCGTTTCGGTATATTACACTCAAGGTTTCAGAGAACTTTGGGTTCGGACGGGTTGGTTCTTACACGAAACCAACCGGGCCCTCTGAGCGGAAACGCTTATAACTTGAGCTCCGGACGTCTGATTGACGTGACGTCGACTTTGATGGATTCCTCTTAGTGAGACGGACCTTTTGGATTACTCCGCTCGAGGTTTGGATTCAGTTGGAGTATGGTCGGGTTGGTTTTGACTTAAAAACCAACCGGGCCCCTGTGACGAAAAAGCCAATAACTCTCAAACCGGGCGTCCGATTGACGCGTCGTCTGTGACGTTGAGTTCCTGTTGACGATACGGAAGTTTTGGATACATCAACTTCAGACTACATGTCATTTGTTGTATCATCCCCTCAGCTCTTGGAGCGGACCCTCCCGAACGAGCTTACTGTGTGCTGGAACCCTAGAGCTGGCTGCGACTACGACGACGGTGACGACTGTACAAAAATCCTTCGTGGATTCGACAGCGACGACTACAGCACTCAGCGATCCTACGTGGATCAGTGCTACCGATCCTGTGTGGGTCATATCCTGTGTGGTTCAGCGCTCAGCGGTCCTATGTGGGCTAGTGCCTACAGATATTGTGTGGGTCCAATCTTGTGTGGGTCATTGCGGGGGTTAGTTACCTATCGATCCTTTGTGGGTCATTGCGGGGGTTAGTACCTATCGATCATGTGTGGGTCCGATGGCTTAGATGAATCAGTGGCTACATCTGATCATCACTATCATCTTACGAAGAAGTATACCTGTGTGAGCTGAGTCTTGACTTTCGATCTCTATCTTCGATAAGATTGACTTGATATCCTGTGTGGATGTGAGTTGTGTTTTCCTGTGTGGACTGGGTTGCACTTGGTCTCGGATGTTGGAGCTGAACTGGAATTGATGACTTAGGTATATGTATGGGCATATACCTAAGTAGTGTGGGATTTTACTTCATGATTGTATCTTTCCTTTTTGGATTATCCTTTGTGGATTCTGGGAGACCTTCGGGGGTCTCGAGGTCCCTACTGAGTAGCTTATACTCACCCATGCACGGGCTATGCCCGCACTATGTTGTGTTGGTTGCAGACGACGAACAGCGTTGATCATGGGTTGAGGCTTGCGGAGCAGGACGGTACCTAGAGGTGTACCATTGGGCGGGACGTACTCGGAGCGGACGGCTGGACCCGAGAAGCTGTGGAGGCTATCTGTATCCACCCTTCATGTGGGACTTCCAGTGGATGGCTCGAGGCGGCGGCTTTACTTTTCAGTTGTTGTACTCCCATTTTTATTTGTACTTTACTTTCAGTTTGGGTTTGTATTCTGGACCACTTACTTTTCCGCACTTACTGTTGTACCCAGTTTTTACTTAGTGTTTACTTCTGATTGCTTGCTCTGTGGTGTTTGTTTACTTTACAAAGGCAATGCCTTCCCTTTTTACCGGGAATTATGTCTTGGTGCTAGTCGCCAGCCCCTGGCCTATGGAAGGCGGGCTTGGGGTAGTCATGGCATGAGCCCCGAGGACGGGTCGTGGCATACCAAATATGATGGATATTTCCTCAAAAAGGCCCATTTATTCCTCCAAAACATCTGTTATACCAAATATGATATTATTGATGTAGTTAATAACTTACCATATCAAACTATATTCCACAAATTCATTCAGTCCTCCCTTGAATATCTATTCTTGAAAATTATTGACTACACCCACCGACTGATCGTGTGGATATCATGCACTACTATCAAATAAAAATTTATTAACCTATAATATAGTCTATTGGACTGATTAGGGTTGTTCTCAAGGATTTTTAGGGCCCATTATTCAATTTTATCAATCATTTATTACTTATTTTAATGTTTTTTCTTCTAAAATACAAATAAATTGATGTGGGTGTGATTTTGAAGTGTTTATGCATGAAAAAATTAAATAAAATAAGACAAAACACCAAATTATCAAGGAAAGGGGATGAACCCATGGTTTTTTACTGATAATCTTCATTGTCCATTGATTTATTCATTATCCAATTGAAAATTAAATCAATAACATTCATGCATCACCATCCACTATTGATATTTTAAGATCCTATGCACTTTTAGAAATATCCTAGGTACACATAATCTTGCCTCCTCCATAGTTTTGTGTGACAATCATTCCATGACCATAGTCATGTCAACAAAATCAACCCAACTCCATAATTTTTTGTCCATTACCTAACTCCCTCCATTCCATTGTATATTAATAGAACCAGGATAATGGAGGGAGAAAAATTTATTAAAGGTTGGACTGAAGTAGGGAGAATTCTAAGGAAAGTGGACAATCTCCATACCAATCCCAAAATAGCCCTAATACCCCCATCATAATTAAATAAAAACATCAAAAATATAATGGATATTTGGTTAACTATGAATCTCCCCTTGGAATTCACACTATTGGGTTAGTGATCCAATATCATGGAGTTTGTGTGAAACCCTGTGTGTTTCTCATATGTTTTTAAAATGATTATTTTATTTAAGTTATTTAATTTTTGGGTTTTGGAGCCTTTGTGATTGTTCAGGTAGTTTTTGGGTGAATTATCCTTTTTCATAGGTCACCATGTCATAGCCTTATAGGATACTCCATGGTGAGGGTATTAGGGAGGTGATGTGGTGTGGTATAATGTGTTACTTCATGGAGGGACTAGGGGGTTTGGGACCCCTAGCCCTATCTCTTAGGGGTTCCCCATGATGTAGCTTTGAGGTTATACTTAGGGATCCAAAACCATAGGACCTACCCCATATAATAGCACCTAGGATATGTTATGGAGGTTCTTGGAAAGTAAGCTCCACTCCATGAGCCAAAGGTCGTGTTGGGATCTATTTTCCACCTAGAAAAAATGTAAAATTATAATAGTGCCTCTATCAGGATTTTTCCCCTTTTGTCTATCCATTTGTGTATTAAAGGAACTCTAGTCATGGATCCCTTCCTCCTACTTCAATTTTAGTGTTCTCCCTTGAAGATTTGGTTGATTCCTTCAATGTTAATCTTGATTCATCCTGGTTTCTTCCTTCACCCTCCCTCTAATATCATGTTATTATATTTCTTTCTCATCCCTCTAAAACTAATGACCATGGAGTTCTGAATCTAGGGTTTATGATAGGGTTTCTGTGGATTCTTTTGATGTTTAGGCTAGTGAGGATCACTCTTCTTCCATCCATGTAATATTTTGAGAAGGTGATGACATTTCATCAATTTTGAGGTAGGTGTCTATACATATCCAAACTTTTCCTTTGGAATACCTTTGTTCTTGAGTTTTACTTTGGTTTTATTGATATATTATACTTATATTTACTAGTTTAATTCTAATATATATGTTTTTAATGTTTTTTTTGTCTTGTGTTGGAAAAATAGTGATGTCTTTTATTTTTCCTATAAAAATAAATTTTAATCCAAAAAAGAATTTTATAAATTTTATTCACAAAAACTCTTGTTTTTAAATTATATTTCTAAGATACATTGAAAGGGGATATTATTGGGAATCTTCTTACTTGATAATGGAATTTATTGTATGTGATGGTTATGGGTGCATATGGTAGACCATGGGTATGTGGGTTTGGGATGGGTGTTTCTATATATTTTGGTGTTATGATATCTAGTGGTTTTTTCTAGTGATGTATTTAGATTCATGGATCATTCTGATAGTTTAGGTTCATGTGGGATTACTAGTGTTTTGTGGGAAATTCAAAAACACCTAGATCTTGTTGTTATAGCTCGCCCATGTTTCACATATGCTTTGATCTTTTTATGAAATTCCTATATTCATTGTCCATGTTTTGTTTATTGTTATAACTTGTTTATATCTTTCTACCCATAGTTATATATTATGATTTAACTTTAAATTTTATTCATTCACGTGAATGTTTTATGAAAAAAATAATTTATAAACTAGTTTTCAAATAAATTATTTCCAAAAAAATTATCTACAACTAGAACCATTGGTTATAATTATGAAAAGTGATATGTATATTAATGGTGGTATCCTACCATGATTTTCCTCATGCCCTATATATTCCTTTAAGCATATGTAAACTTGGTTTTGGTTGATTTAGGTAAATAAAATGGAGTTGCCTCTCATAGCAAGGATCCTTGATGATTATGTATTCTTCTGTGGTATGAGTCTAGTGGTGGATAAGGGTCATATATATATAGCTTGACTATGATTATGGAGATCCCATACTTTTGGTATTTTATTATTTTTTTCATATAATGTCCAATTTGTTCTAGGATATATTTTGACTCTCATATTTATTTATGTAGTGTTTGATCTCTTCTTTTTTATTTATATTTTGTCATATGGTTATGGATTATTGTGATGTTTTTGTTTCTTATACTCTATTTAACATGTTTTATATTGTTGTTACTATTTACTTGATGGTGTATAAATCAAACCTATAAACAGGTTATGTTGGATTCCCGGTTCAAATCCTTGGCATGTTTATTTTTATTTTAAGGTTGAAACCATTCCCACATAATTATCATTGATACCCTTACACTATTCATGAGCCTAAGGTGACCATGATAATTCCTTGGGCCTTGTGGCGTGATGATCCAGGTGACGTGTTAGGTTATCCCAATTTTTTTCATTAAAAAATTGCATCAAATTCCCTATTATTATTTATGGTAGTGTGGTAGTGTGTATTAAGACCTCTAGGACTCAGGTAAGCATATAGGGGAGTTAATAGCCATTTCTTCTCCATTATAGACCATGAGTTACCAGGGTGGCCATGATTTTATATTGGTTGATTTCTATTATGAGTGATTTGATGGATATTGAGACAATTTATTATTATTTCATGTCTTAGGATGATTTCATAAGTTATTTTTATTAATTCCATTTTTAAATTCATTATGTAATGATTAGAACTTTTTTATGTATTTGGATCATTCCTCCCAGAAGGACCTCAAAGAATTAGTGGGAGGATGTTGTGTAGAACATTCAACAAGAAAAGCCTCATGTGGAATCCTATCTCATTGAATTAGTTATAAAAACACTTCAATATCTTAGATAAATTAGTGATCCATGGTATATTTGGTTGAAGGGCCATTCCTAGGAGTTCATGAAGCAGCATTTTCCTACATTCTAGGGTGACCGAGGGCCCCAAGATCCATAATAATGGTTAGAAAATATTGAATATATCTTATTATTTCTCCAAAACCATTCTCTATAAAAGTTGGGATTTGAAAATTATATTTTGGAAGGTTTGAGAAGGAGGTGGTGGGATTCGATTATGTTGGATAAAATTTATGAATATATTACTTAGATTCGGTTTAAGAAGAAGTTTCACTAGAAATTTTACACAAATACTTTATGAGTGTCGAAGTCTAGGGATTTCATGAACTTTGAGTAGGGGGTCTGATATATTATAGATTATTCTACTCAGTTTTCCAAGTTGGTTTATGTTTCACCCGATCTCCTAATAAAAAAATATTTTAAGGTGTGCTATTTCAATATGGGATTTAAGACATATATCGGTTTGAGGATCATTCTTTAGTGTCTTCCAACTAATATAGAATTTCTAGATAATTTGGTTATGGGCAAGGAAGATATATAAGGGCTAACTTGTAGAGTCATTCCCCTACTACCATGAGTGGGAACCGAAGTTCCTCTTCATGGAAAAAGTGGAAGTGTGGGGTGTTTCAATGTGGTAGTATAAAGAGTGTGCAATGTCCCTATGATCCTATTACAGTGAATCCCTCATGGTGAAGGATGGTTATGTGTTATTGTGTGGGAATGAAACTAATTCTAAGCAGTACTTACAGGAATCACTAAGAACCTAATACTTGTGTGGGTTCCAAGGAAATATTCATAGATATTTATGATACTCTCCCCAAGATAGTAAAGTGGGTTCCACTCATACCAAGGGTCCCCAGGTGAAACCATATGTTTCAAACTGGGTGGTATATCATTTCCATGTGAAATGGGGCTCTCTTTACACTACAAAACCTAAGAGTGGATCCAAATTTGGGATCTTGTTTGCAGAGGAACATGATCCAGAGGAGTCAGAGGTGGGGCTAGAGACCATCAGAGGTATGATGATTATTGCTTAATCTATGAAATTGTATTTATTTAACACAAATTCATCCCATTAATTCATTTCTCAAAATTGATTGATTCTTTGGGACTTTAGTTTGATTTGATTCTTTATGTGACAGATCTCTACACTCCATTGGGAAAGAAGGTAGATAAGGGATTTAAGTTCTATGAATATTGTGGGATCATAGATAATACTGAAGTCATTTGGGAATTATTAGTTTTGGATATGGAAATAATTGACCTTATCTTCAACATTGATTATATTGTAATATTTAAAGCTCTAATTGACTGATACTACTTAAAAGTTTTATTTCTCTCTAATGTAGGGAACACTCACATTTCACAAGGGGAGTGCGACTAAATGTTAGGTAGATCATGTTGAATTGTTCTAGTAGTAAGGTATCTTCTTTGTTATCTTCTCAGTTGCTTATTTATGTCATTAAATGGGACTTAGGTGGATATCTTCCATGGGTAGTGGATAGGTACCTTGAGGTCTTCCCTGAAAAAAAATTAGGTTACCTTCCCCATAGGAGGAATAATTATCCATTTAACTACTCCCTGGGATGGTCCAAATCTCCTTTCCATATTACCGAATAGCCACAATTGGGATGAATAAAAATATCCAGTTAGAAGATATTGATAGAAATGGATATATTCTCCTAAAAATTACACCATGGGCATCATTGATGCTCTTCACAAAGAATTTACATAGAAGGAATTGTCTTTTCATTGACTACTAAAAGCTCAATCTAGTGATGATAAATAATAATCATCTACTACCACATGTTTATGATTTGTTTAAAAAACTATGTGGATCCCAATGGTTTTAAATGAATGAATTTTGGTCTAGTTAACACCAATTGAGGTTAAAAGATATATACATTCCCCAGAACCCTTTCAGAAGCTAGTATGGTCATTTTGATTACTTGGTTATGTCATTAAACCACACTAATTCCACAATAATATTTATAACCTTAATGAACCTGATTTTTCATCAGTATCTTGACTCATTTATGGTGGTATTCATTTATGATATCTTTGTTTACTCAAAGATGAAGGAGAAACATGAGGCCCATTTATACATTGTTTTTTGAACCTTTAGGGGAAAATATTTGTATATTAAGCTATCTAAGTTACAATTTTGGATTCGTGAGGTAAAATTATTAGGTCATGTAGTGTCAAAAAGAGTCATTTCAGTCATCCTGGAGAATATTTAGGCTATGATATCTTGGGTGAGACCTAAGAACATATTTGAGTTCTAAATTTTCTTGGTCCTAGCAAGATATTATAGCCATTTCTTGTAGTATTTATCTAGAATACAATATCCTTAGATATATCTGACTAGGAAGGGTGTGAAATTATAATATCATGAGATATTATACGAATACCTTGAAGATATAAAAGTAAAGTTAACTTCAAATAATGTTTTAATCCTCTCAGATCTAGGAATGAGTTACATTGTATAAAGTGATGAATTAGGTATGGGTTTGGTGTGAATGTTGTTGCTAGATGACCATGTTGTAGTCTATGTCTCACATTAGTTGTAACCTCATGAAAATAAATGCCCTAACCACAATTTATAATTGGCATAAATGATGCATGCTTTGAAAACATGGTTAAAATACCTCTTCAGGGAGAATTTCATAGTTTATTCTAATCACAAAATTCTGAATTATATCTTTACTCAGGGGATATGGATCTTAGATAGAGGTAATGGGTAAATTACTTTTATAAATTCAATTTCTATTTTTCAAACTCTCTGGAAAAGGGGAATATGGTAGCTGACATGGTAAAAAAGATCATAATGACCCAGGTAGTAAGAGAGTCTAAGGATTAATAAGGTCTAATAATCTTGTTCACTAATCTTTATCTAAAAATAAAAGAGGATGGTGAATGGGTTATCTTAACTAGTATTTATATCACCACCTTTCTTGATGGAAATATTCACCTTGGATAAGAATCATACCATGGATATCAATGGATTACTGGAATCTTAAATAGTATGGATACCTTAGGCAATTTATATCATTCCCCTGATGATTTCCTCAATTTTTGAATGCGGTTGATAGTTCTCTTGGATTTGAGGTAGGAGTTGATGCGTAGTGTTCACCACTCTGGATGGGTCATTCATCTGAGGGGTGGAAAGATGTTTAATGATCTGAAACATTGATATTTATAGTCTGTGGTGAAGTAAAAAATTGTTAAATTTATATCTTGATTCCTTGATTTTTAGATAATTAAAGAAGATCACCAGAATATGGATGGGTTATTGTATCCTCTACTTATCCTAGTGTGGAAATGAGGTGAGATCTCTATGGATTTTATTATAGGATTTCCTCGATCTTCTAGTGGGAAGTACATGATATGGGAATTGATTAGTTAATCAATTCATTCCATTTCATTCATACCAAGGAGTCAAAAAAAGTATAGGATATAGGAATACTTTATATTTATGAAGTTATTTGGATTCATGTTGTGTCTTTAGCAGTTATTTTGGATCAAGAAAATGCTTCATATCTTATTTTTAGACGGGACTTCAGGTGGATTTAGGCTCTTAGTTGAAATTGATCATGGCCTACCATTGGTAGATAGATGGTCATATTGAATAAGATATATATATTCATGAGTATATGCTTCAATATTGAATCCTTAACATTAGAGGCTCATTAGAGAAACACATACCATTGGATAATTTTTTCTATAATAATAGCACCAAACCTTAATAAAGATGAACCTTTTGAGGCCTTGTATGGGTAGTCATGTCAATCCCCTAAGTGTTAGTCTAACCTGGGTGAGAATTAACTATTGGGGCTAAGTATTGTTCAGAAGATGGTGAGAAGGGTCCATGGGATTCATAAAAGGTTAGGTATGGAAAAAAGTCACCTAAAATCTTATTTTGACCATTTTCATCACCCGTTGGAGTTTGATGTAGGTGATCGGGTGTTTCTTAATGTCTCTCCCTAGCTGGGACACCGTATTTTGGGGAAACATAGTAAGTTGATGCCATGTTATGTCAGACCTTTCATGATTGTGGATAATCTCAGAAAGGTAGAATATTTTTTGTATTTTCCATATAATGCAACCTTGATTTTTGACATAATTCACATTTCCCAACTGAAGAAGTATTATCGAGACCCATATCATATGGTGGAATAGTAGAGTTTGAAATTGGAACCTAGAACCTCTATAGTGGAGCAACCTATTCATATTCTAAATCATCATGTCAAAGTTATTGGAGATAAATTGATTCCCTTAGTCTGTGTATTATGGAATAATGGTTGGGATAACCATGAGATATGAGATCTGGAAGCCTTGGTGAGAGAGCAATAGCCTGATATTTTTATATAAGTCAAGACATGGGGATTTTTTTGGGGAGAGAAAGTGGAATTGTGGGGATAATTGTGACACTCATCGAGTCTGTCATTTTTTTTAATTTTTTGTTTTAGTTTAGTCCTTTAATTTTTGGTTTTTTGATCCTTTGGTAGTGTTTGAGTAGTTTGGGGGAGAATCTATCCTTTTTCTCAAGTCACCATGTATATCCCTATAGGTCATGCCATTGTAAAGATATGGGGGTTAAATTCATAGTTAGGGTCATATATTTTGGGGGCCCTTGGGGAGTCTGGGACCCTTGGCCCTACCTCTTGGGGGTTCCCCACAACCTATCATTAAGGCTACATCATGGAGGCATGGGATCCAAAACCCAAAGACAACCCTATGGATTTTTCCCATGACACATAACCTAGGCTATTCCATTTAGGTTCCTTATGAGGAAGCTCCACACCATAATCCATGGGTTTCATTATGAGATATTTTCCACATGGAAAAATGGGAATTTAAAATAGTGACCCTATCAGGATTTAACCCCTCTCTTCTCTTCATTTTTACATAGTAGGATCTCCAGTCTTGGATACCTTATTCCCCATCAATTTTGGTGTTTTTCCTTGAATATTTAGTCAATTTTTTCAATTTTAGTGCTTTTATGAAGAAGATATGACTTCTTTGTGTGATCAGTTTGGCCTGATGGTTGATTATGAGTAGTTCATTTCTTTCAAAATAATTAACATTGAGTCGTCACTATTATTCTTAATGGAAACTCCCAATAGTTCCCCCATCCATAACTTGGTATGGACTTGCATCCCAAAGGCAGGTGTAAAATTGGGGTGTCAAACCCAATGATACTTAGAGACTCACATTGGTTGATAGGATGGGAGGTCAGGGTCATCGCACCCTTTTGGGGGGAAATTGTTTCCTACTTTGGGACTCTCTCATAGATTTAAGACATGATCAATAATATCTTACTAATCCTAATATGGGATAAGTTTCCCTAATAGAATTATTATAGGTTAAGTCACTTTTTATAAAAAATATATGGATCTCATGGGAGTATCCATATATATGTATCCAAGATTCTTCATACATTTCCTAGTAATGAATAGCTACTTTATATATTGAATCTACATAACCAAGAACTTGGGAATTTTCTACCATGCAGGGAGGTATTTAATATTTTGAGGATTGGATTAAGCCGTTATGAGGCATCCTACATATCCTATTTATTGTAGGAATTAAAATCCACATAGTTCGTTAAACCCATGCATTTTAATGTTATATGGAAAGAACATATAGTTGGGCACTTGGGCACTGGATGTTTGAGATTGAGTATTGAGGATACGTCCTATGTATCCTGGTTATATCATAAATCCAAGTTATCATAGTTTGATCATGCCCTTGGGATTGTCCCCAAGGTAGATTCACTTATATGAGGGATATGCATATCGTGCCATGCAATGGGGATTACATACTGATATTTCCCTGGATAGTGGAGATTCATGATTCCAATGATGTGTTTGTTGCATCTCCCTAAGCCCGCATGAGCTATGATCGGTGTGGGAAACAAGGGATAGAAAGTGATCAACCCCATTTCATATGGATGTGGGGATTATGTGTTGGGATTGACCTTGGGATGTTTTAATATAGAACTTGGGCCTTAGGGATACATCCTACATACCCTAGTTATGGAAGCAATCAGAGTCATTATAGTTCAATTGGTTTCTCAGCCCACTGAAGGATGAGGTAGCATGATCTTCCCATGGGAATGATTGGGTCCCAATGGTCAAAATGTAGGATACATATCAAGACTTATGCTGAGGTGGATGGCCATTTCATTTTGATCTCAAGATTTAGGAATATGTCCTACGTATCATAGATATATCAGGAATAATATTCCTCATAGTTCCACTAGTTGGGGCTTACACACTAATGTTTCCCTTATAGTTGGGGTTTACACACTAAAGTTTCCCTTATATGTAGGATATATCATATTAAGCTGCTGATCATGGATTATACTTTGAGTTTTTCTTTCCTTTTTAGATTCTCATGATGAAAATGATATGATCATTTTAGCTCACTAAGATCACATGAACTATGATTGATGTGAGAAACAAGGGATAAAAAATGATCAGTTCCATTGCTTGTGGATGTGGGACTTATGTTTTAGGACTACTTATTGGATGGTTAATATAGAGATTAGGACTCTAAGAGGCATCTTATGTATCCTGGTTATGGAAAGAATCATATTCCTTATATTTCAGTTGGTTGGGTCTTGCAAAATAAAATTTCTCTTATAGTTGGTGCTTAAACACTGAAATCACCCTTATGGTTGGGGATTACACAGTGAATATGGAAATGTTATCAAGTCCTAGTATTCTCATTATCCTAGACTTCTTGTCTTCCTAACATGTGATAGTTGTTTTCTTGACATGACTTGATTTTCTACTCAATATTTCGGAGTCTATTTTCCTAACATTCCATAAGATGTATGTGGTATCTAGTTCACTTGTCCAAGAGATGTCACATATCCTAGATGGCATGTTTGAGGGTTATCTCATGATCAAGGATGAATTTTTCAGAGGATGTTGTGAAACCTGGTTGGATGGTCTTGGAAGTTATCACATGATCCTAGTTGACATACTTAGAGGGTGTCTCATGATCCCGATAAAATTCCCTAGTGTCATCAAAAAATCTAGTTAACACACTTTGAGGGCATCGCGAGAGTCAGTATGACATGTCTCAGAGGGTGACGCATGGTCCAGGCTGACATGTATGGGAACATTGTGAACCTAAATGACATTCCTAGAGGACGTCTCAAGAGATAGTGGACATGTCTGGATGCTGTCGTGAGACTCAAATGACATGTATCGGGGCCACCATATGAGTTGGGAGACACATCTAATGGGCATTGCAAGGCTAGGATGGAAATCATAGAGGGTTTCATGAGACCTGGGTGGAATGACCAAGGGGAACCATGTGACATGCTTTTAACATGTCTAGAGGACTTCACATGATCTAAAAAGTATACCGAAGTAGTGTTTCATGATCTAGGGTACATGTCTTGGTGTTGTTGCATGACTCAGATGGTTCGTGTGAAGAGCATGAAGATT
This sequence comes from Viscum album, assembly GCA_963277665.1. Taxonomy (NCBI): domain Eukaryota; kingdom Viridiplantae; phylum Streptophyta; class Magnoliopsida; order Santalales; family Viscaceae; genus Viscum; species Viscum album. The sequence continues at coordinate 1,065,270,250 of OY728162.1, forward strand.
AGTGTATATTTTCTTCACAAAGTCTCCCATCTTTTAGCCTCTGTTCTTTCCCTTATATTGATAATTCCTTAGATTTATTAAATGTTATCTTATTTTAATTATTGTTAGATTTATAGGATATTCAATATGTTATTTTTTTTTCCTTATAGTAGTACTTTGCGGGATCTATGAGTGATCGCATGAAATTATTTATGCATTCTGCTTGATCGCTCTGGTTGTTCCTCGGATCCTACCTAATGGGAAGCTTTTCCAATCATGAGATCATCCGCTCAGAGAAATATGCTCTGGTTCTTGGGTGTGTCGGTTCATCCGGATGAAAAAATCCAACCCTTATTTGATGCTGGGGTGGGGAATTTATAAGCCTTTCTACCTCGGTTGTTCACCAATTTTCATGGAACATATCACGAAAATCCAATATAGAGTTTGCAAAGGCTTTGGTGTCACGTGTCTTCATGAGTTTCTACTGTAAATCATTCTGGGAGAGTTGCATTATTTTTAGTGACCGTGATACTATCCCATCAATGCCCCATTTTAAGTTCCCAAGGATCGAATAAAAACTGAGAATTGGGGTTGAATCAGTTATTCACATTTTATAAGTTTCAAAACTTTTATAAACTTAACCCCTACAACCTATCAAGATTTATTTCCTTGTCAATTTTTAGTAAATACTCATGAATAAAAAGGTAGGAAAGCAAGTAAATAACATGACATTTATAAGTTTTGGTCTCGTTGTGAGAACCTACATCCTTTCCATAGCCACTCTCGTGGGTCAATGGAAATATACTATTATGAATTAGTGAATAAAACTTATGGAAACTTCTATTATACACCTTCTATCTCCCAACAGTAAATATTATACTGACTCTATTCAGTTTACAATGATTTCTTATAAAAACATTGATCCAAATAAAAGAATAAATACTTTTTTAAAACTTCTTTACAATTACTCATTCCAAATCATCATTTCAATTTGGCTGAATCAAATTTTATTAATCTCATGAGTCTGGATCTAATTCTCTAAACACAATCAGTCTGGATCTGATTCTCTCAATATGATGAGTCTTGATCTGATTCTCTCAATACAATGAGTCTAGATTCAATTATCTCAATATGATAGAATCAATATGATGAACCCATTCTCAATATAAAAAATCAAACTCTTCTCAAATGTGAAATACGGTCTTTTTCAGTCTGATTGAATCAATATGATTAAATGAATACAATCTTCTCAAAATGATATTTCTCAATCTAGTAAACAAAAATCAAACTATCTAATCCTCCTCACAAGATCTCTGTATGGCAATGACTCTCACTTGATTTCTTCAGGGCTACCTCTTTTCCTCTTGTAGAAAAGTTACAAATGAATGAATGATCTGAGTGAGTATTTATAGGAGACTCATAAAGCAAAACCAAGAAATATGAAAACTTTCCCCACTTCCTCAAATTTAAAAATATCCAAAGATACCTCTAATTTAAACTTAAAATTTGACTCCTTAAATACTCATTAGATTTCTTCGAGATTTAATCAAAATTGAATTTAATGTTTGAACTCTTAAACTCTTCATAAAACTTTTGGAATTTTCTTTTTTAGTCTTATTCAAAATCAAATAATTATGATTTTATTTCCTTATCAGCTCATTATGATATGTTTCCTTCTCAGCTCATTATGATTTCTGTTTCTTTCTCAGCTCATTATGATTTTTGTTTCCTCTTCAGATCATTACGATTTCTATTTCTTCTTCAACTCATTATGATAGAATTTCCATTATGATGGAAATATCATTACGATGAATTTACCATTACTATGGAATTCCCATTATGATGATTTTCTATAACAATGGAAATTATTCAATGATGAATCCACTGAGAAACTTTTAACTTATTCAAACTTAATTAGCTTCACACATTATGAATTCTAGATATAATGGAGACTTTGTCTTGACTTTTAAAATCTACTAAATATTCATGATTCTTCTCCATTTCTTAAATTCTTCAAAGGATTTTATCATGATAGTTTTCATGATTTGTGAGAATTTTATGACCAGTAAAGAATCATCTAATTTATTTTTGAAAGTTTGAAAACATTCTAACTCCTCACATCACAATCTTCTTTCAAAACTCTTCATTAACAAAACAACTTCTTCACTCAGTAACTTCATTCTTTCTCTGGTTATGATAAATTAAAAAAGCCAATAAAAAACAATTTCTACCTTTGATTATTTTGGATCCAATGATTTGAATATGATGTAGATGGATCTGATTATTTTATAAACTTTCAAATTTCTTACAAAATCTCATTACAATGCACTAGATCAGATTCCTAGATAACGAAAACATTCTTATACAAAAAGGTTAGTTATTAAAAAATAAAAAAAAACTTTATTAAAAAAAATTTATCAGAAAGGTTCTTCAATATCCCACTTTGTATTTGTTTACAACCCTTGTTAATGACTTTTATAACTCTTATAATTTTTTCATAAATCGACTTTTATAAAAATATCATGTTTTTTTTACTTTTATCAAAATATAGCCTTTTTTAAAAGAGTTTCCTAACACCACACTACTGGATAAAGTAATTTTTTTAAGGAATTCAATCCATCAGTGATAATAAAATGTTTCATCCATGTAAAGATAAACTTTCCTTACTTTTATCTTTTATTTTTCTCTCACTTTTACTTTACTCTCCCCCATTTTATGACAACCACAACTTCATATTCATTTAATAAAGATAAGTAAAAACTTCTTACAAAGTAAAAAATTATTAATTTCTCTCCCACTATGTAAACATAATCCAAATCATTATGGGGGTTCTTCCTTATGAGGTTTATGAATTCATGGTAGGAGGATAAACATAAAGTTGTGGCCTCAATTCCATAAACCTTTCTTTTGAAATTTCTTTTGTAAAGATATCAGCAATCTAATACTTTTTTAAAATGTATTCCAACAAAACATCTCCATTATAAACTTTATCTTTTATAAATTGAAACTTTATATCAATGTGTTTTGATATTGAATGTTGGATAGGATTATCATAAAGATAAATTTCACTCTGATTATCACAAAGTATCTTCAATGGTTTAGAAACTTTTACTTTCAAATATTCCATGTGGACTTTCATCTAAAACATTTGAGTACAATTCTGAGTAGCTGAAACATATTCAGATTCAGTTGTGCTCAAAGTTACTGAACTTTGTTTCTTACTATTCCAACTCACATAAAATTCACCAAAGAAAAATTTGTCTCTTGAGTTTGAGTTTCTATCATTAAAATCTTCATCCCAATTGGTATTAGTATAAGCATGAAACTTCATCTCACTATTTATTTTGTATAAAAAACCATGTGAAGTTGTTCCTTTGAAATATCTCAGAATCCTCTTTGCTACCAACATATGTGATTCTTTTAGATTACTTTGATACTTGGAACATAAAGTCACAACATAAACAATATCAGGCTTTGAGACTATAAGATAAATAATACTTCTTATCATCTTCCGAAAGTCATTCAGATTCACACTTATTACGAATTCATCTTTACTCAACTTTGTGCTCACTAAAATAGGTGTATAAACTTCTTTGTATTATTCCATCCCAAACTTCTTTAACAATTCCCTGGAATAATTTTCTTGAGATAAGAAAGTTTATTTTTATTTTTATTTTTGAACTTTTAATCCAAGGAATAAATTTAATTCACCCAACATTGACATTTCAAAATTCTTCTTCATTTATTTAGAAAATGTTTTACAAATGTCTTCTCTATCTCCATAAAAAATTATATCATCCACATAAAAAATTACAATTAGAGTTTCAGAGTCAACATATTTCATATATAAGTTTATATCAACTTTTCCTTTATAAAATTTCAACATTCTCAAAAAATTGTCAAGTTTAGAATACCAAGCACATGGAGATTATTTAATACCATACAAATCTTTCTTCAATTGATTAATTTTTTCATCCTCATCAAGTATAAACCCACATGGTTGTTCAATATAAACTTCTTCCTCAATCTCACTATTTAAGAAATATGACTTTACATCCATCTGATAAACTTTTTAATTTCGATGTGTGGCCACTGAAAGAAACATTCTAATAGTTTCTATTCTTTTAACTGGGGAAAAATTTTCTTCAAAATCCACACCTTCCACTTATGAATAGCCTTCAAAAACAAGTATTGCTTTGTTTCTTAAAACTTCTCCATGTTTATTTAACTTGTTTCTATAAACCCAATTTGTTCCGATAACATTTTTATTAGATGTCCATGAAATTAGATACCATGTTTCATTCTTATCAAATAATACAACTCTTAATTAATAGAATCCACCCATTATTTGTGTTGAATAGCTTATAAAACTGATTCTGGTTCAATTTTTGAGATAACTGAAGTTTGATTATCTAATCTCAACTTTCTTATTGTCTGAACTAGCACCTTCTAATTTTCAATAATGTTTTCAGACTCAACATGTTTCTATAAAGTAGGAGATTTCAAAGTTTCTTTCCTGATTGAACATTCCTCATTGCATGAATTTTCTAAATCTTGATAATAATGTTTTGAATTACATTCAATATTGTTAGAAATATCTAGTTTATCCTCCTTGTCATTATCAAAAAAAAAATTAAGGAACTTTTATTTTCAATTACCTTCACATCATATGAGTCCACCAACTTTTTAAATGTTTTTACAACATTTTTAACTTCTTCCATTTGGTGATTAACCCATAAAATTTCCTTCCTCAGATTTCTCATCAAACTTTCACAAATCTGGATTTTTGATTTTGAGAAAACATGGACTTCCAAAAACTTTGAATTATTTCAATGAAGGTTTTTTGTTATACCACATTTCATAAGGAGTCGTGTTGGTTTCTAGTCTCAATAAGAATCTATTTTGAAAATGTACAGTAGTACTAAAAACTTCTCTCCAATAAAAATTTAAATGTTTATTTTTTTTCTAACATACTTTTTCCCATTTCCATAAAACTTTTATTCTTTATTTATGCCACTCTATTCTTTGTGGAGTATAGGGAGAACTATACTGATGTTTTATAACATTCTTTCTTAGATAAGTTTCAAAAGTACAGCTTGTGAATTCGGCACTGTTATCTATTCTCAACCATTTTATGGAAACCCCCATTTCTTTCTCAAAATATTTTATGAAGAATTTGAACATTTCAATATCCTATTAATTGTGATTTATAAACATGATGTTTGTAATCTAAGTTAAATATTTAATAAAAGTGATAAATTACAAATCTCCTTTTGTTGATTGATGTCTCATTGGCCCACATAAATCAGAATGAATAAGCTCAAGTGGTCTGGTATATTGAATCTTAGCTCTTTTTTGACTTTTGTTAGTCATATTCCCTTTTTGACAAGTTACACAAACATCTTCTTCTCTTATTTTTAATTCTGGAAAGTTTTGAACGGTGTCAAATTTAGAAGTTTTTTTCATACTTTTCTATCAAAGATTCCAAAGTCTTCAGCGCAAAAATTTATTTTCATCTTCCACACTCAAGTAATAGGAGTTACTGAATTCTCCTATTTGAAAGAGATTTCAATTGGTTCTTTCTCCTTTTAAAATGACTTTTCCATATTTTACACTTTTGATGATAATTTTTGTTTTATAAAAACAAATTATTTTCCATCATCACAAAGTTGAATTACACTAAGTTATATTTTATCCCATCAACAAATAAAACTTCCTTAGATTTCAACTTTTCAAATTTAATATTAGTCATTTTTATTCTTCTTATTTTTAAAGAACTATCATTACCAAAGGTAACTATTCCTCCATCAAATCTGTCTCAAAAAAAAATCCCTATAATCAACTTTCTTCTTTTTAGATTTATTGACTTTAAAACATAAGAAACATGTATTGGAAGGAGTTTCATACATGTTTCAGCATAATTACCTGCCTAATCACATCTTTCAAAAAGTTCTTCTAAACATTCAAATTTTTTTCCAAAGTTTCTAACATCTTGAGAATTAACTTTTTAAACTTTCTATAATCTAGGAAAGTTACTCATTTTACTTCCACTATTTCTTCCACTTTTCTTAAATATTCTTATATATAGATATAATTTGTGCCAAAAATTATAAGCCTTGTTCCCATAGATTCCACAACACCAAAAATAACCATAAAAATCTTTATTTTCTTTTGAAATAAGATCTTTATCTATTGAAAATTTGTTGAGGTTGGAAATTATTTCACCTCTAACATACTCAGGATGTAGAACATCTTTGTTTTGGAGTGGGTATTCAGATTTTATAGATGTGATAGGTTTATCACATCATTTTTTCACCCAAGATTTCTTAATAATCTTTCCAGAACCAGAAATGTTAAAAGAATCAGTTGAAATTTTATTTTTGGTAAGAGAATATTTCACCTGATTCTCATATTAAGCCTTCTTAGAAACTTTAGAAGTCTCAGATTTTACTTTGAAAGATTTTTGAAGTTTTCATTCATCTTCCTCAAGGTACATTCAAACTCAAGAAGTTTTTATTGAAACTCGTTGACTTCTTCTTCCTTAGCTTCCAGCTTCTTACTAAGATCTTCAATTATCTTTCCATGTTCAACAATTATAAGTTTGTAACTTAAAATATCCTCGATGTATTCTTCCTCCTACTTGATGATATATTTTCTTCCATTAGAAACTTATTCACAGTCTTTCTTGATAACTCTTCTTTCTTTCTTGAGACTTTTGTTTTTCTCAAGAGATGCAACAAGTTCTGTTCTGAGTTGATAATATCTATAATATTATTCACCTCCTTCTTCACTATCTGATGAATATTTTATTTTCTCAACTTTTTAAATGAAGGTTCTATTTTTTTGGAACTTAAATTTTCAAAATAATTGTTGTAATTTGAGTCTGATTCAACTTTTTTACTCAACATACTTCTTTTTTTTCTAGTAAAAATCTTCTTCTATTTGTTGGAAGACTTTTCTTCATTATCATTTTTTTTTCACTTCTTCCATTGATTTTTTTCATCCAAATCATCTCAATATTCTCCAACATTATTCTTATGAAAATTCATAGCAAAGTGTCTGATTCCACCACACTCAAAACATTTAAGAGGAAGTTTACATCCATACTTTCCCCTTCCTCTTAGATAGTTCTTAAATATAAAAGACATGAATTTCCATTCAAATCATCATCCTCATTATCTTCATACTCACAAGGATTAGCATCTTCAAAATCTTTTATTTTCAACTTTCTCATAGCTTCAAAATCCATTTCATCTTTTATCATATTTTTAAACATTGGATCTTTACTAATTTAATAATAAAAAATAAAGTTATGAAATTCATCAAGAAATAAATCATTCTTATCTTATAAAAAATAAATTTTAGAATCAAACTTATCTAGAAAGTTTCTATAAAGTTTCTTCACAATTGTATAATCTTCCAGGACATCTCTAAATCCTCTGATGTTGAAAAAAAATCATTTAATATGGTGAAGTATTCATCAATTGTTTCTTCATCTCTCGTTCTGATGTATTCATAATTACTATGAAAGATTTGTTGATTTTCTCCTTTAACTTTTGTATTCCCTTCAAAAACACTTTCCAACTTGCCCCACGTACTTTTTGAAGTTTTGAGACCCATCACCTTCTAATAAAAATTTTATGATAAGGACATGAGAATAGTATTTATATACTTTATATCAACTTATATATTTCTCTTATCAGTAAAGGTCATTGGGGAATCTTTCTCAATAAGTGGAAACCCAATAGTAGCAGCATCAACAACTTCCAGACCAAGAGATAGAATATAAGGAATCATACTATTTTTTCATCCATAATAATTTTTTCCATCAAATGTAGAAATTCCTCCACTATTGACAGAATTGATATTATCCATGATGAGGATTCAACAAAGGAACCTTCACTCTGATACCAATTGAAGTTCTAAATGATCAAATAACAATTGAGAATGGGGGGTTGAATCAGTTGTTCATTTTTTATAAGTCTCAAAACTGTTTGAAACTTAACCCCTGAAACCTATTAAGATTAATTTTCTTATCAACTTTTAGTAAATACCCATGCATTAAAAAGTAGGAAGTAAAGTAAAGAACATAATATTTACAAGGTTCTTCCTCAGTTTGAGAACCCACATCCTTTCCATAGCCACTCCTATGGGTTTATGGAAATCCATTATTATGAAGAAGTGAATACAACCTGTGCCAACACCCGTTAGACACCTTATATCCCCCTATATTAAATATTATACTAACTCATGTTAGTTTATAATGTTTTCTTATAAAATAATTGAGTCAAAAATAATAATAAATACTTTGTTAAAACTTATCTACAATTGCTCAGTCTGAATCCTTAGTCTAATTTGGTTGGATCTGATTTTATCAATCCGATGAGTCTGGATCTAATTCTCTCAATACAATCAATTTGGATCTAATTATCTCAATATGATAAGTCTAGATCTGATTATCTCAATATGATGAGTTTGTATCTGATTCTATCAATACGATGGACTCAATATGATGAAACCATTCTTAATATGTAAAAATCAAACTCTGCTCAAATACTCAATACAATCTTCTCCAGTCTGATTTACTCAATCTGATTGATTGAATACGATCTTCTCAATATGATATTTCTCAATACGGTAAACATACATTCAATTGTATTATCCTTCTCATGAGATATTTGGTCGAAAATGAACCTCACTTGATTTCTTCATAGCTCCTTTTTTCCCTCTTCCATGAAAGTTACGAATGAATGAATGATCTAAGTTATTATTTATAGGTGACTCAAAAAGAAAAATAAAGAAACTTGAAAACTTTACTCACTTACCCTTCAAAATCTTTAAAGATATCTCATATTTAAACTTCAACTTTGAATTCTTCAATACTCCTTAGATTTATTTGAGATTTATGAAAAATTGAATTTCAAGTTTGAAAACTTCAACTCTTCAGAAAACTTATGGAATTTTATTTTTTAGCCTTCTTTGTAATCATCTTATTATGATTTTTTTTAATTCTCAGCTCATTACAATCTATTTCCTTCTTAGTTCATTATGATTTCTATTTCTTTCTTATCTCATTACAATTTCTATTTCCTCTTCACCTCATTATGATTTATGTTTCCTCTTAAACTCATTATGATGGAATTCCAATTATGATGGAAATCCCATTAGGATGAATTTCTCATTAATATGGAAATCCAATTATGATGATTTTCTATAAAAATGGAAATTATTCAACAATGAATACACTTAGACACTTTGAACTTCTTCAAACTTCATCAGCTTCACACATTCTTACTTTTTTATATAATGAAGACTTTTTCTTGACTTCTGAAATCAATGCAATATTCATGATTCTTCTACATTACTTCAAAGTCTTTTATCATGATATTTATCATGATTTGTGAGAATTTTATGACCAATAAAGAATCATATGATTTATTTTATAAAGTATTAAAACCTTATAACTCCTGACTTCACAATATTCTTTCAAAACTCTTTAGTAACAAAATGAATTCTTCACTCAACAACTTCTTTCTTTCTCTGATTATCACAAAGGAAAAATTCCATCAAATAATAATTTTTTCCTTCGATTATTTTGGATCTGATTATCTGAATACAATGTATATGGATCTGGTTTTTTTAAAAACTTTATACTCTATTACAAAAGATCATTAGGATGGACTAGATCCAATTAATGAATAAAAAACACTCTTATACAAAATGGTTAGTTTTCAGAAAATATAAAAACTTTGTTAAAACAATTTATCAAAAAGGTTCTTCATATTTTACTGGATTATTTCCAATTAATGGGTTTTTTTAATCATGTGGACATGTATAGAGACTTTTATATTGTCAGGTAAATATGTTTGAGGGCCTTCTCAAGATCAGGGCACATATTATAGGGACTTCTCATGATCTTAGATGACTTGTTTGGGGATTTACATGAGACAAAGATGTCTTGATATGGGGCCTTTTTGAATTAAAATTGGATTTTGTAGGGGTCTTGTATAGCATCTCGCCTTTTTATCACATAAACTTTCATTACATTTTACAAAACTGAGGATCTTTAAGGTTTAGTGTCTTGGAAACCAGGAACTTAAAACATGATAACATAAAACATTCTTCTTAAACACTTGAAAGGCTTCTCCTCATGTTCATCCTAGGTTAATTACTGCATCTCATAACCTAGGGACATACATCAAAATAAAGGGTGAGCAGAAGGACCAGTAAGGGAAACAAGGGGAAACATTTAACATGTGAACATGAGATACATCAATAAAGTCATGAAAAAGAACATTAAGGCATGAGAAAGAAATCGTGAGGCATATCATAATAAAAATAAAATTTTTCATAACTTGAAGATGTGTCTATAACATTTAATATTGACAATCATTTCGTTTCACCAAGGTCCATCCCCAAGGTGTCATTAAAAATTACCAAGGTTATTCACCAAGGTATCAGTCTAAAAGGTCATCTCTAGATATTAAGTCTTTACCCAATGCATTGGAGTGTTATCAGGGCGCACCTTTGACATGTCTTTATTATCATGTGAGACACATATATCATCATAAATCATTTCATAAAAAACCCATATAGCATAAAAGAAATGGGTTTCATTTCATAATCATAATTTTTTAAAACTACTTTAAAGACATGATCTTTATGTCACTTTAAACCCACGGAAAATGAAAGCGGGTCTTATGTATGTAAATTGCAGAATTTAAAATAGAACATTTTGGTATATATTTGAATACCCCTTTAGAATGAAGATCTTTGAGTATTAACTTAATAAAATAAAATAATTTGAGAAAAAGAGAGAGACATTTGAGATGGAAATTATGCAGCATAACGGCTATGCTTCGGGGTTTTAGAAAACATTGAAAAGAGAGGGGACATGGGTCAAACATTCATAAATGACCCATAAAACAGTATAGGAACAGAATATAAAGGATTTAAGAACATGGTAATGAAGTTTTAAATACATACCATATGAAATTAAGAACATGAAAGGAAGACAAAAATAAGATTTCTCTTATGAAAATTTGGCATCCTAACGGCATCACTTAAACTTCAACAAAAAATGAATTGAAGAGATCAAATAGGGTCTCTCATCATATTAACATAAAAGATCAGTATGATAGGTTTAGAGATAATACCCCAACATAATAAAAAGGAACATGAAAGACTTGACATGAAAATAGATCTTTGAAAAATGAGAAAGGTGAAAGAATCCCTTAAAAATTCGGCACCCTAACGGCGCCACTTAAACTTCAACAAAAATGATTTGAAGAGATCAAATAATATATCTCATAATATGAACATAAAAGTTCAGTATGATAGATATAGAGATAATACCCCAACATAATAAAAAGGAACTTGAAAGACTTGACATGAAAGTAGAACTTTGAAAAATGAGAAAGGTGAAAGAATCCCTTAAAAATTCGGCAGCCTAATGGCGCCACTTAAACTTCAAAAAAAATGAATTGACGAGATAAAATAGGGTCTCTAATAATATGAACATAAAATATCAGTATGATAGATTTAGATATCATACCCCAACATAAAAAGGAACATGAAACACTTGACATTAAAGTAGAATTTTGAAAAATGAGAAAGGTGAAAGAATCCCTTAAAAATTCGGCAGCCTAACGGCGCTACTTTAACATTATTAAAATGAAATGATGAGAGAAAGAGGGTTTCTCTCATCATATGAACATGAAAAGGGAAGTAAGATGAATATAAAATAACATCCTTCAACATAAGATCATGGAGCATAAAAGAAATGACATAAAAGATATTACTTGAAAAGAAAGAGAGAGGTCGGATCCCTTACCTTAAAACGTAACTCTTAAAACTAAAAGGTTGGGACCTTGAGGGATTGGTGGCACCTTGGGAGGACTCCTTGGGAGGTAATGAGACCAGAGCTTTGTTGGGGGAGAGTTGGGAGTCGAATGGATGAGAGGATGGCTTGTTATTTATAGAGAAAGTGAGGGGACAAGGCATTAATGGCCAAGGGACACCTCATTGGTGGTTTTGGCAAAACCATGGGCTTGCCCATGGTATTGGCCACTTGGGACACCTCATACCTTATCTTAATATTCATAAGTCGGCCATATTTATTACATACTTAATACATCATTTAATGATGTCATTAAACACTCGTAACTTAAAAACTGTATTTTCACTATTCATCCAAAATTCAACTTTCTCAGAAAAATCCCAAAATTTCACCTTAACCAAATATAGATGCACTGATTTCAAAAATGAACTCCATTTTATAAAAATAATTTTCTAAATGTTTTTAATTTAATTTTTAAATAAATACACTATTCACTGAAAATTCATTTTTTTCAGAAAAATTCCCAAAAATTACCTTAACATAATATCGATGCTCTGAGTTCAAAAATGAAATCCATTTTATAAAAAAAAATTCTAAATATTTTTAATTAAATTTTTAATTAAAAACACTATTCACTCGAAAAAACTAATACTTGACTAATAATTTATGAAACCGTTATTTAACCATTTTATTGAATCTCATTACATAATCAAGGTGCCTAGATTAATACTTTCTTTAAGTGAGATTACTAATCTATTTGGTCACATTACTAATCCTAAGCATAAAATCACTATTCATAATTTACTATTCATCAAAAATCATGTTGATCTTATTAGACTCTAAATTTCATTCTGAACATAATTTTAGAAGACCATTTTTTGAAAATCATTACACATTTTTAATTATTTAAGGTTTACATAAACATTTTTAAAATATCCTTTTTCTAAAATTCATCAAAAATATGCATACTGTTTTTATCCGGTCATTTGAAAATTCATAAACTTCATCATAAGAAGAAATCCCAATTTTTATTTAAAACAAAGTATTACACAAGGCAGTTACAGTCTTCTTACATAGCCCCTTATCACATCAGCATAGGACCTAAGTGTAAGGTGTGCTAAGGTGAGAGAATCCGAGGGAGGCTCGGCCAACATCGCACGAGTAGTAATTTCTATCAGTTTGAACTTCTCGCGAATGCGATTCCGTTCTAGCTTCACACGATTAAGTTCGGCTTGGGTTTGGTCCAGAGCAAAGCCCAGTGGTGCTACCTCCTTCCCAAGTTCTGTTATATGGGCTTCGATCAGTCCAAGACTACTGGGTGAGGCCATCCAATCTTCTTTCTATATTAATTAACCAAGATTACTTGAATTTAGAGACAATAATCGAAACGTGTAGTTTCTAGCGGTCATATTGACCAATGGTCCTATAATAGTCAAAACCCAATGGTCTCATTTTAATTATACTCATGTTATCAAATGAAATAGTTTTGTTGAGTATAAAAAATAAAATAACACACAAAATTAGGAAACAAGATTTATTCAAAATTTCGGGTCGTTACATCTTGTGAGACCATACTGTAGACAGCCTTATCATGTAGCATGAGTTTTACAATTTCAAGAGGATACCTCCTCCTCCCTTTTATTTTCCTTTTTTTATTTTAAAAATTGTTGGGGTCTTTAGAGGTTGTATTAGTGTTTTTTAAGAAAATTACACTACCTCTTGGTGATGTGTCACATGACTAAAAAGGGAATTGATATTGTTTCATGGAAAAATCCATATGTTTGTCCTTATAGATCCAAAGGGGGAGTGTGAGGTCACTTGGACAAGTCTGAGGCCTTTTGTAGGATGAGAATGACATGCCATTGGGCATTTTTGAGGTGTGTCATACATGTCATCGGGTGCATGCGGTGTCTTGTAGATCTTTAGGGGTGCATCACATAACTTTTACGACTGTGAGAGGCTCTCGCCTCCCTTTTTTTATTTCCTTCATTTATTTTAGAAAGAATGTGGATCCTATGATTTTTCATTAATGTGTTCAAGGAAAATCATTCTCCTCATTGTTGATGTGACACATGAATTTTATGACCACAAGCGACTCCCACTTTTTGAAGATTTTCCACCTACTTTTTAAGGATTTTGGGATGGTTTGTCAGGCGTCCTCCAATTGACAATTCATATATCCTAGGGGTTACCACTTGGAATCCACCATGTGACCAATGATTGTCTAGGGATCCTTCATAGGGGAATAAAGACTTATTAAAAGGGGTTGTGTAGGACCTTCCATAGGCTATGTACTGCACATGGATCCTTTGCACGACCTTATGATGGTCACACGATCATGTGTTTCCTAGGGACTTACACGATATGTGAGTATTTGACACCTTATTCTCCCTTTTCTTTTATAGGTAAAATAATAATCATATCCAGGTATTTCTTCCATTGTGAAATTTTCAATGCTCATTTGTTGGGTGTCAACAAATGCCACCCCCCCCCCATCAAGAGTGGAATCTGTGGGGACAAGTTCTCTTTTATGAGGAAATTAAATGTCTATCTGAGTATTTGGTGTTATTTCTAATTGGTGTCTTGGGAAAAGTTTGGTCTTCCAGGAGATATTTGGTATATCGTGGGATGCCCTATAAATAGGGGAGTGTAGAGGGATTCATTCACTGTCTAATCACTTATCCAGAGATCTCTCTCACTTCTTCCATTACATAACATAACCACAAGACCTATCCACAAGAACTAATTTCAAGACCTTTCTGTTGGACCTTTCCTCCCAAACTACTTCGAAAGACTCTTTTTTCCCATGTGCCTGGTCAAACCAATCGCTAACTTTCCTTTGGTAACTTCTTGAACTTTGGTTGTGGGGATGAGATTATCTTAAGGGTTTCATGGGATCTATTGTCTTGATCGCAGGACCCCTTTACAGTTATGTGGCTCATGTGATCATGTCAAGGTCATGTGATCATGAGTCTTCGAGGGGTCATGTGGCTATGCGATGCTTTGTGGGTTTATAAAACCTGCGAGTATTCAGGATTCATGAAATTCAGGATTCCTTTATGTGATTTGTGATTGACTTTACTTATTCATGTGGTGAGCATGATGTTGCTGTTTTATACCCTTATTTTGACAAGATTTTATTTTATTTTTCTAACATACACCACTTACTCATGTTCAGATGGAATCTGGTTCTCATTATAGTTCCCCTAATATAACTAATCAAAGGTCCATGACTTCTAGAAACTGCAATGTTGACTCTAAATATAGTGTGAACTCGGATAGCAAGGTTTTGAATAGGTTCCTCTCATATGAGCTCCATGATTATCCTCTATCATGTCATATTACTCTATATAGGTTTGGTTTACTAGATGATGATTTAATTCCTCCTTCTGATTTTAATCCATTATCTAGATGGGTTTCAACCTCTTCTAATTATATTCAGACGACAATCTTTGAGGATGGTCAACTAGTCACAACTCTATCCCAATGTCCATCTTATATATTGGAAAACTTTTCCTTGGGTCCGAACGGCTATGGTTTTTCTCATCAGCCAATTTCTTAGAGTTATTCTAGTATATCTATCTCTTCTTTGAATAACTTGGGTGGTGGATGGCACTCAAAATGGGATCTCCATCCTGGTGGTAATTTCTCTGATGAATGGGTGTTTCTATTTTGGATCTGGAAAAGATTATTAGTGTTTTTTGACCAGTTATATAGGGTCCACATTTACAAAGATGTATGGATTTCCCAATTTATTTTCTACCGCCAGACCGATCTTCTTCGAGACCTGATCAGTCATTGGTGCACTAACACCAACTCATTTCATCTATCCCACTGTGAGGTGGGAATCATCCTATGGGATATCTACCTGTTGGGTGGTATCCCCCTCTCAGAGATATTTATGATGAGTTCCTATCGACCATAGATGTTTGGGATGAGCCCTCATGGACTCCAGTCTTGGCGAGGGACATACTCATCATTGTAAAGGATAATATGAGAAGGGACCTGACCATGCGCTCACTTATCTCATTCAAAGACTGGATTGACATTTTTCTTTGTTGCAGTGGGGTCAGGAAAACTTCCATATGTCCTCATCGGTGTCCTTCCCAATAATATTGTGACAATGATTGCACGTATTAGGATAATTTTAGAAGCTAGGGATCATACTTTTTGGGTATACTTAGTGAAATCAAATATCTCTCTGAGCCTTAGACTGGTGGGATTTATGGACATGCTCTTGAAAGGATGGATCTTCCTAGCTCAGGATGCATGTTGAGGGATTTGGGTCAGTATGCAAGTAATGGTAGCATAGATAACAGAGGGACAATGTATGAATCTAGAAGTTCCAACCCCTTCTCATATTTACCAACTCTTGGGCCACATTCATTAAGGATTCATCCCTTATAGGATCAGTGGTCCTTTCCAATTTTTATTTAGATGGATATGGGATCATTTTTATTGTTATGAATACTAGAATACCACCAAGATCTCTGATGCCTCATCTCATCCCAAATTTTTGAACATATCTGGGATCAGGGCCATATCACTAAGCTCAGATGAGGTTACAGATGTGTTGATCCAATCTGACAGATTTGATTTCACCCCTATACCATACCAACCAAGATGATCACTGATAATGGAAGAGGCTTCCTTGATGAAAGGTCGTATATTATTTCTATTCAGGATGGGTTTTTGTAGCTAGGATAGATGAGATGATCATATCCATATACACCTTATCTATTCACTCCTCAATTTGGTTATACCTAAAGGATATCCCCTCTTCCTTTGGATGGTTTGTGAGGAGAGGAATACCTTGGGATCATATACCAATCCTGGATGATGTTGGCATGTGAATAAACTGATGCTAAGATAATTCTTCCACCTTTCAATGTTCCTTCCTTCCTTACTGAGGATTATGGATAGGCCTAGGTAACAGCTTATCTAGCTGGTGTGCTAAGCCTATTGGTTTGTCTTGTAGACAATCCATTTGTGTCACTAATACATATGTCTATAGAAATGATAGATTTGATTGAATACTTGTAATAGACTTCGAGGAATATCCTTTATATTAAAAACAATTATCCCTGTAATTGGAGTGAATATGTTGAGGAAATCATCCCTCTAATGTGAGAAACCGGTGATGCCTCTATTGAGGAGAGAGAATATGAGGCTTCTTATTCTACCTCATTACTAGATCAACTGGTTATTTCTATCCCTGTCGTACCTACTCTATTCTTCATGGAAGCTCAAACATGGAATATACTGATCTGGAAAAAAATTCATGCCCTAGTTACTGAGACTCCTTTGGAAACATTTCATGATCAAGGGGAATTCCTTCATCAGTTGTTTCAAGACTTGGGGTGGATGGTTTTGACCGAAAAACATTTTATGAAATTATTAATCAAATTATCTTGACTTAGTAAGATTTGGCTAAAAATTAGTGGGGATTGTATGATCTTGAAAATGAGACTTCCCTTGCTGATTATATGAGGGGGTCATTAGAGGAATTGGAGCATAGTCTCTAGTTTATGACTAATTTTTAATCCTAGATAGACATCTGGACCGTTCATATATGGAAACTAGATTAAATTGTAGCTCTCCTAACATTTGACCTTTCAATTTCATCATCCTCATTTAAAACTGCTCGAAAGAGAGTTGATGAGCTAACTACTTTAGTCAAGATTCTCAATCTTGGGGAAGTAACAGAAGAGGCAGGTTGAGCGGCACTTCAATGTTCAAATGATGCTTCTCACTAGGATCTATCCAACTTGGATGGCTCTTCCAATTGAATTTTATTGTAGTTAGACCATTGACATGCACTATATTTTTTATGATCTTCTTGGAGAGAATTCAAAATGTGAATATTCCTCCTCCTTCATGCTATTAATGAATAGACTTGCTGAAATTTATATTTTTTTCTA
Source organism: Viscum album (assembly GCA_963277665.1). Taxonomy (NCBI): domain Eukaryota; kingdom Viridiplantae; phylum Streptophyta; class Magnoliopsida; order Santalales; family Viscaceae; genus Viscum; species Viscum album. Next base: position 1,065,287,989 of record OY728162.1, read on the forward strand.
GTTTTCTTTCATTTATGATGTGCATGACTTTTCACTGATCTGATATTATGTGAATCACCAATGATACCCACCCTTTACATAATATCAAGTAAAATTGAATGTCTAGATCTGAATATTTAAATCATAATATATTCTTCTCAAGAAGCATCATGAATTACCACCAACACGACATAATTTATTGATGTATCTGTTCTAGTCATCTTGTGATCACCTGATTCATAGAAGGATCATCTAGGTAGGATATATGTCCTAGAGGGATAATGTTCTATCTTTTTCTAAATCTGATAGGTGTGGAAAGCATAGATTGATTTTTATAAGGCCATATGGTGGGCTATACAATCTTTTTTATTCTTGTAGACTAAATCGATATTGTGTTTTAGTTTAGGTTCTTTTAGTTTGGTCTTTATATCATTATAGTTTAAGTTATTTTAGATCATACCTTATATCATTTTATTTTAAGGTCTTTTAGCTTGGACCTTCTATTATTATAGTTTAGATTATTTTATCTCGGACCTTCTATTTATGTAGTTTAGCTCGGACCTTCTATTGTTATAGTTTAGGGTTTTTTATCTTGGACCTTATATTACTTTATTTTAGGGAATTTTAGCATGGACCTTATATATCTTTAGTTCAGGGTCTTTTAGCTTGGACCTTTGGATTCCATGCAGTTTAAAGTCTTGTTGCTTGGAAATAATTGATGATCACGAAATATGGTGCAGACATTCCAGGAATGACCCAAAACACTCTGAGGTGTTGAGTACTGCCGTGGTGTTGTTGAGGCTCACAAGGATCAAAGCACCTTTCTTGTAAGGAGTAGATGCCTCTGGTTGGTGGGTCAATGACCTTATGCATTAGTATCTTTGTCAAATAGAGGTATGTCCACTCTTTTCAAATGTTTATGGAAGATTTATGGGGATAGTATTGGTTGATGGATAAATACTAGGGATTCAAGGTACAATTGGATAGTTTGAGTATGGGTGATATAAGTCATAACCCAAAAGATTGATCCTATTAAAATTAGATTGGTTAGACATGCCAAGGATGACCTAAAATACCCTGAGGTGCTTGGTTCTTCCCTGGTGTTTCTAGGGCTCACAAGTATTGAATCTCCTTTCTTGTAAGGAGGACATGTCTTTAGTTGGTGGGTAAATGCTCTTATTCTTTAATATCTTGGTCTAGAAAATATGATCTCCACTCCTTCATGAGTGACATGAAAGATTTATTAATACTCAAACATCTATATGATGAAGTTGGGTATGGGAAGAAAACTATCTGGAAAGGGTTCTGAAACCCTAGAGTAATTTATCTCTTGATTATAAAGTTTGATCCCTACACCATGTGGTTTTGAATCACGTGGTGTGGGGCATCAAAGGTTTTAGAATGGGGTGTCTTGTTCTTTCTTTGATAAAGGGTACAAAACACGGTAACATAATGTTGATGATATCAAATCCACTCATATAGTTTAGTATGGATATTTTAAATCATGTTCTAAAGTGATTAGGTTATGAGGATAATATGGTATAATCATACTAGGAATGAATTAAAACACACTAATGTGTTGAGCTCTGCTGCAGTGATGTCGGGGCTCATAATGATCAGAAATATCTTTTTACAGAGTGATGAATTTGGTTGAAAAGCATTGTAATATATATTGGATCCATAGGAATACATACATAGTCAAGTAAAGGGTCACTTGAAGTCAAGTATCCTTTCCAATGGCCATGGAAGGTTGTGGTGATCCAAGGCACTCAAATGATGATGTGTGATTTGTGGAAAATGTAATATCCAAGAAGGGTTTGAGCACTCTAAAATTTGTTCCACCACCTAGTGAATATATTCTCATGGTGAGGAGATATGAAAAATAATTACTCTAACTTTTTCTTAAACTAGGGGGTTCAATGAGCATATATTGGCTTTTATAGGGCTATAGAGTAGGCCCTATGAGATTTATGACTTATTTATTTTCACCCTAATTTTTGCCTAAACTCTAGGGGTGAAGAGTTTAACTAGTGAATACTTGACTTTTTCTTAGGCTTCCCTTTGTAGGTTTTCAACCTAACAAGTTTTGTGTCTCTTTTGCTTGGAATTTTAAGGTCTTTTGATTTTGACCATTATAGGCTAGAGTTTAATTTCATATAGCTTTAACCAGAGTGAATACATTTTAAGGTCATGACGCACATGGACCTAATATGGGGATGATACAAAAGAGCCAAATTAGGATACTCGGGGTCAAGAGTACCCTATTATCCTTATGAGTGGGACGTGGAAATATTTTAAATCAAGGATCGAGGTTCTCAGGTCATGAGTAATGATATGGGACAATCATAATGTGATTAGTTCAGAACACACTGAGGTGTTTGAGTTATTTCATGGTGATTTCAAGGATCATAAGGATCAGAATTCCCTTTTGTAGAGTGACGCATCTGGTTGACGATTATAGGTGCATATGCAGGAGCCATAGACATACATGCATAGTAAAATAATGGGTCCCTTGAAGTTGGGTAAATTTTTCAAGGGCCATGGAAGGTTTTGGAAACCTGCGGCACTCGAGACATGAAGTATGATTTATGGATTGAGGTGAATAAAAGATAATGGAAGTACCATGTACTCTTGTTGATCATGGTAAGGCTCTTGTGGTACTTTGATAAGGGAAGAAAATGGATGGTGGTCTGCACAATTTAACATCATGTGGTTGGGATGTTTTGTTGTGTAGTTTTAATGTCATGTGACTAGGAATCATTGCCTTGCAGTTTAACCTCATGTGGTAAGGTTGTTTTTTTTTGTGAAGTTTTAATTCAATTCGACCAGGATACTTTGCCTTATAGTTTAACGTCATGTGGTAAGGAATTGGGAACCAATGTGAAAAATTATACATGATATATTGATTAAACAAGAAATACATATGTAGATTTATCTCATACATAGGAAAACCAGATTTTAATGACTCGACCCATATGTATCATGGGTTGATTTTTTTTATCAGTCATTGTAGCTGGGACCTAGATCGGAGATCCATAAGTCACTACGTATCCTATGATTATAGTAATAAATTCATACATATTTCTTGAAACGTAAACACTCTACACAGTTATGTATCATGTGTATAGGTGGTAATTATTTCCATTGATTGTTTTAGATGGGATCAAGATTGGAGATCTAGGCTTCACTACATATCTCATGATGATAGGAATCAAGTCATACATAGTTTTCGAGGAACTGTTTAGTTTAACATCATTTATCAAGGATGTTTTCTTTATGATGTGGAAAGGGGTATGGTGTCTTGGATTAGGTCTGGAAATTTGGGTGTCACTATGTATCCCATGGTTATAGGAATCAATCCATATGTAGTTCTTCAGGAAGGTACTTCTTGAACAAGTCTAGACAATATGCAGAGAGGGTGCATTTTTATATTTATTATGACTGGACCCAGGATTAAATATTTTGGATTCAATATATATCATTTGATGTTAGGAATCAAGTCATGTGTAATTATTGAATGGAGGTGTGGTAGGAGACTAGCACTGAAAATAGTATTTCTCTCGGGTGAGGTCCATAGGGATGTGCAGTTTCATATCATGAAAAGGAAATCAACCATGCAGTTTAACATCATGTGGAAAGGAATCATGGTATACCTATTAAGATCTTTCATTTAGGACCATTATGAACCCATCACAATCCATTATACTTTTTTTTGTGGGGAATACATTACTGAAATTCCTAAGATTGTGTGATCTACACTATGTGTGAGAAACAAGGAATGACAAGGGTCCCTCTCACCATGTAGTGGTGATTGAGGATAGGATGGGGGAATTTTTCTTAATATGGTGGTTGGAAAAATATATAGGATTGATGTATCCCTACATATCTGATTGGAAATGATAATAAATACAAACTTAGTTCTAGAAACCCATGTGGTTTAATTTTGTGTGGTAAGGACATTAGTCTTGCAGTTTAGCATCATGTGGTGAAGACATTTGTCACCTAACATGAAGGAAAATAATGGTTGTGGTTGGGACCAAGGATAGAGGTTCGGGAGTCACTACATGTCCTATGATGATAGGAATCAATCCATACATAGTTCTTTGATAAAGGGATTCCCTATGTGGAGTTATCTCTAACACAGGGATGGGGGTATCTCATCCTTCACATGGATCTGGATTAGGTGTTGTGAGTTGTTAGTGAGATGGTACTTCCCATGTAGTTTAATTTCATGTGTTGATGATGTGATCTATAAAATTTAGTTTCATGTGGTTAGGACATGAGATGTTGTGCATTTTAACATCTTACCTCCAAGATGAGAGACACTGTGAAGTTTAACATCTTGCTTCCAGGACGAACTCCGTAGAGCTTAAATGTCATGTGATTAAGATGTACTGGTGTAGTTTAATGTCATGCTACCAGGATGTGCTCACTTGATGACATCTATTCAAATTATTTATCAATAAATATCGCATTAGTGGGGGTTGTGACATGTTCCTCATCCATTATGGCTAGGGATTGAGCTTTATTATGATAAACCTTATGTATGATGCAAGTCCCTTCCCATTTAAGTTCCATATTTAGAGGATTCTTTCCCAATATCATTGAGGTCCTGATAGCCAACACTAGCTCTCCTTGGAGGATTCAATGGTGTAATACCTTATTATTAAAGGATTTTGTGATCTGGTTCTAATGGACCTCAAGATTTTGTAATGTATGAAACATATTCTCATTGATTATCACCAATTCATCCCTCCACTTCTATGACTACTCGTCATCCAATAATTTTCAACAGATGGATATTCAGAGTGAAGGAAGGTAGACTTATATGGGTAACACAACCTCAGTATCGTGCACCAATGAGTATGGAGTGTATTGTTTAATAGTATGTGTGGTCGTACGGTAGGCCCATAAAACATGGAGGAGCTTTTTTGGCTAGAACTTCTTATACCTATTCACCATCTTCTGGAGTATATTTGACAGAGTCTTATTAAAGGCCTCTATCTATCCATTTTTCTATTTATGATACCAAGATGAGTGATTGGAATCTATATTGTACTACTGGTATAGTTTCTTCAACTCTGTATAACAGAATTTGTTTTCGTTGTCCATCAATATTGTGTGAGGGACCCCGAACCTGGTGATGATATGTGACTTTATGAAGTTGATGATTTTCTTCGTCCTGAATTATTTGATGGGTATTGTCTCATCCCATTTGGAAAATAAGTCAGTATTAGTAAGGATATACTTGAACTGATTATTTGTGGCTAGGGGATACGACGTCACAACATCTATTCACCAAACGAAAAATGACCATGAATATTTAGTTTTATGTAGAAATTATGGGGGTTGGTAGATGAAGTTCTCATGGATCTGGAATGTATGAAATTTCTTGGTGAATTCTACACAGTCATGTATCATGGTTTACTAGTAATATCCCAACCACCTGATTTTATGGGAGAGCTTGGTTCCTAACTGATTAGCACCGTAGGATCCCGCATAGACTTCTTCCATAATGAAAATAATATATCTTTCTGCTATACATATGAGGAGGATTATGTCTAATCCATTCTAGTAGAGGACATTATTTTCATTTAGTCCACACTATAAGTTAATTTTCAAGGAACGATGCCAAATTTGTTCCCTTTCAGCTCGATATGTTAGGATAATCTCATTTTAGAGATAACTAATTAAGGGCTCCATCCATCCAGTGTTGGATATCGATTCATCGTGATATAGGGAGGTGTTGACCTAATTGATTTCTTCCATATAGAAGATGAAGACTAATGAGTCCATTATTTGGTGTGTGATATATAAGGTTTATTCCTCCTGATTAGGGTTGTCCAAGACTGTGGTTGCATTAGCCAATGCGTCGGTGCAAGCATTATGTGATCAGGGGACATGATACAATGTGTGAAAAAATGGAACTCTGTCATTAATCCCTTGACATGACCAGTGAGAGGGTTTAGTTCTTCCTTTTTGTTGGCATATTCTCTATTGATCTGCTTTATCACTAGTTTTGAATCTCCTTTGATATTTAAGTAGTCTATTTGTAGTTGTAGGTATAGTTCCAACCCAGTGATGAGAGTTTGGTATTCTACCTCATTATTCATGCAGCCTTCAGATAGTGAGAAAGAGTATGGAAAACCACTTTGTCTAGAGATACAAATACAATCCCTAAGAAAACCTAATTGAGTCTCGGGTTTTCCATCCTGTTTTAGATATGACTTTGTGAGGAACTATAAAAATACATCTCTCATGTCCAGGGAGTGTCATGGGAATAGAATTCCTCCTTATCTATAAGATCAGTGTCCACCATTTTATTCTCCGGGACAGGATGTGTTGTGAGGAAATCATCCAGGGTGTTCCCATTCACTAACTTCTATGATAAAAACTAAATGTCGTATTACTGTATAATGACTTCTTATTTAAAAAATTTTCCATTCAATATAGGAATACCGAGGATGTACTTGAGAGGATCAGTACAAGAAACCAAATGGACTTCATGATGTTGTAACTAATGTCTCTTCTTTTTCACTGTGAATATGATTGAAAGGAAGTTCTTCTTGACATTAGAGTATCGGGTCTTGGTACCTAGAATTGTTCAGATGAGGTGGTAGAGACTATTCTCGCTCTCCGTATCATTTTTCTATGTGATGAGGGTTCCCAATGATTATTCCATAGTGTCCACATATAGGATTAGTGGAATTCCTTCCACTAGAGTCATCAAAACCTGTGGATGCATTAAATACTACTTGATACTTTTGAAAGATTATTTTCAGTCATCATCCCATTGATAGGAGATTCCCTTATTCATTATCTTGGTGAAGGGGATAGATTTTCTAACTAAGTTGGATATGAAACATAGAATGTAGGAAAGGTGAAATTGGATCCCCCATGGTTATTTGATATTTATGGGGGATTAAATTGATAAAATAGAACTATTATTTTATGAGTCAACCTCAATGTTTTGGTGGCATACCAAAATTCCAAGTAACTTCCCTAATGTTACCCCAAAGGTGCATTTCATCAGATTCATCTTCAGACAATGTTATAGCATCTTTTCAAATACTATTTAAAGGTCTGTGAAGAGATAACTTCACTTTTGGGATTTAACCACTAGTTCATCGACATAACATTTAGATATTATTCCCAATAAATTCTTAAAGATATGGTGCATGGTACATTGATAAGTGGATATAGTGTTCTTTAAACTAAAGAGGATGACCTGATCGAAAAAGATCCCCTAAGGCACTCTGAAGGTAGGGGATTCTACATCTTCAAGGGACATCATTATCTAATTGTACCCTGAATTCACATCCATTAAAGAAAGTGTTTTGAAGTTAGAAGTTGCATAGATCAAGAGTTATGTGATCAAAAATGGGAAGGAATACTTTTTGAAGTGTTGATTAGGGTCTCTCAAATCTATGTATACCCTAATCTCCATATTCTTTTTCTTTATGAGGATGATGTTGGTGATCCATCTTGGGTATTTCATTACTTGGAAAAAGTTATCTTTGATCAATTTTCCAAATTCCACCTCTAAATTGGTGGAATGAGAGGGTTTCATCCTCTTGGATTCCTTCTTGAAGGCTCAATGATCATCAGGTAATCTGAGAAGGTGTGTAGAAATATTTATATTTAGTCCAAGAATTTCTCTATAGCTCCAAGATAACAGATGTCGGTGTTGTTTCAGAAATGTAATTCACATCTCTTGCTCTTTTAGGGGCATGTCATAACTAATCAGAGTAGGTTGCGGGTCTTCTTCTATTCCCAGATTTACCTTTCTGAGCTCATCGATGGTTGTGAAAACACCTTCCTAGAATATGGGAGGGGAATTCCTAAGTTCATCCTTGTCTTCTTCTATCTCTCAGTATATGGATACATTTTTAGATGAAGATGGAAATTTTGGGGATTCTCTATCACTTTTAAGATGAGAGAGTTTTCTAGAAGAGACATTACCATCCCCTACTACCTGATACATTGTAGAGAGATTCCAAAACTAATTTTTTTTACACTATCACTGGGGATAGAAAGGGATTGGACCTCTAGGGTCAATTCTATCACCTCGACTAGATTTTTGGGTATCACATAGTTGTGGTCAAGCATACTCTATGGATTTTTTGGGGAAGTCCCCAAGACATTAGGGGCTGCAATATGTAGATCATTATCCATAATTGGTTTTTTTTCCTCTACTTTTTTAGAAATATACTTCATCATATGTGGTTCCTCAAGTCTCGAAGGGGGTGTTTTCACCATGCAGTATGCTGACCTTTCCATTGATGGGGTATTTCAGACATTGATAGAATTTTGAAGTAAAATATAAGTGGATATGTAGCCTGGGCCTTCCAAGAAGGACATTGTATATGGCGTCTTGGTGGATAACCATAAACTCATCATTAGATGTGAGCTCCTTGAACTATGCTTCATGTTTGATCTTCCTGAGAGGTCTTTTCATGTGCTTATCGTACCCTTGAATTTTCAGCTTTTTAGGAGACAAATCCCCTATTCTATATCCCAAATTTTGGAGGGTTTGAACAGGGATGAGGTTTATCTCAGAACAATTATCAATTATATAGCTTTGGATGTCAAAATTATTGAGTCTACCCAAAACATATAGGGGCTTGATGTGCCCTTAGATGACCCATTCATGATCCTGGTCAGTGAACGAGATAGCGACATGGAATTCTAAAGAAATTTACTCCAACTGATAAAAAATGGTGGTAGAGACTTCTATCTCAAACTATTTTGGACTTTGGAGTGCTTCAACGAGTTCCTACCTTAGTTATTTTGAATGATGGATCATTGATCACACTGTGATTCACTATTTCATTTTCACCCTTACACCACTATGCTAAACTTGTTTTATATTGAAAATTATAAAAATAAAAACAAATTGAATTCCATGTTTTAATCATTTATTTTTTGTTTATAACTGTTTAAAAGGTCAATGTTACTTGTTTTGATGATTCCATTGCAGTAGGAGGTGATTTGGAGGCCCCAGAGATGATCCAGAAGGAAAATGGGCCAAAACAGCATTGGTCCCATGAACACCTGTCCACTGTTGGGTAGAGTATGAAAACTACTTGCATCCAAATGGGATGATATTTTGTTCTCTGGTCAAAAATTCAATTATCTAAAACTGTTATGAAGACAACCAAGCCCCATTCGTCCATTAAGGGTCCTAACCAAAGTTATTTTTCCAGGCCACCGAATCTGCACAGAGTCAAAAGTTGTGTGTTGTGTTCTGTCCATATCTAGAGTTATATGTGTCAAAGGGAGCCAAACTTTTGGTGAAGATATCCAAGACGTGGTTCAACAACTCTATAGTTTTATCAAAAGCGATTTAAGACTATCTAGAGGCTGAAAACAATGTGACAAGTGGTTTTACACAATCTTTGTGCCCAAAACCACTTCCCATTTTTGCTATAAAAGAGCATCATTGGTACCTCATTTGGAGATTTCGAACCAGGAGACAAGCTCTACCATTTTGGAGTCTTAAATGATTCTTTTCATCATTATATAAGTTTTGTAGGCCCCTATCCTCATATGTGGATCAAGGATGAAGAAGGAGTTCCACCTGAGCCTCCTCCTCCTCTCGATGGAAAGCTAAACGGTGGATGGTCATTTCGAGGGAGCTACACAACCTTGGGAGGGAGTTCCAGAACATGTTCTTCTACTAGTTTTGTATAATTTGGGTGTTTAATATTTCAATTATTTTGTATCTTGACATGCTTCCCCCTTATTACATTTCATTTGATATAATTAAGTGGAATGCTTTTTATTTCAACACCGATTGGGTTGAGATTTCTAGTGGGAATCTTGGGTTGTTCTAATTGGGCAACACAATAATCCTATTTATCTCACACATACATAAGATTTAAGTATTATTTGGTATAACTTTTATTCTATGTTTGATAACCAAATATTGGCAACACAGTTGTTGTGTCAAGGGGTGGTTCTTTAAGCATCATTTGAAGAGGCGAGAGGGGAGTCGAGATCTTGATAACCTTCAACCAAAGAATTAAACAAAACCATGTTAAATTTTCAGAACAATGAACTATCCAAGATGTGTAGTGAAATTGAAATGATCTTATTCTCTCATAATTATTAATACACCACCTTTATTTATCAACTATTTAACTCTTTAATTAAGTAATTTACTTAAATCTATTTTCAAAACCATCCCCCTCTTTTAGCAATTCTTATTAAAAATACATACCCAAAACCTATCATCTCTCCTTAAGAGACAACCTAGGGTCTTCCCTAGACTACAAATAAATCTTAAAATCATAATAAATTTGGCATGTCATGATAGCGTGGTCAAATTTTGGCGCCATTGCTGAGGAGTGCTTTGGTTTTAGTGTGTGTTTTTGATAAAAAAAATTTGTAAATTTTGTGAATGTTTTTTTTATCTTCTACCTTTAAATTTATTTTTGTGTTCGAATTTATTTCTTGTGTAGGTTCTATGTATGATGCATTCTACTCTGGGAGACTTACAACCTTTCGAACCCGAACCAGAGAGGATTCTACATTAGCGACCCCGATATACATAAGAGGAACTATTGAAGGAGGACGCACAAAACATCAACACTCATCTTGATCCTTCTTCTTCTTCTCCGGGAACCCACATTAAAACTGAAATTAACATGAATAACATGGATGAAAACAATAAAACACTAAAAGAACTAACCTCGTATAAGGCCTCAGCCTTAAACCTTACTTAATCTTGATTTATTACAAGATTACACATTGAGGATCTTTTCAGGTTTAGAGTTTTAGAGAATTAGATCATAAAACTTTCATTACATTCCACATTTAAACAAAGTGGTTACATAAAAGATAGTATTCATTTTTCCCATCAAAAGAAACATATTTAAAATAAAACATGGATTCTTTATTGACACTTCCTTGACACTATCATCATATCATGTACCATTCCCGTGACCTGTGAAAAAAATTTCAGAAACTTGGGATGAGCATAAAAATCTCAGTAAGGGTTATAAAAATATGGAAAGGAAACATGAGTTCATATATACATAATAATGAAATCATACTTTTCCCATAAAACATAAGCACTTTAACATACCACATCAAATCATGAATAAATAATAGAAATCATAATACATAAAGGTAACTTGAGGCATTCATAACATTCTTACGTAGGGAGTAACCCTCTTGGTTATGTTTAGAATACCCATCATAGTATATTCCCTAAATATATTCAGATAAACCTTAACGTTTAACTCCTTCACGTTACCCAATGCATTGGAGATCTATATCAGGCTCACCAGCCCTTAGTTTATCACGGAACCACCCATCTTAATAATAATTCCCAAGAACCATAACATAATCATATCACATAAAACATGCATAAAGGAAACATAATTTTTCCACTTTTCAATCACAAGATATCAATACAACACATTGATATAAAAACATTATGAAAATAATTTTCAATACCAAAATAAAAGAAAAGTAAAACATGGTATTTATTTTTCATTCAAAAAAGTTATGGCTTGTAGAGGAAGCCGAAACTCAAATAATGGTCACGGCGGTGGAGAAGTCATTGTTGCCGCATACATACAAAAAAACATTCCCTTTTGTCATTTAGTAAACGATTCGTATAAAAAAGATTCATTTTGAATAAACATAAAAGTAAAAGGGTTTTATACACCGTATAAAATAAAGTTTTGTATAAAACATAATATGCCTCAATGAAAGGAGATTGAGACGAAGTCCCATACCTCGGGTCCGACTTGACTCGATCGTTCTTTAATGTCCTGAATAATAAACTTGAGTTAATTTCTACTTTCTTAAGAACCTTTTTCAAGTTCATTATTCCTTTTATATCACTTATTACCATGTTATTAACATTATGTAATCATTTAAGTTAATAACGGTAGTTTTGTCGATATTTGGTACTTGAGTCAAAAGTGAACTTCTTATATTTACAAGTTGTTCACGTAGTCAAATATCCATTATCTCAAAAATTATATTCATGATTTAGATGCCATATATATCATATATATCCAGTAAATAAATTCATTTATAATATTACATAACATTTAGAAGTAAGAAATGAAATGCACTGTTCATGGAGACGGTAAGTCGTACGTACGCATGAACGCTACTTTCATTTCTATTTCGTATTTTATGGAATGGAATCATAATTACATAAAGGTATATTATAATTCCAGTATAATATCATATATAATATCATTAACTCCATCCTTTATGCATCCCACATATGGCATTAACGAATCAAATCACTTTGAGGGGACGGTAGTCCGCACTTCCTAAAATGAAGATATCGTGTTTACCCATAATGGAAACCATAAAGGTATGACATAAATGAAAAATACAGAAGCTTAAGTAAAACATAAACATATTATATATCATATATAAATATAGTGACATATTAATGTCCACCTTTGAAGGTGTTAAAATAATATTAAACAATCATCGTTTCGTGAGGCAGAAATTCACCATCCACAGAAACAGTATGTTCTTTAACCATTAGATGTAGGTGTGTGTAAGTGTATCTAGAATACTTCTTATAAAAACATACTAGTATATTGAAGATACTGTATTTTTTACAAAATAAATGAATAAAAAGAGTTTAGGGGGTTGGAGAAGCAAAATAAAACAAAAGAACACAAGTGAATACATTACCTTAAAATCGGGTAACTCTCTTTGATTTGACCTCAAAGGATTCCTTGGGAAGACTTATGCCAAAAGTGAGGATTCTAGGAGTAATATATGGATGTGGAGAGACAAAATGAGAAGGTGTTGGCCGAGCCAAAGGCTTGAGAGGTGTGGGTAAGGAGGTAGAGGTGGGGGCCTTTTATAAGAGGAGAGGAGGGGCACTCTTGGAAAGGTATAAAATGTTACTTTATTTTCAATTGAGTTTCGGATTTTAAAGGACCCACATTGATTTATTTCGAGGATAAGGAGATAATGGTTCTAAATATACTCATCCAATAGGTTTTTGACATGTGTAGGTCTTAGATTTTACATTATCTTTTCATTTTATTTAAATCGTTAAATAATGAGGTAATCGCTGCATCATCATGATGTCATAAATAATTTAATTTATTTAATGTCTAAAAATTATAAAAAAATATATCATGATTTAGGAAATATTTTTATCTTTATAATGAATATTTATAGTCAAAAATATGACTTGTATAACCCCATTTAAAAATTGTTTTAGTAAAACAACTCATGTTTGTGACATTTTTATTTCAACATTAAATAAAAAGATATTAATGTCATTTTCCTACCAAAGTGGATCCATGGGGTCCACAAGTTGACCCATGGATTTTATTGGTCATCCATGACACATTTAATAAGGGTAGGACATGTGTCAAGTTCATTTCATATTATTAAAACATTATTCTTACCTTAAATTACACTAATTACCTCTAATCGCGATTAAAAACTTAAAAGTTACTATTCATCAAAAAATTATTTTAATCACATTGAACCACATTTTACTTCTTAATGACAACCATGTATGTTGGATTTTTGAAATTCAAAACACAAAGGTGGTAAATTTTCATTTAAACGAAAAATCAGTTTTTTAAGTACCACTTAGTGGTTTCACTATTCATCAAAAATTGAAGTTTTTCAAAAAAATACCAAAAATTCACCCTAAGCTATATTTGATATTCCGAATTCAAAAATGATTTCTATTTTACAAAATTCAAAACATATAAGTTTCATTAATTAATTTAATAATTAATTCCCGTTGTCAAAACAAATAGCGTGTTTTTATGAAACAAAAAGTATCAAAAGATTGACACTAGTTTAAGTACGATTTCAAAGTGAAATTAATTCCAACGACCACTATTGAATTAAATGGTAAAAATATATTCTAATTTTACTTTAAAACCAATTCAAAATATAATATAATCATATAAATAAATTATATTAAAAAAGAGGTTTTGAATTAAAATACAACATTTTTCACTATTCATTAAAAAATGAACTTTATCGGAAAAATACCAAAAATTTACCCAAAGTAAATTTCAATGTCCCAATCATAAAGAATATGTTTATTTTGACAAATAGAGCTTATAAAATTGTCAAAAGTTTGATTTAAAAATGTTTTGCCATCAAAAGGCAGTAAAACAATCGTTTAAAAATAATAGTGTATTCAATGCTTAAGATTGGATTTATTCTCATTTTAAGCCTCTAAAACACTATCTAATTCATAAATAGACATAGATAACTATATATATTATTCATTACTTACTTGGGATGTTACATCCTTCCCCCCTTTATAAAATTGCGTCCCCGCAATTTATTTACTTATCGAATAAGTGGGGGTATTTATCCCTCATAGCATTTTCAGATTCCCACGTTGCCTCTTCAACATATGGTTTTTCCACAAAACCTTTACCTGGTGAATCACCTTATTCTGCAACACTTTCTCCCTATGGTCAAGAATCTGGACCGGTTGTTCCTCATAAGATAGATTCTCTTCCAGCTGAACTACCTCTAGACTCAAAACATGAGATGGATCTGGCATATACTTTCTCAACATCAAAACATGAAAAACATTGTGTACCTGAGATAAACTCAGAGGTAAAGTCACTCGGTATGCAACTGATCCAACTCTCTCCAAAATTTCATATGGTCCAATGAACCTTGGACTCATCTTTCCTTTCTTACCAAATCGCATCACACTTTTCCATGGTGAGACTTTGAGAAAAACATGATCACCTACCTCAAAGGAGAGATCCTTCCTCCTATTGTCTGCATAACTCTTCTGCCTGCTCTGAGCTGTTCTCATGTATTTTTGTATCAGCTGAACTTTTTCTGCCAACTCTTCTAACAATTATGGTCCCATCAGCTTCCTTTCACCCACTTCATCCCAGAAAGCTAGAGTTCGACACCGCTTCCCATATAACACCTCAAATGGTGTCATCTGTATACTAGAATGAAAAATGTTATTGTATGAAAATTCAACCAAAGAAAGATGTTGGTCCCAACTTCCCTGATGATCCATCGAATAAGCACATAGCATATCTTCCAAAGTCTGAATTGTTCGTTCTGACTGCCCATCTGATTGAGGATGAAAAGTTGTACTAAAATTTAATTCAGTACCCAACGACTTTTGAAGGCCTTTCCAAAAGTTATAAGTAAACCTGGGATCACGATCAGATAAAATGGAGAGAGGAACTCCATGTAACCTGACTATCTCTTTAAGATACAAACGGGAAATTTGATCTAGGTAAAAAGTATCTCGTATAGCAAGTAAATGATCAGATTTAGTCAAGCGATCAACAATAACCCAGATTGCATTATTACCTCGAGGTGTCTTCGGCAATCCCACAACGAAGTCCATGGATATATTTTCCCATTTCCACTCTGGCACTGGTAAAGGCTGAAGCATCCCTTTCGTTAACTGACGCTCTTCTTTAACCTGTTTACAAGTCAAACACTTCACTGTAAAATCAGCAATATCTCTTTTCATTCCATCCCACCAGTAATACTCCCGCAGAGTGAACTGAAAATGGAGAACTATGAGCTTTACATAACAACTCTCTCTTCAACTGTGAATCACAAGGCACACACAATCTCTTCCTAAATCTCAAAACACAATCATTATCAATGTTGAATTCAGGAAACTTACCCTTCTGAACTAGCTCTACCTTTTTCTGCAACTCACTATCTTGCTTCTGTGCTTGCTTGATTCTGTCTGATAGAGAAGATTTCACTGATACCTGAAACAAAACAGAAGAACATCCTGCACCAAAAAACTTCTATGCCAAAGTTCATAAAATCCTTAACCAAAGGATCACGTTCCAAACGCAACATTTTTAATGAAGCATTACTTTTTCGACTCAAAGCATCAGCCGCTTTATTTGCTTTTCCTGGATGGTAATGAATTGTACAATCATAATCCTTGATTAATTATATCCATCTAATATGTCTCATATTCAATTCTTTCTGAGTGAATATATACTTTAAACTTTTATGATCGGTATATATTTCACACTTTACTCCATACAAATGATGCCTCTAAATTTTTAAAGAGAAAACAACAGCAGCTAATTCCAAATCATGTGTAGGGTAATTTACCTCATGAGTTTTCAACTGACATGAAGCATAAGCAATTACCTGATCATTCTACATTAGGAAACAACCAAGTCCTTTCAATGAAGCATCATTGTAGATAAAAAACTCACCATTCCTAGAAGTTAGTTCCAAAACTGGAGCATTCACCAATCTTTCTTTCAATTCCTGAAAACAATCATCACGTTCTTTTGTCCAGATAAACTTAACACCCTTCTGAGTTAGCTTAGTCATTGGACTATATAACTGTGAAAAATTTCTAACAAACCTTCTCTAATAGCCTTCTAAACCAAGGAAGCTACGAATATCAGTTACATTTGTGGATCTTGGCCATTCTTCAACAACCTTTTTTTTTGTAGGATCAACAGTTTGTTGGGCGGAGAAAAAGGGAAGTGATGGCAAGAGGGGGGGTGAATTTCCTTTTAAAAAAAAGATTAACAAATTAAAAACAAAGTTGAAAGTGCAGCGGAAATAAAGAGGCAAGACACAAGAATTGATAACGGAGTTCGGCCAAAAACCTGGCCTACGTCTCCGCTCCCAACTCAACCGTTGAGAGATTCTACCGCTTGCTTTTCAATGGTTGTAGCAAGAAACCCACTAGCCTTTTTACAGGTGAAGGATAGCTCACCTATTACAGCTTGCTTTTTAATGGTTTGAGCAAGAAACCCACTAGCCTTTTTACGGGTGAAGGCTAGCTCACCTTTGACTCAAGCCTTTTAAAAGGAAAGGCTTGACTAACCTCTTCACACCTTAAAGGTGGTGTGAGAACCCAAAAAGAGAGGATGAGAGAAAGAGGTGGGGTTTGTAGGTACAAACCCAAATTGATGCTCAAAATAAATAAAGCAATGAAAAACCGTAATTAGAAAGTCTTGGGTGCCAATGGATTGATGGAGCTGATGAAGGGCGCTCCCAAGCTTCTTTGGAGGTGCTCCTTAGATGTGGAAGTGTGCTGGAGCAAGTGGGGTTCCCTTGGAGGAATCCGCCGGAGGTTCTCCAAATGATGGAAAATGTGTTCGTTGGCTTCACAATAGTTCCGGCTATGTTCCTTAGGCTTCCGGGGGATCAAGGTCCTTTATTTATAGAGGGGGAACCCTCATATGGCCTTTGGAGGTCTTCGGAGCCGTTGGAAAGGGCTTCGGAGCCGTTGGAGGCCAAGTGGACAGGCTGGTCAAAAGCCCAACGGCTAGTTTGACTGCCTCCACCGGCTGACCGGTACAGGGCCACCGGTTGGCCGGTGCCTTGGAGATGGGAGGAAGCTTCTGTCCAGACTCCACCGGCTGACCGGTGAGGAGGCCACCGGTTGGCCGGTGCTGAGGCAGTGGCTCAGCCTTCGGTCTGGGTTCCATCGGCTGGCCGGTGGTGAAGCCACCGGTTGGCCGGTGGACTCTGAGAGTCCATTTTTGCTTCCTTGCTTTCTTGGCCGAACTCCTTGCCCACCTAAAAAGATTCCTATCATCCAAAAACACTTGAAAGAGGATTAGATAAATAAGAGGGTGATTGTGATCATGAAAATCAAACCACGAGGGGTATGAGAGGTACAACAATCTCCCCCTATTTTGATGATCACAATCACCAAAACAAGCAATGTAAAATACTAAAAAGATAGGCATGCTTTAAAGGATAAAATGAAAACAAGCAATGCATGAGAGAAAGATTTCTCCCAATCAATCAAGAATTTCTCCCCCTTTGTGATTATCAAAATAGCACGGGGCATAAAACTTGATTGAGGGAAGGAAGAGATTTTAAACCAATTGAAATTTTTGAAATTTGAATTGAAAGTTTTGAATCAAAAATGAATAACAGTTTGAATTGAAAGTTTTGAGTGAAAAATGAATAACAGTTTGAATTGAAAGTTTTGAGTGAAAAATGAATAACAGTTTGAATTGAAAGTTTTGAAAGAAAAAAATTGAAACCAAGTGTTGAAATTGAAAGTTTGAATCGAAAATTTTGAAATTGAAATTTTGAATCGAAAATTTTGAAATTGAAATTTTGAATCGAAAATTTTGAAATTGAAATCAAAAGGGCTTAAATGATCCTAACTCCCCCTAAATAAAAACAACAAATCACCGGGGAGAGGTTTATGAAACCGAGACAAATTTTGGCCCGGAGAGACTCGCTAAGAGGGATTTTTCAATCCATACTTGTCTAGTGGCGGGTCTTCTCCTATAAAATTCATCATTGAAGAAAATACTTTTGGGGCGGCCATACCGGGCATTTTTGCAATTGCACTCATAGATTAAGTGCCCGGGTTTTTTACAATAATTGCAAAATTTAAATTGGGAGCTCCCCCTTACAAAAATAGTAGGTGCATGGGAAGAGGAAGCTTGCTTGGAATAGCCAAGCCCTTGGGTGGTTCTAGATACACGTTGGGAACCAAGCAGTTTGGTCAAGTTTTGTTCACCTTGGGTGAACTTGGCAAGGGATTCCCTTAGATCTTTGATGGTTGATTCCATGGAATCAACATCGGGAAGATTTTGGATTTTGAGGGTCAACTCTTCCTTCTCTTTGAGAAGTTGTTATTTTTCGGAAGAGAGTTTTTTGAAATTCTTTTTTAAAGAAACAAATTTGGAAGAAAGTTCGTGAAAACCTTCCTCCAATTGATCTCGCGCATGTTGGAGATCCTCGTAAGACATGTGATTGAAAGAATTTTAATTTGAAGAACAATAGGATGAGGAGTCGGAAGAAGTTACCTCATGACATGCCATTAGGCATTTATTACCGTTGTCGCTCGAGTAGGAGGAGGAGGATGATGTGGAGCTATCACTCCATGTGGCCTTGAAAGCCTTCTTCTTTTTCTTTTTCTTGGCCTTTTTCTTGCGGGATGGGCAATCGAGCTTGTCATCGCCTTTAGTACCTTCATGGGTTACTTCTAAAAGATTACAGATATCATGAGAAGATGAGCAAGTAGAAATACGATTAAATTCATTACGGTCTAACCCACAATGAAGAGCATTCATGGCTTTGCCATCAAGCTCAAAATTTGCAATGTATTCGGGGGTCCATTTGGATTCATCGGAAGAAGAAAGTGAATAACCATGCATGACAATTTTAAAAATAGGATAACCAATGCTTTTAAGAAATGTAGTCATGCGGGTTTTCCAAAAATTATAGTCGGTTCCATCAAAAAATGGAGCATGACCCAAAGAATAGCCTTCGGGGGCGAAAGAGGTTGATGCCATCACAATGGATCTTAAATTTGAAACCGGTGAGGGTATTACTCAAATTTTGCCTCTGATACCAATTGTTGGGCGGAGAAAAAGGGAAGTGATGGCAAGAGGGGGGGTGAATTGCCTTTTAAAAAAAAGATTAACAAATTAAAAACAAAGTTGAAAGTGCAGCGGAAATAAAGAGGCAAGACACAAGAATTGATAACGGAGTTCGGCCAAAAACCCGGCCTACGTCTCCGCTCCCAACTCAACCGTTGAGAGATTCTACCGCTTGCTTTTCAATGGTTTTAGCAAGAAACCCACTAGCCTTTTTACAGGTGAAGGCTAGCTCACCTATTACAGCTTTCTTTTTAATGGTTTGAGCAAGAAACCCACTAGCCTTTTTACGGGTGAAGGCTAGCTCACCTTTGACTCAAGCCTTTTAAAAGGAAAGGCTTGACTAACCTCTTCACACCTTAAAGGTGGTGTGATAACCCAAAAAGAGAGGATGAGAGAAAGAGGTGGGGTTTGTAGGTACAAACCCAAATTGATGCTCAAAATAAATAAAGCAATGAAAAACCGTAATTAGGAAGTCTTGGGCGCCAATGGATTGATGGAGCTGATGAAGGGTGCTCCCAAGCTTCTTTGGAGGTGCTCCTTGGATGTGGAAGTGTGCTGGAGCAAGTGGGGTTCCTTTGGAGGAATCCGCTGGAGGTTCGCCAAATGATGGAAAATGTGTTCGTTGGCTTCACAATAGTTCCGGCTATGTTCCTTAGGCTTACGGGGGATCAAGGTCCTTTATTTATATAGGGGGAACCCTCATATGGCCTTTGGAGGTCTTCGGAGCCGTTGGAAAGGGCTTCGGAGCCGTTGGAGGCCAAGTGGACAGGCTGGTCAAAAGCCCAACGGCTAGTTTGACTGCCTCCACCGGTTGACCGGTACAGGGCCACCGGTTGGCCGGTGCCTTAGAGATGGGAGGAAGCTTCTGTCCAGACTCCACCGGCTGACCGGTGAGGAGGCCACCGGTTGGCCGGTGCTGAGGCAGTGGCTCAGCCTTCGGTCTGGGTTCCATCGGCTGGCCGGTGGTGAAGCCACCGGTTGGCCGGTGGACTCTGAGAGTCCATTTTTGCTTCCTTGCTTTCTTGGCCGAACTCCTTGCCCACCTAAAAAGATTCCTATCATCCAAAAACACTTGAAAGAGGATTAGATAAATAAGAGGGTGATTGTGATCATGAAAATCAAACCACGAGGGGTACGAGAGGTACAACACATGTATCCCATCTTTAGAAACAATATGACCAAGGAAAGAAATTTGTTGCAACCAAAACTCACACTTGCTGAATTTACCATACAATTTCTTTTCTTTTAAGGTTTTCAAAATAACCCTTAAATGTCTTTCATGCTCCTCTTTACTTTTAGAAAACACCAAAATATCATCAATGAAAACCACCACAAACTTATCCAAGAACTCATGGAAAATTCTATTCATTAAGTCCATGAATATATCAAGTGCATTGGTTAGCCCAAAATGAATTACTACAAATTCATAATGGCCATATCTTGTACGAAAAGCGGTCTTCAAAACATCTGCTTCCTTTACCTTCAGCTGATGGTACCCCGATCTCAGGTCAATCTTGGAAAAATACTGAGCTCCCTATAGCTGATCAAACAAATCATCGATATGAGGCAAAGGATATTTGTTCTTAACAGTGATGTTATTCAAGGCTCTATAATCAATGCAAAGTCTCATTGAACCATATTTCTTTTTAACAAATAAAACAGGAGCACCCCATGGTGATGTGCTAGGTCAAATGAAACCTTTCTCTAATAAATCTTGCAATTTCTCCTTCAACTCTAAAAGTTCAATTTGAGCCATTCAATAAGGGGGTTTTGAAATTGGCTTAGCATTAGGAACTCAGTCAACAGTAAATTCAAATTCTTGATCTAGTATTATTCCAGGAAACTCATCAGGAAAAACATCAGGATACTCATTTACCACTGGTACATCATTAATCTGAACAGTTCCTTTGTTTTCAACGATGTGTGCAAGGTAACATTCATTTCCATCTTTTACAAGTTTCTCAGCCTCTTGATATGTTATCAACAGTAAGGGTTCATTCTTGTACACAAACTGAAATTCTTTCTGAAAATAAACTTCTTTATCTCTATAGTCAATCTTATCATGGTAAATAGAGAGCCAATCCATACCCAGGATAACATCAAACTCTACTAGAGGTAAAACAATAAGGTTCGCAAGTAGGTTCTTTCCACGGATAAGGATAGAAAGATTATTATAAATTCTTTTTGCCTCAACATTTCCCCCAGGTGTTTTTACCACAAGTTCAGGAGTCATTTCTTGAGATGGTATTCCCATTTTACTAGAAAATTTTTCAGAGATGAAAGAATGTGTAGACCCCAAATCAAACAACACACTGGCATAATCTGAAAAAACAAACAAAGTACCTTATACAACTTCATTTGATGGCTAGACATCTTCTGAAGTAGTTGCAAAGGATTTCACCACCTCTTTCTGCTTGTAGTCTAACTGCTTCTCATCACTCGAGCTCTTTTTCGGACACTCATTTGCATAGTGACCCATCTCATTGCACTTAAAACATTTCACTAACTGTAAATCAAATTTGGTCTTACCATCACCTTGATCTTTTTCAGTGAAATCACGAGCCTTATGTCCCATTTTACTGCATCGGTAGCACTTTCCATAATTCAAAAGACATTCCCCAGCATGCCTTTTACCACATTTATCACAAACTGGAAACTTAGTTTTCTTACCGTCAGACCTTTTTGAAGAATTCTTTCTTTTCCCCTGCCACCTCGGCCTCTTCTTCTGCTGGTTTTTATAGAACACTTGATCATCGAAAAACTCTATTTCCACCTTCTCAGCACACCGAACAAGCTTTTCATAACTTTTAAACTCACTAGAAGCCAATGCCCTTCGATATTTTGGCTTTAATCCTGAGTAAAAATGATTGATTTTACTATCAAGGTCTCGGATAAAATTTGGAGCATACCTTTCCAATCGAGTGAACCTTTCTTCATAGGTAGCCACTGAGTCCTCCTCTTGCCTCAATTCCGGGAATTGTTTTTCCATCCAAAGTTGAACAGCCTTAGGAAAATACTTCTCAAGAAACATACCTTTGAATTCATCCCAGTCGAGATAATCAATATCATCAGCGTCCCTGATATTTTTAACCATTGACCACCACTGATCTGTTTCACCCTCTAAACGGTGAATAGCAAGACTAACCTTTTGATTGTCTGAACACCCCATGACATCGAAAATCTTCTCTAGTGCTTTAATCCACCCTTCAGCTAGCACAGGGTCAGATGATCCTCTGAATGATGGGGGATGTTGCCTCATGAAATGTTCCACCACTGACATGTTCATCTGAGATTGATCTGGCTGATCTCATGCGTGGATACCGCCACCATTTATCGCTTGAGTAAACTGCTCCATTACAGCAAAAAACTGTTCAGTTCCAATTCCGACCATCTCAGGATGATGATTCGGAAGGTTATTTCCTTCTGTATGCCTTCCTAGCACTGCTTCCCTATTTCCTCTGTAGAAAACCATTCTGAAAAAACATGTCTTAGATGAAGTAACATGGTAATCTTCAAATGCTATATCATTTCAATTTGACCATAAAAAAATATTTTTGGATAATCATTTAATAAAATTCTAACTCCTAAAGTTATCTAAACCGACCTATGATACCAACTATAAGGCCCCATCCTTAAACCTTACTTAATCTTGAGTTATTACAAGATTACACATTGAGGATATTTTTAGGTTTAGAGTTTTAGAGAATTAGATCATAAAACTTGCATTACATTCCACATTTAAACAAAGTGGTTACATAAAAGATAGTATTCATTTTTCCCATCAATGGAAACATATTTAAAATAAAACATGGATTCTTTCTTGACACTTCCTTGACACTATCATCATATCATGTACCATTCTCGTGACCTGTGAAAAACATTTCAAAAACTTGGGATGAGCATAAAAAGCTCAGTAAGGGTTATAAAAATATGGAAAGGAAACAAGAGTTCATATATACATAAGAATGAAATCATACTTTACCCATAAAACATAAGCACTTTAACATACCTCATCAAATCATGAATAAATCATAGAAATCATAAGACATAAAGGTAACTTGAGGCATTCATAACATTCTTACGTAGGGAGTAACCCTCTTGGTTACGTTTGGAATACCCATTACAGTATATTCCCTAAATCTCTTCGGAGAAACCTTAACGTTTAACTCCTTCACGTTACCCAATGCATTGGAGAGCTATATCGGGCCCACCCGCCCTTAGTTTATCACGGAACCACCCGTCTTCATAACAATTCCCAAGAACCATAACATAATCGTATCACATAAAACATGCATAAAGGAAACATAACATTTCCAATTTTCAATCACAATATATCAATACAACACATTGATATAAAAACATTATGAAAACCATTTTCAATACCAAAATAAAATAAAAGTAAAACATGGTATTTATTTTTCATTCAAAAAAGTTATGGCTTGTAGAGGAAGCCTAAACTCAAATAATGGTCACGGCGGCGGAGAAGTCGTTGTTGCCGCATACGTATGAAAAAAAACATTCCCTTTTGTCGTTTAGTAAACACTTCATATAAAAAATATTCCTTTTGAATAAACATAAAATTAAAAGGGGTTTATACACCTTATAAAATAAAGTTGTGTATAAAACATAATATGCCTCAAGGAAAGGAGATTGAGACAAAGTCTCATACCTCGGGTCCGACTTGACTCGATCATTCTTTAATGTCCTGAATAATAAACTTGAGTTAATTTATACTTTCTTAAGAACCTTTTTCAAGTTCATTATTCCTTTTATATCACTTATTACCATGTTATGAACATTATTTAATCATTTAATTTAATAACGGTCGTTTTGTCGATATTTGGTACTTGAGTCAAAAGTGAACTTCTTATATTTACAAGTTGTTCACGTAGTCAAATATCCATTATCTCAAGAATTATATTCATGATGTAGATTACATATATATCATATATATCCAGTAAATACATTCATTTATAATATTACATAACATTTAGAGGTAAGAAATGAAATGCACCGTTCATGGAGACGGTAAGTCGTACGTACGCATGAACGCTACTTTTATTTAAATTTCGTATTTTATGGAATAGAATCATAATTACATAAAGGTATATTATAATTCCAGTATAATATCATATATAATATCATTAACTTCATCCTTTATACATCCTACATATGGCATTAACGAATCAAATCACTTTGAGGGGGCGGTAGTCCGCACTTCCTAAAATGAAGATATCGCGTTTACCCATAATGGAAACCATAAAGGTATGCCATAAATTAAAAATACAGAAGCTTAAGTAAAACATAAACATATTATATATCATATATAAATATAGTGACATCTTAATGTCCACCTTTTAAGGTGTTAAAATAATATTAAACAATCATCGTTTCGTGAGGCAGAAATTCACCATCACAGAAACAGTATGTTCTTTAACCATTAGATGTAGGTGTGTGTAAGTGTATCTCGAATCCTTCTTATAACAAAATCCTAGTATATTTAAGATACTGTATTTTTTACAAAATAAATGAATAAAAATAGTTAAGTGGGTTGGAGAAGCAAAATAAAACAAAAGAACACAAGTGAAGACATTACCTTAAAATCGGGTAACTCTCTTTGATTTGAGCTCAAAGGCTTCCTTGGGAAGAATTATGCCCAAAGTGAGGCTTCTAGGAGTAATATAGGGATGTGGAGAGACAAAATGAGCAGGTTTTGGCCGAGCCAAAGGCTTGAGAGGTGTGGGTAAGGAGGTAGAGGTGGGGGCCTTTTATAAGAGGAGAGGAGGGGCACTCTTGGAAAGGTATAAAATGTTACTTTATTTTCAAATGATTTTGGGATTTTAAAGGTCCCACATTGATTTATTTCTAGTATAAGGTGATAAGGGTTCAAAATATACTCATCCAATAGGTTTTTGACATGTGTAGGTCTTATATTTTACATTATCTTTTCATTTTATTTAAATCGTTAAATAATGAGGTAATCGTTGCATCATCATGATGTCATAAAAAATTTAATTTATTTAATGTCTAAAAATTATAAAAAAATATATCATGATGTAGGAAATATTTTTATCTTTCTAATGAATATTTATAGTCAAAAATATGACTTGTATAACCCCATTTAAAAATTGTTTTAGTAAAACAACTCATGTTTATGACATTTTTATTTTGACATTAAATAAAAAGATATTGATGTCATTTTCCTACCAAAGTGGCTCCATGGGGTCCCCAAGTTGACCCATGGATTGTCTTGGTTGGCCATGACACATCCAATAAGGGTAGGACATGTGTCAAGTTCATTTAATATTATTGAAATATTATTCTTACCTTAAATTACACTAATTACCTCTAATTGTGATTAAAAACTTAAAAGTTACTATTAAACAAAAATTTATTTTAATCCCATTGAACCACATTTTACTTCTTAAGGACAACCATGTATGTAGGATTTTTTAAATTCAAAACACAGAGGTGGTAAAATTTCATTTAAACGAAAAATCAGTTTTTTAAGTACCACTTAGTGGTTTCACTATTCATCAAAAATTGAAGTTTTTCAAAAAAATACCAAAACTTCACCCTAAGCTATATTTGATATTCCGAATTCAAAAATGATTCCTATTTTAAAAAATTCAAAACATATAAGTTTCATTAATTAATTTAATAATTAATTCCCGCTGTCAAAACAAATAGCGTGTTTTTATGAAACAAAAAGTATCAAAAGATTGACACTAGTTTAAGTCTGATTTCAAAGTGAAATTAATTCCAACGACCACTATTGGATTAAATGGTAAAAATATATTCTAATTTCACTTTAAAACCAATTCAAAAGATAATATAATCATATAAATAAATTATATTAAAAAAGAGGTTTTGAATTAAAATACAACATTTTTCACTATTCATTAAAAAATGAACTTTATCAGAAAAATACCAAAAATTTACCCAAAGTAAATTTAAATATCTCAATCAGAAAGAATATGTTTATTTTGACAAATAGAGCTTATAAAATTGTCAAAAGTTTGATTTAAAAATGGTTTGCCATCAAAAGGCAGTAAAACAATCTTTTAAAAATATTAGTGTATTTCATGCTTAAGATTGGATTTATTCTCATTTTAAGCCTCTAAAACACTATTTAATTCATAAATAGACATAGATAACTATATATATTATTCATTACTTACTTGGGATGTTACACCTCGCCTAATGTTGATATCCAAACCACCTATATTCAATTACAAGGCGAGGCACCCAATTTTGAACTAAAATCTATTTTAATTCATCTATTACCAAGATTCCATGGACTTCCTAGAGAGGATCCACACAAGAATTTAAAATAATTTCACATTATGTGTTTTACATTAAAACCTACAAATGTGGATGAAGAACAATTAAAGTTAATGGAATTCCCTTTTTCATTAGAAGACACACCAAAAGATTGGTTATATTATGTTAATTATCCAATAAGAGGCTGGGCAGACATGAATTTTTCTTGAAAAATATTTCCCAGCCTCTCAAACTGCAACAATAAGGAAATAAATTTTTGGGATAAGAAAATATCAAGGGTAAACATTACATAAATATTGGGAATTCTTTAAAAGGTTATGTTCAAGTTTTCCACACCACCAAATAAGTGATCAACTTTTAATTCAATATTTTTATGAAGGTTTAATCCATATTGATCGAAATATGATTGATGTTGTTGCAGGTGGTGCACTAGTTGATAAGACCCCAATTGCTGTAAGAACCCTGATTGAGAACATGGCGCAAAACACACAGCAATTTGTTTCAAGGTCTAATGTACCGATTCAAGGTGTCCATGAGGTGCAAAGTACTGAATTCAAGAAAAAGGTGGACAAAATGTTCGAAGAGGTAAACACCCTTCTTCGATAACTTTACCTTTCCCAAGGGAAATATCAATCTCTTCATCCTATCCATTATGGTATATGTTCTTCTGAAACCCACTACTCTGACCAATGTCCTCAATTGAGGGAAACATCTGAGAGTTGTGAGGAAATATTTCCAGGCTGCCACTATAACCAACCCTTTAGGCAAGAACCTTACTATCCATCCAACCCTGGGTGGAAGGATAACCAAGCCTATAATAAATATGGGTATTCAAACTAACCTCAATAATAATGGAACCAACAAGGGTAGAGTAGTCATCCACCACCACCACCCAAAAATCCTCAACCACCCCAAAAGCCTTTCCAACAAACCCCTTCGAAACTCGAGACTAACCTGGAAGATATGATGAAACAAATGGCTTCTAACAATATCCAATTCCAAAAAACCACTCAGGCATCCATACAAGACCTCAAAACCCAATTAGGCTAACTACCTAACTCAGTGGGTGAAATTCAAAGTCATGGGTCGGGTAAACTTCCCTCTCAACTAGTAGTTAACCCTAGGGATAAAGGAAATGTTAGTTCTATAACCCTTAGGAGTGTAAAACAACTAGAAAGTAAAATGAATCCTCCATTAGAGTCATCCCCTCCTGAGGAAACCTTCATCCCAACCATTAAAAATGTTCCAAATGTTGAAGAACCTTATACTGAGAGAATCCCTTACAAAGGAAAGAGTGCGTATATTGATGACTCACCTAGCCCAACCATTCCTCTTCCATTTCCTTAAAGGGACACCCAACCAAGAAAACAAAAGGAAATTTTGGAAATTTTCAATGAAGTGCAGGTTAAGATCCCATTGATTGATTCTGTGAAGAAAATTCCATGGTACGCCAATTTTCTAAAGGATATGTATACACACTGAAGGTGACTTCAAGGTGATGAGAAAGTGAGCTTGGGGAGGAATGTTTCAGCATTGATAGAGCCATCACTTCCCACCAAGTGAAATGATCCTGGAACATTCTCAATTCTATGCACCATAGGGGAGTATTCTTTTTCTAATGCTATGCTTGATTTAGGTGCTTCTATAAATGTGATGCCTCACTCTGTTTAATCTACATTGTAGGTCGGGGAACTGAAGCATGCTGGAATTATTATTCAAATTGATAACCAAAGTACCGCACACCCCTATGGTGTGTTAGAGGATGTTTTGGTGATGGTCCAAAATTTAATTTTTCATGCTAACTTTTATGTGCTTAAAATGGAGGGTGATAGGATGAATGGACATGACCTGATTATATTGGAGAGAACCTTCTTGAAAACCGCCAAAACCATAATTAATGTCCACAATGGTACATTATCTATGGAATTTGGTGGTGACATAGTCCATTTCAACATCCTTGGTTCCATGAATCACCCCTCAGAAGAACATTCCTCTCTCTCTGTTAATTCAATTGATGTACTCCCTACCCCTGAAAAAATAACTTTTCTTTCCCCTGATCCCCTTTATGAGTTTTCTTCATTGATTGAAATTCTAGGAAATGATTGTTGTATTGGATTAGAAAAATGTCATGCATTTTTATTAATTGATGATTTCTTGAACACTGAGGATCCTCTGACCATCGATGATACTGCTAAGCTTGTAAAATCTCATTCCTCTATTGAGGATGATACCATTGAGCAGTTAGATGAGATCAGTGACCTCTCACTTTCAAACACACTCCCATCAATCCAAAAATCACATAAATTGTAACTGAAACAATTGCCTCAAGATTTAAAATATTCATATCTTGAGAATGGAAACAAGTTACCCATCATCATTGCTAGTTCACTCCCTCCTGAGCATGAATTGCGACTGCTTGAAATTTTTAAGGAGTATAAATAAGCTTTGGGATGGACACTTGCTGACATTCTTGGTATAAGACCATAAATTTGTACTCATCATATTTTATTAAATAATGAGGCTAAACTAATGAGGCAGCCACAACGTCGACTGAACCCAACCCTCCTAGAAGTTTTGAAAAATGAGGTAACAAAATTATTGTCTACTGGAATCATTTACCCCATCTCTAACAGCCAATGGGTCAGTCCCATTCAAGTAGTTCCTAAAAAACTGGCCTTACAGTAATCAAAAATAAAAACAATGAATTGGTTCCAACTCGTGTGTAGAATAGTTGGCGTGTTTGTATAGACTATCACTGACTAAACCAACACACTAGGAATGACCATTTCCCTTTGACATTCATTGACCAAATACTAGATATTATAGTAGGTAAGTCCCACTACTGTTTCCTTGGTGGGTATTCTAGATACTTTCAGATCCATATTTTCCCTGAGGATCAGGAAAATACAACCTTCACTTTCCCCTTTGGAACATTTTCCTATAGAAGGATGCCATTTGGTCTCTGCAATGCTCTAGGTACTTTCCAACGATGCATGGTTAGTATTTTTTCGAATTACCTGGAGAATTTCATGGAAGTATTCATGGATGATTTCACTGTTTATGGCTCTTATTTTAATGAATATTTGAGTAGTCTTGGTTCAATCCTACGTCGTTGTATTGAAAAGAATCTTGTATTAAATTATGAGAAATGTCATTTCATGGTGTGACAAGGTATAGTTTTGGGACATGTCATTTTTGGGGATGGTATCCAAGTAGATAAATCAAAAGTGGATGTCATTTTTTCCCTATCATTCCCCAAAAATTCACGGGATGTGCGATCTTTCCTAGGTCATGCTGGATTTTACCGTCATTTCATTTGTGACTTTAGTAAAATTACACTCCCCCTCTCCCGATTACTCAAAAAAAAGAATTTATTTTTGATAAATAATGTGAGGAAGCTTTTAATAAGTTAAAATGGAGTCTCAAATCACCGTCGGTAATCCAAACACCTCGGTGGGATTTACCATTTGAGCTCATGTGTGATACCTCTAACAATGCAGTTGGGAAGTCTTGTTACAAAGGGTCAACCAAGCTCCACATTTCATAGCCTATGCCTCATGTACATTAGACCTTGCCCAATTAAACAACACCACAACTGAAAAATAATTTCTTTCCATTGTGTTTGCCTTGGATAAATTCAATTTGTATCTTTTAGGGTCCAAAGTCATTGTGTTCTCAGACCATGCAGCCCTCTGATATCTCCTTAAGAAATTGGAATCCAAGCCACGTCTCATTCGTTGGATGATCCTTCTTTAAGAATTTAATCTAGAAATTAGAGATAAAAAAGGAGCAGAGAATGTGGTGGCTGACCATATCATTAGGATCCTACCATCCTCAGAAATTGACTCATCCCCCTGTATTCCCATTAATGACATGTTTACTAATGAGAAATTGTACCGAGTACAAGACATTATTCATTGGTATGCTGAAATTGTAAATTATTTGGTAGCATCTTGAATTCCTACTGATTTCAATAAAAACCAAGCCAGCCGTCTAAAACATGAGTCTCGTTGGTACATTTGGGATGACCCCTACCTCTGGTGCACATGTAGTGATCAAGTCCTTAGGATTTGTGTTCCCAATAGCTAGTTTTAGTCTATCCTTAGATTCTGTCACACTCTTTCTTGTGGGGTCCACTTTGGTCCTCAATAGACTAATCGCAAGGTCCTTGATTCTAGTATCTTTTTTACAACACTTTTTCGGGATGCCTGTGAATTTTGAAAATCTTGTCCTTGTTGTCAAATAATGGGGAATGTCTCTAAAAGAAATGAAATGTCACAACAACCATTGCTCTTTCATGACATTTTTTATGTTTGGGGCATTGACTTTATGGGTCCATTTCCCAATTCCTTTGGCAACTTGTACATTCTTATGGCGGTTAATTATGTGTAAAAATGGGTAGAGGCTCAAACCACAAGGATGGATGATTCCAAAATATTTGTGGAATTTTTGAGAACTCAGATATTTTATAGGTTTGGATTACCTAGGTTCATCATTAGTGACCAGGGTTCTCATTTCTGCAACTGAACAATGCAATCACTTTTGTGTTGGTATAGGGTCAGTCATATAGTGTCTACTGCATATCACCCACAGACCAATGGTCAAGTCGAGGTGTCAAATAGAGATGTAAAACAGATTCTTGAAAAAATGGTTCAACCCAATAGAACAGATTGGAGTCTTCAACTTGATGATTCATTATGGTCCTACCATACTGCTTTCAAAACTCCCATTAGAATGTCACCCTATAGTCTTGTGTTTATAAAGAGTTGTCACCTACCTGTTGAGATTGAAAAGTGGGCCTACTAGGCCATCAAAAAATGCAATTCTAATCTTTATGGTTCAGGTTCTCAAAGGAAGTTTCAGATTTAGGAGTTGGAGGAAATGAGAAGAGATGCATATGAAAACTCCAGAATTTATAAGGAGCGAACCAAGGCTACCCACGACCATCTTATACTTCATCGTTAGTTCTACATTGGGAATAAGGCCATCTTTTATAATGAAAGGCTTAAGTTGCATCTAGTTAAGCTTCGTTCCCACTGGTTTGGCCCATACACTGTTATTAATGTATCTCTATTTGGTGTTGTTCAGGTTCAAAATGAAGATTCCAAGTAAACCTTCACTGTCAATAGGCAGCGGCTGAAGCACTTCCACGAAGTCCTTCCGAAGTTCCCGATAGAGGAACTCCATGTTCAATAAGAAACATACCAATGAAACACACCAGGTTTTATCCTTCCTTCTCACATTCTCAAATATTACAGTGAGGACACTGCACATTCTAGGTGTGGGGGTGAGTATATTCTTGGGTTAGTTAGGAATTTTCATTATTTTTTTCTTTATTCTTTTTTTTTTTGCCTTCTTTATGGTATTTTCATTTTTCCCCATCTTTCTGGGTTCATTAGGATTTCCATTATCCTTCTCCTTTCTTCTCTTTTTAGCCTTATTTATGGTATTTTCATTTTTCCCCATAAAAAATTTCAAAGTTCCATGATTTGGTGACCATAAGGGGGGAAAGTAAAAATACCATAATGAAGGTGAAAAAGAATATTTGTATGAATTTAACATCAGGGAGTGATTTTTAGAGAATTGGTTTTCTTTCAATGATATAAATGGTTGTATCACTGTGAAACATTTGAGATGATTGATTCCCCTTGTGTGAGTAGTTTTTGGAAAAAATGTGTCACTAATATCTCCACACATTTTTGCACCAAACCACAAAGTGTGAATATTTCTTACTTAATATAAGGTAAATATATGTTAGGTTAATATTTTTCATCTTTAAATGATATTTCCATATGTTCATTCCTTATCTGATCTGATTCATTACTGTACCAGATTGACCTATGTGTGTGTACCTAATGTCCGACTGTTGTATGCCCTCAAAAAAATTGGGTTGTGTCTTGGGCAGGTCAAAAACAACTCCTCTTCAACCTTTGATCTTGTTATAACTATTGCAATTAGTGTCGTGATGAGATCAAACAAGGGTTGATAGATGAGTGTGAGATTTGTTCCAAATGCAACTTCTAAAAAAACAAAAAATAAATAAATGAGGGGAGTGATGAAATGTGTAACATATGGGGATATCTAGGTCAGGAGCTTATGGTTTGACTTCAGGAAATGATTAAATGAGTGGGTCTTGAAATATGATTACAAAGGATGTAGGACAGGTTCGGTGAAAAAAAAAATCATTTAAAGCTGAATAA
This sequence comes from Viscum album, assembly GCA_963277665.1. Lineage (NCBI taxonomy): Eukaryota > Viridiplantae > Streptophyta > Magnoliopsida > Santalales > Viscaceae > Viscum > Viscum album. Next base: position 1,065,320,804 of record OY728162.1, read on the forward strand.
TATTAAAATAACCTATATTTATTGGATAGAAAGTGGAAATAATAGCATGGGATGGTTTTAACACACACACATGGAGAGCTAGTGGAATTGTTTACTTTTTAATTCCTTGATCATGTTGGTGTCATGAATCTATTTGAATTTCATTGTGATATTATTTAGGAGACATCTTTTTCCATTTTCACTTGGAAGAACTCCTTGGTGTGGTTTATATATTGATCACATTACTTTAATGAATTAAAATTTCATCAAATGTTAAATATTCATGATGTTGGGAATATATATATGCATCATTTTATTTGGATATCTGACTTTTCCCAGGAGTTCAAATGTTAATGTGTGGGGGTGTGATCACACCGCGATTCACTGTTTCATTTTCACCCTTACACCACTATGCTAAACTTGTTTTATATTGAAAATTATAAAAATAATAACATATTTCATTCCATTTTTGAATCATTTATTTTGCGTTTATCACTGTTTAAAAGTTCAATTTTACTTGTTTTGATTATTCCATTATAGGAGGAGGTGATTTGGAGGCCCTAGAGATGATCCAGAAGGAAAATGGGCCAAAACAGCATGGGTCCCATGAACACTTGTCCATTGTTGGGTAGAGTATGAAAATTTCATGCATCCAAATGGGCTGATATTTTGTTATCTTGTCTAAGATTCAATTATCTAAAACTCTTATGAAGACAACCAAACCCCATTCGGCCATTAAGGGTACCAACTGAAGTGATATGTCCAAGCCACTAAATCTGCACTGAGTCAAACATTGTGTGTTGTGTGCTATCCATATATAGAGTTTTACGTTTCCAAAGGGAGCCAAACATTCGTTGTAGATATCCAAGACATAGGGAAACAACTTTCTAGTTTTTTCAAAATTGATTGAAGACTGTATAGAGGCTGAAAACAACGTGACAAGTGGTTTTACACAATCTGTGTGCCCAAAACCACTTCCCATTTTTGCTATAAAAGAGCACCATGAGTACCTCATTTGGAGAGTTCGAACCAGGAGCCAAGCTCTGCTATTTTGGAGTCCTATAGGATTCTCTTCATCATCCTAGAAGTTCTGGAGGCCCATATCCTCATAGGGGGATCAAGAATGAAGGAGTTCAACCCAAGCCTCCTCCTCCTCTCGATGGCGAGCTAAACGGTGGACGATCATTTTGAGGGAGCTACACAAACTTGGGAGGGAGTTCCAGCACATGTTCTTCTACTGGTTTTGTATAATTTTTTTGTTTAATATTTCACTTATTTTGTATCTTGACATGATCCCCCCCCTGATTACATTTTATTTGATATAATTAAGTGGAACACTTTTTATTTCAACACCAATTGGGTTAAGATTTCAAGTGGGAATATTGGGTTGTTCCGATTGGACAGCACAATAATCCTATTTATCTCAAACATACATAAGATTTAAGTATTCTTTTCTAGACATTTTATTCTATGTTTGATAACCAAATCTTGGAAACACGATTTTTGTGTCAAGGGGTGGTTCTTTAAGCATCATTTGAAGAGGCAAGAGGGGAGTCAAGATCTTGACAACCTTCGACCAAAGAATTAAGAAAAACCGTGTTAAATTTTTAGAACAATGAACTATCCAAGATGTGTAGTGGACTTTAAATGATCTTATTCTATCATAATTATTAATACACCACCTTTATTTATCAACTATTTAACTCTTTAATTAAGTAATTTACTTAAATCTGTTTTCAAAACCACCCCCCTCTTTTAGTAATTCTTATTAAAAATACATACTCAAAACCTATCAACGCTCCTTGAGAGACGAATTAGGGTCTTCCCTAGACTATAAATCAATCTTAAAATCATAATCAATTTGACATTTCATGACATCATGGTCAATAACATCCAAGTATGATATATTAGTTGGGGTTACCGCCATCTATTTCAGAATATCATACTTTTGTGGAAGAGTTTGGCACTTCCCAATGTGGGGTTGCTCCTGTACATGTAGATTAGGAGTTGAGGAACTTGAGGTGGATGAGCCCAGTGATCATACAAATATTTTGGGAGCATTTTCTTCTAGTGGTGTGGGTCCTGTTGGCCTTCCCTGTTGCCTGGGATGATCAGATAATTGGACCCCCACTTGGCATTCATGTAAGAAAATTGGGTGTGGATGACCTCTAGAGGGTTCTGAGACACCTCCATGTCTCTTTTGGGCCTGATGGTGTGATTTACCATGGGTCTCAACTAAATATATGTCCTTGGTGGGGAAGTGGATGAAATATTGGGTCTGACCATGCCCATGTTGTCCCTTGTATCCTTGGTTCCTATGTATGCAGACTCTTGTTCCCTAATCATACTTGAGAAACTCATATTCTAATGCATATTCATCATCAGAGAAGGGATATTCAAAGTGTATCATGTTTACAGAATCAAATATGTGCTCTTATTCCAATGAAGGTTCCATTTAGTGGGTGATTTCCATGATTCAGATGTCACCAGGATGAAATCTGAAAGAATCAAAGCTTTTTTGGGAGTAGAATATGACTCCTCTTCTATTTTTTCCTAATTCTGGTAGTCGCGCCCACCTTCGGAAGACACATTCGATGTCACCTTCTCGGGTGGTGGAGCAATTTTGGATCTCAACAGTTTTGCTCTCATGGTGTCATGATCTCAGTAAACTGTTTTTCGAGTCATCCAATTGTTAAAAAATTTCTCACGCCTTGCTAAAACTTTTTTTTAATCATCATCTTATTCTGAATAGGAAACGATTATGTAGGCCACCTACTCTAAGGGTCTATCTAACACCACCTGACTGGAATTGACCATGACTTAAAGGGTTTATTTAAATATGAAGCAGTCTTGGAAATTATGACCTAGACTTCTATGGAAGGGGAAGTAATCGGGATGGTCAGTGAGATTGACCTCATCAAGCTTCCTAGGATGTGGAATCTTGAGAAAGCTTTTCTCTATAGCTTCTAATAAATAAATAAGGGATTGTTCATTTTATAAGGATTATACTTCATTCATCAATTCCTCAAATCCCAGACAAACTTGATTGTACTATTCTTCTTGTTGAGGGCGGTTTTGTGGTCATCGCCACTCGACAGGAGATGATGGGTGGTTTAGGACTTGACTAGGTTCTTGGATGGGTACTTATGCTAGATTGATAGTGATATTTGGATCTTCTATATTGCTTATCCTTTTCCCCTGTACTTAGGGAATGAGTCGAGATTTGGATCGGGTTCACTGAATGTAATATTCAATAAGTTGTTTCATTTCTACAAACTCATGGAACCCGCCTAGATACTTCATTGGGATCAGAGGTGTCTGTAACTCATCTCAAATATTTTCAGCATAGAGTTCCAACAGTTTCTCCTATGAGAGGGGGATGTTGATTGAATAGGTTAAACCTTTCCATATGACTATGAAGTTATAAAACCAATCATTTTCATGTTTTATGCAGTTCGTCGAGGTTTGTGATTGTCATTTTCCTTAGTGTGTAGCTAAACTGATAAAGGAATTGATGATGAAGGTATTTCCATGCTGCATTGAATCCTACTAAAAGACGATGGTATCAAATAAAGGTTGGTCCTGTCAGGGTCTTTACAAAACACTTCATCTTTGTTGCCTCTTGTTGATTGTGAGGGCTCATCATCAGGCCACAACAGGATACAGAGTGTGTGAGATGTTTTTTGGGGTCTCCTACACTGTCAAAGGTAGAGAAGGTAGGATTTCCAAAATTGGGTGGAGGAAAAGTATCATCTACGCACTTGGGATATGGATTCCTCTTAGGTTTCACAGGTGCATGTCACCCCTCTATGAACCTTCATCTCTTGATGATTCTAGATTCTTCCAAATACTAAATGACTACCTTGAATAGGTAGTGGTTGTCTCCACAACAGAGGGAATTGATGGTAATTTTTCACTTACACATTTATGTATATCGTCTACCTAGATCTAGATCCATCCTGATGCTTAAATACCACTCTTGCTGGAGGATCGACTATGTGAGGGAGTATATCATGGGAATATGTCCCCTGAGTAACTCCTCATTGAGTTGTCTGGGAGTTTGTATATCACTTTCATATTATGACAATTTTTCCTCCATGGAAGTAATATCAACTCTTATGGGTAGTGATTGGCATGTAGCCACACCTTTATCTTTTTATTTGGAAGTGTTTCGCCAAAGAGGTTGAAACTCGATATTCAGAGGCACCAGATTTTGGAGCCTTATTCGGTTCCAAGTGTGTGTAGCCTTAGTTTGTGCATCCAGACCACCCTCCTCTTAGAGTAGGTTTTTAGTGTTTCAACCCTCTACATTTTCATCTTGATCATCCATGTATATATTTTAGATGGATATGACATTCACAGAGGTATATTAAAAAATGGTGGTTGTCCAATTAAATTCGACACAACAGGATGATTCTGCACTACCTTTTTCAGGGTCATTATTTGAACCCTTGTCCATATTGGGCCATTTTTTCTTGAATCCTTAGTGGGGTTTGATCACCTTTTTAATACACTCCTACCATCTCGGTCTATGAATTGTGACCTTTAGGGAGTTTTTGGTCATGTTTTCCGAACGGGCCCCAAATAGTAGAGGTTTGTCTTGTGGTGGGAGGAACAGATGGAATGCTAATAGTAGAGGTTTGTCTATGGAAGATTGATTCCCTCTATGGTGATGATGATGATGAAAATTTACCCATCCCTGTGGGTTAGGGTTATTTGGGGACACAATTGGCATTGATTGGTCCTATTATTGAGGACTCGATGATTCCATCAAGGATTTGATGACTCTCAGGATAGACATTGAGATATAAATGCCCCCAGCCCAGCAGGGTGAGGTTGATCTGGAATCACCATTGATTTCCCTATGACCCTCTCTATGGAAGATTAATCTGGTGATTGTGTTTGATATATAAATTCCCCCATCCTGGTGGGTTGGGTTTTATTTGCATCTACTGAGGATATGTTGTGAATCCTCTTGATAATTGATGATCTGAGAGGTGAAGGAGGTGGTAGATATTCCCCCAACTTGGGAGGATGGGTCCAATACTAGACAGATACTATGAAAGCTATTATTGTGTCTTGTTTGATGAGGTGTAACTCTTCTCGTGTAGGAGTTTTTTCGATGAAATCCAATGATGAGAATCATTCTTTTCAGGAAGTTGTCTGGTTGATCGCAACTTCAACTTCCATGTATAAAATGTGAACTCATTACTTTGAGGAGCCTAATTTTAAGTCCTGGCAGCTATCCTCTCCCTCTTTTCATGATGTTTGGGAACTGTTGAAGTAGAGGCATTATATTTTAGTGACCAACTGGCCTGAGCGTTACCCAATCGCCTAATTTTTCTAGAGTTTATAAAATTATGGGATTCCATGTCTGAGGGGTTCTGTTGTTCCAGGGGTGAATCAAAGTATAATGATCCATACTTTCCTCATCCTATAATATGGGTACATGACATGGCTATCAAAGTATGTTGATCCATACTTTCCTCATCCTATAATATGGGTACATGACATGGCTATCAAAGTATGTTGATCCATACTTTCCTCATCCTATAATATGGGTACATGACATGGCTCTAAAGATCACCTACCAAATGGTCATGATTCAATGGCAACAAGCATGTTGTATATTTGCATAGTTATTTTTCAGTTTTGGATCTCAGACTATAGAGATAGAATCCAAGTCTAGCTAACAATAGAGTTTCTTGATGGTCTGAATGTGACACATGTATCCTAGATAAGGGAGGTATCTAGCCTTCGGTCGCTAATGATTATCCCACATATTTTGGCATAGATAAGATATGAACTCCTTTTCTAGCTCATATGGGACCTCATAATCATAAGTAGAGAGGGGCTAGAACATGATGGGGAGGTTGTTTCTGGCTAACTCTCTACATATGTCTATTTTATCCTCCTCTTCATCAGACTTACATTCCTTCATCCAGGAATACCATAGAAGATGCTTCTAAGGGTCTCCAACATACTAGAGTAGAGTGCTATAGGAAGTTGATGGGAACTATATGTGGTTGACCTTGATGTTTCAAGAACCACTCTATATGAAGGTGTCTGAGTTTTGGACACCTCTCTATATGAAGGTGTTTGGGAAAGGGGATTATTTCCTTGTTCATGGGAGATATCACCATAGGGAGTTTGACCACAGTGGATGTTAGGAGTAGAGTCCCTATGATCCATCTCCACACTACTAGGAGGAGGAATATCATTGTAATGATCTTCTTCTTCCATGGTTAAAGAGTTAATAGACCCTTGGGGCATTGATAATGTGTCTCGAATGACCTTAAGGACACTAACAATGAGAAAATTATAAATATGGGTCACATTCTGCATTGTGGTGGGAATATACCGACCCGCCTTTTGGAATTGTGTAGGGATATGAGCCCATTGTATGATGATTTCCAGAACTTTTTTATAACTGTCTGGTGTTGTGAGATTATGGTCCCACTGATAAGAGTCTATTGGAATATGCCAATGGGCTATTTCATTATTGAGAGGAATGTAAGCCTATCTCAAGGAATGTATCATTGTCACTTGGTGAGCCTCGGATATAACGGGAGTATGAGCCCAATCCTAAGACTTTAGAATATATCACCGGTCTTTCTTGGTAAGAGTGTGAGCCTTCCCTGAGGCATGTGATGCTCTCACTTGGTGAGACATAGTTGAAACATGAATATAAGCGTGGTCTGAATATTCATCCCCTGCCAGAATACACCAACAGACATCTGAAATGGGAAAATGGATATGAGCCTCCTATTATATTTCCTTAGAATTATGTTGGTGTATTCATTCATCTATGGAAGTAAAAATATGATCCTGAATTCTATGATCTGTTGGAATATTCTAGGCAGATTCACTGAGAGTAATATAAGCTCGTCTCGAAGCATGTGTCATTATCACTTGGTTAGCCCTAGCCAGAATGGGGATATGAGCTTGATCCTAGGATTTGGAGTATGCCTCTAGATTTATTCAATGGGAATATGAGCTTGTCTCGAGGTATGTTCCCCTCTCACTTGGTTATCCCTAGCCATAATGGGGATATGATCCCGATCTGGGGCCTTTGGAATATACCGCCGGAATTTTTCAACAGGCATGTTGCCCTATCTCGAGGTATGGGCCACTCTCACCTGGTGAGCCCTGATTAGAACAAGAATATGAGCCTGGTCTGACACCTCATCCTTTACCAGAATATGCCAATAATACTCCTGGATGGGAGTAAGAGTGTGTGCTTACTCTAGAGAATCCACTTGTTCATAATGATCATAATGTTGAGCCATCTTGGCTGTAGGGATAGGAGTATTTTCTTTTCCCTACATCTGAACCATTTTGGGAATATGCCAGTGGAGTTCTTCAACTGTTGGTAAGATGTATTGTAATTTTAGCAAAGTGTGTGCGGGGATATAAGCATGCACATTTTCCATCTCTATTATGTACTGGAATATGTCTTCAACAAAAGCCGGGATATGATCCCACCTCTTTCCTCATTGAACCATTTGAATATGTCTATGGACTTCATTTACATGGTAGGGATATGCCCCCCCCCATGCCTGCTGCGAGGATATGATCACAAACTTGTTCTGAGTGATAAAGGATATGAGCCTTCTTATTGGTTACTACTGGAATATGTTGACAGAAATCATTAGTGGGAGTGGGGGTATGAGCCCACTCCTAGATATCCAACGTTTTCCTCACCTGATGTGTCTTCCTTGCTGCTCGTGAATGGTTTTTAGAGGTGGAATTGTGTCAGGTGGTACCCTCAGTAGGTGACTGGTGGGTACCGTTGGGATGGTGCTAGTGATGTTGGTTGACAGGATCCTTCCTCAGCATCACTTGAATTGAAAGAGATCTATATTTGACTCCCCAATCCACCTTCATTAGATATTGAAGATGGTGATTCTCACAGTCTGGGGATAAGCTCTTGAAGCGGCTGGCTGTAGCAACGAGGTCAACTATCTTAGTTGCAGCTTTCCCTGGATGATTCAGACTCATCAGTTTCGGTACTCAGAGACCCTCATGGGAATATTTTAGGTTCAATATTGTAACACTTCAGTGGAATTCACAGATCATTGTGTTCGCCACCTGAAGTTGAAGTTGTCGGGTAGGTGAGATCATTTTGCGACCCGTAGGGGTTGCAACCGTAGGTGATTTATCATAATGGTCACTGTATAATGACATTATCTCATATCAGAATGTTGTTGATGATAGTAGTATCCACGTTGATGAAGACGACAATGAACAAGGTTACTAATTAGTGAAATATTGTAGGCATGATGTGTTCTCAATCCAATATGCATGGTTAACATGGTTGTAATTTTAGTCCTGATTTGGCCTTTTTGATCACATGGACTTGTCAACATTAAGATGGACTTATTTCATGTGAACCCCGGTTACAAAGGATCATCTATAAGATTCATGTCGGGTTCACCATTTTTGTTTTCATATAGTGTGCAAAAAAAGGCCTAAGGGATAATAACCTGCCATTTTTTTATTTGAGAGATTCATGTCAGGTTCTCCATTTTTGTTTGTGTATAGTGTGAAAACAAAATGGCCCGACTAATAATATCCCATCATTTTGTTATTTGAGATATTTGCGTTAGGTTCACCATTTTTTAATGTATAGTGTGCAAACAAAATGAACCGATGGATAATAACCCATCATTTTGTTATTTGAGATATTAATGTTGGGTTCACCATTATTTTTTTGATAAATAAGAGATGATTGATTGGTTTATTTGGTTTGGACCAATGGATGATTATGAGTGGTTAATTTCTTTCACAATCAATAATGTTGGGTCGCTATTGTCATTCCTAATGGAAACTCCCAATGGTTCCCTCATCCATAACTAGGTACAGACCTGCTTTCCAATGGCAGGTGTCCAATTGGGGTTTTAGACCCAATGATGCTTAGGGAATCACATTGGTTGAGAGGATGGGAGGTTAGACTCATCGAACCCTTTTAGGGGGAAATTGTTTCCTACTCTGGGGCTCTCTTATAGATTTAAGACATGTTTGAGAATATCTTCCTAATCCCGATACAGGATTGGTTACCCTAACAAAATGATGATAGGTCAAGTATTTTTTATGAAAAATAATTGGATCTCATGGGTGTATCCATCTCTATATATCCAAGGTTCTTCGTCTGTTACCCAATAATGAATAGCTGCTTTATATGTTGAATTTGTGTAACCAGGAACTTTGGAATTTGCTACTTTGTAGATAGGTGTTTAATATTACAAGGATTGGATTGAGCCATTTTGAGGAATCCTACGTATCATATTTATTGCATGAATCAAAATCCATTCAGTTTATTAAACACATTTAGTTTAACATCATACGAAAAGGACATATGTGCGGGCACTTGGGAACTGGATGTTTGAGCTAGAGTCTTGAGGAGACATCCTATATATCCTGGTTATAGAAGGATTTAGAGTTATCATATTTCGATCACTCCCTTGGGATTGGTTGTAAGTTAGATTCCCTTATATGAGTGATATGAATATTATTCTACTCATCAGGACTTGCATACTGAGATTTCCCTGGCTGGTGGAGATTCATGATGTCAATGATTTGTTCGTTGTGGCTCCCTAACCCCACGTGAACTATGATTGGTGTGGGAAACAAGGTATAGCAAGTGATCAACATCATTGCATATGTATATAGGCCTTATGTACTAGAAATACCCTTAGGATGTTTTAATTTGGAGCTCGGGCCTCAGGGAGGCGTCCTGTATACCCTGGTTATGGAAGGAATCAGATTCCTCATAGTTTAATTTGTTTCTCAGCCCATTGAAGGATGAGGTATCATGATCATCCCATAAGAATGATTGGGTCCTGATGGTTGAAATGTTAGAGACATAATGGGACTTAAACTAAGTTGGATACCCATTTGAGTTCAGGATTGGGTATTAGGAAGGCATTTTACGTATCCTAGTTATGGAATGAATCAGATCCCTATTAGTTCAATTGGTTAAGGCTTACACACTGACGTTTCCCTTATATTCAGGGCTTACACACTAACGTTGGCCTTATATGAAGGACATATCATATTATGCCACTGACCAGGGCTTGCACTCTGAGGTTTCCCTTGCCTTTTTAGATGCTCATGATGTGAATGATATGATCATTGCAACTCCCTAAGATAACATGAACTATGATCGATGTGAGAAACAAGGGATAATAAATGATCAGTCCCACTACTAGTGGATGTGGGACTTATGTGATGGAAATACCTGTTGGATAGTTAATATAGAGATCACCCCTCAGATAGGTGTCCTACGTATCCTAGTTATGATAAGAATCAGAGTCTTCATAGTTCAGTCGGTCATGGATTAAAAATCGATGTTTCCATTATAGTTGGGGCTTACACACTGACGTTTCCCTTATAGTCGAGGCTTACACACTAAATATGGACAATGTTATCAAGTCCTGGGATACCTGTTGACCTGGCCTACTTGTCTGCTTGACATGTGTTGATTGTCTGCTCAACATGCCTTGATTGTATGTTCGACATGTCAAAGGATATTTTCCCAACATGTTCTAAGATGATCGCGAGATCCGGTTGCCTTTTCCAAGGGATGTCACATATCCTGGATGGCATTTCTGACGGTTTTTACATGATTAAGGCTGACTTGTCCGGAGGAAATCACAAAACCTGGTTGGCTGATCATAGAAGTCATCGTATGATCCTCAAGGATATGTTTAGAGGGTATCACATGATCCTACTGACGTGACCTAGTGTCATCATGAAAGATGACTGACACACTTGGAGAGCATCGTGAGAGTCAATGCGATATGTATCGTAGGGTGATGCATGGTCCGGACTGACATGTATAGCGTCATCACGAAACCTGGCCGGTGTCCCTGGAGGACGTCGCAAGAGCCAAATGACATGTCTGGTTACTACCGCGAGACTTAGCTGACATGTATTGGTGCTGCCATATGAGTCGGTTGATACGTCTAAAGGACATCGCAAGTCTGGGATGGTGAGCATAGAGGGTTTCACGAGACCTGGGTGGCATGCCCGAGGGCCGCCATGTGACTTTCTTTTGACATGTCTGGAGGAATTTTCATGATCCAAATGGTATACCGAAGGAGTGTTGCATGATCCAGGTGACATGTCCTGGTGTTATCACATGACCCAAATGGTTCATGTGAAGTGCGTGAAGATCAGCGTATGTGTTCTTCGTAATGTCTCCCGCCTTTTAGTATCTATTTTAGCCTTTATATTGTGAATGCCTTATATTTTTCAATGTTTTATTATTTTAAGTCTCAAGTGATTTAGTGGATATTCGGGATGTTCTTCGTGTGTCTTGCAAGAAGTCCTTCATGTGATCTGTGAGTGATCACGTGAAATTTTTTATTCATGCTATATGATCGCTCCAGTTGTTCCCTGAATCCTACCTAATGGGAATATTTTTCGATCATGAGACCAGCCACTTCGAGAAATCTGCTCTGGTGCCTGGGTAAGCCGGTGCGTCTGGGTGCAAAAAGGCCAACCCTTCGTTGATCCTAGGGTGGGGGATTTATAAGCCTCACCACCATGGTTGTTTTCCTCTTTGTGCAGTGCATATCGCCCAAATCTAGGCTAGAGTCACTGTAGGGATTCAGTGTCATGTTTCTTCATGATTTCCCACCATAAATCATTTCAGGGGCATCGCATGATTTTTAGTGATCGCAAGACCATCCCATAAATTCCTCCTTTAATGGATTATTTCTAATTAATTGGGTCTTGTTGAATCATGAGGACATGCCCATAGACTTCTGTATTGTCAGGCCAACATGTCTGAGGGCCTTTGTGAGATCAGGGCCTATTAAAGGGCCTTCACATGATCTTAGGTGACTTGTTTGGGGATTTCCATGAGACAATGAGGGCTTGTTAGGGGACCTTTGCGAAATCAAACTGGCTTGTCGAGGGGTCTTGTGAGACCGTGCTGCAAATATCCTAGGCGTGTTACGTGAGTTTTACAACCATGAGATGCTCCCACCTCATCCCCCTTTTATTTCCTTTTTTATTTTACAAAGGTTGAGAATCCTGTGAGGTTGTATGAGTGTTGTCAATGACAATTACACTACCTCTTAGTGATGCGCCACATGATCGACAAAGGGATTTGTGAGAATTTTATGGAAAACTCCATCTGTTTGTCCTTATGGAGCCAATGGGGGGGCACGAGGTCACTTGGACATGTCTGAGACCTTTTTCGGGATGGGGATGACATGCGAGAGAGCTTTTGTGAGGTGAGGCGGACTTGTCATCGGGTGCCCGCAGTGCCTTATGGATCGCCAGGGGCGCGTAGCATGACTTTTATGATTGCAAGAGGCTCCTGCCTCCCTCCTTTTTATTTCCTTCATTTATTTTACAAAGGATTTGGATCCCACAAGTTTTCTTGAATGTCGTCAAGGAAATTCATTATCCCCATTGTTTATGCGTCGCATGAATTTTACGACCACAAGAGGCTCCCACCTTTTGGATATTTTACTCCTATTTCCGAAGGATTTTGGGATGGTTTTTCAGGAGTCTTTTGGTTGAAAATCCGCGTGTCCTGGGGGTGCTCACCTGGTAGCCTTCGCATAACCACTTATTGTTCGGGGTGCCTTTGCAAGGCAAGAAGAACTTGTCAAAAGTGGTTGCGCGGGACCTTCCACGGGCTATACGATGTGCATGGCTCCTTCGCGTGACCTTATGATGGTCACGCGATCATATGTTTCTTGGGGACTTATGCGATCCGTGAGTATTTTTCATCTCCTTCTTCATTTGCTTTTACGGGGAAAATAATACTCATATTCGGGTATTTCTTCCTTTGTGAATTTATCGATGCTCATTTGGAGGGCGTCAACAGTTAGTCTTGATTACTCTTTATTCCGTACTTATCCCTCCCTCTAATTGCATGCTCTTCCATTTTATTCTCACCCCACTAACCCTAATGACCATAGAGGTCCGAATCTAGGGTTTAGATTGGGGTTTTGATGGATTACTTTGATATTTAGTCCAGTGAGGATCCGTATTTTTCCCACATTGTGACATTTTCTGAAGGTGAAAACTTTTCATCACTTTTGAAGTGTCTCTACATATCTAGACTTTTCCATTTGAATACCTTTATATGTGAATTTACATTTAGTTTTATTTATATATTATATTTGGATTGATTATTTGAGGGTTGATATACATGTGTTTAATTTTTGTGCTTGGCTTGTATTGTAAAAATAGTGATTTTTTTTTTTTTCTCCCAAAAGTAAATTTTATTCCTACAAAATGTTTGATAAATTTTCTTTAAGAAAACTCTTTTTTTTAAATGATATTTCGAAGAGACTTTGAAAGATAATTGTGTTGGGAACCTTCTTACTTAATCATGAGCTTTGTTGTATGTCATGGGTGTGGTTATGGGTGCACATGGGAGACCTTGGTCGTGTAGGATTGGGATGGGTGTTTCTCTATCTTTAGGTGTAATTCTAGCTAGGGGTCTTTTTCAGTGATGCCTTGAGAGTCCAGGGTCTTATTACTTTTTTAGGTTCAAAGAGGTCGACCAGTGTTCCAGGAGATAGTCATAAACACCTAAATCCCATAGGTCGGAGCTCCTCCATGTTGCACATATACTTTGAGCTTGTTATGATATGCCTTTATTCATTGCCCATGCATTTTTTATTGTGACCACTTGGTTACTCTTGATGCCCTCGGTTATACATTATGATTACACTTTTCATGTTATTCATTTACATGGTTGTTTTATGAAAACCCTAAGGATTTATAAAGCAGTTTTCAAAGAGATATTTCCAAAACATTGTTTTCAAACTAGAATCATTGGTTTGCATTGTGAAAAGTGATATATAGATTCATGGCAATGTTCTACTGGGCTTTTCCTCGCACTGTTCATATGCCTTTAGACATATGTAGAATTGGTTTTGGTTGATGCAGGTAATGCCAATGGAGCCTATTCTCATAGCAGGGCTCCTTAATGATTATTTCCTCTTCTGTAGTATAATCTTGGTGGTGGAGAGGGGCCATATGGAGTATATTAACTGGGGGTTTTTGAGATCCACGCCTTTTGGTATTTTGGGATTTTGGTTGTGTAACGGCCAATTCTGTCTGGGATATTTTTTGACTCTCGTGTTTATTTATGCAACATTTAATCTCTTCTGCTTTAGTTATATTTTGTTATCTGGTTACGGATTATTGTGATATTGATGTTGCTTATACCATGTTTGGCATGTTTTATATTGTTGTTATTGTTTACTTGATGGTGTGGATGTCCAAACTATGAACAGGTCATGTGAGATTCTCAGTTTTAATCATTGGAATGCTTATTTGGATTTAGAGAGTGAAACTATTCCCATGGAATTAGCATTGATACCCTAGAGCTAGTCATTGTTGCAAAATCGTCGGGAGTTGCAACAACGGAAATGAGAAAACGAAAGGAAATGCAGAAGAAAGAAAACAATAAGAACACAACGATTTACGTGGTTCGGGAATAATCCCTACGTGCACGGGAGAGGCAGAACTTCACTATATCAGGAGAAAAAAAATTACAGAGGGTTTTCCAGTAGTAACCCTAGCCTGAAAATGGGCTATAAAATGAAGATAAGACGATCACTGTTCCGAAAAGTAAGTATGCGTTGCTACAGTGAACGACGACCACTTTTGTCAAAAGTACTACAGTACTGTTGACTCTGAAGTCTGTACTGCTACAGTGTCTGTCGGTGTGGGTCGGTCAGCTCCACTACAGTGGTCAGAGATGATACAGTTGTAGGCCACAAGCATTCGGCCCAACCGGATCGGGCTACACCAATCCAACAGTCACCAGCCTGAGGTGATCAAGAACAAGCCTTGGGCCTTGTGGCGGTCCTACCCATGTGAAATGGCAGGTTGACCCGGATAGTTTTGTTATAGTTTGAGAGATAGAAATAGCCCCACATAGGAGAATCCCCTTTTACCCACATGCCCCATCTCCTTAAATATAGTAATTGATCCCATCCCCTCTAACAGAATTGGAAAAATAAAATTATTCAGTTGAGAAGCTTGTCCCATGATCAAAATCATTACTCATTTGAGAATAATTGAGAGCTGGTTTGATTTGCTACTTTGCGGCTTCAGTGGAAGATGAGTATTCCTTGGCATGCTTGCGTGAGAAATGGAGAAAATGATGCGCGTGTTAGAGATGGTTCAAGCTCACTATATACAGGCTGGGGTGATGGGATTCAAGAATATTAGGATTTAATATTTTTGGGTCTAGTCTTTCTTGTGTCCAGACCATGCTTGCACTGGTCATGTGCTAGAAAAACAGCATTTCTTCAAGAATGTTTTTGCACTTCTTGGAGTTGGAATGTGAACAAGGCTGCAATGGTGAGACTTGATCGTGTGGAGATGGTTTCAATACACCGTCGGCTCAGGTGATGAAGCTGTTTTCTCTACTTATTAAATGACTTTTGGTTGGTACATGGCTAATAAAGGATCTGTTATTGGTCATCTACTAGAAGAAATGGGATATAAGTGTTGGTTGGTGCAATCAAGCTACTCAGAGACTTGGTTCTGTGTTATCTATACTTAGAGAGGGAGAGGGTCTTGGTTCTAAGAAGTACACTCAACTAGTTCAAAGGAGGAGTCTGGGTCTTTGAGTATAGGACTTCAATCTAGAATATGCAGGCTACTCTAGGTGTTGGTCGAGGACGTGGATGAAGTTGGTACACTAAATTGGATATGGGTGCTTGCTACGAGTGCACTGCCTGGAGTGGAAGGATGTGGTCATTTGTGGTGCTGGTTTGGAAAATCGCCTACGATTTGGGCCTTAGATCATGCTATAATTTCATAGAACACCTGGTGTGTGATGCTCTTCAATCTTGGAGATAGTGGATTATGGAGGGTTGAGGTCCCCTCTTTCTTCAGCTTTGAAACTTCACAGGGAACAATATCAACAAGGGAGAGGTGTTGGATCTAGACTAGCAAGATATTAGTGTGTCAACTGATACTAAGCGATCAACCTCAACCTTGAAGAGCTAGTGGTGGATCTGGTGCAGATGGGATCAGTGTGATCTGCACTTTATTTGTGTCTGCACTAGAGATATGGAGTGGCGACCAGTTCGCTTGAACCGGGGGGGGGGGGGGGGGGAGGTCTTGGGTTGGTCTCGTGGATCTGCTTGTGGAGGATTGAAGCATGTGGTAATTTGAAATAAAATTCCAAAATTAGATTTAGAAATGCTGGTTCAATTAGAATCATTCAGAAAAAATCAATTAGTGAACAAGAAAAAATATACTCAAAAAAATACAAACAACCATATTTAAGGGTTGTGAATTAAATTTTCTTTTTAATTCATTTATAAATTTTTTCATATTAAAATTTCCGTTTACATACTTACACCATGCCTTTATTCATATGTTGTTTACTTTATGTATATGCTGGCAATCCCAAGTTTTGGTTGGATGATTTGCTGGCCGTTGATCTGTTTCACTGCACATTCTATCCTGGCCATCCACTTACTCCCGCATTCTGTTCCGCTGCACTTGACGGGTGCTTCGTGGCGGCTTCTCTTTGGTCGTGTTGTTAGATAGTTTCAGTTCCCTAGGGGGTTTCATCACCCTTGGGGTTCGATCGGCTGCCTGATTTCCTTTTCAGATCTGAGATTTGTTTTCGTGGGTGCCTTTGTTGGATCTCTGGTGCTCCCGGTTCCCTGGTTTTCGTACCCTAATATGGGGTTTTCCCTTCCTCGGTGGTGATCCTCCACGCCTGCCGAACTCCGTGGTGTGCTGCTCGCACATCACTTCTCATGGAGCTTCGAAGTTAGCGATCTTCGGACGAAGAAGACGTCTTGCCGAGTACCCCACGGAGGATGATCCAATCCAGGTGATTCCTATACGAGCTTGCGGTTCATCAGCGACACAGGAGGACCTTACCTACAGCACGAAGAGATCGGGACTGCTAGGTTTTCATTACGCCCGACACTGTAAGATTCTTTACAGTTTTATTTTTTCAACATTTCCTCACAGTAGTGTATTTGTTTCTGCTGAAGTTTCGTCATTTTTTTACTGTAAATCCAGCTTTTCTTTTGCATAGTAATAAACCGCATGTGTGTGTGGTTTTCTTGTCGTGCAGTAGGATCCCTAAGGATCCAAAGCACGTAAATCATCTTATCCATCTACTTTTCTGCATCTTTTATTGCTTGTTTTCAGTTCTTGCTTCATCAATGCACGACACCAGTTCGATTCTCGCTCTGCTGTGGTTGTTTGTTATCTCTGTTCTGCGACCCTCCAACCACAACAAGTGGTATCAAAAGGACTTTGGTTGTTGTGCTATTTGATTTCATTCTATTGCTTTGATCTGTCTTTGGTTCTTTGTTTCTCTTTTTTTTATATGCAACCTGTCTTGCTACGATTTAGTTTACAGTCACTTGATTACTTATAAACTGCATTTTGTTGTAGTTCTTTTATCGGTTTGCCTGCTTTCATTGTTTACAGGGTTCTTTAAATTTGTTTCTTGTTTCCACCAAACCTGTTTAAGTGTTGCTTTGATCATTTTTGTTCATATCCTGTTGTACGAATTCACTGCCAGTTTTATCGACAGCCTCTTTGTGCACTGTTTACAGTTTAGTATAATCTGTCTATTGTATTCTGTTTACAGATGATTACATTTGTTTACAGTTTCTTTAATTCGGGTCTTTTATTTTCCGCATTCAATCTTTGTTTAATTCTGCCTATGTATTGTTGTTGTTGTTTAATCCTTTTAAGATAAAACATTGCCTTCACTGAAAACTTTTGTCTTTCATAACCCACTGTACACATTTATATCTAGTGAGATTGGTCGGTCTTTTGGGGGCGTACGCTTTCGTTGTCCCCAATTACTCGGCATCTACTCACTATATAAACATGTCTACAATGCGGTATGAAATCTAAAAGTTCGATGGAGACAATGACATCGATCTATGACAAATAAAAATGAGGGTGTTGCTTGTCCAGCAAGGTCTTATTGATGTCCTATTTGGGCCTACTAAACTCATTACAACTATTAATGAAACTGGCCAAACTGTTACAGAATACCAACCTGTCTCCCCTGACACTCTTGTTAAAGCCCACAGTTCGTTGTTTCTTTCCTTGGAGATAAAGTTCTTAGGGAAGTGGCGTATGAGTCTACCGCTGCTGGAATATGGCTAAAACTTGAAAAATTATACATGACTGCCTCCCTTGTAGGAAGACTTTATAAGAAGCACCTCATGTCCACATTTAGGATGAAACCTGATACTTCTATGAAATCTCATCTAGATGAATTCAATAAAGTCATGTTGGACTTAGCCAATATTGATGTTTCGATAGACGATGAGGATCAGGCCATTATTCTCCTGATCTCTCTTGACCATAGTTATAGTACCCTAGTCGAGACCATGATGTATGGTCGAGACTCATTGACTCTAAAAGAAGTCAAGTCTGCCCAAAGAACTTCACTCCAAACCTAAGGTAAAAGGTGAGGCTGAGAGTCTGTTTACTAGGGGAAGACCTCAGAGTAAGGGTAAAAAGAAACACTTTAATAGAGATAAAAGTAAAAACAGCAAAGAACCTAAACAAGAACCAAAACCGAAGGGTAATTTTAAAGATATAAAAGTCACTTGCTTCCACTGTGGCAAGTCTGGACACATTAAGCCCGAATGTAGGAAGCTTAAGCATGAATTACAGCACTCACAACCCATTGACCAATCTCTTCTTGTCGACTCTGGGTACGACACTGCCGAAGTCCTGGATGTTTCCATCCATACACTCGATCATGAGTGGGTCTTAGACTCTGGTTATTTCTTCCATATGTGTCTGCATAGAGAGTCTTTCTTAGAGATGGTTGAGAAAGTGGAAGGGGATGTCCTGTTAGGAAACAACAAGAAGTGCAAGGTTGAGGGTAGAGTGTCTGTCCTTATAGAATTGGATGATCGATCTGTCATCGCCCTGCTTGATGTGAGGTGGGTCCCTAACCTGCAACAAAACTTGATTTCCTTAGGAGTCTTTGATCAAAAGGGATACACCTTTAGATCAGAATCGGGTTCTATCAAAATCTCTAAGGGATCTAGAACCATCATAAGAGGGTCCCTCACAAATGGTTTGTATGTCTTGGATGGAAAGACTCATTCAAGACAGTTGGGTAATGTTTACAACACAAACACTGACAACGCTATGCTCTGGCATAGACGATTAGGGCATGTAAGCTCCAAAGGGTTAGAAGAACTCAATAGGCAAGGGCTGTTGAGTAACATCACACCTTCAAATCTTCCATTTTGTGAAGATTGTGTGATGGGTAAGGCCAAAAGGGTGAGTTTCAATAGGTCCTCCTTCAAGGCTGCCTCCCCACTTGAATACATCCATTCGGATTTTCGGGGGCCAATGAGGACCACCTCTCATGGTGGAGGATCCTACTTCGTCACCTTTATTGACGATTTTTCCAGAAAAGTCTGGGTTTACATCTTGAAACAAAAAACAGATGTTTTCCAGACCTTCAAAACCTGGAAAGCTTCAATCGAAAATCAGACCGAAAGGAGAATAAAGACCATGAGGACGGACAATGGATTATAATATTTATCTACAAACTTCATCGAGCTTTGTGAAACTGAAGGGATTAAAAGACATAGAACTGTTAGGGAAACTCCCCAACAGAGTGGCCATGTAGAGAGGATGAATCAGACTATTCTTGAAAGAGTCTATAGTATGATTACATACTCAGGCCTCCCCAAATCTTTTTGGACTGAGGCCACCAATACTGTTGTGTACCTAATTAACAGGTATCCCTCTTCTGTGAATCAATTCAAAACTCCTGAAGAACTTTGGACCGGTAAGCCCCCTTCGTATTCCTACTTAAGGGTTTTTGGGTCTACATCCTATGCTCATGTCAAAACTGATAAACTAGAACCTAGAGTCCTGAAGTGCATCTTTGTTGGTTATCCTGAGGGAGTTAAGGGATACAAACTCTGGGTAGATAAGCTGAGATAGCAAAAGTGCATCATTAGTAGAGATGTGGTCTTTCATGAATCGTCTGCCCCTAAGACCAGGATTGTCACACCTGGCAGTAGTGAACCAGACCTTCATAAGTCTGGTGAGCATGAGTCATCAGCTCATGTTGAGACTGATGTCCAGCCTACTTCACCTCCTCCTCAGACCACTAGTGCGGCTGATTCTGAGTCTAGTTCTGGTTCAGATTCCGATTATGGACCTTCTACCACTCATGAGGATTATCAATTAACCCAAGATAGACAAAGGAGAGTCTCAGGACCTCCTACTCGGTTTAGCCAGTATGATATGGCTTCATATGCCTTTCATGTGGCCCAGGATCTCATTGATGATGATCCTCAATCATATTGGCAAGCTTTAAAAGATAAAGATTCAAAACATTGGATCTTTGCCATGAATGAAGAGATGTAATTTCTAAAAAAAACACACATGGACCATTGTTAACAAGCCACCTAATGCTAAGGTGATTGGGTCCGAGTGGATTTATAAGAGAAAGGAAGACAACACTGTGGGAAATAAAGTTAAATTCAAAACAAGGCTAGTCGCCAAAGAATTCCTTCAAAGAGAAGGAATTGACTATTCTGAAAAATCTTCCCCCGTTTTCAAGCACTCTTCTATTAGGTTTTTATTAGCCTTTGCTGCCTATCTTGATCTGCACATCGAACAACTAGATGTTAAGATTGCCTTCTTGCATGGGGATCTGAATGAAAAACTCTATATGAATCCTCCCAGTGGTTATTCTAAAGAGTTCAAACCAAACCAAGTTTTCCTGTTAAATAAGTCCTTGTATGGTTTAGAGCTAGCATCTAGGCAATGGTATAAAAATTTTGATTCCTTCATGTTAAATAACCAATTTACCAAGAGTCAATATGATGCATGTGTTTACTTCAAATCAATCCAAAGTTGTATGATTTACCTACTGCTTTACGTTGATGACATGCTAATCATATGCAAATATATGAGTTTTATCACTTCTATTAAATCCCAATTAAAAGGCAACTTTGAGATGAAAGATTTAGGTGCAGCTAAGAAGATATTAGGTGTTGAAATCATTAGAGATAGACCAAAAAAATTGTTATACTTGTCTCAGCACGCTTTTATTTTAAAGATCCTAAAGAGATACATGTTTGAATCTCTAAAACCTGTCAATGTACCTCTTGCCCAACACTTTAAGTTGTCTTTAACACAAGCACTCACTGCTGATGATGATGTGCAATTTATGTCTAAAATTTCATATGTTAACATTGTTGGTAGTATAATGTACTCTATGATTTTCACCAGGTCTGACATTGCCTTTGAAATCTGCACTTTAAGCAAATTTATGGCCGCACCTGGGAAGTCACATTGGCATGCCCTTAAGTGGCTTCTTAGATATCTCACTTGTACATCTAATTTATCTTTGTGCTATGGTAAAAATATTGATGCTTGTGATATTTTGTTAGGATTTGTAGATGTTGATTATGCAAGTAGCATTGACACCAGAAAATCATTGACTGGATACGTGTTCACTGCCTGTGGTGGCCCTGTTTCTTGGAAGTGTAACATGAAATCTGTGGTTGTTCTTTCAACCACGGAGTTCGAGTATATTGCTCTTATCGAGACGGTAAAGGAAGCCTTATGGCTTAAAAGCTTGTCCTCTGAACTCAAACTTTTTAATTTAGTCATTAGTGTTTATTCTCATAGTCAGTCAACACTCCATTTATCAAGAAATTTAGTTTGTCATGGAAAATCAAAACACATAGATATTAGATTACATTTTATTAGAGATGTTATAGAACAGGGAACCGTGTGTGTCAACAAGATACACACTGATAAAAACCCAGCTGATAGTTTGATTAAAGCTGTGACTTTATCTAAGTTCAAGTTTTGTTTAGATAAAATGAACTTAGTTCCTGTTCTATAATCTTAGGTGCAAGAACATTGCAAATTTTAATTGAAAATGGTGGAGTTTTGTGAATTAAATTTTCTTTTTAATTCATTTATATTTTTTTCATATTAAAATTTTTGTTTACATACTTACACCATGCCTTTATTCATATGTTGTTTACGTTATGTATATGCTGGCAATCCCGAGTTTTGGCTGGATGATTTGCTGGTCGTTGATCTGTTTCACCGCCCATCCTATCCTGGTCGTCCACTTATTCCCGCATTCTGTTCCGCTGCACTTGACGGGTGCTTTGTGGCGGCTTCTCTTTGGCTGTGCTGTTAGACAATTTCAGTTTCCCAGAGGGTTTCATCACCCCTGTGGTTCGATCGGCTGCCTGATTTCCTTTTCAGATCTGAGATTTGTTTTCGGGGGTGCCTTCGTTGGATCTATGGTGCTCCCGGTTCCCCGGTTCTCATACCCTAATATGGGGTTTTCCCTTCCTCGGTGGTGATCCTCTGTGTCTGCCGAACTCCGTGGTGTGCTGCTCGCACATCACTTCTGGTGGAGTTTCGAAGTTAGCGGTCTTCGGACGAAGAAGACGCCAGGCTGAGTACCCGACGGAGGACGATCCAATCCAGGGGATTCCTATACGAGCTTGCGGTTCATCAGCGACACAGGAGGACCTTACCTACAGCGCAAAGAGATCGGGACTGTCGGGTTTTCATTTCGCCCGACACTGTAAGATTCTTTACAGTTTTATTTCTTCAGCATTTCCTCACAGCAGTGTATTTGTTTCTACTGAAGTTTCATCATTTTTTTTCACTGTAAATTCCGCTTTTCTTTTGCATAGTAATAAAACGCGTGTGTGTGTGGTGTTCTTGTCGTGCAGTAAGATCCCTAAGGATCCGAAGCACATAAATCATCTTGTCCATTTACTTTTCTGCATCTTTTATTGCTTGTTTTCGGTTCTTGCTTCATCAACGCATGACACCAATTTGATTGTTGCTCTGTTGTTGTGGTTTTTTATCTCTGTGTTGCGCCCCTCCAACCACAATAAGGGCGATGAAGACTTTTTTAGTTCTTTCCACTAAAAACCACATCATGCTTCATACATGAATTTAATCCACCATCCTCACTTCAATTCAAGAAAATGTTCTAATTTCATAAGTGATATATATAAATTTAAGTGGAATTAAAATTTTAACAAGTGGCACTTCCAATTATACTGCTTTCCAAAGTTCATTAAACCAAGTTTTCAGTTTCCACTTAATCGATACAACTCAAATGATATTTTTATAAGTTAATTTATTCAACCTTAAATTAGGTTCAATATTTCCCTCTCCTAAATGAATTCATTTTTGATAATTAGACACTTATTTTTTCTCAATCATGTATGTGCAAAGCATTTATCGGATTTTATAAATGGATTTTATTTACTCACACGTCCAATGCCTAATGCCTAAGAGTTTCATTATGAGATCTCAATGTCCCATCTTACTTCAATTTCAAAGGTCTTATATAAATCTCTTTTGTGTTGGTTCCCTAGGGTGTTCTTTTTCACAATGGCCAAGTTGCATTGAATTAAGTTTAAAATTCATGTTTCCTCATGTTATAATTTAAATCCTATTTCAACCTTTTCAATCACACTTCTTTCCTTAATTCTAAAACCATAACTTTATCAAAATAGTGGGAAAAATCACTCATCTATCATTTGAGATTTTTAGGTTCAATTATATGATTAATGTACTCACCATCACTTGGAATTCAAAAATGCTATAGAGTTTTCAATTCAGATCAATGAAAGTTTGAAAACAAACTCAAAACTATATAAAACAGCTTCAAATATTTTCAAAACATTGCAAATTTTTTATATGTTTTTATATATTATTTTCAAAAATACACTCACTAAAAATAAGAAATAAAACAAAAGAGAAGATGGTAAGAAAGGCATCCAATAGTTACCCCTCCCCCACACTCAGCTTCAGCTTAATCCGCAAATAAATTCAATAGTAATCATGCAATTTTTAGGGAGAAAATATAATAGGACAACATGAAAAAAAAATGAGTATGGAAGGAGACAACTTGGCTGTAATTATTCAATTGCATGGACAACTTCGGTGGGATGTGATTCTCTCATTATTTGGATTCTAATGTTTTTTGTTCAGCTCCGGTAGTTGTTTTCCACTTGTTTACAAAATAGAAAAAGGATCATAAATTAAAAGTTTATTCAAAATTAAAACACAGAACTAGAAGTAAAAGAAATGTAAAGAAAAGTGAGGGAGAATCTTGGGTAAAAACACCCCAAGATGTGATGTAGTTTCTCATGTCCACTGCTGTAAATCTTGTGGGATTATCCCCAATCTGTTGGAAGGTTGGGCTTGTGTGGTGAAAACCACCTCATTCTTTTTCTCTCCCAGAGCTCTTCCATCTCTGTTTTTTGAGGTTCCCTTGTTGAAAGTGCATGTTATCTAGCTCCAATTTAATGAAGTTCTCAAAAATCTATGGAGGTGATATAAAGATGTAGGGGTTGTCTTGTTAAGATTTAGCTCGAGATGGATGAGTAATGGTGCCCATTTACTCATTTTCTACCTTGGTTGGCAGCAGAATGATCTCCAGCTCAGGTGGTTATTCTGGTGATGGTGTCAACTTAGTGTCACTGAAATTAGCAAATTTCATGTGTAGATTAGAAGAATCAGTAACAAATATGAGCAGATTATACAAGTATTCTTCATTTAGCTCTTCTTCAAACATATCACTACACAAATTTGGTTCCAGAGTTTGAATAACTTCCTTCTCAACTTCTGGTAGTAATTTTTCCTCAAACCTGGTTGTCTCCTCTTGTAGGGTAACCTCATCCGACACCTTTAGAACCTAAAATATAGGGGCTTAATTAGTAGTAAAATAACATGGGAAATTGAACCTCAATTCATTTTTAATTAAATAAAAAAAATACAAATTCAAGATATCTCCCTCTAAGCATTCGGATTATGGTTCTTATGCATCAAGTAGTGCTTCTAGGAAGTGTGTTTTTATAGGAGGTAGGGAGTCTTCTAACTTATCTTCAAAATTAAACACTTATTGTTAGAGTCTGCGTCCCACATCGGACTAGTGGTCAGGTGTGGTCTTTATTATTTGTTATAAAAGAATCCCAAGGGCTCCTTTAGAGAGAACACTTTGGGGGTTCAGGTCTCTCATTTTATTCTCCTACATGGTATCAGAGGGATCCTAATCCCGACCCCCCCCCTCCTCCCATTTTATTCCCCCCTATCTAGGGTTTCTCAAATTTTTCCCCCCGTGGGGGGCGGCGGCCCCTCATGCAAGGCTACGTTTTTTTTTCCCTTCTGTCGCCGCCCCATCGGGCTCGATTCCCAGGCTGCCCTAAGCGGCCCTCCCTCCCGGCGGCTCTCCCTCCCGGCGGATCTTCCTCCTGCGCACGGCGGCCCTCTCTCCCTCGAGCGGCGCCCCTCTCCTTGCGCGGCTCCCTGCATGGCGCCCCTCTCCTTGCGCGGATCCCTGCGCGACGACCCTGCCTCCTGTTGCGGCATCCCGACGTCGGCGCCCGCCTCGTCCTCCTCCCGCCTGTGCGCGACGCCAATGGCGCTTCCGCCTCGCCTGCGCAGTCCCGGCACCGGCCCATTCGTCACCGCCAGATCCCGCAGTGCCTCCTGCCGTCTTCCCTCCGTCCCGCGGCACCCGACTCCCGGCGGCCCTCCACGCCGACCCTCCCCGCGGTGTCGCAATCCCTGGCGGCTCCCTCCTGCGCTCTCGCCCGGCGGCCCTCAGCTCGCGCTGCTCCGGCGGACTCCCCCGCCCCCGCACCCTTGCGCGCGGATCCCACCTCCCTCCCGCGGCGCGACTCGGCTCCCCTTCCCGGCGACCTCTCTCTCCCGGCGCGGCTCCCCTCCCGGCGCGGCTCCCCTCCCGGCGGCGCCCTCGCCCTGCCTTCACCCGCGCGCGACCCTCCGTCGACGTCTCATCCGGCCCCGCCTCCCTGAGCCGTTTCCCGGCCGCCCTCCTCCCCTCCGCTGCGACGCGCCCCGGCGAGTCCCGGCCCCTGCGCACAGCCATCCGCCAGCATCCCCCTCCTGGCGGTTTCCCCTCTCCGCTCTTCCCGGCGGTCTTTCCGGCTCTCCGCTTACGTTGCGGCTTCCCGGCTCCGCCTTCCGCGACGCGTCCCGGCCCCGCCCTCACGCGGCTTTCCCGGCTACAGTCGTCGGTTCTTTCCGGCAACCCGCCTCCTGTGCGGGTGGTCCCTCCAACCGACCTCCATCCCAGCCGACTCCATGCGCCGACGGCCTCCCTTCACCAGCCGGCCTCCATTCCCGACCGGCTTCCAGCGCCGCCTCCCGTTGTGCCTGCGCTCCTCTTCCGGCAGCCAGCGGGCTCCAGTTGCTCCCAGCGGTTGCCTTCAAGTTTCGGCTCTCCAGCACCTCCTGCGGCATCCCCGCCTCGCCGACATCTCCCGACGACTCCCGGCAGCCGCATCTCTATCCGTCGGCACGCTCATTCGCTGGCGCAGCAGCTCGAACACCTAGGATTTGGGTCCGTTGGCGCCGCCAGATCCCGCAACGATTTATGCGGAATCTCCGCCTCCCGTCGCCGGCCCCGCAAGTGCGGTTTTCCCGGTGCTAGTTTGGATTTCCCGACGTTTCATCGACCAGCCCCACTAGTGCGGCATTCCTGGCGCTCCGTCAACCAGCCGATCTGAGTGGTTTCTTCTGCTGCGCCCGCAACATCATCCATCCATCATCTTAAGGGGGAGCAGCAGCCTGGCAGCTTTATCTATAATTCTGCTTTATTTCGTCTTGTTTTGTCATCAAGCTGGGCATGTCCAGCTTGAGGGGGAGTGTTAGCGCTTGTTTTGTTGCTTTCTTTTCATTATGTGTCCAAGCTAGGTACACCTAGCTTGAGGGGGAGTGTTAGAGTCTGCGTCCCACATCGGACTAGTGGTCCGGTGTGGTCTTTATTATTTGTTATAAAAGAACCTCAATGGCTCCTTTAGAAAGAACACCTTGGGGGTTCGGGTCTCTCATTTTATCATTCTACACTTATCATGTAATTTTTTCCTCACAATCATCCAGAGCTTGTAACATCGGGATGGATTCTGCAATCTTAACAGAGGGAGAGTCCATTTTTAATTCAACTTCAATCAAACTAGAATAAAATGTGTCAAAGTTAAGTTCATCTTCCTTATTTAATTCAGGTTGTTGTTTGCTTTCTTCATGTACGACCTCTGTGAATTCACTTTCTAGGATCATTAGTGGACAATCCAGTTGTCTTTCAATCTCCTGGATATCTTCCTAAAATTTTGGAGGGATGATTTATTCTCTTTTAAGCTCACACTTCTCATCCAATTCTCCTGTACATGTCTCAGGGAAAAACAGTGAAAACTCTTTAAGTTCCTTTACTAGGGATTCCAAAATGTGCTGTTTAATTTTTTCATTAATTTCATCAAAAAGTTCCTTAAAATATCCCTCACTAATAATCTTGAACATATCCCTAATTTTATCAGAAAAATATATAACAATGTCTTTCGAGGGTGAGTCGGTATCCTTTCTTTATTTTTAAACTTTAATTTGAAAATAGAAAATTATTTACAAAGTGAAGATGAAAAATGAATTACCCCAGAAATGGTGTCAATTTGATCATGTGGTTGTCATTGGTGGTGGTCAAAAAGAAATGTATTAACCTAGAAAGCAGTCTAGTGGACTAACCAAGGTCATTCTCAAGGATTTTTTGGGTCAGTTTCTTACTATTCTCAATCACTTATTAATATTTTTTAATGTTTCTCTTTCTAAAATATAAACAGAGGGATGTGGGTGTGATGTTGAAGTGTCCATGCATTAGAAAATTAAATAAAAAAGCCGAAAAAATGCCATGTTGGTAGGGAAATGGGATAAACCCGAAGTTCTTCCATGAATAACCTTCATTATACATTTATGTTGTCATTATCCAATTGATAATACAATCAATAAAATTCATGCATTACCATCCTCTACTGAGATTTTAAGATCCTATTCACTTTAATAAATCTCATAGGTACACATAATACTACATCCTCCATGATTTCATATAGTGAATAGGCCACAACTATAGACATGTCACCAACTCCACCTAACTCCATCGTTTTTTGTTCGTGCCCCGACTCCCTCTATTTCACCATATATGAAGAGAATCAAGACAAGGGAGAAATAATTAGTAGAGGTTGGAATAAAGCATGGGGAATTCTAAGAAAGGTGGATGATGTCCATGCCAATCCCAAAACACCCACAATGCCCCATCATAATTGAAGAAAAACTTCAGATAAGAGAACGGGGATTCTGGTAACTATGGACCTCCCATGGGAATTTGTGGGGGCCACTCCCATTTTGGGAGTTTCCTTTGACGGCAGCACCTACTCAAGCGGCTGCAGATTCTCTCATGGTGGGCAGCAGGTCACTCGTGGTTGGCAGCCGACGTGGTGGACTGCAGCAGGCGGCGGGAGGACTTCTCAAGGGGTTGATGAACTACCCTCCAACAACCGAAGGAGAAGGATAGACTTTGTTCCTCTATAAAACGAAATTAAAATCTCATGTATTGTAAGGGTGGTGTAATATGTGATTGTGTGATCCTCCGTGATTATCCGGAGAGAAGGGAATAGAGAACCCGCCCCGTTTCTCCCGTGAATGTAGGCAAACTCGCCGAACCACGTTAAATCCGTGTGTTGCTCCGTTTTGCTTCCTGTTCTGTGTGTTTGAGGTACCACGCACTCCGCTGCGCCCCTACAAGTGGTATCAGAGGCGAGTCGGAGCAGACGGAGGTGAATCGGCGAGGCGACGACGAGTTTTTCTGGTGGCCGGAAAATTGAAAGTGGTCGGAAAATTTTTCTGAGCCCATATTCGGGAAGAGAACGGCGAGACGATTCCAACGGTGCAAACGGCGATGAAAACGAAGTTGAAACGAGCCCGGTAGGCTCTATCAAAGTTTGGTCAAACTCGTTGGTGAACAGTACCCCGTGCCGGAGAAGACGACGCTGTTCACGCCGCCGACGACAATTCCGGCGAGATTCCAGCAGGAACTCCGGCGTGCCACGCCAGCGGGTGATCTGGACCGTTGAACTTGTTTTGACCATATCTCGGTCAATTGTTGTCTGATTTCAGCGATCCAAGAGTCGATTCCGACTATTTCGACCGTTCCGGACGCATCCGTACGGTTAGTTTTTCAAAAATTCGCACTCTATCAGGTGGTATCAGAAAGGTGCGACATCAGCGGTGGTGATCGCGTTTTGCGACGACAACGATGACGGGTGGCAAAGCACTACCAAGATTTGATATCGAGAAGTTCGATGGTCGAAATAATTTCGGCTTGTGGCAAAGCATGGTGAATGATCTTTTGGTGCAACAGGGCATGATCAGACCGTTGATCGGAGAAAAGCCCGATGCAACCAGTAAAGATGATTGGGAAGAACTCGAGATGCGGGTCGTCAGCACAATTCGACCATGTCTGGCGAATGAGGTAAAATACTCGGTGTTGGACGAGACCTCACCGAAAGAGATCTGGAAGAAGTTGGAGCAGCGGTATATGGCGAAGTCGCTCACCAACAAATTGTTCCTGAAGAAGAAACTGTACCAGTTGCGCATGGACGAGGGAACGAATTTGTTGGATCACACCAACGAATTCAACAAGATCCTGACGCAGTTATTGGGGCTCGGTGTGAAGGTTGGAGAGGAAGATAAAGCACTTTTTCTTTTATCATCCCTACCAAGCTCATTTGATGGGCTTGTGACTGCATTGCTCGTGGGGAATGAGACATTGAAGCTGGACGAGGTGATGGCGTCGCTTCAAGATTCGGAGGCATTCTGAAGACCTACGACGCATTCAGGCGAGCAAATCATGGCGATGCAAGATGATCAGCGTGGGAGGAGCCGACATCGACAGTCAGGAGGTAAAGAATGGCGGCCAAAATCCAGGGGGCGTGATCCGAGTGAAATCACGTGTTTTTTGTGCGAGAAGAAGGGTCACTATAAAAGTGATTTTGGAGAGCGCAAACGGTACGTTGCTGGGAAGAAGAAAGTTGAAGAAGAGGATGTGAACATCACGGGATTATCAGCAGATGATGAAATCTGCGTGACAACGGGAAGTTTGCACTCAGATGAGCGAGTTGAACGGGAAGAAGTGCAGTGTCATTACTACAAAAGATACGGGCACATAAAACGAGAATGCCGATTTCTAAAGAGGAAGAACGAGCGAGCTCAAAATCTAAAGAAAGACGGATGGGTTCTGGATTCGGGGAGCTCGACACACATATGTACGACGAGAGCTACATTTGATACTTTTCAGCAGATGCGAGACTCGGTGAGACTTGGTGATGGGTCAACATGTGAGGTTCGAGGAGTCGGGACGGTGAAATTGAAGACACCCGATGGAGGAGTTCGTAAACTAACTGACGTGAAATTTGTTCCGAGGATGAGACGGAACCTGGTATCATTAAGTAGGCTCGATGCGAAAGGGTTCAAGATTTCCATAGCAGGTGGAGTGTTGGAAATCTCGCGTGGGGATGCAACGAAGCTTACTGGAGGGAGTCCCAAGGGCTGTATCATTTGATGGGGACCACAGTCAGCCCGAGATCGAGTGAAGATGGTGGAAGTGCCACGTCATCTGGCGTGAAGAAGCGTGTTCGATTTGCTGATGAAGTTTTCAACACCTGCAAGGAGACTGCAGGTCAAGCTTCTACCCCAAATTGGTCGTGAGGGGGAGATTTGTGGGGGCCACTCCCATTTTGGGAGTCTCCTTTGACGGCAGCACCTACTCAGGCGGCTGCAGATTCTCTCATGGTGGGCAGCAGGTCACTCATGGTTGGCAGCCGACGTGGTGGACTGCAGCAGGCGGCGGGGGGACTTCTCAAGGGGTTGATGAACTACCCTCCAACAACCGAAGGAGAAGGATGGACTTGGTTCTTCTATAAAACGGGATTAAAATCCCATGTATTGTAAGGGTGGTGTAATCTGTGATTGTGTGATCCTTCGTGATTATCCGGAGAGAAGGGAATAGAGAACCCGCCCCGTTTCTCCCGTGGATGTAGGCAAACCTGCCGAACCACGTTAAATCCGTGTGTTGCTCCAATATCATAGAGTTTGAGAGATCATTGTCACAGCATGGAGGATATATCAAAAACAATAAAAAGCAGAATAGAGACAAGGTATAATATTTCACTTGCAAAGAAAATTCAATAAAATGGAAATCCACGAGCAAAGAAGAACAAGTGTTAAAAATAGTCCCACAAAGGGGAATCCCCGTTTACCCACATGCTCAATCCCCTTAAATACAATATTTGAGCCCCTCCTCTCTAGAGGAATTGGAAAAGGAAAATTAATTGGTTGAGAGACTCGTCCCACAGTCAAAATTTGAACTCATTCAATAAGAATCATCAGTTGTTGTGCCTCATAGCTTTGCAACATCAGTGGAAGATGAGTATTTCTTAGCATGATCACGTGAAGAAGAGGGGAAATGATGCACGTGATGGAGGTAGTTTGGTATCACTGTACACAGGCTGGAATGATGGGCTTCAAGAATAGTGGGATTAAATATTTTTGGGCATGTTCTGTCTTGGGTCTGGACTAGGTCTGCAAACAAAATAAATTTATTCGAGCATCCTTTTTGTGATGCTTGGAGCTGGAAAGCGAAAAAGGCTCCAATGGTGAGGTTTGGTCGTGTGGATATGGTTTCAATGCAATGCCATATTGGGTTTTGAAGTTGGTTTCTCAGCTTATTGGAGGATTTATGGTCGGGATATGGCTAAGAAGGGATCTGGTATTGGGGATCTTCTTGGAGAAGAAAGATCTCAGTGTTGGATGGTGTGATCAGGCTTCTTGGAGACTTGGTTTGGTGCGACCTGCACTTGGAGAGGGCGCTGGTCTTGTGTTTGGGCAGTGCACACGACTAGTGAGGAGGAGTTTGGGTCTTTGAGAATAGGACTTCAAGTTAGAATGTGTAGGCTACTCTAGGTGTTGGTTTGGGACGTGGCTGAAGCTAATACGCTGAATCAGGTATAGATACTTGCTACATGTGCACTGCCTGAAGTGGAAATAAATGGCCTTTGGTGGTGTTGGTTGCGCATATCATCTATGGGTTGGACCATAGTTTATGTGGGTGTTTCATTGAAAACCTAGTGTACAATGCTCTTCAATATTACAGCCGGTGAATTGGGAAGGGTCAAGGTCCCATCCTACTTCAACTTCAAACCTGCACAGGACTAAGAAACCCTTCTTCAAAATGAATCGCCAACCGAGTAATAAATGGGTGTCATGAGAAGTAACTGAACAGTCACACCATCAATCAAAGCAAGATGGCATGTGAGAGGTGATTACATCAGACACATGTGGACGATCGAAAATCAATGGAAGCATCCAAAACATAAGATGACATAAGAGTGGCTAAGGCAAGGGACTGGCCTTCAAAGGCAATACACAGGTCCAGCAAATCCAGCAAATCCAATTGGTGAGAAACCACAAAATAAAACACACATCAGAGCTCCCTCAGCTGTAAGATCCATGTAATCCACAACCCACAACAAAGTTGGGTAAGAGGCTTGGATAAGGCAAAACAACAGTCCAACTTTACAACGTGTTTAGATTTTTATTTATTTATTTGTTTTTTTTTTTTTTTTTTTAAGGAGCATTATGACAAAGACAGCATTTATATATGTGTATTCCCGATCATAACTCATGGATTCTTCCTATTTTAGGAAACACAAATCGCCAAATTTCGGTGGAATTCACATAAAACTCAAGAAACAGCCTATCTTGTTATAACAAACTAAGATGGTCCATCTTTATTTAGGCAAGAAAGAACAGCAAAAGAAGGAAGAGCCTCGAGCCACACCAGATGTCTTTGCTGCTGCGCCACCAGTTACTGAGGATTTGGGGGGCGGCTGTTGGCAGCAGACACCCTGGAACCCCACTCCAGCAGCTCCTTGCTCGTATCATCCTTGTGAACAATCACCTCTATGAAACACAGGCAGTCTTTCTTCTCCATGGTAGCCGTCCCAATAGCCTCAATCAAATCTTCCTCACAGTACACCTTGGCTGTCCAGCAATTGCCTTCTCCGTTGTGGATTGCCTCCATCAACCCCGTGTAGTTCCAGTTCTTGATCACATTGTATGGCCCATCATGGATCTCGACCTCAATGGTGTACCCTCCATTGTTTATCAAGAAGATGATGGTCTGTTGCCCGCATCGCACCATTGTAGACACATCCTGCATGGTTACCTGAAAGCTCCCATCGCCGATGCAAGCTATGACGCGCTTCTCGGGCACCGACTGTGCATATCCGAGGGTGGCGCCGACGGACCACCCAATGGAGCCATACTGCATCTGGAACTCGTACCCACAACCCTTGGGCAGTTTCAGTTTCTGGCAGTTGAACCAGGAATCCCCGGTCTCGGCAATCACGGCCGTGTCATGTGACAGCATCTTCTGTATGTGATGGAAAAGGATGTTAACCCTGAGGGGCTCCTGGGGTTCGCACTTGAGGGGAACGCCTTCCGGGACATGGATGCGGCGGTAATTATCGTAAGACGTGGGATTGTAGGTGAGCTTCTTCGCCAGGGCTTGGAGGAAGTCCTTCATCAAGACGCACCCGAAGGCCGGCCCATTGGCCACTATGACTCGGTCTGGCTGCAAGATGATTGCTTTCTCCTTCTTGAGGAGGAGGGAGTAGCCGACCGAGCTGTAGTCGTTGAAGATCGGCCCGGCAAAGAGGTATGCGTCGGCGGATTCCACAATCTCAGCACAGAAGGAGGTGCTCACGGCTCCCCAATATGTCCCAATGAAGCGGGGGTGGTGCTCGGGCACCTGCCCCTTTGCAGATGGCATCACAGCAAAGGCATAGCCACAGGCATCTGCAAGTTCCACAAGGGCATCAGAGGCCTTGGCAACGCGGAGCTTAGGCCCTCCCACTAGGACCGGCTTCACTGCCTTGTTTAGGAAGGCTGCTACAGCCTCCACGGCGGCTTCTAATCCCATCTTGTTACTCAGTCGTGGGGAGAGAGCAAAAGGGATTGGCTCACGGCTAAATGTTGGATGGGGTATGCTTGCCAGGTTGCAACCGACACTGATGTAAACCGGCTTGCTCTCGACTAGAGCTCTGGATATGGCTCGATCCACAAGTTCGTGTGCATCTTCCAGATTGGTAATAACCGCCTGGAAGCAGGTGACGGGCTGGAAGCAACGTAGTTCTTGGCTGAAATCGGGCAGTCCGATGGTGTGATGAAGGATCCGGCTGGTTCCAAAATCGTTGCTATTAGGGCCTCCGACTACGCAAATGATGGGGAGATTCTCGCTGTAGGCGCCGGCGATGGCGTTGAGAACGCTGAGGCCGCCGACCGTGAAGGTGACGACGCAGGAGCCGACGCCGCGCGCCCTAGCGTAGCCGTCGGCGGCATAGCCGGCGTTGAGTTCGTTGCAGCAGCCGACGTTGTTGAGGCCGGGCTCGGCGATTAGATGGTCGAGGAGCGTGAGGTTGAAATCGCCGGGGACGGTGAAGATGTCGCTGACGCCGATCTGGACGAGGCGGTGGGCGATATGGCGGCCGAGAGTGGCGTCTGGAGAGACGGCGACGGCCGACGAGGAGTGAGAATCCTGGATGGCAGAAACGGCGGCACTCTGAGGGCAGCCCACGTTGTTGCTATCGAATTTGCACGAATCTAAGCTTCCTTTGATGGTATCCATGTCCATGGTGACCGGATCAACCAAAGAATCGGAAGGAAGTTCTTCTGTATAATAGAAGGAAGCGGGGACGGAAACCGAATCGGATCGTTTTGGAGTGCGGGGGTTCGGTGCGGCGTTTAACTGTTGATGCGAGTGAAGAACGGCGGGAGGGAGCCAGGGCCCTACTTTCTGGCCTCACGAACCGCTCCTCCACCCCCTCCCCCTCCCTCCCGCCGCTCTTCACTCGCATCAACAGTTAAACGCCGGACTGAACCCCGCGCTCCGCCGTTCTTCACTCGCATTAACAGACCGAACCCCCGCACTCCGCCGTTCTTCACTCGCATTAACAGACCGAACCCCCGCACTCCGCCGTTCTTCACTCGCATAACAGTAAAACTAATTAAATTTTAATATATTTCTAAAATGACAAAGATGTGTCAACAAAATCTCAAATCGTCACTTAACTATCAATGTATCCCAAAAAATCATAAAATGCATAAAACAAAAAATCATAAAATGCATAAAACAATTATTTTGAATAAAATTATTTCATTAAAATACAAAAAATCACATGTAAAATGATATTCAAATTATGTATTAAAAACATTAGTCAATTGTGACAAACAAACCTATAACAAAATTCTCAAAAAAAAAAAACAAGGATGTCATATGGTATAATACATGTATATTAAAATCATGTCAATTGAGACCCATAAAATCGGTTACATTCCATTTTATCTTCGTCAAAATATGTACTTCAAGTGAATTATGACATCGAGATATGCTTATATATTTGAGGACAAATTGGTATTTGAAATCTTAGATGATCTTTCATAAATCACCAATATTGGATCCCACCCTACCTAGCTTCATGATGAATGGGGATGTCATGAACGATAAAAAAAACACAAAATTGTATTACAAATTCGCACTCCTTTGCCATCTTTCCAAAATCACACAACATAATGTATCCCAAAGGTTCCATTATGCTTCTCGTCATGCACAAAAATCTTTACTTTGTTTATTATTACATGCATGCATCAGTAACGCCCCGCCCCGATTCACCCTACAGTAATCAGTTCGGAGGCTACTAAAGTCTCGGACACTCCTCCCCATACACCAGAAGTTGCTAACTAGGATGTTATCGTGGGGAGGCTATACCCTTGTACCAGAGTGCGTGATAACATATAAAAATAGACCAAACATCATCCATAACATAAATCCAAGTAAGCAGAAGTAGTAAACACAATATGCTATATCAAATGAAATGCGGAAGGAAACAATCATAGAGACTCACGTTTATGCCAGCATGCAACAACACCGATCGCTCACTAAACCAATCACATATACAAAAATAAATAAAAGAACAAAGACACTATCATCCCCGAGCCACACCTCATCCCAATCTTCAATCCTCTTTAAGCTATCATGCCTGATCTTGAAACAATGGGCCTCTTCCCTACCTGAACCTACAAAAAGTGAGGTTTGCTCAGGTACCCAAGTGTATGTTAAAGTTGGTGCCCAAGAACCAACTAATTTTACACTTAAAATTACACGTATATTCAATGAGTGGATATTAATATAAATATTTTATCACATATTGATTATTTTGTATAACATTGATGTGATAATGTCCTAAAATATCTATCACATTGATAAGGTCACAACAGTTCTCCGCTATGATGAAAACCTTGAAATGTCATGACAATATACTTAAAAATAGTTCTATGGTCGGATAACATACTACGATAGGGAACATAGTATATATATCATCAAGTGCAAGTACTCATAAGTGGATGATACTTATTATCACGAAGTCCGTACTTGGTAATCTCCAAGATGAGATTTTATAAGTACATACCCGTTAGTAAGAATTCTGAATATTTTGATGTCATATATTCCTACCGACATGCATGTGTAATGGTTATTAGACTTTAAGATTATTATTAATTCATGTCATGACTCACACGCTTAGATTTACTTGCGAAAACTGTCATGCCATATGTTGGCGGGAAGTATGGTATGTTGGGTGCATCAAGAATGACATGTTATTAATGTAGGTTCCGAGCGCAGCGGAAGCGCGTTGGTGGGTTAGCCCAACTTTAATTTTAACGTTAAACAACGTTCAATCCGAGATCCGTCACGATATAAAACGCCGAATCTTCGGAATAGAATGAAGAACGAAAAGAAAAGAAGAGTCCCGAAACCCTTGAGGAGGATCATCATATGTTGATTATAATTAATTTAATTAATGCATAAGAATTACCTAGTTGGAATTCTTTCTTCGTTGATGTGTCCAGTCACGATTCCGGTGATCCGTCGTTGCGTCGTAGAATCCAAGTGTAGGATTCCTCTAGCGGTGATCCACACATGTGTCACGTATCTCCGGATGTCGCCGAAGGGATCTCCGGGTGCTAGCGCGGAAGAACCTTCGCTTGCGATGTCCGCCTTCGACCGCCTTGATCCGGTGGAAGATCTTGCTCTCGTAACTTGAGGGCGTTCTTGGTGGAAAGAGAATTCTCTCTTGGATTAAGAGTATTTCCAAATCCGTTGTGCACAACAATGACTCTTTAAAATGTTGGGGTTGCGAGGATATTTATAATCGGGTTTGAGGTTAGCAGAGTTATGACAATAAATAAACGTGTTACGCGTTTTATTTATTTCATTAACTCTTATTGAAAACCCCCATGTCGAATTATTAATTCCTTGACATGCGCCCACGCTGATTATAATAAATATCATTTAATAAAACAATATTAAATCCTCAAAATCCCAACTGGAAAAACTACACGCCGTGTAATAATTAATACACGGCGTGTACTTGTTTTCCATAAAACTACACGGCGTGTATATTTAATATACACGACGTGTACTTTTATTTTCCATTTTTCTCCACCACATTTATTAGACCTTGAGTAATGACTATTTATTTCTTAAATAAATGTAACTGCATTACTCGCTAATAAATATATTATTTCGTCCACAATATATTCTCTCGAATAACTAGTGTCAAAATAAATGCGACCAGACATCCTTAAATAATTATTAAACCACAGTCGGGAATAATATTTATTTAACTTGTTAAATTAATATTTAACTGAGATACATGGACACACTTAGCATGCGACCCTCTAGGTCTCTTTCTCAGTGGCATTAGGCTGAGTCTGCCTAAAGTCCAAGGTTAGCGTCTAGCAACACGCCAAGACACCCATAGAGAAAGAAGTTAACGCCACAATGATGTGTCACCTCCTACGAACGCTTACCGTGTAATATAATCCCTTTGTCTCGATATCGCCAATCAAGCGGGTTGCATGCTAGTGCCATCAACCCATGTGCTTGATTGTTCTTTCTTTGACTTCCCGGAATTGAACTTGCCCATACCTTACCATGGCCATGGATTTATTTAGGCTATATCAATTCCATCAAAGGGCCTGAGATATCTACTTCCGTTATGGAACGGAAGGGACAAATCCTTTCTCGCATTATCTATTAATGCGGTATTACTCATGATGCACCCAACGTATCCTACCTCCCTACGAATAGTGTGTCATCACAGTTTTCGTCAATACATCTAAGTGCGCGAGTTGTAATACCCATTAATAATAATCTTAAAGTCTAAGGACCAATACACACGTCCGCAGATAGGAACATCCAATGACACTATGAAATGTGGATTTCCTACTGGCGGGTCTCGTTCTCATAATATCCTCCTGGATATTACAAAGGGCGCACACCATGAGAAGGTGCCTCAAAGTTTTATGAGTCCTCACCCCTAATGACCTATATTATTTGTGTCCCTCAAATAATATCATCCGGCCATAGAACATACATTCAAGAACAGTGTTATGGCACTTCCGGGTTCTCATCATAGCAGAGATCCGCTACGACCCTTTAATGCAACAGTTGTCCTTAGGACATTATCACATGACATGTCATGCAGAAGAACAATCAAGATGTGATAAGACTTTTATTTAATGAATAAAGTACAAAGTAGTTGGTTCTAGACCACCAACTCCAACAGACTTCCACTTGGACTAGAGACAACTGCTAACAACCTTTAACTCGCTAGCTCTCACATGATATTCATGCTTCTGCTGAGATAGGCCTTTAGTCATGGGGTCCACCACGTTCTCTTCCGTGGACACTCTGCTCACTGCAACTTCACCCCTTTGATAGAAATCCCTCAAGAGGTGATACTTCCGGAGTATGTTCTTTGTCCGTTGATGTGACCTTGGTTCTTTTGCAAGATCCACCGCTGTAGTATTATCACAATACAATGTAATGGGATCTTTACTGTTAGGCACCACATCAAGCTCCTGGAAAAAGTTCTGAATCCATACGACTTCTTTGGCTGCATCAGAAGCCGCTATATACTCGGACTCTGCTGTAGAATCGGCAACAACTGGCTACTTTGAACTCTTCCAGCTCACAACTCCTCCATTGAGACAGAAAACATATCCAGATTGTGACTTCAGATCATTCTGATCTGTTTGAAAACCAGCATCAGCATACCCTCTGATGACAAGCTCCTCGTCTCCTCCATACACCAGGAACATATCCTTAGTTCTTCTCAGATACTTAAGGATAGTCTTAACAGCAGTCCAATGCTGTTCTCCTGGATCTGCTTGATATCTGCCTACCATGCTCAGTGCATAGGCAACATCAAGCCTAGTACATAACATGGCATACATGATGGATCCTATAGCCAAAGCGTATGGGATCTTACTCATCCTATCTTTCTCCTGCTGTGTCTGGGGACGCATTTTCTTATAAAGATGTAAGCCATGCGACACTGGAACCAATCCCCTCTTGGATTTTTCCATACTAAATCTCTTTAGTATCTGGTCAATGTATGTACCCTGACTTAGTCCAAACAGCCTCATGGATCTATCATGAATGATCTTGATCCCTAGAATGTAGGCTGCTTCTCCTAAGTCCTTCATGGAGAAACACTTGTTCAACCAGTCCTTAACTGACTGTAAGGCTGGTACGTCGTTTCCAATAAGCAATATGTCATCAACATATACCAATAGGATGACGACCGCATTCCCATTAAACCGCTTATAAACACATGGCTCACATTCGTTCTTAATGAAACCAAATTCCTTTATGGCTTCATCAAATCGAATGTTCCATGACCTGGATGCTTGCTTCAATCCATAAACGGATTTCTGCAACTTGCAAACCCATTTGGCTTCACCTGGTGTCACAAACCCTTCTGGTTGTGTCATATAGACATCTTTATGAAGGTTCCCGTTAAGGAATGCTGTTTTGACATCCATCTGCCAAATATCGTAGTCATGGTAAGCTGCTATGGCAAGTATGATTCTTATGGATTTAAACATGGAAACTGGCGAGAAGGTTTCATCATAGTCAATTCCTTGACGCTGTCTGAATCCTTTAGCTACTAGCCTTGCTTTATAGGTGCTAACTTGACCTTCCATGTCCAGATTTCTTTTGAATACCCATTTGCATCCAACAGGCTTTACATCAACTGGCTCATCGACCAGAACCCAAACTTGGTTATGATACACGGAATCCATCTCATAATTCATAGCTTCTAGCCATCTTGCATCTTTTGAGCTTTCTACTGCTTCCTTGTAGGAGAGAGGTTCATCATTGTCCAACAACAATGATTCACCATCCTCGGTGACTAGGAAACCAAATCTCTCTGGTTCCCTTACCTCTCTTGAGCTCCTACGCAATACTTGTGTTTCTGGAACCTCTTCCACGGGGACCTGTGGAACTTGTTCCTGTACCAACTCTTGTGTATCTTGAGCATCAAATTCGTCGAAGTCAATCTTGCTCCCACTATCCTTCTTGAGGATTTGCTCCCTCTCAAGAAAGACGGCTTGTCTGGCGACAATCACTTTCTTGTCTTGAGGGTTATATAGGTAATATCTTTTCGTTTCCTTGGGATATCCTATAAAGATACACTTCGTGCCCTGAGGTTCTAGTTTGTTGCCTGAGAAGGCCTTAACAAACGCCTCGCATCCCCATACACGTGTGTGCGACAAAGTGAGTTTCCTTTCATTCCATAACTCGGATGGAATTCCATTTGCCGCCTTAGTTGGTACTCGGTTTAATGTGTATGCTGCAGTTTGTAATGCATATCCCCAAAAGGATAATGGAAGATCCACATAACTCATCATTAACCTCACCATGTCCAACAAGGTGCGATTCCTCCTTTCACTAACACCATTCCACTATGGTGTATAAGGAGGAGTGAGCTGAGATAGAATCCCAGACTCCCGTAGAAGATCTATGAACTCTTGGTTCAGATATTCTCCACCTCGATCCGATCGAAGCTTCTTTATCTTCTTACCAAGCTGATTCTCTACTTCATTCTTGAATTCCTTAAATTTCTCTAAGTACTCTGAATTATACCTCATTAAGTAGACATAGCCATATCTACTCAAATCATCAGTAAAAGTAATGAAGTAATAATATACACCTCTAGCTTCTACTAGAAATGGTCCACACACATCCGTGTGTACCAATCCTAGAAGCTCTGTGGCCCTTTCACCTTGTCCACCAAAAGGCGTCTTGGTCATTTTTCCTTGTAAACAAGCGTGACATCTATCAAGTGGTTTTAGCTCAGTAGAGTCTAAATAGCCATCTTGGCAGAGCTTTGTCAAACGCTTCTCGTTCACATGACCAAGGCGGTGATGCCATAACTGGGTGATGTATGAGTCATGTGAGTTTGTTTCGTTATCGATTTCCAACACTTGGTTTTCGTAATTCAATACATACAAACCATTATTTAAATGTGCCATACCACAACATACGTTGTTCTTATAAAAGAGACAACCCTTATTTCCAAATTTGAAAACAAATCCATCCATATCCAAACAAGATACAGAAATTATGTTCTTGGTAACACTAGGCACATAATTACAGTTATGTAAAACCAAAATCATCCCAGTCGACAATGAGAGGCGGTAGTCACCAATAGCCAACGCAGCCAGCCTTGCGCCATTGGCAGCTCGAAGATCCACCTCTCCTCTGGCGATCTTTCTAAATCTACTTGGTTCTTGCATTTGAATACAGATGTGAGCCCCACAAGCTATATCTAATACCCAATGTGTAGAAATTGAAAGATTGCACTCGATAACAAACGCACCTTTAGCGTCCCCACGCTTCTGGGTGTAGTTCCTCTTCCAGTGGCCCTTCGTGCCACATGCAAAACACACTGCTTCCCGTTCCTTTCCCTTCCTTTGGATCTTCCCCTTCTTGGAGGGACGGTGCTCGGGGGATTCAGACCATTTATAAGTCTTTGGCCCCTTTGCCTTGTCCTTCCTTTTCTTGTTCACCATAAGGACCACGGGTTTGTCACACCCCATGTCCTTATTTACCTGGCGAATCAAGGTCAGAAGCTCTGATAGACTCTTCTCATTGCCGCTCATGTTATAGTTGACAATAAAGCTAGATAAGGTCTTGGGCAGTGATGATAGGATGAGATCTGTACGCAACTCATCCGGGAATTTAATCCCTAAGATGTCCAAGCGTTAAATGTAGCCAATAAGCTTGACTACATGAGGCCCAGCTGGCGCAGACTCTCCAAGTTTCGTGGTAAACAAAGCATTGGAGATCTCATACCTCTCCTGTCTTGCCTTCTCTTAGTAGAGATCTTTAAGGTGAGACATCATGCTATACGTGTCCATGTTTTCATGTTGCTTCAAGAGCTCATTAGACATGGAAGATAGCATGAAACACTGGACATCTGTGGCATCATCCATGTGTTTCATGTAGAGAGATAATTCCTCATCACTAGCCTCTTTCCCAGGCACAACTGGAATAGGCTCTTCCAGCACATATAATTTCCTTTTGTGGCGAAGGATGACGCGTAAACGCCTCTACCACTCTTGGAAATTGGTGTCGGTGAGAAGGTTTTCTTTTTCGAGTATGGTGCGCAATGATATGTTTGAAGTCGTTTTCTTTCCGTTTCTACAAATTAAGATGAACAAAGGTTTAGTACTTTATTATAAAAATTGAGACAAATAAATAAATAAATATTTATTAGTCTCCCACTATTTTATCGAAATCCAATATCCCTCACCATTGACTTCGGAATATTATGTTGCGTGAATATTCTAGTGGCAAGGATCCATATTGCCATCCGCATTACCCCAATTAGGGTTGGTCAAGCAACTTGAAGGGTTTTAGGTAGGCATTCCAAATGCCAACTGTATTAACTCGCAGCTCCTTGATCCGCTGAGTGGACTCCCCAATCCTGAAATCCTTTTTGGATTTCCTCAACCTTTGCCTCTTGGTCACACCAAGTCCTGCTGTGGCAGTCAACCCTTGATGCGAACCAAGTCAAGTCAACCCAAAACCTTGAATTAGAATTCCTCGATAATTGAAAGCACCCCAACTAGGGTTGGTCAAGCACTTTGAACTATGGTTTGATTCTAACCAAGATTATGGAAGGCTATGCCGACTTAATATTTATTTTGAGGGATTTTATCCTTATACGTAAATTGCCATTTTATTATCTTTGATTACATGCTTGTTAATATTAAGTGGGATATACTTAAGTGATTAACCATGTCTAAGATAATATTTACGTATAAGCCAGTTTTATTTTAGTTCCACCTTGCATGCTCGTTTAATTAATTGTGTGATCGTGACAACACACCACAATAAATAAACCATGAAACTGACAGAAATAAAATAAATGGTATGATCATGAGCTTTTCTATTGGTTAGTTTATCTAGCGGTTGATAAACAAACCCAAGACCTAGGGGAGAAACACCTTGAACCTTTCGGGTTTGTGTTTACAGCTTTCCACCTCTCCACCTTTGTATCTCCTTGGATTAGTTTCACCTTGGCTCCTGACTTGAGCCGCCTCCACTAGCTTGGGAGATCCATCCATTACATATGCATTTATCTCACACGCAGGTGAGGGGTAAAAGGGGTTTTTACATAAAAGAATCCTTGGGCGCACATGCCCTACATATTAATGAGGAGATGGCTCGCAGGCCAACAAATTTAATTTAAATAAATAAATTAAAAGAAACCATTCACATACAAAGGTCTCGGTCTAGCTCATGATCATCCATACATGCAACGATATTTACGCATAAATAAAACTAGCATTAAATTCTTTAATCGTTCTTGTTTAAGATAAATCACGCTCGAATCAATTAATCATCTTTAATTAATCAATCCTTTTATCTTAAATCCCTTTTCTGAATTTCCTTGATATTCTCATCCATCATAATTTTAAACAAATAAATTCATTTAAAAATATCCCTGTACGTCACTTGTACCTTGGAGGCAACTCGGTGAATTCCCATTTATTACGCAGATGTTAAATTAAGCACATATATATATAAAACACCCATCACGTGTTGTGCCTCATCTTTACACCTGCACCATGGTACACGTCTCAAGGGTTTGTATAATATAATAATAAATTTTAATAAATCTGCGTAACTTGGGTGAGTACACGGCGTGTAGTTCCGACTACACGGCGTGTACATTTCTTCACCGCCCATCCA
The DNA here is from genome assembly GCA_963277665.1 of Viscum album. Classification (NCBI taxonomy): domain Eukaryota; kingdom Viridiplantae; phylum Streptophyta; class Magnoliopsida; order Santalales; family Viscaceae; genus Viscum; species Viscum album. The sequence continues at coordinate 1,065,364,815 of OY728162.1, forward strand.
AAGTACACGCCCGGAGATAGGGCATGTTAATGTACTTCGGAAATTTTCGGAGTACACGGCGTGTACAGTGGGACACACGCTGTGTAGTTTCCGCGTTACACGGTTTCCAGCCGGGCAGGCCGTGTACGGAGTACATGAACCAACCTTGACCCGAAGGGACTACACGCCGTGTTCATTGGACCACACGACGTGTATTCCGAAAACCGTGTGCCACCTGTTTCTGGCCAACACACAGTGTCTTAAATTCTTATAAAGAATCCAATACACGGCCTGATTTGGCGGATCAGTCAATGCATTGAACCTAGACTATACGACGTGTACTTCCGAATACATGCCGTGTATTCTGGTGTTATACGGCCAGAAACGTTTGGCTCCTCCGGATGAGTTCCTCTATTTTATTTTAATCAAAATTAAAAGAAAAAATTGTTTTTGTAAGGTGAACGAGAAACGAGGGAGGAGGAATAGATCTCGATATTCAGATTTACAGAACGATTAAACTTGAATTGAAATAACTAAATTATTAAATGTGTAAATTACCAACGAAAAACTAAATAATTATAATCAACGATATGACCGCTCTGATACCACTTGTAGGTTCCGGGCGCAGCGGAAGCACGTTGGTGGGTTAGCCCAACTTTAATTTTAACGTTAAACAACATTCAATCCGAGATCCGTCACGATATAAAACACCGAATCTTCGGAATAGAACGAAGAACGAAAAGAAAAGAAGAGTCCTGGAACCCTTGAGGAGGATCATCATATGTTGATTATAATTAATTTAATTAATGCATAAGAATTACCTTGTTGGAATTCTTTCTTCGTTGATGTGTCCAGTCACGATTCCAGTGATCCGTCGTTGCGTCGTAGAATCCAAGTGTAGGATTCCTCTAGCGGTGATCCACATGTGTGTCACGTATCTCCAGACGTCGCCGAAGGGATCTCCGGGTGCTAGCGCGGAAGAACCTTTGCTTGCGATGTCCGCCTTCGACCGCCTTGATCTAGTGGAGGATCTTGCTCTCGTAACTTGAGGGCGTTCTTGGTGGAAAGAGAATTCTCTCTTGGCTTGAGAGTATTTCCAAATCCGTTGTTCACAACAATGGCTCTTTAAAATGTTAGGGTTACGAGGATATTTATAATTGGGTTTGAGGTTAACATAGTTATGACAATAAATAAACGTGTTACGCGTTTTATTTATTTCATTAACTCTTATTGAAAACCCCCATGTCGAATTATTAATTCCTTGACATGCGCCCACGCTGATTATAATAAATATCATTTAATAAAACAATATTAAATCCTCAAAACCCAACTGAAAAAACTGCACAGCGTGTAATAATTAATACACGACGTGTAATTTTATTTTCCATTTTTCTCCACCACATTTATTAGACCTTGCGTAATGACTATTTATTTCTTAAATAAATGTAACTGCATTACTCGCTAATAAATATATTATTTCATCCACAATATATTCTCTCGAATAACTAGTGTCAAAATAAATGCGATCAGACATCCTTAAATAATTATTAAACCACAGTCGAGAATAATATTTATTTAACTTGTTAAATTAATATTTAACTGAGATACATGGACACACTTAGTGTGTGACCCTCTAGGCCTCTTTCTCAGTGGCATTAGGCTGAGCCTGCCTAAAGTCCAAGGTTAGCGTCTAGCAACACGCCAAGGCACCCATAGAGAGAGAAGTTAACGCTGCAATGACGTGTCACCTCCTATGAACGCTTACCGTGTAATATAATCCCTTTGTCTCGATATCTCCAATCAAGCGGGTTGCATGCTAGTGCCATCAACCCATGTGCTTGATTATTCTTTCTTTGACTTCCCAGAATTGAACTTGCTCATACCTTACCATGGCCATGGATTTATTTAGGTTATATCAATTCCATCAAAGGGCCTGAGATATCTACTTCTATTATGGAACGGAAGGGAAAAATCCTTTCTCGCATTATCTATTAATGCGGTATTACTCGTAACGCACCCAACGTATCCTACCTCGCTGCGAACAGTGTGTCGTCACAGTTTTTGTCAATACATCTAAGTGCGCGAGTTGTAATACCCATTAATAATAATCTTAAAGTCTAAGGACCAATACACACATCCGCAGATAGGAACATCCAATGACACTATGAAATGTGGATTTCCTACTGGAAGGTCTCGTTCTCATAATATCCTCCTGGATATTACCAAGGGCGCACACCATGAGAAGGTGCCTTGAAGTTTTATGAGTCCTCACCCCTAATGACCTGTATTATTTGTGTCCCTCAAATAATATCATCCGGCCATAGAACATACATTCAAGAACACTGTTATGGCACTTACGGGTTCTCATCATAGCAGGGATCCGCTAAGACCCTTTAATGCAACAGTTGTCCTTAGGATATTATCACATGACATGTCATGCAGAAGAGCAATCAAGATGTGATAAGGCTTTTATTTAATGAATAAAGTATAAAGTAGTTGGTTTTAGACCACAAACTCCAACAATTAATGGATATGTCGAGGAAGGATTTGTTCCTTCCATCTTTATGGAAGTTGATATCTTGACTCATTGATTGAAATATAACTATCGTATTAAATTCCATAACCATGGTGTAACAACGTTTATTTCATATAGTCAAAGAAAGACGTATCAAACATATAGGTTGATGACACAGATGTGGAACCAGCTTGACGAGATGTTGAAACAAAGATATTATATTACACAACGAGCGTTCGTATGTAGTTTTCGACGTTGAGACATTAATTTTTTTTCGAGTGCCTTGACCCGTTGCTAGACAATAATTTTGGACTTTAGGCATACTTGTCTAATGTTAACGAGAAAGAATCCCAGAGAGTCACACACTAAGTATTTTCGTTGATCTCGATTAAATTCTATTAAAATTTAATTACTGGAAAAAATATTATTCTCATGAATAAGGAATAGTTTTATTCAAGTTTTATTGATCACTAATATTCACAAGGTAATAAATAATTATTCATTCATTAAATAAATAATTTATTTAATTACATGAATATTTAATAAATATTTGGATAAAATATTTATTTTATTTGTTGAATATTTAATAAATATTTATTCAGTGGTTTTTGAATTAAATATTTATTTAAGTTAATAAAAAATTTATTCGGGTATTCAGTAAATGCTGAGGAGTTCAAGAGGATCAAGATCATGTACGATGATGTATATTAATTTACATCAAATGCATTTTTTTCACATGGAATTTCCAAAATAACCTAAATTAATCAATATGAAAATGTTGTGTAGCAAAAAAAATCAAATGCATTTTTTTCACCCATCAAAATGAAAATGAACTCATGAAATGATAAATTAAAATTCAAGATATCCTGGTGCATTATAAAATTTCAGCTTATACAATTAAGAATTGATTCAATAGGAGCTTAGGAAAGCCATGACATTAAATATTATTTTATCCTTAAAATCATCAAATTAAACAAGTTTTATTTTAATTCACCTAAAATATTATTAGTTGTGAAACTGTGATAATACCTGGATTTTAATGGAATTTGAGAAAATTAAACAATGAATTATGGGAAAAAAAATTCAATAAAATCTCATTTCATCACTAACACACTATCTCATCACCTGATCACGATGCCTTAATTCCTGAATGCATTCTGAGATCATCCAAGCTCCAACACCAATGTTTGTGACTAACTCTCGGTGCAATTCCATGGTTAGATCCTCCACCTGCCACATTAGTCGTCAGGCTCTCACCCCAAGAACTTGCACCCCTTTGATTTGACTCATGCGTGGATCACACCAAAACCCACCCAAAGCCCGATATCAACACCCAAACTCTATCCCATATCACATTCATACATAAATCTGATATTCCCTAAGGAACTAGGGAAAATCAAATCCATCTTCTCACCGATATCCAAACTCTATCTTAACCATCCAAAAACTAGTCACACCACCAATGACCCTACCAACACATGGTTGTACATTTACAGAACACACTCCACCCATTTTTTCACATAATAACTTAACATGATAGTCCCACTCGTATACAAGCACCAACATGAAATGTCAAACACCGTCTATTCTCAACTCACCAGGATCATCAACCTCAGCATTTTCCAAAACATTATTTATAATGAGGGTCACACCCTCCATATCTTATAGGGAACTCCCCATCTTATCGATTCTCTTACCGTTGCTCGAGCACAACCTCAATAGGTGCCATCCTCACACCACCCTAAAAGTACATTTCAAGGCACCGACTCGGGTCGTCCGCATCCCGACTCCTTGATTCATCTCTGACGTCACCTCTCATCATGGATGGAAGTTTCCAATTTTATCAAAAACATCACACACAACATCCCATTAATTCCATCAGTCCTCGACCTACATGCAACTTCTCAACTATCCATAATCAAAAGGCATTGCATGTATCCAATTCTTATCATTTTGATCTTAACCAAACCCGACAGGCATACACTCTAGTGTAGCCTAGTCATCGAATCTGACTCACGACCCTTTGAGTTACAAGTCCCCACAACTAGACTCATGCATTTAACCAACGGATCATTCTCCATATCCAGGTCAGCCTCATCTAACTAGAAGAACCCTTGATACTCTTCTTCAAAGTCAAGAATCTCACCAAATCTATGGTCAATCTCATGATCACCTGCCAACTACTGTCGTATCAAAATTATAAATGTCTACATGCAATCTCACTGTGCCATTGAATGCACTACCACAGATCCGAACAAGGGATGCATTGACTTTTATCAGTGTTAAACAGAAAGTGCTAATAAAAGGGGGGTATTTATCAGCGCTAGCTAAAAGCGCTGGTAAATCTATCATTTATTAGTGTTTTATTAGCATTAATAAAAGTTGTTAATATTTTTTTTATTAATTTATATAAAATTATTAGATTTATATTCAAAAATAATGTTTATTTGTATACATTAAATAAAAAATACATGAGTGGGAGTCGGCTGATGATGATGCAACCTTTGCCTATGGTCATGGTGATGATATTGATCCTTTTGATATGTAATTTTTCCATTTGGGCTAGGAGTTTTCTTAAAATTAGAAATGTCTACCTGCAATCTCACTGTTCCATTGAATGTACTACCACGGATTCGAACAAGGGATGCATCGACTTTTATCAGTGCTAATAAAAGAGGGGTATTTATCAGCGCTAGCTAAAAGTGCTGGTAAATCTATCATTTATTAGTGTTTTATTAGCATTGACAAAAGTTTTTAATAAAAAACTTTTATTATTTTATATAAAATTATTATATTTATATTCAAAAATAATGTTTATTTGTATACATTAAATAAAAAATACATGAGTGGGAGTCGGCTGATGATGATGCAGCCTCTGCCTATGGTCATGGTGATGATATTGATCCTTTTGATGTGTAATTTTTCCATTTGAGCGAGGATTTTTCTCGTTTGTTTACCCCACCTCTCTATGCTTGATTGTTACTTTTCTCTTTATTTTAATAAATAGTCAGGATCCTAGGCTTATGGCTGGACCGACTTCATAAATAAATTTATTTTTCCAATGAATTTGGTCAATAAATATATTGATGCGTGAGTATAATTGACAGACATATATATTATGTATTCATAATGAATGTTCATTTATATATTACACTCGTCTTGTTATTCATGTTGTCCATATGCGATGACTCGTTTTTTATTATCTATATTTTACTAGATATATGATTCATTCATGTTATACCCATAAATCTATTATGTTCTAAAAAATTCTTATAAAATTACAATAAATAAATTTAAATAATAAATATAATTATTGTATTTATAATTATAAAATTTTAATTATATATAAATACCTTTTAAATATATTTATTTGTAATTATAATTATAACTATATATATATATATATTTAAATAATTATAAAATTACAATAAATACATCTATTATAATTTTATAAATAAATAAATATAAATATATTCATAATTATACACAACTATTTATAAATATATTTATTTATAGTTATAATTATAACTATATATATATATGTAAATAATTATAAAATTATAATAAATATATTTATTATACTTATAAAGTTATAAATATTTATAATTAAATAAATATATTTATAAATATATACAAATATTTATAAATAAATACAAATAGTTATAATTATAATTCTAAATAAATATAGATATATTTAAATAATTATAAAATTATAATAAATATATTAATTATGTATATTTATAAACAAATAGTTATAATTATAATTCTAAATAAATATAGATATATTTATATAATTATAAAATTATAATAAATATATTAATTATATATATTTATAAAATTATAAATAGATTTGTTATAATTTTATAATTTTATATATTATAGTAGAGGGCGTGGAGGTCATGGGTGAGGACGTGGTTGTGATCTCACTCTGGACCAGTAAAAACTTAAGGAGAAGTACATTACGCTTTTCAAAAAGAACTCATAGTTGGAATGAGAAACCACTGATGTTGATGATGATTATAATCACGCAATTATGAATGATCCCGTTCTTGAGCATTGTGGATGAAGGCATGATTTGTGTGACCCCTTTCATCATTTTCTTGTCTTTGTCAGTTTTATTTTTCCAATAAATTTTGAGGAGCACCCGTGTCTGCCTCCTGAACCTTTTGAGTATATATATATATATATATATATATATTTATAATTGCAATTATAAATAAATGTATATTTATTATAAATTTTAATTACAAATAAATATATATTTATTTATAATTATAAATATAAATAAATATTTATTTATTTAAATAATTATAAATTTATAGAAAATATATTTATTATTCTTATATAATGTTATATATAATTAAATAAATACATTTAGAAATATATACAAATATTGATAAATAAATACAAACATTTATAATTATAATTATAAATAATTATAAATATATTTAAATAATTATAAAATTATAATAAATATATTAATTATATATATTAATAAAATTATAAATATAATAAATATATTTTTTATAATTTTATAATTATTTAAATAAATAAATAAATATTTATTTATAGTTTTAATTATAAATAAATATATATTTTCATTTAAATAATTATAAAATTAGAAGAAATATATTTATATATATATAATCTTATAAATATATATAATTAATATATTTATTATATATATTTCTAAGATTATAAATATAATAAGTATATTTCTTATAATTTTATAATTATTTATTTAAATACTTAAAAAATTAAAATAAATATAGTAATTATATCTATAATCTTATCAATATATATTAATTATATATATTGATAAGATTATAGATATAATTAGTATATTTCTTCTAATTTTATAATTATTCAAATGAAGGTGGTGGTCTGTCGTTGTCCCGGCGTGTCTCGCCGACGATTTGTTGATCGTGGGGCGGGTGATGTCTTGGATGAGTCTGTGATTATGTCGCGGTGATGCCGGAGGGGTTCTCGCCGGCGATGAACGACGAAGGCTTGTAGGTGACGTTGATGGGTTTGATGGCAGGTGTGCGTCTCGAGGGCGTGAGCGGCTCGATGGTGCATGGACAGGTGTGCGGCTTGATGGCGTGCGGATCAAGGGCAGCTGTCTGGTTTGCTTAATTTTGAAATTTGAAATGTGAATTGGAACTGGATGTTGTGAAGTGGTGAATTGGAAGTGGTGATGTTTTGTAATGGGTACCGACAACCCTTAAACCGACCTTTAGAAAATGAAAAAAATGATTTGCAGTCAGACTATAAATAAATATATATTTATTATATTTAAATTTTTATTAATATATATAATTAATATATTTATTATAATTTTATAAATATAAATAAATATTTATTTATTTATAGTTATAATTATATATATATATATATATATACTTTTATAAATATATATAATAATATAAAGATTATGGAGGATGGGGTTCAAATTTCGGAAGGTTTCTCCCAAGGATAGCGATTTACACTCTGTTTGGTAAGATTTTAGTAAAAGAAAAGAAATGATTTGATAGTCTATAAAAGAAAAGAAAGGAAAAGAAATGATTGTGATTTCTCTCCTTGTGTTTGGATGAATAACTTAGTAAAAGAAAATAAATAATTATCATTTCTTTCCATCTTGTTTGGTGACAATTTTTAAAAGAAAAGAAAAGAAACTATTTTGATACAAATGACACAAATAACCTTTGTTAAAAAATAACACATACACACATGATTAAAATATATACTTTCCCAAAATCATAGATTAGATCCCTATAGACACCACTTACCACCATGTTTGTCCAACATCAACAATTTATGTCAAATGACACAAATAACTTTTTAAAAAAAATGCATTTTTGTTATCATTTTTGTAACAAATCAAGAAACAATAATTTTGTTTTCAATTAATCATTATCTTTCATATCAACAAAATCAGATAAACATTAAACTACAAACATATATTAATACAAATTTTAAAATTTTAAAATAAATAAATAAAGATAATCAAAATTATTTATATTATTTATTAATTCAAAATTATTAATTCAAGATAATAAAAAATATTAATTAAAAATAATTATCAATTCAAGATAATCATAATTATTTATAATCAAAATTATCTATAATCAAAATTATTTATAAATTATTTATGATTATTTATATACATAATTATTTTTAATCAAAATTATTTATATACAACTTGTCAAAATTATTTATATCTAATTGTTATTATTATTTATAAATTATGTTGAACTTATTGCTTATATTTGATTGTTATTATTATTTATATAAAAATTATCAAAATTATTTATCTCTGATTGTTAATGTTATTATTATTTATAAATTATTTATATATGATTGTTATTATTTTTATTATTTATAAATTATTTATATCTGATTGTTATTATTATTTATAAATTATTTATATCCGATTGTTATCGTTATTTACAAATTATGATGAAAATCATGAAGTTGAACAGCTTCGCAACTTGAAATAATATCAAAAAACTGTTGCACGGGCGAAGGAACTGTCACCACTCCTTATATAAACAAAAAAGGATAATATGATAATTTTAAAAAATAACTTGGAACATTTCCGTTCGAATCATCCTGATTTTGGGACGATTCGTAATCAAAGAAAATTTGAGACGGGGGAGAAATCGGTTTATTCCCTTTTCCACGCTTCGTATTTCATGAAACGGACGATATCCATATTCTTTTCCTTTTCTCCCGATACAGCGCTGCCAAACGAGGGCTTACCCTGTGTTTGGTATGATTTTAGTAAAAGAAAAGAAATGATTTGATGGTATATAAAAGAAAATAAAGGAAAAGAAATGATTGTGATTTCTCTCATTGTGTTTGGATCAATAACTTAGTAAAAGAAAAGAAATGATTTGGATTTCTTTCCATCTTGTTTGGTGAATCTTTTTAAAAGAAAAGAAAAGAAATATTTTGGAAATATGATAAAAATAACCATTATTAAAAAATATAGTTTTTCGATACTCGGTTATTCCAAATAAAAAATATTATAATTCCAAATTATATCTTCAATTTTTAAATAAATAAATAAATATTTATTTATTACAAATAAATATATATTTTTATAAAATATTTATATAATTATAAATAAATATATATATATATTTATAAATATATTTATTTATATATAATTATATAAATACGCATTAATAAACACATATATTTATAAAATAAATTTATTATTATATAAATATATATATTTTAATATATTAAATATATGTTTAAAAATATATTTATATATAAATATTTAATTATAAATACATATATGTTTTTAAAAAGTATTTATATAATTATAAATATATATTTATAAATATATTTATATAATCATATATAAATATAAATATAAATATATATATAAATTAAATTTGAAATTATTACCAGATTATTAATCCAAGCGAGTTCAAATAATATTTTTAAAAAATATTGTTTTCCAGTACTCAATTATTCCAAGTAAAAAAATTATAATTTAAAATTGTATCTTTGATTTTTATATCATGTCAATTATATAGACATTTAATTTTGAAAAATATATTAGCAATGATATTTTTTTTATTTTTATATCATGTAAATTATATAAACAATAATTTTGATTTTAATCAATCATTATCTTTCATGTTACCAAAATTAAGTAAACATTATACTACAAAAAATATATTAATAATTTAAAAAAAAAATGTTTAAACAAAATTTATTTTATATATTCACCAAAATCATTTGCACAATCCATATATTTATTTAGTTGTATAATTATTTATAAATTACATTGAATAAAATATTTATATTCACATAATCAAAATCATTTATATACACATAATTATTTAAAATCAAAATTATTTATACACACATAATCAAAATTATTGATATACACATAATCAAAATTATTAATTCAAGAAAATCAAAATTATTTATATAATTTATTAATTCAAGATAATCAACAATATTAAGTCAAAATAATTATTAATTCAAAATTATTTATAAAGTATGATTATAAATTATATATATAAACTACTAATTCAAGATAATCAAAATTATTTATAATTGTTTTTTATTATTAATTATAAATATTGTTGAAGTTATAAAAATGAATATTTATAAATTACATTTAACAAAATATATATATTCACATGAAAATACTAATTTTTATTATTAATAATCACAAAACTTATCATTTATGTAAATATTAATTCATGAAAATATTGAATAAGATATAATATTCACATGAGGATAATATAAGTAATTTTTTAAAAAATGGAACACAGGTCTGTTTCCTTCCAAATCACCCCAAAATCGGGGTGATTTGAAACTGGCCACGGGAGAGAAATATTTCTCTCCCTTTCTGCTCTCAATTATCTCTCCCTGTGCCTTCTGTCTCACCAAACGGTGGAAAACAATTTGTCTTCGTTCAAATCATTTCTTTTCCGTCCGTTTCTCCCCTGCCAAATGAGCCCTTAGGGTTTCTTCCCTGTTCGCCACCTCATGCGGGTTGATCCGTCGTCGCTGGTACTGCCACAAGTTCTCACACCGCTGGATTTTCAGATCTTGCCTGAGTCACGCCGAAGGCCGGCTGTTCATTCGCTGGTACCCTGTCTCGTCCAGATCCGTGCCGCCGGGGGTTCCTGTTCCAGATCTGCATCGTCGAAGGTTCCCATCCCGGATCTGTGTTGGTCCCAGATCGGCGTCGCCGAAGATTGTCTCCCCAACAGCATGGTTACAGATCCATCACGGGTTCCAGATCTGATAGCCTGGTTCCAGTTCCGCTGCGGGTTCTGACCCGCGCCACTGGCGTCACGTTGTTTGCTGGTGAATTCTGCTGAATTACAGTTTCATGATGTTTCCTCCTTAAATGGAAATTTTTTTCCTCAAGCGAGGTTGATTCGATGCCTATAGGTCTTGCAAGGTTGACTCATCTTCAAAGACTCGTGATGAGTCATCTGAAGGCAATGAGAGTGCTGCCAAGTGTTCTTTTTCTTTCTTCAAAGGTTTGTCTGATTTCAACATTCGTTGCAAAGGTGCTCATGTTAAGGCGGATCAGGATGTGGTTTCTAAGAGAACTGCAGCGGGTAAACACTCTATAATTGCTCGACTAATCCTACCTCGGGGGTCTACTACTTTGAAGATTGATGGACTGATTGATCGATTGGTCAAAATTTAGGGTTTTTCCAATTAGCAATGTGTGTCGCTGGGTCATGGCTTCTTCAAAATCGTGTTTCCCTAGGATTTAAAATCACAAGCTTGGGGGTTTGGATCCATCTCCTTAAAGCCAGTATTTCTTTACATTAAAGAATGATATTGTTGCTTTGATCCTTTGAATGCAGGTAATTCCTCTGTGTAGGTTTGGGTTTGTGTTTATGGATTGCATCAGATGCTTTTCCATCCACAAATCCTCCATGATGTAGCGATGTCACTTGGTTTACCCATAAATATGGACAAGAAAATAGAAGATGCAAGGTATGATCATTTTGATAGATTTTTCGTTGAAATTGTTTTAAGTTCAACAAAGGTTGATAAAGTTTATTTATCTAATGATGATAAAGAATATGAGTTAAAGATTGTCTATGAACGTTTTCCAAAATTCTGTCTAGAATGTGGGGTAATCGGCCATGAAAAGGACTGTTGCAAGAGACTTATGGTTTGTGAACTGTGTTCTGCTCGTGGACATGATAAAAATATTTGTATAAAGAAAGTCTTGAAGTCATCTCGACCTGATCTGGGTGAGAAGAAACCTGTTGGTGGTGCCTTTTGTGAACCTATTGTTGCACATGAAGCCAATGCAGCTGGCCAGATTATTGCAGATGAAGTTGTGTAGGTCACTAATGATGATGGTATGAATGATATTGTCATTCAATAAACAAATGAGGGACTTGCAACTCATCAACATATGACTGAGCAGAATATTGCCGATGTTGCAATGTTGGACATTGGTACGAACAATACCCATGTGTAGTTGGTTGTTGCACCTATTGCTCCCATTGAGAGTGAGCTGATTGCGGATGCTGTGCAAGAACCTAGTTCTAAACCTATATTTGCACAACACCATATTATGAAGAAATTATGGCCAGACATTGTTGCTGAAAAGAAGCTAATGCTAGTGAGTAGTCTTTGACATCAGTTCAGAAGGTTTATAAAGCCAGTGTCATGAATGTTTCTTCTTTGTTAGAAATGTTAGAATTTATTGAGAAGGAAGCTGTTGTGAACTGTAAAGGAAGTAGATTATGGATAGTGAAGGGTTTCAAATGTTGAGGAAACCTGGTTTTAGACATGAATCACATAAAGTCTCTGAAATGAACTGATCATGCAATTTTTACTTAAGCTAACAGCTTTAAGGTTCTTGACTTTCTTAATGATGATGAAAGTAATGGGTTTAAGGATATGGTTGCTACTGAACAAGGTGAACATGATGTGAATTTACCTCAGAAAACTTGGAGAAGGGGTAGAAACCCAATGGGTCGTGGCTGCGGATGCAGTCGAGAGGATGTATCTCAAGGGCATGGATGAGGTGGTTCTTCTCGATCTTCCAGGCTCATTCTGGAGAAATTGGAGATTAAGGAGGAGTACACTGCGCTTTTCATCCAAATGAAATTATAGTCAAAATGGGAATCTATTGATGCTAAAGACTCTGATCATGAATTAGACCATGATTATGGCAATGGTTGATGTGTTGTTTTTCTTTTGTATGTGGTATTTCCCTTGTTTTCTCCTTTTCTCCTCCTCATGTACTTGTTATCTTTTTTTAATAAATTTTCAGGATCTTTGGTTCTTGGCTAGAACTCTTTGGTATAATAATATAAATAAATTATTAACATTATATCTTTATCAGTGCTAAAAAAGCACTGATAAAGTCATGTTTTATCGGCGCTGATAAAACATACCTTTATCAATGTTTTTTGAATAGCGTTGATAAAATATTCACCCGGTTTTACAAATGAACCCTAATAATACCCTCCTCTCACACACATCAAGCTCTCGTGGAATCCGACCCCTGCTCCACCGACCCCTCCTCTTCCCCGACCCCACCTTTGCCACCGTCGACCCTTCTTCTGCTGTGAACCCTCCTTCGCGGCAAACGCTCCTCCACTGCGAACGATCCTCCACAAACCCTCCTCTACTGCGAACCCACCTCCACCGTGACCCCTCCTCCGCCGCTAACTCTCATCCACCGCGGACACACCTTCACTTAGAACCCACCTCCGCCATAAACCCACCTCCATCGCAAACCCACCTCCACAATGTGCTGAACCCCGCCTCCATCGCGAATCCTCCTCCACCGCGAACCCACCTCATCCACGAACGCACCTCCACTGCGAACCCACCTCCACTGTGAGCCCAACCCCACCTCCACTGTGAACCCTCCTCCTCCACGAACCCAACTCCTCCACAAACCCCTATGTGGCCTCCGTTGCTGTCGCCGCCGCCATCTACCCCGACCCCACCACTACCGAACCCTACTTCTTCCGCGGGTATGACATTTTTTTAACATTATTATGAATTCCTAATATATAGATAGATTTTAGTTTTAATCGAGTTTTGGTATGTTCTTACATTACATTTAAATTTTTAGTATTTTCCTATTTGTGTGACCCAGGTTCCCTAAACATCAGTGTCAGACCCACCACACCCAATGATAGTTCATATTGGGGTTACATTTGGGGAATTACCTTTAGTACTACATTGTTCTTGCCATATTTGGTGAATCTCACATTCAATGTTCATCTTTGATTTTGATGTTTGGGTATGATCATAATTCATTAAATAGATTCTCTATTGTAATCAACTCGTTTGACCTCTATGGTATGGATACAATTTCAATCATGAACAAGAAATAATTTTTCAAACATCTTTTCTTAGAGATAGATTTCATCTAGATCTTTCTTAGGATCGTCACAATTGCATTTGTAATAGCTTTATCCTTTTTTGAGGGGCCTTATATTATTAACAAGGTAAATATTAATCTCTAGAATAATTAATACTTCATATTCTTAATCTCCCTCACCCATATTAAAATCCTTCTATTCACTAATCAATTTGGAATGTGTTTAGACTTTTTCTATATGCCAAAAAATTCACTCTCCAGTTGTAGCACAATATAGTGGACATAATCTATGTGGATTGTGATTTGAACTCACCTTTAATGATCAACATCATTGAGGCATGTACTCTTCCCTCTTAGATACAGATTCTCTTGTTAAACTATAATTCCCCTATTCTTAGGATCTTTTTCCCTTGATTTAGCCAAATTTCATTTGATACTTATCTCTTTTATGGTAGTAATCTAATTCATATATTTACATATATAAATATACTAACCACATTCATTAGGTCCCACCCTCTTGTGTATCTCCTCTATTGGACTTGGATTCTCCTCATGATCAGATTGTGCAGTCAGTCGAATCATCCAACACATTAGCCTTCATGAATCTGTTGCAGACAATCACCCTTAACTTCTCAATAAATGAAATAAGAAGAAAAAAATTGAATCTTTTTCCCAAAATCAATGATTTATGATCACTCGATCAATGCATAATTACAAAATAAATGCTGATACCCAACATAATTGTGTTTCAAGAACCCAAGACTCCACTATGTCATCTTGATGACCTATACATTGATATGGAATTCTAAGGGTATTTGATCCCCATTAAAGATTAAATATCAGTTCAATGTAATTGGGATTAATGTCATTTCGCAACATAAATTTCTGTATCCCATCAATTAATATTGATTATTTGGGTTTTTTATCAAAAGCATTATATAGCTAATAAATTACATGCTTATCTATAGATCTAACTGACATTGTACTTTCAATTTCCAAAATATTTATATATATTTGTATCACATAGTGATTATTATTCTGTTTAACAATAATTTTTTAATATCCTTGGAATATAATTCACATTAATAGGTTATAATAGTTTCCCATAATAATGAGAAAATAGATATTACATAAAGATATTCTTAAATCAATATATCATATAGTATAGATACATCTATCTTACATGACATAGATGATGGTTGACTATCAGGTGATGAAGTCTCATATGAAATTGATACATCTTCTTATAAAGTTAATAGTTGGTGATCTCTAAGAAGAATGGTCCCATGGAAATACCCACTAATAGGAATTATACATGTTTTATGTTTCATTTAATATTAATATATGAAAAAATGTTTATTTTCCCTAAAATTAGATTTTTTGGGATTGTCTTATAGCTTTATATTTTATAAAATCTTGGTTATTTTTGATTTATGTATCTTTTATAAAGTGCCTCTCTTGGGATTTATGTCTGTGAAAATGATTAAGTGCCTCTTTTGAAATGACACTTGGCATGGACTTAGGTTGCATGCCAACTATTTTTCAACTCACCTGATTAGCTTTCATAAAGGGATGATAATTTTTTGAAGGTGTATTTAATGCTGGTTTCATTTTAACAAGGGGTGTGTGAAGTTTTAAATGAAAATTTGTAAAATATAGAGAGTTTTCGTTCATTTTAAATGATTAATATTTTTGGGTCATGAAGTTGCCTTGAATGCTTTAAAAAAAAGTAATTGTGGTTTTGTGAAAGAGTTATTGGAATTGATTGGTTTATTTTAAAAAGGGTGTGTTATTTTTAAAGATGAATTTGTGTAAATGGTTGGTTTTTTAATGGGATTTCAAATATGATTTTATAAATAGTTTTCAAAGGAAATTTGAAATATAGTTTTTCCATAATATTTTATGTTTATATTTTTATATAATTAGGAAAACCAATACATTATATAGGGAAGAAAAGCAGATTAATAATAACACCATGAAAATATCATTTCACTAACTCTATCCAACCCATATGATATCCATCATGACCTCACTCCCACAAAATGTAAATTAATGTTTAGCTCCATTGCGACTCCTAAACCTACTTTGCATCCAACATCACCTTCATAGTTTAAATTAGGGCCCCCTTGTTTGATATGTCTATTTAGTCCTTTTCCCTCAGAGGGATGTAGTTGATTATTAATATAAAATGCTTGATGATTATTCATAGATGTGAAAATGCTCACTTTCTTGTGAGGGTGTTTGAGTTGAGATGTGAATTACTACTTATATTATATTTATTCATGTTATTATCATTGACTTGTTGTTTCTCACTTCCACTTGTTTGGCTACATGGGAACCCTATGAATTACGAAATAGATCCGGATGTATACTACACTAGTTAGCTCACGTACTAGCTAGTTTCCCCCAATTTCATGGTTTTCTTAGTCTATAGGAGTGTCCCTAATGAGGAATGTGTGGGTAATATAGGTGTATTTTATATTTTTTTAGGATTCAACATAGGTCGACTATTGGTCTCATTGTAGTGTGAGTAAAAAATGAAGGAATAATTGAATTCCCTCTATGATTTTGATACATTGCAGATAATATAATTAGAACTAGTAAAGAGGGATCTATAGAACAATTAGATTTATCATCTAAAGGAAAAGTGGATGATATGAAAACCAGACAACCAACAAGGAACAAGCTCTATAAGGAGGATGAGCAAGGAGCTTTCACCACAATAGAAGCTAAACAGATTGCAAGAATGAGAGGGTATGACACCTGCCATCAGGATAAGCCTGTGCATGCACGAGAATGCCTAGCCGAACAGCCATGCGAAGGTGGAGAGATGATTTCATGATGAAGATGCTGGGGAGGAGCAGTTCCAAGTAGTTATTCTGGGTTGTATGTAATGTTTGAAGCCTACAGGCAATGAATTCCTCTAAGGCCTACGAGCCATGTAATACTTATGCCTACGGGTCTTGTAAGGGTTCCACCTCACCCCTTGAAAGGTGGATTATCAAAATCAATAAAAAATGAAGGCCTTCGGGCCATTGGAGGATCTTAGTAGGACCAATGAAGGAAAGGCTGGAAGAGCTGAAGATTGATTTATCTAGAAGATCCCAAATGAAGGACCTTGGTTTTAGAAAAGTGGATATTGGGGATAAATATTGAAAGAGACTTAAATTCTATAACTTTTTTTAGCCTTGGTTAATTTTTATATCAATGTTTTTGTATTTATTTTGTTAAATATTAATATTACCAAATCAAATAGGATGGATATGAATAAATAATAGATGGATTCTAATAATCTGACAAAAGAGTATGGATATGGAGTGAAAGAGTTTATAAAGTTTTCAAAATATCATGCATATGAACCTTCTCAAATACTTTGTTCATGTTTATGTAGTTTTTATTCAATACAAATTAGTCCAGAGGAGTTGGAATAACACTTGAGTTGTCATAGAATAGATCAAAGTTATAAATTTTGGAATAAACACGAGAGAAAAGTGAATGTAGCTAGTGGCTGGGATAACACTGCATTTTATGGATCATCTGATATGATTACAAGTGTGGACAATGAAGAAGACCATATCAAGGATGTGATTATAGATGTTGTGAATGATGATGAAGATTATATTGAGGAAATGAAAAGTAAAGTTGAAGATGAACTTCGTTATTGTCGAAAATTGTTTGAGAAGTTAAAGAGTTGTGAAAAACATCATTGTATGCTTATTGTACTATATATATAGCATTTTCAGCCATACTGAAGATGTATAATTTTAAATCAAGCAACTGATGGAGTGACACCAATTTCATGGAACTAATTGCTCTCTTGAATGACATGATCCCAGAAGATAATTATATCTCAAGCCGAACATATGATGCCAAAACAATGCTACACTTGATAGATATGATCTCTAAAAGAATACACGCCTACCCGAATGATTGTATACTATTTTATAAGGACCACAAATCACTTACACAATTCCAAAAGTGTGACACTTATTGATAAAAAAAATGAATATGGTCCTATTAAAGTTGTATGGTACTTTTCAATAATTCCAAGGTTTAAGCGCCTACATGGAAGTGAGGATACTACAGGGCAATTGACATGACACGCAAATACAAGAATTAAATATGGGATACTACGTCACCTGACAGAATCTCCTCAGTGGAAGAGAATTGATCATGAGTATCCTAAATTTTTAAACGAGCCAAGAAACCTTCATCTTGCGTTATATACAAATGGAGTGAATCCTTTTGGTTTTCAAAGCAGTACTCACAATACATGACCAGTTATGTTGGTAAATTATAACTTAGCACAGTGATTATGCATGAAACAAAAATACATCATGTTATATATGCTTATATTAGGACCAAATTAACTGGGTAATGGTATTGAGGTTTATTTGTCTCCATTGATTGAGGATTTGAAATTATTGTGGGATTCAAGTGTTACATTGTATGATGCTTAAAGAAATGAAGATTTCACATTGAGATCCATGTTATATGGGATGATAAATGACTTTCCCTGTTATGTAAATTTTTCAGGATATAACATTAAAGGAACTAAAGGGTGTCCCATTCGTGAACAAGGTACACAGTCAATTAGGTTGAAACATTCATTGAAAACTGTGTTTCTAGGATATCACATATTTCTACCCTGAAATCATAAGTACCGATCTTGGATGACATCATTAGATGGAAGTTCAGAAAAATATACAACGCCGTCTTCACTAACAGGTGATCAACTTTTTGAGAAAGCAAAATATGCGGACACTGTTTTTGGTAAATAATTTTTGAAAATTCTTATGAAAACTAGTTGGAAAAAGAGATCAGTTTTTTTTTTGAATTACCATACTGGAATTTTCTGTACATCAGACATTTTCTTGATATTATGCATATTGAAAAAGATGTATGTGATAGTGTCATAAACACATTTCTAAATGCACCCGAAAAAACAAAGGATGTAATTATGTCTAGGTTGGATATGGTTGACATGAGAATACAAGAAGAGTTGGAGAAATTGATGACTATAGAAAGATAAATTTCCACCATATTATGTGAATTGTAAATATTTTTCCTACCAACATTATCTGATATGATGGTTCATTTGATGGTTTACTTGGTGAGAGAGATTTGACAATGTGGTCCTATATACTATAGATGGATATACCCCATTGAATGATATATGATGATTTTGAAAGGGTATGTCAAAAATCAAATTTGGCCAGAGGGTTGTATTATAGAGTAATATATTATTAAGGAATCCATTGAATTATGTACCGAATACCTGTTTGGTGTGGAAATCATTGGTCTACCAAAATCTCATAACACTGGGCAACTTACAGGTGAAGGAATTTCTAGAATAGATATTGTCACAATCAATATTATAGATCGGGAGCAGGCCCACATTTACGTTTTTCATAAAATTTTGAAGGTTTACCTATATGTTGAAACCCACAAAGAAATTATTAGGAATTTGAATCCATCAGGGGATAAAATATGGATATCAAATAAACATAATCAATAGTTTATAGGATGGTTTTGAGACCATATTTTTAAGGAGTCAGATGAAAATATGGATTCAATTTTAGAATAACTTCGATGGATAGCTGGAAGACCAAGTGTGCATGTATTATCTTACAATGGTTATATAATTAATGGTTATACATTCTATAAAAATGAGCATGATGACGACAGTACCGTGAAAAATATTGGATTTACACTTGTGGATAAAGCGATGCATGTTTCTGGTACTAAGGACACAAATCCAATTTATGTGAATATGTCATACTTTGGTATCATCAAAAAAATATGGGAGTTGGATTATATAACATTACAAGTGTCTATTTTTCAATGCAAGTGGGTTGATAACATGAGTGATATTAAAATAGATGAATTAGGATTTATGAACATTGAATTCATTAAAGAAGAGTACAAAAACAAATCATTTATAATAGAATCACAGGAAGTACAAGTATTTTATGTTCCATATCCTATAAACCAAAAGTGTTCAATTGTTCTGTTATTGACCAAAATTACTGAAGGGTTAGATGAAAATTCAACCGAGGGTGACCCTTTCATTGGGACGTCGCAATCATTTCACAACACTCCCGATGAACAATGACCTTTTACATGTGCTAGTGATCCTAATCCCAAGGAACAACCAGTATCTCAACCTGCTACTACTCACAGTGTAGAGGAACAACCTTCTATATGTGCTAGCGCTCTAATTCCTGAGGAACAACAGGTTTCTCAACCTACTGCTGCTCCCAGTTCAGAGGTACAACAACCATCTGCACATGTTGATGCTACCACTCTAGAGGAACATATTGACAATTCTGAATCTGGGGAAATGGTAGGCGATGAAGGGCCAATGAAGCAGAAAAAATAGGAGCATCACGGTTTGATGATGTTAGAAAAAATCATTAAGGTGAAAGTCAACGACATTACATATGAGGTTGGATTGAATGTGTGAGGCCATTATGTCAACCACAACAAGGCCATATTCAGTAGTTACATTGAAATCGTCACTCGAAAACACATGCCGATTGATGTAGATTCATGGAACCATGTTGTGTTCAGGACTAAAACACTAATGTGAGAATAGATTCCAATAACATTATAATACAATTTATTTATTTTACTAAAAAATAAAACATTGAAACATTAACATACTCTTCATTATCCATTATATAGTGCATTTATAATAGATAACTCCTATAAGAAATATGTATTAATTCTTACTGGAAGGATTCATAGAAGATTTCACACAGTTCTAAGAAGACATCATCTTAAAGATGTTGAAAGTAAAATAAACCCTCACCCACTACTTATCTATGAACACATGATATCCTAAGAAGTGTGGGATGCATTTACTGTTTGTCGTGTGGATGTGTCTTTTCTGGTACATTGTGGCTAGTAATATGTTGTTTAATGATATGTGTATTCATCACTTTGATTGATAATTTTTTATTTATGAAACAAAAACTAAGTGCTGGAATAAGGAACGAGTAGCAAAACTAGTGTACCCCTACCGTAAAGAAAGGATTGGGTACACTTTACTTGAAGAAAAATTAGTACGTATTTTAAATCTACCATAATACTTTTATGTGACATAAAACAACACCATAATTATATTATTCTGTTTATATGCAGATTGATGACTCCAAATATAAATCCAATTCTATCCCACGTCATGTTCTATGGAAGGAGGCACATGTAAATAAAGATGAGATACTAATATATGAAAACACACAAAAAGTGTGGGAAACATGTGTAAGTATTACATAATAAAAAATTGTTTTTCTTTAAATCGCTATTACATAAAAACAATAACCTATTTTACTAAATTTTCTATCCGACATAGTCACATGAATTAACAACACCCGTACTAAATGAACACATACTTTTTGTGGCCTTGAAGCATCTAGAACAATATGGCTATGTCAGAGGTGTGGGTTTTGGGGTGACACCCCGAACATATTTTGAGAAAAAATAGGAGGAAGATTAAAGTGAATTAATAAAACAAATGAGAGAAAGAATAACTACCCTTGATGAATAATTCCAATGGCAGGGAGAGATGATGAAAAATTTTATGGGGGTAATCAAAGAGAAGAAGCAACTCAAGAACAACCACCACGTGGAGATCCCACCCCACCCCCACCAGTTATGAGGCAAGCCATTCCCATCAAAGATATGTCTTAACCAAGGTAATAAATGTTATAATAAATTTTTCTATGAAATTTGAATCATACAAACACTAATACCTTTCCTATAATTATATTCTATAGGGTGATAATGATTGTGATTTATATTTATAAACACCCACCATCGCCTTGTAGTGAGGGCTACAATGTTCAATATCCAAAATGACATGCTACATAGTAGACCACTTCCAAAAAGTCATGTGTGAGTGTCGATTAACGCATCCCATGATCCAATCACTGAGCTACCTATTCCAATTCATGAGGAATATATTCATATGGTCGAAAAGATATTGGAACATTCATCACATAACCGTCACATCTTGTAAAAAACATGTCGACAAGGAGGTATTCATTTCTAATTTATTTTTAAAGATAAACCTTTAACAATTAATGAAAAAATTTCTAAAGCGATGAATGTTATTACAGACAAACAAAGGTAATGAGATGAAATGAAATATTGACTCAAAATCATCTAAAGTATTGACCAACCAATCAAAAATATCTACCGAAAGCACTAATATCCTGCCCATTCTATATATGTATTTACTATCATTGAAGGTTCATGTGGATAAAAATTTAAAAAATGGTTGTAATCACATAGTAGATTTTGAAGAAAATATGTATGAAGAGAAATATCAAGACTTCATTGTTGTTGATAGTGTAAGTGAAATCCTTGACTATGATTGGCTAGGCGGCTCAGTTGTAAATGTATACATGAGGTATGTTTTCATGATTTGATTTTCCAAAAGCTGATATACTATGTTAATTATGAATAAATAAATTTCATATTTTTGTAAGGCATATATATGAAGAATAAATGAATGGATTTTCCTATGAAATTTTTTTTGGACTCATTATTCCTCACATCACCTCTACAGAACAACCAAAAATAGATACCCAAAAAAGGATGAAATAGTGGCAGGTCTGATCAAATCGTTTAAAAGAAAAAATTTAGATGTCAGACTCTATTTAATACCAATGATTCTGGTGTAAAACTATATAATTTAATCATATCAAATATATTTTCATTTCTTTCATTACTTATTCTTTTTTATGTTTTTAGGAATCATTGGATGCTCATTGAGATAAATTTGGATACTCGAAAGATTTATTTCCTGGATTCAATGCATGGATATCCAACAAACCATCCACACATGATGGAATTTTTCAATAAGTAACACACTACATCCAATATTTTTGAACTAAACATCAAGTTATATAATTTATATTATCTTTTAATGATGATTTTGTTATGATAGGGCAGTGCAACAATATCATGAAAAACAAGGAATGAGGCCAGTGGCTAAGCATGAGAAAAAAAGAAAAGTTTTATGAATGGAAAAGTATCAGGGTGTATATAAAAGGATTTTATTTTCCAAACACCTATAAAAAAAAATTACTTATTCTCATCAATTTTTCTACAATGTCTGAAACAAACCAATGGAAAAGATTACGGTTATTATGTTTATAAATTTATGAGAGAGATCATATTCCATGAACAAACTAGAATCCATGAAGAGGTATTTTTGAAGATAATTACTATTTCATTTAAAATATTTATTAATACTTTGTGTATTTATATTTTTTTAGTACTATTATGACTGTTTAAAAGACTCATATTCACAAGATAATATAGATGTGATCAGAAACGAATGAGAAATATACCTGATAGAAGAATGTATAAAAAATAGAATGAAGATGTTATTTCCATAGAAGTAGTGGATTGTTTCATATTTATGTTTAATTTAATTCCTTTTAGTATTACTTAAATAAGATTTTTTTCTTATACAGGTGGATTCCTTTGTTCTAGTTGGGATGGTTTGTTCGAAACTGATCATGATCGTGAGAGATTGGACTTTGAGGCTGTAACTGAGATAATGACAACAAGGAAATGGGTCAAGAATTTATAAAGGTGAATTATTATTAATTAATTAATTAATTAATTAATTTTTTCATCATTTTACCTACTCAAAACTGAAAAAAAGAACCAGTGATTGGTATCATTCAAACTGTTTATTTTTATTTAAAATTTACAGTACTTTTATTAAAAAGAACAAGTGACATACTGAAAATGGAGAAAATAAATTCGGATTGTTTTGATAGTTTAGTAAAATGATCCATAAGTAATTTTTTATGTGTAGGAATCAACCAAACCTCAATCCGATGCATGGTGTGACTGGTATGACTTTAAGTGTGTATTTTTATATTAAATTGACATTAAATTAAGCAAAAAGAAAAAGTGACATAATGAAAACCAAGAAAATGAATTATTATTATTTTTATACTTTATTAAAATGATACATGAGTCATTTTGACATGTAAGAATCAACCAAACCTCAATCTGACGCATGATGTGACCGTTATGACTAAAAGTGTCCGTTATTAGTTTAAAATTGACATTTTAGTTCAAAATGTTTCACTCAATAAAAACCAATAAAACACACTTTTATTATATTCATAATTTATTATAGAGATTAATAAGTCATTTGTGATGTGTATGAAGTAGTATCACATCAAAATGGCGCACAATGCGATCAATATGACTCAAAATGTGTGTTTCTAGTTTAAAATGGAATTTTAGTAAAAAAACACAACTGACATACTGTAAACTGAGAAAAATCATTTAGATTGTTTTTATACTTTATTAAAATGATATATAAGTCATTTTTGACATGTAATAATCAATATCACCTCAGTATAATGCACGATGTGGCCGGTATAACTCAAAGTGTCTCTTTTTATTTAAAATTGATATTAATTTAAGTAAAAAAAGACATACTAAAAACTGAGAAAAAACATTATTATTGTTTTATATTTTAGTAAAGAAACCTATGAGTATTTTTTGACATGTAAGAGTCAACCACACCTCAATACGATGCACAATGTGGCTGGTATGACTCCAAGTGTGTCTTTTTATTTAAAATATACATTAATTTAAGTAAAAAGAACAAGTGACATACTTAAAATCGATCAAAAACATTAAAATTGTTTTAATATTTCAGGGAAATTATCCATTAGTCATTTTTATATGTAGGAGTCAACCACACCTCAATACAATGCATGGTGTGACTGGTATGAATCCAAGTGTGTCTTTTTATTTGAAATTGACATTAATTTAAGTAAAAAGAACAAGTGACATACTGAAAACCAAGAAAATGCATTCGGATTGTTTTTATAATTTATTAACATGATCCATGAGTCATTTGTGACATCTATAAATCAACCATACCTCAATCTGGTGCATGGTGTGACTGGTACGACTAAAAGTGTCCGTTATCAGTTTAAAATTGATATTTTAGTTCAAAATGTGCCGCTCACTGAAAACCAAGAAAGGACACTAAAATTGTATTGCTAATTTAGGAAAGTTATTTATAAGTCATTTGTGACATGTATGAAGTAGTATCACATCAAACCGATGCACAATGTGACTGATATGACTCATAATGCGTAATTCCAGTTTGAGATGACATTTTAGTAAAAAACACAACTGGCATACTAAAAACTGGGAAAACATATTCATATTGTTTTGATACTCTAGGAAAAATATATATAAGTAATTTGTGATGTTTAGGAATCAACTTCACCTCAATACAACGCATGATGTGGTTGGTATAACTCAAAGTGTCTCTTTTTATTTAAAATAGACATCAATTTAAGTAAAAACAATAAGTGACATGATGAAAATCAAGAAAACACATTCATATTGTTTTGATATTTTAGGAAAAAAATCCATGAGTCATTTGTGAAATGTAGGGGTTAACCTCACCTCAATAAAATACACGATGTGACCGGTATGACCTCAAGTGTGTCTTTTTATTTAAAATTGACATTAATTTAAGTAAAAAGAACAAGTGATATACTGAAAACCAAGCAAAAGCATTCAGATTGTTTTGATACTTTAGGAAAACAATCCACGAGTCATTTTTGACCTATAGGAATCAACCAAACCTTAATCTAATTTACAATGTGACCAGTATGACTAAAAGTATTTGTTCTCAGTTTAAAATTGACATTTTAGTTCAAAACGTGTCACTTATTGAAAACCAAGTAAATGCGCTCTAATTGTCTTGATAATTTAGGAAAATGATTAATAAGTCATTTTTTATTTGTAAAAAGTAGTCTCACTTGAAACCGATGCACAATGAAACTGGTATGACTCATAATGCGTGTTTCTAGTTTGATATGACATTTTAGTAAAAAACACAACTAGCATACTGAAAACCTAGAAAACACATTAGGATTATTTTGATACTTTAGGAAAATTATCTATAAGTTATTTTTGACATCTAGGAATTAGAATCACCACAATAATACACATAGTGTGGTTGATATAACTCAAAGTGTATTTTTATTTAAAATTGACATTAATTTAAGTTAAAACAACAAGTGGCATACTAAAAACTAAGAAAATGAATTCAGATTGTTTTGATAATTTAGTAAAATGATCTTTATGTTATTTGGGATGCGTAGGAATCAATCTCACCTCAATACGATGCTCGGTGTGGCTGGTATCGCTCAAAGTGTCTATTTTTATTTAAAATTGACATTAAATTAAGTAAAAACAGCAAGTGACATATTGAAAACCAAGAAAATGATTTTGGATTGTTTTGATACTTTAAGAAAATTATACATGAGTCATTTGTGATATTTAGGACTCAAATACACCTCAATTCGATTCATGGTGTGACCGGTATGACTAAAAGTGTCTGTTAATAGTTTAAAATTGATATTTTAGTTCAAAACGTGTCACTCACTGAAAACCAAGAAAACACACTCTGATTGTCTTGATAATTTAGGACTATGATTCATAAGTCATTTCTGATGTATATGAAATAGTCTCATGTAAAACCGACACATGATGCAATCGATATGAATCATAATGCATGTTTCTAGTTTGAAATGATATTTTAGTAAAAAAAACACAACTGGAATACTGAAAACAAAAAAAAAACATATTTATATTTTTTTGATACTCTAAGACAATGATCTATAAGTCATTTGTGATGTGTAGGAATTATCCACACCTCAATAAGATTTACGATGTGTCCTGTATAACTCCAATTGAGTTATTATTTAAAATTGATATTAATTTTAGTAAAAGAACAAGTGACATACTCAAAACTGAGAAAACACATTTGGACTATTTTGATATTTTAGGACAATGATTCATAACTCATTTTTGATGTTTAAGAATCAGCCCCACCTCAATAGGATGTACAATGTGACTGGTTTAACTCAAAATGTGTCTTTTTTTTATTAAATATTGACATCTTATTAATGTATTCTTTCATATTAATGTTTAATTTATTTTGTTATTGTATTACTAACATAATATTTGTTTTCTTATATAGGTAGAATCTTTTGCTCAGGTTGAGATGATTTGTTCAGCAACTGATACCATGGGTGAATATTTTTGAGAGGGGATCACGAGCATCAAAAGATGGAACATTATTGTTTTTAAATATTTGGTGGACAATTGTATATGTAATTATTTAAAACATTGTTTAAAATGTATTTAACAATATTTTTTTATATATACCATGGGTGGAAATTTTTTTATTCCTAGTGTCACATTAAATGTATGTAGAAATTTTTGAAATTACAGTTTTCTGTAGGTTTTTGTTGGGTGTTTTGTTATATTAACAACACATTGCATCCAACAATCCCTTTATTAGCTCTATTTCGAGCACTAATAAATGGACCCCTCTTTATCATCGCTGTTATTAACAATGCTTTTTTAGCGCTTTTAAAAGCCATTTTGTGCACTATTAAAGGGTATATGTGTAGTAGTGATGGGAATCCAGAATCAATAGGTCAAACATCCAACTGATCCTACCCTCCAAAACTATCCTTGATACCAAAATCACTCTAGTGATTTTCATAATGAAAACCTAAGGAACCCCCATGGAAATATCCAGTTTACTATGCCTTTCTTTCATGTCATACCCATCATAGCATAAAAACTTTTTATGCTTCTATGTTGACAATATTTAAGGCATCACCATACCAATACCAAATACTCTGTAGAACCTCTCATGCACCAAAAAAATAACCCAAATCATCCACCCATGATTAATTTATCCAAGGCACTCACAAACCCAGGAAAACCCCTCTCTCAATATACCCTTTCACATATCACTCATCTCACCAATATCTTGAGTTGTATCTCAAAGCACTAGGCTCTCCCACCTAACTCATAAATCATATCTCACCTAGGTCACCACTAATCAGAAAACATCTCTACACCCATCTCACATATCACCAGTAAATTATGTTCCAGAACACACATCTTAGGTCCTCATATATACACCATGCAATGCATTTTAAGTTATTTCCCCTCCAGAGAACTAATTTTTCCTCAGGTATACAGATATGGGACTACCACCTCAAGGACTATAACCTCATCCCCATATATAAAATAAAACCTCTCCAAGGAAATTAGTTTCAAGTGAAACTATAAACATATAGCTCATGATTACTACTTTTTATGCATTTTTTTTTTTGAGTTTAATGTTATTAGATTCTAAATTTAATTGGAAACAATTTCCCCTTTATTTTTTTTAATACATATTTGTATAATCAACATTATATGATTAATTTTACAAAAATAAAACAAAAATAAAAACATATTTTTAAATTTTGAAGATATTTTGATAATGAAAATTTCATGTTGTTTGGTGAATCTGAAATGGAAATGGAATATGAAGGAGGATGGAAAAAAACTAGCAAGTAACTAGCTATCTAGCCCTCAAACAGGCCACAAGACACATAGAAATCCCGTAGGATTTCCAAGAAGGTCAAGAAGTCTAGATGTAGGCATGAGTAGAGACAGGTAGCATGGGTTGACTCTAGGGTCACATTAACCATAGTAGGGGCCAAAGACCAGTTCAAGGAGACTCTAGCAGCATGAGGGTTGGAACACTATGGCAGAGACCTGGCACTGGGTGTTACCGGGCCAATATTTTGAACCATTTTCACTACATGATCTATTATTATGCAGAGTTCGGCCCTTGGAAACTCTGATGTGGGTCATGGAAAGAGCATGAGGTACTGTGCCCTTATCGAAACAACATTGCTTCACCCGGAACCCAATCTCTATTCCTCATACACACCTTTTGTGCTGTCATTGGCTATCCAAACTGTAATACCACCATGGAAAATTATCATGGAGCTCAAGGTCTGCTAGAAAATAAAATTCTACCACACCAAAGTATAGACTTCGCATCAAAACTGAATTAAGAGGATAAAATGATGAAGGGTTTTCATCAGAGGTACTACCACAAAAATGGGTTTTTATAGCGCCACCCTTTAACAATGCTAAAAAAGCATTGATAAACAGGGTACCTTTAAGAGTGCTAAAAAAAGTGCTGATAAAGGGTACTTTTAACATTGCTAAAAAAAGTGCTGTTAAAATTACCCCTTTATCAGCGCCTTTTTAGAGATAATAAAGGTACCCCCTTTATCAACGCTTTTTTTAGCACAGTTAAAGGGACATCCATTATTAGCATTTTTTAGCACCACTGATAAAGTGATATCTTTATCAGCACTTTTTTTACTAGCTCTGATAAAGTGTATATTTCAAAAAATATCATTAAAAATAATATATTAATATATAAATATATAAATATATTTATATTAATATAAATATAATATATATTTTTAAAATATGTTTTAGATAAGTATAAATAGACATTTACACTTAATATATAAGATATTTAGTGAAAATGGATTATAAAATATTTTAAAAAATATTATTAATTAATAATTTGATAATTATTATTGATTGATAATAATTTAATAAAAATTTGAAGACACAAAAAATTAAAAAATTAATAAAAGATCTAAAATAAGTTAAAAATGTAACTAAAACTTCAAACAACCATAAATTTTGATTCGGGTGTCCATTTGAACTCTACCACATATCAAATCAAAGCCTGTGATGATATCTATACACTAATGATACAGGGGGATATTTTGTCACATTTTCAAGGGAAAAAAGGCTCATAAGGCCTCCAAAAAATGATTTTTTAGTCGGGATACCCAATTTTTTTAATATTTGATGGAATTTCAGGATCGTTTAAGGGGGTATTTTTCCCCTTTTTTAGTGGGGATTGAATTTATTCCCAGGGGTTAAATTCATATTGATATTATGTCTTTAAAATTTTATCATTTTTCACAATGTATTTTTATTTACAATCCAATATATAACAATATATACATTATTTTTATATATTCACATATAAAAATTTAATTTTTTAAATAAATAATTAAACATATTTACATATAAAATATATTTCTCAATATATAAGCCTTGTATAAATAAAAACAAATATCTATTTTATTTAAAATAAAAATATATGAATATTTATATACCTATATAATATGTGTGTGTGTGTGTTAGTGTGTGTTTCAATTAACAAACTGATATATATTATCTATATATTCTAACATATGAATATACATAAGAATATATAATATATGTATATATATAAATATATATAAATATGTATAATTATACTTATAGACACACATATATATAATATATATACATGTGTATATATGTTGTATATATGTATTTATTTATTTATAAACACAAAAAAAAACATATTTTATAAATGTATTTAAAACTAATCTTATAAATATATATTAATATACGAATAGATATATGAATAAAAAAATATAACTATATATATATAAATAAATAGATATAAATATATATTAATATATGAATAAATATATATATTAATATAACTAAATATATATATTAATATAACTAAATATATATATTAATATAAATATATATAAATATATGAATAAATATAACTATATATAAATAAATAAATATAAATATCATTAAATGGAGAATAAAACAAGATGGATGAGTGGAAAAGGTGTATGTACACAAGGGAGAGGTCTCAGGTTCAAATCCAAGCAAAGGCAGGGGTGCGTGGGTGGGTGCAGGGGGGGCTAACGCTATTAAAGGGTGGGGGGAGGGGGGTGTGCACCTAAAACTTTTGAAATGGGGGGTCAAGTGTTATTAAAAGGGGTGGGTCTACCCTCTGATTTACAGTTTTTTTTGACTTTTATCAGCATTTTTTAGCATTGATAAAAGACTACTTTTATCAATGCTTATTTTTAGTGATGATAAAATGGGACTTTATTAGAACTTTTTTAGTGATGATAAAAGGATCCCCTTTTAATTTCACTTCAATTGTCTATGCTTTTTTAGTAGTGATAAATATTTTTTTATCATTAATAAAACCTTGTTTTGTAGTAGTGATTCCACATAACAAACCATGATCCATGCACACCATGCATGGGGTCTGTAGCATAACATTTTTCTACACTGTGGAGACCCCCAAATCAATATGGGTGTGATTTTTTTTATCTTGTAAAGTTCTATGCCACAACATGTCTTTTCCATTGTAATGGAATAAACAAGAATATTGAAAAACTGTGTGAAGCATAGTTTGTGACATGGAATTATTCCATGATATGGAGGCACAAAATATAACAGAAATATGAGTTTTGAAGGAATATTCTATGACATAGAGAGTGTTATGTGTCATGTTTCATGCATGTAAATGCAGTAAGATGCCGAGGTTGCGCCATAATACAGGTTCACACTGCATATGGTATATCTGTATTAGTAGATTTAAATACTCGATGTTTTATCCCCATGCATGTGTTTGTGGATCTGTTGCATGGAAGAAGGGGGTGGGGGTGATGTACATGAGACATAACTTATATATAAGGATTTAAAATGATCAAAAATTAGGGAAGATATATTAGATGTTAAATAATTTTTTATATATGATATAGGATGTAGGCTGAATCTATTTCTCTCCCTGATACAAATTGTCAATATTTTTCAAAAGGAGATATGTGAGGGATATTTACACATGGGATAATGCATAGTTGGATGGATGATTATAACTAAGATATATAATGAATATTGAGGTATATATAAAGGAATAGAAAAATAAGGATAGATATGACCCAATATAAAGGAGATTTGAAGACTCCAAGATGGAGTTATCTCAAGGAGGTTATGCCTATAAATTGTGGAGGGATGTTGTGCATGAAACCTTTCAACTGGACCTATGGAGAGATATTGAAGGTGTTTATTTTACTGTTTATAGGTTGGAGTGCTACTTCCTAGATCTTTTGTTATTTTCTTTTTTACACATACACATGAATAACATGGGGGGTAAACTTTTATGTGTTAAGAACTTATTAAGAAGGTATTGTAATTATTGGAAGTAGTTTTTGAATGGTGATCTTGGATGGGTATTTGTATTATTTTTTATAATTTTGTATCCTTTTCCTTTAAAACATGACCATTGAATGTTGGAGTGGATGTACCAAAAAATGCATTAAATAATTGCTTGTGTGCCATGACCTTTGGGTGAACAAGGTAAATTATATTTAAACATTGTTTAATATTACCAAATTAATTGACTAAACGAAGTACACAAGATTAGAAAAGGGGAATCATTACCATTTAGGGTGTGTAAATCTTAAAGGAGGCACATTAGGATCCAATTCCAATGACATCTTGGTAATCCATCATCTCTATACTCCACTAATGCATAAACTCAGAAATATTCTGATTGATACATCTTGTCTCATCGATCAAAATTAAAAATCATTATAGTTCACTATATTTCAATATTTCATAATAATTATAAGTGTTTTAGATCATTAAATGTGGAATTGACCTTGAATTCCACATACTACTATCATTAGTTAGTTCACAGATAGTCATAGTTTTATAAACTAATAAACTAATTTTCCAGTTGAATTAACAACACCCATCGGTATGGTCAATTAAGTTATCACTACTATAAAACTGGGTTTATCCAGTGCTAGGGATTTAACAACGCTAGCTAAAAACACTATTAAAGACCCCCTTTGTGAGCACTAAAAAAAGAGCTATTAAAGGCAGTATTTAACAACGCTTTTTAGCACTGTTAAAGGGAGACATTTATCAAAACTTTTTTTACAAGCACAAATAAAGGCCCACCCTTTATGAGTGGTTTTAAAAAAGAACTGATGGGGGGGGGGGGTTATCAGTGTTTTTTTAGAAGCGCTGATAAATACCCCCCCTTTATTAGCTTTTTTTAGTAGCACTGATAAGAGTATACTTCAAAAAGTTATATTTCATTAAAAATAGCATATTAATATATAAATATATTTATATTGATATAAATATAATATATATTTTTTGAAATATGTTTTATATAAGGTAAATTGTAATTTACACTTAATATATAAGATATTTAGTGAAAATGGATTATTAAATAATCTAAAAAATATTTTTAATTAACAGTTTTCTTATTATCACTGAGTAATAGTCATTTAATATCAATTTTAGGATTAAAAAAATCAAAAAATCAATAAAATATTGAAATTAAGTTGAAAACATAACTCGAAAATCAAACGACCATAACTTTTGATCCGGGTGTCCTTTTGAGCTCTACCACATATCAAATAGAATAATGTGATGAATTATACACCCTTAGTGATAGAGGTAAAACTCTAATACACTTTTTGAGGAAACAAAATGGCCTAGAAGGGCTCCAAAATTGAGTTTTTAGTTGGGGTACCCCAATTTTTTAATATTCAATGAGTTTTTAGCCTCAATTAACGAGATCTTATTGCCATTTTTTTGGTAGAGACTGAATTTATTCCCAGTTCTTACATTCATATTAATATTATGGTTTTTAAATTTTATCATTTTTTCATAATGTAATTTTATTTATAATTAAATATATGCATGTTTTCTTATATTTACTTATAATAAATCACTCATATAAATACATATATCAACATATTTACATAAAAATGTATATTCTAATATATGAAAATAAATACATATTCTAAAAATGTATTTAAAAAAATATCTAACCATTTTTCACATTTCAAAAATATATCTATAATGTTTATATACACATATATGTGTGTATTAATAAACAGATATATATTTATATAATATTCTAGTATATTTAAGTGAATATAATATATAATATATTTAAATAAATATAAGTATATATATATATATATCAATCACACACATATATATTGTATAAACATATTTGAAAATAATAATATAAATACATGAATAAAAAATATATATGTAGTTATATATAAATAAGCAAAAACATCATTAAACAAACAACAAAACAACATGGTGTAGTGGTAAAGGTGTTCTATCTTAAAAGGGGAGGTGCAGGGTTTGAATCTAGGTGGGCATGCATATGGATGAAAATTCACAAAGCATTGATAAAAGGGGTGGGGGTGAAAAACACAAATAAAGGCGGAGGAGAACTATTGAAGGTGTCATGGAAGCACTGATAATGGAGTTGGGCTCATGGATGCCTGAAAAAATATAATTTTACCCCCTTTAACAACACTTCCTTTTTCAGCACTAAAAAAGTGCCAATAGTGCTAAAAAAATCACTGTTAAAAGACCCCTTTAACAATGCTGAAAAAAGCACTGTTAAAGGACCCTTTTAACAGTGCCTTTTTAGCCCAGATAAAATATTTGGGCTTTTAACCATGCTTCAGTTGTCAACACTTTTTTACCACTAATAAAGTCCTATTCTATCACTGTTAAATGCCTCTTTTATGTAGTGTATATAGAATTACACCAATAATATATATGGGGAAACACCATATAGGTTTTTTCTAACACATCAAATAACCAAACCTAATATTTTAGAAACAGTACCAATGAGTCAAATTCATGTATAGACCCACTAAGAGTCACCATACATCCCTTCCATGAGGGACTATATATTCATCATCAAGAAGCATTCCTCTGTAAGATCCATATGACCAATCATTAGAAGAAATATATTGTGGTCCACACTACCACAGATTGGCGCAAGGGAAGAGTTGACCTTTATCATTGCTAAGAAAAATGCACTGATAAAAGGGGAGGGTCTTTATCAGTGTTAGCTAAAAGCGTTGATAAATCTAACCTTTATCAGTGCTAGAAAAGCACTGATAAAAGTGTACCCTTTATCAACACTTTTGTTAGTGCTAAAAAATGGTAGATTTATCAGTGCTATTATTAGCACTGATAAATGTTTTTAATAAAAAATATTATCAATTTATATAAAATTATTATATTTATATTAAAAAATAATGGTTATTTATATACATTAAATAAAAAGCACATGTTTATAATTAATATATATATATATATATTAATAATTCAAATATATATAAAATCTTTTTTAAAAACATATTTATTAGATTACAATTAACTAAATATATATTTAAATAATTATTAGATTAGAATAAGTTTTATTAAATAATAAATACATTTATAATATTTATAATTATATATAAATACTTTTTATATATATAGTTTTAATTATAAATAAATAAATAGATTTATATTTAAATAAATATATGTTTCCAATGAATTTGGTTAATAAATATATTGATGTGTGATTATAATTGATGTGTATATGTTATTTATTCATCATGAAAGCTCATTTATACATTACATCCTGATTATTATTCATTTTGTTCAAATATATGATGACTCGTTTTTTATGATCTATATTTTACTAGGTATATGATTTATTAATATTATACCCATGAATCTATTATATTCTCATAAATACTTATAAAAATACAATAAATATATTTAGATAATAAATATATTTATTATATTTATAATTATAAATTTTTAATTATATATAAATACTTCTTAAATATAATTAGTTATAATTATAATTATATATATATATATATATATATTTAAGTAATTATAAAATTATAATAGATGCATCTATTATAATTTTCTAAATATATAAATATATATATATAAATATATTTATAAAAATATTTATTTATTCTTATAATTTTAAATATATTTATATATGTAAATAATTATAAAATTATAATAAATATATTTATTATTGTTGGTTGGAGTGGATACTCAAGAGGGGGGGGGGGGGGGTGAATTGAGTTCCAAATAAAATTTTTGTTAAAAAAGATTTCTATTAAAATCCCCCAAATTAAAATAACAAGCAAAACTGTAGTAAATTTATAAAGATTGTATGTTTTGAATTAGTTTCTCAAGAGATTGATTATTTCTCAGTTAACTTAATCTAAAGATTAGTTACCTTTTGAAACTAACTTACTGGCTGACAAAAGTTATAAACACTTGCTATTTTAACTATCAGAGTAACTTTAAAATATATTTGTATTTCAAAGTACTTGGAAGAGGAATATAAGAGATAGTGTAAAACCAAATAAATAAGCACAACAATTTTTAAAATAAGAGGTTCAGTCTCAAGACGAGACTTAGTCCTCTCAAACAATTTATATAAACTATAATCCACACCCTGGATTGAGGTTTCACAACAGTACTCAGATTGTCCACGTCCTCAGACCTCTACCATAGTTCTATGTGGAAAAAACAATAGCAACAGATCTCAGGCTGTCCAGGTCACACTTGACCTCTTCCACAACTCACAGTGGGATACAAGAAGGTGTAGAAAGTTTGGTGTGAGGATTTAGTATCCTCCAGTTCAGCTTAGGAGTTAGTATATATCTAAAATAGACAGATGCACACACACTACTCAGAATGTTAGGCAAAGGGATACAACAGAGGAAATACAAGAGTTTAGAATGCTATGTGTAATTGTAGATGAGCTCTGGACTTGTTTTGATGTTGCAGATGGAAGTCAAGTTCTTTCTAGTGAGGATGACACAAAACATAGCATCGTTCTTATTCTCAGCTACAACTATTCAGACCTGTGTATATGATCTTCAGTCAGGCACAACAACTTCTTGAG
This sequence comes from Viscum album, assembly GCA_963277665.1. Classification (NCBI taxonomy): domain Eukaryota; kingdom Viridiplantae; phylum Streptophyta; class Magnoliopsida; order Santalales; family Viscaceae; genus Viscum; species Viscum album. Next base: position 1,065,401,676 of record OY728162.1, read on the forward strand.
TGTATGTTCTAGGTTAATAATCAGCTTGAAGTTCTCTGGTTTTTCACAGGTGTTCTTGAAGTTCTTCCTCTTTTGTGAGTCTTCAGACTCGTGCACTTTTCTTTTCTTGCATGTCTTTCTTTTTGTTGAGCACCCCACCTTTTTCACTGCAGATCTTCCTTTTTATTCATTGAGATCTGGAAAAAAGAATGATTACCTTTTTACAGGTATGAGGTATGACTTCCTGACATCCAACAACAAAAATTAATTAATAGTAGGTGCATTAAACTAAGCAAATATGACCGTTGGAATTAAATAAGAGTTAATATAAATTCAAACAGTTTTCATGATTATTAGTGAGTCATGAGATCGGTAGGTCATGTGATCAGCATCGGCGTTGGTAGATCATTTTATCAGCATCGGTTTTGGTAGCTCATTTGATCAGCATCAGTTTCAGTAGCTCATTTGATCAGCATTGACTTCAGTAAGACCGTTATCAAAGATTCTCATCAGTGCGACCATTCTCATCAGTGCAACCGTTCTCATCGGTGCAACCGTTCTCATCGGTACAACCGTTCTTCATCGGTGCGACCGTTCTTCATCGGTGTGACCGTTCTTCATCGATGCGACCGTTCTTCATCGGTGCGACCGTTCTTCATCGGTGCGACCGTTCTTCATCGGTGCGACCGTTCTTCATCGGTGCGACCGTTCTTCATCGGTGCGACCGTTCTTCATCGGTGCGACCGTTCTTCATCGGTGCGACTGTTCTCATCGGTGCAACCATTCTTCATCAGTGTGACCATTTTCGTTCTTCATCGGTGCGACCGTTCTTCATCGGTGCGACCGTTCTTCATCAGTGACTTAAGAAAATAACTAACGGTGAGTAAAAAACATGAAATTCTCACAAAGTGTCTGTTCAATCCAGAACACTTCCAGGTCAATAGGAAACCATAAATACTCATAGATAAACATCTGTAGATATGATTAATCATAGTAAACACATTCAGAATAGAATGAAAAATTTGACTAATATTGACTTATAAACCAAGATAACAAAGATTTGTGATTATTAAAATAACCATATCACAGAGGGTTCAACAATCTCCCCCTTTTTGATAATCACAAATCTATGGCATAAATGAAGAGGGAGGAGAGGATATAACATGAAGTATGATCCCCCTATGTAACAAAGTATTTAACCAAAGATAAACAGGTCATCATAGAAATCATCAGATCATAAACAAAGTGAGAGTATATCAACATAACATCAGATTACAGATAGCTCCCCTTTATATATAAATCATGTTATTGATGTATGAATTTATATAAGTAGGCATTTATCCCCCCTGGTAAATATATTCGGTTCTCCCCTTTATCTATGTATATATGTAGATAAGTAGGCATCATTTATTTCTCCCCCTTTGGGAGTATCAAAAAGAGAAGAAAAAAATAGAGCAGAAAGAGCAAGAAGAAGAAAAGTCTATTGAAATAACCACGAAAAAAAATACAATGAAGAGAAACACAGAAAAGAAACCCTATCAAAAATGACGGGCAAGGCTACTTCTTGGGATGCAAAGGAGATTTTCCTTTAGCAGATAGAGGAATGGATGGGCCAGAGGGTGGTTTGGTGGAAGGTTGATTTGGCCGGATGGAGAGAGGAGGTAGCACAACTCGGGCTGGTAGCATAGTGGGTGCTAAGGTCACTTGCAGTTGAGTAGAAGATCTTACAGAAGGCGGATTTTGGATGACTGGATGAATATTGGAGAGAGCCTGAGAAACTAACAACTGACCAGGAGCGACACTGGATGGACTGAGAGGCTCAACAGTAGGAAAAAAAATTACCTTAGCTTGCACATGAAGATATGGTTTGAGAAAATTGATAAAGTCCTCAATAACTTCACCACCATATTTCATGGTCTTCTCAAAATCATCCTTATTCGGCATGAAGCTCTTCAGAGTAGGAGTAAAATCTTTCAATTGCTGGACCTGAGACTTAAAGGATTGAGTGACTGGAGGAAGCCTCAAATTCTCAGCCAGGAATTTAAATTGATGGTTCAACTCATGCTTGGTATATATTTTAGAGAAATAGTGATCCACATTTTCCTTGATCTCTTTCTGAGCCTGAGTAGCATCATCCGAATAAAGCTTCACCATTTTGTGAATATGATCACTGTTTTCTTTCATCTTTTTCAAAGAGTACAAGTCCAGAATCTGTCCAAGAGCTGCTAACTCTTCTTTTATAACATCCTTCAAGGCATTGATCTCATGTCCAATAATCTTGGTCACTTTTTAGGAGTTAGCTTGAGCAACAATCTGAGTTATCTCAGCCTTCAACTTTCTCAAATCCGAATTATTCAGATGTTCTATCAGATTTCTCAACACTTCTATCATACTAGTGATGGTTGATCTAAACTCACCTGACAGAGAAACTAAGTCATTGCCTAAATCATTGAGTGCTTGATTTAGAGAGGTAATATGCCTTCTAATCATCTCAACAGTATTGAACAGGCCAGACTTAATAATACTTACCACTCTTTGTGTTAAAGAATCCATAGCAGCCTCAGATAAATTCACAGGAGAAAGAGCAGGAGCATGAGATAATTCCTCTTTTATTGTATCTCTAACTACATGGAGAAACTAATATTTAAATCTGTCCAAATTAGATCTAGAAACTGAAAGACCAGATCTTTCTACTCCCATCCGCACATACTCAGCAGCTAGTCTAGTATTAACAAAAAGGCTTGCCCTTGCTTTTTTCACTTCTTCTTCCTCTTCCTCTGAATAATCTAGACCCATAACTGCAAGACCTGGATGTTCTTACCATTCATCCTTATAGAAGGTGTACTTAGGATTTACAAAATCAGCTTTACCAGAATTTTCATGAGAACCTTCACCATCTACATCTAACACTGACTGTACTGTTCTTTCAGCCTCAGGAACAATTTCTTCTTCAACTAGTTAGGGTTGTGGATCAGCTTGGATCACATCTTGACTATCTACTGGTCGAGTATAAGAATCACCACAACCACCACCATCATTATCATCAGTATCACCACCATCATTACCATTATTACCTACTGAAGTCTCATTGAAACTGTCTTTGTTACTGGATTCATACTGAACAGAATTTGATACTTCAGTATCAGCTTCTTCTTCATCACCTAGAAGAGGTTCTTTCTAAGGTAACTCAAGAGGTGGACTTGTTGGTCCAAAACCCATTCTCTTATTAGGACTTACTGTATCAGGATCACTCCTATCATCAGGAGGTGACTCCGGTTCCTTTTCGGTATCTACATCATCATCAGTCTCAGCTTCCCCTGTTCCCTTCTTACCAGACTCTCCAGTTTCCTTAGGAACTTCTGTTTCTTCTTCTTCATCATAGTAGACAACTTCCTCATCAGGATTTAAACCGGGACCTCTCACCCCCTTTGGTCTCTTAGGGTGGTCAGAAGGATTGAATAAGTCATACAACTTATCTTCATCAGGAACCCATGCCTTCTTCCATGGATTCCAGTTGATTTTCATTCTTTTGCAGATATCCTTATTGATACAAAATCTACTACTCGATGAGATGCACTCATCTCCATCTTCAACATAGTCCAAAAACTTTAACATAGAATAGATTTGCTTAGAGTAGAACAAGGTTGTAGCTTTCTTGGATGGATTTACCTTCTCATCCATATGGACAATAATATATCTACACAAGTTAATATTTTCATCATTTAGCAGAAAAAAATAGGAACACATCCTGATACTTCACAGCAGCAAAATCACCCTTTCTGGGAGAAATTTGGTGCTGAATAAACTTAAAAAAATATACTTTCTCCATCCAACTCAGCAGCTATTATTCTTCTGGATTCAGAATTGCCAGTCAGCATCTCCAAGGAAATTTCATATGAAAAAATATTCAGTGGTTGGGGGAATATTACCAGAATAATCTTCATATCTACCTTTATGAGGTACTCCCAAACACCCAACCCACTGCTTTGAAGAAAAATATATCATTTTCCCTTTGACTATTGAAGATAGTCTTGCAGCTTCTGCTCCATCTAATACAATGCTCAAATTCAAATAAAACTCATGCACTAACTTTGGGTAGTATACTCGGCTATTATCACAGAACCAGTTTTCCATCCTTGAATCTCTAAGACTTTTAAAAGGGTAGACTTACTGGATAACACCCATTCATAACTTACTTCCTTTTCAGCAGTGACTATCCGAGTCTCCAACTTTGGGTTCACAGACCTTTGAGTAGTGCTGCTCGATTCTCCTCGAGCGCGTTTCACCGGAGAGGAACCTTCATATTCCTTTTCTTGTCGCTTTTTATTTTCCATTTGGAGGTTCGATAGGTTTTAACGGTTAAAAAAAGGTTCAATAGGTTCAAGAGGTTCAAGAGGTTCAAGTTTTAGAAAAAGTGAAGTTTGGTGGGAGATGAAGGGTCCCAGTTCCTGGAAATGAAATAGCCGCGGGTCATTAATTTTATCATTTAGGGTTACAAAAGTAAATATAATATCAATTAAGTAAAACAACGTCGTTTTGATAAACACTAATGGTTTCAAAAACTATAAAACTCAAATGGTAAAAAGAAGAAGAAAAAATCGGTTTCATAGATCGGTTTCACAGATCGGTTTCATAGATCGGTTTCACAGATCGGTTTCACAGATCGGTTTCACAGATCGGTTTCACAGATCGGTTTCACAGATTGGTTTCACAGATCTTTCATACCTAACTCTTGTTTAATAAAAATATAACCTTTCAGAGCTTAAGGGCTTGGTGAAAATATCAGCTAATTGACGTTCAAAGTCAATAAATTCTAGATAAATATCACCCTTTTGATAATGATCTCTCAAGAAGTGATGTATGACATCAATGTGCTTAGTCCTAGAGTGAGACACAGGATTATTAGAGATGTTAATTGCACTAGTGTTATCAAAATTTATTGACACATGTCTAAATTGATATCCATATTCCAACAAAGTGTGTTTCATCCACAGAATCTATGCACAACAACTACCAGTAGCAATGTATTCTACTTCAACAGTAGACAATGGAATAGAGTTCTGTTTCTTACTACACCAAGATATCAGGGACTTTCCCAAAAAATGACATGTTCCAGATGTGCTCTTCCTATCTAACTTGCAACCGAAAAATTCAGCATCTGAATAACTCATTAAGTCAAAGGATTGTCCTTTTGGATAAAACAAACCTAAATTGGTAGTATGTTTAAGATATTTGAAAATCCTTTTAACATCAAGTAAATGAGATTCTTTAGGATTAACTTGAAATCTTGCACACATGCATACACTAAACATGATATCTGGTCGATTATAAGTAAGGTAAATTAAGCTTCCAATCATACCTCTATAATTTTTTTGATCAACTGATTTCCCAATTTTATCATCATACAACTTACAGGTGGTACTCATAGGTGTATCACTTCCCTTATTACTATCCAAACCAAAACGTTTCAAAAGATCCTTTGTATATTCACTTTGATTTAAAATAATACCATCTTTCTTTTGAAAAATTTGAAATCCAATAAAATATTTTAGTTCTCCCATTAAACTCATTTCAAATTCATTTTGCATAATTTTTGAGAACTCAGTACATAAAGAGTTTTTAGAATATACAAAGATAATATCATCAACATAGATTTGTACAATCAAAATATCTTTAGAAATTATTTTAATAAAAAGAGTGGGATATGCAATTCCTTTAGTAAAACCTTTAGAAATAAGAAAATTTGTAAGTCTATCATACCAAGCTCTTGGAGCCTATTTTAAACCATATAAATATTTATAAAGTTTAAAAAAATGATCTTGAAAATGGGGATTTGTAAATCTAGGTGGTTTTTCAACAAAAACATCTTTAATTATAAAACCATTCAGAAATTCACTTTTGACATCCATTTGATATAACTTGAAATTCAGATGAGATGAATAAGAAAGTAAGATCCTAATGGCTTCTAATCTAGCTACAAGTGCAAAGGTTTCTTTATAGTCTATTCCTTATTCTTGATTGTAACCTTGTACAACTAATATAGCTTTGTTTCTAATGATGTTTCCAGAATCATCAAATTTATTTCTGAAAACCCATTTAGTGCCTATGGTTAAAGTGTCCTTAGGTCTTTCTACTAATTCCCAGACTTTGTTTCTTTCAAATTGATTTAATTATTCTTACATAGCCATTACCCAAAATTCATCATTGATTGCATTGTTGATATTTTTAGGTTCTAGCTATGAAATAAAGGCTTGATGTTCAACCTGATTTCTAAGAGAAGCTCTAGTCTATATCCCTATATCAAGATTACCAACAATAGCATCTAAAGGATGATTCTTTAGAATCCTAGTTGATCTAGTAAAGGTAGGACTAGAAATTTTAGGTTCTTCTCTAGGTTCGGGTTCACCAGAAGTAGATTCTGGAATATGTCCAAAACTGGTTGTCTTGACAACAGGGTCACTATTTTTGTCACTAAGATTTGGAATTGACAGATCTTCTTCAATATTTTCAAGAGAAGTCTTAGGTTCATGTGGATCAGTTTCATCAAATTTGATGTGAATAGATTCTTCCACACATTTGGTCCTTTTATTAAAAACTCTATAGGATTTTCTAGTAATTGAATATCCTAAAAGGATTCCTTCATCACTTTTGGATGCAAATTTATCTAGATTACCCTTAGTGTTGAGAATAAAGACTTTGCAACCAAATACTCTGAAGTAACTAACTTTAGGCGTCCTATTATTCCATAGTTCATAAGGGGTCTTCTTAAGAACAGGTCTAATCAAGACTCTATTTATAATGTAACAAGCTGTATTCATAGCTTCAGCCCAAAAATAGACAGGCATGTCATACTCATTAAGCATAGTTCTTGCAATTTCTTAAAGGGTTTTATTCCTTCTTTCTACTGCACCATTCTATTGTGGTGTCCTGGGGGAAGAGAAGTTGTGACTATATCCTTTGTGTGAGCAGTATGATTCAAACTCATTATTTTCAAACTCAAGGCCATGATCACTTCTCAGGGTCTTAATCTTAAGTCCACTAAGGTTCTCTACAGACTTTGAGTATTTAATGAAATAGGAACAAGCTTCACTTTTGTGAGCAAAGAAGTATACCCAAGTATATCTAGAAAAGTCATCTACTAGGACATAAACATAGTGCTTACCATTTAAACTAGAAACTCTAGATGGTCCAAACAAGTCCATGTGAACCAAATCAAGAGGTTGAGAAGTTGAAACTTCTTTCTTTGATTTAAAATAAAATTTATGTTGCTTTCCCTTTTTACAGGGATTACAAACTTTGTCTGATGGGAATTTTAGTTGGGGTAGGTCTCTAACTAAATTCTTCTTAGTCAATTTCATAAGTGAATGAATGTTGCAGTGTCTTAATATTCTGTGCCACAACCAAGACTCTTTATGAAAAACATTTAAGTAAGTAATGTTTTTTTTAGCCACAGAATTCAAATCAACATCATAAACATTTTCATTTCTCAAGGCAGTAAATACCAAAGAATTTTTAGAATAAAATACATGGCAAGCATCATTTTAAAATTTAATATTGAAACCATCATCACACAATTGAGAGATACTTAACAGATTGTATTTTAATCCATCAAAAAATAATACTTTAGAAATTAAAACTGAGTCAGTGTTACCAATCTGGCCTAGGCCGATGATTTTTCCTTTCGAGTTATCACCAAAGGTGACATGTCCTCCATCAACCTTGATTAAACTTTTTAAGCATGAAAAGTTTCCTACCATATGTCTTGAACATCCACTATCCAAGTACCATATCTTCTTACAGGAACTCTTCAAGCAAGTTTCCTACAAAATAGGTTTAAACAAAAAATGATTTTGGTACCTAGATCTTCTTGGGTCCAGAGAGGTTAGCAAGCAAAACTTTTGGTACCCAAATTTTTCTAATGGGTTTCATATAATCAATAGATTCAAAATATTTTGAAAGATAAAATTTGTTTGATCTATAACCATGTGAATAACTAGTTGAGGCATATGAATTTATAGAACTAGAACTAATAGCATTCTGTCCAGATTTAGGAATAAATCTATTTCTAGTAATCTGTCTCTGTCCAGGCTGATAGCCTATTACAGTGGTATATTTTGGTGCCACTTATTTTCCTAGCATTTGAGTAAGAGTGTTCTTTCCATTCATGAACTTCTCTAAGTATTTTCTAAGTTTCTCATTAGACAATTTCAGTTCAGTATTTTCCTTGAGTAATTAAGCATTCTTTTACTTTTCTATATCAAGTGCAAATTTAATAGAGCTAGTCAAAGAATGCTATTTCTTCAAGGTTTTATACTTGTATTTCAGCTCATTTCAAGTTTCCTATAGCATATTACAGTATTCAAATAATTCTTCACTAGAAATATATTCAGATTCAGAATTAGAATCAACTTTAGAATAATAAGAATTTAAGGCAGGAGTATTCAATGTTACCTCAGATGTGTTTGTCCTGAAACACATATTAGCCTTTTGAGATTCTTCATACTTAGTAGAATCAGAATCACTTGAACTATCTTTTGAAACACTCTAGGTTTCTTTCATAGATTTCTTATATTTATTATCCCTGTAGTCGTATTTCTTCTTGAACTTTAACTTTGGACAGTCTGATTTTACATGTCCTTTCCTTTTGCATTCATAGAAGACAATTTCATCACTCCTATCAGACTTTTTCCAATTCTTCTTCCAATGAACTTTGTTGTCATATTTTCCTTTGTAGTTTGATTTTCTAAATAATTTCTTCTTCCTATAGAATTTCTTGAATATCCAGGCTATTTGATCCATCTCTACATCACTTTCAGATGCACTCTCATCCCTACTCGAGCTTTCAGTAGGTATGTGAGCTTTCTCCTTGTCCTTGCTCTTTGAGGTAGTAGACTTGAATGCCACTGAATTCCTCTTTGGTTCATCATCTTCCTCCTTGTTTACCTTCAGTTCTTCTTCATACATTATTAACTTACCAATCATCTCTTTAACAGGTAGTGAATTAATGTCACACGATTCTCTTATGGAGACTGATGTGCCTCTCCATCTTTCTGGAAGACATCTTAATATCCTCATGGTTTGCTCTTTTGCAGGAACAACTTTCCCCAGTGAGCTCATTGTATTTACAATTTCGTTGAACCTGAGATACATGTTAGAAATAGGTTCATCAAACTTGATTTTAAAGTTGTCATATTTAATAGTGTAGGTGTTCAATCTCATTTTCTTAACATTTGTTGTTCCCTCATGAGAAACAACCAAAGTATCCCAGATTTCTTAATTAGTTTTACAAGCAGATATTCAATTAAATTCTTTATCACCTAAAGAACAATACATGGCATTCATAGCTTTACAATTATTATTGTAAGCTGTTTTAGTAGGTTCATCCCAAGTAGTTCTTTCAGTTTCTGGAATCTTATATTGAGTTTCTATAGTAGTCCAGATGTCAAGTCCCATACTTTCCAAATGAATTTTCATTTTCAGTTTCCATTAGTCATAGTTAGTTCCATTAAATAATGGTGGTCTGTTGGTTGCAGCACCTTCAAATCTATTGTCCATACTAAAAAAATACTTTAAAATAGCTAGAAATTTATAATTAATAGAAATTTACAGATATTTAAAGTACAACTACAATCACAGTTGAGTAAGATTACACAGAGTCCTAATAAAACAACCTCTGATACCAAATGTTGGTCGGAGTGGATACTCAAGACGGGGGGGGGGGGGTGGGTGAATTGAGTTCCAAATAAAATTTCTGTTAAAAAATATTTCTATTAAACCCCCCCAAATTAAAACAACAAGCTAAACTATAGTGAATTTATAAAGATTGTAAGTTTTCAATTAGTTTCTCAAGAGCTTGATTATTTCTCAGTTAACTTAATCTGAAGATTAGTTACCTTTTGAAACTAACTTATTGGCCGAAAAAAGTTATAAACACTTGCTAGTTTAACTATCAGAGTAACTTTAAAATAGATTTGTATTTTAAAGTACTTGGCAACGGAATATAAGAGATAGTGTAAAACCAAATAAATAAGCACAACAGTTTTTAAAACAAGAGTTTCAGTCTCAAGATGAGACTTAGTCCTCTCAAACAATTTATATAATCTATGATCCACACCCTGGATCGAGGTTTCACAATATTACTCAGACTGCCCAGGTCTTCAGACCTCTACCACAGTTCTATGTAGGAAAAACAATAGCAATATCTCTCAGGATGTCCAGGTCACACTTGACCTCTTCCAAAACTCACAGTGGGATACAAGAAGGTGTAGAAAGTTTAGTGTGAGAATTTAGTATCCTCCAGTTTAGCTCAGGAGTCAGTGTGTATCTAAAATAGATAGATGCACACACACTGCTTAGAATGTTAGGCAAAGTGATACAACATAGGAAATAAAAGAGTTTATAATGCTCTGTGTAATTGTAGATGAGCTATGGACTCGTTTTGATGCTATAGATGGAAGTCAAGTTCTTTCTAGTGAGGATGACACAAAACAGAGTATTGTTGTTCTTCTTAGCTACAACTATTCATACTTTTGCATATGATCTTCAGTCAGGCACAAAAATTTCTTGAGTATATGTTCTAGGTTAATGATCATCTTGAAGCTCTCTGGTTTTTCACAGGTGTTCTTGAATTTCTTCCTCTTTTGTGAGTCTTCACACTCGTGCACTTTTCTTTTCTTGCGTGCCTTTCTTTTTGTTGAGCACCCCAAAATTTTCACTACAGATCTTCCTTTTTATTCCTTGAGATCTGGTAAAAAGAATGATTACATTTTTATAGGTACGAGGTATGGTTTCCTAACATCTAACAACCAACATTAATTAATAGCAGGTGCATTAAACTAAGAAAATATTACCGTTGGAATTAAATAAGAGTTAATAGAAATTCAAACAGTTTTCATGACTATCAGTGAGTCATGAGATCGGTAAGTCATGTGATCAGCATCGGCGTCAGTAACTCATTTGATCAGCATCAGTTTCGATAGCTCATTTGATCAACATCGGTTTCGGTAGCTCATTTGATCAGCATCCGCTTCGGTAAGATCGTTATCAACGATTCTCATCAGTGCGACCATTCTCATTGGTGCGACCGTTCTCATCGGTGCGACCATTCTCATCGGTGAAACCATTCTCATCAGTGCAACTGTTCTCATCGGTGCAGCCGTTCTTCATCGGTGTGACCGTTCTTCATCAGTGCGACCATTCTCATCGGTGCAACCGTTCTTCATCGGTGCAACTGTTCTTCATTGGTGTAACTGTTCTTCATCAGTGCGACCGTTTTCATCGGTGCAACCATTCTTCATCGGTGCAACCATTCTTCATCGATACAACCATTCTCATTGGTGCAACCATTCTTCATCGGTGTGACCGTTCTTCATCGGTGTGACCGTTCTTCATCGGTGCGACCGTTCTTCATCGGTGCGACCGTTCTTCATCGATGACTTAAGAAAATAACTAACGGTGAGTCAAAAACATGAAATTCGCACAAAGTGTCTGTTCAATCCAGAACACTTCCAGGTCAATAGGAAACCATAAATACTAATAAATAAACATCTATAGATATGATTAATCATATTAAACACATTCAGAACAGAATGAACAATTTGACTAATATTGACTTATAAAACAAGATAACAAAGATTTGTGATTATTAAAATAACCATCTCACAGAGGGTTCAACAATTATATATATAAAGTTATAAATATAATAAAATAAATATATTTATAAATAAATACAAATATTTACAATTCTAATTATAAATAAATATTGATATATTTAAATAATTATTAAATTATAATAAATATCTTTATTATATATATTTATAAAATTATGAATATTATAAATATAGTTATTATAATATGTAACAGGTCTAGCCAGAAGCTTAAGCTCCTGGACATTTATTAAAATTTAAATAAAAATAAAGAAAACAAAGGAAAGTAGGATGAGGTCAAACACAGGGACAATCCCTCATCCAAAGAAAGAAAAAACATGTCAAAAATCACCATAATCATTATCAAAATCCTGTCCAGGATCTCCAACATCATCGGAAAACTCCCACTCTGATTGAGAGTTCTTTTGATTGAAGAGAACGATATAATTCTCCTTAATATTCTCTCAATCCTGGGTGAGCTGAGTCCTAGAAGACGTACTCCCACACCCTCATATTGTAACCCAGTTCTCCCATATATGTCCTCGACCATGATTTTTTGGATGCCGACCCCGCCTCCAAGTCTTAAGCTATTGCCAAGCCCCTTTTGAATCTTCCATACCTAACTCAGATGTTCCTTTCTCCAAGAGAGGTTGTTCATTAACATTAAGAGTCACAATATCTACAGATGGGACATCAACTTCATTACAACTATCAGAAATAGGTATTGTCTACACCAAATCAAGCACATCAAAAATATTTGAGGTGGTAACTTGCACCATATCCCTGCTCAAAGGGGAATGTTCAGTATTCACCATAATCTTCTTCGTATAAAGAGGCAACAATTTATCCTTACCCTTCCTGTAAGGGGAAGTCAAAGCTTGTTCTTATTCCACTTTAGTTTGGATATGATGCTCCAAAGAATCGGAATCATAGGAGGGTGCCACTTGAATAGTAAAATCTCCATCATCGGTCTGATTCTCCTTTTCATTAGTAGCCATCTTAGCCCATAAAACCCTGGAACCACCAGTAGAAGTAGAGCTAGCGGCCTGCTTGACACACATCAGCAAAAGAGGGATTCCCTTCACAATGACTTGTTCTTCCTCATGACCACTGGAAATAGGGTCCACCAAGGATCAAGGTTGGCTTCAATAGAAACCCCCACCTCTGATTTAGATCTAGATTTCTTCTTAAAAAAATTAGCAGAGTTCCCTTTCATCCCACAAAAGCTACAAACCATCCTTCTACGACACTTATCATAAGTGTGTCCTAAGTTGTTGCATCCTTTATGAAAATAAATAGATTTTTCATATTCAACCAATAGATCAAATTTTCTTCCATCCACTGTCAACATAATGGACTTAACCAAAGGGAAACTAATATCAACTTCAACCTGCAATCTAACAAAGTGACCATACCTTTCTTTCTCAGTTTCATTATCCATTCTAATGGGAACTCCAACAGCTGATGCAATTTAAATTAATATTTGATGGTGACACAAGAACCAAATCAGACAAAAAAAATGTATCCAAACCTAGGTGATGGAATTATTGATGTTTAAGGGATCAAAATGCGGATCCTAGTCTTGGAGTTTGAGAATCATGGGGTTAAGATTGACGAATACATATCCATAAGCCTTGGATTTTAACATATCTGATGAAAAAATAATGTGAAAGTAACCTCTACCCAGATAGGTCATTTTCCAATCATCAAATCCCTGAAATTGAATAAGTCGCTTAATAAGCGCAACCAGATTAAAAAATTCCCTCCTTGAAAGAGAAAGATGAGCAATAATTGAATGCTTACACTCATTGATCTGTTCAGATAGAATACTAGATGTATCTTCTACAAATTTTGTATCTCCTTTTTTCATGATATTTTGAGGGAGATTTTCATGACCATATATCCCATCAAAATCCATTTTGGCCGAAGCCCCAGGACCAAAAGGGATGTCACGAACATGATTGGCACCAGTAGAAACATTTGTTTCAATAGGAAAGAGGGTTGAGACCTGGAAGGATTTCAGATCCAACCCCACCATATTCTCCTTCAATTTGAGAAGATCATCAGACGACATCGTCTCTCCTGACACCAAACCAAGGTGCACCAAAGCAGTTACCATCGACCCCGCATCAAGGATATAAGGACGGGATGATCCATAAACCCCCTTAAAAGCATCTAATTGACCTATAGAGGGAAAACCACTTACATCAACATTCTAATAATAAATAAATATAGATATATTTAAATAATTATAAAATTATAATAAATAATTAAATTATATATATTAATAAAATTATAAAATTATAAATATATTTCTTATAATTTTATAATTATTTAAATAAATAAATATATAAATATATATTTAAATAAATATAAAATTATAATAAATATATTTATTACCATAAAAGTGCAGATCATGGAGGTAAATCCATGATCCATAAAATTATTATTAAAATAAAAAGTGCATACAGGAAAGGAAATAGATTTAGGTTACAAATGATAAACAACAAAGTAATCTAAACATAAATCAACCTCTGTTCCTGCCACCTCTTCCACCCCTTCCACAGTGACCACCACACCCTCTTGGATTCCTTCCTCTTCTCCACTGGTTCAGAGTCTTCCATGCGCCAACCTGATCATCCGTGCCTCCATGATCAGAGTCATGATCATCATGATGGGAATCAACTGGATCAGCTATAGTGTCAACATGAATTATATCATGAACATTGCCAGTAGTGCCATGATCCCCATCTTCCAAATGCTCATCAGAGTAGGGATTTACAAACTGCTCATCACTAGCCTGTGAAACCAAAGAAGGTGCATCAATAACAGTATTTTTCATTCTAGGATTAGATTTCCTCTCATGGATCTCCATATAGAGAAAATCAAAGTTAGGGGAGTTTATAGAATCTAGCATGGAAAATAAATTCATAGCACCGGTGTTAATAGTCAATTCCACAAAATCAGTGTTAGGAGTCACTGCCATTTTGGTGGTAGGTGCATCTGGAGGCACTTGGAAACCAAGTGACAAATTAGAAGCTTCTTCATCCAAGGCATGAAGAGCCTTGGTAGCAAAAGGGGGTAGTACATAGTCATTCACAGTAGAGGCCTCCATTGAGGCTGCTATAATGGTGACAGGTTCATCCAAAGGCATAGAAACATGCCCAGAAGGGGCCTTCAAAGATGCTGCTATATCACCCATATGGATAGTCCGCTCATTGTTGCAACTAGAGGGCACATGCACATCCCCCATGTTCCTAGTTACTATAATTTTATAATTATTTAAATAAATATATATTTATTTAAATAATTATAAAATTATAATAAATAAAATTATTATATTTATAATCTTATAAATATATAATTAATATATTAATTATATATATTTATAAACTTATAAATATAATAAATATAATAAATACAATTATTATAATTTTATAATTATTTAGATAAATATATATAAGTTTATAGTTATAAATATGAATAAATAAATATTTATAATTTTTTATAATAATTATATTAATTATATATACTAATTATATATAATTATAAATATAATAAATATATTTATTATAATTTTATAATTATAAATAAATAAATATTTATTTATAATATTTATTATTTTATAAATATATATAATTATATAAATATATTTATTATATACATAAATATAGATAAATAAATATTTATTTATAGTTATAATTATAAATAAATAAATATATATTTATTATATATATAATTTTATAAATAAATCTTGATAGGTGGACTATCCCTTGGGGGGACTACGGTCTGCCTTTCTGTTCTATGTGTGTTTAATGTAATTGTACCCCAAGCAACTACAATATATATATAATTTTATAAATACATATAATAATATAAATAAATTATTAACATTATATCTTTATCAGCGCTTTTTAACACTGATAAAGATACACCTTTATCAGCACTAAAAAAGTAATGATAAAGGTATGTTTTAACAATGCTTTCTATTTTAGCACTGATAAAACATATCTTTATCAGTGCTTTTTTATGTAGTGATGATAAAAGCGTTACCCGATTTTATAAATGAATCCTAACAGTCAGCTTCTTCTTTCACACACTTCAAACTCTCGCGGAAACCGACTGCCGTCACATCGCTGCTCTTTTAGAACCCCGATTCCATTACTCTTATCAAACCTAGCTATCACTGCTCCTCCATTCTCACCCAACCTCACTTTCATAGCCCTGCCGCACCATCATTATTTCTGAACCCCACTGCTGCTATGTGCTGCTCTCCCATATCTGCACTGCCTCCGCACCACTGCTCTCCCACACTACCACCCTGCCACCGTCTCTCCCTACCTTGCCTCCCTCCTCATTCACCGTCGTCATCACCGTTTCTCCCTACCTTTCCACTGTATCTCCCACCTCCGTCGTGGATAAGGTTGTTATCACTGGTTTCTAGCCTACTACATTTTTTATTTAGTGATATTTTTACCTCTATATTTTCATCGTTTTCATCCTACTTGATGATACTACTAACAGTTATGATATTCCCCTTTGGTTTTGTTTTGGTACATCCATTCATACCCTAGATTTGAAATACATGTCTTTATATCCACACCCTACACAAAAATAGAAATAATCATTGTAAAAATATCATGAATAGAAAATTATTCTCATATATTATCTTTTCTCATTATCCATAAAGCTCCTCTTTTCTATAGAGCACATTTTTTTATGTCCCATATTTAGGCAACAATAAAACCAATATTTAGCGTATTTATTATGCATTTTAATCACCGTATTTTTGTGTTTGATTCTATAGTAAGTTGAAAAATTCAACCCTTTCCACAAATTGGGTCATTGAGGTTTTTTTTCAAATATTGCTGATTTGTTAGCAACCCTTTCCACAAATTGGTTCATTGAGTTTTTTCTTCAACTATTACTGATTTGTTCTTATGATCATTACTTAAGTATAAATTTCATTTATCTTGGAACCACTTTATTATTCTATTTATATCTACCCTCTATTTAGATTCCTAATGTACCTCCTTTTTATCTTTTATAGCCTATGGACATGATCTTTCTTATTCCATTCTAAGAGTTTAAAGCCTCTCTTAATCATCACACTTCGATCACAACTTCCTAACATCAATTTTGAGTTACTTTATTCTCTTGACTAGATCATTAAATAAATTGTTTAGGCCATCAATTATCCAGGACTATTCTTCATTCATGAGCTATACCTCAACCGGGTTTCTAGAATTTTCATAATTTTTTTATTTAAGTTTTTCAATATCCATTTTTAGTATTGGTTTTTTAATCTATTTTTTATTGGATAAAGGAAATAGATTATTTAAAAACTCAATTTTATTTCCTTATTTTATCCCTCCAAATTTTAATTTCATCAAAGGATACTTTGAGTTCAATATCAAGATCAAATATTCTATCAATTCGAACAATGTACCCATAATGGTATTCAACTTATGGCTTATCTATAACTCCCACCATGAAATTTTTTAGAGTTCTTTATAGTCCATGACATCCCCAACTATTTCCTATGATTTTCCTAAGAATGAGTACCTCAAGTTTGTCAATAATTTCCATATATCTGACTTGGTTGATACCAAAATTTAGAGAAGTAATTTAGTAAAGGAATCCCTTGAAAGTAGTTTTTTTGTAGTGAATCTTTATTCTTATTCCATATTCTTATGGATTTCCATAGTATTACTTTTGGATTTTAAATTGATCAAGTACATCATACCTTTTTTTTAAATAATTTTATTTTTAATTCTCTATAATATTCATTAGTGTTTATGAAGACATGACAATAATCCTATTCATATACTTGATTCAAAAATTTCATCAAGACAAATTGGACTTTCTCCTATACAATTTAAAAAATCAAATATCCTAGATTAAAATTAATGAAAAACTTCACCATGGATATAAAATTTCATCCAATTATTATTATTACTTATCATTCTTCCACATTTTCTAGAATGATAATATCAAAGGGAATAATTAATTTCCCTACATAGACCAAGAAATCATCCTAAATTCCAATGAAATACTCTATGGATTGGTCTTATTGTTTAATAATAACATCTACTGTATTTTTATTACTTTTCTTGAAAATATTTAGCATCATAGGCCGGATAGGCCCTTATAAATCAAAAAGGCAATTCTAGAAATTTCAAACACTGATATTGCATAGATTTCAAAAAATTATTCTTGTGTTAATTGGATTTCAAACCAACAGTTTGGGTGATTTTAAAGTGTTAATTTTTTTAGAAAATGTTGTTTTATTTTTAAAGTGGTGATTTAAACCCTGTGATCTATATTTAAAATAACCTTTTTTATCCTTGGTTAATTTTTATGTCAATATTTTGGGGTGTTTAAATCTTGTAATATTTCTAAATGAGATGGATTATTTCAAAAGGGTGTGTTTTCCCATGTGGATTGGATTTTTAAACTTATTGTGCCTTTAAATATTTTTCAATGGCTGTTTAAAGGGTAGTGTAAATTAACATTTGAGTTTCAAAGGTGTTTGGATAAAATTGGTCTGAAGAGTAGATTGGGATGAATTTTATAAATGATAAAATGGATTGGAATTTGAAGAATGTTTTGAAAAGAGAAGCCCCATTTTAAATTTTATAAAAATTGAGTTTTCATAAATGGTGTGATACCATATTAAGACCCTTTTATTATTGTATGATCATTTCATATTGTGATCCAATGTGGGAATGTTTATTATTTACAACCTAGTTTGTGCGACTTGACATAGTGGTGCTTGACCATATGATTTATTCCTTCTTTTTATGGTTTTCTTTTTATATTTTTTAAAAAGGGATTTTGAAAGGTTTTTAAAGAATGAAAAAAATAAATGGTGATTTTGAAGTGTTTTCAAAATATTTTAATAATGAGTTTAAAAACTGTTCTCAAAATAAAAAATTTAGAATGGTTTATATTTGAAAATCCAAGAATGTGTGAGTTTTGAAAATGGGGGTTTAGGCCACCATGGCTAGTTTTATGTAAATGATTGGTTTTAAAACATATTTTAGAAAACTATATGATAGTTGGAAACCTCTTTGAGTTTTGAAATGTGTATTTAAAAATGGGTGTTTATGAAATAGTTTAAAGCCATATTTTAAAAAGGTGATTTGACCAAGAGGTATTGGCCAAGGAAAAATGTTTTCTAAGTGATTTTTTTCATTTAATGAAAATATTATAAAAAGGGTTTTAAAACACTTTTCTATTTTAATACTTATTTGGTAAAAATGTATAGAAAATGTTTATTTTTCTAATATATTTCAAACTAGATTGTTTAGGATGTAATGTGAAAGTGATCTCTTAGATCTGGTAGGTTGTGGTGACCTATTGGACTTTTAGATTACACCTATATTTTATAGGTTTAGGTTTGTTCTAGATTGTTTCAATTCCTTTGGATCTTATGATAGGGACATATAGTTTGATTATGACCCTAGTTAAACATATTTTGTGTATTTATTTTGTTAAATATTAATATTATTTAATAAAATAGGATTGATATGAAAAAATAATGGATGGATGGGAATCTTCTGACAAAAGAGTATAAAGATGGAGTGAAAGAGTTCATTAAATTTACAAAAGATCATTCATACGACACTTCTCAAATCTTTTTTATATGTTTACACTATTTCTATTCAAGACTAATTAGTCCATAGGAGTTGGAAGAAAACTTTATCTATCACAAAATAGATCGAAGTTAAAAATGTTGGAATAAACACAGGGAAAAAGTGAATGTAGCTAGTGGTTGGGATAACACTATGTTTTATGGAACATATGATATGATTACAATTGTGGAAAATGAAGAAGATCATATCAAGGATGTGATTAAAGATGTAAATGATGATAAATATTGCATTGAGGAAATTACAAGGACAATTGAAGATGAACTTTGTGATTGCCCAAAATTGTTTGAGAAGTTAAAGAGTTGTGCAAAGACACCATTGTATGTTGGTTTCAATAAATATAGAGCATTTTCAGCCATACTGAAGTTGTATAATTTGAAATTAGGAAACATATGGAGTAATGATAGTTTTATGGAACTACTTTCTCTCTTGAATGACACGATCCTAGAAGATAATGAGCTACCGAGAAGAACATATGACACCAATTTAATGATATACTCGATGGGTATAATCTTTGAAAGAATACACGCCTTCCTGAATGACTATATACTATTCCACAAGGACCAAAAATCACTTACAAAATGCCCAAAGTGTGGTGCTTCTCAATACAACAAAGATGAATTTGGTCCTACAAAAGTTGTATGGTACTTTACAATCATTCTAAGGTTTGGGTGCCTATATGGAAGTGAGATGACTATAGAGAAATTGATGTAGTACACAGATAAAAGAAATAAATATGGGAAACTACATCACCTGACAGACTCTCCTCGGTGGAAGAGAATTGATCATGAGTATCATGAATTTGGAAACGAACCAAGAAACATTTATCTTGCGTTATCTACATATGAATTGAATCCTTTTGGTTTTCAAAGAGGTGCTCACAGTACATAGTCAATTATGTTGGTAAATTATAACTTTCCACCATGATTATGCATGAAATGAAAATACATCATGTTATCTATGCTTATATTAGGACCAAAAGAACCGAGTAATGATATTGATGTTTATTTGAATTAATTGATTGAGGATTTGAAATTATTGTGGGATTTAAGTGTTACATTATATGATTCTTAAAAAAATGAAGATTTTACATTGAGATCCATGTTTTATGATATGATAAATGAATTTCCTACTTACGTAAAATTTTTAGGATATAAAATTAAATGAACTCAAGGGTTTCTAGTTTTTCAACAAGGTATATAGTCAATTAGGTTGAAACATTCATTGAAAACCGTATTTCTAGGACATCGTATATTTTTACTGTGATGGAATAAGTATTGATCTTGGACGAAATCATTCAATGGAAGTTTATAATAACATAAAACACCATCTCCATTAATAGGTGATCAAATGTTTGAGAAATTAAAATATGTGGACAATGATTTTAGTAAATTAATTTTAAAAAACCTTATAAAAATAAATTGGAAAAAGAGATCGGTTTTTTTGAATTACCATACTAGAATTTTTTGTACATCATAAATTTTATTGATGTTATACATGTTGAAAAAAATGTATGTGATAGTGTCACCAGAATGTTGGTAAATTCACCTGGAAAAACAAAGGATGGAATTAAGGCAAATTTGTACATGGTTGACTTGGGAATACGAGAAGAGTTGGCGCCGATGAAGGGTGAAAAATGATATTTTCTTCCTCTTGATTCTTACACTCTTTTCAGGTAGGATAGATATTAGTTTTTAAACTTCTTTAATGATGTAATGGTTCTAGAGGGGCACTCATCAAATATCAATAACATCGTGTCAATGTCTGATTTAAAGTTAAAGGTCATGAAATCGCATGACTGCCATGTTTTGATGCAATATCTAATTCCTATATCTTTATATAGAATTTTTCCCAAGAATGTATTTCAATAATTAACAAGATTTGTTTATTCTTCAAAGCTAGATGCATAAAAGTTATAGACCCAGTGAAATTGCTGACTATGGAAATAGAAATTTTTGTCATATTAATGAATTGGAAATGTTCTTCCCACCAACATTATTTGATATGATGGTTCACTTAGTGGGAGATATTTAACTATGTGGTCCTATACATTATAGATGGATGTACCCCATTGAATGATATATGAATATTTTGAAAGGGTATATCAAAAATCAAAGTCAACCAGAGGGTTGTATTACAGAGTGATATATTGTTGAGGAAACTATTGAATTTTATACTAAAAAACTGCATAGTGCGGAAAGTATTGGTCTACCAAAAAATCGTCGCACTGGGAAACTTGTGGGTGAAGGAAGTTCTGGAAGAGATGTTGTCACAATCAATATTACAGATCAGGAGAAGTCTCACCTTTATGTTTTGTATAATAGTTTAGAGGTTTCCCCATATGTTGAAACCTATAAATAAATTCTTAGAAATTTAAATCCATCAAGGTATGGAAGATGTATATAAAATAAAAATAATCAATAGTTTATAGGATAGTTTCGGGACCAAATTTTTAAGAAGTCAGATGAAAATCCGGATTCAATTTCAGAACGAATTCAATGGATAGCCAGAGGACCAAGTGTGTATTTATTATCTTATAATGTTTATGTAATTAATGGTTATACATTATATAAAAATGAATATGGTGAAGATAGTACAATAAAAAACAGTGGAGTTACACTTATGGATGAAGCGATGCATGTTTCTAGTACTAAGGATGAAAATACAATTTATGTGAATATTTCATACTTTGGAATCATCAAAAAAATATGGGAGTTGTATTATAAAACATTCCAAGTGAAAAATTTTAAATATAAGAGGGTTTATAATAGAAGTGATATTAAAATAGATGAATTGGGATTCATGATATTTAATTTTAATAAGGGTTTAAAGAAGAACCATTTATAATGGCATCGCAGGAAGTACAAATATTTTATGTTCTAGATCCCACAAACCGAAAGTGTTCGATTGTTCTATTATCGACAAAAACCACTGAAGGGTCAAATGGAAATTCAATTGAGGATAAACCTTTCATTGGGATGTCTTAATCATTTTAGAGTGGTCCCAATGTAGATGACATTTTTTATTTCATAGGAGACCACAATGAAGGGATTTGGATAGTCGATAGAGGGTAAAATCCCTTCAGCCTTAAAAAAAGAGAGTTCAATAATTAGGTTATATTTTTTTATAATATACATCATATTACCTCATGTTATTATCCGTTAGTTATTACATTTATGTAATCTAAATTAAATGTTAAACCACTTAAACGGATAATGACTTATACATGTGCTAGTGCTCCCAATACTGAGGAACAATAGGTCTCTCAACCTATTGTTGCTCATAATGAAGAGGAATAATGACCTTCTGCATATACTGGTGCTCCCAATACTAAGAAACAATAGGTTTCTCAACATTTTTCTTCTCCCAGTGAAAAGGTACAATGACCATATTCACATGTCAATGATTACACTCTAGAGGAACATATTGATGATGTTGAATCCAAGTAAACGGTAGGTGACAAAGAACTAACGACGCAGAAAATACAGGAGCACCATAGTTTGACGGTGTTATAAAAAATCATAAAGGAAAAAATCGAAGACATCAAATATGAGTTCGGATGTAATGCATGGGGTTATCATGTTAACCCTTTAGTTATATTAGAATTTTCACTCAGAAACGCGTACCAATTGATGTAGATTTGTGGCACCATGTTGTGCCCGCACTTAAGACACTGATGTGGGAAGATATTATGGTAATATTATGATATCATTTATTTATTTTACAAAATATAATAAAATAATGAAACATTGAATTACTCTTCATCATCCCCTGCAGAGTGAATTTATAGTAGATTACTCCCCTAATAAATAAGTATTAATTCTTACTGGAAGGATTTAAAGAGGATTTCTCACAATTCTAATGAGATATCATCTTAAATATACTAAAGATAAAATAAACCTGCACCCACCACTTATCTATGCACACCTGATAACTCAAGAAGCATGAGATGCATTTACTAGACATTGAGTGAATGTGTCTTTTCGGGTACATTATGAATAGTAATATGTTGTTTGATGATATGGGTATTCATCACTTTTATTGAAAATTTTTTATTTATAAAATGAAAATTTAGTGCTGAAAATAAGGAATGAGCAGAAAAACCATCATACCCCTACCATAAATCAAGTATGGGGTATGATTCACTTGAAAAAAAAATTGGTGCATATTTTAAATCTACCGTAATACTTTTATGTGGCTTGAAACAACAACATAATTATGTTACTCCTTTTATATATAGATCGATGAATCCAAATAAAAATCCACTTTCATCGCACTCCATGTGATATAGGAGGAACATGTAAATAAATATAATATACTAATAGATGAAAACACACAAAAAGTGTCAAAAACAAGTGTAAGTATGAAATAATAAAAAATTATTTTGATTTAAATCACTATTAAATAACAATGGTTACTTATTTTCATATATTTTCTATCAAACATAGTCACAAGAATCAGAAACACCTGTACCAGATGGAAACCTACTATTGGTGACCTTGAAGCGGCCATAACAGTTTGACCACATTAGAAGTACATGTTTTGGGGTGACACCCCAAATATATTTTCAGAAAAAAATAATATAAGGATAAAGGTGAAGAAATGAAACATATGAGAGAAAGACTAGATACCCTTGAAGATCAATTTCAATGGAAGATAGAGTTTCTAGAAACTTATATGGGGGGGGGGAGGGAGTAAATAGAATAAAGAACTTAATAACAATCATTGCATGAAGATCCTACCCCACCCCCACTAGCGTTGAGGTGATCCATTCCCCTCAAAGAGCTTTCTTAGTCATGGTAATAAATATTATAATAAATTTTTCGGTGAAATGTGAATCAGAAAGAAACTGATACCTTTCCTGTACTGATATTCTATAGGGTGAAAATTACTGTGATTTATATCTATCAATACCCACCCATCACCTTGTAGTGAGGGCTACACTGTTCAATATACAAGGTGAAAGTTTACACAATAGACCACTTACAACAAGTCACGTGAGAGTGGTGATTAACGTAGCTCATGAGTCGAGTGCTAAGATACCTATTCCACTTGATGATGGTGATATTCATATGGTCAAATGAGCTATTGAAACATTCATAGTATGTCCATCACATCTTGTAAAAAATAATTTTGAAAAGGAGTTATTCATTTCCAATTTATTTTTCAAGCTAAATCCTTAACAATTAATGAAAAATGGTTTGAATCGATGAATTTTATTATAGATAGACAAAGGGAAAGGGTGAAATGAGAGACCATCTCAAAACTATCTAAAGGATGAACCAATTGATCAAAAATATCTACCGAAATCACCTTTACCCCACCCATTCTATATCTGCGTTTACTAACATTAAAGGTTTATGTGGATACAAAGTTAGAAAATGGTAGTAGTCACATAGTTCATTTTGAATAAAATATGTATGGAGAGGAATGTGAGGACTACATTTTTGTTTAGAATGTAAATGAAATCCTCGAGAATGATTAGCTATGTACCTTAGTTGTAAATATATACATGAGGTATGTTTTCATGATTTTATTTTCCAAAAGATGATATACTATGTTAATTATGACTAAATACATTTCATATTTTTTTTCAGGGGTTTATATAAAAATTTTAAGGGATTTACCCATGAATTGTTTTTGGACTTGTTAGTCCTCACACCACCTCTATATGAAAAACAAAAAAATAATCCCCAAAAAAGGAGGAAATAGTGGAATACCTGGTCAATTTGTTTGAAAGAAAAATTATAGATGAAAAACTATTCTAAATACCAATGATGCAGGGGTAAAACTATACAATTTAATAACATCAAATATATTTTCATTTATTTCATTACTTATTCCTTTTTAGGAAAAATTGGATGCTCATTGTAGTCAATTTGGATACTCCAAAGATTTATTTCCTGGACTCAATGCATGGATACCCAATAAACTAACCACAAATGATGATGTTTGTCAATTTTTAATACACTATATCCAATGTTTTAGAATTAAAAATCAAGTTATATAATTTTTATTATCTTTTAATGAGGATTCTATTATGATAGGGTGGTGAATCAATATTGTAAAAAATAAGGAATGAGGCTAGGAGTTAATCACAAGGACCCTGAAAAGTTTTACGACTAGGAAAGTATCAAGGTATATATAATAATATTTCACTATCCAAACATATATCAAAACAAATTACTTATTTTTATCAATGTTTCTGAAGTGTTTGAAATAAAAAAAAATGGAAAATATTGTGGTTATTATATTTGTAAATTTATGAGAGAGATCATATTCCATGAACAAACTAGTATCCCTGAAGAGGTATTTATGAAGATAATTACTATTTCATTTAAAATATTTATTAATCCTTTGTGTATTTATATTTTTTCAGTATTAATATGACTGTAAAAAATAATCATATTCACAAGATGATATATATTTTATTAGAAAATAATGGGAAGCATACTTGATGGAAGAATGTACAAAAATAGGATGAAGATGTGACTTCCATAGAAGTAGTGGATTATTTTATATTTAGGTTTAATTTACTTATTTTTAGTATTACTCACATAATAATTATTTTCTTATATAGATGGATTACTTTGTTTAAGTTGGAGAGGTTTGTTCAAAGATACTCATGCTCGTGATAGATATAAATTCAAGGCTACAACTGAAAATTCAAGGATAAGGTAAGGTTTTTTTAATATACTATGTTGTTATTTAAAATTAAAATTAATGTTACTAAAAATAACAAGTTACATAATATAAACTGATAAAACACATTTGTATTATTTTGATAATTTATGAAAATGATCCATGAGTCATTTATAACATGTATGAGTCAACCGAACCTCATTAAGATGCACAGTGTGGATGATATAACTTAAATCATCTATTTTTATTTAAAAATGACATTAATTTAAGTGAAAAGAACAAGTGATATACTGAAAAATAATCTAACATATTAGGATTGTTTTGGTACTTTAGGAAAATTATCCACGAGTCATTTTTTTACATGAATGAATCAACCACACCTCAATCTGACACACGATGTGATTGGTATGACTAAAAGTGCCTGTTATCTGTTTAAAATTGACATTTTAGTTTAAAACGTGTCACTCACTAAAAACCAAGCAAACACAGTATGATTTTCTTGATAATTTAGGACAACAATTTATAAGTCATTTGTGAAGTGTATGAAGTAGTATCATATCAAAACGATGCACGATGCGACCAATATGACTCAAAATGCGTGTTTCCAGTTTGAAATGACATTTTATTAAAAAAATAACACTGACATAATGAAAACTTAGAAAATTCATTTATATTATTTTGATAATTTTGGACAATGATCTATAAGTCATTTTTACATATAGGAATCAATCACACCTCATTATGATGCACTGTGTGACCAATATAACTCAAAGTGTCTATTTTTATTTAAAATTGACATTAATTTTAGTAAAAAGAACAAGTGACATATAGAAAACCAATAAAACTCATTTAGATTGTTTTTTTATAATTTAAGAAAATAACCCATGAGTCATTTTTGACGTGTAGAAGTCAACTGCACCTCAATACAACACATGGTGTGACAAGTATGATTCCAAGTGTGTCTTTTTTATTTAAAATTGATATAAATTTAAGTAAAAAGAAAAAAGTGACATACTCAAAAGTGAGAAAACATATTTGGATTGTTTTGATACTTTAGGAAAATTATCTATGAGTTATTTTTGATGTATAAGAATAAACCACACCTCAATCTGATGTATGGTCTGACCGATATGACTAAAAGTGTCCATTATCAGTCTAAAATTGATATTTTAGTTCATAATGTGTCACTCAATGAAAACCAAGAAAACATGCTATGATTGTATTGATAATTTAGTAAAATGATTCATAAGTCATTTTTGATGTGTATGAAGTAGTATCACATCAAAATGATGCATGACGTGACTGGTATGACTCAAAATGTGCGTTTTCATTTTGAAATGTCATTTTTGTAAAAAAAACAAAATTGACATACTGAAAACCAAGAAAACACATTTATATTACTTTTATACTTTAAGAAAATGATCCATTAGTAATTTTTTATGTGTAAGAATTATATTCACCTCAATACGATGCACAGTGTGATCGGTATAACTCCAAATGTCTCATTATTAAAAATTGACATTAATTTTAGTAAAAGAATAAGTGATATACTCAAAACTGAGCAAACACATTTGAATTATTTTTATATTTTAGGAAAATGATACATAAATCATTTATTACATGTAGGATTCAACCCTACCTCAATAAGACAAATAATGTGATCAGTATAACTCAAAATGTGTCTTTTTTATTAGAAATTGACATTTAATTAATTTATTCTTTTATATTAATGTTTAATTTATTTATCTATAGTATTACTAAAATAATATTTGTTTTCTTATATAGGTGGAATATTTTACTCAGGTTGAGATGTTTTTTTCAGCAACTGATACCATGGGAGGAAATTTTTGAGAGGGGATCACGAGCATCAAAAGATGAAACATTAATGTTTTTAAATTTTTGTTGGATAATTATAAATGTAATTATATAAAACACTATTTGAAATGTATATAGAATTTTTTTTGTATATACCATGGGTGGAAATTTTTTTATTCATGATTTTAATTAAATTTATATAACATTGTTTGAAATTACAAGTTTTTGATGGGTGTGCTATTATATTAATAGCACATTGTATCCGGCTAGGCATTTATTAGAACTATTTTGAGCGCTAATAAAGCCTCCCTTTATCATCACTTTAAATAGTGCTGATAAAGGGTGGCCTTTATCAGTGCTAAAATAGTGCTGATAAAGGTGGGACTTTATCAGCACTTTTGTGTGTGCAGATAAAGTACCTCCTTTATCTTCTCTTTTTTAGAACTGATAAAGGGGACCCCCTATCAGCACTGCAATTAACAAAACAATTTTAGCACTGTTAAAATCCTTTTTGCACACTGTTAAAGGGCATATGAGTAGTAGTTCTAGTTGAGTAGAAATTCACCAATATGTTTTATGGTAAAATGACATATAAGTTTTTATTGACTCTTTAAATAGTTGAGCCCTCTATCTCTAGTGCTATTAATCACACACAATAACATTTATGTCATGTAAGTTCTACATACCAAATATGATGTATGTACACAACCTCTTTCCAATGGTCTAAGAGCCAAAACCCATAAATCATAAATCTAAATCCC
This sequence comes from Viscum album, assembly GCA_963277665.1. Classification (NCBI taxonomy): domain Eukaryota; kingdom Viridiplantae; phylum Streptophyta; class Magnoliopsida; order Santalales; family Viscaceae; genus Viscum; species Viscum album. The sequence continues at coordinate 1,065,430,173 of OY728162.1, forward strand.
CAAGTGTGTCTCTCTAAGTGAAATAATACTATCAAAAAATTAGAAACCAAGAATAACAATACCATATCCTTATTAACCAGTACTTCCCCTCAAGAAAGATATTCTCTACACACTAATCTGAGGTACATCGCAAGCCTAGAAACATTCCCATATCACTAGTCTAATATATCCCCAAAATAGTAAGAACAAAAAAGAAACTTTGATACACCATGTGATATCATTTATAGGGATCTTATTCCACTTTATAATTTATAACCACCCCAGAACACTCTACTATTTCTTAGACCATTGTACACCACATGACCTTAGGTGTTCCTCCCTATACTCTAGAGGCTTCTGACTAGTAGTTAGGGTCTATGGTGTTACCGTGGGGAGACTATACCCTCATTTCAAAGTAAAAATAAAGAGTAAATAACCAAATGGAATCAAAATTAATAAACATCCATCATAGTACACATAATCAATAATAAGAATCAATAATAAGTGAGTGTAGAAGAACACAGTCATACAGATATATGGTCATACTGGAAAATAATAATGTTGATCACCCACCAGACTGATTACATATACAAGATAAACAAATGAATAAAAATTAATTAAGGATCTAATACCAGCTTTGAGACACACCTCATACCAATCTTCAATCTCTCCTAATATATCCTGCTCAATAAAGTTACTTTGAGCCTCTTTCCAACATAAAACCATAACTAGTGAAGTCTCCTCGTTACCCAAGTGTCATGGTCGCCCGATATGGGTGAGAGTACAACTCAATTGGGCTCCAAAAATTTGGTATCAAACATAACTATTAAATGAAAGGTGTTTATGTGTGATATGATTAACTGAATAAATAAATAATAACTGTATAAGTGTAAGTAAATAATAATTGTCGATCCTCAAGTTCTAATATGACACCTGGGACCAATAGTACATGTTCCAGCTAGTGTCAGAGTGTCTTTAAGCATATGTAACTCCCTAGGGAAATTATACCCTTCTAAAAACATGAGAAACCACCCAAGGTAAATATAACCATACTAAAAACCATAGTAATCCACTTAGTGGAAATATACACACCCCAATAACATAATGAAATGTTATACACTTGAGGGGTTGCATCCATTGCCCAAAACCAGATATACAGCTTCCATTACCCAGGTTTCATATCCCTTATATAGTTCCAGAACCTTATTTCACATTTATATAAATAAAAAAGACACATACCCTAGGGAACATACTACCTATAACATCATGGTATACCATATATATATACCAAGGGTACGTCCTCCCCAGAACCTCAAGTAAAAACCCTCAGATTAACCACATACCTGAACCCATATTATATATGCTAAGATAGCTTCTCAAGAACACAACCTAGGATACCACTACCAATTCCCAAGTTCTAAAGTGACACACAAAACCAACTATAAAAACTCCCCATATCTACCCCTCTTTAGGGTCAATAGGAAATTGAGGCACCCATTGAGGCCCCTAGGTATCATCATAATACAAACACCACACATTGGATCCTTGATCTCAACTCATCCCTTCGATAAATCCCATTACTCATAGGGAATATCATCCATTAGTATCACCATGATCATCACACAACCTCATTGGACTCATGGGGTAATCCACACTAGAAAAAATATAAAGAGGTGGAATAACACCCATCTCTCTTCCTAAGGTCATCCTTGGATGGTCCTCACATACCCAACCTGTCACAAAACTAATCAGGTTTTAACTACCCAAGAACCCACATGCTAGTGGGGGAAGATTAATTTCCCCACTCTCAAATCCACTAGCCTAATGAATATAATATATTTCATAGTTACATCATGTCCCACATGGGCTAATCCTCTCCATCAAATACTCTCCTCTACAAGAATTTCACTAAGGGAACCTAACTCTAGTACCCCTACATATCATTCATTCATTTCATTTACACCCATCTCGAGTCTAATAATCAATTGAAAAAAATTTACAATCACATCCTAGGTCATCAGTTCCTGAGGTATCAATTAGTATTCAAGGGTCTATTGTGACCCTTAATAATTAGTTTTATCCATTGGCAGTATCAAATAATTTATTAAATAAAAGGATGATTGAAATCATTCTAGAGACCACATATCACATGTAAATAAATAAGATTAATTTTATACTATGGTATACTCAAGGGACTACCCACCTAAATTAGATTAATTTTACTTTTAGAACAGCCTAGAAGCTCTTGCTCATGATTTCCCAAGTCCAAAACCATCAAATGACAACCCGAGGCCCTATCTCATGCCACAATTACCAATAATTAATTATAATAACTTATAATTAATTTTTAAAATCATTTTTAACAATTATAATTAATTTGAAAACCTGATTAAATTAACATAAGGACTAAAATCTCATCAATCAACCCCATCTCACCTAAACCATGACCAACCAACCATAGAAGGTCCATGGCGTACTCCTAAAACCATTTCATAAAACCCCCTATAATATGACACCAAAACATTATCAAATTTTATTTAATTTTGGAAAAATCCATAGTAAAAACATTAAGTGATTTAAATTCATTGAAATAGTGTGAAACCAAATATAGACATCATCACATGATTTCCTCTAACTACACAATATGAAATCTCTATCATAATAGGAAAATTCTACCATGCTCCGATGGAATCATCTCTCAAATTCCTAATCGGGTCACACAAAATCATAGAATAAAAATAGAAACCAAGAATGAAGGCACACATAGGTAGAGACTCAACATGATTCACCAAAAAATTCCATAAAAATTCTCCATTTACAAGGTTATTTAAAGTATGGAGGAAGGAGTAACCCTCCCCATTAAGTCATGAGTGAGAGGGAGAGGAGTGTAGGTTTAGGGATAAAGATTATAGGGGGTAAATTCCATTCCCCCCCCATTTTAATGAAATTCAACAGACATCATGGTTTTACAAACTATTCACTAACCATTAAACATTAAATTTACCAGGATACACATATGAAATTGTATGGTTGCAGGGTTTTCTAAACCACACACAAAAGTTTTGGATCACATTTTAAAATCCATTTTACTTTGTTTGATTTGGACACCTAGTTTTCCAAACTATGCACAAAACATGAAAAAATCCCCTTAAACTATACTACATTATTTTCATGATTTCTTAATAATTATGTTATAACACTTAAACAAATTCAATCCGCATAGTTTACTTACACGGTTTCTTCTAAATCTGTAGTCACTGCTTATAATGAAAAACCCTTAAAACCCTCTGAAGTCTAATATTAAGACTCCTGAGACACACCTAAGAACCTGAGGAACCATTGATCCTAAAAAACCATAAAACAAATATCCTTAGGATACTATAACTCTTATAATTACTTTCTAATATATGTTCATAAGATTACCACTACTCTAAGAATTCAAAAATTCATATTCCCACTATAATTCCAACCTGGAAAGGACATGGGGTTTTACATACTCCATGATAACAAAAAATTTACTATGGGAATTATATGGATTTATTGGGAACCTTCAACATAAATTCAAATTATTTGGAATCAATGAGTTCTTATTTCGACACTTTAGTGTGGCTTCTCAAAGTGTATTTGATGATCGTGAATAGGTGGAGGTGCTCAAAGCTATTTTTTCTAAGGAGGTTTTAGTAGGTCATTTCAAAAATCCTTGACATACACTCTTAGTGATATATCAAATGATGGGGGATATATCTCATATATTATCTATTACCTATGAGATGTTAGTTGTTATGAAACAACTGGAGCATCAATTGGAAGTTTACAAGGTTTCATAGATATAGGCTTCCATTGTAGTAGACAATTACAAGAGGCAAGAGGCTAATATGAAGTCTCAAGCTACTCAATTACAATCAAAAATTGATACTAATCATGTGTACTAGACTGAAATGTGATAAGATATTTACTCTTTATATCAATGGATAGTGAATTTAGATAATTCCACGGGGAAACATTTTTTTTAAACTTGATCAACATGTATATTTTTACTAATTGGTGAGGGTGGAATTTTGGGGAGAGAATTAAGAAAGTGAATGGCCCTTATTTTCCTTGCCTCTATTATTGAAAATAGACCTCTTTTTTGTCACAATCCAGTATTTATACCAACACACACTCACACATTTATTCATAATTATTTGGGGAATGATATGTTATTTGTTTTATGAATAAAGGTAGAAATATTTGTTTTGATTTTATTTTATGGAATAATAAATAACCATCATTCAAAAAAATAGTTTTCACATTCAGTGACTTGAAAATGATGTAGTGGAAGTAATTTCATTAGTAACTAAAACTATATTAATCTTGAATATAAAGGTTATATGAATCATGGTATAATATTCTTGAGTGAGTGGTAAGGTTTTTTGAGTCAATTATACTTCAAATATGTACACCCAGACGGGTATGGGAGGTCTGTATATGGGGCACATGTATCTTCACCCTAATATGAGGTCATAGTGTTAGATAAAAAAGAAGACCCAGTTTCCTTCATGATGTGTATGCATGGAAGGTTATAGGTGAGGTGTATATGGGGTGTATTTTTCATAACTATAAGCCAAGGTTTATCACTTTGGATATGAGAAGGGATGATTTTCTCTGAGATATGTGAACTTGGATGAGTATAGGTGGTCTATATATGGGGTGTATTTACCATCATTATAAATAGAGATCATATATTTGTATATGAGAGATGCTTTAACACTCAAGATGTTGAAGTTATTAAGGCGAATTCATAGAATATATGAATTTATCAAGAGAGGTTAAATCAACCTAAAATACAATCATTGGTTCCCTTCATAGGATACCTAGAGTGAGGAAGTATAAAGGACAACATATCTCTCTAATTTTTTATTAGACCAATAGGTCTAGTGATCATGAATAAACTTTTATTAAGGTTAATTCAAAGTCTATGGTATTTTAATATTTTTATTCATTCCTTAATTTTTTACCAAGTCACTTGATTTGGATTAGTAACTGAGAGATCTACAATTTCTCATAATTCTCATTTTGGGCTTCCAACCTGAAAAGATTTATATCGTTTTATATCACAGTTTAAGGTCTTTTATTCTAATATTGACATCTTCTATTATTTTAAGGTATTGGATTCTATATAAAGATATGGTTGAAGTTTAATGTTATATAGATTTGAGAAAAATTAGGCAGGCGTTTATGGTCTTATAGATTTGAATAAAACATGGATGGAGTTTAAGGTAATATATCTTTACAAAAAATGTGGTTGGATTTTAAATTCAAATTTTTATACTAAAATTTAGAGTGATGTGAACCATATAGTGGAAGGGAAGGCATGACCCAAAATTAACTAGTTAATTATAAAATTTAGTATATGTAACCTCACTATGGAAGTAGGGCATACAATTTAGGGTCATAATGTTGAGATGAATGTGTAGGGAGTATGAAAAGGTTCTGTAGTTGAGCCCTAGTATAGAGGATTTTGGAATACCTATATATCATATGAAAACATTAATCATTCCATGAATAATTATTATCAGTCTAGATCTAGTTCATAATGAGGGAAAACGTGGGATGACCAAAGAGAGAGGATAATAGAGGAATTCCCAACATGAACATGTGAAGGTCTTATTTTCATGAAAAAATGGGGGATATATTATATTTGAGTGATTGTAGCTGGACTTAAAATAATATAACCAAGATTAGATACATACCACATGGTAATGAGAATCAATCGAAACATAGTTCTATGTAAGAAATATGTTTTCCTGATATATATTCAAATATAAAAATAATTAAAGGTAATGAGAGGACCATACATTGGGAGGAAGTTTGATGGAGATGAAATTTATGGTTGGACCTAGGATGGGATATCTGGATTATATATATATATATATATATATATATATTAGGAATGGGAATAAAGCCACACATTGTTCTAGGAAATGGTAATTTTTATCCGAGTATAAACTTGGGAATAGAAGAACCCTACACTGTGAAATCTTATATGGATCAGGAATGCATATAAGGAGTGAAGTCATATGGTATAAACCAATCCAAGAAACTGATCAGTCATACACAATAGACCTTCATGTCATTCAGTTTAACATTTTTCAACAATTAAAACATAACATTCAATTTAATTTCTTACAATAATGACTTTAGGATAATGCCTTTATGCCAACTCGGATCATACATAGGGGATCATAAAATGGTTTTTATCCAGTTTTGAGTCATTGATGGAAACCATATATAAATTGGTGAAGTATCAAAAATTGGTACATAATATATATTTAATAAAGATTAAATTTATAACTATAACTGAGATGATAGATCCAATCATCACTATATAGATCCCATGGTAACAAGAATCATGTAATGCATAGTTCTAGGAAGGGATAATTCTTTTGAGAAGTTAGATGTTTCCATAGACATCAAATATCATTAGAAATAGATCCCTCATGTAGATTGATCTCTTATAAAATGAGGTTATCAGAGTCTATAGTTATCTATGATAGATTTTAAATTAATCATCTTAAGAAATGGGGCAAGTTGTTAAGATTTAATGGGGTCCTCTTGGTCATTGGTTATATAAATCCTATCATTTTTGAGACATCAAACAGATTTCAAGATGATTTTCAATTATACTAAAGAAAATGGAAGGGTATGCATTAATATTATTTATGATTAATCTCTCATTTTTTTATGATTATAAAGGATGGACTATACACCATATAATTTAGGTTAAGTTGGTAAAGTTCTTGTGTTGTGCAATTTAAGCTCTTGCAACGAGGACTTGAATGTGTTTATGTAAAACTTTGAGAAGTATTTCTTTAGAAAAATCATGTTAGTTAGAGTTTTGATATTCCATCCATACACTATGATTAGGGAGTATAAACTATTAGTTTAGACCTTGGGAATGATGTAAGGTCTTTCCCATTTTGATTTCATGTTTTTATGTTTCTTCCTTGGTATCATTAGTTTCATTATATATAGCACCAAATCCCCTTAAATTAATGATAAAAGGCAATATTTCTTATTGGATGCTTGGATAACTCAACCTTGGTGAACCTCAAAGTTGCGAAACACTTTCAATCTCTTCTCATCAAGACCCTCCAATTAATCCAAACAAATTTATGACCACTTGTTCTTGGTTTACTAGCCATAAATATCCATTTTAAGTAAGGGAAGATGATTTTTTATAGGTGAAACTACTTTTGTTAAATGCATTATAGAATATGGGGTCTCCTGAGTGGAGGTGAACATGGTGGTTTGGTATGTCCACAATGTATCAATAATTCTTTCTAGAAAGGTTCTCTTATTTTATATCATCAAATTCAATAGAATATTATATATTATTTTGTTTAAATCCTATATCTTCCCGTTATCAGGCACATGATAATGGAAGGAGTGGTTTGAATGAATCATATGCTTTTTGTAGAGCTTTTTTAACTCATGTTCATAGAAATTCATTCCATTATCTATGATTATGGTATAGGGTACTACAAATCTAATCATATTATAATCAATGAAGGTGATGATGGTCATCATCCCAACTTACTCTAGGGGTACCACTTCAGACAATGTTGAGAATAAATTAGGTGAAATTAGGATGTAATTTAATTTTCAAGAAGTCATTGTGGGATATGGGCCTATAACATCTATCCCAAAAATAGAGAATGGACAAGTATGATTTGCATAATATATCATCTATGGAGCTTGGTTAATGAAATTAGCATAAATCTGGAATGCATGACATCTCTTGGTGAAGTTCACGTAGTCATGCATCATTGAGGGAAAAAATTTCCAAATCCTCCTAATTTTATGGGAGAGATTAGTTCCTATTAGGTGATACCCACATGTACTTGAATGAACATTCTTCATGACTTCAATGGTGTCCCCTAATTCAACTAACCTGATGACCACCCATTTATAAATATGTTTTAGAGAGTTTTGGTTGAGTATGAACATTCATTGAGGATAAAATTCACTAATTGTATATAGATCTACTATTTTTTTTCATGTTCTTATGGAAGAGTTTCATACCATTGATAATCCATGATCAGGGATATCCAAGAGACTAACTTATGCATTTTTTATAAAAGGGGTTCTACTTGGGATGTGGCGGGAACAACTTTATCCACTTATATTATATCATAATTGATAAATGGGGAATCTACGTTTTAATGTGAAACATAAATGATTTTTTTTGCATTTTATGGATTTGTAGGGGAGGTTTCAAAATCATCTAGTACATCCATGGGGGCGTTATACTACCATGGGATATAAAAAAAATACATGATTAGTGGGATTTTTTTGTCAACTCTCATGTGTAATCAAGTAAGGGAATTAATTCCTCTTTTTTGATAGCATATTCTCTTTTAACTTACATTATAACCAACTATAAATTTAACTTGATGTCTATGTGTGAATCCAAGATTTTCAAAGATAATTATAAACCTATGATACAAGAATGGTGTTTTTCCTCATTGTTAGTATAACCTTTTTAAGGGAGGAATGAGTATGGAAGAAGTCCCTTTACAACGGTGATTAGTAAAACCCCTAAACTAACCCTTTTTTTCCTAGGGTCTTCTACATTTTTATAGTTTGGATCTCGGGTGCACTATCATCATACATCACCCATGCCAAGGATGTATTATGTATGGAGAATACCTCTTTATCGGGAAGTTCCATTTCATGAGGTACTTCCCCCAGAGTTGGATGGGTTGCTAGAAAGTTAGCGATGGACTATCCCTTAATTACTTTATGAGGCATAATCCATAGGTCTAATTATTTTAAAAATTCATCCCATATAGGAAAAAAACTATTTATCATAGGGAGATTAATGATGTAACATATTAGATCAACTCACTCCATCTAATAACTATACTGGTTCATCACAAGTCCTCAGTCATTCCTTCCCATATGCCAGAGGCTGGTGACTAGTAGTGAGGGTCTAATGAGGGATTTGGAGAGACTATAACCTCTTTATCATAGAAAATAAATAGTGGAAATAATAAAAATCATAAGGGGTGATAATCATACATCACATAAAAAATACCAAAAAATGGGTAAGATCCACAAACTAATACAGTAAACATGCCATGTTATAATAGTCTCATGTGTAAAATGGAAACCCAACAGAAAGACACAACTAAAAATTCTCAAATGGATCCTAACATCAAGCCTGGTCCCCTCATCCATGATCTATCCCAAGTCCCAAATCATCAATCTACCACAGTGAATTTTTCCTTATCCAGACCTATAACTACGAAGTCTTCTTGGGTACCAATGATGGCCTGAGAAAGGTGTGATTAGGACTCATTAGACCACCACCAACGGTATCTAAAAAACTGTATAGTCTAAAAAATAGTGTATGTATAAGTAAAATGAATAATATTCAAGGAAATAAATTAAAACATGTGATAGAAATAAACACTTATTCATTAATATATTTGGTCATTAGGTTCCACCATGATACATGAGACAACCAAAACTTCTTAAACCCATGATAAAAGTCTAAAAAATATACCATAGGTGTTAAACAGTTTATGTAAAAGAGGTTTTTTCATTAATTATATCCATTTTAGGTTCCCAAACCAGGGTTGTGGATTACCATGTCAAATATCCCAAATTCATGATGTGGAGCATCATATACAACATCCAAATTCAATGACATGGAGTGTCATGTCCAAAATCCTAAACCAATGATGTGGAGCATCATTTTCAACATCCTAACCATGGGTGTGGAATGCCATGTTCAATACCTCAAACCATCCCATTAATAAAAAATTTCCAAGGTCCAACAGAAATGACCTTTTAAAACATAATGATAAGGGTGCACCATTTTTCAACATTCATTATTCCCATGGTCTATTATATTCAATACATTTACTCAATTTCATAATTAAAAAATTTAACCATTTATTCATATATCACAATAATTAAAATTTATTTAAAAGGAATATAAAAAATTCAATATTTCCCCTTTGAACATTTACCATTTCTTCCTCTTATTAAGCCATAAATCATTTAATTCCCAAATTAAGCCAAACAACCCCTTATGCTATGTTAACATGCCAAACAACAAGTATAACCAGTTCAAACTCATAAACCCCCTATTCCTTTATTTTCAATCCCATTATATAATCTCCAAGGAATTGGTGCACCCCAGGGGTAGCCATGGGTCTGGTCTCATAGTTATCAATGGACCCAAAAGGGTCTGTGAAGGGTCTAACACATCATTTAAAGGACCAATCTATTTTCATTAAACAATGAATCAAATGCATAAAAAGTTAGTTCCATTTCACATATGGTATAAAAATGAAGAATAATGAGACTATAAGATATAACACTTAGACCACACACCTTATGCTCGTAAAAAACCCCTAGTCTAACCTCAACTTTTGATTCAATATAAAATGGAAAAAAGAACAAAAGAAAAGAAATCCTTGGAAATAGTGCTTATGAAATAGAGAATAAGAGGAATAACTGAGTTATGAAACTTCTAGAAAATAGAAGTAAATGGAATCATGGACATACCCAAAGCTTCGAACTGAAAGAAATGACACTTGAAATCCACTAGAATAAAAGGCGATACAACCTTGGAATAGGGAGAGTTTGGTTCATACCCTATACTATTGGGATTTAAATAAGGGAACAAATCGGTGATATGGATAAAATATTGGGAGGGGAAAATTGAAAAATTTCCACTTAATGAGGTGTATTTTTTGGTCACATGGTTTTCCAAAACCTTCACTAACCATGCGACTTCCTCTATCCAAGGAAACCATGAGTTTCACAGTCACCTGGGTGACCCACACAGTTTGGAAAATCATGTGGAATACATGAGAATAGATCTAGAAAAATATGTATGGTTTTCAGTCCTCCTCACATAGTTTTTAAAACTGTGTCACACAGTCATGGTGCATAGTTAGCACTAACCTTGTGTTAACCATGTTCCATGGGATATGAGGCCTTGTTTTACACTTTTTAATGTATCAAAAATCCCAAAAACTCTTGAGACCTTTTATATTCCAGATAATAATTCCATAAACCATTATAAACCAAAATTTAACCAAAATTAAAAATAAAATGTATCTCAACAAGCGTTGGGATATTAAAACATCCCCACCATAAAATATCTCATCCTTGAGATGAAATCCACAACATCACTAAGCCTCCAAGGTAAAACGTTCAGGACACTGGGCCCTTATATTATCTTCCTTATCCCATGTTTCACCCTGAAAATAGTCATTCTGTCATAGTACTAATACTAAAGGCATGATATTACCACAAATATCTTTCTCATTTTGATCCACTATAAAAATCATATGTTCCTAAAAGGATTCATTCTCCTCAACCTCACATCATCAAATTCAATCACTTGAGAAGGGCTGGGGTGATACTTCCAAATCGGAGACACATAGAATACATCATGAATAACATTATATCACTTTGTAAGAGACAATAGATACAAAATTTGACTGATCCTCCCTATAATCTTGAATAACCCAATATACTTGGGTGCTAACTTACCTTGTTTCCAAATCTAACACTGAACTTTTCTTAGAGAAACATGAAGGAATGCACATTCACTTCAAAAAAAAAAAAGAAATATGTTGATTACATTGATTAGTGTATGAAATCTATCTACACCAGGATATATTCATATTCCTACAGATCAATTACACATGTTATGATGTCTCATACATAAGAGTCATCCCTAATAATTCCGATTCTCCCACATCCATCCAACATAAAATTGATCTACATGGAATTTCATATAGTTCCTCATATGGATCCATCTAAATAGTATCTTGATTACTTTTTTTATAAGAAAACTCAGCAAGAGATCAATGTTTCTTCTAGGTTATACCAGTATTTAAGAAATATGCTATAAACACATCCTCTAACACCTGGATAGTCTAATTGAATTTCCCATCCATATGTGGGTGGTAGGATATACTAAAAAACACTTTAGTAGAAATAACCTTCAAAAACCTTGTTATAAGTGAAAAGTATAATAAGGATCATACCCCACCGTTGGTGGTGGGGTGGTAAGGGTTTTGGGGGGGGGGGGGTGAGGGGCTGGTCACGGGGTCAAGTCCCCAGGCTTGTGATTTACTGAAATTTTCTTCCTTGTGTTGTGTTTCACTGTGGAGGATGTAATTGACCAAGTATATTTATAATAAGGATCATGATATGAAACAATACTATATATAACCTAGTACAAATGTACTATCTCTCAAACATACATGTTTCCCAACTCATTGATGGTGAAAATATCCCGAATCAGTAAGAAATGGGATACTTTTGTCAACTTGTCCATAATAAACCATATCATATCACTTTTCTAAGGATTACTTGGTAAAACCACCATGAAATACATGGTAACATCATCCCAATTCAATTCTATAATGGGTATTGACTGTAGTAGAATAACAGGACACTGATGCTCAACCTTAACATACTGAAAGGTGTAGAATCACATCAAAAAACCTGAAACCCATTTCTTCATTATCAACCAAAAATTCTATATACAAAGATAATGATACATTTTGGTTAGACAAGGATTCACATCCAACTTTAAAGAATGAAACACATGCATCAAATCCTTCTGTATACTAATAGGAATGTAAACACAACCATGAACATAGATAATATCATTGCCATCGATGGTCTAGTTAGGAGGTAGCTCCCCATTATCAATGTATTAAATCAAAACTAAACACCATTGATCCTCATATTTAATCCTATAAATCCATATTAGAAGGAGGTTTCAATGGATAAATATGTGAGGGTAATCTGTTCTCACTTCCCTAGAACAATTATAATAATCTCAGCGAAAAAGTTTATCATCTTCCACTTAGAAATAAACTCCTGAACTACCCAAGTTTTTGTATTTTGATTACAAGAATCAACAACATTGTATAATTTTCCTAACAATTCAATAATATGAATATGATTATATACTTACATGATAGGATAACCATTAAACAAGCTCCTTATTAACATCATCCGTTAATTCTAGCTCATTTTGAGCTCGACCCCTTAGTTGCCTCTTTGTTTTCTATCACAATTCTTCAATAAATGGATCTACAATAACACTATTGAGTAGAATAGATCTATTTGATTGTAGAAACTCTTATTCTACCGGTGTAAAATTTAACCCCTTTCAAATTGGTCATCCAATAGTTGGAAATACCGATGACTGATTTTTAGAATGAGAATTAGTGGATATGTCATCATCACATCCAACACGATTGAATCTAGTCTCAATCACATCAAAATACCTAGAAAAGAAGGTCAAGAACTCTTGGGATATGTAACATTCAGTAATATATCCTTCTAGTAGATATTTATTCTTTAAATATTATTCCAAATGACCTAAGTACCTGATGAAAAAAATAATAAACATATTAAAAAAAATTACGCAATAATTTGATAAAATAGAATTAATCAATGAAAATAAAAATAATATCAACATACCTATCAATTGGATAAATCTATTGATAGTGTACCAGTCCACCAAGTTTAGCTCCATCAACCAAATGAATAGTCAAATGAATCATGACTATGAAGAATGAAGGGGGAAATTACATCTCCAAATGACATAACATCAAAATAATTATTTCTTGAAGTTTACAAAGCTCAGTTAGATTTAGAGTTTTTCCACAAATATCTCTAAAAAAGGTACAAAAATTAACTACAAATACAATTACTTTTTTAGGTAAATTATTATTCAAATACAATAGAAACAACTGCTCCATCAAAATATGTAAGTCATGATTTTCAATCCATGTAACTTTCAATGTTTTAAGTCAAAGCACCTTGATATATTACTTGAATATACATTTGGAACTTTTAAAGTCTTTAAAGTTCAAAGGAATACATCTTTATCATGATTTTTTATTGTAAAAATAATATAAGGATACTTGAAATTCTCATTTTCACACAAACCATGCTTTATATTCATTGAATCCAAATCCTTACGATCATTAAGGTGATCCTTCGATTTACCCTGCTCATTAGGCACTGTAAAAATTACATTTTCACAAAATTTCTTATCAATATGAATTACTTAAAGATTAAGACAGATCAAATTAAACTCCCAATAAGGAAGTTTGAAAAATATACTCTTTTTTTCCATTATTCTTTTCCAGCTTATTCAGATATTGTACCCCGTACCATTTTCCCCCTTCTTTAAACTGATGAAATTTTCCAAATTTTTTAGTGACATTAATTAATTGTCCTAAGATTTCTGAACTAGATAACACATTTAGTGAATTTCATATTTCAATATCTCCATTGAATCATGTTTTGTTAAACCTAAATTTATGAGAATCATCGAGTAATCAATGATGACACATAAAACACCATTTTCTGTTATGAGGTAATCATTGAGGTTCAAAATCAAAATCTAAAAATGGATAATCTAAGCCAGTATGAGTGTTCCAACTAGATAAGTTTACTAGTATAAAAAATTCACTAATTTTCCATATTAAAGAAGCATGAATTTTTAATAGTTGTCTTGTTGAAGCATTATATGTTTCCATTCCATCACCCCATAATTCTAAAAATTCTTTAATTAAAGGTTGAAGGTATACATAAATGTCATTTATAAGAATTTTATTTCCATGAATAATCATAAAAATAATTAAATAATCCTTCTTCATACACATTGATGGAGGTATATTATAGAGGATCAAAATAATTGTCCAGATGATATAATTTGTACTTAAAGTACCAGAAGGGTTAAAACCATCAGAATCCAATCCCAAACATACATTCCTAAGATCCGAAGAAAAAATATTGATAGAGAGAATCAAACATATTCCATCATGTTGAATATTTTGTATGTGTCATCAAGCCATCGTTACTATCCTGAGCATGCCAATTCATTTCGTATGCAGTCTTAGACAACATGAACAATCTTTGGAGGTGTGGTTTCAGAGGAAAGTAATCCAATACATTTGTATGATTTTTCTTCTTCTATTTCTTCCTAGTGTTTCATTGATTTATACTCTCACTATTTTTTATTTAATTCCATCTAATTGTATTTAATATCGTTCATTATTCTTTATCAAACTCTTCTACATAGTAAAAAATGCAATCATTAAGTCATGCATGTATCTTTGTATAATCAAGTCTAATTTTGTTGACGACTTTATTCATCTCATAGAATGATGAAGGGATATTAGTTTTACTAAATTCATCATGAAGAAACTCTAAAATCATAGAAATTTATTTCTCAGTAATTCTATAGATACACTTAATATGATACAACTTAAGTAAAAAAGACAACTTCGAATACTTGGCACACCCTTTGTACATTTCTTTCTATCCATATTAAACTAATTCATAAAAACATTCTTCATCATTATTGATGTTATGGGAAGGATTAATTTTCTTAGGATCAACTTAATGTTTTATTGATCTATTAAAATCTTGAACATTATATTCTAAAAAATCAAACGTGTCATTTAACAAAATTTGAACTGAATTTTCCTCTGTCGGGTCACTTAGTATTTCATTGATATTATTTTCATTTTTTGACTTTCCATAAAATTTGTTTCACCATGAAAAATACAAAATACATATCAAGTAGGAAAATATTTCAATATCAAATTTTCATTTACTTCATTTCTATTCAACCACCACTTGAATTTATAATCAAGTCATAAAAATTTTATTCTATCATCCACTGATCGGTTTGTAGTTGAATAATCTAAAAATTATTCCAAACACTTGGAATATTGAGGTGTGTTTTGAGGTAAATTAATCTAAATTTTATCTATAGGTATTGGATTGTATCCTCCATGTGCATTCAGATATAAAGATATAAATTTTTAATCGAATAGGTACATTCAAAATTAAATATCACCCAACTTCGCCATTGAATCTTTCATAACAACTATAAAGGAAAATGGGATGAATCAAATAATGAAATTATTATTACTAAACTTATAATATAAAAAAAATGAATCAAATAAATTATTATTTCTCACAAACACAGATGAATAATGATATAAATTAGATTACTACCACATTTTAGTGAAAAGGAAACACATGAATGTTCTAAAAGATATCATGTATGTCTTCTTAAATTGAGAGTTGGAAGATAAAGTGTCTTTCTTAGTAAAGATAAAATTATTATTTTTAGGTTAAATAAGGATATATATGGGTTAAAATAAGACTCAAGAGAATGGTATTTGAAGTTAGATACATGATTGAAAAATTTAATATTTAATGATGGAAGTGTGAGAAATAGCCTCTATATTAAATATAATAAAGATGTATCAATTTTTTATATTTTATTTGTAGATGATATTATTTTTATGGGATAAAAATATAATGGTGTATTCTACCCTAGTATTGTAACTAAGGAGTGTTTATTCCATTTAAAAATTTACTACATTGATCAATGTCTGAACCATTTCCCATGGTCTATCTAAGACCAAAAGCACCACTTTAAAAATATTAATGTAAAGTATACTTTATATGGATATCACAGACTATTGGTTATCTAAAACTGATAAACACATAATTTTTAGGTTTCTATATGTGCTTATACTTCATTCTAACATTTAAGGTCCACTATTTAATATGTTCAATCATTTTTTACTCTGAGGGGATCTAAAAAATAAAAGGATTTTTGATGAGGGGAAACATTATCACATAATTGGAATTTTTTTAGGGGTGTATGATTCATATAAATTGATAAAAAATTAGTCATTTGACTCAAAAAAAACTATACACTATAATTAATTATCCTAAAAACATGTTATTTAAAATTAAATCAATGAAACTATGTTGGATGTTCCAGTTACTATAACCAATAATTGATTATCATGCCCATAAAACATAACCCTAACTACTCTATCATTTTTGATAGATTTTATTAAACTAAATGATTCCTCACATATTGATAAAACATGAACCATTATAATAAATTTAAAAAGGGTCTAATATCTCATTTTCAAGGTCTTTATCTTTAGATTCTTTTCCAGGGTTGGTGATGAAACCATGTGTGACCCAAAACCCTACCACCAATTGTTCATGAGTTGGAAAATAGTCTCAATTATGTATATGTAAAAAATTGGAGGCATTAACATATATATATCAAAGTTGAATTCATTAATATCAAATAAAAACCATGATATTATGAAAAATCTATATTCCATAACGAAATTATATCATAAATGAATTTATTTTTTTAATTCAATACAACACAACCAAAATTAATGATTATTATAACCCAAAAAAATAACTACAAAATCTAAATAACACATTATAAACCAAAATTAATATATAAATTAATTTTGAATTAATAAAAAACAAATTCTATAATCTTTTTTATCACCCATTATTTTTCATCTAATGCTACTCAGTAATAGATTTAGGGTGATTATAGGGAGTTTGATACAACATTTAAGGGGGGTATGCCTTGCCACTGAGGAGGGGATTTGAGTTGCTGAGGAGGGGAGCTAAGCTTGGGAAATGGTGGTCAGGGGTGGGGGGTCTGAATCACCACCAGAGAGAGGGAGGTTGGAGGGGGGGGGGGTCATGTGGGTTGAGGTTGACACCGAGGATGAAGGAGGTAGGTTGGAGTGGTGGGGGGAACAGGTGTCACCGATGAGGTTGAGGGTTCAGGGTGGCACCCAAGAGGGCAGAAGAGGAGGTTGGGGGAGGGTGGGGATATATGTTGGGGTTTCATAGAAGGAGTAGGGTAGGGGTAGGAGTTTGGATTTTTAAAAACATTTAGCGAATGTTTAATTGAAACCACCCATAATTTTTAAATTAAAAAAATATAGCGAAGTTTTGATTAAACCGCCACTATATTATATTTTTTAAACCGAATTTATTTCATGGTGGTTACTAGAAATTACACTAATAAACCAACACTAAGAAGTTATTTTTTGTAGTGATTGGGCCGGTGTGTGTTGATACAACTCGTGATGGGTGTGTGTGAGTGTATGCGGGAGCCCGTCCCCATAGCAGGCATTCTAAGTCTAGTTGGGTGCATAAAACATGATAAGGAACCAGAATTCCAACAGATAATAAATTTGGAATTCCATTCCACAAGGCATTATGTGAACTTACAAAAATGACGCCTCTTCACGCGTTCGCCCACCTCACTCGCCTCAGACATTTCTGTAATGCATATTTCCACCTTCAAAATTTTAGGACTACCGCTGCATGTCACTATAATCATTTATCATCTATGATGTTGAGCTTAATATTAATAACCAAACCACCCTGAGGCCTAGAACTACCATGGATGAACATTGAGATATTGTATAACCCCAATGGAACCCATTTTGAGGAATAAAATACCCCACATGATGATAAAGTTGAAACAACTAAGGTTACATCATAATCTTCCAATCATATGGAACTTGGAGATCTTGATGATGAAATTACATGAAAAATATCTTGGATCTCATGTTTCATGGCATGGTCTAGGGAAAATGGCTTCATTTTTGTCACTATGACATGTGGGATTAATCTATAGTCAAGCGTTGTGGTTACATGCAAGGAAATTAGGAGATGGGTATGTCATGGACAAAAGGAGAAAACTGAACTTGAAATGTATATCTATGAACCATAGTGAGACTCAACTATAGTGAATAGGGAATGATGGATGAGGAAACAACTGTCAAAAAACCATGCAATCCGTATTGCATACCATGGTCAAGCACTACATGCCTTCATAAAACTAGATAAAGAATAAAACGAGTTATTATACACCCATGAATGGTTACCCCATGGAAAGAAGGTGGAACCTAAGTGTAAAATGGATCATGTTATACTATAGTACATTTTTAGAAGATATTTTGAGGGATTACAAACATGGGTAACAAGCAGATAATGATATGGAAATAAACTAAAAATGTTCAAGAAACCTTCATCTCATGCACATGTTCAAAGTAAATTTTGAAGGAGATTCCATATATAATTATCCTGATATCTAAATGGAAGATAATTATGATTCAAATTATGAATATGGGTTAAACCTCTCTCATGAATAAAAGGATATATTTTTAAGAGAGGATAGATTATCACATGTGGGATAATGAATGGAGTTATCCAATTAAAATTAAAGGAGAAAAGGGATAGACGATAGAAGGTTTTTAAGGGGAATATATAGTATATATAAGAGATTTCATTACCTCTAAAGATAAAGGAAATTTGTTGTGCAAAGTGGGGAGCTCAAAAGATCAAGGGTGAGAGGATTATGGGGGAGGATCTAATAGATACTTCCCAACATTTATGAGATCATCTTTTCCCCCATTTTTATTTTAATATATCTTCTACCCCTCAAAAGTTTATTGCCCCTTATTTAATAGATGGGTAGAAACATAAATTGATTTAGGATGGCGTGGTGAACCACTTTTTGATGTCTATTTCTAGGATCTTAATTTGAAAACATTATTCTATTTTCATTATTAATGTATTTTAATATTTAATTTCATAGTTTAATTTGAGCGTGACTATGTTTTTAATTTATTAATCTGGTTTATTAATTATTACCTTGATTAATGAATTCTTATTTCCCTCTATTTGGTTTTATATCATATTTATTGACTGGTATAAGGTTGTGTAGATAGTGTTTAGTGATTAGAAAATGTGTGAGGAAGTGGTATTGATCCAATTTGGTTTTCTTGGGAATAATATTTTCTAATTGGGTATTACCTAAGAAAATAAAGGGTAATTCATTGTGGTTTTTTCATATAGTAATGAGATTATTCCAAGTCAAGGATTTTTTTTGTATTATTATCACTTTTATGAAACTAAATCAAGGGTGAAAATAAGAATAAACAGTGAAATATTTCATTAAATTAGTTAATAATGATAAGATATTTATTTTAAAAAGACAAAAACATCACAAATGGGAAGCTAAGCTTAACCTGGTCACTTGCCTCTTGATTTAGTGCATTGGATTTTTGTTAGCTAGTTCAATAAGATAAAATCTACTTATTTTCTTATTGCACCCATGACACTGAATTTGGGCACTATAATTTGGATATAACATAGGTTATTACAAATACTATATTTCATAGGAAATAAATTAGCTTTTGTCACACCCTATAATAGGTGTGAATCAAAACTTGACATCATTATTGGGGAGCCAATTGGTCTTCCATTCATTATTCATTTTCACATTTTGTAAATAATTTCCATTTTCTTATAAAAAATAGAAAATAATAACTTTCCATGTTATATTCAAACAATGATTATACTGCATGGATTGATTACCAATAGGTTTAATAATAGGAAAAAATGGACCACAATGTTATAAGATCTTGGTTTCAAAGGATTAGTGACAAAATTCAGGACATTGAGAGAAAAATAAAATAGCAAGCTAAATAATTCCATACATCTCATGAGAAACAACCAAAGTAAGAACCCAAGTCAGTTGTGGATGATATTTCCCCACTCATTTTTTAAATTAGAGAACCCAAGGATGCCAAGAATGAAATACTTAAAGATCTATTCCACCACTATCTACCATTTATAGTGGAGATTCATGAATAATATTTTCCTACTGATGTATGTATGGTAGATCAATAAGATTTGAATTAATTTTTGAGTAAATATGAAAGTAATTAAAAAAATGATATACCTATCTTTAAATAAGATTAATCAGCACCTATATATCTCTCTATGGCCATGGAAGAACAAACAAACAAAGTTTTTTAGTTAGAATAAAGATCGGAGGAGGCTGACTACCAACCTTCATTTGATACAACTAAACTCCAAGTGGGTTTTTAAAATTAAAAATCAATTAATTCTAAACCAACTAAGGTAGATAATCCTTTATTTAACTCAATTTAATTCAATTTCACTGAAAATTAATTGAGTATTATATCTCTATATTAAAAGTTTTCAGATTTTTCCAACACATAGAATAACTTGGAGGAAGATGATGGAAAAGAAGTTTCACCTAATTTGGAACACATGAAGCTCTTAAACATGTTGAAAATTTATTAGAGGGAGTTGATGAGGATATCTAAGTGTATTTTCATAAGGAAACAAAGACACAAGATGCTTAAATTAAAGGGGAATACTTTGATTTTGATTCATCATGTTTTTTTAAATAAATTTATACATTTAATTTCCTTTTGATTACCATTTTGGTGCAGTAAACCTTAAGAAATCACTGGATAATGAATATGAGGTTGTTCAAGTGGCGACTGAAAAAGAATATGACTAATATTTTATCCTACCCCAACCATGAAAGTTGTATCGCTTTACCAAGGGGGTGTATTTGGTGTAATCTATTAATGGAGTCCTAAAAAACAAAAAGGAATGAATGAAAGTTAAAAGTAATAAGTGTTGGTGGTTTAAGTAAAATAAACTCCACCCAAAATTATATTTTAGATAAGAGTTGGTACAACCTTTTTTGAGGTATTCAAAAACCAAGGGCCCACTTGGGGGGATCAAACCATGATTTATCCTTATTTTTTTCTTTTTTAGAAAGTTAGTTTTTGATTTATTTCTTAGGAATTAGTTTTTTTAATATAACATGATACAACCAAATTCCCCTATATTTTTGAGATTTAAAAGATAATTTTCATCCCCACACTTATACTTTTTTCTCTACTTTCATAATATATGAGACATGAATCTCTTTAG
Source organism: Viscum album (assembly GCA_963277665.1). Taxonomy (NCBI): domain Eukaryota; kingdom Viridiplantae; phylum Streptophyta; class Magnoliopsida; order Santalales; family Viscaceae; genus Viscum; species Viscum album. The sequence continues at coordinate 1,065,451,812 of OY728162.1, forward strand.
AATCCCATGATTCCATGTTTTATATTTATATTTTAATTATATTTAATGAGTAATAAGGAGAATTGGATGACTAAAGTAAATTATAACATGTTAGTTTAATGAATCATGATTCAATTAAATTAGTTTATTCATATAAATTAAATTTTCTAACCATTTTCATAATTTGAATTTTTTAAATTAATATAGATTTATATATTATTTTTGTTGAATTCCATGAGTGGTTGTCCTGAATTTTATGTTTTCTATTATTGATATTATTTATAGACCTTATATTTCTAACAATATCTTGAAAATATTTCTTGATAGATATTGGGGCATGCCACTAAATAGAACTTTCATTGGAACTTGTCGAACCTATGATTGTACAAAGTAACATTTAATATGATTGATACATTTTTATTAATTATTTATTATCATTGATACAATATTTTATATCAATCCATGTTTATCCCATAGAAACCATGAATGAACTTCTTAGGAATGGTCTACAATACAAGCCAACATTTCACATATCTACCCTACTATATGTATTTTTCATGATATTTTTAAGTTGAAGTGCAGGGATAAGGGAATTCATGGTGTAAAGGATTCAATATGTTGAAAGGAATAAGTATGGGGGTTTAATTTTGGGTAATATTAATATTTCATATTCATTTATTTATTGTATTTCATTTCTACTCCTCTTGAAAAAAAATGAATTATTAGTTTTAAAAAATGAAAAAATAAATAAAAAATGGGTTGTGACTTGGGAGAATAAAAAAACTATTACCAGATAGATGATTTTATCATATGTGGTTAGGTAGTGGATGTGAGATTAGTTTGAAGAATAAATTTCAAAAAATTAAAAATATGAAAAATTACATTGAATAAAAAGATACAAATTATCGAAAATCCAAGATGGTATAAGTCATTCATTATGATTACATCGTTTCATGACCTTAATTTGAAATTGATAAGTGGAAGTAGTCACTTTAAAAGAGGATATTTTCATTACACTTTACATTTTATATCATGCATTATGATTTAGTGATAAAAATACTCTTTGAGCCTTAATGTTTTAAGCATCACTACTTACCTACCTTAAGACTCAAATTCCTTTGAAATTTAATTTTATTGTCCTCATGATTTCATGTGATTTTTCCATTTATAAAGTGGGTAATATAGGTCCTTTTCAATCTTATGGAAATGGATATGTATTCAAGGTATGATCATAAATCTAGTTTTAAATGGTATATTGAGTGATGATAGAAATGTTTAATGGCGAGGTAGATAAAGAATTGGAATTCTTAGTAATAAAACATTATGGTATGTAAATGAATGAAAATATAAGATTCACTAATTTCAAATGGGAGAAAGTAATATGCATAATTGACTTTGTTTCTTTGAAAAGTGTGAATTTCAATTGACATTTTATGTGGAAATTAAAATTTTAGTTTCCCATTGATAATAATTTTTTTATTTCCATGAATTTAAATATTGATAACATGATGTTCCTATTTTATTTATTATTGTGATTGAATGCTTGAGGAAAAGAACGATTTCAAGTGTGGGGGAATTTTATGTATATAATTTTAACATGAAAAGTTTAATTAGAAAAAGTAATTTCAATATATTTTACAAAATTATATTAACTATTTAACAATTTATGGGTATTATAGAGATTAAATAACATTTTTAGAAAAAGCGAAAAAAAGATGTTTTAAAAATAATTTTAATTATCAAATAAAAATATCTATATGATGAATTTTTTACAATTGTTTTGTAACATCTTGGATTTTTGGAGAGGTATATAATTTTAAGTTACTGTTAAAAACCTATAATTTTATGATAATAAGGTAATATAATGGATAAGGAGAAGTTTGGGAGCGTTTGAGGCTTGTATAGAGCCTATATATCTAGAATTTGAGAGGGCAGACTGAGCTGAATGGTTAGTGGTAATCGTGTGACTCAAACGTGCAAGCCACCCAATGCACAAGGGAAGAAACATAGTTTTTCTACAACCATGCAAGCCAAGACACACACTAATGCAGGATTATATACTTTCTTGATAGATCCATTTCACATAGATTGTATATGGTTAGTCAAACCATGCAATTAACCTATGTGAGTGGGGTACTTTGGTAGTGTTGGGCACACAGTTGGTGCACAGTTTTTCCCACCATGTGGAAAAACTGTGAGAACACTTAAATAAGGGTAAAATTACATTTCCCCCATGAATTTTTTTTAAACCCTTAACTCCATTTCTTCCTCCTCCACTGGATTTCCCTAATGTATGGAGCCCTCCTTCCTCCATTATCTTGGAATTTTGATAACTCCTCATATGATGTTTATTTCCTTCACCATCATGTGCATTGGATTCCTCTCGATAATCTCTATAATCCACTTCCTTATATTATTAGTTTTTTATTTCTATCACTTGCACTATTTTTTTGTGACCTAATTTTCCCCATTTTAAGGGAATTTGATGATTCTTCTGATATATCCCATTCTAGATTAATTCAATGTCAGATGTTGGATGAAGAGAGCACTATGAACCTAAGGTAGGTGGTCTATCTTATTTCCCTCAAGTTTGGTTTCATTTTTTTAGTAAGTCATTGCGACACATGCTGTAATTATCTAGAAAAATCCCTAAAATGTTTAATAAATTAAATTGAATGGTTTTCCATGTCCAATACAACCCTAGATAACGTTAAATCCCCCTTGGTTGATCTTCTTAATGCGATCCACCCCAAATGGGTGTGCCTTCATTGGAGACCTATTCCTCTTTCTCCTTATATTTCTTAAAACACATTTTGAGGTGTGTATTCCCTTGAAATAAATATTTTTGTAATGTGGATTGAATGAAAGATGATATTGGCCATGAGTTAGGACCTATACTATATGCCTAGTTTAACAACTTAATTAAATCTTTCATCCAATTTGATTAATTTTTTATAAGTGAAATGCCTTTCTAAATGGATGAATTGTGATAGCTAAGTCATAACTCATGTCCAAGCTCAGAGAGATACTTGGTTCCTTATGGGATTTCTTGGATAGGAACATCAAGCTTTGTAATTAGTATTTATATATGGTTTGTATGTATGTTGGGAGTGATACTATGTATTTCTAGTATGGGATCATCATGTGTTTTCCTTACCTCTATGTGAACGATACTGATTCCCAATGGGAGACACCATGGATTGGCTCGGTGGCTATATGGTTATACCAAGTCACAAGTGATACTCAGTCCCCTATGTGAGATACCAGAGACAGGATCAAAGATTTAATTTCATGCCATGTGGAGAGTGATAGTAGAGATTCCATTTATGGATTGCCTTGAACATACTCTTATAGTATTTTACATTTACAGTGACCCTAGATAGATACTTGGGATTCCTTCTAGATCACCTTGGATAGGTTCAAGGTGCCTCTTCTTAAATTCTAAAGATGAATTTTAAATTAAATAATAAGAATGCATAGCTAAAATTTTGGGGATGCATCCATGAAGACAAATCACATGTTTAGGGATGTTCCTTCTTTTGATTCTTTATTTATGATGACCCATTTATTAATTATATCATACTTGGATAGGTCACCATGGTTCAGAGACAACTAGATTAGGCTAAAGACAGTAGAGTTGGACATGTATCCCAATAGAAACTTAGTCCTATGTATATTATTTACTTATTTCCTTGTATTTATTATTATTACCACACTCCTCATTTTATATGCACTGATAGGATTAATCTAGACACCATTGTTGGTTTCATATTGAGTATATCTCACACCTTTTATGGACCGACTTTGGTGCCTAAAAATACTTCATGGTTGAAGGTGTTGATAAAGGGAAGCATCTAACTTCCAATGTTTGATTCTGATTCCTAAGATGGAGTACAAGAGCAGAGGACTGAGCCTATGCTAATAATTACAATACTAACAAACTTTGTTATTTTTAAATTTTGTTATAATGTGGAATATGTCTATATCTCCTATATATTGTTTACTCATTTTTTATAGCTGCAAGATCATCATAAACATTTTATATCTATTTATTATTCATATTCAACCTATTTATTTATTTTGGATGTTATTTATTTATTATGTCGGTGCTTATCATTTTTATATACCACTGTGTTACACTCTGATAAATGAGGGAATCATATCCCCACGAATACACCTGATTCCCTTGCTACTTATCATAATCCTATAACATACACGGAGGTGTGCTTGAGGTCACGTGGACAACCATCAAGGGGCACTACTACGTGAATTTTAAGGTAGGATGCTAAAAAGTGGCATCAGAGCTTATTTTTTTTGTATTACTTTTTTTGGTATTATAAAGGAGACTAGGATATAAAGGAATTTGGTAATGAGCATGTGACTGGGAGTAGCTAACTCATGTATGGGGAAAACCCAAATGACCTAGGATGGGTTAATATTGTTATTAGTTGTGCTAGTTACAGTTTTATGGATTTAACCATTGGGCGACACACTTGTTTTGTGATATTATTTTTTAAATTATTATGATGAGATTTCTTTTACCCTGGTCTGATGATATGAGGGCGTATCATTTCATGCATAATACTATCACCATAGAACTTAAATTGCATGCATTATTCCATGCCATATTTATATTTCTGTGTGCATTGCCTGTATTTCATGTGCTTATTGTGTGTGCCTTGATTGTTATATATTGAAATGTGCTAACATTTATTTTAGGGTTAACATAATTGGATTAATTAAAGTACCTACATCAGTCTAAATGGTGTTTTCATGCATATTTTGTTGATGAAACATTAATTAACCAATTATTCCACATTTGAACCATGAACCAATGGTTTTACTGGCTGAAATATTAATTGATTTGATTGATGAATTCCAATGAAAATTTAAGAATCAAGTAATTTTATAAATTTGGAATGAGAGTTCAATCAATCAAATCATCATGCATGACCTATTACATCATAATACCTAACTTAAAGGTCAGTTCATAGTTACATTATGTACCAATTTCAATTTATAAAGAGTATGGAACTTTATAAATTTTGAGTTGGTGATGAAATTAACTGGATTGATATATCAATATCCAAGTAAATAAGAATGAATTTCAATAAATTCAAAATTTAAAATAAAATGGTTACCATTAAATGGGGATACCAATTGTAAATTAATAATTTTTTTCCTCTATAACTTGAAATTGAAACTCCATATAATGGAACCTCAGTTATTGTATGTGAAACCTTGACCCCAACCCGACCATAGTAGTGGGAAATAGGTCGTTTCTCAAGTGATCTGTTCTAATCTTTCATGTCACCTTGGTCTGACTTTAGGAGTAGGCAGAGTGGTGTGATTCATTATAAGAAGGTTGTGTACCAATCCATTCTTGATTTTTCTATTTTATATCTATTATAAATATTATCTGAGGTGTACAATTGGAAATTATATAATTTTTCTACCTCATTTTCCTCGAGTAATAAGTTAGGAGGGTGGAAACAATTATGCTCTAGAGATGGTGGGCCTAGAGTCACCAATATTACCTATTATAGTGTCACCTAAGGCACATCTTACAGATCTTCCACTGAGTGTCGATTCTCAATTTTGTGATAGTTTCTTCCACTTCATGCAGTTCATAAAAGGAACTTTTTTACCTTTCTCTACAATGGATGAGTAGATGTGAGAATTATAGTAGCAACATCCTCACACCTTTTTGAGGTATGGAGGTCCTCAAGCTACTGAGTCATGGATGGAGGACATAAAGTCGATCTTCGATCATCTAGAGATGCCTCTGGAGTGGAGGTTTAGGATCACTATCTATATGCTATGTGATTTAGATAAACATTGGTGGGAAGTCTTTACCCAGGATGAACATCCATAGGTTATGGTCTGGGCAGGCTTCCAGATAACCTTCTATGACTACTTCTTTCCCCAGACATTGTGACTAGACCATTATTGAGAGTTTATGCATATTCAGTAGAGTTCTATGTCAATAATAGAGTATTTTTCTTTCTTCACTATGATCCAAAAAATTTCACCCACTTTGATCAATGATAAGATGATGACCGTGAGACATTTTGAGGATGGGCTTGCATATTCCATCCAATCACATGTGAATTTTTTTGGAAGACCACCATTTTAGAGATAGTAAAACAACCCCTCATCACATAGCAGAACCTGAGGGAAGCTGAAAGTGGGGGCCGGAGAATTTCATCCACTAGGCAGTGATATGGTTTATGTATCAGCAAGAAGTGATGTTTTGAGGGTGCATGTGGGGGAAGTACCGGCCAGATGGAATGCACCAACAACTATGAGGTATTCCACAAATGTGGAATGTTAGGCTATAAGAATACCCAATGTATAAGGAACCTAATCGAGAGTCGATCTTGCAGCAGGATTGGTCAACTGTAGTATTTTTGCCAAAATTTCCTTCCTGTATCTTTTGAGAAAGGATCTGTACCAATATTGATATTAGGTAAAATATCAGTGGCTCTATGTTAGGCTAGGATATATTCTACTACTGGAGGATCAGGATGAGGATGTGGATGTGGTTAAGGTATTCATACCTCATAGATTCATCTCCATTAGAGAAGAAATACCCAGGTTAGTCAGGTTTTATCTTAGGGATACAGTTTGGGACATATATATGCAGTGTAGACTACACCTGAGGAGTAGAGTGCAAGGCCTTATATGGTTATAGGTACTATTATGGTAGCCTCTATTTTAGTTTTTCCCTATTTGATACAGGTGCATCACACTCCTTCATATATGCAGCAATTATGGAAAGTCTGAGCCTAGAGGAAGTATATTTTAGTAGCATAATGACTCTCAAGAAACCATTAGGGATCCGATCATAGGGTATATGCTAGTGAAAGGAGTTATAACTTGAGATAGGTAGGTTCCATTGGAATTTATTTTTCTTTGAGATGACTGGATTCAACATCATTATTAGTATGGACTTGATTGTCCCTTATCATGATCATGTGGATTTCTATCTCTAGAATGTGTACTTTACATCACACGAGGGTAGTGATTATATTCATACGGTAAAATGTGATATATGGGCAAGTTAAGATGAACCCAATCAAACAAGGATAAGTAGAGTTATATCCTAGATGGCCAGTCTCTTAATGATCGATTAGGGAATGAGGTTTGTGGAATTCCCTCCTTTTTTGGATCACTTCAGAGATGCCTTCCCTGATGAATTCTATGGTTTACCTTCTATGAGAGAGGTGGAGTTCACCATCTATATAGTTCTAGTTGTGGCACTAGTGTCCATTCCTCCCTATAGGATAACACCTAATGAGCTTCAGGAACTTAAAAAGTAGTTGGAAGATTTATAGGAAAAGGGTTTTATCTGACCTAGTACCTTGTCATGAGGTTAACCGACCATTTTTCTCAAGAAGGTAGATGGTACCCTTAGGTTGTGTTTGTATTACCGATTGTTAAAACAACTTATGGTGAATAATTGGTATCCACTACCTCAAATAAAAGACCTCTTCAACCAACTCTGAGAGTGATAATTTTCTATAAGATTGTATTGATTTTGGGATACCATCAAGTTCCTGTGATACCATCAGACATACTGTGTATGGTGTTATGAAGCAGGCACATCTTGTATGAGTATTTGGTTATGTTTTTTGGGATTATGAATGAACCTACAACTTTCATGGAGTTGATGAATTAGGTTTTCCACCTATACCTGGATTCATTAGTGGTGGTATTTTTAGATGACATATTTGTGTATTCTCTCACCATAAATGACCATGAAAACCATCATGATACCTTAATGAATACACTGAGAGAGCACCAGATTCATCTATGATTTCTTGCACTTATAAGTGCCTTTAATGATCATAACTAATATAGGGTTGGAATTCTTATGGTCCAAATATTTTGTGATATCCTTATAGGATTTAAAAGGGAGACTGATTTTAGCACCGATCCTGATTATTCTAGATCTAAGAATAAGCTATAATATCTACTAGATGCTTCAAGTATTGGGACCAAAGATGTTATGATAGTGTACGAGTCTCACCAGCTGATTCCTAACAAGAATAATTACCCTACATACAACCTCGAGCTAGCATTCATTCTTTATGACTTACACTATTGTAGGAACTACTTATTTGTTGAGTGGTTCATTGTTTACACAGATCATAAAGCATCAAATACATCTCTATGAAGCATGAATTGAATATAAGACAGTGTAGGTGGGTGGAATACCTGTAATAATTTGATTTTTAGATTACTTATATACTCATAAAGGGAAATGCTGTAGCAAATGCACTGTATTGGATGACTTAGAAATAGGCCGTCTGGTAGGCCAGTAATGATTGGAAGTTGATGGTCATATTTTCTAAGATGCACCTGAATGTTCATGAATGGAATGGGAAGACTATTTTAATATCTTTAGTAGTGACCTACTCCCTTTTGATGCGATTGAATATAATACAACTTTTATACCCCAATGGCCTTATACTAAGGGAGAGTGTCTCAGGTGAGAACCCACATTTTGGTTGGTTTGTTTATGAGAATTAGATCCTACTCTTCTGTGGATATATCTGGGTTCCTTTCGACATATAAGAATAGAAATTGTGGAAATATCATGCCACTTTTTGGGAATTTCACCCAGGTCTTACCAAGATGTACCAAGATATACATCGTTAATATTGGTGGTTAGGTATGAAGAAGCAGATTACAGGTTTCATTACAATGTGTTCCACTAGTCATCTGGTGAAGGTGGATCACCAGTGACTTTTTGGACTTCTACAGACTCTATCCATTCTATAGTATAAATGGAATGATGTCACCATGGATTTCATGATGGGTTTTCCAAGATCCCCTCGAGGTAGTGACATATTTTGGGTGATCGTCGATAGGTTTACCAAGGTCACACACTTCCTACTGATATGAGAGACCTTATCATTTGATTGGCTTGATAGGATTTATATTTAGAATATTGTGCACCTTCATAGAGTTACCCATTCCATCATATCAGAACAGGATTCTTGGTTTACACCACATTTTTGGTTGGGGCTATAGAAGGCACTGGGTTCATAGGTGATCTTGAGTACAACATTCACCCTCATACCGATGGGCAGTCCGAGCAGAAAATATGGGTTTTAGATGAAATTATATGGGATTACATCCTTAATTTTGGAGGTTCATGGGAAAAACATATACCTCTCATTGAGTTTTCTTATAATAAAAAATTTTAGGAAACAATTCAGATGACTCCCTATAGGGCCCTTTACGGTGGACTATTATAGTCACCTCTATACTGGTTAAAGGTAGGTGAGGAAACACTACTAGGTCCTCATACCATTCAGGAGACTTTATATAAAGTGTAGCTAATTCAGAAACATATGGCTACAACTCATTCGAGGCATAAATCTTACACCGATCTTCACTACCAATCTTTGGAGTTCGAGGTTGGACATCGGGTATTTCTGTAAGTTTTTCCTACACTGGGTCATAGATGTATATGGAGATAGGTCAAGGTATCACCCAATTACGTCAAGCCTTTTGAGATTATGGAGTGATTCATGCTGATAGCCTATCGGTTGTAGGTATCTTAGAGGTACCATTCCATGCACACTATCTTCCACATATTGCTGCATGAACGATATCAAGTTAACCCATCCCATTCATTTGACCCTAAGAAGATCTATATGGATTCATATGTGTCATTAAAGGAGTATCTAATACGTATCATTGATTAGAACACAAAGGCTCTCCAAGACAGGTTAATCCCATTGGTCTGGGTGCTATGGAATTATAGTTGTGTTCAGGAAAAAACTTTGGAGCGGGAATACAATGTACATGCTCAATGGTTAGAACTTTTCTCTAATGATTCTTTTCCACCCTTGGAAGGGAAACTCAGGGATGAGTTTTTTTAAGGAGGGGAGGTTGTAATGTCCCAGATTTTCAGAGATGTATAAAATTTTAAGTTACTATTAAAAACCTATTGTATTATTCCAATAAGGTACTCTAAAGGATAAAGAGTATCTTAGGAGAGTCTAAGACACATTCAGAGCCTAGAACTATAGAATTTGAGAAAGTATATTAAGCTGCATGGTTAGTTCATGATTAATGATAACCATATGACTCAACCACGTGAGCCACCTAGTTAATATGGACGGATAAATGGATTATTCTCATTTTTACAAGCTAGACCACACACCCATGTGGGATTGTAGACTTTCTTGATAGATAAATCTTGTACGGATTACACGTGGTTAGTCAAACTGTGCACCTTGCCCGTGTGAGTGGGGTACTTGGGTAGTATTGGGTGCACGATTAGCGTACAGTTTGGCTAACCATGTGACCAAATTGTGTGACCCCATAAATAATGGGTAAATTACATTTTCACCCCGAAAATGTTTTTAAACCCTCAAACCAATTTCTTCCTCTTCTAGTGGAAATCCCCTCAGCACGGATCCCTCCTTCCTCCTCCATCTAGGGATTTTGATACCACCCTCTTACGATATTAATTTCCTTTACCATTGAGTGCATTAGATTAATCTCTATAAGCTCTACACTCCTCTTCCTTCTATTCTTAGTTTTATTTATGCCTCATTTTCTATTTTTTTGAAACCTCATTTTCCCTATTTTTAGGTCATTTGATGATTCTTTTGATATCTAGCATTCTAGGTTGATTCAAGGGCCAACACTGGATGAGGAGATTTCTATGAACCCAAGGTAGGTGGGTTGGCTTCATTCCCTCAAGTTTGGTTTAATTTATTTAGTGTTCCATTTTTCCACATGTCATAATTTTTTGAAAACACCCCTAAAGTGTTTAATAAATTAAATTGAATTATTTTCCATGTCCTATATGACCCTATCTAGCGGTGAATCACCCTTGGTTGATCACATTGACATGAGCCACCCTAAATGGGTGTACCTTCTTAGAGACCTATTTCCCTTTCTCCTTGGATTTCTTAAAACACCTTTTTAGGTGTGCATTCCCTTGAAATAAATATTTTTCTAATGTGAATTTAATTAAAGATGATATTGTCCATGAGTTAGGTCTTATAACTTATGCCTATTTAAACCAATTAATTAAATCTTTTGGAAAATTTGATTAAAATGTTATAAGTGAAATTCCTTGATAAGTGGATTAATTATATTAGCCAAGACATACATCATATACAATCCAAGAGAGATACTTGGGACCTAATGGGATGCCTTGGAAAGGCTTGTCGAGCTTTGTAATTAGAATTTGTAGATGGTTTGTATATACTCTAGGAGTGATACTAGGTATGCATGGGATAGGCTCACCATACATTTTCCTTACCTCAATGTGAGTGATACTGGTTCCCTAGGGGAGACACCATAGACATGATTGGTGGCTATATGGTTATACCAAGTCACAAGAGATACTCAGTCCCCTATATGAGATACTAGGTATGGGCTTGAAGGGTTGATTTCATGCCATGCCAAGAGTGATATTATGGATTCCATTTATGGATCATCTTGAATAGAATCTTATGGTATTGGGAATTTAGAGTTCCCTTATTTTGATACTTGTGAATCCTTTCAGATTTCCTTTGATGGGATCAAGGTTCCACTTATTAAATTCTAATGATGACTTTTAAATTAAATAATAAGAATGTGTAGCTAAAATTCCAAGGACGTGTCCACCAAGACAAATAACATGATTGGGGATGTTCCACCCATTGATACTTTATTTATGATGACAAATTTATACATTATATAATACTTGTAAGGTTCACCATAGTTCAAAGACATCTATCTTTAGCCAAAGAAGGTAGAGTTGGATGGGTATACCCTAAGGAACCTGATCTGATGTATATTATTTTTTATTTCTGTGAACTTATTATTATTGGAACACTACCCATTTTATATGCATTGACTGGATTGATCTAGAAACCATTGGTGGTGAACTACTGAGTATATCTCACACCTTTTTGGGGCCTCCTTTGGTCCCTAAGAATACTTCATGGTTGAAGGTGTTGATAAAGGGAAGCATCTAACTTCTAATGTTTGATTATGATTCTTAGGATGAAGTACGAGAGCAAAGGACCGAGCCTATTATCGTGATGCTAGTAGTAGTATATTTTGTTCTTTTTTTTTATAATTTGGTATATTCATGCATCCCATGTATCCCATGTATTAATTTTATATATCCACATGATCATTATCATCATTTTGTATTTATTTATTATTTAGCTTCATCCTATTTATTTATCTTGGATGTTATTTATTTATTATCTCACTACTTATAATTATTATATACCATTGTGATATACTTAGATAAATGAGGGAATATTATCCCCACTGACACACCCTAGGGCCTCACTGCTAGTCAACAACGTCTGGTGTACAAAGAGGTGTGCTTGAAGTCATGTGGTCAACAATCTTGAGGAACCACTAAGTGGATTCTAGGGCGGGACACTACTTGCTTTTATTTTTAGGTAAAAATATGGGATTTTATACCACTATGATATGAATAGGAGACCAAAATGGACTAGGACACATGTATTATGGTGCAGGTCAGTGCATATGAGAGATAAGAGGGGTAGGTCTTACATGAAGTGTGCGTATAGGGTGGGCTAAAGCCCCTGGGCTAGTGCGTGTCGACATAGCCCTTGAGAGGTGTCTATGAGTGTATACATGATCCCATACCAACATAAATAATACCGAGATAGGATGGATGCATTGAAAATGATAATGTGTTAGCCTCCCCAATACAAAATTAATGTGGAATTCTTTTCTTTGGGGTATTTTATGAATTTACAAAAATGATTTCACTTCATGCATTCACCTGCATCGCTCTCATGAAACATTTTTGTGTTGCACCTCACTGCCTTTGATCTTGTTAGGACAACACTATAAGTAACCAAATATGTCCATCACCAGCACTATCAAGCTTGATATTGACCAACCAATCCACCTTGAGGTCTAAAACTACCATGGATGAACATTGGGAGCCCTAGAGATAACCATGGGACCCATTTTGAAGAAGAAAATTACATGCATGATGAGAAGGATAAAATAGCTTAATCTACATCTTAGTCTTCTATTCATGTGGAATCGAGAGGTTCTTATGATGAAAAAACAAGTGAAATATCTTGGATATGATGTTTTGTGGAATGGGTGATGGAAATTGACTTTAGTTTTGTCACTATGATGCGTGGGATGAAGTTGTGGTCGAGCATTGTGGTTGTATGCAAGGAAACGAGGAGGCCTATATAATTGATGGGTATATCATGGAAAATAGGAGAAATCCTAACTTGAAATGCCTCCCATTATTCCATAGTGAGGCTTAGTCATGGACAACATGGAATTATAGAGGAGGAAACAATAGTCAAAACACTATGCAATCTTTGTTTCATCCCATGGTGGATCCCTACATTCCTACATGAAACTAGATAAAGAATAAAATAGGTTATGATACACCCATGACTTGCTACCCCATGGATGGAAGGAGTAACATAAGTGTGAAACAACTTATTTTATATCATATAAATTTTTTATAAGCTGTTTTGATTGATCGTGAATGTGGTTAATAAGAAGATAATTATATATAATCAAATAGAAAAATGTTCTGGTTACCTTCAACCCATTCATGTTCTCAAAGTAAATTTTTAAGGAGATTCCATAAAAAATTATCTAGATATATAAATTGAATATAAGGATGATTAAAATTATGAAAATGGGTTAAACCACTCTCATGAATAAAATGATATATTTTTAAGAGAGCATAGATTATCACATGTGGGATAATGGATATATTTGGCCAATTTAAATCAAATAAGAAATTAGAGAAAATATAGAGTATTTTTAAGAATAATATCAAGAATATATGATGGATTCATTTACCTATATATATAAGGTCAAGATACTTTTTAAATGGGAGATCTCAGTTGATCATAGGTGAAGAGGACTAGGCTATAGGACCTAAGAGCTGTTCACTATATTTACATTCCCCCTTTCCCCTTTTTTGTTTTAATATGCATTCTACTCCAAAAAACTTCATTGTTACTTCTTCAATGGAGGGGTGGAAAATTAAAGTAATTAGGGAAGGGGAGGTAACCCATTTTTTGATACTTGAGTCTAGGATATTAATTTTAAAATATTATTTTATTTTCACTGTTATTGGATTTCAATATTTAATTTCTAAATTTAATTTAAGCATGATTTTTTTATTAATTAATTATGGTTTGTTAATTATTTCTCTGATTAAGGAGTGATTATCTCCCACTATTTTGTTTTGGTTCATATCAATTGATTGGTCTAAGGGTAATTAGATAGTGCTTAGTGATTACTAAACATGTGAGGAAAAGGTAGTGGTCAAACTTAGTTTTCTTGGGAATAAGAATACATGATTAGGTATTGACTAGGAAAATCAAGGGTGATTAATTATGGATTTACCACAAAGAAAGGAGAGTATTCCAAAGTAATGAATTCTTTTGATTATGAAAAATGTTATAAAACTTAATCAAGGGAAAAAAATAGAATAAATAGTGAATACATTCATTAAATAAATTAACAAGTAGAAGAGATTTATTTTAAAAAGACCATGGTAACATCACAAATGGGAATATAAGCCTAACATGATCACTTGTCTCTCAATTTTTTGTATTAGTTTTTTTTTCTAGTCTATGAAATAAAAATATAATTATTTTATAATTTAAATTGTGACACTAGGTTAGATAACTACTATTTATATACAACCTATGTTTACACAAATAATACATTCCCTAGAAAATAAATATATTTTTTACACACCCTATGATAGGTGTATGTCGGCCCTCTTATTCAAGGGTGAATTTATTGGTCACCAACAGTTCTTTCATTATTTTTTATTTAGTGTATAACACTAATGGATAATTAAGGTTATCTGATTTCCTTTACTCCAGTGATTTTTTGAAGGATAAGTAACTTCATCGCCTCTTCATATTTGGTTCTAATAGATTTCCTCCTTCAATCCTCATTAGATGTGAGGAAGACACAATTTTATAGGTTCCTCTATACCCTTGGTTTAAAGAGATATAATAGGATTTGGTCTCTTCTAAATAAAAATATTACACCCTAAATTCCTTATATACTTTAGTGAGGGAAGGTGAATAATTTCATTTCTACATTTCTTCAAGTGGTTATCAAAATATGAAAGATAAAAATAAAATATACTCTTATTCAGTATGTATGACAACTCACTCTTGGTTCAACACTCACTCAGGTTCTTTATCCTCCCACAACCATATTTTTTTGGTGTATAAGCCTACACATATCTTATTCCACGTCTAATACACTAATTTGGATCGTTAATGGAATCTTCACCCCAGCTAAATGTTCATACTTATAAAAAATGATCATACAAAAACACATTTCATTTGATTCCATTTTGGAACCTAAACATAAGACGACATCCATATGGAACATTTATTTCATGTTGTTTATGAATCATTATGTGCATATAATCCCTACTAATGATCATATTTTCCACCATTGAAATAGTATTCTATATGTTAAATTCATAAATCAATATTATTAGTAAATCACTATTAAGTTCATTGAATCATCAGTTTTCTATTCCATGTCCTTTTATTTATACCAAGTGTGTAATAATATAAAGAGAATAAAGTTGGTAGGAGTTATATTTTTTCAACCCCAAATTCAATGCTTTATTTTTAGAGGAGAATTTAATAAAATTACAAATCATTCTAAAAATAAATAGGGGTGTTTACCTAAGAAATGACATGGAAGTATTTTTGATATATTTTTTCTATTTGTAACCTTATGGATCCAAGCTTTAGTGATGATCAATTTACTTTGTTAAACTACTAGAGAGGAAGAATTAGAATATATATTAGGCTTGAAAGATGTTTTTAAAACTTTAAAATTGTCTTATAATAATATTTTACATATGTATCTCACTTGTATCGATATTTTTATGATTATTCCCACCACTTCTTCGGTTTCATGACTCTTAGACTCTTATTCATAGCTTTCACTTCTCAAAAGGATGGGTAGAGGGTGAAACATTATTTCCACACTTCAAAACTCATGGAATACTTCTTCTCAAGGGTATAAATGGGTTAAATCCTAGATTTTTTTTTAAATTGAAGGAAGATATCTTAAAATGGTTGAATAGATAACTGGCTCTTAGTCCATTGTTAGAAGATATCCAGATTGAGATCAACCATCTTGATGGAACTCCCCATATCCAATGGGATGGTGAAAATTTATTAATTCTAACCAATAAATATAGAATCATAGAATAATTATGGTTTTAAAAATAGAGTTAGGACCATGATATATTATTCATTAGGTTTCTACAGGATGGTGACTGTAACCCAACTTCTCTCATGCGTACATCTGGGATAATAAGTTCTTTGGAAATCTTAATATTTAGCATGAAAATTGAACTTTATATATTAATGTTGAATCCAATGTTATGTGGGAAGTCTCCCAATTTTAAGATAATATCACTGAACCTCATTATGGAGTAAGTAATGTGAAGCATCTCAATGATGATGATAATCATTTTTTTCGATAAAGTACATCTCTCAATGGAATCTTGCAATAAAGATTATTTGAAATCCAAACCTAAGGAGAATGAATTTTTTTTAATTGTTAAAAGACTCAATATAGACAGTTAACTAAGCTTATTTGGATCCCTAGTATCCTTATATATTTTAGATTGGTATTTCATTAATAAAGATCTGATAGGGGTAGTTCAATATTTTTTCAAGGGTGGCCCTCACCTTTGTGTTACCACTTATGGTATTGTTTTGATTCCCAAGGTGATCCAACCCAACAACTTCAGTGATTTAAAACCCATAATCCTATTTAATTTCTACTAAATGGTTCTTAAATTTGTTTTAAATAGGATACTATATGTAAAACCCCAATATTTTATATGAAATTTCTATGAAATAAACTTTAGGTATCTTGTAGCTTGTTTTACATGCAACCTTGAGTATAAATGAACCATGATATATTATACCTTTATAACTTAGAATTTATATTATAAGGTATGTATAAGATTAAACAAATTATTAAATATATTTATAATGGTTTAGGATTATATCATTTTTTTGATAAACACTCAATTTTAATAAAATCATTTAAAGATTAAAAGACCAATTTTTTTGAAGAAATATATTTCTTTATATGTTATGTATTTTTATCTAAAAATATTACACTGAAAACTTTTTAAAAATAATTTGAATAAAATATATTTATAATTCATATTAATAAATTAATAAACACCCAATAATTAGTTGTCTAAAGGTTAATAATGAATATAAAATCATTTAAAGGTGAAAAGAGTTATTTTTCATAAAATTTATTTTTATGTGTGCAATGTGTTTTTTTCATAATAAATTAAATAAATCATTTCTGATTAATATTTTAGTTAAATTTATATATTCATTAAAATATTATAACATCCATTTGATAATTTTTACAATGCAATGAATGCAAGTAAATTCAGTTTTATGCTTAAAAATGCACTTTTATAAAAATGGGTTTTCATTGTGTCTTGCATTCTTATTTTAAAATTTATTTCTTAAAATAATATAAATTTAATTTGATAAAATGGATTCCATATTTTGAATCAAAATTTAAATTTTTTTAGTGAATCCACTTTCATTTTTTGTTATAGTGAATAGTAAAAACAGAAAAAATTTGTTTCAATGGTTAAGGTTACAATAGTTTTATCAGGGATTAAACTAAGAGATCAGGTAATAATGCCATATAAAATGGTCAAATGATTATTGTATGGAGATATTTTTAAACTAAATTAACTTATCTTCAAATAATTTTTTATTTGGTTCCAATTTCACATGAAAGTGACAATATATTATTTAAATCGTATAAGTAATTCCATGTGTGTCCTCTTCCTCGCTTATAAAAGGACATTACCTCTCCTCTATTATTTTCTAATTTTGAGCCTTATATATCAGAATATACCAACCACGAAGCCTTACTTGATTTGTTAAAATTTTCTTATATCCCATTTTATTCTCCTAATACCAATCATTCAAGGATTAAGGTGTAGGACAAAGGAGGTCTCTCAAAGAAGAGGTATAAATCTTAACCAAGCTCTTTTAATTTTATTTCTTCTTCCACCAAATATAAACTTGTTTTATCCATCAGAACATGATTAATTTGGTATCATTAATATACTAATATTTTATTATGATTATTTCATAACTATTTCTACCTTTTTTACATCAAATGAAAAATGAATGCATCGCTCATGCGTATGTGTGGACTACCGCCTCTACATAGTGAAATGATTCATTCCATAACAACCTTAAATTGATGGATATAATGATAGATTTAATAGATATATATTATATTTATGGTATATTAATTATTATTAAATTATAAAATATCATTTATCTTTTGTTTCTTTTTTTAGAAAATGAAATCGACATTCATGTGTACGTACGAACAACCATCTTCATGAATAATGTAATTAAATTTTCTATTTCTTCTTTATATTGAAGGTTATAAATATTAAAATAATGAATATATTTTATATTTATATCATTTTTATAATGTTTTAAATATTGGAACTATGATCAGGATTCAAGGACTATAACAGCCGAATCAGAACATACATGAAAATCGAAACACTTATCACCCATAACCGTGAATTTAATAAATAATTGTTAATGAATGGGTGATAAGATGTTACAAGTAAAAAATTTATGGTATTATAAGTATTAATATAGTTCTATTGTATAATTATAATAAATTAAAATTTATTATATAGTATTTTAGAGTGCTTATGAAGTAATTTAATCTTGATATAAGGGTTTTATTTCACAATTTCACTTTTTATCAAAATTGTTTTTGATTAAATTTTCTGATGATGAAATTATATGATATTTCAATCAAAAATATTATTTATTTTATTTTTATATGGTTATTTATATAAATAAAAAAAATTCCTATCATTTTCCTCTCTCTAATTACTCAAATTTTCAAAATAACGTTTTTAAGTAAAATCGACTTTATTTTGTATTTGGCCAAGAATATTTTCTTTTAGGTCTACATTTTCATTAAAATGTTTTCAATATTGTTTCTATTAATCTAAAAAATATTTTTTAAAGTTATTTTTTACCCATTTTTTAATTTTTTTAAAAAATTTCAATGGAATATTCTTGTCATTTTCTAAATGAGGTGTTTTTTTACCAAAGGTGTGAACAAAATCATTGTTTTAACATAAAACACATGAATTGATTTTCCCACCATCAAGAATACTCTTTTCATTGAAGATTACTTTAAAATTTTCCATGTTTATTTTAAAATAAATTTTCCATAATATTTTGACAAATTTTAGATTTAAAATTCCTTATTTCAAAATGAATAGGTTATTTTCCTCAAGAAAATTTTTAGTGATCTTTTAAAGGAATTTTTCATCCATGATAACATCCTTTGAAAATGATTGTACTTTATTTAATATATGATCCTATGATATTTTCCCTCTTCATTCTCTGTATGGTTTATGATTACAATGATGAAATTTTTATGAAACCCTTCTTCTTTTTCATGGGGTAATCTATGATGAAATGATGCATGTTTTCATGATATTATGGTATAAATATGAATGAATTATGTGGTGGGTGACTTCTTTATATCCCTCCAATTAATTGGGTAATATTTAAAGTTTTATAAGCTTAATAGGAACATATGATGTTATCTCAAGCCCAATAAGATCACACATGAGATTATCACAAGCCCAAACCTGGTACATGTACAGTTATCCCATGCCTAACATGTGATATATGTCATGGTGGGTATCCTTGAAATAATATTTATATGAACATTATTATTCTACAATTTATGAAACTCTTTTATGACATTCACTACTATAATTTTAAGATTTATCCACACTTATATATCCACGGTTTAAAAAATCATGGCTAAATGCTATTATATCAACATGGGTTTTAAAAAACAGTGGCTTTAGCCATGGAATTTCGACCTCCCTCGTGACTTTCTTCTGTTCCTCACCGACTCTCCTCAAAACCCTTCTACTCTTCCTCACAGACTCTTCCTTGTGGACTCTTCCTCATGGCTTTCGTTCGATCATCGTTTGAACTTTGTCCTCACCCGATGGTGCCACCCAACCTCCCAATATCCTCCTCTGACGATGCAGCTACCCAACCTCTGGACGATTCTCCTCTGATGACGCGACCACCCAAACTCGAGACAATCCTCCGATGATGATGCAACCACCCAACCTCGGGACGATCCTCCTCCAACAACACGACCACCCAACCTCCCCGTGATCCTCTTCTTCTGAAGCGACTCCAGATCTGCCTCCGCCTTTGGGCCACCCTCCTCCTCGAGTCACCAATGTGTAATGGTTTTTCAATATTCACACATTCTAGGCGCCCCTCTAATTCTCAACGGTGGGCAGTCCATGACTCACAGCTTGTGAGTGGCCTGCGATAGGGTGTGTTAGGGTTTGTTTTCTATTTCCTCAAATAATTATTCTATTTATGTTGTTTTAGTTTCAATTATCTTTGATTTTATCTAATGAACAAAAATATACATATGAACCAGGATGGTTCTAATTCCTCACATGGACTGTGATTTTTTCCACAGAGAAGGTTTTCTTTGATTTCAAATCCACAGTCTCATCAATTCTCATTGGTTAAGATTCATTTTTTTCGATTTATTGTCTTCTTAATTGTCACATTTGTCTTTGATAGAGTTTATTTGTTTTCACTTACTACATTAGGTATGATTTTTTTGATTTTTTTCTTGATTTTTATTGGGTTTGATTGTCTTATAGAGTTTAAATATGAAAATTCTAGAAATTAGAAGTTATGATGATATGATTTTAAGTTGGGTTGTCTCAATTTTAGTAGTGTTAGTTTAATTCCATTTATTTTGGATTATTTCAAATCTATTTGGTTCAGTTTAGGTCTATAAATTTAGGTTCTTATTTTAGTGAATCAATTTGTTTGGATTACATTGATTTAGTTAGAGCCTTGTAAATTTTATTAGGTTTTATTTAAACTAGGTTGGTTTTATCATTTCTAGTAGTATTAGTTATATGTTCTATTTGATTTGGATCAGGTCACTTCTATTTGGTTTAGTTTAAATCCATATCTTTTGGTTCTTCTTAGTTTAGTGAATCAAATTGGTTTGATTAGTTTTATTAAGTTAGAGTATTTGGATCAGCATGGTTTGTATTCTTGGTTGATGTTATCATTGGTGAAGGTCATTTTGGGTGTTATAATCATGTGGAATTTGATGATGGTTTTTCTATTGTTGGTTCAGGATTTTCTTGATTCAGTGATGAAAATGGAATTTTAGGTAAAACTGGGCCAGGAGCAGTGGTTTTCAATATCATTGGTATGTAATTTTTAATGAGGTGATTCATATTGGAAACAATGATTTGATTGATATAAATGGGGATAGAATAATGGTGATAGTAACTGATGACATATAGCTTCAGGTGTCACATGATTTCATCTCTCACATAGATCTCAGGACATGTATTATCTCCTCCCAAATCCTATGGTGCGTGGCTGAACTAATTATTAAGATTAATTTTAGAATTTGAATTTTAGTTCCTATCTGTAATTTATTTGTGGCTATTTTGGTAATCTATTGTGTTCATTCACACTTAACCCAAAAAATATTTTTTCTAAAAATTAAAAAACAAAGAAGAGTTAGAGATATCATTCAATGAAATTAAATATTTTTTATAGTTTAGGTTAGTTTGGTTAGGGACCCATTAGTTATTTTATATCAGTTCTATTCATATCAGTGGGGTGGGGATAGTAGTGGGGGTAGTGGGGGTGAAGGAGGGGGCAGGGGATAAGGTGGGTTTAGTGGGGTGGGGGTGCAGTGGGGTGGGGATTGTAGGGGTGAGAGGGGGGGGGGGTAGTGGGGGTTAAGGAGGGGTGAAAGGGGAAGGGTGGGTGCAGGGGTGGGTGAAGGAGGGTTTCAAGTTCAGTATTTGGTGCTAAGTCACCAAATACTTCCCCAATAATACTCTCCTTAAAGAACCGAATGACATTTGGTAGGGTAGATTTAAAGTGATCTGTAGCCACAACATTAGTTATAAGAGCTGCAATATCTGAGTCTAGAACTATCTTGACCAATTACAAGCTTTATCCAGCCAAACCTCATTCCCATTTACCATATGAAGTAACTAAAATGAAACCTGCATTCCATTGTTCTTAACTGAAAAAACATACCCCTCCTTAACAGGTCTGTTCAATAAGCAATTTCTCATTTCACGTTGTCTAGATGCTTTCTCGGATACATTCCAGCCAAATAATCTTACTTTCATCTATTCTTGATGCATGTTTGGTACTTTACTAGTACCCCCCACCCAAAAAAAAACCTCTCATGTAAATATATAAGAAGAAGGGGGAGGGGGAGGGGTTGGTGCAGCAGGGGGAGGGGGAGGGGCTGTGTAGGGTAGGGGGAGGGGGAGGGGCTAGTACAATAGGTGGGAGGGGAGGGGGTGGTGTAGTATGGGGGAGGGGCTATGTAGGGGGAGGGGGAGGGTTTGGTGTAGAAGGGGGGAGGGGGGAGGGGAAGGGGCTATGCAGGGTAGGGGGAGAGCCTGGTTCTTCAGTATGGAGGAATCATCTAGCTCACTTAAGTGGGATAGATTTCTTATAGTGTTTCCAAAAATGCATATTCTGGTTGTCTAAACCCTACTAGAATTTGGATTTGGGTGGCCTGGTTTATCTTTAACATATTTAAGTTATATAGAATCTGAATTTTTAGTTTTTCATGAAGCATCTTATATGTGGTTAGAAATAAATATGCACAATGAATCATTTCTAGGTAGATAGGAGTATCCAATTTCTTGGTTCCCCTCTTCTTGATCTTCTTGATTTGAATTTTAGACAAATGAAATTCTTAGGTTCTATTTAACCTTGAATTTAGTTTTTGGTTTGTGGTTTATTTTAGACTTTAGAGGGGGTGTGCATGGGTTGTTTTGGGGTTGTGCTGGGGTTGTATAAGGGTGTGTGAGGGTGTGTAGGGGGTGGCGGGGGTGCAGGGGGGTGTGGAGGGTGTGTGTGCAGTGGGTGTGTGTAGGGGGTGTGCAGGGTACAAGGGTAGGGGTTGTGTGCAGGGGGTGGAGGGAGTGTGTGCAAGGGGAAGGAAGTGTGCATTAGAGGGGGGGGGGGGTGTGTTGGGGTTGTGTTGTGGTGTGAATGGGGTGTGTGTTGGGTGTGTGTAGGGGGTGTGTAGGGTATAGGGGTAGGGGCTATGTGGGAGAGTGTGTAGGGGGTGTCCAGGGTGCAGGGTGTCACGACCCGTCCTCGGGACCCGTGCCGTGACTACCCCAAGCCCGCCTCCCATAGGCTAGGGGCTGGCGACTAGCACCAAGGCGTAAATCCCGACAAAAAAGGGAAGGAATTGCCTTTATAAAGTAAACAAACACCACTGAGTAAGCAAGCATAAGTAAACACTAAGTAAAACTGGGTACAATAGTAAGTGCGGAAAGTATATGGGCCAGAATACAAACCCAAACTGAAAGTAAAGTACAACTAGAAGGAAAGTACAACAACTGAAAGTAAAGCATCAATGACGAGCCGTCCACTGGAAGTCCCACCTGAAGGGTGGGTACAGATAGCCTCCTCAGCTCCTCGGGTCCAGCCGTCTGCTCCGTGTACGTCCCGCCCAGTGGTCCACCTCCAGGTACTGACTTGCTCTAAAAGTCTCAACCACGATTAGCGCTGTTCGTCATCTGCATCCAACACAACGTAGTGCGGGCATAGCCTGTGCATGGGTGAGTATACGCTACTCAGTAGGGACCCCGAGACCCCTGAAGGTCTCCCAGAATCCTCAAAGAATAATCCACAAGGAAAGATACAATCACGATGTAACATCCAACACTACTTAGGTATATGCCCATACATATACCTAAGTCATCAATTCCAGTTCGGCTCCAACATTCGAGCCCAAGTTCGATCACGTCCACATAGGATAGAACAACCCAATCCACACAGGATAGCACAACCCAATACACAAAGGAAAGTAATTCAATCATATCGAAGATAATGATTGAAAATCAAGACTCAGCTCACACAGATATACTTCTTCGTAAGGTGATAGAGATGATCAGATGTAGCCACTGATTCATCTATGCTGGGACCCACGTAGGATACAAGTACTGTAGTCGTCACCGCTGAACCCATGGAGGATTTCAATACGGTTGTCGTCATCGTCAAACCCACGGAGGATTCCAGTACGATAGTATTCACCATCGAACCCATAGCTGCTGGGGAACTCCTCCTCTATCGAGTACAGTGGGCCTGCCGCTACAACCAAGCACTTCCCACTACCCTTGGACTGCTGGAGTACTCCACCTGTGGAGTACTGTGGGCCTGCTGCTACAACCAAGCGCTTCCCACCATGGGTCTACAGCTACAACCAAGCGCTCCCCCTCATAGCCTACAGAGGTACTCCTTCTGTTGAGTACTACGGGTCTACTGCTACAACCAAGTGCTCCTCCGCCATGGGTCTCCCGCTACAACCAAGCGCTCCCCACTGGGCTACCAAAACACTCCGAGTCGATTGATCAGTAGCCGTCAAGTCTCAGCCAACTCTTAGGGTTTCCGCACACAGCACGCTCATTCCGGGAGGGTCCGCTCCACGAGCCAAGAGGTTGATACATCAACTATCACGTATAATAGATTTGATATATCATAAAGTTACATCACGTCAAAAGGAACACAACGCAACAGACGGCGCGTCAATCGGACGCCCAGTCTGAGAGTTATTGGATTTTTTCTTTCCAGGGGCCCGGTTGGGTTTTAAGTCAAAACCAACCCGAAATCACTCCAACTGTGTCTAAACCTCGAGCGGCATAATCCAAAAGGTCCGTCTCACTAAGAGGAATCCAACAAAGTTAACGGCATGTCAATCGGACGTCCGGAGCTCAAGTTATAAGCGTTTCCGCTCCGAGGGCCTGGTTGGTTTCGTGTTCGAACCAACCCAGCCATACCCAAAGTTCTCCAAAACCTTGAGTGTAATATAATGAAACGACCGTATCGATCCAAGGATTGCATCACAACTGATAGTACGCCGATCGGAGATCCGTAGCCCAAGTTGCGTGCATTTAAAAAAACCTGTCTGGTTTTAGGGGGTTTTGGGCACGGACCGACCCGGCCCAAGACCCCCCTGGGTCGGCCCGAACCGGGTCGACCCGACCCGGGTCTTGGTCCGGCCTATTAGGGCACGGCCCGGCCTGACCCGTGTGGCCCGACCCGACCTGGGCAGGCGCAGCCCGCGTGGCCGGTCAGGTCGGCCGTTTCGGCCGAGCGGGAAACAGGGGGGAGGCGCTGACCCCCCCTTGATTAAAACGGCGCTGCGTAACGCCGAGCCCTCCCCCCAAAACCTAGAACGGTAAAGCCATTCTGGTCTGCTGCGGCTCAGCCGCGACGGTCTCCTCCGGTGGCGTGCTGCCGCCACTCTCTGCGGACCACCAGACTCGCACCGGTGGTCCGTTTCGGCTGCTGTCTGTGCCTGCGGCCCTCCCGGGACCCGTAGATTACTGCGAAGGGTTCAAAACGCCTTTTCGGCCTGCTTCGTCATTGCCCGTTGATCCACACACCAATAACAAACTGCGGAGGGTTGTCGGCCCGTGTTTTTTGGCCCGCACCCTCCGCGTTAGGTGTTTTTAAAATGGAAATCATTAAAAGACATGCTTTAGACGAGGCTACAATTTATTCAAGGTAAATTATTCAAACACCCTGAAATTTAAAATACGCATGCACGAGGGGATAATTCACATATACAATTTATACGAAAACCCCCTACCTTGATGAAGTCGTCGAACGAGGATCTTCGCGGGGAAAGGACGTCACGGAAAGAGGCTCCGTACGTCGTCGGTGCACGCCCGATGAAGGATGCGGCATCTCGCTTTCTTCGACGCGGGAAGAAGGTGCAAAGATGGTACAGTGTTCTTCATCGAAGCTTCGGCATTCTTTGTGAGGAAGACGAAGTTCTTCAAGACCGCGAGAGTTCTCTCCTTGATTCCGCACAACGAATCCACCACAATAAAGTAATACCTTGTCTTATTTTATTCAAACACATACGTGCCAACATTAATTTGAAATTCAAAATGAATCCAAAAAATTAATTAACACACGATGTCCAATTAATTAGGCGTTTTATTGACATGTAATTAATGTGGAAGAAAAATTGCTTGAGTTGACATGACATTAAAACGGGGGGAGCGGGTGAGTTACGAAATAAAATGCAAGAGGGTGGTTTAATGGAATTGAAGGGATGGAGCTCGTGTGGGCCCCACTTCACTAATATCCTACTAAGTGGAGTTAGGATGTAGTGGGTCCCACTCCAACTTCCATGCATAGGTTATAGATACTTAGAAAAGAAATAAAAAAATTTCCCTTGAAATTTACGAGTCTTTACATTACTCCCACCTCAGGGATTTACATCCCCGTAAAGCTATAACACAAACTAGGGAAACAAAAGTGGTACTGAGCACGCAACTGAGCCTCCCGCTCCCCTGTGCTCTCTTGGAGGTTCCCGTGCTGCCAAAAGATGTGCACTAGAGGAATCGACCGTCCACGTAGGACTCTCTCCTGTCGATCCTTGATCTCCACCCGGACCTCCGCAAAAGTCACCCCATCGCCAAAGTCCTGCTCCCTGTGGTCGATGATATGTGTCGGGTAGTGCACGTATCTCCTCAGCTGAGATACGTGGAAGACATCGTGCACCCGTTGCAACTGAGGTGGATGGTTCAAGCGATAAACCACCTACCCTACCCCATTGAGGAACTAGAAGGGTCCGATGAAGCGCAGAGATAACTTGCCGCCCTGGAAAAAACTCCGTAATCCATGTTGAGGTGAGACCCGTAAGAAAACGTGGTCGCCATCCTCGAACTCTAGTGGTCTCCGCCTCCTGTCAGCTCAAGAATTTTGTCGGCTCTGAGCTGTCCTCATCCGCTCTTGGATGACCTGGACCTTCTCTGGTCCTACAAGAGCTGCTAAGATTTCAAATTTTCCGATAAGAGAAATCTGGTCTCATCCCCTGGATGAACCGCGTTCTTTGCCTAATACAGTCAATCCTGACATGGATGATACTAATCCATACCAAGGATGACTTCGTAAGGCCTCAACGCTACTACAAAGAGATTCAACCATTACTCTTGCCTCCAAGGGTTGAGTCATACTGTCGGCATCAGTGTGTGGTCACTGGGTCTCCTCCAGTAGGTATCTCAGAAGTGAGGGTCAAGTCAACGATTTTAAACTAGAACCTCTTAGTAACAACATAAAGAGAGGAAAAGAAAGTAAACGCCACAAGAAAGGTGTCTTTTATTACTGCAACTCAAAGTACAAAGACACATACAACCACAACATCAACAAAAGAAAGCTAGAAGCACCAATAACAAGGCCTCCATGCCTGGAACTAGTTTCGCTCCTATCCGCCAGCTTCCGGAGCTCCATAGTCAAAAGCCTCAAATGCCTGAAGCTGAGCTCTACCATGTCCACTTGTTCCCTACGGTCGGGGTGGACCTCCTGGTGGTGGTGGTGGCAACACCTCAAAGTGTCGTCCACCTCCAGCTGTACGACCATCTCCCCTACCTCGTTCTTTTGCTCCTTGCGATCTGCCCCGATTGAACCTCTACCTCTGCCTGGGAGGTCCTTCGTTTATCCGCTGGTCATCTGTATGGCGGGTTGGACAGTCACGTGCCAAGTGACTAACCCCGCCGCAGGAGTAACACTTTCCGCTCCTGGTAAGTCGTTCTCCACCCCGGGTGCCTCGCACACACGATCCTGTGTCATGCGGTAGATCACCTGTAGGTCTGGTCCTCTTGGACCTCTGCATCATCTGTCTACTGCCCACTGCAGAAGACTTTGTCACATGCCGGCAGGTGGTGGGTCCTGCTGCTGGAGACTGCTCAGCAAGGAAACTCTCCACTAAGAGGGCTCGCTCCAACACCCCTGTTTGCGTCAGGATGCTGTGAGAAAAAACTAAAGCTCTAATCTCTCGCCTGAGCCCCTGATCGAAGGTTCGAGCCCTGAAGAATGGGTCCCATACCATATCTGTAGAGTAATGCAAGATATCGGTGAACCTTGCTAAATACTGCGCCATTTTCATGCTACCCTACTGAAGATAAAGTAGCTCTTGTATGCGCACCGCTTGAAGGGTGGCTGGTACAAACTCTTCTCGGAATAGGCTCTCAAAGTTTTCCCACAGAAGGGATGCCTTGTCGTGCACCTGGAGCATCAAGCTCCACCATCTGCCTGCTGCCGTGTGCAGGAGGCTCCCTTCAAGGATCACCATGAGGTCAGCTGGTGTCCCCAAAAACCTGAAAACTCGAACTACAGCCTCCAGCCAATCCTTGGCTGCCTGAGGGTCCATCTCCCCGCGGAACCTGGGTGGTCTCTGACGCTGAAACTCATGCAATGCACTAAGGCGGCGTGCACTCTTAGCGACTGGGGCTGGCAGCATCGGTGGCTTGACGGGTAGAGGTACCATCGGTGCCTCTGATGAAAAAGGGCCCTGCACCGAGGCCTCGTCGCTCAGTGGGATGTCGTCTCGCACAAATCTCTGAACCCTAGCTGGCTGCTGCCGTGGGGCCATCCTGAAAAGAAACAAGTGCGCCACGGTCAAAATAGTATACCTAGTGAGCTGACACGAAGTAATCACAAAGAAAACTTTTGAAACACACATGCAATCAATGTTTTCGTGCATTGAGTTGGAAATCAGAAGTCAGGGTCCTGGTGTATGGATACGTCGGCCGCCACACCAACACTGGACTCCCTGGACTGATAACCACACTCAATACCCTTAACATTATTGCTTCACATAGAAGAAAGATCAGAGTCCTGAGTTCTGCGGTAGAACCAAACTCCTCTGATACCAATTTGTCACGACCCGTCCTCGGGACCCATGTCGTGACTACCCCACGCCCGCCTCCCATAGGCTAGGGGCTGGCGATTAGAACCAAGGCGTAAATCCTGACAAAAAGGGGAAGGCATTGCCTTTATAAAGTAAACAAACACCACAGAGTAAGCAAGCAGAAGTAAACACTAAGTAAAAGTGGGTACAATAGTAAGTGCGGAAAGTATATGAGCCAGAATACAAACCCAAACTGAAAGTAAAGTACAACTGGAAGGAAAGTACAACAACTGAAAGTAAATCAGCAACGATGAGCCGTCCACTGGAAGTCCCACCTGAAGGGTGGGTATAGATAGCCTCCTCAGCTCCTTGGGTCCAGCCGTCCGCTCCGTGTACGTCCCGCCCAGTGGTCCACCTCCAGGTACCGACTTGCTCTACAAGCCTCAACCATGATCAACGCTGTCCATCGTCTGCATCCAACACAATGTAGTGCGGGCATATCCCGTGCAGGGGTGAGTATACGATACTCAGTAGGGACCCCGAGACCCCCGAAGGTCTCCCAGAATCCTCAAAGGATAATCCACAAGGAAAGATACAATCACGAAGTAACATCCAACACTACTTAGGTATATTCCCATACATATACCTAAGTCATCAATTCCAGTTCGGCTCCAACATTCGAGCCCAAGTTCGATCACGTCCACATAGGATAGAACAACCCAATCCAAACAGGATAGCACAACCCAATCCACAAAGGAAAGAAAGTCAATCATATCGAAGATACTGATTGAAAATCAAGACTCAGCTCACACAGGTATACTTCTTCGTAAGGTGATAGAGATGATCAGATGTAGCCACTGATTAATCTAAGCTGGGACCCACGTAGGATACAAGCACTGTAGTCGTCACCGCTGAACCCACGAAGGATTTCAGTACGGTTGTCGTCGTCATCGAACCCACAGAGGATTCCAGTACGATAGTCTTCACCGTCGAAACCATAGCTACTGGGGAACTCATCCTATATCGAGTACAGTGGGCCTGCCGCTACAACCAAGCGTTTCCCACTACCCTTGGACTGCTGTAGTACTCCACCTATGGAGTACTGTGGGCCTACTGCTACAACCAAGTGCTTCCCACCATGGGTCTGCCGCTACAACCAAGCGCTCCCCCTCATAGCCTACAGAGGTACTCCTTCTGTTGAGTACTGCGGGTCTTCCGCTACAACCAAGCGCTCCTCCTCCATGGGTCTTCTGCTACAACCAAGCGCTCCCCACTGGGCTACCGAAACACTCCGAGTCGATCGATAAACAGTCATCAAGTCTCAGCCAACTCTTAGGGTTTCCGCACACAGCACGCTCGTTCCCGGAGGGTCCGCTCCACGAGCCAAGAGGTCGATACATCAACTATCACGTAGACCAGATTTGATGTATCGCAAAGTTCCGTCACGTCAAAAGGAACACAACGCGATAGACGGCGCGTCAATCGGATGCCCTGTCTGAGAGTTATTGGCTTTTTTCGTTCCAGGGGCCCGGTTGGTTTTTAAGTCAAAACCAACCCGACCGCACTCCAACTGCATCCAAACCTCGAGCGGAGTAATCCAACAGGTCCGTCTCACTAAGAGGAATCCAACAAAGTCTACGACACGTCAATCGGACGTCCGGAGCTCAAGTTATAAGCATTTTCGCTCCGAGGGCCCGGTTGGTTTAGTGTTCGAACCAACCCGGCCATACCCAAAGTTCTCCAAAACCTTGAGTGTAATATACCGAAACGACCGTCTCCATACAAGGATCTCATCTCAACTGACGGTGCGTTGATCGGAGATCCGTATCCCAAGTTACAGGCATTTAAACGAACATGTCCGGTTTTAGAGGGTTTTGGGTCCAGACCGACCCTGCCCAAGACACCCCCCCTGGGTCGGCCCGAACCGGGTCAACCCGACCCGGGTCCGGGTCCAGCCCATTAGGGCGCGTCCCGGACCGGCCTGGGTGGGCGCGGCCCGCATGGCTGGTCAGCTCAGCCGTTTTGGCCGAGCGGGAAATGGGGGGAGGCGCTGGCCCCCCCTTGATTGAAACGGCGCGGCGTAACGCCACGCCCTCCCCCCAAAACCCGAAACGGAAAAGCCATTCCGGTCCTCCGTGGCTCAGCCGCGGTGGTCTCCTCTACCGGCGCACCGCCGCCGCTCTTCACGGACCACCAGACTCGCACCGGTGGTCCATTTCAGTTGTCGTCTGCACCTACGGCCCTCCCGGGACCCGTAGATTACTGAGAAGGGTTCAAAATGCCTTTGCGGTCTGCTTCGTCGCTGCCCGTCGATCCGCACACCAATAAAAAACTGTGAATGGTTGTCGGGCTATGTTTGTTCGGCCTGCACCCTTCGCGTTAGGTGTTTTTCAAATGGAAATCATTAAAAGACATGCTTTAGACGAGGGTACAATTTATTCAAGGTAAATTATTCAAACACCCTGAAATTTAAAATACACATGCATGAGGGGATAATTCACATATACACTTTATATGAAAACCCCCTACCTCGATGAAGTCGTCGAACAAGGATCGTCACGGGGAAAGGACGTCACAGAAAGAGGCTCCGTACGTCGTCGGTGCACACCCGGTGAAGGATGTGGTGTCTCTCTTTCTTCGACGTGGGAAGAAGGTGCAAAGATGGTACGACGTTCTTTGTCGAAGCTTCAGCGTTCTTTGCGAGGAAGACAAAGTTCTTCAAGACCGTGAGAGTTCTCTCCTTGATTCCGCACAACGAATCCACCACAATAAAATAAGACCTTGTCTTATTTTATTCACACACATATGTGCCAACATTAATTTGAAATTCAAAATGAATCCACCAAATTAATTAATGCGCGATATCCAATTAATTAGGTGTTTTATTGACATGTAATTAATATGGAAGAAAAACTTCTTGAGTTGACATGACATTAAAACGGGGGAGCGGGTGTGTTACGAAATAAAATGAAAGAGGGTGGTTTAATGGAATTGAAGGGATGGAGCTTGTGTGGGACCCACTTCACTAATATCCTACCAAGTGGAGTCAGGATGTAGTGGGTCCCACTCCAACTTCCATGCATAGGTTATAGCTACTTAGAAAATAAATAAAAAAATTTCCCTTGAAATTTACGAGTCTTTACACAGGGGGTGGAGGGAGTGTGTGCAGGGGGAATAAAGCGTGCATTGGAGGGGGGGATGGGGTGTGCTGGGTTTGTGATGTGGTGTGCAGGGGGGTGTGTGCTGGGTGTGTGCAGGGGGTGTGTAGGGTACAAGGATAGGGGATGTGTGAGAGAATGTGTAGGGGGTGGAGAGAGTGTGTGCAGGGGGCAGGAAGTGTGTAGTGGAGGGGGAGGGG
Source organism: Viscum album (assembly GCA_963277665.1). Lineage (NCBI taxonomy): Eukaryota > Viridiplantae > Streptophyta > Magnoliopsida > Santalales > Viscaceae > Viscum > Viscum album. Next base: position 1,065,483,985 of record OY728162.1, read on the forward strand.
TGTGCAGGGGTTGTGCTGGGTGTGTGATGTGTGTGCAGGGGGGGGGGAGCTGGGTTCACCATGCCATGTTTTTCAAAAATGTGTTTATAAAAAAAGAGTTTTTATTCCTTATGTAATATAGTGTTTTTTAATGAGAAAGTGTGCTTTTGTAAAGTGAAAGTTTTGGCATGTGTTTTTCTTTGATGAATGGGTGTTTTTGAAATTTTACTCTTTATTAATGATCATGTTATTTAGTATTGGGATGTACATATCAATCTGATTATTATTTTTTCATTGTTGTTTATGGATTCATGTATCATTTATCATGAATAGTTGACACAATGATCATATATATATAAGAAGTTGTCATATCTCATTTCTTTTCCCACTATTTCCTTACAGGTGGTTTCTTATGATGAGGCTAGTTTTATCCACCACCATCTAAGATAGTGATTTCAACATCATATTTGGGTAAGTTTTATTCTATTTTTATTCTTTGGTCCAATTTTAATTAAGGATTTTGTGATTTTTGGGTTCCTTATATTTTTATAATGTGTTTTGGATCTCGTTGAGGAGCATAATCTCACATGCCCGAACTCCCATGCAGACACATACATAGGGGTTAGGGAATCCTTATGTATATGAAAAGGTTCATATTCATGGATGATGGATGGAGCATAATATCTCCTCGAACAGATCTCTCCACTAAATGAGATCTCCTCCTCCAACGAGATCTCTCCTCTAACCCTACCTCCCCCGAGCATGAACCCTACTTGGCGAGCTCACTTCCTCCGTTGCGATATCACTTTCTCTGGAACAGATACCTCCAGGATTTAAACCCTAATTAATGTCTACATCATTTGTAAGATACCCTGAATCATAGATCTCTCAATCCATTATTCGATTCAAACATCTAAGATTCATTGTGTTCTACTCGAAATTGGTGAATTCCTTTTATTTTTCACTTTGATATTCTTCTAATGGACTTGATGTGGTATATTTATCAGTTTCCATATGGGATTATGGTGGATTACATTCATCAAAATTTTATGTTTTCGGATTAATATTATTTGTATTGAGGTGGGTGATTTGAAAAATCTCCCTAATGTATTCATTGGTTTTATAGTATATGCATCATGTATGATAGTGTCATCATGTCATGTGTGTGACCTCTTCTATTTAGAATCCATGGAAATTTCTCAAATCCTCACTGTTAGACCTTCCACATATCCTGTTGGGTCCATTGGTGATGAAGACCATGATCCTTTGGCCACCAAAGAGGTGTTCTTATCTATAACCTTGGGTTAGAGCATGAATGGTTTGAGTCTAGTGCCTTATACCTGGAATGATAAATTGATTAAGGAATGAATAGAATTGTGAATTGAATTTGTTCTTATCATGACATGTGAATTATAATTTTTAATTATTAGTATGTGAATTGGAATTGAAAAAATTGAAATGTGAATTGATAATGTATCATGTAACTGTATAATTGGTATGAAATTGGAAAAGACACAATGTTATATTGACAAGAACTGATATTTGACATAATGAAATATGAGGAATGATAATTGGTAATTTTAATGAATTAAAAAATGTTTCATATGTCAAAATATTTGTCATGTTTTGGTGTTTTGTTAGGGGTTTTTCTCTTGGTTGTTCTTGACGCATGGTTATATAATTCCTGGAATGGTTACTCTACACTTAGCATTATTTATTCTCCTTGGGAATGTAATCTTTTCTATAATGAGAATTCACAGAAAGTCTATTAACCCATGGAATATGAGAGATATCCCTGGAATTGGTAATGTGTGTTAAGTCAGTGGTCCATGGAATGGGTAATATACCTTGTTATGGTTCCTTGTCAAGGAAATCATCCTGGATAATGGTAGGCATAGACAAACATATATGGAACTCTATTGAATCAAGTTTGGCATACCCCGGGTGTCAACCTAGAGCTCGAGTGTTAGCAAGAAAATTCGATGTTCAACATTAAATTAATGAATTCATGAAAATCAATATCATACAGTTGAATGGGTAACCATATTTTATTAAATTATAAAGTGTTATCTAGATGAAAAGTTCCCTATAAATATGGAATTAACTCATGGGAAAGGTGTTGAAACTTTTTTAGAGATGTGATTAACTAGATTGTATTTTTGTATTTTCTCCATGTTGATTTTTTCAATGGAATAACAACACTATATGAAGGATTCATTTTGAAAAATTATTTTACTTCAAAAAAAATATATATGTGAAGTGCGTATTATGTGACATTTCCATTCGAGTGTTGTTTTATATCAACAAGTATGGTAATAAGGTGGGTTTATCAACTTCTAAGTTATTAGGATTTTTTCTCAACACTGGATCTCTTTTCTTTGTAGCTCAAAAGTGTTTTATTTTCTTTGCGCTTTCTTATTTCTCACATTCTAAACATTTATATTGAGGAAACATGGTTTTCTCTTATTTTACATGTTTATTATTGTTTGAAAATTGTATATTCACTTGAGCAATTAGAGAACTCTCAATGTTTTTTGTTTTTTTGGTTTATCCTTTTATAACTCACCAGACTATATGATCAAACATTCTTTCTTATCATGTTTAACCTTATTCATAGGTGTGGATCCATTTTTTGTTATGATATATTCTATTTGATTAGAAATTATGTCTTCTAGTAAACTTTTAATATCGGGTGGGATAAAAACTTGTATCGAACAAAACCAAATTAAGTTGAAACTCTATCCAAACTAATTATATACCATTAACAAGAAGAATAATTGTTAATTAATAGGAATGTACTATTTGATAATATCATTTTGAAACATGGATCTATTTCCCCCTTGTTTGTAGGAACATGATTTGACCCATGGGGCATTGTGGTTCTTATATGTTGGGCGGTGACATGTATAGTCAAAGGAGACAAGTATGTTTTAGTTTAGTTTTTATTTTATTTTCTTTATCACATTGGCCACTTAGGTCTTTTACTTCTTTATGTGGACAAAGGGTAATTATATTCTGCGAAGGGGGGGAAATGTGGTTCAGATTGATTCAGTCTGTTGGCTTTGATCCGAGGTAATATTATATGGTTACTACTTGTCTCACACCTCATGTATTTGGGGATTTCAGTGTTTTGACTCCATATTATGTTTTTAGTAGGGTTTTGGATCATTTCATGTTGGTTTGGGTGGATTTAGTTCTCCCAATCGAGGTAATTCTTTAATGCCATTGGTTGGTTTCTCAATGGTTATGTAGCATCCTTTATGTGTTTTTATGTTCCTAATATCCTTTGTGTAGTGTGTTGATCCCTGCTCGTTGGTTTCGAGTATCCAAGTTAAGGGTGACTCGCCTACGTGTGCATAGGTAAGAAAGTATAAGTATGCGGGTTCCCTCGTTACGTTTATATTCAACCATGATAGTGATTATGCACGTATGGGGCTATGTGTTCCCATGTATATATATATAAATGCATATACAGGTGAGTGGAGACTGGGTATATGCATATAAGAATATGATCAAGGATCCCCTTGCACATGCTCATGGCCATGCAGGTGTGTGCATAGGGGCTAGGTGTCCTTGAATGTGTGTGAAGGTGCATATACCTAGTGGGGGAGAAAAAAATTTTAGTTAGAAAGCTCCCAGAGCCGAAGTGGATGGTTTGGTTCCACCTTGAGGTAGGATCCCTCTTCTGGCCTCTTTAATTAAAGAATGCTTTAAATTGAATTTAGCTTCTTTCTTAATTTTGCTTAATTATATTGAATTGCTTATCTTGAATAAGTGTTATTTAATATAATTGTTTCATTTGATAAATAAAGTCATGTTTTTATAATAAAACCCCTCCAACAGAGGTGCGCTATCTGCGAAAACTCACATTTATAGTTCTGTTGATCTAGTTGATTAGATTATTGCATTTGATTTGTGTTGAATGAGTTTTAGAATAAATGTTAAATACAATTAAATGAATTGTGTGATAAAGTAATGCCATGATTTTATAATAAAACCCCTCCAACATAGGTGCGTTGTCTTCTAAACCAAAGATTAGTGATAGTTATTTGTATCATGTTTAGATTTGGTTTGAGTATTTTATATTCCTCTTGTTGGTGTTTGTTTTGTGGCTAGTTAGTTTTTGTTTTCTTTGAATAATATAAATTGGCTTATGATACTCGTTTAACTCAAATGACATTGCCCGAGTAGGCATATGCCTTAACCATGACACTTTCCTTTTCACGCTTTGAATATTATAAATAAAATTTCCATGTTTAGGAAAAGTTAATGAATTTATAAATGGTTTGTGTAGGGTGTATGATTCTTTTCCATCGTTTTGTTTCCCTTTAGACGTTGCGTCATTGTGCCGCTCACTACAACCTTCTCTGGCGATCCCTTGTTATAACATATTAAATAGTTGATCTGTTTTATCATCTGTCGGTGGGGCGATGGTTAGAATATTTCCCCGCCTCCTCCCGCTCCCTTTTCTCCTGGCCGATAGATGTTGCCCCGCGGATATCGCTGGACCGGGCCAACATGCCGCGGTCAAACCGCGGTCAGGCCGCGGTCACACCGCGGTCACGCCGCGGTCACGCCACAGTCACACCGTGATTTGGATCTACTTCATGATGACACCCCACAACGGTTCTAAGTGATTGTATTCCATGAGTCTTGTGATCAATGTTGAGACTGACTAATCACAATTTCTGCCAGTGGGGCGACAACCAGAATTTTTCCCTGCCTCCTCCCGCTCCCTTCACTCCTGGACGAAAGATGCTTCCCCACAGATGTCGCTGGACCAGGCCAACACGCCGCGGTCACGCCGCAGTCACACCATGGTCACGCCGTGGTCACGCTGCAGTCACGCCGCGGTCACGCCATTATCACGCCGCGGTCACACTGTGATTTGGCCCTGCTTCAGGATGAAAACCCGCGGCAGTTCACAGTGATAGTATTCCATGAGTCTTGTTATCAATGTTGAGACTGACTAATCACAATTTCTGCTGGCAGGGCGATGACCAGAATGTTGCCCTGCCTCCTACCGCTCCCTTCACTCCTGGACGGAAGATGCTACCTCATGGATGTCAGTGAACCAGGCTAACACACCGCGGTCATGCCTCGGTAATGCTGTGATTTGGCCCTGCTCCAAGACGACACCCCACGGTGGTTCGAAGTGACAGTATTCCATGAGTCTTATGATCAATGTTGGGACTGACTAATCACAATTTCTGCCGGCGAGGCGATGACCATAATGTTTCCCCACCTCCTCTCGCTCCCTTTTCTCTTGGCCGAAGGATGTTGCCCCACGAATGTCGCTAGACCGGGCCAACACGCCGCGGTCACGCCGCAGTCACACCGCAATAATGCCGTGATTTGGCCCTGCTCCAGCCACATCTAGCCCACACCAGCCCCCTTCCACCTTCATTTCATCCTACTGCCACCATCATTCCAACCCGCAATAGCCCCCTACCACCTTTGAATCAGCCCACACTATCCCCCAGCACCTACAACCAACCCCCTTCCACCAGCATTCCAGCCCCTTCCACCTAAATTCGAGCCCACACAAGCCCCCAACCACCTGCAATCTAGCCCGCACCAGCCACCACACCAGCCACCACCCCCAACCTCCTACAAAACACTCATTCTATCCCTCTGCCACCTGCAAAACAGCCCCAGCTACCAGTTTCAGCCCTCACCAGGCCCCGACCTCCTACATCCCAACCCGCACCAGCCCCTGCCACATGCCCAACAACCCCCAGCCACCTGTAATCCAACCCAAACCAGCCCCCTTCCACCTATTACAGCCCACACCAGCCCCCTTCCATCCTCCTGCCATCTGCCTTCCCACCCGCACCAGCCACTCCAGCCCGCACTAGCCATCGCACCAGCCCCCAGCCTCCTGCATTCCAGGATGCATGAGAAAAACTCCATGAAAATCACAAAAAGGAAATGAAAAAGCGGATCCCCTTGTTCGATCCATCTTTTCCCCAAAAAGTAGCCATCTAAACTGCCATTAATGTTCACTGATAACATTGGGGTAGATATGCATATTTTAACCCAAGACGAGAACCTAGCCGAAAGCCGAGCAGATCCAAAGCATCCCATAAGAATTCTCACCTGACCGAATCAAAAGCCTTGAATAAATCGATCTTTAAGGCACACCTAGGAACCCCAGAATCAAGATGGTAGCCCCACAATAATTCCTGGGTAACAATATTCTTAGGATGAATTGGTTTTGGTACTGAATGTTGAGGATATTTTTATCCATCTTTAGATTTATGATTCTATTAAGGTTATTTTTGTAACCATCCTACCAGAGGGTCTGAGTTATAAGTTGTGGAATTCTATTATTCAGACTAAGCCATACAAAGACTATTCTTAGAAAAGTTTCAAGGCATTTATCATTTATCATTCTTTCATAATGAAGTGAAGGTACAGATGGCTATAGAATTTTCTAGGAGGGGCTGTCCAGGTGGGGTGTCCAAGGGCTGTCCGGGGGGGGGGGTTCCAGGGGGTCTGCAGGGCAGGGGGAGGGTGCAGGTGGGGTGTCTAGGAGGGGATGTGTAGGGGGGGGGGTGTCTAAGGGCTATCTGGGGGGGGGGTCTGTAGGGCAGGGTGCAGGTGGGGCATCCAAGGGCTGTCCGGGAGGGGGGGGGGGTGACAGGGGGTCTACAGGGCAGGGGGGAGGGTTCAGGTGGGGTGTCTAGGAGGGGCTATCCAGGGGGGGTGTCCAAGGGCTATCCGGGGGGGGGGGGGGGTTGGGGGGTCTGTAGGGCAGGGGGAAGGGTGCAGGTGGGGTGTCTATGGGGGCTGTCCAGGGGGGGTGTCCAAGGGTTGTCCGGGGGGCTGATTTGAAGAGATAAACCCATGATCAATGGGACCTAACCCCATAGCAATAATTTAGCTAAATATTTTTGGAAAGGTATTCCCAATATCAATAGGTCTGAAATCCTTTACATCCACAACATTTTCCTTCTTTGGGATCAGGGCAATACAATTGGAGTTGATTCCATAGTGCATTGAGACATGGTTAAAGAACTCCATCATAGTGTTAAGGAGATCATCACGAACTATGTCCCAGTAGAACATAAAGAATTAATTTGTGAACCCATAAGGACCAGCCACACTCTAAAGATTTAGAGAAAAAGGGCACTCTTAACCTGCTTCACATCAAGGGATGCAACGAGGGAGATTGATAGATTGGTGTAGCCAGATCCGGTTGGGTATGATGTCATATCAAATATCCTTACCTATAGTTTGATATATGGATGGTGGAATATCTAGAACATATGAGCCTTTTTGGCCTTGATTGCAGCCAAAAATTAGGCAAATCATAGCAGATCTATGAAAAAAATAAGATTACACGAAGACATTTCTAAGGCTCTTATACATCTCCATAAACACATGGTAATAGTCCAACTTCATCATGTTAGTAATTTATTTTTCATAGAAAACCTCCATGAATGTTTTCTATGAATGATCACCCCATCTTCTATCTTGATTAATGGTATTCCACCATCAAATGGTTTATTTATGGAAAATGGAGATCTCTAGCATCACTCTCTCATCCACAGATGTCTTCTATCTTGATTAACGGTATTCCACCATCAAATGGTTTATTTATGGAAAATGGAGGTCTCTAGCATCACACCCTCATCCACAGATGTCTGGACCCGAGAAAAAATGCACTTTTTGTTGTCTATCCAATAATTTTCATCCTACATGCCTATAATACATAGAAAGGGTGGTGAATGTGGGAGATAGAACACTTGATTATGTCTGGTCATGGAATTTAGAATGTTTCCACCTTAAATGAGAACAATATAATAAAATCCTTAGTAAACTAGCTCTGCAGTATGAGTCACTAGAGATTGTACAGGGTGGGGGGAGGGGGGAAGGGTGTGCGGGGGGGGGGGGGGAGGGGTAGGGTGTGCAGGGGGGGGGGGTAGGGGTTTGGTGTACAGGGGGCAGGGGGTGTGTGCAGGAGGGTAGGGGTGGGGTGTGTAGGTGGGGCAGGGGGTGTGTGCATGATACCAACTGATTCTAATTCCCATGACACATTTAGGGTCTGTTCATATGTCCTCAATTTGAAACCAAATGATGCCAATTGATATCTTCATTCTTTTTGGAATTAAAACCTGAGATCTTGTACTCATCTCAATACACATGTTGAAAACATTCAAGCACATGTAGCAGGTTTTAGAAAGTAGCCTTGTGATCTCAAATTTCCTCAACTTCTTGTCATTGATTAATTCAATTTATCCTCCTTAATATCATACTTTATTCGGTCATTAACAGGGATGAGATAAATACATACCTCATCAATGACTTTTTCAAGCACTTTCTAGAAATTCCATATTTTCATGGAATAAATAAGTCTAACAGCTTCTCAAGGGTCTTCTCCACTCATCTCCCCATTGAGGAGACATACTATCTTCACTCCATCAAGGAAGATATTTCCTTCTGATGTTCTTTGGAATAACATTTGATAAATCACTCCATCAAGGCAGGGGTGGGGTGTGCAGGGGGGAAGGGGTGGGGTGTGTAGGGGGGGTAGGGGTGGGGTGTGCAGGGGGGTAGGGGGTGTGTGCAAGAGGGGCAGGGGTGGGGTGTGCAGGGGGAAGAGGGTGTGTGCATGATACCAACTAATTCTAATTCCCATGAATCATTTAGGGGCTATTCAGATGTCCTCAAGTTGAAACCAAATGATTCTAATTGATATCTTCATTATTTTTGAAATTATAACCTAATATATTGCACTCATCTTAATACACATGTTGAAAACATTCAAGTACATGTAGCGGGTTTTAGAAATCAGCCTTGAGATCTCAAATTTCCTCAACTTCTTGTCATTGATTAATACAATTTCTAACCCTTAATATTATAATTTATTCGGTCATTAACATGGATGAGATAAATGCATAACTCATCAATGATTTTTTCAAGCACTTTCCAGAAATTTCAGATTTTCATGGAATAAATAAGTCTGGAAGCTTCTCAGGGGTCTTCTCCACTCATCTCCCCATCGAGGAGACACACTATCTTCACTCCATCAAGGCAGATCTTTCCTTCTGATGTTCTTGGGAATACCATTTGATAAATCACTCCATCAAGGCATGGGTGGGGTGTGCAGGGGGGCAGGGCAGGGGTGGGGTGTGCAGGGGGGCAAGGGTGGGGTGTGTAGGGGGGGTGGGGGTGTGTGTAAGGGGGGTAGGGGTGGGGTGTGCGGGGGGGGGGGGGGGGGTAGGGGGTGTGTGAATGATACCAACTTATTCTAATTCCCATGACTCATTTAGGGGATGTTTATTTGTCCTCAATTTGAAACCAAATAATGCCAATTGACATCTTCATTCTTTTTGGAATTACAACCTGAGATCTTGCACTCATCTCAATACACATGTTGAAAACATTCAAGTACATGTAGCAAGTTTTAGAAATCAGCCTTGAGATCTCAAATTTCCTCAACTTCTTGTCATTGATTAATTCAATTTATCCCCCTTAATATCATAAATTATTCGGTCATTAATAGGGATGAGAGAAATGCATACCTCATCAATGATTTTTTCAATCACTTTCCAGAAATTCTAGATTTGCATGGAATAAATGAGTCTGGTAGCTTCTCAAGGGTCTTATACACTCATCTCCCCATCAAGGAGACACACTATCTTCACTTCATCAAGGAAGATATTTCCTTACGATGTTCTTTGCAGGGGTGGGGTGTGCAGGGGCAGGGGTGGGGTGTGTGTGGGGGGGGGGTGTGCAGGGGGCAGGGGGTGTGTGCATGATACCAACTGATTCTAATTCCCATGACTCATTTAGGGGTTTTTAAGATGTCCTCAAGTTGAAACCAAATGATTCCAATTGATATCTTCATTATTTTTGGAATTACAACCTAAGATCTTGCGCTCATCTCAATACACATGTTGAAAACATTCAAGTACATGTAGCAGGTTTTAGAAATCAGCCTTGAGATCTCAAATTTCATCAACTTATTGTCATTGATTAATTCAATTTCTCCCCCTTAATATTAGACTTTATTCAGCCATTAATAGGGATGAGAGAAATGCATACCTCATCAATGATTTTTTCAAGCACTTTCCAGAAATTTCAGATTTTCATGGAATAAATAAGTCTGGCAGCTTCTCAAGGGTCTTCTCTACTCATCTCCCCATCGAGGAGACACACTATCTTCACTCCATAAAGGAAGATATTTCCTTCTGTGTTTCTTTGGAATACCATTTGACAAATCATACCAAGATGGTGACTTTTTTTCAGATCCAGAATAGTTATTCCAGCTCACTTCTCTTCATCTTCTCTCCTCTTGAGAACTAGTTTCACCTTTAACTCACTGCATTGTATGGTACACTAATAAAAAAATAATAATAAATAATTAGGGATTAAGGTGGATGTCCTTGATCATCAATGTGAGCTGTTGGGTTGATAAAATTTTATCAAGCAGTTTGTCCTTTCCAATTTATCTCTATGTCTGGATAGACTTTTCATGCATGCACTTCTGGATTTTGAAGAAGCCTTGGGTAGCATGGATTTCTTTTTCCCCTCCTCGTGTGAGATTTTTTTAACATGATGATAACGCACAGACTGCTCTAGGACCATGGAAGGTTTATTCCTAGCTTGGGAAGAGGGCAGCAGCCGAGGTGGACCCTCCAACACATCTAGTAGTGAGCCCTCTCCTAGCCTCTTTAATTCAAGAATTTTTTAAATTGCATTTACCTTACTTCTTGATTATGCTTGTTTATATTAAATTGCAATTCTTGATCAAGTGTTAGTTAAAATAATTGTTTCATTTGATAAAAAGTCATGGTTTTGTAATAAAACCCCTCCAACAGAGGTGCACTGTCTATGAAAACTCACAGTGGTAGTTTATGCTTATATAGCCTGTTTTACATTATTGCATTTATGTTTTCCATTTTAATCCTTACCCATTATTCTCTCATTTGAGACACCATGAGCATCTCCAAATATTTGTTTGACTCAGGGGGGGTGTGCAATGTGGGGTGGGGGGTTTGCAAGGTGGGGTGGGGTGGGGGGGGGTGCAGGGATGGGGTGGGGTTGTGGTGGGCTACTGCAGGAGTTGGGGGGGGGGTGCAAGGGGGCTGTCTAGGGAGGGCATGGGGGTTGTCCGGGGGGGGGGGGGGTGTGAAAGGGCTATCTAGGGGGGGAGAAAGGGGTTGTCCAAGGGGGGATATCCAGGGGGTTAAAGGGATGTCTAGGGGGTGCAAGGGGGCTGTCCAGGGAGGGTGTGCAAGGTGGGATGGGGGCTCTGCCTGAGGGGGGGGGGTGGGCTACTGCAGGAGTGGGGGGGGGCTGTCCAGGGAGGGTGTGCAAGGTGGGGTGGGGGGTGTGTTAGGGGGTCTTCATGAGGGGGGGGGGATGTAGGGAGTGGGGGTGGGCTACTACAGGAGTGGGGGCGTGGGGGGGGGGGCAAGGGGGATGTCTAGGGGGGGGGGCTGCCTGGGGGGGGGGGGGCTGTAGGGAGGGGGTGGGATGGTGGGATACTGTAGGAGTGGGGGGGGAGGGGACTGTCTAGGGGGTGAAAGGGGGCTATCCAGGGGGGCATGGGGGTGCATGGGGGCTATCCAAGGGGGTGCAAGGGCTGTCTAGGGGGGTGAAAGGGCTATCCAGGGGGTGCAGGGGGGCTGTCCAGGGGGGCATGGGGGTGCATGGGGGCTGTCCAGGGGGGTGCAAGGGCTGTCCAGGGGGTGCAAGAGGGCTGTTCAGGGGGCTGTAAGGGGGTTGTTCGGGGGGGGGGGGGGGGTGAAAGGGGGCTGTCCAGGGGGGAATGGGGGTGCAGGGGGGGGGGGGCTATCCAGGGGGTGCAAGGGCTGTCCAGGGGGCATGAGGGTGCATGGGGGTGAAAGGGGGCTGCCCAGTGGTGCGGGGGGGGGGGGTGTTCGGGGGGGGGGGGTGTGGGTTTTTTTTATGAAATGTGAATCCCTATAGCCATGGTTTTAAACCGTGGTTGTAGGCCTAATTTCATGGTCTTAAACCATGGATAAATCTATATAGCCACAATTTTGAACCATGGATATAGGATTTGTGCGGCTTAATGTTCTGCCATGGTTTCAAACCATGGCTAAAATCCTATAGCCACAGTTTCAAACCATGGCTATAGAGCTATAGCCACAGTTCAAACTGTGGCTATAGGGATTTAGTCATGATTTGAAACCGTGGCTATAGGTCTTGCCCTATAGACATTCCATTACCATCCACGGTTCGTTGAACAGTGGCTATAACCTATAGCCACAGTTTTGGGACTTATATCCATAGTTTGAAACTGTGTCTATAGCCTAAATTTCCAATAGTGATGATATTATGCTAATATTATTCTCTCCTGGATCATGTTATTTGGTTCTTTTTTGATTCATGTCTTATTAATTTCCATGATTTATACCATGAATCATGATTATGATTTATAAATTACTGTTTTTTTAAATGTTAAGATCATGTTCTCATACCCTTATGATCATGTTTAACCTAAAAATGATCAATGATTGATATCTCCCTTATTTATCCTTACTGATTATCAGACCTTACCCTTTTTATGTTTTCTTTTCATTGGGATATGATGAAAGGTTTTAAGTATAATTTTTCTAAGAAGAGTGCTACTTGTGAAGAAATTAGTGGGAGATTATATATATATTTTATGTACCATTTGTTTATGTGTCTAAGTTTCCAAAGAAACTCAACCTTTATGGCTATGGTGTGTATTTTAATGATATTTAATGAATATTTATCTAAAAAGATGTAATATTTATGTATGAAATTCCAAGGTCACTTTAGTTGTTATCAGATTAAGGTTTAGTTATTTTTGGAAACTAATATGAGGAAATTTTAGTGATAATCCTTTGGATAATCCTAAGTATTGGAGAACATAATAATTTATAATAAAAATAAAGTGTTTTTTTCCTTATAAATAAGTCCCTATATTGATATTAGAAAGTGGATGCAATATTGGAATGGATTCACATAGGGGTAATAACTTTGAATGTGGAATATTTTGTATTAAATTGATCATCACAAGTTCACAATGAGTGGTCTTGATATTGCACACCTATATAGACACTCTCATGGTATATTATTAGGTTAATTAAAATTTTATTTATAAACGATTATGATTTTTTTAATATATTATGACCATTAATGACATGAGGCAAACCTAAGGCATTATAGATTTAAAATAGGGTTCCATACTTTAGGTATATTATAAATGATTTTCATGATTTTATAGTTTCCAACTATGATTATTGTTTCTAAAAATATAATTTTTGGTTGTATTCAATGGCTAGAACTTAAATGAATTGGGTTAAAATTGAATTTAATTGACAATGCAATCATTATACTCATGAAAAACCAAATATAATGGGAGTTACAATGAAAAATATTATTATTATTCTTATATAACTTTATCAATCCATGAATCATACCAAGCTTCCAAATGAGAAGGGGGGGATAACATTTTGTTGTGTCCTTAATAAGGTAACACCCACCTTATTTTAGTCTATCCACTATTACACTAATTATTTAGAAATGGATTAGTACCATTGAAAAGATATTTTTTATTCTCTAGTGATCAGAGTATGAAAAAATTATTTTGGTTGTTTATTATTTGGAAGGAGAATCAGATCAATGGTGGAATCATATAAAAAACATGAGGAAATAAGAAAAAATTGACTCTATGGAGTGGGATGAGTTTATAATGTTATTTTTTCAACAAGTACTTACCTCATATTCTTCATATAAAAGTATAGAAGTAATTTATTGAGCTAAAGTAGAATAATAATGAATCTATTAGTACCTATGATGAAAATTTTATTGGACTTGTGAGGTATGATTCTAGTATTAATAGCCAACCTGAAAAAAAGATTGGTCAATCATTAAATTTATTAAAACCAAGTATCTAAAAAGTGTGTGGAATAATATACTTCATTAGTTATAAATAAATCATTCAATATGATCTCAAGGTAAGGATAGAGACCAGATCCATCCATCAATATCACAGTTTTGATAAGAAAATAAATATGGAATTCAAAGGAAATTCATATAATAAAAACTATAAAGGGAAGAAGAAGAGTCTTATTTTATGCCATATGTTTGAAAAAAACAGAGGAAATTTTATTAATGGGAATAGTAAAATTTTTAGGTGTGGAAAGGAAGATTATCAAGAAATCCAATACTGAAATAATGGGATTAAGTTTTCTAATGATGTGAATGGAAATAAAGCTTTATATAAAGTACCAACCACACTCTAGTGTTTCAAATTCAAGGAGTATGGTAATTATGCTATCTTATTCAAAAATATGAGGGTTAATGTTTATGATCAACTTCACAAATATATTAAGCCTAAAGACAAAGGGAAATATCACATGATCACTATTTCAAATGTGGGTTATGAGAACGAAGTGGTGAAAGGTATACTTACCAAACACTCTAGAATTTCTAATGTCTTATTTGATTCTATATTTATTTACTATTTTATATATGAAGAATTTTATAAGGGTATCACATTACAAACTCAACAATTAAATATTGATTTAGTAGTGAAAAAATATAATGGTATGATGATCACATCTTGATTATGTAATTCTTCTCTGATTGATGTTTTTGGGAATGTGCTTCCTGCAATTATAATTATTCTCCCTCTAGTTGAATTTTATGTTATTTTGGTCATATATTGGATTTAATTATATATATTACATATCAATTTATAAGGGATATAAGTCAAATTTTATATTTTGAACAAAAATATTATCATACATTAGTGTGAGGATAAATATAAACATCCAATGGAAATTACATCCAATGTATGGGTCTTGATTCACATTCAAATGGGGTATTTATCCTAGATGGTTATGAAAAAACTAAACATTGAATATATCCCTATTATATAGGATTTTTTTGATGTATTTTCAGAAGATTTTTCTAGTCTTACTCTAAATCACGAAGTTGATATTTCAATAGAACTCATAACTGGTGCTACACATATTTCAAAGACTCCATATAGAATGTCCCTAATTGAGTTGCAATAATTGAACAAGAAACTCTAGGAAAATATTTATATGGGATTAATTCATCCAAGTGTGTCACCATGTAGTGAAAATTTTATTTTTTATAAGAATAAATATGGATTGATATGACTCTTTATTGATAATTCAGAGCTTAATAAGACCATAATCAACAATAATTTTCATCTACCCTATATTGATGATTTTTTCAATAAATTACGAGGATATAATTTTTTTAAAGATTGATATTTAATCTGGATACTATCAATTGATTTTCAAAAGTAAATATATACATAAAAACCTTATTTATGAGGTATATATTCTATGAATTTATATTGATTCTATTTGGTCTTACTAATTCCCCCGCTATTTTCATGGATTTTATGAATAGAGTATTTAGAGATTACCTTGATAATTTCATAGAAATATTTATAGTTTATATTCTTATATACTACAAGAGAAAGGGATAAAATGAATATCAATTGATAATTTTACTAAAGACCCCAAGGAATTTGAAGTTGTATAAAAAATTTATGAAGTGTGGGTTTTCGATATATAAAGTTCATATAATGTCAAGTAAGGGTATATCGATGGATCCAACAAGGAAAGAAGTTATTTAAAATTTGATTAGACTAACCAATATAATCAAGATCTATATTTTTCTTGGATTGGATAGATATTAGAAACTCTTTGTGAATAATTTCTCATATCTATTTAATCCACTCACCAATTTAACTCTGAAGAGAGTCAAATTCCATTAGACTAATGAATGTGAATAAAATTTCAAGGTACTAAAGAAATGGATGCTTAGTTCACCTATTATTACACTACCCTATAGTATAGTATAGTTTTTGATTTATATTTATGTATTGAAGAAGGGGATGGTATGTGTTGTTAGGCATAATGATATGGTGATAGATTATACCTCACTCCAATTGAAGGTTCATGAGAATTTTTTTTTGACTCATGATTTAGAGTTAGTTGTGGTAATTTTTGCAATAAATATATGGAGGAATTATCATTATGGAGAAATGTGTGACATATATACTAATCATAAATTATAAAGTTTATATTCAGTCAAAAAGAGTTGGATATGTTCAAGATAAGATGGTTTCAATTGATTTATGATTATGTTCTTTGAATACATTACGACCCTCAGAAAGCGAACGGGGTGGCTGATGCTCTAAGCTGAAAGGATCATGCTAGCTTATCTATGATGAGGATTGAAATAGATCCAATATTAATAGTTTTTAAAATAATATAAATTAAAATATTGAAGTAAGGGGATAAATATTATATTTATCAAATAAGAATTTAATATTCTATCCATGTGAAGATTAAAGGGACACAAAAGGAAGGTGTAGAGCTACAAAAGAAGGTGATAAATGTTCTTGAGTTAAAATTTTATTATGATGGAATGATAAGGTTCAGGAATAGAGTATGTTCCTTGTCAATACCAAAATTGAAGGAGTTATTTTAAGAATATTATAACTCATCATTCTCTATTCATCTAGTATGTATTAAGATGTATAGGGATCTGAAAGATTATTTTTGGTAGGGAAACATGAAGAGATACATTGTAGAGTATATATCTTGGATATTTTTTTAAGAAGGTGGTTCCTGGACAGAAAACCAAGGCATAATTATTATAAAGAAATAGGCTACAAGAGTCTAAAATAAAAAACATATTACAATCTTTTTAATGAAAGGGGATTAGATCAGTAGGAAGATCATCAAGCTAGGTAATATCTTGATTAACCCCCTTATTCACAAGGCCATTAGAAACCATGTTAACTTTCCGATAAATATGAGTGATCATGTAGTTATATATCTTGGTTCTTGGTATGTCAAAAAGTTAAGGATAAAATTCATAAGTGTAAGGGAATTTTATAATTGTAACATCCTGAGATTTTGTGAAATATATTTTTTCAAATTAATTTAATCTTTTTAATATTTTTTGAATTTCAAAAAACATGGAATATATATATATATTTATACAAAAGCACTAAGTTTGGATTTCATTATACAAAACACCAAGTCAATATTGAAATACAAACAACACTTAGATTAGCTTGTGATACATACAACACTATGTTTGGATTTTATTACACGCAATACCCATTCCCTTCGATAGCTTGTGTTACATGCAAGGCTGAGTTTTACCAAAATACAATATACCATTAACATTATTATTAAAATATTATTATAATTATCACCTAGTCATTAGAATATAAGATATGAATTATATTGACTAAATTATAAAACTATGGTTTAAAAATTTATATAAAATGAATCCTTTGGTCATAAATTAGTTATAAATTAATGTAAGAACTAGTTGAAAATAAAGAAATCAGTTTTCTAAGAAAACTATATACAAACACCATTTTATCTCAATAAATTAAAAAAACCCCTATTGATGAATATATTTAATAAAATTTATATATTATATATTAGATAAAATTTTTGACACTCATCCAACATTTTTTATAGTCATAAGATAATAATGAATCTAATTTTATGAATAAAAAGATGCATATTTCTAAAAAGTAAATTTACCACCTTTTAAGGGAGAAACTATTTTAAATATAATTTCTGAAAATTTTAAAATTTTTATTTTAAAAAATAAAATTAATTTTTGGAATTAGGATATCAAATTTTACTTTGGGTGAAATTTTGGTATTTTTTAGAGAATTTTCATATCTTGATGAATAGTGAAAAAGCATTGAATTTTAATTTAAAACTTCTTTTTCATCTAAATAATTTATATGGAAAAATTACATTTGGAATTCGTTTTAAAGTTTAATTAGAATATTTTTACATAATTTAATCTAATTTAGATAATTGAAACCAATTTAATGTTGAAATTGGATATAAAACCGTCCCAAACTTTTAAACATTTTTGCTTAAAAAACTCACTGTCACGGCACGTTTGCGGAAATAAAATTAAATTAATTTCTCCCACTTCAATGATTAGAATTTGAGAAAATTGATTCCCTATTTGGAATAAAAATAATTTATAATAATGAAAACACATTTTTGAACAAAAAATTAGTGAAAGTGATTAAAATTAATTACAATGATTAAGTTAAAAACAAGATTACTTAGTGGTTAAACTTTAATATTAAGAGTCCAAATGACATAGAAAAATGTAAAAAATATATTTGATGGAAATATTTTGAAAAATTTCCTTATTTTATATAATTTTAACAATTATTTGAGGCACATTATGTAAGGGATATCTCTCAACGGTGTTTAACTTTTTATATTTACAAGAATGAAACTCCTCCTCCTCTATAATAGGGCACTCACACCCCTCACTTCCTCACACCTCTCAAACAACTTTTTCATAGAAAAACCCTTCCCAAATATCCTCCCAAAATCCCTCCCTTCATCATAGAATACTCTATTTTGATATAATTCAATCAAGGAATACCTTTGGTGCAAACCAAGAGGAGTTACCCAAAGAAGAGGTAACATCCTTTCTCAAGCTCTATTATTTTTTTTCCATTCTCTACCCCCTAAAATATTCTTAATCCATGATTATATAAAAACCTAAGTTTACTAAATATAATTATATTTTTTTATTCAAATGGTTCTACAAAAACTTACACAAACTTCCACCAAATGGGTAACAAACATACCATTCTTGTGTATAATGAACTACCCCCTCACGAAATGATATTGTTCATTTTTCCATTACAACCTCTAATGGTTGGAAATTATGATGAACAATATATTTTTTATGATATAGATGATATTTATTATTTCTTTATTCTTATATAATTATTATATAAAACATACCTTCATTCTTTCCATTTTGGGTAAATATGATAACTTCATTTATGGACGTGTGGACCACCTCCTCCTCAAAGCGATATGATTCGTTCCCAGTTTAAATAGATTGTATTAAGGATGAGTTTAGTAAAATTCTATGATAAATATGAAATAATAATTATATTTTAATTATGGTAAATATATATATGTCATTTACCTTTTTTCTTTCAAAACAACTATAAAATGGAAACAATGTTCATGCATACGTACGACCTACTATCTCCCTAAACAGTGTATTTCATTTTTATTTCTATATTTTATAGGTTATTAAAAATACATATATACTGAATATATATGATATTTATATAATTTCTTACATTATGGAAATAAGTAAATCATGATCTAAGTAAGAGGATCAAGAATAACAATCTAAAACAAATATGAAAAACAAAGATGATATTACCCAAAACGTAACATTAACATGGAATTATTAATAAAAGAGAAATATAAAGTCATAAACATATAATATATGGTATTAGATATAATAATATGGTTATTTTTTATAATTATAATAAACTTATATTTATTATACAAGAGTGTTGTATGAGTATGAATATAATTAAGACATAATGTAAGGGTTTTCTCATCTAACTTTTATTTTTCACAAGACACAATCCATGTTCACCTCCTATTTTATTATATGTGGTGTGTATAATACCCATGAATGTATTATATTATTATTATAATTTAATTTATGGTTATTTAAAAATCTATTTGATGATATTTATTTTATGGGGTTTATGGTTTAAAAGTTACCAAATCAATAAAGTAATTTTTGTCTCAATTGCCTTCTTTAAGATACATTCCATGTTATGCACTTATATTTTCCTATAGGGTGTATATACTGCCTTTTGACATGTTATATCATGAATATACTTATTTAATTATATTTTAAGATTTATTTAATATTATTATCTCATGAATATTTTCAATCAAAGTTACCAAAGTGATAATATTTTATTTCAACAATCTCATCATTTATCAAGACTATTTAAAATTATGCTTCCATTGATGAAATATTAAGATCCATCTCTCAAGAACACACATGAATTTTCTTATAATATTTTTACTCATGATATATTTATGTATTGGTATCATTTTATACTCTTTGGTACTTAATATAATTAAGAAAGTTTTTTAAGAAAATTTGACTTTATATCTCTCTTCAGTTGAAAATCTGTGTTCTTTAAAACCATGTTTTATAAAAATGTTTTTAATTTTTTTATGCTTAAACAGTATTTAAAAAATTTTCAAGAGTTTTTATAAATTTTCAAATTATTTTCAAATAAAAAGTTTTTCAAAACATTTTCAATCTTTATTTATAAGTTTTAAAAGTTATTTTCAAAGAAATGGTTTTTAAAATGCTTTCAAGTTTTCTTTATAAGTTTTCAAAGTTATTTTCAAAGAAATTGTTTTCAAAAAGTTTTAAAATTTGTTTATATGTTTTTAATGTTATTTTCAATGAATTCATTTTCAAAATGTTTTCATGTATTCTTCATAAGTTTTTAAATATATTTTTAATGAAATGATTTTAAAATTGTTTTCATACTTTCTTAAGTTTTCAAATTTATTTTCAAAGAAAGTGTTTTCAAAACATTTCCAATCATTATGTATAAGTTTTCAAAGTTATTTTCAAATAAAAAGGGTTTCAAAATTTTTTCAATCTTATTTTATAAGTTTTTAAGGAATTTTTTTTTCAAAATGTTTTCAAGCTTCTTTTATAAGTTTTAAAGGAAAAACGTTTTCAAAATGTTTTCTATACTCATTTACATGTATTCAAGTTTATTTTAAAAGAAAATTGTTTTCAAAAGGTTTTATGTTTTAAAAATTATTTTTTAAAGAAGAAAGGATATTTTCCTCAATATTTTTTTAAAAGTTATTAAAAAATTATCTTTCATATAAGATGATATCTGTTGGTGTTACTCATGCATTTTTGGGTAAATTACCCAATGGTTCCATTACTATTCTTTCTCTAAATGGTTTTTGTTTTAAGGAGTGATTTATATGAAAACAGTTTCTCTCTCATGAATTATATGTTTATGTAACCCATTTATCTTTCATGGGTTATTTGTTTATGAAAACCATTTCTATTTCACTAGTTCTCTATTTACAAAACCCATTTTTTAGCGGGTTATATTTTTATGAAACCTTATTCTTTTCATGGGTTATTCTTCGATGAAATGATCATGAAACCTGTCTATTTTCCATGGGTTATGATATGATTACTTGTTTATGAAACCCATTTAATTTCTTGGGTTATGATATGATGAATTTTTATGATCTTGTAGCACACGTATGTATGATTTAATTATGAGATGTGTGGGACCTATATCTCCCTCTATTGAATTGGGTAAAGATTTATATCTCACGTGATAGAAATAGAAAGAATAGGGAGTGAACTCAGTTCAGTAAAGAAATTTTTCCACTAATATAGTCTTGGGAGTGATCCTTGACTATTAAGATGTTCAGAGGAATAAACCATGACTAACAAGATGGTATGGGGAGTGAACCCATACTAATAATATAGACTTGATAGCAATGGATTGAATACTATGGAAATTATTTTATATGATTATTTTTCTACCAAAAATTATACGTATTAATCATATTTTATGATTTCATGGATTATTCTTTTGATTACATTATGATTCAAGTCTTACGAACTGCCAATCCCTTTTCCATGACTCATGTATTTGATCTTTGATATGAAAGTCATTATCTTAAAATGTTATTATCATGTTCTCATACCCTTATTATCACGTTATGCTTATATATCTCTTTTTTTTACCCTTATTGAGCATCTAATATCACCCATTTCATATGTTTCCTTTCCCAAGTCATGAAGAAACATTTTAAGTATAAGTACTAAAGGGGAAGATATTTGTGGGAAACATTGAATATCTTTTACCAATTTATAATATTTTGTTCTATGTTTACAAAGACACTAAACTATTTCGGTCCTTGAGCATGTATTTTTGTAATGGGATGAATATTCATCTAAAATGATGTAATATCCTTGTATGTTGAGTCTGGATGTCTATAGTTGGTATCAAAGGAAATGTTTAGTCAACCTTTGGAAACTAGGATGTGAGACATTTAGTAATATCCCTAGGGATATTTATAAGGATATACATAGGGATGTCTCTAAGGAAAAGCCAATGGAGTCATAGTTTTAAATGAAGGTGTAATAATCTAGACATAGTATAAGTGATTTTTTCATGATTACGAGGTTTTCCACTATAATAAGTGCTGATAACACTATGATTTATGGTTTTATTCATTATAGGGAACTCAAAGGAACTAGGTTAACATTGAATATTTCAGATGTATAATGTTTGGGCATTATGAAAATAGATTTCCTAAGTGGAAATATCATAAAAATAATCAGTAAGGTGGTACGAGTATTGGTTATACCACAGAAGATAAAGGGACTAAAAACAACATGTGGAAGGTATGGTATATTCTAACATTATTTTTTATATTAAACATAAGAAGCATGATTAGACTTAGGTTGAGGAACCTTAAGATATGATTCATATTTTATATTTTAGAAAATGGTTATTAAGGAATAATATGATGAAGAATAATTAATTATTTGAGAAGGAAGTGGGATTAATGAAGTGTTTATGTTTTGAAATTCAAAGATTATGTTATATGAATCATAAAATACATAAGTATTTTCTATATTAACTTTTCATTAAGGATTGAAAAGGATATGTTGAATGGTGATGAAGACTTTGAAAAGTGATTTAATGGAAAGGTGATATTTTCAATTAAGGTAAGGTAACCCTTAATGTGTTCAATATGTTTAGAAAATTGTATTTAGCTTGGATAAAGAGATGATTGATTGGTATAAAGTAAATTGGATAATATCAATGACCTCATAAATGATAAAGGATTTGTTGAAAAAGTGGTTTGTACTATTATGTATGGAGATTAAGGAATATATCCAATTATCTTTGGAATAATAAAGAATTCATGTTTTCAATAAGTAAATATGACAATTCAAGTTATTAGAAATATTTCAAGATAATACATGATAAAGGTATTCACATGTTTGGAATGTGATAACCAAAAGATACTTTATGATTTCTGTGGGATCAATGCTAAGCTATTTTTGAGAAATTTAGTGACCTTATTTCTAAAGTTTTATATTTCAACTTTTGAAAGGGTTATAAGGTTAACCATTTATGGAATGGTTGAATTTAAACTTTGGATGAGGTTTTATAGATTAAGGTATTATCTTGACATATAAGGATTTATGAAAATTGGATAACTTGTGGTAACCATTTTTTTGTGATAAGGATAGTTGGAATGAACAATAATTATATTTATGGACCTCATGATCTTCTAATACTTCCAGAATTAAAAATATACCCTCATTTCTTGGAATAATAGATCAAGTAGAAATTGATAAAGGCACAATAATGGGTGAGATTGTGCATGTGTAAAGGAATGAAATCAAGTAGGTATATTTTCTTTTGTTCTCAGATAATAAAATAATTTCTAAATTCTAGGAAAAACATATTGAAAAATATTAATCTCATACCTTCATTTATATTGAATTGATGGCCTTATAAATCATCATATATTTATAGTTTTGAGGCCCTTAACTTTTTATTGATCATTCATTTTCTGGTGATCAATGATCTTTATCACTCTATATAATTATTTAAGATTTTTCTTCATGTCCAATATTCACTCCCAGCCTATGTTCCCCTATGTGGAAACTAGGTTTTGAGTTACTTTGGGTAACTACTACGGTTCCAAATTTTCCTTTTTAAATAAATTTTTAGAATTCATTTTTACAATAAGGGTTTCTATGAAAAGAAATTTCACATATTAAACCTTTGATAACCCAGATGAATTTTGAGGAATAAATTCATTTTAAGGGGGGTATAATGTAACAACATGAGGTTCTATAATTTTTTTTCAAATTAATTTAATTTTTTGATATTTTTCATTTCACACAACACTCAATATTGATTTTATATATAAAATCACTAAGTTTTTATTACGTTATATGAAAAACCAAGTTAATATTTCACTACACGCAACACTTATATTATATTATTTTACATAAAACACTATTTTTGGATTATATTACATGAAATAATGAATCCATTTGATAGCTTGTGTTACACGGAAGGCCAAGTTTTACCAAACTATAATATACTATTAACATTGTTATTAAAATATTATTATAATTATCACATAGCTGTTAGAATGGAAGATATGAATGAGATTTACTAAATAATAAAACTATGGTTTACATATATATATAAAATCAATCCTTTGGTTATCAATTAGTTATAAATTAATGAAAGAACTAGTTAGAAATAAAGAAATTAATTTTCTAAGAAAACTATGTACAAATACCATTTTATTTCAATAAATTAAACAAACAACTATTGATTAATTTTTTTAATAAAATTTATATATTTTATATTTAAACAATTTTTTACACTCATCCAATAGTTTTTATATGCATAAGATAAGAATGAATCCAACTTTATGAATAAAAATATGTATATTTCTAAAAGGTAATTTTACCGCATTTTAATAGAGAACTCATTTTAAATATAATGATTGGAAATTTTATAATTTTTATTTGAAAAAATATACTTCATTTTTGAAACAGGGATATAAAAATTTACTTTGGGTTAATTTTTTTTTGTTTTTTAGAGAAGTTTCATATTTTTAATGAATATTGAAAAACACTGAATTTTAATTCAAAACTGCTTTTTCATCTAAATAATTTATAGGGTTAAATTATATTTTTAATTAGTTTTAAAGTTTCATTAGATTAATTTTACATATTTAATACAATTTAGGTCATTGGAACCAATTTCATATTTAAATTGGATATAAAATCATCCTAAAATTTTAAAGATTGTTTTTAAAAACCCGTTGTCGCGACACGTTTGTGGGATTAACATTAAATTAATTTCTACCACTTATGTGATTATAATTTGAAAAAATGGATCCCATAGTTGGAATAATAATAATTTATAATTTATAATAAGGTAAAATTATTTTTTTACATAAAATATTAGTGAAAGTAATTAAAATTAATTATAACAATTAAGGTAAAAACAAGATTACTTAATGGTTAAACTTTAATCTTAAGAGAAAAAATGACCTAGACACATGTCCCAAAGATATTGGATGGGAATATTTTGACCAATTCTCCTCTTTTATATAATTTTGTAAAATTATTGGTGGAAAATGATGTAAGGGAGAACTCTCAATAGTGTTTATCTTTTTATATTTACAAGAATGACACTCCTTCTCTATAAAATGGAACTCATCCCCTCACATCCTCGCATATCTCCAGAAAATTTATCTTAGAAAAAACCTACCAAAAATCCATCCAAAAGAAAAATAACTTAATCCAAGAATCCACCCTTTGGGAATAAATCCTACCAATAATTCCCTTTGGTGAAAACCAAGAGGAGTTACCCAAAGAAGAGGTAACATCCTTCACTAAGATCCTTTTTTTATTTTCATTCTACACCACTAAAATATTATTATTAAATTATATATATTATAACCTAAATATACTCAATATACCAAGATGTTTTTATTATATGGGTTTGAACTAATATTACACACACTTCTATCTAATGGATAACGAACTTACCATTCCTGTGTACGATGAACTACCGACTCATGAAACGATGTTGTTCATTTTTCCATTACCACATCTCATGGTTGGGAATTATGATGGAAAATATATTTTTATATGATAAATATTATATTTATGATTTATTTATTATTATTTAATTATTATATAAAACATACTTTCATGCTTTCCATTTTTTGTAAATATGATAACTTTGTTTATGGACGTGTAGAGTACCGTATCCTCAAAGTGATGTGATTCGTTCACACTTTACATGGAATGTATTAAGGATGGATTTATTAAACTTATATAATAAATATGAAATAATAATTCTACTATAATTATATTATATATGTATATATATCTCATTTACCTTTTTCCTTTCAAAACAACAATAAAATAGAAACAACATTTACACGTACGTACAACCCACCATCTCCATGAATGTTGTATTTAATTTATATTTATATATTTTATAGATTATTATAAATACATATATAAATACATATATATTATATTTAAATCATTTATTATATTCTATAAATAATTAAATCACGATCTAAGTAAGAGGATCAAGAATAATAAGCCAAAACATTTACAAAAAATAAAGGAGATATTACCCGAATCACAACATTAAAATGGAATTGTTAATAAATGGGTAATATAAAGTCACAACCAAATAATTTATGGTATTAGATATAATAATATGTTTATATGATATATTTATAATAAAATTATATTTATTATACATTATTTTTTATGAGTATGATGAGAATCAAGACATAAGGTAAGGGTTTTCTCGTCTCACTTTTATTTTCCGCAAGACACAACCATGTTCACATCCTATTCTTTTATATGTTCCAGATATACTGATCATGGATGTATTATATGATTCTTATACTTTAATTTAAGGGTATTTAAATGTCCATTTGACTATCTTCCTTTCATGGGGTTTATGGTTCAAAAGTTACCAAATCAGAAAAGCAATTTTTGTCTCAATTTACCTTCTTTGTGTTACATGCCATGTTATATACCTATATTTTTCTATGGGGTTTATATGCTTAAATTTGATATGTAATATCATGAATACCTTCTTTTATGATATTTTAAGATTAATGTAATTTTATTCTCTCATGTGTATTATGATTCAAAGTTACCAAAGTGGTAATAGTTTATCTCTATAATATCATCGTTTATCAGGTTTATTTACGATTATATTTCCATTGATGAAATATTAAGATCCATTTCTCAAGAAAACTCATGATTTTTTTATCCTCTATTTATTCATTATATCTTCATATATTGGTAAAATGTTTCATCTATTTGGTACCTAATACAATTAAAAAATGTTTTTAAGAAAATCCAACTTTATCTCTCTCTTCGGTCGAAAATCTATGTTATTTAAAAAAATGTTTTCTAAAAATGTTTTCAAAATGTTTTATGTTTAAAAAGTGTTCAATAATTTTTATAAGTTTTCAAAGTATTTTGAAAGAAAAAGGTTTTAATTTTTTTTTCAATCTTTCTTTATAAGTTTTTAATGTTATTTTCAAAGAAATGGGTTTTAAAATATTTTCAAGATTTATTTAAATATTTTAAAAGTTATTTTCAAAGAAATTGTTTTCAAAATGTTTTCAATATTTCTTTTTAAGTTTTAAATTTTATTTTCAAATAAATGGTTTTTAGATTTTTTTAATATTTCTTTATATGTTTTCAAATTTATTTTCAAAGAAATGGTTTTAAAAACATTTTCAATATTTCCTTATAATTTTTCAAAGTTATTTTCAAATAAATGGTTTTAAAAACATTTTCAAGATTTATTTATAATTTTTCAAAGTTATTTTCAAAGAAAAAGGTTTTGAAAATGTTTTCAAGATTCTCTTTTAATTTTTCTGTGAAAAAGCTTTTCAAAATGTTTTCAAGCTTATTTTATAAATTTCTAAGAAAAAATGTTTTAAAAATGTTTTCTATAATCCTTTATATTTTTTAAGTTTATTTTAAATTAAAATTGTTTTATAAGGTTTTATGTTTTAAAAATTAATTTTCAAAGAAGAAAAGATATTTTTCTCAATAATTTTTTTAAAGGATATTTCAAAATTATTTTTCATATAAGATGAAATCCATTGGTGTTACTCATTACTTTATTGGGAAATGATCAAAGGGTTACATTAATATTATTTATAAGAATGGTTTATGTTTTTATGGCATGATTTTATGAGTCCCATTTCTTTATCATGAGTTATATGTTTAGGATACCTATTTATCTTCCATGTGTTATATGTTTATGAAACCCATTTCTTATTTACGGGTTATATATTTATGAAACCTATTTCCTTTTTATGGCTTATATACTTATGAAACTATTTTCTTTTCTGGGGTTATGCTTTAATTAAATGATTATGAAACCTATCTATTTTCCATAGATTATAACATGATTACATGTTTATGAAACCCATTTAATTTCATGGGTTATGATATGATGAATGTTTATGATCTAGTTGTATACGTATGTATTATTTCATTATGAAATGGATGATATTGATATCCCCCTCCAATGCATTGGCTAAAGATTTATATATCATGGGATATACATGGCTATAATGGGGATTGAACTCAGTTTGGTAAAGGAATTTTTCCTATAAGATGGTCTTGGGAGTGAACCTTGACTACTAAGATGGTCATAGGAGTAAACAATGAATACCAAGATTGTATGGAGAGTGAAATCATACTAAAAATATCACCTTGAGAGTGATTCCTTGACTATTATGGAAGTAATTTTATATACTTTTGTATCTTCCAAAAATTCTATGTCTTAATTGTAACAGCCCAAGATTTTATAAAAAAATATTCTTTTTAATTTTATTAATGTCTTGTGTTGTACGCTACATCAAAAAGAAGCTTGCACAACACACATCCTTGACTTGCCTTGCATTACACGCAATCGCAACCTTCCTCGATAGCGTGTGTAGTACGTAATACTGAGTTTCACGAAACAATGATATGCTATTAAAATATTATTAAAACTAGCCGTTATGAATAGTAATAACCATTTTTTAAATTTTAGAAATTTTAGCTCTCAAAATGAACTTCATTTTTGGATTCGGAGTATCGAATTTAGCCTAAGGTGAAATTTTGGTACTTTTCGGATAACTTTCATATTCTGATGAATAGTGAAAATTACTAAATTATAATTAAAAACAACTTTTTTAATCGAAATAATTAATAGTGATAAATCATTAATTTGAGTGGTTTTAAAGTATATTTAGAATATATTTTTACAATTTAATACAATGTTGGTCATTGGATGTAATTTCACATTTAAACTAGACATAAACAAGTGTCAATCTTTTGATAGATATTGTTTCTTAAAAACACGCTATTTGTTTTAACAGCGGGATTTAATTATAAAATTAATTAATGCAACTTTTATGTTATGAATTTGGTAAAATAGACTTCATTTTTGAATTCGGAATATGAAATATAGCTTGGGATGAAATTTTGGCATTGTTCTGAAAAACATCAATTTTTGATGAATAGTGAAACTACTAAGTGGTAGGTTAAAAAACTGAATTTTGCATAAAACATAATTTTACCGCTTCTGTGAATGGAATTTCGAAAATCCGAGAGACACGGTTAATATCAAGAACTAAAATGTGGTTCAATGAGATGAAAATAATTTTTTGGTTAATAGTAAATAGGGTAACTAAGGGTAAATATGATATTAATATTACCCTAACACATGTACTAATTCTATTGGACAAGTGTAATTCGACCAAAAACAAACTTAGGAATAAAATATGACCATTTAGGCCCACTTGGATTAGATTAGGACATTTATTATTAATTTATTTAAAGAACGGTTAAAATAGTTAAAATCAATGTTTAATAAGTAAATCATTTTTATTATGAGGTTATACATAAGATAAATTCGATTGTAAATATTCATTAGAAAGCTAAAACGATTTCCTACATGATGGTATTTTATTTGTAATTTTTAGACATAAAATAATTTAATTTATTTATGACACAACTATGATGCAGTAATTATCTTATTAATGAAATATTGACATAATTGATGTTATAAACACCAAAATAAATGTAATTTGAGATTTTTTATGAATTCCAGTAATTTTCTAGGTTAATATGATATATTAGTGTTGATTTAATCAACTTGGTTCGAACATATAATTCTTTTATGACATTCACAAAAATCATATATCAAATAGTGTCAAAATTGACACAAAATAGTTTTTAAATAAAATATTATATTATTAATTGTTATTTTATTCCTAAAAATCTAAGGTTCGGCCAAATGACTTAGATAAGGATATATATATTAATAATAAATAATTTGGGGTTCGTTTGGCATGTTATAGTAAGTGTATTAACCATATAGTGAAAGAAAACAAAAAGACACGGTAAAAGTTAAATTATTTAACTTAGAGTTAAATCTAATTGATAAGGTTTAAAATAAGATCCAAACATGTCTAAATTTGATTGGTTGATGAGATTACAACCCTATCTCATCTAAGCTTCAAATATGAGTCATTTTTGGAGGTTTTTAAGTGGGGTTAGATTTATTATAAATTAATATTTTTAAGAATTCCTAAGGTGCCCCTCTCCTCCCCTATAAAAGGACACCTCCTCCCCCTCCTACTCACACTAAATTGAGCACTCAAGCTCGGCCAACACCTGCCAAAATCTCTTCTCCACTTCCCTAGCAACATCCTAGAGGTTCTGGTCTTCCTCAAAGACCAATTCTAGTGCCCTAAGAGGAGGTCTCAAAGAGGCACTTCAAAGAAGAGGTAATTACCGTTACCAATTCTTTCATCTTTATTTCTTCTTCCACTTCTTCTTCTTAGGTTGTTTCATTATGAAGTAATAACATCAGTATCACTCATATACTGATATGTTATTATAAGTATGAAACAACCCTATTTCACCATCTATCCATCCTACGGAAAAAGAAATCACCGCGCGTGCGTACGTACGGAATACCGTCTCCACGCCGTGGTGTAATCTATTTTCCACCACCACCTTACATGGATGGGTATAATGGTGTAAAGAATAACTATACATAGTTATTACAACATCATATTGATTCTGATATATTTTATAATCCACTCCAATTCAATTCAATATTTATAGAAATGATATCATCGCTCGTGCGTACGTACGGACTACCGTCTCCACGACGCGATGAGATTCATTCTCCATGTTAACCATTTAAGAATGATTATAAAGTATATATAAGAAATAATAATGAAATATATGACATTATAAAGCTACTGGATTTATGTATATATATATATATGTATGTCATCTACTTACTTCCATTTCAAGACAATAAGGAAAGGAAAACAGCGTTCATGCGTACGTACGGAATACCGTCTCCATGAACGGTGTTTTTCATTTTATTTATCTATCTATTATATATATATAATGAATATATATGATATATAAATCATGTTTTATATTCTGGAAGTAAGTAAATCATGATATAAGTAATAATGATGTCAAGAACAACAAGTCAAAACACCTACGATAAATGAAACAATTTTACCCAAAACGCTTCTTTAATATGGAATTTACAAAATAACGGGTAATATAATGTCATAAGTGAACCATATATGATATAATAACAATGAATATGATTCTGTAATAAGTCAATAACATGATTTAAATCATTATACAGGAGGTTTGGACACTTATGAAGCAAATCGGACCTAAGGTAAGGGAAAATACCACAATCTCATTTTTATCCGAGATTGTTTATTCGTAAGTATTTACTGGGGTGTATTTTATCATCCACATCCATGTTCCCTCAATATGTAATATTGTTTCCATCCACTTACAATAGTTTAAATCCAATTTTACCCTTTGGTGAGTTTTTAGTAAAGAATATGAACGGAATCTTTTGTCGTTTTTTTTCGTACGAGGTACTTTTTGACTTTTCCGACAAAGGTACGAAGAATGTTTTTTTTAACTTATACGGAATGAATGGATTTTTAAAACATTATTTCCAAGAAGCTTCCTTTACAAGTTTTCAAGTTTATTTTTAATCAACTTCTTTTAGTTTAAAGTTGTATGACATGTTAAGAAAAGAAAAATGTTTTTGAAGTAGAAAGGATATTTTCCTCAAGAATAAAGTTCAAGTGTTTTATCAAAATTATTTTTCATCTAAGATAATAAAGGGTTATGTTTTTATCCCTATTATTACATTGATTTGATCATGTTGTGATGGAATTATTTTTATGAATTCCATTATCTTATATGAATTGATTTATGATGTCATGATGTTTCAAGAATCCCATTTTTGTTACATGTGTTATGCGATGATGTATGTTTTATGATTATGTGGCACACATAAGAAAGGATTCATTATAAGATGGGTGGGACCTATATCTCCCTCCAATGCATTGGGTAAAGATTTTATATCTCATGAGATAGACATGGCTGAAATGGTAGGTTATACCGGTTCAGTGAAACAGGACTGAAACGAGGGTTACTCGATTCAGAAAGGGACTTTGTCCACTAAGATAGTCTTGGCAATGAGTCATGACTAACAAGAAATGATTTTCCATGATTATGTGTGCATGCCACAAAGTTTCAAGTTTCATGTTATGATTATGGTGATCTCATTTTCACTTCTATGATTTATTCCATGTTAAGATATTATGATCTCTTTTGCAGGTTATGATTTTCAAAAAGATATGATATGATTTTTATTTCCTTTATTTGCCCTTGCTGAGCATTTGAGCTCACCCTTTTATGTTTTCTTTTCCCCAGGATATAAAGAAAGGTTTTAGGAAAAAAAGGGAAGATCTTTATGGGAGATTTTGAAGATCTTTCATCACGATTAGAAGATTACGATCCGAGTTTCCAAAGACACTAAACTATTACGATCCTTTTGTGTGTGTTTTTGTTATGTACTAAGTATTCCGCAAAAGTAATGTAATGTTCATGTACGTCAGGCTTCGGGTCTCTACATTTGGTATCAGAGGAAAGGTTTAGTCAACCTTTGGAAACTAGGACGCGAAAACGTTAGTGAGATCCCTAGAGATATTTCTAAGATATGTCTAGGGATGTCCCTGAGGATAAGTATACGTATAGGATATAATCCTAGAACTACGATAACGATCTTATAATTTAACCTAAGATGTTAGATATTAAGGGTACTCCCCCTTTACTATGTTGTTTTCTCTAGCATGATTTTTGCCTCTCACAAGATTCTTTTTGTGTTTTAGTTAATGGAGGGAAATAGAAGGAATTCGGTTAACATTGAATCCAATGGACAAATTGGTGACTATGAGCAACAAAATTGTGTAATTCCTAGAGAGAAAGATATTGCGATTATGCCGAATCAGTCATCGCGATATATGATTAACAAGGTGAA
Source organism: Viscum album (assembly GCA_963277665.1). Taxonomy (NCBI): domain Eukaryota; kingdom Viridiplantae; phylum Streptophyta; class Magnoliopsida; order Santalales; family Viscaceae; genus Viscum; species Viscum album. Next base: position 1,065,516,821 of record OY728162.1, read on the forward strand.
ATTTAGTGGTATGCCTAATTCATCAAAGAAGAGGAAGGTAAACTATTATGCATGTTCGCATGTTGAGGAGCATAAAGAAAGGAAGATTGAGATTTCTAAAGAAGGGAAGAAGAACCTTGAGGAATACCTCAAATGGAGGGACCGATGTTATCTATGTGGAGAAAAGGGTCATAGAGTGACAGACTGTTATGGAGTTCAATGTCTTATATGCGGAGAACATGGGCATTACCCAACTCAATGCCCTGACCTAAAAAGTTACTTCTAAATCAAGGAAGGACATATTCCAGGACAATCATTGAAGTGGATGGACTGAAGTGTTTATGTATTGGTATTCAAGAATAATGTTATTGAGGTACTTTTATGGTGTATTGAAATATTTATGTATTGGTCTATTGTGGTTTTCAATAATTTTAAGGTACCGGTAACCATGAAAAGTGATTCAAATATTTTGGAAAGTAGATGATATGCGCATAATGAAGGGATAAGGAGAAAATGAAATGTTTGACAGTATTCATGAGCTCATGATTGATATAAGGACTAAGTGATATCATGGTTTGAGTATATAGAATTTTGAGGATTTTGGTATGTGGAAAGTGTTAACTTTAAACTGCATTCATGTTTTCACTAAGGTATTCAAGCGAATACATGATTAAGGACTTTGAATGTTTAGAATGTGACCAACAAGACATATCTTATGGGGATCGATGATGGTGTTAAATCTCTGGTAATCGTTTTCACTATGTTATGAGAGTGGACTGCAGTATTATGGATAATCCTAAAGATTGGAATGGATTATGTTGGACATAAGTTAGTATTGTTTAAGGATAGAAGTTTTCACGATATTATTGATGGGATGTTATAGTAATATAGTTTTAGAAAAAGGACAACCTGCAGGACGGGCTTTATCGCCTACCACTGGCCTTTATCGCCTACCACTGGCTTACAGGAAGTCCCTGTTTAGTAGAAACTAGTTTTATTATATTAAGCAGTATGATATATGAAGTATAAGTCCATTTTAGGAACCATATGTGATTAATCTCACTATAGATCGACTTATGTATATAATTTTTGCTAACCTTTTGTTTGAGACAGATGGAATGAACAGTCATTCTATCACATGATCTACTAACACTTCACGAATAACAAATTCAACTTCATTTATTTAAGAGATGAAGTGGAAATTGTTCAAGGCACGAACAACAGTGAGATTGTACCAAAATAAAGTAAGTATTTATTAAAATTCAAATTTTCAACTTTAGGGGAAATGATCTTGAAAACCAAAAATGTTGTCCTAGTGATCTTATACCTGATGAATCAGATGATACCTTATATCATCACAAATCTATGGATTTGTGATTACTGGCTTTTCCATAGCCATGTTCTCTACCACTCTCCATCAGAACATGATGGTTAGATTTCTCTTCCATATCCATATTTTCACCTATGTGGAAACCCAATGATTAGTTTATTTGGGTAACCGTTACGTTTCATACTTTTGTTTTTAAAGATTGGTTTTGATATTCCTTTTTACGATGTGGGTTTCTATTAAAGAAACTTTCGAATAGTAAACCATTTATAACCCCGACGAATTTCGAGGGCGAAATTCATTTTAAGGGGGGTAGAATGTAACAGCCCAAGATTTTATAAAAAAATATTCTTTTTAATTTTATTAATGTCTTGTGTTGTACGCTACATCAAAAAGAAGCTTGCACAACACACATCCTTGACTTTCCTTGCATTACACGCAATCGCAACCTTCCTCGATAGCGTGTGTAGTACGTAATACTGAGTTTCACGAAACAATGATATGCTATTAAAATATTATTAAAACTAGCCGTTATGAATAGTAATAACCATTTTTTAAATTTTAGAAATTTTGGCTCTCAAAATGAACTTCATTTTTGGATTCGGAGTATCGAATTTAGCCTAAGGTGAAATTTTGGTACTTTTCGGATAACTTTCATATTCTGATGAATAGTGAAAATTACTAAATTATAATTAAAAACAACTTTTTTAATCGAAATAATTAATAGTGATAAATCATTAATTTGAGTGGTTTTAAAGTATATTTAGAATATATTTTTACAATTTAATACAATGTTGGTCATTGGATGTAATTTCACATTTAAACTAGACATAAACAAGTGTCAATCTTTTGATAGATATTGTTTCTTAAAAACACGCTATTTGTTTTAACAGCGGGATTTAATTATAAAATTAATTAATGCAACTTTTATGTTATGAATTTGGTAAAATAGACTTCATTTTTGAATTCGGAATATGAAATATAGCTTGGGATGAAATTTTGGCATTGTTCTGAAAAACATCAATTTTTGATGAATAGTGAAACTACTAAGTGGTAGGTTAAAAAACTGAATTTTGCATAAAACATAATTTTACCGCTTCTGTGAATGGAATTTCGAAAATCCGAGAGACACGGTTAATATCAAGAACTAAAATGTGGTTCAATGAGATGAAAATAATTTTTTGGTTAATAGTAAATAGGGTAACTAAGGGTAAATATGATATTAATATTACCCTAACACATGTCCTAATTCTATTGGACAAGTGTAATTCGACCAAAAACAAACTTAGGAATAAAATATGACCATTTAGGCCCACTTGGATTAGATTAGGACATTTATTATTAATTTATTTAAAGAACGGTTAAAATAGTTAAAATCAATGTTTAATAAGTAAATCATTTTTATTATGGGGTTATACATAAGATAAATTCGATTGTAAATATTCATTAGAAAGATAAAAAGATTTCCTACATGATGGTATTTTATTTGTAATTTTTAGACATAAAATAATTTAATTTATTTATGACACAACTATGATGCAGTAATTATCTTATTAATGAAATATTGACATAATTGATGTTATAAACACCAAAATAAATGTAATTTGAGATTTTTTATGAATTCCAGTAATTTTCTAGGTTACTATGATATATTAGTGTTGATTTAATCAACTTGGTTCGAACATATAATTCTTTTATGACATTCACAAAAATCATATATCAAATAGTGTCAAAATTGACACAAAATAGTTTTTAAATAAAATATTATATTATTAATTGTTATTTTATTCCTAAAAATCTAAGGTTCGGCCAAATGACTTAGATAAGGATATATATATTAATAATAAATAATTTGGGGTTCGTTTGGCATGTTATAGTAAGTGTATTAACCATATAGTGAAAGAAAACAAAAAGACACGGTAAAAGTTAAATTATTTAACTTAGAGTTAAATCTAATTGATAAGGTTTAAAATAAGATCCAAACATGTCTAAATTTGATTGGTTGATGAGATTACAACCCTATCTCATCTAAGCTTCAAATATGAGTCATTTTTGGAGGTTTTTAAGTGGGGTTAGATTTATTATAAATTAATATTTTTAAGAATTCCTAAGGTGCCCCTCTCCTCCCCTATAAAAGGACACCTCCTCCCCCTCCTCCTCACACTAAATTGAGCACTCAAGCTCGGCCAACCCCTGCCAAAATCTCTTCTCCACTTCCCTAGAAACATCCTAGAGGTTCTGGTCTTCCTCAAAGACCAATTCTAGTGCCCTAAGAGGAGGTCTCAAAGAGGCACTTCAAAGAAGAGGTAATTACCGTTACCAATTCTTTCATCTTTATTTCTTCTTCCACTTCTTCTTCTTAGGTTGTTTCATTATGAAGTAATAACATCAGTATCACTAATATACTGATATGTTATTATAAGTATGAAACAAACCTATTTCACCATCTATCCATCCTACGGAAAAAGAAATCACCGCGCGTGCGTACGTACGGAATACCGTCTCCACGCCGTGGTGTAATCTATTTTCCACCACCACCTTACATGGATGGGTATAATGGTGTAAAGAATAACTATACATAGTTATTACAACATCATATTGATTATGATATATTTTATAATCCACTCCAATTCAATTCAATATTTATAGAAATGATATCATCGCTCGTGCGTACGTACGGACTACCGTCTCCACGACGCGATGAGATTCATTCTCCATGTTAACCATTTAAGAATGATTATAAAGTATATATAAGAAATAATAATGAAATATATGACATTATAAAGCTACTGGATTTATGTATATATATATATATGTATGTCATCTACTTACTTCCATTTCAAGACAATAAGGAAAGGAAAACAGCGTTCATGCGTACGTACGGAATACCGTCTCCATGAACGGTGTTTTTCATTTTATTTATCTATCTATTATATATATATACTGAATATATATGATATATAAATCATGTTTTATATTCTGGAAGTAAGTAAATCATGATATAAGTAATAATGATGTCAAGAACAACAAGTCAAAACACCTACGATAAATGAAACGATTTTACCCAAAACGCTTCTTTAATATGGAATTTACAAAAGAACGGGTAATATAATGTCATAAGTGAACCATATATGATATCATAACAATGAATATGATTCTGTAATAAGTCAATAACATGATTTAAATCATTATACAGGAGGTTCGGACACTTATGAAGCAAATCGGACCTAAGGTAAGGGAAAATACCACAATCTCATTTTTATCCGAGATTGTTTATTCGTAAGTATTTACTGGGGTGTATTTTATCATCCACATCCATGTTCCCTCAATATGTAATATTGTTTCCATCCACTTACAATAGTTTAAATCCAATTTTACCCTTCGGTGAGTTTTTAGTAAAGAATATGAACGGAATCTTTTGTCGTTTTTTTTCGTACGAGGTACTTTTTGACTTTTCCGACAAAGGTACGAAGAATGTTTTTTTTAACTTATACGGCATGAATGGATTTTTAAAACATTATTTCCAAGAAGATTCCTTTACAAGTTTTCAAGTTTATTTTTAATCAACTTCTTTTAGTTTAAAGTTGTATGACATGTTAAGAAAAGAAAAATGTTTTTGAAGTAGAAAGGATATTTTCCTCAAGAATAAAGTTCAAGTGTTTTATCAAAATTATTTTTCATCTAAGATAATAAAGGGTTATGTTTTTATCCCTATTATTACATTGATTTTATCATGTTGTGATGGAATTATTTTTATGAATTCCATTATCTTATATGAATTGATTTATGATGTCATGATGTTTCAAGAATCCCATTTTTGTTACATGTGTTATGCGATGATGTATGTTTTATGATTATGTGGCACACATAAGAAATGATTCATTATAAGATGGGTGGGACCTATATCTCCCTCCAATGCATTGGTTAAAGATTTTATATCTCATGAGATAGACATGGCTGAAATGGTAGGTTATACCGGTTCAGTGAAACAGGACTGAAACGAGGGTTACTCGATTCAGAAAGGGACTTTGTCCACTAAGATAGTCTTGGCAATGAGTCATGACTAACAAGAAATGATTTTCCATGATTATGTGTGCATGCCACAAAGTTTCAAGTTTCATGTTATGATTATGGTGATCTAATTTTCACTTCTATGATTTATTCCATGTTAAGATATTATGATCTCTTTTGCAGGTTATGATTTTCAAAAAGATATGATATGATTTTTATTTCCTTTATTTGCCCTTGCTGAGCATTTGAGCTCACCCTTTTATGTTTTCTTTTCCCCAGGATATAAAGAAAGGTTTTAGGAAAAAAAAGGGAAGATCTTTATGGGAGATTTTGAAGATCTTTCATCACGATTAGAATATTACGATCCGAGTTTCCAAAGACACTAAACTATTACGATCCTTTTGTGTGTGTTTTTGTTATGTACTAAGTATTCCGCAAAAGTAATGTAATGTTCATGTACGTCAGGCTTAGGGTCTCTACATTAATCCTATGTTATGATTTCATGGATTATTCTATTGATTCACTTATGGTTCATGTATTATGAACTTCCAATATTTATTCCATGACTCATGTATATGGTATTTGATATGATGGGTATGATCTTTAAATGTTATTTTCATGTTCTCATACCCTTATTCTCACATTATGCTTATATATCTCTTCTTTTACCCTTATTGAGTATCTAAGATCACCCATTTCTTATGTTTCCTTTCTCAAGTTATGAAGATAGGTTTTATGTAGAATTACTAATAGGTAAGATCTTTGTGGGAAACATTAAATATCTTTCACCAAGTAAAAACATTTGTTCCAAGTTTCCAAATACACTAAACTATTACAGTCCTCAAGAATGTATTTTTGTAATGTGTTAAATATTTATCTAAAATGATGTAATATCCATGTATGTTGAGCCTGGTTCACTATAATAATCATTACCCATACCAAAATGGAAATGGGAAAATATCACTATAGATTTCATCTAGGACTCCCTAAAATATTTAAAGCGCATAATACTATTTGAGGTGTAGTCAACCACCTTATGAAGTCAGAACATTTCATTGTTATCATAAAATATTTATCACTTTATTAGCTTTCTCTAATATACATTAAGGAAGTGGTAAGGTTGTATATAGTACCACATCATATTATATTTTCTCGAGATCCGAGATTAACCTCAATGTTATGGAATAGTCTTTATAAAGATATGAATATTGAGTTGTGTTTTAGTACTTCCCATAATCCTCAGAAGAATGGTCAATATAATATTACCATTTAAAACTTAGAGGATATACTAAGATCCTATTCTATAGATTTCAAAGGTGTTTTGGATGATCACCTTCCTCTTTTTGAGTTCTCTTATAACAATAGATTTCACTCAAGAATTTAGATGGATCCTTATGAATACCTTTATAGAAATAGGTGAAAAACATCATCATTCATAGATGAAATTGGATAAAAAATCAATTGGGACCTTATATATCTAAGGAAATATCCTAGAAGGTTTGATCCATTCAACAAAACATCAAGGTAGCTCATATTTGACAGAAGAGTTATGATAATAATTTTCGGTGAGATCTAGAATTCAATGTTAGTTAGAGGGTATTTCTATTAATTTATACAAGGAGTAAGGTTATAAGATTTTGTAAGAAGATAAAGTTAATCCCTAGATATATCAACCCATTATAGATTCTTGATTGGATCATGATGGTTTATTATCACTTGGTACTTTCACTGAACATCTCTAAAGTTAACAATGTCTTATATGTATCTCTCCTAAGAAATTTCATACCCAATCCTTCACATGTGTTGAACTTAGTATTTATACCACCGAAGCATGATCTTTCCTATAAATAAAAAACAACAGAAATATTTGATCATAGAGATAAAGTGATACGGAACAAGACTACTTGCTTGGTTAAAGTTCTCTATAGGAATAAAAAATTCAAGGAAACTACATGGAAACCTAAGTATGTGATGAAGTAGATATATCATCATTTTTATATAATAGTGACATAATTTCAAGGGAATAAATAATTTTAAGGGAGGTATAATGTTACACCCCAAGATTTTATATATACTTCCTTTAAAATTTACTTGTGGTATTTGATAGCTTTCTTTACACATAACCTCTAGTATAAATGAATTATGATATAGTACACATTTATAACTTAGCTATTGGATTGGCGGGTGTGAATTGGATTAAAAACATTATGAAATATATCTATAATTGTTTAGGATAATAATATTTTATTCATAAGAACTCAATTATAATATAATAATTTATTTATTAAAAGACTTGTTTTTTTAGGAAATGTATTTTTCATCATGATATGTATTTTTAACTAAAAAAATTATACTAATAAAAATTTAAAAATGTTTTCAATGAAATATATTAATATTTTATATGAATAAATTAATAATAATCCATACATTTTGAGCCTTATAGATCTAAAAACCCCTAACCCAAAACCTTAATAAACTCCTTACCTTCATATTAGATCCCATGGTATTCTCCTAAGACTAATAATTCAAGGATTAAGGTGTAATCCAAAGGAGGTATCTTAGAGAAGAGTTATAAATATTAATTGTGATCTTTCAATTTTATTTCTTCCTCCACCTTCTCTAAACATATTGTATCCATTATAACATAATGAATCATATATAATCAATATAATAATATATTATTATTTTTATTTTACAACCATTTTATCCCCCTTTCCATAAAATGGGAAATAAAAATATCATCCGTGTGTACATGTGGACTACCGCCTCTACGTAGAGATATGATTCATTTTCCATAACCACCTCACATTTTTTAGAATTAATGAAATATTTTATAAAAATATATGATATTTATGATATAATTATGATTATTTAATTATAAAAAATTATTTATCACTATTTTATTTTTTTGGTTAGAAAATGAAAACATTTTTCATGTGTACATACGGTCTACCGTCTCCAGGAGTAGTGTAATTCATTTTTCTATCACTACATTTTATGAAAAATTATAAAGATATATATAATTAATATACATTATATTTATGTCATAATTATTATTATGGAAATTATTTAACCATTATCAATATGTAATTACCATAAAAGAAGAATCAAAATATACATGAAAAATGAAACATTTATTGCCTAGATCAGTGATTTTAATAATTAATTGTTAATAAATGGATGATAAGATATAATAAGTAAAAATTATATGGTATTATAAGTATGAATGTGGTTATGGTATATAATTATAATAAATTTAAATTTATTATATAGGGTTTTATAGTTTTTATGAAGAAAGGAAAACTTAAGGTAAGAGTTTTATGTTATAATCTCACTTTTTACTAAATTTTTTTATGCATAATTTTTCCAATGAAGAAATTATATGATATACCTCTCATAAATATTATTGATGGGGCCTCATTATTTTAATTATCACAAATCATGTTTATTATTTTTCTAATGATCTTAATGTTTTATGATAATATGTTATTTTTGTAAATCATACTTGGAAGAAATATTGGATAAATATAAATATGTTATTTATTAGTACAAATGTGCTACCATTATTATAAATGTACTACCATTAGTTCATCCATGAACCACTGTTATACTCACACCAATGTTAGTTAAAATTATTATACCACTAGAATTCTACTTCCTCCAGAGCCATACCAACACCAGATGAGCTATCGCCAGATGAGCTACCACCATATTAGCTATCACTAGATAATATACCGCTAGATGATGTATCAACAGATGAGCTACCTACTAATGATATACTATCAAATTAGCTACCTCTAAATGAGATAACAACTAATAATATACTTCTAGATGATCTACCGTGAGATGAGCTACCTACAGATGAACTATTGCCAGAGTGGTGCTATCATTAGTTCAATCATGCTACTGCCAGATGTGCTACCACCAGATTTGCTACTGTTAGTTCAGCCTTGCTATAGCTAGGTGTGCTACCATTGGATTATGCTACCACTTAGTTGTGCTATACTTGGATCATTACACCATCATCTTTCTATCATTTTTATTCTTCTTGATTCAAATTTAATGTTTCTAAAGGCTATTTTATGAGGGTTAATTCACATAGTATCACATGGATTTATTTAATGATTATTCCTAAACCCTTACACAGATGCATTGGAGATTAAGTTGGAGGTTTCCCAATTTTTCTCTCAATGCGAGGATCAAGGAAGTATTTATTATTATTCTTCAATGGATATTTGGAGTTCCAAAGTTATATATTTTTGTAGGACTCTCTCTTGTGCATGATCAACAAGCGGGAACTTACATAATGAATACATGCAACTATGAAAGAGTGTAATTCATCAAAGATCAAGTTCATTTATTACACTAAATCAAGAGAATATTTTCAAAGCATCTTCATACAGAAAAGAGAACTCCATGACACTATTTTTTATCAATTTCAAGGAAACTATTTTGATATCCTCATCAAGAAAAATAGGAGGAACCTCAAGCATATAAAGTATCACAAACTGAGCAACACTACACCTATTTATCTCTATTTATTAGATATTTATATATTTGCTTTTATTTTTCATCAGTTTTATATATTTCTCAGTATACATTCACACGCTGAATCCTGCACTTAAATGGGATAATACTCAATATTCACTCAAACCTCCATTTTCTGTATACCCATGATCACTATAAAAGAGGTCCTATATGGCTTGTGTCATATGTCCTACCATGTATAATTGTGGAAGATGATTTGGGCCTAGAAATATTTTGAAATATTTTTTGTATATCCGATCAAGGTTTTGGATCAGATTATTGATATAATAATCTTCTTGACAAAAGGTGATTTCCATGTGGAGGGGATTAGGTATCATCTTGAGACAAAACCCCTTATTTACTCCACTCTGTCTTTTAGTTTTGTTTTCTTTATTTCAAAACAAAAATTGCATTTGTTTTTTTAATATATAAAAAACATATAATATGATAGTTAATCTTAACTAGTATTTATATAAAGGACTTGATTATTTAAATTGATTTCAAAAGTTAAATTAGTATCAAATATTGTTTTAACCGGGCCCTAATCATGATTAGAGAAATATTTTAAATGATTAAAATTATATTTAACTACTTTTTTGATTATCTGGTAATTTTTATTTAAATTGGGGGATTTTATTTTAACTTATTTGTAAATTTTTTTGGGAACTCAACTCACCCCCTCTTGAGTTACTCACTCAAACCAACATTTGGTATCAAATGATTTTCAAATATATTTTAAATTGTGATTTAGTTGTATTTTAAAAAAATATTTTTTTTCTAAATTTAATTCTGTATGGTAAATAGACAAGAAGGTTCTACAACTAATATACCTCCTTATTTTAATGACACTAGTTATTTTCAGTGGGAAATTAAAATGAAAATTCATATTGAGAGTATGGGTTTTTAAATTTGGACTACTATTATAGATAAATATAAATACCCAAAACTGTTAGAGCTAGTTTGGATGATCCTAAAAAATCTACCTATAACAATCACTTTAAAGGCATGCATTATTTTTATTGTGATTTGGATGATGAGGAATTAAATAGAATATCTTCATAAAAACATTCTTTTGAAATTTTGGATACTTAGATTTTTTCCATGAAAGAAATTCTAATGTAAATAAAATGCGCTTAAAAAACTATTCTATTAAATATGATAATTTTAAGATGAATCTTGATGAGACTATTTATAAAATGTATCTTAGGTTTAATGAGATTGTAAACACAATACACTCATTAGGGAGACCTATCTCTAATAAGGATCAAGTGATGCACCTATTGAGGCGTCTACCAAATACCTGGAGAGGAACCTCAGTCTCAATCATAGAATTGTGTGATGTTAGAAAGTTACCTATTAAGGAACTTATAGGAAAACTAATGATGTATTATTAAGAACTTAAAGTGAATAGAGAAGATGATAATGAACCAAAAATAAAATCTATATCCTTTAAATATACTGCTTTAAAATAAAAGGAGAAAATTCAAGATGATAGTTCAAGTGATGAGGATTCATTTTCCGATAGTGATGAAGAAATGGACCACCTGGCTAGAAGATCCGAAAATTATATAATAATAAGAAGTTATTTAGTAAACTAAGTTATAAAGGTAAATATTAAGATCAAAGAAACTTGATAATTTATTGAAAGAAGGATGATGATTCAAATTAAATAATATACTATGAATATAAGAGGAAAGGGCATAAGAATAAATATAATGACAAGCATAAGATATATAAAAAATAAATGAAAGAAAACTAGAGTGATTATAAATATAGTTCAATTGATTTAGACTTAACCCAGGAGGATATGCATGACATTACCAACATGTGTTTTATGAAAACAAATATGAGGCATCCTATGTTTTTCCTGTTTCTCCTATTAATATATCTAATAATTATAGATATGAAAATAATGATTAAAAAAATATCTAATGAGGAGATGTGTGAATATTGTAATATTTTTGAAGATACATTTAATGTGATTAAGGATAAATATAATATTTTAAAAAACCTACATGCCTTGGATGTTAGTTTTAAGTCTAATCTTACTATTGAAAAAGAGAAAAATGTTCAACTATTAAAGGAGAGCAATGAATTAAAATTATCTAATGAAAAAGTAAATAAATATTTGGAAAGATTTATTAATGGAATAAATACTCTTCAAAAAATTCTTGGAAATAAGACTTCTCCCAAGTACACTACTAGTATTGTTTATCAACCTGAATAGAGGTAGATTGTTAAAAATAGTTTTATTCCTATTTCCAATTTTGAAAAATCTTTTTCTAGTTTTTATTAATCTGAAGCCAAAAAAGTATTTATTTCTAAAAGTTTAAAATATTCTTATAGGAAACCTATTAATAAAATATGGGTTCTTAAATGTTTGATTGTTGGAATTTAATATTTTCTTAAATGAAAATAATTATAAGAGGGGGGGGGGTGAATTGTAGTTTAAAAAATTAGTTTAATAAGTTTAATCTAATTAAGACATAAGACTCTTTAAGTAAAATTATCAGACTTGGACCTGAGTCTAATTAACAAAGGTAAAAAATTAGAATCACAATACAGTCTGATTATATCAGAATAAAAATCAAAATTACTATGGATCTGATTTATATCATAATGACTATCATAATCAGAGTTATTATGATAAATATAATAAGAATAGAAAGATGAACATGTGGAATAAATTTATATTAAATGTGAAGTGAAAAATAAAACTTGTAAACCATAAGTAATACAATATCTAAAAAATGTAATAATGATTTACAAGATATTTAAAAGATAAACCACTTTTAACCTTAATAGTAAGGTAGTCTATAAACTATACTAAATGTATCCACTATTTTATACTTATAGTAATGTTTCTATTTCCTTACCAGGAAAGCCCTCGATATAAATATCAGAATGGATCTTTGTTCCTATCCCCAAAATCTATAGATACAATGATATGCTCTATCTTACTCTCCTTGTAAGCCCTCAATATGTTGGATTAATGATAGACACAATAACAATTACAAAATTTCGTAAGGAGACAACCCAAAAGGGTGTCACTAGAATGACTCTCTATAAAGAATTAAAAATGACTAGGAATGAGCTTTTCACACTAAGTAATCTTTAGAAAATTCAAGAGATAATGTAATCAAACAACTCCAAACTCTTTAAATAACCTGGTATTTATAGTAATCCTCCCAATGGTTATATTTTCCAAGTTTGTTGCAATGGATTCAAACAAATGGAACTTAATGACTCTATTTTAACTAAATGTTTAACATTATATTGGTTAACACTATTAAAGTGGTAAAGGTTTTCCTTATATTAGAAATAAGTCTTCCATAATCTGATTATAATTATAGATATATCTGACGGGCTTCCTTGTGATTGTTATTATGATAACACTTATGCGTATCAGTCTGATTTTTATCGGTATCAGTATCAGTCTGATTGTTAAGACTTTTTTTAGTATAAGAAACATGACTAAAATCTAACTTATGGTATGATAAAGGTGAGTCTAATTTATCAGACACATACTCATTATTATAATCATAATGTAGAATGTAAGTTTATATTTGTGAATAATTTAGAACATATTCTATGTATGGTGAAATATAATGTTTTCTACAAAAACATGCCAAAAAAATTTGGACATAAAAAGTTTATAAACATGTTTTAAGAAGGTGTTTATGATTTCAAAAACAAACAGAAAGTAAAATTAAGAATTATAAATTCTAACTCAACATTGATAACTCACATTTCTGGACCCAAGAATATTTGGGTACCAAAGTCATTCTCTGTGAATTTTTTCATAGGAAACCTGCTTGGTAATCTCCATTAAGAAATTATCACACCTAGAATGTAGCTATTATAGACACATGACTAGACATTAGTAAAGTTTCAATAACCTGATCAAAGTGGGTGGTGGACATGTCACTTTTGGTGACTATGCTAATGGGAAAATTATTAGCCTTGGCCAAATTGGTAATTTCAATACTATTATATTTTCTAAAGTTTTATTTGAAGATGATTTAATGTGAAATATTCTTAGAATCTCATAGATATGTGATGATGGTTTCCATTTAAAGTTTTAAAATAATTTATACAATTCTTTTTATTCTAAAAATTCCTTATTTTTTATGGCTTTAAGAAATGATAATGTCTATGGTGTTAATTTAGATCCTTTATTTTCTCAAAAATAACCCCTATCTATATGACATTCACAAAGAATATTAAATTTGGAATATGATACTAGTCCATTTAAATATTCAATAACTTAGAAATATAACTAGTAAAGGGTTATTCAAAGATCAACCAAAACTAGAATTTCCAAATGATAATGTTTGTAACCCATGTCAAAAAGGAAAACATCGCAAAATATCTTTCAAATCAAAGAAAGAAATTTCAACTTATCAACCTGTAACACCCCAAGTTTTTATGATTTTTTTTATTAAATTAAATTTCTTTGAGGAATTTCTTTATACACTACACCAAGTTAAGATCACACTATATGCATCACCAGCTTAACTTGCATTACACACAACATTGAGTTTATATTAAACAACATTTTGTTATTATAATTATTTAAATGAGAAAGTTATAACATAGAAATTAAACTTATTAATATGAATAGTTATAACTAATTTTAAAATATTATTTATAATGGTTTTATATAAAACATATTGATAATTAAATATATAATTTTTTGGTAAAGTCCTTATGTTTTGAAAATACTATTTTCTCAACAGAACTGCTTTTAATGTCCTTATATGAACAATAATAAATTTAATTTTAGAAAAATTTATATATTCAATTTTATAAAATAAAATTAATTTTTTAATTAATAATTTCAAAAATTATCTCACGGTGATTTTTTGGGATTTTTTTGAAATATTTTGTTTTTAGATGAATAGTGAAAAATACTGAATTTTAATTGAAAAACAAATTTTTATCTAATTTATTTGTATAGTAAAATTATATTTTAATTTGGTTTTAAATTATAAATAGATTATTTATAAATAAATTAATTTTATTTAGGTAATTGGAACCAATTTATCATTTAAATTGGATATAAAAATATTTTATTCTTTTGAACTTTTTCACTTTAAAAACTTGTTGTTTCATCCCATCTGTAGGATTAATTTTAAATTAATTTCCACCACTTATGTAATTATAATTTAGAAAAATAGATTTAATATTTTTAATAATAATAATTTATAATTTAAATTTAGTTAAACTTATTTTTCTTCCAATAATATTAGTGAAAGTAATAAAAATTAATTACAGCGATTAAGGTAAAAATGAGTTTACTTAGGGGTCAAAGTTTGATCTTAAAAGGATAAATAGCCTATAAACTTTCCAAAAATCCATTTTATAGAAATATATAGAACATTAAATCTATTTTATTGGATATGGATCATTATTTTAGGAAAATGATGTAAGGGACACCTCTTAATAGTGTTTTCCTTTTTGTATTTACATAAATGCCACTCCTCCTCCTCCTCCTCCACTATAAAAGGGAACTGACCCTTAACTTATTAACACATATAAAGACATTTTTCTCATAAAAAACTTATCCAAATATCCTCCCAAATTCCCTCCCTTAATCCTAGAGGCATCAATTTGGTTATAAATCCAACCAAGTAAGCCCTTTGGTGCAAACCAAAATGAGTTACCCAAAGAAGAGGTAACATCCTTCCACATGTACTTTTGTTTTATTTCTTTCTCCACCCCATAAATTATTATTATTACATAATTATATATTAACCTTAAAATCCTAAATATAAATATATGGTGTTATGTTAAGGGTACTACCTAAACTCACACTCACTTCCATCTAATGGGATACACAATCATTATTCCTGTGTACGACATACTACCTCCCTGTGAACCGATGTCATTAATTCTTCCATAACCATATATAAAGGTTGGGAATGATGATTTAACTACTATTTTTATATTATATATATTATATATATTATGTATTTATAATTCTAAATTTTTTATATAACACATACCTTCATGATTTCTATTTTGTGGTTATACGATAACTTTGTTTGTGGACGTGTGGAATACCGCCTCCTCAAAGCGATGTGATTCATTCACAATTTACATGGAATGTATTAAGGATGGTTTTAATAATAATATGAGATATATAAGAAATAATAATTCTAATTTAATTATATTATATTTACATATATGTCATTTACTTTTCTTTCTTTCTATACAATAATAAAGTGGAAACAACATTCATGCGTACATACGACCTACCATCTCCATAAATAGTGTATCTCATTTTCTAATTCTGTATTATATATATTATTATAAATAAATAAATAATGAATATAAATTATTTTAATATCATGGTTTAAATTATTTAAATAATTAAATAATTATAAAGTAATTGGACTATGAATGACAAGTCAAAAGATGTACAAAAAACAAAGTGTTTATTTCCCGAAACATAACATTAACATGGAATTGTTAATAAAAGGGTAATATAAAGTCATATGTAAATAATATATATTATTATATATATGAATATAGTTCTATGATAGATTTATAATAAACTTATATTTATTATACATGAGTTTTTAATGAGTACGATGAAAGTCAATACATAAGGCAAGGGAATTTCATCTCACTTTTTATATCCGTGAGATACATACCATATTCAAAACTCATTTATTTTGTATGGTGTATATAATAACCATGAAATTATTATATGGTTATTATTATAAAATTTATGGGTATTTAGATATCTATTTAGTGATATATATTTCATGGGGTTTTATAGTTCAAAATTTACCAAATCGATAAGGTAATTTTGTCACAATGTGTCTTTTTTGAGACACATGTTTTGTTATGAACCTATATTCTTTTAAAAGGTGTATATACTACCATTTTACACGATATATTATGAATATAATTATTTTAATAATATTTTAAACTTCATTTAATGTTATTCCCTCATGATTATTTTGATTTAAACTCACCAATGTGATATTATTTTATTGCTATAGTCTCATCGTTATCGGGATTGTTTACAATTATGATTCCATCGATGAAATATTATAATCCATTTCTCAAGATCCCTCCTAAATTTTATTCTCCTATGATTATTAATGATATATTCATGTATTGGTACCATTTTTTCACTTTTTTTACTTAATATAGTTAAGAAAATGTTTTTAAGAAAATCCCATTTTATTTTTCCCTTCAGTTAGAAATCTGTTTTATTCCAAAACCATGTTTTCTAAAAATGATTTAATTTTTTTAAAATGATATTTTGAGATTATTTTAAAATAAAAATGTTTTAATTTTTTTTAATGATTAATTTATTTTTTATCAATGATATTTTCAAATAAAATGGTTTTCAAAATGTTTTATGTTTTAAAAGAAGCATTTTTCCAAGAATAAAGAATATTTTCCTTAGAAAATGTTTTTAAAAGTTCTTTAAAAATTATTTTTGATCTAAGATGAAATATATTGATGTTACCTATTCCTTTCTAGGGATATTATCTAGGAATACCATTCACATTATTTTTCTAAATGGTTTATGTTTTCATGGAATGATGTTTATGACACCCGTTTCTTTTCCATGGGTTATACCATGATAAAACGATTATAAAACCCTCTTATTTTAATTGGTTATACTTTGATGAAATTATTATGAAACCTGTATATTTTCTAGAGGTTATGATATGATGACATGTTTATGATACCAATTTCACTTATTGGGTTATGATATGATGATTGTTTATGATCTTTTGGAACACATATGTATGATTTCATTGTGAGATGGGCAAGACCTATATCTACCTCTAATGAACCAGGTAAAGATTTATATCTTATGAGATATACATGGCTGGAATGGGGAGTGAACTCAGTTCAGTAAAGGATTTTTTTTGATAATATGGTGTTGGGATTGAACCTTGTATACTAAGTTGGTCATGGGAGTGAACGATGACTACAAATATAGTTTGGGGATCGAAACCATTCCATTAAGATGGATTTGGAAGTAAGACTTGACTTATATGGAAATCATTTTATATGTTTATGTGTATACCAAAATTCCATGTATTATTCCGATGTTATTATTTTATAGATTATTCTCTTGATTACTTTTTGATTAATGACTTATGAACTACAAATATTTTGGCTATGGATCTTAATTATGATATTTGATATATAGGGTATGATATTATAATCTCATGATCACGTCCTAATACCCTTATTATCATGATTATGCTTACATATCTCCCATGTTCACCCTTACTGAGCATCTGAGACCACCCCTTTTTTATATTTTATTTCCCCATGTTATGAAGATATGCATTATGTATGATGTGTCTAAGCATGGTTCTAGTCACGGAGAACCTAGTGGGAGATAATGTATCTCAATTATATACTAGTGTTTATGTTTCCATGTTTTTAAAGGCACTGAACTAATATTGTCTTTGGGTGTCTATTTTTGTAATGTATTAAATGTTATGAAAAAGTGATGTAATTTCTATGTATGAAAAGTGAGGGTCTCTATTACTGGAATCATAGAAAAATTTTAGTTAAAATTTGGAAAATAGGATGATAAAACCTTAGTAATAACTCTAAGTAAATGTCTAAAGATAAGTCTAAGGATAAGGAAAAGTATAGGAAAATGTCTTGGAATTTTGGTAAAGGATATAGTGAGTGGTTTACTTAAAATACATTCCTTTATAGAGAATACAAGAGGATATGGTTCTGTCACAACTATACATATGGGAAACAACCCTAAAAAAACTGTATTGAGCTAGACTTGATCGGGAATTGGTGAACGACAATAGTCCTTATTGCACACATGTTTTGGAACTCCTAGGGAAATGCTTTTGAAATTCACAAACTCTTTACAAACCATTATAAAGGAATTAATATAATTTGTCTATGAATAAACTAGGATAAAACTATGATGTCATATTTTAAATAAGATGTCATAACATAGTCATCCTATAAGTGTTTATTCATGATTATTTAGTTTCCCCACTATGATCATTGTTTCTTACTCTATGTGTTTTATCTTTAGTCAATGGATGAAACCTGAAGGAACCATGTTAATGTTGAGTGTGATAGAAAATGAAATAATTGTTCTCTTGAGCATCCAAATTTTATGGGAGATGTAATGAAAAACCTCATTTCTATTCTCACATAACTTTCTCAAGCTATGAATCATGCTGAACTTCCAAACAAGCAAAAGAGGCAATGATATTCTATTGAGTCCTTTATGAGGAATTGTCCCCCTTATTTTTGTGTGTATTATAATCCACTAGTTTTGAGAAATGGATCAGTACCAATGAAAATATATTTTCTATTCTCTAATGCTCGAAACATGAGAAAGTCATTCTGGATGTTTATCATTTAGAAGGTGAATTAGACTAGTAGTGGACTCTAATAAAGAATACACGGAAGAAATATAAAAATGACTCCATGGGTTGGGATGAGTTTAATAACTTATTATTCAATAATTACTTTATTCATATTATTTATAAATATATGAATAAGGAGTTTCTTGAGTTAAAGAAAAGGGTTGATGAATCCATTGGTACCTATAGGGATAATTTTACAAGACTTTCGTGGTATGCTTATAGAATTATCATCCAACCTAAAAGTAAGGTTGATCGATTATTTTATGGCTTAAAGAGAAATCATAGAAGGGAGTTATCCATAAGAGACTTCAATAGCTATGAATAGATTGTGCTATGTGAAATCAAGGTTGAAATGGAGGTTATATTTACATATCAATTTCATGGTTTTGACAAGAAAATTAAGATGGGGTTTAAAGGAAAATATGAAAACCAATGATAGAAGAAGATACACTTTCCTTTATTCTCTAATTTTGGGAATAAGAACGGTGGAAATTGTATTAAGTGGTCTAATAAATGTTTTAAGTGTATAAGGGAAGGTCATTGGGCATTTTATTTCCAAAGTGATGGGAAGAAGTTATCTAATAATGTGAATGGATAAAAATATGTACATAATGCACCCTCCACACTTTAGTGCTTCAAGTGTAAGGAGAATGAGAATTATGCTAACAAGTGACCAAGCCAAAAGGTTAATGATGATAATCAACATCAGTAAACTATTAAGCTAAGGTAAAAGGTGAAATCTCATGCAATCACTATTTCTGACGATGGATGTGATAACAATGTGATGAAAGGTACATTTACCATCCACTCTAGAACTGGTAACGTCTTATTTTATTCTATATCTACCCACAATTTTGTATCCAAATAATTTTCTAAGGATATAAATATTTCCCCAAAATGATTATATATGGAATTAGTACTGAAAACCCCTAATAAAATGTTGATTTAATCTCAAGTCTATGATTCCTCTAGAGTTTATGTTTTTGGGAATCCCAAAAATCTTATCATTCTTCCTCTGGTAGAATTTGATGTCATATTAGGCATATATTGGATTTCTATGCATAAATGACACATCAATTTTCCAGGAAGGAAAGTTACATTTGATACTTTAAATCAATCTATGATCATATATCAATGTGACTATAAGTACGAACTTCCTAAAGATATTACAATCCAATGTATGGGTCTTAATTCCCATTAAGAAGGGATGTTAATATCAAATGGTTGGGAAGAAAATTGACATAAATTATATGAATATTATTCAGGAATTTTTGGATGTTGTTATGGAAGAGTTTCCTATCCTTCCACCAAAATGTAAAGTTGATTTGTCAATAGAACTCATACCTAGTTCCACACCAATTTCAAAGACTCCCTATATAATGGACCTGATTGAGTTATAGTAATTAAAGAAGAAAATACAAGAAAATTTTGACAAGGGATTCATTCAGAAAAGTGTGTCACCTTGGGGTTCACCTGTACTTTTTTGAAAAAGAAAGGTGGATCAATGTGACTCTGCATAGATTACCAAGATTTAAACAAGATCCTGATTAAGAAAAAGTATCCTCTTCCCCGTATTGATGACTTATTTTATCAATTGCATAAAGATCGATACTTTTCCAAGATTGAACTTCATTATGGATATCATCAATTGAGGGTTAATAAGGAGGATATACCCAATACGACATTCTATACAAGGTATGGACAAGATGAATATATAGTTATGCTTTTTAGTCAAACTAATTCCCCTTCTATCTTTATGGATTTGATGAATAAAGTCTTTAGAGACTACTTTGATCAGTTTGTGGTAGTATTTATAGATGATATTATTATATATTAAAAGTGAAATTAAGATCATAAATACCACTTTATAATTGAACTAAATACCCTATGGAAGGAGAAAATTTATGAAAATTTTAAAAAGTGTGATTTTTTTAGAAGGTTTCATTTTTCAGTTATATAATATCAAGAGAGGGTATAACAGTAGATCCATAAAATATGGAGTCTATTGAATGTTTTCCCAGACCAACCATAGTGATAGAGATCCATTATTTTCTTGGTTTAATAGGATATTATCAAACGTTTTTAGATAATCTCTTATGACTATCCAATACTTTGACCAAGTTAACTTAGAAGGGTGCCAAGTTCTTCTTGACATATGAATGTGGGGAAAATTTCAAGGAACTAAAAACAAGGTTAGTCATTGCACCTATTGTTACATTACCCTATAGTGGAGAAGGGTTTATAATATATAGTGATGATTACAAGAAGGAATTGGGAAGTGTTATTATGAAGAATAACATGGTTATAGCCTATGCCTCACAATAATTAATGATTCATGAGAAAAATTATCCAACTCATGATTTGGAATTAGCTGTAGTAATATTTTCATTAGAAATAGGGAGGTATTATCTTTTTTGGAGAAAAGTTTGATATATATACCGATCATAAAAGTTTGAAGTATATATTCACATAGAAGGGCATGAACATGTTCTAGAGAAGATGGTTAGAGTTGATAAATGATTATGATTTCTCAATAAATTACCACCCTAAGAAAGTGAACAAGGTGGCATATGCTTTGATTTTAAAGGATCATGCTAGCTAATTCATGATGAATACAACAAAATATACAATATTTATAGATATAAAAAATATGAACCTAGAAATCCTAAAGGAAGGGGAAAAATATTATCTTTCTCAATTTAATGTTCAACCCTCTATCCAAGTGAAGATTCAAGAGGCACAAAAGGAAAATGTAGAGTTCTAGAAGGAGGTTAAAAAATTCTAGAGTTTAACCTTGGCCAGGATAGAATTATAAGGTTTAGGAACCATGTATGTGTTCCATCCATACCATATTTTAATAACGGGTTGTTAGAGGAAGCTCATAGTTATTAATTCTCTATTTTCCAAGAAGTATTTTGATGTATAGATATTTTAATGAATAATTCTGGTGGGATGGAATGAAGATAGATATCACAGAGTTTTTATATCGGTGCTTGGTATGCTAGAAAGTTAAGGTTAAATGAAAATTGTATAAGGATATGTTTCATTTATTACCCATAACAGAACGTAAATGGGAGAAAATCATTATGTTCTTTGTCATTGGACTCCCCAAAACCTCTAAAGGGAATAATGCTACATGGGTGGTACTCGATCACCTTACTAAGTCATCACACTTCATCACTATCATATAATACTTATATCTATATAATATTACCAGGATATACATTAATTAAGTGGTGAGGTTGAATAGAGTACCACATTCCATCATATCTGATCAGGATATACAGTTTACCTCAAAGTTCTGGTGAATTATTCAGCAAGCCCTTGATACATATTTGAGTTTTAGCATTTCTTATCATCCTTAGTAAGATGGTCATTATAAAAGAAAAAATAAAACTCTAGAGGATATATGGAGATATTGTTATATATATTTAAATAGTGGTTAGGATTAGAAACTTCCTATAATTGATTTATCTTACAACAATATATTTCACTCAAGAATTTAGATGACTTCTTATGAATCCCTCTATGGAAAGAAATATAGATCTTCAACATACTGGATTGAAGTTGGATAAATAAATCTATTGGGATCTTAGATTGTATAATAAATGCTCTATAAGGTTAGAACCATTCAATAACATATCAAGGAATATCAAATTCAATAGAAAATTTATGCTGATTACCATCAGTGAGATCTAGAATTTGAAGTCAATCATAAGGTGTTTCTATGAATCTCTCTCCCGGAAGAAAGTTATTGGATTCAGAAAGAAATGGAAACAAATTCCTATATATAATGGTCCCTTTTAAATACATGACCCTATAAAGACAGTAACCTGTCTCCTGAAACTTCCACTAAAAAAATCTCAAGTCCACAATGTGTTCCATATATCTATCCCGGGGAAGTACACAGCCGACCCTTCACATGTACTGAACTCAGAGGTCATACTTCTGGAGAAAAATAATTCTTTTAAGGAACAACCAGTTGAAATTATCAATTGTACAAAGAAAGTTCTATGAAACAAGACCACTCATTTGGTCAAAGTTTTATAGAGAAATCAACATTTAGAGGAAGATGGATTGGAACTTGAGGATATTATAGGGCATAAATATTCTCATTTATTTGTATCATAATGATGAATTTTGTTGGAAAAATTAATTTTAAGGGAGGTAAAATGTAACACATAATGTTTTTATGATACTATTTTTTAAAATAAATTAAATTTCTTTTATGTATTGTATTATATGATACACCAAGTTAAGTCTGTGCTACACACATTTCTGGCTTATCTTTCATTACACACAACAATAAGTTTCTACGAATCAACATTTTATTATTATAATTATGTAAAAAAGATAGAAATAACCTATCTATTAAACTTAGTAATATGAATATTAATAACTAATTTTTAATTATTATTTATAATGGTTTCATATAAAACATATTTATAATTAAATATATAATTTTTTTTAAAGTCTATATTTTTTGAAAAATACTATTTTCTTAAAATAATTAATTTTTATGTCCTTATGTAAACAATAATAAGACTAGTTTCTAAATTTTTTATAAATTTAACTTGATAAAATAAAATTCATTTATTAAATAATAATTTAAAAATTATCTTAGAGTGATTTTTTGGGATTTTTATGAAATATTTCATTTTTGGTTGAATAGTGAAAAATACAGAATTTTAATTGAAAACTGATTTTCGTCTAATTTATTTATATAGTTAAATTATATTTTAATTTGGATTGAAAGAATAAATAGATCAATTATAAATAAATTAATCAAATTTAGGTCATTTTAACCAATTTAATATTGGAATTGGATATAAAAAAATTTCAATCTTTTGATCTTTTTCACTTTAAAAACCTGTTGTTTTGTCCCATATGTAGGATTAATTTTAAATTGATTTATGCCACTTATATGATTATAATTTTTAAAAATGGATCCCATATTTTTAATCATTATAATTTATAATTTATATTAAGTTAACCTTAGTTTTTGACAAAAAATATTAGTGAAAGTAATTAAAATTAGTTACAGCGATTAAGGAAAAATAAGTTTACTTAGTGGCTGAACTTTAATAATAAAAGGATAAATGACCTAGAAACTTGTACAAAATAAATTTTCTAAACATATATCAAGAATATACTCCCTTTTATCAAATATTTATCATTATTGGAGGCAAATTATGTATGGTATATTTCTTAATAGTGTTTTCCTTTTGTATTTACAAGAATGCAACTCCTCCACTATAAAAGGGCACTCACCCCTTGCTTCTTCACACCTTTAAAGACAATTTTCTTGGATAAAAAATGAACAAATATCCTACCAACTTCACTAAATTCATACTAGAGGCCTCACTTTGGTAATAAATCTAATTAAGGAATCCCTTTGGTGTAAACCCAATGGAGTTTCCCAAATGAGATGTATCATCCTTCCATAAGCACTTTTGTTTATTTCTTTCCACAACCCATCAATTATTCTTATTAAATGATTATATAATAACATAAGTATCATAAATATACTTATATGTTGTTATTTAAGTTTTATGACCTAAAATTGAACACACTTCCATCAAATGGGATACACAATCATTATTCGTATGTACTGTGGACTACCGCCTCACAAACTGACATCGTTTGTTCTTCAATTACCACCTTTCACGGTTGGGAATAATAATGAAAAAGCTATTTTATATGATATATATTATATTTACGATTTATTTATGATTCTTGATTTATTATATATCACATACCTTCATTTTTTCCATTTTTTGGGAAAATGATAACTTCGTTTGTGGATGTGTGGACTACCGCATCCTTAAAGCGATGTTATTCGTTCACACTTGACATGGAATGTATTAAGGATGAGTTTAATAAGAATATGTGATATATATGAAATAATAATTCTAATTAAATTATAATATATATATACATATACATATATGTAATCTACTTTTTTTTAATACAATAATAAAATGGAAACAATGTTCATTCGTACATACGACGTACCATCTCCATGAACTGTGTATCCGATTTTATATTTATATATTTTATATATTATTATTAATAAAAATATACTTAATATATATGATATTAATACCATGTTTTAAATTATTAAAATAAATAAATCATGATTTAATTAATAGGAATAATAATTACAAGTCAAATCATGTATGAAAAACAAAGCAGTTATTACCTGAAACATAACATTAACATGGAATTGTTAAAAAACTGGTAATGTAAAGTCATAAGTAAATAATATATGGCATTATATATATTAATATTTTTATGTGATATATTTATAATAAACTTATATTTATTATACATGATGTTTTAATGAGTACGATGAGATTCAAGACATAAGGTAAGGGAATTAAATCTCACTTTTTATATCCGTGAGATACATGCCATATTGACCAATCATTTATTTTTTGTGGTGTATATACCACCCATTAATTTATTATATGATAATCATATTTAAATTTTTTAATATTTAAAAAACCTTTTGATGATCTCTATTTCGTGGAGTTTTATGGTTTAGAATTTACCGAATCGATAATATTTTTTTTCTCAATTTGACTTCTTTGAGACACGTGTTTTTTTATACAGCTATATTATTGTACAAGGTGTATATAATGACCTTTGACATGTTATATCATGAACCTAATTATTTTCATGATATTTTAAACTTCATTTAATGCTATTATCTCATGGTTATTTTTATTTAATGTTACCAAAGTGATAAGAGTTTATTGCTACAATCTCATCATTATCAGGATTGTTTATGATTATGCTTCCATTGATGAAATAATATGATCTATATATCAAAAAATATCATGAATTTTCTTATAATATGTATATTAATGATATCTTCATATATTTTTACCATTTGTTTTCAATCCTTGGTACTTATGATAATTAAGAAAATGTTTTAAGAAAATTTGACAATATTTATCCCTTTCCTCAGAAATATGTTCTGTTCTAAAACCATATTTCATAAATACGTTTTAAAAAATTTATATAAATGATATTTTTAGAATATTTTTAAAGAAAAATAATTTAAATGATTTTTAAATATTATTTTATAAAATTTCAATAATTTTTTTATGTTTAAAAAAATGTATCGAAGAAGAAATGATATTTTCCTCAAGAAATGTCTTTAAAAGACATTTCAAAATTATTTTCCATATAAGATGAAATCCATTGATGTTAAATATTCCTTAAAATGTATATGATCCATTAATATCATTCATATTATTTCTATGAAGGGTTTATATTTTTATGGAATGAGGTTTATGACACCTGTTTCTCTTCTACGGGTTATACCTTGATAAAAAACTTATGAAACCCTCTTCTCTTCACAGGTTATAATTTGATGAAATTATTATGAAACCTATATATTTTCCATAGGTTATGATATTATTACATGTTTATGATACCCATTTCATTTCTGGAGTTATTATATGACAATTTTTTATCATTTTGTGGCACATGTATGTATGATTTCATTATGAGATGGGTGGGACCTATATCTCCCTCCAATGCATTGGGTAAAGATTTATATCTCATGAGATATACATGTTTGGAATGAGGAGTTAACTTGATTTAGTAAAGGAATTTTTCTGCTAATGTGGTCTTAGGAGTGAACCTTGACTATTAAGATGGTCATGGGAGTAAACCGTGACTACCAATATGGTTTGGGGGAGTGAACCCATTCTAATAATATATCCTTGGAAGTAAGCCTTCACTACTATGTAAATCATTTTATATTATTTTGTGTCTACCATAATTTCATGTATTATTCCAAAGTTATACTTTCATGGATTATTCTATTAATTCCCTTTTTATTCATGTCTTATAAACATTCAATATTTATGCCATGATTCTTGGTTATGATCTTTGATATGCAGGGTATGATCTTATAATGTTATGATAATGTTCTCATACACTTATGCTCATGATTATGCTTACATATCTCCCTTTTTTAACCTTACTAATCATCTAATCTCACCCTTTTTTATGTTTCCCTTCCCTATGTTATGAATATATGTATTATGTATGATGTGTCTATGAAGGGTGCTAGTCATGAAGAACCTAGTGGGAGATAATATAGCTCACTTATGTACAAATTTTAATGTTTTTTTGTTTCTAATGGAACTAAACTAATATGGTATTTGGGAATATATTTGTGTAATGTATTAAATGTTCCATAAAAGTGATATAATATCTATGTATGAAAAATGGTAGTCACTATAAAACTCATAGAGTTGGTTCACATAAACTTATTTAGACCTTCTATATTTTCTAGTTTAAATGGGAAGCACTGTGTTTATGTTTTTATAGATGAATTTTATAGGTATTCTTGGTTATTCTTTCTACCTCACAAAATTGAAGCTTGCACTTATTTTACAAAGTATACTAAATCTATAGGAAATCATAGTTGACTTAGGATTAAGACCTTAGAAGTGATCATGGCCGTGAGTTTGAAAATAATTACTTTGAATATTTTTATCAAAAAATGTCTGTAAGGATAAATTTTATTCTCCAAGGACCCCACATTAGAATGGTGTTTTATAAAGATAAATTTAACACTTCAAGAAATTTCTTGGAAAATTCTTATTGAGTATGACTTATCGGTTTATTTTTGGGAAGAGGTTGTGATTAAAACTTGTTACTTAATCAATAGAGTTTTGATTTAACCTCTCTTAAAGAAAAATACTTATGAATTATAAAATAATATAAATCCAAAGGGGAATTAGTTTAGAGTTTTTGGTTTTAAATAATTAATTATTAATACTGAGGATAATCTTGACAAATTTTCTTCCAAGAGGGATGAAGTAATATTCCATAGTTATTCAAATTATAACAAATCATATAGGGTGCTTAATAAAAGAACCAATATCGTGGAAGAATTTGTTCATGTAAATTTTGATTAAAAAGAACTACATGAGCCTAATAACCCTTTATAAAACCTTTAGGATGATCTATTAATTTTTAATCTCAATGAAAATACTTCTGAAAATTCCATGAAACAAATAGAAAAATAAAACAGTTATGAGGAACAATATGAACTTGATCATGTATAAGATAATGAGTTGTCCATCCATTAAATTCCTAGATCTGTTAGGAATCATAGGTATCATCCTCTCGATTCTGTAGTTTTATATCTAGATATAGGTAAAAATACTAGATCTAAAATTATAAATTAGGTTGAGCATCAATCATTATTGTCACAACTTGAAACTAAGAACATCGGTGATGTAATTAATGATGATTTTTGGGTAATGTAAAAGAAAGAATAACTTAACCAATTAGAAATGAATATAGTTTGGGAACTCGTATATAGATTTAAAGACACTTTGACCATGGGAACTAAGTGAGTGTTTAGAAACAAAGTTGATGATTCAAGAAATATATTTAGAAGTAAATATATATTGGTTGCATAAGTTATAATCAAGAAGAGGTTATTGACTATGATGAAACCTTTTCACCAATATCTAGACATGAAGACATTAGAATAACACTTTCTTATTCAACAAATTTATATTTAAAACAATATCATATGGATTCAAAAAGTTAATTATTAAATGGTTATATAGTTGAGGTTGTTTTTGTTTAATAACCCCCTTTATTTAAAAATAAACATATTTCAAATCATGTTTTTAAATTAACAAAAGATTTATATAGTTTTAAATAGGCCCCTAGATCTTAGTATGATAGTTTCAACACTCTTCTAATTTTTAATTTTTTTTTAACAAAGAATATATAATCCTAATATTTTTATAAAAATAATTTCAAAAGATGTTTTGGTAGTTCAAATTTATGATGATGATATTATTTTTGGATAATCTAAAAATTCTGTGTGCACTTCTTTTTCAAAGATGTTGAAAAGTGAATTTAAAATGAGTTTTATGGGTGAACTTAAATTATTTCTTAGTTTTCAATTTTTTCAAAACAAATATGGAATTATTTTAAATCAAATTAAGTACACAAAAGACCTTCTAAAATGTTTTGGTTTGGATAGAACTAAAAGTAGTGATACTACCATGAGTACCACCTGTAAACTAAATCTAGATAAAGGTGTAAAGTCAGTAGATAAAACCAGTTATAGAGGTATGATTGGAAGATTTCTATACTTAACTTCTATATAGATAGATATTATGTTTATTTTCAGTATTCATGATCATTTAAATAATATCCTAAATAATCTCATTTACTTACTATTAATATAATTTTCAAATACCTAAAATATAAAACCAATTTAGGATTGTTCTACCTTAGAA
This sequence comes from Viscum album, assembly GCA_963277665.1. NCBI lineage: Eukaryota > Viridiplantae > Streptophyta > Magnoliopsida > Santalales > Viscaceae > Viscum > Viscum album. The sequence goes on from OY728162.1 coordinate 1,065,546,343, forward strand.
GATAATCATTTGATTTTGTGATTTATTCAGATATATATTTTATTGGTTGTAAGTTAGATTGAAAAATAACCTCTAGAACATGTCATCTTTTTTGGAAAGTCACTAGTACATTGGTTTAGTAAAATGTAAAATTCTACTGCACTGTCTACTATTGAAGCTGAATACATAGCTACAAGAAGTTTCTATGCCAAAATTTTATGTATGAAACACACATTAATAGATTATGGATGCCAATTTAGAAATATACCTATAAATTATGACAAAAAAAAGTGTGAGAAATATTTCTAAGAATCTCGTGTCTCATTCTAGGACAAAAATTATTAATGCATGACATCACTTTTTGAGAGACCATTTCCAAAATGGTTACATAGCTATTGAATTCATAGGAACTACACATCATCTTTATATTTTTTTTATAAATACCTTAAATTCTGAGAGATTAAGATACCTCAAACATGAATTATGAATGATAAATTTCAGTTAATTTTTAATCTTTGAGGAACTACTATTATATAATCCATCATTGGATAAACCACCATTGGAAAATCCACCATTGGACAAGACACCATTGAAAAAACCACCATTGAAAAAACCACCATTGAAAAAACCACCATTTTTGATCCACAATTGGAGATCCACCATTGGAATGATATTATATTGGTGATCCACCATTAGAATGATCCACCTTTGTTGATCCATCATTTAAATAATCCACCATTGGGGATCCACTGTTAGAATGATCCACCATTGATGATCCACTATTAGTGATGCACCATTGGAATGATCCACCGTTGGTAATTATAGGGTCCTGAAAATTCCACCAAGGGAAGAAAATACCCCAAAATCACTTTGCAGAAGGAAGAAAGTACTTCTACAAGTCTCGAAAGGTGAATGGACTCAAATAAAGTCAAATATTCCAGAAGAAACTTGAAGGAATTCATGTTTTCAAAGAATTTCAAGTGGCCTGCTTACCATAATTGGGAAAGGTATGAGGACTAGCTCGATTGTGAACCACCAGGTACGCGGGACGATCCGTGAACCGCTGGCCCACAGAACGATGGCCAACGAAACAAGGCAGACCATGAAACACATCACCGGAGGAATTGTGTGCACAGAGTCAATCCGCATACCATACTGTGAACCCATCAGTTCGCGGGAGAAGAAAATGAGCAGATTTCCACGGACTGTTATCGCGAACCAAAGCCTCCACAAATCCCAGATTTACCGAGTCTTCTGCGGGTCAGGATATCACTTCATGGGCCACCACAAATGGTGTTGCATACCCAATAGATACATTTTTCTTGATTCTCTATAAATGGAGAACATTATAAAGGACTAAGAGAAATGGATGAAAAAAGAAAGAGGGAAATTTAGAGGTTGGAAGAAAGAGTTCAAAGAAGACTCCAACTTTAGTCTCGATTCATCGATGAATCCGGAATCGTGAGCCACATTATCCACAGGTACAACTGGCCATGAACCAAAAAATAGGGTAATTGAATAATAATAATAGAACTGAGAACCTGACTAGTGAACCATGAACCACATACTTATCATGAATGAATTCCCCGTGAACGATAATCCCCTGGACCCTCCTTGAACATGGTGCTCTGCGTAGTGTATTGCTATGCGGACTGAACCCAATTCCACGTACTGCATCTCTATGAGGATGGAACCCAAATAGGCATGATGATCTACATACCAATATGGTATGCGGTGGTCGACACCCATGCCTGCATACCGCATCGGTATGCGGATGGCCCCTCTACCTGCATACCACTACGGTATGTGGAGCCTCCCCCATCCTGAATAAGAAATAAGTACGTGGAATGGGGTGTTTTAGGGTATTATTTCCTCCATTACCAACCTCACCCTTCCATTACCATCTAGTCCTCCATAGTCCCTCCGCTAACCAATACTCTGACATCAGGCCAAAGTCGCCTCCAAAGCCACTAGACCCGTATGATCAGACCATTGGGTGCATCAGCGCACCCCTTTGAGTCTACATACCCATGGTAAGAGAAATCATGAAGGCTCTCCCCACAACAGTTCGGTCTTCGGGAATGCCTATGGGTCTACATTCCCATGGTAACATGGAGTCCAACCTTGGGATGCCGGCGTGAACTTACCCATTCTAGGGATTAAGGGTGATCAATAGCTTTTCCATTCAATGAGGAATAATGATTAGTCTAAGGGGTTATGTTCACTCCACCCTTTGATGAGGAAGAAACTCCTCCCCTTCCCATAACGTATTCCAGGGACCTCCAACTAAGGTAAGTCCCTAATCTTTTGAGGCTGGCCCATGTGACCTTTAATGTCATTTCACATTGAAAGGTTCATCGCTTCGCGCCCTTGCCCACAGTCGCCCCAGCCTCTTTCACCACGGGATCTCCCTCCCCCACCAACAGGGGAGGAGGCATGTGCATTGTTGAATCTTTCACATCCTCTTGTTTCTCACACTTATTATGACTTACATGGGCTTAGAAGTTTGTGATGATTTCAATATCCACATGATTCTGAACTATGAGAACTCCAATTCCTGACCAAATTAGGATACGTAGGATGCCTACAAGAATGAAAGAGCTCAAAAGTGTGTCCATACAAAAAAATGGTTCACCCAGTCATGTTTCCCAAAAATGGGAAGCTTCTATGCATAAGATCCACACAATCTGAACTACATGGGTTCGGATTCCTCTCCCGAGGATATGTAAGAAACCCATCTTATGGGTCCGATCCCAACATACAGTCACCTTATATCCCCCTGAATGAAGATAAACTTGAGAGAACCTTATTATATGGATCAAGTCAGTATCAACTCTATAGTATCAAATATATGCATGCTTATGATGATCATGCAAACCAATGGTAGCCTGTGGACACACTCTTTGGGAATAAACCAAGGATTCAAAAACATATGAACTATAATGCCCCGACCCCTCTAGACTGGAGCCGATGCATAAATTGTTATATTATCATGGTAAGAAGGAATGAAAATCCCAAAGCAATGATTAGTTTATTAGTCTTGAAGAAACTAGATATATAGATGTAACTCAAATTACATTGGAAAAGGTTACAAAATACAATACATAACAAAAACTAAAAACTGCATCCATAGGAACTCAATAAATGATCTCCTCTTCATCACCTGTTGAAGGTAAACAATGAAAGGGGTGAGATTAAATGCTAAATAAGGGTTAAAAATAGCGAAATCATGAATTCCATAATAATATAATCATAAAATTTTTACACAATCAATATGACATGGTGAATAAATGTAAAACACAAGCCATTAATAAACTGAGAATGAAACTACATCCATAGATTTTATCATAGTGAAAATATCATGTATAATAATAACTGATAATGAATAAATTGAATGATTATTAATTTTATGTCATGTATCTAGCACATGATACCATAGTACCATCAAACAGTTTAGTTTCGTGGGTATAAACCCATTTGATTTTTGGAAACAAACTTGAAGGGTTTGTCGCCAACTGATTTGTCCCATGAGACCTACCGATACATTGAGGGGATATAGAAGCCCCAACACTCCACTTATAGTACAAATAATTGTTTATACATAGATTAAATACAAGTAAAATCTCCCCTCCCAATATCCGTATAGATTAGAGAATATAGATTCATCAATATTTCCATAGTTAAAATAACTTTCCAAATAAACACCGTATGTAAAATAGTATACGGTTTATACAATAAACATATCCATGATATGAGATTTTGGATATTTAATAGAAATATAATTTCAAATTAAAATTGATCACAAATGGGTAGTAGGTACACCACATAAGGATTATTAGGTGCACAATACAAAGTTAGTCACAACGAAATGGCAGTTGAGACAAAGTCCATTACAACAGTGTAATCAGTCGAATCATATGACCAGAACCTAATAACCATAAAATTAATAATTTTATACCATTAATATAAATTTAATAATTTTATTATATATCAAATGTAAGTACACATATACCACATACAATAAATAAGTGGAGAACAATGGAAATCTCACGAAATTAAAGCTGAGATAAGAAACCCCTTACCTTATGCTCGAGTGTGTTATTAATTTATTTTAATGACATGAATAATCAAATTTATATTCATTAATTAAAAGGTAAAGAACCTCCTATACATTTAATTGATTTATTATAACCTTATTATGTTCATTCACAACCCTTTTTATGGGTTTAAAAGGTTTAATTTTATTGTTTTGGAAGAATTTTCTTCCTTGGTTTTCATGATTCGTTTACTTGTATTCATAAATGGAAGTTCGTTTGAAATGTGGTTAAAAATAAAGAATTGTTAATATATATTGTTAGTGACATTAAAGATATATAAATTATCTTATAATGATTCTGGGTTATATACTTGAGTATGAATCATTAGTTAAAAGTCATTGATAAACACTTGGATTTAGCTTGGCGGTTTTGTGCACAATGAACTTGTTTTGTATTTTTATTTTATATTATGAGTGTGTAATGATTACAGAAAATTAATGACATGAAATTCATATATTATTATCCAGTTAAACCATAAAAATGGTTTTATGACTAGAACTGAACATGGTAATGAAAATTGAGAATCTACCATCCTTGAATGTGATAAATTAACACATCTTAGACGGTGTTTTCATTTTTAGTATAAGAGGAGGGGGAAAGAGAGATGAGGATTAAATATTCAAATAGAGTAATATAATTACAGTTCATTTAAGGTACTGGAATTATCATATCATTTGGATGAAGGGGTATGAGGAAATACTTATAAAAGAAAGAAACTCAAAATAGAAGAAAAATTGAGAAATCTCTCACGAAAATTTGACAGCCTAACGACGTCACTTAAAATTTCACAAAATAGTTTGATGAGATAAAGAGGGTATCTCATAAATATTACATAATATATAATGAAATGGGAATATGTAATTACACATCCTAACATAATCTAATTGAAACTAAAATAGAAAACATAAAATTAAAGCTTTAAGAAAAGAGAAGGGGGGTAGATTATCTTACCTTGTAGAGTAACTCACAAAACTTGAAGGTTGGGACCTTGGGGGTTTTATGACACCTTGGGAGGACTCCTAGGGAGGTAATACTACCAGATATTTTAGTATAATGAGCTTGGAATGAATGAAAATGAAGGGGGTGAGTGGGTATTTATAGTAATTAAGAGGGAGTTTTTAATTAATTAAAAGGGACACCTCATTAGTGGTTTTTGAAAAACCATGGGCTTGCCCATGGTTTCAGCCACTTGGGACACCTCATGTAATATGTTACTATAAAAAATTCTACCAACAATTTATATTAACCATTACATCATTATGATGTCATTAAATTGCTAAAAACTCAAAACTGTATTTCTACTATTGACAAAAAATTCACGTATTTTAGAAAAATCCCAAAAATTCACCCAAACCATTTTTCTACATGTAGAATTCAAAAATGAACTCCATTTTTAGAAAATAAATTTCTACACATTTTGAATTTATTTTTTAAATAAAATCATAATTAATTCAAAAAATAACAATTTTAAAGGTATAATTAGTTTTATATCATATTGAAAAATTAATTAATATCTCATTATCTTATTACCTTAATGAAATAAAATATTATCATTATTTACTATTCATAAGGGTCATATTACTATTCATAAGGGTATGTTACTATTCAACAAAAAATAAAGTTGGTTTTATCAGACTCCAAATGACTTACTAGTCACAACTCTAGATGATCGTTTTTCAAAATTCAAAACATAGAAGTGGAAAATTTCTGTATAATGGATAGGTTATGACTATATATTAAATAAACAAGTGTTGTTTCAAAGGAAAAAAATTCTTTATGAAATATTAGATATGAATAGAATGTATTTAAAATAAGCATACCATAAAATGTTTGGGGTGTTATATTATTCCCTCATTCTGAAATTTCATCCTCGAAATTTTATGTATAAAGCCCACCAAAATGATGTGGGTGGTTCTTCTTAATAACATCCACAGGTTCTAATGTTTCTTATTCCATATTCTTGTTTCTCCAAAAAACCTTTACTATACAAGTTTTCCAATTTCTCAATACCTTCTCCCTTTTGTCAAGAATCCCGATAGACTCTTCAAAGTAAGACAAATTAGGTTCCAATTTTATTTCTTCATAGGTGAGTACATGAATTGGGTATGGCTTGTATTTCTTCCATAATTACACATGGAACACATCATGAACCTTGGAGAGATTTGGTGGCATTGATAAATGGTAAGCTACAGCTCCGATTCTTTCCAGAATTTCAAATGGTCCGATGTACCTGGGGATCAGTTTCCCTTTCTTACCAAACCTTAAGGCACCCTTCCATGGAGATACTTTCAGAAAGACCTGATCTCCCACTTGGAATTCCAAATCCTTTCTTCAGTTGTCAACATAACTCTTATTATTACTTTAGGATGCTTTAATATGGACTTGGATTGTCTTCACCTTTACTATGGTCTCTTCAATAAGTTATGGGCCTATAAGTTTCCTCTCACCAACTTCATCCCAACAAGTTGGAGTTTGACATCTCTTTCCATATAATTCTCTATATGGATCCATTTGAATACTATAATGGAAACTATTGTTGTATAAAAATTCCACCAAAGGAAAGTATTGATCTCACATAACTTGAAAGTCAAGAGAGCATGATCTCAGCATATCTTCCAAAATAACCTTTATCACTTAATCAATAAATAATTTTCCTATACTAAGGATTTCCATTTGATAAAACATAAGATACCAAATAAACTTATTCTTGATCCATAAAATTATTTAACTAAAAATAAATAGTCATACTAACCATGGACATCACTTAGTCTAGTGGTAGGTGATAAATTCCAATCACACTTTGGTTGTGGGTTCGATTCCCACAGCTTTTTCCGATGCTACGAGTTGTCACACAGTTTTCATGTTTTCCTTTTTAAAAAATTATACAATTTCATAACATTCCAAAAAAAACAGAGACAAATTCCTCAAAAATAACCATAACATATTTTATCCTCAAAGGCTATCTAATACCTTTCATTTTGCACCCCAAAATGTAATAACCATTTATCACATCTAAAACAACTATGACTCTTTCTAATATGCTAACCATTATGGTTATGTCACTTATGGTTAAATAACACCCTAACCTCTGAAGTTATCTAAACCGACCACTAATACCAACTGTAACACCCCGACCCCTCTAGACCGGAGTCAGTGCATTACTTGTTATATTAGCATGGTAATAAGGAATGAAAATATCTAAGGAACAATCAATTTATTAGTCTTATAGAAACTAGATACATATATGTAACTCAAATTTCATTGGAAAATGTTACAAAATACAATACATAACAAAAACTAAAAACTGCATCTATAGGAACTCAATAAATGATCTCCTCTTCATCACCTGTTGAAGGTAAACAATGAAAGGGGTGAGCTCAAATGCTCAGTAAGGGTTACAAATAGCAGAAGCATGAATTCAATAATAAGTGAATCATAAACAATTTGATATAATCAATATGGCATGCTGAATAAATGTAAAACTCACGCCATTAATAAACTGAGAATGAAACTGCATCCATAGATTTTTTCATATTGAAAAACTCATGGATAATAATAAATAATAATGAATAAAGATAATTATTATTAATTTTATGTCATGTATCTAGAACATGATACCGTAATACCCTCAAATAGTTTAGTTCTATGGGTAGAAACCCATCTGTTTTTTGGAAACAAACTCAAAGGGTTTGTCGCCAACTGATTTGTCCCATGAGACCTACCAATGCATTGAGGGGATATAGCGGGGCCCAACCACCACTGATAGTCCAAATAATTATTTATACATAGATTCAATACAAGTACAATATTCCTTTCCAATATTCTTATAGAGTAGAGAATACAGATTCATCAATATTTCTATAGTTAAACTAACTTTCCAAATAAACACCGTATTTAAAATGGTATACGGTTTAGAAAATAAACATATCCATGATATGAGATTATGGATATTTAATAGAAATATAATTTCAAATGAAAATTTATCTCAAATGGGCAGTAGGTACACCACATAAGGATTATTATGTGCACAATACAAAGTTAGTCACAACGAAATGGTAGTTGAGACAAAGTCCCTTACCACAGTGTAATCAGCCGAATCATATGACTAGAACTTAATAAACATAAAATAAATCATTTAATACCATGAATATAAATATAATAATGTTATTATATATCAAATGTCAGTACAAATATACCACATACAAGAAATAAGTGGCTAACAATGGAAATCTCACTCAATTAAAAGTGAGATAAGAAACCCCTTACCTTATGCTCGAGTGTGTTCTTAGTTTGTTTTAATGAACTGAATAATAAAATTTATCTTCATTAATTAAAAGGTACAGAACATCCTATACATTTAATTGATTTATTATAACCTTATTAGGTTCATTCATGACCCTTTTTATGGGTTTAAGAGGTTCAATTTTATTGTTTTGGAAGTATTTTCTTCCTTGGTTTTCATGATTCGTTTACTTGTATTCCTAAATTGAAGTTCGTTTGAAATGTGGTTAAACATACAGAATTGTTAATATATATTATTAGTTACATTAAAGAGATATAAATTATCTTATAATTATTCTGGGTTATATACCTGAGGATGAATCATTAGTTAAAAGTCATTGATAAACGCTTGGATTTAACTTAGCGGTTTTTTGCACAATGAACTTGTTTTGTAGTTTTATTTTATATTATGAGTTTTTAAGGATTAACGAACATTAATGAGATTAAATTCATAAAATATGATCTATTTCAACCATAAATATGGATTTCATGACCATAATTGAACATGGTAATGGTGATGAAATATTCCATTAGAATAATATAATTACAGTTAATTTAAGGTGCTATAATTATAATATAATTTAGATGAGGGGGGATGAGGAAATAATTATAAAAGAAATGAACTCAAAATAGAAGAAAAATTGAGAAATCTCTCACGAAAATTCAGTAGCCTAACGATGTCAGTTAAAATTTCACAAAGTAGTTTGATGAGAGAAATGAGGTCACTAATAATTATTAAATAATATATATAGAAAGAGGAATATGTAATGACATATCCCAACATAATAAAATTGAAACTAAAAGAGAAAACATAAAATGAAAGCTTTAAGAAAAGAGAAGGGCAATAGATTCTCTTACCTTGTAGAGTAACTCAAAAAACTTGAAGGTTGGAACCTTGGGGGTTTGAGGACACCTTGGAAGGACTCCTAGGGAGGTAATAATACCATATATTCAAGGATAATGAGTTTTTAATTAATTAAAACTAAGGGGGTGAGTGGGTATTTATAGTAATTAAGAGGGAGTTTTTAATTAATTAAAAGGGACACCTCATTAGTGGTTTTGGAAAAACCATGGGCTTGACCATGGTATTTGCCCATGGTTTCAACCACTTGGGACACCTAATGTCATATATTACTGTACAAAAGTCGACTAGCCATTTATATTAATTATTATATCATTATGATGTCATTAAACTGCTGAAAACTCAAAATTGTATTTTTACTATTCACGAAAAATTCACGTAGTTTAGAAAAAAACCAAAAATTCAGCCTAAATTTTTTTGATGTGTAGATTTAAAAAATGAACTACATTTTTTGAAAATAATTTTATAAGTATTTTTAATTTAATTTTTAAATAAAATAATAATTAATTCAAAAAATAACAATTTTAAAGGTATAATTAGTTTTATATCATATTGAAAAATTAATTAAGATCTCATTATCTTATTACCTTAAGAAAATAAAATATTATCATTATTTACTATTTATAAGGGTCATATTACTATTAATATTACTATTCATAAGGGTATGTTACTATTCATGAAAAAAAAGTTGGTTCTATCAGACTCTAAATGACTTACTGGTCACAACTCTAGATGATGTTTTTTCAAAATTCGCAACATAGAAGTGGAAAATTTATGTTTATTGGATAGGTTATGACTATCTACTAAATAACCAAGATTTTTTTCAAAGGAACACATTTCTTTATGAAATATATACTATGAATAGAATGTATTTAAGAGAAGAATACCATAAAATGTTTGGGGTGTTATATGAACATGACTTCAATTAATAAGAGAGTCTCAGAACATGCAACAATCCTCCCCCAGAAGGGTGTGGGTAGCCTGACCTCTCATCCTCTCGACCAATGGAGTCCTTAAGTTTTGTTGGCTAAATCATCAATAAAAGAGCACCTGCCTTTGGAAAGCAGGTCTATGAATCATGGATACCAGGGCTGTTGGGTGTTCCTGGCTCCATGAATAAACTATTTGGAGACCATCTGTGGAAGTTATATCCGAGGAGGACCGATTTCACAAGTACTTGACCCCCACACAATCGACCGCTAGGAAAAACAGTTCCCGCAAGGTTAATCCAACCTTCTTTAAATGATAATGATGCTGAATGGGTCGAAACAAAAGAAATGGTTAATTCAATGAGAACCAGTCTCTATAGAAAAGGAACATATGATGATACTTTCCATACCATTTCCACACCACTCAGAAATGTACCACCTTAGAGGCGGAACAAAAATGGTGAACCCGACGTGAATCCTTTACCAAGGTGGTGGTTCTACCCCAATGATAAAATACAAAAGTACATTGCACATCGACCTATTTTTTTCGCCTCGGTCCATGAAAAATTCTCCACCTCAGAGGCGAAACAAAATTGGTGAACCTAACGTGAATCCTTAACAAGGTGGCAGTCTTACCCCACTCAAGCCCCTCCGCCCCACATCAAAAAAGGGGAAGGGTCCCAAGCTGAATCACCAAATATGCATATGTTTAATAAAATGCGATTTTGATGAGGTTTTGTGGTCAATATGTCATATATATATGTCGAAGGTTCCCAAAGATCAACCTTCGATCCAAATGACATCCCGATGACCAATACAGACATGCACATTAGTGATCCCATAGGCGGTTGGGGCCCCAACGAAGAGTAGGACCCTCTCACCTACCCAACATCTTCAATTATAGGTATCCAACACACTAATCAAAGAGTACCACCAAAATGGTACTCTCCCCACATTGGAGACCGTGAGACAAGCCCTCAAGTTCGCAAAATTCCACTAGCCGCCTCATCAACCGCTGCCCGCACCCTCGCACAAGGCGGCCTCGGTGGTCGTCTCAAACCATTTCGGGAGCCTGTCCTTGGAACGTGACAATGAGAACCTCCCTTATTTTATGGAGGCATATGAAATCGATGATGACACCTTCATATCAACTGCACAAGGGTCTTACTCATAGGCCCCTTCCAGAGAATGTCGCTGCTGACAACATATGACCAAGCCTCCTCCCGCCAAATAGGACCTTATGCCGAGGGAACCTCCTAAAGTCCAGGAGACTGGGCCCCTTGGGATGCCCGACAAGGGTAGAGAATATATAATTAGGAACATGATATCACCCTAGTTCCTAAGGATAATCTCTACCGTACTAACTTGGTGACATTCAACGAGTAGACATACGACTCCGACCCCTCCACTCAATCCCACCACAGAAATAGGGTGGAACAATATGAGCACATGCACATTCCTACTAATGCTCATCGATACCACCATGCAGACAGAGTGGAAAACTACAGGAAAATGAAGATATCTGCTGAGCCACAAAAAGCCCGCCATCCAAATAGGGCGGAACTCAGCTACACACAGGCACAAAAATATGCTGATTCATATCAAGCCAGCCATCTAAATAAGGTAGCAACAGGCTATACACAGACACAAATACCTACTGATGCATATCAAGCTCACCATCTAAATAGGGTAGAAACTGAATATGAGTAGAATCAAATTCCTACAGATGCATACAATGCCTATGAGACAAATACAGTGACAAGTAAGAGGATGAAAATCCCTGCTCGTGAATTTGAAGTTCCCTAGTCAAATATGGTGGAAATTAGAGAAGACCACTGGTGGAAGTCTTGTTTCTATGTCTGGGCATAGGACAACTACTAGTATCTACTGACTACTCATGGAGGACCTGAGTAAGCACAAACTCCTGCTCTAATTTCAGAATGGGCCTTCACACTCGTTTTGGCCAAAGATGTGTCTCAACACATCCTAGAAATGATGGAAGATCAGATGTCGAATCCCGAATATATCCTCCAAACATGCCAATATATCATTGCATCAGCGGAAAATGTGATAAACCTAGACCACTACCCGGTTTCCTCAAATGGAATGACTCAATTTTAAAATGATTTAGTCACTCCAGAGCAGTTATGCATAGCTGCTCCAGTCCAGGAGGGTCGACGACAATATTCCATGATATACGGACAACCAGATCAGGAACAAATACCCGTTCCAACTGGGGGACACCAGTCCAACATGGTGACAACTCCAAGGAAGGCATATATCCCTACCAAAACTCAAGATGCCCTTCAGCATATCCATATGTCATCACGAGACCCAACAATACAAGGAACCATATATGAAGTCCATTACCAATAGCAGATGGCCCCGGTAACCTAAAAGAGAGCACTTGAGGATAAAATGTGCCAAAGGAAACTAGAAAATGAAGAGATAATACATGATCCTACTCTACTAGAAGCTGGGGTTCTTGAAACCCTCATGCATATATCAATAAAGGCCCAAGACCTTGTCATTCCATTACTAAATTATGGAAGTGGTAGTAGAAGTTGCAAAGGCCCTCCCCGCAATGTCACTACCAGTAGCTCTGAAGTTCCTCCACAGAGCACCCACAAGGGCTCACTCTGTGGGCCCAGAATGATCGATCACAATAGCCTATATCTTGATGCAGGCCAGGGTATCCCTCCCCTGGACCTAAAGATTAGACATAAAGAAGGTCCTCCCTTTGCTTTCATCCGCCCTGATGGCCCTCCCTAGGGTATACGATGTATATATACTTCTCCCTGTAGTCATACATTAAGTCATGATGGTAGTCCTCTCCATGATGAAGGTCATTGAGAAGGACCTCCCCATAATGATAGTTAATATGAAGGTCCTCCCCATAGTAATGTTAAGAAATGAGAAGGTCATCCCCTCATTGTAGTACATTATGAAGGCCCTCCCTAGGATGTACACTGCATAAATCCTCCCTGCATCCAGGTATCAAGTGATGATGGTAGTCCTCTCCATGATGATGGTCATTTCAAAGGCCCTCCCTGCAATGACAGTTGCTGTGAAGGTCCTCCCCATAGTAATGACAAGAAAATAGAAGGTCCTCCCTTCATTGGAGTACATCCTGAAGGCCCTCCCTAAGATGTTCACTATAGAAATTCTCCCTGTAACCATGTATCAAGATGTGATGGTAGTCCTCTCCATCACAACAGTCATCGAGAAGGTCCTCCCCCGATGAATCTAATCATCAAAAAGGTCCTCCCCTCACTGTATCCCACCCTAAAGATCCTCCCCATGGTATAAACTGTAAAGACATCTCCCTCAGTTGGGAATCAAGTTAAAATAGTTTCCCTTGACATTGCATCACCAATTGTGAAGTTACTCTATACAATCAACCTTCATACTGGAAGGGAGATCCTCCCCTTGTTAGAACAAATTTGAGAAAGCCCTCCTATGATGAGGTTCTCAAAAAAATGGATCCAGACACATCGAGTACTTCATCTATAATGAGTGATATTATTTCTCAACCATAGGATGGACCGAGGCCACAATCATCTTATAAGCCACCCTCACGGCGTCCGCAAATCAATAATACTCCCACCATCCTGGTTTCTTGGAACTAAATTATTAAGAAGTAGTCAAGATGTGTATATCAAGTGGAGGAGCCTCCGGAAGAAAAAAAACATGATATATTTATTGTGATAAGACAACTATCTAGGGATACTATACCAGTGATGTATTGGCCTATGACCACTTCTCACTTCGACATACCATAAGAATTGTCTGGGGAATGCATTCATGACATTATCCTCAACATATGGATGACTCTTCATCAGTTGAAGGAAAAATTCCTACCCTACGAAGGGTATGCGAACCATGTCAGCATGAAAGGGGAGCTTTTCCATCTAATCGACCTGGAATCCCTCCTGTCCACAAGACAAACACAATCATAAATGAGAAAGAAAAAACTTAAACTGGCTTGCCTCCATTCACCACATAAGTTCCATCACCTCATTGGTATATCCCCAACTGGAGTTCACATTCATGGATGGGGAGAACATGGAGATCTACACTTCTCCCCACATCCCGTCCAACAAGCCCCATTAGAAATGACATCCTACAATTTCATTACCTAGAGGCAGAAGTAAAGTGAAACCTATGATTAAAAAATATGGGATACTCGACAAAAACTATCCCATAGAAAGTCTCAAAAGAATTAGGGCCAAAGAGGTCAAACCATCAAAAAGCTTCTGAGTAAGGCAGCCAAGAACATCCAATAGGATTCCCCCATAAAGGAATCCAACCAGAAATAAGTGATCATGTCTTCAAAAGACCAAAGACTCTATATAGGCCCAATTCCATACTCAGCTCACACCCACACAAGAGAATGTGAAATTGAAAAAGAGGAAATAGTAGCAAATACCACCAAAATATGGGAACAACACCAACCCACTGGGATGGGGTCATTTTTAAATCAAAATGACCCCATAAGGCTAACAAATCCAAGTTTTTACGATAAATGGAAGAATGGGAACAAACCCAGCCCGTAGGGCTGGGGGCATTTTTACCTCAAATCCCCACACAACGAACATCCGTCTTCCACTATCTAGGAAGAACGATGGACAGAGGAGTCACCTATTCCACCCCTTCTCATGGTTCGTACCCTTAGAGACAAAGACACATTATGAGATCAGAGTAGGGTTTCCTTTGGTCCAATCTTTGCTAATAAATCTAAAGAATACCTCATAATTGGAGGAGAAAGTCCAATAAAGGGTGGCAAAAGCCTTCCTACCATTCAGCACTGGGCACACCACCCCCAATGCGGTACGCCTTAGTGAACGTGGTAAATGCAAACCCCATGGATCTCACAGGTTATGAACCAGAGGGAGAGGACGTGAAGGAAGATGGTTCCCTACTAGAGGCATTCCACACTGAGCCTGGTGGTGTGAACACATGAAACCAAAGAGCAATCCTAAATATAGGTGCCCCTTCCGTTAATCCGTTTCTACCTCCCCCAAGAAACTCCAACAAGGAGAAGAATAAATCCAAGGTCGTATATGACCCGCATCCTACTACCCTTGAGAATGCATCCCTCACCCTCAAGGAAAGTTTTTCCAACTAGGAGGAAGAAATGAAAGAGCTCAAGTGAATTAATACTGAGCTACATCGAGGGAGCTGTCTTGTCGGATGTGTCCTCACCACGGAACGTCAGCAGGTGCTCCCAGAAGAGGTACCTCTACCACATGAACTTATCCCAGTGAATAAATCCAAGCTTGAAGGACCATTCAACCCAGTATCATAAGGATTCCAAGACTTTCCCCCACTAGGAAGGAATCTAGAATATGTTCAAGTAAACCCAAAAATGATACCCCTGACTAGGTATCCACCCCAAATTCCAGCAGCACCGACACACCCAATCTTGGCCACTGCCACACTAGCTCAAGATCAAGCCTAACATGATATGCATCAAGGTATCTTAAAAACTATTGAGCAATTAATAGTTCAACTAGAAGACATGAAGGGACGACGTGCTCCGATACAACCAGAGTGCAAACCCTAACCTGAGTGGGTGAGAAATGTTCCACCACCACCAAACTTTGGGAACCCCGTATTTTCAGTATTAAATGGATCGGGGGACCCTGAAAAACATTTAATGCACTATTCCTCTTATTTTGACCCTATTATGGGCACTCTAGAGCAGTAAGAAGCAGTAAAACTCAGGTGCTTCGTACGAACCCTGTAGGGATCAACCTTTGTATAGTATACTAGCCTACTAGCCAATTTGATCACAGGTTGGGAGGATCTCTGGTGATAGTTTATCTTCCAGTTCAGTTCAACACTACCAAAGATGATAGTCAATGATATCATGAAATGCAAACAGCAAGAGAATGAAAGAGTCTCTAACTTCATTGACAGATGGAAAGGCCTGACATATTCCCTGAACCAGCCACTCTCCCAGGATGAGATGCTCTCCATGTGCATCGATAACCTTCAGGATAAATTAAAAAACACCGCTCATCTCGGTGAAGTACACCAGTGGGTTTAGATACTTATATCCCATTGATTAGAGGATAGAATACTCTTTACAACAGACCTATATTAAGTCCTGAGTGGCCCCATCATCCCCAGGGAAAATAATGGGAAAAGATGAAGCATATTTTGTCATGCTTAAGCCACCCATGGCATCATCTTCAGTTGTGAGGCCCCCAAAAAACCATGCAGTACCCCCTGGATGCCAACTAACACCCTCAACTAGTTAATATGAGTGATGGAGTACTAAAAGAAATACTTTATAATAATTAAGAAATAAATTTTATTCGTTTCAAGATGACCAGGTCCGCAGCTATTTCATAGCCTCCATGAATTGCAATTTTCTTTGGCTACCAGATCCAAAGCGAGCTGATGAAGTGGGTCTCGATGACTGTCCAAATTATTTTCCCTATCACCAGATACTAAGAAATACCATCTAGGAATTATTAGTTTTCAAGGATCTCATATAAACAATGGTGGATTCTGAGCAAGTCATGTTGGGCCCACTGCTAGCACAAGTGGCATATATTTCCCCCTCATACTCAAGAGAGGAAGAGGAATGGGAAACAGTCGCCAGTAAGAAGGAGAAAAAGTTTGAAAATTGAATAACCCAGAATACCATCAACCGAGTCTATGGTATCCTCTAGGCTTAGTTGATACAAAAAACTAGGCCCCCAAAAGTTTCTAATACAGCATAGCCGTCCTCCTCGGCCCCAAGGTCCTCCAAATCCAGAATGGCAGAAAGAAATAGAAAGAATATGAGATGAAACCAAATCCAAAGTCAGTGTTGATGCTTTTAGACTTCATTCCAATAGACTTGGTACAATGGGCACTACCCACAAAATGGTACAATGGGCACCGCCCCTCCAAATGGTATAGTGGGCACCACCCCACTAAACATCACCATTAGAAGAAGAAATTCAGACAAAAACAATGTCAGATCAAGAACTGATATTTGGCTCCATTAATGTCATTCACTTGATGGACCCATTATTGGATGGATACTATGGCCATGAACCTGAATTCCCCATTCCCCACTAGAGAACCGGAGGAAGAGGCCTCTGAGGTTGGAGGTTTTCTGGAAGGCATGATCATGACATGAGTCAAATTCCCAGCCACACCATAAATCAAACTGTTAACATCACATAAATTCGTGGAAGGACCCTCAGATAGGCACAAAAAGAACCAAAATGTTCCTTCTCCCCCATTGAAAGAAATACAAGCCTAGTTATCTTGGAATATAGATCAGGGTAATAACAAATACCAAAACGCCCATGAAATACTGGCGGACCAGTTTGACCAAACCTGGAAAGGATCATAACACCACCAGCTCCTATAACAGAGGCCGAACCATCTATGTACAAAGCTCAAAACCCTAAAGTTTCTGTGAAAGAGCAACCCCAAGATGGGAGGCGCCGACCATTAGAGAAAAAGTATGATATTATAAAGCAGTTGGATTCAGTACCATCAAAGCTATCAATCTTGGATGCATTAAGCCTGTTCGAAGATCTTAGGGAGACACTCATTGAATACTTACTAAGTCCCCAGGAGTTCGAGTCTGAAGTAATAGTGGCAGAAGTATATTGGACAAAGACCATTCCCAAAGAATTTCATGTCGTCATCTCTTTCACAGACATGGATGAAGAATCCATCATGCAAGGGAACATCAAACCCTTATATGTGTCCGGAAAGATAAATAGAATTGATGTCTAGAGGATCTTCATCGACAATGGCTATGGATTCCACCTCCTCTCACTATGAAAGCTTCACCGGCTGGGTTATGATGAAGAAATCTTGACACCCTACACCACAACTCTGCTAGGATATGAAAAAAGAGAGTAGAAACCATTGGGACAAATCAAGATTAAAACATGGCTCAAAGATCTCATGTCGTATTATGAGTTCCTAGTAGTGCAGCAAAGCATGGACTTCAACGCCCTGTTAAAGAGGCCTTGGATGCATCAATAAGCTACAATTTTGTCATCATACCATTAGTGCATCAAATATTTCACTAATAGGAAAATGAGACATTGAACGCCGATAAATCCCCGTTCGAGTCTTGTGTGTCGCACTATATCGATGCAGGGTTCTATGAATTAGAAGAAAAACATATTTAGGCTGACAACATTGATTGGATAAATGCCCCGAATGTATTGTAAATGGATCCCGCCAACCCCCTCCAACAACTTGGGGAAGAGTATGTATTACCCATCAACCAAGTTGAATGCATAAGTGAAAGTCTGGATGAAGGCTCGATCATTTTCATGGTCTCTATTATGGATATCAAATCCAAGGACATAGAAGAGCGGGTTGACTCCCACAATTTCAGGAAAAGCACTATCAAAGATGCTCCAACCTGTCCTCGGGACATCAAAATTCCATTTCCTCACACACTAAGGAAAAATATGAATTTTCTACCAACATTAGAGAGTTCTTATTAAAAATCCTCTCTCCATAAGAAGAGGCATAAGAGGAAGAAGATGATGAAGAAGAAGATGAGGAAGAAGACCACAAATATTCCCATCCTGTATTCAAAGAAGGTGTCTCTACCATAATCGATGAACTTAAGGAGGTAAATCTGGGACACAAAAATGAACTACAACCCACTCTGATTAGTGGGACTATTCCTGTTGAGAAACAAGAGGCATACACCTCCTTGATAAAGAAGAATCAAGATATATTTTCCACGAACTACATAGAAAT
Organism: Viscum album; assembly: GCA_963277665.1. Classification (NCBI taxonomy): domain Eukaryota; kingdom Viridiplantae; phylum Streptophyta; class Magnoliopsida; order Santalales; family Viscaceae; genus Viscum; species Viscum album. The sequence goes on from OY728162.1 coordinate 1,065,565,230, forward strand.
TCTAGGCCTCAATCTTGAGGTTGGAACTCATCATCTGGGATTACTAGAAGATCACTGGGGATATAAGCAGACATCCAGAAGGACCCACCCAACTCATTCTGCCAAAATAGAGGCTGAGGTTGACAAGCTGATCAAAGACAACTTCATACAGGAGGTCCAATATCTAGTCTGGTTGGAAAACATAGTCCCTGTCAAAAAAAAAAGAATGGGAAGATTAGAATCTTCATTGACTTCAGGTACCTTAATCATCATTTCCCAAAAGAGGATTTCCCTATCCCAATCACAGAATTGTTGATCGATGCAACAACTAGATACGAAGGCCTCTTTTTCATGGAAGACTATTCCAGATATAATCAAATCCAAATGGCCTAAGGAGATGAATAATATACCACTTTTATGCCCCCTCAGGGAGTGTTCTGTTATAAAGTTATTCCCTTTGGTCTAAAGAATGCTGACGCCACATATCAGTGCTCCATGCATCACATCTTCAAGACTTTCTTGGGAAAGTTCATCGAGTGTTATGTCGATGATCTGGTGGTTAAATCACAACAGTTCTCAAACCACCTAGCTGATCTAGAAACTATCTTCAAAAAATTATGACAACATAGTTTAATGATGAATCCCCTAAATTTTTCCTGTGGAATCATACTGGGGAAATTCTCCAGCTTTTTCATACGCCATCGTGGCATTAAAGTTGGCCCTGAGAAGACAAAATCCATCCTTGGAATGTCCCCACCTTGCAACCTCACCAAGTTGAGAGGTATCCAGGGGAACCTCACCTACATTCAGTGCTTTATAACCACATTAGTAGGTAAATGTTTACCTTTAACCAGGCTCATGAAGAAAGGATTTACATATGAATGTGATAATGATTTCCAAGAAGAATTCAAAAATCTCAAAAGATATATCCTAATCCCGCCAGTGATAATGCCACCAGTTGAGGGGAGACTGCTCATTTTGTATGTAACTGACCTAGAATGGTTATTAGGCACCTTCCTTGTGCAAAATAATGATTCCAAAAGAAAGAACAACCTATATTAACTCAGCTGAACAATGATAAATGCCTAAACATGGTATTCAAAAATTTAAGAGAACTTCCTAGCCCTAATCTTCATAGTTCAGAAACTCTGGCATTACCTGCAACACCATGAGGTCCACCTAGTTTCCCATTACAACCCGCTCAAATATATCCTCAACCGTCCCATGATAAATGGGCGCCTATCATGATGGTAGGTTATCCTAAAATAGTTTGACATATGGTACATTCCCCATAAGGCCATCAAAGGCTAGAGATTAGCAGACGTCCTGAACAAGCACCCCTCAGAATGAACTACATCGTTGGATGGCGAAATTATGGATCAAGAAGTGTTTTCCATTCAAGAGGACCCCCAGATATGGGAAATGTACTTTCATGGTGCTTCCTGAAGCCCAACAGGGAGAAGGATGGAGGATCCAAAGCTCAACAAAGTGAGGCTGGTAATTATACTCATATCCCCCGAAAAGGCTATCTTTTCTTAATCTATGATACTTTTAGAATGGTGTAAAAACAATGAAGAAGAGTATTAGACCCTCATTGTAGGTCTAGAAATGGCATTTCATACACAAGAAAAACACTTAAAAATAAAGGGTGATTCAGATCTAGTCATCAAACAGGTCAATGGTGATCATTCCATCAAGAAAGAAGTATTGGTCCCTTTGATGAACTATGTTCAAGAACTGATGGCAGAATTCCCATCAGAACCAATATTGACCTATGTTCCCCAGTCAAAAAATTCCCAAGATGATGCTTTAGCAAATGAAGCCACAACCTTGGCTGATCTAGACTAGGATGAAATAGTCATTTTTATTTCCCACCGCCATATGGTCTTTCCATTCATCTAGATCATTACAGAAGAAATCGAAGAAATTAGCCCTTTATCTAAGCCTTATGGTCACACCACCAGTTGGATGATGCCCATTACAAATGACCTTCAGAATGGGGAACTCCCACCAGATAGGTCTAGAAGGGATCAGGTCCAAAGACGAGTAGTCAAAATTTTCTTATACAATGGGGTAAACCAAGAAAAGGTTCTCTACAAACAAGGCATTGATGAAGTCCTTCTCAGGCGAATTGATAGAGAAGAGACTGCTTCCTTCATGAAAGAAGTTCATGCCAGAGCTTGTGGAGTGCATCAATCAGCAACCAAACTCTCTCACCAAATATGAAGGCTTGGGTATTAATGGACCACTATGACATAGTATTGTGCCATATTCACCAAGAAGTGTCATTCCTAACAAGTTCATTCTAATTTCATACACCGACCCACAAAGTTACTTCATACAGATAAGTACTCTTGACCATTATCTGCCTAGGGGATGGATATTGTGGGACCATATCCTCCCGCCACAACCAGATTATTCAAGTTCATACTCAAAGAGACCAAATTATTTTCTAAATGGGATGAATCCATACCCCTTAAATAATTTGGGGTGAAAAACATTGTTATCTTTGTGAAGGACAACATCATTACCAAATTTGGTGTCCCTCATACAATACTTACGGAAAACAACACCAAATTTTGCTCTGCTAAGTTGGACAAGCTATACAAGGAGTATGGAATTAAAGCCAATTGTTTGTCCCATTACCATGTGGTGGCTAATGGGAAAGTAGAGGATTTAAACAAGTGTTTGTCCAACATACTCCAAAATCTGGTTGATAAGGATAAGAAATCATTTCCAGATAATCTCCTTCATACTTTGTGGGATTACCAGACTGTGACCCATAATACCACCCAGACAACCCCATACTCACTAGTATACGAGGAAGAAGTGGTGTTACCTATCGAAATCCATGTTCCGTCACTTTGTGTAGTCATTTACGATCAACTGTCCATGGATGATCAATCCCAGAGATAGTTTGATGAGTTGGAACAACTAGATGAAAAAAGGCTGCACACTTTACACCATTTAGAAATCTACCAAAATTGGATTACACAAGCCTTCAACAAAAAGATTCACCTTTAATATTTCCTCGAAGGAGAAATGGTGTTAGTACTCAGAACCCTGATGATACTTGGGAAGAATCCCCCAACACTTGAAACAAAGTGGTAAGAACAATATTTCATACATAGGGTCTATTCTAATGGATCATACACCCTAATATCAATGGACGAACATCTCATCACAGGTCCCACAAATAAAAAATTTCTGAAGAAGTACTTCACATAATAGAACCCCATGTTATGGTCCAAACTCTATGACTTTAAACTATGATTTATAAAACCCCATGTTATGTTCCAAGATCTAATACCTTAAACTATGCGTAATATCACCCCATGTTATGGTCCAAGCTCTATGACCCTAAACTATGAGTTATAAAACCCAATGTTATGGTTCAAGATCTAAGACCTTAAACTATGAGTAATAACACCCCATGTTATGGTCCAAACTCTAAGACCTTAAATAATGAGTTATAAAACCCCCAATGTTTTAGTCCAAACTCTAACACCATAAACTATGAGTAATAGTACCCCATGTTTTGGTCCAAGCTCTAAGACCCTAAACTATGAGTTATAATACCCCATTGTTTTCTCCAAGCTCTAAGACCCTAAAACATGAGTTATAATACCCAGAAGCCATGGTACAAACTCTAATAACTTAAACTATGAGTCATTTTCCTTTTCACATGATGTTAAACTGTAAGGAACTCATCCCTGAAACATGAAAATAAACTGTAACTCATGTTATCTCCGTAAGATGTTAAACTACATGAAAAAAAACATCCTAATTGCATGATAATAAACTACATGATCTCTCACAGAACTACATATGAATTTATTCCTGACATTGTAAGATACGTAGTGATGCCTCTATCTTCGATCTTGGCCCAACCCCCCAAAAAAAATTCCTCCATCATTCCCCGTATCTACCCATATTCGTAAGGGAAACCCTTACCACTCCTTGTTTCTCACATCGAGTATAAATCACATGAGATTAGGATCAATGATAGGGATTCTATTATGAAATCCAACTATAGAGTAACATGGTATACCTAACAACCATGACAGATAGAAAAAAAATTCCTTTACCCATGGACCGAGCCAAATCGGTACATGGAACATTCAAAACTACGTATGTCTTGATTTTTTCCCTTGCACGATATATAGTGACACCCAGATTTGGAATCCTAGCCCAGTCACCATCAAAAAAATATTACCTCACATTTCCTTACACATGGACTGAGCCAAATCAATAATGGGTACATACAAAACTACGTACGACTTGATTTTTGGCCTTGTAAGATATGTATAAATTCCTCGATCCTCGATCTTGGCCTAGCCCCACCAAGAAAGACAAAGAAAATTCCCCATCATATCCTCTACCTCCCAACACCTGTGAAGGAAACCCTATGTTCACTACTTGTTTCTCATAATGAGTATGACTCACATGAGCTTAGGACTAGCGGTAAGGTTTCTCATACACAAATAAGTTATACAGAAGTATGGTGGACATGGAACCCCTAGAATATGAAGCGAAAATGTCCCTACATATGGACCGAGCCAGATCGCTATAGGGAACATTCATAACTATGTACAGATTGATTCTTGCCCTCACATGATATGTAGTGACACCCAGATTTGGTATCCCGACCCAACCATCATCAAACAAAAAGAAAAGAGAAAAAATTCCCTCAAATGTCCCTACACATCGAGCGAACATTTGTAGGGAACATCAATAACTATGCGTGGATTGATTCCTAACCTTGCAGGATACATAGTGATGCTCAGATTTGGTATCCCGGCCCATCCACAAGAAAAAATGCCCTGTTTTCCCCATACTTAGGTCATACTTGTACAAGGATTCCATGAAAGGTCCTATCGCATGACAATAGACTGCAAAATTCTTCAAGAGTTATGTGTGCCCTAGTCCTCGGTGTTATAAGATTCCACACATAACCCTCAGTCATGAGAAGTCAAAAGATCCTGCTTCCCCCTATACATATGAGTCAGACTTATGTGGAAGCTACAATAGTACATGGTAAATCATGGTCTGGGTACTCTTTATGTTCATAAGCACATCATTTCCGTTTGTCAAACTCCATACCTCAGGAAAACTTGGATCCCCATAATCCTCCAAGGCCATATGACATGGAAGACCAATGTCCTATGGAAACATTTTCTTGACTATTGACATCATGCCCCGACGGCTCTGAATATTTTTCCCACAAAAATGGCTGTTAATCGAAGGCAAATTCATCCCCAGGAGAGTCCTCTCCTATCTCAGTATTCCCAACGACTTTCAAGACCCATGTCATCCCTCTTGTTTCAAGTAGCCATCGGGACTATGGTTTACACCTTCTATCATCACTCACATCTAGGGAACACCAGAGCATCCTGATTCTATTAACTCAAAACTATTAAATATATTTATGATAGTATAATCATCCACACTGCATGACTCTAAACTTCACAATATCATTTCCTCACTGCATGAAATTAAAATGCAAGGCAAAAATTGTCCTTGATATATGATGTTAAACTATATTGAAATGGTTTAAGCCTAAAGTGCAATTTGGTGTTGATTTTTCTATTCCTAGGAAATGACATGGAATCCTCAAAATCCCTTATTTCTCACACCAAGCATAGCTCACGTGAGCTTAGGGATATTAGCGAGAGATCCACCATGACATTACGAAAAAACAGTCCAGGAATTTGGTTCTAGCAGCACGAACCTAAAAGGCATGTCACGGTTTCCTCCCTCGAGAGGAACCCAACGTCCTGGCCATGTGATGTTAAATGAACAGGAATCCCAAATATGGAACGAATTCCTCATCCTGCATATGAGTCAGATCTATGTAAGGGACACCTGATTCCATGAGTAAATTGCAGCCCAAATGTACTCAATATGTCCAGATACACTCCTACCGTACCCCAAACTCCAAGCTCGAAGTGATCATGAATCCCCATAATCCTCCAAGGCTATATGAGATGAAAGATCAGTGTCCTGTAGACACCTTTGATTGACTATGCACATCATGCCCCGGTGGCTCTGCATATGTTTCCCACAAAAATGGCGATCAATCAAATGAAAATTCATCCTCAGGAGAGTCCTCTCCTATCTTAGTATGCCCAATGGATTATAAGCCTCATTCCATCCCTCATGATTCAAGGATCCTCAAAGTTATGGTTTACATTTTCCTTCTTACACACATCCTAGATATATCGGAACATACAAGCCTAATTCATATTTGGTTTCTTTTGAGGTTTCTAAATATACCCCATATGTATGCATGAAGTTGATCTGTATACAAAATAAGAGTACCTCCACTCATTTCTGGGTTTCCCCCAAAGAAATTTAGCTAAAATTCCCCTTTTCATGTTTAGGTGCACCCCTTGTCAAAGGTCACATACCATACTCAGAAAGTTCCCGATCTCTACAATTCTTCATAGCCATCGGAGACGGGAGGCCAGTATCTTGAAGACACCTTTGATTTACTATGAACATCATTCCTTGGTGGATTTACATATGTTTCCCATAGAAATGGCTATCGATCAAAGGAAAATTCATCCCTAGATATATACAATTGTCCCGATGATCTATAAAATAAGCACAATAGAAAGGAAAAAGAGGAATGGATGACGAAATCCAGAGGGTAACCTAGAGGTTGGAATAAATATTTAAGAGAAGACTTAGAATTCAGTGTCGATTCATCAATGAAGACCAAATCGCAAACCACATTCTCTATAGGTATATCCAGATGCGAACCATAAAACGGGGGAATTGAATAATAATAATAGAACTGAGAACCTAACGGGTGAACCTCAAACCAAATAATTATCACAGATGAATTCCCCATGAATGATAATCCCTCAGAACCTCCTTCAACATGGTGCTCTGTGTAGTGCACCACTACACAGACTTAACCTGGTGCCGCGTACTGCATCAGTATGCGGATGGAAGCCAAAGTGGTGTGGTGATATGTGTGCCACAATGGTATGCGATGGTCTATACCCATGCCCGCGTACCGCATTGTTACATGGATGGACCCTCTGCCTGCATACCACTACGGTATGCGGTGCCTCCCCCATACCGTATAAGAAATCAGTACGCATAATGGGGTGTTTTTGGGTATTATTTCCTCCGGTCCCAACCTCACCCTTCCATTACCGTTTAGTCCTCCATAGTCCCTCTACTAACCAGTCCTCCAGAATCAGGACAAATCCTTCTCCAAAGTCACCAGACCTGTATAATCAGAACATCGGGTGCATCAACATGACCCTTTGAGTCTACATACCCATGGTAAGAAGATTCATGAAGGCTCTCCCCATAATAGTTTAGTCTTCAGGAATTCTTGTGGGTCTACATTCCCATGGTAACCCAGAGTCCAACCTTGAGAGGCCGACATGAACATCCCCATTTTAGGGATTAAGGGTGATCACTCGCTTTTCCATTCAATGAGTAATAGTGATCAGTCGAAGGGGTTATGTTCACTCCACCTTTGACGAGGAAGAAAATCCCCCCTTCCCAGAATGTATTTCGAGGCCCTCCCACTGAGGTAAGTCCCCAATCTTCTGAGGCCTGGCCGCATGACCTTCAATGTCATTTCTCATTGAAAGGTTCATCATTCTGTGCCCTCATCCACGATCACCCCAACCTTTTCCACCATGGGATCTCCCTCCCCCGCAAATAGGAGAGGAGGCATTTTCATTGTGAAATCTTTCACATCTTCTTGTTTCTCACACCGAGCATGACTCACACGGGCTTAGAGGTTTGTGATGATTACAACATTCACATGATTCTGAACTACAAGTACTCTAATTTCTGATCAAACTAGGATATGTAGGACGCCTACCCGAATTCACGAGATCAAAAGGGTGCCCATCCAAAAAAAGGGTTCACCCAATCATTTTTCCCTCAAATGGGAAGCTTCTATGCATAAGACCACACAATCCTAACTACACGGGTACTGATTCCTCTTCTAATGATACATAAGAAACCCATATTATGGGTTTGATCCCAATATACAGTCACCTTCTGTCCCCCTGGATAACGATAAACTCTAGAGCACCTTATTATATGGCTCAAGTCAGTATAACCTCTGTATAATCAAATATATGCATGCTTACGATGATCTTTCAAACCAAGGGTTTCCCATGGACACACTATTCGTGAATGAACCAAGTATTAACAAACATATGAAGACGACTAAAATATATAAGAGCATCCTAAAATAGGAACAATCCTCCTCGGGAAGGGTGCAGTGAGCCTGACCTCCCATCCTCTCAACCAATAGAGTCCTTAAGTGTCATTGGCTGAATCATCAATCAATGAGTTCCTGCATTTGGAAAGAAGGTCCATGAATCATGGATACTAGGGCTGTTGGGCGTTCTTGGCTCTACAAATAAATCCATTGGAGACCATCTGATGAAGTTATATCCTAGGAGGACCAATTGTACAAGTACTTGACCCCCACATAATCGCTCACTGGGACCAACAGTTCCCACAGGGTTAATCCAACCTTCTTTAAAGGATAACGACTCTAAACAGGTCAAAAAAAAAAAGAAATGGTGAATTCAACGAGAACCTATCTCTATAGAAAAGGGACAGGTGATGATCCTCATTATGCCATTTCCGCACCACCCAGAAACGTTCCACCTCATAGGCATAACAATAATCCACTATTGGAATGATTCACCATTGAAATGAGCCACCATTTGAAAGAGACACTATTGGGATACTATCAGTCTCTATTTCTATTTTTCTATAGGTTGGACCTCTGTTTTGCTACATCTATTTTTTGGTGTTTAAATTTTTATTTAATTTAATAATTTTTATTTTATTATGTTTTTTGAATTAAAATCCAAAAATGATAAATCTAACTTAAAATACAAATTTGATTCACTATCTCTCTTACAACTACTCATTTAAACCATTTTTCCTTCCATTTCACTTCTAAACATTAATTTTATCACATATTTACTTCTCCTTCAGTTTCATTGAAATAGTGATATTTAAACACCCTTCTGTTTCATCTTTGTAAGTATTGCAGCATGTGAATAAGTCTAGAGGATAATCAATCCATGCTGTTGTTATATGAGAAACCCCCAGCTCATGAACCGTGTGGTTGTTATAGAAAAAGAAGTAGATACTGAATGGTTATTGTAAAGAAAATCACTAGTACTCAAGGTGATCTAGGTATATGAAGGGATATATTGGTTCTCAAGGAATGATATACATTTTTATACTAGGTTGTTTCATTAGTTCTTCCAATACATAGAGTCCAATTTTGGAGAAAAGAAATATTTCATTTGAATTATGATATACGGTAACGAGGTTAGTTTTTATTCAAGAGAATGGGCTAAGTGAATAAATGTACCTCATTGAAGATATTATGATAAATATTAAGGATCTATTCTGAGTGACAGTGAGAATTTTTTTCATGAGAATGCATTGTTGGAACTATCTATTGATGGTACTATGAGAAGGAATGATTCTACTGAACTAGATGGAGAATTGAGACTATTTTTTAAGTTCATTCAACATATGTTGTATCCCAAAAAAGGGGATTTTTGTACTATAAGATATGAAGGTGTTTATCATCCATTCATTATGAAATTAGGGGATATAATTGGTCTTTGTAGATATATTATGGTTCACATGATGGAGATGTGAAATTCATCTTAGATGATGAATTCATTAATTTACCCTAAGATGATTTTAGCTATTATATAGGATAAAGAATTGGTTGATGAGGATGAGGAAGCTAAAGTGAAATGAGGGGGGTTTCTGTTTAAGAAAAGTTAATTATAAAAGGATTAAATTGAATTAGAATCCATGGATGAGGAAGTGTGTTAAAGATAATGATAAACTCTATCAGGATTTTAATCTATTGGAAAATCCTACCAGACCTAAGAATCTCATTGACTCTAGCTTGGGGCTAGATGAGATTTTAGTTTATTCATATGATGAAAAATATATTGATGTTGTTGTGGTTGAAGAAGATGAAGTGGATAATTATGTTGAATAAGGTAGTTATTCTGATATTCCTAAGATCCCAATTATATAATATATATCTTCTAGACCACCTATCTCACTCCCAGCTAGAGAGATCCATTTAAGTAAAAGAGATTATGAAGATACTGAATTATCTAGAGAAGAACATATTAAGAGTTATTCAGAGAACTATAAAGAAGTTGTTGAAGTCTCATATGGTTCTTATAACAGAGAAAAGGGTTATGATGGAAATGGTGATGAGGACAATAGTAGTGGTGGATATGCTCATGGTGTATATGATGATGTTGGGAGGACTCATTCACATCATCCATATCATATTGTTTCAAAAATACTTTTATGTGTGGAGGGATCGGTTTTTGTTCAACTAGTTGGGGATGAAAACTCTGTTAGAGGTGAGATAATGAAATTTGTTGAGGGGGAGGAATCCAAAAGTTCTATCAGTCACAGAATTGATCCTTTAGATCCATTTAATATTAATTTTACTAGAGTTGAAGTTTCATAACATATTGAGTTGGATAAGTTCCCTAGGTATGTACAACTTAGACAAGACTACTCAGAGTCCAAAGAAGTTAGAGGAGATAATGGATATTATAAAGATGCACATCTTAGTTCTTACTTATTATAGGATGAGGAATCATCTAAGGGGGGGGGGGATGTACCTAGTTTAAAGATTCTTGGTATATTATATCTAGACTCAAATAGAGATGATGGAAGTGATGATGCTCATAGTAGTCCACCAGAGCATGGTGGACATGTTGTCTCAATTGTTGTTGGATCAATTACTAAGGGATACATTATAGAAAATATTGATGATTCTGGTGATCTTTATGAATTCCCTTCAGATGTACCTTCTAGATCATAACTTATAGAGGCTGTTATGCCTAGTATTAAGAGAGTTTCTTCTCCTATTCTTGTTGTTGCCTTTGTTCCTTTATATGTTTTTTCCAAAGATGATCATGATATATTTAGAGAGAGATTTATTTCTGATCTAAGTTGTATCTAAAGATCATAGGAACATCTAGTTAATCATCTTAGTAAAGTTGATGATAAATATATTTTTTGAGTTGGTTATTTTCCATATATAGACCAAGATGATTATAAAGATCCAAGAATTTTAAATTGAGAATAAGAGTATTTCTAGTGATATTGAATCCTTGAGATCTATAATGGAGGAGATGGGGTCTTACTTTACTACTATCCATGATTCTCTTTTGGAGAGGATGGGGAGATTACCAACTATTGCTTCTACATCTTCTGCTCCACCTATTTTAGCCTCAGTTGATGGTAAGATGATCAGAGCTATAGTTATAAAATAGCTTCAATCTATTATGGGTGATATCCATACATCTTATCATGTGGATCTTAGCTAGATCAGACAATTCATTGACAATATATATAAACTGGTAAGATAGTGTTTGAATGAATCTCGAAGTGATAGGTAAACCATCACCAAGGATATCAAATAATACCTTTATTGGGTATTTACAAAGCATGAGTTGAATTCTCACTTCATGTTTTTAGCTAAAAAAATAATAATTCCACCTATTACTTGGGAGTTCAAGGAACAAGTAGGCCAACTAAAGGTTATAACCCCTATACTCAAGTTGTTAATTGAAGGTAATAAGGACTTTTTCAGTGCTATGGAGAGAGGTGGAAATTTAATCCTGGATTTTTTGAACCACATGAATCCTTTCTTGTATGTATCTGGTACAATAGTGGTTTCACATAAGGCCATTCCCATGTTAACCTTAACTTTTATACCATATACTTCTCCATTACTTCCTCAGTATTATATGTTCAGTATGTCTCTAGCTAAAGTAGTCAGACATCTCATACTAGTGGTGATCTGAGATATACCTACTATATCAGTACCCTTAGCCTATACATTAGTGGTTATTACCTATGGAATAGGGATAGTACCTATTGATCCTACCTACCAAGATAAGAGTGATTCGGATTAGACTTAGTCTTTGATAGGGCTTATGTATTCCCTTGTATTTATTTTTTATTGTAATACCATTAATTTTGTTCTTAATAAAGTTTATCTATTATTATTCATGAGACCATTATTTATCTGTACTATTTATTATATTATATTTTTGATAATACTAAAGGGGGAGAAATTATTTGGATGAAATTTAGATTTTGATTTTCATGTTTAAGTTTTAAAATTTTAATTTTTACAAATTTAGGTTTTTGTTTTTATTTTTTTTAAAATTTCAATTCTTTTTCAAAATTTAATATATGTATCTCAAATTTTTAATTTTTAATTTTAAGCATAATTTTACTTGTCAAATTCATCTATTTATTCCTCTTTTTTTTAAAAAAATTGTTTATTAAATTTCATGATTTTTGATCATTAAAAAGGGGGAGATTGTTGGAACCTCTTAATTTTAATGCTCAAAAATCATGTTTATTATGTTTCTAATGAGCTTAATGTTTTATGACAGTATATTATTTTTGTAAAGCATAATTGGAAGAAAAATTCTTATATATAAATATGATACCATTAGTATAAATGTGATACTGTTAGTATAAATGTGTTATCATTAGTTCATCCATCATCCACTATTAGACTCATGCCATCATTAGTTAAAATTATGCAACTGATGGAATTATGATACCACCAGAGCCATACCACCACCAGATGATCTACTTACAAATGAGATACCGCCAAATGAGTTACCTATAGAAGAGCTACCACTAGATGATCTACCACTAAATTAGTTACCACTAGATGAGCTACCACTATATTATCTACCGACAAAGTTGTGCTACCGTTTGTTCAATCGTGCTACCGTCAGACATGATTCCACCAGACATTCTACCATTAGTTAGGCCTTTCTATATTTATGTGTCCTATCATTGGATTTTTCTATATCTAGAACATACCACTATCATCTTGATACCATTTCTATTCTTCTTGATTATAATTTAATACTTCCAGTATCTAGTTTATATGAGTTAATCAACAAAGTGTCACATAGTTTTATTTAATGATTATTACCAAACCATTGTACGGATTCATTAAATATCAATTAAGAGATTTATTGATTTTATTATTAGTATGAAGATACAAAAAATATTTATTATTATTATTTAATGAATATTTGAAGTTCCAGAGATATATATTTCTAATGAAATCCTTCATCCATGTGATAACCTAGCGATCACTTACATGCTGAATACACGTGCCTATGAAAGAGTGGAATTTACAAAATATAAAGTTCATTTCTTACAATTAATCAAGATATTATTTTCATATGATAATAATATAGAAAAGGGAAATCCACAATGCTATGTTTTTCTGAACTTTCAAAGAAACTATTTTGAGATCCTCATCAATCCAAATTAGAGGACCCTGAGCATCTGAAGCATCACAAACTGAGCATCACCACATTTCTCTATCTCTATTTATTATCTCTCTTTGTCTTTGATTTATTTTTAAGAAGTGAGTTCTATTTATTTTTATATTTGTACAAACTGAATCCTGCACTTAAACCAGAAAATACCTGATATTCTCTAAAACCTCCTTTACCTTTATACCCATAATAACTATGGAAGAGGTTATGCATGGCCTATGTTGCATTTCTTCCCATGTATAACTATAGAAGAATATTTTATCCTAGATAAATTTTGATCTATTTTTTGTATAGACAATCCATGTTGTGGACTATATTATTGATATAATAATTTTCTAGGAAGAAAGTGATTTCCAAGTGGAGGGGATTAGGTATCGGCTTGAGGCTGGACCCCTTGTTTACTCCACTGTGTGTTTTAGTTTTGTTTTATTTATTTCCAAACTAAAACTGCATTTTATAATCTATATAAAAAACATATACTTTGATAGTTAATCTTAAACAAGGTTTATATAGAGGAATTGATTAAGTAAATATATTTCAAAAGTTAAAGTAGTGTCAAATATTTTTGTAATGGATCCCTAATCATGATTTGAGAAATCTATTAAAAATAAAACTTATATGAATTTTTTTGATTATCTGGGAATTTTTATTTAAATTAGGGGGGGTTAATTTTAACTTTTTTTAACAAAAAAATTGTTAGGAATTAAATTCACCCCTCTTGAGTTACTCACTCTGAACAACACTTATGAATTTTCTCTCCAATGTTTATTTCTAAAAATTACAATATTTCCCTTCATTTTCATCTCTCTAAGTAGTAAAAGATCAAATAGAATGTTTTAAGGAAAATTGACTTTGTTTTATATCCAATTAGGAATATTTTATTCAATTTACATATTTTATTTAAAATGATTTTAATTTTTTTAATATTATAAAAAGATTTATTAAAATAATTTTTTACCCATTCAGGTATTTCTATTAAATGATTAAAATGAATCTTTGTTTTGTTTTCCAAATGAGTTATTTTCTTACCAAAGACCTGAATAAAATATTTTTTTATATACATCTCATGATAATTTTTACCTCCTTCATGAATATTATTTTCTTTGAATATTTATATAGAAGTTTCCATGGTTCTTTTAAAATAAATTTTTTTCCTTAATATTTTGAAAATGCTTAGATTTTAAATAATTTATTTCAATATATAAAGGATATTTTCCTCACTAAATAAACTTGTGATATTTTGAATACATTTTTCATGTATGATAACATAATTTAATATTACTTATGCTTTACTAGGTATATGTTCCTATGATACCACATTATTCTTTATCTAGATAGTTTATCATTATCATGAAGAAATACTGATGAAACTCATTTTATTTTTTATAGGTTAATCTATAAATTAATGATAAATGTTTCCATGATCTTATGGAATACATATTAATTAATTATGTAATGGGTGGTTCCATTTTATATCTATAATTTATTGGTTAAAGATTAATGTTTTATAATCTCAAAGGGTATATGGAAGGTTATCTCAATCCCAATAAGGGTACATGGGAAGTTATCCCAAGCCCAAAGAAGGTAAATTGGTGGTTATCCTAATCCTGATATGTGATTAATTTATTTGTTGGTATCCTTGAAATAATATTTATATGATTATTATTATGCCACACTTTATGCCACAATTTTATGACATGATCTTATTCCAATGCTATGCTCTCATGGATCATGTTCTTTAATTCCTTTTTGATTTATTTATTATTAAATGCCAAGATTTATCTCATGAATCTTGATTAGTATCTATGAATTTAAGGGTATGATTTTAAAATGTTAATCTCATGTTACCATACCCTGATGATCATGTTATGATTAAAAATTATCATTGTCAGATATCTCCCTTATTTACCCTTACTAATCATCTGAGCTCACTATTTATTATATTTCATTTTTCCTAGGATATGAATAATAGTTTTAAGTATGATATATATAGTAAGGGTGTTAATTGTTAATAAATTAGTGAGATATAATGTGGATATTTTATGAATAAGTTGTTTATGTACACAATTTTCCATAAACTCAAAATTTTTATAATTTTAGCAAGGATCGTAATGATGTTTAATGATTATTTATTTAATAATATGTAATATTTATGTATGAAATTCATGGGTCACCTCATTATCTAACCTATTTCCTCATCAAATATTGAAGGAACTACATGGGTTTCTTAAAGGCATGAGTATTCAAGGAGAAATTGTCCTTGCTGAAGAAAAAGTTTCATATTTTTATAGAAAGTTGTTAGATAAAATATCATGTCTAATATTAACATTGATAAATATTATGATAGATTGAAATAAAAATTCATTCTGAAAGTTCTTAGGTTGTGTGGATTTTTATAATGGGTTTGTGATCTTCTCTTTGGTTACTTCTCTTCTCCATGGGTTTTGATAGCGCTTATGGTTATCTATTTTTGGATTTTTCATGTTGGTTTGAGGTATAAATCAGAGGGAACCTCTCTACACACATTTATTTATCTTGAATCAGGATGTTCTTAGTAGTATACTAAACAATGAAATTACAAGTGGAAGGGTTTACCCTTACAATGGATGCTATGGATTTTTCATTATCTCTAATTTATTCTCTATAGATGATATTTTATTATTTGTCAATGGGAGAATAAAATCTATTAAAAGTTTCAAATATATTCTAATTTAATATAGTAAGAGCGGAAAATGTATCAATACCTGCAAAATTAACATATTTATTCCAAATAAAATCTCTATAATTCAAGAAAAAACTATTAAATAAAGGATTTATATTTTTAGAAGAAAATTCACAATGGACTACTTATGAGATCCCATATAAAATAAAATAGTACTTACCTAGGACTTTAAAGGTATTATTAGTAGTATTATGGGTATAATTACTAACTGGAATAGTAAAATTCAATATTTTGGAGGCATGATCACCCTGATAAATAATGTACTTTATTTTATTCCAATTCATGTCCTAGAAGTTATCCATCCTCCCAAATATATCATCATAAGAATTGATATTATCTTCAATAGTTTCATTTGGGATGAATTTTAGGAAGGGATAAATAATTGGTACAATTGGATTAGGATGGTTAAACCCTCAGAGGAGGGAGGAATTAATATAAAAATAATTGAAGAGATAATACAGTTAATGTAAGATAAACATTCATGGGATGCTTTCTCTGGAAAATATATTTGGGGTAGATTTATCCTTATAAACTTAAAAAACTACCAGGTTTGATGGGTTTTACAGAAATTGTAGGGTCCCCATATTTAGAAAATATTTTGTGACTCTAATTTTATCTTCTTAAAAAATTATATATTTGTAATTAGTAGTGGTGAATTGAACTTATATAAATATAGATGGGTTGAAAAAACACTCTATTTAATAGAGTTTCTAGTCCCAAACATAAGTTTCAGCCAAAAAAGTTCACACCTAGAGTTCATTGAAGCTATGACAGACTTATATCAAAGGCTCTTATTCTCCATCATCTAGATGGTTGACGATTTGGATGTGTGGTTCTTCACCATAACTTCCTTGGGTTTATTTAATCTCTCTAAATTTTTCAACCTCGTTCATGTCTATGATATTTAAGATGAGTGGGCTACCCACTTATAGTGTAATGACTTACCAGGAAAGATGAAATTTTTATTTTAGCATACTAGGAATGATTTCATACCTTTAAATGAATAATTTTAGATGAGAGGTTCTTTAACAACCCTAGTTGTATGGTATTTACCCTTTGAAATTTTTTATGACTGCCCTTGAATTTTATTTTGGTGATTGTATAATTATTTGGGGCTGCTTGAACCTCTTCTTGGTGTAATTTAATTTATTTCAATATTTTCTATACTCACACATGAATTTTAAAATATCCTATTATAGGGGCCTTATATGTGGAAACTGAGACTACCATTGAGTATGAAACAAAGGGTTTACCTTAGGTACGATATAAGATTCATTCACATTAGACCTTTGGTTGATGCGCTGTCACATGCTAATAATAGATGAACTAAATTGATTAATTAATTAATTTATTTTTTAAATTAGTTGAATTTATTAACCTAGTTTTCTAAATATAATCACTCATTAGTGACACCTCTAGGGTTATCCTTATAACCTAGAGGGATCCTTAAGAGGAGAGTGAGTGTGGAGATCATTGGTGGAAACCTTTGAATCAAGGATCGATAAAAAAACATGTCATAATTCAATCATATATTCAATAGAAATTGTGTGGGAATAATTATTCATCAATGATCAATACATTCTTAATAAAGGGTGTTTATTTTTTTATTTTTTACCTACTCTTGTTAGAGATCTGATTACAAATTATTCTCTAAAAAACTAATCTAGAATCGATGATCACAAAGATGTTAATTTAATATTTTTTTATTTTATATATATTTAATAAACGTTTTTTATAATAATTGTTTGATACAAATTATTTAAATTCCATCGACGAATGGTTTCTAAACCGAACACAACCACTATTTAATCTCACTTTAGTGTTCTGTGGTTTCCTCCCACCATTCTACGTGTGTTTATCACCGATTTTCGATTGGATAATGGCTTAAAAGTTTTATGAGAACCCATTTCATTCTAAAATAAATCATGGGTTCTATGGATTATTTTTGTGGGTTTCACATTTCAAATTATGGGAAAAAAGATATGAAGATGATGATGAAGATCTAGAGAAGGATCAAATGATGGTGTTTTAAAGCGACAGACATGTGAGATGATAGTTCTTCCACAGAGGAGGAGGTAATCATATTTCTCAATGGAGAATGGATGAAATTTGACTTCCATATAAGCATTGATGTTAACCAGCTTGGTTTTGGTCTTTTTGGATGAATTTTATGGTGAAATTGAAAGAATGGGTAGTGAAAATAGAATACGCATTGTAAGATATCATCATGAAAAATAACAACTATACTTTATATATACAACTAAAAAAATACCATATTTCCATTCATTTATTTTCATGGTTTATTAAAATAGTGTCAATATTTTATCTAAATCCACAATTTATTATAAATGTGGAAATATAGTTCTCAAATTTCCACCACTTCCCAACTGATTCATTTTCCTATTCCTGATTGATCCCTAACCACTGTAAATATTATCCCTTGCAAATGCTTCCCTCTTCATGATCAACCATCATCCTACATAAATCCACTCCCTAGCCAATGCTTCCCCTCTTTGCATGATCGACCCCTGACCTCCCCAAAACTTCACATGTTCATGCGATTGAACTACAACTCTACAAATATTCTCCCCAATGCCTCCACACTTCCTCAAATCATACAACTTAGTGGATTTAAAAGAGGTATTTTCCATTATTCCCATGGAAATCGACCAACCCCTACTCCTCTAAATTTTTAGTTTCCCCTCACTTCCTCTCTTGGTGTGATCATCCAAACCAGTTACTATACAAATCAATTTTTTTGGGGAACTGTAGATCTTACCACATGTCAGATTCATTTTCCACATAGGCTCTTCATTATTAAAACCTAGTTATTTATTCACCTTTACATATTGGGGATCACAATTACATTACTACAATACCTATTTTGAACTACTATGACCCTAAATAAATTGAGTATTTAATCGATTATTATTTTGGTTATAAAATATTAATTTTCATACTATATTTAAAAATGATTTATATTTGAATAGTTTTTTGTGTCATTTGTTGAATATTTTGATATCATGCTACTCTCAATGTTTATGATTATTTATTAAAAATATCATCATGATTTTTGGTATCATGTTTATTCTGGTGTGTATTATTTTAGAAGGCATCATCTTGTCTAAATATATATAAAAATAGGGGTTAATACACCATAGGTGGTGGAGGAAAAATGATGCAACACCCTCCAATAGTTCAAAAATTTAAAAAGGGAGGAGGTGTATATAAAATGTTTTATGGGATTTACTATATTATGATGAATCCATATAGAATTTACTATAGTTAATCAATGTGTTTGTTTCAATGTAAACCTATAATAATTATTTTTATATGGTAAAAGAGTTGAATGAAAAACATTCCATAACAATGAATATTTTCTGTTAAATGGGGGTTTTTCCATAAATGACATTCTAAAAATGAAAAGTTTATTTATAAATTAGAATTAATTTTTACTCTCTATTTTGATTAATAATTATTCCATATATTAGTCTCTATTTTTGTTACAAGAAGTATTAATTGGTAATGACCAATATTATACATGATATTTAACTAAATTACATTTGTGGACATTATTAATAATCCATGTTATTGTCAAAGACTTTTTTGTCTATATATTACTAAACCAAGGGTTGTTAACTACTCATTGAACAAATCATGGCATGACATTCCACTATACTATCTTATAGTGGCTTAATCACCATTTTTCTATTTGAGAATTGTTAATCTAATTTATGGAGAGTGTTTTTGTTCTAACATATTTTATTTGTGAAATTTTTTATTAAATTTATTTTGAAAATAATATTTTTTATGATTTTATTTCAATTTTTTTTATAAAAGAATATATTATTTCATTTTTGTTTGAATTTATTTTTATTTCTTGTTAGGGATAAGTGAATTAATTTCAATATAGGAATGATATTATTTTATTTTTAATTATCTTGCTTTTATAAATAAAATAATAATGTTGATGGTATTGGTAAAACCCATGATATTGATGCAATTTATATGATATGATTTAAAATGGTTCTTAGAGAAAATGAGTATATTTCTTCCATGAAACTGGTTGAACATATTTAGTTTTTTATAAGTATTATTATAATGTTTTAACGAATTTAAATTCTTCTAAATTGCTAAATCAGGTAATCAAAATACTTTTATCTATTCTATAATGAACATTCCATACTTATTAATTAATTAATAATTAGGATAAAAATTTAACGAGAATATATAATACTTTTCATAAGCATTGATGAGCGGTAATTTTTTTACTGATAATAAACAATTTTACTTAAAATTTGTTAATTCATATTATAATGGATAAAATTTATACGTGAAATGTTTATCAGACCACTGATGAGTTTGATAAGGAGTTGGAATATTTTTGAGATTTATCATTAAATAATGGTTTATATGGTAGATTGATTTGATGCCCATGTTTTGATCACATTTGAAGATGGTGGGTAAGACATGGGGAAGTGAGCTATCATATTACTAAAAAAACATCAAAAAGAGTATCATGTTTGGTATTATAATAGAGAAAAATTTCAAGCAGATAATGACATAGATTTAGTTGAAAGGTTTGGAATGGAAAATTTTATTTCTATCAGTTTCCATTTTTTTCTCAGGACAACACTTTATATAGGATAGTGTGAGAGGAAATAAATATAAGAACACATTTTTCATCTTATTATCAGAATAGAAATGTTGAGAATGTTAGAAAGTTTATTTATAATATGAATACCCTAGTATACCAGCCATGCGTAAAAATAAAAAAAACTTGACTTTTTAATGTTGTTGTATCATGAGAAATAAATGTATGTATATAATAATGCATTAGTTTTATATCTACATACCTTTATAAAGGACCTACTACTCGATGATGAATGTATTCTTGAAAATTATTATATGGAATCAGAGTTGGTTGAAAAATTTATATTTTCATGTATTAAAATCCATGTGTTACCTAAATAATTTTTCAATTCTAGAAGGGAAATGCCGAGTTAAATGAGTCCAAATAATGCGGTACATCAAGAATAAAGACTAATAAAGAGGGAACTCAATCTCGTGTACCAAATAACATAATGTGGCACTTTCTGTTGATTCCCATAATTCAAAAACTTTTTGTGTCAAAAAAATTGAAAATAATATGAGATGACATGAAGATGAAAGAAATAAGGATAATGATGATATAGTTCATCATTTGGATGGGTTAGTGTGGTAGATATTTTATAGGTTGTATTCTAATTTTTTAGGTGATCCATTAAATGTAGATTGAGATTATCATGTGATAGTTTCAACCAAATTTTCCATATTCATGCTTATAGTACTTAGTGTGTTTTAATTCATATATATAATTTTACATCATGGATGTGTAGAAAAAACCCAGTTATTATCACGATTTTATTGATTTTTAGACCTAGTGATCCAAGAAATGATATTAAAATATACTTGAAACCATTAATAGATGAGTCAAAGTAGCTTTGGACCATCAAGGTGTAGATATATTTTGAATTTATAAAGGATTACATTATGTGTCATGTAGCATTATTATGGAAATTAAATGATTTCCCTACTTAAGTAATTATGCTTAGTTAGAGTACAAAGGGGATATTATCCTACCCTATTTGTATAAAAAATAAATGGTCTAGAATATTATAGTTTTATAAAACATTTATTTTCATAGGGAATTTATGATTTCTTCAAATGGATTATCCATACAGGAAAAACTGAAGAAAATTTGATAATTTCATAGAGATAGATAAAGTACCTCAATGAATGGTGGGGGTTATAACCAAAAAGAACTTGATAGTTTGATTTTTTTTTCTTATAAAGGGGTTTTCAAGTTCTAGAAAGTAGAATAATGCCCTTAAAATTCCAACAAAAATTGGATAATGAAATGTGTATTCATTTAGTTTCCATATTGGAAATCAAATCTACCACATCAATACTTAAATTCAATGCATATTGAGAAAAATATGTGTCAAATTTTACTTTCTATTATTTAAAATGTGAGAATAAAAAAATATTTTTTACTCATATCATGATTTAATGGAGTGGGGTATAAAAACAAGACTTATCTTGAGTTAATTATTCAGAATTAGTGTAATGTAACCTTTTCTTATTTTTTAATGACTAATATAGAGAAAAAAATATTCAATTCTTGTAAAGCTTAAAGGTTCCATATGGTTATTCACATAACATTTCAAAATGGGTGAATACATGAGACGTGAAACTAAATTCTTTTAAAACCCATGAATACCATATCCCGTTTCATGAATTGATTCTAATTTATATTTAGTATTTAATGTCACATAATTTTAGGTCATTGTAATAAGATTATGTTACTTTTATTGAAACCTTTGTGCTAAAATACTAAACAAAAGCATTGTTAAAAACTGCAAAAAGATTCACCAATCAATATTTTTGACTTGAAGAAAAATTTCCCTTCATTTATTTTCACATTTATGTTACATATTACTGTGTATCTTCCAATAGATTTTCTTTTTGGTGGTCCCATTTCTAGTAGCTGGATGTATTCAACTGAAATAATTATGTTTAGAATGAAATATTATAAGAGAAATAAAAATCATCATGGAGGATATTTTGTGAAAGGTTATTTAGTATAAGAATGCATAGATTTTTGTTTAATGTATTTATCTAATGTCACCATGAGATATAATCATCCAATGAGAACTGAATATGAGAAATATGATCTCATTGATCATGAATTTCTATCACTTCCCTAAAAATTGGGGATATCTGGATCATACAGGTTATGTACTTTGAATAGGTATGGGTGGGAAATGGATCATTGTACAATATTATTCAAAAGTGGTGTGGTTTAAGATTACATTAGATAAGTATAACTATAAATATTTTATGTTTTTTTCATAGCTTCTAACATCATAAAATAATCATATTTACAACGAACATAATGAAATTATAAAAATAAATATCTTTCTTTATCTATTAAGAGGAGGGAGAAATTACACAGTAAAAAATTTATTTCATGGTTAAATTAAAAGCTAAAAAAATTCTTTTTTTACATGAAAAAAATCATAGGTACTTGTTTAATATTCAATGTTGATATATTTCAGGTCCAAATTTTACCAATGAATGATGAATCTTCTAAAATAAGGGTATTGACGTTTAGTTTGAACAATTTAGCTAATGAATATAAAGAAATGATTTTTAAGGGATTTAAATTCATTATAAATAGCTATGAAACAAACATGAAAACATAGAATGATAGTGTGATGATAAGAAAAATAATGTATTTTTATACTAGTTCATCAGACAAAAAAATTGACAAAAATATATATCATATAATGGGGTTGTTGTGAGAAAAGTTTTATTATATTACTATGCATATAGTCATGTCACTATGATAAAATAAGTGGTTTGATTCAACGACACAATAAGGCATGCATATAAATAGTTATGGATTTAGAATGATTGATATGAAACATCTTCTTCATACTGATGAGACTTAATTTTATACATAATAAGGTAGACAAGTGTTTTATGTAAATGACCATTTAAAACCACAATTTGGGTTTTTTATTAATGTTATTACAAGACATATTTTTGATGAAGGAGTGAATTATAGTGATTTTTTGGTTGAACCAGTTGGTATTAACTCAAATATTTCATTTGATGACATAGGTGATTCAATTTTCAGAATGGATTGTGAACCGAAAATTGTAACCGATCATGTGTAGCATTGATATGTTTGGAAATATTTAGTTTAAATTATTATGACATGGTATGTGTTTTTTATATTTTAAACATGGTATATAATTGATTTTGTTAATTATATTATACAAATTATCTAGTTTAATATTTTTTTATGTTTTATACATGGTTGTGAAATATTTTTATTTCTAAAATATTTGTTAGGTGATATTTGTTATAGTTTCAAATTCTTAAAATGTATTTTACAAACTATCAATTGTTTATTCTTTTATACTTGAATATAGTTAATATTATTGAAATGTATGTAATAATTGATAAGAAAAAATAACTCAAAGTGAGAGGAAATTATATTCACTGACAAAATCAATTTTTTTTGAATTTTTTTATATTTTCACATGCCTTCTATATCATAAAATTATGTACTAAATATGCAGTTATAGGTAATAAATAGAAATAAAATTTCATTTTTTATGGTTATATAATAATAGAATACTTTTATTCAATTACATGTTTTCATTAAATGACTCCTTGAATTCTTATATTTGTAAAGTTGGTAATATCAACATTTAAGAAATATACACTTTATAAAACTAAATAAATTTTAATTGAATCAAAATTAAATTGTTAAGGTTTCAATCTTATCGATAGTAGCAATCACAGTTGCCCTGTAGTATTTAAAATTTACATTATAGTGAAAAAAAGAAAGAAATAGAAACTAAAAAAATTATTTATCTCACTTTGGAAGTTGAAGTAGAATATTATGTTGTTATATAATGTTTTAATTTTTCAGAGTATATAACATAATTAAAATAAACTTAATGTAATATGTAATGTTTGGAAAAGTTATCTAAATTTTCTAGGAATACTTATTGTTATTTAATGTTTTGTTATTTTTTTTAAAATTTTCACATCAATTACATAATTTTTAGGTTATTATGTCTTATGATGAGGCTTGTGGAAAAAAATAGCGAAAAACCATCACTGATTTTGAGAAGTATGGCTAACAAATATGATTGTTCTAGCGAGTACCTTATTTATTTATTAACCATATATAAACTTTAAACAAATAGTATTTAATATTAATAGAAATCCTTGAGGAGGAAACTGTCATTCACCTAGGAAAGGTGTAATTCTTCTACTATAGAAGTCTAGAACCAGTGCATTATTTTATTATATTAGCATTATTACAAGGAATCAAATACTAAAGGACTGAATAGTTTAGCAATTTTGGAAAACTAGATTACATACATGATACCCATAATATATTGGGAAAATAAAATAAATCATAACATAAATAATATCTCTCCGTCCTTAAAACTAATTTAAAGGATTACTCTTCATAACTTGGGGAAAGGAAACATAATAAGGAAGAGATAATATGCTTAGTAAGGGAATTTAATGTAGAATGAATAATGAATTAATGACCATAAATCAACATGGCATGGTAAATAACTGATAACTCATGCCATTCAAATAACTAGACAAGGAATAATCAATATTAAAAGGTAAGAAACAACATTCCATTTAATCAATAAATTCAAAATGAAATGCATCTATATATTTTTTCATATGAAAATCTCATGAATAATAACAATATTAACTAAAATATGAATGAAGTAAATTCTTAATTATTGGAAATCATGTATGAGGCACATGAAAACCAATACCATAAAGAAATTTCACAAGATAGTTTAAAACTATGGGTAGAAAACCATTTAATTTTCCAACTTATTTGTCTCATGAGAACTTATCAATGCATCGAGGGTCCATATAATGTCCAGCCCTCCATCATTGTCTGTCTAAATCATTCCTCATATCAAATAATCCATTCCATTAATAAATAGTATGAATTATTATAAAATATACATATTGAAAAAATAATATGGATTTATCAATATTTCCCTAGTGTAGGATAAGTAACAAAAATGTTTTTTGATGTTGATGAATAGAAATTTCATTAATAGATCATTAAAAATATTCTTGAGGAAAATAATCTTTAATCATTCTAAAGTGTCCCATACCACTTTGAAACATTTGATTCATAATCACCATGTAGGAATAACATTAAATGAAACTTATAATAACATTTTAATGAGGATATTCAGGGTATAAAATTTCAAAGGGTAGTCTATACACCTTATAAAAGTGAATTGGTGCATAACAATCAATAAGCCTCAATGAACTGTAAATTGAGACGAAATCCCTAACCTTGCATTTACTTTTTGGGGAAAATCCTTTAAGTTCCTGTATAATGGTTTTAATAATTTTAATAACTTATACAAGAACCATAAACAAATTTATAATATGATATATTATCTTCTTAGAATATCTTATTACCCTTTTGTTAACATTCTTTCATTATTTTAACTATTTAGGGTGTTAATTATCTAGTTTTTTTGAGTATGTTTTGACTTATTAATTATTGTTCCTATTAATTAGATCATGATTTAATAATCTACATAAATTAAAACATGGTTTAATTATCATATATATTAATTATATATATATATATATATATATATTTTTAATGATCCATAAAATTTGGATATGGGAAATGAAATGCATCGTTCATGGAGACAGTAGGTAGTACGTACGCGTGAACGCTACTTTCATTTCTTTTCCATATTAAAATAATAAAAAGTAAATGATATATATATATATATATATGTGTTTGTGTGTGTGTGTGTATTATAATTCCAGTATCAAATTTATTTCATATATTTCTCATATTTTTATAAAGACCATCCTTAATACATTCCATGTATAGTGTGAATGAATCACATCGCTTTGAGGAGGCGGTAGTCCACATGTCCACAAACAATGTTATCGTACTTACAAAAAATGGAAAACCTGAAGGTACGAGTTTTATAAAAATTAAATAATCATAAATACATTCTAATCACTACATATATAATATAAAATTTCATGCACACATGGGGTTTATCCTAGTGGAATTACGCCCTTAGTTGCATCAAGGGGGATGAGGTTCAAACCTATCCACATCAATTTCTGGCCCACTTATTAAAATTAGTGGGGGGGGGGGTGTGGACCACCACCAAAGGAAGGTGTGGTGTTTTATTCAGTTGGTTCTTCCAGTTATGGATTGTAAGGAAGGACAATGATTTCATTCAAGGCAACAGGGGAAGATGTCATGTGAGGCCAGGGGAGTCTCCTAGTCAGTGATGACTCGTGGCGGACCACATAGGCTGTGTAGGCTCCTACAACGATAGGGGGAGATGATGTGTGAGGGTTGCTGTTGAGATGAATACTTTATAGTGAGGTATTGTGAAGGACCATAGAGTGTATGGAGGGATCCTGTAAGGTGACATGGGTGGATGGCGTTCGAGGCAGGGCTGACTCCTCGTTGGCGATGACAGACCACATAGGTCATGTAGATCTAGCCGTGGAAAAAGACAGAAGAGGATATAAAATGGATCCCAAAAATAAATGGATGGGACTTTTTAAACTTAGAAAATAATGGGTATTTGGATCATTTATTGGTTCTTCATGGCTGATGGTTCTTCAGACCATTCACATGTTAATAAATAGGGCTTGATGGGTGGACTATCCCATGGGAGGGCTATGGGTTTCCTTTTAGGAATGTGTGTGTGTTTGATGTAATTTTAACCCCAATCAACTATATATATATAAATACAATGTCCATCATAATTCCCATCATGATAGGTGGTAATTGAAAAATGAACAATCATCATTTCATGAGGCTGTAGTCCGCCGTACACACGAACGATAAGTTCGTTACCCATTAGATGGAACTGTGTGTAAGTGTTGGTAAAACCCTTATAATAAAAACATATCAGTATATTTATTATACTAATATTATTATATAATCATGTAATAATAATAATTTAATGGTTTAAAAAATAAATAAAACAAAAGTGGCCATTTAAGAATGTTACCTTGTTTTCGAGTAACTCATTTTGTTTTATACCAAAAGACTTCCTTGATTGGATTTATTCCCATGGAGAGGCATATAATTTTAGGGTAAATATTTTGGTAGATTATTTTATAAGATTTTAGGTGATATAAATG
This sequence comes from Viscum album, assembly GCA_963277665.1. NCBI lineage: Eukaryota > Viridiplantae > Streptophyta > Magnoliopsida > Santalales > Viscaceae > Viscum > Viscum album. The sequence goes on from OY728162.1 coordinate 1,065,593,055, forward strand.
GATTTATATGTGTAAATAATTGGTAGGGTTGAGTGTCTTTTTATAGTGGAGGAGTGACATTCTTGTAAATTGTTTTAAAAGGGAATTCCACCCATGTTTTTTCTAGGTCAAGTAACTACAATAATGGACCAAATTATATAAAATTGTGTATAGGTTATAAAGATATACATAAAATGGATTTTGGATAAGTTTTTAGGTCATTTTTTCACTTAAGTGTAAGGTTTATTCCCTTGTTAAGCTAATCTTCCTTTTAGTCGTTGAAATTAATTTTAATCAATCTCACTAATATTTTTGTTAAAAAACTATGTTGAACTTATTATAAATTAGAAATTATTATGATTCAAAATGTTGAATAAATTTTTATAACTTCCAATCACATAAGTGTAATAAATTAATTTAAAATTAATCCTGCAGACGAGATGACAAAGTGGGGTTTTTAAGTAAAAATGATCAAATGTTTTCTAAGTTTCTATATCTAATTTCAAATATAAATTGATTACAATAACATAAATTGGATTAATTAACATATAATTGATATAATTAGACTTTAAAACCAATTATAAACACAATTTATCCTTATTAATAAATTATACAAAAAATCATTTTTGAGTTAAAATTTAGTATTTTTCATTATTCATCAAAAAATAAAATATTTATGAAAAATACCAAAAATTCACCCTAAATTTTTTTGATGTTTATATTTAAAAAATTATTTTTATTTATTCATATTAAAATTATTAAGTTTCAAAAATTTAGATTTAAAATAGGCTCTCTATTAAAAGGCGACAAAACTACCTTTATAAAAATATAGGTTTTTATGTGTAAGATTATGTTTATTATTATCTTATTCTTATCAAATATATTGGATGAATGTAAAAAATATTTTATTGAATATATAATATATAAATTACATTAATAAAACTCACTAATTGTAATTAATTTAATTTTTATGATAAAACAACTTTGTGATCATAAAAATTATTTTCTATAAAAACATCCCCTTTATATTAATCTAGTTTTTATATTCATTTATAATTAATTGGTAACTAATTAATTCAAAAATATATTTTAATAAGTTATTTAATTCTATTAATAACCTTAAATGTAATGTCTTGTAAATAATTTTCATTAAATAAAAATACTAATAGTATTCGGTAAGATTCGGTCTTGCATGTAACACAAGCCATAGAAGAAACTCATTGCATGAATCATAAGATAAAATCAATATTGTGTGCATTGAAACATATAGAATATATTAAATCTATTTAAAATTTTAAATATATTGTAAAGTTATGGGATATTATATTCCCTTATGTTCTTGGTTTTTTGTGTCATGCACACTATCAAATACAATGCCCTTATTTTAGAATTTCAGGGTGTCACATTCTCCCCACCTTAAATAAATTTTGTCCTAACAATTTAAAATTGAACTTAGTAATTGAGGAATTAATATTTGAAAATAATATTGTTGAAAAATCCACATCATAAAAAAGTTTAATAACCCATATTCTTAATAAGAGGGAAAATTAAATGTGAAGGTCACCACAAAACTTGGACTTCGAATAGGAGAAAATTAGTGAAAACATGGATATGGAAGAGAAATATAACTATAAAGTACTGATGTAGAGTAATAGAAAACATGTTCAGTTGAAAGTTTTTGACCACAAATCCTTAAATCTTAGTTATGAAAAAGGTCAGTGATATCAATAATAATAATAATAATATTACAAAATTTATGTTTCAAGACCATTTTCCCTAGAGTTGAGGAATTCATTAATTATATAAGAAAATAAGTAAATACACATACTTGATACATTTCTATGACCACAATATTTTCCTTTGGAAATTCCTTGAACTAAATATACTTTATCTCTTAGAACCATTTGCATCATAGGGTGAAGTAATATATTAATATCTAAAACCACATAAAAAGTTCAACTTAAACCATTTCATAAATGGTTAACTATTCCAAAATATCATGATCCAACTCTTTAGAAATAAGGTTAGTGAGTTTCCAAAATGAAATTGTCATTAATATTTCTATAACATGAAGCAACTCTTATTTGTCACATTCCAAATTTGTGAATAACTTCATCATTTATTTTCTTGAAACATGGTAATAACCTAAATTACCATCCATTATTCCTTATTTCTTAAGTAAAACACATTTTGTTAGATATATTTCTTAAATCCAAAAGTGATGTAAACTCCATCAATGATAGAATAATACACTGTGTCAAAAAACCATTAATCAGTTCCAAGGTAGTCAACACTGATCTAATTTACATTATCTAAATCAATAATATATTTATCTAAATAGCAATACCTTAACATTAGGAATATATTAAGGATTATCTTTCTCTCAACCATGTGTTTTACAAAAAATTTAAATTACCACTGAATCACTTTTATTGGTACCATTTAACATATGATCTTAAATCCTTAATAAAAAATTACCACAATAAAATCCTTATATAGTTCATAATATCAACAATAAAATACTTTTACAATATATTTCGTAGATCCAGATACATAATCACATTAATCATTCCACTTAGGTTGTGTCAATAACATATTTTTGACCTTGATCCAATATAATCCTTTGAGATACATTCCATTGATGCTTGGGGAATTCTTTTGAATAATTCCCCATCTCCTTGTAGTTTTAACACTGAATAGAAGTGTTTTTCTTATTTATTTTGAACTACTTTTCCCGGTGACCCTTTTCTCTACAATTATAAAAAACTATCAATCCTTTCAAATATTTATCTGGGTGATTCTTTCCAAAGCCCTCACATGTGGGAAAATAATTCTTTTCCTTTCTTCCATTCATAAGTTATTTAATCTTTCTTTATCTTATTCTCTTACTTCCCTTTGAATCCATAAGACTTGGGGAATTATTTCTATGTCTTGATAGCACATAAAACTATTTCATCATATGAATAAAATTTTTGAGACACCAGTTCCATTTATAGATTTTTCTTAAGACACCAAAATAAGTGGGAAATATTTCACTCTATGTTTCATATGAAATCCATAACATAATTTGATATCCTTGTAAAGGTAGTTTAATAATCAGTAACACATTATTCCTCCTTTTGATTTAAACTAAGGAACTAACTCTTTATCTATGTTTGTTTCTCACGAGGGAAATATTTATCAATGAATGGATCCTTAAAAGTTATATATTCCATGAGTTCTATTTTTTCTCCCTCCTTAGTATTCTATATCAACGACCACCATTGATCTGTATCTTCATTTAAATAATACACCACAAGTGTAACCTTTTCCTTTTCACCACATTCCAAATCCATGAATATCTTCTCCAAAGACTTAATCCATTTCTTATGAGACATTAGGTCAGTAGTCCCACTAAATGATGAGGGACTTTATCGTATAAAGAAATCTAACATCAGATAATATCACTATGGAACAAATTGATCCATTAGGGAAAGGTTATCTATCATAACATTATTAAGATTACATAATATATCCATAACTTTCTCAATTACAATATAAGATGTATTGGTTTCCTCAGTAGGGAAATATCTACATTTTCCATGAGTATTGATACAATTATTCCTTCTAGGTTCCATTTCTAAACAATAGAAGATACTATATTAGATCACAACATTATGTAACATAATGTATAATCCTAAAACAAGTGAAATACATAACATAAATTGAAAAATTTATGTGTATATAATCTCGTAATCATAAACATGATTTCTTTGGGCATATATTTACTTTAAAATCCTTCATAATGATTTGTAAAGAAAATATGAATTATCCTAAGTGTATCCCCAGGGAGTAGTAAACCAGGTGCACAATAAGGTTTGTTATCGTGTACTGGGTTATACTCAAGTCAGGCCCGGCACACATTTTTGGATCTATTACCCCTAAGTGCATATGTTATAGAACCAAATACACTTTTAGTATATAGAAAGATATGTATTTATAGGAAAACCCACATAATATCTACCTTAAAAAAATTATAGTATGCTATTCTATACTTATCTACAAATTCTATCTTATGGTTATGTTCCCTAATCTAAGATTTATAAATCTAGTTTACATGGTTTATACTAAACCTTATTTGATACCAACTATAACACCCGGATGCCAGAAGCCTAGATCTAGTGCATTATTTTATTAAATTGGCATGATTATAAGGAATCAAATCCTAAAGGAATAAACAGTTTAACAGTTTTGGAAAATCAGATTACATACATGATACCCGTAATACATTGGGAAAATAAAATAAAGAATACTATAAGTAAAAGATAAACATCCTTGAAACTCATTAAAAGGATTACTATTCATAAATTGGGGAAAGTAAGCATAATAAAAGTGAGCCCAGATGCTCATTAAGGAAAAGTAAAGTGGAGTAATAATGAATTGATGAAAATAAATCAACATGGTAAGGTAAAAAACTGATAACACATACCATTCAAATAACTATAAGAGGATTAATCAATATATAATGTAATGAAATTGAAACAAATTCCATTTAATAAATCAACTAAGAATGAAATGTATCCACATATTTTATCATATGATAATCTCATGGATAATAACAATAATAACAAAAATATATACGAAGGAAATGATTAATTATTGGAAATCATATCCGAGGCACATGAAAACATATATCATCAAGAACTTTCACAAGACTATTTAAAATTATGGGTAAAACCCATTTAATTTTTCCAACTTATTTTTCTCAAGAGAACCTATCGATGCATCTAGGGGCTATATAATGTTCAAGACCCACCTATCATAACCTTTCCAAATTATTTCGTATATCAAATAATCGATTGAATTAGTAAAAAAAATTACTTATCATAATATATATATATTGAAAAAATAATACGGATTTATCAATAATTACCCAATGTAGTATAAGTAACAATAAGTATTTTTTATTTTGATAAATGAAAATACCATTAAAATATCATTAAAAATAATCTTGAGGAAAATAATCTTTAAACATTCCAAAGTGTCCCATTCCACTATGAAACATTTGAATCATAATCCCCATAAAAGAATAAAATTAAATAAAACTTATAATATCACGATAGTAATGAGATTAATGATACAAATTTTCAAAGGTTAGTATATACACCATATAAAAGTTAATTGGTTCTTAACAATAAATAAGTCTCAATGGAATGTAAATTTAGACAAAATCCCTTACCTTGCATTTGCTTTTGGGAGAACTTCCTTTAGAATCTTATATAATGGTTTTATTAATGTTACTAACTTATACCATAACCATACACATAATTATAATTCTATATATTATCTTCTTATAATAACTTATAACCTATTTGTTAACAATCATTCATTATTTTATCTATTTTGGGTGTTAATTATCTAGTTTTCAAGTATGTTTTGACTTGTTACTTATTGTTCCTATTAATTAGATCATGATTTAATCATATAAAAAAATATAAAAAATGATTTAATTATAATATATATTCATTATATATTTATTTATAACAATCCATAAAATTTGGAGATAGGAAATGAAATGTACCGTTCATGGAGATAGTATGCTACTTTCATTTATTTCATGTATTAAAAGAATAAAACGTAAATGATATATATATATATATATGTGTGTGTATATTATAATTAAAGTATCATATTTATGTAATATATGCCACATATGTTTATCAATAACATCCTTAATACATTCCATGTATAGTGTGAATGAATCACATCGCTTTGAGGAGGCGGTGGTCCTCACGTCCACAAACGATGTTATCATATTTACACAAAATGGAAAGCATGAAGTTGTGAGTTATATAATAATTAAAGAATGATAAATAAATTATAATTATTATATATATATATCATATAAAAACATATTTTCCATCATAATTCCCACCACGATAGGTGTTAAAGGAAAAATGAACAATCATCATTTCGTGAGGCGGCATTCCACCATACACAAGAATGATAAGTTCGTTACCCATTGGATGGATGTGTGTGTAAGTGTAGGTATAAAACATAGAATAAAAACATATAAATATATTTAGGGAGATTATTTTATTATATATTTATGGAATAATAATAATTTAATTGTTTGATAAAGAAATAAAATGAAAGTTATTGTTGAATAATGTCACCTTGTTTTCAGGTAACTCCTTTTGGTTTATACCAAAAGACTTCCTTGGTTGGATTTCTGCCCAAAGTGAGTATTATAGTTTGATAGGAGGAATGTTTTGAAATTATTTTATTATATTTTATCCAATAAAAAGGTATTTATAGGTTTTAATTAGGGGGAGGGGTGAGTTCCTTTTTATAGTGGAGGAGGAGTGATATTCGTATAAATTTTTGAAAAGGAAATTCCACCCACATTTTTACCATGTCAAGTGGCTACCATAATATAAATAATTATATAAAAATGATTATAAGGTATAAATATTGACATAAAATGGATTTTGGACAATTTTATAGGTTATTTCAGCCATAATGATTAAGGTTTAGTCCCTTATTAAGCTAATTTTCCTCTTAATTGTTGTAATTAATTTTAATCACTTTCAATAATCATTTTGGTAAAAAAACACAAGTTTAAATTATTAAAAATTTTAATTTATTATTATTAAAAATATTTAATCAATTTTTACAAATTAAAATCATATATGTGATAGAAATTAATTTAAAATTAATCCCACAGACAGGAGGACAAAGCGGGTTTTTAAAGTAAAAATGTTCAAAATTTTGCTCATTTTTTATATCCAATTTTGACATGAAATTGATTATAATGAAATAAATTGGATTAATTGATGTATAATTGATATAATTACTCTTTAAAACCAATTATAAACATAATTTATCCTTATAAATATATTATAATAAAAAACAGTTTGAGTTAAAATTTAGTATTTTTCACTATTCATCAAAAAATAAAATTTTTCAGAAAAATATTAAAAGTTTAACCTATACTAATTTTGATGTTTATATTTAAAAAAGGATTTTTATTTTTTAATATTAAATTTATAAAATTTATAAAATTTAAATTTAAAATCGATTCTCCATTAAAAGGCGTCAAAACCGCTATTATAAAAATATAGATTTTTATGTGTAAGATTGGGTTTGTTATTATCTTATGCTTATAAAATATATTGGATAAATGTAAAAAATATTAGATTGAATATATAATATATATATTACATTAATATAACTCACTAATTTTAATTAATTTAATTTATTATGATAAAATGCCTTTGTGAGCATACAAATAGTTTTTTATAAAAACATTCCCTTTATATTCATTTGATTTTTTATTCATTTATAATTAATTGGTAACCAATGAATTAAAATATATATATCTTAATAAGTTAGTTAATCCTATTCATAACTATAAATTTAACAACTATTAGATGATTTTATTTAAATAAAAATATTACTATTATTTGGTAAGATTCGGTCTTGCATGTAATGCAAGCCATTGATGAAACTCCTTACATGCAACACAAGATAAAATCAATGTTTCATGCATTGAAACATATAAAATATATTGAATCTATTTAAAATATTAAATATATCATAAATATTTGGGATATTATATTCCCTTATACACATATTGTTGTATGTCATACACGTTATCAAATACAATGTCCTTATTTTAGAATTTTAGAGTGTTACAATAGGTTAGTGAGTACATCATATATAATGACCCCGAAATTTTGTGCCCCAAATTTCAATCCCCCAAAATAAATTACCTTATATCCCATTACTTTGTAGTAACTAAGACATTTTCCTTCCATATTGCCTTCTCCTGATATGCCTTACCCATACAAGAACAAACATCATTTTTCTTAATTTTCTCCACGTATCATGAAGAGTTTTTCCACTCCTTCCATCCCTTATAATTTTCCCTTATCCACATTTATCTCTATAGGTTATTTATCTACTATTTATGCCTCATGTATTCCTTTACCCTCCTACCCAACTTCATAATCCACCATCTACTACATAGGACACCCATCTAGTTTCCACTCCAAATATAGTGTATATGACACAACAGAAAAAAACAATGATTCTAGTAAATGATTAAAAATTAATTAAGTAAATATTTTTTTATTAAATTTTAGTTATATATGTATATAATATTAATTTATTTCTATAGGATCATCTTTTAGTAAAATATGTAGTCCTATAAAAATTTATATAGTGTAGAATAGACACACACAAATCACAATTTAGTATATTAGGGACATGAAAATAATTGAAAAAATGGTAATGAATTATATAATTTCATGTAGAAACTCAATAAACATAGTAATATTATTCTATTTCATGTCATATAGTGGGGATAAGTTGGATAATAAATAAAATACAAGGCATGTGAGGACATTTTGGTAATATATTTTTTGAAATAAATTTGAAATTCATTTATAAAGTATTATTAAGAATTTTGTTTTAATATTTATCTTCGATAAAACTTATAAAATGGAATACATGAAAAGGAACATAGCTTAATAGAACTTCATTAAATGTGGTAGACCTACAAGAATGACTTATATGTCAGATGAAAAAATAGAAGAGATACTAATCTTAAAAATATTCTAATCTTTAATGAATGTACACTTTCACAATACAAAGTCCTAATTTCATATTGGATTAGTTTTCCTTTCAAGGTAGTTTACTAAATTTTACATTTAGTTTATTTTTTTCTATTAAGATTCATTAATTTTTTATAAAATATAAGATGTTGTTTGTATTTAAACTATAGTTTTCATGTAACTGAGATTTAATATTGATATTGAAAATATACCAATCTAAATTGGTTATTCACTATTGGGGATTAAATTAATTCTTGTAATTATTATAATAATTTATAATATCTAATTATAATTTACCTTGAAAAAAATTAAATGAGAATTTTTATTTTAAGGAATTAATCCTAATGTTATTGGATAATCATGTACATTCTAACCACCCATGGTGATAAAGTTAAAGAAATTAGTTGTTTCACGATTTGATGGAAATGGTAGTGTTTTTGAACAACTTATTGAAAGAATTGAAAATAAAATTGAGAAATTAAATAAGTAAAAATCATAAGTTAGATGTTTTGGTGAAAAAATGTGATAAGAAAATCCAAAAATTAAAGGACCAAGCTGTTTGGCATAAAGGGATTTGGAAGAGAAAAGGGAAGAAGGTTTTTCTAAGGAAATAGAAGATAGGGTATGTTTTATTAAAGTTATGTTTGATGAATTATTATATTATTAAGAGTAAGGTGAGGAATTTGTGACCATAATTTTTAAGGTGGATGTAGTTGTAGAAATAATGATGATAGAGAAAAATGGAACAAGTTATGAGAAAAAAACTATGAAATTTTAAAAGGTGAAACATTATAGTGTACATATCCTACACCTGTAGTGATTTTTGAAGAGATTATAACATAAAGTGAAAGGATAAGATCATTTATAAAAAATGTCAATTCAAGAGTAAGATATCCAAATAAATAATATAAACATACATTTATGAAACAAGAATAAGACAAATAATGGTTTCAAAATAAAATAAAAAAGAACCAAAAAATATGATTACTACATATTTAGTGGGACACTACATGAACACTAATTTTGTAAATAAAACAACCAATAATTGGTTAAAAATTTGTGGTTATAATAACATTGACTAAAAGAAACTAAAAACCATGGATTTGGATGGTCCTTTAACTGATTTCAAATGAAATGATTGAATTATAAAATAATTTGTGTGATATAAATAAAACTCAATTGAAAACCATAAGGTAAAATTAAAACCATGGGGGAGGAGAGTGGATGAAACCATATTTTATTTTTAATATGCATTCATGCACATTTTTTCATTTAATATATAAATTTATAATTATTTAATATCAATATCTATGGGGATTTTCAGATGATATATTCTATCAATGGATAAAATTAATTCTAAAAATGGTTACTTAGGGGAATGGAAATTATGAATGTCATCGATGGTATGATAAGGGGAATAACAAGATTATATATACAAAATTAAGTAGTGATAGTTGAATTGACACCTGGTAACCTTAGGATCAAATTTCCCTGGGTTACTCATACAAAACCTTGAACCCATCACATGATTTTTTTTTCAATAACTAGAACCAATACACAAACCATATAAATGTCATATAAGGGATGAAAAACTACTTTCACCAGAGAATTAATTTTTACTACTTGTTGTATTGGTTTTCTAGTTGTTTAATTGTAATTATTCTTCCTAGAATTGATTGTTGTGCGATAAAATTCATTTTCTATAACTTTGAAAAACATTCAAAGAGTTTTATATACACTTGTGACATAGATATGAAATATAGACTAAAAAAATAGCATCTTTAGGTAGTTAATCATTAGTTATATTCATGAAAATGTAGAGTTTTTTAGTGATATATGGTAAAGATTCAGCAATTTGTTAAATCAGTTTCCAAGTCATGTGGTTCCATTAAAACTTATATTTAATTTTTTGTATGGGGTTTTTAAAGATAATGATAAATATAAGTGTGTGCTAAAAAATCTACGGAACAAAGGGAAGTTACACTCAATGTTTTGAAATTATTAAGACATATTTAGTTAAAAATAAAATAGAATGTTTCTCAGTAAATTATTGTATATTTTTAGAATATATTTCCTATTTTGGGAATAATCCCCAAACTGTTAAAAATTATCCTCATTTAAAAAAAAATTATTCTTCAATTTAACAAAAAATAGTTTGTTTGAGTTAGTGGATAATGAAATGATTTAATTTTTTAATATGAAAATGATCAATACTAGATATTTGAGTATTCATGGAGGAAGATTCGGTAAAATTCCATTTAGCGATCACTATTGATAGTATTAACGACCGCTAAATGGTGATTTCTATATTTTCTCACCTTCCTGTAGCCAAATCCTCTATTCTCCCCCATCCCACACCAATCGGCCCACTCTCCCACATCGATCCCCCATTTTAGAAGGGATTTAACACCAAAAATTGGTGTTTTCAAAGAATAGTAAAACCACGAATTCTAAACCCAAAAAATAAGAAAATAAAATGGGAAATAATCCACAACATGTTGCCTATTACTTCACCAAAATAACATGGATATTTCCTACCACATCACCTCTATCAAAATAAAACAACTTTAATTGGAAAAAACAGTCAAAATGACCACCTCATAAAATAAAACTTCATCAAGTTTTTTAGAAAGTGAAATTAAAATAATAATTTATGACCAGTAAACTATTCATCTAAAAAATTTACACCTCTAAAATCTATTTAAATAATCACTTGTACCTCCATAGTATGATATACAAAAAGTGTGTATGAAAAAATCCCTCAAAAATAAAAATTGAAAACTCAAAATGATAAAACAAAACTAACTACATTAAGAAAATGACCCTAGTGATAAGAAAAAACATAAAAAAACCCCTCCAAATGTTCAAGAGGGAAAATCCAAAAAATATATACCCCCAAAAAACACAATAAAAAAGAAAACTTTGTGGGCCCATAACCCAAAGATGTTTCCACTTTCCTCCTCCAATATTTAGTAAGGTTAACTTTTATAACTATGTTTGGTTCTATGAAACCTCTACTGTTAACCCACAAAATATAACAAACACCTCCTAACATGCACCATTCACCAGGAAATATAATAATATCACCATGCACCTCAAAATACAAGCAAGGATCATCTAGGGCCCAAAATTGAGTCGCAATATATAGCCTTCTTAGTAGTCTAAAGTAAACTTCTCTTTGTCGCATCAGAACAATCCCTCACATATAACTAAAGATTCAATCAAAAAAATTGATACCTCTATGAAATCTCTTACCTCATGGAAGACATTAAATTACAATCCCTTATGATGTTATAAATTATGAACTTTCAAAATAGGAAGAAAAATAAAAAAATAAAATCACCATAACATGCACAGTAGATCCTCCTAACTGGAGGTTCATGAGATCCTTCACATGTTCATCCCACTTTTCCAATGGAAAAAATAATTACTAGACATGAAAAGGAATTATTCCTAATAAACCTATTTCATTCAACCATGATTCATCTTTGACCACACCTAAGACACTCTTTAGTGAGAACTCACTAATAATACAACCCATGATTGATATGATATCTGGGTTAATTCGAATTAATCATAATCCCCTTTTAGCAACTCCCCAACCATGAGAGTCAACACTCAACTAAGGACCTTTGACACCTTCTGCTATTGATATATTAATAAAACCTAATCCCATGACTTGTTCTTACACATCCTGATCCAATCTCCATGGTGACGCGTTGATGACACATCTTTAACCAAATATAAAAATAAACATGGATAGTTTAAAGAATTAGAAAACACACAAAAAACTAAGAAAACACAAGAATAATGAATGGTGAATAAATTAATCCTTAATGGAATAATTCCACTATTATACCCAACCAACATCTTTCCCTATACTAATAATACAGTTCTAATCACTCTCATATAGCATCAATCGATCAATCAAACCTCCCTCTTCTCACCAATCATATCTACCGTACACAATCCCAATAATTGAAATCAATGAAAATAATTTTACTTCACTATTAAATGAAACAAAAATTCACCTTATACAATGTTAATCACTGCAAAAATTCTCTAAAGTACCATATAAACATTATTTAAACACATGAAATTTTTTATTTGAAACCTATATATTTAAAACTTTCAAAATTGACCATAAGTTTCTCACAAAAACCTTCCATTTTTTTGAAATAAATAAAAGACTCATAAATATTTATTTAATACTATGTACCAAAAAAAACTATTTTAAAATACACATCAAAACATTTCTAAGGAAACCCAATTATTTTTAAATTGACACAACTTTTAAAAAAAATAGTGTTTTTTATTTATTTTGAGAAAATATATTTAAAAAAACACACACTAGTTTTTAAACAAGTCATGTAAACATTATTAAAAATAACTTTGGCATTACTAAACATAATTATAAAAGTATAATAGATATTACATATCATGATTTAACAAATTTAGACAATAAAAAAGGCATACTTATAATGTGTGAAAATAAAAAATACATACTCATACAGAATAAATAGTGAACAATAAAAAAAGAAGTGTATTGAACTTAATTTAAATGTCTCAAATGTACCTTGATATATTTCACATGTCTGCTTTTATTTTTAAAGTAGAATTCTTATATCTGTTTAATTAATATTTAAAGGTGGTATAAAAATAGAGTTTTGTTTTTCTTTTTTCTATTGTTTGTTACTAATTTTTTTTTGGTTGATTAAAATATAATATATTAATTTCACTGTAGATTATAATTAAATATTTGTTTTGTTAATTGAATTTAAATTTGGTTCTTAAGAGTGTGTTTAGATTTATTAAATACGACTAACCTGGTTATTTGAGTTATTATTCAAAACCATTGAATTATTAAGTTTAAATGGTGATGTTTTATCCCTTATGACTTGTTAAAGTTGTTGTATATTTTTGTTTAATAATTGAAAAGAACACAAAAAATAAGAGAACCATGAAATATATTTATACTTTAGGGTGTACTTTTATTACATGAACTATCATAGGTAATATATCATTTAAAATTGAATGTATATTTAATTTTTCATTGATTTATTTTTAATTTTCATTAATAAATAGGAATTTAATATTGATGTATGTGTTATTCAATTAAAATTATTTTATACCAGTATAAAAAAAGAAATATGGAAGTATTGTGAATTGTGAAACACATGAGAAAATTTTAACACATTTTTTTTAATTTTTTGTTTTTTATATTTTATAGTTTATATTCATGTGTTATATTATTATTATTTTATTATATACTAAAATAGGAATTCCATTTTATAGGTTCCTCTAAAAGTTCTATCAAATAAGTAACTAGACACATTTGGAATAAAGTATTATTTATATCAGGTCGTAGGTGGCAAGCATGTTGAAAGAGTTTGTTGTAAAATTATAAAGAAAATAATTTCTTCTAGATATTGGTATTTAGGTATTGAATCTTCTAGAAATATTTAAGGATTGGTTACACATGGACAATTAAATATTTTCATTGAGACAACAAAGAAACAAGTTTAATAAGAGTATTTATAGAAGGGGAAAAATGACCAATTTCTCAAAGTGATATAAACTATATTCTCTTCACATCCTCCAGAGGGTGCAGTAATAGTGGATTGATATTTATGAAGTCTATGATTGATTTATGAGGATGGTGATGATTGTGTAGTTTTTATTGATGATGATAGTAAACAGGATAATAATGATAGTGAAGATGTTGGTGGTGAGATGATGCTGGGGGTGATTATGGGGCTGATGGTGTTGATGATGGTGGTATTGGTGACACACATGATAATGTTGATAATAATGTTGTTGATATCAGTGTTGATGATGATGGAATTTATAAAGATTCAAATGACACTATAAAGAAAAATGATTGAAAATTTATATAATTTCACATATATATATATATATATAATTTTTTTTTGTTTTTTTGAATATAAATTGATAATTTCATATGTGTTGTTGTATTGGTCTCCTTGTATCAGTTTCATTGAATTTTAGTTCAAAATAAAAGGTATATTGCACAATCATGGATTCTAATTTTGATACGTGTTTAGCTATTTCCATGTTTTAAACTATGTCTATAGAATATAAATTTAATGTTAAAAAATATGGTGGTACATAGATAATTCCACAGTTTAAACCATGGTTGTACATACTCTATTTTTATGATTAAAGCAATAACCATACATACCATACTGCGACAAATTAAACCATGGATATAGATACTCTTCTTCCATGGATAAAACTATGGATTTACATAGCCTACCACCATAGTTTAAACCATAGAAATACAAATCTACACTCATGGTTTAGACCCTAGCTATACATCCCACTACCACAATTAAAACAATGGGTATTAAAAAAATTATTTAAATAGCTACAATAGCCCTGACTATGAGAACTATAGCTATAAAATATAGCCAAATTGTTTTGGAA
The DNA here is from genome assembly GCA_963277665.1 of Viscum album. Taxonomy (NCBI): domain Eukaryota; kingdom Viridiplantae; phylum Streptophyta; class Magnoliopsida; order Santalales; family Viscaceae; genus Viscum; species Viscum album. The sequence goes on from OY728162.1 coordinate 1,065,608,078, forward strand.
TACTTCTATAGTTTCAAACCATGGATTCATGTAATTTTTTTATTTGTTGAAATTTAGAAGAACACATGTCATGTTTCTTATTGATATGGTGGTTAGGGTTTCTGTTGGAGTTAAATATCACAAGGTCATGTGACTGAGTAACATGTTGTGCGACCGAGTCACATGGTGTGGTACCTTTACCATACCAATTTATTGTGTACTAAGAGTACACATTGAGGGACCCATGTGTATGCAGACATTGTGTATGTTGATCTACATTCCATTTACCCATAGCTTGGGTAGACTGGGTATATATTGAGTACCCTTGTAAAGACCCGTAAATTTCAAGGAAATTTTTTTCTTAATTTTCTTTGGAATTTTACAACAACGCAGTTTCTGACGACACCTCCGAGGCTCGGTGTGCCCGAAATCATGTTCCGAAGTTTGGCTCGGGTACATTCAGTGAACGAACGAGCGGGTTTTTCTAACTTTTGAACCGGTATTCGGAATCAAATTCCGAGGGCACCGATGGAATCGCAGCGCCGATATTTTCTTAGAAACACCTCATCCGGAGTTGCGTTTTCTCGGGTGTGGTTTTTAATTTTTGGGCTTTAAGTAAAGAAATAAAATAATGTGGTACGACAAACTTTATTTTATTTCACATAAAGCCGCTTAAATCCACTTAAATCTGCTTGAGATGAGTTGAAGCGGATAGGGTGCAATTCAAAATATCCTACCCTCTTGGTAGGATATTTGTGAGGTGGGGCCCGTACGAGCCCACCATTTCTTTTCCGCTAAGTAACGCACCCGCGAAAACCCCTACTAAACGAAAGTCAACTGACGCATTTTATAATTTCTTAACACCCCTATTAATTGGGCGGTTAGTTCGTTGCAATTAATTCTATGAATTAATTGTTCGTTACTTACCTTTGTTTTTCAAATTCTTTAGTTGATAATAAAAATAAGATGAGGACTTATTTTATTATCTGGTTGTTGTGTTAAACCTTTGGAGAACCTCTAAAGTTCTTCATCCTCCTTCGCGAAGAACACGAAGAACACGAAGAACGCCGGCCTCCGACGAAGGGCGACGAAGAACTCCCGACCCCCGGAGATCGACGACGTGACACCGACGATTCTCCCTCCGCGGCGATTCTTCCCCGACGATCCATCCCCGTGAAAATATTCGATCGACATATTGAGGTAGGGGATTGCGGTCCTTTTAATTCTTTGTGGATTATAACATCACATGGATTTAATTGTTATAATTAAATATGTATATCCTTGATCTTCGGAGTTCGTCGACGCGACGCTGTATACCGCGACGACGCGACGCCCTTCCGCGACGCGACGATCATCTTCTACCGTGACGGTCAATTCCGCGAAGAACTCATCCGACGACTACGACGAGGTAGGGGTCATTTTGAAAATGATTTTACCTATGCTTGTTTTCCTCCAAGGCAAGAATATTATTGCGGGTCAAGGTTTATCAGTTGCTGGGAATTATGGTGTTGTTTCAAACCGATAACGCGGTGGGTGCGGACCAACGAACAAGTCCGAACCCACCGCCCTTTTGTTCTTAGTGTGCGGAACGGAGGACGATGACAAAACGGGCCACATAGACGATTTGTTGATTCCACATTGAAGGACGGGACCTGAGAAGAGCTACGATGCAGACGGAAATGAAATCGGACCACCTGAGCAACTCCGGGGGCCCGCAGACTCCGCCGGCGGCGCGGGTCGCCGGTGTGGTGGCACCGGCTGCCGGAGGCGGCCGACAGACCCGAGACCGCGCGGGTCCGGCGAGACACTGGACACGGCCCTACCGCATCCGATGACCAAGGGAGGCCCCACGCGGGGCCACAGTGTTCTCACGCGGGGGCAGCACGCCCCCCACGGTTTCCCTTGCTCGGCCGCTCGGCCGAGCCGAGCCAAGCCAACCCGCCGGCCGGGTCGCTCCCAACCAGGTCGGGTCGACCCGGTTCGGGCCGACCTGGGGGGGGGGGGGGGTTGGGCCGGGTCGGTCCGGGCCCAGACCCCCCGTTTCCGGACCTTTTCGGTCTTTTTCTCATAACCTGAGCTACGGGCCTCCGAACGACGTGCCGTAAGCGACGATGCAATCCTTGGATCGAGAAGGTCGTATCGGTATATCACACTCAAGGTTTCAGAATACTTTGGGTTCGGCCGGGTTGGTTCGTACACGAAACCAACCAGGCCCTCGGAGCGGAAACGCTCATATCTTAAGCTTCAGACGTCCGATTGACGTGCCGTCGACTTTGTTAAATTCCTCTAGGTGAGACAGATCTTTTGGAATACTCCTCCCTGAGGTTTGGACGTAGGTGGAGTATGGTCGGGTTGGTTTTGCCTTAAAAACTAACAGGGCCCCAGGGACGAAAAAGCCAATAACTCTCAGACCGGGCGTCCGATTGACGCGCCGTCTACGAAGTTGAGTTCCTGTTGATGATACGGATCTTTTGGATATATCAACTCTGGACTATGTGTCAGTTGATGTATCAGCCTCTCGGATCGTGGAGAGGACCCTCCCGAATGAGCTTGCTGTGTGCGGGAACCCTAGAGCTGGCTGCGACTGCTACTGTGACGACAACGACTGTGCAGAGATCCTCAGTGGATTTGACGGCGACGACTACAACACTCAGATATCCTTTGTGGGTCAGTGCTACAGATCTTGTGTGGGTCCGATCCTGTGTGGGTCAGTGCTCAGCGGTCCTATGTGGGCCAGCACCTGCAGATCCTGTGTGGGTCCAATCCTGTGTGGGTCTTTGTGGGGGTTAGTTACCTTTCGATCCTTTGTGGGTCAGATCCTTTGTGGGTCATTACGGGGGTTAGTACCTATCGATCCTTTGTGGGTCCGACGACTTAGATGGATCAGTGATCATCTCTATCGTCATTCGAAGAAGTATACTTGTGTGAGCTGAAATCCTGTTTTGCTTTCCTTTGTGAATTGTGTTGTGCTATCCTGTGTGGATTTACGTTTTGCTTTCCTATGTGGACTGGGTTGTACTTGGGCTCATATGTTGGAGCCGAATGAGAATTGATGACTTAGGTATATGTATGGTCATATACCTAAGCAGTGTCAGATGTTACTTCATGATTGTGTCTTTCCTTTGTGGATTATCCTTTGTGGATTCTGGGAGACCTTCGGGGGTCTCGGGGTCCCTACTGAGTAGCTTATACTCACCCCTGCACGGGCTATGTCCGCACTATGTTGTGTTGGTTACAGATGACAGACAACACTGATCGTGGTCGAGGTTGGCGGAGCAGGACGATACCTGGAGGTGGACCACTGGGCGGGGTGTACTCGGAGCGGACGGCTGGTCTGAGGAGCTGTGGAGGCTATCTGTACCCACCCTTCAGGTGGGACTTCCAGAGGACGGCTCGAAACTGCGGCTTTTTCTTTCAGTTTCTTTTTTCCCCTTTCAGTTGTACTTTACAATTGGGCTTGTATTTCCGGCCCCCCTTTACTTTTCCGCACTTACAGTTGTACCAGTTTTTACTTAGTGTTTACTTCTTCCGCTTGCTTACTCGGTGGTGCTTGTTTACTTTACAAAGGCAATGAATTCCCTTTTTACCAGGATTTACGCCTTGGTGCTAGTCTCCAACCCCTGTCCTATGGAAGGCGGGCTTGGGGTAATCATGGTACGGGCCCCGAGGACGGGTCGTGACAAATTGGTATCAGAGGAGTTCGGTCCTACCGCAGACTCTGATTTTTCTATGTGAAGCAATAGTGTTAAGTGTATTGGGTGTGGTTATCAGTCCAGGGAGTCCAGTGTTGGTGCGGCGACCGACGTATCCGTACACCAGGACCCTGACTTCTGATTTCTGACTTAATACACGAAAATATTGATTGCGTGTGTGTTTCAAGTTTTCTTTGTGATTACTTGTATCATCTCACCAGGTATACTGTTCTGACCGTGGCGCACCTGTTTCCTTTTCAGTATGGCCCCATGACGGCAGCCAGCTAGGGTTCTGAGAGTTGAGCATGATGACAGCCCGCCGAACGACAAGGCCTCAGTGCAGGGCCCTTTGACAGCAGAGGCACCATCAATACCTCTATCTGCCAAGCCACCGATGCTTCCAGTACCAGCCGCTGATGATGCACGTCGCCTTAGTTCACTGCATGAGTTCCAGCGCCAGCGACCACCCAGGTTCTGCGGGGAGACGGACCCCCAGGCAGCCAAGGACTGGCTGGAGGCAGTGGTATGAGTTTTCCGGTTAGTGAGGACACCAGCAGACCTCATGGTGATCCTCGCAGCGGGCCTACTACACGCGACAACAAGGAGATGGTGGAGCTTGATGCTCCAGGTGCACTATGAGGCATCTCTTCTCTGGAAAGACTTTGAGAGCCTCTTCCACTCAGAGTTCATACCGGCCACCCTCCGTGCGGTGCGCATCCAGGAGCTTCTTCAGCTGCGGCAGGTCATCTTGACGGTCGCCCAGTACTCGGCGAGATTTACCGATCTCTCGCGTTACTCGACAGACATGGTATGAGACCCATTCTTCCGGGCCCGGACCTTTGAGCAGGGATTGAGACACGAGATCATGACATCGCTGATCTCCCTCAGCATTCCGACTCAAGCAGGAGTACTGGAACGAGCCCTTTTGACCGAGAGCTTCCTTGATGAGCCTTCATCCGCAGCGAGACCTACCGCAGGGCGGCAGGTAGCAGAGTCTTCCGCAGCAGGCTGCCGACGGATGACTCAGGGGTCCAGGCAGACCAGAACCTCACGCAGACAACCTCAGGGCACTGGATCAGTAGTGCAGGGCACACAACATGGAGCCAGTCTTTCGAGAGGCAGGCAGTGCTACACATGCGGTGGGCAGGGCCACATGGCTCGTGACTGCCCGACGCACCATGCCGAGGAGCAGCAGACAGTTGAGGGGCCACCTAGGCAGAGGCAGAGGGTCGACCGTGGCGGTCCACAGGGAGGAGGCAGACGAGGTAGAGGATCTGGCTGAGCAGCAGGTGGTGGGAGACGCTTTGAGGCTCTACCACCACCACCAGGAGGTCCACCCCGACCATAGGGAGATGGCGGGCAGAGACAGGCACATCTCCAGGCAGCGGAGGCCTATGACCACGGTGCGCCCGAGATGATTCGAGGTACTATCTGTGTCCATTCCACCCTTTCTACAGTTCTTATAGACACAGGTTCGAGTCACTCTTTCATAGACGCTGCCCTTGTTCGGAGCTCGGAGATTCCGACAGAGCCGTTGGCTCGATCCTTACGGCTAGAGACTCATACGGGAGCAGACTTGACGATTACGCACTGGTGCCGACAGTGTGAGCTTACTCTAGGAGGCGAGAGCTTCGGCTGAGATCTTCTTATAGTGGCGTCGAGGCCTTACGACGTCATCTTGGGCATGGATTGGCTATCTACCGTCCATGCTCAGATTGACTGTATTAGGCGCAAGGTGCGATATGTACGCACCAACGAGAGCAGGTTCACCTTCACCGGTGAGAAGGGAGCCTTCGTAGCATAGGATGGACTTCCATAGAGGAGAGGAAAACCCATCACTCATCAGTTGGATAGCCTCATCCTAGGAGAAGTTGACGTGTGGAGTCCTAGTTTTCCTGTAGTGGTGGATCAGTATGCGGACGTCTTTCCCGACGACGTTCCAGGACTACCTCCTCGTAGAGAGGTAGAATTTTATATTGATCTGTACCCCGGGACAACCCCGATATCCACTCTAGCATATCGGATGGCCCCCGCTAAGCTTCGAGAGCTACGGGTATAGTTGGGGGACTTGCAGGGAAAGGGTTTCATCCGACCCAGTGTTTCACCCTGGGCTTCCCCGATATTGTTCGCCAAGAAGGCGGACGGGAGATTGCGACTTTGTGTCGACTATCGTCGCCTGAACCAGGTGATAGTGAGGAACAAGTATCTGCTACCGAGGATTAATGACCTCTTCAATCAGCTCAAGGGAGAACGGTGGTTCTCAAAGATAGACCTCAGGTCAGGCTATAATCAGCTCAGAGTTCGGGACGAGGACATGCAGAAGACAACCTTCAGATGTCGGTATGGCCACTATGAGTTCTTGGTTATGCCATTCGGCGTAACCAATGATCCAGCAGTGTTCATGGGCCTCATGAACAGGATCTTTCAGCCATACCTCGATCGATTTGTCATAGTCTTCATCGACGACATTTTGATATACTCGATGACTGAGGGGGAGGACGCCTACCACTTGCGAGTTGTACTGGACACACTCCGAGAGAACCATCTTTATGGAAAGATCTCGAAGTGTCAGTTCTGGATACGCGAGGTCCACTTCTTGGGGCACGTCATCTCTGAGGTGGGAGTTGCAGTGGATCCTGCGAAGATCGAGGCAGTGCTAGCTTGGGATCCACCCAAGAGCGTGACGGAGGTGCGGAGTTTCTTGGGACTAGATGAATACTATCAGAGATTTGTGCCAGACTTCTCCAGAGTTGCGGCACCACTCTCAGCTCTTACGAAGAAGGGGAAACCCTTTGTGTGGTCAGACAGATGTCAGTAGAGCTTTCAGGAGCTGAGACAGAGATTGACCAGCGCCCATATCTTGAGGTTGCCTGAGGAGGGAGTAGGGTACATAGTCTACTGCGATGCATCAGGGACCGGACTCAGATGTGTCCTGATGTAGGAGCGGGCAGTGATCGCCTATGGATCACGTCAGTTGAGGCTGCATGAGCAGAACTACGCTACCCATGACTTGGAGTTAGCAGCAGTGGTCTTCGCTTTGAAGACATGGCGACACTATCTGATGGGCGAGCGCTTTACAGCCTTTTCTGACCATCAGAGTCTCAGGTACATCTTCTCTCAGAAGGACCTGAACCTGAGACAGCGGCAATGGATCAAGTTCCTCCAGGACTATGACTTTGAGATAGTCTATACTCCTGGGAAGGGGAATGTGGTAGCCGATGCTCTCAGCAGAAGGACGGACATTTAGCTACTCGAGGAGGCGACAAAGCAGCTAGCCGCTTTGCAGATATCCTTCGTGGATAGAGATGGAGAAGCCTTCCTTCAGTCTCTCATAGTCACCCCTCCACTACTGCAGTGGGTTAGAGAGACACAGCATGAGGACGCTGACTGTGAGATGCGGCGTGCGCAGATATCCTCAGGACAGGCACCTGATGGCTTCTCCTTTGGAGCAGAGCACGACATCCTTTTCAGAGGACGTACCTTAGTACCAGTCTCTTTATAAGAGGAGGTTCTGAGAGAGTTTCACACTTCTCCTTTGGCGGTACATCCTGAAGTGGCGAAGATGTACCAGGACCTCAGACGACAGCACTGGTGGCTGGGCATGAAGAAGGTTGTAGCAGAGTTCGTTTCGCGATGCCTCACCTGCCAGCAGGTGAAGGCAGAGCATCAGGTACAAGTAGGCTTGGTACAACCCTTGGAGGTCCCGGAGTGGAAGTGGGACAGGATATCTATGGACTTCGTGACTGGACTTCCACGCACTTCCAGAGGTCACGACTCCATCTGGGTGATTGTCGACCGACTCACCAAGTCGGCTCACTTCTTACCCATCAGAGAGCAGGGCTCAGTAGAGAGCTTGGGGCGTCTCTATGTTCAGGAGATTGTACGGCTTCATGGTGTGCCATCATCTATCGTCTCCGATCGAGATGCTCGCTTTACTTCCCGGCTTTGGAAGGGGTTGCAGGAGGCCTTTGGGACACAGCTACGTCTGAGCATCGCCTTTCACCCTCAGATGGATGGTCAGACAGAGAGGACCATCAGACACTCGAGGACATGCTCCGCGCATGTGTACTCAATTTTGGTCGCAGCTGGGAGGACCACCTACCCTTGGTGGAGTTTGCGTACAACAAAAGTTACCACTCCACCATCGGGATGGCACCATACGAGGCATTGTACGGAAGACCTTGCAGATCTCCTTTGTGCTGGACAGACCCTGGGGAGTCAGCACTTGTGGGACCAGAGATGGTCCGGGCCACGATAGAGAAAGTCCAAGTCATCCAGAAGCGGATGAGGACAGCTCAGAGTTGGCAGAAGTCTTACGCTGACAGGAGGCATAAGCCACTAGAGTTCTAGGATGGCGACCACGTCTTCTTGCGTGTCTCACCTCGACGTGGATTACGGATATTTGGCCGTGGCGGAAAGTTGTCTCCACGCTTCATCGGACCTTTCCAGGTCCTCAGCAGGATCGACGAGGTGGCTTATCTCCTGGCTCTACCACCTCAGTTGCACCGGGTGCACGACGTCTTCCACGTATCTCAGCTGAGGAGATACGTGCACGACCCGAAGCACATCATTGACCATGGGGAGCTATACGTTGATGAAGGGGGGACTTTTGGGGAGGTCCCGGTGGAGATCGAGGATCGACAGGAGCGGGTCCTACGTTGATGGTCGATTCCTCTAGTGCACATCAGATGGAAGCACGAGAACCTCCAAGAGAGCACTTGGGAGTGGGAGGCTCAGATGCGTGCTCAGTACCCACATTTGTTTCCCTAGCTTATGATGTATCTTTACGGGGACGTAAAGCCCTGAGGTGGGAGCGATGTAAAGACCCGTAAATTTCAAGGAAATTTTTTTCTTAATTTTCTTTGGAATTTTACAAGAACGGAGTTTCTGACGACACCTGATTCTGAGGCCCGGTGTGCCCGGAATCATGTTACGAAGTTTGGCTTGGGTACGTTCAGTGAATGAACGAGCAGGTTTTTCTAACTTTTGAACTGATACTCGGAATCGAATTCCGAGGGCACCGATGGAATCGCAGCGCCGGTATTTGCTTAGAAACGTCTCTTTCGGAGTTGCGTTTTCTCGGGTGTGGTTTTTAATTTTTGGGCTTTAAGTTAAGAAATAAAATAATGTGGTACGACAAACTTTATTTTATTTCACTTAAAGCCGCTTAAAGCCACTTAAAGCTGCTTGAGCTGAGTTGAAGCGGATAGGGTGCAATTCAAAATATCCTACCCTCTTGGTAGGATATTTGTGAGGTGGGACCCACACGAGCCCCACCGTTTCTTTTCCGCTAAGTAACACACCCGCGAAAACCCCTACTAAACGAAAGTCAACTGACGCGTTTCTTTGTTTTTCAAATTCTTTAGTTGATAATAAAAATAAGATGATGACTTATTTTATTATCTGGTTGTTGTGTTAAACCTTTGTATAACCTCTAAAGTTCTTCATCCTCCTTCGCGAAGAATGCGAAGAATGCGAAGAACGTGAAGAACGCGAAGAACACCGGCCTCCGACGAAGGGCGACGAAGAACGCCCAACCCCTGAAGATCGACGACGTGACGCTGACGATTCTCCCTCCGCGACGCTTCTTCCCCGACGATCCATCCTCGTGACAATCTTCGATCGGCATCTTGAGGTAGGGGATTGCGGTCCTTTTAATTCTTTGTGGATTATAGCATCACATAGATTTAATTGTTATAATTAAATCTATATGTCCTTGATCCTCGGAGTTCGTCGACGCGATGCCGTATACCGCGACGACGCGACGCCCTTCCACGATGCGACGATCATCTTCTACAGTGACAGTCAATTCCATGAAGAACTCGTCCGACGACTACGACGAGGTAGGGGTCATTTTGAAAATGATTTTACCTATGCTTGTTTTCCTCCAAGGCAAGAATATTATTTCGGGTCATGGTTTATCAGTTGCTGGGAATTATGGTGTTGTTTCAAACCGCTAACGCGGTGGGTGCGGACCCACGAACAAGTCCGAACCCACCACCCTTTTGTTCTTAGTGTGCGGAATGGCGGACGACGACAAAACAGGCTGCAGAGACGATTTGTTGATTCCGCAGTGAAGGAAGGGACTCGGGAAGAGCTACGGCGCAGACGGAAATGAAATCGGACCACCGGAGCAACTCTGGTGGCCCGCGGACTCCGCCGGCGGCGGCCGACAGACCCGCGACCGCGTGGTTCCGGCGAGACACAGGATGCGGCCCTACTGCGTCCGTTGACCAAGGGTGGCCCCACGTGGGGGCAACACGCCCCTGTGGTTTCCCTTGCTCGGCCGCTCGGCCGAGCCGAGCCAAGCCAACCCGCCGTCCGGGTCGCGCCCAGGCCGGGCCGGGCCGCCCTGGCCGAGCCGGGTCACGCCCAACCGTGTAGGACCCGTACCCAGGTCGGGTCGACCCGGTTCGGGTCGACCCGGGGGGGGGGGGGGGTTGGGCCGGGTCGGTCTAGGCCCAGACCCCCCGTTTCCGGACCTTTTCAGTCTTTTTCTCATAACTTGAGATACGGGCCTCCGAATGACGCTCCATCAGCGGTGATGCGATCCTTGAATCGAGACGGTCGTTTCGGTATATGACACTCAAGGTTTCAGAATACTTTGGGTTCGGCCGGGTTGGTTTGTACACGAAACCAACCGGGCCCTCGGAGCGGAAACGCTCATATCTTAAGCTTCGGACGTCTGATTGACGTGCCTTCGACTTTGTTAAATTCCTCTAGGTGAGACAGATCTTTTGGAATACTCCACCCGAGGTTTGGATGCAGGTGGAGTACGGTCGGGTTGGTTTTTCCTTAAAAACCAACCGGGCCCCTGGGACAAAAAAGCCAATAACTCTCAGACCGGGTGTCCGATTGACGTGTCATCTACGACGTTGAGTTCCTGTTGACGATACGGAACTTTTGGATACATCAACTCTGGACTATGTGTCAGTTGATGTATCAGCCTCTTGGCTCGTGGATCGGACCCTCCCGAAGAAGCTTGCTGTGTGCGGGAACCCTAGAGCTGGCTGTGACTGCTACTGTGACGATGACGACTGTGCAGAGATCCTCAGTGGATTCGACGACGATGACTACAACAATTAGTGATCCTTTGTGGGTCAGTGCTATAGATCCTGTGTGGGTCAGCGCTCAGCGGTCCTGTGTGGGCCAGCGCCTACAGATCCTGTGTGGGTCCGATCCTGTGTGGGTCTTTGCGGGGGTTAGTTACCTACCGATCCTTTGTGGGTCAGATCCTTTGTGGGTCATTGCGGGGGTTAGTACCTATCGATCCTTTGTGGGTCCGATGACTTAGATGGATCAGTGATCATCTCTATCGTCATTCGAAGAAGTATACTTGTGTGAGATGAAATCCTGTTTTTCTTTCCTTTGTGGATTGTGTTGTGCTATCCTGTGTGGATTTACGTTTTGCTTTCCTGTGTGGACTGGGTTGTACTTGGGCTTAGATGTTGGAGCCGAACGAGAATTGATGACTTAGGTATACGTATGGGCATATACCTAAGCAGTGCCGGATGTTACTTCGTGATTGTATCTTTCCTTTGTGGATTATCCTTTGTTGATTCTGGGAGACCTTCGGGGGTCTCGGGGTCCCTACTGAGTAGCTTATACTCACCCCTGCACGGGCTATGCCCACACTACGTTGCGTTGGTTGCAGACGACGGACAACACTGATCGTGGTCGAGGTTGGCGGAGCAGGACGATACCTGGAGGTGGACCACTGGGCGGGGTGTACTCGGAGCGGACAGCTGGTCCGAGGAGCTGTGGAGGATATCTGTACCCACCCTTCAGGTGGGACTTCCAGAGGACGGCTCGACGCTGCGGCTTTTTCTTTCAGTTGCTGTTTTTCCCCTTTCAATTGTACTTTATAGTTGGGCTTCTATTTCCGGCCCCCCTTTACTTTTCCGCACTTACTGTTGTACCAGTTTTTACTTAGTGTTTACTTCTTCCGCTTTCTTACTCGGTGGTTCTTGTTTACTTTACAAAGGCAATGCCTTACCTTTTTACTGGGATTTATGCCTTGGTGCTAGTCGCGAGCCCCTGGCCTATGGAAGGCGGGCTTGGGGTAGTCACGGCACGGGCCCCGAGGACGGGTCGTGACATCCCTGATAAAAATAACATGTTGTGTAAACCCTCCACATGCAATGTAGTCATGATGAGACATTCCATGAGGAATGATAGAATCAATCCATATGGTTGATGTGGGGTGACATTTATTGTACCCTTAAGACACATCACATTCCTCCTCTTTACCTTGGATACTTTGGTTAAACATTAATTTTCACCTCTTTATTCCTAGGTGGAGTTGGTATCTCAACCCTGGGGATTGGTATCCTCCTGGGGAGTGCTATTTTTCCCATGTGAACACTGAGTCAAGATCCTCTACCTATATAATGATACATAGTAAGGTATTTAAACCATATATATGGATCATGTATCCTCTATCTATAGATTTGGTATTTAGCCTATCCATATAGATCAGATGGGAAAAGGATCCTCCAATGAAGTTTCTATTTCACCCATAAACATAGGGAAGGGATACTCTAGAATCATATGAGGGAATGAATGTGATTTTTTATAGACATCAGGATCGAAATATATACATTTTGAGATTTTTTTATTGCTGTGAGTATGAGACCATACTTTGGGATGTGTTTCATTCTATGAGCATATCTGGGTGATCTCCTATTTTTTCTTCCTTGGTAATGAGTTTGAGATTAATTTTTCTTTGATGTTTTACTTATTAATGGTTTTGGGGTGTCCTACCAGGTATTTATATAATAACCCATATATGGACTCTAGAATAATGTGCCATGTCTTATAAAGAAAACTAAATATGTGACATAGATCTTGGAGGACCTGATGTATGTGGTTCTTATTGATGCTTAGTGGTTATGGTATCAGTACTGGTGTATAGGCTGGTGGTTGCGTGTTATGGCTATTTTTACATATTCTTGTTAGGTTGGAAATTATTTTTGGTTATTAGTTCCATATTTTCCCTCTTTACTTTTGTTAGGATTTGACATGTTTGTTGAGGTATTTTATAAGTTTTTCATGGATTTATTATTCTAGTTATTTATTTTTTCTATTTAATCTAGTATGTTTGGAGATGTGTGTGTGTGGGGGGGGGGGGTGAATTAGGATAAGGATTCCCACATGTGTGTTATTCCCACTAAAATTTTGTCATAAGAACCTATCCTATTTTTGATAGTCTTGGGGTGTAACTTTTGGCATGTCGCTGACCCAAGTGGGGCCTTGATATGTTTGGATGTGACCAAGTGGTATTAGAGAGGTCTTCCCTAGGGACAATGATTGGAGTTGGTATTTGAATGAGTATTGGTTTTGGATTTGTGGAAATGTGTTTAAGAATTTCATTATCATCTCCCATGCTAGGGACCGTAGTGATGGTGCCGTAGCTGACGTATCCATTCACTAGGATTTTTATAACCTGCTTGTCGACGTAGTACATAGAGGCTCTGGTTTTAAGAAAAAAGCTAAATGCATCATATAAGAATGATTTTTTCATGCACTTCTTGAGTAATCTCCCCATATATGATCTTGAACATGATACATCATGACTCTTTCAGGATTCCTCCAAGAATAAATCCATCCAGGATCTCACGATAGGATCATGACTAGGATCAACTCGGTGTTGAGGCTTAGTTTAGGGGCACATTTAGGAGGTGTTACCTCTAGGTTAATAGAGAGCAGTACTTCCACCCACTGAGCATCAATCATACCTTCCTTAGTAGTGTAGTCTAACTTATTTCCTTATTTTTTTTATAGAATTTTAGCTGGGCTGTAACACCCTCATATTTGTTTATGAAATATTTCTCTTTAAATAATTTAATTTATTCAGTAGCTTGTGTTGCACAAAACATCGAGTTTCAATGAACTGAGATATACAATTAAAATATTATTAGTTTAACATGATAGTTATAACCTTTAATTTTAATTGGATTTCATGAATAAGAATAACTATATTATGAAATATATTAATGCTTAGGAAATAAACACTTAATTTTTGAAAATATGTTTTCTTTAAAAGATGATTTTATTGCTTTCTATGAGAAAATAAATATATTTAGTTTTTATACTTTTACAAAATTTATTTGAAAAAATAAAATTCATATTTTAATTCATTATTCCAAAATTATTTTAGGATGAATTTTTTGGAATTTTCTAAAAAGGTTGAAATTTTAATGAATAGTGAAAAATATAGATCTATATTTAAAACTGTATATTCTTGTAAAAAATTTACAAAGTAAAATTATATTTTGGATTAGTAATAAAATTTAATTAGTTTCTTTTTATTATAAATAATTTAATTTTTTACTATTAAATTAATTTTATAGATGAATTTATTATAAAAAAATTTTATACTTAAAAAGGGAATTTTTCAGAAAAATTATTTTTCATTACATTTTTACAGTTTAAATTTATATTAAATCCTTCAAATTTTGTATTTTCAATTTTAAAAAAATGTATTCCATATTTTCAATCAGGAGTTCCAAATTTAGTAAATATACACCTTTTATTTTGGGTCAATATCATTATTAACCGTTGTAAAATTTATTACCACAGTAAAGAGTAAAATGACATAATCTCGATTAAAAATATTTGATAAATCCATACCATTTCTTTCATATTTTTATTAGATGAATTTATTTATAACATTAAAACCCGAGTTTCAAAATTGAGTTATTTAATGGACACTTGGCCATGAAAATGACCTTGATATTATTAAAATCTAAGAAAGTGGCAAAATATCACACACTTATTTTTAATAAGTATAATATTTTTAAAATAGTGTTGACCAGAATATATGCTTGACTATAAATGTTATTTGAAAATATAAACATATTTAAATTCATCATATTAATTTATTTATAATTTTTTGAAAATAAATAATTTCATAAAATTATTTCACGACGTTGATGCAGTAATTATTCAATTAACAGAAAAATAAAATAAATGATATTAATAATATTAAAAGTAAGATAATTGGAGATATTTATGGTGATCCACTAATTATTTATATTACCTTTTCATATTAGGGATATAATAAAATATATATATTTTTTAATTTTAAATTTTTTCTTGATGTTTTAAAAGTCAAAGTAGTGAATAATATCAAAATTGACAATAATGATATTTTATGGGATTAGTATTTTTTTAATTATTTAATTACAATAAAAATATTTTTAAAGAAAATTAATGATTATATGATATAAAATTTCATAAATTTTCCATCTATGTTAAAATTTACACAATGTAAGTAAATATTACAACCTTTTAATATCGAAAAAGTTGTCACCGCATTTAAAATTAAAATAGGTAAATTAGGGGTTAATCAAAACGATAAGGTTTAAAATAAAAACAAAACATGTATAAATTTTATTGATTTATGATATTACAACATTATATTATCTTATATTATAATCCATATCCATTTTTTGGTATTTGGATAGAAAATTAATTTATTATAATTTAATATTTTAAAAAATTTCAACAACACCCCTCTCCACCCGTTATAAATGCCACCTCTCACAACCCATTTTCCTCACACCATACAAGACTTGAAGCTTTCCAAATATCTACCAAATACACTCCTACCTACTATTACTGTATCCACGTGCTTTTTGTCTCACCAAAAAACCACTTCCTTGTTCCTTAAGGGTTTCTTTAAGGAGGTGATATTCAAGAGGTGACTTTCTTAAACCACCACTCTTAATTTATTTTATTCTTCTACGTTATCCTCACCTCATCCATCCATAAAATCTTAATAAATATAGTATCATGTATATACTATAATTTTATATTTATAATGGAATATTTTTTTCTAACCCTTTTTTCACTACGGGAAAAATGGGTATTTGCGACGGGTTATTTGCGACGGGAATAAATCCCGTCACAAATAGTCCCGTTAAAAAATTATTTGCGACGGGGGTATTTACCCGCCGCAAATAATTAGGCTTTTGCGACGGGATTGCTTTCCCCATCGCAAATAGTTTTCCCGCGATGCGCGCCAAATCGCGGGAAACTTATTTGCGACGGGGGAATATTCCCGTCGCAAATAACCAGCGGCGGTAAAAGGTATTTGCGACGGGAATATTCCCCCGTCGCAAATACTATGTTGGCAGGGGTTATTTGCGACAGGTCCCGTCACAAATAACTATTTACCGGTTGACCGTAATAAATGTTGGCTAAGGTATTTGCGAAGGGTACCGTCACAAATAATACTATTTGCGACGGGAATCCCGTCACAAATGGGCCCGTCGCAAATAATCTAACCTATAAATACCCCCATCCGTTTTTTTCATTTCATTCTGATTCCTTATCTTCTCCTTCTCTCAAAATTATATTTCTAGAGTTGAGTTTTTCTCCAGTTTAATTTTTTTCTCCGGAGCTGATATTAAAGTTTTGAAGAACGATCAGAACAGATCAATTTTCAAGGTATTTATGTTCATTTTAATTTTTTATTTATTTTTAATTTTTTATTAGTTTCAATTATTATTAATTAGTTGTAATTTAATTATGTTTACATTGTTTTATTACTTAATAAATTTAAATTATTAGTATTGTTTATAGTTAATGGTAATTAGGAATAATTAGTAATAATTTTTAATAATTAAGAATAAATATTAATAATTAGTAATAAATACCAATAATTAGGAATAAGAACATTATTACATTATTAGTTTATTTTATTATTAATATTACAATAATATAATTTTTTATATATATACAATTCTTTTTTCATCTATGTGTTTGCTGTCTTCACATGTATTATTTGTACGTGGAGATAGAAAACGCACAGATGAAAGAAGAATTGTATATAAATTAGAAAATTATATTATTTTAATATTAATAATAAAATATATTAATAATGTTATTATTTGTAATTATTGGTAATTATTTTTAATTATTGATAATTATTCATTTAATTACTAATAATTAGGAACAATTATCAATAATTATCAATAATTAAGAATAATTAGTAATAATTAGTAATAATTACCAATAATTAGTATTAATTACCTATAATTAGTATTAATTACCAATAATTAGTATTAATTACCAATAATTAGTAATAATTAGGAATAATTAACAATAATTAGTAATAATTACCAATAATTAACAATAATTAGTAATAATTACCTATAATTAGTATTAATTACCAATAATTAGTATTAATTACCAATAATTAGTAATAATTAGGAATAATTAACAATAATTACCAATAATTAGTAATAATTAACAATAATTAGTAATAATTTAGTAATAATTAACAATAATTGCCAATAATTAACAATAATTAGTAATAATTACCAATAATTATCAATAATTACTAATAATTATCAATAATTACTAATAATTATCAATAATTAATAATAATTAGCAATAATTAGTAATAATTAGCAATAATTACTAATAATTAGCAATAATTAGTAATAATTAGAAATAATTAGTAATAATTAGAAATAATTAGTAATAATTAGTAATAATTAACAATAATTAGTAATAATTAACAATAATTAGTAATAATTAGGAATAATTAGGAATAATTAGTATTAATTAGGAATAATTAGTAATAATTAACAATAATTAGTAATAATTAGGAATAATTAGGAATAATTAGTATTAATTAGGAATAATTAGTAATAATTACCAATAATTATTAATAATGATTATTAATTACCAATAATTAGTGTTAATTACCAATAATTAGTATTAATTACCAATAATTAGTATTAATTACCAATAATTAGTATTAATTATCAATAATTAGTATTAATTACCAATAATTAGTATTAATTACCAATATTTAGTAATAATTACCAATATTTAGTAATAATTAACAATAATTGCCAATAATTAACAATAATTAGTAATAATTACCAATAATTATCAATAATTACTAATAATTATCAATAATTACTAATAATTATCAATAATTAGTAATAATTAGCAATAATTAGTAATAATTAGCAATAATTACTAATAATTAGCAATAATTAGTAATAATTAGAAATAATTAGTAATAATTAGAAATAATTAGTAATAATTAGTAATAATTAACAATAATTAGTAATAATTAACAATAATTAGTAATAATTAGGAATAATTAGGAATAATTAGTATTAATTAGGAATAATTAGTAATAATTACCAATAATTAGTAATAATGATTATTAATTACCAATAATTAGTATTAATTACCAATAATTAGTATTAATTACCAATAATTAGTATTAATTACCAATAATTAGTATTAATTACCAATAATCACCAATAATTTCTAATAATCACCAATAATTACCAATAATCACCAATAATTACCAATAATCACCAATAATTACCAATAATGACCAATATTTTCCAATATTTTCCAATAATTACCAATAATTACCAATATTTTCCAATAATTACCAATATTTACCAATAATTACCAATATTTACCAATAATTAGGAATAACTACCAAAAATTAAGAATAACTACTAATAATTTGGAATAATTACCAATAATTTGGAATAATTACCAATAATTTGGAATAATTACCAATAATTTGAAATACTTACCAATAATTTGGAATAATTACCAATAATTTGAAATACTTACCAATAATTTGGAATAATTACCTTATTAAATTATTTGTATATTTTATTATTAATATTAAAATAATATAATTTTCTATATTATATACAATTCTCTTTTCTTCTGTGTTTTTTCTGTCTACACATGTAATATTGGCATTCTTTTTCAAAATTATCAACCTACTCGCCAATGGAGAGGTGAAAGTGAATGCCAATATTACATGTGGAGACAGAATGTGAAACAAACAGATGAAAGGAGAATTGTATATAATATAGAAAATTATATTATTTTAATATTAATAATAAAATATACTAATAATGTAATGATGTTATTATTATATAATTAATATTTATGAAAAAAATTATATTAGTATTATTAAAAAAATAAAAAATCAATATAATATTAAAATTATCAATATTTGTAACAGGTTTTGCTTTATTCTCAATATATTCAATCCTTGCTTGTGTTTTTTCTAACAAATTATTCAAAACCAGTAATGCTTTTATATTTTATAGAAAAATATGGAACAACGAGGTCGTCAACAGTCATTATTAGATGACCGCATATGGATAAATCAATGTAAAAATCCAAATGGTTCTGGTTTAAATCCAGTATATATAGAGGGTGTGGAGAGTTTTTTATCATTTGCGGCATCAAATCCAGAATTTGTTTCAGAAGGAAAGATAAAATGCCCTTGTAGAAAATGTGCATTGAGAACGTTTGACACGTTTGACAAAGTGGGGGAACATCTCTTGCGTTTTGGTTTTCAAGCAGATTATGTGTTTTGGTATCAACACGGTGAACGCAGTTCCAGAGCAGGTGATACCAACTTGATTCCGGATCCATCCCAGTTTCAAGATTTAGTACATGATGTTGCAGGTTCATCTGTTCAACATACAGAAATTCCGGCTGATATAGCTTCAAATCCTGAGTTGGGACCGTCTGAATTTTATGAGTTGTTGAAGTCTGCTGAGGATGCATTATATCCTGGTTGCAAGATGAGCAAATCAGATGCAGTTGCAAAATTTATGGCTATCAAATCAGATAACGGAATGTCAAACACCTGTTTTGACCAGATATTTTCTTTGCTGAAAACACTGTTACCCGAAGGAAATGTTTTACCTGCAAATTACTATGAAAGTAAGAGGTTGGTTAGAAATTTGGGACTTACTTGTCAGAAGATTCATGCATGTTCAAATGACTGCATTTTATATTCAGGGGAAAATGAGTCGTTGGATAGTTGTCCCACATGTGGGCAACTGAGATATAAAGAAGGACAACACGGGAAGTCTGGTTTGATTCCTGTAAAACAGTTGAGATATTTTCCGCTTACATCCAGACTTCAGCGTTTATTCATGTCTAAGAATACAGCGACAATGATGTCATGGCATAAAGAGAATAGTTCAACCGATAAAAGCTTGAATCATCCAGCCGATGGTGATTCATGGAAACATTTTGATAGAGTGCATCCATCATTTGCTTTAGAAGCTAGAAATGTTCGACTGGGCCTTTCCACTGATGGTTTCTGTCCGTTTGGATCTTATGGTAGTCAATATTCATGTTGGCCTGTTTTTTTAACTCCGTATAATTTACCTCCATGGATGTTGATGAAGGAGCCATATATCTTTTTGACTTTACTAATTACAGGACATCCAAAGAAAAATATTGATGTTTATTTGAAGCCATTGATTGATGAATTAAATTTATTGTGAAGTACTGGTGTCAGTACATATGATGTTGCAACGAAACAGAATTTCATACTGAGAGCAGCATTGATGTGGACAATAAGTGACTTCCCGGCTTATGGGATGTTATCTGGCTGGAGTACACATGGTCAGAAATCATGTCCTTACTGTATGGGAGAGAACAAAGAATTTATGCTCATTCATGGAAAGAAACCTTGTTATTTTGACTGTCATCATAGATTTCTTCCAGCTGATCATCCTTTTCGCAGAAACAGATCTCATTTCAGAAAAGGAGCAGCTGAAAGGGATGGACCTCCAAAAATGCTATCAGGTTCGGAGTTAAAATCGGTTGTATTTTCATTACCTCCCATCACTTTTGGTCCCACAATAAACCAACAGAAAATTTCTGGTTTTGGGAAAGAACACAATTGGATTAAACATAGCATATTTTGGGATTTTCCATATTGGTCTGATTTGTTGGTCCGACACATGTTAGATGTCATGCATATTGAGAAGAACTGTTTTGATAATTTGTTTCATACAGTTTTGGATACGCCAGGAAAGAGCAAAGACAATGTAAATGCACGTTTAGATCTTGCCCAAATTTTCAGGCGTCCAGAATTGGAACTATTTGAGAATGTCAGAACAGAAAGGTTACTGAAACCAAAAGCAGCTTATACACTGTCTAAAGAAAACCGTTTATTATTTTGTCAGTGGATTGCAGATTTGAGACTTCCAGATGGCTGTGCTTCCAGTTTGGGTAGATGTGTAAAGAATGGTCATATTACTGGATTAAAAAGTCATGATTGTCATGTTATAATGGAGAGACTTATACCCATTGGATTAAGAGGCCTTTTGAATTCTGTGATTTGGGATTCCATAACAGACATGTCTCATTTTTTTCGGGAAATTTGTGCGGCTACGGCAGATTATGATGCTCTAGGAAAACTTGAAAAAGATGTTGTTGTAATTATATGTAAACTGGAAAAAATATTTCCGCCGTCTTTCTTCGACTCAATGGAACATTTGATGTTACATTTGCCATATGAAGCCAAATGTGGAGGTTCGGTACAGTTTCGATGGATGTACCCATTTGAAAGATGCATGCAAAAATTGAAAAGAAAAGTACGCAACAAAGAATCTGTTGAAGGATCTATTGCAGAAGCTTATTTGCAATAGGAAATATCTTTTTTCTACTCCCATTATTTTGAATCTGAGTATCCTTCAAAACACAACCGAATGGGACGGAATGAGAGGAATATTGATGAAATCGACAATCAATTATCTGTTTTCAACCAGTCAGAGCTTGGTTTTGGTGGAGTTTCTGAACGCTGGCTTTCAGATGATGAACATCATAGAGCTCATACGTATGTTCTGCTCAAATGTGAAGAGATGACATCAGTTGTACTGTAAGTGTTTATATCACTTATTCTATCATTTATGTTACAGTAAATAACTTTGGTTTTTATAGGTTGTATGATAATCATATCAAGAAACAAATTCCACAAATTACAGCAGCTGCTCTCGAAGAACGTCGACTGAAAAATTTCTCTCAGTGGTTTCAAAAACTGGTAACATAAATTCTTTATATTTTAGCAACTCATTCAATGTATAGTTTACTATATTGATAATTATTTCACAAATCTTCAGGTGTCTCGACATGCTGATAAAATTGACAAACGGCTGTGTGTATTGAGTAACCCACCTTCCAAACTTGTTAAAACTTATAATGCATATGTGGTGAATGGATTTCGATTCCACACACATGCATATGGGGAATCGAAAAAAACAATGAACAATGGAGTTAGCTTGAGAGGATCTCATCATCGAGAAAATGAAGTTGACTTTTATGGCATACTTGATGAAATCATTGAACTCTGTTATCTTGGACAACATTACATAACCATGTTCAAATGTCGGTGGTTGGATATAGAGATAGGCGTGCGTGTTCATCCGACTCATGGAATCATCGATATTAAATGTAAAAGTGTTCTCGTAGTAAATGAACCATTCTTATTGGCTCAACAGACATATCAAGTTTATTATGCAAAGTACTGTGCAACATCAAGAGACTTGACTGATTGGTGGAGTGTAATAAAAATCAAAATTCGAGACAATCAGTTTAGTCAAAGTGAATGTGCTTTCACTGATGTGCAAAGAATTGAAGTTTTTCAAGAGAGTACTCAAAATCAATCTTTTTTACAAAGAGACATGAGTATCGATGACGACACCCCACATTTAAGAGTCGGTGATGATGATGATGTTAATGATGTCACATATGAATTTGAAACGGTAAGAGATGAAGCAACTGTAACTCGAATGGATATCGATGATGTTGAGGAGGAATATGAAGATGACATTGACATATATAAATATGATGATGAAGATGAACACTGATAGCATTTCATGGTATTTATATACAATCATAATATGTATATATGTATATATAATAGTAATTATCAATTATTTGCTAACATTAACATTTTCTGTTTCAGATGGACGACGCCACATTTCGTGCGTTGGCGGATGCTGACCTGACTTTTGATGCAGATGAGTTGATGATAGATGACCCTCAGCCTGCAGGCGCTCCAGGGAGTACGCGGAGGGGGCGCGGTCTTGCACGATTGATGATTCCTGACCCCGTCCCCGAGCGACGTCCACGTCTTGGGTTTGATCCACGCACACAGAGGTGTGATAACCTGTGGATTTGACTAAGATTTCATTAATCTATTCACATAATAAATGTTTATTATTTTTTCAGTTTTCCGCATATAGCAGTCGGACAGGGCAGCGCTATTTTGCGCAACTATTTCTCTCAGCCGTGGACCACATGGGAGCAGATTCCCATTGATGTGCAGCAGGCCATGTTCGGCCATTGGTTGGTACGTACGTAAATAAATAATTTTTATTTTGAAAATTATTTCATTTCTAACTTGATATTTTGATTTATTTGTAGGGTTTATGGTATCCAATCGAGGATACCATGCGTGACGCCATCCACGAGGCATGGGAGGTGGCCATGCGTGATCGTCTTCGTTAGTTTTTGCACAATTTAAGAAAAGCTGCGATGAAGAAAGCAGGAGTGTCAGATTTTGAGGAGTCATGTAGAGCACACCGACCAGAGTATATTTCATCCCATGTATGGGATGGATTATGTGCGCACTGGTTGAGTGGTGCCTTTCAGAGGAGATCATCGGTGGGGAGGCAGAATCGGGGGAGACAGGAGGTGACTCATTGAGCTGGGAGTCGTTCTTTCAGTACTCATAGACAGCATCTGGTACGTACATTATTTATAAATATTTTATATAACTATAAATATTAACAGTTTTTTTTATTCATATAGGCTGTCGAGCACCCCGATATTACAGAGTACGACGTATATCGGAGGATGTATAGTGATCCTGCTACTGGGGAGCTCAGAGGTGATCGTCAGCATCACATCGTGGTCAGTATTATTTGTTTTCAAGTTTAAAAATTAACTGCATATAATATATTTACAATTTTAATTTTAAATTGCAACTATAGAAGTCATATGAGGCCGCAGCGGCACAGGCCCGGCCTAAGAGTCAGGCCGAGTCATCAGATCAGACCACTGCCCGTCAGTTTGATGAGGCGGCATGGATGCAGGCCACTCAGTATGCCTTCAAGAAGGGACGGGTAGTTGGTATCGGCTCTCGACTGACTCCCGGAGATTATTATGGCAGTGCTGCGATGTCGGCGTCCAGCTCGAGAGGAGCTCGTGCATCTTCTTCTACACAGTATGAGGATCAGTTGCGATCTCAGACTGCACAGATAGAGAGTCTCCGACAGGAGCAGGAGTAGATGCGTCAGCAGCATGAGGAGGAGCGTCGACGCCAGCAGCAGCTGTACGAGGAGCAGGCGAGTCGGTGGCAGCAGCAGCATCAGGAGCAGATGGAGTACATGCGCCGACTCACTCATGCTTTAGGGATGGAGTTTCCTCCACCACCATCTGCAGATCCCCCACCTTCCCCCCTCCCCCACTCCTTCAGATTAGAGTTTGTATTTCTGTTATAAAATTTGTGAAATCAAAATATTTTTTTTTCTATTCGTAGTTTCTGTCTCATTATAAAATATTAATAATATTATATTTTTAAATAACAATATTAATATGAATAATAATATTATTTATATTTTATAATATTAAATTTTATATATATATTAAAATTTTATATATATATTAAAATTTTATATATATATTAAAATTTTATATATATATTAAAATTTTATAATATTATAATTTAATTATTTTTTTTGTAATACTTGAATTATTTTAATATTTGAATGTAAAATAATTCTATTATTTTTATATTAATTAAAATAACTTATTAATATTTTTTTTATTTATGAATTATAATTGTAATATTATTATATTAATTAAATTATTTATTAATATTTTATTATTTTTATTTTTGAATTATAATTCTACTATTATTATAGTAATTAAAATAATTTATTATTTTCATTTGTAAATTATAATTCTATTATTATATTAATTAAAATAATTTATTAATAATTTATTTTTTTTATTTTTTTTATAGTATTTGCGACGGGATACTATGCCTGTCGCAAATACTAGTATTATTAATAGTTTTTTATTTATTTTTTAAAAAAAGTATTTGCGACGAGTCCCGACTCCTGTCGCAAATACTAGTATTATTAATTTTTTTTATTTTTTTAAAAAAGAGTTTTTGCGACGGGTCCCGTCGCAAAAGCTATTTGCGACGGGTCCCGTCGCAAAAGCTATTTGCGACGGGACCCGTCGCAAAAACTGTTTTAAAAGTTTTTTACAAAAATACGGAATACTATTTGCGACGGGGAGAATGCCCGTCGCAAAAAAATACTTTAGCGACGGGCCCGTCGCAAATAAGTGTAGTTGCGACGGCGTTTTCAGCAACGGGCTATTTGCGACGGGATCCCATCGCAAATAGCCCGTCGCAAATACCTATTTTTCTAGTAGTGTTTCTCATCTCCTCTTATTCAAAGAAATAAAACCATTGTCCAAATTATGTCGGTTAACGTCTTCGTGGATAATGAGATATAGTTTTTAATTACCACATTCAAGGGTAGTCAAAAAACTATTATTATGGTTAAAATATATTCTAATAATTATATTATAACTTATTCCATGTTTCAAAACTAATATATAGACATAATATTAAATAAAAAAACTAGTTCATGATGGATAAAGAAACTACTAAACTAAACTAAACATTTATCATTAATTTTTTGTCAAATGAATCATCTTATTGTCAGAAAATAAATGATATACAGGACCATTTAAACTTATGAAATTTTATTTATACCATTTCATTTAACTTTCATAATAGTAATCATATTCAACAATATCTTCCATAATTATACACAAGTGAAATGATTATGAAACCATAAAATGAACGCTCCCGTAATGATGAAATTAAACCTTAAAACTCATGAAAATTGAGATAAATAGACTTATTAAAATTATAATAAATAAAATAAATTTGTAATAGGTTATGAATTAACAAAATAATGAATCTAATTTTATTATCCTGGTCATTGAGTGAAAGTGTAGAATGTATTCAGACATAAGGCAAGGGATCTCTATGAACCTCAAAATTTCATTTGGGTTACATTTTCTCTCTCTTTACCTCAATTTATTCCTTCATTATTATTATATAATTATATAATATTCTGTGTATATTTACCACACATATTTATTTATATTAATTCATCTTTCCATTATGGGGATTTACATGTTTTACAATGTTTACTTCTCAATTCATCTCAATAAGAAAACCCAATTAAAGGGAACTTCTCTTTTTATTACCCATTTTAAAGTACAATACAAAAAATATTTTATGCCTAAAATATTTTTTTAAATAAATTAATTTATCATGGAAAATATTTTAATTTATTTATGGTTTATTTATATAATTATTCATTTATCCTCTTTAAGGACTCTTTATTCTTTTCCCTAAAACTTCACTTAGGTGGCACATTTATAATGTTACCTAAGAATTTTTTCATGTTTTCAATTCATTTAGGCACCAATATTCTTGATCTATTATTAATTTTACTTTATTAATGATCAAGAATTATTTAAATCCCTTAATTCATGGATAAAAGTTTTACACACCCTTTTGTTATGCCATATGACATGATTACGATACCCATTTCTTTCCATGGGTAACCCTTACGTTTATTCCTTTTGTTTGATTATTTATATGGAACACAAATTCATGAACATGATATGATGGGTGAAACCAGATAGAGCTCCAATGAATTGGGTAATGTTTTTGTCTCACGATACGTTTTGTATGAGATTTGCGAGTAAACCTAATACATTATGGGTCTCTTTCCAACATGTGATATAGTCTTGGAAGTTAGCCTTGAATTATTTAATGTCATGTTATATGTTTCTACCACTTTTGTATGTTTCCATGATTATATTCTTCTATGAAATATATATATATATATGTTATTATTCCATATTTTATTCATGATCCATTCCTTTTATGTTATCATGTTTCGTCTTCTAACTTATGTTCCATGCTTCAATCCCATGTTTATTCCCTTAGTGGGATTTTTAGCTCATCCCTTTTGTCTATGTATTCCCCAGGTTATCTTATGCTGTTTTAGGAGGTCAATGGAAGTTAGGAGATCATTATGGAGGTAAATAAAATGATGTTTTATTATAGATTCATGTTTCCTAATTATGTACCTATTCTTCCAAAGACTCTAGAATTTTTGACCCTATGTTTTTATTTTATAGGTATTTATTCTTAAAATCATGTAATGAGATGTGAAAATGTCTTGGGTCACAATAGTTGGTATCATTGCATGGTCTAGTTATTTTTTTGTGATTAGGACTATAAAAGTTTATTATGAACCCTAGGGATAATTCTATCACCATGGATAACCTATATTTAAACTTATAGAATATTTAGTTAGGATAAGATTTTCATTTATAACTTTACCCTTCTATGTTAAATGATTCCTTTTTATATTAAAAAAAGATAAGTATTAAAGGCCCCTATTTTTATTTTTATTTTCCACTTAATGGATGTAAATATTATAACCTATTCTAACAACCAATGCGACAAGCAATGTGATGATATACCTAATGAGATGACAAACCAGGTCACAATATGAGCTCGAAACTTCATGAAAGTACTAGATCAACTGGATCATGTTTTGAATAATATGTTTAATAATTTAGAAAAACCTACTTCTACTAAGAAATATCAAGTTATGTTAGAATTTTTTATATTAAAAACGACTCATATATTTAGTGAATGTTTTAATCCTCTCATCACAGAATAATAGATTAACTCTATTATGAATATATTCTTTATCCTCCAATTCTTAAAAGAAGAGAAAGTTGTGTTGGTGGTCTATAATTTTTATGAGGAAGCTGATAAATGGTGTAAAATTATAAAAACGAATGATGTTTAAGGAGTAAATGGATTCCATTGAATGGGACGAATTCAAGAAAATATTTTCAATAAATATTTTTTCCTAAACTCTTTGTCTTAAGATGAAGAGGGAGTTCCTCAGTCTAAATAAAAAGGAAGATGAGTCTAGTAGAGAATATGTGATGAAGATAATATTTTCATACATTTTATAACATAATTAAATTTTTATAATCCCACTATAGTGTTATTTTTTGGGAAATCATCACATTTTTAGGTTTTTGTGGTATTTTGTTATTAATTGCAAAATTACTTAATTTTGGATTTTAACTGTTTTATTTTTATTATGTATTTCAGCCATAAAATTTTATAAATTAATTGAAAATAAAAATTCCTTTTTAGTATTTCTAATATATATTTTTAAATTAATTGTATTAGACTAAAATCTGAATTCATTATTTGGATGCCCAAAACTTGCTCACAGTCCGGGCCTTGAAAACTGTGCATAAATCTGGAAACATTTGAATATGCGCCTATATCTCCAAGTGTTTAGGCCCAATGAAACTAAAATTCTATAAGGAGATAAATAAGGAGTGGGGTAATAGATTCATTAACTTTGTACATGCTTGATTCTATATCCTTAAAGGTCATAATGGCATTGGATACTAGAGAATTTGAATACTAAGAGTCATCTGTATAGACTTAATTTCGTAGAGTAAATCTACAATAACTCCTTGATCTGATGGACAATCAAGCTCAAATATTGTGGGTGAACGTATGAGAAAAAGTGTAACAAATTTAAATAATACCTAATTCCCAAATTCATATATTTAATGTGTCACCAAGGCTCTAACATCTAGTGTAAGAAATTGGATTCCAAAATTCTCACCACTTTTCTCTATAAATTGTAACCTCCTCTCCCTTTATGAAGGATAACCAATTTCAAGGGGAAAGGTTGAGTTTTTTATGTAATATTTCATAAGTTTTTTATTATATATTATTTAACCTTTCTTCTTCATATCTTCTTATTCCATTTATTCTTTTATGTGTTTCTCCCACTATGTATCCTTCTCAACTCCATAAAAACAGTGAAAAAACCTTAGTGCTTGTTTGAGGGAGGGAATCGTGATTTAATTGAGTTTCATGTGATTTAATTGTTTTTTCATTATTTAATTAAAGTGATTTTGATGATGGTTGAAATGATTGTGGTGAGGGATCTCCATGTTTTCTCTATCATCTAAATTTTTATTCTCCTTTATCAATCATCCTTCCCTTTACTATTTGTTTCATGCAAATAGTGGGGCATGAAATGAGTAGTGATGGTCATATTGTAGGTTAAGGGAACATCATAAGCGCATTGGTGGGTGTACCCCACTTTAATTTTTAGTATTAACAACGATCAATTTGAGACCCGTCATGATAATAAAACACCAGATCTTTAGAATAGAACGAAGAATGAAAAAAAGAAAGAGGGGAGTCCTGGAACCTTAGATAGGATCATCATATGTTGGTTATAATTAATTTAATTAATTGATAAGAATTACCTTGATGGAATTATTTCTTCATTGATGTTTCCAGTCACGATCTGATGTGATCCATCGCTACGTCATAGAATCCAAGTGTAGGATTCCTCTAGTAGTAATCCACACATGCTCCACGTATCTCTGGATTTCGTCGAAGGAATATTCAGGTGCTAGCATGGAAGAGCCTTTACTTGTGATGTCCACCTTCGATTGCCTTGATCCGGTGGAGGTGGATCTCTCTCTCGCAGCTTGAGAGCATTCTTGGTGGAAAAGAAATTCTCTCTTGGCTTGAGATCTTTTCCAAATCCATTGTGCACAACTCCAAAAAATGGCTAGGCTAATGAGAAATATATAATTGGGATTTTTAATTACATAGAATAATACAATGAATTAATTACCTAGAAGCATTTATTCATTTCATTTAATTCTTAGTAATACCCCATGTCTTAATAATATCAGTTGACTATTATTATTAATTGACATGCACCCAGTGAATTATACTTATTATTATTTAATTAAATAAATAATATTATTTCTCATAAATTCCCATAAAAAATACACTACGTGTATATTTAATATACACGACATGTACTTTTATTTTTCCATATTTATTTATTTCCTTTACCACATTTATTAGACCTTGAATAATGGCTATTTATTTTTAAATTAAATATCATTGCATTACTCGCTAATAAATATATTATTATTCTCTTGAATAACTAGTGTCAAAATAAATGTGATCAGGCATCCTTAAATAATTATTAAACCAAAATTGGGAATAATCTGTATTTAACTTTTTAAATTAATATTTAACTAAGATACTTGGACAAACTTAGTGTGTGACCCTCTAGGCCTCTTTCTCAGTTCCATTAGGCGGAGCCTGCCTAAATTACAAGGTTAGCATCTAGCAACACTCTAAGGAACCCATAGTGAAATAAGTTAATGCTGCAATGATGTGTCACCTCCTACAAACACTTACCGTGTAATATAATCCCTTTGTCTCGATATCTCAAATCAAGCGGGTTGCATGCTAGCGCCATCAACCCATTTTCTTGTTTATTATTTCTTTGACTTACCAGAATTGAAATCACCCATTCCTTACCATGGCCATTGATTTATTTAGGATATATCAATTTCATCAAATGGACTGAGCTATCTACTTCCGTTATTGAACAGAAGGGACAAATCCTTTCTCGCATTATCTATTAATATAGTGTTACTAATGATGCACCCAACGTATCCTACCTCGCTGCAAATAGTGTGTCATCATAGTTTTTGTCAATAAATCTAAGTGCACAAGTTGTAATATCCATTAATAACAATATTAAAGTCTAAGGACCAATACACACATCCGTAGATAAGAGCATACAATGACACTATAAAATGTGTATTTCTTACTAGTTGGTCTCATTATCATAATATCCTTTTAGATATTACCAAGGATGCACACCATGAGAAGGTGCCTCAAAGTTTTTTGAGTCCTCACCTCTAATGGCCTGTATTATTTGTGTCCCTCAAATAACATCATCCGGCCATAAAACACATATTCATTAACAGTGTTATGGAACTTCCGAGTTCTCATCATAGCAGGGATCCACTATGACCCTTTAATGCAACAACTATCCTTAGGACATTATCACATGCATTGTCACGAAGAATAATAATCAAGATGTGATAAGGTATTTATTAATGAATAAAATCAAAAGTAGTTTGTTCTAGGACACCAACTCCAACACATATAAGAGTTAACATAGATAAATTTAGGAATATAATTGACCAATATTCATAGATATTGATATGGGGTGATGATAATTAAAATGAGAATGTGAGTTGTGATATTTATTGATCACCTCATTAAGTCGAATATTGAGAAACAATTTTGAATGATGATTTCAATCACCAGGACCTCCTAAGAACATTTTACTTCCTTATTTCTTATAAAAATATTCTATACTGAATTTTAATTTATGTGTTTAGAATATTTATATTTCATGAATTTCAAATCCCCCAATATATAAGTTAAGTTGTTTTTATATTATTCAGTTTGTGATAGTGATAATAGGAATTCAGTGTGTTGTAAGAGACCACCTTATGATTGAACCCAGGGTGTTCCACTATGGTTAATTCTTAGTAAAATAAGAATGTAATTGAATATCGTTTCACAAAAAACCTCTATCATAATTTTTTTTCATTTACATGGACTCTAAGCACTTACACACATTATTTTTTATAAAAACAAATATTTTAAAATTTTAAAAAAAGAGTTTCATTGGATATAATTGTTTATTTAGGTCATGGATTACATCAATGATTTTTATATAAATGGTATAGTACTTAAATTTATATAAGGGACGAATATTTGAATATTCAATTACTAGAAAATTCACAAAAAATGGAAAAAAATTCCTTCTTGATTGAATATAATTTCAAAGTTCTTGAAAAAAACGATCAAGATGGTAGTGTCACTGGGTGATGAAGTTGAAGAAGTTAAAGTCCTATGGATTGAATAGAAATAATGAAAAGATGAAGAGAATTAAATGGTTGTTCAACCCAAATTTCAAGAATAAATTTTGGATTTTTAAGAAAGACTTGAAGATCCACCTCCCTCTCCAAAAAAAGAATTTACAGTTTCCCAACAAACAAAAAATGATTTTGAAACTAAAAGTTTTGAGGGAGATTTAATTTCATAACCTTATTTTCATTAAATTATTATTAATTCTAAATTTCAAACTAATCTCCCTTGTTATTATTTTTTAGACTCATCACCACTACTACATGGCCTTTTTAAATAAGAAGAAGAAGTTTCATGTGTTGAGGATATAATAGAGGAGCCAATTGAGTTGTATAATGGTGCATCGAAGATGATGACACAAAATAAGAAATCCTTGTGGAATAATTTTTTGAACTTGAACTAGAAGGGAATCCAAATACCATTCCACTAATTATACTAATATTAGATACTATTACTCCATCTGAAAAAATTGAGAGAATCCCTTTATTCCTTTCTCTCCCCCTATGAAACTTAATTTTTCTCTTCTATCTCTTTTGGGGGTTGGGGATTTTTTTATTTTCATTTGGGGTCTTCACTCCTGGACTCTACTCATGGATATTTGGAGAAATAAAATATGGGTTTTTATAAGCAAGAAACCCTACCCACCTTTGGATTGGGGTTAAACCAATGTAGCTGTCTGACTAGGGGAAATAAAAACCTATCACCCACATGGGGGTCCAAACCATGTTCTATCATATTTTCCCTTCCTCTTTATTTTTCTTTCTTTTTCAAATTATTTTATTTATTTCATGAATTCTAGGTTCAAAGTTTTAAAATCTAGGAGATTAACTCAAACATACCACTAAAAAATAAGGCTAGGTTTTACTTTTCTTTCTAATTGGTTTTTCCACCCATATAATTATTTTTATTGAGATGAAATAAGGGTTAGTGAAATATGAGTATGGGGGGAGTGTCAACCTTCTTAGTTTTTTTGAAATATTTTCATATTTTTTTTTAATTTTTTAAAAACCTTGACCATCAATGAATATTAATATCATTTTTTATAATATAATGTATTTTTTTTAAAAAAATTGGGTACAACTGCAAAAGCGGCACACGACACAAAGAATAAAATTACAGTAAATCACAAGCCCGGGGACTTGACCCCGCGACCTGCCCCTCACCCCACCCAATCCCTTACCACCCCACCACCAATGGTGGGGATAATATAATTTATTTTGATATTATTGAAATTATTTTTGAAAAAATGTATTTTAAATTATTATAGATGTGAATTTGTTTCCTTGAATTGAATTTTCAATCATTTTTATGAGTTTGACCATTTTTTGAAATCCATGCCCATGAAAAAAATGACTCAAAATATTTTTCTAGTCAATTGAGGTATTCTAATCCATTTCCTAAAACCCAAACTTTATTGAGAGAAACTTGGATTTTTTGTGAGAACCAGAACCTATGATTTTTTTTATTTCAAATCATTGGACTTCTTGGAATGTTTTTGACATGATTGAAGAAATTATTTAGCCTTATACATATTAATTGAGACCCAAATTTAAAAATTTACTTAATTATCCTTTAGAATCCATTAATTTACTTATAGGTTTAAGCCACATTATAAGCTAATTTTTCCTTAACTACCATCAATATTGGTATTTTTTCATGGATATTTTAAGTTTGAGTGTGATGGAAGGAACTTTAATGCGTGTTCTTTTGGATGTGTTTTATTTTTGGGTGGTGTAAAGTGTGTGTAATTTTTTTTTGTAGTTTTTAATGATATATTTGGTCATGATTCCTAATTACATTATACATCATTTGTTTCATCTAGTTCTCCTTCATAAAAAATAAAAAAAGAAAAGAAAAGAATATAAAAAGAAAATATAGAGATGAACTTGAATTTTTCATTGTAATTTTTTTATGACTCCTGAACCTCTCAAAAATCAGGGTCATGAATTTTCATTTTTTCATTTTATTCAATTTTCAGATCATTCTCCTTGAAAAAAAATAAAAAAAAAGAAAGAAAGAAAACAACTAAATTTTTGCCTTTCTGGGAATTTAAAAAAATATAAACAGAAAAAATGAGAATTTGGATAAAACCATTCATTGTAATAATTTCATGGATCATGTAAAATGTAAATAATAGGGTTTGGTTTTGTATTTCAAATTTTCAAGGAAAATTGAGTAATTTTCATCCTATATTTTCACTTGATTATTCATGAATTATACTTAAGATTCAAACCTCCTCTTTCCGACCAAATCTTTTAAAATTAATTTTCCCATAAATCATATGCCACAAAATAAACCTAGAAAAAGAAATCATGCATGAAAATATTTTCATGTTTCACTCTATTAAGAAATGATAATTTTCACAACCTTATGGTGATACATGCAACTTCTAAGTCTGAGCATAGCTCTAGATTCAATTCTTATTGAGTAAAGAGTGATATAAAATTCAATGTAAGGTAGGTTGGGATTGGGAAATGAATAGATTTTTTATGTTGAAAAAATTTAAATGTGGGGAACGAAAATTAGGGGAATTTTTTTTCATATAGGATACATGATAGATTTTTCTTTTGGAAAAGATCAAGGATGTTTTATTATTTTTGATTATTGTGTGGATTTTTATTTGTATATATTATGATTTCCTAGGATTGCAATGGTTAAGTGAGGGGGAGTGATAAATATATTTTTTAATACATTTTATACTATAACTAAATGTTTATAATCCCACCATAGTTTTATTTAATGGGGAATCATCAAAGTTTTAAATTTTTGTTATATTTTGATCTTAATTGCAAAAAAAGTGCATGATTTTGAATTTTAACTATTTTAGTTTTATTCAACATTTCTACCATAAATTTTTATCCACTAATTTAAAATATAAAATTCATTTTTTAGGATTTATAACCTAATATGATTTATTTTATTTTTCTATACAAAAAGATCAATCCATCATATGGAGGCCCAAAACCATCTTATAATTTCGCCATAAAACATGTGCATGGATCTGAACACATTTGAATATATGCCTATATCCCAAAGTGGTCCTGCCAAATGAAGCTAAAATTAAATAAGGAGATAGATAAAGAGTGGGGATAACAACTTCATTAACTATTTTTGTGCATTATTCTACTTCCTAAAAGGAAATAATGGCATGGGAAGTTGGAGGATTAGAATATGAAGGGTCACTTGGATAAAATTAAATTTTTAGAGTAAATATACCATAACTTTTAAATTGGTTGTCAATGAAGATCATTTTTTTGGGTGAACATTGGATCAAAATTTAAACCACTTTTAAGAGTACACAATTCCCAAATTTATCTATTTAATGTGTCACCAAGTCTCTAACATCCAACATATAAAATTGGAGCCAAAATTTCTCACCCCTTTTCTCTATAAATTGTAACCTCCTATCACTTTACCAAGGATAACCAATTTTAAGGGGGAAGGTAGAGTTTTTTTGCTAAAATAGTTCATAATGTTTTTATTATATATTATTTTATCTTACTTCTTCATATATTCTTCTTAAATTTAATTTTTATGTGTTTCTCCCACTATGTTCCCCTCTCAATTCCACAAAAAAATGGAGAACTAACCTCAACGCATGTTCGAGGGATGGAATTGTGATTTGATTAATTTTCACGTGCTTTAATTATTTTTTATTTATTAAATTTTGTGAAATTTTATGATGGTTAAAATGATTATCGTGAGTGGTTTCCCTGTTTTCTCCATCATCTAAATTCTTTTTCTTATTTATCAATCATCATTCCCTTCTTAATTTGTGTCATGTATACGATGGAGCATGACATGAGTAGTGATGGTCAGTAAAGAGATATACTAGATGACATTAGTAATAAAATTTCACCATATTTATAAGTCTCAGTATGGGGTGATGAAAAATAAAATGATAGGTGAGGTGTGATAGGACATGATCATATCATTGAGTAGAATATTGAGAACTCTTTTTGAACAATGCTTTCAATCACCAAGACCTCCCAAGAACATTTCCCTTAATTATTTATTCTAAAATAATTATGTATTAAAATTTTCATTTTTATATTTATAATATTTATATTTCATTCATTTCAAATCCCTCCATATATATTATTTAAGTTAGTTTTATATTAGTTAGTTTATAATAGTGATAATAGGAATTTAGTGTGTTGTAAGTTACCTCATTGTGATCGACCCTAGCGTGTGACACTATGGTTCATTCTTAAAAAAAATAAGAATTTAATTTGAATAGTGATTCATGAAAAATATTTATCATCAATTTGGAACCACTTATGGGGATTCCAAGCACTTATGAAAACTATTTTTCATAAAAAACTAAAAAATAAAATATTTTAAAAAATATAAAAAGAGTTTTATTACATATCATTATTCCTTTAGGTCATGGATTAATTCATTTATTTTTCACATACATGTACCAATACTAACATGTACAACATGGAGGAATTTATAAAGATTCAAATTCTATAAAATAAAAAAAAATGTAACAAAATGCCTTAGTTATTGAAAATAATTTCAAATTTCTCAAAAATGGTAATAAGATGGTAGTGTCACTGGCTGCCCAAGTTAAAGAAGTTACATTAATATTTATGGAATGGAAAAAAAGAAAATATTAATATAATTAAATGGTCATTTCACCTATATTTCAAGAATTAATTGGTGATATTGAAGCAAAACTTGAAGATACACTTCCCTCCCTAAGAAATAAATTTACAACTGCCTTGATAAAGGAAAATGAGTTTGAAGCTAAATGTTTTGATGGAGATTTAAAAACCAAACCTTATTTTCATTCAAGTATTATTAATTTTGAACTGAAAAACTGATCTCCCTTATTCTGATTTTGTAGATTTAGAACCACTGCTGTAAGACCTGGTTAAAAAAGAAGAAGAAGTTCCCTATGTTGAGGAGAGAATAGAGGATCTAGTTAAGTTGTACATTAGTGCATTTGAGGATTATAAAAAAAATAAATACTTGAGGATTTATTTTATGATAATTAATCAGAAGGGAATCTACATACCATTATACTATCTTTACCACCAGTGGACATTACTCCTCTTTATGAAAAAACAAGAAGCACACCTATATTCTTTTCCCTCCGCTTTTAAAACTTAAATATTCACTTCCATAACTTCTAAGGATTGGGGAATTTTTTATTTTTTTAGGGATACTCAATCCTATAATATACACATGGATGTTGGGAGAAATAAAATATTATGGTTTTAAGCAATAAACCCTATCCACATTTTTATTGGGGTTAATCCATTACAACTATATAACTAGGGGCAGTAAAAACCTATCACCCAAATGTGGGTCCAAACCTTGTTCTATCCTCATTTCCCTTCCTCTTTATTTTTTATTATTTGTCTTACGATTTTCTTTATTTCATTATTTCAAGGATCAAAGTGGTAAAATCTAGGAGCTTAAATCAAATATGCCACTAAAACATATTGTCAGGTTGTATCTTCCATTCTCATTTGGTTTTTTATAATATATATATATATATATATATATATTATTGATCAGAAATGAGGTATAATGAAATCTGAGTGTGGGAGGAGTGTCAACCTGCTTAGTTGTTTTTTTACTATTTTTATTTTATTTTTAATTATTTAATAACCTTTATAATAAATTAATATTCTTATCATTTTTCACACTCCAATTTATTTTGAGATGATTGAAATGATTTTTGAAAAAATGCATTTTAAATGATTGTTGATGTGAAAATGTTTTCCTAGAATTGGATTTTCAAGCATTTTTATGAGTTTGACCAATTTTTGAAATCCATTCCCATGAAACACTATCTCAAAATATATTTATAGTCCTATGATGTATTCTAATCCATTTTTATATATTCTTTATAATACCCACACTTTCTTGACTGAAACATGGATTTTGTGTGAGAACCAAAACTTGTGAGTTTTCTCTTTAAAATCTCTAGACTTCATAGAATGTTTTTGACATATTTGAGGAAATTATTTTACTAGATAAATATTACTTGAGACCCAAATTTACATCTTTACTTTATTAGCCTTTCCATGAATTTAATTATAGGTTTAAGCCACATTACAAGGCAATTTTTCTTTACCTACCCGGGCTCTTGGTATTTTTGCATGGATATTTCATGTTTGAGTATGGATGGAGGACCTTTCGTGTGTGTTATTTGGGATGTGTTTCATTTTAGGTTGGTGTGAGGTGTGTATAAATATTTTGGGAAGTGATGAATGGGTTAATTGGGCATGATTAAACATTCCATTATGCTTTATTTTTTTCATTGGTTTATCCTTCAAAAAATTAAAAAAATAGAAAAAGAAAAAATGGATATGAGATTGAATTTTTCATTATAATTTGTTTTGTGTCTCGTGTAACACACAAAAATTAAGAGAATGGATTATAATTCATTAATTGTATTAAATTTTAAACTCATCCTCCATGAAAAAATGGAAAAAATAATAAAATAAAGTTGTGCCTTTCTAGATCTTAAATAAAAGAAAAATAGAAAAAAAGATAATTTGGATGAAAGAATTCATTATAATTATTTTATGTCTCATGTACCAAATAAAAAAGGGGGTGATATTATGTTTTACATTTTCAAGGGGAATTTAGTAAGGTTCATTCTATGTTTTCACTTTATTATTCATGCATTGTACTTAAGAGTCAAACCTCAACTTTCCGACCTTAAATATTTAAATAATTATTCCCACCAATACTAAGATAATAGATTAACATGAAAAATGAAATCATGATTGAAAATAATTTCATTTTTCACGCTTCATAGAAATTATAATTTTCCATACGATTTACAAGTATGATCATAACTTCGGATTCAAATTCTCTTGAGTGAATAGTGACACAAAATTCACTAGGAGGTAGGTTGTAATAGAGAAATGGATGGAATTTTTAGGTTAAAAAATTTTAAATGTGAGGAATGAGAATTAAAGGTATTTTTTTTTCATATAGGAGACATGATGGAATTCTTATTTGGAAAAGATAATGGATGTTTTCTAATTTTTTGATTATTGTGTAGATTTTGATTTAGATATATGATGATTTATCAAGATTGGAATGGTTAAGTTTGGGGGAGTGATGAAGCTAATAATTTCATACATTTTATACGAGAATTAAATGTTTATAATCCCACCATCATGTTATTTTATTGGAAATCATTACATTTTTTTTTGTTTTTGTGGTATTTTGAGCTTAATTGCATAAATGGATTAATTTTTTATTTTAAAATGTTTTAATTTTATTCAGTATTTCAGAAATATAATTTTATCCACTAATTGAAATTGTAAATTTTTTTTTATATAGGATTTATAACATATTTTTCTTTTTTTAATTATATTGGACTCAAAGCTCCATCCATCATTTGGAGGTCCAAATATAGCTCACAATCTGAGACTCAAAAACTATGCATAGAACTGGACACAGTTGAATATGGGCCTATATCTAGAAGTGGACCAGGAAAATGAAGATAAAATTTTAAAAGGATATATAAAATGATGGGGGGGGGACTTAATTAACTATGACCAAGCTTTATTTTTCCTCATTAATATACATAATGGAATGGGAAGTTAGAGCATTGGAAAACAAAGAGTCACCTGGACATAAATAATTATTCGAAGTAAATATACTATAACTCCTTCATCTAGTGGCCAATCAAGCTCAGATTTTGGGGGTGGAAGTGGGAGAATAAATTAGAACAAATTTAAAGAATATATAATTCCCCATTTTGGGAATTTAATGTGTCACTAAGGCTCTAACATCAAGTGGACAGAATTGAAGCCAAAATTTCTCACCCCTTTTCTCTATAAATTATCACCACCTATCCCTTTACAAAGGATATCCAATTTCATGGGGAAAAGGAGTTGTTTTGTTTCTGTTATAGTTTATAATATTTTTATTATAAGTTAGTTTATCTTTTTTTTCCATATATTCTTATCCCTTTTTTATGTGTTTCTACAATCGTGTTCCCTTATCAACTCCACAAAAATGGAGAACTAACCTCAGTACTAGTTGGGAGGGAATGGTTATTTTATTGATCTTCATATGCTTTAATTAATTAATTATTTATTCAATTCTGTGAATTTTTATAATGGTTAAAATTACTACAGTGATCGATCACCCCATTTTCTCCATCATCTAAATTCTTCTTAGGGTTTATCAATCATCATTAAATTCACTATTTGTGTTGTGGATATGGTAGATTATGGCATGAGTAATGATTGTTAGAAAAGAGGTCACTTAGAATAATTTTTGAAGATAATTTCCACATATTCAGAGGTATCAGTATGGGGTGATGAAAATTTAAATTATTAGGTGAGGTGTGATAGGTCTTGATCACCTCATTGAGTTGAATACCAAGATCCAATTCTAAAAAATGATTTCCATCACCAGGACATCCTAAGAACAATTTTCTTCTTTCTTTATTTTAACATCATTCTATATTTCATTTTCATTTATATATTCATAATATTTATATTTCATGAATTTCAAATCCCCCACATATATTAGTTATGTTATTTTTATATTAGTTAGTTTTCAATAGTGACAATAGGAATTCAATGTGTTGTAAGAGACCTCTTTTTAAAAAAACCTAGGGTGTTCCACAACAGTTCATTCATAGGAAAAAAGAATTTAATTTAATGGTGGTTCACAATAAACCATTATCACCAATATGATACAAATATCACAAGTAATTCATTATATACTGTCGAATTTTTCATATGCATTGAAATTAAGGTGGATAGATTCTTTACTAGTATAAAACCAACTCTACAAATAGTATTAGAAATTCAAAACTTTGATAGTTAGGAACCTTTAAAGTTGAGATGGATATCAGGAATTCTCAGTGGTCTCAAGGGACTGGAGACAAGAAATATAATATAGAATTCACTTCAAGAGGGCCAACAAAAAAATATCTTGTAGGAAAGAAAACCTATCATCCCACTTTTCAAAAGTGTGGGAAGAAGCATCCTAGAAACTACCTAAGGGGAATGAGGTGTTTTATGTGTGGAAAAGAGGGGAACCAAGATAATAAATGTTGATGTAAAATGAACAAACCCACTAATGATGAAGTCAAAATAAAAGTTTAGATGAAAACTATACCTATTGTACAGTGATTTAACTACAAGGAACATGGGAATTATGTGAATCAATACCCTAAAACAAGGGTTGTCAGATGAAATCAATGAATACAACCTCTAAGGGATAAAGGAAGGGAATATTCTATCACTATTGTTGGGGTGGAACCCGAAAATTATGTGGTGATAGGTATGATGATTATTAATTCAAGAATAGGGAACATACTATTTGATTATGATTCAACACATTCTTTCATATATTTTAATTTTATTAGAACTATTCAAATACCACCTGAAAATATGAAAGTTGACATATGTGTGAGAAAATAAAATGGGGAAATTATTTCATCTAAAGTATATAACTCATCCCCGATTAATGTTTGTGGACCGAACCTTCCAAAAAAGGATTTATTATATTGGTGTAGTTTGATTATTTATTGGTCACAGATTTAATATCTTTATACAAATAAAACATAAACTTTTGGGAGAGGAATACCACCCTTCACATTCCAAGGAATCCTGCAATTATGTAAAAATGTGAGTTGGAGGATGAATCTCCTTTAGAATCATTAATTCATGTGTAGATATTATTTTAATATAAACAAGAATATCTTGATAAAATGATTGACACAAATGAGAGGATCATGCTTGAAGACATGCCCATTGTGAGGTACTACACTGATGTGGTCCTTGAATAATTTTCTGATCTTATTTTTGACTAAGAGGTTGTGTTCTCAATTGAACTTATACCTATGTCTCTACCGATATCAAATAAAACTTATAAAATAATCATCATTGTGTTGGAAGAATTAAATAATTAGTTACAATACAATCTAGACAAGGGTTTCATATGCCTGTGTGCTTCACCATGGGGTGTGACGG
Organism: Viscum album; assembly: GCA_963277665.1. Classification (NCBI taxonomy): domain Eukaryota; kingdom Viridiplantae; phylum Streptophyta; class Magnoliopsida; order Santalales; family Viscaceae; genus Viscum; species Viscum album. The sequence continues at coordinate 1,065,649,444 of OY728162.1, forward strand.
TCCTCTTTGTCAAGAAGAAGGATGGATCAATGTGCCTATGCATTGATTACTAGGATCTAAAAAAATAGTGATTAAAAACAAGTATCCTAATCCATGGATAGATGACTTGTTTGATCAACTGCATGGGTATAATTATTTCTATAAGGTGAAATTTTTTGAAGGATATAACCAATTAAAGGTGAAGAAAGAAGATATTCCCAATACTGCCTTCTGGACAAGGTATGGAAACATTAGTTCATAATGATTCCATTTAAACTAAAAAATTATCCTACAATATTCATGGACATAATGAATAGAGTCTTTAGATATTACTTCGACAAATTTGTGATAGTATTTATAGATTATATTTTGATATACTCCAACAGAAAGGATGATTATGAGGAGAATTTTAATAATGTGCTAAAGACTTTGAAAAGGGAGAAAATATATGAAAAGTATAAAAAATGTGTGTTCTGGATGGAGGTAGTATCATTTTTTGGACATATTGTCACCAATAAAGGGATATCTATAGACCCTTCTACTATAAAGATAATTAAGGATTGACCTAGATCAACATATATATTAGAATCCATTGTTTCCTTAGTCTAGAGGGGTATTACCGATTATTTGTGAATAAATTCACATGATTTTAAAACCCACTAACCAAGCTAACTTGAAAGAGAGTAAAGTTTTTATAAATTAGTGAATGTGAAGAATTATTCAATGAGTTAAAAAATAGGCTTATCACTGAACCAATTTTCACACTTCCCATAAGTAGGGAACTCTTAGTGGTATACAATGATGCGTAAAATAAGGACTTAGGATGTGTACTAATACTGAATGATAAAGTAATAACCTACCCCTCTAGGCAGCTAAAAGATCAAGAGAAAAACTATCCCACACATGATCCGGAGTTGGAGGTTGTGATATTCTCATTGAATATCGAGTGGTATTATGTCTATGGGGAGAAGTGTGATATATATATACTGATCAAAAGTGCCTAAAATATATATTCACATATAAGGAGCATAATATGCACCAATGAAGATGGTTATAGATCATCAAGGATTATGAATGATCAATCCACTACCATCCTGGTAAATAAAATAAAGTGGAAGAACCTATAAGTAGAAAGGATCCTTCAACTTTATCAATGATGATAATTGAGAAGGATCCAATATTCTTGGACTTATAAAGGATATACATGGGAATAATAAGATAAATAACATCATCATTACTTTCTCAAATGATTTCTCAACCCTCCCTTATGGAGAAGATAAAGGGTGTTTAAAGAAATTATGTGGAAATTTAAAAGAAGGTGTAATCTATTAGGAATGGGAAATCCTAAGAGTTCAAAATTGATGAGTAAGGAGTTGTAAGATTTGTGTCATGACTATGTGTACCATAAAATCACGAGATAAAGAGGGGGATTTTGAATTATTCACATAGCTCGACCTTATACATCCACCTAGGAAGCACAGATTTGTATCAAAATCTCTAATAACATTATAGGTGGGAGGATATGAAAAAAGAGATAATTGAATATGCATCAATGTGCCTAGTATGTTAGCAAGTGAAGGATGAAAGGAAAATATCTAAGGGGATGATGCAACCATTACCATTACTTATATAGAAATGGGAAAACATCATCGTGGAATTTCTCATTATAATTATAAAGACATCCATAGGACATAATGATATACGGGTTGTTATAGATCATTTCACAAAGACAAATCCTTTTATTGAAATTTGAGAAGACTTCTCACTCGATCAGATCACATGGATATACATCAAACAAATAGAGAGTTTTCATGGAGTACCATTATCAATTGTATCTGATCGAGATATGGTATATTCCTCCAAGTTCTAGAGATGTATCCAAAATGCACTAAACACTGAGATGAACATTAGTAGGGATTATCACCCTTAAACTAATGGCTAGTATAAGTGGACCATTAAGATACTAGAATACATATTGATAAAATTTTCAATGGAATTTAAAGTGGGGTGAGATAAACATATTACACTGGATGAGTTATCTTACAAAAATAGTTTCCACTCAATCATCTAAATGGAAGAATATAGAACCCTTTATAGGAATAGATGTAGAATACATATTTTCTGGGATAAATTTAGTGAATATAATTTGTTGGGACAAGAAATGGTTGAGGAAATGGAAGGAAAGGTGAAGACCATTCAACGACACTTGAGGGCTGTCTAAAGTTGATAGAAGATCTATGTCGACAATCGTCAATGGGCCTAGATATTGAGGTTAGGGACACCTTATTCCTCTACATACCTCCATGGAAGAGAGTAATGGGATTTAGGAATAAGGGAAAGCTATGTCTTAGGTATATCATTTTCTTTGAGATTCTTGATTACATCAAAGATGTGGCATATCGACAACCTATTACACCAACCATGTTGCAAGTATATGATGAATTCCTTGTATCCCTCCTGAGGAAGTAGATATTAGATCCATAAAATATACTAAATTCAAATGTGGTATAACAAGAAAATGATATCTCTTATAAATAGAAGCCAATGAAGTTCTTAGACCATAGATATAGTTTCCTATGCAACAAGACCATTCACCTGGTTAAAGTATTATAGAGGAACCACAAATATAAAGAGGTGAAATGGGAACTATAGGAAGGGATGCAGGAGAAGTAACCTCACATTTTTTCACCTTAGTATGTAAAATGAAAATTTGATGGAAAATTTCCATAAGGAGGGAGAATATAACACAATGATATTTTTTTTATTAAACATTTATTTTTATATAATTTAATTTATTCAATATATTATGTTGTATGAAGCATTGAGTTTAAACTAACCATGATATACTCTGAAAATATTATTATTTTAACACGAAAATTTTATCCTAGTCATTGAATTTGAGGGTAAGAATAGAAATAACTATATTATGAAATATATTAATACTTGGGAAATAAAAACTTAATTTTTCATAAATATGTCTTCTTAGAAAGATGATTTTATTACTTTTTGTGATAAAATAAATATATTTCATTTTTTCACTTTTATAAAATTTATTTGGAAAAATAAACTTCATTTTTGAATTCATCATTCCAAAATTATCTTATGATAATTTTTTGGGAATTTTATAAAAAGATTGAAATTTTCATGAATATTAAAAAATATTGATTTATATTGAAAATTGTATATTATTTTAAAACATTAAATTATATTTTTGAATTGTTTTAAAATTTAATTATTTCCTTTTTATTATATATAATTTAATTTTTTTCTTTGAAATGAATTTTATACATGAATTTAGTATAAAAAAATTTTATACTTAAAAAGTGAATTTTTTAGAAAATTTTTTTTTCATTGCATATTTATGGTTTAATTTAAAATTAAATTACCCCACTTCTATGTTTTCAATTTTGAAAAAACGGATTCAATGTTTGGAATCATGGGGTCAAAATGTTTTAAATAGACCCCTTTTATTTTTGTTTAATATAAATAGTAAATGTGATAAAATTTATTATCTTGGTAAAGAGTAAAACATGTTAATATAGATTAAAAATAATTAATAATTCCATATATTTTAATTCTATTTCTTATTTTATGAGTTTAGTTTTACCCCTAATGCCTAAGGTTCGACATTTATGTATTTAATGTAAATTTTCCATTAAAATGACATAGATATTAATAAAATCAAAAAAAGTGACAAAATATCACACTCTTATTTAAAATAAGTATAATATTTTTAATTTGAGGATAAAAGAGGATTTTTTTGACTATAAATATTTTTGGAAATATATAATATTTATCTTTATCATGGTAATTTATTTATAAGTTTTATAAATTAAATAATTACCCTAAATTCTTACACAATACTGATGCAATAATTATTTAATTAAAATAAAAATTTTAAAAAAGATATTAAAAATATTAAAAGTAAGATAATTTGTGACATTTAGGGTGATAAAAAAATTATTTATATTCCCATGAAAATTTAGTGATAAAAAATAGTTTTTTTCTTGAATTTTACATGTTTTATTGTTGTTTTTAAAAGTCAAAGTAGTGAATAGTATAAAAATTCGTAATAATGATATTTTATGATATTAATATTTTTAAAATTATTTCAAAATAATAAAAATACTAAAAAACACAAAGTGATTATGATATGATATAAAATTTCATTAATCAGACATTTATGAACAAATTTACACCATATAAGTAAAAATTAGAAACTTTTTATATTGAAAAATTTGTTACCACATTTAAAATTAAAATAGGTTAACTAAGGGTTAATCAAAATGATAAGGTTTAAAATAAAAAAACATTTCTAAATTTTATTGTTTGATAATATTAAAAACTTATATTATCTTATATTATATTCCATAACCATTTGGTGGTATTTTGATAGAAAATGAATTTATTATAATTTAATCTTTTGAGAAATTTCAAAAACAAACCTCTCATCCCTTTATAAATTACACCACTCACAACCCCCTTTTCTCAGCACATAAAATAATTGAAGCTTTCAGAATATCTGAAAATATCTCTCCTACCCACTATCCCTATGCCCATGTTCTTCTGGTCACACCAAAATACCAATTCCAAGTTCCTTAAGGGATCCTACAAGGAAATGATATTTAAGAAATTTTTTTATTAAACCACATATCTTAATTTATTTTGATCTTATACCATCTTCTAACCTAATCCATAAATAAAATAATAATAACTATAATATATTGTATATATTAGAATGTTATATTGATGATGAAATATTTTTATCTGGAAATATTTTCTCATCTCATCTTATTTAATTAAAGGAAACCATTGTCTAAATTATGACGATTAACTATCTCCATGGATAATGAGTCTTAGTTTTTCATTACCACTATAAGTATAATCATAAAACTATAATTATTGTGAAGTAAGATTTTAATAATTATATTATAACTTATTCCATTTTCTAGAATTTTTATATCTATATAATATTGAATAAAACAAAACTAGTTCGTGATGGATGGAAAAACTACAAAAATAAACCAAACATTTGTCATTAATGTTTTATCAAAGGAATCATCATAATGTTAGAAATTAAAATGATATATGGGAACATTTAAACTTTTTTTAAGTGTATGTATACTATTTAATTTAATTTTTTCAAAATTATTCCCATTTGATAAGAACTTTAATAATTATACACAAGTGAAACCACCATAAACCAAGAAATGAAAACCCACAAAATGACGAAATGGAACCTTGTAACTTATATAAATGGCCATAAATGAATTTAATAAAATTATAATAAATACAATAAATTTGTAAGAGGTTATTAATTAAGAAATTATTGACTCTAATTTGATTATCAAGGAAATTAAGTGCAAGTTCATAACATATTTTGACTTAAGGTAAGAGATCTCTCTGAACCTCTATATTTCCTTTGGGTTACATTTTCTCTCATTTGACTCAATTTATTACTTAATTATTCTTATATAATTATCCTATTCTATTTTTATATTTATCACACATGTTCATGTAGCTCAATTAATCTTTATTTTATGTGTATTTACATGTTTTATATGGTTCCCTTCTCAATTCATCTCTATAAGAAAACCCAATTAAAGAGAACTTCTCTTTTTCTAACATATTTTAAAGTAGACTCCATAAAATATTTTAAGCCTCAATTTTTTTTATAAAATCACTAAATTTATCATGAAAAACTATTTTATTTCATTTCTAGTTTATGTTTATAAGTATAACTTTATCCTCTTTAAAGACTCTTTATTCTTTTCCCTAAAACCACACTTAAGTAGAACATTTATAATGTTGCCTAACCACTTTTTTCATGTTTTCAATTGATTTAGACATTAATATTCTTGATATATTATTATTTTTACTTTATTAATGAATAATAATTATTTAAATCCTTTATTTCATGGATACCATTGTCACACTCTCTTTGGTTATGCCTTATGACATGATTACAATACTCACTTCTATCCATGGGTAAAACTTATATTTATTATTTCTATTTTATTATTTATGAGACACACATATTCATGAGAATGTTATGATGGGTGAAACAAAATAGCACTCCAATTAATTGTGTAATTTTTTAGTCTTATAAGATGTTATGTATGGGATTAGGGAGTAAAACTAATCCATTATGGGAATTTTTCCACCATGTGATATAGTCCTAAAAGTTATCCTTGACTAATGTTAATTTAATGTTATATGTTTCTACCACTTTCTTATATTTCCATGATCATGTTATTACATGTTTTATATGTTATGATTATATATTTTATTCATGATCCATTCTTTTTATTTTATCATGTTATTCCTTCCAACTCATATTCTATGCTTTAATCCCATGTTTATTCCCTTAATAGGTTTTTTAGATCATTATTTTTGTTTATGTATTCCCTAGGTCATCCTATGCAGTTGTAGGAGCTCAAAGTAATTTAGGAGATCATTATATATATAAATAAAAAGTTGTTTTATTTTATATTCATTGTAACACCCCAATATTCTACGATACGTTTCTCTTTAAATAATACAATATCGTGCAATGTATGAAACACCGAGTTTAAGCGCACCATGACCTATCAAACTAGCCCTTTAAAAAGAGGTTATGAATATTAATAACCAAATTTTGAATTTTATATATATCCCATATAATTTTAACATTCATATTTTGTGTTTCTTAGACATAATATAAGGACAAATTTAATTTTTCAGATAAAAGAAGTATTTTTCAAAAATGCAGTTTTCCACATTTTAATGGATAACCCTTTTTAAATCCAATATTTGATTCTTTTATATATTCATTTTGATGAAATTAAATTCTTCTTTAGAATCAGGACACAAAAATTTAGTTTGGATAAATTTTTGGTGTTTTCTGATAACTTTCATATTTTGATCAATAGTGAAAGATACTTAATATTAATTGAAAACAGTCTTTTTTAATTAAAATAATTTATAGTGTTAAATTATAAATTTGGATGGTTTTAAAGTATAATTATATTATATTTTTATCATTTAATGCAATTATGGTCATTGGAAGTAATTTCAATTTTAAATTGGACATAAACAGATATCAATCTTTTGATAGTTTTTACTTCTCAAAAACTTGTTTTCTGGTTTTGACAATGGGAATTAATTTTAAATTAATTAATGAAACTTATATGATATGAATTTTTTAAAATAGAAATCATTTTTGGATTTGGAATATCAAAATTATCTTAGGGTGAATCTTTGGTATTTTTCTGAAAACTTTTAAATTTTGATGAATAGTGAAAACATTGCGTTATTGTTTAAAACCGACTTTTTATTTAAATAATTATTTATTTTATTTAAATTTATTTTAAATAAAAATATTTAAATAATACCTATATATGTTCAATGTAATTCATTAGAGTAATTTTATAATAAGTTTAGATATATATTAATTTATTGAGCTTTTTACTGTCTTTTACCCGCCTTCTAGGCACATTTGCAAATTTTCATAAAACGTAATTTTACTACTTCTGTGAGTTGAATTTCAAAAATCCAAGAGACATAGTTGACATCAGTAAGTAATTTGTTTTCAATAAGATGAAAATAATTTTGGGTGAATAGTAACTTTTGAATTTTATTTACCACGTTTAAAAGTAAATAGGGTAATTAAAGGTAAAAATGATGTTATAATTACCCTAAAACGTGTCCTAATTCTATTGGATAAGTGTTTTTAGACCAAAATAAACCTTAAGAATAAAATATAAACCTATTTTATCCATAGGTATTAGATTAGAACATTTATTATTATTTTATTTAAAGAAGAGTTAAATGTATAAAATTCAAAGTTTAATAACTAAACCATTTTTCATATAGGGTTATACATAATATAAATTTGACTATAAATATTCATTAGAAATATAAAATTATTTCCGACATCAGGGTAGTTTATTTATAATTTTTAGACATTAAATAAGTGAATTTATTTATGACACAATGATGATACAGTAATTACTTTATTAATGAATGATTAAAATAATTAGTATTATAAATATCAAAATAACTGTAAATTGAGATTTTTGATGAATTCAAAGAATTTTATAGGTTCATATGACATTTTAGGGTTGATTTAATGAAATTTTTTCCAATTAATAATGTTATTATGACTTCCAAAAAAAAAATACTAAATAGTGTCAAAGTTGACATAAATGAGTTCTTAAAACAAATACTATTTTATTAAATGATAAAATATTCCTAAAAATCTAAGGTTCAGACAAAGAACTTATATAATATTAGATATTTTAATAATGAACCACTTGGGGTTATCTTTTATTTTTATAGTAAGTTTATTAACCATTTATTATAATATTACAAGAGGACATCTTAAAAGTTAAACTATTTAACTATGAGTTAAATAAAAAACATAGGGTTAATATGGTGATATAAACTTGTCTAAAACCTATTGGTTGAAAGGATTTAGACCCATACCCACCTTATCTTATAAATAAATCAATTTTGAGACATTATAAACCGAAAATGACTTTATAATAAAATAATATTTCAAACTTTTCCTAAAGTGACCCTCACCTCTCTTATAAAAGGGTACTTCCCCTTCTCTCAAAATAATACCTCCAAAGCCATTTGGCTCAGCCAAACCATACCCAAATCTCCTCCCAACTTCCATCACTTTAACCTATAGGACTTCCATTAGGCCTAAATCCAACCTAATGAGCCCTTTTGTTCAAATCAAAAGGAAACAACCAAAGAAGAGGTAATTATTTTATCACCTCTTTCAAAGTTCTTTTCTTCTTCAACTTTCACATTCTTGGTTGTTTCCAAACCAAAATAATAACTCCAGTACATTATACATGCTGAGAATATATTATAAATATGGTACAACCATATTCATTATTATATCCATCCTATGAATGACAAAGTCACCATACATACGTACGCACGACTTACCATCTCCACGTTGTGGTGTAGTTTGTTATTCAACGCTTCATTATTTGGATGAGTATAATAATGAGTATAATTGAAGTACATAAAAAATATATCATGTAAATGATTCTTTATATATAATATAACATCAAATTACATACGATTTTCCCATCAATAGAATGATATCGTCGCTCGTGCGTACGTACAACTTACCGTCTCCACGACGTGAAGAGATTCATTTCCACGTTCACCATTCAACGATGATTATAAAAAATATATTATTAATACTTATTTAATATATTAAATGATAATGATACTGGATATATATATATATATATGTATGTATGTATTTATATATATCTCATTCACTTACTTCTGTTCAATACGATATGAAAACAGAAACAGTGTTTATGCGTACGTACGACCTACCGTCTCCATAAATGGTGTTTCCCATTTCATATATCTATATATTATACATATTAATATTCTAAATATATATTAAATATAAATCATGTTTTATATTATGGAAGTATTTAAATCATGATCTAAGTGATACGATCAAGAATAACAAGTTAAAACACATACGATAAAGAAAGCGAATATTACCTGAAATGTTAATTTTACATGGAAAGCATTATTAAATGGGTAGTATAACATCATAAATGAATAATGTATGATATAATATATATTAATATAGTTCTAGTATAATTTAATAACATATTGTGGTCATTATAAATGAGGTTAAACGTACCCTCGACCAAAGGAAAGTGCAAGGTAAGGGTTAATTCCTCAATCTCATTATTATCCGAGATTGTTTATGTGTAAGTATTTTCTGGGAAAAATTTATTATCGATGTCCATGTTTCATAAAAATTATTTCAAAATTATTCTTTTAAGGTAATATTTAACTAAAACATCATTTTAAATTCTTTAAACATTTTTTCTTCTAAATCTTTCTCATTAATGTCCATATTTTCAAAATGGTTTTAAGGATTTATTTAGATGGACCTGATTGTTTTAAAATGTTAATTCCTTTAAAAGTTTCAAAGTGGTATGGTAAACTTTGATTCAAAAATCTCTTTTAAATGACTTTATTTTTAAATTTGTGAATTTTAAATGATTTCACAAAAATGGAAATTTCTATCAAAAAGTTTTACTGATCATTTTCAACTATGTCAACATCCTTTACTGGATATTGTTATTGATTAAGTTTGATTTATTATAATACAATATTACATATTGTATTTAATGAGTTATGATATGTTTGACTATGGATGTGATATTTTTATACCCTTCATGGTTTATTGTTGAAGTATTGACATTTCTTATGCTGGTTTTAATATGAATGTTTATGTTATGTTTCAACATTTTCATATGAGCAATGTAGTGGACTTAGTAAGTGATGGGTGGGGCCTGCTATAACCCCTCAATGCATCGATAGGTATCATGAGACAAATTAGTGTCTTGGGGCAATGCCTTTAGAAAATTTTTATTTGTATTCTTAACATGAGGCCTTGACTATGTGGTAATGATATCCGGTGTTAGGCATTCCCTCATTATGAAATTAATTATTACATGTGATTATTTTACTAGTAGAATATCCATTTGAATGTTCATATGGTAATGTTTGATTTATTTTCTCCGTATTATGTTCATGTTTATGTTTAAAAGGCTGTTGTTTTTATTACACATCTTGCCTTAAAAGTTTATAGCTTCTGTTAAATTATTTACCCTTACTGGGAATCTAAGCTCAACCCTTTCTTATGTTTTGTTTTCCCAGGATTCCAAGAAGTGTATTATTTTTGATATTTGGGGTTAAGATAGGGTAATAATGGATTTCTCAAAGGATTATTTATGTTGTGTTTTATGTTTGAATGTGTAATGTAACATTCACGTATGTAATCTATTTTCCAAGACTGCTAAACTGATCGGTCTTTCAAAACTTGATTCCTTGTAATCATGAAAATGTATTAAAATAATGCACCAGTTCTGGGCTTCGGGGGTCGGGGCGTTACATTTGGTATCATAGGAAGTTTAGCAACAAACTTGGAAATAGATTTAGAGAAACACTGATTTTGAAACAATACCCTAAAATAGACTTTGATCATTACTATAGAAGAATGTCCTAGAATTTTGGTAATATAGAGATTTTGTGTATTTTACAAGAAATACATCCCTATCTGGATACGAGCGGGTTTAGGCAGATTTGGTAGAGATATACCTAGGAGTGAAAACTCCAACAAGGAGTTTCGGTCTTGACCTGGGGTATCCTGTTACACGACAACGAGCCTTGCTGCACTCTTGGTTATGACATTTCTGGGGGATCTACTTAGGATAATTCACATTTTCTTTAGAAACCATGATGAATGATTTATGAATAAATACTTCCTCAAAGAAATTTTTTTTTATTAATAGGGATTATATGCATAAATTGTTCAATTTATGTTTCATATTTTACTAGTTTGGAATTATGTATTGCGATTCATAAACTAATCTAGTGTATGGAATTGTTTAGAAATGGAACCTAGTGGAAGGAATGGAACCCATATCAACACACATAATCCATGTGGGTATTTACCTCCTACTCAGGATAATTATAGTGGAGTAGATGTTGCAACTGGTGCTTCTTATCTTATAACCATACTGAGACAACTCACTCAGGTTATGAATAATAACCTTAATCGTATGGAGCACCCTGATTCACAATGTGGATGATCAATGTTAGACTGCTTGATGAGGCAACAACCACCAACATTAAATGTAACTACAAATCCATTTTTAGTTGAGAAATGAATAAGTTCCTTAGAGAAAATATTTCATGCTTTGGGGAGTAGAAAAAGGGAAAAATTTGACATGGTTGTTTATCGCCTCACAGGAGATTCAGATCAAGGGTGGTCATTAATTCAAAACACAAAGGAGGATAAATAAGTATCAAATATGAAATGGAGGGAGTTTAAAGATCTTTTATTAGAAAAATACTTTCCTCAAGACCATTGAGTGGATATGGAAAGACAAATTTTGAGTCTGAGGCAAAAGGAGGATGAGAATGTCACAAAGTATGAGGCTAACTTTACAAGGTTATCAAGGCATGATACTGATTATATACGTAACCCAAGGATTAATATTGATCGATTATTTTATGGGTTAAAACCATTTATCTATCGATCATTAGTCTCAAAATCCTTCTCATTATATGAATATATATTTTCGTGTGCTATCAAGACAGAAAAGGAATTCTCTAAGTCTTATGACATTAGAGTAAAGCAAGATAAGAAGAGAACGAAGGAGCAAGATACAGATAAAGGGAAAAAGAGAAAGAATGATTTTCCTTTTTGTGATAATTGTGGGAAGAAACACCCTGGTACTTTCCTAAAAAGGAATTAGAGTTTTCTATAAATGTGGAGAAAATGGTCACTAGGCTTGTGATTGTAAGGGAAATAAAGAGGCTATCAATGTTGAATGCTATAATTTTAGAGAAATGGGGCATTATAAAAATGAATGTCCTAAGATCCAAGGAAACTTACCTCAGAAATGGACAAGGTAGAAAGGACAAGATTATGCTGTTACTACAGTTAAAGTGGAATAATTAATGTATTTGTGTTTTTGGATCCAAGAATTATATTCTGGTTATAAGAATAATGTGATATATATAAGGATTTTACTACAGTACTTTTTATTTTCATTAAGGTTTTAATATGGTGAAGGTATTAATATTTTTAATATGTGACAATAAGAGAAACTTTAAGTTGTATGGGGAATCTGATGTTACAATTGATCTTAGATTTTAGAGACCTTTTAGAGAGAGTTTGGATAGAAGTATTTTAGATAACTATAAAGTATGAAATGGATTAAGTCATACATTGGATACTATTGTTTACGGTTAAAATATTTCTTAAGATTATTTTTTAATTGTTATAAAAAGGAAAACCTTGAGGTCGGGCGATAACCTGTCACATCCGGAAAGGCCGCGAGACTTGAACCCGCAACCGAAGGGAGACAAGGGTGCATCACCAACCACTGGCCTACATGATGTCTTAGATTGTATAATGTAGTTTTTTTAAATGGTCTGACAGATGGATTATAAATTCATTTTTTTGGAACCATATACGATTAGGATAAATAGAATATTTTTGAGTTCTATTATCTTTTGGAGTGAAAGATAAGTTTGTGGTAGAAATTAGTTAACAGATGTAACTCTACTTTTCAAGCATTATTTTTACTTATTATATGAATAAATTAATTCTTAACCTTTAGGTAAAGGATCTTAAAACCAAAAATGTGTTATCCTAATACCCTATGTTTTTTTTTGAAATGATGATATTTTAAATCATCATAGATTTATGGCTTTGAGGCCATCAATTTTTCATTCACTTGTTTTTGATTTATGAACTCAATAACTCCCTATAAATATTTATTTTTTTCCTCCAAATATAATTTCCACCAATGTTCTTCTATTCAAAATATTAATTTGGTTGTGACTTTTTCATTTATCTTTCCCTCTTCTTAAGACTAAATTTTTTTAACCGTATTTCTGATGTGGGTTTTCCACAAAGGTATTTTCTATTTTTTTAACCTTTTATTTCTGAAGAAAAATTTAAAATTGCGAGAACATAATTTATTAAAGGAGGTAATAATGTAACACCCCAAGCTTCCATGATACATATCTCTTTGAATAATACAATATCGTGTGATGTACGCAACACCGAGTTCAAGCGCACCATGATCTATCAAACTAGCCTTTTAAAAAGAGGTTACGAATAGTAATAACAACTTTTTGAATTTTATGTATATTCCATATAATTTTAACATTCATATTTTGTGTTTCTTAGACATAATATAAGGACAAATTCAAATTTTCAGATAAAAGAAGTATTTTCCAAAAATGTAGTTTTTCTGACTTTTAATGGAGTACACTTTTTAAATCCAATATTTGAAACTTTTATATATTCAATTTTATGAAATTAAATTCTTAGTTAGAATCGGGACACAAAAAATTAGTTTGGATAAATTTATGGTGTTTTTCTAATAACTTTCATATTTTGATCATTAGTGAAAGACACTAAATTTTAATTGAAAACAACTTTTTTAATTAAAGTAATTTATAGTGTTAAATCATAAATTTTAATTGTTTTAAAGTATAATTAGATTATATTTTTATCATTTAATCCAATTTTGGTCATTGGATGTAATTTCACTTTTAAATTGGACATAAACACATGTCAATATTTTGATAGTTTTTACTTCTCAAAAACCCGCTTTCTGGTTTTGACAATGAGAATTAAATTTAAATTAATTAATGGAACTTATATGTTTTTAAATTGGTAAAATAGAAATCATTTTTGGATTTTTAATATCAAAATTAGTTTAGGGTGATTTTTTGGTATTTTTATGAAAACTTTCAATTTTTGATGAATTGTGAAAAACACTGCGTTATTGTTTAAAACCGAATTTTTATTTAAATAATTAATTATTTTATTTAAATTTATTTTAATTAAAAATAGATACATAATAACTGTATAATTTCAATTTAATTTAGTGGAGTCATTTTATAATAAGTTTAGATATATAAGATTTTATTGAACTTTTTACCGTCTTTTACCCACCTTCTAGGTACATTTGAAAATTTATATAAAATGTAATTTTACCGCTTCTGTGAATTGAATTTCAAAATTTTGAGAGACACAGTTGACATCAGTAAGTAAAATTTGGTTCAATAAGATGAAAATAATTTTTGTTGAATAGTAACTTTTGAATTTTTTGTACCATGATTAAAAGTAAATAGGCTACTTAAAGGTAAAAATGATGTTATAATTACCCTAACACAAGTCCTAATTCTATTGGATAATTTTTTTTTCGACCAAAATAAACATTATGAATAAAATATGAACCTCTTTCATCCACTTTGATTTGATTAGGACATTTATTATTATTTTATTTTAAAAAAAATTAAAAGTTTAAAATTCAAATTTTAATAACTAAACCATTTTAATATAGGGTTATACATAATATAAATTTGACTATAAATATTCATTAGAAATATAAAAATATTTCCTACATCATGGTATTTTATTTATAATTTTTAGACATTAAATAAGTAAATTTGTTTATGACACAATGATGATGTAGAAATTACTTTATTAATGAAAGATTAAAACAATTGATGTTATAAATATCAAAACAAATGTAAATTTAGACTTTTGATGAATTTCAAGAATTTTATAGGTTAATATGACATGTTATGGTTGATTAAATGAATTGTTTTCGAATTAATAATGTTTTTATGACTTTCAAAAAAACCAAATACTAAATAGTGTCAAAATTGATATCAATGAGTTTTTAAAACAAATACTATTTTATTAAATGATATAATACTCCTAAAAATTTAATGTTTGGCCAAAGGACTTAAATAAGATTAAATATGTCAATAATCAACCACTTGGTGTTATCATGAATTTTTATAGTAAGTTTATTAACCATTTTTTATAATAATACAAGAGGACATGGTAAAAGTTAAACTATTTAACTAAGAGTTAAATATAAATGATAGGGTTAATATAGTGACCTAAAATTGTGAAAAACCTAATGTTTGAGAGTATTTCGACCCGTCCCATCCTTATCTTCGAAATAAATCAATTTTGAGCCATTAGAAACTGAAAATGATTTTATAATAAAATAATATTTCAAACTTTTCCTAAAGTGACCCTCACCTCTCTTATAAAAGGGTACTCCACCTTCTCTCAAAATCACACCTCCAAAGCCATTTTGATCAGCCAAACCCTACCCAAATATCCTCCAAACTTCCATAAATTCAAACTATTGGCATTTACTTGCGAAAAAATCCATCCTAAGGAGACCTTTAGTTCAAATCAAAAAGAAACACCCAAAGAAGAGGTAATTATTTTATCACCTCTTTCAAAGTTATTTTCTTCTTCCACTTTCTCTTTCTTGGTTTTTTCCATAACAAAATAATAAATCCAGTACCTTATACATAATGATATGTTATTATAAATATGGTACAAAAATATTAATTATTCTATCCATATTATTAATGACAAAGTCACCATACGTGCATACGTTCGGCTTACCGTCTCCAAGTCGTAGTTTAGTTTGTTATTCAATGCTTCATTATTTTTATGGGAATAATATTGAGAATAATTGATTTAAATAATAAATATAACATGTTAATTATTATCTATAAATAATATACCATCAAATTACAAATGATTTTACCATCAATAGAATGATATTGTAGCTCGTGCGTACATACAGATTACCGTCCCCACGACGCGATGAGATTCATTTCTACGTTCACCATTCAACGATGATTATAAAAATATATATTATTAATAAGTATGTAATATATGATATAATAATTCTACTATATATATATATATATGTATTTACATATATATCATTTACTTACTTTCGTTCAATACGATATGAAAATGGAAACAACATTTATGCGTATGTATGACCTACCATCTCCATAAACGGTGTTTTACATTTCATATATATATCTATTATACATATTTATATTCTAAATATATATTATATATAAATCATGTTTTATATTATGGAATTATTTAAATCATGATCTAAATTATACGATCAAGAATAACAAGTTAAAACACGTACGATAAAGAAAGAGATTATTACCAAAAATGTTAATTTAACATGGAAATCATTATTAAATGGGTAGGATAAAGTCATAAATGAATCATGTATGATATAATAAATGTGAATATGGTTTTTTTATAATTTAATAACATATTATGGTCATTATACATGAGGTTAAACGTACCCTCGACCAAAGGAAAGTGCAAGGTAAGGGTTAATTCCTCAATCTCATTATTATCCGAGATTGTTTATGTGTAAGTATTTTCTGGAACATATTTATTATCCATGTCCATGTTTCATAAAAGACATTTTAAAATTATTCTTTTACAGTAATCTTTAACTAAAACATCATTTTAAATGTTTTAAATATTTATTTTTCTAAATCTTTCTCATTAATGTCCATGTTTTCAAAATGGTTTTAAGGATTTATTTATATCGACATGATTGTTTTAAAATGTTAATTCCTTTCAAAAGTTTCAAAGTGGTATGGGAAAATTTGATTCGAAAATCTCTTTTAAATGACTACCTTTTTAAATGTGTGACTTTTAAACGATTTCACAAAAAAATTTATTTCTCTCAAATTTTTTTACTAATCATATTCAACTATGTCAAAATACTTTACTGGATATTATTATTGATTAAGGTTGATTTATTATAATACAATATTCCATATTATGTTGAATATATTATGATATGTTTGACTGTGGATGTGCTATTTTTATACCCTTCATGGTTTATGGTTGAAGTATTGACATTTTGTATGCTAGTTTTAATGCGAATGTATATGTTATGTTTCAAAATTTTCATATGAGGAATGAAGTGGACTTAGTAAGTGACGAGTGGGGCCCACTATAGTCTCTCGATGCATTGGTAGGTCTCATGAAAAAAATTTGTGTCTTAGAACAAGGATTTAACAACAATTTTATTTGTAGTCTTGGCACGAGGCCATGACTATGTTGTAAAGATGTCCGATGTTAGGCATTCCCTCATTATGAAATTAATTATTACATGTGATTATCGACTAGTATAATATCCATGTGCATGTTTATATGGTAATTTTTGATTTGTTTTTTCCATATTATGTTCAAGTTTATGTTTAAAATGTTGTTGTTTTTATTACACATCTTGCCTTAAAAGTTTATAGCTTCTGCTAAATTATTTACCCTTACTGAGCATCTGAGATCACCCCTCTTTTATGTTTTGTTTTCCTAAGATTCCAAGAAGTGTATTATGTTTGATATGTAGGGTTAATCTAGGGGAATAATGGAGTTATAAATGGATTATTTATGTTGTGTTTTATGTTTGAATGTGTAATGTAATGTTCATGTAAGTAATATATTTTACAAGACTATTAAACTGATCAGTCTTTCGGGAATTTATTCCTTGTAATCATGCCAATGTATTAAAATAATGCACAAGCTCCGGGCTTCTAGGGTCAGGGAGTTACATTCATGTTTCCAAATTATGTAACTATTATTCCAAATACACTATACTTTTTGATCTGTGGTTTATATTTTATGGATATTTATGTTTAAAATGATGTAATAAGATGTGAAAAAAGGCTTGGGTCACTATATGGACTGCCTAAGACAATGACATGGAAAGGATTACCATACTCCATGAGATTCAATTGAGAATACTACATTGGTTCTGAGGCGATCCAAAAACACAGATGGTAGAGTATTGGATAGAGTTCATGGTGAGATATTTTTAACTCATCAAGACCCCTATAGATTAAATGGTAGAGATTGTGGTGAGTATCTTCCATGGATAGATGGGATGGTGGTGGAGTTTTATTATGTAGAACCATGATGAGGAAAGACTACCCTAGATTGAGTTCACCTTTCTCTCCCAAGAGGACTATATCCCATAAAATATGATATCACTATTCTTCTAGGAGATTCTTTAGCTTTAGTAGGGCACCAATATAGTGTATGAGTATGAATCGTGTTTTTTTATCACTCATGAGATACTCTTAGGACATGATTCTTGATGTGTACTTTCAGGCAATGAAATTCAATTACGGTCTAAATAGTGATATTCGATTCAAATTTGTACCCCTTTGAAGTTCGACCTATGTTGGGGTTTTTCAACATGCCTTGTTGATGGAGATTTTTTTTGGCAGTGTAGTCATATCCATCTGATGCTGATGGTAGTCACCTGGGTGTTGAGAATTCATCAGTTGGTAGATGATGTTGGAATTTTTGGTCATGAAACTTAAGACATTATCATATCTAGTCACATAAAAAGATTCCACATCATAGGATTCACATAGATATTCTCATCATCCGAGGGAGAGGTGATGTTATTCCTAAAATGGGTTAGTCATATCACCATAGCTTGTTCAACCCATTGCGTGACAGTAGATATGTAGACTGCCGATAGACTGATGAGGTAGTGGATACACTCTAAGAAAAAGTAACAACAAGGTGGTTATCATGGTAATGTATATGGGAGAGATACAAGATGTGGTCGATGTTATGATCTAATATAGCCCTCACCACCTCCAGGATGCCCCTATCAAACTGAGGGAACTATAAGTTAACAATACAAAAAGTTAAAGGTAGTATAAAATTTTAACCCAAAGGTGCCTAGAATGATATGAGGTACGATATGTGTCTTATCTACTTTAGATTTAGTCCTATTAGACATAGGTGTGATTAATTCGTTCTTGTATATATCCCTTATAGATAATTGGAGAAACTAGTAGAGTCCTTAGCTTGACCCTTCTGGCTGGAGAATCCCACTAGAGGTGATTATATGATCAAATTATCCTATTGATAATGTGACTTAGTGTTTGGTGGAGAAATTTTATTATGGGGAATTTTTACAGTTGTGATGATACCTTATGATTTCATTATTATTATAGAATGGTTTTCAGTATTCCATCCATAGATTTATTATTTCTATTATAGTATGCAGTGGAACCAGGAAGACGAGTTGAGATGTCCCTTCATTGTTTAGAAGGGATTCCAGGCAGAGAAGATTGGAATCATGTCTAGAAGAATAAAATTGATCTACTATAAATTTTATAGCCTAAATCATGGTGTAGTAGACTCAGTTTATTTTTGGTTCTCCATTATAGTAGAGGAGTACCCGGATTTTTTTCCCAAAGACATACTTGGTTTACCTCTTTTTTAGTTGGTGAACTTTTTTATTGACATTCACCCATGGAAAACTCTGATATATTCAATAGAATGATAGATGTATCCAAGGGATATTTGAGAGATAAGGGTGTATTTAGAGTACCTTTAGAGGAAATGATTTATCACTCCCAGTTTGTCCCCTAGATCATTCCAATATTATTCTCCAAGAAATTCAATGGGAGCCTAAGGGTATGTGTAGATTATTGTAACCTGAATCAGGTGACCATTAATAATAAATATAAACTACTAAGGATCAACGACCTCTTTGATCAGATGAAAGGGGAAAAGTGGTCCAAAAATATTGGCATCATGCTAGACTACCATCAATTATGGGTACATGAGGAGGATATATCTCATGTCACTGCAGTCATTAAAAGTACCTGGGGATATCCTATGGCATGTTGAATTCCCTATTTATTTTTATGGGAATCATGAATCAGATATTTTAACCATTCCTAGACCGGTTCATTATAGTTTTTATCGATGATATTATAATTTACCTAAAATTATTGGATAATAATAAAGAGAATTTAAGGATGGTCTTAGGTGTTCTTTGATATCATCAGTTGTATAGAAACACTTAAAGTGTCATTTTTTTAAAAGGTCTAAATCATGGTACGCATCATCTTAGTGGTGGTTTCCTTTTTAAACCCAGTGAATATTGAGGTAGTTCATTCTTAGGATACACCCACATATGTGATATAGGTGAATTTATTCCTTGGATTGGATGGCTATTACCAGATATTTTTGTTATAATTATCCAAGATTATCCTTTACCTAAAAGGGGAAACCAATTATCAGGTTAGAGAAGTTCCAAAATCCCTTTAATGAGTTGTGGTAGAGGTTGATAATAACTCACATTATAAGGTTTATAGAAGTAGGGTTCAATTATATAGTGAATTTTAATTCTTATAGAGTGAGGCTTGAGTGTGTGTTGATGTAGAGGTAGACAATGATAACCTACGGTTATAATAAAATGAGACTCCAAAAATAGAAGTACGGAATCCATGAAATAGATATGACATATAAGGTATTCACCATGAATATTTGGTGACACAATGGTTTGTTGTTTATTTTAACCACAAGAGTATCAGATACATATTTACCTAGAGATATATTAACATGAGAAAAAAGAGATGGTTGGAGTTTCTAAAGGATTACTACATAGATATATTCTACAAACCCATAAAGGGGAATGTTATGAAATATTATCTTAGTAGAAATTCTCATTTTTGGTTTCTAAATAAGGTATAAGAGTAGTTTTCCTAGTTATAGTTATACTTAGTGTTTGGGGATAAAGAAATACACCTTTAATATATGATTTTTAATCCCCTAATTCTTCATTGTGTGAGGTAAGCATATGTTGGTGATGGTTATTGTGAGGTTTTTCTTGAATATATATCCACAAGACATGCTCTTGATGGATTCTCTTAAGGGGGAGTATTCCATTCTATTCTGAGGGTGAACTTTAGTTCTGGTCATAATTCTGGGATAGGTTCTAATAGAGTTCTATATGTCTCTCATAATGGTACATCATGGTGTGTTAAAGATGTACCAAGATCTTCAGTGATAGTTTTGGTGGCCACTGATGAAGAGAAGTGTTGCAGATTTTTCTCATGATGCCTTACCTGTCAGATAGTAAAAGATGAGCATTAGGTTCTAAATTTTTTATTCAACCCCTTGAGGTTTTATAGTAGAAAAGAGGTAGAATATATATGAATTTTTTTATAATAATTATTCAATAAATGAGAGTTCTTGATGCTATCTAGGTGATTATTTACCAACTCACTAAATCGACCCACTTTCTCATCATTAAGAAGAAGAGTATGGGGGAAATCTTGGGATTCTTATACATACAGGAGACCATCCAAACTCACATAGTATTCTTGATGATTTTCTCAAACCATGATACTTGATTTAAACCCGAGTTGCAGAGATATTTACAGGAGTTGTATAGGACTCAGTTGAAAATAATCATGGATGTCACCAAAAAACTAATTTCTAGAATAAGAAAACCATTCATGTTATAGATTATATTCTAAGAGCTTGTGTTTCAGATTTCATTCAGAGTTGGGAGGATCATTTTCCACTGGTGGATTTTTCAAATGATAATAGTTTTCACCCCACAATTTGTATGGAACCATTTTAGGCCCTTTAGAGAAGGCCTTGTAAGTCAAATTTGTGATGGTATGACTTAGTATAAAAAAACTCATGGGGATAGATTTGGTAGATGTGATGATTTAGAAGGTTCATACCATTAAGGAATGGATGAGGACAACCTATTTCCATCATAAGTGTTATACATATGTTTGACAGAGTCCCTTAGAGTTTGAGGAGTGAGATCAAGTACTCATGAATATCACACCTCAATGCTTCTTATAGAGATGTGTCCAAGGAAAAAATATATCTCTGAGGTACATCATTCCATTCCAGATTCTACATAGAGTTGGAAAGATTTAATACTACATGGTTTTACCCCATAACTAGACTGAATCTATAATTTCGTCCATGTTTCATAGATGAGGATATACGTGCATGATCCAATGCATGTTATTGATAGGGGAGAGATAAAAATTGATGATGTAGGAATTTTTGTGGAGTAACCAGTGGAGAATAGTTATTGGTAGGAGAATATCCTTTGAAAGAAATTGATTCCCCTAGTTCATGTCTTGGGGAAACATGAGAATCTCTAGGAGTGCACATAGGAATGTGATAACCATATGCAAGCTCAGTACCCTCAACCTTTCAAGTGAGTTGCGATTTTAGAGGATAAATCTATGAAGGTTGGTAAAATGTAACAAACCTGGTGTTAGGATTTGGAACCTAGATTTTTTTTTTGTGAATTCCCTTTAATTTTATTATGGTAATTTTGTAACTATCAGGGACTACTTGAACCTCAAAATGGAGTATTTTAATTTAATTAAATATTTATTATATTCACACATGTGTTATGACATATCTTATGATCTAGACTTCATATGGGAAAATAAAGACTATTTTTCAATTTGGAATGTGGTATTTTCCCTAAGTGTGATATAAGATTCATTCACATCAGAACTCTGGTCGATGCGCTTTCATGAGTAGATAATAGATAAAATATATTGAATAATTTATTTATATTATCTATTTAATTTAATTGATTGTATTAAAATATTTTTCTCTATATAATCTCCCATTGGAGACTCATCTATGGTTATATACATAACATAGAGGTATCATTAAGAGGAGAGTCATGATAGATATCATTGGTGGAGATGTTAGAATCAGGTATTGATCATGATTGTGTCAAGATTCAATCACATATTCAATAGTAATGAAGAGATATATTTTCTTCATTAATAATTGATTAATTTATGTGGTAGGGTATTTGTTTTTTAATTTTGTACATACTCTTTTGTTAGTGATATTATTATATATTAGTCTTGAAAAAACTAAATCAGAATTGATGATTACCAAGGTGTTAATTTATGATTTTTTTGATTTAATATTTATTTTATAAATTTTTTTCTTAGAATAATTATTTTATCTTGTTCATTAAATTTCATTGATGAGCGGTGGATAAACTATACATGGCCAACAATATATCTCAATTTGGGGTTTTTTGGTTTCCTCCATCTATTTTATGTCAATTCATCTCTAACATTTGACTGGTCAGTGGTTTGGCCTTTTTCAAGAAACCCATTTCATTTTACAAAAAAGCATAGGTTCCATAGATTTTTACTACATGTTTCTCATAGAGGATTATGGAATAGTGGATATATAATGATGATGATGGAGATCCAAATAAGGATTAAATGATGGTGTTTTCAATTAGATGTATATGTGATATAAAGGTTCTTCCACAGAGGAGGAGATAATCTAAGTTCTCACTGGGGAATGGATGGAATTTAACTTCTGGTGAAGTACTTATGTTAATAATCTTGGTTATAGGAGTCTTGGATGAATCACATGGTGAAATTGATGGAAGGGTTAATAAAAACTAAATATTCATTATTAAGATATATTTATAGAAATCTTTTGACCACACAAAATGTAATTCAGAAGAACATGTGCCTTGTATCTTGCTGAGGCAACAGATAGGGTTTCCAAGGGTGTTAAATATTACAAAAATATGTGACTAAGTCTCATGTTGTGTGACCCTTACATGTAAATGTCAGTATGTACCAAGATTACACACCTAGGGACCCATGTGGCCTAACACATTGAGTGTGTTGGGCCACACTCCATGTACCCTAGGTGGGACATGGATTGAGAAGAATAGGTATATGTCGAGTATCCTAATGGACATGAAACATCATGTGAACCTTATTCATGTTGTTTAGTGTGGTTGATACATTCCATATGTAATGATAGAAAACATCTATGTAATAGATGAGGGGATATACACTGTGTACCCCTTGGACAATCCATGTATCTCCTCTTTACCTGAGATATTTTGTTCAGACATGGATTTCCACTCTTAATTCCTATGTAGACTTGGTATCTCACCCGTTGGGACTAGGATACTCCTAGGGAGTTGTATTTTTACCATGTGATCATGGGGATGGGAACCTTTAACTATGGAATTAGATGGAGTCATGTTTTTCAACCATATATATGGGGTAGGGATCCTCTATCATTAAAGCTGGTATTTCTCTTGTCCATAGACCTTGTATGGGACAGATATCCTCCACTGGAGTTTTTATTTCACCGATAGACATAGGGAAGGTTTCCTCAATTATCATTAAATGGAATAACCATGAGTTTTCATATACTTATAGATTAAAGGCTGTGAATACTGAGTTGTTTATATGGTTATGAGTTTGAGATTGTACTATGGGATGTGTGTCCTTCTATGAGAATACATAGGTGTCTTTTATTTTCATTATTCCCATTTTATGATTTCAAACTAACTTTATATTTTATAATTTAATTCATGGTGATTTTGGGGTATCCTAATATGTATGTACATACACACCCCTTCATGGGCTATGCCTACACATGTCATATCATATACCGACAATAAGTTATACAAAAAAGGTGCAGGAGGACCTAGTGTGGGTTATTCTTAATGTAACTTAGAAATTGTGTTGTCGAGACTGGTGGATAGGCTAGTGGTGGTGTACTAAGACTATTTTCACCTCTTATTATTAGGTTGGACCTTCTTGTTGGTTATTGGGCCTATATTTTTTACTCTTTACTTTTTTTATGGTTTGATGTGTTTGTTGGGGGATTATAGAGGATTTGAAAGAATTTATTATTCTAGTTGATCATTTTCTACTTTACTCTATTTTGTATGGAGATGTGTGTGTGTGTGTGTGTAAAAGTGAATTAGGAGAACACCTACCATATGTGTGTTATTCCCACTCGACTATACTCACCATCCCATGGACTATTGGAAGTGGACTTGGGGTTTTTCTTCTGGCATGCCACCGATAAAAATGGCCCCCTGACAGATTGATATGTGATAGGTACCACACTAGTTTCAAAGCGTATGTTTTCTACAAATGAAAAATTGGAATATTTTTTTCACATATTTTATAAAGAATTTTGGGATTTATATATCTATTGTATTATTGTTGGATACAAGGAGTCCAATTAATAGATCAATTTATTTGTCCATTTTATTTATATTTATATTAAATCTAATGTAGGTGAGCCCATATTTTTTTAGGTAAGGAAAAATATCTTCATTCATCTTTTAGGTACTCTAGGGAATTTTCAATTATTATCGCCATAATGGGACCATATCTACTTATAGTATAATTAATATGAAAATATTATCCAATATTTTATCCATGTTTTTGTTACCAATAGAAATGACATTCCTTCTTCTATCAAGAGACAACTCATGCCTCGTTTGAATTCTTACTAACCCAAGGCTAGACTAGGACATTAAGTGTCTTGGAAATAACCTTCTCAAGGTCTCAAGGTCTCAAGATCAATTTAAATGGATATTTTATTAATTACTTCATATGCCAAGGTGGCCTGATTCCTGATTTCTGAAGCATGACGATTCTAGAATTCTCAACTCTATATTGAAAAGGAAATTCTCTCATCAATGAATCACCTAAATTACTTTATATCTTATCCATATACTACTTGAATAACATTTTATTATCTTTTATCAAAGTGTACACATCCCTATAGGTCTACTATCTATCAAGACTCCTTCCTTGTCATTGGAGTAATTTCAATACTATTAGAGCTTATAAATACATGATTCATCAAGGTATGAAAATTATTCACACCATATGTGAAGAGAATTTTGATGTGGACTACTTAGCCTATCAAGGAGTAAAAGATAAAGATGTGATTGTATATTAAAGAGTTTTTTTCTCTTCATAGGTACAATAAGGATTTTATTTTCAGTGATTTTATCAAGATACATCACTTTCATCCTCCATGATAATTTTGTTCATTTTTTCATGTAACTATAGTTTCTTTTCACAAAAAAAATATTAAAAATGCCAATCAATCTAGTGTTTTTTGTTTTTTTATTACAAATACCTCATGTTATAATTACCTCACATAGTCATCATATTGTTTAGAAATACCTCAATGATTAACCTGGATATTTATAATTTCCCACGACTTTTATAAATCACACTGTGTTTATTATTTAAGTGTTTAGTTATTATAATATTGTTTATAATGTTTTATAAGGGATTATGTAGTTAATGTATTTTAGCTTATAATTTTACATGTTTTTTAAATTCTGCAAAGTCATACATTTTCTATATAAATGAAGTATACTTCATTGAAAATTATTTTTTATTAAAAGGCACTTTTAAGGTAAAAGTGAGAAACCAAACGTTACAACACTTACCAAACAGCAACAAACATAAAATCAGAAAAAACCTCTTCTAAGCATAAGTAGCTACCGTTCACCCCAAAGAAGGCCACTCAACGATCCCATGCAAGAATGGTCCCTCCCGATGGAAAGCCACCCCTCTGTATCCACCACATCCCAAATAACCTACAGAGGGGAAAACATCATGCTCTAGCCCAACTGGTCAAGCTGACCCTCCAACAGTTCCTCACACAACCAAGACAATGACTCAACAAAGCAAAGATATGAGATAAGTAAAAAGGAGTCATTGCAAATCAGTTGAACTCTACCAAAAACAGTGTCTCTAAATAACTTCCAGGATAACTTAGATACCTGCAACAGGGGATCCCCCCTTACCAGGTCTTCAAGGGAAGAGGAAAATTTATTCCATACCTGCAAATACTCCTCAAGGATAATAAACCCCTTATTGAAACCTCCGACCAAAATAACATCCTGCTTGTCGACCCAACTATACTGTTCTTCATTGAGAACCACTTCACGACTTCGGCCCATCAACTTGGCTGCCTCCTCTTCCGAGGCGTTGAGAAATAACACCTGCTCGGTCACTACATCACCCAAATTTAAAACCCAATTTGAGGAGAGATCATGTTGTCCAAGTGACTTTGGGCTACACCTGCTCTCCTTGTTCAGCTTCTCCAACATTAGCTTCTTTGATGACCATGTCTTCATAGGAGGAGGTAAAGAGGAAAAATCCTTCCTACCCCTTCTCCTTCTCTTACTCCTGTTACTCCTAGAATCGGTTTCTGCTTCTGATAAGCTTCTAGTGGTCACAGTAGGTTCAGCTTCCCCTCCACCCTCCTCACACTCTGGATAAGCCTTCCCCAAGATCCGGCCTTACAAAAATGTAGAATGTATATTATGTAGTCATAGAATGATGGTGACACAAACATAGAATAATGGATATACATACATAGAAAAATTGTTACAAAATCAAAAAATAATGGTTATATTGAGTGTAAAATGATGGTTATGAAGACATGAAAAATGATGGTTATGAAAAATCTACTTTGTCAGTTTAAGATAATTTTGATACTCTATTTCATTACAGTTTTGATCTTTTTAATTACTTCAAGTTTATATTATTTTTTTTAAAAAATTATTAATTTTTTAAGTACACATTCATGTTAATGATGTTATATTAATTATTTTTGAAATTCTAAAAAAAGGATTAAGTGTGGGATATTTCATTAATAAGTAAACAATAATATTCCATGTTTTACTATCTCAAACCATGGATATATGTGATTCGTTCTTTAGGAATTCCAAAATTAAGAATATTTTGGAACTTATGAAGGTTACTATTAGGAATAAAATCTAGTGAACATGAAAAAATATCAACATATATCATTCAAGAAAAATTAAATCATGACATTCATATGATAATTTCAATATTGTTGATATTCTATTCCTATGATTACTATGATTTTGTGAAATCATGAAGGAACATAAATTTTTGATCATTTCTATTAAATTGATCAAAACTACATCAAGACCATTCTTCTTTGAGTATTTATTATTTATTTATTTATAGTTTTAAGTATTATAATATTTAACATTTTTTTTGTGATTAACAATCAGTTTATTTTTTCCCAATAAAAAGAATGTTTTTATTTGGTTATACCTTCAAATGAAAAGGTATAACCTTGTGCTGAGACTCTAAAAAATATTTGTTTTTTTGTTGTACATTGTTACATAGAAATTCAAGATAGACAGGCTGGGTTATTCCTCATGGTGAGAAAAAGGAAGTGACTATAAAAGGATATAACTCCTTTTAGAAGTGAGGTCTTTTTCTTAGTGAGTATAATTCCTCTCACTGAGTTGGAGGTGAGTGAATAGTAGATGTAGGATCAAGGTGATCCAAACTACTATAAAAATATTGTGTTTATATCTTTTATTTTCCAGCTATATTTTAGTTTTTGAACACAACATTTCTTTACACTGCTTTTACATGAAATATTATATTATAATTAATAAAAATTATCATGTTTTTTAAATGTTATATTCATATCCCCCACCTAGAATGTAGTTTTAATCTTAACTAGTCTAACAATGATAAAATTTTATACCTCACCCTAAATGATAGGGTTGTGGTTGAGATGATATTTGGTACACTACCCTAAGTGATAGGTGTTTATTAATATGTGATGTTGGACATCTTCATGGGTGATAGGTTGGTGGTTGAGATTCAAAATGGGACACCACTCTGAGTGATAGGATGGTGTTTGAGATATGATGTGGTACCTCACCCTGAATGATATGGTGGTGGTATGAATGTGACATGAGACCCTACCCTAAGTGATATTGTGGTGGAGAGGATGTGATATGGGAACAAATGTGAGTGATAACGTGTGGTCAAAAACTTGGTATGGATTTTAGTGGGTAGACTCCCTTGAATGAGATTATTGTTGTTGGGTTCTTTATATGATATGTAGCTGGGTATGTGACCAAACCTAAGTGAAAGAGTCCAGTATGGGGCATTATGTGGATCTCTATGGGCTAGTTTATGGAATACCGACTTGAGTAAATAGGCATCAGTCATGCTTTAATAGGTATTATAGTATGATGTGGCTCTCTTTATTTGGGAATTAGACAAATTATCTATATATAGGTGTTGTGGTATCTTTGTTAGAACATAATGACCTAAAACTAATACTTGTTTGCATATTTTGTTCCATGTTTCTTGTGTTTTTTTCCATAAAAATGGCTTGCACCCTTATATGTATTGTATGTACATCCATTTGGTCAAAGGTTAATTTTTTATGTTGTGGAATTGGGGATTCATACTAGGTTATTAAACTTCCCCCATACCTGTGTTCATAGAATAGGTTTCAATGCATGTGAGTAGAACGTTATGTTTTCTTCCAATGTAAAATACCTACTTGGAGATGACACATAGTTTGGGTCTATAAATTTGTGGAGTCCAGGTATTTGATAGAGTCATTATGTTTGTTAGACCTATGTCTAGTATAGTTTAATTTTAAGTAATTGTTTTCCCTTATATTGTCCAATGTTCCAGTATGCCTCTTTATATTATGATGCTGGTTATACATTTATAATTTCTATTTTTACTCTATTATGTTGTGACGTGTCATATAGTCTATTATTTATTTTTTATTCTATGATATGGGATACTCTTCCTTATTGTTTATCATATATAGGTTTTTGGGATGTCTGTTATATTAAAAGGTCTGGATTTTTTTTTTGATCGACTAATTAATGACCATTAGGATTTATTATTTAATAGAATAGTTTCAGTATGATTGTTTTAGGCCCTAACCACTTCTTAGAAACCACTTGCATATAGGGAGGCTCACCAAAGGTCATACAGTTTCACCCACTTGGGATCTATTTAAGAGATCTAAGACAAGGTGTTACATAACGTTATCAAAGCATGTTTTGGGATGGGAAAATGTCAATTGGAGATCAATTTATTTTATCAAGACTTGAGGGGGAGACCAATAACATTTCTTGCTAACATGGGTTTAGTTAAAACCCTTGTTTCAAGGGGAATTCCAATGTTGGGACTAGTCACTCTAAGACAAGAGAGAATTTGATCTAAGAATACCAATAAAAGATAGATAAAACTTATGATGAATCACATAGCTCATCCAGTATCTAGTATGTTGTTCATAAATCATTATAGTGGCTTGATTATGACACGATACTTGCACCCATGGATGGTGTTGTTTAATATTTTGTCGTATCATGATATATTATTAATCAATGTAACTTATAATATATTTAATGATTTATAAAATAAATTATTAGGGTTTTTTAGAATAATAATGAATTAAGGATCTTGTTTGATTGATTATAAAATTTTATTATTTGGATTTTATAGGGTAGTGGTTTTCAGGATGTGTGGATTTTGAGAAAAACCATGTTTTAAGAAGAAAATCATATTTAAAAAATAAAAAACATGTTATGGCATGAAATATTTGTAAAATGGTTTTATAAGTTTTTTTTACATGAAATGTCTAGTAGAGGTAGTGATTTTAAAATCTTTTGGTATTTTTTGGTTTTGAGAAAATATTAGGAAATGGTTTCTCAGAACTAGGTTTCAAATGATTTTTTTAAAACAGAATATGTTTTCATGAAAAAAAAACTAGATGGGATGGGGATTTTTAGATTATAGTCTTCGTATAAAATCCTAATATGCTAGGGAGTGTTTGGAAAACTTATGTGTGTTTTAAATTTTGTAACAAAAATTTAAGTAATGTTTTGAAATATACAACTGGTACCTATGTTAATTGACCAACTTGGATTCTGGTGTTTTTGTTTAGAGTGACCAGGGTGTTTGAATTGTTCTCTTGGATAGTGTGTCATGTTTTCTTGTAAATAACTAGGTATGTCTATTAGATGTTTATTAGTTTTATCTAGTGTTATAAAAATAAACCAATTTATTTTTAGATCAGGTTTTCTTGGTTTTGAGTTATCGATCAGGGATGAATCAAGTATTTAAATTATACATTTTGTAGGTATGTCATGGTAGTTTCAAAAGAGTTACATGTTTAGGATCATGGTATGGATGATTAATGTTGAGAACAAGTGTAAACATATTATTTTAATGGTTTTATAGTTTCTAATGCTTGAAGTGATTTTTTTATTTGATTCTTATTGTGGGGAGAACCATTACCCAAAATAAGCCTTTATTAGTAGAGTCCTATGATTGGGAGAATACATGCCTAGAGATAAATCATTTTTGAACACTTTAAACTCTTGGGATTGATGGGATAAGTTGAAAACCATATTTTTGTTTGGTGATAGGTGTTTCGTGTTAGTGATTAGGTATAAGTGAGGTGGACATGTCCAATCATTATGCTCGGTACTGGACATGATGTGTGCAAGAGATAAGAACCAACTATGGTAATGTAACCGTTATTTATTCCTATTTCCAACATAATGAAAAAAATTCATAATAATTTGATTAATAATTAATAAATATTTAAAATTTTCAAAAATTAAAAAATAGTAATATAATTAAACACATATATCTCAAAATAAAATTTGATTTACTAGAAGAAGGGTTTTCAAAATTTAGGTGCTAAATGCATGATTTTGAAATATATGTGTATATTTACTTAATAATTAATCTTTAAATATATAGATAATTATTTTAACATAAATTAATTTAATTTTGGAATCAGAATATCTAAATTAAGTAATAAGTTTATTTTCATAAAAATAAGTTACCAATGTAAATATCAATTTCCAAGATAAAACAATGATTTTTCAAATAATTTCATTTTTATAAAAATTGATTATTTTTATTACCATAAAACATAAATTTTTAAAGTGATAAAAACAAATTAACATTATTTAATTAGTTATTTATATTAATTTTTTTTAAGAACACCTAATATTTTAAAAGATATTTTTTCTATAAAAGTAGGTTTTTTATATTATATGATTTTATTCAAAACTTATTTTTATCATATTTAGAAATATATTTAGATTAAATGGGGATAAAATTTATAATCCTCACATCAAAATTTTGTAAAAGGGGTAATTTTATATTTTTGGTAAAAATTTAATTATCATGGTAGATAATTAAACAAGTTAATAAGGGGTAAAAAGAGGTAATCTACCATGGATCCAATTTTATTAAAAGTACTTAAAAAAACAAATTTTATAAACATTTTTATAGTTTTTAAATTCATTTTAACATATATCACCAGAATCCTCTTACCTAACCCACATAACTCCTATGTAATTCCACCTTTACCCATCACCTAACTTAAGTTTCCAAAGAAATGTCCCTTTTTACCTATAAAAGGATATCAATTCCGCCCATTCTTTCATCTATATCCACTAAAAATACATTAAGAGTTAATTATATATAATTTTACCTAAAAATAGTCTCTCTAAAGATTTTATATGGTATTAATAAGTTCTTACCATGCTTAAAGAAGCTACCTTGCAAGTAAGGGTTTCTAATCCATCTATTGTTTTCAATTGTATTTATTTTTTAATAATATCATTTATTTATTTTTCATATACTAACATGATTATTATTCCATGGTTTTATAATCAATTTAATATACTTATAATGATATATTACTCATTCCCACTCATTATATCCTTTTCCTATGCTGTTATTATGCCGAAGTAAGGGTTCATAACCTCTTATCTACCATTTTTTTTTCAATATTTCCATTTCCTTTTATTTTCAAAAGAAAAAAATTTTATGAATAATTGATATAAATTCCTTATTATATAATCAATTATACATCACCATTCCCTTTAATTATAAAATATTCATAAGAAGTTATAATTCTCAAGAACCCCATGATCCACAAAACATCATTTTTAAAAAAATAGTGTATGTGGTTTACTAGTAATTAAATCACTATCTGGATACAAAAAAGTAAATAAAGGATTTGGAATAAATTAACCTATTGATAATATCCCTAAAAAATTTTGGTTGGGTATTAACTTTACCTCTAATTGATGCACAATAAGTGTACCCAACTGCACACTTTGTTTGACCCTCCCAGGGGATGTACTTTAGATGACTTGTGAGATCTTTACGAATCATAATGAAGGTTCATTTTTGATTCATATAACTATACCATGAAATTAATTTTAACTAATTAAATATTTTAATTACTTTTAAAAGGGTTTTTTATATTAAATTTTTAATGTCATATAGTTTCTAAGTTTATAGTGGGATATTCACCTAGGTAGCACCATTGTTCCATTGACTATGGAAAGTATTGACATATCATATGTTTTTTAATCTAATATTAATGTTTTTAATTACTAAGATAAGTTGATTAGATATTTTATTGTTATTATACTATCTCATATGATTAATTTATTGTAATTATTATGTGATGGGTGGGGACAATAATTATCTATCCCTAGACAAATTTGTAAGTCACATGATACAAAATAGTTTGGATAATTTGGAGTATGCCATACCCACTTAAGTATAATGTATTGGAATGAGGCTGTGATGGTATATAATATTCCTTTTCATAAGGCCTATATGGTAAGATTATGATGTATGGAATTATTCACTCCATGACTATGAAATCAATTATTGTTTTCCATGTAATTATTTATATTGTTATGTTATCCATGGATATATTATGCTCTCTTATGGAATCATTCAATTTAGTTATTCATGTCATATTATATATAAAATATTTTTATATGAAACCTTATATTTTATGCTACCCATTACTAAGTGTTCAAGTTAACTTGTTTATTATTGTTTCTCATTTCCATGGGAAAAAATGAAGACTACTACATATGATGTATGGAATATCAAAGATAAATAATAATTTTTTTATTTTTCATATGATGTATCTTAAGTTTTTAATTTAATATAATGTTAATTTATATATCTAGTATCCCAATAATACTAAAGTATTATATTTTGGATATTTTTATCCATGTATTCTATACAAATATAATAAAATAACCATTGGATCTAGGGTTCTAGGGTTTGGGTGTTATAGTTGGTATTAGAGAAAGTTTATTAGAAACATTATCAAACATATATAAGAGAGAAAAGTTAAAGAACAAAAACCTATGAAAAACCCTTAGTATATTCTTGAAATATTTCTATATTACATGAAATTTATATCTAATAAATGCCTAAAAAATTTATACTATTATTTATAATTAAATGTTTATTTATTAACTAATTAGGTATATTTCATTTTTTTAGAAATGGTGTCTAATAAAAGGAATAAAACCTCTGTCAATACCCATAATGAATGTATATATTTTATTCATGATTAAATTAATGATTATGGTGTTAGATCTTAGTATATTATGAATATATTAGAGTAATTAACTCAGGTTATAAAAAATTACCATTATTGTATGGAAAAACCTATTTCACCTCATCATGGTGTAATTTTTTGGATCTATTTATGTGGTAGAAACCTCCATATTTTAATGGGAACATTTATACATTAGTATCAATGAAATAGATTAAGTATTTAGAGAATATATTTCTTTCTTTGAGATTCATTGAATATGATAAGGTTATCATGGTTATATATTCTCTAAGGGGAGATGTTGATCAATGGTTCTCTTTAATTGAAAACACCAAGAAGTAGGAAGAGATTGAAATCATAGATCAAAAATATTTTAAGTTTATATTATTATAGAAATAATTTCCTCATGTAATAAATGTAACATGGAATATAAATTTTATAATCTAATATAAAACAAAGTTAAAGTTGTCACTGAATATGAGGATAACTTTACTACTTTGGAATGATATGTTGTGGATTATATATGTAACCCAGAAAGAATGACCAATCCATACATTTATGGATTAAATAAAAGTATTAAAAGGGAATTAGTCACTCAATAATTTTCATCGTATGAAAATATTGTTACAAGTGTCAGCAAGACTGAGAATAAGTTCTCAATGACTATATTTTCAACTGGAAAAAAGAGAAAAAAGGGTGGTTAAGAACCATGTTGAAAATAATTTGGAAAATAATAATAATGGAAGGGTATAATTACCATAATGAAATAACTATTGGAAGAAAAAACCATGGAACTTCATAAAAGTAATGGGAATTTGTTACATGTGTGGATATAAAGTCTCATCTTAATTAAATTCTGGGGGAAGATAAATTAATGAATGAGAATTATATCCTTCTAATTGAGGATGTATCTATTTTGATGGATTATATTATTGTATTCCCAAATTAACCTTCCTATATATACCCCTAATCATGAATTTCAATTCCTCATTGATCTCATCCCTAATGTGAATCCCATATCTAAGCCTCACTATAGAATGGATCTAATAGAATTAGTGGAATTAATGAAATAATTGAAAGATTTGTGTGATAAGGGATTCATATACCTTAGTGTTTCACCGTAGGTAGAACCTATAATATTTTTGAAAAATAATGATGGTTATAATATTATACATAAATTAAAAATAAATCAATTCCATTATTATAAATAAGAAGTATCCTTTACCTCACATTGATGATCAGTTTGATCAGCTACAAGAAGATCAATACTTCTTAAATATTGATCTTTTTTTTCTAGTTACCATCAAGTAAACATAAATAAGGATGATATAAAAAATCAATAATTTTTTACAAGGTATGGACATTAGGAGTTCACATTAATCCCCTTTTGGTTTAAAAAATTCACCCTCGGTGATCAGGGTTTTAATAAATAGAGTATTCAAATATTATCATGATAAATTTGTTTTGTTTTTCAGTTTTTCATTCCCCTAATAAAATAAATAAAAAATTTAATAATAATATGATTAATACTTAATAATTATTAAAAATATACATTATTTAATAAATAATAATATAACTACACACTTATATATTAGAATAAAATTTGATTTACTAAAATAAGAGTTTTAGAATTCTAGGTTCCAAATGCATGATTTTGAAATATATAATTATTTCTTTTTAATTAATAAATTTCACATAGATAGAGAATTATTTTAATAAAAGGTAACATAAATTTCGAATCATAATATTCAAATTAATCAATAAGTTTATATTCATAATAAAAAGTCACTAAGGTAAATATCTAAAGTTTCAAAAGGTGTTTGGTAATGTTTATTTTCAATTAGGTTTTTCGATGTAATAAATGAAAATATGAGATGGATTGGGTGGTGGATTGAAGTATCCACCCAATGTATTAAAAAATACATACTTGTGAATTATGGATAATAAATATTGGATTTGTCTAGCATTGTAATTTAGAAGTATATTCATATGTTGGAAATGGAATAAGAAAGAACTATTACTTAAAAATGATCTAAATTAATAGATTTGGGTATTAACATGTACATAAGATGATTTAAAGATATGGTCTTCATGTTTATGATAATTACTAAATTGTTTGAGTGTTTTCCATAATATTTTAGGAAGGTTGTAAGTGTTGTCTAAGTGAAAAGAATGAATTATTAATTATTATTAGTGTTTAAAGTTAGGTGAATGGGAGAATAAAATGCTAGATCCATGGAGAATACCTACCTATATACATGAGAATATGTTTTCTGAAATAAATGATGAAAACACACTTGGATGAAGTTTCAGTTTAATACAAATCAAAAGTGTAGTGTGTGATATTGAAGAACTCAAAGAGGAGAGTTTTTATTTGATATATAGTTATTTGGAATCAGGATGAAGTGTTTGAGATTTTTCATAAATTCAAAAAGGTGTTTTTATGTGTTTATGAGTGGATGAGAATTGATATATATGGAATAGAGGAGCCTTGACATAAAATAAAGGATATCTAGAAAATATCCTAATTTAGGGTTCCAAGTACTCAAATAACCAAATACAAGAATTATAACAATGTAAGAGACTCCATGTATAGTGGACCATACTTTTCATACATATATATTAAATTTTAATTAATGATTATTCATTACATAACATTACAATCCATGTCATAACTATAATGTTTCTATGTATTTTAAAACATGGATACATAAAAAATGGTATATAGAAGATCTATGTCATCTCCCACTAAGTTATTCACAAATAAAACCTATCTGAAACATATCATAATTAAAAACTTTATTTATAACCTTGGGTAAGGAAACATAAGAAAGGGTGAGATTAGATACCCAGTAAGAGTAAATAGAGAAAATATCAGTGATCACTTGAGCATAACATGAACATAATGGTATGAGGATATGAGTTCCAAATTTTAAAAAAAATACCCTATATATCAAAGATCAAAATCACGATTCATGGCATAATTAATGATAGATTTTAAGATATGAATCATAAAATAATAAAATAACATGAGCCATGAGAGCATCACATTAGCATAAGACATAAGTCTATGGTTTGAACATGAGAATATAAAATCATTTCCTTATTCAAGTATCACTTCCAATATTATCATTGTTTATTGGGTTCACTACCTATTATTTCATATCCTTAGTAAAGGTTCACTCCCAAGACTATCATAGTGGAAAAAGCCCGATAGTGAATTGAGTTCACTCCCTATTACAATCCTTATTATCTCTAGATATATTAATATTTATCCAATGCATTGGATAGATATATAATTATGGTCCCACCCATCATATAATTAGAATCATAAAAATATAATCTACTAGATCATCAAACATTCATCATATATCATAACCCGTGGAAATGATATGGGTTTCATAAACATTTCAATATTTCATTTTAACAAAATATGTTTAAAATAAACGTGTTTCATAAATTTCTCATAATAATAATAATAAATGATATATATAAATATTAACAATGGTAACATTGGATAATATCCCTAGTAATTAATAAATAACATTAAATGTTGTTATTTTAGATGAAAATGCCTTTAAAATATCACTTGGAATATTTAATGAGGAAATACCCCTTTCTTTGGAAAAAAACTTCTTTAAAATATAAAAAATTAAAAAAAATATTATAAATAAAGTTTTCTTTGAAAAAAACCCTGGAAACTTGTAAAGGAATATTCAAATAATTTAGTAGTCATGATAAGAGGAAATTCTATTTATTCCACGTATGTTAAAAAAATATTCCTTTCACATTTTCAACAAAAAGTCAGAAGTTCCTCATTCAAAAAATGACAAGAGGATTCAATTTAATTTTTTTAAAACTTCAAACATGGGTAAAAATGTCTCAAAAATTCTAGGAGTGTATTAAAAACATTTTAATAAAACATGTACAAGGAAGAAAAATAATTTTTGACATAATGGAGAAAACAATT
Source organism: Viscum album (assembly GCA_963277665.1). NCBI lineage: Eukaryota > Viridiplantae > Streptophyta > Magnoliopsida > Santalales > Viscaceae > Viscum > Viscum album. The sequence goes on from OY728162.1 coordinate 1,065,687,639, forward strand.
CAATTTTCCTTAAAATATTTCTTTTGGTATATTAAGTACTTAAGTAAAGAAAACAAAAAGAAATCATGTAATCTTATAAAATAACTATAGAATAATAAAATTTAGGATTTTATTTAGAAGTAGATTATAAATTTTTTTACTTATAAAAATAATCATAAAAAATCCCAATAATTGTTTTTATTGTAACATAAGACCCGTACTCCTTTGGTATAATATCTGTATCAAAACATCATAAAAGTGATAAAATTAGATATATTTTTAAATCATAATAATTGTCATGAAAGTTTCAAAAAATTCACTCATGGGAAGTATACACACCACACCAAGGAAATAAGAGTTAAATACAATATAGGTCTAACATAAATAAAAGTTAGATAAGAAACCATTACCACAAGATTGACTTTTTTTGAAAACTGTTTATCATCCTGTATAATAAATTTAAATTTATTATACTCTTATAAAACCATTTAAATACTTATAATATCATATATGATGAACTTATAACATTTAAACACCAATTTATTAATAATTATTTATTAAAACAATCATTTCTTAGTGTTAAAATTTTCTTTTTTCATGTATGATCCATTTTTTTAGTTCTAGTCCTAATACATTGGTCATAGTTAAATCATATATAGAATGTTAACCATGATATAAATATCATATAAATTCATTATATATATAGAGAGAGATATACATAAAATGTAGATATAGAAAAATGAATTACATTTTTCATGAAGATGGTAGGCCGTATGCATACATGGACAATGTTTATATTTTTCAAAAGATGGAATTAAATAAAGGTAAGTAATAATTCAACTTTCAAGAATCATTATTGTATCTTTTATATCATATATATTCATTAAATTTATCTTAATTTCCTATAAGTTATTAGTTTATCTTGTGAGGTATGCATCCTTTAATTTTCATTTTAAACCAATCTTGTTATCCTAATGGATGTGCCTAAGAGAATGGGGAGTCCTTCGAGAGTGTATAGGGTTTATTTGGGGGTTGAAGCCTTGAAATTTTTACAAAACCTATAGCATGTATGGTTTATTTAAACTGTTCACCTACATCCAAATGGTTTAAAGAAATTTTTTGGAGTACTACATAGTTTTCTAGAGGGGTTCATGGTTTATGAATAGTTTTCCCAAACCATGAAACCAGCACACACACTTAGTTTGACTTTGGTTATAGGTGTGCATAGTTGGAGTACGGTTTGTCCAAACCGTGCGTCCAAGCCCTATAAACCTTTAAAATTAGATAAAATTATGATTTTTAACCTACCTACCGGAAAGTTGTAACCATACTTTATCCTTCATTTCACATACAAAAACACCCTTCTTTGTTGGGAGATCCTTAATACTTCTAATCTAGCCTTTGAGATAGGTTCTCTATCTAGACTTGGAATCACTTGTCATTGGTTCCACTAGATACCCAATGTAAATTTTTCTATTTATTCAGTTTCTCCCATTCTATAGCAAGATAAAGGTCTAAAAGAGACGAGGAGTGTACTAACAAGCTAATATTATAAATCTATTACTTTTTATATTACATCAATTTGTTTTATATCATTTGATTTCATTCAACATGTTAGAATTTCCATGTGTTTCTTCAAAAAAAAAATATATTCTAAATTTAAATTTTAACCATGTTAGAAATTACTTCCTATACCTTGACCTTGATTGAAGATATCCCCTTAGACTAGTTTCACCCCTTTTGGTTTTGTTATTAGATTCCCTTGACTTCTTAAATGATAATGTGCCCAAACCACCTTCTATGTGGTGTTTGTTTTCCACCTAATTGATTGGATTATTAAAAATAACTAGAATTTGATTTGTATGACCATGTCACATGATTCTTATGTAAATAGTGGAATATTCCCTTAACAAAATGAAATGTATAATGATTTTAAAATATATATTTACTTATATTAAGGAATGTATGGTACTTATTATGATTCTTGATACTCAGGAATGACATCCCTTATTTTTTATGATACTTGGAAATGGCATCCCATAATCTTCATGATACTCAAACATGGATTATTTTATGATTTATAATACAAAGGCATGGTTTCCTTTATTCCTCATGATAATTATCCATGGAATCCCTTATTATTTATGATACTCAGGCATGAAATCCCTTATACAACATGATACTTAGGCATGGAGTCCCTTATTACTCTATAAGACTCTTATGACCATGCATGAATGCCTGGGTTACACCTTGGGTCCTAGATATTACTTGTATCTATATATATGGATATATATATTTCACTACATATATAATATATATATATACATATGTAACTATATACATATATATTTATATATATAATTATATATTTATATAGTAATATGTTCAAAGGTATCCCAACTTAGGCTGAAGGGTGTCCTAAGGGAACCTGAGCTGAACTGGCTACCATTTACATATATGGATTATATGGATTTTTACTTGCACACTAGTCATTTTATATACACCTTTTGGATAGTTCTAAACATAATTGGGGGTGGAATACTAAGTATATCACACATCCTTTTCAGGAATCAGATTGGCACTTGAATAAATATTATGGATATAGGTAATAACAATGGAAAACTTCTAACCTTGGATGATTAATTTATATAATTGGATGGAGTACATGGGTAAAGGAATTAGAATATGATAATTCTTATAATAGAGATATTTTTGTCCTTTTTTTTCATTTTTTATAGCATGTTGTATATCTCAATTCCTCTATATCCCGTGTACTTCCTTTTTTTAATAACATCGTGACATGATCATAATTTTATATATGATATTGATTATTATTCTTCCTTTTTATTATATATAGATGAATTATGATTATATATTTCATTTATTATACCATTATTGATGTTTTCTATTATTTTACACCATTGTGCTACATTCTAATAAAGAGGGTATAGTCTCTCTACAATACCATCAAATAACCTTACCGCTAGTTGTTATCTTCAAGAATATATAGAGGTGAACTTGAGGTCATGTGACCAAGTGGGTTCGGTTACTTATGAGTGAATTAGGTATAAGATGTTACATTTCCATTCATGTCAAGTGGAAGCAAAAAATGAATCACATCTCTTTGTGGATATGGTAGTCCACACATATGTACGAGCAACATTATCATTTTCCAATGGATTAGAAGGATGTTGATAATGGTTTTTACATCATCAGAATATAAATTATTTATATTTTAGATACTTAATTAATTATTTAATAATGGAAACCAATATTTGTATAAGGTTAAGAATAAATAAAATAGAAAAGGCTGGGTTAAGAGTTATTTTTCTTTGTTGAGATATTTCTTTTGTCTTACACATTAAGCCATGAAAGAAAGTTCTTTTAGAAGGAGAAGAAGATATAATATGTGGGGAAATAATATATGAAATTATTATCATTGTTTTTGTATGAGAAATAATTCTAAAAAATATGAATAATAAAGTAGAGGAGGTTCTATTTTATAAGTGTGGGGAGGGTCACTCTTAGAATTACTTAAAGTATTTAATTAATATAAAATAATTTTCATTAAAAAATAGATTCAAATAGATATAATTTTAAGATAAGATGAAAATGAGTTGAAATAATATCATAAAAAAATGTACATTTTTTTGTTATTTTTTCACCCTTATCTCTGAGTTTCAACCCATGTCAACCCTTTCTGACAATTTTCACGATAAAAACTTTTTCTACACTTTAAGGGTCAAGAATTTTGTCATAAAATGAAAAGTGACCCATAAATGTATCATATTGTTTACCTTAAACCACATATCATTCATTTCTATAAATATAATATTTTTATTTATTTTAAATTATTTAATATGATATTGTTTTTTATTATATACCATTAATGTCATTTTTGAACTATTTATTTACATTGAATTTTGAAATAACATGATATAATAGAAATTAGAATATAAACCTTTTACAAATCCCTAATATGTTATATTTATCTATTAAATTCATGAAACATAATAATTCACCCAAATTGTATCAATTTTAATGTTTTTAAAATCATTTATTTTATTTTTCTATTAATTGAATCAACATTATGTCGGCATTTCATATGTATTTAAGGTATTTATTCAGTCATTAAATATAAAAAAGAAATCACTATGATAAAAAATTAGTTTATCATTCAAATAAAAATTTAAAACCTAAAATTACCTCTTTTTATCCTTATAAAAAACATTTACCGATATTAAAGTCAAGAGAGTGACATTTTGTATTTGTTCTTCTCTTAATATTGCATAAAGGTCATAATGAAAGAAAAATGTCACCATATGGCTATATTTTTAAGAATTAGATGATAATGGTTGAACAATACTCATAAAATAAGATAAATCAATGTTTTAGAGAAATGTTAAATCCTTATCCAAAATTTTTAATTGAGTTTTACCCATTTTACCCTTAGCGAGGTGACAAATATTTACCAAGTTTACTATTCATAATGAAAAAAATAAAAGGGGACTATTTAACAAATTTTAATCTATTTATTAAAAATATAAGATCCAATTTTCATTATTAAATTCCTATAATTGGATAAAAATTATTTTAAAATAATCATTTAAAACACAACTAAAACAGTTTTTGAGAAAAATGTTATTTTTATCATAAAATTGGTTTTATTCTAATCTCATGTATAGAAAAAACATTAGATAAATATTAAAACATTTTATTAAATATATTATATTTTAATTTTATTAAAATAATTCAAAAATATATATTAATCTAATTTTTTTTGATAAAAATTCTTTGTGGGAACAAAAACCATTTTTCCAAAAAAAACATCTCTATTTTCCTTCAAAATAATTTATTTTCATTTCCTGCCATTTAATAACCAATGAATTTATTTTATAAATATGTAAAAAGTATTTTTTAACCATAACTTAGTTGTACCTATTCATAATTTCCAATTCAATAGTAATGTAATAATAGGCAGATAAAATAATAATATTTAAATAGTATAACACAATTTGTTTAAATTTTATGTAGATAAAGTTATCAAAAAATGATACTTATTCAAGGGAAAATATCATAAAATATTATGGTGTTACAACATGTATATAAATTTACCATGTATGAAAATATTTTCATACATGAATACCAACATGCGTGAGTTCAACAAGATTTCCAAATAACCCACATATGTAATTCATATTTCCAAATTCTGCTACGTATCTGAATTTAGAACCATGTACCCAATTGAATTTCCACATAGAAAAAATGTGATATATAGACAATTTATTTATATATAAAACCATATATTCAAATTTAAACCATGTAACAAAATATACCCACATAAAAAATATTCACTTTCAAGCATTTCACACTGGGGTTCACATACCAAAATTTTTTATGCGTATTGGGTGAAACTATACAAATTTTTTAATCACTTATTCTGAAGAGAAAACTAATTATGGTAATGAAAAAGTTTTTGTTAAAGTTCTAAATATCACAAACGATAATAAGGGAGTTTAATTCAAGATTTACATATTGAGTTTATGATCTTTGAACCATGAGAGAAAAAGATCAAAGATGTGGAGAAGTTTTAATTTTTTTTATAATTTTGAATTGATTTAAAAAAAATCGACATTAAATGATAAATTAAATAAATCAATTCTTATGTTATGCATTCGAGTTCATAACACCATGAAGCTAATATTAGTCATGATCCAAGCTTCTGAAGTTATGATAAATACAATCTTGATGGTTGATAATGTGAAGATCAATGATTTTATTTCAATATCTCATACTAAAATGAAATGAGTCAACCTACATATAAAGTGTTATATATTTTATAAAGTTGTGGAAAACATAAGATGTGAATTTGCGTTGTGATATTTTTAGATAATGATTGAGATGATACTAATGTCTATGAATCTAAAATATATTTAGAGTAGTGAATAGCTATGTACTTCTATAGAATGATGAAGATTAGCTCAAGCTATTTCAGTGAGAAGAAGAAGCTAAGGAAGAACAGAATGAGAAATCGAGTATAATTGAAGGATATATAAATTTTTTAGTTTTCCAAGAGAAGTGAGAAAGAAAAATAGAGGTAACCCCTATAAATATACAAGAGGCCATGGTTCAGGAGGCAAAAAGAATACTGATATTGTAGGAGCATCCCATGTTCAAAAAAGAGGAGTAGTTGATAAAATCATTGGGAATCGAATAAAATGTGGATTTTATATATTTTAAACATATAAAATATTATATAATGTATCCTATTTATAAAAGAAAAAATATTTTGAGAGAAGATGAGTTAAAATATAGATATTTTAAGATATGTTGTATTGTTTGATATTTTTAAGAACACTCTTTGATAATAAGATGAATAATCTGATCCTAGGTTAAATCTGAAGATATTATTGGTATCAAAGATAATAAAAGAAGATATTCATGTGACAATAATTTTATGTAGAAATATGAGAAAAAGAAAATATAGAAAGGAAACCCTATTATTTATTGTTTTATCTGGTATAGTTGAGATACACTGATAGATAAGGATCTAATACATTTAAAGATCATAGGAATGCATTGAGTGAGAAAATCAAGTGATTATATCACGTAGAAGAACTGTGAAGCCGAGATGTAGTGGAAACTAGGTTTTAAATAGACTATCTTGAAGACCCTAAGTAATTCAAATAATATATGGATGAGTAGAATGAGATCTACTTTGTGTATGTTGCGAAATCCCTAGGATTTTGAGAGATTAACTTCCAAGAAGGAGTGTGAAGAAAAGCACATGTATATATATGGTGTGAATCCATAGATCCTATGTGACTCAAGGTGTACAGGGTGATCACCATGTGAATCAATAACAATAGTGAGAAGCTATTAAATAAATCTAGTGAGATCCTGGAAAGTGAAGTTCCATGAGACATATAAATTGTAGACACTATGAGACTCAATGTTGGTGTGGTAAACACCATCCATTGTAATAAATATATGATTATAGTGGTGAATCCTTAATTGGGGAAAAAGAACAACCAATTCAAGGAGTAGGTCTTTCTATCAAAACTTTTAAAAATATAATGTTCTTATTTTATGTTTTTTTCATTTCATTCAGTTGATGGTTTCTAGTTTAAATATATCATAGATACATATTCACTAAATGGAAACATGGGTTAAATTCTAAAGGGGTTTCAGGATTTCTTTGAAATTGGTAAAAATTAGAAATACCTGATTCACCCCTAGGTATTCTCAATGAACCTATAGTGTTTTTATAATGGTATCAGATGAAATTATACCTTTTAATGGACATATTTTTGAAGACCCATTTTATTTATGTTTATGAAGTACAGATTTGAGATGATTGAAGAACATCAGATAAAAATATTAAAATATATTATTGTTTTTACAAATACAGAATTATCACATAATATAATGGAAAATAGGATAAATAAATAGGCTAAGAGGATGAGAAGAACCTCAATAACGTAGGAATAACACTTACTCGTTGAAGTGATTCAGAGTGAATTTATTAGTTCAAGCTATGATAAAACTGAATATATTCAAATGACTGATTATATCTACTATGAATTTGGGGACTATATGAAGAAAGTTCATACCAAATTCATTACCTATATATTTATGTATATTCAAGGCATTAATGATGAAAAATCATTGTTTATAGATGTTTTTAAAGCTTTATAAATATATTATTAAGGTAGTTGAAAAAATGTAACTCTCACTTCAATAAAATGAATGCTAAGTATCAATATTTTAAAAAATTATAGAGAAAAGTTTAAAAAAAAAAATGTAATAATGACTTGTTGAGAAATTAATTTTTTTAGTATTTTGAAAATAAAATCCATTAATTAGAGAAGCTACACAAATAACTATGTATGGTAAGGATGTATATTTGAATGTTAAAGGTAAAAGGATTCAAGAGATTGAAAGATGCCTTAAATATATAAGTAATATACATGATGAAAAATCTAATAATATGAAGTTTTACTTATAGGTTAGGTTGAGAATAGTGGAAGATGAAAATATTACCCTCAACCTAATGAGTCTTGAGTATGAGAATAAACTGAAAAAATATGGGATCAATTTATGCTAGACCTTATCAAATATCTGAAAAGAAGAGTGTTTCCACTCAGGTTTTAGTGATGTAATTTCCAAAAATAAGGACTAATACTGGTTTTAAATAGTTCATAAGAATTCATGGAGAAACATCAACCTTAAGATCAGGGAATAATAAGACCCACAACCAAAAATGAAAAGAATGCATTGAATCTATTTTGACAAATAGTTCTATAAAAAGCTAAGTTCTATAAAAAATTAGTTTAGTAAAAATAATGATAATCCTACCACATCATCAAGGGTATATGTGAGTAAGAGTAAGATTAATCCCCCCAAATAAATCTCAAAATAATTATGAAACAACTCAAAATTAATAAGGTTTTCAAGAAGTAAAATTTGGATAGATTTTATCAATAAGAATAAGAAAGAGATTTGAAATCTATTAATGGTGTTGTTTTATTATCTTTAATATTATCATATATTTTTGGCATAACATTTCAACACATACAAGTCAAATAAGTCCAATAATTAATGGGAGAAAAACTAGAAGTGAAAACAAGCCTCTTGTATAGATGTTGAATTCAAAAAATAATAGGAATTGTCCCTTAATGAATATATATGAGTGTCTTGATATTTTTAATGAATTTTATAAACATATATTTCCACACTTATGATGTATGTTGGTATGCTTGAACTAGTGATAACTTGTACACTGATGTCAAGAAGTGGTCGTAGTAATAGAAGACACAAAAAAGTAAAGGATAAGTATACTTTGGTAATGAATATATATGTCAAAAAGTATAATAATATGAGTTATAAGGAAGAAAACCTGACTAAAAATTGATTATTATATAGTGTACAGAGATTACACATAATCGACTAGTAATGGATGGCCATGAATGTAAAATAAAAAGGGAGCCAGCTAATGGTAAGAAAATAATTCATCCAAGATTTGGATTATTGTATTGGATTAGTGGTTGAAACTAATTTTGAATAAATAGAGAGGCCTCTTAAGAAGGGAAAAATAAATATAATTTATATGTGTGTGGAAGGTGCACCAAGGTAGTCTATACTACTATATGATGTATGACATGAATACCTAAAAAATGAATTATTGAAGAAAAAAAGAAAAGAAACAATGAATTTTTTTTTTCTAAATATGATTCTATAAAAAATAAATTCACACCAATTAAGAAAGAAAAAAAAGTAAAGAAGACCATGATTCCCAAAGGTGAACATGCCTATAAATCTAAGGGTGGAAGCATGAATAAGAATTGAGTTGAATGTCCTGGTTTGAGAAATATGTCTCAACCTTTATACTCAAGATGAGGATCAATTCATAGATCCACCTTATTCCCTAATCAACCTGAAAGTGTTTGTATAGAGAAAAAAACTAAACCTAAAATAAATTATACAATAATATCATTATATAAATAATATATCTCACAACAGTAGTATAAAACAAAAATAGAATGTTTCAGTCTCTTGGAGATTAGCTACATAGACATCTTATTTTAATATGCATAAAAATATTTCTCTATAATCATGATCCTCTATATCCTTTTCTAGATATCTCACATTAATTACCTATGGGTTGGAAACATAAGAAATGGGTGATCTAAAATGCTCAGTAAGGGGAAACATAACTAATCATAAACATGGAGGATACCATGAGGAATATTATAAACGTATTATTAAAAGATCATAATACCATAGATGATAATCATAATTTTTTTTAGATTAATGTAATCTCATAAAAAATATCATTAAGGAATAATAAAATATAAACATATAACATTGTATAAAAGGGAGGAATACTTGAAAAGTAATAATCAAGAAAACATAGAATTTTATGGAAATGAAATGCATCTTGAAAACATTGGAAAAATTTATAAATAACTTGGGAGTGTGGAAGAAATTTATAAACTACTTAAATGTGTGTCATGACTTGATAAACATGAAAATGTAGAAAAGTGATTAGAATAGAAAAACATGTGTGAGAAAACCCATTAGACCCACACCTATATGAAAAAAAATCATTTTTTCAGTGATTGAAAATGTGATAAAACTCATCTTGCTCATGCATGTGTGAAGAAACTAATTATTTCCATGCTTGACTATATCATGAGATATACAATTATACTAATTCATTTTATGGTGATATAAGACCCCATCCATCTTCATTATTACATAGTTGTGCCACTTAAAATCAATCATCATCATAACTTAAATAACCTAGGGAAAAATAATGGGTTTCTAAAACATATCAAATAACATGAACTTAAGAAATAATTGGATATAGAAATATAATTTTAAAAAATGATCCATTACATAATAACATACAAATGATGATAAAAAAATCACTGCATAGAAAGAAAAATTAGAGGAAAATTTTATGTGATAATAAAAGAGTTTTCACAAAACCTTTTTAAACATTATTATAAAATATTATGTGTAAATTAACTTTAGAAAATACATATTTTTGAGAAGTAAAAGAGAATACTTTTGAAAACATTATTATAAAGAGTTTAAAATAAAATATCATTGAAAATACACAATGGTTTCAAAAATTATAAGTGAAAATACTTTAAAAATTTTACTATTAAACAAAAATTCATTAATGGAGACATGTAAAAGTTTTAAAGTTAAAAAAAATAATTTAAAATACTTTGAAAACCATTACTTTTAAATAAATAATTAAAAATACATAAATTTTATTGAAATAAAATGTGGAGTGGATGATAAAAACCTTTTATTCATAAAATATAGATATTTTTTTACCATTTTGAAATAAACATGTTGAAACCCCACATTGTTAAAATGATAATGAAACATTTTTTAAAAAAATGAGTAAAGATGAATAGAAGAAAATTGGATATAAAAATAAATTTAGTTTCCAATAATTAATGGATAATATTTATTTGAAGTAAAAACATGGATATGGAAGAATTTTTTTATATATATGGGAATTATTCTTAACATAAATTCATTTTCATCAGATAATAAAATCAAGAAGTAAGAATAATTTAGTGGGAAACCTGATTTCCCCAGAAAATAAGCTGTAAATACAAAATACTTCATTGTAGGATAAAATTAATCCATCATCAAAGATAACATTAAAATAAGGGTTATTATGACCCAAGTAAAATATACGAGTCATGAAAGTCCTTTATAGATTTAGGTAGTATATTCACCATAGAAAAAAAATTATCACATAATGTTAAAATAAGTCTCAATGAATAGAAGTCGAGATATAAAACCCTTAGAATTTGAGAAGTTAACGGGTTGAAATAATATGTAGGAGGTATTGTGAGATAAAAATTTAAATCTAATGATCAATGTTTATTTAAAATTAAATAATTAATTTGGGTAGTATCTATATCACATCAAGATCAATTGGTGAAAAATATAAAATCATGACTCAATGAAAGTGAACTTGAGACAACAAGCCCTTACCATATTTCCTTGCTTAGTTGACGAAACTATAACCTAATGAGAAATAAACATAACTTACTTAACATAAAATTTGAGTACCTTACTCAATAATAATACCCTTTTATAATCATTATTTTAATTCATTATCATGCATATGTTAATTAGTTATAACGTATTATGACCATCTGGTGTTAATAACTTTAATAGGTTTTCTCATGTTTAATTATTTTGATATAATTACACATAATTTGATACCAATATAATAATTGATATATCATTTAATATTATATAATAAATAATTTTTTATTTAAAATTTTCTTATTCCATTCCATTTGTGTTTGGTTTACATTATGTGAAAACTAAATTAATAACGACCTATTTCAGTAATTTTAGATAACAAAAATGTTACTTTAATAATAATTTAAATAATTAACATAATACTTATAGAACCATATAATAATAGTTATTTACTTAATATATTATAATAAGATTATTTTTCATGTTCCTACAGTTTTCCATAATCTTATTTTAAATGATTTTTCACGTAGGTAGCTAAACTTACAAAAACATGAACTTGGTTTAACTCGATCGGTGGTTATGGTTATAAAGTTATTTCATTTGTAATAATATGATTATAAAATAATAATCATCATATTTTTTTTTATTTTTCTATTATTTTTAACTTTATTTTAATATATTTAGTTAACTTATGAAAATATAGATTAAAAATGAGACATGTTTCATAGAGGTGGCAGTAATCTACACGTACACATGATTATCATTTTCGTTTATAAACACGTGATAGGGTGTGAAGGTGGATATTTAATTTAAATTTAATAATCACAATTATATGATTTATATAATATATATACATCATTACCACTATTAATACCATACATGAAAGGCGGTAACAAAAAATAAACGATGACACTTCATGGAGGCTGTAGTCCGCGCTACATACTAATGATGTTCATTTGTTTTTCTAAGTGGATGGAAATGAATAACTAATGGTTTCACCATTAATATAAAATCATATTAGTATAATAATGATAATTAATTAAAAATATAATTATGTTGATAATATATTTGTAAGATTAATATTTAGAAGAAAAACTTAAGAAGAATATAATAATTAAATGGGAGACTTAATTTTTTTTCTTAGAAGTCCCCTTGAAATTGAATAAATTATGCTAAACATGAGTCGTTGGGGGATTATTTTTTTGGGATAGGTTTATATTGAGATAAAAATTTCAGATTTAAAATTATTAATTTTATGTTTTAGTATAGCTTTTAAGGGTGGGAGTGGTTACTTTTATAATGGGAGAAAAGGGGCACTTTTCGAAAACACTCGTCACTTTTCAATAATGTCCTAAAGATATTCAGGTTTAAATGGAAAAAATATAAAATATGTATTTTGGGGAAATTTTGGGTAGTTAAAGGATCAAAAAAGTTTTTCCAAACATTTTTTAAACATGTTATAGGATTTTTAACATTTTACTCTTTTACTTTTATCCAATGTAACTAGTTTTCAACTAAGTGATTTTTTGTTTTATTAAACAAATAACATAATCAATAAAACTAAATTTTTGTATGATTTAAACAAATAACATATATTTAATACAAATAAATAGATAAATATTATAATATTAAATTTTTAATTAAAATAAATAATGTGAAGAAAAACCGTTTTAATGAAAAATGACATTTTTTCCACTATAGATTCTAAATGTTATTTAGTGTTGATTAAAAAATAAATGAGTGACAATAGATTTATTAGTGTGTTTATAAATAATATTAGATTAATTATTTAAATTATTTCAATTTAGTTAATTCAAAATAAATTCCAATATATTAATAAAATAATAAATTTTAAATAATGTTTTCACTAATATCATGGTAATTAGAATTAATCCTAACAAACTAAATTTTAATCCCAAAAGTGAAATAAGACATATTAAATAATATTAATATTATTAAATAATATATAATAAAAATTTTATCAAATTAACTTTATATTTGAATGGAAATTAATCTTAATGTTAGCACATTTAATAAATAAAACCTTGTTTTGGTTATATGGATTATTTTTAAGAAAAAAGATTTTTGATTTGGTTAGATTTATCAATGAAATTGATTTCAATGATTTAAGAATATTTATTACCATTAAAATAGTATTTATTTAATGAAAAATTAAATCAAAAACATTATTTCATCATGTTATAATTAATTAAACAAAAAAGTAAAAAAATAGATTCTGAAAAAATGATTCATAAATTTTTAAATTGTTGAACATGGGATAATAAATTAAAAATATAATTTTAAAATCATTTATTATACTTCTTAATATATAATATTATAGTTAATGTTTTAAAAAACTTTCAATATATTCATATAATAAATTAATTTCATAAATGTTAAAGCATTAATAAAATCGGTATTTTTTTACAATTTACCTAAAACATGATTATTTTAGAAAAATATATAAATTAAATAATAATTTCATTTTTTCATGAGGAATTCAAAAATTAATTTTAATTAATCAAATTTAATTTTTTTTATAAAAAATTTACCTTTTTAAAATAAAATATATAATATAAAGAAAATGGATTTTATTGAAAACAACCTTTTTTATATTATCGCATATTAATTATTTACCATTAAAGGTAATAATTATTAATGTTTTACCATATTAGTTTTTATTATAGATTTATTAATAATATATTATTAATATGTTTCTGTTTTTTTATGTTGGGTGTAGCATATGAAAAAATTTAAAGAACATAGTATGTATTTTTAAAGGATCCAAAATCTCAAGTTGTTACATTACACCCCCTTAAATATATTTCATCCTCATAATTCAATTATTATTTACTATTTAGAATAGCTAAAGGTGGAAAAAATATTCAAATGTCTCAAGATATTATCTCTAATTTGATATTATCCTCAATATTATATAGAATACAAGAAAACAATTATTTTTCCATAATAATTTCAAGGAAAAGTATCACATAACTAGGGATAAGTCCCATATGAATGGTTTAGTTCTCTTCGTAGATAATTCATAGTTGGACTTTGTAAAGACTCCGACCCCATTAGACCAGAGTTGATGCCGATCTTTATTACATTAGCATAGATAAAATACTTGAATCCTAAATGACTAACCAGCTTAGCAGTTTTGGAAGCAAGATTACATACATGAACTTTACATTACAATTTTAAACATAAAGTAAAACATATATAATCCTTTGATAAATATAATTATTCTCCAAGATTAACCCTGTAAGTCATTCATAATATACATATGTACATCCTGGTAAAATTAAAACATAATAAAGGGGTTATCTCAAGTGCTTAGTAATGGTTAACAATACATCATAATCTATAAAAATTAAGCATAAACAATAAGGCATGGTGAATAACTAAAAAAACCTTCCATTAAAACATAATACTGAGTATAATATGTTAGGAATAAAAGCTCCATAAATAATTCCATATAAATAATCACATAATAATTAAACACAACCAAGGATATTCTACTAGTCAAATAATCACATGGGTGATCAATTACTAATAACATAATGAAGGAATGCATAATACCGTATATCGTAAACATACCATCAAGTCTTCATCCAAGAAACCATACATAAATGGGTAGAAACCCAGTTTAGTTTGTCTCATGAGACCTACCAATGCGTTGAGAGGCTATAGCGGGCCCCGACCTTCACTTACTAAGTCGAATTCATTTCTCATATGAAAAGGGTGAAATATAATCAAAATATACATTAATATTGAAACTATAACATGAAATTTTAATAACTTTTCCCAAAAAATAAAAAAATTATAAACCATCTATAATAATATGAAAAATTATTTCAAGATAATGAATCCCCAAAAATAATCACAAACTATTCAATAAAATATGGTAGATTTTAACAAAATAGATCAATTTAAATAAACCATAAGATTCAATAGTGGTATTTGAAATAGATGATGATACTCTAATAAAATCATTAAGGAATTCTTGAGAGAAAACCCTTTTACTTTTTGGAAGAAGATTTATTTTGGAAAATCATTTTCATTTGTCATAAAATCATATTATAATCTTGTATATCCTAGAAAATGAAATGGAAGTATAATGAAATTATTTTTGAGGCAAAAATTATTTCAAATTTAAGTGAAATCACATAAAAAGTGTTTTTATGAAACTTTATAAATGGACCACTTCAGTGCGATTGAAGGGAAATCATAAGAGTCTTTAAAGAAGAAAAAATATTAATTATTTACATAAAACCATAAAATAGATATGATAATTTTTCATTATAAAATGAGTGATTTTGTAAAAAAAATTTGTGACTTAAAATAGACTATGGGGTGCATTTAAAAATTTGTATGAAATTGGGAAGTACCCATTAATCGAGCTTGCTTATTAGAAGGAATGGAAAATGGATCCTTATAAAGCATGTATTTACCCATAATATAAAGATAAAATAATATGGATACATGAGTTTTTAACATATAAACAAAATTTAGAATAATTATATAGAAATAAAGAAGAAATATATTAGGGTAATGAGAGAGAATGCGTAACCTGAATGAAAAATGGAGGTTCGAGGAGAATCCCTTACCACTTTGAAAACATTGGAACCATATA
This sequence comes from Viscum album, assembly GCA_963277665.1. Lineage (NCBI taxonomy): Eukaryota > Viridiplantae > Streptophyta > Magnoliopsida > Santalales > Viscaceae > Viscum > Viscum album. Next base: position 1,065,703,774 of record OY728162.1, read on the forward strand.
ACCCATAAAATTAATGATCACCAAATACAAAATGGAAAATAATTATGATAAAGTGATTCAATATATGATTCACCAATGGTATGTATACATACACCACACATAATAAATAGTGGTGATTAAGAAATATCTCACAGAAATAAAAGTAAGATGAGAAAACCATTATCTTATATCCAAAAGTGATCTTCACTTGCACTTAATGTACTAGATAATGAAATTAGATTAATTAAAAATTTAATTAATAAACTATTAAACATGTATTTGATTTATTATAATTTTATTAATTTCATTTGTGGTTTTTTATGAGTTATAAGATTCAATTTCATCATTCAGAACTATTTGTTTACTTGGTCTTAATGATTGGATTAGTTATATACATGTACAAAATTTCATGTGAAATGGTAATAATTATCCATAATTAAAATTATATGTTATTAATGAACTTATATAATATTTAATGGTCTTATATATATCATTTTGTTTCCATATATGATGACAATTCATTAAATAAAACGTTACTGATATCTATTTGGATTATTTTGGTGTTTTTTATGATCATTCGCTAGTTTTATTTTTTGAATTAATATTATGTATATATAATGTTTAAATAACATTAAATAAGTTTTATTATCATGCCCCATCTCCCGAATACCCAGAGCCAGTTCCATATAGAGGATCGAATTCGGTTTGGGCTCTGAGAAACCAGCTACTTCTGAAATGTTTCTTCTACTAAAAGATGTTACCTAAAAATTTTAAATAAAAAATTTAGGGTTAGCATAAGAATGCCCAATAAGGGGTTTTAAAATAACACACTATTCCAAAATATAACTTTTGAAAACATTATTTAAAACTTTCCATAAAACGTTTCTATTAAAGAAAAGCAGTAACACATGTAACATATCATAAAAGTGTTCAATTAAAAATATGCTAACAGAATTACAAGGATACATGATTCCATTATAGGAATTCTCATTTGGAGTAATAATTAAAATAACTTCTAAACATTTATGACATATGAATATGTAATTACAAATTAAACAGCTAAGAGTAATGAATAATTAGAGTTGCACGTAAAGGTAATAACTTCAATTTCATTCACTGAATACTAATTCACTGAGTGCTAAACATATGTCATGCCATAAGCATTTACTTTTCTAATACTCATAAGTACTGGCTCTTAAACATAGATATTCTATTATTTGAATATCCATTTGGTTAATTAATTATCATACACATAATGGGGGAATGTATAATGATGGACTTTAATTTTTATGTCAAGGCCTCATGCCAAGACCTAGGGGCTAACTGTAACTAGAACCCAACACGAAGAGCCTCTGTAACCGGACTCCATCCGAGAGAGCCTCAATAACGAGACTCCAACCTAGAGGGTCTGCTATAACCGAACCCCAACCCATAGGGATTACTTTTACTGGTCCCCAACTTAGAACATACTAGTCCAATACATTCCTCATATGTTTAATAAGGCCATGTATCCAAAGTGTCCCATACCACCTTGAATACCTAAATTCTCAATCCATTATGATAAGTGATAAATAATAAATTTTTCAATTTATCACATAAATTAATAACATTTACAACTCTTCCATAAACTTTCAATTCATTAGATTACATGTTTATAGATTTGGATAGATATTATTCATCCTCAATTCATGCGATGATAAATTGAAATGACGTTGGACTAAATCATAATATGTCAGTTATTATTTAAATAATAATTTTCCCAATGAAATTCATAATCTTTTAAACATTTTTTTCACATGTGATATTAATTTAAAACACGCAAGTAATGAATGTATGGGTTTACGACATAAAATGATAGTTCATTAATTTTCAAAATCCTTGATTTATGGAAATGAATATTTATAGTTTAAAATGACTAATTTTAAATTAATATATATGTCATTTGTACACAAGCATGTACTGATAAATGGTCATATCTTAATAAATTACCATGCCTTAGGCTCCATAGCATATAATGCCAATTTATTTGTAGTGCAACAAGTGTTTTAGGTAATGCATGCATTCAAGATAATTTAATTAAACATATCATAAACATACTTTAACCACCGAAGTTTTTTTAGGCCAACTTATTTCAGATTATGGTTCAAACTTATAGGTGCATACATATAACCATATATATATATACATAAAATATGTATATGTCTCACCATTACTTTATATATTCTGAAAACTAGAAAATACACACACACATATATATATATATGTGTATATTAACATCTTACAAGAAATGTAATTTGTTTAATAATAACAACCCTTAGCATCATAAAAGTAATTAATATTTTAGTCAAATGAACTTCCTTACAAGAACTAGAAAATAGATATTGTATAAAGTAATAAAGAAATTTCCCTTACATTTTAAAAATATCATCTGCAAATCAACACTTGATAGAATAAAAACTGGGTGTATTAAAACTATATGGATGTATGTATAATAAATTTTCCAATTCATTTGAACCCAAAACAGTATTCACATACAAGTCTTTATTTAAAGATTGTAAATCATCTTTAATAACATAAAATATAAATAGATTGAATTATGGGTGTATGTCTAAATATAAACTAAGTATATATTCAGTTTTGCATAATTAAAAACCATTTTAAACAAACCCAAATATAATTATCGACCTTAGAAATAGTAACACATACAAACTTTTAACCTTTGAAAAACATAGATTCACCTTAGAGATGAAATATATATATATATATATATATAAACCATATATAAATATAATGGAGTGTATGGGTTTTGCATTTCATAACCAAACAAGTACTGCTCGTGTCGGCTAAACATTGGTAAAAAACATTTAGAAATCTAGAATAGGTTTAGGATGGAAAACCATATATATATATATGTGAACATATAAATATACATATATATAAATCATGTATATTTTATTTTTTCACAATAAATACAAAGAATAAAAAGAAAACCCTTACACAAATAACCAATAGCTTGAAAATAATTATTTTCTTAAAACAAAATAGTTCTTGAATTCAAAATAAATAGAACTCTTTTTAAAAATACTAATTTTCCCCTTACAAAAATAAGGTCATAAAATAAAAAAACATTAGATACAAATTATAATGAACCCTTACTTTATATGCTAATTGCCTTGTGGAAAGACTCAAATTCACCAAGAAGGAGGTGTAGTGCTCAGGTTGGGTATCCAAGAACCCCGTTTGTGTGTGCAGGACCTTATTAGAGTGAAAAACTGAGATGGATAGTAGTAACACAATCCCTTTAAAGAATCTCCTATATAGTATTTATATATTTATAACTTACTGAAATAAGTATAGTAAACAAATATATATATTTTTATATTGTGACCCAACTAAAACGGACGGACTAAACAATAACCGGACAAAAATTATTTATCTAAAAAAAATGACATATGAATATAAAATGAAACTGAAGAGGACATAAATGGACTAAATCCATTCAAAAAATTTCAGTAGAAATAATTGATCCATAGTATACAGGTGAATAGAGAATTGACAGCGAATGGGTATATTACAACCAAACCAAAGTTTATCAAAAGAAAACTGGGACACCTAAAAAGGGGAAATGGGGAACCTACCTAAGAGATTTTAGAATAATTGAAACACCTGAATCACCTTCAATTAGAAACCGAAACCAAGCTCAGTGCTATGACACTAACCACAGGCCATGGCCTCGATCACGCCAAATGACAGCCCCTCAGTGGCTCCAGCTTCCTCCGGCGTTGCTCGACCCAGACTGCCTTGCCTCTGAGGATGAATCCCTAACACGACATATCCCACCTGAAGATGCCTCTCGACCTCGACTCTCATGCCTCGCGACCCGACACCTGACATCGGACCCTGCTCGATGCCACCACCGAGCTCGCCCCATACTATGCCTCTACCATGCCCTGCCCTCGAGTTTTCTCAAAACCCTACTGTGCGATTTCAGGAATCAGGACCCCCTTGCAGTGCAAAACTCTCTCCTCACAAACCCTCAAATCCCTTCATGGGATTCTCATTTTTTGGTCACTTTCAATTTAATTTATTATTATTATATCTTTATCATTTATTTATTTAATCTTATATTATATTATTAATAAGTTTAAAAGGTCAAAAGTCTAATGAAGTAATTTATCTTTTAAACTTATTTTATTAATACCTTTTTTAAAATTAAAAGTTATTATTATCTACCCCTTTATAAAACATGTACTTTTATATTTTTATTATATATCTTAAAATGTTATAAATTAAATTAATAATTGAAAATGTATTAACTTGAAAATAATTGTTATAATTTGATACAAAATATATTTAAAAAAATGTTAATATTACATATATATATATGATTTAAAGTAACAATAATTTTTTTTATTAAAAGATCATTAATATATGTAAAATTCTAATCATTCTATTAAAAATGGATATTTTATAATTTTATTAAAAAAATAAAAAATGTTAATAATTTTATTAAAATTTAATCTAATGAAAATTTATAATAAGTATAAATCGTATATTAGTATAATTATCATTTAATATATTTTATTAAATAATAATTCTAAAAGAATAAAAATTGTTATTTTAAACTGCACATTAATATAAATTTTCTATTATTATTTTATAAGAAACTATCTTAAAAAGTTATAATTATATCCATTTAATAAAACACTAATGATCACTCAAAAAAAACTCCAACGACTACAAGTATTTCTAACAGTCAGGTAAACCCTTATAAATACATGTTTATGGTATCTAAGTTGGTTTGGTTTACCAGGATGGTTATCTACATTCCTTTTACACTTAGTGCCTGTGCCATTCTCCTAGCGATCACATTCTTCTTTATGGTTGGTCCAAGCGATGAGGGATACCTAATCGGCCTCTTTATGGTGTTATCAGGTCTCCCAACGACGCTTCTCATATTTTCTATTAGTTTCTTAGGCTAACTATGGTTTTCTGCCCTTTTAAGATGTAAACATTTTAGTGGTTTATTAATAATATGTGTCTTGTTTTATTTTCAGAACCATTTTTTAATGACTAAATAATAAAAAGTTATTATTACACATTTAAATGGTTCGGGGTGTCACATTATTCCCCCCTCAGAAGAATTCCATCCTCATAATTAATTCTATATACACATAAGAGAAAGACTCCCTCACCAACTTTATGACAACCTCCATCGTGGTGGGTCCTCTGATGATGCCATGAGAATTTGAAAGTTGATGTTAAACTCTTCTGGTTCCCTAGTCCAGATAAATTTTTAGGATAAATGATTGAACCTTTTCATAGTGCATTCGGGCTTTCAGAGGGAGGATTGAATGGTGGAAAGTTCAGAGATGTCCAAATGAACCAACTATCAAAGAATTCATCGGAGGGACTCTAAATTGAGAGCATATAAGTCATAGGTGTTGTCATATAGGCTGAAACTGGGAAGTTGGTATATATAGGCTACACAAAGGTTTCCATCCAGAACATCCTCTTGAAATATTTCTCTAGCTATGAAGTTCCGGCCTAGAGTAAAGCATAGAAAAAGCCCCTTGTGGTATTTTAATCTTCACCTGTAATTGGATAATTGAACTGTAGCTATTCTATTGTATATGTATTAATTCTCTAGACATGAATGGATAATTTCCAAACTTCCTGACACTTCATAAATTTTCTTGCATGTTTTTCACAAATTTGCAAAAGGTAGGTACTCTTCTTCACAGGTTTTGACCAAGATGGTCTCTAGTATCTCATTAGGCAGTGATAAGATGTGAGTCTGTCCTTCCATCTGAAAATTTTTATGAAATTTAAATATTTGAAACCCATCCAAATGTATAAACAAAGTAAATATAGAAGAAAGATTAGGTAACAAAATGTATTCTCATATAACCACTGGTATATATAAAGGAAGGGATAGTGGTTTCCCCAGTTCCCTAATACATGAATCCCCAAAACTAATTTGAAACTTACAATCTCCCAGGACCATATGCAACCCAAGAAATATGGTACGATATCATGGGTGCATTTGTGTTTTCTCTAGAGCCTAGCATGTGGGGTTTATAGCTAAGAGAAATTAGTACGCACTTGATGTCTATACACCAAATGGGAGGCTTTGTATTCAAGGATGTCAAATTACATTACTTGACCATAATGTCCATTAGACAAGACTTGACACAGATACATTGAGCAGAGGTCTCCCACTACTACAGCTTCTTGGAAGGCTGTGAGGGACTGGATGCCTTCTTCTGTAGTGAAGCATCTAAAAAGTCCCTTATAGTATTTTCCCCATCATGCATAGGATGGGAATTGGGCTTGCATCATAAAGATGTAATCCATACTTGCTCTTCGGTGGAGTTTAATTACTCAGGGAGAATTGGATATTTAATAGAGATGTTTACATGACATATAGATATGGGCATAGTTTATTAAATTTTCATGGCTGGCTATTGAAATTATTGTTTCTAGGGCCTCATTGGGAAGAGACAGAAGATTAGTACTTTCATTTTCCATCTGAAAATTAAAAAACATCATATTTAGTAATTCTTAAGTAAATTTTTATTTGTTTTAGTTATGGTTTTCCAGAGTTATCCAAACCGAATCCTCTGATACCAACTGTCACATCCCAGCTCTTGAATACCCGGAGTTGGTACCATACAGAGGATCAAATTTGGTTCGGGCTCTGAGAAACTAGCTACTTCTGAAATGTTTCTTATGTTAAAAGCTGTTACCTAAATTTTTTTAATAAAAAATGTCAGGTGAGCATAATAATTCCCAGTAATGGGTTTTAAAATAACAAACTATACAAAAATATAACCTTTTAAAACATTATTTAAAACTTTTTATAAAACATTTCTCTTAATGAAAAGCTGTAACAGATGTAAGATATCATAAAAGTGCTCAATTAAAAATATGCTAACATAATTACAAGGATACATGATTCCATTATAGGAATGTTCATTTGGAGTAATAAGTAAAAGACATTCTTAACATGTATTACATATGAATATGTAAGTAAAAATTAAACAACTAAGAGTAATGAATAATCAGAGTTTCCCATTAAGGTAATAACTTCAATTTAATACACTAAATACTAATTCACTGAGTGCTTAACATATGTCATGCCAAAAGCATTTACTTTTCTAATACTCATAAGTAATGGCTCTTAACCATGGATATTCTACTAGTCAAATATCAATTTGGTTAATTAATTATCACACACATAATGAGGGAATGTATAATGCCAGAATTTAATTTCTATGTCAAGGCCTCATGCCAAGACCTAGGGGCTAACTGTAACCGGACCCCAACCCGGAGAACCTCTCTAATCGGACTCCATCCTGGAGAGCCTTTGTAACCAGACTCCAACCCAGAGGGTCTGCTATAACTGGACTCCAACTCAGAGGACTTACTTTTCCGGTCCCCAACCCGGAACATACTAGTCCAATACATTTCTCATATGTTTAATAAGGCCATGTATACAAAGTTTCCCATACCACCTTGAATACCTAAATTCTTAATTCATTATCATAAGTGATAAATAATAATTTTTTCGATTTATCACATAAATTAATAACTTTTACAACTCTTCCATAAACTTTAAATGCATTAGATTGCAGGTTTATAGCTTCAGATAGGTATTATTCATGCACAATTCATGCGTGGATAAATTGAAATGACATTAGACTAAATCATAATATGTTAGTTATTATTTAAATAATAATTTTCCCAATGACATGTATAAACTAGTAAACATTCTTTGCGCATGTGATATTAATTTAAAACACGCAAGTAATGAATGGATGGTGTTACCACATAAAATGATAGTTCCTTAATTTTCAAAATCCTTGATTTATGGAAATTAATATTTATAGTTTAAAATGAATAATTTTAAATTAATATAGACGTCATTTGTACACAAGAATGTGCTAAAAAATGGTCATGTATTAATAAATGGCCATGCCTTATGCTTCATAGAAAATAAGGCCTATTGATTTTCAGTGAAACAAATGTTTTATGTAATGCATGCATTCACAAGAATTTAATTAAACATATCAAAAACATACTTTAACCACCAAAGTTTGTTTTAGGCCAAAATATTTCAGATTATGATTAAAACTAATAGGTGCATACATATAACCATATATATATATATATAATGTTTCACCCCTACTTTATATATTATGAAAACTAAAAATTACAAATATATATATATATATATATATATATATATTTATATTAACATCTTACAAGAAATATAATTTGTTTAATAATAATAACCGTTAGCATCATAAAAGTAATTCACATTTTAAGAAAATGAACTTCCTTATAAGAACCAGAAAATAGAGATTGTATAAAGTAATAAATAAATTTCCCTTACATTTTAAAAACATCATTTTCAAATCAACACTTGAAAGAATAAAAACTAGGTGAATTAAAACAATATGGGTATATGTGTAATAAATTTAACAATCCATTTGAACCCAAAACATTATTTGCATCCAAGTATTTATTTAAAGATTTCAAATCATCTTTAATAACATAAAATAGAAATAGATTGAATTATGTGTGTATGTCTGAATATACACTAAGTGTATATTCAGTTTTGCATAATTAAAAACCATATTAAATGAACCAAAATATAATTATCGACCTTAGAAATATTAATACATACAAAATTTTAACCTTTTAAAAACCTAGATTCACCTTAGAGATGACATATATATATATAAACCATATATAAATATAATTAAGTGTATGAGTTTTTCATTTCACAACCAAACAAGTACTGCTCACGTTGGTTAAACATTGGTAGACAACATTTAGAAATCCAGAATAGGTTTAGGATGGAAATCCATATATATATATATGTGAACATATACATATTAGTATATATAAAGCATGTAAATATGTTTTTTCACAAGAAAGACAAAGCATAAAAGGAAAACCCTTACACAAATAACCAACAACTTGAAAATAATTAACTGCTTGATACAAAATACAACTTTAATTCAAAATAAATAAAACTATTTTAAAAATACTAATTTTCCCCTTACAAACATAAGGTCATAAAATAAAAAACATTAGAGAAAAAGTATAATGAACCCTTACTTTATATGCTAATTTCCTTGTGGAATGGCTCAGATTCACCAATAAAGAGGTGTAGTGCTCAGTTTGGGCATGTAAGAACCCTGTTTGCGTGTGCATGACCTTATTAGAGTGAAGAACCAAGATGGAGAGTAGTAACATTGTCCCTTTAATGACTCTCCTATATAGTATTTATATATTTAGAACTTATTTAATGAAGTATAGTAAACATATATATATATAGATAGATATATTGACCCAACTAAAACAGACAGACCAAACAATAACTAGACAAAAATTATTTATCTAAAAAAATGACATATGAATATAAAATGAAACTAAAGAGGACATAAACGGACTAAATCCATTCAAAATATTTCAGCAGAAATAATTGATCCATAGTCTACAGGTGAATAGAGAATTTCCAGTGAATGGGTATATGACAACCAAACCAAAGTTTATCAAAAGAAAACCAGGACACCAAAAAAGGAGAAATAGGGAACCTACCTAGAAGATTGAAGAATAATCAGAACATCCGAAGCACCTTCGGTGGGACACCGCAACCAAGCTTAGCACGATGCCACCGAACACATGCCATTGCCTCGATCACGCCGAACGACAACCCCTCAGCAGCTCTAGCCTCCTATGGCACTGCTCGACCCGGTCTGCCTTGCCTATGAGGCCAATGCCCTAACATGGCATCTCCCACCTAAAGATGCCACTCGACATCAACTCCCATGCCTCGCGACCTGACACCCGATGTCAGACCCTGCTCGACGCCACCACCGAGCTTTCCCCATACTAAGCCTCTGTCGTGCCCTGTCCTCGGGTTTGCTCAAAACCCTACTGCGCAATTTCGAGAATCGGGACCCCCCTTGCGGAGTGTCACTCTCTCCTCACAGATCCTAAAATCCCTTCACCAGATTCTCATTTTTTGTCACTTTCAATTTATTTTAATATTATTATATATTTATAATTTATTTATTTAATATTATATTATATTATTAATAACTTTAAAAGTTAAAAAGTCTAATGAAGCTATTTTTCCTTTAAACTTATTTTATAAATACTTTTTTAAAAGTAAAAGTTATTATTATCTATCCCTTTATAAAACATTTACTTGTATATTTTTATTATATATCTTATAATGTTATAAATTAAATTAATAATTGAAAATGTATTAACTTGAAAATAATTTTTATAATTTGTTACAAAATATTTGTAAAAAAAATGTTAATATTACACACATATATATGATTTAAAGTAAAAATAATTTTTTTTAATAAAAGATCATTCATATTTGTAAAATTCTAATCATTCTATTAAAAATGGTTATATTATAATTTTATTAAAAAAAATAACAAATGTTAATAATGTTATTAAACATTGATCTAATCAAAATTTATAATAATTATACATCTTATATTAGTATAATTATCATTTAAAACATTTTATTAAATAATAATTGGAAAAGAATAAAAATAGTTATTTTAAACTGTACTTCAATATAAATTTTCTATTATTATTTTAGAAGATACTCTCTTAAAAAGTTATAATTATATTCATTTAATAAAACACTAATGATCACTCGACAAAACCTCCAACAGCTACAAGTATTTATAACGGTCAGGTAAAAACTTATAAATATATATTTATGGTATCTAAATTGGTTTGGTTTACTAGGATGGTTCTCTACATTCCTTTTACGCTTAGTTCTTGTGCTATTCTCCTAACAATCACATTCTTCTTTATGGTTGGTCCATGCAACGAGGGATACCTACTCGACCTCTTCATGGTGTTAGTAGGTCTCCCAATGGCGCTTCTCGGATTTTATATTTTTTTCTTAGGATAACTATGGTTTTCTTCCCTTTTAAGATGTAAAAATTTCAGTGGTTTATTAATAATATGTGTCTTGTTTTATTTTGAGAACCATTGTTTGAATTACTAAATAATAAAAAGTTATTATTAAACATTGAAAAGGTTTAGGGAATCACATTTATTACATATATTTAAGTATTTTTTAACCGTAAAAATTGTTTTATGACCATACATGAAGTCAGAATTGAAAAATAAAAAATCATTTTCTATGACGGCAGTAAATTAGCACCTCAGAGACAAATTTTTCATCTTTTAAATAAAAGGGGAAAAGAAAATAATTAAAGGTGTATATCACATTATCATAATTAAATTATATTATATATATCATATTTGAATTAGTATACATTTTTTGAAAAATGAGGTAAGGAAAGGATAATGATAGAAAAAAATTAAAATAAAATAAAAAGAGTGAAAGGGGATTTACCTCTTGAATTTTTGTCCTTGGGAACCTATTTAAGGAACTTTTAAATGGTATTTTAGTAATAATAGAAAGAGAAAAACGTAGGGGATATGTTTGGGAGAGTAAATGGGAATAATATAAGCAAGCTTCAAAGCTTTGGAGGTGTGAGGATAAGGGGTGGTGAGGGGTGGTATTTATAGAGGATGAGAGGGGTGTTTTTTGATTATTTTATTAATTTGTTTATTATTTTGGTTCGAGATTAGAAAAAATGTTGATTATTCTAAATAAATACAGTAGGCAGTGAATTTTTGTTCTAACTAATGGTTGATTACATCCTGCATGATTTTTAAATTCATGTATTTGGCATAAAATGATAAATATCATAAATTACTATATTTCACTATTTATAAAAAACTCAACTATTTTAGAAAAATACCATAAATTCACCATAACCATTTTTCGATGTTTAGAATTAAAAAATGAAGTTCATTTTAGGAAAATAATTTTATAAATATGATAAATTTAATTTTTAAATAAAATTATCATTTACTTGGAAAGTATTGATTTTAATATTATAACTGTTTTTACAACACATTGAAAAATTAATTAAGATCTCATAAAATTATATTATAATTAGAAAAAAAATTATTTATGAATATATTTTATGAAAATAAATTTTATTTTAAATCATTATATTATTTATAAATTTGTAAATAAACATTTATGTTTCACTGAAATACCAACACTTAATTTATTGTTTTTAAATATTTATTTATTTATTCAATGATATAAATATATTATATTATCATTCATAAGATACCTAAATTTTATGTGTATTTTAATAGGTGAGGTTAATATTGAAATCATAAATTTACTTCTAATATAATTAAAATGAAAGTTTTATAAAAAACAAGATTTTTCTATATTCACTGGAAAATAACTATTTTCAAAAAAATACCAAAACTTTACCCTAAAATAATTTTTACTTTAAAATTTTAAAAATAAAGTTTATTTTTTTTAATATAATTTATATAAGTTTCAAAATTTAGTTGTAAATAAGTTCTCTTTTAAAATATAGTAAAACTATCTTTAGAAAAAATAGTCTTTTATGCTTAAAAATGGATTTAGTCATATATTTAAGCCTATAAAACTTATTAGTTGAATTTAAAGAATTTTTATTGAATACATAACATATAAATTTCAATAATATCTATCACTAATAATGATTAATTCAATATTAAATTCTATTATAGCCACACACATATTTTTTAATAAAAACACCACCTTTATGTTCAATTGATTTTTGTTTTCATTTATAATTAATTGGTAACCAAGGAATTAATTTTATAAACATGTTTAAAATATATTTTCATAATTCAAAAAATATCTTTCATTTCATCCATTCCAATTTCTAGATGATAACTATCAAAATTAAATAGTAATATTTAATCATTTTTTAAAGCTTGGTGTTCTATGTAATGTAAACTATCAAAGAAAACAAATTTAAAAAGTGACATGTTGTAAAATATTAGGGTGTTAAATTCTCCCCTCCATCAATAAATTATTTCCCAACAATTTAAAATTACAATTACAAAAAATGATCCCACATCATGAAAAGTGTTTATAAAACCCCCTTTTAAAATGAGATAAAGGGTAATGCAAAGTCGCCAAAAAAATAGGATTCTAAAATAGGAGAAAATTTGTGAAAATGTGGTCATAGAAGAGAAATAAAACTATAAATCTCTATTTTATAGTGATTTATAATATGTTCATTATAAATTTTACCATCAAAAAAATATAAATTTGTTATTCTTTAAAAGACCCTTGATTTCTCAGAAAGAAAAGTGATCATATGAAATTTTTGTTTCAAAATCCTTTTTGAAGAATTGAGATTTTCTTTAACTATATAGAAAAGAAATTGAGAAAATAAACTTACTTGATTCCTTTACATGTCATAATCTCATCCTTTGGTTGTGATTTGATCTATATCAACATCATTTCTTAAATCTGGAGATGGATATTCAACAAAACAAATTATGCCTGAAGCACTTTTATAAATCATAACATCCATAATTCATTCCTTATACCTTTAAATGTTTACTGAAACCAATATGGTTATCATAGGTTATCTAATACAATAAATCATACTTTAATATTATTAAAAAATATCCTTAATCCATTCCATAAGTATTTGAACTTAATACCCATCCAAAATATTTCCATCCAAAATCAAAGACTACAAGATTTCCCAACTAATATAGCTCTTATTATCACATACCAAATATATAAATACCTTGACCGCTTTTTAACCATAATAAAAACAGTCATACTTCCAATTCCTTAAATAATAATTACTACAATATAATACTTATATATCTCATGATCCTTATAACTATAATAACACAACATAATTATTGAATCCAAAAATACAAATACATTAATTATTCCACTTCAACTATAGTAACATCATAATCTTGGCATTGATCCCTTTTTTTATTTTGATCTATATTTCCTTCATTCTTCAGACATTAATTTTTTTAGTGACCCATATCTTTATAGTTGAAACACTTCACATTAAAAAAATATTTCTTTACCTTACAATCATGAGTTTGGTGACCTTTCTCTCCACACTTGTAATAGAATCCCATTCCATTCAGGCAAGTATCAAGCTGTTTTTTCCACAATTATCACATGTGGGAAAAACTCTTCCTTACATTTTCCATATATACATATCTTTCTCCACTGTTCTCTTTTTTTTATGATTTCCCTTAAATTCATAAGACTGAAATAATTTTTTATTTGACTTGATTATGCATGAGACTATATCTTAATATGATGAGAAAGTTTTTGAGACTAATTCCCTTCAGAGGAATTGTTTTAAACAACAGAAAAATAGATCAATATTTCTCATTGGATAATGTATATAGTTCATGTCATGCCTTGATAACCTTGTAAAGTTGGATTCATATATGGAAACATTTTCATCCTCTTTCTGTCTCAGACTCAAGAATTGCCTCTCCATTTTTGATTAATGTTCATGAGGGTAATATTTCTCTAAGAAAATTTCCTTAAAATCCCTCAATTCCATATTCAAAATTTCTTCCTCATACTTTGTGTTTTGAATCAATAGCAACCAATGATCATCATCTCCTAAGAGATGATAAAATTATATTATAACCTTTTCCCTTTCATTATTTCCCAAAGTGAGAAATTTATTCTCTAACAAACTTATCCATTGATCAACTACAAATGGATTTTTATTCCCATTTAATTATAGAGGTTTTTTTCACATAAAGCTGTCTAACATTGTTACACTGCATTTTGGATTGGGTTATTCTATGAAATTATGGTTATTTCTCATAAACTAAGTTTTTTGTCCCCATATTGGTATAATTTTTTCAGTAATAGTTGCAGATCCAACTTTAACATCATTAGCTTCCATATGAGGGAAATCCCTACATTGAGTATGTGCATTGTTATGGTTTTTATTTATTCCACTAGGAAATATTTCTAAACAGTGTAATACACTATATTAGATAATAACATCATGAAGCATAATATATAATCTAAAACTAGTAAAAAATTTAATGTAAACTAAAAATTTAGGTATAAATAATCTATAAATCATAAGCTTAGTTTCTTTGGAAATATATTTACTTTTAAATCCTTCATAATGGTTTGTAAATAAAATGTGAATTATCTTAATAATATACCCTAATATTGTAAAACTAGGTGCAGAGTAAGGCCCGTTTTCATATACCAGGTTATGCCGAGTCAGGACTAATGCACCTTTTCGAAGTTGTTACACCTAAGTACATTTGTTCTATAACTACATACACTTGTAGTATCCAGATAAGGATTTATTTCTAGGAATACCCATATAATATCCACCTTACAAAAATTCAAGAAGTTATTCTATGCTTACCCTCAAATTCTATCATATAATTATTCTCCATAGTTTATGTTTTTTAAATCTAGTTTGCTAGATTTCTACTAAACTTATACTAATAGAAACTATAAAGACCCTGACCCTAGTAGTCCAGAGTTGGTGTCTCACTTTATTACATTTGCATAGATACAAGACTTTAATCCCAAAGGACTAATTGGTTTAAAATTTTTGGAAGCCAAATTACATACATGAACTTTACATTATAATTTAAAACATAAAGTAAAACATAGAGAAACTTTTGAGAAACACCATTATTCTACCAACATAATCCTACAAGTCATTCAAAATATACATCTTCGTATCTTGGGAAAAGTAAAACATAAAAAAGGGGTGAAATCTGGTGCTACGTAAGGGTAAGAAATATAGTAGAAGCTATCATAAATAATAATATAAAATAAGGCATGTTGATTAACAAAAAAATATATTCCATTAAAACATAATCTTGATAATAATATGGAGGGAATAAAATATTAATAAATATCACCATATAAATAATCACATGAGAATGAAATTGAACCATGGATATTCTACTAGTCGAATAATCACATGGACTATCAATTACTAATATCATAACGAGGGAATGAATAATTCTAAACATCATAAACATATAATCCAAGCTTCTTCCAAGACACCATACATAAATGGGTAGAAACCCAATCTAGTTTGTCTCATGAGACCTACCAATGCATTGAGGGGCTATAGCAGGAACCACCCATCACTTAATAAGTCCAATGAATTACTAATATGAATGGGCTAAAACATAATCAACATATACATACATATTGAAAATAGTATATGAAATGTTAATAACTTTCCCCAAGTAATAAACATAATCATAAACCATCCAGAGTAATATTACAAATGGTATCAATATAATACATTCCCAATAATAATAATAATTTATTAAATTAAATATGGTTTCTGGTAACATAAGATATCAATTTAAATAAATCATAAGATTAAACAAAGTGTTTTTAAATATATTAAGATACTATAATAAAATCATTGAGGAATTTTTGAGAGAAAACCCATTTACTTTTATAAGGAAGATTTCTTTTGGAAAATAAATTGAATTTGTCATAAAATCATATTATAATCCTATATATCCTAGAAACGAAAATGGAAGGATAATGAAATTATGTTTGAGGAATAAATTATTTACAAATGAAGTGAAATCATGTAAAAATAGTTTTTATGAATCTTTATAAATAGGCCACTTTTGTGCGGTTTAAGGAAAACTATAAAAGAATATTTAAAGAAGACAAAGGTATAATTGTTTATATAAGAATAAAAAACAGATAATATATTTTTTCATGATAAAAATATTTATTTTATAAAAATATTTATTTCTTAAAATATACTATGGGGTGTACTTGAAAATTGGTATGAAATTTGGAAATACTCATTAATTGGGCTTGCTTATTGAGAGGAATAGAAAATGGAACCTTATAAAACCTGTATTTCACCATAAAAGAAAGATGAAGTGATATGGATTCATGATTTTGGAACATATAAAGTAAATATATAATAATTATATAAAAATAAATAGTAATAAAATTAGGTTAAAGAGATAGAAATCATAACCCGAATAAAAAATGGAGGTTCAAGGAGAATCCCTTACCACTTTGAAAACAGTGGAACCATATGCCCCATAAAATCAATGATCATAAAATAAGACATTTAATAACATTAAGTTAAATATATTCATGATATGATACATTAATGGTCTAGATACACACACCAAACATAATAAATTGTGGTGAATAAGGCATATCTCATAGAAATAAAAGTGAGATGAGAAAAACCTTAACTTATGTCCGAAAGTGTTCTGTAATTGCACTTAATGTCTTGGATAATGAAATTAGATTCATTAATGATTTAATTCATAACATATTAAACATGAATAGTTATTAATGAACTTATATAATATTTAATGGTCTTATATATATCATTTTATTTCTATATATGAGGATGATTCATTTTATAAAACATTAGTGATAACCATTTGGATTATTTTGGTGTTTTTTTCAATCATCACATGTTGGTTTTGTTTTATGAATTAATATTATGTATATATACTAGTTATAGAATATTAAATAATAATTATTAAATAAATTAAATTCTATTTTAACCATAAAAATATTTTTATTACCAGCCTTGAAGGCAGAATTGAAAAACAGAAACTCTTCATCCATGAAGCCGGTAAATCGGCACCTCATGGATGATGTCTTCATCTTTAGAATTAAAAGGGAAAAGAAAAAGAATTTATGGTGGATATCTCATTATCATAATAAAATTATATTATATATAATATATTAGAGTTATCATTAATTTTTAGAAAAATGAGTTAAGGAAATGATAAGAAAAGAAAATAAACTGAAAAAAAAATTCAAAGAGAGAAAGGGGATTTACCTCTTGAGTTCTTCTCCTTAAGAACCTCCTTAAAGAACATTGAATTGGTAGTTTGGTGAGACCATAAAGACAAAAAACATGGAGGGGTGTTTTGGGAGAGTGAAGTGAAGAATATAAGAAAGCTTCAAGGCTTTGGAGGTGTGAGGATAATGGATGGTGAGGGTGGTATTTATAGTGGAGGAGAGGGGTGTTTTTTGATTATTTTATTCATTTTTTTATTATTTTGGATCAAGATAAGAAATTGTTTTGATTATTGTAACTAAATAAAGTAATTAGTGCATTTAATTTCAAAATAATGGTCGCTTAAATCATACATGACGTCTTAATTCATGTATTTGGCATAAAACGTTAAATATTGAAAATTACCATATTTCACTATTTATACAATTCAACTATTTTAGAAAAATACCAAAAAATCAACCTAACCATTTTTCAACATTTAGAATTAAAAAATGAACTCAATTTTATGAAAATAATTCTCTAAATATGAAAAATTTAATTTTTAAATAAAATCATCATTTACTCGAAAAATACTGATTTTAAGATTATAACTATTTTATGACACCTTGAAAAATTAGTTAAGGTCTCATTAAATTATCTTATAATAAAAAAAAAATTATGGATCAATTTTATGAAAATATTTTTTATTTTAAATCATTATATTAATTATAAAATTTTAAATAAACATTTATGTTTCCCAAAAATATCAACACTTAATTTATTGTTTTTAAAACATTTATTTAACTATTCCATGATATAAATATATTATATTCTCATTCATAAGATACATAAATTTTATTTATACTTTAAGAGGTTGGTTTACTATTAAAATCATAAATATAATATTAATATAATGAAAATGGAAATTTTATAAAAATTGAGATTTTTCACTATTCACTAGAAAATAAATATTTTCAGAAAAAACCAAAATTTAACCTTATCTAATTTTGACATTATAATTTTAAAAATTATGTTTATTTTGTTTAATATAATTTATAAAAGTTTTAAAATTTATTTTCAAAACAAGCACACCATTAAAAGGTGGTAAAACCTTCTTTAGAAAAAATAGTCTTTTATGCATAAAACTAAATTTATTCTTATATTTAAGCCTATAAAACTTATTAGTTGAATTTAAAGAAATTTGATTTAATGGTTAACATATAAATTTCAATAATATCTTTCAATAATAGTGATTATTTAATATATAATTCCACTATGGTCATACAATTAGTTTTTTTTATATAAAAACACAACCTTTGTTTTCAATTAATATTTATTTTCTTTTCAATTAATTAGTAACCAATTAAGTCATTTTATAAACATGTGTAAAATATATTTTCATAAATAACAAAATCTCTTTAATTTCAACCATTCCAATGTCTAGGTGATAACTATCACAATTAAATAATAATATTTAACCATTTTTTAAAGCTTAGTGTTTTGTGTAATAAATACTATTGAAGAAGATAAATTTAAAAAGAGACATACCATAAAATGTTGGGGTGTTATATAATTTCAATAATAAATAGCCAAAAATTATTTAGAATGTTTTTCCCAATTTTTTAAATCAATTGAGACTCAAAATGAAGATACCCATTCTATTTTGAAATCAAATCATTTTTTCAGAGGAGGATATTATGATTTCAACAAAGTTTATTTCCATAAACATAATTTTCATACCAGTAACTATTTTACTTTAGAAAAAAATCATTGTTGTCGGTGACATGATTTTCTTAGAAAAATCCTAGATACAATATGGTTTATATAACTATAATACACCCACTAATTAGGGGTGGAGGGCAAGTAAACCATAATTACCACTATCCCCTTCATCGATAGTCAATGCATAGGTTCTTCCTTATTCCCCAAGTATAAGAGGTTGTGGATTCCTACCATACTTATAAATAACTAGTTAAGGGAATTGTATTGGATAATGTTAGGTTCTCCACACATAAGAAATTTAATTGTTAGTGGTTCCCTAGGATGAGTTATATCTACTTTACTCATGTTAATTGATATCTTAATTTTCCCTTAATAGTTTGATGATCTATAGACCGCTCTTCCATAAGTAAATCATTTCTCAGTACCCTTAATATAATTCCCTTAGCATATAAGAAATTGAACATTTTTTCTTTCAAAATCATTATCACCTAATCTTTCATAAGTCTCTATCATTCTCTTATTTAGTGTGTTTGGTAATTTTACAATTTTCACATTGTTAATCATATTTCATGATTGCTTTTTTGAAAAAAATATAATATTTATCATTCCAACTTCTATTCTGATGGTTTATTTATTGATGAAATCTTCACATTATCACTCACATCCAGGGTTCCTTATATTTCCAACAATTACTAAATTCCAAAGGGTTGACATGATTGAATAAAATTTAATAATACATGGTATTTATCATTATCATAAATGAAATTCAACCATAAAATATCTTACTCTTTTATATTGTCATGTTGTTCTATAGTTCCTTTATTTCAACCTATATCAATACTAGTTTGACCTAGGTTACATTAATCTGGGTTATCTTGCTCTCCTTAACCTAATATATCAATGTAACTAGGAAATAAATCCTTTATAGTAGTTCATAAATGGAATATGATCAACCAAAAAATATCCCCTTGGAGTTTCAAACCATCTACATAGTAAGGGCTCATTAACCATTCACTAGAATAATGGATGAGATATAATTAACCAACACTTTTCATGGGAATTACCCAAATATGCATCCGTGCCTATACCAAATCAAATTTTAGTATCCAAACACATATTTATTTCTATGAAAACCATGTTTCCAAGACTTTAACAATATTTCAGTATATCATCCTATATATAGAACCATCCATATATTTTTTATTCTAGTTCTCTAAAAGAATCCCAAAAATTACTAAACTATTGTAAAAAAATAATGAAAATAATCTCCAAAATAACTATACAAATCTCCAAAATAAATAAACCCTACTATAATACCAACTATAGCGACCTGAGATAAACATGAAAAAAATAATACAATAATCTAAAGCTTTAAATAATACTTCTCACAATAGTCGCATAACCCAAAGATAAAAAAGTTTAACATCTTGGATATTTGTTATATACACATCTTATTTTACTACACTTTCATACATTTATCCAAAATCATGATCTTGTAGAACCTTTTCTATATATCTCACGTGATACAATTATATTAAAAACATGAGGATTGGAAACATAAGAAATGAGTGAGCTCAAACACCCATTAAGGGATAAACATAACAAATCATAAACATGGTGGAGAACATTAGGAAGAGGATAAATATATTATTAAAATATCATAAGACCATAGATGATAATCAATAAACATGTTATAGAGACATAAAATCATAAAAATATCGTTAAGTAAGCATAAATGATAAAACATATAACATATCATAAAAGTATGGAATACTTTTAAAGTAATAATTATGAAAACATGGTATTTCATTGAAGTTGAATGCATATTTAAACATTTTTAAAACATGATAATAACTTGGGAGAGTGGTATGTATTGATAAATAACTTGAAAATGTATCATGACTTGATAAACATGAAAATGTGACACAAACATAAGAATAATAAAATTTTGTGATAAAACCCATTATTCATATGCTTATTTCAACAAACTCATTATGCCCACACATAAAAATGAGAGAAAGATCATAATGCTCTCACCTATGTAAACAAATTATTTTTTTCCATGCTAGAATGTCTAATGAGATATAAGCTTAAACAAATGCATTGGTGGGTGATATAGGACCACACCTATTATCATCCATACATATATGTGACACATGAAATCAATCATTATAATAACTTAAATAACCCATGGAAATTAAGGGATTTCTTAATCATATCACATAACATGAACTTAATAAATAATTTCATATATAAATATCATTTTAAAAGGATTAATTACATATTTACATGTATAGGATGATCAAAATATCACTCTAAGGAAGATAAAATTTGGAAGAAAAATTGATATGAAAATATACAATTTTTTACAAAACATTTTTAATTGTTTTTTAAAGAATGAAGTGTAAATTACATTAAAAAAATTGGAGAAGGAAATGGGAATACGTTTGAAATTCTTATTATAAATATTTCCAAATAAAATATCCTTGAAAATACATAATGTTTTCAAGAAGGATAAGTGAAAATATGTTTAAAACTTGTACATTAAAAAATAATTTTTAATAATGGAGACATGAAAAAGAAATAATGTTTTCAAAAAAAAATAAATTAAAAATACTTTGTAAACTTTTATTTTTAAAGGAATATTTGAAAACACCTATGTTTTATCAAAAGAAAAATTGGATTGGATGATGAAACCTTTTATTTTTGAAAATATAAAAAAACCTATGGAATATTTTTAAATAACCCTATTTAAAAGCCACATCATTAAAAGGTTAACTAAATATTTATTTTAAAATTAGTAAATTAGAATACAATAAAATAGCAGGTAAAACAATTTAAGTTTCCAATATAGAAATGAGGACATTTTTTAGAAGTAAAAACATGGATATTGAATAAAAATACATTAAAAGAGATGGGAATTATTCTTAACATAAATGAATGTTCACAAAATAATAAAATCATAAAAGAAGAATAATTTGGTGTGAAACATGATTTACTTATAAAAGAATATGTAAATACAACTTGCTCCATAATAGGTTAAAATTAATAAATAATTAAAGATAATATTCAAAGAAAAGTGCTTATGATCTAAGGAAAAGACTTGAGACATAAAGATCCTTTACAACTTTGGTAATTTTAGAATCATAAGTCTTTTGAAACTTTAAAATAATATGGTTCTATAAATACCATTAATTAAATCATATATTATTCCAAAATAAATTCTTTTGATGTATATACACCATATAAAAGATAAATTTGAGCATAACATTAAAACATGTCTCAATGAATATAAGTTGAGATGTAAACCCCTTACAGTTTGAGAAGTGAATGGATTGAAAGAACATGTAGGATGGATTGTGAGATAAAAATTTATATCTCACGACCAAGGGTTATTTATTATGAAATAATTAATTTTAGTGGTATCTATATCCCATTAAGAAAAATATGTGAAAAGATTGAAATCACTCCTCAACAAAGTGAACATGAGGCAATAAACTCTTACATTGTTTCCTTAATTATTTGATCACACTATAACATCCAATGAAATAAGAATAAATAACTTAATATCAAATTTTAGAACCATAATCATTGGTATTTTCTTTTTATTACCATAATTTTAATTCTTTATCATGATTACATTAATTAGTTATAGCGTATTATGATCACTAGGCATTAAAAACTTTACTATTTTTCTTATGTTTAATTATTTAGATATCATTACTCATAATTT
The DNA here is from genome assembly GCA_963277665.1 of Viscum album. Classification (NCBI taxonomy): domain Eukaryota; kingdom Viridiplantae; phylum Streptophyta; class Magnoliopsida; order Santalales; family Viscaceae; genus Viscum; species Viscum album. Next base: position 1,065,726,892 of record OY728162.1, read on the forward strand.
TATAACAAGATCACTATTCATTTATCATTTAATATTATTTAATCTATAACTTATATTTATTTAAATTTTTTTATTTCATTCCATATATGTTTTGTTTACATTATGTTTGAACTGAATTGATAACATCTTATTTCAGTAATTTTAACAAATGAAAATGATAGATTAATAATAAGTTAAATACTTAATATAAAATTTAAATAACCATATAATAATAATAATTTCTTAATATATTATAATAATATTATTTTTCATTTTCCCATAGCTATCCATAATACTATTTTAAATCATTGTTTACGTAGATAGTTAAACTAACCAAAACATGAACACACTTTAACTCGATTGGTGATCATGGTTACAAAGGTGTTTTTTTGAAATAATATCATTATAAAATGATAATAATGATATTATTTTATTATTATTATTTTGAGCTATATTATATTATTTTTATATAATTTTTGAAAATCTAGATGAAAAATGGAAAAAAAATCATCGTAGAGTTTTTAATTCATACGTATGAAGGATTAACATTACCGTTTATCAACGAGTGAGTGGAGGTGAAGTTTGATATTAAATTGAAATTTTGGAAACAAAATTATATGAGATATATCATATTTAAAAAAATACCACCATTAAGAATATCTATTAAAGGTGTTAATGAAAAAATGATGTCGGTTTGTGGAGGTTGTAGTCTGTACAATGCATAAACCAGTGCATGTGTAGCCATGGTTTGCATGGTTTTAGATGTAGATCAGGGATGCCAAGAGTGTTTAAATTATATATTTTCTAGGTATTTAGAGTTTGTTTCAAGAGATTCACACGTTTATTCTCATAGAACGAATGATTAAGGTTGTGATTGAGTGTCTAGATATGTGTGTTAGTGGTTCTATAGTTTGGTCCGCTTGTTGTGCATTTTTGGTAGGTGATTCCTATTTTTGGGAGAAATATTACCCAAAATTAGACTTTTTGAGTAGAGTCTTATGATTGAGAGAACTATATTCTTATAGATAAATATATTTTCAACAATATCATATCTTAGGATCTATGATCATGATTTAACACCATCTTGGTTTCTCATGATTCAATTTTTGTGTGAGCGCTTGGGTATGAGTGAGGTGTCCATGTTGAGTTATTATATTCAGTAGTGGATAGAATGTGTTTAAGATATGAGAACCAACTAAGGGAACATAAAATTTATTTATTCATGTGAATAATAAAATTAATAAATAATTGTACATTTATATGATTAATTATTAATTACTATTTAAAATGTACATTAATTAATAAATAGTAATTTAATTACATATATATGTCTCAAAAAAATTAGATTTACTTGGAATAAAGTTTTCAAATTTTAGGCCCTAAATACATGATTTTGAAATATATAAGTATTTTTATTTAATAATTAAATTTTGCATGGATATTGAATTATTTTAATAAAAATGAATTAGAATTTGGAATTAGCATATCCAAATTAAGTAATAAGTTCATTTTTATAAAAATAAATTTTTGAGGTAAATATTAACTTCCATGGAAAATGGTAATTTTTCAAAAGAATTTTATTTTTATAAAAAACATTTTTATCATAATAAAATTAGAATGTTTCAACACATAAATAATAGATTAATATTATTTAATATATAATTTATATAAAATAATTATAAAAACACATAATATTTTAAAAAATATATTTTCTATAAAAACTATTTTTCAATATATTAAATGATTTTATTTAAAAATCAATTTTCTAGTATTTAGAAATTTATTTAGATTAAATGTGGTAAAAAGTAATAATAAACACATCAAAATTTGGTAAGAGGGGTAATTTTATATTTTTGGTAAAAAATAATTACCATGGTATATAATTAAACAATTTAATAAGGGGTAAAAGAGGTAATCTAACATGCCTAAAATTTTATAAAAAATACTTGACAAAAAAATTATAAGTCTTTTTATAGGTTTTAAATATATACCCACATATCTCACCAATATCCCATTACCCAATGTAGTTAACTTCCAAGTTATTCCACCTTTACCCATCACCTAACTTAAGTTTCCAAAGAAATGCCCCTTTTCACATATAAAAGGAGACCACTTCCATCCATTATCTCATACATCTCCAATAAAAATATATTTAGAACTCATTCCCTATAATTTAACATCTCAAGAGTCAATCCAAGTATTTTTTTATGGTTTTAAGAAGTTCTTCTCAATATTTTAAAAGCTACCTTGCAAGAAAGGCTTTCTAATCCTCCTCCTTTTTCAATTGTATTTATTTTGTTTTAATTTCATTAATTTTTTTTTCATATACTAACATGATTCTAATTTCATAGTAGTATACACAATGTGATATATTATTAATGGTAAATTACTTATTCTGACTCATTATATCATTTTATTAATTCATTATTATGTTGAAGTAAGGGTTTATAACCTCTTCTATACCCGTATTATTTTTTCAACTTTCAATTTATTTTTTTTTCAATGGGAAAACTTATTAAAAATCATTGATAAAAATTCATTATCATATCAACAATTATATATCACTATTACCTATCCTTGTATAACATTCATGATTTTTTATAATTCTAAAACAATTTAGTATCCATAAAACATAAAAAAGTATTGGTAAAATAAAGAGTGCTGGTTCACTAACAATGACATCACTATCTAGATACAATAAAGCTGATGCAAGATTTTTCACAAATTAAACTTGGGTTAATAACCCTAAAAATGGTTTTTTGGGTATTAACTCTACCTTAACTCGATGAAAAACAAGTATAACTAACTGCACACCAGGTTTGATAATACTGGGGTATGTACTTTAGATGACTCATGATCTCTTTATGAACCATAATGAAGGATAACTTCCTATTGATATACCTATAACATTAAAGTACCCTTAACTAATTTAAAATTATCATTCCTTTTATAATTGTTTTTTCTATTACATTATGAATATCTTATTATTTCTTAGTTGATTGTGGTATATTCACCTATATAACCCCATTATTCCATTAACTATAGAAATTATTAACATCTCATATGTTTTTTATTCCAATAAATATGTTATTAATTACTAATCCAAATTGATTATGGATTTTATTGTTATTAATTTCTATCATATGATGAATCTATTGGTTATATTAAGTAGAAGGTGGGGCCCATAATTATATATACTCTAAATATATCTATAGGTCACATGAGACAAAATGGTTTGGGTATTTTGGTGTATTCCTTACCCATTTAATTATAATGTATTGGAATGAGACCTTGATGGTATGTAATATTTCTTAGAATGAGGCCTTGATGGTAAGATTAAGATTTCTAGAATTATGTATTCCATCACCGTGAAATAAGTTATTGTTGTCCATGTTATTATTTATATTGTTATGCTATGCAAGGATATATTATGATCACTTATGGAATCATTCAATTTATTTTTTAATGTCATATTATTTATTTCATGTTTATGATATGAAATATTATGTTGTATGTTATTACTGAGCATCACCTTTTTTATTTTTCCCATTTCTCTAGGAAACAATGAAGACTATCACATATTATGTATGGAATTTCAAAAAGAAATAATTTTTTTTTCGGTTTCATATGATTTACCTTAACTTTTAAATGTAATATAAAGTTCATTTATGTATCTAGTCTCCTAATAATACTAATTTATTATATCATATTTATTTTGATCTATGTATTCTACACCAATTTAATAAAATAACTATCTTATCTGGGGTACTGGAGTTGGTGTGTTATGGTTGGTATCAGAGAAAGTTTAATAGAAACCATAGGAGATATATTTACAATAAAATAGTTAAATAATATAACCCTATAAAAAAACTTAGGATTTTCTTGAAATATTTATAGATTACACAAAATGTGTTTCTAATGAATTTTATACTATGATGTATAATTAATTTTTTTTATTAACTAGTTAAGTATATTCCATTTTTTAAAATGGCTCCTAAGAGAAGGAATAGAAACTATTTCAACACCCATAATTAGTGTAGAGATTATCCTCATGATCAAATCAATGATGCTGGTGTTGGATCTGAGTAGATTATAAATATATTAGGGTAATTAACTCATGTTATAACAAATAACCTTGCTTGTATGAAACAACTAGTTGCACCTCACCATGTGGTTAAAATTTTGTATCTCTTTATATAGTAGAAACATCCAACTTTCAATGGGACCATTAACAATTTAATGTCATAGAAATGGATCATGTATTTAGATAACATATTACTTTCTTTGGGATTCAATGAATGTGAGAAGGTTATCATGGTTATATATTGTCTAAGGGTAGATATTGATCAATGATGGTAATTAATTAAGAACACCAAGAATGAGAAATCTATATAAAGTGTGAAGTGTAAATCCTTTAAGGTTATATTCTTGTGGAAATAATTTCCTTATAAGAAAATACCTAACATGGAAAAGAAATTTCAAAATCAAGGACAAAATAAAGATAAAGTTGTTATTGAATATGAGCCTGACATTATGAGGTTGGAAAGATATGTTGTAGATTAGATATATAACCCTTAAAAAGGTCAATACATTCTTCAATGGTTTAAAGATTAGTCTTAAAAGGGAATTAGTCTCTCAATCATTTAAATCTTATGACAAGATTGTGAAAAGTTTCATCAAGACAGAGAATTATTTCTCCGAGCCTTATATTTTCAAGGGGAGAAAGGCAAAAATAGTAGTTATGAACCTTATTTAAAAGAATTTGGAAAATGAGAATAATGGAAGTGTATAATTCCCATCATGAAATAAATCTATAAAGAAACACCATGTTTCCTTCATAAAAGTAATTAGATTTTTTTACAAGTGTGGATATAAGGGATCATCTTAATGAAATTTTGGGTGAAGATAAATCAATTAGCGAGAAAGATATACTTATAATTGTGGATGTATCTATTTTGATGGATAATATTGTTGTATTCCCCAAGGAACTACCTAGATATCCACCTAATCATGAGTTTTAATTATCCATTGATCACATACCTAATACAAAGTCCATATATAATCCTCTTTATAAAATTTCTCCAATTAAATTAGTGGAATTAAATAAAAAACTACTAGAGTTGTGTAAAAAGGGATTTTTATGCCTTTGTGTTTCACCCTAAATACAACCATCTTATTTTTGAAAAACAAGGATGGATCTATGAGGTAGTGTAATGATTAAAAATAAATAAATTCTATTACTATAAAGAACAACTATTCATTACCTCACATTGATGATCTGTTTGATCAGCTACAAGGGGCTCAATACTTCTCAAAGATTGGTCTTTTTTTATTATCATCAATTAAATCTAAATAATGATGATATACCAAATATATCTTTTCACACAAGGTATGGGAATTAAAAGTTCACAATAACTCCCTTTTGTGTTAACTAATTCACCCTTAGTGTTCATTAATTTAATGAATATAGTAGTCAAATATTATCATGATAAATCATTTATTTATTTAATCATGTTCCAAATAAAATTAACATTTTTTTGAAAATAATAAGATTAATAATTAATAATTATTTAAAAATATAAATTTATTAATAAATAGTTATATTTATACACACATATATCTTAAAATAAAACGAGATTTTATAAAATAAACATTTTAGAATTTTAGGTTCAAATGCATGATTTTGAAATATATAAGAATTTTTATTTAATAATTATATTTCACATAGATAGAGAATTATATTAATAAAAAGTACTTTTAAATTTAGAATTTTCATATCCAAATTAATGAATAATTCTATCTTCATAAAAATAAGTTACTAAGGTAAATATCTAAAGTTCTCAAAAGTGTTTTATTGTATTTAATTTTCAATTAGGTTTTATAGTATAATAAATTAAAAGATGTTATATCTTATGTGATGGATTTTAGTATCCAAAAAATGTATGAAAAAGAGTATATATATGAATTATGGGTAATAAAGATTGGATTTGGATACCATTAGAATTTCCAAGCCTATTCATATATTGGAAATTGAATAATAAAAGACTTTCTGCTACTTAAAGATATAGCTAGATAAATTTTGGTAGAACCATGTACATTAGATGATTAAAAGATATGGACTTCATGTTTATGATAGGTACTAAACTAGTTGAGTGTCTTTCACAATAGTTTATGAAGGTTGTAAGTGTTGGCAAAGTGAATAAAATGAAGGATTCATTATTATCAGTGTTAAAATCTAGCTGAATTTGAGAATAAAGTTCTTGATACATGGATAATCTATCCTTATGTACATTATAATATGATTTCTAAAATCAGTGATGAAAAACCAACTTTGATGAAGTTTCAGTTTAATTGAAATAAGAATTGCAATGCGTGATATTGAAGAAATCAAAGAGTAGATTTTTTATTTGTTTTAGAGTGCATAGGAATCATGATGAAGTGTTTGATATTTATCATAAATTCTCAAAAAAAATTGATGTGTTTATGAGTGTTTGAGAATGGCTGGAGACATACTGGAAGAGCCTTGGTTCAAAATGAAGGAAGTATGGAAAATCACTAAATTTAAGGTTCCAAGTACATGAATTTCCACATATATGAATTATAAAAACATAGGATACTCCATATATAGTGGTCTATACTTTTCATACAAAGAAATTAAATTTTAATATATGATTATTCATTACATAACATTATGATCGATGATATAACTATAAAGGTTTTGGGTGTTTTGAAACATAGATATATAAAAAACTAGTTCATAAGAGATATATGTTATCTAACACTAATTTCTTAATAATTAGAACCCTTTTGAAAAGTATCATACTTAGAACCTTTATTCTTAACCTAGGGAAAGGAAATATAAGATAGGGTGAGATCAGGTGCTCAATAAGGGTAAACAACCGAGATATCAATGATTACTTAAGAATAAATTGAGAATAAGGGCATGAGGACATGAGTTTAATATTTTAATACCATACCCTCACTACTAGAATATGATATTTTCCCAAAAGATATATACCAATGGTTTCTTCAAACCATTGGTAATGTGTAAATATACTTAATATTTCCCAATAGTTTGACAAAACTGTGGGGAAATATTTAGTTTCTCTAAGATATACCAACGGTTTTAATAAATCGTTGGTAAATAGAGACTTTCTCAACAGTTTTTAAAAACCATTGGGAAAGTTTTCTCCCAAATACCCAGAACCCCGGCTCCCACTCACCCGATTGCAGAACCTAATCAAGAGCTCCTTCGGAAGTTTTCTCAGCCTCAAAACAATCATAAATCAAATTTTTTTTACACACTTCAAATTATTAAGTTTTATGTTAGTTTTAATGTTCTCCCTCTATTTTTTCTGTTTGGTGTTTTGATTTCGGATAAATTTGAGTTCATGCTGTCTGTGAAGTACTGAACCCTTTAATTTCTTTTCTGTTTTTTTGTTCTACACATAAAACATGGTAAATGGTTTGTTTAGTGGGGTGATATATTAGATTATGTAGACATTAGTTTAGGTTAAAATTGGATTTAGATTTTGTATTTATAGTTATTGATATTGATGATGAATTGGAGTTGGTTGGGTGATGGATTGGAATTGTGAACACCCCCACCCCCACCCCCCTAGACACCTCCCACCCACCTGGACAACCCCCCTGGACACCCCCTATTAGACAGCCCCCGCCCCCTGCACCCCACCCCCCATGGAAACCCCACCCCTTGGACAACTCCCACCCCCACCCCCTGGACACCCTCACTTCCTTAGACACCACACCCTTTGGATAGCCCCCTGGACCCCCACCCCTTGGACACCCCAACCTTTGTACAACCCCCTCCCCCACCCCTTGGACACCCCCACCCCTTGGACACCCCCACCCCCACCCTCCCTGGACACCTTTCACCCCCCATGGACAGCCCCCCACTCCATTGGACACCCCCCCCACCAACCCACCACCCCTACCCCCCTGGACACCCTCCACCCCTTGGACAACCCCCACCCCACCCTCTTAGACAGCCCCCCCCTGGACACCACGACACTTTTGAGACACCACCGCACCTCCTAAGTGCTTGGCCCAATTTTTAAATTGGAATTAACAATGTAGTTTTTCCCCCTTTACCCAATTATATTTTCTAAGTGACCCATAGAGCCTTATAAATTGAATTTTTTAAGTTTTGATATATTGAATTTTTCATGTTTTGATAAATTGAATTTTTCATGTTTTAATAAATTGAATGGGTTTTTTGGAATGAAATGGATAATTCATGATGGTTTGACTTTCTTAATGAATAAAATGTTTTTAAATAAAATTACCCTAGGGGGGATGCAGGAGGGGTAGGGGGTTGTCCAGGTGGGGGGGTGTCTAAGTGGGGGGGGGGGGTGGGTTGTCTAGCGGGGTAGGGGGGCTGAAGGGGGGTAGGGGGGCTATAAGGGTGTGGGGGAGGGGGGTTTGGTCTACCCAAGGAGGGGTGTGGGCTATCCAGGGGGGTCAGGGTGGAGTGTCTAGGTGGGGGAGGAGAGTGTGGGCTATCCAGGGAGGGGGTGGGCTATCCGGGGGGTCTAGGGGGCCTGTCGGGGGGGGGGGGGGGGCTGTAGGGGAGGGGGTGTGGGATTTCTTGGGAGGGGGTGGGAAGTCCAGGGGTGGTGGTGGGTGGGATATCTAGGTGGGGGAGGGGGTGTGGGATGTCAAGGGGGGTGGGCTATCCAATGGGGTGGGGGTGGGTTGTCCAGGTGGGGGAGGGGGGTGTTGGTTGTCCAGGGAGGAGGGGGGGGGGGTGGGCTATCTAGGTGTGTGTGTGGGGGGGGGGGTGTGGGATGTTCAGGGAGGGCGGTGAGTTTTCCACTCTGATACTCTACAAAAAATAGGATTCAAATATAACCAATGTATAGTTTCTTTCACATGTTAAGACTTTTCTTGAAGTTCCATACCAACACTCACTCTTACCCTTCCAAGAAGAAGTGATCTCTACAAAGAAATCTCACTCAGGTTCTTATCCACTATCCATGTTTATCTCATACAAATTTAACATTCATACAACTCCATATCACCTAATGATATAACAAGGATCATACTCTTTTGAGTAGTGTCCCATTGAAACATGGATCACAAAATCCGATCCACGTATGATATTTGGTGGTGTGTTTACAATTGGGTGTGTTGTGATTTATATGTATGATATTCATGGTTTACACCAATAGTCTTCTCTTTAATCTATAATAGGCTTGAAATTATGCTACAATTGGATAAAGATTGTATTTTACGACCCTAGTTTGGGGGTGGACACCCCCACCCCCTTGGACAGCCCCCACCCCTTGGACAACCCCCATCCCCTGGACACCCCTACCCCCTGGACAGCCCTTCCACCCCCATGGACAGCCCGCCCACCCCCCGTGGACAAGTCGCCCACCCACTGAACACCCCATACCCTCCTGGACCACCCCACCACCCCCGTGGACAGCCCAACCACCCACCCCGTACCCCCTGGACAACCCTTCCATCCCCTGGAAAGCCCGCCCAACCCCCTGGACACCCCGACCCCCTGGATAGCCCCACCCCCCATGGATAGACCACCCACCCTTGGACCCCCAACCCCCTGGACAGCCCCGCCACCCCCGTGGACAGCCCTCCCACCCCCTGGATACCCCATACCCCCTAAACATCCCCCCCACCGTGGATTGCCCACCCACTCCCTGGACTCCCCGTACCCCCTAGAAAGCCCTGCCACCCCCATAGTCATTCCACCCACCCACCCCATACCCCCCCTGGACAACCCCGCCACCCCTGGAAAGACTTCCCTCCGGACACCTCATACGCCCTTGACAACCCCCACCCCTAGAAATCCCCCCTACCCCTGGAAATCCCCCCACCCCTGGACACCCCGACCCCCTGGACAGCCCCACCACCCTCGTGGACAGCCCGACCACCCTCGTGGACATCCCCCCCCACCCCCATGGACAACCCAACCACCCCTAGACACCCATACCCCATGGATAATTCTCCTCCATAAGTGTACATGATCTTGTACACTCATGTATAGTTCTTTAAAGATATTTTGTTATAAATATAGTATTTTATTTACTTTTATATTATAATTCTCATATAGAGTAGTGTGTCAGTTATGGTTTCATATAAAGTGAACAATTCTCATTTAATTAAATATATTTTCAATGAAACTTCAATATTATTAAATTTCTTTTGACGAAATGAATTATAATTTTTTTTCAGAATGGATAGAAGTTGGATGTATGAAAACGATTGAATCTCAAGTTATTTTTAAAACAATTTGGAGAGATTTTTAGATTTTTCATTTCACAATGCTTCAGATAGTGGTTACATACACTACCCCTGTTAAAATTGTGTTGGAATACCTTGGTTGAGTTGTGAAGAAGTCAGCTACCACATAACCAAATATGGTTTTCAAGCAAAGTACCCTGTGTGGTATCACAATGGGGAGAAAATGACATCTCAAATTGCTGATGATCTAAATGAGAGGACTAGATTGGAGAATTTGTTATATGACCAGTTTCCTTTTATTAATCATCATGAAAAATAAAGGATTTCAACCCAAGAAGATTTCGATATGAGAACACATGATGTGTCTAATGAAAATAATGATGTTTTTAGGGTGAAAAAATTGAATGATGCTGCCATGACTCCATTATATCGACAATGTGGTAAAATGAAAAAGTTAGAATTTTCAATCAGATTGTTTCATGGGAAAACTATTTATGGGATTTATAATACTTCCATCGATTAAATTCTTACCTTCTTAAAGGACTTACTTCCATATGATGCAAATATTCTCTCAAACCACTATATGGTATGGAAGTTAGTTGAGGAACATGGATTTTCAAGAAAAAAATTCATGTTCTCCCAAAATATTTTAGTTTATTCTGGGAGGAAAATGTTGAACGAAATGATTGTATAAAATTTGGTACATCCCACTAGAAGACAAAAGCTGATGGAACACCATCCTTTATTCCATAGAAAGTAATGTGGAAAATTCCATTGATCCCCAGATTCCATAATATTTTTTTGTTTTATGAAATATCAATAAAAATGTGATGGCTTGATACCGAGAGGAAGAAGGCTAATGATGAGTTGGTTCACCCTGCAAATGGATTTGCATGGCAGAGATTTGATGCTCAATATTCCGATTTTGCAGTTGACGTGTGTAATGTGAGGTTGGGTCTTTCATGTTATGGTTTTAATCCATTTGGGTAGATTCTTACATCGCACAACACATGATTGGTTTTTATACACATTTATAGTCTTCCCCCATGGTTGTGTATGAAAAATCTTCCACTTTATTGAGTATACTCATATCTGGCCCTTCTGATCCCATCAATGATATAGACGTATACATGAAAACTTTAATAAAAAAGTTGAACCTTCTTTGGGATGTGGGTGTGCGCACATACGATGCATGTTCGAATGACATATTTCAAATGTGTGTTGCACTTATGTGGGAGATCAATGATTTTATTACCTATTCAATGATTTCTAGATGGAGCACGAAGTAAAAACTATCATGTCCTATTTGTATGAAGAATACACAATCCAGAAGACTGAAACATCATTGTAGTTTCAATTTTCTGGGACATCGAAGATTCTTTCCAATGGACCATCCATATAGAAATAATCATCGAATATTTGACAATACTATAGAGAACGATGATTCACCTCAGCATATGTCTAGAACTGATAAGCTTAATGAATTGAAAGATTTCAGTTTTTCATTCGGGAAGGCTTAAATGAAATTTGGAAAGAGAAAGAATGTTTTTACTGAAATCTATTACAATTGTAAAAAGAGAAGTTTCTTCCTTGATTTTCCTTATTGGTCAAAATATTTGTTACGTCATTGCTTAGATGAAATGCACATTGAAAAAAATATATGTGAAATGTTTATTTCGATTCTTCTAAATGTTAAGGGAAAGAAAAAATATGATTTACGGTCTCGGCGTGACTTGGTGGATTGGGGAATCAGACTATTATTTCATCATGTGCGTATCAGTGAAAATAAATGGAAAGTTCCATGTGCTTCTTATGTGATGACACCTATAGAAAAAAATCAATTTATATAAGTACTAGAGACTATTAATGTTACTGATGGATATTCAAGAAACATATCCAAATGGGTCAACAGAAGAGAGTTGATGCTAAAATCTTTGAAGACTCATGTTTATCACATCTTTCTGCATGAGTTGATTCCAACAACAATTCTTTATCTTTTTTACAATAATGTAAGGGTGGTTATTATTCGTTTGTTCCATTTGTTTAGAGATATTTGTGCTAAGAAGTTGTCCAAGTCTTTATTGCAAAAAATGTTGGCAGATTCCCCATTAATTTTGTGTGAGTTAGAGAAAATATTTCCTCCATCATTTTTCACATGCATGATACATCTGAATATCCATATTTCAACTGAAATACTTATCAAAGAACCTATTTCTTTTTTTGGATGTATCCTACTAAAAGAAATATGTACACATTAAAGTCTTACGTCCATAAGAGAAATCATCCCGAAGGTTCTATCATGAACAACTACTTGGCTCAAGAATGTATGGATTTCTGCTCTATGTATTTGTCTGATCTTACTATAAGAATGAACAGACCAATGAGAAATGAAGAAGAATAGTATGAGAAAATTAAACCTAGTTTTCCATCACTTCCTCAAACATGAGAAATTCTTGGATCATATACGTTAACAACATTAAGCCTTGAAGAGTGGGATATGGAACATAACACAATTTTTTTCAACTGTGATTTGTTCGATGACTAGATATTGTAAGTAAATTTAATATATATATATATTATATATATATATATATCTATTAATCTATTCCTATTTTTATATACATAGTACATAAAGTGATGATAAATAGAAAGCATCGTTCTTTATCTTTAAGAAGGAGGGATACTTTCCATAGCAAAGAGTTTTCTGCTTGGTTAAAATTGAAGGTAATAATAATATTATTTAAAATAATTAAAAAAATATTTAATTAAGTTTAATATTGATTTATATTTCAGGTATTGAGTTTTTCTGCTGACTATGTCTCTGAGGAAATAAGAGCTTTGTATTTTGGTCCTAATACTGGGGTTCATGACTGTAAATCAATTTTTATCAATGGGTAAATATTTATTATCATTGAATGAGAAAATAGCATGAGAACATAACATGATGGTTTTACGATTACTACCACAACAGACTGTTATTCTAGTGCATCAGATATTATACCGCGATTTGAAAATGTAGGTTATTATGGAGTTGTTGCGAAAATAATAATATTGGATTATTATTCTCATGGATGAGTCATGATGATGAAATGCCAATGGCTTTATTCTATAATGAGGCATGTCACATTTATTGATGATTGCGGATTTCGAGTAATTGATATGACTCTCACTCTTTCTATCGATGAACCATATGTATTGGCATCAATGGAGAAACAAGTTTTTTATGTCAAAGACCATCTTTGACCTGAATTTTTTGTCATTATTACAGTAATTCCAAGACATATTTTTTATAATGGTGATGATGGAGTTGACACCATCCCTACTACAATTGGAAATGATCCATTTATTACTTTTGATGACTCTGATATCTCAATTGTCAGAGTTGACTATGAACCTAAAGTTGTGGTGGGAAATATATGAAATCATCCATTAATGTTCTCAATTCTTTTGGTTTACCTCAACTTCGGCTGTTATGGTTGGTACTATTAAAATTGATTTAATATTGATTAAAAATATGTTGTATCTGACTAGACCGTTATGTGAATTTTCAACGTTTATTGGTTACAATTTTATTTCAATTGCATTTTCTAATTTGGAATTGAACTTTATTGAAACCTACAAAAGAAAAATTTCTAACTTGGTGAACATTTCAATGATTCAACTATGATTTTTATAAAATTTGTAAAACCCTAAGACCTCTCTTTAACATTTTACGAGGTAATGAACATGATGTTTTGTATTCTTCTGCAAAACATGTATTGAAACCTGCATCATCTACCTGAGCTAAAGAAATTAAATTTTTCTTTAATTTTGACAACTGATTTACCCTTTATGAATTTGGTAGAATCAATGTTCCATGATTTTAATAGACTAATAACACTTAGTAAATAACCATCCTACTAAAAATTAAATTTCTTTATTATATCTTGTATGATTTATTAACTTCATTATATATTTATTCAAGATCACCTAAAACAATGGATAGTTAAATTATCCCCGAATTACTATATTCCCTCATATTTTTTTTGGGATACACATTATTTATCTTTTTCTATTTACTTCCATATTTATTTTCAAATGCAGGAAATGAATCCAATTGAAGAGAGGTAATGAAAACAAATTATGGACAACAATCGTTGCATGAATGACCTGGTCATTCCACCACTAGTACCTGCAGTGAGTATTTTATTTCAAATATATTTATTTAAATAATATATAATGTCATGTGATTAATTTTTGTAATTTTTTTTTCAGGATCTATCTCTTAGGAGACAGTTATTTGATGAGCAACCTAGTAGTGGTCCCAGTACTTGGGGTGTTCGTACGAGGGGGGTGGTATGGGAGCTAGATGATCTGGTCGGCATACCCGATTAGACCCTGCCCCTCCTACTGACATACCATCCATCCCACATTCTGATCCCAGTGTGCCGTTAAGGACACACAAGATATTTAGGCCTCCCATTTTTTTACCACACTTTATATCCAATCCTCCTCACCCATCTATACCATATCTGATGATTATTCCCACTCCCCATCCAGAATTTGGTCAGCCATCCCTGTTATCTTCTTTTACTTGTTCTTCCTTATCTCCGGGCTTTTATATTTCAACTTCTTTTACTCCTACTCCTCCAGAGTCTGTCCCTGAAGATCATACATTGGGACCCACTCCATCTGTACAAGGTGTTCCTTCAGTTTCTATAGATCCAGAAATTCCCATTGATCAGACTACCGAAGGTATCCTTATACAACCCAAACAAATTTTTACACCATTATTTATTTTCATTAAAACATGTATTGATAAAATATTTGTTTTTCTTTCATAACAGATACATCTGCTGATAAGAGGTGGGGGCGGGGGTGTACATGCATGTGTGCGGTGTGGAACCGCCACACACAGTTTATGGTGGACTACAATAAAGATAGTCAAATGATTGAAAAATCTTGGCAACAATGTTGGATTTTTTTGGGAACACTTGCCAAATACTCTGACATCATTCATGTTAGACCACTTTCATGGAGACACTTGCCAAATGAAGTCAATGATAAATACCGGGTAGAGATATGGGTAAAAAATCTGTTGTATTTAATGTAATATATTATTTTTTGTATTTATATGAATTAATATTTTGGTGTTAGCTACGGTTTAATTTTCTCGATGGTGAGGCTGCACAGACAACACATCTAAATGATTTAGGTGAGATTTGGAGAGATCATAAGCACGAGATGTACATTGGATGGCATGATAGAGTGGGAAAATAGTTATAGGTGGTCCTTGTCATGGATGACTGTCTGTTAGAATAGTACTGAAAGATGATTACTCATTGTATGACTAGCCAATTTAAGGTATTAATCACATTAGAGGTATTTAAATGAAAAATGTTATGTTTTTCGTTAATAAAAATTATTGAATTTTATTTATAATTAATCTATAAGAAATAAAAAAATATTTATGCTAAAAAATGCGTCCACACATTGGTATGTACAATGATGCCAGATCATGAGAGGCAACAGGTATGGCAATTTATAATTTTTCCTTACAAATTTCACTTTCTAGTGCTACCTTTATAATTTATTCGATTGTTAAAGTTGTTATATAATTTCAGTTATGCAATTAATTATTGGTATCCTATTTTTAATTATGGTTCCCACTTTAAATGTCATTGTAGAGGCATAAATTGAATATATAAGGACATGTTCCTCAAGAAAAACTGTTTTTCTCGAGTAGAAGGAAGAAATATGGAAGTGTGGTTAATGAACCAACTCAACAATAGATTATAAGTTTTACTTTGTAGATGTAAAATTTTAATCTCTATTTTGTAACTTAATAATATATTTATATTTGTAACAAGCTGCTTTAGAGGCCCTTGATGCCAAGGAACCTAACAATTTTGGGCCAAACGATCACTTACATCAGGTGTTGGGAGATTAGCACCCTGGTAGAGTACACTGCCGACCTGGGAAGAGTATAGTTCTGACAAGGTATTGGCCCTCCTTAGGGTTGAGTTGTAGTGACACTGAGTTTCAGAAGGTAAAGGCACAACCAAAAAAGGCTTAAAAAAGAGCCACAAAAATGATGAAATAGTATTATAGGGCAAACACTGCATTTATGAAACTAATGGAAGTTTTACGTCAAACACTTCCACCAGAGGCCAACACAACTTGTGATGAATATATGTCATCAATGAATTCTATATATGATGCACCAGGTGAAATTTCTAGTGGAGGTCTAGATGATGGTGTGGAGGAGGCGGAGGTAGAGGAGGAGGAGGGCTCGGAAGAGACCGAGACAGAGGAGGAGGGTGAGGCGGAGGAGGAGGGCGATGAGGAGGATGAGGATGAGTACAAGGGTGAGGAGGAGGGCGTTGAAAAGGGAGTGGATGATGATGAGGATGACAATATGGATGAGGGTGAGGCTGATGATGATGGTGGTGATAGTTATGGTGATGAGGGACAAATTGATCCATTACTTTTTTGACTGATATTACTAACCTTTGATGCTTATTGATTTCTTGTGCCTGAATATATGTGTGATTATATAGGTCACATTATCTTTATTATTTTACCTAAAAATAATAAAACTTGAATGATGATTTTATGTGATTGATTCACCCCTCCCGTAAATAGCCCCCCCCATGGATAGCCCTCCCACCCCCCTGGATAACCCCTCCCCCCGTGGATAGCCCCTCACTCTCGTGGACAGTGCACCCAACCCCTTGGATAGTCCCTCCCCCTATGGACAACCCCTCCACCCCTGTGGACAGCCTCCCACCCCCGTGGACAACCCGCCCACCCCCTGGACTCCCCGTACCCCCTGGACAGCCACGCCCACCCCCTGGACACCCCATACGCCCTATATATCTCTTCCCACCCCCTGGACAGCCCCTACCACCCTCTAGACAGCCCCACCCACCCCTTGGATAACACCTCCCCCCGTGGACACCTCGTACCCCTCTGGATAGCCCCGCCCACCCCCTAGACAACCCTGCCACCCCTGGACAACCCACACCCACGTGGACATCCCTCCCACCCCAGTGGGCAGCCCGCCCACCCCCCTTGGACACCCCTACCCCCTAGATAGCCCTTCCACCCCCGTGGACAACCCACCCACCCCCTGGACACCTCGTACCCCCTGGAAAGACCCACCCACCCCCCTAAACACCCCCTACCCCCTGGATAGCCCCACCCTCGTGGAAAGCCCCACCCACCCCCTGGACAGCCCCCACCCCCATGGATTATAGGGTTTCTAACAACTAAAATATCCCATTAATCATAGATACCCACTTCGTTGCCTCCTGGGATCCTTGATCACCAATAAAAAATAGTGGATGGTATTTTAGAAACTCCCATGCATAATCAATGATATGAGAAGAACATGGTTATTCCACTTCCATAAGAGTTTGAGTATAGACCAAGACTAGGAAGAAAATAGTTGGATCACAAGAATGACTACCTGAGATATCCCCTTATGTACTTTTTGATTCATTAATAGTGGTGAAATTATAAAGAATTATCAAAAAAAAAACCTTTAGTACAATAATCAGATGTTCAGAAACAAGGGACACAAAATCACAAATCCTTGAAAGATACATCATAAATAATTCTTCATAAAACCATTTCAAAATCACATAATAAGGACTTCTTTCTATTTAAAACTCCCCAATGGTTTATAAAAATCTATTTTAAGGATAAATTTCAAAATATATATAGTATTTTTGTCCCAAAATAAAAATTTAATCCATTTCCTAATAACCAAATCTACCATCCTACCATACACACCAAAATCATTCATTTTTTCCTAAATCAACACATATTATTGAAATAAACACTATTCCAAAAGCATTTTAAAAATACCAA
Source organism: Viscum album (assembly GCA_963277665.1). Taxonomy (NCBI): domain Eukaryota; kingdom Viridiplantae; phylum Streptophyta; class Magnoliopsida; order Santalales; family Viscaceae; genus Viscum; species Viscum album. Next base: position 1,065,744,952 of record OY728162.1, read on the forward strand.
TGATCTTAAAATCCATGAAATTAATTTCATTAAAACCATTAAATCCCCCCTACCCCGCTGGACACCCCAACCCCCTGGACGACCCCCACCCCTCCTAGACACCACCCCACCACCTGGACACCCCCACCCCCTAGACACCCCCACCCCCATGTACAGCCAACCCCAACCATGGACATCACCTCACCCCCCTTAGATATCCCCTAACCCCCTGGACCTCCCCCAAACCCCCTGGACACCACCCCACCCCCTGAACAACACCACACCCCCTGGAAACCCCCACCCCCAAGACACCGCCACCCCCTGGAAAGCCCCCCCAACCCCCTGGACACCACCCCACCACCCTGAACATCCCCCACCCCCTGGACACCCCAACTCCCTGGATGGCCCCCACCCCCTGGACACCACCCCACCCCTTGGACACCACCCCACCACCTAGACACCCCCACCCCTGGACACCCCCTCCCCCATGGATAGGCACCCCACCCCATGGACATCACCCCAACCCCCTTGGACAGCCCCACCCCTTGGACACCACCCCTCCCCATGGACACCCCCAACCCCTGGACACCCCCACCCCCTGGAAAGCCCCGCTAACCCCCTATACACCACCCTACCCCCTGGACACCACCATAGACAGCCCCCACCACCCTAGTCAGCCCCCACTCCCCATGGACACCCCCAACCCCCTAGACGACCCCCACCCCCTGGACACCACCGCACCCCCTGGACACCAACCCACCACCTGGACACCCCCACCCCTGGACAAACCCAACCCCATTGACAACCACACCTACCACCCCGGACACCACCCCCACCGCCCTTGGACCCCCCAACCCCCTTGGACTACCCCCACCCACCCTGGATGCCACCCCACCCCTGGACACTTCGTCCACCCCTACCCCCTAGACACCCCACACCCTAGAAAGCCCCCACCCCCTAGACACCACCCCACCCCCAAGACACCCCACCCCCATCGACCCCACCCACCCCCAATGGACACCACCCCACCCCCATGGACACCCCCATGTACACCCCCACCACCTAGGACAACTCCCACCCCTCCTGGACACCTCCATCCCCCCGATCACCCCACCCCCTAGACACCCCCTACCCCCCCTTGGACAGCCACCCCAAACCACTGAACAGCCCCAACCCCTTGAATTCTAAATTGAATTCCATATGTATTTAATTAACTTATGAATTATGTGTTAATGGTGTGTGGTTAAATTTGTTGTATGTGTATACTTGATGTAATTACCTTATGAATTATGTGTTAATTCGGTATGTGTGTAGAGGGTAATTAAATACAGAATTGGAGGTATTCAGATTTATGTATGAATTATGTGTTGTATGAATTCTGTATGAATTCATACAAAATTCTGTATGTATTATAGAGGAATACTTGTTAATGGTGTATTGTGTTACTTGTTGTGTGTGTGTGTATTATGTAGGTCTGTTGCATATGAATTTTTATGGAATTGCGGCAGCTGCATAGGGGGAATTGCTGCAGCTACACAGGGGTTGCTACACCTGTAGAGGGGGAGGCAAGGAATTCATCTTGCTGTAGGTAAAAAGGATATTCCAACGGTTTAAAACAGTTGGCATATGTGTAAAAGTAGAGCTTATACCAACGGTTTTCTGTAAACTGTTGGTATAAATATATGCCAATGGTTTGTAAACCGTTGGAAGAGATAATTTTACTTCATATTTACCAATGGTTTTTGGGAAACCGTTGGTAAAAGTCTATCGCAATGGTTTCCAAAACCGTTGGTATAGAGATAATTCTTCCCATTACCTATGGTTTAAAACCACTGGGAAACATTTATCCCAACGGTTTACTGAAACCGTTGGTATATACTGAATTTTTCAGACATATCCCAATGGTTCTATGTGAACTGTTGGGATATGTCTATCCCTACAACTCAAGACCCAACGGTTTGGACAACCGTTGGTATAGTGTATACCAACAGTTGTCTGGCCTTTACCAACGGTTTTAAATAGTTGGTAAAGCTAAAATTTCTAGTAGTGACTATACATCACATATCAAAACATGAGTCATGGCATAAATCATGATATTTTATAAGATATGAATTATAAAACAATCAAAGAATGTGAGCTATGTGATCATAACATTGTAATAAGACATAAGTTTTTAGTATGCACATAAATATAGAAAATCATTTCCTTATTCAAGTATCACTTCCAATATTATCATAGTGTATTGGGTTAACTCCTCATTCTATCATATACTTATTAATGGTTCACTCTCAAGCTTATCATAGTGGATAAAGTCCCATACTAAACTAGATTTACTCCTCATTCCAATCCTTAATATCTCTTGATATATCTATCTTTACACAATGCATTAGAGGGTTATATAATTCTAGGAAAACCCAATACATAATTAAAATCATAAAAATTATTTCCACAAGATCATAAAACATTCATCATATATCATAAAAAATGGAAAGGAAACTAGTTTCATTAAAATTTCAACATTTTATCATAAAATAACTACTGAAAAATAAATGGGTTTCATAAATATCTCATTATCATAATTATAAACCATACAAAAAAAATTTAGGATGGTTTAATTGGATAATATCCCCAATAAATCATAAATAACTTTAAAGTATGTAATTTGAGATGAAAATAACTTTAAAATACCACTTGGAATATTTCTTGAGGAAAACAACCATTCCTTTTTTAAAGTACTTCTCTAAAAAATAAAAAATTCAAAAATATTATAGAAAAAAATTATTTTATGAGAACCATAGAAACTTAAAAAATTAATATTTAAATCATTGAGCAGACATGACTTAAGGAAATTATGTTCATGCCATGTACATTAAAAATATATTCCATTCACATTTTTGGTAAAAAGTCAAAAGAACTTCATTTGAAAAAAGAAAAGAATATTCCTTTTAATTTATTTTCAAATCATAAAACAAGTGTAATTTTTTTTAAATGGATATTATTAAAAATATTTTAATGAAAACAAGGAATTGGAAGAAAAATAATTTTTTACCGAATAGAGAAATAAAGTCGATTTTCCTTAAAAATATTCTTTCGGTATTTTGAGTTCTTAAAGAGTGGAAAATGAAATGAAATTATGAAATCTTATAAAATAACTAGATGGAAATAAAATTTAAGAGTATATTAGAGGTTTATCATAAAAGTTATCATCTAAAATGTATTCATAAAAAATCCCGATAAACAATGAGATTGTAATATAAAACCCATATTCCTTTGTTAATCTCCATATTAAAACCTTATAATTGAAAGAACATTATAATTATTTATAAATCCATATATTTTTTATGAAAGAATAATAGAATATATTTATGGATAGTATATACACCACATAAAGGAAATAGGTGGGGAATATGTTGTAATTCTAATAGAAATAAAAGTGAAAGGAGAAACACTTACCTCAAGTTTGAACTGCTTTGAAAAAACTTTAACCTATTTTATAATAAATTTAAATTTATTAAAATTTTATAGAATCATTTACATAATTTTAATAACATATATGACCCACTTATAAATTTTCAACACCTATTTATTAATAATTATTTATTAAAATCATCATTTCAAATTCTTAATAATTTCATTTTTCAGGGAAGTTTTTATTCTGCTGTTCTAGTCCTTGTACTTTGATCATGGTTCAATAATATCTATAATTTTAATCATGATATAAATATCATATAAATTCATTATATCTATATATATAGATATATATATATATAGAGTTATCCATAAAGGGTTGAGGTAGGAAAATGAATCAAACCATTCATTAAGACGGTTGGATAAATTATGCATGAACCTTGTTTCAATTTTTCAATGGATGGAATGAAAGAGAAGTAAATAATAATTCACCTTTAAAGAATAATTATTATATCATATATATCATATATATTAATTAAGTTTATCCTTATAACCTATAAGATCATAGTTTTTCTCATGAGGTATATATCCTTTAATTTTTGGTTTAAACCTTTCTTTTTAACCCAATGGAAGTTCTTATGAGAATAAAGAGAATTTTAGAAGTGTTGGAAAATGGTTTAGAGCCCAAATCCCTAAATTTTAGATAAAATCGGTGGGTCACATTGTTTATTAAAATCATACACATGAGTTTGAATGGTTTCAAAAAAACTATATGGGTTGCTGTAAAGGTATGTAGAGGGGTGCATGGGATATTAATGGTTTTCATAAACTGTGCACCTTGCCTACACATTAGTGCCACTTTAGAAGTTGGTGAACACTATTTGGAAAAACCATTTCCCCCTTCAAAATTGGGTGAAATTAATATATTCCCCTTCTTTATTAATTTTTTAACCCTCATCTCTCCTTCATTCCACACATATAATCCTCATTCATTGGGAGTTTATTCATCTATCCAAGATATGATTTGAGTTAGATTCTCCATCCAGAGTCAGAATTGATCATCATCAGTTGTGTTGGATACCAAATGAGAATTTGTCTATTTCTTCAATTTATCCTGTTCTAGCCCAAGATAAAGACAAAAAATGGATAAGGATTATACTAACAAGATAATAGAGGTGGTCTTGTACTTTTTCCCTAATGTTGTGTTGTTTTATACCATGTTTTGTCTTGTTGCGCACTAGATATTCTATTTGTTTCCCCAAAAATATTTTTTATTCTAAATTGTATTGTTATCCATGTTATAAATGATTTCTTTCACATTTTCCTTTATCGAGGATATACCCTTAGAATAGTTCCTCCCCTTTGAGTGTGGTTATTATATTCCCTTTAATTATTAAATTTTAATGTTCCCAAACCACCTTCTAAGTATTGTTGGTTTTCCACCTAATTGAATGGATTATTGTAAATAATCGGAATGTGAGTGGTATGACCACATCACATGAATATTATTTAAATAGTGGAATATTATTCTAACTAAATGAAATATATAATGCTTGGAAACAATATCTTGAATTATATTAAGGCATGTACAATACTTATATGATTTTTGATACTCGAGCATGGAATCCCTTATGGTTTAGGACATTCAGGCATGACATCCCTTATTCCTCGTGATACTTAGGCATAATGTCCCTTTTGATTTATGATAAATGGGAATTACATACCATATTCTTCATGTTAATCGGGTATGGAATCCCTTATGATTTATGATACTCAGGCATACTGTCCCTTATTAATCTATGAGGCTTATAAAACTATACATAGATAACTAAGTTACATCTCATGTCCTAGAAAATATTAGTATATATATATATGGGTATACATGTCACTATGTATATAGTTCATATATATACCTATGTATCTTTATACATACATATTTATATTTATGTTTATATATTTATATTGTTATATGTTTAGAGGTATCCCAACTTCGGATAAAGCAGGTAGAGTCAGTCAAGTGTCCTTTAAAAACCTGATCTTACCTTGTTACATTTTACATGTCTTCTTTATATTGATCATTACATGAAAACTATTCATTTTATATACACCAGCTAGATAGTTTTAGACACAATTGGTGGTGGCCTATTGAGTATATTTCACACCATGTACAGGCCACTGATTATCACCTGAATAGATCTTAATGATGCAAATAGGGAAAAAGGGAAGTGTCCAACCTTGGATTCTTGATTGATATACTATGATGGAGTATTAGAATAGAGGAATGATCTTATTATCAGGATTCAATTGGATATATTTTCCCCTCTTTTCATTTTTTTTGCATTTTATATATGCATATTCTTTCGAATCTAATGTACATTCCCTTTTTTATGTAGAATAATGACATGATCATCATTTTATATCGGATATTGATTCTGCTTCTACCTGTTTATTTTTTTTGGATGAATTATGATTCCTTATTTAATTTATTATAACATTTATTCTATTTTCTATTATTTTACACCAATGTGATACACTCTATTCATGAGGGTATAGTCTCCCCACCATACCATCATATACCCTCACTGCTAGTCGGTAGCCTTTAGTATACAAGGAGGAATGCTTGAGTTCATATGACCAATAGGGTTTGGTTACTTATAAGTGAACAAGGTTTGCGACATTAAATTTCTATTCATGTCAAGCAGAAGTGAAAAAATGAATCATGTCACTTCATGGAAATGGTGGCCCACAAGTTTGCATGAGCGATGATATCATTTTCCATCTGATTCGAAGGATGTAGATAATGGTTCTTCCATCATAAAAATAACAATTAACTATATTAATGATAATTAATCCTTTATTTTAGAATATATTACAAATATTTATAGGAGGTATAAGAAGAAATAAAATTGAAAATGCTCAGTTAAGAGTAATACATATTTTTTGAGAAACTTCTTTTCGATTACACATTAAGCTTCGAATGAAATGTAATTTAGCAAGAGAATAAGTAATATAATGTGGGTAAAAATTCTAGTAATATATAATGGAAGGTTTTTTATGAGATATAAGGCTAAATAATTTTGAATAATGAAGTAGAAGATATTCCCTTTTATAAGTGAGAGTAGGGGAATTCTTGGAATTAATTAATGTATGAAATTAATATAAATTAATTTTCATGGAAAAATGGATCCCAATAGATATAATTAAAACATAATATGATTATGAGTTGAAATAATCTTACCAAATAAAAATTGGACAATTTTTTTGTTATTTTTTCACCCATATCTCTTAGTTTTAACCCACATTAACCCTTTTTGTCAATTACAATGATAACAAAGGTTTCTACTCGTTATGGGTTAAAAATGTTACCGTAAAATGAAAAGTGACCCAAAATGGATCATGATTTATTTTTTAAACCATATATCATTCATTTGAAAGAGGATAAGTTTTTTTCAATTTTAATTTATTTAATAAAATATTTTTTATTATAATATATAATTGGTGACATTTTTTGGAACTATTCATTTAATTTGACTTTGAAAATAACATGACAATAAATAAATTAGAATATAAACCTTTACATCATACCTAATATGTAATATTTATCTATAAAATTATTGGAACATAAAAATTCACCCAGATTGTATTATGTTTAATATTTTTAAAATCATTTTTTTCTATGAATTGAAAAATTAATGTATCGGTGTAGAGTAAAAATTTAATGTAATTATTCTATCCCAAAAAATTAAAAATAAATTAATATAACAAAAAAATTAATTTATATTTAAAATAAATTTTATAAGTTAATATTACCTCTTTTTATCCATGGGTCAAAATTTTAGAGATATCAAAGTCAAGAGAGTGACATTTTGTATATATTATTTTCTTAAAATAATATGAAGGTCATAATCAAAGAAAAATGGAACCATGTGGAAATATTTTCATGAATTAGATGAGAATGGTTCCACTACAATCATTCAATAGATAAAATATGGATTTTAGAGAAATTTTAAAGCCTTACCCAAATTTTTTAACCCTTTTTTACTCATTTTACCCATACAGAGGTGACAAATATTTAGCAAGGTTACTATTCATAATGTCCAAAAATAAAAAGGGAATCTTTAAAATATTTAAATACACCTATTACAAATATGTGATCCATTTTTCAAGATTAAATTCCTATAAAAGGTATAAAACCATTTTAAAATAACCTCTTAAAATTCAATAAAAACTTTTTTTGAGAAAAAATGTTTTTTAATCATAAAGCTAGATTTATTCTTATATCATAACAAGAAAAAATAATATATGAATATTAAAAAATTAATTGAATATATTATATTTTTATTTCCTTAAAACCATTTATAAATATGGATTAATCTAGTATATTTAAATAAAAAAACATTGTGTTTATAAAGAAACTATCTTTCAATAAGAAAAATCTCTATTTACCTTCAAACACTTTAATTTTCATTTATATCAATTTGATAATGAATGAATTTATTTTACCCATATGTAAAGAATATTTTTTTCCATAATTTTTTAGTCCAAATCATACCAACCAATCCAATGGATAATTGATAACTATTAGATTAAATAGTAATATTTAAATAGTGTAACATGGTTTGTGTACATTTCTTGTAGAGAAATAAATCAAAGAAATCAAAATTATTTGAAGAGAAATATAATAAAATATTTGGGTGTTACACAACATATCTGAGGTCACGATGTATGAAAATTTATTCATACATTAAGATCAACATGCATGAGTTCAGTGATGTATCCAAATAACCCACATATGTGATTCATATTTCCAAATAATTCTACGTATTTGAATTTAGAACCAAATACTTGAATGAAGTTCTACATTGTAGAATATAGAGATGTATATAAATTGTTTTTATCCAAACCCACACATTAACATTTAGAAAATTTAATATAATATCCCCACATACCTGATATTCAAGATCATGAATTCCACACTGGGATTCACATACTGGAATTTTTTATACATACTGGTATAAATTTAAAAATTTCTAGAATTACTTATTTTGAAGATAAAATGGATTATGGTGATTCCAAAGTTCTTATATAAAACATAATTTATATATTTGAGTTGAGATATTTGGAGATGATTATTGTGTCATGACTAATTTTGAAGAATTTGAAATATCTATGGGGCTATGAATATATGTGTACTTCTACAGAATGAAGAAAATTAGCTCAAGCTATTTTAGTGAGAAGATGAAGTTGGGGGATAAAGGAAGGACAAATCGAGTTTGATAGAAGGATCTAGAACATTTATTGTTTTCCAAGAAAATTAAAAGTAAAAAGTGAGGGAAAAACTATAAATATAAAGGATAAAATGGTTTGGTATGAAAAAAGAATATTAAGATCATGGGATTAACCCATATAAAAAATGGAGAGTGGTTGAGAAAATCACGGGGCACCAAATGAATGGGGATTTTCTATATTTTAAATATATAAAATATTATTATTTTTAAACCTATGTGTAAATGAAAAATATCCATATAGATGAGGATCTTAAATATATAAGTTCTAAGAGAAGTGTATTTCAAATATAGATATTCTGATAGATGTTACACTATGTGATATTTTGAAGAACACTCTCAAATAACAAGAAGACGAATACAAGCCTATGTTGAATCTGAAGATATCTTGGGTACCAAATATAATGGAAGAACATATTACTTTGATGATAATTTTTTTAGAAGTTTTATAAGAAGAAAATAGATCAAGGCAGACCCACTGTGTATAGTTTTATATTGCGCAGTTGATTGCACCACAATTAACTGTTTCATTTTCACCTTTACACCACTGTGCTAAAATTGTTTTATATTAAAAATAATAATAATAATAACAAATTTGACTACATGTTTGAATCATTTATTTTGTTTTTATCACTATTAAAAAGGTTAATGTTACTTTTTTTGATGATTCCATTCTAGGAGGAGGTGATTTGGAGGCCCCGGAGATGATCCATAAGGAAAATGGGCCAAAACTGCATGGGTTCCATGAACACCTGTACAATATTTGGTATAGTATGAAATATCCATGAATCCAAATGGACTGATATGTTGTGGGATGGTCCATAACAAAATTTTATAAAACTCTTAAGAATACACCCAAGCCCCATTCTTCTATTAAAGGGCCCAAACAAAGTGATCTGTGTAGGCCACCGAATCTGAACGGAGTCAAAAGTTGTGTGTTGTGTGTTGTCCATATCTCAGGATTTAGGTGTCAAAATGAATCCAAACTTTCAGTGGAGATTTTTGAGAAAAGTATTGTTTTCAACAATACATAATAATGTTATTTAAAGGGGGATATTATTGAAAATAATACTCTTACTCTTTTTGATAATTTTGATGCTCACAAATACCCTTAATTATTTTCTAATGATTTTATTTAGTATTTTGAAGGAATTTATTTATTTATTTTACTCTTGAAATAACAAGAATATATTACTTATTAGGGAATTGTTTTAGCGTGTTCTAGAAACACTGTTCATGCGCTACTTATTCGGAATCTGTTTTAGCACGTTCTGAAAACATTGTTCATACCCTACGTGGATAAACGTAGAGTAAGGATGAAAAGCATGTATTGTTTTTGAGATAAGAGAAAAGTATGGTTAATCAACCATACATTATCAGCAAAGTATAGAATAAGAACCTTACGTTAGGAAGGAACCTTACATTTGGGTTATCAATAAAGTATGGAAGGAGAACCGTACGTAAGTACTAAACATTATGTTTGTTTCTCAAAAGTATGGTTCATCAATATTACTTTTGTAAACAACCATAAGTTCTTGGAAAAGTATGGATCAAGTAAAAGTATGGATCTTTTACCATACGTTTGAGTGTTGAAGAAGAAGTATGGATGATCAACCCTACATTTATGATCAACCTTTCGTTTGAAGAATGTAACATGAACCCTACGTTTATGATCAAACTTACATTTGAAGAAAGTAACATTTACCCTATGTTTATGTTCAACCTTACATTTTCAACCCTACGTTTGGAGGCCACGTCATCAACCTTACGTTTGGCGTCAGAAATATTGAAAGACAATATTTTTTATGCAACGATCAGCAAGTTGATTGTTAGGCGGATTTCAAGCCGGATTTAAAGTCAATTTTAAAATATGACTTTGACTGATTCAAAGCCATTTTATCAATGGATTAAAGATCGAATTAAAATGATATTTTTATGCCGAGTCTTTAGGGAAGTTACGACTACTCTGTAAATTCAAATTTTTGAATATCATGAATCAAAAGGTAACTTTTATGGATCTAAATTTGTAGGGAAGATGCTCAGATTTATTATATATGTTTTCTCTGAAACACCAGGAACATGTGAGTGGTGATCAATCTATTATTCAAAAAGGTGGAAAACAGAGACTGTAAAAATCACACCAATCTGCTGATTCAAAAGGAGCATCAAAGCTCTGTTTATTTAAGAAGAATGAACTTGATAGAAGATTCACTTGTTCTACATCAAATATCTACTATGGATATACTACTGCTGAATTTGTGAATTATATCTCTATATCTACTGCAACCGGATCGACTCAAAACTTCTTCGAATTGAAAATCAATATTTCTAGAGACGACGATCCATCTGCTGTCAATTGCATTCTGTTGCAATTGTGAAGATCAACTGGAAAAGTTTTTTCTAAAATTATTTTTATCTTGAGTAACCGGCTTCTCGTACTAAGATGAGTAGGTTCGTGTTTGAACCAGAAGGATTTGTTTTTCTTTGGATTGTAAAGGTGTCAACTGCCTATACTCAGTTGTGAATCGGTCTATTGAAACGAGGACCAGATAGTGAAAATCACCAAGCTCGTGGAGTAGAGCATTGGTGGAGTGGACTAGAGGCCTTCTGTTCCCCGAACCACTATACATATTGTGTTTCTACTATTTAAATTTTCACTGCATCATTTTATCGGATTAAAGTTAAAAGGCAGAACACAATCACACAAAGATTTTTGAGAAGACACAATTCAACCACCTCTTGTGTATATTTGGTGTAATCCGATCCAACAATTGGTATCAAAGGTTGTGCTTTCTGACAAAGCTTTAACAAGATGAAAGTGATTATACACAGAGCAAGATGAATGATACAAGATAGGGAATTTCTATGGTCAGAGCACCATACTTCAATGGAGAAAACTATGGATGCTGAAAGTCTCGAATGATCATCTATCTAAAAATTATTGGATACATAGTCTATTCTAAGATTCTAACTCCATATGAAATACCAGAAAAACCTGAAACATGGAGTGCATCTACTGAAGCAGAATATGATATGAATTCAAAGGCTATGAATGAAATCATCTGTGGTCTAGGACCAGATGAATTTAACCGAGCATCTCAGTGCCCGACAGCATATGATATGTGGCAAACAATAGCTGTGGCGTATGAAGGAACTAACAATATCAGGGAAATGAGATATACAACTGCTAAGCTTAAATTTGATACATTCAGAATGGTTTAAGGTGAGAGTATTACTCAAATTAATGGAAGATTGACATAGATTGTCAATAACATAACTGCCTTAGGAGATCCCATTAAGCAAGCTGATCAAGATTTAAAAGTGTTGAGAGTACTGCCTACAAAATGGAATGGAATATCTGTAGCAATCATATAGTCGACACCTGTCAAAGACTTAACCATGAGAGAACTGATTGGAACATTAATGATGTATGAAGTTGAGATGGAAGATGAAGCTAATGAATATAAAGTTCTTATCAAAAGAGAAGATACTACCTTGAAGGTAACTTCACAACAAAAGAATAGAAAGATGAAGAACAGAGAAGTCAAAGCAAAATCAGGGAGCTCTGACTCATCAAACTTAGATGAAGAACTGGCTCAGCTAGCCAGAAAATTTAGAAAATTCTACAGTAAGAAAAGAGTCTTCAAAAAATCCTTTAAGAGAGATGATAAGGAAGTAGGATGCTATGAATTCAAGAAGATGGGGCATATCAGACCAGATTTCCCACAATTGAAAGATGCAAAGAAGAAGAAATTTTTCCAAAGAAATGACTATGAGAAGAAAGAAAAGAAAGCTATAAAATCCACTTGGAGTGTATCTGAAGACTCCAGTATCTCTCCTGAATCAAGATCAGAGAAAGAAGAAGAAAATATGAAAGCCAACATGTGTTTTATGGTAGAAACAGATGAGGTACAATCTTACTACTCTTCTGATTCTAGTTCTGAATCTAATAACTCTAATGAAAAACTTGCAGCCTATTGCAATATGCTTGAAGAAAAATATAACTCTCTATTTAAGAAGCATATGTCTTTAAAGAATGATCATAAGGCTATTTTTGATGAAAGAGATACAATGCTGAAACAATATAAGGAATTAACTGATAAATACAATTCTATTAACACTAACTATATTAATTTTGAATCATGAATAAAAACAATGCAGGATGAAGTAGAATCTTACAAATAGGCTGCATTGGTTTTTACAAAAGGATAGAATTCATTAAATGAAATTCTTGGAAAACTGTCATTAAAAAGGAGAGATTTGGAATTGGCAGTAAAGGAGAAAAACCTAAGCTATATAAAAATTATTTTGTTCCTAGCTCTGAAAGGGTTAATTGTAAATTTTGTGGGACAAAGGGGCATATAGCTAAAAACTGTTTCTTAAGACAAACTCAAATTCGTGGTATTAAGAAAGCCTATGCTTCAAAAGACTTATATGATTCAGCTGATTTTAAAAGAATAAAGAAAATATGGATACCCAGATCATTTCTAGCTAACACCCTTGGACCCAACAGAATAAGGGTACCAAAGCAATTTTTTTGAATGTATTTGCAGGTAGCAGGTCACCAGAGTAGAAAAGATATACGGTACATAGACAGTGGCTTCTCAAGACATATGAGTGGAAACTTATCGAATTTTTCTTCACTCACTCAAAAGGAAGGAGGACTTGTCACATTTGGTGACAATGCCAAAGGCAAAATCATTAGCATCGGAACTGTTGGAGATCCAAAAACAGTCTCAATCAACAAAGTACTTTATGTAAAAGGATTAAAACACAACCTGATAAGAATATCTCAACTTTTTGATGATGGATATACTATTGATTTTTCTAACAATTGATGTTCTATTTTCAAAAATAAATCACTTAAATTTAAAACACAAAGAACTGATAATGTCTATACTTTGGATTTAAATTCCTTGTGTAAACAACAAGTAAACTGCTTGACTGCTAAAGCAAGTGAATCTTGGATCTGGCATAGGAGACTTAGACATTGTAATATATATATTTTAAATAAGTTATCTAATAAACATTTAGTTTATGATTTACCTAGTCTCAAATTTGAAAGTGACAGATTCTGTGATGCATGTCAACTTGGCAAGCAACACAAATCATCCTTCAAATTTGTTAACAAAATTGCTACATCTAAACCTCTAGAACTTATTCATATGACTTTTTTTGGACCCTAAATAGTATGAATTTTGTCTGGTAAATTATATGTTTATGTATTAGTTGATGATTATTCTAGATTTACTTGGATTTTCTTTTTGAAATTTAAAAATGAAGCTTTTAGTTTATTTGAATGTTTCTGCAAATCTGTTCAAAATGAAAAATGTTTTAATATAATCTCATTGAGAAGTGATCATGGTGGATAAATTGAGAATTAGGAATTTAATTTCTTTTGCTCAAACATGGGTATTAAACATACCTTCTTTGCACTAAGAACACCTCAACAAAATGTGATTGTAGAAAGAAGAAATAGAACAATTCAAGAAATGGCTATAACTATGTTAAATGAATATATCCTACCTATATATTTTTGGGAAGAAGATGTAAATACAGCTTGCTATATAATGAATAGAGTTTTAATTATACCTCTTTTGAAAAATACACCTTATGAACTTTGGAATAACAAAAAACCTAAAGTTAACTACTTTAAATTTTTTGGATGCAAGATTTACATCTTGAACACCAAATATAATCTTGGTAAGTTCGATCCAAAATCTGATGAAGGTATTTTCTTAGGATATTCTACTACCTCCAAAGCTTATAGAGTCTATAAAAAAAGTCAAGGATTGTTGAAGAATCAATTCATGTGAAATTTGATGAATATGATCCCTTTGAGAAAATTACAGATCAAATGGATGAACCTGACTCCAATGATAACATGAGACTTGAGAACTTAAATAATGATTTTGAAAATGATATAAAAGAAATTCAGTCCAGTTCAGAAGAACATGATACTGAAGAACCTTTAAATGTATTTCCTAGACAGTCTAGAACCCTAAAGAATCATCCTTCAGAAACTTTGTAGGTGACTTAGAAACTGGTATTCAAACTAGAAGAAACTTAGGAAACCTAATGGAATTCTCTTCCTTCCTATCCCAACAAGAACCCAAGACTATAGAAGAAGCTTTAGATGATGAAAGCTGGGTAATACCAATGCAAGATGAATTAAACCAGTTTAAAAGAAATAAAGTTTTTGAATTATTGGAAAGACCTAAGAATTATCCATTAATAGGAACCAAATGGGTCTTTAGAAATAAACAGGATGACCATGGCACAATAAATAGAAATAAAGCAAGATTAGTAGCTAAAGGATATAATGAGGAAGAACAAATAGATTATGATGAGACCTTTGGACCTGTAGCTAGACTAGAATCCATTATAATCCTATTAGCCTATGCATCTCATATGAACTTTAAATTATTTCAGATGGATGTTAAATCTGCCTTTTTAAATGGTTATTTAATGGAGGAAGTTTATGTTGAGAAACCTCCAGGTTTTAAAAACTCTCAAAAACCTGATTCTATTTTTAAACTTACAAAAACTCTTTATGGCCTTAAACAAGCACCTAGAGCTTGGTATGAAAGATTAAGTTTTTTTCTTTTGAAAAATGATTTTACTGTTGGAATGGAAGACCCAACACTCTTTAAGAAAACTGTGAAAAATAATATTTTTTTGGTTCAAATTTATGTTGATGATGTAATTTTTTGGATCAACTAATAAAACCCTTTGTCATGAGTTTTCAAAGTTAATGCAAAAATAATTTTAAATGAGTATGATGGGCGATCTAAATTTCTTTTTAGGACTTCAAATTTATCAAAAATATTTTGGAAATATTTTGAATCAAAGAAAATACATTACTGATTTGTTGAAGAAATTTGGACTTTAAAACAGCAAGACATATACAACTCCTATGTGTACTAATATAAAACTTGATTTGGATGAAACTGGAAAATCAGTTGAAAACAAGTTATATAGAGGTATGATTGGTAGTTTATTATATCTTGATGCTAGCAGGTCAGATATAATGTATTCAATATGTATTTGTGCAAGATTTCAATCAAATCCTAAAGAATATCATCTAACTGCTATTAAAATAATTTTCAGATATTTAAAAGGAACTGTTTTTCAATCTCTTCTTTATCCTAAAACTTCTGATTTCAATTTGATTTCATATTCAGATGCTGAATTTTGAAGTTGTAGATTAGATAGAAAAAGAATATCAGGAACATGTCACTTTTTAGGAAAGTCTTTAGTGTCATGGTCTAGTAAGAAACAACATTCAGGTGCCCTGTCAACAGCTGAGGCAGAATATGTTTCTGCTGGTAGTTGCTGTCCACAGGTGTTGTTGATGAAAAACACTCTTATGGAATTTGGATTGAATTTTAATAATACACCTATTTTATGTGATAATACAAGTGTAATTAATATTTCAAAAAATCCTATTAGTCATTCTAGAACAAAGCACAGTGATATAAGTCATCACTTTTTAAGAGATCATGTTATTAAAAAGGATATATTTTTAGAATTTATAAATACAGAAATTCAATTAGCAGATGTTTTTACTAAACCACTTCCTACTGCAAAGTTTGATTTTATTAAGGGGGATCTAGGTTTATTTGATTTTAAATAAAATTTTATTTTACAATGCTAGTTCTTTATTTTAATTCTGCTTAAAATAATTTTGCTATTTTTGTTTTTCAAAGAGAATAAGTTTCTTTTCCCCGCATAATCTATTTTTTTTATTTTTAAATATATGTAATGATTATTAAAAACAAGGGAATCATGGTTTTCAGAAACCCATTGAACTTCTAAACCATTTCATTTCTATCGAAACCTTTTTGAATTCGCAAACCACACCTCTGCTCGTGAACCCTAATCTTCGAACCTCTGAAACCCTAACCTTCAAACCTTCAGAGATTCTCACAGAGATGGTAAGGACTAAATGAGCTAGTGAAGTCGAGACAAGAAATTCCAAGACACAACACTCCGAAGGAAGAAAAATCTTATAGGGAAAGGTAATCGATCTCGACTGGTTATTTCAGACAAATATTCTGTTGAAACAAGTGATGTCATTTCAGAACCTTGAATAGATGTTTAACAGTGAAAATACAGAATTTCTGTATGAGGTAGAACTTAGATACTTCTTCAAATCTATATAGTTTAGTCTGGGAGATAATGAGGATAGTATGATGGCTAAGATAGAGGATAGGGATTTCTCAATCTCATCAGTAGAAATTGGTTAGATTCTCAACTACCCTCATGAGGGGGTTTTTCATTTCGATTTGAAAAATATTGGAGATTATGTGAATAAATCCAAGGACATAATGTCATTTATTTTTGGTACTAAGACTATAAAGAAAATGTTTATCAAGGATTTGGAGCCTGATCAGAAAATTTTGGTCAAATTTGTGCAAATAGGAATTGCACCGAGGATGTCTGAGATGGAAAAAATATTATATCCCGATATGTATATAATGTATCTTCTGTTAAGTGATATCAAATTAAACTTTCCTAGGTACATGGTAAGGTACCTCAATTACTGTTGTCAAAGTGATTCCCGAATGAACTTTTATCCTTTTGGTCGATTCATTTCCAAGCTGTTTCTTAAGAAGGACATGGCGAGATTAGTGGATGCCCGCGTACACTGTCATCACAATAATGTGTTTAATGCTAGAACTTTAAGAAAGATTGGATATTCTGGAGCACCATTAAAGGAAAAAAATTTCCAGTAGGAGATGAGGATGATTTAGAGAGTGCTCAGGATCAAACTACTAAGTCCAAGGAGGGACAAGCTGAATCAAGAGTCAACAATGTAGCAAGAAGGATCTAATTTGAAGTGGAAGATGCTGAGGAAGAAAGAAGTCAGGAGGGACTTCAATCTCGAATAACTAGACCTGTTAATGAGGAAATTACTTCCCCTGCATTGGCAACAACAAAAGCCTTATTTTCTTATACATTTGTAAGAGAATTTTCTATTGATAAGATCATGGAAGATGTTAGTGAAAGGACACCACCAGTAGAGGGATCAGGAGTTCAAAAAGAAGCTCAAAGGGAGACTCCGGAATAGATTGTAGCTGATGTTGAAGTTACACTTCAACATGAACAAGATAAGGAGGCACAACCTGGTGAGGAAGTGGCCAGACATCAGGAAACTATTGAAAATATTGTTCTCAAAATTCTAGTGGAAGACAAAGATGCTGATGTTTGTGATTAACATCTTCCTGATGCTCCAACAGAGGTACTTCAAAGGGATTTTTCTATGGAAGAGTCTGGAAAGGACTCTGAGGAAAAATCTGTGGACCAACCTACTCAGGCCAAAGAGAAAGAAAAATCTGATGATGAATCATTACCTTTGGTACTGCTGCATCATCCAGAGCCTGAGAATGCGAATCAAGCACAGGGTGCTTCTGATTCAAGGAAGAAAGAAGTTGAAGAACTATACAAAAAGGTGTCTCAGTTGGAATCTAAGAATATCACTCTGAGAAATGCCTTAGACTTAGAAAAATTGAGATTTCAAAAGCTAAAGGAGAGTACAGTCTCAAGGCAAGAAGTTGAAATGTTTAAAGAGGATATGCTGAAAACAGTTGTCAAGTTGAAATCTGAAATGGTTATGAAGACAGATTTATCAGATCTAAAATTATTTATGGGGAACCAATTTGCATCAGTTGAAAATAGTGCTGTTAGTGGATCAGGTACTTCACCTGATTTAATTATAAGATTTCAAGCTATCACAGCCGCGATGAGCAACATGAATGACAGGTTTCAAGATCTTTAATGTAACAGTGCTACATTATCAGTGTTGCTGGACAATCAGAAATTTTTAGTGGATCAACTTACATCTAGTGATCCACCAATCAAAACACTGTTAAATCAGGTGTTAGAGAAGCTATCAGTGTTTATAGAAAAAGAGGAAAGGATTCATGAGTTTTTCATGGTCAATTTAATCGAGGATTTTCATATGAATCAGGAGAACAAAGAAATAATTATCAAACTTGGAGATGGGATGATGAAGATACTCAGGGAAAAGTTTACAGAAATCAAGTCTACAATCCAGAGGAGATAGAACCTATTGACTATCTTTCCCAAACCTTGATTCCTGTGTTTCTCATACTTGTATCTATTTTTAATTTTTAATGAAAATATGTTTCTTTCTTTCTATTTGTTTTACTATCTTTATTTTGATATGCCAGTACTCGAAATTTAATTATTGATAAAAAGTTAATAATTTCATTTACCTACAGTTCAGTGCAATATTAAATGTGTTAAAATCCATGATTTATCATTCTTTTTGATATCACAAAAGGGGGGAGAAATTTGGATAAACACAACATTTTATTTTAAAAACCTTATTTAAATGATTTCCTATATATTTAATGTTTTGGATTTATACAGATTTATACTTATATAGAAAACTATTTTAAGTTATTAACATCCATTTATTATAAAGGAAAATTTTCCTTTTCTTTTTTATTTAGAGGGAGAAATTTGGATAAAACTATAAACTTTTATTTCTAAAGAAAAATTATTTTATTTTCATGAAGGGGGAGAAATTTTTATTTATTGAAATGATTTTGTTAAAATTAAATATTGTTTTATCCTCTCAAAATTCTAAAACTTTATGTAACTAATTTTGAAAGTTAATTTCACTTAATTAGTCTTATTATTTTATGGGTTTTGTGATCATTAAAAAGGGGGATATTGTTGAGCAAAGTATTGTTTTCAATAATACATAATAATGTTATTTAAAGGGGGAGATTATTGAAAATAATACTATGTCTCTTTATGATAATTTTGATTCTTCCAAATACCCTTAATTATTTTCTAATGATTTTATTTAGTATTTTTCAGGAATTTATTTATTTATTTTACTCTTGAAATAACAAGAATATATTTATTATTCGGGAACTATTTTAGCGCGTTCTAGAAACACTGTTCATGTGCTACTTATTCGAAATCTGTTTTAGCACGTTCTGGAAACACTGTTCATACTCTACGTGGATAAACATAGCGTAAGGATGAAAAGGGTGTATACTTTTTGAGATAAGAGAAAAGTATGGTTAATCAACCATACATTATCAGCAAAGTATAGAAGAAGAACCTTACGTTAGGAAGGAACTTTACGTTTGGGTTATCAACAAAGTATGAAAGGAGAACCGTACGTAAGTACTAAAGGTTATGTTTGTTTCTCAAAAGCATGGTTCATCAATATTACTTTTGTAAACAACCATACGTTCTTGGAAAAGTATGGATCAAGTAAAAGTTTGGATCTTTTACCATACATTTGAGAGTTGAAGAAAAAGTATGGATGATCAACCCTTCGTTTATGATCAACCTTACGTTTGTAGAAAGTAACATAAATCCTACGTTTATGATAAACCTTACATTTGAAGAAAGTAACATGAACCCTACGTTTATGTTCAACCTTACGTTGTCAACCCTACGTTTGTAGGCCACATCATCAACCTTAAATTTTTCATCGGAAATTTTGAAAGATGATATTTTTTATGCAATGGTCAGCAAGCTGATTGTTAGGAGGATTTCAAGATGGATTTGAAGTCGATTTTAAAATATAACTTTGACCGATTCAAAGCCATTTTATCAATGGATTAAAGATAGAATTAGAAGGAGATTTTTATATCGAGTCTTCAAAGAATTTACGACTACTCTGTAAATTCGAATTTTTGAATATCACGAATCAAAAGATGATTTTTATGGATCTAAATGTGCAGGTAATATGCTCGGCTTTATTATATATATTTTCTCTGAAACACCAGGCACAGGTGAGTGGTGATCAATCTATTATTCAAAAAGCTGGAAAACGGAGACTACAAAAATCAAACCGATCTGCTGATTCAAAAGGAGCGTTAAAGCTCTGTTTATTTAAGAAGAAGGAACTTGATTGAAGATTCACTTGTTCTACATAAAATATCTACTGTGGATATACTACTGCTGAAGTTGTGAATTATATCTCTATATCTACTGCAACCGGATCGACTCAGAACAACTTTGACTTGAAAATCAATATTTCCAGACATGATGATCCTTCTGTTGTCAATTGCATTCTGTTGCAATTGTGAAGATCAACTGGAAAAGTTCTTTCTAAAATTCTTTTTATCTTGAGTAACCATCTTCTCGTACTAAGCAGCGTATGTTCGTGTTTGAACAAGAAGGATTTGTTTTGCCTTAGATTGTAAAGGTGTCAACTGCCTGTACTCAGTTGTGAACCGGTCTGTTGAAATGAGGACCAGATAGTGAAAATCACCAAGCTCATGGAGTAGAGTGTTGGTGGAGTGGACTAGGGGCCTTCTGTTCCCCGAACCACTATACATCTTGTGTTTCTGCTATTTAAATTTCCGCTGCATCATTTTATCTGATTAAATTTAAAAGGCAGAACAAAATCACGCAATGATTTTTGAGAAGACACTATTCACCCCCCTCTTGTGTATATTTGGTGTAATTCGATCCAATATAGATATCCAAGATGTGTGGGAACAAATTTCTTGTTTTTTCAAAAGATATTGAAAATAATCTGGAGGCCGAAAACAATGGTACATGTTGATTTACACAATCTATGTTCCCAAAACCACTTCCCATTTTTGCTATAAAAGAGCACCATGGGTACCTCATTTGGGGGGTTCAAACCAGAAGTGAATATATTTTATTTTTAAGTCCTAGAGGAGTCTCCTCATCATCCTTGAAGTTATGGAGGCCCCTATCCTCATTGGGGGATCAAGAATGAAGAAGGAGCTTCATCCAAGCTTCCTCCTCCTCCCGATGTCAAGCTAAACAACATGCGTTCGTTGTGAGGGAGCTACACACATGTCAAGGGAGTTCTGATTATTATTTTAGCTACTGGTTTGGAGTAATTTGGATGTGAAAATATTTTTTCCATTTATATTACTTAATTCCATATTTTAATTCTTTTTTTGATTCATGTGATTGAGATACTATTAATTTCTAACCGATTAGTGTGAGATTTTGAGTACGTGACTTGTGTTGTTATGATTGGGCAACACAAGAATCCATTTCATACCCACCATCTTGAGATTTCAATCTTCTTTGGAAGCTCTTATTCCATACATATGTTCTGTACCTTGATAATATGATTGTTACATCAAGGTTTGGTTCTTTAAGCATAGAAATAAAAGCTTAGGAATTAATCGAGATTCCAATTAATTTCAACCAAGGAATTACTTCAAACCTAAATAAATATCTATGAAAAATGAACTTGAAATATGTGTATTTAAATCACAATGAACCCTTTTATCTCATATTTTTCAAAATCCATTTGGTCTCTCAAATTTTAATCTTTCAATTAAGTTATTTCATCCTAAAACTATTTTCAAAACCACCCACTATTTTAGTACTTCTTATTAAAAATAAACTCTAAACCCACCAATGCTCCTTGATAGATGACCTATGGTATTCCCTAGACTATAAATCAACCTTAAAATTATAATAAATTTGATGTGTCATGATAGCATGATCAAATTTGGGCGCCATTGCCGGGAAGCACTTTGTTTTTCAGTGCATGTTTTTGATAAGATTTTTATTAAATTTTGTTAATATTTATCTTATACCTTTACCTATATTTTTGAGTTATGATTTATTTCTTGTGTAGGTTTTGTTCATGAAGCATTATAATCCTGGAGATTTACCACCTTTTGAACCCAAACCAGAGAGGATCTTATTTTAGCAACCTCGAAGAGAACCCTTTGAAGGAGGACACACAAGACAACAACATTCTTCTTGATCCTTAATCTTCTTCTTCTGGAACCAACATCAAATATAAAATAAAATTGTATATAATGGAAGAAAACAATAAAGAACTAAAATAAATAACCTCACCTGATGTCGATATCCAACCTACATATATTCAAATGTAAGGCGAGGTACCCAATTTTGAATTAAAATCTGGTCTAATTCACTTATTGCCAAGATTCCATGGACTCGCTGGAGAAGATCCAAACAAGCATTTAAAAGAATTTCATACTATTTTTTCAACATTAAAACCTAATAATGTGGATTAAGAACAATTAAATCTTATTGTATTCCCCTTTTATTTATAAGATACAGAAAAAGATTGGTTATATTATGTTAATTTCCCAATAAGAGGCTGGGCAGGACAAGAAACACCTTTTTCTTGAAAAATATTTCCCAGCCACTCGAACTGAAATAATAAGGAAGGAAATATATGGTATAAGACAATCTTAAGGGGAAACCCTTAATGAATATTGGGAATGATTTAAAAGATTATGTTCATGTTTTCCACACCACCAAATAAGTGACCAACTTTTAATATAATATTTTATGAAGGTTTAATCCCTATTGATAGAAACATGATTAATATTGTTGGTGGTTGTGTGATGGTAGTTAAGACCCCAATTGCTGTAAGTAAATTAATTAAGAACATGGTTTAAAACACTAAAAAATTTGGTTTAAGGTGCAATATACCAACTCGAGGTGTCCATGAGGTTTAATCTACTGAATTCAAGAAGAAGGTGGAAACAAAGTTCGAAGAGTTAAGTACCCTTCTTCGACAACATTCTCTTTACCAAGGAAAATCTCAATCTACTTCTCCCATCCATTATGGTATATATTCTTCTGAAAACCACTACTCCAACCAATTTCATCAATTAAGGGAAACTTATGAGAGTTGTGAGGCAATTTTTCCAGGCCGCCCCTATAACCAACCCTTTAGACAAGAACCTTACTATCTATCCAACCCTGAGTGGACAGAAAACCAAGCCCATAGGAAAGGGGGTATTACAACCGACCTCAACAACAATGAAACTAACAAGGTCAGAGTATTCATCCACCACCACCACACAGAAATCCCCAACCACCCCAATGAAATTTCCAACAAACCCCTCCAAAACCTGATCCTAGCCTAGAAGAAATGATGAAACAAATGGCTGCCAACAATATCCGATTTCAACAAACCACTCAGGCATCCATACAAGACCTCAAAAATAAATTAGGCAAACTATATAACTCAGTGGGGGAAATTCAAAGTCACAGATCGGGTAAACTACCACATCAAGCATTAGTCAACCCTATATATAAAGGAAATGTTAGGGTCATCACCCCACCACCTGGAAACCCCCACCCCCTGAACAAACCCAACCCCATGGACAACCAAACCTACCACCCTGGACACCACCCCCACTACCCTTGGACAACCCCCCCCCCCAACCCATTTGGACTGCCCCCACCCCTGGACACCCCGTCCACCCCTACCCCTAGACACCCCAACCCCTAGAAATCCCCCCACACCCTAGACACCACCCCACCCCCTAGACACCCCACCCCCCCTCGACCCCACCCACCCCCTGGACACCACCCCACCCCCATGGACACCCCCATGGACAACCCCCCCCCTCCCCCACCACCTTGGACAACCCCCACCCCTCCTGGACACCTCGATCCCCCTGGACACCCCCCACCCCCTAGACACCCCCTATCCCCCTTGGACAACCACCCCAAACCACTGAACAGCCCCCCAACCCCCTAAATTCTTAATTGAATTCCATATGTATTTAGTTAACTTATGAATTATGTGTTAATCGTGTGTGGGTATATTTGTTGTATATGTATACTTGCTGTAATTACCTTATGAATTATGTGATAATTCGGTATGTGTGTAGAGGGTAATTAAATACAGAATTGGAGGTATTCAGATTTATGTATGAATTATGTGTTGGATTAATTTTGTATGGATTTATACAGAATTATATATGTATTATGGAGTAATACTTGTTAATGGTGTATTGTGTTACTTATTGTGTGTGTATGTATTATGTAGGTCTATTGCATATGAATTTTTATGGAATTGCGGCAGTAGCATAGGGGGAATTACTGCAGCTACACAGGGGTTGCTACACCTGCACAGGGGGAGGCCAGAAATTCGGCTTGCTGCAGGTACAAAGGATATGCCAACGGTTTACAATAGTTGGTATATGCGTAAAAGTAGAGCTTATACCAACGGTTTTCTGTAAACTGTTGGTATAAATATATGCCAACAGTTTTTAAACCATTGGAAGAGATAATTTTACTTCATATTTACCAATGGTTTTTGGGAAACTGTTGGTAAAAGTCTATCACAATGGTTTCCAAAACCATTGGTATAGAGATAATTATTCATATTACCTATGGTTTAAAACCACTGGGAAACATTTATTCCAACGGTTTACTGAAACTGTTGGTATATACTGGATTTTTCAGACATATCCCAATGGTTCTATGTGAACTGTTGGGATATGTCTATCCTTAGAGCTCAAGACCCAACTGTTTGGAAAACCATTGGTATAGTGTATACCAACAGTTGTCCGACCATTACCAATGGTTTTAAACAGTTGGTAAAGCGAAAATTTCCAGTAATGACTATACATCACATATCAAAACATGAGTCAGGGAATAAATCATGATATTTTATAAGATATGAATTATAAAACAATCAAAGAATGTAAGCTATTTAACCCTAACATTGGAATAATACATACGTTTTTAGTATGCTCATAAGTATAAATAATCATTTCATTATTTAAGTATCACTTCCAATATTATCATAGTGTATTGGGTTAACTTCTCATTCTATCATATACTTAGTAATGGTTCACTCCCAAGCTTATAATAATGGATAAATTCCCATAATAAACTAGATTTACTCCCCATTACAATATTTATTATCTCTTGATATATCCATCTTTACACAATGCATTGGAAGGTTATATAATTCTAGGAATACCCAATACATAATTAAAATCATAAAAATTCTTTCCACAAGATCATAAAACTTTCATCATATATCATAAAAAATAGAAAGGAAACTAGTTTCATTAACATTTCATCATTTTATCATAAAATAACCACTGTAAAATAAATGGGTTTCATAAATGTCTCATTATCATAATAATAAACCACACAAAAAAATATTTAGGATTGTTTAATTGGATAATATCTCCAATAAATCATAAATAACTTTAAATTATGTAATTTGAGACGAAAATAACTTTAAAATACCACTTGGAATAGTTCTTGAGGAAAACAACCATTCCTTTTTAAAAAACTTCTTTAAAAAAATTTAAAAATATTATAGAAAAAAATTATTTTATGAGAACCATAGAAACTTAAAAAAGTAATATTTAAATCATTGAGAAGACATGACTTAAGGAAATTATGTTCATGCCATGTACATTAAAAATATATTCCATTCACATTTTTGGTAAAAAGTCAAAAGTACTTCATTTGAAAAATAAAAAGAATATTCCTTTTAATTTATTTTTAAATCTTAAAACATGTGTAAAAATATTTTTTTTTAAAATGGATATTATTAAAAATATTTTAATGAAATCATGGACTTGGAAGAAAAATATTTTTTGACCGAATAGAGAAATAAAGTAGATTTTCCTTAAAAATATTCTTTCGGTATTTTGAGTAATTAAAGAGTGGAAAATGAAATCATGAAATATTATTAAATAAATAGATGAAAATAAATTTTAAGAGTATATTAGAGGTTTATCATAAAATTTATCATCTAAAACGTAATCATAAACAATCCCAATAAACAATGAGATTATAATATAAAACCCATATTCCTCTGTTAATCTCCATATTAAAACCTTATAATTGAAAGAACATTATAAGTATTTATAAATCCATATATTTTTCATAAAATAATCATAGAATATATTTATGGGTAGTATATACACCACATAAAGGAAATATGTGGGGAATATGTTGTAATTCTAATATAAATAAAAGTGAAAGGAGAAACACTTACCTCAAGTTTGAACTGCTTTGAAAAAACTTTAACCTATTTTATAATAAATTTAAATTTATTAAAATTTTATAGAATCATTTATATAATTTTAATAACATATATGAACCACTTATAAATTTTCAACACCTATTTATTAATAATTATTTATTAAAATCATCATTTCAAATTCTTAATTATTTCATTTTTCAGGGAAGTTTTTATTCTGCTGTTCTAGTCCTTGTACTTTGATCATGGTTCAATAATATCTATAATTTTAACAATGATATAAATATCATATAAATTCATTATATCTATATATAGAGAGAGAGATATATATATAAAGTTATCCATAAAGGGTTGAGGTAGGAAAATGAATTAAACCATTCATTAAGACGGTTGGATAAAGTATGCATGAACCTTTTTTCAATTTTTCAATTGATGGAATGAAAGAGAAGTAAATAATAACTCACCTTTATAGAATCATTATTATATCATATATATCATATATATTAATTAAGTTTATCCTTATTTCCAATAATATCATAGTTTTTCTCATGAGGTATATATCCTTTAATTTTTTGTTTAAACATTTCTTTTTAACCTAATGGAAGTTCTTAGGAGAATAAAGAGAATTTTAGAAGTGTTGGAAAATGGTTTAGAGCCCAAATCCATAAATTTTGGAGAAAATATGTGGGCCACATGGTTTATTAAAATCATACACATGAGTTTTAATGGTTTCAAAAAAACCATATGGGTTGTGGTAAAGGTATGTAGAGGGGTGCATTGGATATGCATGGTTTTCATAAACTGTGCACCTTGCCTACAAACTTAGTGCCGCTTTAGAAGTAGGTGCACACTATATAGAAAAACCATTTCCCCCATCGAAATTGGGTGAAATTATTATATTCCCCTTCTTTATTAATTTTTTTAACCCTCCTATCTCCTTCATTCCACACATATAATCCTCATTCATTGGGAGTTTATTCATCTATCCAAGATATTCTTTGGGCTAGATTCTCCATCCAGAGTCAGAATTTCTCATCATCAGTCGTGTTGGATACCAAATGAGAATTTGTCTATTTCTTCGATTTATCCTGTTCTAGCCCAAGATAAATCCAAAAAATTGATAAGGATTATAATACTAAGATAATAGAGGTGGTCTAGTACTTTTCCCCTAAAGTTTAGTTGTTTTATACCATGTGTTGTCATGTTGGGTGCTGGATATTCTATTTGTTTCCCCAAAAATATTTTTTATTCAAAATTTTATTGTTAGCCACGTTATAAATGATTTATTTCACATTTTCCATTATCGAGGATATCCCCTTAGAATAGTTCCTCCCCTTTGAGTGTGGTTATTAGATTCCCTTTACTTATTAAATGTTAATGTTCCCAAACCACCTTCTAAGTGTTGTTGGTTTTCCAACTAATTGAATGGATTATTATAAATAATTGGAATGTGAGTGGTATGACCACATCACATGAATCTTATTTAAATAGTTGAATATTATTGTAACTAAATGAAATGTATAATGGTTGGAAACAATATCTTGAATTATATTAAGGCATGTCCAATACTTATATGTTTTTTGATACTCGAGCATGGAATCCCTTATGGTTTATGATACTCAGGCATGCCATCCCTTATTGCTCGTGATACTTAGGCATAGTGTCCCTTTTGATTTATGATACTTGGTAATTACATCCCATCTTACTCATGTTAATCTGGTATGAAATCCCTTATGATTTATGATACTCAGTCATGAAATCCCATATACCTCATGATACTCAGGCATAATGTCCCTTATTAATCTATGAGGCTCATAAAACTATACATAAATGACTAAGTTACATCTCATGTCCTGGACAATATTAGTGTATATATATACATGGGTATACATGTCACTATGTATATAGTTCATATATATATCTATGTATCTTTATACATACAAATTTATATTTATGTTTATATATTTATATTGTTATATGTTTAGAGGTATCCCAACTTCAGATAAAGCAGGTAGAGTCAGTCAAGTGTCCTTTAAAAACCTGATCTTACCTTGTTACATTTTACATGTCTGCTTTATATTTATTATTACATGAAAACTATTCATTTTATATACACCAACTAGATAGTTTTAGACACCATGGGTGGTGTCCTATTGAGTATATTTCACACCATGTACAGGCCACTGATTGTCTCCTGAATAGATCTTATTGATGCAAATAGGGACAAAGGGAAGTGTCCAGCCTTGGATTATTGATTTATATAATATGATGGAGTATTATAATAGAGGAATTATCTTATTATTAGGATTAAATTGGATATATTTTTCCCTTTTTTCATTTTATGTTGCATTTTATATATTCATATTCCTTCATATCCTACGTACATTCCTTTTTTTTTGTAGAATAATGACATGATCATCATTTTATATCTGATATTGATTCTGCTTCTACCTGTTTATTATTTTTGGATGAATTATGATTCCTTGTTTCATTTATTATACCATTTATTCTATTTTATATTATTTTACACTAATGTGATACACTCGGTTCATGAGGGTATAGTCTCCCCACCATACCATCACAGACCCTCACTGCTAGTCGGTAGCCTTTAGTATACAAGGAGGCATGATTGAGTTCATATGACCAATAGGGTTTGGTTACTTAAAAGTGAACAGGGTTTGGGACATTACATTTCTATTCATTTCAAGTGGAAGTGAAAAAATGAATCATGTCACATCATGGAGATGGTGGCCCACAAGTTTGTATGAGTGATGATATCATTTTCCATCTGATTGGAAGGATGTAGATAATAGTTCTTCCATCATAAAAATAACAATTAACTATATTAAAGATAATTAATCCTTTATTTTAGAATAGATTACATAGATTTATAGGAGGTATAAGAATAAATAAAATTGAAAATGCTCAATTAAGAGTAATACATACTTTTTGAGAAACTTCTTTTCGATTACACATTAAGCTTTGAATGAATTGTAATTTAGCAAGAGAATAAGTAATATAATGTGGGTAAAAATTCTAGTAATGTGTAATGGAAGGTCTTTTATGTGATATAAGGCTAAATAATTTTGAATAATGAAGTAGAAGAGATTCCATTTTATAAGTGAGGGTTGGGGAATTCTTGGAATTAATTACTGTATTAAATTAATATAAATTAATTTTCATGAAAAAATTGTTCCAAATAGATATAATTAAAACATAATATGATTATGAGTTGAAATAATATCACCAAATAAAATTTTGACAATTTTTGGTTATTTTTTCACCCATATCTCTTAGTCTTATCCCACATTAACCCGTTTTGGAAATTACAATAATAACAAAGGTTTCTACTCCTTATGGGTTAAGAATGTTACCGTAAAATAAAAAGTGACCCAAAATGGATAATGATTTATTTTTTAAACCATATATCATTCATTTGAAAGAGGATACATTTTTATCACTTTTAATTTATTTAATAAAATATTTTTTATTATAATATATAATTGTTGACATTTTTTGGAACTATTCATTTAATTTGACTTTGAAAATAACACGACAATCAATAAATTAGAATATAAACCTTTACATCGTCCCTAATATGTAATATTTATCTATAAAATTTTTGGAACATAAAAATTCACCCAGATTGTATTATGTTTAATATTTTTAAAATCATTTTTTTCTATGAATTGAATAAATAATGTATCAGTGTACAGTAAGAATTTAATATAATTATTCTATCCCAAAAAATTAAAAATAAATTAATATAATAAAAAAATTAATTTATATTTAAAATTAATTTTATAACTTAATATTACCTCCTTTTATCCATGTGTCAAAATTTTATAGATATTAAAGTCAAGAGAGTGACAATTTGTATATATTATTTTCTTAAAATAATATGAAGGTCATAATGAAAGAAAAATGGAACCATGTGGAAATATTTTCATGAATTAGATGAGAATGGTTACACTACAATCATTCAATAGGAAAAATATGGATTTTAGAGAAATTTTAAAGCCTTATGCAAATTTATTAACCCTTTTTTACTCATTTTACCCATACTGAGGTGACAAATATTTAGCAAGGTTACTATTCCCAATGTCCAAAAATAAAAGGGGAATCTTTAAAAAATTTAAATACCCATATTACAAATATGTGATCCATTTTTCAAGATTAAATTCCTATAAAAGGTATAAAACCATTTTAAAATAACCACTTAAAAGTCAATAAAAAGTTTTTTTGAGAAAAAATGTTTTTTAATCATAAAGCTGGATTTATTCTTATCTCATAACAAAAAAAACATTATATGAATATTAAAAAAATTAATTTAACATATTATATTTTTATTTCCTTAAAACCATTCATAAATATGGATTAATCTAGTATATTTAAATGAAAACACATTCTGTGTATAAAGAAACTATCTTTCAATAAGAAAAATCTCTATTTACCTTCAAACACTTTAATTTTCATTTATATCAATTTGATAATGAATGAATTTATTTTACCCATATGTAAAGAATATCTTTTTCCATAATTTTTTTATTCCAACTCATACCAACCAATCAAATGGATAATTGATAACTATTAGATTAAATAGTAATATTTAAATAGTGTAACACAGTTTGTGTACATTTCTTGTAGATAAATAAATCAAATAAATCAAAATTATTCGAAGATAAATATAATAAAATATTTGGGTGTTACACCACATATATGAGGTCACCATGTATGAAAATTTACTCATACATTAAGATCAACATGCATGAGTTCAGTGATGTATCCAAATAACCCACATATGTGATTCATATTTCCAAATAATGCTACGTATTTGAATTTAGAACCAAATACATGATTGAAGTTCTACATTGAAGAATATAGAGATGTATCAAAATTCTTTTTATCCAAACCCACACATTAACATTAAGAACATTTAATATAATATTCCCACATACCTGATATTCAAGATCACGAATTCCACACTGGGATTCACATACTAGAATTTTTTATACATACTGGTATAAATTATACAGATTTCTAGAATTACTTATTTTGAAGATAAAATGGATTATGGTGATTACAAAGTTCTTCTTAAGGTTCTAAATATCACAAACAATAATAATGGTGTTTGATTCAAGATTTGCATATTTATTTTATGATATTTGAACTATTGAAGAAAAATATCAAAGATGTAGAGAAGTTATTGAATTATTAATGATTTGAAATTTATTTAAAAATTTTTTAGAATAAACAAGAAATTAAATAGAATAATTCTTATGTGTTTCATTCAAGTTTAGAACATCATGAAGATAATATTATCCATGATCCATGCTTCTGGAGTTATGAGAATGTTGATCTTTATTTATAAGAAGGTGAAGATCAAGGATGATATTTCAATATCTTATACTGAAAGGAAATGAGTCAACCCACATCGTAGGTGTTTCATATTTTATAAAGTTGTGTAAAACATAAGTTATAGATTTGAGTTGAGAAATTTGGACATGATTATTGTGTCGAGCCTAATTTTGAAGAATTTGAAATATCTATGAGGCTGTGAATATATGTGTACTTCTACAGAATGAAGAAAATTAGCTCAAGATATTTTAGTAATAAGATGAAGTTTAGGGAAAAATTATAAAGATAAATTATAAAATGTTTTGGTATGAAAAAATAATATTAAGATCATGGGATTAACCCATATACAAAAATGGAGAGTGGTTGAGAAAATCACGGGGCACCAAATGAATGGGGATTTTCTATATTTTAAATATAGAAAATATTATTATTTTTAAACCTATGTGTCAATGAAAAAAATATCCATATAGATAAGGATTTTAAATATAGAATTTCTAAGAGAAGAGTATTTCAAATATAGATATTCTGATAGATGTTACACTATGTGATATTTTTAAGAACACTCTCAAATAACAAGAAGAAGAATAAAAGCCAATGTGGAATCTGATTATATCTTGGGTATCAAATATAATGTAAGAACATATTACTTTGATGATAATTTTTTTAGAAGTTTTATGAGAAGAAAATAGATCAAGGCAGACCCACTGTGTATAGTTTTATATTGCGAAGTTGATTGCACCACAATTCACTGTTTCATTTTCACCCTTACACCACTGTGCTAAAATTGTTTTATATTAAATATAATAATAAAAATAAAAAATTTGACTACATGTTTGAATAATTTATTTTGTTTTTATCACTATTAAAATGGTTAATGTAACTTTTTTTGATGATTCCATTCCAGGAGGAGGTGATTTGGAGGCCCCAGAGATGATCCAGAAGGAAAATGGGCCAAAACTGCATGGGTTCCATGAACACCTGTACACTATTTGGTATAGTATGAAATATCTGTGAATCCAAATGGGATGATATGTTTTGTGATGGTCCATAACAAAATTTTATAAAACTCTTAAGAATATACCCAATCCCCATTATTCTATTAAAGGGCCCAACCAAAGTGATCTGTCCAGGCCACCGAATCTGAACGGAGTCAAAAGTTGTGTGTTGTGTGTTGTCCATATCTCAGGATGTAGGTGTCAAAATGATTCCAAACCTTCAGTGTAGATATCCAAGACGTGTGGGAACAACTTTATGATTTTTTAAAAAGATATTTAAAACTATCTGGAGGCCGAAAACAATGGTACATGTTGATTTACACAATCTATGTTCCCAAAACCACTTCCCATTTTTGCTATAAAAGAGCACCATGGGTACCTCATTTGGGGGTTTCAAACCAGAAGTGAATATATTTCATTTTTAAGTCCTAGAGGAGTATCCTCCTCATCCTTGAAGTTATGGAGGCGCCTATCCTCATTGGGGGATCAAGAATGAAGAAGGAGCTTCATCCAAGCTTCCTCCTCTTCCCGATGTCGAGCTAAACAACAGGCGTTCGTTGTGAGGGAGATACACACATGTCAAGGGAGTTTTGATTATTATTTTAGCTACTAGTTTAAAGTAATTTGGATGTGAAAACATTTTTTCCATGTATCTTAATTAATTCCACATTTTAATTCTTGTTTTGATTCATGTGATTGAGATACTATTAATTTCTAACCGATCAGTGTGAGGTTTTGAGTGCGTGACTTGTGTTGTTCTGATTGGGCAACACAAGAATACATTTCATACCCACCTTCTTGAGATTTCAATCTTCTTTGGAAGATCTTATTACATACATATGTTCTGTACCTTGATGATATGATTGTTACATCAAGGTTTGGTTCTTTAAGAATTGAAATAAAAGCTTAGGAATTAATCAAGATTCCAATTAATTTCAACCAAGGAATTACTTCAAACCTAAATAAATATATATGAAAAAGGAACTTGAAATATGTTTATTTAAATCAAAATTAACCCTTTTATCTAATATTTTTCAAAATCCATTTGGTTTCTCAACTTTTAAACTTTGAATTAAGTCATTTCATCCTAAAACTGTTTTCAAAACCTCCCACTATTTTAGTACTTCTTATTAAAAATACATTCTAAACCCACCAACGCTCCTTGATAGATGACCTAGGGTCTTCCCTAGACTATAAATAGACCTTAAAATTATAATAAATTTTATGTTTCATGACAGTGTAATCAAATTTGGGTGCCATTGCCGGGGAGCGCTTTGGTTTTTAGTGCATGTTTTTGATAAGATTTTTTTAAATTTTGTGAATATTTATCTTATACCTTTACCTATATTTTTGAGTTCTGATTTATTTCTTGTGTATGTTTTGTGCATGAAGAATTATAATCCTGGATATTTACCACATTTTTAACCCAAACCAGAGAGGATCTTATGTCAGCAACCTTGAGACGCACAATAGAACCCTTTGAAGGAGGACACACAAGACAACAAAATTCTTCTTGATCCTTAATCTTATTCTTCTAGAACCAACATCAAATATGAAATAAAATTGTATAAAATGGATGAAAACAATAAAAACCTAAAATAACTATCCTCACCTGATGTCGATATCCAACCCACATATATTCAAATTCAACGCGAGGTACCCAATTTTGAATTAAAATCTGGTCTAATTCACTTATTGCAAAGATTCCATGGACTCGCTAGATAAGATCCAAAGAAGCAATTAAAAGAATTTCATACTATTTTTTCAACATTAAAACCTTATAATGTGGATGAATAACAATTAAATCTTATATTATTCCCCTTTTATTTATAAGATACAACAAAATATTTCTTATATTATGTTAATTTTCCAATAAGAGGATGGGCGGACATGAAACACTTTTTTCTTGAAAAATATTTCCCATCCAATCGAACTGCAACAATAAGGAAGGAAATATATGGTATAAGACAATCTTAAGGGGAAACACTTAATGAATATTGTGACTGATTTAAAATATTATGTTCATGTTTTCCACACCACCAAATTAGTGACCAACTTTTAATATAATATTTTATAAAGGTTTAATACCTATTGATAGAAACAAGATTGATATTGCTGGTGTTGGTATACTGGTAGTTAAGACCCCAATTGCTGTAAGGACATTAATTAAGAACATGGCTCAAAACACTAAAAAATTTGGTTCAAGGTCCAATGTACCAACTCGAGGTGTCTATGAGGTTTAATCTACTGAATTCGAGAAGAAGGTGGAAAAAAATTTCGAAGAGTTAAGTACCCTTCTTCGACAACATTCTCTTTCCCAAGGAAAATCCCAATCTCCTACTCCCATCCATTATGGTATATATTCTTATGAAAACCACTACTCTAACCAATTTCCTCAATTAAGGGAAACTTATGAGAGTTGTGAGGCAATATTTCTAGGACGCCCCTATAACCAACCCTTTAGGCAAGAACCTTACTATCCATCCAACCCTGGGTGGACAGAAAACCAAGCCTATAGGCAAGGGGGTATTACAACCAACCACAAAAACAATGAAACTAACCAGGTTAGAGTATTCATCCACCTCCACCACCCATAAATCCCCAACCACCCCAATGTACTTTCCAACAAACCCCTCCAAAAACTGAGCCTAGCCTAGAAGAAATGATGAAACAAATGGCTACCAACAATATCCAATTTGAACAAACCACTCAGGAAGCCATACAAGACCTCAAAACTAAATTAGGCCAACTATATAACTCAGTGGGGGAAACTCAAAGTCACAGGTCGGGTAAACTACCATATCAACCATTATTCAACCCTAGATATAAAGGATATGTTAGTGCCATCAACCCTAGGAGTGGAAAACAACTAAAAGGTCAAATTAATCCTCCATTAGAGTCATACCCTCTTGAAGAAACCTCCATCCCAACCATTAAAAATGTTCCAAATGTTGAAAAACCATGTATTGGCAGAATCTATTCCAAATAAAAGAGTGTTTTTGTTGATGATTCACCCGGACCAACCATTCCGCTTCCATTTTCCTAAAGGGCCACCCAACCTAGAAAACAAAAGTAAACTAAAATCTATAATGAAATTTTGGAGACTTTCAAAAAAGTGTAGGTTAACATCCTCTTGATTGATTCCATGAATAAAATTCCACGATACACCAAGTTTCTAATGGATATGTGTACACAATGAAGGGAACTCAGAGGTGATGAGATAGTGATCTTGGGGAGGAATGTTTCAGCATTGATAGAGCCATCACTTCCCACCAAGTTCAATGATCCTGGAAAATTCTCAATTCTGTGCACCATGGGGAAGTATTCTTTTTCTAATGATATGATTGATTGAGGTGAATCTGTAAATGTGATGCCTCACTCCATTTACTCTACATTTCTGGTCGGGGAACTAAAGCACACTAGAATTGTTGTTCAAATGGCTAACTGAAGTACCACACACCCCTCTGGTGTGTTAGAGTATGTTCATGTGAGGGTTCATAATTTAATTTTTCCTATTGATTTTTAGGTGCTTAAAATGGAAGATGATAGGATGAATGGACATGACCCAATTATATTGGGGATACCCTTCTTGAAAATAGCCAAAACCATAATTAATGTCCATAATGGAATATTATCTATAGAGTTTGGTTGTGACATTGTCCACTTGAACATCCTTGATGCCATGAAGCACCCCTCAGAAGAACATTTCTCTCTCTCTGTTAATTTAATAGGTGTACTCCCTTCCCTTGAAAAAACTTCATTTAATTCCCCTGATCCCCTTTCTGAGTTTTCTTCATTGATAGAAATTCTAGGAAATGATTCATGTATTGATTGTTGTAGTGTTCTAGAGAAATTTAATGCATGTTTATTGATTTATGATTTCTTGAACACTGAGGATAACTTGACCATCAATGATACTACTAAGCTTGTAAAAGATCATTCCTCTATTGAGGATGATACAATTGAGCAGTTTGATGAGATCAATGACCTCTCACTTTCACACACACTCACATCAATCCAAAATCCACCGGAATTAGAACTAAAACAACTACCACAAGATTTAAAATATTCATATCTTGAGAATGGAAACAAGTTTCCAGTCATCATTTCTTGTTCACTCCCTCCTAAGCATGAATTTTGACTGCTTGAACTTTTGAGGGATTATAAACAAGCTTTGGTATGGACACTTTCTGACATTATTGGTATTATCCCATCAATTTTCACACATCATATTTTAGTAAATTATGATGCTAAACTAGTGAGGTAGGCACAATGTTGACTAAACCCAAACCAGTTAGAAGTTGTGAAAAAGGAGGTAACAAAATTATTGGATGCTGGAATCATTTATCCCATCTTTGACAGCTAATGGTTCAGTCCCATTGAAGTAGTTCCTAATAAACTGGCCTTACAATAATCAATAATGAAAACAATGAATTGGTTCCAACTCGTGTGAAGAATAGTTAGCATGTCTGTATAGACTATCACCTACTAAACCAACACACTAGGAAGTACCATTTCGCTTTTCCATTCATTGACCAAATGCTTGAGAGTCTAGCAGGTAAGTCCCACTACTGTTTCCTTGATTGGTATTCTGGATACTTTCATATCCATATTTCCCCCAATGATTGGGAAAAGACAACCTTAACTTTCCCTTTTGGCACATTTTCATATAGGAGGATGCCATTTGGTCTGTGGAATGCTCCGGGTACTTTCCAGTGATGCATGGTTAGTATTTTTTCAAATTACCTAGTGAATTTCATGGAATTTTTCATGGATGATTTCACTATTTATGGATCCTCTTTTGATAAATGTTTAATTAGTCTTGGTTTAGTCCTACATCTCTTTATTGAAAATAATCTTGTATTAAATTATGATAAATTACATTTCATAGTGAAAAAAGGTATAGTTTTGGGGCATATCATTTCTAGGGATGGTATCTAAGTAGATAAATCAAAATTGGATTTCATTTCATCCTTACCATTCCCCAAAAATGTATGGGATATGCGGTCTTTCCTAGGTCATGCTTGATTTTACCATCGTTTCATTCGTGACTTTAGTAAAATTTCACTCCCCCTCTCCCGATTGCTCCAAAAATAAAAAGGCTTTGTTTTTGATAAATAATGTAAGAAAGATTTTAATAATTTAAAATGGAGTCTCATGTAACCCATGTTAATCCAACCACTTTGGTGGGATTTACCATTTGAGGTCATGTGTGATGCCTTGAACTATGCAGTTGGGGCAATGTTGTCACAAAGGGTCGATCGAGACCCACATGTCATTGACTATGCCTCATGAACTTTGGACCCTACCCAAGAAAACTACACCACAACTGAAAAATAATTCTTTTCCATTGTGTTTGCCTTGGAAAAATTCAGGTCATACCTTTTGGGGTCCAAAGTCATTGTGTTTTCAGACTATGTATCCCTCCGGTATCTCCTTATGAAACTGG
The DNA here is from genome assembly GCA_963277665.1 of Viscum album. Classification (NCBI taxonomy): domain Eukaryota; kingdom Viridiplantae; phylum Streptophyta; class Magnoliopsida; order Santalales; family Viscaceae; genus Viscum; species Viscum album. The sequence continues at coordinate 1,065,783,199 of OY728162.1, forward strand.
AAGCCAAGCCATGTCTCATTCATTGGATGCTCCTCCTTCAAGAATTTAATCTTGAAATTATAGATAAAAAGGAGAAAAGAATGTGGTGGATTACCATATCAATAGGATTCACCCATCCTTGGACATTGACTCATCCCCCTATATTCCTATAAATGATATGTTTACTGATGAGAAATTGTACCGAGTTCAAGATTCAATTTCTTGGTATGCTAAAATTGTAAATTATTTGGTAGAATCTTGAATTACTACTGATTTTAATAAAAACCAAGCTAGTAATCCAAAACATGAGTCTTGTTGGTACATTTGAGATGGCCCCTACATCTGGCACACCTGTAGTGATCAAGTCCTTAGGCATTGTGTTCCTGATAGCGAGTTTCAGTTTGACCTTAGATTCTGCCACACTCTTTCTTGTGGGGTCCACTTTGGTCCCCAACGGACTTCTTGTAAGGTCCTCAATTCTGGCCCCTTTTGGAAAACAATTTTTCATGATGCCCATGGTTTTTTGTAAATCATTTCCTCATTATCAAATAATGGGGAATGTCTCTAAAATTAATGAAATTCCACAACAACCATTTCTCTTTCAGGAAATTTTTGATGTTTAGGGAATTGACTTTATGGGTCCATTTCCCAATTCCTCTGGAAAAATTTACATTCTTCTAGAAGTCGATTATATGTAAAAATGGGTAAAGGCCTGAGCCACAAGGAAAGATGATTCCAAAAACAATTATGGAATTTTTTGAGAACTCGGATCTTTTATAGGCTTGAATTACCTAGGTTCATCATTACTGACCGGGGTTCTCATTTCTACAACTGAACAATGCAATAACTTTTGTGTCAGTATGGGGTCGGTCATCGAGTGTCTACTTCATATCACCCACATACCAATGGTCAATCCGAGGTGTAAAATATAGAAGTAAAACAGATTCATGAAAAATGGTTCAACCCAACAGAAAAGATTAGAGTCTTAGACTCGATGTTTCAATATGGGATTACTGTACTTCCTTAAAAACCCCCATTGGAATGTAACCATATCATCTAGTGTTTGGAAAGATTTTTCTTCTATATATTGAGATTGATCATCGGTCCTACTGGGCCATCAAACAATGTAATTATAATATTTCAGGTGCAGGTTCTCAGAGGAAGTTACAGATTCAGGAGCTAGAGTAAATGAGAAGAGATGCATATGAGAACTCTAGGACTTATAAGAAGCGAACCAAGGCTTCCCATGGCCGTCTCATCCTTCATCATCAATTACACATTGGGAAGAAGGTCCTCCTCTACAACTCAAGGCTGAAGTTTCATCCAAGTAAGCTTTTTTCTCGTTGGTTTGGACCATACACTGTTACTAACATTTCTCCATTTGGTGTTTCCAGGTTCAAAATGAAGAAACCAAGCAAACCTTCACTGTCAATGGGTAGTGTCTAAAACACTTCCACAAATCCCTTCTGGAGTTCCCGATGGAGGAAATCCATGCTCAAGAAGAAATATATGAATGAAACTCACCAGGTTTTGTCCTTCCATCCTACATTCTCTTCCATTATAGTGAGGACACTTCACACCTTAAGTGTGGGGGGATGTGTACATTCTTGGGTTAGTTAGGAATTTTCATCATTTTTTTCTTTTCCTTTTCTCCTTATTTATGGTATTTTCAATTTTCCCCATCTTGTTCCATCCATTAGAATTTTCATTGTCTTTCTTCTTTCTTCTCTTTTTTCCTTCTTTATGGTATTTTTACTTCCCCCCTTATGGTCACCAAATCATGGACCTTACTAAAAATGCATGTTGAAATTTTTGATTCCATGTTGATTTAACATTTGATGAAAACCTAAAGATATTATGGAATGAATGTTCATATGAATTTAACATCAGGGAATGATTTTTAGTGAATATGTTTTCTATCAATGATACAAATAGTTTTATCTCTATGAAACCATTGAGATGATTGATTCCCCTTGTGTAATAAGTTTTTGGGAAACTGTGTCATTAATATCTCTACAAATTTTTTTACTAAACCACAAAGTGTGAATATTTCTTACATAATATAATTTTAATACATTTTAGGTTAATATTTTTCAGCTTAAAATGACATTCCTATACTTTTGTTCCTTATATGATCTAATTCATTACTGTACCAGATTGACCTATGCGTTTGCACCTGATATCCAACTATTGTACACCCTCAAAAAGAAAAAAAATCAAAACAAAGTTGGTTTGTGTCTTGGGATGGTAAAAAACCACTCATCCCCATCCTTTAATCTTATTATAACTATTTAAATTAGTGTCGTGAGGTGATCAAACAAGGGTTGAGATATGAGTGTGAGATTTTTCCAAATGAAACTTATAAAAAAACAAAAACAAAAAACAAATGAGGGGAGTGATGGAATGTCCAACATATGAGGATATCTAGGTTGGTATCTTATGGTTTTAATTATGGGAATGCTTATGTGAGTGGGTCTTTAAATATGATCTCAAAGGATGTAGGGAAGGTTCGGTGGACAAAATCAATTAAGCTGAAAAATGTTAATAACCTATATTTATTGGATATAAAGTGGAAATAATAGCATGGATTGGTTTACACACACACATGGAGAGTTAGTGAAATGGTTGAATTTTTAATTCCTTACTCAATTTGGTGTCATGAATATTTTTTAATTTCATTGTGATATTATTTATGAGACATCTTTTTTCCATTTTCACTATGAAGAACTCCTTGGTGTGGTTCGTGCATTGATCACATTACTTTAATGAATTAAAAATTCCATAAATGCTAAATAGTAATGATGTTGGTAATATATACATGCATAATTTATTAAAATGTATCGTTTCCTAGGAGTGAAAATGTTTAGGTGTGGGGGTGTGATCGCACCATGATTCACTGTTTCATTTTCACCCTTACACCACTGTTCTAAACTTGTTTTATATTAAAAAATATAAACATAATTAATAATAACCACATTTTTTAATCATTTATTTTGTTTTTTTATCTATTTTGAAAAGGTAAATGATACTTTTTTTGATGATTCAATTGGAGGAGGCGGTGATTTGGAGGCCATGGAGATGATCAAGAAGGAAAATGTGCCAAAACTGCATGGGTTCCATGAACACATGTACACTATTTCGTATATTTTGAAATATAAGTGCATTCAAATGAGATGATATTTTGTGGAATGGTCGAAAACACAATTTTCTACAACTCGTAATAAGAAACCAAAGCCCCATTCTTCTATTAAGGGGCCCAACAGAAGTGATATGTCCAGGACACTGAATCTGAACGGAGTCAAAAGTTGTGTGCTATGTGCTGTAAATATATTAATATTTAGGTCTCCAAATGAATCCAAAAATTCAGTGGAGATATCCAAGACATGGGGGAATAACTTTCTAGTTTTTTCAAAAGTTATTTAAGACTATATGGAGGCCTAAAACAATGGGACAAGTTGTTTTACACAATCTGTGTGCCCAAAACCACTTCCCATTTTTTCTATAAAAGAGCACCATGGGTACCTCATTTGGGGGGTTTGAACCAGAAGTGAGGATATTCCATTTCAAATTCCTAGAGGAGTCTCCTCTTCATTCTTGAAGTTATTTAGGCCCCAATTCTCATAGGGAGATCAAGAATGAAGATGGAGTTCCACCCGAGATTCTTCCTCCTCCCGATGTCGAGCAAAATAGTGTGCGTTCGTTGTGAGGGTGATACACACTTGTAAAGGGAGTTCTGATTCTTATTTTAGCTACTGGTTTGGATTAATTTGGGTGTGAAAACATTTTTTTTCCATGTATCTTACATAATTCAAAATTTTAATTCTTGTTTTGATGCATGTGATAGAGATACTCTTGATTTCTAACCGATCAGTGTGAGGTTTTGAGTGCGTAACTTGTGTTGTTCCGATTAGACAACACAATAATCCTTTTCATACCCAAATTCTTGAGATTTCAATATGATTTGTAATATCTTATTCCATTCATAAGTTCTGGACCTTTATAATATGATTGTTACATCAATGTTTTGTTCTTTAAGCATTGAAATTAAAGCTTAGGAATTAATCAGGATTCCAATTAATTTCAACTAAGGAATTACTCCAAACCTAAGTGAATATATATGAACAATAAACTTTAAATGTTTTTAGTGAAATCAAAATGAACCATTTTATCTCATATATTTCAAAATCCATTTGGTTTCTCAAAATTTAATCTTTCAATTAAGTCATTTCATCCAAAAAATATTTTCAAAACCACCCCTATTTTAGTACTTCTTATTAAAAATGAACACTCTAAACCCACCAACGCTCTTTGAGAGATGACCTAGGGTCTTCCCTAGACTATAAATCAGCCTTAAAATCATAATCAATTTGATATGTCATGACAGCGCAGTCAACAGTCAAGACACTTGAAGAGATGAGGATATATTGTGTTTGAAGAACACATGAACTCATTCAGTGATATAGTTAGGTGAGTATATTTAGTATAAGAACATTGAAGATGAGTTTTGGTGGAAACAAAGTTACATATAGTATATATTAAAGAAATAAAGGCATTAAAATAATTTGTTTCTAATTTTAAGGAGATCTTATTTGTTGATGTTTTTACATCCCTATGTGTTTAATATTTAAACTTTCAATAAGGAGCATCAAATAAATCACTTTCATATATATGGTGTGAATCCATAGATCGTATGTGACTCAGGATGTGTAAGGAGATCACTATGTGGCTTATTGATTATACTTAAAATATATTTAATAATTCTAGTTCTATTTTGGAAAGGGAAGTTTTATGATACATAGGAATTGTAAATAATATAATATGTAGTGTTTGTGTGGGAAACAAATGCAATTATAATCAATAAATGATTAGAGTGAAGAATCCTTGATTAGTAAAATCAACCAATCAATTCATGTAGTGGGTCTTTGTACCCAAACTTGTAAAAATATTATTTTTCATTATTGTTTATTTATATTTCATAGAGTTGATGGTTTCGATTTTAAATAAATATTACATCAATATGAACTAATCAACGATAAGGTTAATTCCAAATGGGTTTCAAGATAGTTTGGAATTTGGTAAAAAAATGAAACATTTAACCCCCTTAGGTATTTCGACTAGTCCTATAGTTCATTAGAGAGGTCTTAGATGGATTAATACATTTAAATGGACCTATTTATGAAGACTCACTGATTTTAATTTTATTTTATGGAGTGTAGATTTGATATGGTTAAAGAACCTCAGATAGAATGATTAGAATATATTATTATTTTTATAGATGCATAATTCTCACATAAGATGATGGAAAATAGGATAAATCAGTGGAATAAGAAGCTGAGAAGAACCTCATGAAGGAAATAAGTACACCGACTTGCTAAAGTTAATTAGAGTGGAGTTAGTAGTTTAAGCTATGATGAAACTTAATATATTAAAATAGTATATTATCTCTACTATGTGGTTGGGTAATATATAAATAATGTTCCTGAATTTTTTTACTCATATATTTGAGTTTATCAAGAATATTAATGAAGAAAAATAACTATTTATGGATGATTTTAATGCCCTATAAAATGTATTAGTAATGTAGTTACAAAAAAACAATTCTTTAATCAAGGTTATTAAAGATAAAGAGAAATACCTACAGACTTGTAAATAAAATATTTCACTAGAAAAGGAAAATATGCAACACTTCATTTATGAGAATGTTTAAGTTAGTGAGGATTTGGAAAAGAAAATACATTCAGTAGAGAAGCTACAAAAAGTAACTTTATAGGCCAAAGATTTACAGATCAATGTAAAAGATAATATAATTCAATCGATTTTAATTTCACTTAAATAGATAAGTGAGATACATGATGAAAAATCTGCGAAGATTAATTTTGACTCAGTGGGATGGTTTAGAATAGTGGAATCTTAAAAGATCACCCTCAACCTAATGTGTCTTGAGTAGGTGACTAAATTATGATATTTGGGATTGGTTTATGATGGAACTTCTCAAAGATCTAAAACTAAGATTTATTCAACTCATGTTTTAGTGATTTAATTTACAAAAATAGAGCCTCATAGTAGTGGTAAATAATTATAGAAAATTCATGGAGAAGTATCCACCTCAAGTGCATGGAATAAGAAGATCCAAAATCCAAAATGACATGCATACACTGCATCAATTTTTGAAAAATATTACTAAAAAAAGGTAAATTATGTAAATATTTGGGTTATTAAAAATAATGATAATCCTACCACATCATCAAGGGTATATTTTAGTATTATTAAGAAGAATTTCCCACAAAATAGAGCCTAAAATAATGATAAAACAACTCAAAAAAATAATTTTGTCAAGTAGAAAAATATTGATAGATTTCATCAATAAGAATTAGAATGAGGTTTTCTTACTACTGATGTTTTTGTTGGAGGTTAATTCATATGGAAATAGACTATTGGAATAACATTCCAACATATACAGATAAAATAATTCCAAGAATTAAGGAGGAATATATGGAAGTGAAAAAGGCCTATTATTCAGAAGCTGAATTCACAAAATAAGAGGAAAATGCCCTTAGAGAACATATATGTGTGTATTTATAATTTTTATATATTTAATAACATATATGGAAATTCTTATGATGTATTTTGGTATTTTCCAACCAATGATAACTCTTACACTGAAGTTAAAATGTTTCTATAGTAACAAAAGAAATAAAAATGTAAAGGACAAATATACCTTGGGAATGAATCCAGATCCTAGGAAATCAAATAATACAAATGATAAAGAGGAAAAACCTACTATGAAGATATTATTCTAAAGTTGAAATATATTCCACATCATTTACCAATGTTCTATAGCCAGCAAAGTAAAATAAAAAGGGATCCAGATAAAGGAAATAAAATAATTCATCCAAGAGATAGATTTTAGGATTGGATTAGTGGTTGACACTACTTGGGAAGAAATGGAGAGGAAACCCAAGAGGTTAAAAGCTAAATATTATAAAGGTGTGTGTGTATGGTTTACTAAGGTAGGCCATAGTGTTGTGAAATTTATGGCATGGATACTTAAACAAGAATAATTGTTTAATAATAAAAGGAAAGAACCAGTTACTTTAGATCTAAATATGATTCTATAAAATAGAAATTCACACCCATTAAGAAAGAGTTATAATTAAATAATACCATACCTCTGAAAGGTGAACATGTCTAGAAATATAAGGGTGAAAGTGTGAATAAAACTAGAGATAAATGTCAGGGGTTGGGAAATATGTCTAAAATATTTTTCAAAAGATGAGGAACTATTCAGAGATCCACCTTATTCTATAATCAATATAAAGGTGTTTTTATAGATACCCAAGATCAAAATGACATAAATAATATAATAATACCATGATTTAAATAATATATCTCACAATAATTGCATAACCCGAAGACCAAAAGGTTTAGTGTATTAGATATTAGCTACATAAACATTTTATTTTACTATACATGCATAACAATTCTCCATAATCATGCTTCTCTAGACCCTTTTCTAGATATCTCATATGATACAATCATCTTCATAAACATGGGATTATAAATATAAGAGAAGGGTGAGATAAAACTTTTAGTAAGGGGAAATAAAAAAATCATAATCTTGGAGGAAAACATGAGGAATATGATAAACTTCTTATTAAAATATCATAAAACCATATAAGATATTAATAAAACTTTTTAGAGTAACATAAGATCATAAAAATATAATTAAGGTAGCATAAAAGATAAAATATATAACATTACATAAAAGGGATGAATACTTAAAAATGCATAATCATGAAAGTATCGAATTTCATGGAAAATAAATGCATCTTGAAAACTTTTCAAAAAGTTATTAACAATTTGGGAGTGTGGAATAAATTTATACATAACTTTTAATTATGTCATAATTTGATAAAAATGAAAATATAGTACAACCATAAGCATTGGATTTTTTTTAGAAAATCCATTATTCCCACACCTATGTGGACAAACTCATTATGTCCACCATAAAATTATGAGAAAACCCATCATGCCCACAACTATTTAAAAAAACACATTATGTCCACACCTAACTGCCACATGAAATATATTATTATACCAATTCATTGGAGGGTGATATAGGTCCCCACCCATCATCATCCAAATATATGTTTTCCACATAAAATCAATTATCATCATAACTTCAATAACCCATGGAAAATTAATGGGTTTCTAAAACATATCACATAAATTGAACTTAATAGATCATAGAATATCAAAATATCATTTTCTAGAATTAATTGTAATATAATAACATATAGAGTATTATTCGAACATCACTCCATGGATGATAAAATTTTGATAAAAAAATTATTTGATAACACATATGATTTAAAAAACTTTTTTAAACATTGTTATAAAATATGACGTCTAAATAACCTAAAAAATATATTTTTGAGAAAGAAAAGAGAATACTTTTTAAAAAAATATTATAAAGAGTTCCAAATAAAAAAATCCAAGAAATAACATGATGATTTAAAAAAGTATAAGTTAAAATAGTTTTAAAAACATTAATTTTAAAAATAAACTTTAATAATATATACATGAAAAATATTTAATGTTTGTTGGGAAAAAATACAGTAAGGTGTCATCTCAGTATTTTTTGGGGTAATTGTGTTTGTTGAACTATTCAGATAACCGTGTTTCAGTATGGTTGGAATTTCTAAAGTATATGCATTTAAGGTAGTGTAGTTTTCCAATGTTTTCTAACTTTTTGGTCCTCAAAATCCAAATTTCATTTATATAAAAGTGAGGTTTTCTACAAATGAGTTTGCAGATTATAATTCACAGAACCTAAAGAATAGAGTTAACAGACCATATATGAGTGAAACTGCATTATGTGGACCATAAAGGATATATGCAGAACCTTGAAAGTATTCTTCATTTTGTGGATGAAGGTGGTGAATTCTTCCTTTCTCAAAGGGCTATATAATATGAAAATTTTGAAGTGTGACACGTGAACCACATAGGAAAATCAATTCACATGAGGCTCATCATAGATGAGAGTCTCTTCATTCATGGGAGGCTCAATGTTTTTTGATAGAGGCATTGATTTAAGGCCTTTTCAAATGTTTTTTTGTTATTGAATGTCATCGGTAACTATAAAGGATAGAGGTTCTATGTGGACCATATATAAGGTTTGTAGTCAAGGCTGTACTATATCATAGTTTTTGGTAATTATGATTAGCGGGTTTTGAGGATCTATTTTCTTATATAAATACCACTAATCATATCATTTATGTGAGATAAATTCATTAGGTAAATCATAACTGGAAGAATTAATCAAACTCCAAAGTGGTTTTCAAGGGAGAATTTTGCGAAGGAGAAAGAGGTTTATAAGGCAGGATTCTACAAAGGCATAATATGTTAATCGAAGGAAGATTGTGAATCACAATCCATCTTCAGAGTAAAGGAATTTCACGAAACATTAATATTTTTTTGAGGAATTATCCATACATGAAGCATATGTGGTCCATGAATAAAAGTGTTTTCCATTAATAACTCACACCATGCAGTGAAAGGTAGTTTTTGGAGTATGTAAGAAATTTTTTGGACAGTTCTAGGAAGTTTGTGAAAGGACTAAAACAATTAGTGAAAGGAATTTCCACAAACTAAGAGTACATTAATAAGTGGATTTCATATTTTGGGCGAAAACATGACTTCATGAAAAACTCATATATGTGTGAAACAATTTTGAGGTGATTCATAACAATAAGAGATTATTTTGGATAATAAGTTAGCACACTTCAGTTTAGAGAGAAGTGAGCTTTCAAATTATGATTGGTTGTAAACTAGGATGGATGGTGAGTCTTCTCTGAACTTTATTAATGCAATGACCTTGGGCATAGAAGTTATCTTTCCCAAACCCGGTTTTGGAAGTGTACCTTAGTAGATTTGGTAAATCATAACATTTTCATTGTATTATCCTTAGACGTTGCTCAGTGAGGGTGAACCAAGTAAAATTACCATGTCTCGTGCATTATTTCATTTCTGTTCATACATTTCTATATGAAAGGGAGAGAAGAGTGTTTTTTTAATGATGAAACAATATTCAAAGGGGAAGTTATTTTAATCTATCATACCTTGATTTACCCCCTCTTAGGGTATTTAACCTAGTTTGGATAAAAATTGGTATCAGAGGTAAATATTAATATCAGTGTTTCTCTATCAAGGGTTTAAATAAATATTTTCAATCATAAAGGGTTTATGATCCTCGATGGAATTTTTTTAAAAATATTGAAACATTAGATGCAATAATACTTCTTATATTTAGTAATGGATACATTTACAACAACGATTCATTGAATTTCATCCAGTATTGACAGTGGTTCATTATCAAAAGATGAAGGAAGGGAATTAGATGATGAAGAAAAATGAATCAATTTTTTAGGGGGATCCATATCTAATGAAATATATACAAAGGTGATGTTGTTCAAGTCATCAAATGATATGTTTTAAATGTTTCTAATTATTTATTAGGGTGACTTAAAAGGTAGAGAAACAAATCTATAGGTTCTATGTAACATGTTTGTGTATCTCAGAATGAACCCTAATGATTTTGTTGATGCATTCTTTGATCAGGTGAATCTTTTTGTAGAATAAATTTATGGTATTGAAGAAATTATTGAATATTTAAATATTATCAATATTATATTGAGAATACTTTCACCTCGATTCAATCTGAAATTTTCTATATTAGAAGATAAAGATCTAAAGGAACTAACATTTGATAGCTTGCAAAGAACACTTATTTCATACAAGATGAGAAATGATGATAATGACTCTGTGGAAAAAGGTAATTATAAATAAATGGAATTTAAAAACATGAAGAATATCACTATTAAATATGGGTATGAAAAAGAAGATACTAGTGAAGTCATGTCATTACTTTAATCCAATTTACAAAGAGGAAAATAAAATTTCAAAGGGAAACTCCCACTTGCCTGCTTTTGATGTGAAAAGTTTGGACATATCAGAACAAGTTACCCTAAGAAGTTTCAAGAATATGATGAGGATGAATTTAAATTCCCACAAAGAAGTATTCATCCAATGTGAAAGGCAATAAAACATTTAAAAGAAATTTCTTTATAAAGAAAAATATTCTTTCACAAGAAAATGATAGTTGAAAATAAACCAAGGTTAAAGAGACAGAGAACTGAAAAGATGATGGATAAAATGCTATGGTGGAAGTTGTTAATATGTAATAGAAAATGGAAGAAATAAACAATGATTAAGAATAAGTTTAAATAAGAGTTGATATGATGGATGAATTATAAGTTACTCTTGAGGTGATAGATATTTAGAGATCCAAAATGAAGAAATAAAATAGAGTGTTTCATGATGCCAAACTTTATATGAAATAGCAGGGAGAAGAGAATTCTGAGCTAAATGAATAAATTGAAAATATTAATTATAATATGCTAGAGAACTTAGAAATGGTTGTTGAGTATAAGATCAATGTTTAGGAATAGAAAAATGTGATCGATTGTTTGAATAACACAATAAAAGATCAAGTTAAACATATTAAATAACTTGAAGAGGAAGTCATAAACTTACAATAAAAAGATAAAGATCAAGAAAAACTATTGACTCCTAGTATGACATCAAGGAAAAAATTATCTAGGTGAGATAAAATATAGTAGTGGAGTGTAGAGATCTTGTCGAGAAGAAGAAATAGTCAAATTCAAATGATAAGGCTGGTATGGGGCTTGATTGAAAACTGAAAAAATTAATGGTTGAAGTCTGACCACATGTTCCCACTTCAATATTGAAGATTTATTTGGGAATGAAAATAACCAGAAGATTTAGAGAATCCAATGGGAAACTAGTAATGTAATAGTGACACATAGAAATGCATCCTATATTAGATTTTATTATTGTGGGATTATTAAACACTCACAAAATGTATTTTCCATAGTCAATAGGTACTGAAGTGAATAATACCAATAAAAGAATACATACATAGATCAATATTCCAATACATCATTTGATTTTCACTATTTCAATTGTGGAGGATTTGAACACATGAAAATATATTGCTCATTAACATTTTAGAGAAATGTGATGATGGAGACTAAATGTGATCATAAGCATCTTCTTAATATATCACCAAATGAGATAAAAACACAAAATTGATTTATGGATCTACAATATGAAGATTTTCTACCATACTATGAGGAAATTCAAGATTATTAATCCAAACTGGGTATGAATTAAAAAAGATGGACAAAAATTAAAATAGATGAATAGGAAGTGGTTATGGAGATTTACCTTAAATCATTAGATCATTATAGTGTATAGTTCCTTGATAGTATATGCACATCCCATATGAAAGGTGAAAAGGATCTTGTTACAGCCACAGAAAACGACAAGTAAGGTATTTTAGAATTTGGTAATAATGAAGGCCTAAAGATTATTAGACCAAGAAAATCCAAATTTGGGGGAAAGGAAATGAGAAATGTTGATGTCTTAGTTGTTGAAGGTCTCAGTTAAAACTTTCTTAGTGTTGGTAAACTATGTGACTCGAATCATTCTATAAGATTTAATAAGAAGATGTATATCATCAAAAGAAGAGATGGTGCAGTTGTTCTCTAGGGAAAAAGAACAAAGGGGAATCTCTACCATGTATGTGGAGAAGAAGATTTGGGATTTATATCCAGAGAGAAAGAAAACAGGTTGGGGAATAAAAAACTTGACCATCTATTACAACTATACTTGGAAGATCTGGTCAAATTTGATGAAACTAGATATATTTATAAGATATAATGTAATCAAACTCATACATGTGATGATTTCCAACATGGGATGATCATCAGAAAAAAATAAAAGGAAAACATAAAAATTCAACTATGGTTCTTGAATTGGTTCATGAAGGTATATGTGGACCTATATCAACAAGATTTATTGATGAAAATAGGTATAACATTATTTTCATTGATTATTTTAGAAGTATTTCATGGAGATTTTCTATTTACCACAAGAAGATATGTTCAATTTTATAAAACATTATCAGGGGGAATCTAAAAGGAAGATTGGATAGAAGATTCTAAAGTTTCATACTGATAATGTTATTGAATTCAAAAACATTAATGTGTAATATTATCTTGAGAAACATAGGATAAGGCATCAATTTTCATTAGTAATAACTCCTCAAAAAATGGAGTTTTTGAGAGGATTAATTGGATCATCACAAATATGCCCAACACAATTCTTATTAAAAAGGAAATATTAGAGAAATTATAGAAGGAATAATTCTTGACATAAGTCTATATATCTAACATGGATCTATTATGTCCAAAGTAATTAAAGACTCCATATGATATGTGGTATAGAAAGAAACCAACAATTAAATAATTTTGAATCTTTGGAAGTAAGTATTTTATTCTCAATAAGGAGAAACCCATGAAATTATAGTCTCTTAGAGATGAGGGGATATTTCTTGGATATTTAGGAAAAAGAAAATAATATAAATTATTCAACATGGGACTTGGAAATCTAGTCTAAAGAAATGATATCACTATAGTAGATAATGAACACAATCCTCAACAACACAATGAATATTTACCTGATAAAAATGATGAGGTGGTAAGAACCTCATGGATAGTTTAAGTGGGAAATGAAGATTCAAAAGAAGATACAGATGATGGTGAGGAGGAAGTCAAATATATATCTGCATGAGAACTGAAGAGTCAAGATGAAATTGATAGACAAAACATCATTGGTGATTAGGAAGTGCCAATTCAAATAAGAATAATTAATTCAATACAGCAGACATCCTTATTATCTTAGGTATAAACTAAATGTTTTGATAAAGAGATTGGAGATCAGAAATGGGTTCAAGCTATGAATTAAGATCTTGAAAATTGAGAAGATTCAGAAATGAGAGATTTGTAAGAACGCAGATCTTCTTTTCAGGTACGTTTTTCTTTTTTGGTTGTTTTTTAGAAAAAGAAAAGTTTCTAGAAATTTCAGGAGTACACACTGTGTACTTATAAGTACACGCTGTGTACTTGGTTGTCACAGGTGATCGTGTACCGGCCGAGTACATGGCCATGTGTGGTGGCCTAGAGACTACCTAAAGTGGAGGCCGAAAAGGGAAAGTACACAATGTGTACTTCTAAAGAACACAATGTGTAATTTTTTTTATTTCATTAAACAGACTAGGGTCACGTCTAATAGACAGAACCATCTTCTTCTCGACCTATCTCATCCAAGAGAGAACGAGAATGCTAGATCTTCATCGAGCCCCTGACTTTCCATCCGTTCTCTGATCCAAACTCCGTTGGTTGCATTATAATTGCATCATCGAGTTCTTGCTTCTTCTAGAACCTCATCTCTTGATTTCTCATCTTTCACAAGATATCCTCGGTTGAATTTTTTTAACATTTTTGTAGATCTACGGAGTTATAGGGAGATTAAAGGCCCGAGGTTTACATATATCGATCTCATGATGCCAAGGTAGGTGGTTTGTGCCTTTCCATAGATAGTATTTGAATTTTATGTGCAAAAGTGCCCAATACCCAAGAACACGGTATTGCATGTTTATAGTTTTTAGCTCTGTTAGTGCCTACTATGCCTTATTTGTTTGGACAGAGGTTAATTGTTTGTGAATATGGTTAACCTTTCCATGCTATGCATTTTTTTCCCATGATTGCTTGTTTTTACCATTTGGTCTAGCTTGCCCGTTAGGCTGCTTTGTTTTCCACGCCTACTATTGTTAGGATGGAGTGATTATTATCTGACATGCTATGATTTGCTTAGATTGTTTAGACAAGTAGTTCTTGAGGTTTACTTTGGCTACCATGTATCGTTTGTGAACGATTTACTTACATAGGTCTGTGGGAACCTAGTGTAGTAGACTATAGGGGGAATGGATGCTGAGGGCTTCCCCAGAGTGTCTGTTTCACTATTACGTTGCGAGACCATTGGGGGGGGGGGGGTGGAATTTATGATCCCTCAGAGTGTCTGTAGTTTCCTCGATACGACCCACAAGAGGAATTGTACATTGAGTGCTTCCTCAGAGTGCCTATTAGTTACCGATACAAGACCATATGGAGAATTGACGGTGAGTGCTTTCTCAGAGAGTCTTTTCTAAAGCTGAACTAGAGGGGTTAGACTATGAGTACATCCAAGAGGGTTTCTTGTGTTTGTTTGGATAAACCAGAGGGGTTAGGCTATGAGTACTTCTCATAGGGTTACCTACTTTTGATTAGCTTCTTACTTGATATACAAAAATGAATGAAATTGAATTTGTAGGATTTTTACTATGTATACTTCCTTGTTTACTGCTTCATTTTGTTTATTGCTCATCATATAGATTCACTGACTGTTAGGAACAAATCTCTTGGTGGTTGCCTATAGGGATTAGTCTCACACCCTATTTGGGTCATGCTTTTGGGACCAAACAGATTATATTGTTGTAGGTACTGATAAGGGCAAGCACCCTTCTACTTCAGGTACTTGATTTCTGTGGAGTTGGGGAGCATGGGACCAAGCAGAGGCTTGCAATGCTATGGATATGTTTACTTTATTTTCATTTTTAGTTGGTTTAGTACTGTATTCCAGTATTGTGATTTGTTTGGATGATTTCCTAGACATGTGTATCATGCATCATTTATATATGTGTGCTCCAGTTGTTTATTACTTCCGTTGTTTACTTATTGCATGTTTTACTACTTCCTCTATTATTATTTATTTTGCTTCTGCTATATTACTATGCCAATGAGGGAATAGTTTCCCCACTATCACACATAAGTTCCTCACTTCTATTCAGTAGCCTCTAGCGTTCGTGGAAATCATTTTAAGGCCATGTGACCAACCGGGTACGGGGCACCTCTGGGAAGCTCCCGGAATCAGGAAATTACAAAGTGGTATTAGAGGGATTCTTTTCTTTTTGAATTATTGTTTGGATCCTACAGACATGGATTGGAAGGAATAGGTACTTGGTAATATGCTTTTCTTGGGAGTAGCTGACCTGTGTACAGGTAATAGACAATTTACCTCGTTATTGAAATTTTCGTGTTTTTCAATTATTACAGTTGATTTTATTTTACCATTGGGTGATTCACATGTTTTTTATTGTTAGTGTTGATGTTGTTGAGGTTCTATTTCTGTTACAACCCAATGAGATGAGGGTATGCCATCTCATGCATCATATAGACACTTTCTAGAGATCACATGTCATACATTCTTTCCATTCCTTTTAGGGTGTGTTACTGATTGCATGTTGTTGTGATAGAATATGTGTTAGATATGCATGATGTTGTGATAGATGCCTTGACATACTACCTACTATTCAATACGGTATTACTAATATGTAATATTTAGTTTGAATGAATGCCAAACTTTGGTTCTTGAGGTGCTATGGGTCCACATGGACCAGAATTTGGTGGATCATTGCTCTATTAAGTTTATATATAACATGTATAAGATACCAATCTTTGATTTGTGGGGAGTATGGGCCCTCACAGATCATAATTTGGCTCTTTAATGTTTTTTTCAGTGTTTTCTGGGTTCTAGAGTAGTTTTTGAGGCTTACTGTCCAGAAAAACCCAGAATACACGACATATAATGATTAATACATTCCATGTGTCCTTCTGTTTGGAAAGGAGATATTTTTCTTAAGTACACGCTGTGTACTGTATGTACACTCTGTGTAGTCTCTAACCATTTCCCTGGATGTGTGGTCAGAGACACGGGGTTTGGGAAATCTTTGGTAGCACACATCGTGTACTAGTTGTACACACCGTGTTGTGAAGACCATGTGTCCACCCATGTGACTAACGAAATAGATGGATAAAACATTGGTTATATACTTTGTTTCAATCTTGAACATGATGTGTAGTGTAACCATTGAATCCATCTGTGTAACAGACATCATGGGTCGGTTAAATCCTTCAAGTACACACCGTGTCTATTTGGGACACGTTGTGTAGAGTGGGCCATGTAACTAGCTATGTTTCTAACAACATAGGCTAGTGAAGTTCGTCTATTACACACCATGTCTGGAAATAACACGTCGTGTAGACTTGTTATAGGAGAACCATGTGGCTTATCCGCATAAGGGAACTCAGGCAGGGGAAGAGGATTCAAGCACATGTCGTGTGTTAGGATAACACACTGTGTGTATGGGGTGTTATACGACCTAGGTTGGAATAAGTACACACCCATGTGAAGTCTTAAAAGAACATGCCGTGTAGGAATTATACACGCCATGTATCCACATTTTGAAAAAATTTAATTCTTTATTTATCTTGTTCCCTTCTTACACTTCTATGTTTCAGTCCCTTTTAATCTTGATCTAAGGTGTGCACTTGATCTTGAAGAGTCATGCCACCGAGACGTCCTCCAGTTGTATGCTGGTTATAGGGCAGTGATCGGATACCAGATATGGCTGATCAGGGACTACCAACAAATCCTCCTGTTGTGCCAATCTTGGCACCAATAATCATTTCGGACACAAGTGATGACGTATAGTTCTAAGAGGGATTTTTGATGTTTATGCAGACCTTCCGAGGAGTACCACATCCTGCCCCTTCTATGGAAATGTTGACATGGGTTTTCCAGAAGTAGAATCATCCCACCTTCATAGGGGAAGGAGGACCTCAGGCTTCAGATTCATGGTTAGAAGCCATGTTGTCTATCTTCAAGCATCTGAAGATGCCTCTAGAGAGGAGGGTGAAGCTCGCTACGTATATGGTTCAAGATTCCGCCAAGATATAGTGGGATGTGATCTCACTGGCGGGACACTAGCATGTTATGTCTTGGGATGAGTTCCAACATGCCTTCTATTATTACTTCTACCTAGATACTTTAAGGGTCAATCGAGCCCGAGAGTTCATGAGTTTGGAGCAGGGCACTCTTTCAGTTATAGAGTACTCTTCTGGCTTCACAGAGCTGCAACACTCTACACCCATCCCAAGAGGTGATGATTTATTTCTGTTAAGGAAGTTTGAGGATGGTCTAAGGCACAACATTTGATCTTATTTGAACATCTTCAGGTTGACATAAATCACTTCTATAGTCAACCAGGTGCTAATCACGGAGAAAAATCTTAGGGATTCTGGAGTTGTGAGCTAGTACGGCTCGATATCCAGAGTTGGTATCCCTCCAATTGATAGTAAGAAGCACTGTAGGGAGTCTACACACGAAGATATGAGGAGATGAGAGACATATTCTGGTAGCCAGCTCATGTGCTACCTGTGCGAGAAGAGAATGCATACAAGGCCACATTGCTCGAGAGACCCAGTGGAGTACCGATCTTGTGGAAAGATGGTCCACCTTCCGAATTTCTATCAGTTTTTCTCACCAGCAGCTAGTGATAGGAGTTATTCTATGACTCCCCATTCAAGAGAAGCACCACCGGTTTCTTATTAGTTAGGGAAATGGAGTTATTTCAGCCGTTCATGCTGATGTGGAGGTCACAGCCGTGGTAGCCAGTTGGTAGGCGTTCAATGACAGTAGGGTGGATAATCTCAGGGTGGTTATATAGGGTTGCAGGGCCACGGTGAAAGTCATACTTTTGTAGTGGAGCAGACCCAACAGAAGCAAGATCCTAGACCCTATAAAGTCAAGGTACAATCCTAGTTTCCTCTATTTTAGCTACTACTCTTTTTGATAAAGGGGCTTCCCATACCTATATATATGTTGCGGTTATGGAGAGCCTTTGGCTCTGTATCTTTTCTTCTTATGATATTTTGATCCTAGACACTCTGTTGGGGACAAGAAAGACTAGTGTAGGACAATGAAAGGAGTACCCTCTAGAGGTTGGTGGGTTTCACTTCTTATGGGACCTCTATGTCCTTGAGATGACAGGCTATGATTTCATTTTCGGAATATACTAGTTAGTTCCCTTCCAGACAGTTATTGACTACCATTTCCATAGGGTGAGTTTCACATCACCATAGGGAAGATAATTTCTTCATAAGGGTGAATGAGATGTTCATGCGAGCAGAGTGGGACCCGAGCATCTTGGGTTGGGTGGAGTTACATCCCAGATTTCTAGTCTATATCTGGATTACCAGGGGACTTCATAGATGGACTTTCCTCTAGTGGTGGATTGTTTCAGGGAAATCTTTCTAGAAGACTTCTTAGGTTTTCCTCCAGAGCTAGAGGTAAAATTTTCTATTGAGATTATTCCAGGAGCGACACTGATGTCCATTCCTATTTATAGGATGGCTACACCAGATTTTAAGGAGCTCAAGAAGCAGTTGGAGGAGTTGCAGGCAAAGGGTTTCATCAGACCCAATATTTCTCCTTGGTGTTTTCTTGTCCTATTTGTGAAGAAGGTAGATGATACCCTTAAACTTTGTGTGGATTATCGAAAGTTAAACTAGTTGACGACTAAGAACTGATATCCCTTGCCAAGGATTGATGATCTCTTTGATTAGCTTTGAGGAGCCCAGGTGCTCTATAAGATTTACTTGAGGTACAGATACTATCAGTTGTGTGTTAGACCATCTGATATACCTCTTACAGACTTCCAGGGAATGTATGGTCTATGTGAGTATGTGGTTATGGCGTTTGGTCTCATGAACACACCTGCAGTCTTCATGGAACTGATGAACCGAGTGTTCTATCCATACTTGGATTCTTTCATGATGGTCTTCATGGATGATATCTTGGTGTACTCTCTCACTCGACACAACCATGATACACATATTGAGATCATTTTGAGTACACAAATAGAGTATCAGTTATATGTTATGCTCTGAAAATTCCACTTTTTGGTGGAAAAAATCCACTTCTTGGGTCATGTTATCTAATAGACAGGAGTATCAGTAGACCTAGAGAATGTGAGAGCAATATTTTCCTAGGAGAAGCTGAAAAATGTCTTTAAGGTGCTAAGTTTTCTATGGCTGGATGGTTACTATAGATGTTTCATACATGGATTTTCATGCTTAGCAGTGCCACTTATGAGTATGACTAAGAAGGGTGTGAAGTACTTGTGGTCATATTCTTGTGAGTTTGCCTTTTAGGATTTGAAAGGGAGGTTGAATTCAGCACTGATACAAGTATTTAAAAATCCGGGCAAGAGCTATGTTGTTTACTGTGATGCATCAGGTATCGGGCTAGGAGTAGTGCTTATGCAGAGGAGTCGTTGCATACAAGTCTGGGCAGTTGAGGCCACATGAGAGGAACTTCCCAATTAATGATCTCAAGTTGGATGTAGTTGTTTATGATTTACATAGTTGGAGACACTATCTTCCAGGAGAGCATTTTGTTGTTTTCACCAACCACAAAAGTCTCAAGTATATCTTCACTCAGCATGACCTGAATTTGAGACAACGAAGGTGGGTTGAGTACCTTCAGTCCTTTGACATTGAACTTTCCTACACGCCTAGGAAATGCAACACCATGGCTGATGCATTGAACAGGAGGACTCAGATACAGGTAGTTCAGGAGGCCAGCAGTGAGTGGCAGATTATGGATCTGTTCTGTGAGATGCATTTGAAGGTGCATGATAGATAGAGGAAGACATTTCTTTCTTCTGTAGCTAGTACCTCTACTCTACTTGACCAAGTGTTAATGAGTCAGCTATCAGATTTTGAAGGCCTAGTCCTACATGAGAGTGTGTCAGGAGAGGACCCTATTATTGGATGAACCTTAGGAAAGGATGAGAGATTTCATTTTCATGGGCGTGTATGGGTGTCAGCAGACATACATGAGGAGCTGATGCAGGACTTTCATTCTTTAGTTTGGGAAGTTCATCCTGGTGTCACGAAGATGTATCATGATCTACACCATTAGTATTGGTGGCTAGGTACGAAGAGGGGTGTTTCGAGTTTTTTCATGAGGTGTTCCACCTGTCAGCAGGTGAAGGTGGAGCATGAGTGACTAGTAGAGATTTCACACTAGTTACCCATTACCGAGTGGAAGTGGAATGATGTCACGATGGACTTCGTGATAGGTTTGCTGTGGTCTCCTCGAGGGAATGATACAGTTTGGGTTGTCATTGAAAAACTCATGAAGGTTGCTCACTTCTTGCCGATCAAATAGACCTTCAGTGTTGATGAGATGGGAAGGTTGTACATCTGAGAGATTGTACGTTTACATGGAGTTCCACACTCCATTTTTTAAATTAGGGACCCCGTTTTACTTCTTGGGTATGGAAGGTTCTTCAGAGGGCTTTGGGTACATAGGTACTTCTGAGTACAACATACCTTCCCCAGAAAAATGGCCAGTCCGAGTGTACGATTCAGGTGCTTGAGGACATGCTTCGAGCATGCATCCTATATTTTGGAGGTTCTTAGGAGAAGCACATACCTCTGGTGGAGTTTTCCTACATTAATTTTTTTCAAGAAAATATTTAGATGCCACCTTATGAGGCTTTGTATGGTAGGCCATTCCGATCACCCTTATGATAGCTAGAGATAGGAGATGTAGCTATGTTGGGACCTCGTCTTGTCCAGGAGACCACATAGCAGATAGAGTTGATTTGGAAGAGAATGTATACTTCATAGTCATGATAGAAGACTTATGCTGATTGATAGAGATGACCTCTGGAGTTCTAGGTCAGAGATCTGGTTTTCCTGCATGTCACACTAAGATTGGGAAACGGGAGGATTATGAGATAGGGTAAGCATTCGTTGAGGTACGTCTGACCGTTTTAGGTTTTGGAAAGAGTTGGGTCAGTTGCATATCAGTTGTAGTTACCTCAGAGGTATCGGGCTATGCATGATGTCTTCCACGTTTCTCAGCTTCGACGTTACTTCTTAGACCCATTTTATGTTTTATAACCTAAGGAGGTTGAGTAAGATGTGGACGAATCTTTTGAGAAGCATCATATCTAGATTGTTGATCAAAGTGAGAAGGTTCTTCATGGATGTTATGTTCCTATGGTATGAGTTCTTTGGAAGCACAGGATAGTACAGGACAATACTTGGGAGAGGGAGGCCGATGTACGATCGTAGTGGCCAGAGCTGTTCGAGGTTTCTTCTTCTATGATGCCTTGCTATAGAAATTCAGGGAAAAATTTCTTTATGTGGGGAAGTTTGTAAGAACCCTAATCATCTTTTCAGTTTTTTTTTTCTGGTTTTTTTTAGAAAAACAGGACTTTCTGTAAATTTTAGGAGTACATGCTGTGTAATTATAAGTACACGTTGTGTACTTTCTTTTTATTTCATTAAATGGACCGAGGTCACGTCTGATGGATAGAACTATCTTTTTCTCGACCTATCACATCCGGTAGTGAACGAGACCACTTGATCATTTCCAAGACCCTAACTCACCGTTTTTTCTCCGATCCAAACTCTGTTGGTTGAGTTACAATCTCATCAGTGAGTTCTTCCTTCTTCTAGAACCTTGTCTCTTGATTTCTCCTCTTTCACGAGATATCCTTGGTGGAATGTTTTTAACAATTTTGTAGATCTACAGTGTTGTAGGGAGTTTTAAGGCCCGAGGTTCATGTATATCGATATCAAGATGCCAAGGTAGGTGGTTTGTGCCTTTCCGTAGATTGTCGTTGAATTTTATGTGCAAAATTTCCCAATACCCAAGAACGGGGTATTGCGTGTTTACAGTTTATAGCCATGTTATTGCCTTCTATGCCTTGTTTACTTTAATAGAGGTTAATTTTTTGTGAATAGGTTTAACCTTTCCATGCTACAGATGTTTTTTCCATGATTTCTTGTTTTTATTGTTTAGTCTAGATTTCTTTTTAGGCTGCTTTGTTTTCCATGCCTAGTATTGTTAGGATGGAGTGATTATTATCTGACATGATATGATTTGTTGTAGATTGTTTAAACAAGTAGTTATTGAGGTTTACTTTCGCTTCCATGTATCGTTTGTGAACGATTGACTTACACAGTGTTGTGGGAACCTGGTGTAGTAGTCCATAGGGGGAATGGACGCTAAGGGCTTCCCCAGAGTGTCTGTTTTATTGTTACGTTGCGAGATCATAGGGGGGATGAACTTTGTGCTCCCTTAGAGTGTCTGTAGTTTCCTAGATATGGGACACATGGGGAATTGTATGTTTAGTTCTTCCCCAGAGTTCCTATTATTTAATGATACGAGACCACAAGGGGGAATTGACGGTGAGTGCTTCCTTAGAGAGTCTTTTCTAAAGCTGAACAAGAGGGGTTAGACTATGAGTACTTCCCAGAGGGTTGCTTGTGTTTGTTTGGTTGAACCAGAGGGGTTAGGATATGCGTTGTTCCCACAGGTTTAGATTATTTTGATTATATTCTTACTTGATATATGAAAATGAATTCAATTGATTTTGTAGGATTGTTACTATGGGTACTTCCTTGTTTACTGCTTCATTTTTTTATTACCTAGAATATATATTCACTGACTGTTATGCACATATCATTGGGTGGTTGCTTACTGGGATTAGTCTTACACCCTATTTGGGTCATGCTTTTTGTCCCAAACAGATTATATTACTGTAGGTATAGATAAGGGAACCCACCCTTCCACTTCAGGTACTTGGTTGCTATATAGATGGGGAGCATGGGACCAAACTGAGGCTTGCGATGCTATGGAGATGTTTACTTGGTTTTCTTTTGTATTTGGTTTTGTACTATATGACATCATTGTGATTTGTTTGGATGCTTTCCTAGACATATGTATCATGCATCATTTATATATGTGTGCTCTAGTTGTTTATTACTTCCACTATTTACGTATTTCATGTTTTACTGGTTCTTCTATTGATATCTATTTTACTTCCTTTGTGTTACTCTTCCAATGAGGGAATAGTTTTCCCACTATCACACCCAAGGCCCTTGATTTTAGTCAGCATCCTATAGAATTCTGGAAAATGCGCTTGAGGCTATGTGACCAACCAGGTATGGGGCACCTTTGGGCAGATCCCGAAATCGGGACGTTACAAGATTGTTTTGAGACTAATAGATAAGAATGTGATTAGGACCAAATGGGTCTTCAACAACAAGTTGAATGAAGATGGAGTAATGATTTTAAATAAATAATGATTAGTTTTCAAAGGGTACTCTCAGATAGAGGGTATTTATTTTGATGAAATATTTTCACCTGTTGCAAGGCTAGAGACAATCAGATTATTCTTGGACATAATAGTGTAAAGTAGGTTTAAAGTTTTCTATATGGGCAACAAGTCAATATTTCTGAATGGGTGTTTTGGAAGAATAAGTATATATTGATAATCTATATGGTTTTCTCATTCATGAAGATGGTCAAAGAGTTTTTTGGCTGATGTAGGTGCTATATAGGTTGAATAAATCACCAATGGCATGATATTCAAGACTAGATCAGTTTTTGAAGAAGTTTGGTTTTCAATGTGGGGGAGTTGATTAAAATATCTATGTCAAGAATTACATTAATCAAAGGATGATCGTGTTGGTGTATGAAGATAACATAATATTTGGGGGATTAAACAAATAATGGTGAAAATTGTTCATGAAATTCATGAAAAGTAAATTCTAAATGTAAATTATTGGTGAAATAATGTTTTTAATTAGTTTATAGGTGACACGAATAAATAATGTCACATTTATTTCACAATATAAATATAATAATGAGGTTTTGAGATGATTTAGAATGGATAAATCCATAGTGATGATGACTCTGGTGGATACCCAGATGAAAATGGCATGGGATCACGAAGGTAATACACTTAATGTCACAAAATATAGGAAAATAATTAGGAGTCTATTTTACTTGTCAACAAAAGACCTGATATTGTTTTTGAAACATTCCAGGTAGCAAGATATCAAATAAATATCAAATAAAGGAACATAATTATAGTAAAAAATAACACTTCAGTATATCAAGGGAATGGTGGATTTCAGTTTACTACACAATAAAAAATATCTCTAAGAGTTATTGGGCTATACAGATATATATTTGGCTGGTTTAGCAGATGATATAAAATCAACATTAGGTGGTGCATTCTATCTGAGTGGATTTTTTATTTATTGGCTAACCAAGAAATAGGATTTCATTTCATTGACCACCATAGAATAGGAATATATTGCGACTAATTAAGCTTTCACATAGTTATTGTTGATGAAGTAGTAACTTGATGACATGGGAGTTGAAGTGAAGTCTTTGATCAGAATCCATTTTGATAATTCAAGTGATATAAATCTTATCAAAAATACATTCCATTACTCAAGTACAAATAATATTGAAACAAAATTATCATTTTAGCAAGGAAAAGGTGAGGAATATGTTTGTTAATTTTAATTATATACTTATATAATTATAGGCTTTGGAAATTTTGATGAAGACCCTATCCAAAGAAGTGTTTGAATGAAATAGATTGGCTCTTAGGGATTATTCAACTCTCTACATTTGAAAGTGTGTGGATGTGGTTCCCCATCTTCCCAAGGTATGATGTGTTTTTTCCTTAATGAGTTGATCTATGTTATTTACCATGTTGAAAAACTCAAATGAGTGACCTTCAATTTCATTTAAAAAGGTGGAGAATTTATTATTATAAAAGGGGAGAAAATTTCTTAATAACGATTGGGGAGAAGCTCATAGGGGGAGCATTGAAGTAGGGGGTGTTTTAAAATATTACAATTTTAAAGATTTTTGATCGATGGTTATATATCATTTAACATGAGGATTTTGATAAAAGAAGTTGAGTGGTTTTGGAATGAATCATTTCATTGATGAAAATTTCATTATAATATTGTTTCTTATGCTAAGAATGGGTCATGTGGGATTAGATAGTGTCTTGAGTAAATATTTAATTGCCAATAAAAGTTTTAAAGTGTTTTCAAGATACCCAAAGGGGTAGATTATTGGGAATAAATCTCTCAAGGTGTCGTCTTAGTGTTTTTGGGGTGACTTTTTCTATTGAAAAATCCAGATGACCACGTTTCAGTATGGTTGGTTTTACTAAAGAAGTTTAATTTAAGGTTTCATGGTTTCCAAGTGTTTGGTAATTTTTTGGGCCTCAAAATTGGAATTTAATTTATGGAAAGGGATATTTTCTATGAAGGAGTCCCTGAACCATGGTTCGTGGACCACAAATTGTATAGTTCACATACCACATAGTAGTGCAACTTCACTATGTAGACCCCAAAGGAGGTATGAATAATCATGAAAGAAGATATCATATTGAGGATGAAGGTGGTGAATTAAGCTTTTCACAAAGTGATTTGCAATATGTGAACCAAAAATTGCACCACATGAACCTCAAAGAAAAATCATTTTGTGGGAGGCTCTTCATACATGGGAGGATCTTCATTCATGGTAGGCTCATTATTTATGAATAGATAAAATGATTTAAGGCTACCAAAAAGGGTTTTAGTTTGTGTATTAAATTGTCCTCTACAAAGGATAAAGGCGCTATGAATACCATATATAAAGTTCATCATAAAGGTTGTACTGTATCATAGTTTTTGGTAAAGGAGGGTTTTACAGATCTATTTTCCTATAAAAATACCCCTAATCACATCATTTAAGTGAGTGAAATTCATTAGATAAATCATCACTAGAATAATTCATCAAATTCTAAAGTGGTTCATGAGGGATAATTCCATGAATACGAAATAGGTTCATGATACATGATTCTATGAAGGCATAATCTATGAATTGATGGAAGATTGTGAATCAAAACTGATTCTTAAAGTAAATGAAGTCTGAAAAACATCAGTTTTTCATGAGTAATAAGTATTCTGTGAAGCATAGGTGGTCTGGAAAGAAAAATTTGTCTGCTAAGCATTCATGCCATGAAGTGAAAGGTAGTTCACAGAGGATCTATGAAAATTCATAGAGGATGAAAGGAAGTTCATGAAGGGAATAAAATAGTTCATAGAAGAAATTGAATCAGACTAAAATTACGTGAAAAATTGGATTCCATCTATCGGTTGAAAATATGACATCCTGGAAGACTCATATATGTGTGGAACAATTCTGAGGTTATTTGAAAAAATAAGATATTGTTCGAGAGGAGCAGTGAGCACATTTCAGTTGTGATAGCAGTGAGCTTTCAAATTATGATGGGTTGTAAACTAGGAGGGATAATGAGTCTACTCCCAACTTTTTAAAGTAAGTGAACCTATACATTGAAGTGATTTATCCCAAACATTATTTTTCTAGTGAGTATTAGTATATTTGGTACATTGACCCATTGTTGTTTTATACTCCTTGGATGTAGCCCAGTGAGGGTGAAAAAAGTAAAACTATCATGTCTCATGCATGATTTCATTTCTTTTCATACATTTATATGGTAAAGGGAGATAATAGTGTTTTTAATGATAAAAAATATACAAAGGGGAAGTTATTTTAATCTGTCATACCCTGATTCACCTCCCCACTTTAGGGTATTTAACCTAGTTGGGAAGACAATGTCTTTAAAAAAGGTATGGAAAATAATTTAAAAAACATTACTTCTAAAGGAAAATTTAAAATGAAATAAATTTTTACAAAAGAAAATATTCATTCTATTAAATAACCATTTATTTCAAAAAGATATAAAACCCTTTTGATAATTTTCAAACAACCTTATTGAAAACCCACATAATGAAAAGGATAAAAACGATTATTTTAAAATGATTATAGAGGAATACAAGAACATTGTAGATAAAAAATTTAGTTTCTAATAGTAAAAAGGGAACATTTGTGTGAAGTAAAAAAATGAATATGGAAGAAAAATCAATTAGAATATATGATAATTATTCTTAACATAATTACATTTTCAAAGAATAGTAAAATAATGAAGGAATAATACTTTGGTGAAAAATATTAATTCCCCAAAAAATATGGAAATAAAAAATACTTCATCATACGATAAAATGAATCAATCTATAAATATAATAGTCAAATAAGAATTTTTATTTCCCAAGGAAAACATTTGAGTCACGAAAGCCCCATATATCTTTAGTAATTTTTAAATCATAAGTCCTTAGAAGGTTAAAAATAAAATGTTTATATAAATCTAATGAATTAAATCATGGAGTATTCCAAAAAAACTCTTGGGAAGTATATACACCATATAAAAAATATATTGTTTCATAACGTTAAAACATGTCTCAATGAATAGAAGTTGGGATCTGAAACCCTTACAATTTGATAAGTAAATGGATTGAAAGAACATGTAGGAGGGATTGTGAGATAAAAATTTATATCTCATAACCAAGGGTGATTTATGATGAAATAATTCATTTGGGAAGTAGTTATATCACATAAATATAAATAGGTTCAAAATATGAAATCATAACCCAACAAAAGTGTACTTGAGATAACAAACCCTTACCTTGTTTCCTTGCCTAGTTGATGACACTATTACCTCCTATAAAACAAACATAGATAACTTAAAATACTATTACATAACCTTAATAATTAATATTACCATTTTATAATAATTATATTAACTTTATATCATGAGTATATAAAATAGTTATAGTGTATTATGACAATCAGGTGTTAATAAACTTAACTATTTTGCTCATATTTCATTAATTTGATATTAATAACCATCATTAGAAATTGATATAATTTTTAATATATCATTTTATATTCTTAAATATATTACTTATATTTATTTAATTTTTTTATTCCATTCCATATTTATTTTGGTTACGTTATATGAAAACCTAATTGATATCGACTTTTATTAGTAATTTTAGCGAACAAAAATGTTAATTTTATAATAAGTTAAATAATTAATATAATATTTATATAAAAATATACTATTAATTATTTAATTAATATATTAATATATTATTATTTTTCATGTTTCCATAATCATACATAATCACATTTTAATGCATTGTTCACATAGGTGGTTAAAGCGACCTAAACATGAACATGCTTTAACTCGATTGGAGAGTTTGGTTAAGGAAGTGTTTTAATTGAAATAATATTATTTAAAAATAAAAAAATGATATTATTTTTATTTTATTATCATTTTAACCATATTTTATGTTATTTTTATAATTTATGAAAATGTAGAAGAAAAAAAATGTTTCCAAGTGGATTCGGTAATCTGCACGTACGTACGATTACCGTTCTCGATTCTCAATGCGTGATAGGGGTCAAGGTGGATATTTTATTGAAATATAAAAATCATAATTATATTATATATATCATATTTTTTCATCATTACCACCATTAACACCATCCAAAAAAGGTGGTAATAAAAAACAAACAATGTCACTTCGTGGAGACAATAGTCTGCTTAACACACTAACAATATTCTTTTATTTTTTTAAAGTGGATGGAAATGAATAAATAAGGGTTATACCATTAATATAAAAACATATCAGTAAATTAATTATATTTATTTAATCTTATTATTATGGGTATTATATATTTTCAAGAGTAAAATTAAGAAGAAAATATTAAGAATAAGATAACACTTATGTTGGAGACTTAATTTTTTATTGGAAGTACCCTTGAAATTGAAAGGATTAGGCTAACAATGAGTTAAAATGGGATTATTATTTTGCTATATTGTTATATTGAGATTAAAATTTCATATTTTAAATTATTAATTCAAAGGATAAGTGTATCTTTTAAGGGTGGAAGTGGTATCCTTTTATAACGGTAGAAAAAGGGAACTTTTTCGAAACACTCATAGTTTTTCAAAAATTTCATAAAACTATTCAAGTTTCAATGGATAAAAAAGGGGAAAAGTGCATTGTGATGTATTTTGGGTATATAAAGTCTCAAAAAATTATCTCCAAGCATTTTATAGAAATATTATAGTGTTTTCACCATTATGTTTTTACATTTTACTCCTTTACTTTTAAACAAGTTAACCAATTTTTAACTAAGTGATATAATGTTTTATTAAACATATAACGTAACCCATATTTTTGTGTGTGATGGAAATAAATTTATCCTAAATTTAATCCTATTAAATTTATATATATTATAAAATTAAATTTTAAATTAAAATAAAAAATGTTTAGAAAAACTATTTTAGTGAAAAAATGACATTTTACCTATTATGGATTCTTAATTACCCCGAATGGCCCGAAGCCCTTCTTTGTTTATTTATTTTTGACAAAACCCCTTTAAATTGATGGGGTAAACCCTTTAAAGGCCCTTAGTGTTAGATATTACATGCCCCTTAGGTCTTAAGGAAATATTTAGACTATAACCACATGGAACTGTTCCTCCCCGGTTTCTTCATCGTGATGTTATCCCTCCAACTTCACATGTCTTGTTTGGATAGGCTTCCTATGCATTAATAGTCTGGTCATGATGGAAATTACATACACTCCCTTTCATAAATATCATCTTAGCTTCTTCTCTGTTGAATGCACCTCCTCTGAATCCTCATATGGAGTCTCCTCCTTGTAGAGTCTGTCTAGTCATTTAAGCACAATATCTAGTGTCCCGAAGGCCTTGAGGTGGCTTGAAGACCTTGAGATGGCCCGAAGGCCTTGAGGTGGCCCAAGAGCCTTACTATACTAAAGGAATTGAGTGGCCCGAAGGCATTAAATGACCCGAGGCCCAAAACGGTGGCCTGAAAGCTCAAACAGATGAATAGTTTCGGCTGTTACAGTATCGAACAATACCTGCTACAGAAATTCTATAGCTCCTGCTACAGTACCTGCTACAGTACTGCTATACTCATTGAATACCAATTAAATTTGTTTTAATATAATTATTAATGTGTTTATAAATCATATCATATTAATTAATTAAATTAATTAAATTTAATTAATTATAAATTAATTCATTGATATTAATAAAATAATATTTTTTCGTTATTATCATGGTAATTAGCATTAATCCTAACAATCTAAATTTTACACCCTAAACTGAAATTAGACATATTAAATTATATTAACATTATAATACAAAAATATAAGAATAATTTTATCAATTAAATTTATATGTGTATAGAAATTAATCTTAAAGTTAGCACAAGTAATGCATAAAAACTAGTTTCTTTGAAAAAACATATTCTTTACACAAAAGGATTTATGATTTGGATAGATTTAACAATATCATTGATGATAATGAATAAAAAATAGATATTATCATTAAATTAAATAATAAATGAAATTAAAAACTTCATTTAATCATGTTATAATTAATTAAACAAAACCGTTGAATTGTTTTTAATAAAATGCTACAAAGTTTTGTAAAATACTAAACATAGCTTAATAATTTAAAAATATTATTTTAAAATTATATATTATACATTATAATATATAATTTTAGACGTAAAGTTTTAAAAAACCATAAATTTATTCATATAATAAAATAATTTCATAAAAGCGATGACTTTAATAAAATTTTATTTTTTTAATATTTACCTAAAAATTGATTATTTTAGAAAAATATCAAAAATACATCATAAGTTAGTTTAGTTGTGAGGAATTAAAAAATAAGTTTTATTTATCAAATTTAAATTCAAAAATTTGTAATTGATGCTTTTAAAATAAAATATGTAATATAAATAAAACGAATTTAATTGAAAATAATATTTTCAATATTAACGCCTATTAATTCACAGCTAAAATTGCACTAATAGATGGTAAAGAATTATTTATAATGTGTTTTACCTAATCTATAAATTAATGTAGTGTCAAAATTATGAAAACCATTCTATTTTTAAAATTGAATCATTTTTTTGAGAAGTTTATTATAACTTTCAGAAACGTTATTTCCATTAACATAATATAAATACCATTAAATTTTTTCCTTAAAATAAAAAACACTGAGGGTGGTGACTTTATTTTCTTAGAAAAAATACTAGATATAATATGTTTATAGAACAATAATACAAACACTAATTCATGGTGTAGGTTAATTGTAACATAATTAGCACTATACCCTTTATTGATATTAAATGAGTATGTTATTCATTACTCTAGGGGTCTAGGAGGTCGTCGATTCCTACCATCCTCGACAATATTTAGATTAGGGAATTGAATCAGATAATGTCAGAGTTCTCCACACATAAGAAATTGAATTATTAGTGGTTACCTTGGATGAATTCTATCTAATTTCCACATGTTAACTGATTCCTCCATTTTACCTCAATGTTTTAATGCTTGATGACACACTATTCCACATGTAAAGCATCTCTCAGTCCCCTTAAGAAAATTCCCTTGGTGATTCTACCCACATTTTTGACATAGATGAAATTAATTTTTTCCCTTCATTATCTTCATCACCAAATATTTCATAAGACTATATCTTTATCTTCTTTGGTGTGTTTCAAAATTTGATTATATTCACATTGTTAATCATATTTCATGACAAATAACTTTTTATAATCACAAGTATTCTAATTCCATCTTCTATTATGATGGGTTGTTCATTAAGGTCATCTTCATATCATCCCTCGCACCCATGGTTCATTATAGTTCCAACCATTAATAAAATAAAAAGGGTTGACATGACTAGAAAAATATTAATAATATATGGGAATTATAATAATCATAAAAGGAATTCAATGATAAAATGTATTACTCTTTTACATTATCATGTATCCCTATAGTTTATTTATTGCAACCTATATCAATCTTAATTTAACCTAGGTTACATTTAGTTGGGTTATGTTACACTCTTTAACCTAATATCTCAAAGTAATTATAAAATCAATCCTTTATAGTGGTTCATAAAGAGACTTTGATCAACCAAATTATATGCCATGGGAGTGTCAAACCAAGTGTGCAGTAAGGGTCCATTCACCATGCACTTAAATAATGGTTGATATATACTCTACCAACTCTTTTCTGGGTTATTACCCCTATATGAATATATTCTAAAACCATGATCAATTGTAGTATCCAAAAGGGACATATTTCTATAAAAACCATTTACTCAAGACTTTACCAATATTTCAAGATATCATCTTATAATTGGGATTAATAATAGAGTTTTCACTTAGTTTATTTGAAAAAATCCCCAAAATAACAAAAATAATCTCCAAAAATAACTAAACAAATATCCAAAATAATTAAACCCTACTATAATACCAATTATAGTGACCCATGATAAACATAACATAAATAATACAATAATACAATCATTTAAACAATACATCTCACAACAGTTACATAACCTAAAGACCAAATCTTTTAGTTTCTTGGAGATTACATACATAAAAAACTTATTTTAATACATTTGTGAACATTTATCTATAATCATTTTCCCCCAGAACCCTTTCTAGATATCTTACATGATATAATCATCTTCATGACATAATTATTGGAAACTTAAGAAATGGGTGAGCTTAAACACTCAATAGGGGAAAACATATCAAATCAGAAACATGGAGGATAAATTGAATAAGAGAATAAAAAACTTATTAAAATATCATAATACCATATAATATATTTAATAAAAAACATATATTAATATAATATCATAAAAACATTATGAATTAATAAAAAAACATTATTCATATAACATGATATAAAAGTTTGGAATACTTGAAAATTCATAATCATGATAACATGAATTTTCATGGAAATGAAATTCATCTTGAAAAATTCAAAAAACATGATAAAATTTTTGGAGTGTGGTATAAATTTATAAACAATGTGAATTCATATCCTACCTTTAGGAATGTGAAAATTTGTAACAAACATAAGTATAGAAAAACCTGTGTGAGAAAACCTATTATGTACACTATTATGTGAACTAAATCATTATGTCCATGCTTGGAAATGTGAAAAAACACATAATGCCCATGATTTTATGATCAAACTCATAATTTCCATTCATGAATATCCCATGAGTTATAAGATTATGAATTAAAATTTTATATACGCCCCAACCCATCACTATTTATTCATATGTATGCCACTTAAAATAAATCATAATTATAAATTAAATAACCCAATGAAATGAATTATTTTATTAAATATATCACATAATATATGTTTAAGAAATCGTAGGATATAAAAATATAATTTTATAATAGGATCCATAACATAATAACATATTGAAGGTGATTAAAACATGACTCTCTATAAGATAAAATTTGGCGGAAAAAATAACTTGATAATATAAAAGTTTTCAAAAAAATATTTTTAAATATTGTTATAAAAGATGAAGTTTACAAATTAATTTTAAAATATATTTTCTAGAAGGAAATAAGAATAATTTTTAAATAATTATTATTAATATTTCTAAAAAATTATCCTTTAAATTTCATAATGCTTTTAAAAATAAGAAAAGAAAGTACGTTGAAAACGTTTACCTTTAAAGAAAATATTTAATAATATAGACAAAAACGATTTAAATTTATCAAAAAAATTAAGTGAAGATAATTTTAAAAATATTAATTTTAAATGAACCCTTGAAAATACATAAATTTTATCAAAATAAAATTTGAGTGGATGATAAAACCTTTTATTTCGAACATATAGAAAAAGATTTTGAACATTTTAAAATAACCTTATTGAAAACCCACATGATTAAAAAGATATGGAAAACTTTGTTTTAAAATGATTAAAATGGAATACAAGAATAAGAGTGATAAAATAATTTTTTTTTCTAATAGGTAAAGGGGAACATTGGTGGGAAGTAAAAACATGAAAATTGAAGAAAAATCCAATAAAAGATATGGATATTATTTTTAACATATATGAATTTTAAAAAATAATAAAATCATGAAGGAATAATACATTGGTGTGAAAAAATATTTCCTTATAAAATAATATTTAAATAGATCATAATTAATCATAGGATAAAATTATTCATTCTTGAAAGATAATAGTTAAATAATAGGTATTATGCACCAAGGAAAAGATTTGATTCGTAAAAACCTCTTATATATTTAGTAATTTTTGAATCAGAAGTCATTGGAAGATTGAAAAGAATATGTTTTTATAAATCCTAAGAATTAAATAATAGAGTATTCAAAAATAAATTATTGTTAATTATAAACACCATAAAAAATAAATTTTTGTATAATGTTAAAACATGTCTCAATGACTAGAAGTTGAGATGTAAACCCCTTTCCATTTGAGAAGTGAATGGATTGAAATAAAATGTATTAGGGATTGTGATATAAAAAATTTATATCTCATGGATAAGGGTGATATGTGATGAAATAATTCATTTGGGTAGTAGATATATCCCCACAAGATCAATATGTACAAAACATAAAAATGCCTCAATGAAAGTGAACTTGAGACAACAAACCCTTACCTGGTTTACTTGCTTAGTTTATGGCACTCTAAACACCTATAAAACAAAAATAGATAACTTAATATCCTATTTCGTAACCTTAATCATTTATATTAACCTTTTATTATCCTAATTTTAATTCTATATCATTATTACATTAATTATCTATATCATATTATGACAATCGGGTGTTAAAAACTATAATTGTTTTTCTATTGTTTAATAATATTGATATCATTAATCATCATTTGATACCAAGATAATTATTTATATTTAATTTAATATTATTTAATATATAAATTATATTGATTTAAATTTTTTATTCCATTCCATATGTTTTTTGGTTATGTTCTGTGAAAACCGAATTAATAATGACTTATTTCATTAATTTTAGAGAATGTAAATTTTACTTTAATAATAACTTAAATAATTAATATAATATTAAAATAATAATATAATAATAAATTTTTATTTATATATTATAATAATATTAGTTTTTATTTTCCAATATCCATCTACTATTGGATATTAAAGCATTGTTCATGTACGTGGTTAAACCGACCCAAACATGGACATGATTTAACTTGATTGGCGAGTATGGTTAAGGAGGTGTTTCTTTTAAAATAATATTATTATATAAAAATTATATTTATATTATTTGTATTTTATTATTATGGTGTACCATATTTGAATATATTTAGACAATTTATGAAAATCTAGGTGAAGAAAGAAAAATGTTTCATCATGGAGGTGGTAATCATCACATACACATGATTAGATTCCATGTTTCTCAACACATGAGTGGGAGTGAATTTGGATATTTAAAAAAAATGATAATGATAATCATATGTTAAATATCATATTTATACATCATTACCACCCTTAATATTATCCTTTAAAATCAGAAATGAAAAAGAAATGTCATCATTTTGTGGTGGTGGTAGTCCATACAACTCCCTAATAATGTTATTTTGTTTTTATAAGTAGATTGAAATGAATAACTAAGGGTTTAACCATTAATATAAAAAGTATCATTACAAGAATTATATTTAGGTTATAATATTATTATTTTGATAATATAATTGTAAGAGTAAGATTAAGAAGTAAATATTAAGAAGGTAATAACTCTTACGTTGTATACTTGGTTTTTTCCTTTCAAATCCCCTTGAAATTGAAAGGATTAGGATAAAAATGATTGACCAGGTGATTATTTGTGTGGGATAGGGTTATAATAAGAGTAAATTGGAAAATTTTTAAGTATTAATTTTAATTTTAAGTGTATATTTGAAGGGTGTAATTGGTATCATTTTATAATGGGAGAAAAGGGTCAGTTTTTGAAACAGTCATCATCATTCAATAATTCCAAGACACTATTTGAGGTTTAATGTATTAAATATGGTAAAACATGTCATTTGGGGTATTTTTGGTTCTATAATGTCTTAAAAAGTTCTTAAACACCTTTTTTAATCATGTTAGAGGGATTTTAACATTAAGTTTTTATATTCTACTCTTACTTTTAAACTAGGTAACTAGTTATTAAATAAGTGATTTTTTAAGAAATATACAACATAACCCATATAACCAAATTTTGGCGTTATAGAACTAAATTTAAATTATATTTAATAAAATTAAATTTTCAAATATTATAATATTATCCTTTTAAATTATAATATTTAATGTCTAGAAAACCCATTTTAGTGTGAAAATGATATTTTTCCCATTATAGATTATTAATCTTATTTAGTATTTATTACCAATTAAATGAGTGTTAAAATATTTATTTATATATTTTTACATAATATCAGATTAATTATTTAAGTTACTTTAATTTAATTTATTCAATATAAATTTTTTATATCAATAAAAAAATAATTTTAAAATAATTATTTCACTATTCTCGTGCTAATTAGCATGAATCTTACCAATATAAATTTTATACCAAAAATGAAATTAAAAATATTAAATAATATTAAAATTATTATCTGAAATATAAGAAACATTTTATCAAAATAATTTTTTATGTGTTTGGAAATTAGTCTTAACATTAGCACATGTGATGCGTAGAAATCGATTTTTTGGAAAAGATTATTTTTAAGAAAAAAGACTTATGATTAGGTTCGATTTATCGATGACATTAATTCTAATGAACTAAAAATAATTATTCCCATTAAAAGAGTATTTATATAAAAACAACTAAAATAAAAAACCTCATTTCATCTTGTTATAACTAATCAAAAAAACTGTAGAAAAATGGTTTTTATTAAAATGATATATAAATTTTAAAAATGTTGAACATGGGTTAATAATTTAAAAATAGTATTTTAAAATGATTTATTATACTTTATAATATATAATTTTTTAGGTAAAGGTTTCAAAAAAATTCAATGTATTCATATAATAAAATAATTTCATAAAAGTGATGATATTATTAAAATCGATATTTTTTTAATTCACCTAAAAATCAATTATTTTTGAATAATCTCCAAAATACATACTAAGTTACTTTTTTGTGAGGAATTAAAAAATTAAATTTATTTTATCAAATTTAAATTCACAAATTTTAGAATTTACCTTTTTAAAATAAATATATAATATAAATAAAATGGATTTTATTGAAAATAACCACTTCAATATTAACTCATATTAATTATTTACCCTCTAAAGGTAATGATTTTTAATGGTTTAACATATTAGTGTTTATTATAGGTTTATTTTTTTGACATGAAATCCCAAAGGCGGTACATATTTTTATAACTTTGATAATCACCTTTTAATGGTTGAGGGGAAACCGTAAATGCCCTATAAGCCCAGGAGGCATATATATGACTTCATATAGACCCTAAAATCCCTAGAGAACTTAAATCCACAAGAGAAGACCCAATCAACATATATTTTAATTTTTTTTAAACTCCCATTCATAGTAAGGCTATGCAACTCACATTTCCTCATGTAGAAATGGGCATGGGACCTAGTCCTGATGGCGATGCCAGACCCGACCATTCTTCTTGATTTGGTAGCCCTACGAAGCTAGGAGTAGATGCTCTAACCCCATATCGATCTAGACCGATGGAGGGGAATATATTTTTTTCCTTCTGGTTCATTGGGACTACATACTTTCATGACCTACGTCTCTATATGTCATCATCACCATTGAGTGCTACCATCAGATCACACCACTCTCCCTCATCCTATCATCACTGAAGAGCCCGCTGCTGTAGGACCTGTTTATTTCCACTGAAAAGTCCAAAACTCACCTATCGAGACTCCCTTCCTTGCATCCCATTGAAGATGACCCACTTTGAATCCCATAGAATCCTTCTAAGACCACAACCACACCTGAAGGTGATGTTTTACGGTAATAATTTCTTGAGGTGGAGTGACTGAAAGAATCCAATCATCTGAATATATTTTCATTCCTACTAAATCGTGAATTCTAGGATGATTTTAGTAAAAGTTAAATTTGAGGTATTATTTTCACTCTTTCAATCTTTTTTTCATTTATATTGGTTTTATTATCAAGGGGTTATTATATATGAAAATAGATAAGGCGTATAACTAGAAAACTTTTGATGTGTTTGTTCAAGTGATGTGTAGGTTCATGAAATTTATTGAATATTTTAATGTGATTCCGCTAACATGATAATGACAAAACAAGTATCATAAGTGAAAATGTGGGAATCCTTATTGTGTAATCTTGACACTCATGTTTTCTAAAAAGGGTTAGCATACATATAATTAGAGTTAATTTTTTGATGGCACATTGATAAAAGAAATGTGATTCCAAGTTAAATTCTGATTATTTTATACTCATTATCATTTATTATAATCACTTGAAACTATTAAGTAGTGGTTCTTGATAAAATCTGTCTCTTAGATGGGAGTTTATTGTATCTATCAAAGGGGGATATAAATCATTTGGAGAGAATATTTTGGTTAAATCCTCTTTGATATAAATCATAAGAGGTAGAGTAATTTTGAAAAAGAGTCTCCTGAGGTATTTTAATAGGTATTATTTAGAATCACAACTATAATCTCAAGTGGTGTCATCTTTCAATTGGTATCATATCTCAAATTTCATCAACCATAAGTGGAATTAAATAATTATTAGAGAGAATAAATTGAATTAATGACCATACATTATGATGTGAATTTGGGGGAGAAAAATTTCCTTCCCTTGGAATTTGTTATAAATTTTGGGGAGAGGAATTACATTAACTAATAAATGCTATTTGGAATTAAAAAAAGGGGACATTGATATTCCTAAGTGGTTTGGTCGTATTTATTTTTAGTAAGGTTTGTTAATATAATAAATGTAAATATGATATGAAATATATTATGGATTGATGTATCCACACATTGTATGAAAATGAGTATCCATCTGTATTATGTGTAATGAATATTAGAGTTGGATTCTATTTTAATTTCCAAGTCTATATATATGTTGGAAATGGAATAAGAAAAGGTATGTTTCTGCTTAAATATTTATTTAGGAAACTTCATGTAGCAGCTTATAGATCAGATGATTGAAATATCTAGTCTTATTTTTTATTATAGGTGTTAAACTACTTGAGTATTTTCCATAATAGTTTAGGAAGGTTGGAAGTTCTATCTAAGTGAACTACCTGAAGGGGTTATTATTATTAATGTTAAAAGCCTTATAAATGGGAGAATGAAGTTCTAGAGTTGTGGAGAATCCTTAATTTTGCACTTGAGTGTATGAATGGTGAAATAAAAGATGAAAAAAACAATTGGATAATGTTTTTGTCTTACTGAAACTAGAAATATCATGCACGATATTGAAGAACACCGAGAGGATAGTATTTATTTGTCATAGAGTTCATGTGACTAATTCTAATGTTTTTGATATTTTTAATAAAATTTAAAATTTGTTTTGAAGTGTTTATGAGTGGTTAAGAATGTTTATAAATATATTAGAGGAGTTTTGGTTCAAAATAAAGAATATTTAGAAAATCAACCGAGTCAAGTTTCTACGTACATGAAATCTAGCAATGTAGGTGAATCCAT
The DNA here is from genome assembly GCA_963277665.1 of Viscum album. Classification (NCBI taxonomy): domain Eukaryota; kingdom Viridiplantae; phylum Streptophyta; class Magnoliopsida; order Santalales; family Viscaceae; genus Viscum; species Viscum album. The sequence continues at coordinate 1,065,823,279 of OY728162.1, forward strand.
TTATCTAAAATCACCACGTATATAATTTTGTTTTCATATGTGAAGGTCGATGCAGGTGAGTTCAGGGACATAACTAAATATACCAGTTACGCAATTAATGTACCCAAATTCTTCTTTGTATATAAATTTAGACCTGAATATTCGAATTAAGCTCCACATCGATGGATACTTCATAGTCAAACCTATGTATGCACATTCAGACCACATAGGGTAATATACCCACATAACCAATATTCATGTATGAGAATTCCAAACTAGAATTCACATAATGGAATTTTTTATATATATTGGGTGAAATTATATAGATTTCTAAAATTTCTTACACTAAAGAGAAAATGAATTGTGGTGATTCCAAAGTTGTTCATTAAGTTTATAAATTTTACAAACACTGAGGAGGTTGTTTAATCCATGCTTGATATATTTATTTTCAAATCTTTGAGATGTGGGAGAAAAAGATCAAATATGTAGAGAAGTAATAAAATTGTTTATAATACTGAATTTATTTTGATAAATTCCATATTAAATGATAAATAAAATCAGTCGATTCTTATATTGTTAATTCTAGTTCATAACATCACGAGGATAATATTAAAAATGATCTAAGATTTTGAAACGATGTGAAAGTTGATCACCATGGATGAGAAAGAGAAGATCAAGGATGAGTTTTCATTGAAGCTATTAGGATTAAATGAAATGTATAAAAAAGCATATGAAGTGTTATATATTTTATACAGCTATAGAAAATTCTAGTTGTTGATTTCATTTGAGATATTTTGAGATGATCCTACTATAAAAGAATCTTAAAAATTGTTGGAGATGTGAATAGTTGTTTACTTCTATAGAATGGAGAATTTGAGATTAACCTATTTTAATAGGAAAATGATATTGAGGAATAAAGGATGGAGAATTAAAGGCAATTGGAAGGATTTATAATAGTTGTCTCTAGATAAGATAAATGAGAAATAAAAATTTAGGGAACTCTTATAAATTTATAGGAATCAATGATTCATGAGGGAAAAAGAATACCAAGATTGCGGGAGAATCCCATGTATAAAAAAGTAGAGTAGTTGATAAAATCATGGGGCACCAAATCAAATAGATATTTTATATATTTTAAAAATGTAAAATATTATTTTATATAACCTATATTTGAATGAAAAAATATACTAACATAAGAGGAGTTTTAATATAGAGATACCAATATTGGTTGTGTTGTGTGATATTTTTATGAACACTCTTGAAGAAAAAGAAGGGGAATCTAAGCCTATGTTAAAATTGAAGATATTTTGGGTATCATAGCTAAAGTAATAAGAGATTCATATAAAAATCACTATTTAAGAAGTTTGAGAAGAAGAAAAATGATCAATTTCATCCTGTCATGTATGGTTTCATCTTATGCAGTCGAGACAATTAAATAGATAAAGAATTTTTGGGTTTTAAGATCAGAGGAGGTCATTATATGATACAGTTAGGTGAGAATATTCAGTAGAATAAATATGAAGTTTAGATATGGTGGAGACTAATTTTCTTATGGTATTTCTGAATACCTAAAGGCATTCTAACAATATACTATTGAGTTGAAGGAGATAAAATTTCTGGAAGTTGTAACATATATGTTCCTTTTATTGATGAAATACAAAGAAGAAGTATAAAAGTAACCAATTTCATATAATTGTTTTAAATCCATAGACTTGTGTGAATAAGGGTGTGTAGGGAGATCACCATGAATCTCAACAACTATTTTGAGAAGTTATTAAAGAATACCAGTTAGATTCTAACAAGAGGAGTCATGTGAAACACAAGCATTGTAAACAATATGAGAATTGATGATGGTGTAGGAAAAACCACCCAGTGTAATAAATATTAGATTATAGAGGATATTCTTTGATTGAGGTGAATATTAAATCAATTCTAGGAGTATGTCTTTAACCAAAACCTTGTAAAAATATTATGTGTCTCTTTATTGATTTTATTATATTTCATGTAGTAGATGATTTCTAGGTAGCATATATAATAGATCCATATGAATTAACTATAAATAAGAGTTAAATTTCAATGGATATTTAGGATTATTTTTCATTTAGTAAAAACAGACAACACTCGATTCACCACCCCTCAAGTGTCTTCACCAGTCCTATATGGAAGTTCGATATTAATTTCTATGGTAAATCAGTAATTTCTCATATAATTTCATTTTTAAAACTTTATTATTTTTTATCATAACAAACTATGAATCTGTCAATGCATAAACAAATATATTATCATTATTTAATTGGTGATTAATATGAAATAAGATTGATAAAGCCTAATATTTAAAAACATCTACTTTCAACAAAAATGGGTTTTCTATATATTATATGATTTCAATTAAAAGTAAATTTTATTATATTTATAAATTGATTTAGATTAAATGGGTTCCAAATTCAGAATCATTACTTTAAAATTTGGTAAGAGGGAATATTTTATATTTTTATATAAAAAGCAATTACCATGTTAAATAATTAAGAAAGTTAATAAGGGGTAAAAGGAGGTAAATTTCCATGGATAATTTTTTTTAAAACATAATTAACAAAATAACCCTATAAAAAAATTTAGGTTATAAATTCATACCCACATGTCTTACCAAAATCCCTTTTCTTAACCCACATAACTCCCATGTGATTAAATATTTACCCCTCACACAACTTAAGTTTCCAAAGAAATATCCCTATTTTTCACCTATAGAAGGAGATCACTTCAAACCATTCACTCATACCTCTCTAATAAAAATAAAATAATCATGAATTCACACTATTTTTTCTTTTCAATAGTTTTCACAAAGAGTTTTAATGGTTTTAAGATTTTTTTATCAACCTTTAAGATGATACCTTGCAAGAAAGGGTTTTTAATCCGTCCTTTTCATTTTCAATCACTTTTATTTTGTTATAATGTTATTTAAAATTATTTTTCATATAATCCCATTCTTTTTATTACATGTCATTATTATAATTTTAATATATCATTAATTATATATCACTTATTCCCCATCATTATATCCTTTTCCTAATATATTATTATATCTAATTTAGGGTTCTTAACAACTTCTCTACCCTTATTTTTGTAATCATTCAATTTAATTTTATTTTCTATTAAAAACATTATTATGATTCATTGATATAAATTCATTATTATTTCATCAATTATATATCACTATACCCTCTAATTTTACTACCATTATAAGCATTGTAATTCCTAAACAGACATGTAGCTATAAAACACCTTAAATTTTTGGTAACGTAAAGAGTGTGTGGTTTCCTCACAATGACATCCTTTTCTAGATGAAAAAAGTGGATCCAGGCTCTATCATAGATGAACCTAGGGGAAATAACCATGAAAAACATGGGTTTAAACTCAACCTTCACTCATTGTGCATCTAGTGGGCCTAACTATATACCTATTTTAACACTCTTGGTGGATATACCTTGGATGATTCATAGCTCCTTATAAACCATAATGACATATCATTTTAGGTTGAAATTCCTACACCATGAAAGTAATATTAACTAAATCCTTATTATCATTACATTGATAATGGTACTTTCCATTACTTTGTGAATATCACATTATTTCTAATTTTATTATGAGATATTCACCTAGATAGCCTCACCGTTCCATTAATTGGGGAAAGTACTAACATGCTATTTTTTTCTATACAGATGATATCGATTTCTAAGGAAAGTTGATTATATATTGTATTTTTATTCATTTTTATCATATGATTAATGAATTATAATAATTAAGTGATGGTTAGGCCCCATAATTATATAGCCTATCAATGTATCAGCATGTCTGATCAAACAAACTATTTGTGTAATTTTGGGGTATAACTAACATGTTTTAGTACAATGTCTTAGCATGAGGCCTTGTTGGTATGGAATATGTCTTAGAATAAGGCCTTTATGGTAAGATTAACATGTTTTGAATTATACATTATATCATTATGAAATTAGTTATTATTATCAATTAGGTGATCCAAGAATCACTTACATTAGTATTACATCATTTTATATGAATATTAAATACATATAACAACAATACAAGTCCAAGAACTATAAAGGATTAGTTTATTTAGAGACTAGATATATAATTAAATTATTTAATTGAAGATATCCAACATCTATAATGCCCCGACCCCAGTTACCTAGAGTCAGTGCATTATTACATAACATTGGTATGATCACACGGGATCAAATCCCGAAAGACCAATAAGGTTGGTAGCCTTGTAAGTACTAGGTATATACATAAGTTTTACTTTACATTATGAAAAAAAACAACAACATTTTTACCCCATTAAACACACTTATATACCTTATCCTATCCCTACAGGTCGACCATAAAATACTTATTCACATCCTCATAAAAATAAAACATAGAAAGGGGTGAGCTTAGATGCTCAGTAAGGATAAAAATATAGCGGAAATTTTCTTAAATAAGCATAAACATTTAAGGTAATGTATAAGACTAAAACACAAGCCTTTTAAACATAAACTTCAACATAAAATGAAAAATATAAATCAAATAATTCCATTTACTTATTCACATGAATATTCTACTAGTCAAATAATCACAAGTAATATCAAATAGCCAATTTCATAATGATGTAATGCATAATGATAGACTTCAAAACCACAAAGTCAAGGCCTCATGCCAAGACTTCAAATAAGATTTTTCCAAGGCCTTATTCCAAGACACTTTTTTGTCTCGTGAGACATACTGATGCATCGAGGAGCTGTAGTGGGCTCCACCCATCACTTACTAAGTCCAAGGAAATTCCTTATATGAGAAGGTTTAAACATAACATAAACATTCGTATTAAAACTTGCATAAAAAATGTAAATAATTTATCCATAAACCATGAATGGTATAAAAATAACACATCCATAGTCAAACATATCACAAAAACTTAAATAAAATATGTAAGACTCTTATCTTAATAAATCAACTTCAAACAATTTTAAAATCAATCAAAGGACGTTGAAATAGATGAAATGAAAACTGTTTGAAAGAAATACATCTTTCTATTTTGTTACCATCTAAAAGTCAAAAATTATAAAAGAAAACATTTATTTTGGAAATATTATTATAAGCTTGTAAGGTAAGCTTCGAAGGTGTTATAACGAAAGAAAATATCCTCACCCTCTGTATAAGTTAAAAAAACATTCTTACCTTATTTCTTCGAAAAGGTCTTAAAGTACCTAGTTTGGAAAACGATGGAAAGATTCTTTTTGAAACATTCTATAAAAATTAAATCTAGGGTAAAAATTAATTTAACCCATATTGTAGGAAATAGTAAATGTTTTTTCAAATACATTTTTAAGAAACACGTATGTGGATGATAAAGAGGTCCCTGTAGATACTCATGTTTAAACAACCTCGGATAATAAAGAGATTGTAGAGTTAAACCATACCATGTAATTTTACTTGATAGAGGGTAATTTAACCTCTTGTATAATAGTTAAATAATTTTTATTAAATTATACAATAACCATATTCATAAATATGATATAATATAGGATCTTTTAATGTTGTTTTGTTAATAATATTTAAGTAGTATCATCGTTTCAGGTGTTAACTGATTCGTTTTCCATTATATTATTGGTTACATAAGTCTTGTTTGATATGGATAGTATGTATTTTATTCATATACAGAATGATATTAAGTTCTTAAACATTATTTTTAATCATAAAATTAAATTTATTCTTGAATGGTTACAATGGGGAATGAATTTAATCGTGTTCGTAGAGATGGTAATCCGTACGTATGCACGAGCGACAATATCATTATATTAATGGTGAAATCATATATAATTAGATGTTATTTCATATATATATAGAATAATTAAAGTTTTATATTAATTATTTAGATAAGTTATACTCATTAATATACCCATCAAAATAATGAAGTGTTTGAATAATGAACTACACCACGATATGGAGACGGTAAGCCGTACGTACGCAGGTATGGTGACTTGTAATTAATAGGATGGATAGAATAATGAATATGGTTGTTCCATATTTATAATAATATCATAGTATGTATAAGTTACTATAGTTATTATTTTGGTATGGAAACAACAAAGAAAGAGGAAGTGGAAGAAGAAAAGAACTTTGAAAAAAAGGTGGTGAAATTATTACCTCTTCTTCAGGTGTTTCCTTTTGAGTTGATCAAAATGGATCCTTAGGTTGGATTAATGATCAAAGTAAGGCTACTAGGTCAAATTAAGGGTAGTTGGGAGGATATTTGGTCCGGGTTTGGCCGAGCAAAATGGATTTGGATGTGTAATTTTGAGGGAAGGGGAAGTACCCTTTTATAAGAGAGGTGAGAGTCACTTTAGGAAAATCTTGAAATATTATTTTATTATACAATCATATTCAGTTTATAATGGACCCAAAATAATTTATTTCGTTGATAATGTAGGTATGGGTCTAAATCCACTCAAAAAATAGGTTTTAAATAGGTTTAGGTCTCCATATTAACCTTATCTTTTAAATTTAACTCTTAGTTAAATAGTCTGACATTTACCATGTCTCATTGTATTTTTATATTATATGGTTAATAAAAATACTATAAACTAACAATAAAACCCCAAGTGGTTCATTATTAATATATTTAACCTTATACAAGTCCTTTGGCTGAACCTTATATTTTTATGAATATTATATTATTTATTAATATAGTATTTGTTTTAAAAACTCATTTATGTCACTTTCGACACTATTTGGTATTTTGTTTTTGTGAAAGTCATAAAAGCATAATTACTTTGAAAAAAATTCATTAAATCAACCCTACCATGTCGTATTAATCTATTAAATTCGTGGATTTCATCAAAAGTATCAATTTACATTTATTTTTATATTTATAATATCAATTATTTTAATCATTCATTAATAATGTAATTACTACATCATTATGTGTCATAAATAAATTTAATTATTTAATTTCTAAATTTTATAAATAAAATACCATTATGTAGGAAATATTTTTATATTTCCATTTAATATTTAAAGATGAATTTATCTTATGTGTAACCCTATATTAAAAATGGTTTAGTTATTAAACTTTGAATTAAACACTTTTAACTGTTCTTTAAATAAAATAATAATAAATGTCATAATCTAATCTAAGTGGAACAAAAGGATAATATTTTATTCCTAAGGTTGATTATTGTCGAAATACACTTATTAAATAGAATTAATACATTTTTTAGGGTAATAATAATATCATTTTTACCTTTAATTATCGTATTTACTTTTAACCGTGGTAAATAAAAGTTAAAAGTAACTATTCACCAAAAATTATTTCCATCTTATTAAACCACATGTTACATACTGATATCAACTATGTATCTCAGAATTTTAAAATTCAATTCATATAAGTGATTAAAATAAGTTTTATGAAAATTTGCAAATGCTCCTAGAAGGTGGGTAAAAGACGGTAAAAAGTTCAATAAAATTTTATATATCTAATATTATTATAAAATGAATCCATGGATTACATTGAAAATAAATAGGTATTATATATCTATTTTTACCTAATATAAATTTAAATAAAATAACTAATTATTTAAATAAAAATTCGGTTTTAAACAATAACGCAGTGTTTTTCACTATTCATCAGAAATTGAAAGTTTTTAGAAAAATATAAAAAATTCACCCTAAGCTAATTTCGATATTCCAAATTCAAAAACGAAGTCCATTTTGAAGGATAAAATTTATAAAATTTTAAAAGGTGGGTATTACTATTTATAATGGTTAGTTTTATTAGTCATGGTGTGTTAAAACTTCAAGTTGCGTACAACGCAAGCTATTGTATTATTCAAAGGGAAATGTTCAATAGAAGCTTTGGGTGTTACATTCTCCCTTACATAAAATTATTTTTTCCTAATTTTTTTTAGAATATTGTTGCGTAAAATGATTCAGGTGGTTCTTCATCATATGTTCCTTGGGTTCCCACGTTTCCTCTTCCATCTTATAATTTCTCCATAGAACTTTCACCAGACGAGTCATCCGGTTTCTCAACACTTATTCTCTGGTATCAAGAATTTTGATATGCTATTTTCAATAAGACAGGTCGGGTTCTGGTTCTATTTCTTCATAGGTGAGTACATGCGTTGGGTCAAGCATGTATTTTCTCAACAGTGATACATGGAACACTTCATGAAATTTAGAGGGACTTGGCGGTATTGTCAAATGATAAGCAAAAAATCCAATTCGTTCAAGAAATTTGAAAGGTCCGATGTACCTGGGACATAATTTACCCTTCTTAATAAAACTTTTAACAAGATTCCATGGAGATACCTTCAAGAAAACATGATATCCAACTTGAAATTCCAAATACATCCTTCGGTTATCGGTATATCCCTTTTTCCTACTTCAAGCTGCTTTGATGTGGGTTTGAATAATCTTCAACTTTTACATTGTTTCCTTAACATGTTCTGGGCCTACGAGTTTTCTTTCACCAACATCATCCCAACAAGTTGCTGTGCGACATCTCTTTCTATATAACGCTTCATATGGTTCCATCTAAATACTTGAATGGAAGTTATTTTTATAGGAAAATTCTACCAGAGGTAAAGGTTGACCCCACATACCTTGAAATTCAAGTAAACATGATCTCAACATGTCTTCTAAGGTTTGAATAGTCCATTCTGATTGTCCATCAGTTTGAGGGTGGTAGGCAGTGCTCAAATGATGTTCAGTATGCAAGGCCTTCTGACGACTTTTCCAGAATCTTGATGTAAAATGAGGATCATGATCAGAAACAATCGATAGGGGTACTCTAGGAAGTATTACAACTTCATTAATATATAGTCTTTCTATACGTTCAAGTGGTAAATCTTCTCTTATAGCAATAAAATTTGTTGACTTGGTAAGACTATCAACAATGACCCATATTGCATCATTCTTTCTAGGAGTATTTGGTAGTCCTATGACAAAGTCCATCATAACATCATCCCATTTCCACTCAGGTATGGGAAGAGGTTGCATGACTCCTCTATGATGTTGTCTTCCAACTATCATTTATTGACAAACCATACATCTTTACACATAATCAGCAATATCTCTCTTCATGTTTTCCCACCAAAAATGTTCCTTCAAATATCCATACATCTTAGTTCTACCAGGGTGTATAGAGAAATTAGAGCTATGAGCATTATCCAATAATTCCCTTTTTAGATCAGGTATATCGGGAACACAAATTCTCTTCCCAAATTTCAAAATTCCATATTCTTATACGATGTCACTCAATCTCCCATCATTCACAACTTTGATCTTCTTTTGAAACTCCACATAATCAGTCTGAGAACTCTTTATCCTTTTTAGTAACGATGGTTTAGAAACCTTTTGAAAAAGTATTGATTTTTCACCTTCCATGACTATTCCCATATCCATCTTTACTCAATCCATGAAAATAGGATCCCTTTCAACTCTCATCTTGTTCAAAACTACGTGATATTTTCTACTCAAAGCATATTCCACCTTATTTGCCTTTCCCGGGTGGTAGAGTATAGTGGAATCATAATCCTTGAGCAGTTCAAGCCATCGACTTTGCCTCATGTTGAGTTCTTTCTGTGACAAAATATAATTCAAACTCTTGTGTCAATATGTATCTCAAATTTTCCACCATAGAGATAGAGTCTCCATATTTTCATAGCAAATATTATAGTTTCTAAATCAAGATCATGAGTGGGATTGTTTTTATCATGAATTTTTAGCTTTCGTGATGCATATGAAATAACTCTATCATTATGCATACGGACACATCCAAGTCCTTTCTTTGAAGAATCACTATAAATAACAAACTCATCATTCCCCGATGGTAGAGTCAAGATAGGATAATTGAATAATCTTATCTTTAGTTCTTAAAAACATTCTTTGTATTATTTGGTCCAAACAAATTTAACCCCGTTACCTATGAGCTTGGTTAATGGGTTATCCAATCGGGAAAAATTCTGGACGAAATGCCAATAATAACCAGCTAAACCAATAAAAATGTGTACCTTAGTTATACTTGTCAGTTATATCCATTCTTGTATTGCCCTTTTATTTGAAGGATCAACTAAGATTCCATCCTTAGAGACAATGTGGCCAAAAAAATAAATCTCTTGAAGCCATAATTCACACTTGCTAAACTTCCCATATAATTCATTTCTTATAAGAGTCTTTAGAATAATGATCAAGTGATTTTCATGATCTTTGTAGATTTTGGAGTATACCAAGATATCATCAATAAATACCACTACAAAGTTATCAAGATATTACTTGAAAACTATATTCATTAGATCCATGAAAATAGAGGGTGAATTAGTCAGTCCAAAAGGCATTACTGTAACTTTTAATGCCTATACCTTGTATGAAATGATGTCTTTAGAATGTATTCCTTATTCATACACAACTGATGATATCTAGTTCGAAGGTCAATATTTGAAAAATATTGAGCTCCATAAATTTGATCTAATAAATCATCAATGCGAGTTAGGTGATACTTGTTCTGTATTGTTCTAGCATTGATCTCCCTATAGTCAATGCACAACCTCATAGATCCATCTTTCTTCTTAACAAAAAGAACAGGGGATCCCCCTTGAGAAACACTATGACAAATAAATCCCTTTTACTCAATTACTCTAGTTGTTTCCTTAGTTCCACTAATTCCACAGTGTCCATTATATAATGGGTCTTCGATATGGGCCTTGAACTAGGAATTAAATCAATGGAAGACTCGATTTATCATTCTGAAGGATGTCTAGGTAAATATTCTGGAAACACATCAACATATTCTTGTACAATAGGTACATACTCTATTCGATCATTCATTTCCTCACCCATAGTTATTTAATTATCTTACTCCCTAATAATTGAATTTAGTAGAGATACTGGGGGTGGATCTAGATAAGAATCAGTTGGTGACATTTCTACTCTAAAGATATGGTATTCCATATCATCATTGAAAATTGTAACATCCTTCTTAAAATAAATTTTCACATCATAGTCCGAAAACCAATCCACACTGAGGATTATATAAAATTCAATCATGGGTATAATGATGAGATCAGTAGATAAAGAACATATATATTCCCTAATGGAAACTGATTCAAAAAACTTTGATGCAATGATACTTCCCTTAGGAGTTTTGACTAACAACTCCCTTGTTAAATCAAATTGGAAATATCTCATTTTCTGAGAAAACTAGGAAGATATGAAACAATGTGATGATCCAGAATCAAATAAAACATTGGATAAACTTGAGAAAACTATTAAATTATCTGCCACCACATCTTTTGGAGTTTCAACCTCAGTAGTAGAGATCACATAATCTTGGCCTTTCTCCCTTGTCCTTTTATGAGGTAAGTTTCCTTGGAACTTAGGAAATTCATTTGCATAATGCCCTTATTCTCTAAAATTTTATCATTCAACATTGAAAATCTCTTTATTTCTCTTGAAATCATGAGCTTGGTGGCCTTTTTTACAACACTTGTAACATACTTTCATTCCCTTCAGGAAAGTACCAGAGTGTTTCTTCCCACATTTACTGCAGGATGGATACTCAACTTTTCCCTTCTTCCCATTATTTCCATTTCCAAAGTGTTTAGTAGATCCATTCTTCTCTTGATTTTCTTTAAAGTCATAATACTTAGAGTATTACTTTTCTATCTTGATAGCACATGAGACAATATATTTGTATGATGAGAAGGATTGTGAGAATAATGCTCGATGGAGAAATGGTTTTAAACCATCAAATAATTGATCAATCTTACTCCTTGGGTTACGTATATAATCTTCTGCATGCCTTTCTAACCTTGTAAAGTTAGACTCATACATTGCGACATTCTTATCCTCCTTTTGCCTCAGACTTAAAAATTGTCCTTCCATATCTGCTCAATGGTCACGAGGAAAGTATTTTTCTAAGAAAATATCTTTAAACTCCCTCCATTACATATTTGATACTTCTTCATCCTCATTTTTGTTTTGAATTAATGACCACCATTGATCTGCACCTCCTATGAGGCGATAAAATGCCATGACAACTTTTTCCCTTTTGCTACTCCCAAAAGCATGAAATATTTTCTCTAAGAAACTTATCCATTGCTCAGATGCAAATGGATTTGTAGTCCCATTAAACATTGGTGTTTGTTTCCTCATGAATCGGTCTAACATTGATCCTCTGTGATGTGGATCAGGGTGCTCCATACAGGTACGGTTATTATTCATAACCTGAGTGAGTTGTCCTACTATGGTGATAAGATGATCAACACTAGTTGCATCACCATCTCCACTATAATTATCTTGAGTAGGAGGGAAATCCCTACACGAATTATGTGCGTTGATATGGTTTAAATTCCTTCCACTAGGCACAATTTCTAAACAATGTCATACACTAGATTAGTTTATGAATCACAATACATAATTCCAAACTTGTAAAACACTTAACATAAATTGAACAGTTTATGGATATAATACATATTCATAAAAATGATTTATGTGAGTAGGTATATACTCATAAATCCTTCATAATTGTTTGTAAAGAAAATTTGAATTATCCTAAGCATATCCCTAGGAGTGTCGTAACCTAGAGTGTAGCAAGACCCATTGTCATGTACCAGGATACCCCGGGTCAAGCCCGAAACTCCTTGTCGGAGTTTTCACTTCTAGATACATCTGTGCCCGAGCCGCCTCTACCTGCTCATATCCAGACATGGATGTATTGCTTGGGAAACTCAAAAAATCTCAACATTACCAAAATTCTAGTAAGTTCTTCTATACTAATCCTTAAAGTCTATCTTAGGGTAATGTTCTATAATCAAAGTTTTTCTAAATCTAGTTTCCAAGGTTTGTACTAAAATTCCTCTGATACCAACTATAACGCCCTGAACCCAGTTACCCAGAGTCGGTGCATTATTACATGACATTGGTATGATAATAAGGGTTCAAATCCCGAAATACTGATCAGTTTAGTAGCCTTGGAAGTACTAGATACATACATAAGTTTTACATTAAATCATGAAATAAAAACAACAATAACATTTTTTCCCCTTTGAACACACTTATATCCCTTATTCTATCTTTATAGGTCAACAATAAAAAACTTCTTCACATCCTGGGAAAAATAAAACATAGAAAGGTGTGAGCTCAGATGCTCAGTAAGGATAACAATATAGAGAAAACATTCTTAAATAAGCATAAAAATTTAAGGAAATGTATATAACTAAAACAGAAGCCTTTTAAACTCAAACTTCATCATAAAATGGAAAAGATAAATCAAATAATTCCATTTACTTATTCACATGGATATTATACTAGTTGAATAATCAAATGTAATATCAAATAGCCAATTTCATAATGATAGAATCCATAATGGCAGACTTCATAACCACATAGTCAAGGCCTCGTGCCAAGACTAAAAATAATATTTTTTTCAAGGCATTGTTCCAAGACACTAGTTTATCTCATGAGACCTACCGATGCATTGAGGAGCTATAGCGGGCTCCACCTGTCACTTACTAAGTCCAATGCATTCCTTATATGAAAAGGCTTAAACATAACATAAACATTCGTATTAAAACTAGCATACAAAATGTTAATAATTTATCCATAAACCATGAATGGTATAAAAATAATACATCCATAGTTAAACATATCCCAAACCTTAAATATAATATAAAATATTTTTATCATAATAAATCAAATTCAAACAATTTTAAAATCCATCAAATGATATTGACATAGATGAAATGAAAACTATTTGAAAGAAATACCTATTTCTATTTTGAAACCATTTAAAAGTCACATAATTATAAAACAAAACATTTATTTTGTAAATATTCTTATAATATTGCAAGGTAAGATTCTAAGGTGTTATAACGCTTGAAAATATCCACACCCTCCTTATAAGTTAAAAAAACATTCTTACCTTATTTCATCGAAAATGTCTTAAAGTACCTTTTTTAGAAAATGATGGAAAGATTCCTTTCGAATTTTTTTTATAAAAATTAAAACAAGGGTATAAATGACTTTAATAAATATTGTAGGAAATAGTAAAAATGTTTTGGAATACATTTTTAAGAAACACATATGTGGATGATAAAGAGGTCTCAGTAGATACTCACGTATAAACAACCTCGGATAATGAAGAGATTGTAGAATTAACGCTTACCTTATAATTTTCCTTGATCGAGGGTACTTTAACCGCCCATATAATAGTAAAATAATTTTTATTAAATTATAAAACAACTAGATACAAAAATATGATATCATATATGATCTTCTAATATTGATTTGTTAATAATATTTCCATAGTATCATCATTTCGTGTGTTAACTGATTCATTTTACTTTATATTCTTGGTTATATAAGTCATGTTTGATATGAATAGGATGAATTTTATTTATATTTAGAATAATATTAAGTTCTTAAATATTATTTTTAATCATAAAATGAAAATTATTCTTGAATGGTTATGGTGGGGAATTAATTTCATCTCGTTCGTGGAGACAGTAAACCGTACGTACGCACGAGTGAAAATATCATTATATTGATGGTGAAATCATATGTAAATGGATGGTATATCATTTATAAATAATAATTAACATTTAATATTTATTATTTAGATTAGTTATACTCATTATTATACCCATTCAAATAATGAAGTGTTTGAATAATGAACTACACCACGACGTGGAGACAGTAAGTCGTACATACGCACGTATGGTGACTTGTCATTCATAGGATGGAAAAAATAATTAATATGGTTGTACTATATTTATAAAAACATAAAAGTATGTATAAGTTACTGGAGTTATTATTTTTTTATGGAAACAACAAAGAAAGAGGGAGTGGAAGTAGAAAAGAACATTGAAAAAAAGGTGGTGAAATTATTACATCTTCTTCAGGTGTTTCATTTTGAGTTGATCAAATAGGCTCTTTAGGTTGGATTTATGGTCAAATTAAGGCCACTAGGTATAATTGAGGGTAGTTGGGAGGATATTTTGGCAGGTTTTGGCTGATCCAAATGGTTTTTTGAGGTGTGATTTTGATAGAAGGGGAAGTACCTTTTTATAAGAGAGGTGAGGGTCACTTTAGGAAAATATTGAAATATCATTTTATTATACAATAATATTCGGTTTATAAGGGCTCTAAAATAATTTATTTGTAGGATAATGTGGTTATGGGTCGAAAAGATCTCAAAAATAGGTTTTATATGGGTTTAGGTCACTATATTAACCTTATCTTTTAGATTTAACTCTTAGTGAAATAGTTTGACATTTACTATGTCTCTTTGTATTTTTATATTATATGGTTAATAAACGTACTATAAACTTCCAAGACAACCCAAAGTGGTTCATTATTGATATATTTAACCTTATATAAGTCATTTGTATTAACCTTAAAATTTTATTAATATTATATTATTTAATAATATAGTATTTGTTTTAAAAACTCATTTATGTCAATTTTGACACTATTTGGTATTTTGTTTTTGTGAATTTCATAACAACATGATTACTTAAAAAAAAATTCATTTAATTAACCCTAACATGTCATATTAATCTAGGAAATTATTTTATTGCATAAAAAGTATCAATTCTCATTTACTTTTATATTTATAATATCAATTATTTTAATCATTCATTAATAAGGTAATTACTGCGTCATCATTGTTTCATAAATAAATTTAATTATTTAATGTCTAAAAATTATAAATAAAATACCATTATGTAGGAAATATTTTTATATTTATAATGAATATTTATAGTCGAATTTATCTTATGTGTAACCCTATATTAAAAATGTTTTAGTTATTACACTTTGAATTTAACACTTTTATGTGTTCTTTAAATAAAATAAGACAAAATGTCATAATCTAATCCAAGTGGACCAAAAAGATCATATTTTATTAATAATGTTTATTTGGTCAAAATAAACTTATCCAATAGAATTAGGACATGTGTTAGGGTAATAATAATATCATTTTTACCTTTAATTACCCTATTTGCTTTTAATTGTGGTAAATAAAAGTTAAAAGTTACTATTCAACAAAAACTATTTTAATCTTATTGAACCAAATTTTACATATTGACATTAATCATGTCTGTAGGATTTTTGAAATTCAATTCACATAAGCAGTAATATTAAGTTTCAAATTTGCAAATGCTTCTAGAAGGTGGGTAAAAGACGGTAAAAAGTTCAATAAAATTTTATATATCTAATATTATTATAAAATGACTCCATGAATTACATTGAACATAAATAGGTATTATGTGTCTATTTTTAACTAATATAAATTTAAATAAAATAACTAATTGTTTAAATAAAAAGTCGTTTTTATACAATAACGTAGTGTTCTTCACTATTCATCAAAAATTGAAAGTTTTCGGAAAAATAAAAAAAATCACCCTAAGCTAATTTCGATATTCCGAATTCAAAAATGAAGTCCATTTTGCAAAATAAAATTTATAAAATTTCAGAAAGTGGCTATTACTATTCATAATGGCTAGTTTTATTGGTCGTGGTGCGTTAAAACTCCAAGTTGCATACAACGCAAGCTATTATATTATTCAAAGGGAAACATACCGTAGAAGCTTGGGGTGTAATCACATCTCTCACAAATTTCTTATAAAATAACCCCATTATTAGATATTTCCTACTTAAAACCTTCCTTTATAACATATGTATAAAGAAACATAATAATGGGTGAGCACAAATACTCAGTAAGGGTAAATGTGGGAGATATCAATTGATGATTATAAGTAAGCATAAGATAATCTTAAGGGTATGAAAACATGATTAAAAATTATGAGATCATATCCAAAAATTTATAAAACATAATACAAGAGTCTATGAATAAGGATTTATCATAATAAAATACATTATTCATAAGAGTGTCAAATCATCCATAATAAATAATGATCTATGAGAGCATATCATAAGCATTAGAGATAAGTTTTTGGTATAAAAGTGTGTCATAAATAGAATCATAGAAATAAAAGTTCAAGGATTATAACCATCTAATTCATCACGTAGTAGTATTTATATAACCATCCAAGTACTTTCTTCAGTTTAGGCTAACCATCTGTATACCCTCTTTGGCTTAGGCTAATCACTTGTGTACCCTCTTAAGAATAAGATAATTACCCATGTAACCACTTTAGATTGTGAAAACCACCCACGTACCCTTTGAGATCATGAGATATAAAACATTAACCAATACATTGGAGCAATATAAAAAACCATCTCATCACATAATAATAAATAACTAATATTTATTCCATAAGAGCATAAGATAATTCATCATTAATTCATAGTTTAAATTACCCATGAAAAAATAAGATTCATGAATCATCATTAAAACATCATCATAATAAGACATGTAAATAAAATAATTATATGTTTTCACAAGATTATATCCCCAAGGAAGAAAAAAATCCTCTATCTTGACATATATGAATAATAAATTTATAAAAGAATTAGAAAAATACTTATAAAATAAGAATAAATATAATTTGTTATTTGTAACTGTTAAAACCCATAAATTGATAAAAAATGTGAATAAAATTTTATTTGAAAACACATGGAAACTTTTAAAGGAATATTGAAAATTAATAATGATATTCATGGAAGTAAAATGAGGTTGGTCCATAAACGTCAAACAAATATTTCTTTTTTCGTACTTTTTTACAAAGTTAAAAGTGAGTTATACAGAAAATGATTTAAAATATTACTTTTAGTTATTTCTAAATAAATTATAAGTAATTAAAAAATATTATAAATAATTTAAAATTATATAATAACTTCCATAAAACAATTTTGAATAACAGAAGATTCTCGACCAAAAAGCATAAATAAGGATGACTTTTCTTAAGAAATTGTTTCATTATTTTTGAGGAAAGAAGAGGGAAATATGGTAATAATAATTAGAAAATATAAAATAACACGGGAAAAGAAAATAGTTTTTTTAAATAAATAAAACATTTTTTTCCAACAATTGAATCTGAAACATAGACAATCCTGATAAAAAGTGAAATTATAACATAAACTCTTACCTCAAGTGTCAAATTTCTTCACATGAACTATAATATCCCATATAAAAAATTTATACTTATAATATGTGTTTAAAATATCCATAATCATACTTATATTACTATATATCATTATTTTATAAATTCCCAATTACCCATTTATTAAAAATTCTTCATTAAAATTAGTATTTGGGTGTCAACTATTCTATTATCCACAAATGATTTGGTTTAGAGTTTATGATCCTTGAGCCATGTTAATGGTCTAATCATATCGATAATATTCATAATTTAATTAATATTATACTTATTCTTTATATACACTTTTATAATTAGTTATGTAAGGTGGTGATGAAAAATGAATTATGTCACTTCAAGGAGGCGATAGTCTGCACGTACGCAAGGGTGATGTTTTCAATTTTAAATGGATAAAAAATGGAAGGAAAAAAATTATATATCTTTAAAAAATAATAATTATATGATAAATATCATATATATTCATTAAATACATATATATAACCACCCATGTGAGGTGATTTTGAAAACAATATGCATCACTTCATAGAGGTGATATTCTGTACATACAGATGAGCAAAGTTTTCATTTTAAATTGGATGTAAAGGAAGTGGAAAATATTATTTTCATAAAAATAATAATGTTCTAGTATAGGATATATACTTATTTTATTATATTAGTATCTTTATAATAGGTTTAAATGAGGTAGAAGAAGAAATAAACTTGAAATAAGTTTTCTAGTATTTATACCTCCTCCTTGGATATCTTCTATTCGTATACAACTCATGTCTTCTAGGATTGGTATTTTGTTGAGGCTTGAAACTATATGTTTTTAGAATGAGATTTTGGAAGTTATTTTTGTAGATATTTTCCAATATAAGGTGCTCAATGTGTGTGAATAAGTTACCAGAGGAGGTTACCTTTTATAAGTGAGAGGAGTGAAACCCTTGTAAATACCCTTAACATTAAAATAATATAAAGTATCTACAATGAGAAAGTGTAACTAAATAAGGACAATTTATAATATATGGTTATTTAAATTCCAAATCCACTCAAATAGTCTGATAAAGATATGATTTTTGTGACATTGGAAACTTTATCCCTTAGTTTAACCCATTTTAACCTTTACTCTGATAACAAAACTTTATACCATGGTAAATAATTTTTATTCAAAAAAATGAAATTGAACTTATAAAAATATTTACATGATGTTTAAAAATATTTAATACTTTTTACCTTATTAAATTTCTAAATGTGTCATAAATTAATTAAAATATATCTACACAAAACATGTAAATTCCATTTTACAAAAAATGAATCTTTAAGAATAAAAAATATTTTATTCTCATTCCATGCCTAATAACAACCATTAGATGAATGGTAATTTATTTTATTGAATATATTGTCTTAAAATTTCATTAAAATCAATGATAAATAGTTATTATTTTAACTTATTAATAAAAAATATATTATTCACATAAAAAACAATTTTCTGAAAAATACCATTATTTGCATTTAAATGGGCTGATCTTCATTTATAACCAATGGGTAATAAATATATGAATGTTCATTAATTTTTATGTTTTTATAAAAAAAATTATTCCATATTTTAGGACTCAAAATATCAAAAATAATCTTTTAAATAAAAATATATATAAAAAAACATTTCAAATAAAACATTTCCATTTATTAAAGAATTATTAAACTAGTATTACTTACAATTAATGAACCATTTTATTTATATCATTATTTTATTTTATTAATTATTAATTAAATATATCAATTAATTTTATTGATATTATTCCCCATAAGTTTTAAATTTAACAAAAATTCATAATTCAATAAAAGAGTTCCAAAACAGTTTCTCAAGAATTATTGGTATTTCCTTAAGTGAATTTTACCCTTATTAAAAAGACATATATTTTTACCAATTTCATATAAATATGTATTAATTTATTTCATTTTATATCTTAATAATTCATTATTCACTTATTTTTTGTGTTTTGTACATCACAAGCAATCAAACACATCAAAATTATTTAAGACAAAATATTATAAAATCTATGGGTGTTATGGTTTATGTGATTACTTATATTGTTACGTTATCCATGGGTATATTATGATCACTTATAGTATCATTAAATTTATATGTTTATATTATATTATTTATGATTTTATTGTTCTATAAAATCTTTCGATGTACACTACCCCTTACTGAGCATTTGAGATCAACCTTTTATGTATAATTTCTTTTTTCCCCAAGAACCCTTAAAGAATACTAGGTATGAAATATAGAATTTCAAGGGTAAATAATAATTTTTTTATGTTTAATGTATTGTAACTTAATATTTAAATTTAATGTAATTTTCATTTATATATCTAGTCTCCTGAGATAGCTAAATTATTGGATCCTATGTATTTTTATCTTTTTACTTTGTGCCAATGTGATACAATAACTAGCAGATTTGGGGTACAAGAGTTTGGATTTTACAATGTGATATATAAATAATATATTTTTTGGTTCAACAAGGAGATTATATAGCTACATTAATAGTGGGGATAATCAAATCGATCATGGGTGTATGATCCTCATGTTGGAAGCATCATGGATGTAGTGAAACTTGTTCGAGGACGGTCAGGATAGAACTTGGATGTCGGTGAGTAGATAAATCCAATTTATCTATTTCCTTAATGAATAAAATATTTGGGATTCATATTTTTTTTTAATGGATCCTATATTTTTTTCATCGGGATCATAACTAAATTTGGTGTAATTTGATAGTGAGTTAAATTAAAAATTAGTTGATACCCATGGAGGGTTTATAAGTCTGGATTTTTTCATCCAGGGGTATAATCATGGAATTACACTGATTTTAGTGTTTGAAATTTAGTGTGGTATTTGGATGATTCTATGTTGCCTCTAAAAATTTATGTATCATGATTGTGTGATTTGGAGATACGTTAGAAGGTGAGGTCGATCATTTTTAGGGAAATTTAGTCAAATAACGGCAGAACATTGTTGTTGTGTGGAATTAGATGTGATCAAGTTGAAATCATATTGGGTTCACTATTTAGGATGTGGATGATGTGTTTTGGGGATTAAAATAGGAATTTTTTAGTGTATATGGGTTTATTTCAGGGATAATTAAGTTGCATCTCTCATGGTTTAGAATTGATAATGAAGAGTGATTTTAGATTCTAAAAAATGGAAGGGAAGTTGAGAAATTAACCCGAGTTCTTATTGGGGATGATAATCCTTATATTGGGGAGTTTTCAATGAATTAAAAATATATGGGTTATTTATTTCAAGGTAAATTTGATTTTTTTTTGTCTCGGTGTGGAGGAAATTTTGAGAATTGGGCTTTGAATTCAGATTCTGAGGGCTAGAACAACTATAAGAGGTGTTTTTAAGTGATTTAATTTTTTAGGGTATATTTCAGGCGAGGTGGTAAGTTTGGAGATTAATTATGGTGGAATTGAAGTTACAATATAATATTTTAAAACATGGATTTTTAGGTATGGGGTATGACTAATGTAAGTCATAATCTATGATTAATCATATGTTTGTAGATCTTAAGTAGTTTATAAGTTATAACTTCCAAACTAATCATCCATGGAAAATATATTTTCTAATTAATAGTTGTAACTAACAAAAGGATATAATATAGAGGTTTAGTTTTTGATTTAATACAAAGTTGGTGTAGTGGCATATCCAATTTTAGGAGTAAATATTAGGGATGTAGATCTTTTATATAAGGTAAAATATTATGTATTGGAAGTTTTACAAAGGAAAATATATTATGAAAGAGTAATGTTGGGATACATGAGAGTAACTTTTTAGTAAAGGAAATATATAATATTATGTTCCCTAATATGTAAAGGTCACTATGTTGTGATGCATAAAGGTACCATAAATATGTAATGTCCTTCCCCTTTTTAGAAAAATGGGTATGTTTATGGAGTCACCCCATGATACATAAGGGTTTTCCCCTTAATATTTAAGAGTAAAACTCCTAAATAAGGGTCCTTCTATTTGAAAAATTAGAAAATTCCTATATATAGAGGTCATCTCCCTGATGCATAAGGATTCTCGGTAGTTAAATTTGGGTAATTATGGAATATCCCTAATATGTGTAAGTGTTACTCAGTTTATAGGTAGATTTTAAATGGTGTATTTTGGAACTTGTGTAATGGTTGTTTCGAAATATTTATAGAGATGTTTTGAAAGATTATTTATGGAAGGAGATATTAATTGGGAGTTTTTGAAGATGATTTTTTTTAATAAATGGTGTTTTAGAAGGATGATTTCAAGTGTAATATGAAACTTAGAAATTTAAAAATAGACTTTGAAATATTCGGCTAAGCATAGAAGCGACATGTGATATGTAAGGGTAATTTTTTAAAATGTAAGGGTCAGAATATGGAAATGTTGTGGGATACTCTATTATATATAAGGGTTAAATATCTAATATATAAGGTTCTTTCATTCCATAAAGGATTATATATAAGGGTATCTATGTTTCTAAAATTTGATGGGTGATATTTAAGTGTTTTATATGTAAGGTTTCCCATACTTAATGGAACTAGAGTTTTGAAAAAAATATGTTTGATGAGATTTGTCCAGATTTTCTAAAATAAGAATAAATTTTTTAAATTAAATAAAAACTTTTTTTATTACATTTTAAACCAGAAGGAAGTGAATTCACCCCAAGAACTCCCACTCATTACTATATTCATCCCCAAGGTAGATCTTCATCGATTCATATCATATATTAATGAAATTTTTCATAGGGAGAAAACTCAGATAAAGTTTACTTCTCTTGGATGTTTATTCATGATTTATCTCACAATTTTATTATTTATTTTTTACTCTGACCTAAATTATGAATTTTTTTATATTATCTTATTTTTTCAGATCATAGCTATATTGGATAAATTTTTCTTGATATGTATAATTCTGTTAAATTTGAATGAGGTAGGTGGCCTTAAAATTCTTTATTCAGTTGATCATTTAGTTTGTTTTGGGTTTTTATGCTATCACTAAAAGTATTGTTATCTTGTTTTATAACTTGTATGATCTATAACTATAGATTGTAATGGGATCATGTTAGCCTAATTGTTAACAAGAACCATATATCTTATTAAACGGTTCATTTGGGGTGCCTTCATAAAACCAGTGTTTATGTCCCTTTTTATGGATCATTTGGTGGAATGAATTGTATTTTCAAGGAAAATGGGTTTTTTAAATAGTTATTTAAAAAGGGGATTTTTTAATACTGGATTTCAAAGGAAATGGTTTAAAATTAAATTTAAAGGTGAATTTAATTATTTTAGGTTATTGTTTGGAAATTTTATTTCAAAACAAATGTGGGGTCTTCCAAAGAACAATTTTATATAGTTTTTCTCTGAGAGACTATTGTGAGGAATGATGGCTTGTGATTTATTTTATAAATGGGTTATAAAGAGGATTTAGACTTCATTAATAATGGTAATCTAGAAGGTATTTGTTGGATTTTTTTTCTATAGTTTACCTCATATTGGAAATAAACTATTTCCTAATGATTTAATGCTTATTTTGATTATTTATTATGATTTCCTAGTACTTTTTTCTTATTGAATGTTTATGGATGGTAGTTTAATAATATTTTTCCATGTTATGGAATTTATATATGGTTTTATGGACTATTAATCAAGATGGTTCATGAGTTGATTAATAGTGTGTTTTTTGTATCAATGTGATTGGGTGGGTCTTTATTGATGTATGAACACATTATGGGGTTGGGTTGGGTAAAATAACATTGGTTTGATAGAATTGAATCTATTTATATAAAGTGAGGTAGAGTTTTCCTCTTGGGAAGATTTGGCCTATAATGAAACGACGAAGCATGATTTAGGAATGAATAACCTAAAGGTCTAGAATATGGGTTTAGATGGTAAATCCTTTAATTTTTAAGGTTTTTTTATAATAAAGTGGTTTATTTGGTCAAATAAGATATTTTGGTAAGGTAGTGTCCAAGGGGTTATCATTGGGGTACTTTTATGCTTGGGGTGGTCTATTGGACTAGAGTTGGCTTGATTATGCTGCATATTTATCTTGTTCTTGATTCTGTGTGATATGATGAAAATGGTATTTGTGATCCCATGCTGAGTGATAGTATATTGGAGTTTTGATATGATATGATTACCCACACTGATTGATAGGGTATTTGTTGAGATGATATGTGGGACAACACACTAAATGATAGGGTGGTTATTGAGAAAAGACGTAATCCCTCACCTTCATTGATAGGGTGGTGGTTAATATAAAATATTGGAATCCAAAATGTATGATAGGGTGATTTATATATGATATATGGTAGTTTAAAGTCACTTTCATGGGTTCTCTCAAATGATATGTGGTTTTTTACATACTTATGTACAACAAAGTGGCTGACCAAGGTCATTCTATAAAGAGGAATTATTTAAAATAACATATTAAAGATATTTTGAAAATAAATTAAATTAAACACACTATTTAATGGTATGGGTGGATTTAACATGTATACAACTGGAGTAAGTATGTTAGAATAAATTCCATTTTTTCTTTTCAAAGTTTGATTGATAAAATTATATGAGAATATTTTTTTAAAATATTTTTTAGAAGTTGTAATTTATCTTACTCTAGATATTCACTCATAATTATCATTTAAATTATCATCCACTTAATTATAATTCCTTAATTTTTTAACCCCATTCACTCTGAGAAATTACCTTAACCACAAAGATGAAATGAATTAAACCCTAGGCTAGCTTCAGAATATGTAATTGTATCACCCTACATTGATTATTTTTCCAAGGATAGCATATGGTCAACGTTGAATTTGAAATAATTTACATACTATAATTAACGATTAATTTAATTTAGGTATTATATTTGAAATCTACAAATTGATGTCTTGTTGTTTTGTTTTACCGATTACAATCATGCTCTAATAATTCACACGAACTCGTGAATTTTGTGTTAATTATTCAATTTAATTATTAGTTTATTTTATGTTAAAAACTAAATTCCGATATCATATTAATTGGATTATAGTATCTAATTTATTAAAAAAAATAAGTGAATAAGGTGATAAATAGATCTATTATTAATAAAAACAACTCTTCTATGGTTGGAGTAGTCACTGTTGAAAAGTTTTGCAAGTGAAACAACTTACAAAGGGTATAACCCATTATCATTTATACTCTTGATTTATAGTAAAAAAAATTAAATTAATTAATAATTAAAATTAAAATAACATAATTAATTGAAGATAAATAGAGAGTTTATTGTAAGAACAAAAACGTTACAACAAAGAAGAGGAGAGGAAGAGCATTTTGTAGGAGATCTTAGTTTGAGAGAGTACATCATATAATAGTGTATTAAAATTTAGAGTAACCAATTATACATTTATATAAGTACACTAATTCATTTCCTACCATCTCTAAATAATAAAAACACACATTTATATAGTGGAGGGGAGGCTTGAGTTTCAATACTTTACAAGTGTGAATGGGAAATTTGGACAAATATTTTAATCTAAATTTCACAGGCTTTTTGACCTCCAAAATTCATGAAGTATCAATACTTCAAGAAGTATTATTTTTAATTAATTGGTTCCTCAATCAAGTTTCCAAATTTTCGCCCAATAAAATACCATATTTAGAATATATGTTCCAAATGGTGATGTGGTTTCTAATATGATGATTTTATTCTAGATTTTAATTCATGACCCATTTACTAAAATAAAATGAATGATTCATCTTATATGATCTAAATAAAAGTTTTACCCCATTAGTTTAATAATTATTTCACAAAATGTGAAGTTAAAATAATCCATAGAAAAATATTTATGGATAAAATACTAAAGTTCACTTTAAAGGGTCAAAAATATAATATTCAGAAAATTTTCAAATGAATGATATAATATTAAATATTCTATAAATAAACATCTTTATCATAATGTGAGGAAATTCTCTAATTTTATATCAATAAATTATTTAATTAAAATGTTCTTTATCAACTCCCTCAAACTTACCCTTTTTAACTCCTAGAAAATGTAACATGTCATATATCCTAGAAAATTATGACAAGATATTAATGTTCATATTCCTCAACCCACAATGGAAATATAGAAAAAGTAATAATATCATAAATATTAAATATAAATAAATTTGAGATTCATTTTCTAAAAAATTGTATAAAAATATATATAATGAGATCAATGAAACTACTCATAGTGAAAAAAGTTTTGGGGCTACCATGCCACTAATTTCTAATATGTGTATGTGTCAACCATTTCAAGATCATATCTCCACCCTTTATTCAGTATTTTTAGGTCATGTAAAAAATAATTCTTATATATTTTAATTCAACCAACTTATTCTAAATTCATTTTCAATCACATTTAACGATTCTCTCGTTTAACCTTTCCCGAAAGTCAAACCATAAACTCCTAAGCTAGATATCCCCATGTGTTTGGATACACATTTCATCACTCCTCTATTTACTATGATAATATTGTATATTTTTTGAGGGAATACAACTATTGGATATCAATTACACACAAATATTTCAATTATTTACATTAATGAAACTGATCATAAGAGAAAAGAATGTACGGATCAACCATTGATATAAGATGAAAAAATATTACTTAACTTGGATATACCTTCAATTGAGTATGAAAAATTTCAAAAATCATGGTTTCATGAAATGATGTGTGGAGAAATGAATTACACAATTTACCATGAAAAAATATCACAATGAATGGTGTCATAATCTAAATTTTTTTGTAATGACACAACCAATCATATCATTGAAGACTTCTATTTTTATAAAAATAATCCCTTAATGATGAGATATTACTTATACTTATCATGATCCTACATGAAACTCCATTTTTTGAATCATTATATCATGATACACTTTTGATATTTCCTTGTCAATCCTTCAGTTCTCATATGATGACAATTGAATCTCATTATGATCTTGAATTTGCAGGTTCCTTTGATCCCCATCTTGGTCTAAATCGATATTTCATTTTTATAGCCTAATATGATCGACGCTAGACCACCATGGTAAGATAAAAGGATTTCCCAAAAAATGATCATGAAAGGGGAAATACCAGTGGGAGTTTTTAGTGTTGTCATAAAATCCCACAGAACACAATCCAAGTGATTTACCCAGTCCTTCCTATTTGGTCGCACCAGTTGCTCCCACATCTGCTTCAACTCACGATTTTAAAATTTGTCATGAAAATTTGTTTGAGGATGGAATAGTGTTTATTTTTTTTGTCACCCCATACTTTAAAATAAATGAATCCAAATTTATGTTGTAAACCCGTGTCCTTTGGTCACTGATTATAGCCTTTAGTACTCAAAACCAGTAGAAAATTGGAGCCTTATAAAAATACACTAAAACATGAGATTCATTAATCTTGGTGGACATGGTCTCCACCTATTTACTAACATAGTAAATATAGAAAATAATTTACAAGAAACCAAATTATCTTAGAAAAAGACCCATAAAATAAATTCCTCATACATAAAAAATATCATAAAAATAATATGGTCTATTGGGGAATCTTGTGTCTCTTAAAAATGTTTTTAGTGTGTTTTTAATGATATAATAACTTAAAAAGCATGGGCATCATTAAACAAGGTAGGAAAATATAATTTATAGTCTAAGAACTTCCTAGTTATTCTTTGGGGCCCAAAGTGTCCACCACAATAATGTGTGAAAAAATAAGAAACAGACTCAAACTCATGATCAGACAGACATCTACTAATGACGTGGTCACTACAAATGCACTAAATATAATCATCATCCCACACATAAAAACTATATTTAATCTTCAATTTTTCAACTTTTTGTTTCTTTAGGTTTGTTTTAATTTCAATGGAAACCATGTAATTCACTAAATCTACATGCCAAAGATGTTCACTTTAAATGACATAGAGATTCCCATCGAGAAAAATTTCTGGAAGTGGTACCTAGTTTAGAGTATTATTCTCCAATATGTGAGTGATCCTTCTCATGTGGTCATCCTCCAAGTTCTCTAACCCCTTATTATCCATTATATTCATGTAAAAATATTAAGTAAGGATCATCTAATGGAAAGGTCATGGATTTTTATCTGGCTTCATTTGGAGGTACCTCAAAGCCAGATAATCAGAGAAAATAATAACTTTAGACCCCAATACATAAGAGAAGAATTTTTCTAAATAAAATATAATAGAAAGAGACTTCTTTTACACTGTGGTATAATTTTATTTGGATGAAGTAAAAGTTCTTAATGTATAAGAAATCACATGGGACTGCCCTTCCACCCTTTAAGATAAGACTTCTCCAAGTGTGAATTTTGAATCATCACACATAAGCTTAAATATGAGGTCCCACCATGGGGGATCTATGATTAGAGGTGTAGTGAGACTCTTCTCTAGCACAAAAAATTATGTCCTTCATGAATCATAAAAAAATATGTTAATATCTTTCTCAATAAATAGAGATAAGGGTAGAGCGATCTTACAAAAAAAACCTAATGAATAATAAATAATAACCACCATGTCCAAGGAATAATCGAACATGACACATGCATGTAGGATATAAAATGGATGAAATAATATCTAACATTTATCTATTAACCACAGTTCTAAGTTTTGAAAATATATGACCTAGTAAAGTTCCCTTCTCTACCATGAAATGACATTTTTTAGTGTTCAAAACCATATTTTTTTCATTGTAACGATGCAACACATTATCCAAAATCAAGAGACACCCATAAAATAAGGAACCATACAATTTAAAATAATCTATAAATACCTCTATTAAATTCTCAAGTAAATCAAAAATGATACCCACCATGCATATCATGAAGGAATATGGGTCGTTATAAAACCCAAATGGCATTCTATGGTAAGAAAATATACCAATTAGATAGGTGAATATTGTCTTCTCCCAATCCTCTGCTACAATGGTAACCTAAAATTATCTAGAGAAACCATCCAATAAAAAATAATGTTTCCTAACTTTAATTCTCTTAATAATTTGGTTAATTAATGGAAGGGGAAATTTTTCTTATGGGTTGATTGATTTAGTTTCATATAATCTATGTAGACTCACCAAATATTTTTTCACTAATATGAACTAACTCATCATTTTCATTTTATATAAAAGTGAGCCCAATTTTCGTTGGTACAACCTAGACATGGATAACCCACTTAGAGTCATAAATGGGGTAAATGATACCTTCTTCAAGAATTTTTTCCACCTATTTATTTATAACTTCTAATAATGTGTGTTTAAATATCTTTTTTGGTTGTCTAAATAGTCTATAACCACCCTCAAAAATAATAATATGCATTCAAATGGAGGGTTTAATACCTGGTATGTATGATAAGGTACACAAAATTACCATAATATTATCATTTAAAATATATAAAACTAATGTTTTTTTAGGAAAGATATTATTAGCAATTATTATAGGAAATTTTTTGTCATTCAATAGGTATGAATATTTTAAGTTTTATGTAAATGATTTGAATTCAAATTTGGAAGGCTTATGTATTGATGGAAATGATATGGGAAATGAAATATGTTCATAATGAATATTGGGGTCTGATTGTACATCATCAGCATCCCTGAATAATGCATCAAATTCATCTATAAAATCAATATACATGTTATAATCAAAAAGTTTGTGCTAAGAATCAGAAAAATAATATATATAAGAATAAAAAATGGGTGTGGTTTGATCATGAGAAATATGTGTGAAGTTATTTTTCAACACCAAACTATAACCAATACTCAATATATCTCTACACATTGAATGATCAAAACTCTAAAAATATTAAAAAAATATATTTTGAGAGTCATTACAAGATGGTCTAGAATATAAGATAAAGAAAATAGAATGGTCCTTTAAGGGTTACTTCATGGACTGTAAAATATTAAGTCATATGATATCTTCTACAAATTATATATAAGTTCACCACTATGAACATTAATGATTATCTTAACAATTTTGATGAAGGGCCTTCCAATAATGATGGGATCTTGAGAAGTAACCTGATAGTCCTCTATCTTCAACACATATAATTCTCTTGGAAAGATCATATCTCTCACTAAAATAATGACATCCGCAACGATTCATATCATGTATGTTGTTGCCCTATTTTTAAATTACACCACCACCCTCATCAACTTCATTTCTTCATTCTACAAGGAAGTAAAAATATAGTGATTCATAACATTAATGGGGAACCCAAATCACATAAAGCCTCTGATAAATGAAAATCCACTATAGAGCATGGGATGGTGAATGTCTTGGGGTCATTTAAGTTTAATTAATTTCTAATGTTTGTTTAATGAGTGAAGAAATATTCATACCAAGGTTGATATTCTCATTTCTATTTGTCCATATTCTATTTTCACATAATTATTTTAATAACCTGGCATACCTTTGAATTTTATTGATTGCTTCAAGTAGAGGGTTGTTGATCTCAACATGCTTGAATGTATCTAAATACTATATTTTTATGTCCTCTTCATCCCTATTAATTTTTTGTACAAATATATTTGAAAATGGAAGGAGTTTAAGAGTTATATCATCAATATTTTTCTTACATTTTTCTTTCTCCATAGGCTACTCATCAGGTGGTCTTGAATGGGATTCTCTAGAGTTGTGGTGAATCCCAGTAGAATGATAGGTGCATATATATTAGTAGTTTTATTCCACTTCTCAATGTTATGAAACTGACATTCCCCTTCATATTTCTAGTATGTTTTGAAGGAATATTTCCAACGTTCTTACTTACCTGTTCAGGAAGTGTGGTGGAAATATGGCTCATTTATATCTTCAAATCACTCAACTACAAACCTTAACTCCTCAGCTCATTCTATTGACTAAGAAAAATTTGTTTCAAAAGGGATTATGTATTAGAATATATCATTGGTTTATAATTCCTTTTTTTATTGAATTTTTGATTATTGGGCTTCAAATCTTATTTGAGGTTATTGAAAACTCTATTTTTAAGTCATAGACAATTGGAAGTTTTATTGAAAAGGGATAATTTATTGTTGTATATATATATACCTCATGTATTTATTATTTTACACCCTTGGTTGTATTTTTGTGATATGAAAACATACTTCTTATTAATATGTGGTTTTGGTTGCTACTGATATGGGTTCCCATGGAATATAGCTACAAAATCCTCTATCTTTTATAATTAGGGGAAATATTAAATACGGTTGTCTAATTCAGTGAAAATTCAAAAATAACTCATATCCATGGGTTTAGATGTATTTATATCTAAATAAATATGTATCACAATAGTGTCAAAACCACCCAAATTAGGATCAATTAAATGATTTTCAAGAAAATAATGATACACCTGATGCACTCCTTTAATAGGTTGCATAACTATATTTCCAAATTGATAAGAGTTTTTTTTTCATATTTTCTATCAATGAATGTGAATCTACTTTTGTTTTTTAGACCAATGACCCTCTATCTATGGAATCCACCATGATCCTATCCATAGGTGTGTGGCCTTCATATATTTGTTGGATAGTGAGTTTTGTAAAGATTTGGTGGTGTAGGAAACTTGTGCTAAACTTCTTGAATTGCTCCCAGTAATAATACATTAACTCTATTTTTTTATAATGGATTCTGGAGATCTATTTTTTAATGTATGTGTTCCTTGATGCAAGTAAAAATATCTATAAGAAAATATTTTTCAAATTGTTCCAATATGTTATATCTTCAGGTTGTAAATAATAATTCTAACCCTTCATTGTTCCATCAAGTAAAAATGAGATTTCTCTTATCTTGATTTGATCTTTAGATATAGTTCTTGTTTTTTTGTTGAAAATAACACATTAAATTCTATAAGGTGTTCATTTGGATCCTCATTAGATAAGACATGATATTTTTTATGAATGTGAATTAACGTATATTTTAGTTCAATGTCTAATAAAAGAGTAGGATATAGAATGAATATAGGTTGATAATTAATGTCATGTGAAACCAACTATAGAATGATTCTATCAAGATAATTGTTATTATTTATAGCCATTTGATCAGTATTTTTATTTCATTCATATATGCTTCCTATTTCAAAATTCCTAGAATTTTGGTATTCCCTAGTTGGGTAAATTTTGAAACATCAAATAGATAGAGATTGTTTGATTTAATCCCTAAAGCTACGTTCAATATCAAATTAAATATCAAATAGATACTCAAGATGAAATTGTTTCATGAATTTTAAAAAAGATAGAAATTGGGAATAATACACCATAATATCATGAGAATAATTTTCAATTGATGGTCTGAAATCTAAGAAGAAAGACAAAAAAAATTAGAAAGGGGAAAGAAGAATGAAGAGAGAAAAAAAGGATAAAAGGAAAATGTACCACTAATTAGTTGAATAAAATACTATCCTCACCTGAAATAGCTCTAATTTTAAAGGTGGCTTCAGGGGAACTCTCAAATTATATTTGGTTTGTTGGGTACTTAGGTGTATCATAGTGGCTGACCAAAACCGTTCTCTTGGTAGAAAGTATTTAAATAAATATATTAAAGATATTTTTAAAATAAAATAAAATAAAAACACTACTTATAGGGATATAGGGTTTAATGTTTATAAAACTAGAAAAATTATGTTGGAAGAAGATTTCATTTTTTCATTTTGAAGTTTTATTGATAAAACACATTAAAGAGATTTGTTTTGAAAATATTTTTTAGATAACATAATATATCTAACTATACCTATTCAATTAGTTATTACTAATTATCATTTAAAATAACATACACTTAATTATAATACCATAATTTTTTAACCATTGGACCCTATGACAATTTTCCTCAACCACAATGATGAAATGAATTAAACCCTAGGATAGATTTGGAAAATGCAATTGTAACTCCATTCTTTGACTGTCATTACAAAGATATCTTAGTTCAGTAGTGAATTAAGTCTCATATATATACTATAAGTGCGGATTAATTTATTTTAGGGATTATATTTTAACTCTAAAAATTGATCTCATGTTTTTTATTAATTAGGATATCTCTCTCACAATTCATACCTTACTTGACCTCATGTGTTTTGTGTTAATTGTTTAAATTATCACTTAGTTTATTTTATGTTAAAAAATAAATTCATAGATCATATTTTGTTAATTATATTATCCCATTTATTCAAAACAAATAAGTGAATAATGTGTGAATTATACTGATTACTATAAAAAAACTACTATTTCATTGGTGGTGCAGTCATCGTAGATACGTTTTCCATGTGCAGCTATTTATAAAGGGTATAACACCATCACAATTATAATCATGATTTTTAGCATCGACAAATAAATTAAATAATAATTAAAATGAAAATATCATATTAAAGGATGGTAAACGGAGATTTTATTTCAAGAAAAAAAAACATTATAACAAAGAAGAGAAAAGGAAGGCCATTTTGGGGGAGATCCTGGCTTGAACTTCCCTCCCCCAATGGTGTAAATAAAGATAAAGGAACCACTTATCCTCTACTCAAAGTACTCTAATTAAGGGAAAAATATCAATAAATGATAAAAACACATTTAAAAAGTTGTGGTGGGAGGATAGGGTTTTAAGATTTTATAAGAGTGAATGGAAAATTAGACCAAATATTTTAGTTTAAATTTCACTAACATGTGAACTAGAGGTTCTTACAAAAGGATTTATTGTAAATAATTGGGTCTTCTATATTCTATACATATTTTATCCCAATCCAATACTGTGTGCAAATTATATAGACAAAATAGTGAATTGGTGTATAATCTAATGAGTCTAGTCTAGCTTTGAATTCATGTCCCATTTTCTACAATCAAATGAGAGATCCATATTGGATGATCTAAATGGAATTTATATGCAATTAGTTGAATATTTTTTTTAAAAAAAATTTCAATTTCAAATAATACATAGAAACATATTTATGACTTAAATAATACAATGAACATTAAAAGGTCAAAACTGAAATTTTCGTCAAATTCTGAAATGAATGATCTAATCCAAAATATTATATATATAAACATATTTAACATGCTATGAATTTTTTTTTTCATTTATTATCAATAAAATATTTAATAGAAATGTGTTTTATCAAGATGTCGCCCTAAGTTATAAGTTGGTGATCAAGAAAAAATATTGGACACCACCCTGAGTGATATAGTGGTGGTTGAGATGAGATATGGTACCACACCTTGAGTGATATGGAAGTCGTCAAGATGAAATAGAGGACACCATCTCAATTCATAGGGTGGTGGTCAATAGTGTGATGTGAGACCTCACCATGAGTGGTATGGTATTAGTTGACATGAAATATAATACACCATACTACGTGATAGGGTGGTGGACAAGATGTGTTGAGGGACCTCACCCTGAATGATAAGGTGGTGGTCATGATCTGACATGAAACCCTTCCCTACGTAAGATTGGGGTGGCCATGATGTGATATGAGACCCCATATGTTATAATGGGTGATGTAAATAGAAAAAAGTGGGTTTGAATTTAGTTTTCTTAAAATTATCAAATTTATTAAAAATAAAATCAGAAATGGTGGTTTAAAAAGATTAAAATATTATTTATCAAATGAATAAAAATATTATATCTATAAAGAGTGTATTCAAAAAACATAAAGAGGTGAACAAAAAGAATTTTATAGTGGTTCAGTCTAAATGAATCAATCCACTCTTCACACCCCAACCAATAGAGTATGGAACCCATTAAGATAAGAGAAAGAATTTTACATGGGATCAATCCAATCCTGAAATTTTACAATCAGATGAATACCAGTCTAGGAATTTTACATGGGAGTAACACCAAGTCTAATTATCCTTTTATAGGAGAAGAAAAAAATCAATATTTAATGCAAATAGAATTTTTTATCTAATTTTTTTTCTTTTGTTCAGGTGACCATAACTAGGAAATTACCTTTTGTTAATGTATCACACCTAATAATTACATTTTATAAGTGGTGTAACCTATTTTTTGAAAGGTTAAAGTGAAGAAAACTATACATAGCATTGAATAAATAAATATAATAATTAAATAACAAGTTTAGAGTTGAAGGAAGAATTTTATAGATGAAATATTTATTACAGGTCATTCAAATTAATTTCCATGATGAAGTCTGGATGTTCCAACAATGTTACAATATGTACCTTCAAGGTGAACGATGTTGAAGATTAATTGAGTATTCCTTAAGAGTTATTCAATAATTTGGAACAATTTTTTAAAAAATCACTTTAAAAATCATATATGTACAAATTATCATAATCATCATCATTCCATGAAATCATTTATCCATTTAAATAAGAAACAATTTAACATTTCTGAGTATCTCATTAGGCTGTTCAAAATAATAGAAATAATAATAAAGATCTAGAATTATTGGGGAGATGTGGGAGGGATATTGATACTTATATCATTTGAAATTCAAAAAAATTGAATAATTCAAACATATTTGAATTTTCTTGTTTGAGGAGTTGAAAACACTTCCTAAAGAATATGTCAATGAAAAAAGAATATCACACAAATTTAAATAATACTATTCAAAATTTGAAATTAAAAAATAATTCCATATTAAAAATGTGATAATAAAATCTTAAATATTTTATATTAAAATCATTTAAACAAGTTTTAATGAGTTTTATAATATTTAATATTAATTTAGAAACATTAGAATCCAAAAAAATCAACCTAAAATGATAATTTGAAATATTTGAATTTTATACTGTATATATATGTGGGAATGAAGAACAACCTTTTAAATTTATGTAAATATGTTTAAAACAATATAAAAACGTTTCACATAGATTTTTTAGGATTAATAATAAATTATAGGATGATTAATACAATTAAAAAACATAAAACAATTATGAAGCAACAAAAAATCCCACGAATATCATGAAATACAATTATCTAAAGAAAACCTAGATTTAGATACCAATTTAATGGTAATATTTCATGCATGTGTAATGGTAGAATTCAATTTTAAATAATATGTAAAGGTAACAATAATATTTCAAAGGTTACGTAAGGGTAAAACATAATGTGCATAACCTACATAAAGGAAGTATAGAAGTTACGTATGGGTACAGGAAGAAACATTAATCATGTAAAGTTAATATAGAATTCATGTAAGGGTAAGATTAATCATGAATATGGGTAAACACATGAGTATATTACTTGTATAAGGGTACTGTGAATGTTATGTAAGGGTGTAAAATTATTTAAACAACTCATGTAAAGGTAGTAGAATAACTGCATAAAGGTACAATGCATTTTCTATGTACCATTTAAGGGTATAATTTAAGTCACATAAAGGTAAAATTTTATTATTATTATTAGATGCATAAAGGTGACATTTTTTTGAAAAATAGTAATAGAATAAATCTATATGGTGCATAAGGTTACAACCCTATTAATGTAAAGGAAAACAAAAAAATAAAACTCCATGCATAATGGTAAGAAGACACTCATGTAAGGGAACAATCATGCTAACATAAGGGTAATAAAATGTTGCATAAAGTTAGATTAAGACTTATATAAGGGTAATAAAATTATACGTTGGGTAAAGATAAATTACATAAGGGTAAATAAAGTTTCACAAGGGATACATAAGGGTAAAAAATAAACATTGAAAATTAATTTTTCAAAAGCATTACCAAAATTAATTATGAATAATAATAGGAATAATAAAAATAAATTATTGAAGGATTAATAGTTAATCAATTTTAAAAATATTATTATTATAAATAAAAAAAATAAAAAATTTAATTATCAAAATATTAAATAATTAAATTGGTCCAAAGGAGACACTCTAAAAATATCCCCTTTTTGATAATTTAAAAAAATATCAATTTCTGAATTTCTCCCCCTTTTTGGAATTGGTCAAAAAGTTTTTAATATTTTAAAATTACATTTTCTACCTATTTTTAAAATAAATAATGAAAAATTACCAATATTAAAACACATTTTCTCCCAAAAATAAAATAATTGAATCATAATAAAAACACTTCCCCTATATTAAATAAAGATATAACAGAAAAATAAATAGCTGCCCTTAAATTAATACTATTAAAAAATTATAAAAGGATCCATGAAAATAAATAAAAATATATTCAAGGAAATTCTATAATAAATGTATAGAATATAAAACAAACACAATAATTTGCACATACTGGTAAAATAAAACATAAAGTACATGCTTATTGAAAAGATGAAATAAATTTTAAAGAAAATGAAAACAAACCATATGATAAAATAATATGAATATTCATGATGAACATAAAATAATAAAAACATACTTGGGCATCTAGACTAGATTTGGTCTTATATGATTTAAAAATTACATTTAGGAACCCATGTTGTAGAAGGGATGTTCCTATTAACAGTAAAAGAATATTTGGAAAAATAAGCCTTTATAAATCTAAAATATTGAACAAATTTTAATGAATAATCAGAAGTATAATATCCAAATAATCCATATCTAAATAATTAATAGATGATATACCATTATTTTTAATTTTAACAAATCTAATCTTATACATTCGAGGTAATATACCATCATAACAAAGAAAAATTCTATTTGATTTTGTTTTTGACATTTTTAATATCATAAATTCATCGAAAGATTGACTTAAAATAGTAAATTTAGAAATCATTTCATTAAAACTTATGATATTTACCTTAAGATTCATATTTTACTTTTGAATAATTTCAAAATCATCATAAAATTTGTCCTTAGTACTAGAAGAATGATTTTTCAAACTATGATACTCCTTTTCTATTTTAGAAAAATAAATTTTCAAAAACTCATTTACTTTATCAAACTCAAAAATAGAATTTTTCAGCTTTATAGTTTAAAAAAATATATTTTTCCCTAAGAAAACTTTTTATAGTCCTTAGTTATATTTTCATACTTTTGAGAAATATTTTTCATTTCCACTTGAAATTCATCACATAAATAACTTAATACTTTTAATTTATATTTACCACAATCAGAACTATAAGATGATTTAGAATTAAAATAATAATTAGAAGAATTTTTTACCTTTCCTAAAGAAACCATCAAACTCAAAATAGAAGGTTTTAACATATTATCAAATGGATATGTAAACACGTGATATTTTACCATTAGAATAAGTTTACAAGCTTCCTTATCACTTCATGATTCTTTACTAGAGTCCGATTCTTTAGTAAAACACCAACTGCCATGATAACCATGTTTCGTTTACTTCTTTCACTTATTTTTCTTCCCTTATATATTTATGTTTGGACACTCATATTTTTTATGGTTGGGTTTCCTTCTTTTATAACAAATAAGAGTGGATTTACCTTTCAGATCTTTTATTTTGAAATAATTCTTATATAATTTCCTTTTCCCATCAACTTTTTTGGTAGTATGTTTTTTCTTTATGAGTCCTTGAATGCATTATTCAACTCAATTTAGATCATGAATGTTATTTGAACTAGAATAATATAAGTAATCACTAGAAGAGTTAACGAAAGCATATTTATATTTAATAGTGACTCCCTTTTTGTAGATAAATCAAGATTATTTTACTTTAATTCAATCATGTATTATAATAGGGATCGATTCATCTCATTAATGGAGTATTTTACAAATTCTTTACTATCTTAAATGGTTACTTTCATTGAGTTCTACTTAATTGGTAAGGATAAAAGTATCATTTCAATCAACACATCATTTTTTATTTTTCCACCAAGTGAAACCTTGTTTTTGACAATATTTTTGAATCTGTTGAACATCTCATTTATACTTTCATTATTAGACATTCTAAATTCTTGAAATTCAACCCTGTGAATTACAAGATTAGTTCTCTACAATTTTTCAATTCCTTAATGAGTTACTTTTAAAGTCCTCTAGATTTCAAGAGTAGTTTTTCAAGAAGATATATGACTATAAATACTTCTACTTAGAGATAAATACAATTAATTTAATGAATTTTTAATTCAAGAAATAATTATCAACATCATTTCCAATTAATGTTTCAAGCCCAACTACCAGTATTTTATACGATCTATAAATGATATTCCAATAGTAAATACACATATTCTGAAAAAAAATACATTCATCATATATTTTGAATATCTAGAGTCACTTCCATGGAAATGAGGAAGTCTCACTAGATTCAAAAATTTAATCTTCTAATTTTCCATTACTGATATAGATACATTTCTTTTCCTTTATAAGGAATAAGATACAAGTTATCTCAAAACAAAATCTGAAAAATATTGAAAAATTGAAAACTATCCTCTTAAGTACGACAATTGATACTAATTTTTTGGTATTGCTAAAAATAATAACATATCTAAGAGTTCCCCAATAAGGTTCCCCTCTAATAAAAATTCATATGTCGAAATAGTTGATTGAAATATATGAGAATGGGTAAATTTTATTATCTTAAAATTATCAAATTTATTAAAAATAAAAACATACTCTTTTTTGTTTATAAAGATTAAAAAATTCTTTCTTAAATTAATAATAATAGTGGATGTGTGAAGAGTGTATGCATAAAAAATAAATTGATGAGAACAAGTAATTTTATAGTGGTTCAGTCTAAATGGCTTAGTCCACTCTTCACATCCCAACCAATGGAGTATGGAACCCACTAATATAGGAGCAATAGTTTTACTTAGGAGAAAAATAAACCTATACTTTTACCATGGGATGAATCCCAACCCAAGAATTTTATACAAGAGCATCCCCAAACCTAACTACCCTTTGTTGGAATCAAATAAAACCTAGTATTTTCTAAAAACAGTGGCCCCAAACTATGTTTTATTTGATTTTATTAGGTGATAATAACCAAGAAAATTCATTTTTATAAGGTATCAAATTCTAAGAATACTTTTTATATGTGGTATAAATTGTTATGTGAAAGATATAAGTACATAAAAATATACCCATCCTAAAAAAATAAATAATTATAGAACTATAAGAGAGTTGTGGAAAAAATGTTATAGATGAAATATTTATTTTAGGCCCTTCAAATTAATTTGAATGATGAAGTCTGGGTGTTCCATAAAAGGTATAATATATCTATTCAAGGTGAATGAAGTTGAAGATGTATTTTTTCTTCCTTGAGAGTTCTTTAACAGTTTCGAACAATTTTTCATGGGATCACATTCATAATCATATATGTCCATAGTATCAAAACCATCATCATTCCATGAAGAACTAAATCCCTTTAAATAAAGAAATAACTTAACTATTCCAAAAAGCTCATTAATGAATTCATAGTAATAAAAATTATAGTAGAGATCTAGTTTTTTTAGGAGAGATAATGGGAAATGAATTATCAATATTTATATAGTTTGAAATTCAAAAAAATATAAATAATTAATATTTATTTAAATTTAATCATCCTAGGAGTTCAAAACACTTCCTAAATAATAGGTCAAAGAAAAACCAATAATCTCACATAGATTTGAAAAATAATATTCAAAATTTGAATTTCAAAAAACTTTCCATATTAAACATGTGATAATATCAACATTAAAATAAATTATATTAAAAAAAATTTAAAAAACTGAATGATTTTTAAAATAAATGATATGTATTTAGAAACATTATAGTCAAACAAACCAATTTAAAATAATAAATTCAAAATATGTGATGTTCATACTATATATGTATGCGAGAATGAAAAACAGCCTTTGATCTTCATGTAAATATGTTTTAAACAATATAAAAACATTTCACATAGATTATATATGAATAATAATAATTTATATAATGATTAAAATAACTAAAACACTTAAAAATCCTCAAATAACTCAAAATCCCATAAATGTCATAAAACAAAGTCATCCGGAGAAAATCTAATTTTTCATATATTCATAAAGGTCATATTTGATTCATGAATAAAGGTGAAATTAAATTTCCAAATAATTTATAAAGGTAACTAAAGTATTTAATAGGTTACTTAAGGGTAAAACATAATGTATATAACATATGTAAACATAGTAAAAAAGGTACATAATTGTACATGTAAAAATAACCAACACGTAAAGATAGTATAAAATTCATATAAAGGTATATTGTAACTCACGTAAGGGTAAACACATGATTATGTTACTTTTTTAATGGTAAATGTGATTTAAAAAACTCATATAAGGGTAGTATAATATCAGAATAAATGTACAATGTATTTTTAATATACCATGTAATGCTATAATTGATATCACGTAAAGGTAACATGATATTTTTATTAGTTGTGTAAAGGTATAATTTTATTGCATAATGGTAATAAAAGAACTCTATATGCTACATAAGGGTATAAACCTATTTTTTTAAGGGTGAACTAAAAATAAAACTCCTTGCATAAAGGTAAGAAAATACTCACGTAAGGGTACACGCATGCTCATGTAAGGGAAAAATGATGTTGTGTAAAGGTAGATTAAGACTTTCGTAATGGTAATGTAATATAATGTAAGGGTAAAGGTAACTTACATAAGGTAAATATATAATTTCAAAACTTATGTAATGGTAAATTTAATTTGAAAAAGGATGCATAAGGGTTGAAAATAAATATAGAAAATTATATTTTCATAAGTTTTAATCAAAAATATTTATGTAGGATAATAACAATAATAAAAATAAATTATGAAATAATTAATAAAAAATTAATTTAAAAACAATATTATATTAAATAAAAATTATAAAATTTTTAATTATCAAAATAATAAATAATTAAAGTCTTCCAAAGGAGCCACTCCAATAGGAACAACCTTTAGTGATAAGGTGTGATCGAAAACATGGTATGGGTTTTGGTGGGTGGCCTCCCATTAGTGAAGAGGGTGTGCTCAAGTACTTGATTTGGAAAACAGTGATGGAAGTTCCACAGAGTTAGGATAGTTGCAGCCTGGGGTCTGAAGATAGAAAAGTAGGTATAGAGTTTATGATAAATCAGTTACCATAAATCAACTATTATCCTCAATAACCATGCTAGAATGTAGGCGAGAAAATCACACCATTAATCTTAGAATAAAATGTTCCTCATTATTATAGGGGGTTGAAATTTATTTCACATTGAGATCTGATGGAGGAAGAAGAATTTCAAGGGGACATCCTATTACAGTTTTTGGAGTCTTCAGTATTATAGGGATGTGAAATCATATTGGTCATTTATGAACTTTGAGTGTTACTCGAAAAATATATATATTATAATGGGAAATTATTAGGAGGATTCTAATAAAAACAAATTTCCCATAGGAACCAATAACATGTGATTTTTGGTCTTTGGATGAATGACCATGGAATTATCCACTTAAGGATACAAAAAACATGAATGTATCCATACTGTGTGTGAAATTTGTGCATGATACTACTATAGGATATGTGTTTCATGAATTATACTATTGTATGATGTTAATTTCACATATGGTAACTATATTGGACATGTGAATTGTATAAATTCTTCATCATATCATGAAAGGGGGGTGGGGTGCATGATTCATGCATGTTGACCATGTGTTGGGAGTATTTGGTATCCTCAAAAGTAAGGATCACTCCTAGGTATCCTCGAGTCATGGATGTTAGGTAAGGAACTCTTAGGGATGTATGATTCATCCATAACCTCCTAAATCCTCGCCCATATACTTACCTAAGGGATCATGGGGAAATGCTGAAGGGATTTTTGATTCTTGGATACCTACTCGACTTTAATTTCTATCTAATTTTTTTGATTTCCAATCCCCTTAAATGAAGGAATGCCATTAGTGTTTATAGGAAAATTACTAGGGGTCCATAATTCATGGATGGATTGAGGATTCCATGGTTCATAGAATTTACATGTTATAAAGCGTGGTTATGGATCTATTAAAGAAGATTCATGTTTTATGCTTCTAGAAGGGGAGGATGTGTAGATCCTAAAAGGTAACACTTGGAAATTCATTTTTTCTCACAATTAGCTCCTTCCTTTTTAAAACATTATCCTCCTTCTTGGAGATTCTCTACACTTCTTTTCAAAATAATTCTTAATAAAATCATACGCTTTTGGTGTCAATAGACCCCTTATTCCTTTCATATCCATTAATTTTTATACTAGAAATGGTATGGGGCCAAGTGAATTTTATTAAAGTTAATTTATTATGTACTAATAAATATTTTTTAATTTTTTATTGAATGTTAAGAAAGGTTTTGTTAAACTAATCAATGTTTACATGTTATAAAACCATGATTATTATAGATAAATCTTGTCCCTACTTATTTAATTTTATTTCATGATCCATGTGTTTTACATGACCATAATTATAAGAGATCTTCATAAATTGTGGTGTTACATTATTGTTTGAATCAATACATACACCGGATAAATTATCTAATCATGTATGTTAGGGAATGTTACCTTAGTTTTTAATGTCTATGTATTATTACCTAGTTTTATATTATTATATAGTTATTAATGATCATGTGTGTAAGAGTATATTATATATGTTACATAAATATGAGTAATTATCCCCATTATTGATGAATATGTGGACGGTTTTGGATGGTCACGTAACACCATGATGCATT
Organism: Viscum album; assembly: GCA_963277665.1. Classification (NCBI taxonomy): domain Eukaryota; kingdom Viridiplantae; phylum Streptophyta; class Magnoliopsida; order Santalales; family Viscaceae; genus Viscum; species Viscum album. Next base: position 1,065,866,952 of record OY728162.1, read on the forward strand.
ATACCCCCCCAATTGTATTTCAATATTTCCATAACATAATACACATGATTACCTTAACCCCTAGGATGGTTATTTCATGCTAAATAATTATAAATGTTCATCTTAGATTCCATCCCTTGGATCAAAGTAGGTAACTAGGTATATACCCTCTATATAGTACGAGTTATATGTTAAAAATGTAATTCATATCTATTAGTGATTTTTTATAATGTTGAATGTTTTTAATACTTATTCCTCTATATTTTCATTATTTTTACATAAAAATTTGTTTATGACAAGTAGTTTGTGGTGGTTTGGTGACCGCCTATTGAATATATCATGCTCACACCCAATACATGGCCCATTTTTTGGTGTGTGTTGAAATGTTTTCCATGATCTAGGTAATTTAAAGGCCCTAAAGCAAGAGAGATAGTCTTACATGTAGTATTTAGTTTGGGTGATATCAAATGGAAATTTTGGGTGGATGTACTGAGCGAGTACATAGGATTTTCCTCAACCATATACAAGGGAGTACTCACACACGTGACTCACTATTTTTTCCATTAGGGAATGTGTGGCACACCTGATATGTGTGTATAAATGTTTATCTTTTATAATATATTGTTTTTTCAATTTATGGATATTTTTGACCTTGTTTATATGGTATTTCATGTATATATGATTATTTGTACTTTTCTATCTAGGCATCCTAACGAATGGGTTTCTTGTGGGTGGTTATTCATATTTTGGATACATATATTCTATGTATCTAAAGTTCCTGTTGTAATTTTGACATCACACATATATTATTTGTTCTATTTAATAGTAGTAAACCTATATACCAAATTGGTCTTAATTAACCCTTGGTGGTTATGCAAGCCTCTAAAAATTGGGAGGTGTGTGTGTGGTGTTGTAGAGACCTGGTTTAATACTGTTTTTCTAATCAAGTAACACCTATTAAAAATGGTATCAAAGCCAACTTAGGTGTATTGGGAATGGTATTTTAGAGTATCCAAGAGGTAGGATTGTCAAGAATCCAGAGGTAACCCATAAATATGTATAAGAAACATAATTATGGTGTAATCTTGAGTTATAAAGGGTGTCAGAGGATGCATTTTTTAGTTCACCCTTAATTGTTTCCTATACTTTTTAGCCTCATGCATCAATGGGTAGAAGTAAATAGGGTAACATTCCATATAATGTTCTTTAATGAATTTTATTATTATCATATTATCGGAATCAATTAATTATTTACATTTACTAAATCATAAACAATAATTTAATAGTTTCCCTATATTTATCTATTAGAGATGATTAGGTTAATATGAATCAAGGACTGACTATATTGATTGAGAAACATTTCATTGTTTTTAATAGTTAGAATTATCACATTTAAGTTTTAAGTATTCTTTTAAAATGTTTTCAAATTATATTCATAAATATTTGAAAACAAATTAACTATGGTTATGTTACTTATTTTCTAAACCATTCATGATTATATTATAAAAAATAATGATTAGAAATGTGTAATTTAAAATTTAAAGTATCTTGATAATTGAATCATGTGAGAGAGTATGCATAGGGTAGCCATAATTTATTTAATGGAGTTATAAAATTTGAATTACCTATTTTGGGATTAATATTCTTATTTATACTCTAATTAACTATAGATTATTCCACATAAACGAACACCTCCTTCCAAATAGGAAGGAAAAGATCAGTATGTGTTGCCATATCAACCTACAATTGACCCTCGATTCATGGTGAGGTTTTCTCAATTTCTCTAAGATATTGGTCAAGGATCTCCATAAATAGATCCCATAAACTTTGATATCATGAGGGACTTTTAGTTCAATAATCCTATAGATATTTAGGTTGTTATATCTCCTCAGTAAGTAGAAGTGTGTATTGATCGTTTCCATTGTATGCTCTAAGGGGGGGTGTGCTGGTGGTGGGATTTCATGTTTAAGACCAAGATAGATTAGATCCTCACGTAGATTAATTTTATATTTTTTTATGAAATTATATTCTAAAAATATATATAATCTAAATATACAATAGTTTAAATATTTTAAGAATTTCTTGATGTATGTAATGGAATATCACACTAAATTTAATTATTTTCTTCTCTTAATTTCATACATGAGTGGATATGAGGAATCAAAGGCATGGAATTTTGATATGAAGTGATTATAAACTCAAGTGATGATTTTTAATATGCATAAAATTTATAAAGTATTGAAGAATGTTATATTTTCTGAGATAAAAACTATGGAAAGATCAGGTGTGAGTAGCACAATACATAGAAAAATGATGGTAGATATCTCATCTAATGATTAAAATCAAAAATAGGAAGAGATGATCAAAGTTGAAATTTCCAGGGAAGTTACAATAGCGTTACATATTCATCTCCTAGCTTGGGGAGACCTCTCACCATTTTAATTAGTGTGTACATCCACACTATATCAAGTTGAAGTTCACATTAAAGGATAATAAATTATAATAATGTAGTTGGTATGTCTATATTCATAGATTATTATAAAAAAGTGTATATAGAAGTATCAAAAAATGACCTCATCTGACCCAAGTATTACAAGATCAAAAATATATACAGTCTACTAGAGTTAGTAGATCACCTTCTGTAAGATCCATTATAGGATGTTGATATTATAACCAAGGATTTATAGTATCTATTCAATCCTTTGAGTAGGTATTTCCACCTTAGGGTCACTATGAGGGTTCTTGTAGGATGTATGTCATAGAGAAATTTATTATTGACGTTGGAGATGACCCTATACTCAACTTTAGTATATATTATATTTAATAAAAGTGCTTTGCCTTATTATTATTTTTTAGAAATTTACATCTCTTCTAGAACTTAAATTAGAAGCATTTCCTTCATACATGAGTCTCGATACACCATTATGGGAGAGGATAAAAAAGGCCAAGAGATTTATATATTACACTTTGTTAGTGTCTTATTATATAAATCTATGGTATCTAATATGATTTAATTCAATTTTATCATGAGAATGGACTAGTTAAAGTAGTTATAATATTGTATTGATTTTTAAGAAAAAATAGTATATTTCTCAGTACATGTTGGTACACAATATACTATCCATGTATAGTGTATTTTTCAAGATATTTATAAATACCCTAATAAAGGTAAATTTTGATCTATTAAAGATAAAATGGAAATAATTTTTCTTAAAGAGATTAGAATTAAAGAGAGTCAAATTATACCTCATCTAGTAGATATTTACCCTAATGTCCTGGAACACTTCTCAAGATTACCTACAAATGGAGAAATAGATTTTACCATTGATATATTATTGGGAATAAAACCTGTCTCAACTTTTCTATATTGAATGGAATCAATATATTTTAAGGAATTGAAAATTAATTTGGAGGATCTTTAGGAATAAACGTTCATTTTACCAAACACTTCTCCTTGGGTAATACCAGTTCTTTTGGAAAAGAAGGTATATGGGCATCTATATCAATTTATAGACTATCAAAATAAGAATCAAGTAATAATAAAGAATTATTAAACTTTTACTAGAATTTATGATTTTCATGTTCAGTTAAAAGTTGAAAGAAGTTTTCTAAGATCGATATCCACTCTGGGTATCATCATCTTGAAGTAATGATAGAATAAATTCCAAAAATGGATTTTCAAATACAATATATTCATTATGAATATTTGGTGATTAATTTTGATATGAATAATTAAAAATACATGTTTATATCATTAATGAAAGGTTTATTTTATCAATTTAAATAATAGTTCATTGTGGTCTTTGTAGATGATATTTTTTGTTTATTCAAAGTCACAAAATAAGTATACTGGATATATTTGAATCATATTAGAGAAATTGCGAGAGAACCAATTTTATGAAAAAATGTATTAATTATATTTATAGATCACAAAATTCAAGTTTCGTAGGAATACGATTTCTAGACCTAGTATCCCAGTAGATAATAAAAATGTGGAATCAGTGGTACCTTGAAAAATCTATTCGAATGTGTTTGAAATAATAATATTCCTTGTAATTTTAAGATATTCTCATCGCTTTATCCATGATTTATCTAAGATAGATACTCTAATGATAGATTTAAAAAATAAAGGTTTGTGGTATATATAGTATGGATATTATTTGTTATCCTTTCAAGAGCTAAGGAAAAAGATATACTTAACTCTAATTTTAATTTTTCCTTGTCTAAGTGAAGGGTTTGAGGTGTATTGTGATTAATATACAATTGGTCTTAGTTTTTTTCTTATACAGGGTCATTGATAAGAAGAATATATTTATTGAATAATGTGACTTTATGAATCAAACTACCCTACCCATGATTTTTAATTAGTTTTTTATCAATGATTTAAATTTTTGGAGGAATTACTAATTTAGTGATCACTTTGTACTATTAACTAAATACAAAAGCTTTAAATAAATCTTCTCAAAATGAGACCTAAATGTACGACAGATTAATTGGGTATAATATCACCAATCATTATATTTTGGTACCTAATATATTTTTGAAAAATGAAATTTAGTTTTTTGATGCTATTAGCATGATAGTCCATCCTTAAAGAGTGTAGAAAAAAATGAATAATGGAGGCTGATGCCATTAATGGTAAAACTCAACTTTTATGTGATTAATTATCTAAGTTTGATAAATTTATACCAAATATTATTTACATCATCTATTTTAGAGTGTTTTAAGGACTCTTGGATCTGTGATTCATATTTTATCATTATTTTAGAGACACTTAATGATAGTGAGATCACTAATATCTTGTCTCAATATTATTCTTCTTTCTTATATACATATATAATATATAATGCTTTTACATGCTACTGGTATCCGAGAGAATGTAAGGAAATCATGTCATTATTATAGATTATTTTTTCATCCAATATTAATGAATATGTTTCATAATATCAATCTCTATTTTTGGTATCCTTGTAACACCCTAAATTCTTTTTAAAATAATAATAATCTCAATAGCTTTCTTAACACACAACACTAAGTTTTAAGCGAACTATGATATAATATAAAAATATTATTATTTAAATGTGACTATTATAAACTATAACTTAAATTTATAGGCATGAATATCTATAACCCCATTAAAAAATATGTAGATATGATTAAAATAATTGAACTGTATTTATTGATTTATAATTAATAATTTCTCAATATTCAGTAAGTTATTTTATGCTTAAAAAATATATTTTCTTTAGAAGTGATTTTTATCGCATTTTGTGTTCATAAATTATAATGAACTTATGAAATATTTAGAAATTATATTTATGGTAATTAATAATTTTTTTAAATAATCATGTAAATATTATCTTTTGGTGAAATTTCGGTATTTTTTTTACAAATATTTATTTTTCAGTGAATGGTTAAAAATACATATTTGTGTAAAATTGTCAATTATTTTAAATAATTAATGTAATTTAAAAGTTAATTAATGTATTTAATTTTATATTAAATTAAAATAATAATAATTTACTTATAATTAATCTAATTAATTAATTAGGAATCAACATTAAACTTTATTTTGGTATAAGTTCATTTTTGGGCTTAAAAACACATTTTTTCTTAAAATGGTTTCCCTGCACGCACTGTGTTTTTTTAGTAAATTAAATTAATATATATATAAATATATATTACGGTTTTAATTCAATTCAAATATTATATATTTATTAAAATATTTTAACATTCATTTTATGTTTTTTATAACGAATGAAATGGATGTAAATTTAGTTTTATGATTAATAAAGTATTTTTCTAAAATGGATTTTCATTGTGTTTTTTGTGCCTATTTAAAATTAAAAACTTTCAATTATAGAAATTTATAATTTTAAAATGGATTAAATAATTTTAATCATAATAATTAATATATATTTATAGGTTTAACTTAATTTTTCTTAATAATTAATTGTAAAAATAGTAAAAAAATTACCACAGTTAAGTTTTAAAATAGGTTCAACAGGGTGTTAAACTAAGATATAAGGGTTGTAATGACACATAAACTTGTATAATTACTGTTGTTTAATTATTTTTAAACTACATAATATCATAAATTATATTTAATGGTCATTTATTTCCACTTCAACATGAAAGTGACCTTATATTATTCTAATCTTTTAAGTAGTTCTATGTGTATCCCTCCCCTCACTTATAAAAGAGAACCTCTTATCCTACCTTTCTTACAAAATTTTCACCCTCTTGATTATAAAGGATATTCACTAGAAACATCCAATATTAATTACCTTCATACTTTATCTTTTTATCTTTTTATAAGACCAATATTACAAGGATTTATGTGTAAGCCAAAGGAAGTCGCTTAAAGAAGAGGTATAAATCTTAACCGAGATCTTTCAATTTTATCTCTTCATAGACCTTATCTAAACCTATTGTATACATAAAATGATGAGTATTTTATAATAATTTTTTATAGATTTTATTATGATAATTTTTCTATAATTTCTTACCTCTTCTCCATCAAATGGGAAATGAAAGTATAGCTCGTGAATACATGTGGACTACTTCCTCCACATTCCTATATGATTCAATTTCCAATACCATATTTCATAGTTTGTTATAATAATATATTTAATAAATAAATATTATATTTATGATTTAATTATTATTCCTTAATTATAAAATATTATTTATCATTATTTTATTCTTTTCATTAGAAAATGAAAACAACGGTTATGCATACGTACATATTACCATCTCCATGAACGGTGTAAATAATTTTTCTATATATACCTTTTATGGGTGGTTTTAAATATTTATATAATGAATAAATATTATATTTATATAATATTAAAATTTATTGGGCTTATTTGACCAGGATAAAAATTTATGGACCATAACAGCCAAATCAAAACATTTATGAAAAATGAAACAGTTATCACTAGGAACAATGATTTTAATATAGAATTATTAATAAATTAGAGATTAAATGTTATAAGTAGATCATATATGGTATTATTAGTATGAATATGGTTTTTTATATAATTATATTAAATTTAAATTATTATATAGGATGTTAGAGGGCTTATGAATTAAGATGGGCTTGAGGTAACGATTTTATGTTACAATATCATTTTTACCAGGATTATTTATTCTTAAATTTTAAATGATGAAATTGTAAGATATATATCTCAAAACTCTTATTTATTTTCTTATAATATATTTATTTCTAAATATTACATTTTTTCCTTTCATTTTTCTCTTTTTAAGTACTTAATAGATTGGAATAATGTTTTTAAGGAAAACAAAATTTATTTTTCTCTACAGTCAGGAATAGTTATCTTTAAAATCCATGTTTTATTTAAAATTTTTTCAATAATTTTTTTCCCATTACACAAAGATTATATAAAATCATTTTTACCCATGTTTTACGTTATATAAAAAATTTAAAATGAATCTTCTTTTCATTTTTTGAATGAGGTACTTTTGAATTTCTTCCAAAATTGTGAAAGGAATCATTATTTTAACATACACCATATGAATGGATTTTCTCAATATAATGACTTATATATAATTTGAATATTATTTTAAAATTTCACATTTTTATTTTCAATTAATTTTTGTCTATAATATTTTAAATGTTTTTATATATTAAAAAATTGATTTGAAAATGAAAAGTGTATTTTACACAAAAATGTTCCAATGATATTTTAAATATATTTTCATCTATAACAACATCCTTTTATTTTTATTATGATTTACTAGGAGTATGATCTAATGTAACCATTTTTATTAAATCTATGGATGGTTTATGATTTTAATGATGAGATATTGATGAAACCCATTTTCATTTTCTCATGTTAAGATTTGATGTAATGATAAATGTTTTCATGATACGATGGTATACATATGAATATATAATGATTATGAGATGGGTGGTTCTATTACATAAATCCATTTAATTATTTAATTATTAATGTTTTATGAGATCAAAGGGTATATGGGAGTATATCCCAAGCCCAAAAGAGGGTACATGAGTGGTGAGTCTAAGCCCAAAAAGAATATACTAGAGGTTATCTCAAGACTAAAGTGGGTACATGGGTGTTTATCCCCATCCTAACATGTGATTAATGTATTTTTGGGTCGAATTGACATAATATTTCTATTATTAGGATTATGAAATAATTTATGCCACACTTTTAGGACAAGATCTTAGGCCAATGTTATGATCTCATGGATCTTATTCTTTAATTCCATTATGATTCATGTATTATGAACTCTGAAGATTTATGTCATGACTCATGATTATGATCTATGAGTTATTAGATATGATTTTCAAATATTAATATAATGTTCTCATTCAATTATGTTCATGTTATGCTTAAATTTATTTATTTTTTGATATATCTCTTATTTACCCTGACTGAAAATAAGAGCTCAACTTTTATTATATTTCCTTTTCCTAGAGATAAGAAGGAATTTTTTAGGTATGTTATGTCTAAAAATGGTTTTATTTAAAAATAAAATAATGGGATAAGTCTTATATATTAAAGGTACTAATGTTTTATGTATCGAAGTTTCAAAGACACTAAATATTAATGTTTTTGGCATGGATAAGAATTATATGTAATGAATATTCATATAATAAGATGTAATATTTATTTATATAAGGTTTAGGTCACCTTAATTGGTATAAGATTAAGGTTTAATTATTTTTTGAAAAAATTGTGAGAAAAATTTAGTGATAACCCTTTGGATAAGGCTAAGTATTGGAGAAAAGCCAAATTTATGGTGATTAAATGAGTTTTGTTTTCCATAAAAATAAATCATTATCTGGATATTAAAAAGTGGATGTGGTTGTGACCCATATTCCCCTTGGGGTAAAAAATATAAAATGGTTGTATTGAGTATTAACTCAATCATCACTGGAGCATGATGAGTGGGCCTAATATTTCACAATTGGATGGATATTCCTAGGTGATATTCTTGGGTTAATTCACATTTTTTATGAACCATTATATATAATTTGAATAGATGACACCCATTGATGACCTAGGTTACATCTAAGTTGTCTTATATTTAAAAAGGTGTCATGATTTATACATCCTACAAATTATTTTCATAGTTATATGATTTCCAACTATGATTCTTTTTTCTCATACAATTGTTTTTGTTTGCAGTCAATGGATGGAACCAGAAGGAACCATGTTAACACTGAATATAATGAAAAATGAAAGGCTTTTACAACTGAGAAACTAAATGCTATGTGAGAATGAATGTAAAATATTGTTTTTATACTTACATATCTTTCTCAATCATTGAATCATATTGAGATTCCAAATGCGAAAAGAAGGGAACAATATATTAAATAGTCTATCATGGGGAAAAATTAACCTTTTTTAGTGGGTCTAGTGATCCACTAATTATTGAGTAATGAAATAGTACCCCTTAAGATTTATTTTATATTCTCCAGTGGTCAGAGTATTAAATAGTTATTTTATCTATTTATCATTTGGAAGGTGAATAAGATCAATAGTGGACTATTATCAAGAATATAATGAAATAGGTTGAAATTGACTCCATGGAGTGGTTTGAGTTTAGGAAGTTATTTTTCATTAAGCAATTTCATTATATTATTCACATGAAAATAGAGAAGGAATCCTTTTAGATAATTTTTAAGGTTGATAAATCTATTAGTACCTATGCTAAAAATTTTACAGGACTTATGAGGTATTATTCTAGTATTATCGTTGAACCAAAAAGTAATATTGACTGATTCTTTGGTGTCTTAAAACTAAGTCTCTAAAGGGAATTATCTATAACATATTTTTATAGGTAGGAATAAATAATTATATGTAATAAGAATATAGAAATAGATATTGGAGTCACCCATAAATCTCATGGTTTTTATAAGAAAATGAAATTTGAATTTATAGGAAATTAAAATTATAAAACCATGATGTTAATAAGATGAGTATTCTTTTTTGTTGGATGTGTGGAAAGAAACATGAAGGAAATTGCCTTAAAGGGATTAGTAAATTATTTAATTGTGGAGAAGAGGGTCATCAAGAAACAAAATGTTGAAGTAATGTGAATAAGTAAGCTACTGGTGTAATTTGATGGAAATTTAAACAAAATGAATCACCCACAATCTAATGGTTGGAATGCAAGTATTTTTTTAATTATGATAACCAGTTCCTTTTACAAGGGAAAAATCCTCATCCATGGAAGGAATTATGATATACTAATCATTAATGTATAATTATTGAAGTTTTTTTGTATTGGGATTCTATTATTATATTGTAGAAGTGTTTTATAAATAATATTTTGGATATTATATGCATGAAATAATAAGGATTATTTGTAATATTTTTTCATTATGGATTATCATGAATATACTGAATGGTACTAAAAACATAGAGAAGTGATTTAGAGGTTGAGAGATAATTTTTGAAAACGCATGATTAATGGATGAATAACAATTAATATGTGAATATTTTTGAGAAAATAACGTTTAGTTTGGATAAAGATATGATTGATATAGATAAATTAAATTGGATTGTATTGTATTGGTGGTCTTGATAATAATTAATTACTTAATAGAAAAATAATTTATTTGGATTTATGGAATATATTATATAGTCTATGATTTTTTATGGAATAAAAATAGTGTTATTTTTTGTAATAATATATATTTTAATTGAGGTTTTATAGTGATTCGGGTTAATATAATGTTTTATGTTAATATATGATCAAGGTATTCACATCTCCTGTATGTAACATTAAGAGCTACGTTATGTTGTTTGGAGATTAAATTTATATTGATTTAGCAAATTCTGAGATTTTTTTATAAATTTCTAGTGATTGAATACTAGTTGTGAATGATTTTAGGATTTTGGAATTTAGATATTTGTGGAAATAATTAAGTATATACTTGGGTATTGTTATTGAAATCTTTGAGATTAATCTGTGAAATAAAAATTTGTTCATATTATTTATCTTGGAATGTACTATCTATTTATGGTTTTAGTAACTAAATATAGATATAATGATTATATTTTCTTCCTTTTATAAATATAATGTTATATTAGAAAATTATTTTATTTCCTCAAGCTTGAAAAATTTATAGTTCTCTTTCATCATTGGAATATTTGATGAAAAGAGGCGGATGTCAGTTGAAACACGTAATCAAAGGACAAAATTTAATTTATGGATTTAAAGAAATAAATTAAGTTTATTTTCTCATATTCAATTGAAAAATAATTCTTAAAATCTGGGAAAAGTGACCTTGAAAATGAAAATTTCTTCCTTTTTATAGTTATTCCAAAATAATTATTCATTTTTTCAGCCCTCACTAATTTATGTTTTTAAAATAATTAATATTCCCATGAACTTGTTCTCTATAAATCTCTTTTACTCTTTGGACATTATATTTTTCTCCAAGTCCATTTATTCACTTCTTTCTAATGTTTTATTTTTTCTGGAACCTAATTATGTGTTCTTCCAGGTAATCTTAATCTTTCCCACTTCCCTTTTTCGAAAGATATTTTATTATCCTTTTTATAAAATGTGGGTTTTTAGCAAAGGTATTTTAAAATGTTGATCCATTCATTTCCAAGATAAAAATTTCATGGAAAAAATTTATTTAAATTGTGGATAATTTAAAACAGAAGTTTTTTTATTTAAAATAATATTATGTTCGATATCTTGAAAAACACACAACACTACGTTTTAAGAGAACTATGATATGATATAAATTATATTATTTAAATATGACGGTTATAATTTACACATTAAATTGTAAATTAGGTAAAAAAACAAAAAATTAAGAAAAATATGTATATAGGTTTTAAATAATGAAAATTTATTGATTAATTTATAATAAATCTGTACTCAATTTTTATTAAATTCATTTTATGCTCCAAAAAATATATTCTCTTCAAAAAAATATTTTTATTACATTTTGAACATGGAAATTATACCTAATTTCTACCATTTTTAGAAATTTTATTTATGGTAATAAATAAAATTTTTAATAATAATTTCAATATTATTATAGGATGATTTTTTAGGATTTTTATTAAATGATTTATTTTTTAGTGAATAGTAAAAAATACTTATTTTTATTAAATTGTCATTCCTATTCATTGAATCATGAAATTTAGAAGTCCAATTATGTTTTATATTTTATCAAAAATAAAAATAAGTGTTATTTAATTATAAATAATATAATTAATTATAGAGTAATTAACATTGTACCTGATTTTGTTATAAGTTTATTTTTGGGCTTTAAAATGCTTGTTTCAAAAAACTTTTGTACGCAGACAATATATTTTTATCTTTTTAAATTCAATAAATATCTCTTGATTATTGTTTTTAATGTAATTTAAAGATTATATATTTAATAAATTATTTTAACATTTATTTAATAGTTTTTACAAGGTAATGAATGGAAGCAAATTCAGATTTATACTTAAAAATGCTTTTTTAAAAAATGGGTTTTCATTGCATTTTTCACTCATATTTAAAATTAAATTCAAAAACTTATTTAATTTAAATCTGGTAAAATTTTGTTCCATAATTTGAATCATAATAATTAATATAATTTAATTTGTTTAAATTAATTTTTGGGTCATAATGAATAGTAAAAAAAGTAAAATTTTGTTATCATAGTTAAGGTTAAAACAAGATTATTAGGGGTTAAACTAGAAGATAAGGGTAGTATTTCCACCTAAACCTATATAATTACTATTTTTGGAAGATATTTCAAATTTATATTATCTTAAATTCTAATTCATGTCCATTTTTATCAACTTTCACTTGAAATTGACCACATATTATTGATATATTTTAAGTAATTCAATGTGAGTCCCTCCCCTCAATTTTAAAAGGGAACATATTATCCTCACTTATTTACAAAATTTGTGGATTCTAGATAAAAAAATCCCTAACTCGATACATTCATATATTCTTTAAATTTATCCTTGATCCCATCATAATACATATCTTTGAAGTCTTATGGTGTAATCCAAAGGAGGTCTTTCAAAGAAGAGGTATAAATATTAACCAAGATCTTTCAGTTTTATTTATTATTTAACATTCTATAAACTAGTTGTATCCATAACAACATGATTAATAAAATATAATAAATATAATGAGATTTTATTATAATTATGTTAGAATCATTTTCCACCTCTTCTCCATCAAATGTGAAATGAATATGTCTCTTGTGTGTACATGTGGACTACTGCCACCACATAGCGATATGATTCATTTTCCATCACTATATTTCATTTTTGGTTATAATGATGGATATATTTTTTGATATTTATGATATAATTATGATTATGTAACTATAAAATATTATTTATTTTTAATTCCTTCTTTCTTTAGAAAATGAAAATACTGTCATTATGTACATATAGATTACCATCTCCATAAACGGTGTAATTCATTTATATATCTCTACCTCTTTAAGTTTGGTTATAAATATCTATATTATTAAAATATATTCTATTTATATCATGATTAAAATTATGGAAATTATGGAAGAATGATCACGATGGAAGGAAAACAATAACCAATTTGAAACATTCATGAAATGGGAAACAATTATTAGTGGGAAGAGTTTTTTTGATAAATAATTATTTATAAGTGGGTTTTGAATTATTATAAGTGGAATAAATATGGTATTATATGTCTGAATATGGTTATGGTATAAAATAATAATAAAATAATATTTTTTATACATGAGGTTAGAGAACTTATGTCGCAAGACAGACTTGAGGTAAGGGTTTTGTGTTATAATTTCATTTTTAACGGGATTGTTTATGATTAAATTCATGATGATTATATTGTATTATCTATCTCTCCCAAATCATATATATTTTACTTTACTTTTATTATTTATATATATTAGATGTTTTCTTTTTAATTTTCCTCTCTTTCAGTATTCATGAGATCGAAATAATATTTCCAAGGAAAACTGAATTTATTTCTCTCTTCGATCAGGATTATTTTTCTTCCATATCCATATTTTATTTAAAATATTTTCAATAATTATTTTACCATTAGATAATTATTTTATAATTTTTTTAACCATGTTTGACTTTATATAAAATAAATATAAAATGAATCTTATTCTCATTTTGCAAATGAGGTACTTTTGAGTTTTTACTAAAAATGTGAAAGGAATATTTGTGTTAACATATACCACATGAAATGATTTTATAGTCATCATGAATTATATTTTTTAAAAATATTCTTACAATTTTCAATGTTTATTCTTAGAGAAAACATGTTCCATGATATTTTTGAAATTTTTAAATATTAAATAAGTTATTTCAAAATTAAAATGTTATTTTCCTCAAGAAATGTTCCATTGATCTTTTAAATGTATTTCCACTTATAAGAATATACTTTGATATTTATTATTACTTAGTTGGAATATGATCCCATATTGTCATCTAAATTCATTATCTAGATAGTTTATGATCCTAAAAATAAAATATTGATGAAAAAAATTTTATTTTCCATGGGTTAAGCTTTGATGTAATGATTAATGATTTCATGATCACGTGGAATACATTTGAATAGATGATGATTATATGATGGGTGGGTCCATTATATCCATCTAATCAATTAGGTAAAGATTAATATTTTTTGATCTCAAAGGGTACATGGGAGTTAACTCAATCCCAAAAGAGGGTACACAAGTGGTTAGCCTAATCCCAACAAGGGTACATGAGAGGTTATCTTAAGTATGAGTATGTACATGGGTGGTTAGCCTAAGGTGAACATGTAATTAATGTCTTTTTGGGTGCTTTTAAAATAATATTTATATGATTATGATTGTTCCACACTTTATTCCACTCTTTTATGACATGATTTTATGCCAATGTTATGCTCTCATGGATTATGTTTTATGACTCCTTTTATGATTCACGTATTTTAAGAAATAAAGATTTATTTTATGACTATTGATTATAATCTATGAATTTTTGGTTATGACTTTTAAATTTTAAGCTCATTTTTTCGTTCCATTGTTTTCATTTTATGATTAAAAATTATTATTTATTCCGTTCACACTTACTGATAATCTGAGATCACCCTTTAATATGTTTCATTTTCCCCATAATATAAAGATAGTTTTATAGCATGAAATTTCTAAAAATGGTGATAGTTGTGAATAAATTAATGGGTGATGATATAGATCTTTTATATATAAGTTTTTTATGTACTAAAGTTTCCAAAGTTGTTAAAAAACTATGGTTATAGAATTGATCATAATTATATGAAATTAATATTCATCTAATGAGATTTAATATTAATGTATGTAAATATTAGTTCGCCTCATCCCTAGTATGAAAAGGATGATTCTAAGGTTTGTCTTCAAATTATTAACCTATCAATAAGTAATAGTGGAGCATCAATTAACTCTAGGTGAACTACATCCACTTCTCCTACTAGTGTTTAAATGGTATGATATTAATATATAATTTGTAACCAGAGGTCAAGATTCATTTTAGTTAATAGTGGATCTTATGACAAAGATGAATCACTTCTTACCTATAAAAGAACCCCCTTCAGTTAATGATTTATTAAAATTATATGTTATATCATTAAGATTCATGGTGTATATTTTATAATATATGATAATGACCTAAATTTTATGTCTCGATTCTTACAAGGGATATAATTATATTTTTGTTCTTAGGTTATGTAACGACCCTAAATGTTATAAATAAAATCCCCTTTTTGATTTAGTTAAATTTCTAATTATGTAATATGGTTATAGAAGAAACATGAGATTATTTGGTTTTATTGTATTCTATCATATTTAAAATATTGTTAAGAATCATTACCATTGATATTATATCCATTGAATAGTGATCACATGATTAGTATAAATATAGGGTATTAACAAATCCAATTTACACAAACAAAGGAAGTGATGACCTCAAATAGTAGGATCGTACCCTATGAATCCCATTTATCAGAGTTTCTGAGGGAGATAGAATCTCTAGGATTTTCCCTTGACCAAGCCCAAGCTGAGATCCAATAACTTAATCATGAGAAAATCCATTTATGGGAAATGTTAAATATCATCAAGATCACGACCCAAACCTTTTATGTTGAACCACCCCATGAAAGTCTTATAGCTGCGCACCTTACCCTTAGGGAGTTTGTTGGTGTATTAAAGGGATATGTATCATGGAACTATAAATATCATTATTTACATTAATTTTTTCAAAACCAATAATATATTTTCATCCTATTATTATTACTTTACAAATGATTTTTATTTTGATACAATAAAACACAAATTGTATTTATGGGTAATGATAAAATAAAATTGAGGAATTTATTTTGATTAATTATTATATTTTCAAAATAGATAATATTTTAATAAAATATTATTATTAAATAATGTTTATTAAATATATATGATCATATAATTTTAATGAATTAAAATGTAATTTTAATAATGATTTGAAAACTATTATTGTTAAAAACCACAATTTTGTTAATAAATGTGGATTTTATTTTAAAAGTGAAAATTAAAATATTTAAAAATAATTTAACCAACATGAATATTATTTTTGGAATCAAATCATCAAATTTATCCAATAGTGAATTTTTCATAATTTCCCGAGATATTTGAATTTTTGGGAAAAAATTCAATACTGTATAAATATAATTTTTCTATGATGATATCATAATGACCAAAAAATTATGCAATAGACTCTATAAAGGGTATAAAAGGGCATATATTTGTTTTCACTTTAAAATAATGTAATTTTAAGTTTATTTAATTTATTTTATAAAGGCATTATGAATCCTTGAAAACTTATAATATATTTTAAGGTTTTAAAATATTTTTATTAAGAGTGTGACTCACTTCCACACAAGAAAGGTTATTATTTTATTAATTTCATCCTTTGTTTTTATAAAATAATGATAAAAAATCCCATATGGTAGAAACGATGGGAGAAACCATGGTATTTTTTATGGTTTTGGTTATTTTATTATATAGAGTCCAAAACCTAAATAATAAATAAAGTCCCCTCCTTTCCTGTATAAAACCACCCCATATCCATTTTCTCTTCACTAAAAATCTTTTAGGCACATCCATACTCTTCCATAAAATCTCCAATGTCCTTAAAAGGTTCCCCTAATCTCTTAATAATCCACTCCAAATCCTTTAGAGTAACACACTCAAGTAAAGTATTTTTTTCATTTCTCCTCTTTATTCAGGTATCTTACATACCTTATGTATTTTATCTTAATTTCATTATGAATGGTATGATTTATTAAATATCCCCCTTAGTTTCCAATTTATGTAAAAATTATTATATATCCCTTCCTCTCTCATCAACCTATGTTATTAATTTTTATGTGATGTCGTTATGATGCCGAAATTTCACCATGATTTTCCATGCCAAAAAAATTATGTAGAGAATACCATACTGTTTCCCTTAGAATTCGGGGATGACCTCCTGGATGGGAGATTCAAACGTTCCGATCGGTTTCTAGCGGGTTTGTTCGTAGAACCGGAAACATCCAATGATTCCACATCCATTTGGACCTACTTTCCAAAGGTAGGTGCTCATTAGCTTGTGGACTGATGAGGCTTAGGAATTTGCATTGGTCGAGAGGATGGGAGGTCGGACTCATCACACCTTTTTGAGAGGAATTATTGTCTATTATGGGACTCTCTTTATATATTTAAGTTATGTTCGTGAATCCTTATTACATTACCAAGTATAAAATGAGCTTTTCCTTTAGTTTAACAATCAATGATTAAATATGTTAGAAATTTAGAGATTCTTTTATATGTATTCGAGGTTCTTCATCGATAGAGAATCATCTATATCTATTTAGAGATTCTTGGTCAATGGTATCCTTCAAAATATTTATATAAAAGTCTCTTGGTTATTATGATGACTAGGCTAGTTTTAAAGCCACTCAGTGGGGCACTTGATGTTTATTGTCATTCAGAAGGACATGAATTATTTCAAAGTTGGGATCAAACCCATAGATGGGCTACCTACGTATCCTTTGTTTTGGAAAAGTAATCAGAACCCACATAGTTCGAATAAGGGTATGATATTTATGATTGATGGCTCAAAGCAGGATGTCACAATTACTTTTACACTCTAAGCTCACGTGAGACATGCTCGGTGTGGGAAACAAGAGGTATTGGTAAAAATTAGACAATTGTGCCATGAAATATGCAATCATAAGAAATGGTTTGGGGCTTATGTATGTATGACTGCCCGGATGATTTACTTTAGGGAGAAAATCCAGGAACAGGGTCCATAAAGGTATATGTTATTCATGGAGATTTGAATACTCTAACTTGGGACTTATTCCTGAAAAGGAATCCCAAATTAGAAGAGGATTGATAACTAGGTTTTAATCCTGAGAAGGAATCCCAGATCAAACGTAAATTAGGACTGGTTAAAGATAATTTAAGGGACTTGGGGCTTATTCCTGAAAAAGGAAGCCCAAGATTTATGACTGGGACTTATTCTTGAAAAGGAAGCCCAGGTTAAGGATTAAGGTTTGGGGCTTACTCCTGAGGAGGATGCCCATATTTGAGATTGGGGCTTACTCCTAAGAAGGATGCCCAAATTAAGGGACTTGGGGCTTACTCCTAAGAAGGATGCCCAAAATTAAGGGACTTGGGGCTTACTCCTAAGAAGGATTCCCATATTAGAGGACTTGGGGCTTACTCCTAAGAAGGATGCCCATATTTATGACTGGGACTTATTCCTGAAAAGGAGACCTAGGTTAAGGATTTCTCTCATCTGAAAGGATGAGGTTGAATGAATGAACTCTCCATATTTAGTGACAAAAAGATATTTAAATCACTAGGTTTTGAGAGATATTTCACTGAATTCCTTTCAGATAAGGAAGTCAAATCAAGAAATCATGCCATAAATGGCTTTGAAGAGTGTCTTGAAGACTAAATCTTGAAAAGGAAAGGTGTAATGGCTTAAGAGGGGTGAAATGGGAAAGAAAGGCACCCAGAAAGGAAGGGGCGCGCAAGTCTTGGAAGGCGCGCAAGTATTGCGGGGGCACGCAAGTATTGGTCGCGCAGGTTTACCTGCGTGACATATGTTGTACTTGCGCGATGGCCAACCAGAATTTGAAATATTTGAGCGACTCTTTAATAAAGCCTTTAGAATCCTCTTGAGGTTCTTCCAGAAAAGGGACGCGCAAGTTATATCGAAGGAGTAAGGCGACGCGCAAGTGTGACTACTTCCCTTAAGGGTTGGCCACTCAGGCGCGCAAGTGTTGATGAGTTTCAACACTTAGGCCTTCCTCCCTCTCTTTAGATCTTCCGTTCTAGGTAAGAAATTACCTTAGAAGTGTTCCAGAAGCTTTGAGAAGAGACTTGGGCATCGGGAGCTTCAATCTGAGTTTCTGGAAAAAAGATCCTCTCGAATGGGGGGCCCACATGGTCTATTTATAGGCAGGAGAAGACCCTGGGCGGTTATCACTTAGGTCACGCAAGTCACTTGCGTGCCATGGTGTGTCGTGCAAGTCCACTTGCGTGACAGTGATATAACTTGCGCGGTGAAGTTGCTTTTGATCCTTTGTTCATGCCTTTGTCGATTTTTGATATTTTTTTCAAAGGTTGAATCACTTTGAGCTCAGATATTTTCCTTTTCCGATTTTTTAGATTCTGTGACGAAAGGAGCGTCAACAAAAGTCCCCCCTCAGAGTTGGATCCGGAGAGAAATGAGGATTTGACTCTGAGGAAATCGACTCCATCCAAAGGAAAAGGGGGCGCGCAAGTCTTCTGGGGCACAGAGGTCGGCGCGCAAGTTTGCGTCGCGCAGGGATACGACCCTCAGTCGTGCAGGGTCCAGTGCGTAGGGTCCCTACCGCGTCTATAAATAGAGGGCCTCACTTCCGTACAAGAATCCGGATTTCCGGACTTCATACCTTAGACATCTCACCGCGCAGGTCACCTTAACCGTGCAGGTTGCTCTGTTTTATAGTGTTTTCCTTGATGTCGTGCTACTATAAAGGCATTTGTACTTGCACGGTTTATACCTGCGCGTCAAAAACTAGCGCGACACACGAATACTTGCGCACCATTTTTTAGACTTGCGCGCCTTAATGCCTTAGCCATTTTTTCGAAATCTTTCACAAATTTTATGAAAAATAAACCCATTTAAGAGTTTAATTTATTCAACTTTTGGGAAGATTCAATGGCTACTAATGGAATTAAAACGTCTGATGAACTGGCTAGCAAGCAGATTGATGACATGATGAATATCATTGGCCATGATTACTATGATATCTGCAACATCACTCTCTCAGATTTGGATAAGCACTTGAAGAAATATCATCTTAATTTCCCACAGAGCATCTACCTGCCTCTATATGGTCATGGTCACCTGCAAGGAGTCAAAGTTCCAGATGCAAAGAACTATACACCTGAAATGCAGCTGCACTGCTACTCCTTCATTTCGGTTATGCTGTGCATTAAGAGCAACAACAATGGTGTGAACTTTCAAACTCTTCCTCCATGTCATTTCCTTGCAGATATGAAAATGGAAAACCCATGAGATAAAATGTTTTCCACTACCGGTTGGTGGAGAGAAGACAAACATGGTATTAGAGCAATATCTGAAAAGAGTACTCTCTCCAAATGTCTCTTTACTTCCAATGCTCCATTCTCAAATCCATGTATCCATCTTCCAAGTCTCTTGGACAGAAACAGAGTCACTATTTGATCAGCAGAAAACTTTCTCAAACCGCACTCAAGAACATCCTTTTACAATTGTTCCAAGAAGAGCTGGTATCACTACATCTCTTATTGTATCCAATTGAATGAATGAATTCTATGTGGTTTTTGATGAAGCTCGGGATGTCGTAAATCAAATGAAGTGTTATGTTGAAAGCCTCTTGTAATTCTTGAAAAAGAGAAGAGACTCCAGTCTGTGGATGTCCTTCTAACTCTTGTGTATCAATGAAAAACACTTTCATCTTCAATCATTTGTACCTGCATTCTTTCACTACCTGCTTCAAATTTACTTAATCCAATGGGCTTAGTAAGCATAGTTTGATTTTTACTAGGATTATTACAAATAACCCTACAAACTTTGAACCTTTTAATTGCTCAATATTACCTAAATCATACAAAATGTATGTTTAGTGGGCTGGAACTTGACTTTTATTCAGAGTTCCTTTGTCTTTTGTGGGCAGTTTAAAGTCATGCATGCCGGACATAAAGGGGATAATGTTTAAGGTCGAAATATCTTTGACCAAAATGGATTAAAATTGATTCAATTCCTTCACAATTTATCTGAAAACATATTACCATACTCAAGTATGAGGGAAAATATGTAAGCTATGACTTAAGAATTTTTGAATCTGAGGAATGATTTGAAAAAGGGCTAAAAGGCATTAGAAGAAGTAGTTTCCAAGAATGAAGTTACTATTATTTGACAAAACCCCGCTAGGGGGTTGAATTATGCAGGGCCACCTAAGGGCATTGGCTGCATGGTGAAATAAATAGCATCTTTCGGCTGACAAGTCTGTTATGTGGACTGGTTATGCAAGGCCACCTATGGGCACGTGCTGCATAGTCAGGAAAAAGAACTCTCAGAAATTTACTTTCCTAGTGCTAAAAGCCAGTGAAAGTTTATGGAGATTCAAATTTTCTAAAGTATAGAGTTTGTTGTATGGAAAGAGGTACTTGAATATGGAGAAGATATTTCCGAACAAGAATATCGGAGAATTGAATGAATATCACTCCTACGAAGGTCTAACCCAAACGTAGGGAATGAGAATATGGAGAGTATAAACCATAGACTTGAATACTTTCAGATCATGAAAAAGGACATGGGACAAATATGTTAAGGATGGCTATTTTTTTGCAGATCCCTACATACCGTCATTTAAGACAAATAAGGACAAAAGAGGCATTCTTCCCAAGAATGAAGTTATTATTATCCAACAAACCCGTTAGGGGGTTGAATTATGCAGGGACACCTAAGGGCATTGGCTGCATGGTAAAATAAATACCATCTTTCAACTGACAAGTCTATTATGTAGACTGTTTATGCAAGGCCACCTATGGGCACATACTACATAGTCAGGCAAAAGAATTCTCAGAAGTTTGACATTTTTGTGACTAACAGTCATGAAAAGGGTTATGAAGATCTGAAAATATTTAAGGTTAGTATTATAACACATAAAGATGGGTATTGTCCTATGTATATAGACATACATAGGTCAATGATAACCATAATCATGTTGTGACTGGGTCCTGAATTGAAATTTTGGACTTCACTACGTATCTCATAAGAATGAGAATCAAGCCATACGTAGTTATTGAAATGCAGTTTAACGTCGTGCAGGACGAAAGTATGAGAGATCTTAGTTTAGGGTCATAGAATTCGGACCATAATAATGAATACACAGTGTGTGTTTTCATGAGGACTTTTCAGCCAAGGGACTGAAAGTGAAATTTGGGGTTAGGCCCAAAAGACTTGTGAATTGATTCGAGGGACACCCGAATGTTCCTACGTATCCCATAAGGATGGGAATCAAGTCCATGTAGTTCTAGAACTACCCTTTGTACAAATTTGGTTCGTACATGTGAAGGGTAAAAGGGGACTTTAGTGTAATGATGGTTTAACCCGAGATAAAAAGTTAGGCATCACCATGTATGCACGTAGTCTTTTGAAATGAAACATGATTGAAAAATCAATGTCAATAATAGTTCTCTCTCAAATGAGGAAATCAAAGAGTATTGTAGTTTATTGTCATACCAGACAAAAGTGTTTCATAGTTTAACGTCATATAACAAGGACGAAAGTGAATCAATGTAAAGATATTGATTCTAGGGGTGGTTTCACGAATCAACATCATATGAGATGGTGGTGAACCGATATGAAGAGATTGTTTTTGGGCTTGAACCCTGGGAGGTTGCCTACATACCCATCCTGGAGGGCAAGGATCAAAGTCCGTGTAGTTCAATTAAAGAATAAATTAATGATCAAGTTGTTCTTGGGGACAACGATCTAAATAAAAAAAGGTTGTTGGGACTTATACATGGTTAGAGGCCCATAGAGAGTGTTACGGTTGAGGTTTTCTCTAAGCTCACGTGAGTCATACTCGGTGTGAGAAACAAGAGGTAACAACAACTTTAACGATGCATAGTTTAATGTCATGTAGGACATATAAAGGGACTATGTAGTTTAAAGTCTTGCAGTTAGGACTATTGGTGCTGCACAGTTTAGTGTCATGTAGCAGGGACAAAATACAGTTTAATGTCTTGTAGGACATATAAAGGGACTATGCAGTTTAAAGTCTTGCAGTTAGGACTATTGGTGCTGCACAGTTTAGTGTCATGTAGCAGAGACAAAATACAGTTTAATGTCATGTAGGACATATTATGAATTTTCTGTACAGTTTAGCGTCATGTAGTTAGGACGATGGGAACAATAGAGTTTAACGTCATGTTGGACGAAAGGGGGGAACTATGTAGTTTAATGTCATGCAGTGAGGACAAAAGAGTGCACCATTTTAACGTCATGTTGGACGCATTGGGGATTTTTTCCACAGTTTAACGTCATGTTGGACGAAAGTGCAAATAGTTTAAGGTCATATGCATGGACCGTGGATGGTGCAGTTTAATGTCATGCTGGACGGTGGTGTAGTTTAAGGTCATACAGGACCTTTGATGATTATATAGTTTAACGTTTTTCCGTACGTAAGGGACTTTTATACAGTTTAGCGTCATGTAGTTAGGACGTCACAGTTTAACGTCTTGCTGGACATAAGGGACTTGCAAATAGTTTAGGGTCATATGCATGGACCGTTAGGGAACTTTTTCACAATTTAACGTCATGTGGGACAAAGTTGCAGTTTAAGATCATACTGGACCATTGCTGTATAGTTTAACTTCATATAGCAAGGACGAACTGGTGCCGCACAGTTTAGTGTCATGTTGCGGGGACATCAGGTGACACAGTTTAACGTCATTTTTGACGTATGTGCAAATAGTTTAGGGTCATATGCTTAGACCGTTGCTGTATAGTTTAACATCATATAGCAAGGACGAACTGGTGCTGCACAGTTTAGTGTCATGTTGCAGGGACAAAATACAGTTTAATGTCATGTAGGACATATTATGAATTTTCTGTACAGTTTAGCGTCATGTAGTTAGGACGATGGGAACAATAGAGTTTAACGTCATGTTGGACAAAAGGGGGGAACTGTGTAGTTTAATGTCATGCAGTGAGGACAGAAGAGTGCACCATTTTAACGTCATGTTGGACGCATTGGGGATTTTTTCCACAGTTTAACGTCATGTTGGATGAAAGTGCGAATAGTTTAAGGTCATATGAATGGACCGTGGATGGTGCAGTTTAATGTCATGCTGGACGGTGGTGTAGTTTAAGGTCGTACAGGACCTTTGATGATTATATAGTTTAACGTCTTTCTGGACGTAAGGGACTTTTATACAGTTTAGCGTCATGTAGTTAGGACGTCACAGTTTAACGTCTTGCTGGACATAAGGGACTTTTTCACAGTTTAACGTCGTGTGGGACAAAGTTGCAGTTTAAAGTCATACTGGACCATTTCTGTATAGTTTAACGTCATATAGCAAGGACGAAATGGTGTTGCACAGTTTAGTGTCATGTTGCAGGGACATAAGGTGACACAGTTTAACGTCATGTTGGACGTATGTGCAAATAGTTTAGTGTCATATGCTTAGACCATTGCTGTATAGTTTAACATCATATAGCAAGGATGAACTGGTGCCACATAGTTTAGTGTCATGTTGCGGGGACATAAGGTGAATACTTTTTATTTTATACAAAATATTTCTTCAAAAATCTGGCATTAGTTGGAGTAGTAATGAGTTCTCCATCCATCGAGATTAATGAATAAGCTCCATTGAAGTAGACCCTATGTATTGAATAAGGTCCTTCCCATTTTGGCTCAAGCTTGGGAGGTTTCTTTCCTGGTATCATTGGAGTTCTAAGAACTAATACCAATTCTCCCTGAATGAATGAACGGAGGCGAACTTTTTTGTTAAAATCTCGTACTATTCGATTCTGATAGATTTCCAAGTGGTGCAAAGTGCACAATCTTTTCTCATCTAACTGTTCCAACTCATTCAATCGCTTTTGGGATTGCTCATCTATAGATAACTGATCACAAATGGCTACTCTGAGTGAGGGCAATTGAACTTCAATTGGAAAGACTGCTTCTATTCCATATACCAACGAATATGGAGTTGACCGCGTTGCATTGCGGGTGGTAGTCCGATAAGCCCATAAAACATGAAAAAGTTTATCAGGCCATGACCTCTTATCTTTATCCACCATCTTTTGCAGTATATTTGAAAGAGTCTTGTTAAAGGCTTCTATTTGTCCATTGGCTGCCGCATGATACCGAGATGAATGGTTGGATTTAATGTTGTATT
The DNA here is from genome assembly GCA_963277665.1 of Viscum album. Taxonomy (NCBI): domain Eukaryota; kingdom Viridiplantae; phylum Streptophyta; class Magnoliopsida; order Santalales; family Viscaceae; genus Viscum; species Viscum album. The sequence goes on from OY728162.1 coordinate 1,065,892,393, forward strand.
CTTGATAAAATTTCTTCACCTCAGAAGAACAGAAGTTCGTGCCATTGTCCGTCAATATGGTATGAGGGACACCAAATCTAGTAATGATGTTAGACTTGATGAAGCTAACAATGAATTTAGAACTAACTTCTTTGAGAGGTACTACCTCTTCCCATTTGGAAAAGAAATCAGTAGCAGTAAGAATGTACTTAAACTGCTTGGCCGTAGCTGAAGGGTAAGGTCCCACCACATCCATTCCCCATGTGGAAAATGGCCATGAGTATTTAGTTGTATGAAGAAACTCTGGAGGTTGATGAATGAAGTTGGCATGTACTTGACATGAATGACACTTCTTTGTGAAATCAACACAATCTTGTGTCATTGAAGGCCAAAAGTATCCAAGCCTTAGAATTTGATCAGACAATCTATGTCCAGACTGGTGGGCACCACAGACTCCTGCATGCACTTCTTTCATGACATCCATTGTCTCTTCACCATCTATGCCTCTGAAGAGAACTCCATCAAAACCACGTTTGTATAGAATTTTCTCTAGGTGGTTTGGGCTATTATAAAGAGTAAAATTGACCACACATCGTCGGATTTGTTCTTTCTCAGCTCTATCAGGTGGAAGTGTTCCATTTTGAAGGTATTCCCTGATAGGTGACCTCCATCCTGTAGTATGACCATACGGTTAAGGAATGGGACTAATTTCATTAATTTCCTCTGTTATGGCTTGAACATAATGTGAAATTGCACGACGGTGGGCAATACTGATGGTTGTCTCATCCCGATTTGGATCTGCTAGAGCTGTGGCTATATTAGCCAGTGCATCAGCTTGAGTATTTTGTGATCTTGGGACATAAGAAAATGTCGGTTCTGAAGGAAATTCCGCCATTAACTTTATGACGTAATCATACAAAGGGATTAACTCTTCTTTTCTGATGGCATAATCCCCATTGACTTGTTTGATTACCAAGTCTGAATCACCTTTCACCTTTAAGTGATTCACTTGTGCTTGAAGTGCTAACTCCAAGCCTGTGATAAGAGCTTGGTATTTGGCTTCATTATTAGTACCACCTTCCCACAATAAAAAGGAATAAGGTAACAATGCCTTATCTGGAGAAATGATTACAATTCCTAAACCAACTTTGTTGAATTTAGGATTTTCTATTTTCTTCCCTGTTGGACTTCTGGAAGCACCATCAAAATACATTTCCCATGATTGAGGACACTCTTGAATAGAAAAAACTTCCTCATCAGGGAGTTCAATATCTGAAGACGTGTCTTCCACTGAAGGATGTTCAGCCAGGAAATCAGCCAGAGCTTGGCCCTTTATTTCCTTTTGAGATACATATTGAATGTCGAACTGCTGTAAAATAGCTGCCCACCTTGCTAGACGTCCTGTAAGCATTGGACGACTAAGGATGAATTTGAGCGGATTATTGCGAGATACCAATTGGACCACGTGATGTTGCAAATAGTGTCTCGGTTTCTGGACTACAAAGATTAATGCCAGGCAGCACTTCTCAATACTTGAATACCGGGTTTCTGCTTCAAGCAAAGTTCTACTGAGATAGTAGAGGCTATTTTCAATCCCAGCATCATTCTTTTGAGCAAGAAAGGCACCGAATGATCGCTCTAGAGCTGTCACATAGAGGATAAGTGGTCTACCTTCAACAGGTGGCATGAGTACTGGTGGACTCAAGAGGTATTTCTTGATAACATCAAACACTTCTTGACATTCTTCAGTCCACTGGTAAGTGACTCCTTTTTTCAATAATTTGGTAAAGGGTAAACTTTTTCCTGCCAAATTGTTGATGAAACGCCGAATATAGGCTAAGTGTCCTTAAATTCCTCTTAATTCTTTCAAATTCTGAGGAGGTGACATACCAAGGATTGACTTGGTCTTCTCAGGATCGACTTCAATACCACGATGGCGTACAACAAAGCCGAGGAATTTTCCTGAGGTTACCCCAAAAGCACATTTTAAGGGGTTCATCTTCAAATTATGTTGTCAAAGCTTGTGGAATATGACTTCCAAATCAGCCAAGTGATTAAAACATTGTTTGGATTTAACCACCAAATCATCTACATAGCATTCAACAAACTTCCCTAAAAATGTTCAAAGATACGATGCATGACGCGTTGATATGTTGCACCTGCATTCTTTAAACCAAAGGGCATCACCCGGTAACAAAACACACCTTGAGGGGCTCTGAAGGCTGTAGATTCCTCATCTTCTAGGGCCATTCGGATCTGATTATATCCATAATATCCATCCATGAAGGAAAGTACTTTATAACCAGCCGTCGCATCAATTAAGAGTTCTGGAATCGGAACTGGGAAATCATCTTTAAGACAATACCGATTAAGATCTCTGAAATCGATGCAAACCCTAATTTGTCTGTTCTTCTTCTTTACAAGGACAATATTAGCCAACCACTTGGGATATTGAACTTCTCTGACAAAGTTAGCTTTGATCAGCTTATCCACTTCAGCTTCAATTTTGGAAGCATAAGTTGGGTGTGTTCTTCTCGCGGCTTGCTTAAATCCTCGATGTTCTTTTGGTAAACCCAAATGATGAGTAGCAATATCAGGATCAATACCAGGAATTTATGTATAGTTCCAAGCGAAAATATCTTTATATTGCTTTAGAAAAGAAATATACATCTCTTCCTCTTCAAGGGTCATGGTTGCACTAATTAAAGTGGGGCGTGGATATTTCTCTATACCCAGATTTATTTCTCTGAGTTCATCCACAGTGGTAGAGATACCCTCTTCAAATGCTGGAGGAGCATCTCTAAGATCTTCCTCTTCCTCTTGATCATGTGTTATTTCTTCCGTTTCTACTTGCATAGTAGATGAAAAAACGAAATTTTCATGATCATAAGAGATTTCAAAATTTGCACATTTTGAAGAAGACGCTTCCATTTCCGACCCTATTAATGATAAAGGGCCTTCTTTGGGAAATAAAGAGGATATGATAGATTGAGAACTGACATCATTATTCACCTCTGATGTTGCTATAACTTCTTCTGGCCTGATTGGCGAAGTATAGACCTATTGGATTTCAGCAGATGAAATGAAGACGTCACCACTTGTGCTTTCATCACTGTTTTGTAGGTTACCAATTTCTCTCATGTTGTCTGGCTCAATTGCTGTAATTAACATTATGGATCTTTCCATAAGAGTATTTTTATTTGGGCCTATTTTGTCAATTTGACTGATAGGTAACACATAATCTGTACTCACATGTGTAAATGGATTTATTGGAATTTTCTCCAAACCATATGGAGCATTAACTTTGGTAATTTCCTTCATTGTAGATTTTTCTCTTCCCTTCATGTGATAAAATTCTGCCTCAATGTATTGAGAATCACATGTCTTGAACGGGGCCTTATCACCATACAATGTTCCCACTTGACCATTGAAACAGTATTTGAGACATTGATGCTATGATGAAGGAATAGTTGCATGCTGATGTTGCCAGAGTCTTCCAAGCAAGACGTTGAAAGCTGAGTCTTGATCAACAATCATGAAATCCGAATTGGATACAAGATCTCCAAACTGAGTTCTAAGTGTAACTTCGCCCAGTGGTTCTTGTTCATTTTTATCATATCCTTGTAACATCATGGTAGGAGGAGATAAATCAGATTCTGTGAGGCCCAATCGACGAAGTGTACGGATGGGCATGAGGTTGACTCCTGAACCATTGTCAATGAAAGCTCTTCAGATATCCACACCATTGACTTTGCCAGATAAGTACAAAGGTTTTATGTGCCCATGCACAACATCATATTCATCTTTATCAGTAAAAGATATCACTGCATGACATTCTGTAGGATTATTCTCTATGTGATAGAATTCAGCTGCAGCAATTTCAGCTTCAAATTCCTGAGGACTTCACAAAGCTTCGATGAGTGCTTCCCGAAGATCTTTTGACAGATTCAAAGCATCCAAAATTGATAACTTGGATGGTACTTGGGCCAAGTGTTTCAATATATCATAATTTTGATCTAAAGGTCTGCGTTTCCCAACAGGAATATGCGGTTTAGCAGGTACCTTGGAAGCAGATGCTTTGGAAGCTGATGCATCTTGTATTGGGATAGAAGTTGGAAAAATCCTTGGTTTTGGAAGATTAGACCGATTAGATCCATTTACTTGCTGAGATAAAGAATATGGAATTTTCAATCGGTCTTCCAAAATAACTGTTCCAAGACTGAGTTGACTATTGGCCGAAAAACTTGCTTGTTCTTTTTGAGCTCGCTGAAGGGATCTACCACGAGTTTCTGCTGCATACACAGTGCTAGCAGGGGTAGAATTAGAGTAGTGGCTTCGGAAAGATCCACGTCTTCCCTTGTATCCTGAACCTCTGGAACTTCCTCGGATTCCCTTATTTGATTCAGGGAATTCAGACTCATCAAAAATTGAAATTACAACTGGAATACGGATCTGTTAATTGAATCATATTAACAGAACCAAAGATTAACTCTTCGTCTAATAAAGACTCTGCCTGACTAGCCTGTTTAGGTTGTGCCGTTTGATGGGGCGGTGCCCGTGGTTTTGAAGTAGATGGCATAAATTCTGCCAGAGTCAAAGACAATTTAGGCTTTGACACATACTCATCTTCTTCTGATTCTTTTTTCTTATTTGAATCAAACCGTTTCTTTGAGGACTTTCCCTCTGATGAAGAGGGTTTTACCGCAATATTCATGGTAGAAGACACAATTGGTTTCTTTAATTGTGTTCGCAAAATGGCATGAGTCCGGTTGATTGTCTTTCTGACCATCCAATCATCATACTTCTGTGTATTTCTGCTTTTGACTTCTTGCCATTCACCTTCCTCCTCTCGAACTGTAGCAGTAACACATCCTATCTGAGTTGAAGAACCTTTCAACTTGACTTGTCCCAAGTCGACCATCTTTTGCAGGAGGTATTTTAAGACAAAACACTCCTGGATGGGATGCCCTAACATTTGATGAAAGGGACAATAATTGGGACTGTCTTCATCTCCTTCCTTGTTTGGCCTCTTGGGCACTGGTAATTGAACCAAATTATTTTCCAGAGTTGAAATGAAGTAACTTGGAACTTTCTCACTTCGGAAAGAGTATGTTTTACTCTTCAAATCCTCAAATTGTTTTCGTTGTTGATCTCTTTGATCATTTGGATGAAACGACCTTTGTTTTTGGCATTCAGGAGGTGGATCCCTTCGAGAAGATGAAGGTTTTGAAGTAAAAATAGGTACAGGTGCTTGTTTAAGCATAACTATAGTAGTTTTTGATTTACCCATTCTCCTTCCTGGAGCTGATGGAATTACACGAGATTTAACATTAGCCTGTATAAGGGAATCTTCAATCTGTTGAGCAATTGAAGTAAGGTCTCGAAGCCCTCTTGTGTATTTCACAGGGATCAATGGCGTGCGTAATTCGTCACGCAAATTTGCCACACAGATTGGCAACAACTCTTCCTAAGGGAGTGCTAAACTCAAGGAATATGTTAATCCCTTCCAGTGAGCAATGAAATCAGAGACTCTTTCATTCTCCCTTTGCTTGCAGTTTGTAAGATCGAAAACTGTCATTTTTGGCAAAGTTGAGCTGAACTGAAGAAGGAATTTTTGGTGAAGATCCTCCCATCCGATGATTGACCGGGATTGCAAGCTTGTATACCAGACAAAAGCTGGTCCTTGCAAGGTTCGCATGAAGCATCTGAGTTTCACTGCTTCTTGTTGCTCTGGAGTTCCCATCATAGGATCACAACAAGACACGTAATGCGTCAAATGTTGTTCAGGGTCGCCTGATCCATTGAAAGTAGGGAAAACAGGGTTTCCAAAACTAGATGGAGGATAAATTGAATCTACCCATTCAGGGTAAAATTTCTTTTATGGTTGAACTTGCACCCGTTTCCCTTCCATAGTTTCTAACCGAGCTGTTAATGACTCAATAGTAGTTATTAACTTTTGAGAAACATCTGGTTGAATCTGTTCTTGAGTAGGTGCAATGAATGGAGCTTGGACAGATGTGTTGGTTGGTGCTGCAACTGATGGTAGCACTTCCAACCGTTGTTGCGCTTGACCCACGGGATTAGACCTCTGAGGGTGTACCGATAAAGGAGGATATTCTTGATCCATCTCAGTAACTGCAACAAATTCCTTCGACTGTCGGACTTCAGCATTCTTAAGAAGAAGACTACTCTGAAGTAGTTCTGCATTCAACCTTCTTAATTCTTTCATTTCTTCCTCTTGTTGTGCAAATCTTTGCTCTAATGAGAGCGATTGACCTTATCCAGAGGAAGGATATGTAACCTGATTCTTTCCCCTCCATTTGTTGGATACTTTTTGGAGAGGGGGAAGTGGATTACCTAGGTTCTGAGTAATCCTTTGACTTCGTGTACGCACACCTTCTTCATTTGTATCGGTGCGTACATTTTCTTGAGCAGGACGCTCTTCATCTGAGTCCCCTGAGTGAGTCTCCTCTGGTGGATTAACAACAACGACATTGATGACATTGATTGATGCATAATGCATCTCATCCCTTCTATCAACATTTCTGTGATATTGTCTTCTTTCATATCTTTGATGAGACATTTCCTTTTGTTGATTCAATCCTTTAAGAACTTCATGACGAGCTATAATTTGGAGGGAATCTCCTGATAATTTGGCTCTTCGTTCCTCTTGGGGCTTCTTCCCTAATCGAGAAAAGACCGAAATTCTCTGAGAAGGGGAATGATGATTTGAAAGAGTCCCCAGTCTCGTGAACTGGGGATGTTCCTGCTGATTCCGCTCAACTCCTCGAATCCCATTTGTTGACTCTGAGGGTTGGGTTAAAGGAGTCCCCAGTCTGACAAGATGGGGTGGCTCTTGACATGCTATGTCTGAGACCTTCTTAAAAGCTCTCTTGATCTTGCAAATCTTAGTTCGGAAATTAGATGGATGCATTAACCTGTATCCACTTTTATCACCTGGTTCAACAGACCGTTGGATGATTTCCGAGACTTATGTCATTTGATGATTTGTTTGCTCCATACAAGAGGCTTGTGCAATATTCTCGCCTGCTTGATGTAGGAGCAATTCAACAACTTGTTCTCTATATGCTTGATTTTGAGAGGAACTAGTTGAAGCCTGTTCTTGAGCAAGCTTTTGATTATTAAAAAAGCCCATTGATTGTGGCCGGCCATGGGAAATAACATTGCATGAGACCATTTTCAGCTGGCTTTGCTGACTGGAAAGCACTGTGAAATGTAGTGCTTCGTGAACACCCCATCCTCTGATATGAACACCAGATGGAGCATTGGAAATTAATTGACGCAATTTTCTTAGTGCGCCAAGGCATGAACGTTGAAGGGTTCTCTGTTTCTTTTCAGCCTTCGGATACCGAGAGACTGATAGATATGCCAAATCAATCTGACGTTGTAGCCCTTCTATTATCTTAAGATGATTTTCATATTCATCATAATATAATACCTTCTTCTTCAATTGACAAAGAGTTTTCCATATGTTGAGACGAATATCATGGACTCCATCTTCCGTCAACATCTTTGGAATGTCATACTGGGAGTTAGACAAAGGCCAAAACATGACTGGTACCTCACTTTTCACCAGTTTTTCCCTCATGTTCAGCATTTCCTCTTTATCATTAAATGAAGATTCTTCTACCTGTTTTGAACAGAGTTGGTGTTTCCTTATTGCTTCATCGGATTCAACAATATTAGTAGAGAGATCATTGATCAAACTAGAAGATTCATGACTTAGGGGTGGTTCAGAGAATGACCTACACCCTGGGCTATCTTCTTATTGAGAAAGTATTTCACTTTCTAGCGATAAAGCATCAGACATGACTGGTTTCGCATTTGCAAGTGCCTCAAGATAAGAGGGCTTTCTTGGCACTACATTGTCCACTGGAGTATTTTCCAGGCAATGTGAATCACTACTGCGGAGAGGACTTTCACAGTGAAATTCATCATCATGGGGAGGACCACTATAATGGGTTACAACAAAAGATGAGATCTCTTGCTCCTTGGTCTTCTGACCACACAGAGGGTTCCTATGGCTCTCATCTGAAGAAGAAACTTCAAGATTGACCGAATTTTCATGAAGCAAGCCTTCATGAGGAAGTGTCTGTTGAAGACCTTCAGAATTAATGTTCCCGTTATTGGGAACTGAGGGAGTAGAATCTTGAATTCCGACAGATAAATGTCTGAGGGCTTCAAGAACTCCAGCATCGAGCAAGGCTTGGTTACAGATTGGCCTTTGATCTCCTGACTGTGCTGGGCGGATCTTTTTCTTATATGTCTTCTTACTCGCTTTAGAAACCACTTGATGACGAATGTGATTGCACTGAGCAGGTGTATGTGCCTGATCAGGAAAGATGGTCAGGTTAGGCTGACGATCTCCACTCAAATCAGGTGTATGTGCCCGACTTGGTTGTCCGTATGATATGGGGGAGTATGCCTCATAACCCTCTTGGACTGGAACCGATGTGTGTGTCTGTTCTGGAGTGAATCGTTGATGTGTCACTCCACTACTAGGGATAGATTTATGTGTCTTTCCCTAAGATGATGTTGAAGCTGTTATGATATCCTGGTAAGCATCTAGAATATGAGCAGGAATTTGCTTCTGCTCTTTCACCATTGACAAAATATGCATGGTGACTTCAGTTGCCGGAACAGGAATATACGTTCATTCTAGGTTTGGAGTAGGTGTATGTGTCTGCTCCTGTCCTCCTTTTATTGTCATTGAACCCTGACAGTACTCAAGTGTGGAGGTAGAGAGTTGAGCCTGCCTCCTGTTTGTCGTCGGAGCTTTCCGACTGACTTCTCCGTGTGCTACCAAGCGAGACTGTTGGTAGGCTTGATTAGTACTAGCAGGTGTATGTTCCTGCTGATTACACTTCGCCAAACACGGTTGACGAGATCCATCATATGTAGTCAGACGAGCCTGGTGACTAACTGGTGATGTATAAGCAGTTGTATGTTCCTGCCTATAGTACTCCGCCAGAATTGCCTGGCGGGATTGGTGTGATGCTGCCAGACGAGTCTGCTGGACAGTGGAATTAAAACGGATAGGTGTGTGTGCCTGCTCGTTGTTTGCCACCAAGTTAGGTTGGTGGACTCCATCATATGTAGTCAAGAGAGCCTGTTGACTAACTGATTATGCATAAGGAGGTGTATGTTCCTGACTATATATAGTACTCCGCCGGAATTTCCTAGCGGGATTGGATTGATGCTGCCAGACGAGTCTGCTGGACTGCGGAATTAAAACGGACAGGTGTGTGTGCCTTCTCATTGTTTGCCACCAAGTTAGGTTGGTGGACTCCATCATATGTAGTCAAGAGAGCCTGCTGACTAACTGATGATGCATAAGCAGGTGTATGTTCCTGCCTATAGTACTCTGCCGAAATTTTCTGGCGGGATTGGCTTGATGCTGCCAGACGAGTCTGGTGGACAACAGAATTAAAACGGATAGGTGTGTGTGCCTGCTCGTTGTTTGCCACCATGTTAGGTTGGTGGAATCCATCATATGTAGTCAAGAGAGCCTGCTGACTAACTGATGATGCATAAGCAGGTGTATGTTCCTGCCTATAGTACTCCGCCAGAATTGCCTGGCGGGATTGGCTTGATGCTGCCAGACGAGTCTACTGGACAGCGGAATTAAAATGGACAGGTGTGTGTGCCTGCTCGTTGTTTTCCACCAAGATAGGTTGGTGGACTCCATCATATGTAGTCAAGCGAGCCTGCTGACTAACTGATGATGCATAAGAAGGTGTATGTTCTTGCCTATAGTACTCCACCGGAATTGCCTGGCGGGATTGGCTTGATGCTGCCAGACGAGTCTGCTGGACAGTGGAATTAAAACGGAAAGGTGTGTGTGCATGCTCGTTGTTTTCCACCAAGTTAGGTTGGTGGACTCCATCATATGTAGTCAAGCGAGCCTGCTGACTAACTGATGATGCATAAGCAGGTGTATGTTCCTGCCTATAGTACTCCGCCGGAATTGCCTGGTGGGATTGGCTTGATGCTGCCAGACGAGTTTGCTGGACAGCGGAATTAAAATGGACAGGTGTGTGTGCCTTCTCGTTGTTTGCCACCAAGTTAGGTTGGTGGACTTCTCCGGAGATGGCAGGGATGAAAACCTGCCCATTGTTAATCGGATTTCGTCTCTGGCGGTTCATCTTGCCTGCTCGGGTTCGAGGAACCTGAGATGAATGCCTGGAGTCGGTACCCTCATCATGTTGAGGGCGCACTGCCGCACGAGTCTGGCGGCGATTGTTGATGGGAGCCCTCGGGAAGGACTCCTGTCTTTTTGAATTAAGGCCCTGAGGGACCTTCTCATTCACTTCCTCAGAGTAAGGGAGCGAATGGAAATTGCGTTCCAGGGATAACGACCTGAAACGGTTGGAGACGGTAGTCAGCACCGCCTGCCTCTTAATCACTGGTCGTCGTTGTCCGGACGACCTATGTGAGTTGTTCACTTGGAGGGCCTGTCGGGCAGCCTCCAGAGTTGGGATGGTACCATGTTGACGGTACTCCTTAACCAGCGCATTTGATACCCAGCGTTGAAGACGCTGAGTAGGTGATGTCATCCTCAGATCGGATGACGATCCAGTAGGAATAGCAGCAGTGGTATTTGCAGCAGCAGTATTCACAGATGTGAATTTGAGAGCAGCAATTATGGAAATACAGAAGATCTTGGAAAAGAGTTCCTGTTTGATATAACAGACGTAATCAAGATAAAATTCAGCCACTTCATCCTTTGGATGAGCACATATGTCAATGATTGTTTTTGTTATCCCTCTTATTGAGTTTTAAATAGGGGCTTAACAAATAGGTAAAACATCATTTTAACTTGGTTAAGGATTCACGTCGGGTTCACCATTTTTTGTTTCCCTCGGAATTTGGGGATGACCTCCTGGATGGGAGATTCAAACGTTCCGATCGGTTTCTAGCGGGTTTGTCCGTAGAACCGGAAAAATCCAATTATTCCACATCCATTTGGACCTACTTTCCAAAGGTAGGCGCTCATTAGATTGTGGACTGATGAGGCTTAGGAATTTGCATTGGTCGAGAGGATGGGAGGTCGGACTCATCACACCTTTTTTAGGGGAATTAATGTCTATTCCAGGACTCTCTTTATAGATTTAAGTTATGATCGTGAATCCTTATTACATTACCAAGTATAAAATGAGATTTTCTTTTAGTTTAACAATCAATGATTAAATATGTAAGAAATTTAGAGATTCTTTTATATGTATTCGAGGTTCTTCATCGATAGAGAATCATCTATATCTATTTAGAGATTCTTGGTCAATGGTATCCTTCAAAATATTTATATAAAAGTCTCTTGGTTATTTTGATGACTAGGCTGGTTTTAAAGCCACTCAGTGGGGCACTTGAAGTTTATTGTCATTCAGAAGGACATGAATTATTTCAAAGTTGGGATCGAACCCATAGATGGGCTACCTACGTATCCTTTGTTTTGGAAAAGGAATCAGAACCCACGTAGTTCGAATAAGGGTATGATGTTTATGATTGATGGATCAAAGCAGGATGTCACAATTACTTTTACACTCTAAGCTCACGTGAGTCATGCTCGGTGTGAGAAACAAGAGGTATTGGTAAAAATTAGACAATTGTGCCATGAAAGATGCAATCATAAGAAATGGTTTGTGGCTTATGTATGTATGACTTCCTAGAGGATTTACTTTAGGGAGAAAATCCAGGAACAGGGTCCATAAAGGTATATGTGCTTCATGGAGATTTGAATACTCTAACTTGGGACTTATTCCTAAAAAGGAATCCCAAATTAGGAGAGGATTGATAACTGGGTTTTACTCCTGAGAAGGAATCCCAGATCAAACGTAAATTAGGACTGGTTAAAGAGAATTTAAGGGACTTGGGGCTTATTCCTGAAAAAGGAAGCCCAAGATTTATGACTGGGACTTATTCCTGAAAAGGAAGCCCAGGTTAAGGATTAAGGTTTGGGGCTTACTCCTGAGGAGGATGCCCATATTTGAGATTGGGGCTTACTCCTAAGAAGGATGCCCAAATTAATGGACTTGGGGCTTACTCTTAAGAAGGATGCCCAAAATTAAGGGACTCGGGGCTTACTCTTAAGAAGGATGCCCATATTAGAGGACTTGAGGATTACTCCTAAGAAGGATGCCCATATTTATGACTGGGACTTATTCCTGAAAAGGAGACCCAGGTTAAGGATTTCTCTCATCTTAAAAGATGAGGTTGAATGAATGAACTCTCCATATTTAGTGACAAAAATATATTTAAATCACTAGGTTTTGAGAGATATTTCACTGAATTCCTTTCAGATAAGGAAGTCAAATCAAGAAATCATACCATAAATGGCTTTGAAGAGTGTCTTGAAGACTGAATCTTGAGAAGGAAATGTGTAATGGCTTAAGAGGGGTGAAATGGGCAAGAAAGGCACCCAAAAAGGAAGGGGCGCGCAAGTCTTGGAAGGCACGCAAGTATTGCGGGGGCGCGCAAGTATTGGTCTTGCAGGTTTACCTGCACGACATATGTTGTACTTGCGCGATGGTCAACCAACATTTGAAATACTTGAGCGACTCTTTAATAAAGCCTTTAGAATCCTCTTGAGGTTCTTCCAGAAAAGGGATGCGCAAGTTATATCGAAGGAGTAAGGCGACGCACAAGTGTGACTACTTCCCTTAAGGGTTGGCCACTCAGGCGCGTAAGTGTTGATGAGTTTCAACACTTAGGCCTTCCTCCCTCTCTTTAGATCTTCCGTTCTAGGTAAGAAATTACCTTAGAAGTGTTCCGGAAGCTTTGAGAAGAGAATTGGGCATCGGGAGCTTTAATCCGAGTTTCTGGAAAAAAGATCCTCTGGAATGGGGGGCCCACAGGGTCTATTTATAGGTAGGAGAAGACCCTGGGCGGTTACCGGGCAGTTATCACTTAGGTCGCGCAAGTCACTTGCGCGGTGAAGTTGCTTTTGATCCTTTGTTCATGCCTTTGTTGATTTTTGATATTTTCTTCAAAGGTTGAATCACTTTTAGCTCAGATATTCCCCTTTTTCGATTTTTTAGATTCTGTGACGAAAGGAGCGTAAACACATACCCATTTCCTATCAGGGATATTCACCATTATACACTTATAAATATTTTACTTGGGACTTAAATATATGAATTAAACACTTCAAGATCATGGAATAAAATATTATTATGAATGAATCCATGTTGTATGATCAATGTGGAACACTTATGAATGAGAATGAAATGAATTTGATGGGTGCACCCAAAATTATATAGTGCTCCAATGCATTGAGTAATGTTTAGTCTCATGAGACATCGTGTTGGGATACAAAGTTAACATGATTATTCTATGTGACTCTTTCTATCATTATTTCTTGTAATTTATCCTTGACATATGTTTATGATGTAGTGTTTTAAGTTATTTATACATTTCACATGTTTTCTTTTTTATTATCATGATATATCATGCCTTATTATTCAGTTTTTTCTATTACCTATTGAAATTCCAATTGTATAACATGTTTTACCTTATTCCATGTTTATTACCTTAATGTGATTTATAGTTCACCCCTTTCTTATATATGTCCCCAGGTTATCCCATGCAGTTTTAAGTGCAAGCATGTCAAGGAATTTTTCAAAAAAGATGATTTTTTTTCTAATTTAAATTGTTGTGTTATGTTCCAAATTCATGAAGACACTAGAGTTCTTGATCTTTTGTTTTTCATTAAGTATAATTTTATGTAATAAATTATGTATTAATGTGAAGGATATATATGTTTTTTAGAGTTGGTATCAAAGGAAAACTTTAGTTGTTTTGGGGATTAGGATTAGAAAACATTAGAGAAATCCATATGGATAATACTAAGTATAAGAAAACATCCCTAAATTTTGGTAAATATAGAGTAAGTGGTTTATCATGAAAATATATCTCTATCTAGATACATCAAGTGGACATAGTTCTGGCATAGATGTACCTAGGGGTAACAACTCCAACAAGGTGAGTCAGACCTAAAATGATGTAACCTAATACATGACAACATGACTTTTTGTGCTCCTATTTTGATACTCACAGGTGATTTACTTTGGTAAATTCAAAAGCTCATTAAAAATAATTATTAATGGAAAAAATGACCATAAGAGTATATTTTGGGAAATATATTATGGATAACATAGATTATAGCCTATAAATTTTTAAGTAAAGGAAATAAAAGTGAGTTATATGTTATCCCTTTAATGTCATTAAATTCTCCCTTGGTGTGTTTACTAGTTTAAAAATACCCATCCCTAATTTTCCTTTTATTATATAAAGTGGCTAAAAATATAAGGAATCTATAAAAAAACAAATGTAATGGGCAATGTGATGACTGCCCCCAACGAGATACCAAACCAGATAGGAGCTGGAATCAAAAACTTTGTGAAGATACTCTCTCATCTGAATCAGGTTCTGAATAAAAATTTGGATCAGGAGGATCATCCAAATCCCCCTAAGAAAGAACAAGTTTCAATTGAGATATTTATGTGACAAAGACTTATGACCTTTAATGGATCATCTGATCCCTTAATCAAAAAACAATGGATCAACTCCATCTAGAATATATTATCCATACTTAAATGTTTTGAATAAGAGAGGGTTCTACTTGATGTTTAATATATATAGGGAGAATTTGATCAGTGGTGTACATTAATCAAGAATACAAAGCCCGAGGAAGTGATCAAAATGATTTGGTGGAAGGAATTTCATAATGTTTTTGACAAATATCATTCCCGCATTATCTGGCTTAAAATAGAAATATATTTCCTTTACCTCAAGAAAAAAATATAACAAATCTATTAAGTCGTATAAGGAAATATTCAAAATACATTCCCAATATACATATGGATTTTTTATTACCCCCAAATTTAAGGTTTTCTGCATATTTACTGGACTAAAACCTAGTCTATGAAAATTTCTAGTGATTCATGACTTTGATAGATATGAGAAAATTGGATTATGTGACCTCAAAGTTTAAATGGAGATCATAAAATCTCAAGGGTATTATGGGTGTAAGAAGAAAAAAAGTGGAGTTTAACACTTTTAGTCTGATGGAGAAATCTATCGGTGCCAAGAAATTTCAACATCTCACTTTTCAAAGGTGAAAAATAAAGAACCCTAGAAATTACGTAATGGGGAGAGGAAATTATTTATGTTTGGGAAGGAATGAAACCTAGATAGCGATTGTTGAAAAGGTAAACCCACTAAAGCGGTGGAGGAAAGGAATTATCTAGTCAATCCTCAGTGCAGTATTCATTTCTTCAATATAAAAGATCCATGGCACTTTTCAAATCAATGTACTATAATAAGGGTTATCAGAGATAAGAAACAACCCTCAATGAAGCAAGGGAAATATTTTTCCATCACAACCACTAAGGTAGAACCCTATTTCATGGTTTCGGCCTCGAAACGTCCAATGGTTCTGTATCTGATGACATGTGGACCTGCTTTCCAAAGGAAGGCGTTCACCGGATGGTCTGACCAGCGACTCTTAAGAACTCACATTGGTTGAGAGGATGGGACGTCGGGCTCATCACACCCTTTTAGGGGGAATTATTGCCTGTTTCGGGACTCCCTTATATATTTAAGACATATTCATATGTTTGCGAATCTTTGGTTTATACCAAAACATAATATCCACGGATTTAACCCTTGTGGACAATGGTCAACTGGACGCAGGGGTTCAGAATCATTTATGCTCGAGTTTTACCATCCCTCGTTGGATTAATGACCCCGAGGAGTCAGAACTCATTGAGGCGGCACTAGGAGTGGCATGGTGAACCGATGTGAGGACATTCCGATCAACCGGTTGTTGGGCTTGAACCTCATGGAGGCTTCCTACATACCATGCCTAGGGGATAGGGATCAAATTCCATGTAGTTATCATGCACAGTTTATCATCATGCGGGACAAAGGCGAACCGACGTGAAGGTTGTCGGAACAACCGGGTGGTGGGTTTGAACCTCTTGGAGGATTCCTACGTACCCTGCCTAGGAGGCAGGGATCAAAGTCCACGTCGTTCGCATTGTCTTGGGACTTATTCTCTGAGGATGCTTAGAATAATGGATTGGTTATTACACTCTGAGGAGGCCCATAAGAGGATGTCATGGTCGATACTTACTCTAATCCCATGTGAGTCATGCTCGGTGTGAGAAACAAGAGACAGCAGGGACTAGAGGATCACATCCTGAGAGGTGCGTCCGTGAGAAGTGGAGTGGGGCTTACGCATGAGGGTGGCCCATAAGGTTGGGGCTTACTCCTAGGTGGATGCCCATGGTGATGGATTGGGGCTTACACTCTGAGGAGGCCCATGCAACAAAGTGCAGTGGGAGAGGGAAAGGGGTGCTCCTATGCTCTTCTCCTCTCTTTCACCGCGTGAGAGATTCCTTCTGATGGGTATTTTACTAACCCTGAGGATCCCTTAAAAAGTGGAGGGGCAGAAAGGGGATTCTCGAGCTCAGACTCCACATTACCGTGGGAATGTGAACCCATGAATGCTTCAGGAATCTTCTCAAGGGTCGGGGCAACCCTTTCCCCTCTACTTACCGTGGGTATGTGAACTCAAATTGGCACACTGATGTGCCCGAAAGTCACACCACGCGGATCCGGTGGCTCTGGTGGAGGCCTCGGCTCAGGGCATATGAGTAGGCCGATGAGGGAGTCACGGAGGATCAGGCCAGATTGGAAGGATTTTATCTGGCTCGGGGAACAGGAACTCCAAAGGTTTTGGCGCCCTTCACGTAGGGAAGTGCTACGTGGCTGGAGAGACCGTTCGTGAACTAGGGTGTTCCTCAGACTGAGAGGTCGTCCGTGAACTAGGGTGGTCCGCGGACTGAGAGGACGTCCGTGAACCAGGGTGGTCCGCGGACTGAGAGGCCGTCCGCAAACCAGGGTGGTCCGCAGACTGATCGACATCCCGTGAACTAGGAGGGTTTGCGGCTTCAGGTTCAGGCCGCATACAAGGGGGTATGCTGAGGGGTCCACGCGAGCAGCGACGGCCAAGGGCGGCGCCGATCGAGGGTTCGTCGGTCGAGGCTTCGCCCGCGTAGGAGGGTGCTACGCGGTGCGACAGATCGGAAAAGATGCATAAACACCCTGGTCCACGGGGGAGTGCATCCGCGGAGGGTTTATGGTTCACAGTATTCTATTTCTATGTTATTTTAAGTTCATGGTTCACCAAATATTTATTCATGTTTGGTTCCTTATTAGTTTGTTCCCAGGTTTATACCTGCTCTGGTTCACGAACTGGAACTTCGCTGTTTGCGAAATCCTAAGCCTTCCTCTGAAATCCTTCCACCCGAGTCTGATTGCTCTTCTCTTTTTCCACCTTCGAATCGTCTGAATCCGAATCTCTGACTCCCCCTCCTTTCCCCCTCAGTCTCCTTTTATAGAGTGGGTAAAGAGATGTATCTGCGGTCCCATGGCACCTTTTGTGGAGGCCCATGACCGAATACCCGGTTTACAGATGACTTGGTCAATCCATAATTTGCGGTGGGTATTGAACGCTCCCCCCCCCCCCCCCCGCGAACTGAACTCAGGGAGTGATTCGCGGCCGCGGAGGGTTCCACCTCCATTCCGCGAACTACATCGAATGCGGCTTAAACCGGTCGATGTGGTCCGTGGTTGGGGCGGTTCATGATGGTGAACCAGATCGGCGCCCATCCTGCCTCGTGACCGCGGAGGATCTCCGCCTCTATTTCATGAACAATGACGGTTCACGGATGGGGTGCTTTGCGGGGCCTGGCCACGTTGCGTTTTCATGGGACCGGTCTACGGACCGGTCCTACTTGTGTCCCTTATTTGAATTTTCTCCATTCTTTTCCCCAATTCTTTGGGAGATTTGGGTAGAATATCCTTTGCGGATTTTTTAGGACCCTACAAATGCCCCCCATCGGAATGAGGTCCGATCGGAATGAAGAGAAGGCCATTCTGATGCAAAGTGGTCCTGAAACTGAGATAGTTTGCGGTAGGGAAGTGGACCCAGTAGGGGAACATACTTATAAATATGGGGGGGGGGATTCATTTGTCCTATAACGAATTATTCGCAAAACCAAAACTCCCTCGCTTCCGCGTGCTCGTTCCTTCATGAAGTGCTTCATCTGCGAACCGACTGTGACTTCCATGAACCATTCCACCTTCTCGGTCACCTTCACCCAGGAACCGATTCCCCAAACACGAACCATTACTCGTAATTAATTAAAAAGTAAGTCATGATGGGATGCGGAGGAACTTTCTTTGCAATTTTGATGCTCCGTGATTTCGATGCTCCACAGACAAAGCAAGTTCCTCCGTAATCATTTGTGTATTGTATTTGTGCTAATAATGTAGGGAATTGAAGGTGAAGCATGCTCTCAGGGGGAGAACCTGAGAAGTAGTGAATGTTGTCAACTCTTTATAGCCAATCTGAAGAAGTTTCCATCCTTAGTAGATTCTTCAATTGATATTCAAAGATTATGATGATGAAGGATCACTCTTGACGAAGATGATGAAGAGTGTTTCCCTTGAGGGGGAGAAGAATGAAGAAGCTTCCATAATCACTGTTTCAATCAATATCAACTTCAGCTGGACTCAAAAGCAGTTACTCTGTGAATTTGTTGAAGAACACGCCAATGGAGAAGGTATGTCATTTCTCAATAACTATCCCTTGGTTACTAAGATCAAAGATTATTTTACAAAGGGGGAGTAACTGAATTGATCAGTGACATAAAGAGAATGGAAGTTCCACAAGGTCACTTATCCTGTCAATTTCACTTGAATGTTTTTGATCTATTTGCTGAAGTGAGTGCAGGAGTTTCAGGTTGATTATTATCTATCATAGTTGATCATCTTCTACCTGGAATTAAAGTCGTAAACCCTTGAAGACAAGATACATGAGTTTTCATCTCATGTTGGTATCATGATATGTGGATAATGGACAGCCTTTTTGACTTAATCAAATCCTCTTGTTTTCTAAATCGAGCATTTCTCAAGTAGACTTAGAGTGAAATGATTAATGAAACATTGCTTAAGTGTGGATTGATACCCTCCCTACCATGTGATTTGTATTTCTTGTCAATAAGGGGGAGAGAAAGTGAAATGAAAAGAAACATTGATTTGCTGAGAAGATTCTTATTTTGACATTGACAGATTCATTTCAGAAGATGTATAAGGTATTGACAACCAAATACAAAGGGGGAGATTGTTGGAACCACTTTGTGTATAAGGTTGTATTTGTTGTCAATAGAATATCAAAATGAAAGAGATCAAGAAGTACTCCAATAAAATGGAGGAATGGAAGATCACAATGAAGGAGATCATGAAGTACTCCGATGAAGTAGAGGAGTAGTGATTCAGATGATTGTTGGGCTGACCTTAAGTTTAAAGAACACGTGTCAAAGGTGATACATTGTTTATAACAATGAAGAATGTGATGAGTAATCCATCCAAGGATGAAGACCATGCAATTCATCCTTATTGCATAAGAACCATGGGCTTTGATGAAGACCATGCAATTCCTCATTTTTGCATGAGAACAATGGGTTTTGATGAAGACCATGCAATTACTCATGATTTCCTGAGAACCATGTTAGAGACTTCTTGACGGATTGAATCACATAGTTTGCATGAAGTTGATCATGACGGTTGATGAAGGAGGCAGTGTGCCAATGAGTTGACTTCTGAGATGGCCATGTGGAGATTGAAATTATGAGATGGTCATGCACATCACATTGTATCAGAAGATAATTGTACTAAATCTGTTCCTTCAGAGAATACATATCACAATAGTGGAGTTTGTGATAAAAGAAAAAGAGTTGCTGAAGGATACAGATCACTAAGAAGAAGTGATGTTGAGGTTATCGTGCTTGTCGACAAAGAAAACAAACGACATACAAATTTGTTGACAAAGGAGATTCCATGGTGACATGTCGAGTTCAAGAGTTGTGGTCAACGATCTATGTTTGATTCAGGAACATCGACAGAGGAATGGATGATCTGGCGGCGGTACAAAAAGAGCAGATACAAGGTGGCGTCGTTTTCCAGTGTTTTCCAAATTTCAGGGCCTCAAAATCAACAAATGAAGAAGAGTGATTTTGGAAAAGGGACTTGTGCGCCATACTCTTGGAAGATAGGAAACTTGCACGCCATATGTTTTTGAAGATCAGAGCATCAAAATATGGCAAAGGGATAAGGGTCGCGCAAGTTTTGGTGAGGTCGCGCAGGTGAATGATGTGCCGGGAAGAGACTTGTGCGCCGACGCCTTGAATACATTATAACTTGCGCACCTATGGTTTTTCGAGATCAGAAGATCCAAATTTGGCAAAGGCAAGATGTTCGCGCAAGTTTGGATGTTGATCGCGCAAGTGCCTATTAGGGGCCGAGACTTGCGTGCCGCCGCGCAGGGGGTCTTGTTTGCCTATAAATACTGTACCACCCCTCCTCATTTCTCACGGATCTCAAGACTTTGAGATTGTTCAAGCTCTCGTCGCGTAGGTGGTTGAACCGCGCAAGTGGTAGTTGGGTCGCGCAAGTAGAGGTTGCGCGCCGACTGATGGTTGAGCGCCCCTGGTGATTTGGGCAAGGAAGGAAGTGAGTCGCGCAGGTTTGCAGTTCAAGAAGGCAGAGTCGCGCAGGTACTTTGGAGACACTTGCGCGCCAGGTTATACTTGTGCGCCTAAGACTTGCGCGCCAGATGGAGACTTGCACATCGGGCTTGAAAAGGAGATCCAAATATTGTTGAAGCACGCCCGCCTTTCTGGAGCTGTACAAGAGCTAAAGATTGCATGATACTTTCGGTGCGAAGCAAGATTGAAGAAGAAATCTAAATGATACATGCATGATCTCATGCATACATGGAGAATTGATTCTGAAGAATGCCGAGTAAGTTGAACATCATTTATTGAGCAATCACATAAGTGATTGTGATTCAGGCAAACGAAGACAAGGGGATCTAGTGCATTCAGTCATTGCACTAAAGAAGAAAGATTGAACTATAAAGAGCATCAACTCTAAACCCTGATGCAAGCAAAGTATCATGCTGAACAGGATACAAAGAACATCAATGCACATTTATTGAAGAGACCTTCACGTCTATAAACTAAGTGGGACTTCACCAACGGCAGTGATCCAGGGGGAGTCAACGAGAGTGACCCGAGAGACGCATTGAGCTATCCCTGAACAATTGTAAAGGCAGTGACCCTGGGACAGAGTGACTGTACCCGAACCTTTGTAATCTACAGCTAGTGAAGCATAGTAGATTTAGGTACGACTGACAACCTGTCGGCGTATGCTCCTTGGACGTAGCCCTTAGTGGTGAACCAAGTAAAAATAGTTGTGTCATCTCTCTGCATGTGAATGTTTAATTGCTGATCATATCCTTCATATAGGTTTAAGTAGTTCCTACCAACGTGGGAACAAGATCCACAACTAAAAGAAGAAAAAGTTTCCACCCTGATTCACCCCTCCCCTCTCAGGGTGTCCCGGGGTCCTACAAGTGGTGTCAGAGGGAGGTTAACATATGTTGGATATTCTCCAGTAATTCAATTGAGAAGAGGATTTGAGTTTCTTTCCTAAAGTCAAAAATGAAGAGCAGTCTTGATGAAGTTTCTGAGCAGACGTCTACATCTAGCAAGACCATGAAAAACAGGAAAAAGAAGGAGAAGAAGAAGCTAAAGAAGTCCCCCATATCCAAAGAAGATGCAGTGTCTTGTTCTCCATGCCATTCCAAAAATGAAGAAACATCAGGCATGGAAAGTATCGAGCAGGTGACTCAGAATTCTTCCAGAGGAAAGGATGACACTCCCAATTCACGTTTTCAAGAAAAACTCAAAACATATATGCATGATATTCCTGAAGAAAGGGCTGCTACTATTTGTAGCCTATTTCATACTATGCAGGTTGAGATCACTCGACTTGAAAGGGAAGAAGACAATATGGAAAAGGGTCTGGAAAGAAAAGTTCTATAAAGTACGAAGCTCACCAAATAGGTTAAAGTCTTTGAAGAAAACAAGGAAGTCAATAAGAATTTAAAAGAAAGGATCCATGCACTTGAAACTGAGCTGAAGAAGAGAAATGAAGTCAAGAATTTTTTTTTGGAAGAAACTTCCATTAAATTCAGGAACTTGACTATTTGTTACAAAACAACGTTAAGATGCATGAAGATGAGGTTGAAAGGTTGAAGAAAACTTGTGAAGAGAAGATGATCACGATTGAAGATCAGATGATCATCCTCAATATTGTGGGTCAAAGATTGGATGCTCAGTTGACCAAGATTGAGAACACACATATTGAGACTTCACAAAAGAATGAAATGAGTGATTCTTGCACTCAATGTTCGTTGGAGGAGTCTAAAGCTGAAATGCCTCCAACATGTGATAAGAAGATTATGACAACTCTTGATTATCCACATCAAGAATCAGTTCCTGCTGGTACTCAATGCTCACTGGAGGATTTTATTGTCAAAAGACCTCCAACATGTGATAAGAAGATCATGACTTCACTCTTTGATCTATCACAAGCAATTGAGAAAGTGAAGGTACCGTCCAAACCATCTTGTACTCATATTTCTAAATACACTCCTACAATCAGTGCAAGTGGGAAGAAAAGTTCTAAACAAGTATGGATGAGGAGAGGTGAGAAGAAGAAACCTACCACCATGGCTAGGGTGGATGGGAAGAAAAAGGAGGAAGTGGGTTACTCAAATAGAGCACAAAAGATTAAGCAGGTGGCCCAACAACTTAATACAGAAGACACAAAGAAGAAAAGATTTGTGGGTCAATGTTGGTGCTGCAACAGATTTGGGCACTATGCACTAGATTGTCTTTATAATCCCTTACATGGAAAAGCACAGAGAATGCCTATATCAAAGAGAAGAAAGCCAGAGAAAAAGAAGCAACATCAGCAGGTCCAGAAGCATCTGTTTACTACAAACAGATTTGGAATTCTTGATAACATCTGTGATGTATGCAACGACAGCGGTCACGATGTAGGAACATGTCCATATCAACATGATTTCACTGTTGAAAAGAAAAGAAGACCTCTGATACCGTTAAAGAATGAAGCAGCTACCTTGGTGAGAAATCAGAAGAATGTTGTGAACACACATTTCCCTAAGAAGATCTGAAGTAGGGAAGCTGAGAAGACCCAGGATTTTAGATTCATGAAATTGAAGGGTCATTCATCCAAAAGAAACACTAAGTGGGATGAATCTCGGATGAAACCATGTGGAAGACCTAAACCAGCTGCAAAAGTTCCAAATGACATATTGGTCATCTGGCCAAAAGATTTGAAAAGAATGAGGAAACTTGAAGATGAGAAGGCCAAGGCTGGTGACATAGGAAAAGGAAAAATTTCACATGATGAAGACACAGTGCAGGAGAGTTTGCAAACAAAGATAAACACACGTGTCAAAGAAGTTCTATGTGAGAGATGCAAGAAATCTGGTCACATTGCAAAAGGTTGCCTAACCTTAATACCAGAGAAAGAAGCAGTCCTTAAGAGAAGTAAGAATGTATCATTCATGATGGCTGCTAAGAAGAACAATTCTCCACACAAAGTAGAAGAGAATTTGAACAGAGCCATGCCACACCGACAGATGTCAGAACACATGTTCAAATGTGCAGGTATGAAGACTAGAGTGAACAGAGGAACTTGGTTGAGAAAAGAACCTCAACCAAGAAATACTTCTTGATGAATCAAGAAGGAACCACCTTATTCCCGTAATCATTTGTGTATTGTATTTGTGCTAATAATGCAGGGAATTGAAGGTGAAGCATTCTCTCAGGGGGAGAACCTGAGAAGTAGTGAATGTTGTCAACTCTTTATAGCCAAGCTGAAGAAGTTTCCATCCTTAGTAGATTCTTCAATTGATATTCAAAGATTATTATGATGAAGGATCACTCTTGATGAAGATGATGAGGAGTGTTTCCCTTGAGGGGGAGAAGAATGAATAAGCTTCCATAATCGCTGTTTCAATCAATATCAACTCCAGCTGGACTCAAAAGCAGTTACTTTGTGAATTTCTTGAAGAACACGCCAATGGAGAAGGTATGTAATTTCTCAATCACTATCCCTTGGTTACTCAGATCAAAGATTATTTTACAAATGGGGAGTAACTGAATTGATCAGTGACATAAAGAGAATGGAAGTTCCCCAAGGCCACTTATCCAGTCGATTGCACTTGAATGTTTTTGATCTATTTGCTGAAGTGAGTGTAGGAGTTTCAGGTTGATTATTATCTATCATAGTTGATCTTCTTCTACCTGGAATTAAAGTGGTAAACCCTTGAAGAAAAGATACATGAGTTATCATCTCATGTTGGTATCATGATCTGTGGATAATGGACAGCCTTGTTGACTTAATCAAATCCTCTTGTTTTCTACATCGAGCATTGCTCAAGTAGACTTAGAGTGAAATGATTAATGAAACATTGCTTAAGTGTGGATTGATACCCTCCCTACCATGTGATTTATATTTCTTGCCAATAAGGGGGAGAGAAAGTGAAATGAAAAGAAATGTTGATTTGCTGATAAGATTATCATTTTGACATTGACATATTCATTTCAGAAGATGTATAAGGTATTGACAGCCAAATACAAAGGGGGAGATTGTTGGAACCACTTTGTCTATAAGGTTGTATTTGTTGTCAATAGTTGTCAATGGAATATCAAAATGAAAGAGATCAAGAAGTACTCCAATAAAATGGAGGAATGGAAGATCACAATGAAGGAGATCATGAAGTACTCCGATGAAGTAGAGGAGTAGTGATTCAGATGATTGTTGGGCTGACCTTAAGTTCAAAGAACATGTGTCAAAGGTGATACATTGTTTATAACAATGAAGAATGTGACGAGTAATCCATCCAAGGATGAAGACCATGCAATTCCTCCTTATTGCATAAGAACCATGGGCTTTGATGAAGACCATGCAATTCCTCATTATTTCATGAGAACAATGGGTTTTGATGAAGACCATGCAATTACTCATGATTGCTTGAGAACCATGCTAGAGACTTTTTGACGGATTGAATCACATGGTTTGCATGAAGTTGATCATGACGGTTGATGAAGGAGGCAGTGTGCCAATGAGTTGACTTCTGAGATGGCCATGTAGAGATTGAAATTATGAGATGGCCATGCACATCACATTGTATCAGAAGATAATGGTACTAAATCTGTTCCTTCAGAGAATACATATCACAATAGTGGAGTTTGTGATAAAAGAGAAAGAGTTGCTGAAGGATACAGATCACCAAGAAGAAGTGATGTTGAGGTGATCGTGTAACACCCGAGACTTTTATGTTATATAAACCATAAAAGGAATCTTTTTCTACACAATACTTGCTTGGCTTGCTTTGCACGCAATCGCGACCTTCCTCGATAGCTTGCGTCGTACGCAATACCGAGTTTCACTAAACAACAATATGCTATTAAAACTAGCCGTTATGAATAGTAATAACCACTTTTTAAAATTTTATAAATTTTATTTTTCAAAATGGACTTCATTTTTGGACTCAGAATATCGAAATTAGCCTAGGGTGAAATTTTGGTATTTTTCTGAAAACTTTCAATTTTTGATGAATAGTGAAACCACTAAGTGGTAGGTTAAAAACTGAATTTTGCATAAAAATTAATTTTACCGCTTCTGTGAATGGAATTTCAAAAATCCGAGAGACACGGTTAATATCAAGGACTAAAATGTGGTTCAATGAGATGAAAATAATTTTTTGGTGAATAGTAACTTTTTACTATTTTTACCGCGGTTAATAGTAAATAGGGTAACTAAGGGTAAATATGATATCAATATTACCCTAACACATGTCCTAATTCTATTGGACAAGTGTAATTCGACCAAAAACAAACTTAGGAATAAACTATGACCATTTAGGCCCACTTGGATTAGATTAGGACATTTATTATTAATTTATTTAAAGAAGGGTTAAAATAGTTAAAATCAAAGTTTAATAAGTAAATCATTTTTTAATATGGGGTTATACATAAGATAAATTAGATTGTAAATATTCATTAGAAAGATAAAACGATTTCCTACATGATGGTATTTTATTTGTAATTTTTAGACATCAAATAATTTAATTTATTTATGACACAAAGATGATGCAGTAATTATCTTATTAATGAAATATTGACAAAATTGATAATATAAATACCAAAATAAATGTAATTTGAGACTTTTAATGAATTCCACTAATTTTCTAGGTTACTATGATATATTATTGTTGATTTAATCAACTTTGTTTGAACATATAATTCTGTTATGACTTTCACAAAAATCATATATCAAATAGTGTCAAAATTGACACAAAATAGTTTTTAAATCAAATATTATATTATTAATTGTTATTTTATTCCTAAAAATCTAAGGTTCGGCCAAATGACTTAGATAAGGATATATATGTTAATAATAAACAATTTGGGTTCGTTTGGCATGTTATAGTAAGTGTATTAACCATATAGTGAAAGAAAACAAAAAGACACGGTAAAAGTTAAATTAATTAACTTAGACTTAAATCTAATTGATAAGGTTAAAATAATACCCTAAACTTGTCTAAATCCTATTGGTTGATAAGCTTTCGACCCATCCCCACTTTAGCTTCGAAATAAGACCCTTTGGAACCATTATAAACCGATTTTGACTTTAATATAAAATAATATTTTGAGATATTCCTAAGGTGCCCCTCTCCTCCCTTATAAAAGGGCACCTCCTCCCCCTCCTCCTCACACCACTTTGAGAACTCAAGCTCAGCCAACCCCTGCCATTTTCTCCTCTCCACTTCCCTAGAATAATCCTAGAGGTCCTGGTCTTCTCCAAAGACCAATCTTAGTTCCTTAAGTGGAGGATTCAAAGAGGCGTTCCAAAGAAGAGGTAATATCCATTACCGATCTTTTCAATTTCTTTCTTCTTCAACTTCTTCTTCTTTAGTTGTTTCATGATAAAGTAATAACATCAGTATTACTTACATACTTATATGTTATTATAAATATGAAACAACCCTAATTCACCTTCTATCCATCCTACGGAAAAATGAAATCACCGTGCGTGCGTACGTACGGAATACCGTCTCCACGCCGTGGTGTAATCTATTTTCCACCATCACCTTACAAGGATGGGTATAATGGTGTAATGAGTAACTATATATGATTATTATTAAGTAATATTGATACTGAAATAATATATATATATACTCCAATACAATTCCACGATCATAGGAACGATATCATCACTCGTGCGTACGTACGGAATACCGTCTCCACGATGTGATGCGACTCGTTCTACATGATCTTCATTTCATAATGATTATATAAATGAATTGAATGAATGAATATGTTATATACTACACTAATAACATTCTGGAAATGAATTATCTATAACCTAAAGATAAGAATAAGAATTTATTCGACAAAACACGCATAAGAACAAAAAGTTATAAAGACCCGAGTAATAAGTAACAATGAAATATTACTAACAAGAAGCTAATAATATGACCATATATGATCTCATATCAATATGTATGATTCTGGAATAAGTCAATAACATTATTTAAACCATTATACAGGAGCTTCGGACACGAACAAAGAAAATCGAACCTAAGGTAAGGGAAATATCACAATCTCATTTTTATCCGAGATTGTTTATTCGTAAGTATTTACTGGGGTGTATTTTATCATCCACATCCATGTTTACTAAATATGTAATATTATTTCCATACACCTAAAATTGTTTAAATCCATTTTTACCCTTCGGTGAGTTTTTAGTAATACGTATGAAAGGAATCTTTTGTCGTTTTTCGTACGAGGTACTTTTTGACTTTTCCGACAAAAGTATGAAGAATGTTTTTTTTAACTTATACGGCACGAACGGATTTCTACTGTTTTATAAAGCCTTATTTTAATGAAGCTTCCTCTAAAAGATTTCATGACTATTTTCAATAAAATCTCTTTCTTTTAAAATTGCATGATGTTTTGTGAAAAGAAATTGATTTTGAAGAAGAAAGGATATTTTCCTCAAGAATTCAATTCAAGTGTTTTATCAAAATTATTTTCCATCTAAGATAATAAAGGGTTCTGTTTCTATCCATATTTTTACATTGACTTGACTATGTTGTGATGGAATTATGTTTATGAATTCTTTTATCTTATATGAATTGATTTATGATGTCATGATGTTTCAAGAATCCCATTTTTGTTACATGTGTTATGCGATGATGTATGTTTTATGATTATGTGGCACACATAAGAAAGGATTAATTATAAGATGGGTGGGACCTATATCTCTCTCCAATTCATTGGGTAATGATTTTATATCTCATGAGATAGACATGGCTGGAACGGAAGGTTATTTCGGTTCAGTGATACAGGACTGAAACGAGGAGTGAACTCGGTTCAGAAAGGGACTTTGTCCACTAAGATAGTCTTGGCAATGAGTCATGACTAACAATAAATGATTTTCCATGATTATGTGTGCATGCCACAAAGTTTCAAGTTTTATGTTATGATTATGGGGATCTCATTTTCACTTCTATGATTTATTCCATGTTAAGATATTATGATCTCTTTTGCAGGTTTTGATTTTCATAAAGATATGATATGATTTTTATTTCCTTTATTTGCCCTTGCTGAGCATTTGAGCTCACCCTTTTATGTTTTCTTTTTCCCAGGTCAGGAAGATGGATATTAAGTAGAATATGCTAAAAGGGACCCTAGATATGATGAAATAAATGGGAGACACTGTAGAAGATTTATGAACCAGTTGTTTATGTTTCCCAGTTTCTAAAGACACTATACCTATACGGTCCTTTGTGGTTTTGTCATATGTTGTAATAAGTGTGCTTCAATTTTGAAGTATTAAAAATGTATGTAAAGTGTGGGTCGTTATAGTTGGTATCAGAGGAAAGGTATAGTCAACCTTTGGAAACTAGGATGTGAAAGCCTTAGTAAGAACCCTAAGGATAAGTCTAAGCATAGAACACAATCTTAGAAATGGCCATGAATAACCTAGGATAAGACCATAAGCATGAAAAATTTTTTTTCTTGAATTATGTGGTTTCCTATTATAATTAGTGTTGCTCACACTATTCTTTTTGGTTTTAGTCAATGGCTGGAACCCGAAGGAACCGTGTTAATGCGGAATGCGATGGGCAATGCAATGATTGTCCCCCTGAGCAACCAAACGATATGGGAGCTAGAATGCAAAATCTTGTATCCATGATCACACAACTTTCTCAAGCTATGAATCATGCAGGATTTCCAAACGAACAAAGGAGGGAGCAACATTCTGTTGAATCCTTCATGAGGCAGCGTCCACCATCTTTCAGCGGGTCTACTGATCCATTAGTTGCTGAACAATGGATTAGTACTACTGAAAAGATATTTTCAGTTCTTCAATGTTCTGAGCATGATAAAGTCATCCTAGCAGTGTATCGTTTGGAAGGAGATGTGGATCAATGGTGGAATCTTGTTAAGAATACGAGGCAAAGGGATGAAATTGAGTCTATGGAATGGGACGAGTTCAAGAACTTATTTTTCAATAAGTACTTCCCTCGTATTCTCCGAACAAATATGGAGAAAGAGTTCCTTGAACTGAAGCAAAGGGATGATGAATCTGTTAGTACCTATGAAGCAAATTTTACAAGACTTGCAAGGTACGCTTCTGGTATTATTATCCAACCTGAGAGTAAGATCGATCGATTCTTTAGTGGCTTAAAACCAAGTCTTCGAAGGGCGTTAGCCATAAGGGACTTCAATAGCTACGAGGAAATCGTTCGATGTGCTCTCAAAGTCGAGATGGAGATTGGAGTAACCCATCAGTCACATGGGTTTGATAAGAAGAGGAAGATGGAATTCAAAGAAAAATCTAAACAGCACACGGAAAAGAAGATGAACTTTCCCTTATGCTCAAAGTGTGGAAAGAAACATGGAGGGAGTTGTCTTAAAGGGACAAGTAAATGTTTTAAATGTGGAAAGGAAGGTCATCGGGCATTTGAATGCCGTGATAATGGGAAGAAGATGTCTAATGATGCAAACAAAGGAAGGGATACACAGAATGAACCTACTACACTTCAATGTTTCAAGTGCAAGGAGATGGGGCATTATGCCAATCAATGCCCAAATCCAAGGGTTGATGATGATGGTCGACGTCAACAAACTCTTAAGGCTAAAGGCAAAGGAAAGTCACATGCAATTTCTATCAGCGATGTGGAGTATGATAACGATGTGGTGAAAGGTACACTTACCATCCACTCTAAAGTAGCAAATGTTTTATTTGATTCTGGATCCACCCACTCTTTTATTTCTGAAAAATTTTCTAAGGGTATCACTGTATTACCTCAACAATTAGATGTTGAGATAGCTGTGACAACACCTAATGGCACATCAATCGCATCAGAAGTTTATAATTCTTCTCCGATCGAAGTTTGTGGGAAAGTGCTTCCTGCAAATCTTGTGATCCTTCCTTTAGTGGAATTTGATGTGATTCTTGGCATGGATTGGCTTTCTCTACATGGAGCTCATATCAATTGCCAAAGAAGGGAAGTCACATTTCATATTCCAGATCAACCTACGATCGTCTATCAATGCAAGGATGAACATAACCTTCCAGTGGAAATTTCTTCCATCTTATGGGTATTGATTCCACTAAATGAAGGTTATTTATCTCAAATAGTTGGTGAGAAACTCACGATTAAGAATATGCCCATTGTACGGGAGTTTGATGATGTCTTTCCGGAGGAATTACCGGGTCTTCCACCAAATCGTGAAGTTGAGTTTTCAATAGAACTCGTACCGGGTGCTTTGCCTATTTCAAAGACACCTTATAGAATGGCCCCAATTGAGTTGCAGGAATTGAAGAAGCAACTCCAAGAGAATCTTGATAAGGGATTCATATGCCCTAGTGCGTCACCTTGGGGAGCACCTGTTCTATTTGTTAAGAAGAAAGATGGATCAATGAGACTCTGCATTGATTATCGAGAACTTAACAAGATCACTATCAAGAACAAATATCCTCTCCCACGCATTGATGACTTATTTGACCAACTACGCGGAGCTCAATACTTTTCCAAGATTGATCTTCGTTCAAGGTATCATCAATTAAGGGTCAAAAGGGAGGATATACCAAAGACGGCTTTCCGTACAAGGTATGGACACTATGAATTTATAGTGATGCCATTTGGTCTTACTAATGCCCCTGCTATTTTCATGGATCTAATGAATAGAGTCTTTAGAGACTATCTTGATCAATTTGTGGTAGTCTTTATAGACGATATTCTTGTCTATTCAAAGAGCAAGGAAGAGCATGAAGATCACTTGAAAATTATATTGAAGACCCTGATAAAGGATAAGCTTTATGCCAAATTTACCAAGTGTGAATTTTGGCTTCAAAAAGTTGCATTTTTGGGTCACATAATCTCAAAAGAGGGGATATCTGTGGATCCAGCAAAAACAGAGGTTATCGAAAGATGGTCAAGACCAACAACAGTAACTGAGATCCGAAGTTTTCTTGGTTTGGCTGGATATTATCGACGTTTTGTAAAAGATTTTTCACGATTATCTAATCCACTCACCAAGTTGACTCGGAAAGGAGTTAAGTTTGTCTGGACAGAGGAATGTGAAGAGAATTTCAAGGAGTTGAAAAGAAGGTTATCCAGTGCACCTGTGCTCACACTGCCTTGTAGTGGAGAAAGGTTTGTGATCTACAGTGATGCATCCAAGAAGGGATTGGGGTGTGTTCTTATGCAAAATGATATGGTGATAGCTTATGCCTCACGACAGTTGAAAATCCATGAGAAAAATTACCCAACACATGATTTGGAGTTGGCTGTGGTAATCTTTGCATTAAATATTTGGAGGCATTACCTTTATGGTGAAAGGTGTGATATTTATACTGATCATAAAAGTTTAAAGTATATTTTCACACAAAAGGAGCTGAATATGCGCCAAAGAAGATGGTTGGAGCTGATTAAGGATTATGACTGCTCAATCCATTACCACCCTGGGAAAGCAAACAAGGTGGCAGATGCATTAAGTCGACAAGACCATGCTAGTTTATCCATGATGAGGATCACAAAAGATCCAATATTTATGGATTTACAAAGGATGGATCTTGGAATTATAATGGAAGGGGAAAAATCTTATCTTTCTCAAATGAATGTTCAACCATCTATACATGTGAAGATTAAAGAGGCGCAGAAAGAAGATGTCGAGTTACAAAAGAAGGTGAGAAATGTTCCTGAATTCAACCTTGATTGTGATGGGATAATAAAGTTCAGGAATCGGGTTTGCGTTCCTCCCATCCCCGAATTAAAGAAAGAGCTGCTGGATGAGGCTCATAGTTCTTCATTCTCTATTCATCCTGGAAGCACGAAGATGTATAGGGACCTGAAAGAGTACTTCTGGTGGGATGGCATGAAAAGAGATGTTGCTGAATATGTCTCTCGATGCTTGGTTTGTCAACAAGTTAAAGCTGAGAGACAGAAGTCTAAGGGGATGTTACAACCATTACCCATACCCGAATGGAAATGGGAAAACATCACTATGGACTTTGTCACAGGACTTCCTAAAACATCCAAAGGCAATAATGCTATCTGGGTCATAGTTGATCGTCTTACAAAGTCTGCACACTTCATTGCTATTAGAGAGGATTTCTCTCTAGATCAGCTTGCCAGGATATATATAAAGGAAGTGGTAAGATTTCATGGAGTACCACTTTCTATTATATCTGATCAAGATCCGAGATTTACCTCGAAGTTCTGGCGAAGTCTTCAGCATACTCTGGATACAGAGTTGAGTTTCAGCACTGCTTATCATCCCCAGACAGACGGTCAGTCTGAGAGAACAATTCAAACCCTAGAAGATATGTTGAGAGCTTGCTCTATGGATTTCAAAGGAGGTTGGGATCAACACCTACCTTTGGTGGAATTTTCTTATAATAATAGCTTTCACTCCAGTATTCAGATGGCTCCTTATGAAGCTCTCTATGGAAAGAAATGCAGGACTCCAACTTGCTGGGATGAAGTTGGGGAAAGAAAGCTATTAGGACCTGATCTCGTTGATGAAATGGCAAAAAAGGTCAGATCTATTCAACAACACATAAGAGCAGCTCAGAGTCGACAGAAAAGTTATGCCGACAACCGAAGAAAAGACCTAGAGTTTGAAGTGGGTGATAAAGTGTTCTTACGAATATCTCCCTGGAAGAGGGTTATGAGATTTGGAAAGAAGGGGAAGTTGAGCCCTAGATATATCGGTCCTTTTGAAATACTGGATCGTGTTGGGAAGGTAGCTTACCGATTGGCGCTTCCACCGAATCTCTCTCAAGTTCACGATGTGTTCCACGTATCTCTCCTGAGAAAGTACATACCAGATCCTTCACATGTACTCAGCTCAGAAGTTGTACCGCTGGAGCAAGATCTTTCTTATGAAGAACAGCCGATAGAGATTCTGGATCGTAGCAAAAAAGTCCTACGAAACAAGACCACTCGCTTGGTGAAAGTTTTATGGAGGAACCACCAACTTGAAGAAGCTACATGGGAGCTTGAGGATATGATGAGGGAGAAGTATCCTCATTTGTTTGTTACAAAGTGACGAATTTCGAGGGCGAAATTCTTTTTAAGGGGGGTAGAATGTAACACCCGAGACTTTTATGTTATATAAACCATCAAAGGAATATTTTTCTACACAATACTTTCTTGGCTTGCTTTGCACGCAATCGCGACCTTCCTCGATAGCTTGCGTCGTACGCAATACCGAGTTTCACTAAACAACAATATGCTATTAAAACTAGCCGTTATGAATAGTAATAACCACTTTTTAAAATTTTATAAATTTTATTTTTCAAAATGGACTTCATTTTTGGACTCATAATATCGAAATTAGCCTAGGGTGAAATTTTGGTATTTTTCTGAAAACTTTCAATTTTTGATGAATAGTGAAACCACTAAGTGGTAGGTTAAAAACTGAATTTTGCATAAAAATTAATTTTACCGCTTCTGTGAATGGAATTTCAAAAATCCGAGAGACACGGTTAATATCAAGGACTAAAATGTGGTTCAATGAGATGAAAATAATTTTTTGGTGAATAGTAACTTTTTACTATTTTTACCGTGGTTAATAGTAAATAGGGTAACTAAGGGTAAATATGATATCAATATTACCCTAACACATGTCCTAATTCTATTGGACAAGTGTAATTCGACCAAAAACAAACTTAGGAATAAAATATGACCATTTAGGCCCACTTGGATTAGATTAGGACATTTATTATTAATTTATTTAAAGAAGGGTTAAAATAGTTAAAATCGAAGTTTAATAAGTAAATCATTTTTTAATATGGGTTTATACATAAGATAAATTCGATTTTAAATATTCATTAGAAAGCTAAAAAGATTTCCTACATGATGGTATTTTATTTGTAATTTTTAGACATCAAATAATTTAATTTATTTATGACACAAAGATGATGCAGTAATTATCTTATTAATGAAATATTGACAAAATTGATAATATAAATACCAAAATAAATGTAATTTGAGACTTTTTATGAATTCCACTAATTTTCTAGGTTACTATGATATCTTATTGTTGATTTAATCAACTTGGTTCGAACATATAATTCTGTTATGACTTTCACAAAAATCATATATCAAATAGTGTCAAAATTGACACAAAATAGTTTTTAAATCAAATAATATATTATTAATTGTTATTTTATTCCTAAAAATCTAAGGTTCGTCCAAATTACTTAGATAAGGATATATATATTAATAATAAACAATTTGGGTTCGTTTGGCACGTTATAGTAAGTGTATTAACCATATAGTGAAAGAAAACAAAAAGACATGGTAAAAGTTAAATTAATTAACTTAGACTTAAATCTAATTGATAAGGTTAAAATAATACCCTAAACTTGTCTAAATCCTATTGGTTGATAAGATTTCGACCCATCCCCACTTTATCTTCGAAATAAGACCCTTTGGAACCATTATAAACCGATTTTGACTTTAATATAAAATAATATTTTGAGATATTCCTAAGGTGCCCCTCTCCTCCCTTATAAAAGGGCACCTCCTCCCCCTCCTCCTCACACCAATTTGAGCACTCAAGCTCGGCCAAACCCTGCCATTTTCTCCTCTCCACTTCCCTAGAATAATCCTAGAGGTCCTGGTCTTCTCCAAAGACCAATCTTAGTTCCTTAAGTGGAGGATTCAAAGAGGCATTCCAAAGAAGAGGTAATATCCATTACCGATCTTTTCAATTTCTTTCTTCTTCAACTTCTTCTTCTTTAGTTGTTTCATGATAAAGTAATAACATCAGTATTACTTACATACTGATATGTTATTATAAATATGAAACAACCCTAATTCACCTTCTATCCATCCTACGGAAAAATGAAATCACCGCGCGTGCGTACGTACGGAATACCGTCTCCACGCCGTGGTGTAATCTATTTTCCACCATCACCTTACAAGGATGGGTATAATGGTGTAATGAGTAACTATATATGATTATTATTAAGTAATATTGATACTGAAATAATATATATATATACTCCAATACAATTCCACGATCATAGGAACGATATCATCACTCGTGCGTACGTACGGAATACCGTCTCCACGATGTGATGCGACTCGTTCTACATGATCTTCATTTCATAATGATTATATAAATGAATTGAATGAATGAATATGTTATATACTACACTAATACCATTCTGGAAATGAATTATCTATAACCTAAAGATAAGAATAAGAATTTATTCGACAAAACACGCATAAGAACAAAAAGTTATAAAGACACGAGTAACAAGTAACAATGAAATATTACTAACAAGAAGCTAATAATATGACCATATATGATCTCATATCAATATGTATGATTCTGTAATAAGTCAATAACATTATTTAAACCATTATACAGGAGCTTCGGACACGAACAAAGCAAATCGAACCTAAGGTAAGGGAAATATCACAATCTCATTTTTATCCGAGATTGTTTATTCGTAAGTATTTACTGGGGTGTATTTTATCATCCACATCCATGTTTACTCAATATGTAATATTATTTCCATCCACCTAAAATTGTTTAAATCCATTTTTACCCTTCGGTGAGTTTTTAGTAATACGTATGAAAGGAATCTTTTGTCGTTTTTCGTACGAGGTACTTTTTGACTTTTTCGACAAAAGTATGAAGAATGTTTTTTTAACTTATACGGCACGAACGGATTTCTACTGTTTTATAAAGCCTTATTTTAATGAAGCTTCCTCTAAAAGATTTCATGACTATTTTCAATAAAATCTCTTTCTTTTAAAATTGCATGATGTTTTGTGAAAAGAAATTGAATTTGAAGAAGAAAGGATATTTTCCTCAAGAATTCAATTCAAGTGTTTTATCAAAATTATTTTCCATCTAAGATAATAAAGGGTTCTATTTCTATCCATATTTTTACATTGACTTGACTATGTTGTGATGGAATTATTTTTATGAATTCCTTTATCTTATATGAATTGATTTATGATGTCATGAAGTTTCAAGAATCCCATTTTTGTTACATGTGTTATGCGATGATGTATGTTTTATGATTAGGTGGCACACATAAGAAAGGATTCATTATAAGATGGGTGGGACCTATATCTCCCTCCAATGCATTGGGTAATGATTTTATATCTCATGAGATAGACATGGCTGGAACGGAAGGTTATTTCGGTTTAGTGATACAGGACTGAAACGAGGAGTGAACTCGGTTCAGAAAGGGACTTTGTCCACTAAGATAGTCTTGGCAATGAGTCATGACTAACAAGAAATGATTTTCCATGATTATGTGTGCATGCCACAAAGTTTCAAGTTTTATGTTATGATTATGGGGATCTCATTTTCACTTCTATGATTTATTCCATGTTAAGATATTATGATCTCTTTTGCAGGTTTTGATTTTCATAAAGATATGATATGATTTTTATTTCCTTTATTTGCCCTTGCTGAGCATTTGAGCTCACCCTTTTATGTTTTCTTTTCCCCAGGTCAGGAAGATGGATATTAAGTAGAATATGCTAAAAGGGACCCTAGATATGATGAAATAAATGGGAGACACTATAGAAGATTTATGAACCAGTTGTTTATGTTTCCTAGTTTCTAAAGACACTATACCTATACGGTCCTTTGTGGTTTTGTCATATGTTGTAATAAGTGTGCTTCAATTTTGAAGTATTAACAATGTATGTAAAGTGTGGGTCGTTATAGATCGTGCTTGTCGACAAAGCAAACAAACGACATACAAATTTGTTGACAAAGGAGATTCCATGGTGACATGTCGAGTTCAAGAGTTGTGGTCAACGATATATGTTATGATTCAAGAACATCGACAGAGGAATGGATGATCTGGAGGCGGTACAAAAAGAGCAGATACAAGGTGGCGCCGTTTTCCAGTGTTTGCCATATTTCAGGGCCTCAAAATCAACAAATGAAGAAGTTTGATTTTGGCAAAGGGACTTGCGTGCCATACTCTTGGAAGATAGGAAACTTGCGCGCCATATGTTTTTGAAGATCAGAGCATCAATATATGGCAAAGGGATAAGGGTCGCGCAAGTTTTGGTGAGGTCGCGCAGGTGAATTATGTGTCGTGAAGAGACTTGCGCACCGACACCTTGAATGCATTATAACTTGCGTGCCGATGGTTTTTCGAGATCAGAAGATCCAAATTTGGCAAAGGTAAGATGTTCGCGCAAGTTTGGATGTTGATCGCGCAAGTGCCTAGTAGGGGCCGAGACTTGCGTGCTGATAGATGACTTGCGCGCCGCCGCGCAGGGGGTCCAGTTTGCCTATAAATACTGGACCACCCCTCCTCATTTCTCACGGAGCTCAAGACTTTGAGATTGTTCGAGCTCTCGTCACGTAGGTAGTTGAACCGCGCAAGTGGTAGTTGGGTCGCGCAAGTAGAGGTTGCGCGCCGACTGATGGTTGAGCGCCCCTGGTGATTTGGGAAAAGAAGGAAGTGAGTCGCGCAGGTTTGAAGTTCAATAAGGCAGAGTCGCGCAGGTGCTTTGGAGACACTTGCGCGCCAGGTTATACTTGCGCGCCTAAGACTTGCGCGCCAGAGGGAGACTTGCACGCCGGGCTTGAAAAGGAGATCCAAATATTGTTGAAGCACGCCCGCCTTTCTAGAGCTGCACAAGAGGTAAAGATTGCATGATACTTTCGGTGCGAAGAAAGATTGAAGAAGAAATCTAAATGATACATGCATGATCTCATGCATACATGGCGAATTGATTCTGACGAATGAAGATTAAGTTGAACATCATTTATTGAGCAATCACATAAGTGATTGTGATTCAGGAAAACAAAGACAAGGGGATCTAGTGCATTCAGTCATTGCACTAAAGAAGAAAGATTGAACTATAAAGAGCATCAAATCTGAACCCTGATATAAGAAAAGTCTCATGCTGAACAGGAGACAAATAACATCAATGCACATTTATTGAAGAGACCTTCACGTCTATAAACTGAGTGGGACTTCACCAATGGCAGTGAGCCAGGGGGAGTCAACGGGAGTGACCCGAGGGACGCATTGAGCTATCCCTGAACAATTGTAAAGGCAGTGACCCTGGGACAGAGTGACTGTACCCGAACCTTTGTAATCTAAAGCTAGTGAAGCATAGTGGATTTAGGTATGACCGACAACCGGTCTGCCTATGCTCCTTGGACGTAGCCCTTAGTGGTGAACCAAGTAAAAATAGTTGTGTCATCTCTCTGCATGTGAATGTTTAATTGCTGATCATATCCTTCATACAGGTTTAAGTAGTTCCTACCAACGTGGGAACAAGATCCACAACTAAAAGAATAAAAATTTTCCACCCTGATTCACCCCTCCCCTCTCAGGGTGTCCCGGGGTCCTACATACCTTTCATGGGGTTACAAGGTGCGCCCCGGTGTGCCACCTATGCTCTGGATGGCGAGTTTGTTTGCTATGTTCCTGAGTGGGTGGCTATTCCCTTCTCGGGATATTAATCCTGGCATCAGGGCTTGCACCCTAATGATGGCACTTGAGCTGGCAGAGGGCCGCCTGGTGAATTTGGTCGTGCCCACATTGGCTCATATTTATGAATTGCTGGGTCACATGTAGAAAGGCGGTTAACCCTTCCGTCTGAGTGGGCCATTTCAATTTTTGTATGGCTGGGTAGCGGATCATTGTTGCTGTTATGATTATAGTCACAACACGGTCATCCCGCTTCCTACTTTTCGGCATACCCTGCTTGATATAGCTGGAGTTCGCCTAAAATCCCCCAACCTTGGTGAAGTCCTCGGGCTTCTGAGTGAATTTTCCCTGTTTTCTTTCACTCCCTACCCCACCCCTTCTGGCGTCTTAGTTGACAACCACCGGGGGATACTGGAGGAGCACTCTTACATGATCTCTCTGTGGGACAGATTTCTGTCTGCACGGATCAAAGAGGTTTCTCTGTGCGAGCTGTATGTCCCATATTGCTTTTATCACCAGTTTGGGTGCATGCAAGTCCAAGTTTCCCTTCCCCCTCCTCAGGCTCGAGGACTGCACCAAGCCACACTTCTTCAATGGTACCTGATGTTGACACGGGAGGGATCTGACGTGAGCATTACCCTACCTGTCGTGGGGGCAGTCGTCGTCCTTTACATGGAGTATGCAAAGGCGTGGGAAAAATACTATCCCGATGGGATCCTAGGGAAGGCCATCTGGAAAGTTCCCAAATCAGGAGGTACTGCAGCTTTCACGTCTACCACACCTTCTCCATCAGCTCTAAGGGAGGATCGATTGATGTTTTGTCGATCAAAGAGGCTCAAGGGATTTTCCTCTCCCAGTCCTACGGTGGCCGAAGTTCAGGCAGGTTTATCCTTCTTGGAGATGGATGAGGACGACCTTGTGGTTCCAGGTCCCAGTGAGAGAATACCGGAAGTTTTTCCACTTGACACTAGGCTTAGAAACTTGATCCCCAAGCTTGAACTGGGGTTAGAGGCTCCAGACTTTCCAGTTTCGAAACCAACTTCTAGCGAGCACATGCCTGCACTGGTTGCAATGCCAGATTTTGTTCCTGTTCCATCCATCGAGGATACCAAAGATCCCCATGTCATGGAGGACCACTAGGCAGTGCGTAGGTGGGCCTGGCCTCGGGTTTGCGAGATCGTTTCCGAAACTCCTCTAGATGAGATGGAAACTAAGACCAAAGCTCTTCAACAGCTCTTCCTGGGCTTGGGGTCGAGTGGCTTCGACTATCGGCAGTTCCATTCTCTTGCTTGCCAAGTTGTCATGGCACGTGAAGAAGCTGCCACTAGCGAACGCAAACTTGCTCAATTTTCTGCCGCTCATTGCGGGACCCGAGCCCTAGAGGAAGCCACGATACAGCTCCATCAACTGATGGTATAGGAGGCGACCTCTCGAGATCGGGCAACCATCCTATCCTCCGAGTTGC
The DNA here is from genome assembly GCA_963277665.1 of Viscum album. Classification (NCBI taxonomy): domain Eukaryota; kingdom Viridiplantae; phylum Streptophyta; class Magnoliopsida; order Santalales; family Viscaceae; genus Viscum; species Viscum album. Next base: position 1,065,932,822 of record OY728162.1, read on the forward strand.
ATGAATGTGAAGAACGGGCAGCGATGCTGAGGAATCAGTTGTCAGCTGTGACCGGTCGTATCGAAGCCACTAGAAAAGGGATCAACGATCTCCAAATAACAATGCATCATACTCGTCCGGTCTGGTGGATGAGGTTAAAGCCAGGGAGAAGGCTGTGTTGGAATGGTCTTGCAACGACCTCTGCCGCACGGTTGCTGATCTGGTGGAGAGAGAGAGTCAAGCTCCTTTATGACTATCAAAGCCACTCTTGTACTCTCTGTTTTACTTACCCCTCTCCCTTTTTTTGTGAGGGAGAGACCCTAGCTTGTGGACCTCCTCACTTTTTTTGTTCGAATGAAATACAGTCTCTGTCAATCACTTGTTGCTCTAAAATTTTATTGTTACTTGTTGTGTAAATAACAATTCACTGAATCAGAATTAATCATAACTCAGGAAAAAAAATCTAACTTTTTCCTAGACCATGGGGTCCAGTGAGCATAGTTTGAATATTGTTAGGGGTTTACTGAAAATCCATACAATCTTTTTGTCTCTTATTTTAATACCCTGATTTTGCCTGGGCTCTTTTAGTGTGAGCCCAGTGGGTATGTCCTGACTTTTTCTTAGGTCGACCTTTTCGGGTTTTCGGCCTAACATGCTTTATGCCTCTTTTTGTGAGCGGTTTAAAGTCCTGCCGACAAGAACATCATTACTGATGTTTTAGGTCGAACAGCTTTGACCAAACATGGTGGGGAAAGGGCCCCAATGGGGTTCAGCTGATTAAAATATGTCTCAATACTCTTCAGATGCACGTGGGGGGAACATGTTTAAATTTGAATGGAATGCGGGGCATGCCTCAAGGGATGGGAGCCGTGTCGGCGTACAGAGGTAGGAAGAGCTTTGCCTAAGGAAAACTTTCCTTTGGTAGATGGGCCAGAGGAGATCAATATGCCGAACCGCTGAGGGCATAGTATGCATAGTTGTGAAAAGGTATCCTCAAGTCAATGACCATCCATTTCTGATGGCCAGGGGACTTCATGGAATTTTGGCTCATGGAAACCACGATGGGTGGCTTGGAAAATTATGAAAACCACTAGGGGTATCTTAGAAGGAGAGTGTGACATCTGAAAGGGTTTTGGGAACATCCGTACTAATCAAGAGCATGGTCAAGAGACCACTTCCCTACACATTTAGTTAGCGTAAGGGATGGTTAAGGCTTGGCGCAGTTTAAAGTAATGCAGTCGGGACATCATTTAAAATAGAATGACTTCTCCTGGTTCTTAGTAATCCTGTCAAAGACGTTCCACCATATTCAGGCAGGGTTGTGAAAGAGGTTGGTAAACTGTAGCTCAGAGGGTTTCCAAATCCTAGGATAGACATGGGGGCTTAGGGTCCAAGAGGCGTACGAAGGGAAGCATTTCCTAATTAAATCATTCCTTGGGTAGATGGGCCAGGGGCGATCAATATGCAGATCCGCTGAGGGCATGGTATGCATAGTCATGCAAAGGCGTCCTTAGGTCAATGACTGTATTCCCCCGATAGCCAAGCAACTTTAGGGAAGTTGAGATTTGGGACCACCAGGGGTGGCTTATGAGAGTTCGGATTTTTCTGAGTGCAGAGTATGGTTTATGATGAGAGGGTGCCTGGATACGGGGGAAACATCTAGACCAAACTTCTCGAGAATGGGTGAAGTAATCCCTTCTCACACGGGTGTAAGATGGTGGCTTGTGCCGGTCTTACCCGTGCACTGAAGGACAAAGAAAAGCCTCAGATCCTTACTGAACCCGTGGCGGATTTGACAGTGAATTTTAGCATCATGTGGTAAAGATGTAGAGCATTATTAAAGGATTTTGTGCAGTTTAACGTCATGCAGCGAGGAAGAGGGGAATTTTTCTTTCCTTTACCAATGCTATGTAGTTTAACATCGTGCAGTAAGGATGATTGACCATGTAGTTTAACGTCGTGTGGTAAGGACATAGTTAAATAGGCCGCTCTTGATTAGAATGTAATTGGGGCAGAGTATCCTGGTATGTCCAAGACGTTGAGGGGGGTTGATGGTGTAAATCATTGTTCCGGGGCTTCTTGGATCAGCAGAGATGATATGGGGGATCTGAGGCTGGTAAGCATACGGAGCTAGGAAGAGTGTTTCCCGAGGAAATATTGCCTTTGGTGGACGAGCTAGAGGCTATCATTATGCAGAGCCGCTGAGGGCATGGTATGCATAGTCATACAAAGGTTTCCACGGGTTGATGACTTTCAACTTCTGATGGCCATGAATGGTTATGAAGATCTACAATTATCTGGGCCACGAAGTCTGTCATCGGGGAAAGAAATGTCTGAACATGTTGGACCTACTCGGCCCTAGTTGCTGTTAAAGCTTAGAGAGCTCCCTGCGCTGATTTATTTTGTGTACGAGGGTGTACCATTACTCCATGAATTTTAATGTCGTGTGGTAAGGATGAGGTAATCCTAGTTTAGCGGTCATAGAGCTCAGACCATTGAATGACTATTACTGCGGTTACTCGAAGGATAACTGGGTCAACATGTTCTAATATACTTGGAACAAGGTGGGGGATGAATGTTGGAAACTGCAACTTTGAGTTTTCCCGGATCATGTGGTGTAGGGGTTCTGAGGCCAGTAAGCGTACGAAGCTAGGAAGAGTACCGCCCGAGGAAATCTTGCCTTTGATGGATGAGCCAGGGGCTATCCTTATGCAGAGCCGCTGAGGGCATGGTATGCATAGTCGTACAAAGGTGTCCCTGGGTCGATGACTTTCTACTTCCGATGGCCATGAATGGTTATGAATATCGCAAATTATCCAGGCCACAAAGTCTTTCATCAGGGAAGGAAATGTCTGAACATGTTGGGCGTACTCAGCCCTGGTTGCCGTTAAAGCTTAGAGAGATCCCTACGCTGATTTATTTTATGCACGGGGGTGTACCTTTACTCCATGCAGTTTAACGTCGTGCGGTAAGGACAAGGTACTTATAGTTTGGTAGTCATAGAGCTCGGACCATTGAGTGACTATTACTGCAGTCACTCGAAGGATAACTGGGTCAACATGTTCTGATATACTTGGAACAAGGTGGGGGATGAAGGTTGTAAACTACAACTTTGAGTTTTCCCAGATCAGGAGGTATGGTGTGGGGGCTCTGAGGCTGGTAAGCGTACAGAGCTAGGAAGAGTACCACCCGAGGAAATCTTTCCTTTGATGGACGATCCAAGGGCTATCATTATGCAGAGCCGCTGAGGGCATGGTATGTATATTCATACAAAGGTGTCCCCGGGTCGATAAATTTTCACTTCCGATGGCCATGAATGATTATGAGAATCCGCGATTGCTCACAGTGTAGATTTCGGCACGTGGGGATAATGGCGTCCGAGTATACAAGAAACATATTCACTATAATTGTTTGTTGAGTCAAAGTAGCCTAGTCCTGGCTTGATGTTCGTCGGTGCAGGTCGCTATGTGAACCACTGGTGGACACATAGGCTAGCCAGATAGGGATACCCTGTCAATACTTGGATGTGAAAAGGGGAATGAACTTGTAAACCACTGCTCCATAAATTTTTGGATCGGGAGATGTGATACGGGGGCTCTGAGGCCAGTAGGCGTACGGAGCTAGGAAGAGTATCGCCTGACGAAATCCTGCCTTTGGTGGATGAGCCAGGGGCTATCATTATGTAGAGATACTGAGGGCATGGTATGCATGGTCATGAAAAGGTGTCCACAGGTCGATGGATTTCCACATCTGATAGCTATGAGTGGTTATGAAGATCCATAATTATCCGGGTCATGGAGTCTGATGTATGGAAAGGATGCATCCAAATGTGAAAGGAGTGTCTCCATCTCTTATCGACATGTGTGTTGGCTGGGTCACGACGAAGTTCGTTCAGTTTAATGTCATGCGGTGAGGATGAAGTTCGTGCAGTTTAACGTCATGCGGTAAGGACAAGGTCTATGCAGTTTAACGTCATGCGATGAGGACAGAGTCCATGCAGTTTACTGTCATGCGGTAAGGACGAAGTATACACCCCATGCAGGTCTGATCCGTACATGGGGGAAGGGGGAATTTTTAACATTATTATCCATGCAGTTTAACGTCGTGCGTAAAAGACGCAAAAATACACCCCATGTAGGTCTAGTCCGTACACGGGGAAAAGGGAGAATTTTTAAATCTTGTTATCTATGCAGTTTTACATCGTGCAGTAAGGATGAGAAGTAAACCCCATGCCGGTCTGGTTCGTACACGGGGGGAGGGCCTTTTTTTATCTTTTATTCAGGGGGCTGGGCCAGGACTAGGAACCCTGGCATCACTACGTATCCTGCGAGGGCAGGAATCAAGACGCACGTAGTTATCTGGAAGAAGTACACCCCGTGCAGGGCTAGTCCGTACACGGGGGAAGGGGACATTGTATAACTTCTATTTTATTTTATTTGAAGGTGGATGGGCCAGGACGGGGAACCCTGGTGTCACTACGTATCCTGCGAGTGCAGGAATCAAGCCGCACATAGTTCTCTGAAAGAAGTACACCCTGTGCAGGTTTGGTCCGTACACGGGGGAAAGGGAATTTTTAACATTGTTTTCATTCAGGAGTGGCTAGGCCGGTATGGGGGATCCTGATGTCGCTACGTATCCTGCGAGGGCAGGAATCAAGCCGCACGTAGTTCTCTAAAAGAAGTACACCCCGTGCAGGTCTGGTCCATACACGGGGGGAGAGGGGAATTGTTAAAACTTCTTGTCCGTGCAGTTTAACGTTGTGCGGTGAGGACGATTGTTACACTCTGTGCAGTTCTGGTCCGTACACAGAGGGAAGAAGGCATTTTTAACTTTTATTCATGAGGCTAGGCCATGATAGGGGATCCTGACGTCGCTACGTATCTTACAAGGGTAGGAATCAAGCCGTACGTAGTTCTCTGAAATCTGTGCAGTTTAACATCATGTGGTGAGGACGAGGTCCATACAGTTTAACTTCATGTGGTTAGGACGAGGTGTATTATTAGATTTCATTCAGTTTAACATCATTCGGTGAGGACGTGATACTCTTAGTTTAAGGTCATAGAGTTTGGACCATTGGGTACTCGACAGTTTAATGTCATGCATCTCGGATGATGAATACACCCTGTGCAGGTCTGGTCTGTACACGGGGGGAGGGAGAATTCTTGAATCTTATTATCTATGCAGTTTAACGTCGTGCGGTAAGGACGATAAATACACTTGGTCTCTATGTGAAATACTTCTTCAGGAATCTCGCATTGGTAGGAGCGGATTTAAATTGTTCGTCCATGGAGATTAGGGTATATGCTCCATTGGAGTAGACCTTGTGTAGAACATATGGTCCCTCCCACTTGGGCTCCAGCTTTGGAGGCTTCATTACAGGTATCATTGGGTTTCGGAGGACCAATACCAATTCTCATTCCAAGAAAGACTGGAGGAGGACCTTTTTATTGAAGGCTCGTGCAATCTGATTCTGGTATACCTCCAGATGGTGCAAAGTGTGAAACCGCTTCTCATCTAGCTGTTTCAATTCACCTAGCCTCTTTTCTGACTTCTCATTATCGAATAATTGATCGCAGATGTCAACACAGGGTGAGGGAAGTTGGATTTCAATGGGAAGGACCGCCTCTGTGCCATACACCAATGAGTACGGGGTAGCCCGAGTAGCGATGCGGATTGTGGTTCAATAATCCCACAATGCATGGAGGAGTTTATCCAGACATGACTTCTTTTATTTGTCCACCATTTTCTAGAGAATGTTGGACAGGGTCTGGTTGAAAGCCTCTTTCTGTCTGTTGGCCGCTGCATGGTAGCGGGATGAGTGGTTATACTTGATACCATACTCATGGTACAGTTTATCCAATTTAGTAGAGCAGAAGTTGGTGTCGTTGTCCGTCAGTATGGTATGAGGGACACCAAATCTGGTGATGATATTGGTCTTCACAAAGCTGACAATATTTCTTTCCTCTAATTCCTTGAGGGGTATGGCTTCTTCCTATTTGGAAAAGAAGTCGGTTTCCGTTAGGATATACTTCAGTTGTTTGGCCGTGGCGGGAGGATATGGTCCCACGACGTCCATTCCCCAGACGGAAAATGGCCAGGAGTACTTGTCTTGATGGAGTAACTTCGGGGGTTGGTGTATAAAGTTGGCATGAATCTGGCATGAGTGGCATTTCGCGGTAAAGCGCTCACAGTCTCGTGCCACTGTGGGCCAGTAGTACCCAAGCCTTCAAACTTGATGGGAAACCTTGGTCCTCAGTTGATGTGCTCCACACGCTCCGGCATGTACTTCAGTCATGACGGCGGCGGTTTCTTCTCCGTCAATGCATCTGAGGAGCACTCCATCGAGGCCTCATTTGTAGAGGACCTCTTGCTGACCCGCACCGCTATATAGGACAAAGATGATTGCCCTTATCCGTATTTGCTCTCATTCAGCCCTGTCTGATGGAATTTCTCCCCGTTGAAAGTAGTTTGCAATGGGGGTCATCCAGCCGGTGGCAGGAGCATATGGCTCGGGGACAGGACTGACTTCGTGGATTTCTTCCATCTTGGTCTGAACAAATGGCAATACCATTTGATAGTGAGCAATACTGATAACCATTTCATCCCGGCCTGGGTTAGCTAGGGTTGTGTCCATGTTGGCTAATGCATCAGCCTGGGCGTTCTGAGACCAGGGAATATATGTTAATGTTGGTTCTGTGTAGAACTCTACCATTAACCCTCAGACATGGTCAAATAGGGGGATCAACTCCTCCTTTTTAATAGAATAGTCACCATTGACTTGCTTGATGACTAGCTCCGAGTAACATTTTACCTTAAGGTGTTGTACTTGTTCCTGGAGTGCGAGTTCCAGGCCTGTAATGAGGGCCTGATATTCCGCTTCATTGTTCGTACATCCCTCTGATAGGAGGAAGGAATATGGAAAGACTTCCTTCTCTTGGGACACAAGTATTATCCCCAAACCCACTTTGTTGAATTCGGGATCCTCCATCCTCTTCCCGGTGGGGCTTCGGGATGCGTCGTCGAAGTACATTTCCCACGCCAGGAACTCCTCTTGAACCGAGAGGATGTCTTCATCAAGTAGCTCAGCGTCCGGTGCTGTGGCCCCTGTCAAAGGGTGCTCTTCCAGAAAGTCTTCTAATGGCTGACCCTTAATGTCTTTCTGAGGCACAAACCAGATGTCAAACTGTTGCAGGATGACCGCCCATCGAGATAGGCGTCCAGTTAGCATCGGGCGGTTGAGGATGTACTTGAGTGGGTTACTCCGCGAGATCAAATGGAATTCATGATGCTGAAGATAATTTCGCATCTTTTGAACTGCGGAGACCAATTCCAAACAGTTCTTCTCGATATTTGAGTATCAATTCTTAGCATCAATCATGGTTCGACTGAGGTAATAGAGTCTGTTTTCGCTGCCGGCGTCATTCTTTTGTGCAAGGAAGGCTCCCAGTGATCGCTCTAAGGCTATCACATACAGGATGAGTGGTCTTCCTTCAACCAGGGGCATGAGCACTGGTGGTCTTAAGAGGTACTTATTCATGTTTTCAAACGCCTCTTGGCAGTCATCCGTCCATTAGTATGTGACCCCCTTCTTCATTAACCTTGTGAAAGGAAAACATTTGCCTGCTAGGTTGGCTATGAACCGCCTAATATACGCTAGGTGTCCTTGAAATCACCTCAACTCGGTGATATTTCGGGGAGATGGCGGGCCAAGGATAGCCTTTGTCTTCTCAGGGTCGACTTCGATGCCACGATGGCGTATGACGAAGCCAAGGAATATCCCTTAGGTAACCGCAAAGGTGCATTTCAAGGGGTTCATCTTCAAGCTATGATATTGGAGTTTGTTGAAGACGGTCTCAAGGTCTGATAGGTGATCCGAGCGTTGTTTGGACTTAACCACTAGGTCATCCACGTAACATTCAACAAATTTCCCTAGGAACGGTTTAAAGATCCGATGCATGGCACGCTGATATGTGGATCCATCATTCTTGAGACCAAAGTGCATGAACCTGTAACAAAATACCCCTTAAGGGGCCCTGAAGGCAGTGGTTTATTCATCTTCTCAGGCCATCCTGATTTGGTTATAGCCGGAATAGCCATCCATGAAGGACATAGCCTCATAACCGGCCATTGAATAGATTAACAACTTGGTGATTGGAACCGGGAAGTCATCTTTCGGGCAATGCCGATTAATATCTATGAAGTCAATGAAGACGTGGATTTGTCCGTTCTTTTTCTTGATAAGGACGATGTTGGCCAACCAAATGGGGTACTGGACCTCTCGAATGAAGCCTTCTTTAATGAGATTACCGACTTTAGCCTCTATTTTGGTGGCATGTGAGGGATGCATCCTTATGGAGGCCTATTTATAGCCCCGGTGGTCTTTTGGAAGACCTAGGTGGTGTGTTGCTACTTCGGGATCAAGTCCCGACATTTATGTGTAATTCCAGGCGAAAACATCCCGAGGTTGCCTCAGGAAAGAGGTATATACCTCATGCTCCTCGGGGGACAAGGATGCACTAATGAGAGTAAGCCTCAGATCTTCCTCGGTACCCAGGTTTATTTCCCTGAGTTCGTCCATAGTGGTGGAGATACCCTCCTCAAATGTAGGAGGTGAATCCCTGAGATCTTCCTCCTCTTCTTCTCCCAAGTCATCATGTTCTTGATCCAACGGGGGGAGAGTTTCTGACACGGGCTCTTGGGAGTCCGAAGGTGAGGTGTCATGGGCGTCCTTACTTGAGTATTCATCCCCATATCGAGGGTTGGTGGACGTTCCCACAATGTCACACTCGGACGTTATGGATTAAGTCATGAGGACATCTGAGTGCGTGCCCGGACTCGAACTCCTACTCTCAACGTGGATGATGGGTAGGACATAATCTCTACCAAGCTGGCTGAGGGGGTCATCAGGAACCATCTCCAGGCCATTTGGAGTAGGGATCCAGTCGAAACCATCGACCAAAGGCTTCTTTTTCATTTTCTCATAGAACCTGGGGTCAATGTAATGTGACTCGGAGAGCTCGAAAGGGACCTTGTCAGCATGCAATGTTCGACTTTGTCCATTGTCGCAGTACTTGATACATAGGTGATAGGATGAAGGAACGACCATGTGCTTATGGATCCACGTCCTTCCTAGCAGGGCATTGAATGTTGTGCTCTGCCGAACCAACATGAATTTTGTGTAGGCTACCAGGTCACCAAAATGGGTCTTTAGCTTGATTTGTCCCATTGGTTTCTTCTCACTCTTTTTGTAACCCAACAGAGTTGTGGCCGAGGGAATTAGGTCGTCCTCACAGTAGCCCAACATACGGAGTGTCCGTAGGGGAAGGAGGTAAACTCCAGAGCCATTTTCTATAAAGACTTTCCATATCTCAATACCATTCAGTGTTCCAGACACATATAGTGGTCTGATGTGTCCTTGCATGATGGAATCTTCATCCTGATCGGTAAATGAAATCACCACATTGCATTCAGCTAGGTCAGTCTCTGTCCGGTAAATTTCGGTGGCCGCTACCTCATCTTGAAACTCCTGGGGGCTGATCAAAGATTATATAAGTGCCTCCCTGAGGTCTGCTAACAGACTTAGGGCATCGAGGATGGACATCTTGGCTGGTACCGATGCCAGCTTCTTAGGGATATCGTATTTCTACTCCAATGGCCGACGCTTCTCCATTGGCGGGAGAGTCCTAGCGGGTGCTTTAGGGGCTGAAGCATTTGATGAGGAGGGTTCGGCTGCGGGGTCAGATATCAATGGCACTTTCTCATTTTGAGGACTTGGCCAGGCCGGTTTGTTTGTGCGCACTAAGCGGCCAGACACTTGCTCCTCCTCTGGTGGGTATCTTAGAAAAACAGGGCTAGAGTGGCTTCTTGTGAAAGTGGAGGGACATTCTTTCTCCTGCTGAGTCCTTTGAAGGGTTCTCCCATGGGTTTCTATGACACTAACGGTTTGGGCTGGGGTCCAACCATAGGGTTGGTTTCGGCCGAGGCTGCGCCTCCCCTGGTATCCCCTACCTCTGCGATTCCACCTCCCGGCTCCTCGTGTAGGGAACTCAGGTTCGTAACCATACCCTTCGTCAGGTAATGATTCCATAAGATGGATGACATTAATAGAACCAAAGATTGGCTCTTCATCCTATGACAGGTCATCCTGGTCGGTTGTCCCTGAGGGTGCCATTTGGTGGGCCAGTGCCCATGGCGCGAAGTTTGAGGGCATGAAATCTGCCAGGGTCAGGACTAACTTTGTCCCCATCGTGGACTGCTCCTCTTGGCATTGTTTCCTCCTTCTTTGATTATACCCATATGACCGGCTCGTGGAGGGTTGTGAGGTTAATACCATCAGCTCTACGTCTTCAGGGGCTGTTGGAGACAACACCGACTGCTGTAGTTGAGCTCGGAGTATGCCCTGGGCTCGATTTATAGTCTTCCGAGTCATCTAGTTGTCAAATTTCTTCCCCTGCTTGCTGATGACTTTCTGCCACCCCTCCTCTTTGTCGAAGTCGGTGGTAGAGATACATGCGACATGTGCTGGGGGTGGTCCCAGCTCGACCTGTCCAGAGCCTACCATCCTCTGCAGAAGGTCTTTGAAGATGAAACACTCTCGGATATTGTTCCCCAGCATCTGATGGTAGGGGCAACAATCTGGCTTGTCATCGTGGTTGACCTCTTCAGGTTTCCTCGGCTCCGGGAGGCGGAGCAAGTTGCAGTTCATGGAGGAAATGAAGTATCCGCAGACTTGATTGTCTCGGAATGAGTATACTTTTTTTCTTCATTCCTCAAACTGGTTCCGCTTTGGTCCTCGCTGATCGTCCCGTTTAGGCGGAGGCGGCTGCTGATATGCAGGAGGCCCTTGACAATTTGGTGGAGGTCTGAGTGGTGGAGTGGGAATAGGGGCCGGCTTGAGTGTGATTGTGGATGCTTCAGCTCTATGGGTCTTTTCTCAGGAGCCTGTGAGGCTATTCTGGACTTTGAATTAGTCCCCTGTAGGGAGTCCTCAATTCTCTAGGCAATGGCTGAGAGATGGAGGAAGCCAGTGGTGCACTCCACTGGTATGAGCAGTGTTCACAACTCATCTCGAAGATTATTGATGCATATGGCTGGCATATTTTCTTGAGGCATTGGTCTGTTCAAAGAATAGGTCAGACCTTTCCATCTGGCAATGAAATCTGAGACCCTCCCGTTCTCCCTCTGCTTGCAGTTCATGAGATCGCTCACCGTTGTTTTAGGCAGTGTTGATCTGAAGTGGAATAGGAACTGCTGCCGGAGGTCTTCCCAGCTCTTTATTGACTGGGTTGGCAGAATCATGTACCAGGCGAAGGAGGATACTTTCAAGGTCTGTACGAAGCATCTGAGTTTCACTACTTATTGTTGTTCCAGATTTCCCATCATAGGGTCTCAATAGGATGCGTAGTGAATTAAATGATGTTCTGGATCACCTGACCCATTGAAGATAGGGAATACAGGGCTCCCAAAATTGGTTGGAGGCAGTGTGTTGCTCACCCAATCCGGGTAGGGTTTTTGCTCTGGCTGTATCGGAGTGCATCGACCTTCCATCGCTTCCAATCGAGCTGTTAGTGCCTCGATGGTGTTGGTGAGACCCTGGTTTACATCCTGTTGGTCCCGGTCCTGTGTAGGCGTAGCCCGAGGCACTTCCTGAGGATCCAGATTGGCTGGCACCAAGGGTGCGTGTGACGTTTGTGGAACCTTCAGAGGGTTCAGGTGTACTCGCTCTGGTTGCTTCCTTAGTGGAGGGAACTCTTGGTATTCATCTGAATCTACGTTTAGGTAGTTGGATGGGCCGAGCGCCTCGTTGGATAGGAGCCATGACCGTGTTTCATTTGTCGGGTAAAACCTTAGTCTTTGAGGTGCACTTACTGGTATTGCATGATGTGGCTCCTCTTGGGATGCACATTCAATAAGGAAGTTCCTCTAGAGAAGCTCGGCGTTAAGCCGCCGCAATTCTTTCATCTCCTCTTCCTGTCGAGTGAATCTCTCTTCGAGCGTGAGTGGCTCATTTTCGTCGAGAGAAGGAGGTGGGTTAAGGGTAACCAGTTTTTTATTCTTATCGCTGTTGGAAGCTCACTGGGTAGGCAGCAAAGGGTTGGCTGGAAGGACGGCCATATTTAGGGCGGCCCTCTGGTTCTGGGTGTGCACACCTGGTGGTTCGTTGTGAGTCACAACCTGACCATAACTATAATCTCCTGATCCCTCTTGATTTGCAATATCTCTGGTGTCACCTGTGGGGTTAACCTCTATGACATTGATAGATGCATATCGCGGGGCGGAGAAGATGTCATCTTCCAAATGGGAAGAGGATCTCCTGCATCTTCTGCTGGCCTTCCCTTTCGTGACCTAAGATCGCCTTCGAACTTCTTGGTGAAGGGTGACGTGGAGAGGTCTTTGATGTGACCTTACGGTGCGCCTTCCTCTCAGAGGGGATGATGATTCAAATGACAGGATAGAATGGGAACCTCCTCTTTTGACTGTCCTCCCTAGACGATAGAATACTAATTCTCATGGGGGAGGTTGTTGTTTAGGGGGTAATAATGCCCCCAGCCCTGAGGGCTGGGGTTGGCTCCGTTCCTTGGACATTGAGTCTCCTCCCTGTTTTATTGGTCTTATGGGGGAATTTGTTGTTAAAAATTCCCCCAGCCCTGCAGGCTGGGGTTGAACCTAGATTGCGGCAGTCGCTGTGACTATCGCTACCTGCCTGATCTTGCGTGCCCCCATTCGGGGGTGAACTGGGTTTGATTTCAAGTTATTATATGAACCTATCATTTCTGGAGAGGTAGGAAAAGATCGCTGATTGGCCTCTCTTAGGCGAGAGGCCTATTGTATGCTCTCGGTGGCCTGATTTAGGAGTTCTTGAATGACTTGTTCCCGTCGGGCCTGATGCTTCAGGGACTTACTCAAGGCCTGACTCTGTTGGGTGTGTTGCCTTTCCAGAACAGGGAGACCAATCGATTTTCATATTGATGTGACAACGTTGCAAGACACCATGCCAAACAGGTTTTTATAGGTGGGGAGCAGAGTGAAATGTAGAGCTCCGTGTTCCCCCTATCCCCAGATATGGACTCCCATCAGAGCGTCACCGATGAGGCGGCGCAGTTGGTGCAGCGCACGGAGGCAGGCTATCTCCATGTTTCCTTTACGCCTCTCAGGTCGTTGTTGTCGTGCTGAAGGAAGAGCTTCCAGGTCGATGTGATGCAGGAGGTCTCATATTTTCTTGACGTGGTATACATACCCATCGTAGGGAAGGAAGATTGATTTCAGTCGGTGGAGGGTTATCCATATATTATGGCGGATTCTGTGCACACATCCTTCTGACAACTCTCTGGGTATGTCGAACTGAGAGGTGGTCGTAGGCTAAAACATAACTGGTATATCATCCCTGGCCAGTCGTTTCCTCAGGTGCAACATATCAGCATACTCCTCCTCTAGTGACTCCTCTACCTGGTCGACCCAATTGAGACACTCGCTGCCAATGTGGTTGGAGGCAGTGGGACCAGTAGGTGCTTAGTCATTATGTGGGCGATTCCGAGGTGGTTCAGAGGATGAACGCGGCCCTGGACCATCTCCTGATTGCAGAAGGATGTCTTCGGCGACTAACTAGTAATCTGACATGCTTGATCCTGTCTTTCTAAGTGCCTCAGCATACGAGGTATTTTTGGTGCTTGATTCGGCAGGAGGAGGACCTTCCTGTCGATATGATATGTCATCGCGGGGAGGACCTCCGCAATGGTGGAAGTAATGGCGAGGACTACAATTACTGCTTGGTGTTTCACTGCATAGAGGACATTTGTAGTGCACACCCTAGGGAGGACCTCCAAGGCATGTCACATCAAGGGGAGGACCTTCTTGCAGCGTAGCGTCGTTACGGGGAGGACCTTCGCAACAACTTACATCACGGTGAGGATGAACATCATGGCTTGACGTTCGATGTGCATCCTGGGGAGGACCTTCAGGACATACTGCGACAAGGGGAGGACCTTCTTGTTTCTTGGGGCCAATGCGGGGAGGACCTTTGCAATGGCGGTCGTGGTGGCGAGGACTACCATCACAACTACGGAAATGGTGAGGACTACCATTACTGATGCCACATGGAAAATATCTGCGGGATACATCCTGTGGAGGGCCTCTAGAATGTACCGAAATGAGGGGAGGGCCTTCTCGTTTCTTGCCATCTCTACAGGGAGGACCTCCGTTATCAGGGTGGCGAGGACTACCACCGTGATCTGATGCCTCGCTGCGTGGAGTTCCGTTGCAGCGTAACCCCTGGGGAGGACCTTTAGGGCTAGCCACGACAAGGGGAGGGCCTTCTTGTCATGATGAGACGTCACTACGGGGAGGGCCTCCGCAGTTGCGACTATGATAGCGAGTACTATTGTCCTAATTTGTGGTCCCACTGCATGGAGAGTGATTGCAGTGTATACCCCAGGGAGGACCTTCAAGGTGGACCGAAACAAGTGGAGGACCTTCTTGTTGCTCGATCGTCTGGTCATGTAGAGGGTTTCCATGACTCACATCAAAAGAGGAAATCTCATGATCGATCGTTATATGCCCATGGGGGAAGCCCCCACGGGTTCTCTAGGGAGGACCTTCAGAGCTGCTGGTAGAAACATTGTGGGGAGGAACTTCGCAACTGCTACTTCTACTCCCTTAATATGGTAATGGGTGGGCAGGGTTCTAAGACTTTAATGTATTCTTAGCGGTGTTGGGAACCCCAGCTTCCAGCAGAGCGGAGTCATGAACTCCCTCTTTATTTTCTAGCCGCCTTCGACGCGTTCGGGGCACTCTTTTGCGGGCAGCGGGGACCGTCTGTTGTTGATAATGACCTTCACCTTTGGGTCCCTATCTAATTGGGTCCTGTGATGTTGTTGGGATACGCTGACGAACATCTTGACTTTTAGAAGGGATATATGCCTGCTCTAGAGCATCCACCGTGATGGACAGTTGTCCCCCAGTTAGAACGAGTGAAGCTGCTCGGTCCGGTTTCCCTTGCGTCGTGGAATATGGCCAGCAAACCTCCTGGGCAGAGGTAGGGATGCAGATCTGCTCCGAGGCAGCTATCTCATCTCATAGATGAGTCACCTCAATTGAGGAGATGGGCTCACGGGCCCGAGTCCTTACTGTTTCCGCTGATGCAATTACATTCTAGCAAGTCTGCAAGATATGATCTGGGATCGATACCTGCTCCTCCATAATTTCCAGGATATGTGGAGAGACATATTTGGATAGAATGATTATGAAGGCCCATTCTGGTATCGGAGTAGGAATATCCTGCTCTGGTCCTTCGATGATCAGTGGGTACTGACAATTCTCCTGTGTTGGGGAAGGTGAACGAATCTTCCCCTATACTGGGATACACCAGTTTATCTCTCCATTCGCAGCCACATCGGGGTGGTGGACTTTGCTTGCATCCACAGGGAGATGGACCTGTATGTATTGGTTTCCCACCGTATCGAGTTGGTTGCCTTTGTTGGCGGGGAGACGTGTCTGCCTATGAGTTTCCGCCACATCTGGGTGGCGGACTTTGTTGATCGCTACTATATCAGGATGGAGGGCGTTAGAAGAAACTGCTAGGAGCTGGTCCTGCAGGTGTCGGGTCGCCAACACGTCAGGTTGGTGGGCTTCATGACCCTAGGTAGGGAGAGGTGCCTGCCGAGTAAATGTCATTCTGTATGAGCGAAGGGCTTGATGGAGCTCGGTAGGGGTGTGTGTCGGCTCGTATGATGCCTCCATGTCTGGATGGAGGGCTCGGGAGGAGCGAACAGGTGTAGGTGCCTGTTCTTGGTACGTCTTCGTGGCTGGGCAGCAGAGCTCCTCCTCAGGGACCAGGGTGATGACCGGTCCCTGATTGTACGTCTTCCACCCTCATCGGGTGGTCCGAGGGGCCGGAGCTTGGGGAGCGTGGGCCTAAATCCTTTGGGAGACATCCTCCTCGGTGTGACCAAGATGACGTCTGCCGGCGGGGCTCTTGGAGCGGAACCCCCTTTTGATTGGGATGAAGTCCTGAACATCGACCTCATCCACCTCCCTAAGATAAGGGAGGTATGAATTGTCCCGTTCCGGGTATAGACTCCCGAAACGGTTGGAGACAGCAACAGGGGTTGTCTGAATCTTCCTTTGCGGTCGCTGCTGGGCAGGCGACCGGTGAGTTCTGGTGGATTGGAGGGCGTGCATGGCCACCTCCACCATTGGGAGAGTACCGTTCACATGGTACTCTCGTATCTGTGCATCCAACACCCAGTGTTAAAGACGTTGGGTGGGTAACAGGGTCCTCCGTAGGTTAGGACGTTCGGTCATTACATAGTCAGAATCATGTGCTTGTGAGTTCCTTCGGGATGCCATTGGATCGAAGGGAGTTCTGAAGGTAGTACATGCAAAACATTTTAGCAAGTACAAGAAGAAAACCCGTCAAAGCATCATCTCATGATCCCATGCGTAATTAATGACCTTACTTAGCCCTTCTTGTGAGTAAGAGGGGGCACACGGTGGGATTAAGTTAAAACCGTCACGCTTGGTTAAAGATTCACGTCGGGTTCACCATTTTTGTTTCGTGGTTTCGGCCATGAAACGCCCAACGGTTCCATATCCGATGACATGTGGACCTGATTTCCAAAGGCATGTGTTCGCCGGATGGTCTGACCAGTGACTCTTAAGAACTCACATTGGTCGAGAGGATGGGAATTCGGGATTATCGCACCCTTTTGGGGGGAATTATTGCCTGTTCCGGGAATCTCTTATAGATTTAAGACTTATTCATATGTTAACGAATCTTTGGTTTATACCCAAACATAGTATCCACAGATTTAACCCTGGTGGGCAATGTTCAACTGGACACAGGGGTATAGAATCATTTTTGCTCGAGGTTTACCATCCCTCGTTGGATTAATGACCCCGAGGAGTCGGAACTCATTGAGGCAGTACTAGGAGTGGCGCGGTGAACCGATGCGAGGACAGTCGGGTCGACTAGTTGTTGGGCTTGAACCTCATGGAGGCTTCCTACATACCCTGCCTAGGGGACAGGGATCAAATTACATGTAGTTCACATGCACAATTTATCATCATGCGGGACAAAGGAGAACTGACGTGAAGGTTGTTGGAACAAACGGGTGGTGGGCTTGAGACTCTTGGAGGCTTCCTACGTACCCTGCCTAGGAGGCAGGGATCAAAGTCCACGTATTTTGCATTGGATTGGGACTTACGCTCTAAGGCAGCCTGGAATGATGGATTGGGGGTTACACTCTGAGGAGGCCCATAAGAGGTTATTATGGTCGATGCTTACTCTAAGCCCACGTGAGTCATGCTTGGTGTGAGAAACAAGAGGTAGCAGGGACCCGAGGATCATGTCGCGAGAGGTGAGTCCATGAGAAGTGGAGTGGGGATTACGCAAGAGGGTGGCCCATAAGGTCGGGGCTTACTTCTAGGTGGATGTCCAGGGTGATGGATTGGCGCTTACACTCTGAGGAGGCCCATGTGACAAAGCGCAGCGGGAGAGGGAAAGGGGTGTTCCTGTGCCCGTCTCCTCTCTTGGAATGCGTGAGGGATTCCTTATGATGTGTATTTTTCTACCCCCGAGGAGCCCTTAACAAGTGGAGGGGCAGAAAGAGGATTCCCGAGCTCAGACTCTACATTACTGTGGGAATGTGAACCCAGGACTACTTCGGGAATCTTCCCAAGGGTTGGGGCAACCCTTTCACCTCTACTTACCATGGGTATGTGAACTCAAAATGGCACGCTGATGCGCCCAAAAGTTACACCATGTGGATCTAGTGGCTCTGGTGGAGGCCTCGGCTCGAGGCCGATGAATAGGCCGATGAGGGAGTCACGGAGGATCAAGCCAGATTGGAAGGATTTTATCTAGCTCAGGGAACAAGAACTCTGAAGGTTTTGGCGCCCTTCGCGTAGGGAAGTTCTATGCTGCTGGAGAGGCCGTCTGCGTACCAGGGTGGTCTGAGGACTGAGAGGTCGTCCGCAAACCAGGGTGGTCCATGGACTGAGAGGCCGTCTGCGAACGAGGGTGGTCCGCGGACTGAGAGGTCGTCCGCGAACCAGGGTGGTCCGCGGACTAATCGGTATCCCGCGAACTAGGAGGGTTCACGGCTTCGTGTTCAGGCCGCGTACAAGGGGGGTACACAGAGGGGTCCACGCGAGAAGCAGTGGCCAAGGGTGGCGCCGATCGGGGGTTCATCGGTCGAGGCTTCTCTCGCATAGGAGGGAGCTACGTGGTGCGACAGATCGGAAAAGAGGCATAAACACCCTAGTCTGCGGGGAGTGCATCCACAGAGGGGCTATGGTTCGCGGTCTTCTCTTTTTATGTTATTTTAAGTTTGCGGTTCACCAAATTATTATGCATTTTCGGTTATTTATTAGTTTGTTCCCAGGTTTATACCTGTTCTGTTTTGCAAACTGGAACTTCGTTGTTAGCGAAATCCTAAGCCTTCCTCCGAAATCCTTCCACCCGAGTCTGATCACTCTTCTCTCCTTCCACCTTTGAATCATCTGAATCTGAATCTTCAATGCCCTCCTACTTTCCCCCTCAGTATCCTTTTATAGAGTGGGGAAAGATATGTATCCGCAGTCACGCGACACCTTTTGAAGAGGCACATGACCGAATACCCGGTTTATAGCTGACTTCGTGAATCCGTAATTCACGGTGGGTATTGAATGCTCCCCCCCCCCCCCCCCCGCGAACCGAACTCAGTGAGTGCTTTGCAGCCGCGGAGGGTTCTGCCTCTATTCTGTGAATGACAGTGGATGCAGCTTGAACCGGTCGATGTGGTCCGCGGTTGGGGTGGTTCATGACGGTGAACCGGATCGGCGCCCATCCTGCCTCACGACCGCGGAGGATCTCCGCCTCTATTTCATGAACGACAATGGTTCATGGAGGGGGGGTGCTTCGCGGGGCCTGGCCACGTTGCGTTTTCATGGGACCAGTCCGTGGACCGGTCCTGCTTGTGTCCCTTCTTTGAATTTTCTCCATTCTTTTCCCCAATTCTTTGGGGGATTTGGGTTGAATCTCATTTGCGGATTTTTTAGGACCCTACAAACCCAAAAATTATGTTTTGACAAGTATGATTTTTATTAATTCAAGGACAGTGAATGTACTTTTTCATTCTGGTTTTAGGAAATCCTTTATATCATGAAAGTTTAGTAGAACTATTCATACACCACCACAAACATGGAAGTGGAGTTATCAGTGAAAATAGAAAATGGAAAAATTATTGTATCCTAAGTATATAACTCCTCCCCCATCCCAATTTGTGGGTTGAATATACCAACAAACCTTGTCATACTGCCTTTGGTGGAATTTGATGAAACTATGAGAATGGATTGGATTTCCCTATATATATCCAACATAAATTTCCATGAGAATAAAATAAAACTCTATAGTGTGAATTGTCCTCCGATTCTGTACAATTTCATAGAGGTGTATGGATCTTATTTAGCACCTATATCTTAATCATGGATATTTTTTCCCTACGAGAAAGCATATATATCTCAAATAAAAAAGTCGAAGGAAAGAATCATCCTTTATGACTTGCCTATTGTGAGGTAATACACTGATATGTTTCCCAAGGGATTACCTGATCTACCTCTAAGCCGAGATGTTTAATTTTCATTAGAGATTATACCTGGGGTGTTTCCATTATCCAAGACTATGTATAGAATAGATGTTCTAGAACTTTAGGAGCTAAAGAAACAACTACAGGGGAATTTAGATAAAAGGTTAATACAAACAAGTGTTTCACCATGGGGTGCACCATTTCTCTGTGCCAAAAATAATGATTGATCAATGTACCTTTTCATTGATTATCATGATCTTAATAAGATCATGATAAAGAAAAAGTATCCTATACTAGGTATTGATGACTAGTTTGATCAGTAATGCGGATCAAAATACTTATCCAAGGTGAATCTTTGATCATGTTATTATCAAGTAAGTGAGATGAAGGAAGATATCCCCAAGGATGATTTTTGTACAAGGTACAAGCACTATGAGTTCATAGTAATTCCATTAGGACTCACTAATTCTATAAAAATATTTATGGACTTGATGAATAGTGTGTTTATAAATTACCCTGATAAATTTTTATTAGTATTTATAAATGATATTGTAATATACTATAAAATAAAATATGAGAATGATAAGAATCGAAAACTATTCTAAAAATAGTGTGAAAGGATATAATTTATGAAAAGTAAGAAAATGTGATTTTGGTTGAAGGAAGTACCATTATTAGGGAATATCATCTCATTAAATGAGATATCTATAGACCCTTTAAAAATAGAATCAATTGAAGGATGGAAGAGGCCAATATCTATGATATATATCCAAGGTTTCCTTGGATTAGCGGGGTATTATCGTCAATTTGTGAGAAATTTCTCACAATTTTCAAACCCACTAACCAATCTAACATGGAAGGGATTTAAGTATTCTTGGAATAAAGAATGTGAAGAGAGCTTCAAGGATCTGAAAAAGAGGCTGATTACAACACTAGTACTCACACTTCCCACAAGTATAGAATATTTCTTAGTAATCAGTGATGCTTTAAATAAGGTCTTGTGCTATGTGTTAATGAAAAAAAGAAAAAGTGATAGTATATAATTCAAGGTAGTTCAAAGTTCAAAAACAAAACTAACCAACACATGATCTAGAGTTAGCTACAGTGATGTTCACATTGAAATCTAGCAGCATTATCTCTTTGGGGATAAGTTTGAAATATATAAATATTGAAAAATCTTCATGTATATTTTTACATAGAAAGATATTAATATTCTCTAAAGAAGATGGTTAGAGAAGATAAAGGACTATGACTGCTCAATTAAATACCATCCTAGAAATGAGAATAATTGGAAGATTATTTAAGTAGAAAGGATCCAATAATTCTATCATTGATGAAAATTGGGAGGGATTCGATCATCTTATATTTGGAAATGATGGACATGGGAATCATAAAGGAAGAAACATCATCAGTCCTTTCACAAATGATTTCTCAACTATCTCTTCTAGAGAAGTTAAAATATGCTCAAAGGGATGATGTGTGAACTTAGAATAAAGTGGAAACTATAAGAAAACATAAATCCTTAGAGTTCAATGTTAATGAAAACAAAGTTGTGAGATTTGGGTCACAACTATGTGTAACATCAAATTCTTAGCTAAAGAAGGAACTGTTGGATGATTCACATAGTTCAACCTTCTCTAGCAATCTTGGAAGCACAAAGATGTATTGATATCTCCAAGAACACTATTGGTGGGCCAATATGAAGAAGGATATCATTTAATATACATCAAAGTGCATGGAATGTCAATAAGGGGTCGTTGAAAGGTATAAGTCCAAGGGGATAATGAAACTATTACCCATACCAACATGGAAATGGGAAAACATCACCATGGGATTTGTCACCAGACTTCCAAAGACATATAGGGGAAACAATTCTATATGGGTTGTTGTGGATCATCTTACAAAGATATCCCACTTTATCACAATTCCAAAGGACCTCTCACTGGATCAAATTGCATAGATATATATCAGAGAAGTGGTAAACCTTTATGGAGTACTACTATTTCTTGTATCCATTAGAGATCCGAGATTCACCTCCAAGTTATAGAAAAGTTTCCAAAATTATCTAAACACTTAGATGAACTTTAGTATGAACTATCATCTTCAAACTAATGTCCAATATGAGCGGACTATTGAAATGCTGGAATATATGTTTCAAGCATGTTCTATGGACTTAAAATGAGTATGGGAACAACATCTACCTATGGTCGAGTTATCTTTCAGCAACACTTTCCACTCAGGAATCAAGTTGAGCCCTATGAAGTCATTTATGGGAAGAGGTGAGGAACACCAACATATTTTGATGAATTTGGGGAATAAAAACTGGTAGGTCTTGAAATGGTCGAGGAAATAGTGGAAAAGTTTAATACTATTCGGCAGCACATCAAGGTTTCTCATAGTTTACAGAAGAGCTATGATGATAATCATCGATGAGACCTAGATTTTGATGTTGGAGACATGGTATTCCTCTGCATATCTCCATGTAAGGAATTCATTATATTTGGGAAGAATGGAAATCTTAGTCTAAGATACATTGGCCCCTTTGATATCCTTGATCGCATTAGAGCTGTGGCCTGTTGACTTGCACTCTTACCTGACCTATCTCATGTACATAATGCATTCCATGTATCCCTATTGAGAAAGTACATACCTGACCCTACACATGTACTCAATCTAGAGGTGGTACTGTTAGAAAACGATCTTTCCTATGAAGAGAAGTCGATGAATCTCTTATACCTTAGAAACAACGTTATACAAAATAAGACAATGAACCTTGTCAAAGTGATGTGTAAAAACCATTAGTTTGAATTAGAAACATGGGAATCAAAGTAGGATATGAAATAGAGATACCCTCATCTATTTAAATTTGAGAAAATAAAATTTCGAGGGTTAAATTTCTTAAAGGGGTAATATTGTAATGAAATGAAATGTTATAAATAAAATCCCCTTCTTGATTTAATTAAATGAATTATTAAGCAATATGGTTATATAAAACACATGAAATTATTTGGTATTATTACATTCTGTCAGATTTAAAATGCCGTTAAGAATCATTACCATTGATAATATATCCCTTGAATAGTGATCACATGATTAGTATTAATATAGGGTTTTAACAAATCCAATTGACATAGACAAAGGAAGGGATGAACTCAACCAGTATGATCATACCCTATGAATCCCATTTATCTAAGCTTATAAGGAAGATATAATATATGGGATTTTACCTTGACCAAGACCAAGCTGATATCCAATAACTTATGTATGATAAAAACCTTTTATGGGAGAAGTTCAATCTCATCGTGATTAAGGACCAAACCATGTATGTCGAACTACCCCATGAATGTCTCACGATCATGCATGTTACCATTTGGGAATTTTTTGGTGTATTAAATAGATATGTAAACCTATAAATATGATTATATACATTATTTTTCATAGAATAATGAATATATTTTAATCCTATTATTGTTACATTACAAATGAATTTTAGTTTGATACAACAAAACACAAATTATATTTTTAGGTAATGATAAAATTCAATTAAGAAAATTATTTTGAGGAATTAATAGATTTTTTAAATAAATAATATTTTAATAAAATTTTATTATTAAATAATATTTATTAAATATAAATGATAAAATAATTTTTATGAATTAAATTATTATTTTTAAAAGGATTCGAAACTGTTATTGTAAAAAAATCGTGCATTTTTTTAATAAATTTGAAGTTTTTTTAAATCAGAAATTCATCTAAATAGAAAATTATTTAGATAAAATAAATATTATTTTTTAAAATTTGAGCATCAAAATCTCCCAGTGGTGAATTTTTCATAAATTTCTAAGATAATCAAATTTTCGGGTAAAAATTAAATATCGTATAAATATACTTTGGGTATTATAACTTCATAATGAAACAAAAATAATGTAATAAATACTATAAATGGTATACAAGACCAAATATAGAAATTACATTTAAAATAATTTGATTTTATGTTTGTTTGATTTATTTTAAAAAGGCATTATGAGTCCTCCATAGATTATAATATATTTTAAATCTTTAAAATTATTTCTTTAAGAGTATGAATCACTTCCACATAATCAAGGGTATTATTTTATTAACTTTTTTCCATTTTCCTTATTAAATAATGATAATTTATCCCATTTGGATGAAACCATGGTAAAAAACTGTGGTATGGTTTGTGGTTTTGGTTATTTTATTATGTAGAGTCCAAAACCTAAATAATAACAAAATATCCCTCTTTTCCTATATAAACCCACACAAGCTACCATTTATCTTCACTAAAACTCCTTGTATCACTTAAATACTCCACCCTATACTCTCTATTTTCCTCCCAATGTTCCTCTAAGCTCTCAAGAATAACCTCCCAAGCATTTGAAGCCACACACTCAAGTAAAGGATCTTTTCGTTTCTCCTATTTATTCAAGTATCTTCATTACCTTAGGTATTTTATCTTCATTTCCATATGATAGGATATTTTATTCCATATCCCACTTACATTAAAATTTATTTAAAAATTATTAGAGACCCCTTTAGATATTATCAACCCATTTTATGAATTTTTATGTGATTTTGATATACTGCTGAAATTTCCCTGCTATTTTTCCTGCCAAAAAAATTATGCGGTGAATACCATATCCATTTACTATCAAGGGTATTCAACTTTATAAAATTATAAATTTTTGACTTGGGAATTACAGGTATATATTACGTACTTCTTTATCTTTTAATAAACTATTATTATGAATTAATACATTTGTATGATCTTTATGGCACACTTAAACATGAGAATGAAATGAAAGTGATGGGTGAGCCTAGAATAATATAGTGCTCCAATGCATTGAGTAATTTTTAGTCTCATTAGACATCATGTTAGGATATGGAATGAACCTGATTACTTTATAGGAATTTTTTCATCATGATATCTTCGAATTTATCCTTGACCTATGTTTATGATGTAGTGTTTTAAGTTATTTCCACATTTTCCATGTTGCCTTTATGATTATCATGCTATATCACGCCTTATTATTCATCTTAATTTTATTCCCCATTGATATAAATATTTTATAACATTTATACCATAATTCATTCTTATTCCCTTACTAGGCTTTATATCTCACCACTTTCTTATGTATGTCCCCAGGTTATCCCATGTTGTTTCTAAGTGCAATCATGTTAAGGAAGTTTTCAATAAAGATGATGTTTTTTTCTGTTTTAAATTGTTACATAATTTACCCAATTCCCAAATATACTAGACTTACTAATATTATAAGATTTATTAAGTGTAATTTTATGTAATAAATCATTAATTAATGTGAAATAAATTGAAGTTTTGTTATAGGTTAAATTAGGTAAGGGTTTTTATCCTCAAACCAATGGCCAGACCAAGTAAAATATTCATATTTTAGAAGATATTTTATGAGCTTGTATTATTTATTTCAGTACCTCATGTGAGAATGACCTTCATAGGATGAATGATACTATAATAACATCTTCCATTCATCAATATAAATGGATCCTTTTGAATCCCTATATGGTATACCTTTTCATTATCCTGTCTGTTGGATTGAAGTAGGTGAATCAATGATGATTGGGTCTCACATTATATAATCTATGGTTGAAAATGTGAAATTGATCTAAAAATTATTGGTTACTACTCATAGTCATAAAAAGTGTAATGACCTGACCCCAGAAGCCCAGATTCGGTACATTATTATGTATCATTGGCATGATCATAAATGATCATGTCTCGAAAGATCTATTAGTTTAGTGGCCTTGGAAGTACTATATACATTTATAAGGTGTTCATTACATCATAAAATGGAAAACATCAACAAATTTTCTTTCATAAACAACACTGAGATCCCATAGAATATCCCTAGAGGTCAGTCATAATATAATTCTTTGTATTCTGGGAAAAATAAAACATAGAAAGTGGTGAGCTCAGATGCTCAGTAAGGATAACATTATAACAGAAACTTTCATAAATAAGAATAAACATTTAAGACAATGTATAAGACTAGAACAAAATCCTTTTTAAACTCAAAATTCGGCATAATATGGCAAAGATAAAATCAAATAATTCCATTTACTTATTCACATGGATATTCTACTAGTCAAATAATCACATGCAATATCAATATCCACTTTAATAATGATGGAATGCATAATGCAAGACTATCATAACCACATAGTCAAGGCCTTGTGCCAAGAATACAAATAAGATTTTGTCAAGTCCTTGTGCTAAGACACTAGTTTGTCTCATGATACATACTGATGCATCGAGGAGCTATAGCGGGCTCCACCCATCACTTACTAAGTCCAATGCATTCCTCATATGAACATGTTTAAACATAACATCAACATTCGTATTAAAACTAGCATACGAAATATCAATACTTTATCCACAAACCATGAATGGTATAAAAATAGCACATCCACAGTCAAACATAACTCATTCGATACAATATAGAAGATTTTATTGTATCAGATTAACCTCAATCGATAATAACGAAGGATATTGACAGAGATGAAAATAATCAACAAAACCATTAGAGGGAAATATCCCCCCTTTTCTTGAAATATTTTAAAAGTCACACTATTTGTTAAGAAGCCATTTAAAAATAGATTTTTGAATCAAAGTGTGCAATACAACTTTGAAACATTTAAAAGGAATTTTAATTTTAAAACTTTAATGTCCATATAAATAAATCCTTAAAACCATTTTTAAAACATGGACATTAATGAGATAGATTTAGAATAATAAATATTTAAAACATTTAAAATGATATTTTAGTTGGAGTTACTACCCAAAAGAGAGACACTTGAATACAGATAATTTAGGTAATCACAACTTTGTAATATCATGAGAATAAATGGATTCATGATATACTATGTCAAAGTAAATTATATACACCATATAAAAGTGATTTGGTGTATAACAACAAAGGAGTTTCAATGGAATGTAAATTGAGATGAAATATCTTATAAAGACTGTATACTTAGGTTAAGGATAAATCAAAGACATAATTATATGTTGAAAATATAAATACACACAATATTATTGGATATTCAATGTAAAACAATCATAGGACATTCACACATATTCTTGTAAAAGCAACACCAATGAATTAGATGTTTAACTCAATAAATGGAGATTGAGTTAAAATTACTCTTATCAAGTTCATATCGATGACTTGAGAATTTATCAATAGAGTGATCATGTGTATCAAAATTATATCCACAGAAAGGTGAGTGGAAATTATGACATAAGCAAATAAATAGTGATTCCACACATAATCTTGGAGTAAAATAATCAATGAAGTATGCGTAAAGCCGAATGAGTTGAAATCGAAAATTCAAATTCCCTTATCGATTTGGTAACTTATGAAACATACACCCATGAAATAAGGATCATACAATGATGATGTAAATATCCATAAATTAAATTATATTACACAATTAATACAATCATGGGCAGTACACACACCACATGCAATAAATAAGTGGTGAACAATGGAAATCTCACGGAATTAAAAGTGAGATAAGAAACCACTTACTTTGTACTTTTTACTTGGTCAAGGGTAGGTTAACCTCCTTTATAATGGTTAAATAATTGTTATTGAATTATAAAATAATCACATACATTATTATGATATCATATATGATATTTTAACATTGATTTGTTAATAATATCTTAGTATTATCGTTGTTTAGGGTGTTAAGGGATTCATTTTCCTTTATATTATTTGTTATGTGAGCCACATTTGTTATGTATGGGATGTATATTATTCATATACATAATTATATCATGTATACAAAAATTATTTTTAAAAATCAAATGTAATTTAGTCTTGAATGGATACGATGGGGAATGAATCTCATCGCGTTCGTGGAGACGGTAATCCGTACGTACACACGAGCGACAATATCATTCTTTTGATATTAAAATAATATATAATTGGATGGTATATCATATATAAAGAATTATTATCATGCTATATTTTATTATTTACATGAATTAAACATCAGTATCATACCCATCCAAATAATAATGTATTGAATAACAATTACACCACGACGTGGAGACGATAATCCTTA
The DNA here is from genome assembly GCA_963277665.1 of Viscum album. Taxonomy (NCBI): domain Eukaryota; kingdom Viridiplantae; phylum Streptophyta; class Magnoliopsida; order Santalales; family Viscaceae; genus Viscum; species Viscum album. The sequence goes on from OY728162.1 coordinate 1,065,960,484, forward strand.
CGTACGCACGTATGGTGACATGTCATTAAAAGGATGGATAGAATAATGAATATGGATGTACCATATTTATAATAACATCACCGTATATAGAAGATACTAGAGTTATTATTTTAGAATGGAAATAACAAAGAAAGAAGAAGTGGAAGAAGAAAAGAACTTGAAAGAGGGTGGTGAAATTATTACCTCTTCTTCGGATTCTTCCTTTTGATTTGATCAAAAGGGCTTTTTAAGTTGGTTTTCTGAGAAATGGAGGGCCTATAGGATAAAGTTAGGGTAGTTGAGAGGATATTTGGGCAGGGGTTGTCTAAGACAAAAGCCTTTGAAGGTTCGAATTAGAGAGAAGGGGGAGTGCCCTTTTATAAGAGGGGTGAGGGGTACCTTAGGAAAAGCTAGAAATATTATTTTATAATAAAATCATTTTCTGTTTCTAATGGCTCAAAAATATATTATTTAAAGGATAAGGTTGGTATGGTTCGAAAACAACTCAACCAATAGGTTTTAGACAGGTTTGGGTTACTATATTAACTTTATCCTTTATATTTAACTCTTAGTTAAATAGTTTGACATTTACCATATCTCTTTGTATTTTTATATTATATGGTTAATAAACTTAATATATACTTCCAAGAGAACCCCAAGTGGTTCATTAATGATACACCTATCATTATATAAGTCCTTTGGCCGAACCTTAGTTTTTTATCAATAGAATATCAATTAATAATATAATATTTGTTTTAAAAACTCTCTTATGTCAATTTTGACACTATTTGGTATTTTGTTTCTGCTAAATTCATAAAAGAATTATTACTTCGAAAAAAATACATTTAACAAACCCTAATATTTCATATTAAGCTATAAAATTAGTGGAATTTATAAAAAGTCTCAAATTACATTTATCTGGATATTTATAATATCAATTATATTAATATTTCATTAATTTGGTAATTACTGCATCATCATTGTGTCATAAATAAATTAAATTATTTAATGTCTAAAAAATATAAATAAAATACCATTATTTATGAAATCGTTTTAACTTTATAATTAATATTTATAGTCTAATTTATCTTATGTATAACCCTATATTAAAAATGTTTTAGTTATTAAACATGGATTTTAACTCTTTTAACTCTTCTTTGAATTAAATAATATTAAGTGTCCTAATCTAATCCAAGTGGACCAAAGAGGGTCATATTTTATTCATAATGTTTTTTTGGTCTAATTAAACTTATCCAATAGAATTAGGACATGTATTAGGGTAATAATAATATCATTTTACCCTTAATTACCCTATTTACTTTTAACCGTGGTAAATAAAAGTAAAAAGTTACTATTCACCAAAAATTATTTTCATATTATTAAACCACATTTTATTCCTTGATATTAACTGTGTCTCTTGTATTTTTTAAATTAAATTCACAGAAGCGGTGAAATTATATTTTATGTGAATTGACAAATTCTCTTAGGAGGTGGGTAAAAGACAGTGAAAAGTTCAATAAAATTTTTATATATCTAAAATTATTATAAACTGAATCCAATGAATTACATTGAACTTATATAAGTATTATATATCTATTTTGACCTAAAATAAATTTAAATAAAACAAATAATTATTTAAAAAAAACCGGTTTTAAACTATAACTCAGTGTTTTTCATTATTCATTAAAAATTAAATGTTTTCAGAAACATACCCAAAATTTACCCTAAAATAATTTTGATATTATGAATTCAAAAATGAAGTCTATTTTACAAAATAAAAAACATAGATATTTCATTTATTAGTTTAAAATTAATTCCCGTTTTCAAAACCAAAAAACATATTTTTATGAAATAATAACTACCAAAAGATTGACATTTGTTTATGTCCAATTTCAAAGTGAAATTACTTCCAATAGAAAAAATTGGATTAAATGGTAAAAATATAATCTAATTATACATACAAACCATTCATATGTATTTTTTAACACTATAAATTATTTTGATTAAAAAATTTGTTTTTAGTTAAAATATATTATTTTCACTATTCACCAAAATTTGAAAGTTATCAGAAAAACACAAAATATTTATCGAAACTAAATTCTTATGTCCCGATCCCAAAGAAAAAGTTTATTTTTTAAAATTTAATATATATATAAAAGTTTCAAATATTTGATTTAAAAATGGTTCACCATTAAAAGGCGGTAAAATTGCAGTTTTTTAAAAATACTTCTTTTATCTGAAAAAAACGAATTTGTCCTTACATTATGTATAAGAAACTCATAACATGGATTCTAAAGTTATAAGGGTTATATAAAGTTCAAAATTCTGTTAATACTATTTATAACCGCTTTTGAACGGCTAGTTTGGTAAGTCATGGTGCGCTTTAACTCGATGTTGTGTGTAGTGTAAGTTGTTGAATTACTTTGAAGAACTAACATACTATGAAATATTGGGGCGTTACATTATTCCCTCCTTAAATAAATTGTGTTCTAACAATTTTTTAAATTAGGCTTGGGAATACAATAGAAAGTCCCACATCAGAAAAAGATTCAATAAAACTATCACTTTAAAAGAACTAAAGAGTAGTACAAAGGTCACCCAAGATAACCCATACTAGGATTCAATGTAGGAAAACATGGATATGGAAGATAAACTAAGAGTCATGTTCTGATGGAGAAGGATAGAAAACATGATTAGGAGAAAGTTAACAACAATAAAACCAAAAACTTGTTATGGGACAAACGGTCATTAGTTTCCCAGTAGGAAAAGTAAACAGACAACATTTTTTTAAGTTACATTTCATAAAGACGAGGAATTAATTTATGATATTGAATAAGAACATAAAGAGATATACTTACTTTTTAAGTAGAGTTTCATTATTTAATAAATTTCTACCACTAACCCATTTTTTTAAACGATGAGTATTCAAGAAGACTTGGTCACAACGGAAGAGCTTGAATAAACTTCTAGAGAATCACATGATCCAGAAAGGATAAACTATATATTTACCTTGTCTTTAGAGATTAATCAAAACCAAAATGGTTATTACAAGATCTGATGATCCCCCAAAAGGATATTACATTAGAGAAATAAACACTAATCTTAATTTCTAAAATTAAACTAACAATACCCCAAAGTTAAATAAATACCATTCAATAAACTACTGTCCTTAAAATCCTTAAATATAATCCAAACTAATATTGAAAACCAAAACTTAGAAGAATTTGGTTATGTATTCTTCCACATTAAATTGTATCTCCAAATGACATAAAATACTCTTAAAGTCTCATAATTAAAAGTAATTAACCTAATCACATATTCTCTATTATATTTTAATCATTTCCATAAATAACCCAAATCACTATAAATCCAAAATAAAAACATAGATAAAAATCCACCATTACTCCTGAAATGAAATACCGTAGTATTCTATTTTCCTTGGGCATATAGTGTTCCCAACAATGCGAACATCTTCTAAAATAACCTTTATCACATTATCAACAAATAATTTTCCTATACTAAGGGTATTTATTTGATAAGACATACTATCCCAAATCAACTTATTATTGATTAAAAAAGTCATTTAACTAAAAATAATTAGTCACACTAACCATGGACTTCACATAGTCCAGTGGTAGGTGATAAATCCCAACCGCACTCTGGTTGTGGGTTTGATTCCCATAGCTTTGTCAGATGCGACAGGTTGTCACATGGTTTGCGTGTTGTCCTTTTTCAAAAACTATATTTTATAACATTACCAAAATAAGATAAATTCCACAAAATAACCATTGCATAATTTAACCACAAATTTTATCTCATACCTTTAATTTTCATCCCAAAATATAATAACTTATAATTTCCTCAAACCCAATGATCATATAAAACCAAATGGTTATTTATAACTATATCCACAATAGAAATGATAATTCTTCCTTAAATTTAATTTTTAGATGACAACTGTAGGGTTACAAATAAAAGAGAAAATTATTCCAAAGTAATCCCATCAACAAGGAGCACTAATACTTTTAAACATTTCTCAAACCAATTATTTCCACATAGCTTCTTCTTTTGACCAAGAAAATATCCTATAGAATATAGAATTCACTCAGGTAATGGCCAGGACCCCTACATTTACGGAAAATGACTATAAATGGATTCTTGGGACCATTTTTTTCTTCCATAGTACTCTTCATTTTTTCTCAACAATTGTTCACTTTATGTCCTTCTTTCCCACATGTAAAGCATTTCTTTGTTTCATTGAGACACTTTCCTGGGTTTCTCCTTCCACATTTCCTGCATGATGGAAATTGAGGATTCTTTTCTCCATGGTATCCACTTCTAGATCTCTTATCATTCATCACCTTTCTCTACTTTATTGAGTCCAGGAGTTGGTTAATATATATGTCGTTGATCATATTTTTGGAAAACTGATTTGGCATGAACACGATATCTTTTTCACCTATCAAAATTCCATTTTTTTGCTCATTTCCACCATCGTTCCCACCTTGTACATAATGCTAAATGTTACTATGACTTCCTTGGAATCCAGCCATTGACTAAAACTAGAAAGCATTGTGTGAGTAACAATAGTCATAAAATCATTTAGAGAATATCATGACACCATGTTTTCAATTTTGAAACACCATAGGATTAACCAAGGTCATTTATTATCATCTTATATTAAAATCCTTCAAATAGGTTTTTAAAGAAAATGTAAATTATCCTAAGCATATCCCCCGGGAGTGTCGTAACAAAGAGTGCAGCAAGGCCCGTTGTCATGCACTAGTTCCCGTTCGAGTTTATCTCAAAGCGGTGTTTTCGGGTTTACCCCTAGTTACATATGTGACAGAGCCGCCTCTACCTGCTCGTATCTAGACATGGATGTATTTCTTGGAAAACTCACAAAATATATACAATACCAAAATTCTAAGAAGTTCTTATATGCTAATCCTCAAAGTCTATCTTAGGTCTATGTGCTCTAATCAAATATTATCTAAATCTAGTTCCCAAGGTTTGTACTAAACTTCCTCTGATACCAACTATAACACCCCGACCCCAAAATCCCAGAGTCGATGCATTATTATATATCATTGGCATGATCATAAAATATAAAGTCTTGAAAGACCGATTAGTTTAGTAGCCTTGTAAGTACTAGATACATTCAAAATGTTTACATTACATCAAGAAATGGAAAACTACAACATCATTGTTTCCATATACAACACTGAGATCCCGTAGACTATCCCTGGAGGTCAGTCATAATATACTTCTTTGCATCCTGGGAAAAATAAAACATAGAAAGGGGTGAGCTCAGATTCTCAATAATGATAACATTATATCGGAAACTTTTATAAATAAGAAAAAACATTTAGGGAAGTGTATAAGACTAGAACAAAAGCCTTTTTAAACTTGAACTTCAGCATAATATGACAAAGATAAAATCAAATAATTCCATTTACTTATTCACATGGATATTCTACTAGTCGAATAATCATATGCAATATCAATAGCCACTTTCATAATGATGGAATGCATAATGCCAGACTATTATAACCACATAGTCAAGGCCTTGTGCCAAGACTACAAATAAGATTTTTTCAAGGCCTTGTGCCAAGACAGTAGTTTGTCTCATGAGACCTAGCGATGAATTGAGGAGCTATAGCGGGCTCCACCCATCAGTTACTAAGTCCAATGCATTCTTCATATGAACAAGTTTAAACATAACATAAACATTCATATTAAAAATAGCATATGAAATGTCAGTACTTTATCCACAAACCATGAATGGTATAATAATACCACATCCACAGTCAAACATAACTCATTCGATACAATATGGAAGATTGTATTGCATAATATTAACCTCAATCGAGAATAATGAAGGATATTGACATAGATGAAAATAATCATCAAAACAATTAGAGAGAAATATCCCCTTTTTTCTTGAAATCATTTAAAAGTCACACTATTTGTCAAGAATCCATTTAAAAATATATTTTTGAATCAAAGTTCCCCATACCACTTTGAAACTTTTAAAATAAATTTTAATTTTAAAACTTTAATGTCAATATAAATAAATCCTTAAAACCATTTTTAAAACATGGACATTAATGAGATAGATTTAGAATAATAAATCTTTAAAACATTTAAAATAATATTTTAGTTAGAGTTCCTAACCAAAAGAGAGACACTTGAATACAAATAATTGAGGTAATAAAAACATTGTAATATCTTGAGAATAAAAGGATTCATGATATACTATGTCAAAGTACATTATATACACCATATAAAAGTGATTTGGTGTATAACAACAAAGGAGTCTCAATGGAATGTAAATTGAGATGAAATCTCTTATAAAGACCGTATCCTTAGGTTAAGGATAAATCAAAGACATAATTATGTGTGAAAAATATAAATACACTTAATATGATTGGATATTCAGTGTAAAACAATCATAGGATATTCACATATATTCTTGTAAAAACAACACCAATGAATTAGATGTTTAACTCAATAAATGGAGATTGAGTTTAAATTACTCTTATAAAGTTCAAATCGATGACTTGAGAATTTATTAATCGAGTTATTATGTGTATAAAAAGTATATCCATAGAAAGGGGAGTGGAAATTATGACATAAGAAAATAAATAGTGATTCCACACCTAATCTTGGAGTAAAATAATCAATGAAGTATGTGTATAGCCGAATGAGTGGAAATCGAAATTTCAAATTCCCTTATCGATTTGGTAACTTAAGAAACATACACCCATGAAATAAGGATCATACAATGATGATGTAAATATCCATAAATTAAATTATATTACACAATTAATACAATCATGGGAAGTACACACACCACATGAAATAAATAAGTGGTGAACAATGGAAATCTCACGGAATTAAAAGTGAGATAAGAAACCACTTACTTTGTACTTTTTCTTTGGTCAAGGGTAGGTTAACCTCCTGTATAATGGTTAAATTATTATTATTTAATTATAAAATAATCATATACATTAATATGATATCATATATGATCTTTTAACATTGATTTGTTAATAATATCTTAGTATTATCGTTGTTTAGGGTGTTAAGGGATTCATTTTCCTTTATATTCTTTGTTATGTGAGCCATATTTGTTATGTATGGGATTTATATTATTCATATACAGAATTATATCATGTATATAAACATTATTTTTAATCATCAAATGAAATTTAGTCTTGAATGGATACGATGAGGAATGAATCTCATCGCGTTCGTGGAGACGGTAATCCGTACGTACGCACGAGCGACAATATCATTCTTTTGATATTAAAATAATATATAATTGGATGGTATATAATATATACAGAATCATTATCATGCTATATTTTATTATTTACATGAATTACACATCATTATCATACCCATCATAATAATAATGTATTGAATAACAATTACACCTCGACTTGGAGACGGTAATTTGTACGTACGAACGTATGGTGACATATAATTCAAAGGATGGATAGAATAATGAATATGGTTGTACCATATTTGTAATAAAAACACAGTATATATAAGATAATGGAGTTATTATTTTAGAATGGAAATAACAAAGAAAGAAGAAGTGGAAGAAGAAAAGAACTTGAAAGAGGGTGGTGAAATTATTACCTCTTCTTCAGGTTCTTCCTTTTGATTTGATAAAAAAAGGCTCCTTAAGTTGGATTTATGACCAAAGGAGGGCCTCTAGGATTAATTGAGGGAAGTTGAGAGGATATTTGGGCAGGGATTTTCCAATCCAAAAGGCTTTGAAGGTGTGAATTAGAGAGAAGGGGGAGTACCTTTTTATAGGATGGGTGAGGGGAACCTTAGGAAAAGCTAGAAATATTATTTTATAATAAAATCATTTTCAGTTTATAATGGATCCAAAATGGATTATTTAAAGTCTAAGGTGGGGATTAGATGAAAACCTCTCAACCAATATGTGTTATATAGGTTTGGGTCACTATATTAACTTTATCTTTTAGATTTAACTCTTAGTTAAATAGTTTGACATTTACCATGTCTCTTTGTATTTTTATATTATATGGTTAATAAACATACTATATAATTCCAAGAGAATAAAAAGTGGTTAATTAATGATAAAACTATCATTATATAAGTCCTTTGGCCTAACCTTAGTTTTTTAGGAATATAATATCAATTAATAATATAATATTTGTTTTAAAAACTCTCTTGTGTCAATTTTGAGACTATTTGGTATTTTGTTTTTGCTAAATTCATAAAAGCATTATTACTTCAAAAATAATTCATTTATACAACCCTAATATATCATATTCACCTATAAAATTAGTGGAATTCATAAAGAGTCTCAAATTACATTTATTTGGATATTTATAATATCAATTATTTTAATATTTCATTAATTAGGTAATTAATGCATCATCCTTGTGTCATAAATAAATTAAATTATTGAATGTCTAAAAAATAAAAATAAAATATCATTATGTAGGAAATCATTTTATATTTCTAATAAATTTTTATAGTCAAATTTTTCTTATGTATAACCCTATATTAAAAATGTTTTAGTTATTAAACATTGATTTTAACTCTTTTAACTCTTCTTTGAATTAAATAATATTAAGTGTCCTAATCTAATCCAAGTGGACCAAAGAGGTTCATATTTTATTCCTAAGGTTCTTTCTGGTCGAATTATACTTATCCAATAGAATTAGTACATGTGTTAGGGTAATAATAATATCATTTTTACCATTAATTACCCTATTTACTTTTAACCGCAGTAAATAAAAGTAAAAAGTTACTATTCACCAAAAATTATTTTTATCTTATTTAACCACATTTTACTCTTTGATAATAACCATGTCTCTCAGATTTTAGAAATTCAATTCATAGAAGTGGTAAAATTAAGTTTTATGTGAATTGGAAAATTCTCCTAGGAGGTGGGTTAAAGACGGTGAAAAGTTCAATAAAATTTTTATATATCTAAAATTATTTTAAAATGACTCCAACGAATTAAATTGAACTTATATAAGTATTATATATCTATTTAGACCGAAAATAAATTTAAATAAAACAAATAATTATTTTAAAAAAATTTGGTTTTAAACTACAACTAAGTGTTTTCACTATTCATCAAAAAATTAAAAGTTTTCAGAAACATACCAAAAATTCACCCTAAGATAATTTTGATATTCTGAATTAAAAAATTATGTCTATTTTACCAAATTAAAAACATAGAAATTGAATTTATTAGTTTAAAATTAATTCCTGTTGTCAAAACTAAAAAGCGTATTTTTATGAAATAATAACTACCAAAAGATTGACATGTTTATGTCCAATTTAAAAGTGAAATTACTTCCAATGAGAAAAATTGGATTAAATGGTAAAAATATAATCTAATTATACATCCAAACCATTCATATTTATTTTTGAACATGATAAATTATTTTTATTAAAAAAGTTGTTTTCAGTTAAAATATATTATTTTCACTATTCACCCAAATATGAAAGTTATCAGAAAAACACCAAAAATTTGTTAAAACTAAATTCTTATGTCCTGATCCCAAAGAAGAAGTTTGTTTTGTAAAATTTAATATATATAAAAGTTTCAAATATTGGATTTGAAAAGGGTTCGCCATTAAAAGGCGGTAAAATTGCATTTTTAAAAAAATACTTTTTTTATCTGAAAAAATGAATTTGTCCTTACATTATGTCTAAGAAACTCATAACATGGATTCTAAAATTATAAGGGTTATATAAAGTTCAAAATTCTGTTAATACTATTCATAACCGCTTTTTAATGGCTAGTTTGATAAGTCGTGGTGCCTTTGAACTCGATGTTGCGTGTAGTGTATGTTATTGAATTACTTTGAAGAACTAACGTACTATGAAATCTTGGGGTGTTACAAAAAGTCCCATGTCTCCCATTAAATTTGAAATTTTGAATTCAAAGTTGGTGACTATTTTTCATCGAGTTTTATTGAGACTAGGTCATTGATAGATAAGAAAAAATGGAAATTTATACTGGAGATTTTTTAGGGCTTTAAAAATATTTTGATGAATCATAGAAATGGATTATTAGTATTATTTACCTATAAAATTCATCTTTATTCATAATAATTTAAAATTTTCATAAATAATAAAATATATTTTTGATCTTACCCATGTGATCTAATACAATGATATTAAACTTGAATTTGATGTAGAGAATCCTATCTGTAACATAGATCATAATGAAATTATGTTTCATGTAAAAGTGATTCCTCTATTTTCGGTTTGATTGAAACATGTATAACTTTTATATGAAACATGAGATCAATAATTTGATATTAGAATTCAACGGTCAAAATTATTTTCTTAATAGGAACGTTTTGGATTCTCAAGTATGAGAAGCCTGAAATTAAGGAGTTTATAATAACCCTAACCCAATGGGTTAGTTATTTTTGTTAATTTCCTCCCATTCATTATTAAAATATTGTATTGAATGGGGAAAAGAATTTGGGATAGAATAAAAGAGTATTAGAGGATATGGTTGAAGAAGGAAAATGGGGGAGATGGGGTAGTAGGAAAATGAAACTCTATTTTTACCACTATATGTTCAGTGGAAATTTTATATCCAATGAAATTTTGTGATATACCATCAAACAATTAGTGGGAGTTTTATTTCACTTTAAGAATAAATGATATGTTTTTTATGTTTAATACTTAAAAAATTATTATCTTTAAATTATATTATATCTCAAGATTCTTCAATTTTTAGTCACCTCACATTTTAGCACTTTACCTTACTTATCCTTCCTCATATAAAGATATAAGAACCTATGATGATCTAATTACTTTGAAGATTGAGTACATTTTCTCCATTGGAAACCACAAGTTGGGATCTCACTATCCCTTTGTTTCCAAACATCTACCTACTATGATATGATTCCCTAAATTCCTATATGTTATATGTTTTGAAATTGTTTAGGCCCAAAATGGTCTTTAGTGAGATATACTATGAACGATGGGGGTGAATCAAGGTCTGAAATATTTTCCAATATAAAAAATTTTATCCTCAAAGTCTCACCATCCTAAATGCTCTTGACCAAATTACATGTAAGTTCACACTTAAGGGAATATTTCAATAATGATCAGATGGGTTTTCACTTTTCTTTTCCTTAAAATTGTTTTTTAAATGATATTTTAACCAACACTCGCAAAATTATGTCTTATAGATGTAAATAAATCATGTACACAATACATAAGTTCACCCACACTAGGATAATACAAGGACTATACAAAAGAAATTTGTCAGTGTTCTGGAATCTATTAAACTCATTTTTTTGGTGGTTGGTTTAGTATATGTATCTAAAAAACTATGGTTACTCCCCTTAAAATTATTAGGGATGGTTTACTACCTCCCTAGGATCACTACCATACTCATCACGTTTTCTCTATATTTATGAAAAAAATAACCTACATATGAAATCAAGTACAAAACAATATCACCATTTTTTTATACACTGGGTGTATACCGGTTCTACTTGATCTCCGCTTTCTTATCATTCACTAAATGGATGCGAACATCAAATAATAGTAGACACCACCTTCCATGACTCATTAGAGAAACTATAAATTATTTTTTAAAATATCTTCAAAGTGTTAGTGAGATTTTTGTGACAATTAAATCCATTATTATCCTTGGTTTTGATAAATAACAATACCCTTCATTAAGTTTTTTATTTAACTTTAACTTGGTTGTTTGAGTTTTTTTTGTATATGGATTTTATTCTATAATTACATGTTCCACTAAAATAAGATATTTAATTTGTATACTGAAACATGTGAAGCACTATTATTTTGTTTTCATCGGATGATATTGTTAAAGTATGCACCCATTAGATGACAGAATGTTGCAAGCAATATAGATGAAACCATACACAAAGATATTATAATTCAACCACTGGAGTTTATTACAATAGAGGATATAAATTCAACTTGTGGTATAGAGTAATGAAAAGAGATGAACTATACTAAGCATACTTATAGTGTTTTTAATTTTACATTATATTGATGCTCGAGGAACTTTCATCTTTATTTTTTATTTTAGTTTTTTCGGCTAAGAGCTCCCATTGTATGATATTTTTTTAAATTTCTTATATTCCCTTGTAATTGTTCTAAGTCTGATCATATGTGATAAAGGATATTTCTTCCCTAGAACCTAATGTTTTTCTGATTAGGGAGATCAAGGAGATTTTAGGGATAGAATCCATATTTTTCAAACCATCAGGTTTCATGAAGTCATGGTGTGGATTTGTTTCTAATCATAGAGATCATAGAGGAGCTTGAGGTTAGATAATTATGACATCTTCAGATTAGTTTATAGCGAAAGAAGTTTAAATTTGGGAACTTGGTACCTTATGATTGGTTAAAAGGTGAATAGTTTTTGGTTTTGGATCTTGGTACCTTTTAATAGGTCTATAGTTAAAGAATTTATTTTGTGATATTGATACCTTGGTTTATGCTATAAAAAACCCCACTAATTTTGTTTAAGAGTGAAGAATTCATTTCATTGGAATTTTTGTGGTAATAATATCCTAACGTTTTATTGTATTTATATCTAGATCTCTGATAATTGTTTATAATTTTATTTATTCTTTTATTTTTCACTAAATTATTACTTTTATCATATAGTTTTTTTTGGTCGGAGTGGATACTCAAGAGGGGGGGTGAATTGAGTTCCAATTAAAATTTCTATTTAAAAACTTTGTCTTAAAAACCCCCAAATAATACACTGAATTAAACTGTAGTGAATTTATATCAAAGTAAAGGTTTTGTTGGGTTCTCAAGGGATTGATTATTTCCCAGTTAATCAAAACAGAAGATTTGATTAACTTTTGAAACTAACTTACTGATTTACAACTAATATAAACACTTGCGAGTTCAATTATCAAAGTGACTTTAAAACAGTTTTGGTTTTAAAAGTAATTAGCAGCGGAATAAAAAATAATAGCTTTGAAAGATATAGCACAGTAGATATAACCAAGAGGTTCAGTCTCAAGCCGAGACATATTCCTCTAAACAATTTATATAAATTTGATCCACACCCTGGATCGAGGTTCACAACAGTTTACAACTGTCCATGTCCAAGACCTCTACCACTGTTATTCGTGGGAAACAGAACAACAACAATCAGCTGTCCAGGTCACACACGACCACTACCACTATCACCGTGGGAAATGGAAGATGTAAAGAGTTTGTTGAGGATTTACAGATCCCCCAGTTAAAGTACAGTAGACAGTGTGTGTGATAAATACAGCAGATAATACACAGTGCTTGAAATGTAAAATAATGAATCACAGAGCAGAGATGTAGAGTTTAGAAATGGATCTAGTGATTGCAGTGAAGCTTTGGACTCCTTGAGTTTGATCAGAAATGGTTCTGAGTCCTCTTCTGGTTTTTGTCTGAAAAACAGAGTGTCGTCTGCTTGGCATCCAGGTTCAGAGATAATGAAAAATGTAGTCGATGAAGTTCTTCAATTTCCTCGTGAATGTACAGAACTCTTCTTGAGTAAGCTTGAGTGTGTATGATCTATTCTCATGTCTTCCACAACTTTCTCATTCACTACTCTTTGCACACATAGGTGTCTCTTCTTCATCCACTTTCTTATTTTCTCTACACTTTGCACCAACAGGGACTTCTTGTATTTATGGCACGAGCTCCAGCAAAAGAAATGATTTCTTTTTGAAGGTATGAGGTACGGTTCCCTGACATCCAACAACCTTCATTAAATAAATGACAGAGCATTAAAATATACCTAATATGACCGTTGGGGAGATTAAATAAAGATAAAGAAATTCAAATAGCTGTTTATGACTATCGGTGAGTCAAGTGATCGGTAGGTCATCAGCATCAGCATCAGTGGCTAGACATCGGTGTGTCATGATCGGTGACTCAGATGATCATCATCGGTGTGTCATGATCGGTGACTCATTTGATCAGCATCGGTGTGTCATGATCGGTGACTCATTTGATCAGCATCGGTGTGTCATGATCGGTGACTCATTTGATCAGCATCAATGTGTCATGATCAGTGCGACCGTTCACTTTTGATATGGATCAGTGCGACCGTTCACTTTTGTTATGGAACGGTGCGACCGTTCACTTAAAAGAACACAGAGTGTCTCTTTGATCCAGAATACTTCCAGAATACTTGTAAATCAATAACAAGCACAGAAAAAACATGATCCAACCGATATAAACAGATTCACTAAAAGATTGTGATTATGTATATGATAAATCCAACCGGATTAAGTAACGATGATTTGTGATTATTAAAATAGCAATCATAGGAAGAATTCAACAATCTTCCAGAGGGATCAACAATCTCCCCCTTTTTGATAATCACAAATCTTAGCCATAAATAAAAAATAATATATCATCAATAATAGTGACAAGGCATAATAAGAATAAAAACACAATGAGATATAAATCTCCCCCTGAATTTATGCCTTGTATATTTATGTAAACATTGCTCCCCCTCCCATAGTATGTTTCTCCCCCATAGATATAATTCTCCCCCTTTGGGATAATCAAAAAGGAGGGAAAACATATAAAGAAGAGATTAAAAGAAGGCATCATAGAGACTAGAGAGAGAAAAAAAGGGTTGTTCAGTACATCAGAGTACAAACAGAAAACTGTTCACCCTATCAACAACAAGACACAACTATTTCTTGGGATGTAACGGGGCTTTGCCTTTGTCAGAAGGATCAATGGTTGGTAAGTTGGAAGGCTTGAAGGCAGGTTGAACTGGGTGAATTTGAAAAGGTGGTAAGATGGATCTGGAAGGTAGAGGAGAGGATGCCACAGAGATTTGTTGTTGAGCAGTAGTAGCTGGTTGAGAAGATTTCTGAAGAAATGGTCGTAGTTGAGATAAAGCTTGAGCAACGGAGATCTGATGTGGAGCAACATTAGAGGCACTGAGAGGTTCAGTGGTAGAAAGCACAACGGCGGTGGCTTGTTCATTCAGATAAGGCTTCAAAAGATTTATGAAATCCTGAATAACTTCTGCACCATAATGCATAGCCTTCTCAAAATCATCTTTATTCTCCATGAACCGTTCCAAGGTAGGAGTAAAATCTTGAAACTGACGAACTTGAGTCTTGAAGGCTTGAGTGACTGGAGGTAGTCTTAGATTATCAGCCAACACTTTGAAATTCGCGGTCATCTCATGATTGGTATAGATTTTTGAAAAGTAATGATAAAATTTTTCCTAGATCTCTCTTTGAGTTTTATTGGCATCTGATGAATATAATTTTACCATCTTATGAATGTGATCACTGTGCTCCTTCATCTTCCTCAACGAGTCCAAATCAAGAACTTGTCTAATGGAGGCCAATTCATCATGCACAATCTTCCTTAGAGCCTCTAGCTCATGAGTAGTGATCTTGGTTACTTTGGCTGTACTGGCTTGAGCAACTATCTGAGTTATCTCAGCTTTCAACTTCCTCATATCAGACTTCTTATGATTTTCAATCAGATTCCTCAACACTTCCATCATAGCAGAGATGGTTGATCTAAATTAATTTGATAAAGAAACTAAGCCAGATTGTAGATCCTTTATAGTCTGATTTAGAGAGGCTATGTGCCTGCCAATAAACTCACCAGTATTGGCCAGGTCTGGTCTAATAAAATTTGATACTCTTGTTGAAAAGGCTTCCAAAGAGTCTTCAGAAACTTGCAGAGAATCTTGAGTAAGAGCATTTGAAATTTATTCTCTGACTGTATCTCTCACAGCAGCAAGCAACTCAATTTTTAACTTATCAAAATCAGACTGAGAAACAATAGAACTAGGTAGATGAACATCTGCAGCATCAACAACATGAGCAGACCTTGCCTCAACTGGTTGGCTTTCCTTCACAACCACAGCAGATTCTGATTCTTCCTCTTCTTCTTTAGAATACTCTAAACCCAAAACAGAAAAACCAGGGTAATCATCCCAGACAGCAGCAAACAAAGTATATTTCGGTTTATCATAACTTTCTTTTCCACTGATTTCTAGAGAATCTCTCTTGCCACTGGTATTTGTTTCTTGCACAGTTTGATGTGGTTCTATTGGAGGTACAGAAAGACCATCCACTGGTCGGTTATCACCATCATCATCATTATCATCATCATCATCATCATCATCATCATCATCATCTCCATTCCCATTTCCATTCTTCACAGAAACTTCATTGTCAGATACTTCAGTGCCACTAGTTTCTTCATCACCAAAAACTGGTTCTGATTCAGGTAAGGCTAAAGGTGGACTGGCAGGTCCAAAGTCTATTCTTCTCTTAGGGATCACAGTATCAGGATCACTCCTATCATCAGGAGGTGACATACTTCCTTCTTCTGTTTCAGCTTCTTCCATCCCTTGTTTACCAGACTCTTCAGTGTCCTTATTCCTTTCAACATCTACTTCTTCCTCATCATCAGAATACATTAGCTCCTCATCTGATTTCAAACCAGGGTCTCTTAAACCCTTCGGCCTCTTTCCATGATCAGTGGGATTGTAGGATTCATACAAATTTTTCTCATCAGCAACCCAGTATTTTTTCCATGGGTTCCAATTTATTTTCATCCTTTTACAAATTTCTTTGTTAACACAAAAAGCACTATCAGATTCAGCTATCTCATCAGCTTCATCAACACATTCCAAATTCTTTAACATAGCAGAGATCATTTTGGAATAGAACAGGGCAGTGGATTTCTTAGAAGGTTTCACCATTCCAGCTATGTGCACCATTAGATATCTACACAAATTGATCTTCTCATGGGTCTTTAGTAAAAACAATAGAAAAACATCCTGGTATTTTACAGCAGCAAAATCTCCTTTCCTAGGGAAAATTTGGTGCTGAATAAACTTAAAGAGAAGTCTACATTCACCATCCAACTCTGAGGATGTGATTCTTCTTGACTCTCTGTCTCCAGTCAAAAGCAGTTAAAGCTAACTCATAAGAGAAGAATTCAGTGGTTGGAGGAATGTTTCTAGCATAATCCTCATACCGACCCTCATGGGGTACATTTAAATAGTCATCCCATTGTTTAGATGAAAAAGATATTTTCTTTCCCTTCACTATAGAAGACATTCTGGCAGACTCTACACCATCTAAAGTGACTTTCAGATTTATATAAAACTCATGCACTATCTTTGGGTAGTACACACGAGTGTTATCTGAGAACCAGGCTTTCCATCCTTGCAATTCTAAAACTTATAACAACAGAAACTTTCTTGACAAAAGTCAGGCGGAACTTACTTCCTTTTCTACAGCAACAATCCGAGTTTCCAGGTTCGGATTTACTGATCTTTGAGTGGTACTACTCGACTCGCCTCAAGCACGCTTTGAGGTACAGGACTGTTTGATCCTTTGCTTGGTCTCTTTTGCTAAGCCATTTGAAGATTCTGTGGAATGCAGGAGTTTGAAGGTTCGAAGTAGAGGAGAAAAGAGGATATAAGGCTTGGTGGGAAAAGAAAGGTCGACAGTTTGGGGAATAGAAATAGCCGAGTATCATTTATTTAATAATTTAGGGTTTCCATAATAAAGATAAAAGTAATTAATTAATTACAACATAATAAAAAGTAATAGAAAGATAGATCGGTTTGACAGATCGGTTTCACAAATCGGTTTCACAGATCAGTTTCACAGATCGGTTTCACAGATCGGTTTCACAGATCGGTTTCACAGATCGGTTTCACAGATCAGTTTCACAGATCGTTTTCATAGATCTATTTCACAGATCGGTTTCACATATCGGTTTCACATATCTGTTTCACATATCGGTTTCATAGATCGGTTTCACAGATGAGTTTCACAGATCGGTTTCACAGATCGGTTTCACAGATCAGTTTCACAGATCAGTTTCACAGATCCGTTTCATAGATCGGTTTCACAGATCGGTTTCATAGATCGATCATACACAACTCTTGTTTAATAAAATTCATTCTTTCAGAGCATAAAGGATTTGTAAAAATATCAGCTAATTGATGTTCAGAACTAATAAATTCTAGAGAAATATCACCTTTCTGATAATGATCTCTTAGAAAGTGATGTCTGACATCAATGTGCTTAGTCCTAGAGTGAGACACAGGGTTCTTAGATATGTTGATCGCACTAGTGTTGTCATAGTTAATTGAAACATGTTAAAATAAAATCCATAGTCCAATAAAGTGTGTTTCATCCAGAGAATCTGTGCACAACAACTACCAGCAGCTATATATTCTGCTTCAGCAGTAGACAATGCAACTGAGTTCTATTTCTTACTACACCATGATACTAGGGACTTTCCAAGTAAATGATATGTTCTTGATGTGCTATTCCTATCTAACTTACATCCAGCAAAGTCAGCATCTGAATAACTAGTTAGGTCAAATGATTGTCCTTTTGGATAAAACAAACCTAAATTCACAGTATACTTAAGATATTTAAAAATCCTTTTAACATCCAGTAAGTGTGATTTTTTAGGATTAGCTTGAAATCTAGCACACATACACACACTAAACATAATATATGGTCGACTGGAAGTAAGATAAAGTAAACTCCCAATCATACCTCTGTAATAGGTTTGATCAACTGGTTTCCCAGTTTCATCAATATCCAATTTATAGGTAGTACTCATAGGTATATCACTTTCCTTAATACTATCCAAACCAAAACGTTTTAATAAATCCTTATTATATTTACTTTGATTTAGAATAAGACCATATTTAGTTTGAAATATTTTAAATCCAAGAAAATACTTAAGCTCTCCCATTAAGCTCATTTAAAACTCATTTTGCATATCCTTTGAAAAATCAGTACATAAATAATTTTTAGAAGATCCAAAAATAATATCATCAACATAGATTTGTACTATTAAAACATCTTTTGAAATCCTTTTTATAAAAAGAGTGGGATCAGCTATTCCTTTTGTAAATCCTTTTGAAATAAGAAAGTTTGAAAGTCTTTAATACCAAGCTCTTGGAGCTTGTTTTAAACCATACAAAGCTTTAGAAAGTTTAAAAACATGATTTTGAAAATGAGGATTTGAGAAACCAGGTGGTTGTTCTACAAAAAAATATTCAACAATAAAACCGTTTAAAAAAGAACTTTTCACATCCATTTGATATAACTTGAAATTCAGATGCGATGCATAGGCAAGTAAGATCCTAATAGCCTCTAATCTAGCTACAGGTGCAAAGGTTTCCTCATAGTCAATTACTTCTTCTTGATTTTAACCTTGTGCAACTAGCCTAGCTTTGTTTCTAATGATGTTTCCAGATTAATCAACTTTCTTTCTAAACACCCATTTTGTGCTTATGGTTATAGTGTCTTTAGGTATTTCTACTAATTTACAGACTTTGTTTCTTTAAAATTTATTTATTTCTTCTTACATAGCCATTACCCAAAATTCATCATTGATAGCATCATTGATATTTTTAGGTTCTAACTGTGAAAGAAAAGCTTGATGTTCAACCTAATTTCTTAGAGAAGCTCTAGTCTGTGTTCCTCTATCTAGATTACCTACAACAGCATCTAAAGGATGGTTCTTTAGAATTCTAGTTGGTCTAGAAAAGGTAGGGCTAGAGATTTCAGATTCATCTACAGGTTGAGGTTCAACAGAAGCAGGTTCTGGAAAATTTTCACAACTGGATGTTTTAACTACAGGTCCACCTTCTTTATCATTAAGGTTCAAAACAGAGAGATCATCTTTAAGATTTTCAGGAGAGGTCTTAAGTTCACATGGATCGGTTTCATCAAATTTGATGTGAATAGATTCTTCCACACATTTGGTTCTCTTATTGAAAACTCTATAGGCTTTACTAGAAATAGAGTAACCTAGGAAAATTCCTTCATCACTCTTGGATGCAAATTTTTCAATATTGTATTTAGTATTAAGAATAAAGACTTTGCAGCCAAAAACTCTAAAGTAGTTAACCTTAGGTTTCCTATGGTTCCACAACTCATAAGGGGTCCTCTTAAGAACAGGTCTGATCAAGAATCTATTAATAACATAGCAAGCTGTATTTACAGCTTCAGCCCAAAAATAAACAGGTAGGTCATACTCATTAAGCATAGTCCTAGCAATTTCTTACAGGGTTCTATTCTTTATTTCTACTACACCATTCTGTTGGGGTGTCCTAGGGGTAGAGAAATTGTGACTATAGCCACTGTGTGAGCAGTAAGATTCAAACTCATGATTTTCAAACTCACGGCAATGATCACTTCTCAGGGTTTTAATTTTAAGTCCACTAAGGTTCTCTACAGACTTAGAATATTTAACAAAGTAAGAACAAGCTTGACTCTTGTGAGCTAGAAAATATACCCAAGTATATCTAGAAAAGTCATCTACAAGAACATAGAAATAGTGCTTCCCATTTAAACTAGAAACTCTAGAAGGTCCAAATAAATCCATGTGAACCAACTCGAGAGGTTGAGAAGTTGAAACTTCTTTATTTGATTTCAAAGAAACTTTATGTTTCTTTCCCTTTTGACAGGGATTACAAACTTTGTCTCCTGGAAATTTAAGTTTGGGTAGGTCTCTAACTACGTTCTTCCTAGAAAATTTTCTAAGTGAATGCACATTGTAGTGTCCTAATCTTCTGTGCCAAAGCCAAGACTCTTTATGAAAAGAATTTAAACAATTAATATTTTTCTTAGCTAAACAATTTAAATCAACAGCATAAACATTTTCATTTCTTAAAGCAGAAAACACTAAAACATTTTTAGAATTAAAAATATTTCAAGAATTGTTTTCAAATTTAACATAAAAACTATCATCACATAACTGATAAATACCTAACAAATTGTATTTAAGTCCATCAAAAAATAAAACTTTAGAAATTAATACTGAGTTAGTGTTACCAATCTGGCCTAAGCTGATGATTTTTCCTTTTGAGTTATCACCAAAAGTGACAAACCCTCCATCAACTCTGACTAAGCTTTTAAAGCATGAGAAGTCTCCTGACATATGTCTTGAACATCCACTTTCCAAATACCAAGTCTTTCTATAGGATCTCTTTAAGTTGGTTTCCTACAAAACAGATTTAGATAGGAAATGATTTTGGTACCCAAATATTCTTGGGTCCAGACAGGTTATCCAATAAAACTTTAGGTACCCATATTTGTCTAATGGGTCTCATAAGATTTCTAGATTCAACAGATTTTGAAAGATAAACCTTATTAGATCCATAACTATGAATATAACTAGTTGAAGCATATGATGTTTCAGAACTAGCTACATTCTATCCAGATTTAGGAATGAATCTAGTTTTGGTAATTTTCCTTTGTCCAGGTTGGTATCCTATACCAGTAGTGTATCTGGGTGCTATTTTCTTACCTAGCATCTGAGTAAGAGTATCTTTGACATTGGTAAATTTCTCTAAGTCTTTCTTGAGTTGCTCATTAGATAATTTCAGTTCAGTGTTTTCTTTAAGAAACTGAGCATTATTTTCCATTTCAATATCAAGATTAGATTTATGTTTAACAGTTAAAGCATACTGTTTCTTTAAACATTTGTATTTGTCTTTCAGCTCATTACAGGTTTCTTCTAACATATCACAATATTCAAATAGTTCAGATTTTGACATGTTATCTGTGTCAGTATCATCTTAAGAATAATAAGAATTTAAAGCAGGAGTTTCAGCTGTTACCTCAGAAGTGTTTGTCATAAAACACATGTTTGCCTTATTTCTGTGTTCAGTTTCAGAAACTTCATATTCAGTGGAGCTATCCTCAAAAGCACTCCAAGTATCCTTCATGGATTTCATAAACTTATTGTCCTTGTATTCATACTTTTTCTTATATTTCAACTTCGGATAGTCTACTTTTATGTGTCCCTTTCTTTTGCACTCATAGCAGACAACTTCATCTGATTTGTCAGATTTCATCCAATCCTTTTTCCAATGTCCCTTGTTATCATACTTACCTTTATAATTTGATTTTCTGAAAAACTTCTTCTTCCTATTAAACTTCTTAAACCTTCTCGTAATGTGAGCCATCTCAGCATCACTATCAGAAGCACTTTCACTGTCTTCACAGCTTGAACTTTCATTTATAGCTTGGAGCTTCTCCTTATCCTTGTTCTTTGAAGTTGAAGTCTTGAAAGCAACAGAATTATTTCTAGGTTCATCTTCTTCTTCTTTGTTAACCTTGAGTTCCTCTTCATACATCATCAACTTTCCAATTAGTTCCTTGACTGGCAGTTCACCAATATCACATGATTCTCTAATTGAGATAGAAGTTCCTCTCCATATTTCAGGTAGACATCTCAGAATTCTCAGAATTTGTTCTTTTGATGGAACATCCTTTCCCAGAGAAGTCATTGTGTTGAAAATTTCATTAAACCTGAGATACATGTCAGAAATGGGTTCATCAGGCTTCATCTTAAAATTATCATACTTAATAGTATAAGTATTCAATCTCATTTCCTTAACATTAGTTGTTCCTTCATGAGAAACGGCTAAGGTATCCCAAATTTCATGAGCAGTTTTACATGCAGATATTCTATTAAATTCCTCATCTCCTAAAGCACTGTACAAGGCATTCATAGCTTTGCAATTATTATTGTAGGAAGGCTTAGTAGCTTCATTCCAAGTAGATCTAATAGTAGTAGGAATTTTATATTCTGATTCTATAGCAGTCCAAATATCAAAACCCATGCTCTCTAAATGAATTTTCATCTTGATTTTCCACTAATCATAGTTAGTGCCATTGAAAAATGGTGGTCTATTGGTAGAAACACCTTCAAGTCTATTATCCATGATATCTTACTTAAACCAAAGATTTTAAAGAGATAAAAATTTAGAAATAACAGAAATTTTAAGAACTTTAAATTACAACTAAAATCACAGTTAAAAAAAATACTTTAGAAAAATATTTTAAATCCTCTGATACCAAATGTTGGTCGGAGTGGATACTCAAGAGGGGGGGGGGGGTGAATTGAGTTCCAATTAAAATTTCTGTTTAAAAACTTTGTCTTAAAAACCCCAAAATAATATACTGAATTAAACTGTAGTGAATTTATATCAAAGTAAAGGTTATGTTGGGTTCTCAAGGGATTGATTATTTCCCAGTTAATCAAAACAGAAGAGTTGATTAACTTTTGAAACTAACTTACTGATTTACAACTAATATAAACACTTGCGAGTTCAATTACCAAAGTGACTTTAAAAAAGTTTTGGTTTTAAAGTAATTAGCAGCGGAATAAAAAAAAGAATAACTTTGAAAGATATAGAATAGAAGATATAACCAAGAGGTTCAATCTCAAGCTGAGACTTAGTCCTCTCAACAATTTAGATAAATTTGATCCACACCCTGGATCGGGGTTCACAACAGTTTACAACTGTCCAGGTCCAAGACCTCTACCACTGTTATTCGTGGGAAACAGAACAACAGAAATCAGTTGTTCAGGTCACACACGACCTCTACCACTATCACCATGGAAAATTAAAGATGTAAAGAGTTTGCTAAGGATTTAAAGATCCTCCGGTTAAAGTACAGGAGATAGTGTGTGTGATAAATACAGCAGATAACACACACTGCTCAAAATGTAAAATAATGAATCACAGAGCAGAGATGTAGAGTTTAGAAATAGCTCTAGTGATTGCAGTGAAGCTTTGGACTCCTTGAGTTTGATCAGAAATGGTTCTGAGTCCTCTTATAGTTTTTTTCTAAAAAACAGAGTGTCGTCTGCTTGGCATCCAAGTTCAGAGATAGTGAAAAATGTAGTTGATGAAGTTCTTCAATGTCCTCGTGAATGTACATAACTCTTCTTGAGTAAGCTTGAGTGTTTATGGATATTCTCGTGTCTTCCACAACTATCTCATTCACCACTCTTTGCACACATAGGTGTCTCTTCTTCATCCACTTTCTTATTTTCTCTATACTTTGCACCAACAGGGACTTCTTGTATTTATGGCACAAGCTCCAGCAAAAGAAATGATTTCTTTTTGTAGGTACGAGGACAGAGCAATAAAATATACCTAATATGACCATTGGGTAGATTAAATAAAGATAAAGAAATTCAAACAGTTGTTTATGACTATCGGCGATTCAAGTGATTCGTAGGTCATCAGCATCAGTATTGGTGGCTAGACATTGGTGTGTCCTGATCGGTGACTCAGATGATCAACATCGGTGTGTCATGAGCGGTGACTCATTTGATCAGCATCGGTGTGTCATGATCGGTGACTCAATTGATCAGCATTAGTGTGTCATGATCGGTGACTCATTTGATCAGCATCGATGTGTCATGATCGGTGACTCATTTTATGAGCATCGGTGTGTCATGATCGGTGACTCATTTGATCAGCATCGGTGTGTCATGATCGCTGAATCATTTGATCAGCATCGATGTGTCATGATCGGTGTGACCATTCACTTTTTATATGGATCGGTGTGACCGTTCACTTTTGATATGGATCAGTGCGACCGTTGTATTTTGATATGGATTGGTGCAACCGTTCACTTTTGATATGGATCAGTGCGACCGTTCACTTAACAGAACACAAAGTGTCTGTTTGATCCAGAAGACTTCCAGAATACTTGTAAATCAATAACAAGCACAGATAAAACATGATCCAACCGATATAAACAGATTCACTAAAAGATTGTGATTATGTATATGAGAAATACAACCAGATTAAGTAATGATGATTTGTGATTATTAAAACAGCAATCATAGGAAGAATTCAACAATCTTCCTGAGGGCTCAACAGTTTTTATGTTCTAATAGTTCTATTCACAATTTACTTATACTAATTTTATACTTTTTTACATTATAATCTAATAAATTATTGGAACTTTTATTTTATAATCAAATAAAACATAGAGTGGGTGAAAAGTTTTATGTCTGTTTTTTTACTATAATTTACCCCACTCTTGTAGTTCCATATCTAATACCTTTATCAGGAAAACAATTGGTATCTGATCTGGAATATACCTAGCTCTAGAGATTATTTATATTTTTGTCTAATACCTATATTTGATATCAGATCCTATATATAAATTTCTATTAATCTATTTTTAATATAATTTTTATTTGATATTTATTCTTTACATTGTCTAGTTGGTTATCATAATTTATCTTGGTTTTCTTCCACAAAATTTGTGGACATGGAAATATATTTTGTTTTTGATGTGAAAGGATTTATTATTATAACCATTGGGAATATAAAATATGTCTGGCCACTGATCATTGTTATTGTGGACTATGATTATTATCAAGATAGAATGAATACCGTTATTAGTAATATACGAGTGAATCAAAGGCATGATAATTCACTCAAATAATAGATCTTTGAGTCTCAAAAACATTAGAAGTTAAAAAATAAGTAATTTTTTTTTCTTCAAAATTTCATTCGTGGTTTCAAATGAAAAATTATGACTATAGATATTTTGTGTCAG
The DNA here is from genome assembly GCA_963277665.1 of Viscum album. NCBI lineage: Eukaryota > Viridiplantae > Streptophyta > Magnoliopsida > Santalales > Viscaceae > Viscum > Viscum album. The sequence continues at coordinate 1,065,985,872 of OY728162.1, forward strand.
TGATAAAAATAATGTATAATGTAGTGAATCATTGTTTTATGATTACTAGAAATTATAAAACCCTAAAGAAATATTTATCTATGTTTACACATGGAAAAAATATCAGTAAAATTAAAAAGTTCAAAATAATTTATTGTGGTTATCGAATCAAAATATCTACATTTATATTCCACTATTTGAAACAATAAATGAAATTTTTATGAAGCTATAAATTACTCGTTTAGGAACCTATACATTTTTTCAGACTTAAAGGGCTATGTTGCGAGCAAATTATCATGCCATTGATTTTCTACCCAAATAATCAATTTCATGGATGCATCAACATTTCATGATGATAGTTAATAAAATTTTGAGAAAGATTTTTTGAATGATCAAAATTTGGAAAAAGTAATTGATGTTTTTCATAAATATTGGTAATCCAAGGTAATAGTGATAGAAAAAAAATCTTATAAATTTGGGCCTTAGTCATTTTATTGGTTATTTAATTCAATATGAAAATATCTTAAAGATAGAAGTTGAGAAGTGGAAAAGAAATAATGGAGTATCATTCAATTAAGCTTTCAATTATTAATATTCTGGTAACAAACCAAAACATAATAATATACAGAATAAGTTTAAACATTAATCAAGTTTTAGTAATTAAGATGATACTAAAAGTGATATTGCATATATTAAAAGATGGAAGAATAATACTGTCAGGAAGGACTTATGGTATGATTATCTAGATAGAAAAAAAATCTAAACTTGAGAAAAAATATTCCACGAGCACTATTTGATAAAAATGTAGAAAACCAGCTCATATCAGATCCTATTTTCCTAGGTTTAAGAAGAAAAATAAAGATGGTTAATATTTGAAGAAAAAATAGAGAAAATATTTAAAAGTTAAAGATGATACTTGTAGCACTATAAAGATCCATCATCTTTTGATAGTGATATAAGGTATTCTGATGGTGATATTTACTAGAAGAACCTTGTATTTTTTTTATAGAAATTCTAAATATGAAAATTGCTTCATGGGAAAGGTAATTGCTAAATCTATTACAAATTTTCCTTTATATTATATGTTTTATATTACTTAGGATTCTAAAAATAGTTCAACCTCATCAGAATATAAGTATGATTTTTTATCATATAAATAGATTTATAGATATATGAATATCTAGAAAAAACAAAAGGTTGAATAAAGACCTTGACTCAGCTAAGGTAGACCTTGATAAAGTGGATGATCAGATTTATAAACTTATTCTGAAATTTCAAGGCTTTCCATTGATTTATATGCCAAGTCTATGTTTTTTCTAAATACATAATGAATGGAAGTTAGTTGAAAAAATAACTCTGGGATTAATTGTCTATAGAATATTCTATATAATTTTACCTTTGGTATGGAGGATTTTGAAAAGATCCTAAAATAGTTGAGAAAAAATCATACATATTTTTTGAATAGACTTTATAAAGTCATATTTTAAGTCAAATTGTTTTGTACTTAAGAAAATTAATTTATATAAGAAATATAAGAGAGGAGGTCATTGGAGGGAAAAAATTACATAAAAAAAGTTCAATCTCTCATAAATTATAAAGGTTATATTTTAAAATATCCTATTGTTGTACATCATCATATAGTTAGATGGATATTGGTTCCTAAGATTTTTTTACTAACCTTAATGAACCCATGCATGTTTAGGTTCCAAAATTATGTCCTTGAATATTTTTTATAGATAAATTGAGTAAAATAATCTTAAATATATAGTCCATAAACAACGGTTGTTCTTGATGCATGACTAGAGAAAATGTTTCTTTATGGAAATTACAAAAAGTAAAGGGGGATTATTCAATTTTTGAGACAATGCACAAGGTAAAATTATCGGTATTGGTAATGTTTTTTTTTCTTACGAAGGATTTAATTTATAATGTTTTTTATGTTTTAGGACTTAATAAAAACCTTATTAGAATCAAAAAACTATGTGATCATGGTTATTCTGTGAACTTTATGAATGATAAACATACCCTAGAAATTTAGGAAGGATTCAATTGTTATTTGTCGATAGGTGTGATAATTTTTTAACTTTTAAACTAGAATATCTTATTTTGTGGAACTTACCTTTAATTATGGTAGAAGAATATAAATCTTGTATTTGGAATAGAATATTAAGTCACTTCTATTTCAGAAACTTATCTAATATTATTAGGAAAGGACTAATAATGGATCTATAACATCCCATATCTTAATACACCTTATTTCATGATTTATTACATAAATGTACACATAAAACAAAAAAAAAGTATATAAATCCTAATGTATTTTTAATATTTGGTACCTAGAATATAAACTATTTTCATGGATACAAAAAAATTATTGAAAACTTCCTTAACATTCTCTAAAATTCCATTCCTCTTTTAAAACTACACAGGATAACCTGAGGACATACATAATAATGGGTTGAGCTATAAAGACCAATAATATAATAAACAAATCATATCATAAGTTAAGTAGTACATGTTATCCAAGAGGAATATGAAGGTATAATAAGAGGTATACGAATCATAATCTTGAATAATGAGGCATGATATAACATGAAAACATAATAGAAAAATATAAACGTGGAAATAACATAAAACATGGAATCAAAAATATAATTTTAGACTAACACCAATAAAAAATAACATAGTTTACTTAGAATAAACTAATTTAGACCATACATGTAATATCATGAGATTAAAACATTACCCAATTCATTAGAGGGCAATATAATTTTGAGCACATCCTTCACTTTCATATCTTGTACGTGCATAAGTGTGCCACATAGTTCATTCAACATAGGATCACATTACATTACATTTAATACCAATATTAAAGAATATTGGATACATAAATGATGTTCCCAAAATAAATAAATGATAGGTACATCTAGGTGAATACTCTTGGGTGTAAATGGGATGAGTATTCATAAAAGAAATGTTTGGCATGGAAAATCACAGGATAAGTTTTGGAATCATAATGGGGGAACTCAAAGATTCATGGGAGGGAATAATGAGAGTGAAGGGGATATCATAAATTTGAAATAATAAGGTATGTCATATATATATATATATAAGAAAATAATCCAATACGAAAAACTAGGAATTAAAAGGCATAAGTTAAATAAGGTGTTTGAATAAAGAGGAGAAGTATAGGATCCCTTACCTTGAGAGGGTGTTTCCAAAATATTTTGATGAGATTCTTGAGAGTTTGGAGGAAAATTGGGAGGTATATATAGAGGAAAGGGTTGATTAATTTCACACTGCATGTTTTTTTAGTGAAGATAAATGGGAGTTTTTTTGGATTTATATAGCAAAAGAGAGGGGAGTTCTTTATTATTTTCCAAAATTAGTTTTTGGATTCTATTTAATAAATTATTCAATACCAAAAACCTTACCATGGGTTTTCAGGATGGGTTCTATAAAATTGAAGTGGTTGTTAGTATTTTAATTTTTAATAAACTATATTATTAAAATATTATCCTTGGTAATTTGGAACTGATTCATGTTCATAAATTATTGATTTTAAAATCCTAATATATAATATAGTATTTTGAGGATTCATAAAGGGTTTATAAAATTAATAAATAACCTCAAAACATATTATTTTCAATTAGAAATATATATTTGGTCTTTTAAACCCTTTATGGAATATATTACATCACTTTTGGATCATTATTATTTCACAATACATACAGTATATTTATACCATATTTAATTTTGACACAAAAAATTATCTATCTCAGAAAATTATGAAGTAATAAATTTTGGTTAATTTCGACATAATTATTTCAAAAATAATTTTTTCCCAAAAATCATCTAAGTATGACAATTTACACTTTTAAATAAAAAATAGAAATTTATTGAAAATAACATGTTTTTAACTATAATAGTTTTCTAACACTTATAAAACTTATTTTTAACATCAAAAAATTATATTATCATTTATATTTAATAAAAGATATTTTATGAAAATATAATTTATGTAAATATAATTTATTTCAAAAAAATTGAATTCATTAAAATAGAGTTTCAAGATTAAAACTATACATTTCCCAAAAATACAATTTGTTTTTCTCCATGTAAAAATATAATTTTTAACTTATTATATAATCATTTAAAATGTAATAATAAAAAGGTATAAATATAATAATTTTCCTTAATTAAAAGAATTTATAAAAAATAATACTCTTAGGATCCAGATACATAACCCTTTATTACACCAGTGAATGCACTAAGTGTAGGGTGGGTGATGGTGATATTTTCATGGGCTGGTACGACATAAATAGTTTATGAAATGATCTCAATGAGCTTAAACTACTCCTATAAATAGTTTTTCATGCTTTAGTTGTTGAATCTCATCATAGGAGATGATTCTACTGGTTGAGGTCATCCATTCTTTCATCTGTATCAATTGGACTTTATCATAACCTTGGATATATACTAATCATATGTTAAAAATTTAATTGCTATACTATCAATTTTTATGACGATTAATGGTCGTTTAAATCTAATAGGATGTAATATTCCATAGTAACAGAAGAAGTTCATGTGTTTTCTATAATTACATTACGTAAATAAAAATTTATTCATTCACAAAGGGAATTTATTTTATAAAAATTAAGGTCATTAAATTATTCCCCATTTATAAATTTAACTCTTTAAAGATTCATTTAATACACTAAAATAGATGAGGGTACTTTTATTTCATCACCTCTTCTGATTCCCATGTCGATTCCTCAAACCTGTGGTTTCGCCACAAAAATTTTACAAGATGATTTGTCTTATTTCATAGAAATTTTTTTGTATGATTAATGATCTTCACTGGATTCTTCTCATATTAAAGAACATTATCTAATTTTACCACCTCTGGATTAAGTATATGTGAGGTATCTAACATTTACTTCCTCAAGATGGATACATGGAAAACATCATATACTTGATATAGGTTAGGTGGTAGTGTTAGTCGACATGCCACCATTTTAACGCAATCAAGGAACTAAAAGTTGATGATGTATCTAATACTAAGTTTTCCCTTCTTCCCAAACCTCGTAACTTTATTCCATGGTAATATATAAAGGAACACTTTATCCCCAACCTCAAACTATAGGTCTCATCGATGATTTTTTTTATAGATTTTCTGTCGAATTTCTTCATATATCATATGATGTTGGATGGTTTAAACCTTATGTATCATATTTTGGATAAGAGTAGGTATCATTATCATCTACTCTCCAACTTCGTGCCAGTATATTGGAGTCTGAATCATTTTCTCATACTGAGCCTCATAAGGTTCTATTTTAATGCAATAATGGAACTTTGTTTTATATGATAACTCCACTAGGGGAAGGTGTTGGTCCCAACATCCATGGAAATACATTGAACATGATCTTAACATATCATCCGAAGTTTGAATGTTTCTTTTACTCTGACCATCTGAATGAGAGTGATAAGCATTTGTTGAAGCATAATTATATATAAAAATCTTTCTGAAGGCTTCTCCAAAACCTCAAGGATAACCTCAAATATTTATTAGATTCAATAGTGAGTAGAACTTCATGTAGTATTACCACTTCCCTTATGTATATCTTGGTGATTTTTTGAAGAGATAAATCTTCCTTAACAATAATGAAAATAAATAACTTTGTTAGGTGACTGAATACCACCCCGATGGAATCATTACCTTTACATGTCCTTTGGAGTCCTACAATAAAATCTATGGTAATGTTTTCTTATTTTCATATTTGTATTGGAAATGGTTTCATCATACGATTTCACTTCTGCCACTCATTGTTGAATAGTTGGAATACCAAGCGTTGAGATACAAACATTGAAATATCTCTCTTCGTGTTATCTCACAAGAAATATTTCTTCAAATCTTTATACCCATTAGTGATTCTTGGATGAATAGAGAAATACAAGATATTTTCATCATCCATATATTCCCTCTTCATTTCTAGTTTTTATGGGAGACATATATAGGTTCCAAACCCTATAACTACATCTTCAACAAAATTGAACTCTGTAATATTTTCTACCTTATTCTATAGCAACCCATAATCTTTCTAAGCCTCTTTTATCCAATCAAAAATGGAAGGTTGATAATTTATTTGAGAAAGGTAAGATAAAGATTCATTTTCCATTTCCATGTCTATGATTTTCAATTCTATGAATATTTGATCCCCTCAAATCCCCATCATGGATAGGGTTATAGGATCCTTTATAGTTAGAGTATCTAACAATTTGTTTTCTTTCCCAAGATTGTAATGGATTGAAAAATCATAATCCTTAATCAGCTCTAACCATATCTTTTAGTGCATATTAAGATCATTTTATTTGAATATATACTTGACAGTTTTATGATTCATATATATGTCACACTTCTCCTAATATAGATAATTCCACCAAATATTTAATTTGATGATCACCATAGCTAATTATAGACCATGAGTTAGGTAGTTCTGCTCATGTATATTTAGTTGAAGGTAGGTATAGGCTATAAATTTTTCACCTTTCATGAGTACCCAAAAAAATAACTTTTATGGATTCATCACTGTATATCAAAAATCCTTCCCCACTGGTGGGTAATGTGAGAATAGGTGCAATTGTTATCCTCTTCTTCACCTCTTTAAAACTTTACATCACATTCATCATTCTAGATAAACATGACTCCTTTCTGAGTTATCTTGGTTAGTGGGCTTGAAAAATGTGAGAAGATTATAAAAAATTGATTATAGTACTCAAATAATACAAAAAAGACATGGATTTCCATCATATATGTTGGTTTGGGTTATTCTTAAATTGCCTATATTTTTAAAGGATCCAAACATATCCCTATACTAAGGATAACATGCCTCATAAATTTTACTTGCACCAAACAGAATTCGTATTTACTATACATAACTTAAATATTTTCTTTCCACAAGGTCTTCAGTATAGTATTAAAAAGATCCTCATATTCATCCTACCTATTGGAGTAAATGATAATATAATCTATAAATACTACCACAATTTTTTTGAGTTAATCCATAAAGACTTTATTTATAATGTCTATGAAGATTTCTGGATCATTAGAGAGTTCAAATGGAATCATTATGAATTCATAGTTCCCATAACTTCTAAGAAATCAGTATTATTGATATCCTCCTTCACCTTCACTTGATAGTATCCCAGATTAAGATCTACCATAGAATAATACTAGGCTCTATATAGCTGATCAAACAAGTCATGTATCTATAAAAGATGATACTTGTTTTTTATCGTGATATTGTTGAGATCATGATAATCAATGGGGAGGTTCATTGACCCATCCTTCTTCTTAATAAATAGTATTAGTTCACCCCATGATGAAGCACTTAGGCGTCTAAACCCTTTATCCAGATTTTAGCAACATCCATTCTATGTGGAATTTTTTAGATTGGAAAAGCTCCAAGTATAAGCATGACTGAAAATTCAACCTCTCGACTAGGAGGAAGACTAGAAAATAATTTGGAAAAAACAATGGAGTATTACCTCAAAATGGGAATGACTTCAAGAAATATAACTTCCTTAGTCTGAATCATTTTAGCTAGATACACTTGCTTATAAGAAAATAATATCCCTGCTTTATGTGATGATACCAAAGAAGGTTGAACCTCCTCCTTGAACATATATAGAATCAGAGGTAAATTCATGGTATGGATGGTAATTTATTTATGTTGGGATTTTTTGATGGTTCCATATAATATATGTCAATAAATTCCATAAATAGCATCGAATTCCACTAAAGGGGGTATGACAGGGTTCACTAGGAAGTTCAACCCACAAAGTTTTATAAGGGAGTAATTATATACTTGGGATGAAATAATTGTACCATTTTTCATTTTTACTATTACATATTCTTTCATTCATTACAATGGTGTTTGAATAGTTTTTCTAAAATTACAAGATATGATTGAATATGTAGAAATAAAATCAAAAAGTTTGTTCACTCTTCTTGAATGAATAACTAAAATACCAATAATCAATTCATTTTCACGATCCACCTCTAAAGTTGGGGTGGCATAAGATCACCCTTACTATATTAGGACATGGAGGTTGTTATCGTCATTTTTCATCGACACCCCTTAGCTTAGTATATTGATTTGCAAGGGTTAATTATTCCTATAAGTTGAAACAGAGGACAATAGGCTAAGGGTTGAAATAATAATTCCTTTCTTCCATCACATTGGTGGGTTTGTCCCACCAAAAATCACTAGCTAGGTTCTGTTCCTTCCCACACCTAAATCATTTCCTCATCCCCTTCAGTAAATTTTTGAGGTTCTTTTTCCCACACCATTGACAAGTGGGATGTTGAAATTTCTTTCCACCATTATATTTCTCCATCATAACACTAATTTCAACTTATTATCCCTATGTGACCCTTGATATTCATTGATCTCTAGTTTTAATTTGAGAACACATCAAAAAATTTCCTCTTAGCTATCAAAATTCCGATTGGTCAAGGCTTTTTGTAAACACTACTTCATCCTACCAAATAAGCTGTCAAATTTACATTTGGGGGTAACCAAAAATCTATATTCATATCGTGAAAGTCTTTTTAAGTTTTCTTTGTATTCCCCAACATATTCATCATATTTTTCCTTAAGGTAAAGTAAATCCCTCTCTATTTTAACATTGACAGTGCAAGTAAAATATTTGTGATTTTTTTTCAAGAATTCCATCCACTCCATCACTTCGATCTCTTCCTTGGAATTTTTATTTTTGACCAATGTAAAACATTGATCAGTTTCCCCCGCTATGTGATAAAAATACATCATGAACATCTCTTTATTATAGAATTGAATGGAAGATAAGATCTTTTCAATAGAGTTATTCCATTCTTATAAAATTAACGCATTAGAGGATTTATTGAAAGTTATATTCCTTTGTCACATAAAGATCTGGATTAAAACATTATCTTTATTTGGGAGATTTGGGAATTCCTCTAGATTTAGGTTTTGGTTTAAAACATAATTCAATTCAGAAATTTTAATCATGAAGTTTTGGACTATTTCTCTCATTAGTTTGGGCATCTCATATGGGTATTTATCACATTGCCTCTCACATTTTTTCTTAATATAGTTCCTTATATTTCAATCCATTTATAAGAATAAATGTAAAATTAGGTATGAGTATTATTAAAATATTAAAGACATAAATTGGAAACCATGAAAATTAGAGGGATAGCTCATAAATGATATATATTCCTTAACCTATGAATTTATAGGCTTCAATATTAGTTATGCATGATCTATATCCAAAATATAAAATCTTATAGGGATTTTTTGTTTCCTTAATAGTTTTTCATAATAATATTGTGAATTTACCAAATCATATACCACATGATTGTCAAACTATGTGTATAGAAAGATTAATTTTCCAGCACAAGTTCATGATTGAGTCTATATTAATACACTATTTATCGGGGTTTTACCCCTAGGTACATTTTAGTCAAAGCTACATCCACTTATAGTATCCAAACAGGGATGTATTTTATTATAAACCAATTAATCTATACATTAAAAAAATTAGGGACGTTTTACTATTTTTATTATTATCCCTGAGGATTTTTATTTTGATTTCTAATCCTAATCTCAAAAATAACTAGTCTTTTCTCTAATACCAACTATGACAACCCAAATCTTTAATAAACATTATTTCATGATTTATTACATAAAGGTACACATAAGAAATCTCAAAATATAATAATTCCGATTATATTTGAGATATTATGTACAAAACATATTAACTTGATACATGGATACAACAACATTGTTGAAAACATCATTAACATTATCTAAAATTCCATTTCTCTTTTAAAACTGCACTGGATAACATAGGGACATACCTAAAAAAGGGGTGAGATATAAAGCCTAGTAAGGGAATAAAAAATAATATCATAATTTAAAGTAGTATATGTGATCCAAGGGGTATATTAAAGTAGTATAAGAGGGATTATAATCATAATATTGAACAATTAGGAATGATATAACATGATAATATAAAGGAAACATAGTAATTTGACAACACCTTAAAACACGGAATCATAAACACAAGTCAAGGCTAAACACCAACAAAAAATAAATATAGTTATTAAGATGACTTCCTATGTAACATAAATTGAATCTCATAAAATTAAAATATTACCCCATGTATAGCATCCCGCCTTTTTATAACATAACTTGTCATTACATTTTACAAAACCGAGGATCTTTAAGGTTTGGTGTCTTGGAAACCAGGAACTTAATACATGAAACAAAAAAACATTCTTCATAAACACTTTAAAGGATTCTACTTATGTTAATTCTAGGTTCATTACTGTTTCTCATAACCTGGGGACATACATCAAAATAAAGGGTGAGAAGAAGGCCCTGTAAGGGAAACATTTAACATGTGAACTTGAGATACATCAACAATGTCATGAAAAGACCTTTAAGGCATGAGAATGAAATCATGAGATATATCATAATAAAAATAACATTTTTCATAACATGAAGATGTGGATACAACATTTAATATTGACAATCATTTCGTTTCACCAAGGTCCATCCCCAAGGTGTCATTAAAAATTACCAAGGTTATTCACCAAGGTATCAGTCAAAATGGTCATCTCTAGAGATTAATTCTTTACCCAATGCATTGGAGCGCTATCTGGGAGCACCCTTGAAATGTCTTTATTATCATGTGATCCACTTATATCATCATAAATCATTTCATAAACAACCCATATAGCATAAAATAAATGGGTTTCATTTCATAATCATAACAGTTTAAAAACTGCTTTAAAGACACGATCTTTATGTCACTTTAAACCCATGGAAAGGGAAAGTGGGTTTCATGTGTGTAAATCACAGAATTTAAAATAGAACATTTTGGTATATATGTGAATACACATATAAAATATAGGTCTTTGAGTATTCACTTAATAAAATAAAAGGACTTTAGAAAAAGAGAGAGACATTTTGAGACGAAAATTCTGCAGCATAACGGCAATGTTACAGGGTAATAGAAAACATTGAAAAGAGAGGGGACATGGGTCAAACATTCATAAATGACCCATAAAACAGTAGAGGGACAGAATATAAGGGATTTAAGAACATGGTAATGAAATTTGAAAATATACCATATGAAATGAAGAACATGAAAGGAAGACAAAAAAAATAGATTTCTCTTATGAAAATTCGGCAGCCTAACGGCGTCACATAAACTTCAACCAAAAATTAATTGATGAGATAAAATAGGGTCTCTCATCATATGAACATAAAAGATCATTATGATAGATATAGAGATCATACCCCAACATAATAAAAAGGAACTTTAAATACTTGACATGGAATTAGAACTTTGAAAAAGGAGAAAGGTGAAAGAACCACTTAAAATTCGGCAGCCTAACGACGCCACTTAAAACTTCAAAATACTAAATTGAAGAGATAAAATGGGGACTCTAATCATATGATAATAAAAGATCATTATGATAGATATGGAGATCATACACAAACATAATAAAAAGGAACTTGAAAGACTTGACATGAAAGTAGAACTTGAAAACGAGAAGGGTGAAAGAACCACTTAAAAATTCGGCAGCCTAACGGCGCCACTTAAAACTTCAACAAAAATGAATTGACAAGATCAAATAGGGTCTCTCATCATATGACCATAAAATATAATTATTATATATTTAGAGATCATACCCAACATAATAAAAAGGAACATGAAATACTTGACATGAAAATAGATCTTGAAAACGAGAAGGGTGAAAGAATACCTTAAAAATTTGGCAACCTAACGGCGCCACTTAAAACTTTAAAATACTGAATTCAAGAGATAAAATGGGGTCTCTCATAATATGATAATAAAAGATCATTATGATAGATATAGAGATCATACCCCAACATAATAAAAAGGAACTTGAAAGACTTTACATGAAAATTGATCTTGAAAAATGAGAAGAGAGAAAGAATCTGTTACAAAAATTTCGGCAGCCTAACGGCGCCACTTAAAACTTCATAAAACGAAATAATGAGAGTAAGAGGGGATTTCTCATTATATGAATATGAAAAGGGCAGTAAGAGGAATATAAAATAACATCCTTTAACAAAAGAACATGGAGAATAAAAGAAATTACATAAAAGATATTACTTGAAAAGAAAGAGAGAGGTCAGAACCCTTACCTTAAAACGTAACTCTTAAAACTTAAAGTTTGGGAACTTGAGGGATTGGGGGCACCTTGGGAGGACTCTATGGGAGGTAATGAGACCAAAGCTTTTTTGGGGGAGAGTTGGGAGTCGAATGGATGAGAGGATAGCTTGGTATTTATAGGGAAAGTGAGGGGACAAGGCATTAATGGCCAAGGGACACCTCATTAGTGGTTTTGAAAAAACCATGGGCTTGCCCATGGTATTTTCCCATGGTATTTACCACTTGGGACACCTAATACCTTATCTTACTATTAATAAGTCGACCATATTGATTAAATACTTAATACATCATTTAATGATGTCATTAAACACCCGTAACTTATAAACTTTATTTTCACTATTCATCGAAAATTCAACTTTCTCAAAAAAATCCCAAAATTTCACCTTAACCAAATATCGATGCTCTGAGTTCAAAAATAAACTCCATTTTATAAAAATAATTTTCTAAATATTTTTAATTTACATTTTAAATAAATACACTGTTCACTGAAAATTCATTTTTTTCAGAAAAATCCCCAAAAATTACCTTAACATAATATCAATGCTCTGAGTTCAAAAATGAAATCAATTTTATAAAAATATTTTTCTAAATATTTTTAATTAAATTTTTAATTAAAAAACACTATTCACCCTAAAAAACTAATACTTGACTAATAATTTATGAAACCATTATTTAACCATTTTATTGAATCACATTACTTAATCAAGGTGCCTAGATTATATTAATGCTTTATTTAAGTGAGATTACTAATCCATTTGGTCACATTACTAATCCTAAGAATAAAATCACTATTCATAATTTACTATTCATCAAAAATTAAGTTGATCTTATTAGACTCTAAATTTCGTACTGGAAATAATTATCGAAGACCATTTTTTGAAAATCATTACACATTTTTAATTATTTAAGGTTTACATAAACATTTTTTTTAAAATATCTTTTCTCTAAAATTCACCAAAAATATGCATACTATATTTATCCGGACATTTGAAAATTCATAAACTTCATCATAAGAAGAAATCAAATTTTTTATTTAAAACAAAGGATTACACAAGGCAGTTATGGTCTCCTTACATAGCCCCTTATCACACCAGCATAGGACCTAAGTGTAAGGTGTGCTAAGGTGAGAGAATTCGAGGGAGGCTCGGAAAACATCGCACGTGTAGTAATTTCTATCTGTTTGAACTTCTCGTGAAGGAGATTCCATTCTAGCTTCACACGATGAAGTTCGGCTTGGGTTTGGTCCAGAGCAAAGCCCAGAGGGTCTACCTCCTTCCCAAGTTTTGTTAGATGGGCTTCGATCGGTCCAAGACTACTGGGTGAGGCCATAAATATTCTTTCTATATTAATTAACCAAGATCACAAAAGAAAACGAAACGTTTTGTTTCCAGCGGTCATATTGACCAATGGGAATATAACAGTCAAAACCCAACAGTCTCATTTTAATTATACACATGTTATCCAATGAAACAGTTTTGTTGAGTATAAAAATAAAATAACACAAAAAATTAGGAAAAAATATTTATTCAAAATTTCGGGTCGTTACAATCTTCCCCCCTTAAGAAATTACGTCCTCGCAATTTTTAAAATTGGGTTTTGAAATTTCATTGAAAGTCCCACATCGGAAAAAGAGTCAGTATCACTATTACTTTAAAAGGAAGAAAAGGAAGTACAAAGGCCACCCGAGTTAACCTATACTATGATTCCATGTAGGAAAACATGGATATGGAAGAAAAAACAAAGGGTCAAGTTCTGAGGGAGAGTGATAGAAAACATGATTAGGAGAAAGTTAACAATATGAAAATCACAAACTTATGATTTGTATAAATGGTATTTGATTACCCAGTAGGAAAAGTTAACAGAAAACATTTTTCTTACGTTCCTTTTCATAGTTTTGAAGAATTCATTGACTACATAGAATAAAAACATAAGGAAATATACCTACCTTCAAGTAGAGTTTCATCCTTTAATAAGTTTCTACCAAAACTAATCTTTTCTCCAAACGATGAGCATTCAAAACTACTTGGTCTCATCAAATCACAAGAATAATATTATAGAGAATCACATAATCCACCAAAGATTAACTATCTATTTCTTATATCTTTAAACATTATCCCAAAAACAGGAAGGTTAAGATAAAACAACTCTTCCAAAATAAAGAACCCCAGAGGAAGGGAAACTACTTTAAATCTTCAAAGTTCCATGGTACTACCCAAAGTTCATCATAGACCATTCCGTAAATAACTGTTCTTAAAATTCCTCAAAATAAACCAAACTAATATTGAAACCCAAATAAAAGAAGGATTTGATAACATAGTCTTCCAAGGTAAACATTATCATTCATCTACAAACAACATCAACCACTCCTAACATATTATAACAAAAGTAACTAACCTAAACATATTTAACCCAAGATAGGTTAATCATTTCCATAAGTAACCTACATTACTATAAGTCTGCCTTAAATTCATCGATTCTTCAAAATATAATTCAACCTTTACTCCTCAAATAAAGTACCGTAGTAATCTATTTACCTCAATAAAATAGGGTTCCCAAAATAGTGAATTTATTCCTAAATAATAATCATCTTTTAATCCCCTAATCATCTCTGTCATATTAATACGGAAATCATCACATTTCCTATCACATTGGTTGTTGGGACATGTTCTTCCATTTTCATCCATTAACTAAGAAAAGAAAGTACAATTAGGGGCTTAAATACTTAGCCAATAATCATGAAAAGGAACTTAAAGCATAGAAGGATTACTTGTAGAAGAAAAGTATACCCTAACTTGTGATCCCCTAGGTTAAAAACTAGGTTATCCATGATCATATATTCTTATTTGAATCTTTATTTTATTTTATCTTTGTTCCTTTGATAATGGTTCATACTAAGCTTATGAATTTACCGAAGCATATCCCCCGGGAGTGTCGTAACCAAGAGTGCAGCAAGGCCCGTTGTCATGTACCAGTTCCCATTCGAGTCTAGCTCAAAGCGGTGTTTTTGGGTTTTACCCTATTTACATCTATTCCAGAGCCACCTCTACCTGCTCGTATCCAGACAAGGATGTATTTTCTTGGCAACCCCTTACTCAATACTCACCAAAATACCAGGAAGATTTCATTTTTTTAATCTTTTCTATAGGGTTCTTCCTAATGTTTTCATATCTTAATTTCCACAAATAAATAAACCATCCTTTGATACCAACTATATAATCCCTCATTTTTATAACATAACTTTTCATTACATTTTACAAAACCTAGGATCTTTAAGGTTTAGTGTCTTTGAAACTAGGAACATAATACATGAAACAAAAAGAACATTATTCTTAAACACTTGAAAGGCTTCTCCATATGTTCATCCTAGGTTCATTACTGCATCTCATAACCCGGGGACATACATCAAAAGAAAGGGTGAGTAGAAGGCCCAGTAAGGGAAACATTTAACATGTGAACTTGAGATACATCAACAATGTCATGAAAAGAACTTTAAGGCATGAGAATGAAATCATGAGATATATCATAATAAAAATAACATTTTTCATAACTTCAAGATGTGGTTACAACATTTAATATTGACAATAATTTCGTTTCACCAAGGTCCATCCCAAAGGTTTCATTAAAAATTACCAAGGTTATTCACCAAGGTATCAGTCTAAAAGGTCATCTCTAGAGATTAAGTCTTTACCCAATGCATTGGAGCGCTATCTGGGCGCACCCTTGACATGTCTTTATTATCATGTGATACACATATATCATCATCAATCATTTCATAAACAACCCATATAGCATAAAATAAATGGGTTTCATTTCATAATCATAACATTTTCAAAACTGCTTTAAAGACAGGATCTTTATGTCACTTTAAACCCATGGAAAGGGAAAGCGGGTTTTATGTATGTAAATACCAGAATTTAAAATAGAACATTTTGGTATATATGTGAATACCCATATATAAGAGAGATATTTGAGTATTCACTTAATAAAATAAAAGATTTTTAGAAAAAGAGAGAGACATTTTGAGACGAAAATTCTGCAGCATAACAGCTATGTTACAGGGTTTTAGAAAACATTGAAAAGAGAGGGGACATGGGTCAAACATTCATAAATGACCCATAAAATAGTACAGGGACAGAATATAAGGGATTTAAGAACATGGTAATGAAATTTGAAGATATACCATATGAAATGAAGAACATGAAAGGAAGACAAAAAGATAGATTTCTCTTATGAAAATTCGGCAGCCTAACGGCGTCACATAAACTTCAACCAAAAATGAATTGATGAGATAAAATAGGGTCTCTCATCATATGAACATAAAAGATCAGTATTATAGATATAGAGATCATAACCCAACATAATAAAAAGGAACTTTCAAGACTTGACAAGGAATTAGAACTTTGAAAAGGCAGAAAGGTGAAAGAACCACTTAAAATTCGGCAGCCTAACGGCGCCACTTAAAACTTCAAAATACTAAATTGAAGAGATAAAATGGAGAATATAATCATATGATCATAAAATATCAGTATGATAGATATAGATATCATACCAAAACATAATAAAAAGTAACTTTAAAGACTTGACATGAAAGTAGAACTTGAAAACGAGAATGGTGAAAGAACCACTTAAAAATTCGGCAGCCTAATGGCGCCACTTAAAACTTCAACAAAAATGAATTGACAAGATCAAATAGGGTCTCTCATAATATGACCATAAAATATCAGTATTATATATTTATAAATCATACCCCCAAAATAATAAAAAGGAACATGAAATAATTGACATGAAAATAGATCTTGAAAACGAGAAGGGTGAAAGAATCCCTTAAAAATTCGGCAGCCTAACGACGCCACTTAAAACTTCAAAATACTGAATTGAAGAGATCAAATGGGGTATCTCATCATATGATCATAAAATATCATTATGATAGATATAGATATAATAACCCAACATAATAAAAAGGAACTTGAAAGGCTTTACATGAAAATAGATCTTGAAAAATGAGAAGGGAGAAAGAATCCGTTACAAAAAATTCAGCAGCCTAATGACGCCACTTAAAACTTCATAAAATAAAATAATGAGAGTAAGAGGAGATTTATCATTATATGAAAATGAAAAGGGCATTAATAGGAATATAAAATAACATCCTTTAACATAAGAACATGGAGCATAAAAGAAATGACATAAAAGAGATTACTTGAAAAGAAAGAGAGAGGTCAGATCCCATACCTTAAAACGTAACTCTTAAAAATCAAAGGTTGGGACCTTGAGGGCTTGGGGTAACCTTGGTAGGACTCCTTGGGAGGTAATGAGACCAAATCTTTGTTTGGGGAGAGTTGGGATTCGAATGGATGAGAGGATGGCATGGTATTTATAGGGAAAGTGAGGGGACAAGGCATTAATGGCCAAGGGACAACTCATTAGTGGTTTTGGAAAAACCATGGGCTTTCCCATGGTATTTTCCCATGGTATTGGCCACTTGGGACACCTCATACCTTATATTACTATTAATAAGTCGACCATATTTATTAAATACTTAATACATCATTTAATGATGTCATTAAACACCCGTAACTTAAAAACTGTATTTTCACTATTCATCGAAAATTCAACTTTCTCAGAAAAATCCCAAAATTTCACCTTAACCGAATATCGAAGCTCTGATTTCAAAAATGAACTCCATTTTATAAAAATAATTTTCTAAATATTTTTAATTTAATTTATAAATAAATACACTATTCACCGAAAATTCATTTTTTTCAGAAAAATCCCCAAAAATTACATTAACATAATATCGATGCTCTGAGTTCAAAAATGAAATCCATTTTATAAAAATAATTTTCTAAATATTTTTAATTAAAATTTTAATTAAAAAACACTATTCACCTGAAAAAACTAATACTTGACTAATAATTTATGAAACCGTTATTTAACCATTTTATTGAATCACGTTACTTAATCAAGATGCCAAGATTATATTAATGCTTTATTTAAGTGATATTACTAATCCATTTGGTCACATTACTAATCCTAAGCATAAAATCACTATTCATAATTTACTATTCATCAAAAATTAAGTTGATCATATTAGACTCTAAATTTCTTACTGGACATAATTGTAGAAGACCATTTTTTGAAAATCATTACACATTTTTAATTATTTAAGGTTTACATAAACATTTTTTTAAAATATATTTTCTCTAAAATTCACCAAAAATATGCATATTATATTTATCCAGACATTTGAAAATTCATAAACTTCATCATAAGAAGAAATCAAAATTTTTATTTAAAACAAAAGGTTACATAAGGTAGTTACAGTCTCCTTACGTAGCCCCTTATCACACAAGCATAGGACCTAAGTGTAAGGTGTGATAAGGTGAGAG
Source organism: Viscum album (assembly GCA_963277665.1). NCBI lineage: Eukaryota > Viridiplantae > Streptophyta > Magnoliopsida > Santalales > Viscaceae > Viscum > Viscum album. The sequence continues at coordinate 1,066,004,492 of OY728162.1, forward strand.
AATCCGAGGGAGGCTCGGCCAACATCGCACGTGTAGTAATTTCTATCAGTTTGAACTTCTCATGAAGGAGATTCCATTATAGCTTCACACGATGAAGTTCGGCTTAGGTTTGGTCCAGAGCAAAGCCCAGAGGGGCTACCTCCTTCCCAAGTTCTGCTAGATGGGCTTCGATCGGTCCAAGACTACTGGGTGAGGCCATCAAATCTTCTTTCTATATTAATTAACCAAGATCACAAAAGAAAATGAAATGTTTAGTTTCCAGCGGTCATATTGACCAAGGGGCATATAACAGTCAAAACCCAACAGTATCATTTTAATTATACTCATGTTATCCAATGAAATAGTTTTGTTGAGTATAAAAATAAAATAGCACACAAAATTAGGAAACAAGATTTATTCAAAATTTCAGGTCGTTACACTATGCATTTGATGACTATATAATATTGAGCCCAGCTGTCACATTCATATCATGTACATGCATAATTTTTCCACATAGATCATTCAATATAGGATCATATTTTATCACATTTAATACCATGATTAAATATTTTGGGATACATCTATGAAATTAACCAATAAATAAAGGGTATTAACATATAGGTGAATAGCTTTGAGTGGAAATTGGGATGAGTATTCATAAAACAAATGTTTGGTATAGAAAATCTCATGATAATTTCGGCAATATAATAAGGTTACTCAAAACTTAATAGGAGGGATTAATGAGAGTGAAAGAGATCTTACATAAATTTTAAATAATATGGGTATTAAGAGAGATATATAAGTAAACAATAAAACATACAAAATGGAAATTATAATTAATAAGACAAAAAATGTCCTTGAATAAAGAGGAAAGTTAGAGGATTCCTTACCTTGAGAGGGTGTTTCCAAAAGCTTTGGAGGAGATTCTTGAGAGCTTTGGGCCACCTTGGGAGTGATCTAGAAAGGAAAAAATCAAAGTTATTTCATTACCTAAGATTTTTTAGTGAAATTAAATGGGATTTTTGGTGGGTTTATATAGAAAAATGGATGAGAGTTCTTTATTATTTTTAAACTAAGGTTTTGGACTCTATACAATAATGTATTCCTAACAACAAAACTTCTCATTCGTTTTTACCGTGGTTTCTACTTAAGTGAATTTGTTTTAATTGTTTTTCAATTTTAAGAACTTATCTCATAAAAATATTAAACTTGGTGAAGTTTAAGTGATTCATTTTCATAAAGAATTGATTTTTAACCCTTAATATATAATATTGGTTTTGTAGGATTCTTAACCTGTTTATAAAATTAATAAAATAACCTAAAAACACCTTAAATTAAAGGTCAAATATATATTTATTTTTTGATACCCTTTATTGAATATATTAAATCAATTTTGGTTCATTGTGATGTCATAATAACCATTGTATATTTATATTTTATTTAATTTTGACACAAAAAAATTGACTCTATACGAAAACTATGAAAAAATCACCATTTTCTAATTTCAACATGTTTTTTTTCAAAAATAATATTTATTTTATTCAAAAAATCTATAAGTATGATTATTTAGACTTTTAAATACAAAATCAACATTTATTATAAAATACATAGTTGTTTACATTAAAATTTTTTCAACCCTTATAAAAATTATTTTGACATTAAAAATATATATTATATTAATAATAAAATTTTAATAAAAGAAATTTATTTTAAAAATTATTGAATTCATTAAAATATATTGTATTGATTGAAACTATACTTTTCCCAAAAAACACAATCTTTGTTTCTTCATAGTAAAATATTATTTTTATCAAACTCATTATCTAATAATTTAAGAAGTAATAATAAAAAAAGAAAAATAAAACCTTTTTTTAATTAAAATAAAGTATAAAAATTAGTGTTGTTAGAGTCTTGATACATATACCTTTATTACACTAGTGAATTAACTATGGGTAAGGTGTGTGATGGTGATATTTTCTTGGGGTCGCTCGATATACATTGTTTGGGTTGTGATCTCGAAGAGCTTGAACATCTCCCATAAATAGTTTCATTCATGATTTAGGAATAGAATCTCTACTTGGGGTTGATTAAGAGTAAATTCCTATGATGTTACCTCCCTAGATTTCTCTAGTAAATGGGATTCATAGGGTAAGGTACTACTGTTTGAGTTCATCGCTTTTTTCGTCTATATCAATTAGACTTTATAAAAACCATATATATACTAATAATACAATAACTACTCAACAGATATATTATCAATGGTTATAATTCTAAATGGACTTTTAAATCTGACAAGATGTAACGTTCTGTAATAACCAAAGAAGTGCATGTGTTTTATATAACTACATTCCATAAAAATTCAATTATTCATTCATTAAGGGAATTTCATTTATAAAATTTGGGGTCATTATAGGATCTACTGGAACACAAATTTGATACTTCTATTGTTGTATAACCTTTCTAATATGGTAAGAAACAAAATATGATCTAAAAATCCATTGGTAAAGTCACAACATCCATACCTTTATAGTTAGTGAACATAGATCTTTTTGGTTCTACAAAAACTAGAGTTCTGGTGGGGAAATACTATATATATGTTTTAGTTGATGATTACACAAGATACACTTGGGTTTATTTTCTTTCACTTTTCAGATCATTATTTTTTTGTTCAAAATGATAAAAATTTACCAAATGTTACTATCCTGAGTGATCATGGTGTTTAGTTTTTATATTATGATTTAAATAAATTAATTTATAAAGGTATTACTCATAAATTTTCATCACCTATAACTCCATCGAATAATGGGGTTATTGAATGAAGGAATATAACCCTTTATGTAATTAACCAGACTTTATTTTGTAAATACTAGGTTTCTAAATAATTTTGGGAACAAAATGTAAGTATTTTTTTTCAATAATATAAATCATATTTTTAATCATCTAATATTTTAAAGACATTTTATGAATTGTAGAATGGTATAAAAATTAAACATAGTTACCTAAAAGTTTTTGGATATAAATTATTCATCTTGAATACTAAGTATAATATTTATAAATTTGATAAAAAAGATAACAAAGGTTTATTCCTTGGGTTCTCCACTAATAATAATGTCTACTATTTCTTAATAAGAATAAAAATACCATTGAAGGAAAAGTACATTTCAAGTTTTATGTGATTTATCCTTATTTAAAATATAAACATCCAAAATATTTCCATCGCGATTGTATTTTCAAAACCCCATCTGTTTCATTCCCAGAAGTTGAATCTAATACATTAGAATTTAACATTCTAGATTATAAAATAACCAAATATAGAACATTGGAAGTGAGTTATACAAAAGATAACAATTTGATATATTAAGATTAAAATTTCATTATACAAATGAATTATTTAATCCTAATAAATCATCATAGTGATAATATAATTATTGATGTAGATCAACCTATTAGAAATCAAAGTTCCTTAAGAAATAAATGTGAAAATATTTCATTCCAATCCCAATTCAAACCTAAAATAGTAGATAATTTTATAGATAATGAGAATTGGATACTAAATATAGAAGAATATATTAACAGTTTTTAATAAAAAAAGTTTTGGATCTTGGATTAATGATCGAAGGATCTTCCAATTATATAAGTAAAATGTTACTTTCATATTAAGTGCGATGAAAATGAAATTATAGTATAGAATAGGGTGAGATTGGTTTTTAAGGTTTATAACTAGGAAGATAACCTATATTATAGGGAAACGTTTTCTATAGTAGATCATCTCAAATCCATCTATATACATATTAGATTAATAATTTACATTAAATTTATATTATATCAAATAGATTGTAACACCCCATGATATTACGGTATATCTCTTTTAAAATTTATCTTGTTCGATAATTTACATTACATAAAACACCGAGCCTAAACAAATGATTAAATATAATTATTTAATTGTGATAGTTATCACCTAGATATTGGAATAGAGGGAATGAAAGAGATTATAAAAATAGATATTACACATATTTATAAATTAATCCATTGGTTACCAATTAATTACCAAAGAAAACCAATTTAACATAAGGGACATGTTTTTATAAAAACTATTTTTATGCCCATAATGACATTTTATATTAATAAATTAAATTAATCATTATTATTGAAATATATTAATGAAATTTACATATTAAATAAGATATTTTTACATTCATCCAGAATATTTTTTAGTGTCAAAAGATAAGAATAAAACCAATTTTATACATAAAAGGCTTATTTATCTAACCACAGTTTTACCACCTTTTAGTGGAGAATTTTTTTTAAATAATACATTTTAAACTTTTAAAAATTATATATGAAAAAATAAAAATTATTATTGAATCATAATATCAAAAATTACTTTGGTTATATTTTTGGTATTTTTTTGATAAGTTTTACTTTAGATGAATAGTAATGTAATTGTTGTATATAAACTCTAGGAATAGTAATATGGACATTATAACAATAACATCACCTATGAAAGTATAAATAAAATTTATGAATATTATAAATTATAATATGATATAATTATATCATAGTATAAGAAAATAAATATTTTAAAAATCATTAATTAAATGTTAATATTTTTATAAGTCATAAATATTTAATTACAATTTTATAATTAATGATATGATTAAAAATAAAATTTATTTTCATAAAATGTATTCATAAATTAATATTTATTTTTCTTATGATTTTAATAATATTTTATGAGATCTTAGTTAATTTTTCAAAGTGTTATAAAATTAGTTACAATTTTTAAATCTGTATTTTTTGAGTAAAGAGTGATTTTAATTAAAAATTAAATTTCCCTTATTAAGAAAATTATTTTCATAAAATTTAGTTAATTTTATAATTCTACACTTTGAAAAATAGTTAGAGTTAATTTTTGGGATTTTTCTAAAATACTTTAATTTTTTGTGAGTAGTAAAATACGGTAATTTATGGTATAAATACATTATAAGTTAAATAAACTATTCCTTGATTAATGAATGTTGTAAGCACCATAATCTAGAACTTCCCTTAATTATATTAATATATTTTATGATAATTACCAAACTATTTATAGTCTTAAGGCAAAATAATAAACAAATGAATAAAATAATAAAAAATTTCGGCCCTCTCATCCACTATAAATACCACCCTCACCAACTATTCTCCTCATAACATCCAATCCTTGATCCTTGACTAAATTATACCAATTACTCTTCCCAAACACCTCCCCCACGTCGAATATCTCTTGGTCTCACAAAAATACCAAAACCAATCCACTTAAGGAGGTTCTTATGGAGGAGAATCCAAGAGGTAAGAATCCCTTTTCTTTTCTTTTATTTTCTTTTTAGTTTCTTTTATTTTATTATTTTTACATCACCTCCCCTATAAAAAGATGAATGGTAACTCCATTATCATTTATATAGTGAAATTATATCCTGTTAATGGAATACCCATCATCAAACTCTTTTCTACCTCTCTTTTATTCAATAAAATAAAACATCTCCCGTGATGTGTTAATTTACCGACATCTTGGATGATGCATTATCATTTTCCCTTAACACGTTAAAGGATGGTCATAAAACCATAATTATGGTTAAACTATATTTTATTTTACACATTATAAGTTATTAATTATTATGTAACTAGTATATATACATGATATTAATTAATAAGACAAAACTATTTCATGACGATGGAGAAACAACCAAAACAACCAAAATGATCTAAATGATTATCATTAATGTTCTATATAATGTGAAATGCCTGGATCGGTTGTGATCACTGAGAGGGGAGGGGTGAATCAGTGATAACTTTTTCTTTTTATGAATTGTTCCCCTTGGATTATCAATTCAACCTCTGCAGCTGGTTAAAGCCTAGATCTACTCTTTTAGTGGTGCAGTAATTATGAGAGCACAGAACACAGAGATTTACAAGGTTCGGTACAAAGACCTACTCCTTGCCGTGTTGGTTACACCCCCCAACACGGATTCTTCACTATGCCAAAAGATGATTACACAGTAATTGGTTACCCCCCCCCCAATTACAAGTTGGTTAAACCCCCCAACTCCACAGCATCATCTTCATCATGGCTTCACTTCACTTCTTCAAAGGTGTTGTTCAAAACTTCAAGTAGCTTCAACAGTCTTCAAAAGATCTCGTTGGTCTTGCTCACAAAAACCCAATCACTTAGAATGATCAGTTCTTTTGTATTCACACACATAAGTGTGTACTCCTCAAAGTTGATCTTCTTCACATGTGCACACACTTGACTTGTCCTTCTTCTTCAATTTATAAACACACAAAGTGTGGTCTTCCTTTTGCACCCAAAGCACAAAGGTCCTCGGCCTTCTCCTCTTTGTGCACACACTCTACCCGTATACTCCTCTTCACTTGGCACACAAACACAAAGGCCTCGGCTTCTTGTTCACTTGTCTTGCACACACACTTGGTTGCGGCCTTCAATTGCACACACCCGAACACCAATCAAATGCAAGGTGCAAGGTGCGGCCTCCTCCTCAACACTGCCGCGCAAGGCTCAAGCCACAAGGGCCGCGCAAGCCACGGGTGCAAGCAGTTCAAGGCGCGCAAGGCCTCGGGTGGCCACTGCTGCGCAAGTGCTTACCGCGCAGGGGGTCGCGGTGCACAGAGGTGGCGCACAAGTTCGTGCTGCCCAACCCTCTCTTCTTGTCGCGCAAAGAGGTTGCGCGCAAGGAACTTCAGCCGCGCAAGATACTTGCTCGGGGCTTCAAATCTTCGCGAGGCAGAGAAGGACTCTCACGAGACTTCAAATATTCAAAGGATCAGCAGCAAATCCAGAGGTCTCGGCCTCTCTTTATATAGGCAGAGGAATCCTCAAAACATCCGCGGGATATAAATCTTGATCCACCGAGATTTTCGGTTCTTTGAAAACTTCAAACGCGGGCCGAGAATCTCGTTCTTTCTCTCTGCACAACGCGGAATTCTTCTCCTTCTCCTTTATCCACGTGCATGCATTTTAAAACGCATGCAAGCCTCTGTTTAATCCATCCCATGCAAAACATGAACACCGTGTGGCCTCGGCACTTCGTTTTCCTCGGCTTTCATCAAATTTTCTCATTTGTCGCATGCAAGTCTATTTTTGTGCATGGTTGTGTTCAGTGTGGCCAGACGAGCAGAATGGAGGTCTCGGTTTCGAAAATGGTGGCCGGGAACTCGAAATAGGTCGTCGGGAAGGCGACTGGTTCAGCGGGGCTCGCGGGTGGCTTTGGCTTGAGCTCGAGGTTGAGGACGAAGCTGGGGCCGTCGGATCAGATCTTCAACGGTCTGGATTAGATCGCGACGCTGCGGATCAGATGTGCGGCGCAGATCAAGCGCGCGATGAGACGGACGGCGGAGATTTGCTCCCGGGATTTTTTGCGCGTCCCACATCGAAACGGCGGCCTGTTTTTCCACGCTTTATCACCTAAGCGCTGGGGGAAAGCGCTCAGTTGAATCCTCTCCCCCCACGGTGCCGCCCCGCACCGTGTTCTCCCTGCGGGCGCGCTCTGCGCCCACTCTATGCTCCCTGCGGGCGCGCTCTAGCGCCCACTATGCACCTCGGGTGCGCCACTGGCGCCCACTATGCACACTGCGCTCCTCCGGGCGTGCCCCTGGCGCCCACTCGATTGTCTTGGGTGCGCCCCTGCCTCAAGGGATGCTGCCTTGGCCTGAGGGTTCCCCATGGGCGTGGTGACCTTGAGTCCCACATGTGCCTTGGGTGATGACCCTCGGCTGGCCTCCTTGGTGGCCTATTTTTTGCAACAAAAACACTAAGTCCTTTGTTAAACAAAGTGACCAAGTGTAACATGCCAAGTGCCACATCTTCATCTTCTTATCCATCCTCCCTTATTCATATCTTCTCTTCTTCTTAAGAATTCCTCCAATTCTTCCTCAAAATTTAATCTTCACTTAGGAGTGAAATTCAAAAGGTTCATCTTCATCAACCGAGCTCCTTAGTCAAATAGATTCTTCAATGTTCTTCATTGATCCAATCAGAGATCAAATTGGTTCTTCTTCAAATGCACATGCACTAAGTGATAGTGCATGGACTTCATTAATGCACATCATCCACTTAATAGTTGTGGATGGAACTCCTTTCAACTCCTCATGCATTGTGAAGACAATGCATGGTCTTCTAATCATGTTGTGACTTTGTATCATCTTGATACAAGTTCTTAGAACTTAAAGATCAGTTCAGCAATCGTCAGATTTAATGCTTCTGTAATCATCAATCTTCAAGATGTACTTCATCAGATGGCACACCATGACAAGTTATTGACAACAAATGCAATTACTTCACTTGGGCACAACAATCTCCCCCTTTGTATTTGGTTGTCAATACTCCGAAGCACACTGATAGAATGTCGTGTGCCTTGTGCCTGATGATTTCTCCCCCTTATTGGCCAACAAATGCAAAGGGATGAATGAAAGCCATACTCATAGTATAGAGCTTCTGGAACCTGCACATCTTCAACTACCAATGCTCCCCCTCAGGGGATGCACTCATCTCCTTCAATTCCCTGCATGTAAGTACAAGAATACAAAAAAATTAGGGAATAAGGAGGGACCTTCTTCTTCCTCAAGTGAGAGTAGAAGGCTGAACATGAAGTTTCAGCCTCAATTCAAAAAATCTTTCCGTAGGCATAGCTTTGGTGAAAATATCTGCCACCTGATCTTGAGTAGGAATGTAGTCTAGCTTGATGTCTCCACTGGCGACCCTTTCTTTGATGAAATGATATTTTATATCAATGTGCTTGGATCTGGAGTGTTGGATAGGATTCTTAGACAACCCAATTGCACTTTGATTATCACATAAGATCCTCAATGGTTTTTCAGCTTTAATCCTCAAATCTGATAGCTGCACCTGCATCCAAATCATTTGAGTACATGCATGTGTAGCGGCCACATACTCTGCTTCAGCTGTGCTCAATGTTACAAAATTTTGTTTCTTGTTGTACCAGCTAACACATCCTTCTCCCAGAAAGAAGGTTCCACCAGATGTGGATCTTCTATCAGTGCAATCACCAGCCCAATCAGCATCTGTGAATCCCAACAACTGTATGTTTGCACTGTGTTTGTATAAGAGTCCATAGTTGAGGGTTCCTTTAACATATCTCAGGATTCTTTTGGCTGCAGTTAAATGAGATTCTTTTGGGTCACTTTGGAATCTGGCACACAAAGTCACTGCATATGCTATATCTGGCCTTGAAGCCGTGAGATAAAGTAGACTGCCAATAATTCTTCTGAACTCTTTCTGATCAACATTGTTGCCTTCTTCATCCTTGCATAGCTTGGTTCTGACAGAAATGGGTGTGGAGACTTCCTTTGAACTTTCCATTCCAAACCTTTTCACTAAGTCCCTTGCGTACTTTTCTTGTGAAAGAAATATGGAGTTTTGTCTTTGTTCCACCTGAAATCCTAGAAAATATGTCATTTGACCAAGCATCGACATTTCAAAAGTTCTTTTCATCTGCTCAGCAAATTCTTCACATAGTCCTTCCTTGTTACCAGCAAAAATGATATCATCCACATAGATAATGACTATGAGGGTACCATTGGCCATTTCTCTGACATAGAGGTTACTGTCAACTGTTCCTTTGACAAATTTCATGTTTTTAAGACAACCATCCAATTTTGAGTACCAGGCTCTAGGGGCCTGCTTCAATCCATACAAGGCTTTTCTCAATCTGCACACCATACTGCCATCTTTGTCTAGCAAAAATCCCTCTGGTTGTTCAATATACACCTCTTCTTCAAGATCTCCATTCAGAAATGCAGATTTCACATCCATCTGATAGACCTTGTACTGCTTGTGTGCTGCAACTGCTAAGAACATTCTGATAGTTTCCAGTCTTGCAACTGGTGCAAAGGTTTCCTCAAAGTCGATTCCTTCCATTTGTGAATATCCTTTGCATACAAGTCTGGCCTTGTTTCTGGAAACTTCTCCCTTTTCATTGAGTTTGTTTCTAAACACCCACTTTGTCCCAATAACATTTTTATTTTTGGGCCTTGGCACAAGATCCCAGGTGGAGTTCTTTTCAATTTGATTGAGTTCCTCATGCATAGCTTGTATCCATTCCTCATGTACAACTTCTTCAGCCACTGTGTGAGGTTCAACTTGAGAAACCAGTGCAGTCTGATCTTCCAATCTCAATCTTCTTCTAGTTCTTACTGAGGACTGTAGGTCTCCAAGGACATTTTCTGTGTCAACATGCTTCTTCAATTTGTTGTATCTTCTTCTTCCATTTTCATTACCTTCATCTTCATCACTGGTATATTCAGAGTTGATTTCACCAGCAGTTGGTGTTGGCTCAGGTAATTCGGCATTCTTCTGTTCCAAGGCTGTGTCATTCTTTGAGTCATCATCATCCACAGTGTATGGTTTGGTGTTGTTTTCAATTATTATGACATCACTGCAGTCAATCATTTTATTCAACCTCTTATTCCAGCATTTGTATCCTTTTCCATTAGGTAGGTAACCCATAAAGATTCCTTCTTCAGCTTTTTCGTCAAACTTTCCCAGATTGATGTTTTTAATCTTGATGATGCAGGGACTGCCAAAGACTTTGAAATATTTAACAGTTGGTTTTCTGTTAAACCACATTTCATAGGCTGTCGTTTGTGTTTCTGGTCTCAGGAGACATCTGTTCTGTATGTGTATAGCAGTGCATACTGCTTCTCTCCAGAAAAACTTAGAGATATCATGCTCAGCTAACATAGTCCTCCCCATTTCAACTATGCTTCGATTCTTTCGTTCAGCCACTCCATTCTGTTGTGGAGTATATGGTGTACTATATTGATGTTTGATTCCATGCTTGACCAGATAGCTTTCAAAGACATCACCGGTATATTCTTTTCCGTTGTCTGATCTTACTTTCTTGATGCAGAGCTCTAGTTCCTTCTCAGCCTGCCTTCTGAAAGTCTTGAACATCGTGATTGCCTCTGACTTGTGTTTCATGAACATGAAATTGGTCATCCGAGTGTAATCATCAATGAAGGTTATAAAATAGAAATCTCATCTTGTAGACTTATGTCTCATCGGTCCACATATGTCTGTATGGATGAGTTCAAGAGGCCTAGTAGTCATGATATCAACTCCTTTGTGTGACCTATGGGTCAGTTTTCCCATCTGACATGTGTCACAGACTTCATCTCTTTCTCTCTTTAAATTGGGTAGATCTCGTACAACATTGTACTTCAGAAGTTTACTCATACTCCTTTGGCCAAGATGGCCAAGTATTCTATGCCAGAGGTTGTTTTCATCTTTAGAGCTAAGAAAACAAGAATTGATGGGATCACCAATTTGAAATAGATTTCCAGTGGTTCTTCTTCCTTGAGTGATGATTTTTCCATCCTTTGAGCTCTTGATGATGCATGAGTCCTTCTGGAACAACACCTCATGTCCATCATCACATAATTGACTTACACTGAGTAGGTTGTGCTTTAATCCTTCAACAAACAACACATCATTGGATTTAAGATTTGTTGTTGCAATCATAGCCTTTCCAACTCCCTTGATTTTCAGAGAACGATCATTTCCAAACACCACGGTTCCTCCCTCATGACTTTCAATGTTGCTTAGAATTTTTGTATCACCAGTCATGTGGGATGAGCATCCACTATCAAGAATCCATGACTTGGTTTTACTGCTGGCTTTTAGAGCCACTTCAGCAAAGCATGTGATTTCATCATTGGTTTCTTGAATGCCTTTCCCTTTCATGTCTTTGACTTTTTGTTCAGGAAGAGTTGTCATACATTTATCAGCTCTATGACCTTGTTGGTCACATCTTCCACAAGCTTTACTCAGGCAGTCAAATGTGTTCTGAGTTGGTGGTTTTGATGCTTTCTGCAAAACACTCTGAGTTTCAGGATGTCTCCCCCTTGACTCATGCCTCATGTTTGGACGAGACATGTTATACCAGCATGCATAGGCCTTATGTCCAAACACACCACAACACCAGCAGTAGCCTCTGAACCTTGACCTTCTTTGTTGATAAGAGTCATGTTGTAATTTTCTGTCCAAGATTTGAGTAGTCCTTCCTAAGGATTTCCTTTCTTCCATTGAAGATGATTTTACACAGGTTGGTTCATGCCATGTTTGTCTCAATTTTATCTTTGAACCTGCATTGTTAGGAATAACAGATGTATTTAGAGATTTACTTAGTGGTAAATTGACCTGCCTCTGAGCACCAGCATAAGATGATTCTGCCTTGACCTCAACAGCCTTGTTGAAGTCTTCTCTCATCTTTGTCAAGCTATTCTGTGCTTCAATCCACTTGGAATGTGTCACTGATTGCTCTTCTTCTTTGAGGTGAAGTTTCTCCTCAAGATCTTTTGCTATCTTGTCCAGCTCAGCTACCTTCAGTTTATGTCTCTTGATTTCTTCAATGTACATTGTCTCTTTCTTCATACATTCTTCCAACTCCTCAGTCATTCTTTTAGTTTCCTTTTGTAACAATTTCTTCTCTTTCTTGAGTTTAATGTTTTTCTCAAGGCAAGCCTCTAATTCATCTTTCAATATGTATTCAAGCTCTGTTCATTCACTTTCATCATCTTCACTGCTGCAGGTATCAAACCCTTTTTCCACATGAGCCATAAAATTCGTTTCTTCTTCTGATTGACTGGCTGAAGTAGAGTCTGATTCTTCCTCTTTTCTTACATAGCTTCTTCTTTCACCTGGAACGAACCTTTTCTTTCTTACACCTGATTTGTTTCCTTCTCTTGGGTATCTACTCCATTTCTTCTTTTGTGACTTCTCATCTTCAACTTCTGGAGCACTATATCTCTTCTTGGGGCAGTTTACAGCAAAGTGTCCGATGTTATTGCAATTGAAACATCTTGATGGTGATTTCCCTTTTCCCCTGAATTTAGTTTTTCCAAACCTTTTAGAAAAAAGAGAAATAATCGTGTTGAGATCTTCATCCTTTTCTTCATTGTCAGTATCACTTGATTCTAGGACTTCGTCATCTTTTATCTTGAGTTGTCTCATGGCCTCAAAAGCCATCTCATCCTTGATCTTCTTCTTGAATACTGGGATCTTCCTCATTTCATATGCAATGAGAATGTTGTGTAGTTCATCAAGAGAGAGATCATCTCTATCTTCTAATGCTGAGACTTTGGGGTCAAACCTGTCAGGAAAATTTCTCATTAGCTTTTTAACAATAGTGGAGTCCTCCAACTTTTCTCCAAAGCCCCGAATGTTACTGACAATTTCATTGACTCTTGTGAAATAATCATCAATATTTTCTTCTTCTCCCATCTTGACATCTTCAAACTTGCTTCTCCAAATCTGTAATTTGGCTTCCTTGACTTTCATGTTTCCTTCATAACTACTTTCCAATTTGTCCCAAATTTCTTTAGCATTCTTGAGTCCCATGACTTTTGTGTATACCTTTTCTGAGAGTGACATAAGAATGGAATTTTGAGCTTTACCATCAACTTCCATATTTCTTTTCTCATCGAGTGTCATAGCAGCTTCATTAGCAAGAGGAGGGAATCCAAATAAGGCTGCATTTCTAACTTCAAGGCCGAGAGATAGAAGGTAGGGTAACATCCGATTCTTCCAGCTGTGGTAATTCTTTCCATCGAATGTAGGAACACCCCTGCTATTAACAGAATTCAGATTGTCCATCTTCTCAGAAGTAGATCCTTACAGAGGAAACCTCCCTCTGATACCACTTGAAATGCCTGGATCGGTTGTGATCTCTGAGAGGGGAGGGGTGAATCAGTGATAACTTTTTCTTTTTATGAATTGTTCCCCTTGGATTATCAATTCAACCTCTGCAGCTGGTTAAAGCCTAGATCTACTCTTTTATTGGTGCAGTAATTATGAGAGCACAGAACACAGAGATTTACAAGGTTCGGTACAAAGACCTACTCCTTGCCGTGTTGGTTACACCCCCCAACACGGATTCTTCACTATGCCAAAAGATGATTACACAGTAATTGGTTACCCCCCCCCAATTACAAGTTGGTTAAACCCCCCAAATCCACAGCATCATCTTCATCATGGCTTCACTTCACTTCTTCAAAGGTGTTGTTCAAAACTTCAAGTAGCTTCAACAGTCTTCAAAAGATCTCGTTGGTCTTGCTCACAAAAACCCAATCACTTAGAATGATCAGTTCTTTTGTATTCACACACATAAGTGTGTACTCCTCAAAGTTGATCTTCTTCACATGTGCACACACTTGACTTGTCCTTCTTCTTCAATTTATAAACACACAAAGTGTGGTCTTCCTTTTGCACCCAAAGCACAAAGGTCCTCAGCCTTCTCCTCTTTGTGCACACACTCTACCCGTATACTCCTCTTCACTTGGCACACAAACACAAAGGCATCGGCTTCTTGTTCACTTGTCTTGCACACACACTTGGTTGCGGCCTTCAATTGCACACACCCGAACACCAATCAAATGCAAGGTGCAAGGTGCGGCCTCCTCCTCAACACTGCCGCGCAAGGCTCAAGCCACAAGGGCCGCGCAAGCCACGGGTGCAAGCAGTTCAAGGCGCGCAAGGCCTCGGGTGGCCACTGCTGCGCAAGTGCTTACCGCGCAGGGGGCCGCGGTGCACAGAGGTGGCGCACAAGTTCGTGCTGCCCAAACCTCTCTTCTTGTCGCGCAAAGAGGTTGCGCGCAAGGAACTTCAGCCGCGCAAGATAATTGCTCGGGGCTTCAAATCTTCGCGAGGCAGAGAAGGACTCTCACGAGACTTCAAATATTCAAAGGATCAGCAGCAAATCCAGAGGTCTCGGCCTCTCTTTATATAGGCAGAGGAATCCTCAAAACATCCGCGGGATATAAATCTTGATCCACCGAGATTTTCGGTTCTTTGAAAACTTCAAACGCGGGCCGAGAATCTCGTTCTTTCTCTCTGCACAACGCGGACTTCTTCTCCTTCTCCTTTATCCACGTGCATTCATTTTAAAACGCATGCAAGCCTCTGTTTAATCCATCCCATGCAAAACATGAACACCGTGTGGCCTCGGCACTTCGTTTTCCTCGGCTTTCATCAAATTTTCTCATTTGTCGCATGCAAGTATATTTTTGTGCATGGTTGTGTTCAGTGTGGCCAGACGAGCAGAATGGAGGTCTCGGTTTCGAAAATGGTGGCCGGGAACTCGAAATAGGTCGTCGGGAAGGCGACTGGTTCAGCGGGGCTCGCGGGTGGCTTTGGCTTGAGCTCGAGGTTGAGGACGAAGCTGGGGCCATCGGATCAGATCTTCAACGGTCTGGATTAGATCGCGACGCTGCGGATCAGATGTGCGGCGCAGATCAAGCGCGCGATGAGACGGACGGCGGAGATTTGCTCCCGGGATTTTTTGCGCGTCCCACATCGAAACGGCGGCCTATTTTTCCACGCTTTATCACCTAAGCGCTGGGGGAAAGCGCTCAGTTGAATCCTCTCCCCCCACGGTGCCGCCCCGCACCGTGTTCTCCCTGCGGGCGCGCTCTGCGCCCACTCTATGCTCCCTGCGGGCGCGCTCTAGCGCCCACTATGCACCTCGGGTGCGCCACTGGCGCCCACTATGCACACTGCGCTCCTCCGGGCGTGCCCCTGGCGCCCACTCGATTGTCTTGGGTGCGCCCCTGCCTCAAGGGATGCTGCCTTGGCCTGAGGGTTCCCCATGGGCGTGGTGACCTTGAGTCCCACATGTGCCTTGGGTGATGACCCTCGGCTGGCCTCCTTGGTGGCCTATT
Source organism: Viscum album (assembly GCA_963277665.1). Classification (NCBI taxonomy): domain Eukaryota; kingdom Viridiplantae; phylum Streptophyta; class Magnoliopsida; order Santalales; family Viscaceae; genus Viscum; species Viscum album. The sequence continues at coordinate 1,066,020,203 of OY728162.1, forward strand.
TTTTGCAACAAAAACACTAAGTCCTTTGTTAAACAAAGTGACCAAGTGTAACATGCCAAGTGCCACATCTTCATCTTCTTATCCATCCTCCCTTATTCATATCTTCTCTTCTTCTTAAGAATTCCTCCAATTCTTCCTCAAAATTTAATCTTCACTTAGGAGTGAAATTCAAAAGGTTCATCTTCATCAACCGAGCTCCTTAGTCAAATAGATTCTTCAACGTTCTTCATTGATCCAATCAGAGATCAAATTGGTTCTTCTTCAAATGCACATGCACTAAGTGATAGTTCATGGACTTCATTAATGCACATCATCCACTTAGTAGTTGTGGATGGAACTCCTTTCAACTCCTCATGCATTGTGAAGACAATGCATGGTCTTCTAATCATGTTGTGACTTTGTATCATCTTGATACAAGTTCTTAGAACTTAAAGATCAGTTCAGCAATCGTCAGATTTAATGCTTCTGTAATCATCAATCTTCAAGATGTACTTCATCAGATGGCACACCATGACAAGTTATTGACAACAAATGCAATTACTTCACTTGGGCACAACATAATGAATCATCTTTATATCTAGAAAAATAATAATATATAAGAAAATTAAATATTTTTATTTTCATTAATAACATAAAGTTCTAATTTTGGAGAATTTACAACCAGAAAAAAGGATTATTTCCACGGTTCAAAAATGTGGCAATAGGCCCCAAAACCATGGATGTAGGCTATGTCCACGGTTTTGGTCAACTGTGGTCGCTATCACCATGGAGGTAGGTCCCAAACTATTACCACAGTTTTGAAAAATATCGAAATAGGCCTCAAAATTCTCCACCGTAGCAGTTGACCTATAGCCACGGTTTAAACCGTGGCTATAGGAAGCTATTTCCACAGTTTTAACCGTGGCTATAGCCTTGGAAAACCATGGCAATGGCCAAAATAAAAAATACGACCGCGGAGTTTCGATCCCTGCACCTCCCATTTTCCAACCTGTGACACTTACCACTACATTTCTGAACTCTTCACAAATATATGTATATATTTTGATATATATAATAATAAAAATTGTGCCAATATCCACAAAACCGTGGCAGTAGGTCTTCCCGCCAAAAATTTGGCGAGAAATATTTTTCCCGCGGAAGCGAGGGAACTCTATAGCCACGGTTTTGAAAAAACATGTCTATAGGTCTTTGGAAAAATTGACCTAAAGCCACGGTTTTCAAATTTGGGGATATAAGACTTATAACAGTGGCTATAGCTATGAGAAATAGCCACGGTTGTGAAAACTGTGGCTATAGGCCAGAAAAAACAGTCCTATAGTCACATTTTTAAAACTGGGGTTATAGGTATGTGGAATTAGATTAATTTTCTAATAGTGATTATACCCAATTTACATAAACATTATTACTTATAAACCGGTAAACCGGTCATGAAAACCAAGAAAACGAATCCTCTTAAACAATGAACATAAACTATATAACCCATCAAAAATTACATAAATGAACTTAGTAAATATATAATTAATCCAATTAATGTATAAAATTCTATGAATTAATTAAATATTGTATTTTATTTTATTATCCAATACATTAAGATCAAGTTCGAAACACTTTCAGACATAAGGTAAGGGTTTCTACCCAAACCTTCATTTTTTTCCTTCAGGTTATTCTTTCACTATATTTACCCCATTGTAATGATTATTTATTTTTTTACATATTTTATATTCTTTTTATATGTTTCAAACTCATATATCCATATGATTTCATCTTTATTTTATGGAGAAATATGTGTTTTATAAGGTTCCCTTCCCAATTCTTCCCGATAAGAAAACTTGATTAAATGGAACTTCCTGATTTCTTACCCATTTTTAAGTACCATCCCTAATATATTTTACGTCACCAATATTTTTATAGAACCAATATTTTTTCATGAACAATTATATTTGTTCTTTACTAGTTTTATACAAACAATTATGACAAATAAAAATGATTTTTCCAAACGAAATCTTTTTCGCAATGTAAAAGGGGTATTTCTCTCAAGAAATTCCTCGATAATTTTTATTAGAGTATTTTAATATATTTCAACACCTCTATTTAATTTTAGGATTTATTTATATTGATCTATTATGATTATCATCTACCAAATTTTATTAATTTTTTTTGATAATTTTGACTATGGATGTTCTATCTTGATACTATTCACCATACTACTCAAAATGGTTATTGATTATGTTTATATATTAGGGAATGATATTTACATTTAATATGTATATGTTGTTTATGTTTAAAACCATTAATATGTTTAATTAATTGGACTTAGTAAGTGATAGGTGGGTCCCTTTATATCCCTTTGATGTATCAATAGGTCTCATGAGACAAACTAGATATCGTTTTGGCTGAAGTATTACCCATTTATTAGATGCTTGGCTTGAAGCCTTGACAGTAATATATTATTGGCATAAATACTCGATGGTATGTTTATGATGTACCACATTATTAATTCCCTCATTATTAAACTAGTAATTGACAATCCATTTTATTATTCAATGATTAAAATAACCATTCTTATATTTTATTATTATATTATTTAATTTTCTTTTATTCTTCATGTTTTATGCTCAAGATTATGTTTTGATGAAATATATTTTTTGTCATTCAACACTCCTTTTTACTTATATTTATGATATATTCTTTTGTATTTCTTACCCTTACTAATCACTTAATCTCACCCCTATCTTAAGTTTTATTTTTACCCAATATGAGAATATGTATATTATGAATGACTAGCACTGATAATCTAGAAGTTTATGGGTGTTTCCAAAGGAGTTTATTATTTCTTATCAATTTCAAAAGTAAAGTCCATGTATGTAATCTGGTTTCCAAAACTGCTAAATAGATCAATCCCATGGGATGTGTGTCATGTATCTATGCCAATGTAATATAGTAAGGAACTAACTTCAGGATACTAGGGTTTGGGTCTTTACAGTTGGTATTAGAGCAAGTTTAGTAGAAATCTTGGAAACCATATTAAGATAACATAGATTAAGGAACAAAACCCTAATATGGACTTTGAGGATAAGAATAAAAGAATATTATATAATTTTAGTATGGTATAGATTATGTGGGTCTTCCTAGAAATATATCCCTTTATAGATACTACAAGTGGACATGGTTTTAGCACAAATGTACCTAAGTGTAAAAACTCTGATAAGGTGTCTTAGGCTTCACTTAGGGTAACATGATACAAAACAACATACCTCACTATGAACCTAGTTTAACACTCATGGGAAATATTCTTAGGATAATTCAAATTTAATTTTAAAATCATCATGAAGGGTTTAAAATTAAATCTTTCCCCAAAGAATCCATGTTTATGATTATGAGATTAGCTATGCATAAAAATTACAATTTATGGTAAGTTTTTTTGCTACTTTAAAATTATGTATTATGATTTATAACCTAATTTAGGGCATGCGAATGATTAGAAATGTTTCCTAGTGAAAGGAATGTAAACCATATAAATTCATGAATCACATGTAGAGATTAACCTCTTATACAAGATAATGACATTGGAATAGAAGCTACAACCGGAGCTAAGAAACTGATAACTATATTAGTACAACTAACTCAGGTTATGAACATTATCCTTACCTATATGGAGAATACTGATCCACAACATAGAGGAACAATGTTAGATTACCTCATGAGACAACATCATCCACCATTCAATGCGACTACAAACCTATATGTATATGAATAGTGGATAAGTTCAATGGAAAATATATTTATTGATTTGGGAAGTAATGAAAGGGATAAGAATGTAATGGTAGTTTATTATCTCTCAAGTGATGTAGATCAATGGTGGTTATTTATTCAAAACATGAAGTAGGATAATGATATAACAAACATAGAATGGAAGGATTTTTAGAAAATTTTCTTGGAAAAATATTTCTCTCATGAACAAAGAGCGGATATAGAGAGACAATTCTTGAATCTATGACAATAGGAGGATGATAATGTTGTTAAGTATGAATCCAACTTTACAAGGTTAAAAAGGTATGTTGTGGTTTACATATGCAGTCTAAAGAGAAATAACTATCTATTCATTGATGGTTTAATACCATTCCTCTGAAGGGAACTGGTCTCCCAAACTTTCTCATCATATAAATATATATTATCATGTACTATCAAGACAGATAAATAATTCCCCAAGTCTTATAACTTATAAAGGAATAAATAGAATAAGAGTATGATTGAGAAAAGTATGGATAAATGAAAAAAATGTAAAGAAGGATATTCCCACTTGTGATAATTGTGGATGGAAACACCCCAATACTTTCTTTAAAGGAAATGAGTTTGATTTAAGTGTGGAGAAAAATTCCACCATGTTCTGAATTTTAAGGGAAATAGATAATTCTCTAATGTCTAATGCTTCAGTTATAAGGATATGGGGCACTGTGCAAATGAATGTATCATGTTTCAAGGGAATATAGATCAGAATAAGAAAAAGGGATAAAGGTCAAGCTTATGATGTTACAATAGTTGAAGTGGAATAATTAAAGTATTTTTTATTCAAGATTTATGTTATGATATTCTAGTTATAAGAATCATGAGATATATAACGGTTGTAATATAGTACTTCTTATTTTGAATTTGGGATCATGCATTTTTTCATTAAGATTTTAAGGTGATTAAGGTATTCATAATTTTGGTATGTGACAATAAGAGATTTATTATTTGGGGAATATTTTCTTAAGTTGATTTGGAAAACATAGTGACCTCCCTTATAATTTTTTACTCATTGAATGTTAAAAGAAATTTTTTGGATGAGTCTTAAGATTAAATACCTTTGGAATGGATAAAGTTAAAATTTATAAATTAGTTTTTGTGGATAACCTATGCTAACCATATTGGTTTTAGAAAACATTTAATGGATGAAGGAATGTGTTTTGGTTCTTATAATTCATAAAATTTCTTTAGGAATAAAAATTTTATTTAATATTCATTATTTTGTTTAAGAAATAATGCAGAGATAGATCGAAGGAAACCAAAGGATGAGATTATGACATGTAAAAGAATCAAGTAATTTTATCTTCTTATCTTCTTTTGTGGATAGTAAAAGATAACCTCAACTCTAGGAAAAGGATTTTGGAACAATAATTTCATTTGATTTCTTTTATTTCTAATAAACGAATGGTCTTTTAACAAATCACAAATTTATGATTTTATAATGGTATAATTTATAACAACCATGGTTTCTATCTCCCCTCATGAAAACTTAACAGTTAAATTTCCATTCTATGTTCGTATCTTCATGAATGTTCTTGTATTTACGAATCTTAGTTTTGTGGTGACCTTCACATTTCTCTTTACCTTTTTTAAGAAGAATTTTTATTAACACTATTTTTTATATGGGTTTTACACAAAGTAATTTTAAAATATCAATCTCTTATTTTCATGTACAGTTTCAAATTATGAGGATGTAATTTATTTAAGTATGGGTGAATGTAACACCCCAAGATATTACAGTGTGATTATTTTAGAATTTATCTTCTTCGATAGTTTACATTATATAGAACACTGAGCTTAAACAAATGATTAAATATAATTATTTAATTGTGATAGGTATCACCTACCATTGGAATAGTAGGAATGAAATAGATTATGAAAATATATCTTACATATGTTTTTAAAAATAATTCATTGGTTACCAATTAATTAGAAATTAAAACCAATTAAACATAAATGATTTATTTTTATAAAAACTATTTTTATGCCCCCAATGACATTTTATATTAATAAATTAAATTAATCACTATTTATGAAAGATATTAATGAAATTTATATATTTATCAAATATTTTTACATTTATCAAAGATATGTTTTAGAGTAATAAGACAAGAATAAAACCAATTTTATACATAAAAAGGCTATATTTTTCTAAATGTAGTTTTACCACCTTTTAGTGGTGAACTTGTTTTAAATATAAATTGGTACACTTATAAATTATATATGAAAAAATAAACATTATTATTGAAATTGTAATATAAAAAATTAATTTGTTAAAATTCTTAGTATTTTTTGATAAGTTTTATTTTTCATGAATAGTAATGTGATCGTTGGATATAAAATTTATGAATGATAATATAGAAATTATAATAATAACCTCTCCTATGAAATTATAAATAAAATTTATGCATCTTAAAATGGTAATATGATATAATTATATCATAGTATAAGTAAATAAATATTTTAAAATTTATTAATTAAGTGTTGGAATTTTTGGAAGTCAGAAATATTTAATTACAATTTTATAATTAATAAAATGATTTGAAAGAAAATTTATTTTCATAAAATTTATTCAAAGATTATTATTTATTTTCTTATAATTTTAAGAAAATTTTATGACACTTAAACTATTTTTTCAAAGTGTTATAAAATTATTTATAATTTTAAAATCTATATTTTTTGAGTAAATGGTGATTTTAATTAAAAACTAATTTTCTTATATTTAGAAAATTATTTTCATAAAATTGAGTTCATTTTCAAATTCTATATGTCAAAAAATAGTTATGGTGAATTTTTGACATTTTATGGTATAAATACATTATAAGTTAAATACACTATTCCTTGATTCATGAATGATATAAGAACCAAAATCTCAAAGTTACCTTAATTATTTTAATATATTTTATGATAATTCTCAAAATATTCATAGTCTTGGGCCAAAATAATAAACAAATGAATAAAAAATTAAAAAAAGGACTCCTCTTCTCCACTATAAATACCATCCTTAGAATCCTCTTCTCCTCATTCCATCCAAGCCTTGAGCCTTGTCTAAATTATGCTAAATAGTCTTTCCAAGCCCCAACCACACATCTAGGAGCTCTTGGTATCATATAAAGACCAAAACAAATCCCCTTAAAGAGGTTCTTAAGGAGGATAATTCAAGAGGTTAAAATCCTCTTTCTTTTCTTTTGTTTTCTTTTCAATTTCAATTATTTTATTATCCTTCTCTCACCTCCCCTTTCCAAAGGGAAACGATAACTTGAGTATCATTTATATACTCGAATTATATCATGTTATTGGTAGATCCATCATCAAACTCATTTCTCACATTCTTTTATTCTATATATGAAAACATCGCATGTGATGTGTCAATTTACCGACGCCATGGATGGTGTATTTTCATTTTCCATTAACACCTTTAATGAAGGTAATAAAACCATAATTGTGGTTAAACAATATTTTATTATACATATTATATGTTATTTAGTATTCTGGAACTATTATATATACATGATATTAATTAATAAGACAAAACTATTTTGTGACAATCGAAAAAAACTGCCAAAATGATCTAAATGATTATCATTACCATTTTATATAATGAATCATCCTCATATATGAAAAAAATAATATATTAGACCATTAAATATTCTGGATGTTCATTTATAACATATAATTTCAATTATGAATAGTAATACCCATTTTACATGAATTTCATTATTTATAAACAAGCGAACCAATCATGAAAACCCAGAAAATGAATGTTCCCGACCGATGAACTTAAAATCAACAACTCATAAAATGGAAAAAAATGGAAATAATAAAACTATAATGAATAAAATTCATATTGAAAATTTTATGAATTAATTAATTAATGAATTTAATTTTATTATCCATGATATTAAGATCAAGTGTAGAACACTTTTGGGCATGTTGTAAGGAATTCTACCCAAACCTTCATTTTTTCCTTCAGGTAATTATTTCACTATTTTTACCCCCATTTAATTCTTATTTATTTTTTTACTTATTATATATTCTATTTATATGTTTCAAACTAATATATCTAGATCATTTCATCTTTCTTTTATGGTGAAATACATGTTTTACAAGGTTCCCTTCTTAATTCTTCTCGATTAGAAAACCCAATTAAAAGAAACTTTTCGATTAATTACCTATTTATAAGTATCATAAATAATCTATTTTAAAAGAAAAATATTTTTATAAAATCATAATTTCTATCCTAAAGAAAATATTTTTTTCATTACTGGTTTTATACAAACAATTAGGACAAATATAAATTATTTTTCTAAAATAACTCTTCTTTGTAGAGTAAAAGGGGCATTTCTCTCAAGAAATTCCTCGATTTTTTTATTAGATTATTTTTAGATATTTCAACAAATATATTGAATTTTATTCTTTATTTATATTTATATCTTATGATTATCATCTACCATATTTTATTAAATTTTTTTGATCATTTTAACTATGGATGTGCTATCATGATACCATTCATGATACTACTCTGAATGGTTATTGATTATGTTTTCATATTTGGGAAAGTTATTTAAATTTAATATTTATATGTTGTTTGTGTCTTACCCCACTAAAATAGGGAATTCATTTTACTTAGTAAGTGATGGGTGGGGATTGATATTTCCCCTCGATGCATCGGTAGGTTTAATTAGACAAACTAGGTATGGTTTTGGCCAAGGCCTTACCCATTTATTAGATTCTTAGAACGAAGCCTTAATAGTAATAGATTCTTGGCATAAATCCTTGATGGTATGTTTATGATTTCCCATATTAATCATTTCCTTATTATTAAACTAGTAATTTGTAGTCTATGTGATTATTCGACTAGTAGAATATTCATGGTTATGTTTTATTGTGAAATTATTTAATTAGATTTTATTCCTGCCATTTTATTCACAAGATTATATTTTAATGACATGTATTTTTTGGTTTTTCACCATTCCTTATTGCTTTTGTTTATGATATCTTATAATGTATTTCTTACCCTTACTGAGCACCTAATCTCACCCCTTTTTATGTTTTTATTTTCCCTAGGATTCAAAGATATATATTATGAATGATTGGTAGGGATAATCTAGGAGCTTATGGGTGTGTCCAAAGGATTTGTTATGTTGTTTTTTCATTTCAAGTACTAAATTAAAGTTCATGTATTTAATCTGGTTTCCAAAACTTCAAATCAAATCAATCCCTTGGGATTAGTATCTTGTATCTATGCTAATGTAATAAACTAAGACACCGGCTCCAGGATACCAGGGTTAGGGTAATTATATAGATGATAAGACTCTATTACTTAAATGATATTTTCAAGAGGAGTTTTATGTTGAATAACCTCTTGGTTTTGAAAATTTAAATTCTTTAGAATTTTTTTTAAACTTACTATTGATCTCAATGGAATTAAAATATCCTCATGGGCATGGTATAAATTAACTATTTTATTAGCTTCAAAATAACTCAAATACCAAAAGAAAAAAATCTTAATTCAATATAAGTATATAATATATTTAAATAAATATTTTCCTTTGTGAAATGATAAAAGTATTAGTACTATGATAATTACCTCTTATAAATTTTACCATAATGAATTTTAGAAACTAGTAGATGAAACAATGTCTATAGGGATTATTAGAATATTACTTTACTTAATATCTAGCCAATCAAATAGTATGATTTATGTATTGATGTGTTTTATTCTCTATGAAAATATAAAGGAAACCCATATTAAGGTAGTAAAATAGACCTTTCACTTACTTAAAGATACTCCAAAACATGTATTATTTTGTTAATAATGAACCAAGTTTAGTCATAAGAGTGATTATATTACTGAATTTAGTGGTTGTAGAATAGATCAGAAGACAAATTTTTTAACTTTTAATTAATTAAGTGAGTCTTGAATTTCATGGTCTAGCAAGAAACAATATTTAATTGAACATTCTACCATTGAATAGTAATATGTGGAAATTGAAAGTCATTGTGATCAAGTGTTTTAGAAGCATCACACACTCATAGATTTTTTTGACTTTCACTCAAAGTACGATTCATTGTGATAAAACAATCACTATCACATTATCTAAGAATTCATCACATCAATAGCGTATGAATAACATAGAAATAAGACACCACTTCCATCTATATCACACACAAAAAATGAGATATTATTCTCAAGTTTATTATGACTATAAATAATCTTCCTAACATTTTTACTAAACCCTTAAATTCTACTAGATATGAATATATCAAATAGAAGATAGGTATGATCAACCTAAAGTGTTCATAATTTATAATTATCATTTTAATACTCATTCCATCGAAAAATTCCTTGAGAAAGGGGGAGGGAATTTCTTATTTATAGCTGTGATAAATTTTTATGATGGTCTGTTACATTATCCTAATGTTCACAGTAAAAAAATTATAATATGAACTTTTAAAATTTATTGGAACTATAGACAAATGGATTTCTTTAGAACTCCTCCTGGTATAGTCATATCAATCATTGAAAACTAAAACATCATTGATTGTGATGACCTATTGATTTGGAAACCTATGGTGGATGGAATTATCAATTCTAGGCTGTATTATAGAATTGAGACGTGGGGAGATTCACACACTAGGATTGTCACATTGAATAAAAATTAGATTATGCCCTCCTAATTTTCGTTGATATAGAGGCTGTCTTTCTCAAAGCTCCATGTAGACTCTAGTATTTTATTTGTGGGTTTATCTATTCCCTAAAAATGTGTCTTATTACATCACCATAGAGAATATGTAAATCACATATTCTTATGTTTTTTCACAACCTCATGACTTTAGAAGGAGGTATTTGACATTTTTTAGGTTAATCCTCCCTATACTGATCCTATCCAAAATCATTTCCAAGAGTACTCTTGGAATTCCCTCTCTTAGAATCTCCAGAACCTACATCATGTGGAAAATATTGAAATCATTCTTGTTATTTGGAATAGTATGAACAAAAGGATTTAGGATCACACCTCCTTCATCATAAAATATTCTATTTTGAAAATAATTATGGTGATGAGGGATGCTAACTCTTTACAGCGCGATAATTATAATAAATTTTCTATGATTTTTTATTTCTAAAATATCATTACATTTAAAGTAATTATCTCCCTCATAAAGAAACTCTTAAATTTATATGAACTCCCCATTAATTGTTTATATTAAATTTAAATCGGATAGAGGATCCAGAGGAAATCTAAGTTATGTAGGCTTTGTTCGAATGGCCCAAAGGCCTTCTTTTTTTATTTTATTATGGATAATCCCCCTTTTAAAGGTTGAAGGGGAACCCTTACATAAATCGTAGGCCCAAGGAACAATGCCCGATTATTCAATCTGTCAGAACCTGTAATATTCAATACTCTTAGAAGATGACTGCCTATTGGATCAAATGTTTGGATGCTCTCTCCTTAATGGAATACTTTATTACACATTCCTTTCATATATCTAAATATCGTTATTATGACCTTGAAAATAAATTGGTGAGTTGTAATGGTCCCATTTTATCCAATACCCTCCCCGAGTAGTTAATTCTTATTTTGCAAAGAGTTATGTGTAAAATTACATCCTTCTAAATGGTGTAGATTTTCTTCTTTCTAAAAAAATATTCTTATCCTTTGGATAAAAAATTAATGCTTATAATTGAGTTTTATTAATAAATAACTTATGAATTGTATTATTTACTAAATGTATTATTCTAATGTTAGTACACCCACTTTTTAATAAGTGTCATATGCTGATATAATTTAATAAATCATATGATCTAATGAACTTAAATATTATTTTACATTTTTTTGATGTTTTCCAGGAACTAACTTCTACAAAGTTACTTTTTAATATCTAATATATACATGTATCATATCATTTCCTTTTAGTCTTAAACATTTTTCTATACTAGGATACTCTATATTTTATTTTATAATCTACACCAATACACTATGAGAATTTGATATATATTAACCCTTAAAATGAATATTTTTTTATCATTACATTAATATTTTCTTATTTCTAAAGAAGATAAGATCATTTGTTATGAGCATTCTTTCAAACTATCTTCATCAAAATATGATCATCTATAGGCATTATAAGATAACTTTTGGAAAATTTAACCTTTAAATTATTGTATTTTGTTGATTTTTATTAATGAACTCGCCTTATATTCAATTATTCTATGAGGATACAACTTTTAATGGAAATTATATATTTATTTTATTTACAAGAATTTTTTACATCAAATTACATATTTTTTCAAAATTATTTTTCTTTATTTTTTTACTATAAACAAGTGTGGGAAATCAGAGAAGTTTATATGAATGGTAATTTTTCCTTTCTTTTAATTGGGGGAGGGGATTATATCAAGGGGATAATTTTTTAAAGGATAGATTTTTAATATTTATTTCTTATTTATAACCTTGTGTGTCTATAAAAGGAGAAATTTTTTAGTTTTCTTAGATTTTATATAAATTGGAGTTTCTTATCACATTAAAGGATGTTTTTTATTTTAAAATTTATGTTAGAATTATATTTTCATTTATATATTGTGATTTTCAAATATAGAGGATTATTGGGGACATTTTTGTGATAATAGACTTCCTTATTATACTTAGTTTTTAAAAAATTACAATACACATAATTAATGTTTAAATTTAACTTGAATTTCATTATTTCATTTTTTTTATCCTAAGTATTTTGTTTGAATATTTTATTATTTAGTCACATGTTAAATTAAGTTGATATAATTATTAAACCTATCAAAACATGTGAAGCACTGTGATTGTGTTATTATTAGATGATATAGTTATATTTTACATCTATAAGAATATTAGTTGTTGCATCCAATGTATTTAAAACCATACCCAATGGTCTCAGAATAATGTTATTATATTCTTTAAAATGGATTTTATAATTAAACCTAGGGATTCAAGTAATGTAAGGAGTTAAACTATGATAATATTTCTTGTGGTTGTTTTAATTTTTTTATCATCTCGATTATTTTAATTCTTCTTTCTATATTTTTTATTTTGGTGTTTTTTTCTAAGATAGAAAAATGGGATATAATTTATTTAAAAACACTTAAATCCCCTTGAAATTTTCTTTGTCTAATTTTGTGGGATCAAGAAGTTTTTGGGATTGTAACCTGAATTGTTTCTAATTGGAGATATCAACAGGATTCTGGGTATGGTATCTACATTGTACGGACTATCATGTCTGAAGAAATCCTATTATGGACGTAATATCGATCCTAGAGATTGTGTAGCAGACCAAGGATATGGATTCATCATACCTTCTGACAGGTCTATAGTCAAAGCAATTCTTGGTTTGGAACTTGGTACCTTCTGGAAGTTTTATAGTCGAAAAAGTTTCTTTTGGACTTTGATAACTTGGATTAGGTTATTGAACCACCTACCATTTTGGTTTAAAATAAATTAATTCATTTTATTTTAATTTTTGTTGTAAAAATATCCTTTATGGTTTCTAGATTTTAATCTAAAACATTGGGAATTATTTCTATTTTTCATTATTATTTTATTTTTCACTATGTTATTACTTTTATCAGACAATGCTTATGTTTAGATGGTTCTATTTTCATTGTAATTATACAAATTGTATGTTTTTTAATTATACTCTAAAATATTATTGAAATATGTATTGTATGATCAACTAAAATATAGAGTGGGATAAAAAAATATAAGTTTGTTTTTTTACTACAATCTATATTGCCCCTCTAGTAGTGTTATATCTACTACCTTTTTTGGGAAAACACAAAGAGTTTCAATTCTTTCTTCTATATACTCTCCCTTCTTAGAATTCTATTTTATCTCTCATCTTTAAATTTAGTTCATTATAACATCTCTCTCCATTTTTATAATGGAAAACACCATTATTTTTAGAGATAGATTACTCCATAATACCAGATTTTTAAAACTTCCTTTTCTCTATTCAAAGTGATATTATCCATTTTCCCTTATTAAATTTCTTTTAATTTCCTTGAGTATGATGGGAAAATCTATCCAAAAACCTCCTTCAAATACAAGTTAAAATATCTTAGTGAATTATTATATTTTCCTTCTGAAAGATAAGATATTCAAAAAAATGGAAACCTATTGACTCATCTTCTTTATGGTGTGTGTACGAACACCATGGTGTGATTCAGGGATCCTTCTGAAATCATGAACTCAGACTCTTACCTTCATAGGAACATCCATGGAATGACACTACCCATTATAGATTATAATTATCAACCTCTAACTTTAAGGTTTCACACTCCAAAAATCATGTCATATAAAGAAACATGAGATTCACTTTTGATTATAAAACCAAAAAGCATCTCCTCATCATAGTGTAATAACCTACAAATTTAAAGAACCATTGAAATCCACTTAAGCCTCTTTATGGAATAGTCATCCTTCTCACAAAAAAACTTATTATTATGTATTTCTTTAACTTATATGGTAAAGTAAACATTCTTATACATGATACTATAAATACCCGGTTGTAATAAGGTTTTATCTAGAGATACTCTTAAGTAATTATTGGGTACTTTTATATTTTATTTATATCTAACCATTCATGGAGAGATGCTTATGTCATTTTCAAGACTTTTCCTTGTAATTTTTCTCAAATAAATTATATATCTTAGTGAATTTATTTCCATTTTCCTATTTCAGCATTCTAGAATTTATTATATATGTAAAAGCTTATGTATATGACTTTACCATTTACCTAGTAATCTACAACACCACTCAAAACATATCACTGGATTCCACAACATAAAAATTTAATCATTCTAAGAAACCCAAATCCAAAATATCATAGGGTACCCTTCATGATGTGAACCAATCCCCTTGGTAAAAATTCCCAAAATAGGTTATCCACTCATAACTTTCTTGTAGCGTAACTAGGGGTGTCATGATGTGATTTATTTCTTATTAACCAAACTCCTGTCATACCTTATATCTTCTTCCAAAAACATTTTCTTAATATATATATTTATGAAGTTGTTCCTTGGAATCTCTACACTGGTGTTTCCATGTGAACTAATTCTCTATATCTTCCACAAAATTCCAAAAATATGAGTCCCATATAGGTAAATTTCAATAATTTTTATATCTTTTTCACCATTATGGTTCCCTTGTATGTTAATCATATTCATGTTTTCATTCATGTACACCATGTATCCCCAATTCTTTCACATCCTACCCTCATTTACTAAATTAACTTCTTTTGAATACTTCCTTGCTTTGGTTTCCAATAACTCTAATTATGATAAAAACATGCATTGATAACAAACCATCACCAATAATCAACATGTGTTGATAGAAAATCTAACAAAAACTACTAACATGTGTTTACAATAGAACCATCCATCATTAATAAACTTTTATTGAAAAAAAATCTGACATCAACAACCAATACATAATAGGATTTCAATAATATCCCCCTTTGTATTTATTGGAAATTCTATCATGAATCCAATGCCAAAAAAATATCATACAACCAAACATATACATTATAAGATCTATGTTGTTTCCACTTCGAAATAATTTAGATTCATGACTCTCTATTTTCCCCCTTTGACATAAAATCTAAAGAAAACCCATCTATAAGATTAAAAAATATATAATATTTTAAACAACTTTACCTTGAGAGAAAGAATAATTATTAATTATATTTTTTACCATAATCCCCAAATATTTTTATGTTAAAAAATAAAAGCTCTACTACTATAATACCTTTTTTAAATTCTTATAAAAGACATTTTATTCCACATGTTAGGATACTTAAAGTAAAAAAAACTTTATACTAATCAATCCTATTATTTATAGAGTGTCTAAAAAATTGTTATACCACTACTTTCATGAAAGGTTTCTCATCTATTTATAATGAGAATATTGAAATCATCAATAGATATTGTATAACTTCAGAAATACAGTCATTTACTCAAATTTATAGAGACTAGACTGTTCTTTTTTTTAATACACATCAAGCATACTTTTATTTCCAGATCAATATTTACTTATTTAACATAATGCTATATTTGAATTTCAAGCTCCAAAAACTCCTTCAATTGTGGATGAATTCTCAATTATTTTATATGAGTGATCCTACTACTTATAAATAAACCCTCAAAAAAGCCTCTAAACCTACTAATTCAGATCTCAGTGTAGGATACAATATATTAAGTCAATAAAACCACTATTATGAATTATAAACACCTACTTCCATAGGTTGTAATCAGCGGAAACATTATGCTTCTACTGAGAAACTACCCCTGTGATCTCAAAAAAACATTCACAAAATAATTAGTGAATAAACCATGAGTCATGAATTTTTTTTAATCATACCAATTTTCTTTATTAAAGATCAGTAATAGAAAAAAACATATTTTCACTCCCCCATTAAGTGTCTTTCAATGGTTGATGTGGATACTGCATTTTAGATATTCATATCAAAACACTATTTAAATGTTTTAACCCTCTTAATAAATATAATATTTATTTTCAACATTATATTCATCCATATATATGATCATTTCATATAATGATAACTATCATGTGATATCACATGTTATATTAATTCAAATAAATCACAAAAACTCTTTTTGTTTTTTCTACTACACTAAAGTTTCATATTCCATATTCATGATCTAATTCCAGTTGATTAATATGTTATCTTGAAATAAACACTTAAATTAGACCATGATACCAATTTTTATTTCTCATATGTTTCTTTTTTCCATAATTCTCATGAAATTCTAGATTAAACATGATTACACTTTAATTACTCTAACATCCATTGTATATTCATATTATGTCACAATCACATTCATATTTTATTAAAATATTTACTTGGATCGTATCTTCCAAAAAATAAGCAGCACTTTAACAATAGTTATAGAATTTAAATAAATGGGAGAGTATATCTTACAATTTATTCATGTCGAGGAATATTGTGATTCACTATGGTCCATCAATTTTCCTCTATCCTTTAATTTGGAATCCATATTTATATTTGAAATGGGTTTTATAGAATCCAAGTTATCATTAACCTCAATGGGGTTGTTCATTTATTCATGAGATAATTCACACGATTTTCTTCATTGGGTACTCTTACCAATAGGGATATCTTGACACCTCACTGATTGGAATTTTTTCTCCAAACCTTCTTACTACCTTGTTTATCCCTATAATAATCATTAGGATTCCCGACTCATTCCTTACATTGAGATAATTATTTTACATGAGATTTATAGTTTCACTATAATATAAACTTATTTATCTTTTCTAAATATTATACTTGTCTTTAGAAGATATTATTTACCATTAATAGATTTGGAACTTCTCTTTAAACCACTTATATCATGGTTATCATCTTAAACCAACCCTAAAAATATATTTATTGAGAGAATATATTCTTCATTGAATAAATATTAGTCTTCTCCTTTCTTTCCAGCTGAATCTCTCTTGATATCTCCTCTAGAGAGATTATTTGAATCATAGTAATTATTTAAATATGATCTACAACTTCATTGTTTTAGTTGGTGACTCTATTTTGTAAAAATTGTATTAAATTCATAGTAACAATTATATTAAAACAATTTATAGAAAAATATAGGAATATGTATATGGATTCCATAATAAAATCAAATGTATTTTTACCTTCATATAGAAGCAATCATTTTATCATTGCTTATTATAAGAACCTTCATATGTGTGTTTTTGTTACCTCTATTATTTTATATTTTATGGGGAGCACTCACAATTTTATTTATCCCATAACTCAAAGGGGTTTCATCATTTCAAATTCTAGTTTTTATATGGAATATAGCCTTTGTGACATAATGATTCATTCATTATTCTCCCTCAATATAGCATAATTTCTCTTCATTTAATTATCACCTACTTAATGATAATCAATAAAAGAATATAAATAATATTTTAAATTAGTATTACCCTTATTATTTGAGTGTTCTACTTTTTAATAAAGATCAATTTTTCTTGAAGTTTTCATAAATTTTTTACTTCTTTCCATAAGATAATCATTCATATCTTCCATGAGTGTCTTACCTTTAAGAATTCCATCCTCTAATGCATGGTAAATGTTATCCAACATGTTTATTTTTTCATTCATATTGGTGTTCATCTTTGAAAATGAATCCTTAAGGAATACATTCTCTTATGTCATCCATTGTTTCACCTAATCCAATTCTTATAGTTGTACATTAACTCCATCATTTATTCCCTTAAAATTTTGAACTTATTTTAAAACAAGGCCTTCTCCTTAGAACTATATTTAGTCATCTCCACTTTTGAATGCATATCTTATAATTAATTGATCAAAGAATAATTATATTCTATTTTTTTAATATTCACATAAAACATTATATTGTTTAGTTTTTTCAATTTTTCAACCTCAATTTTTAGTCCTCTAATCTAAGACTTTTGAGACCTATTATCCTTGATTAGGTTCATGTTTTCTACTTTTATCCCTTAAACTACCTCCTTTAATAATTAGATTGCTTCTTCCTCCAGACTTCTTGATATATCATCATAATTAATATATCCAATGTCATCTAGAAAATAATACTCCTCAAAAAATTCTATAAAATAATTGAATGAATCAGTAGATTCATAATCAGAATTATTTATACTTACCTTTTTAAAGATACTTAAATCTTCTATCTGAATCACAATTTTTGAAAAAACTATTCCATTATACAGATTTCCATGGGAGTTAAAATTATTCTTAATATTCATTCCTCTTTCCATTTCACAAAAATAATGTAATCATAGAATAAATCATAACTCTAAGAACCCTTAAAATTAATTCAAAATAAAATAAATATAACAAGAAATACATATTTTTCTATACAACTCATTCAGACTATAAGGGTATTTAGTGAAATATTCTATAATAGGGGTGGGTGAATTAGATTTTGAAACTAATTAAATTATAAAAAAACAAAATCCTCAACCTCTCACCACCCAAAATTATCTTAACCTTTTTTTAGTAGAGTTACACTTAAGTTATTATTTTAATGATTATATGATAGTTAGTTAAATTGTCATTGCTTTAAACAGGTTTTTTTATGATTTATTAACCCCACTAACTAATTAATTTATTATATAATATAAATAAATCATTCACATAAGACATGAGTATTTTTATTGGTTCACCCACATGGTGATAATCCAATGATCACACAATGAAAATGTTTCATTGTACCATAATACACTAGAATCATTTTTTGGTAGTTAATTTAGGCTTGGAAACTCTAAAACTAGGGTTACCCCCATATGATGATTAGGGATGATCCACAACCTCCCTTGGGTCACTACCTTACTCCACTATCTTTCTCTATAAATAATGAAAAGAAAAAAACTTCTTATACAATATAATAAAAAATAATATTTCTGTTATTTTTCAGGAATAAAGTGTATATAGGTGACCATTTATCTCTACATGAAACACATTCATATATCATCTATGAAAATCACTATAACACTAGAATAATCATTCATGATTCATCATAGAAACTATATATTAATTCGTTAAAAATAAATTCAAAGAGTCTCAATGATTTATTCTATGTTCAATGGCCTGAAGGCCTTCATTTTTTATTTATTTTTGATAATACACCTTTAAAGGGGTGAGGTGGAACCCTTACAATTCCCGTAGGCGTAAGTATTACATGGCCCTGTAGGCCTTAGAAAAATTCATTTCCATGTAGGCTTCAAACATTACATACAACCTAGACTAACTACATGGAACTGCTCCTCCCAGCATCTTCATCATGAAATCGGCTCTCCACATTTGCATAGCTATTTGGATTGGATATCCCATGCATGTACATGCTTGTCTTGATGGAAAGTTCCATACCCTCTCATTCTTGCAATTTGTGTAGCTTCTACTTTGGTGAAAGATCCTTTCTTATCCACCTATAGATCTTGTTCCTTGTAGGTTTTGTGGTTTTCATCTGCACTAAAGGTGGCCCGAATGCCTTGAGGTGGCCTAAAGGACTAACTATCCTGAAGGCTTGGGTGGCCCAAAGGCTTTAAAGGACTCGAGGACCAAATTGGTGGCCCGAAGACCCAAACGGGGGCAAATTCCCAGTTGCTACAGTGCCAAATAGTGCCTTCAACAGTTCCCACTACAGTAACTGCTACAGTACCACACCTTTTATGCTAGAGTTCCTGCTACAGTACTGTTATATTACCTGCTACAGTACCTGAAAATTATGCCTCCACTTAGATTTGATCTCAGGTTTCCTGGATGCACTTAAGAGTCCTCACCAACTGAGCTGAGGCTCAGGTGAATGATTTATTCTATCTTATTTCTATTCTTTGAATAATATTTTCTCTATGAAATTATAATTTAGTTCATACTTCCATATCTTTATTTTTACACAATATAAAAAAATTTATTTATAAAAATAGATATCACCATAATACCAAATTTTCATAACTTAATTTTCTCTATTCAAAGATAGATTTTCCATGTTTACCTCATTAAAGATATTTGATTCACTATTAGTGTGATAAGAAATTCCTTCTGATAACCTCTTTCAAATATAAGTCACATTCTCTCACTAAATTATCATATTTCCTTCCTAAAAGATAATATATAAAAAATATATAAACTTTATAACTCATATTCTTCATGGAATGAGAACTAACATCATATAGTGATTCTCATATCCTTCTACATTTGTATACCTGATCTCTTAAATTCACAGTCACCACCATGGTGGGACACATTCATTTGTGGCATGTAATAAGAAACCAATTATATTTTTTGTATTACACCCCAAAAAACACATAATGTAGAGAAACTAAATATTTAACTTTGATAGTTACACCGCAACATAACTCCTCATTATGGAATCCCCAACTTTAAGTAGGTTTAACCCCTAAAATTCACCTAATCCTTTTCATAGCATGTCCATCATTCCCATAATGTGACTTGTTCTTTAATATTTATTTCATTTATATGGTAAAGGAATGTTTATTATGAATGATCATATAAATAAACGTACAGAAAAGGTTTTAATCAAGGATACCCTTATGTATTTGTTAGGTACTCTTTCATATAATGTAGTTATAACCATTCATAGTGTGATCCTTATGCATTCATCGTGACTTGTTACTAAAACCTTATATGAATGTGTTACATATATCATTGAGGGTTTTTTCATTTTCTGTATTTCAATACTCTAGAATATATTACATATAGAAAGCCTTATATATAGGAATTTTCCATTTTCCTAGTAATCTACAACTCCACTCATGGAATGAAACCAACTTATATGATTTCAACATTTAATCAGCCTCAAACATCCAAAATCCAAACTCTCTTGGGTCACCCTTCATAACATGAAATGATCCTTGGAATACTAACCTCTAAAATAGGTTATCCATACATAGCCTACACATTGAATCACTTGGGAAATCATGGTGTGATTTATGTCTTGCAGACAGAACTAAATTGCTTCTTCCAACTTTTTATGAAACCATGTCTTTGATATATATATATATATATATATATATATATCAATTATTTTCCCAATAGGAAATATGGTCAAATGGTAAAGAGGGAGGGGTATTTAACTCTTTTTAAAATTTTAAATATTTATTAGAGTTATGATAATTATGAAAGGAAAAAATAAAAATATGAAAACAATTATTTTTATAGTATATTGGATCAAGGTGATCCTATATATACTTTTCACACACTCAATGAAAGCATATTTCAGCCAATATTAAGTGACCTATATTTTTAAGGGGAGTCAAAACCTGTTACAATAAATCTTTAAACATGGAGTCACAACCCATATAATTGAATTTTTCTACCTAGAGGCACAACCCAAATAGTTATGTCTTTTTTTACCTTGAGGCATAACCCAACGTACCTTTTGTAACAGGTAATATCACCCAAGAATCCTAATTTTCAATGAAAAATCATAATCCTACAATATCATGCACAGAAAATGGATAAGATGGTATAGAACTATAAAACTTGTTTAGAAAATGAAGTTGTAAATGTTGAGGAAAAAGTAGCTTTAATCTCTATGGTAGATAATACATTCATAATTGTATTCATCCAATATGATCATAATGTTCATGTGTTCAATACTCAATATTCATTCAGGCTGTGTTCACTAGTTTTTTCAAACTCTTTTTATAGAGTTTCTTCATGCATAACAAATTTCAAAATACTATATCTACATGAAAAACCACATTAAAAATAATATGAGTTACAATTTTTATTTCATAAACATCCTGCTAATAATTTTCCCTTTCTAACTAATTACTTAAATGTTAGAAGAGAATTTGATAATTTATACAACTAAAATTTTTGTAGAAATAAACTCGTTAAAATAATAAATAAACACACAATTAAAACTCTATTTAAATATTATAATGAATAAATTTTTCAATATCCTTAAATACATTGTATAATTCAAAGATAATCACTTTAACAACTTGAAAAAAAACCATGTAAGGTTGAATTTAGAATATTCTACTATAAATATACAGTGTAACTATTTATACATGATTTACTTGCATGATCTTAATTTAATCATGTATAAAACACTAAAAATTTAATTCACATAGAAAATAAACAATCAGTAAGTAATTAATAAAATATTAAATCAAGGAAAAAATAAACAAAAATATTCCGTGAAGAAAAATAAAAAAAAATTAAAAAATAAAAAATTATTAAAGGTTATGAAAAAAATGCATCACGCAAGACTTTTGGAATTACATGACATTGGATTTCATAAGACTTTATATCTTGTAAGTTTTTGATTTTCTCTAGTACTTTATTATTTATGATAATTTACATTTAATAAGACTTAAGATAAGTTTTGTAAGACTTTGAGACCTATAAATTTTGATAACATATAAGACTTTATCTCCAATAATACTTTTAATAATCACATATGAATATGACCATAAGACATTTATATTTTTTAGTACTTATAAATCTTCTAATACTTTAATCTTAATAAATTTTCAAGCTTTATTAATAATTCATAATCCTGTAAGGCTTTTCCCTTTACTGAAAAAACATTTCATGATACTTTCGAAAAACATACATTTTATAAATCTTGTAATAATTCTAAATCTATATTATAAGACATTTAATATATGTGTAAGGATTATTTTACATTACATAAGGATCATTTGAAAAAATATATGTATCAATATAAGGAAAAAATCATCTTCACAAGGATGATATATAATGTGTGTAATGATCATCTAACACTGTGAACAATTTTAATCAATTATTACAGTATATGAGTCATTCCAAACTCATACATATATATATTTTTCTCCAAAATAATCTCGTAAAAAACATGAAAAATGTGAAGAACAATTAAAAATTAATAATTAATAATCACAATCAAAGTTAATTCCACATCATTATTTTCTTCTATAGTTAGTGCATACTTCAAACTTGGAAAATCCAATGCTTCATTTCAAAACTCACATTAGAGTAAATAAATTAAAATTAAAATATTATAATTATAAAAACATAAATAAAATGTAATGTTTTCGCTCAATAATCTCTCCTGTTTTGGTAATTATAAAACCATGAAAATTTATCACCCTTTTTGGAATAATAAAAAATGTTTAAATAATGAATTTTCTAAATACTGCACTTTTAATGTAAATTAAAATTAATTATTTGAAAAATATATACCCCTAAATTAAAAACAAAACCACAGTAGAAACTACTCAGTATGCTTAGAAATTAAAAATAAAATAAAAAAATATTTATATAAAATTAAATATATATTCTGATATCTCCCTATAAGTTTATACATTTTAAAAATAGATACCAACTGGATAATTTTAAAAAATAGAAAAATAATATGATAAATAAAAAATAGTAATTTTTTCATGTAATATTAAATTTTATTCCTTCTTTAAATAATAGCTTCATCATAACTCTCGGATAATATTCTAAAATTTTTGTATGTATATTTTAAAAATCCACTCATATGAAACATTGATAAATCATTGAAAAAATGATTTAAAAAAACTACATGGAGAAAAAAACAAATTTATATATATTCATGGAATTATAAAATGATATTTAATGAATTAATAAGCAGACAATATTCAAAAAAAATATGTCATTAAACCAAATGATAAAACAAATTTCTCATTCTAACTAGCCAAAATAAAATATAGATTTAAGAGAATGTTAGTAAACCATCAAATAGAAGAAGATTAAGTGTGATTACTAACCAAAATAAACACTTAATAAACTTTAAGAGATTTTATATGAAGTGGGATTATAAATGTGAAATTATTTAACCTTCAAGATGATCCCTAAACTCTATATATAGACATGCTGTCCATAAAAAATAAAACATCATACCCCTGGTTATAAAGAAAATTAAATTTCCATCATTCCAAGTTCAAACATAATTTTCACAAACTTATATGAATCCAATATTTAGTAAATACATGTGCTAGTTGATAATTATAAGAAACATATTCTAAAAAAATCACCCTTTTGAACATGATCACTAATAAAATGATATATAGCTTTTAAATGCTTAGTTCTCAAATGTTTCATGGGATACTTAGAAATATAAGTAGCTAATAAATTATCACATAAAATATTTAACTTATGAAATAAATCAAAATTAGATGTTTTCTTGATCCATAATTATTGTGAATAATAGCTAGAAGTATCTATATATTCAACTTCAACTCTATATAGAGCAGTAGAACATTGATTATTTGAACTCCAAGACACTAAATATTATCCTAAACAGTGACACATTCCACTGATACATTTCTATCAATTTTTAAAACTCCAAATTCAGAATTTTAATAGATTTATAAATAAAAAGTAGTGTTCTTAGGATAAAATAAACTTATATTTAAAAAACTTTTGATATGTTTAATAACCCTTTAGATAGATTTTATATGAATTTCCTTAGGGTGGAATTGAAATCTAGAATTTAGTTACACACTAAACATAAAATTTGGTCTAGAATTAGTTAAATATTTTAAACATCCAAAAATTCCTATAAAAAGTTTATTATATACTAATTTTCCATCTTTATCATAATCTAGTTTATATAAAGTTTTCATTGGTGTATTTGAACTTTTACTTGAATCTAGTCCAAATATATTAACCAACAATTTATTATACTTAGATTGATGATGAAAAATTATATCCTTTATTTGAATTGTTTGAATTCTCATGATGAATTTTAATTCTCCCATAAGACTCATGTCAAATTCTAAAATCATTAAATATAAAAATTATTTACAAATATTTTCACTTCAAGATCCAAAATTTATATGATCATTATATATTTTAACAACTAAAATATCTCTTAAGTTATTCTTCATAAATAAATTAGGATATAATTTACATTTTAAAAAATTATTTTTCAAATGAAATTGATATAATATTTCATATCTAACTCATGGAGCCTGTTTAAGTCTATAAAGAGATTTATAAAGTTTAAAAACATGATTAGGTTTATTTTAATTCTCAAAACCATGGGATGTTTTACATATACATATTTAGACATTAAAACATTAAGAAGATAACTTTATACATCTATTTCGTATGATTTAAATTCATTATGATCAATATAATATAAGAAAATTTGAATAGATTATAATCTAGAAACTAATTAAAAGTTATTATCATAACATATACCCTTTTCTTATAAATAACCTTGTAAAAATAATATGGAACTAGTTCATATATTTTAACCATATTCACAAATAAAAATTCTAAATATCATTTTAGTACCAATAAATTATAAATCATTTTATGGTTCAACTAATTTAATAAACTTATTTCTAAAGAAATGTCATAACTCTTATTTCATGGATATATACCAATTAGAATTTTCTAAAGCATCATAGATATCTTTTGGAACAAAAATATAAATAAAATAATTTTAATCAAAAAAACTTCTAAATGAATTCATGGTTTTTAGTCTAGTATTAACAACTCTAATTATTTTATCTATATTATTGTCTCTATGTGTTTTCTAATATTTTCCATGTGGTCTTAGATTCCCCTCAAAAAGTTATTTTTCATTTTGATTTTCAACTTCTCCAAAATTAAAATTTCTAAAATCTTTTACAATATGATCCAAAACAATATTATTCTAACTTAAGGTATTCTCATTAAATTTAACATGAATAAACTCTTCAACAACCATAGATAATTTCTTAAAAATATACAGGATTTACTAATATTTTAACATCCTAAAAATATACATTCATTATATTTAGGATTGAATTTATCTAGTTAAAATTTAGTATTAAAAATAATAAAATTACATCTAAATACTCTAATGTATCCAAATTTAGGTTTGATTCCTTTACAAAGTATATAATGTGTTTCCTTCAAAATAGGTCTTAAAAGAATCAAGTTTTAAATATAATAAGTGGTATTCATAACTTCTACCCAAAATTATTTAGGAGTTTTAAATTCATTTAACATGGTTATATACATTTCTTGTAAATTCCTATTTTTCATTTATACTATACCATTTTGATGTGGTGATCTAAGAGGTAAAAAGTTATGAAAATATCTATTTTCTTCATAGAATATCTCAGATTCAAAATTTAAAAATTATCAACCTCTATCACTTCTAATTAATAAAATTAAATATCCCTTTTATTTTTGAACTAATTTACCATAATAAATTAATTTAAATAAGTTTTCATATTTATTGTAATGAAAATAAACCCATATAAATCTGATAAAGTCATCTATAATGACAAAAATGTATTTATTATCACCCCTGATTGATGTTTTTATAGGTATGAAAAAGTATAGATTAATAATTTATAATATTAATATTGTTTTAACTTCCTAAATGGAACTAAATGTATCTCTATTTTTCATACCTATCATGGAAAAAATCACAAACATAGTTGTTTTCCAGTTTCATCTTAAGATGTTGCAAAATTTATTAGTTCTTTAACAACTTCTGTAGAAGCCTAAAATTTTCATGTATGATTATACTATGAATAAAATATTATCTAAATATATAGAATTAACACACATTACATTCCTATTTTTTATTTTAGTAAAATTAATAAAATATATATTGTCTTTATGGATATCATATACTAAGATATATTCATATTTAAAAACAATGAACTTTTCCTTATAGAATTTATCATTAATTACATCATCAAAAAATTATGATATAATAATTAAATTATGTTTTAAACCTTCAATATCTAATAATTTTTTAATAATAACATATTTATAGATACCTAATTCTTCAAATCCTTATACCATTACTTTTTAGTTATCACCAAAAGTCACATTACCTCCTTCACAACTATTGAATGATGAAAAGTTTGATGTATCTCTAGTCATGTGTGTAGAACATCCACTAACTATATACCAATTATCCTTCTTTAAAATTATAAGACATATTTTTTACAATGTTTGTTTTAATATACTTTTATTACCCATGAAAATTTGGGTCCAATCAAGCTAGAAGAAATTTTATGAGAAACCCAAATTGATTTAAAAATATATTAATTTTTAATCATTAAGATAAGGATTTTGAAATGAAAGATTTAGTACGTACAATATATTTTGGTAGTATTAATGAAAATTCACATTCATAGTTATATTTCATTCCACATATAAAACATGTCATAGTTGAAACACTTCCTCTATAAATTTTTAAAATAAAGTGTTTTAAATTTTGGTTAATTTATTATCATATCCATGTCTGGTATTATTTCTACTCATTTTTTATATACAACTCATTTTAACATATCCTTCTCTACATTTAATAAAATTGAATGAATTCTTCTTTAAGAGTTCAATTTCATTTTATAGTGTTTCATTTTCTTCTAAAACAACTTTGAACTTTCCTTATTCATCTTCATTGTTCTTAGATAAAAATATTTATATTTTACTCTTTATTATTTTAGTTTCTAATTTTCTTGTGAAAGGGTATTATTTTTATCAGCACACCTTTTATTTTATTTCATTCAAGTTCCTTGTGATGTTCATTAATTTTAATAATATCATGTTGTCTTATTTCAATTTCATTTTATAATTCATCAACTTTAGTAATTTTAGAATAACAATCACTAGACTCATATTTAGAATTAATTACATGATTTATTGAATTCATGAGACACATGTTTTTTATTCCTTTTCAATTCTAGATTCATCATTGGAATATGAGTCCTTGGTGAAACTCTAACCAATTTTAAGAGATCACTTCTCTTTATTATCTAGCCTCTTGTTCTTTCCTTTTATCTTTATACATTGATGTTTTATATGTCCTTTTATTCTATAATCATAATAGATTATTTTAGGGTCATTATTAGAAATTATTTTACCTTTATTTCTTCCTTTTAGATCATTTATAGGATATTAAATTTATACCTTATTGATTATTATTTTTTTTATTTTGTGAATTCCTTTAAAAACTTATGAAACCTCATATCTTTCACTAGCCTATAACCAAAATCAGGGTATTAATTTCTAACATTAATATATGATTTTAAAGAATCTAGTTTTCTTTTGGTAGATTCTTCTTCATCAAAATTTTTCAAATCTAATTCATTCTGTAATAATGATCAGATAATTTTCCCAAGAGTTTATTATTTTAAATTATATACTTTCATCAATAGAAACCTTTTTAGCATACCATTTCTTTATTAATGATATTAGTACTATTTAAACAAGAATAATATTTTCTAAATACTCTCCTAAAGCACTCATTCCATAACAACACTATTAAATCAATGAAATAATTGGTAAATACTTTCATTCTCACCCATATCAAAATCTTGATATTCATCTATTAACATAAAAAGTTTAGTTCAAATCAATTTATTAAAACCATAATTAATAGTTTATAAAATTATCCACATGCCTTTAAATTTTTTACATGTTTAAATATGACTGAATACATATCAATTTATATCACAACAAAGTATATGCATGATCTTATAGTTAAGAACATATTTTATAGCATCAACACTAGTAAGAGAATATAGATTAGAATCATGGAATTTGTAAAGTTTTACCATAGTTTTACAATGTTCTATAATTAGTTATTTAATACAGTCTTATATCCAGGATTTCCATTAACTATAGTCATTACCATTAAATATGGTTGGACTTTTTGGGGCCTATCCATCATTTGAACTCAAGCTATCCTTCTCAAATAAATCCTTTCTATAGATAGTTAATCCAAGTATGTGGTTAGTAAAATTAATAGATATAAAAAAATGGAAAATCCTTTAAAGGAACTAATTTGATACTAATTATGTAGTATTAGGTAAATTATTAATCAACATTATCCTTTTAAGGTACAATATTTGATACTAATTGTTTTCCCCATTGGCGAGATGGTCAAATGGCCAAGAGGGGGTGAATCGACCTCTTTTTAAAATTTTAAATATTTATCAAAGAAAATATAATAATGCATTGAAAAATAAAAATACGAACACAGTTATTTTTATATAATTTCATATTAAATTTATCCTATATATACTATTCACACTCTCGATGTGAGAGTATGGATTCCAATAATAAGTTAACTAAATTTTGAAGGGGATTCACAACCTATTATAATAAATTTTCAAACTGGATTCACTACACAAATATCCCTATTTTTTCTACCTAAAGGCACAACCCAAATATTTTAGCCCTTTTCTACTTATAGGAATGACCCAAGAACCTTCCTTTTTTTATACTTAGGGTCATAACCCAATGTACCTACCTTTTATACCTTAATTTTTAACCCAACATACCTTTTGTAAGGGGTAGTATAACCCAAGAATCCTGATTTTTAATGAAAAGTTATAAACTAATACTAACATATGTAGAAAATAGATGACAAGATTCAACATTACAAAATCCAGTTTATATAGTGTAGTTCTATGTATTAAATAATAACCAGCTTTAATAACTTTAAAAATTTAGACATTCATAATTATTTTCAACCAAGGGTAGTCACATAGTAGGAGAAGGAAGTTCACATGATCAATACTCGAAGTTCATCTATAGTGTTTTGCATGAGTTCTATGAATATCTTTTTATAATTTTTTTTCATGAACAACCACTTTCAGAAGATGATATCCCCATGAAAAACCACATCCAAAATGTTAGTTGTTGCAATTTTCCTTTCCCAAATATCAGTCATAATTTTATCTTTCTAACAAATACTTAGAAGATGGAATCAACTTTGATAATCTATAAAACTAAAACAATTATACAAAAAAAACTCATTAAAATAAAACTGGACTAACAATTAATACTCTATATATATATAATAATCAACCATCTTTTAAATGGCCTTAAATATTTTTATATTTATAGGATAATCATGTTTAACAACTTAGAGAAAATACCTGTAAAACTTTAATTTTTAGTTTGTTATTCTAAATATATAGCGTAAATATTGATATATGCTTATACCCACATGATATTTATTTAATATTTCATAAAACACATCCAATTTAATTTACAAAGAATATAAATAATTAATAAGTAATTATGGAATAATTAAATCCTGGAAAATAAGAAACAAAAATATATTGTTGATCGAAATACAAAAAATAATAAAAACAAAGCATATTCTATGTTTATGAAATAAAAATATTTCAGAAGAATTTTAAAATTATAATAATTTTAATTTCATAACACTTTATATATTATAAGTCTCTGATAGTCTATAAGACATGTTTTCTTATAAGATATAACATTTCATAAAAATTATGATATGTTTTGTATGACTTCAAATCCCAAAAAAATAATTTCAAATTGGTCTACATATCTCTTAAGTTTTTTTACAATAATGTATTAATTTTTCTATAAGGAATTATAATTTCATAAAACATATAAATATCATAATACTTTAGTCTTAATAAATTTTAACTTTTTTATAAGAAGTCATAATCCCATGATACATTTCTCTTTACCGATAAACCATTTCATAAGACTTTAAAAAAATGTAATACTTTCTAGAAATCATGTAAGATGTTCAACTATGTCTCATAATACTTTAAATATATAAAAAATGGTAATTTTACATTTCTTAAGGATCATTTGAAAATCTATAAGTATCATTTTTAGGATAAAATCCACTTTGTAAGGATGATATCTAATGTGCATACTAATCATCCAACCCTTAAAAAATTAGTGTATTAATTCAATATATGAGTCATTCCACAACTCATATATATGTGGATTTTTCTCCAAAATAAATTTATAAAATACATGAATAACATGAAGAAAAATTAATCAATTAATAAAAAATAAATAAAATCAACATTAATTCAACTTCATTATTTTCATCTATAAGTAGTGAAAGCTTCAAAAAAATAAAATCCTTTTTTTATTTTTAAAACTCATGTTAAATGAAATAAATAAAAATGATCATTTTTTAATTATTTAAATATAAATAAATTGTCAAGGAGTCACATAACATAAAGGTTTCCCCTTTCATCTCACAACTAGTGCTTCCATGTGCACCTCTTCTCCATATATCCCATGAACATCCTAAAACTCCAATACTATATATGTCAATATTAATAATTATTATATATATATATATATATATATATATCAAAATGTATATTTCCATTGTATTTTAACTATGTTAACTTCTTTATCCACATGTAAAATTTATTCTCAAGTATTTCACAAACTTACATCATTCACCAAATCCACATCTTGGACATACTTCATTACTTTGGTTGTCGAAAACTCCAATACCAATATCCACATGTGTTCACAACAAAACCATCACCAGAAATCAATATGTGATAATCAAAAATCCAACACTAAAAACCAACATGTGTTGATAATAGAACCATCCATAACCAATCAACATGCGTTGGAAAAAAATGCAATATTAATAACCAATCCTAAATTGGATAATAAAAAATATATCATATTCATTGTATTTAATACTTCAAGAAGATTGTAATATGATTATTCTAATTTCCATGAGGTAAAGTGATTAGTTTTTTTCTTTATTTCCTTTTATTATCTATAGAACTGATGAATATATTATTTTCCCCTAATTAGGGTGTGGAAAATCCATTATGTGGTGGAATACATTCTTCCTTAAGACATTGGAAAGTAAACATGCACAATTTTTTATATAGAAATCCTTCCCCCTCTCTAAATAATTAAGGGTTGGACCAAAAATTGAATGGTTGTGAGTGAATTAAATTAAAATGAATTTATTTTACTAATAAATATTTTATAAAAAACAATTATGAAAGTTAAGAAAGGTTTTACTTGCTTGATAAAAGTTTACATGTTTCCATTCCATGATTGTTATATCGCCTTATTTTCATTACATGGAATGATTTATGTATTATACATGCCTATAATGATAAGAAATATCCATGTCTTAATACTATCCTTTATAATTTTATTAAATAATTTATCTTGCTAAATTCTCTAATCATGTACGCTACAAAATGATGCTTTATTTGATTAAGTATCAGGGTTTGTTCCTAGTTTTAAATTGTTGTAAAGTTATTAATAAACATGTGTGAATGAGTAAATTTTGTTATATAAATATGATAAGGTATTCATTTTTTTATGAAATGGTGAATGGTTTGGGATTGGATTTAAATTCCCTAACTCATTATACCCTTTTTTGTGCCCCCCCCCCCATTATGCCCTTTTCTGTGCCCCCCCTAGATAGATGGGTTGAAACCTAATTTTTTTTATAAACTGGTGAATGGTTTGGGATGGGATTTTAATTCCCTATCACATTATACCCATTTTTGTCCCCCCCCAAAGAGATGTGTTGACACCCATGATTATGTATGAGACACATTTCCATTAGAGATTCGAGATGTGTGAATCATGATATTGATGGGCTTGGAAGCAATAATTGAGGGATAATGGATATGCCTGGGTAATTTTTAATAAGGGTATATAATTTATTTTATCCACTTTATTTTGACAATTTTTCTAAGTATTTATGGAAACTTATCCAAAAGTTGTAAAGTAAGGATAACCAGTCGGCTAGCAAAACCAAGTGCATATATAGGAGTTTCCTTAAACCATGCCTCGGGAGTTAGCTTTCCAGCCAGCCGAGCGATGAAAATATTAGGAGAGCATAGATCATGTTGTGGCCATAAAGAGAGTGTGTTCCTAGGTGGGATGTGGAATGAATGTGTGTGGCTGCTAGGGGTGTATGGGTGTGTGTTGTAGGTGCTGACCATACTTCCTGCATTAGTGTTGGATGAAGCATACAACCATATTAATCAGATCCTGGAAACCCAAGAAATTGATGTGGGACCTATAAAGAGTGTGGAACTATTCCTCCATTAAAATTATATAGACAAAATGGTATCTTCTTGATCAAGATAATTTTATCCATTCAGTCACATCATGTGAATTTATTCAACCTCACGCTCTCCCTCCACACCTCAGATGACACTGGTTTGACACAATGATTTGTACCCAATTATCTCATGGCTCCACGATTCAACAAAAGTCATGTTAGCCTTCTCTAGTGATCAATACCAATATTGATAAATCAACCTTGACATCTCAAATCCATGCATGGAGCTTCACTTCACATGATTTCAATCAAGCTATCATGTGAATCTATCGTAAGAAGCATAATGGTTCATGCAATTTAATGGAGACATCTATAGATCCATCAAAGGTGTATGCAACATTGCATGACATGCCTAAAATCACTAATGATGTCAGAAGAACACTATGAACTATCATGTGAAGTATTCACATGATACACTGCAGAGTATGCGAATTGTGTATCTAGAACCACGATAATTGAGCCCTTGTGTCTTAAAAAGTGGCATATAATTTAACCTTCAGCCTATATACTATAAAGGTATTGATTCTCACAAGCTTGGGACACCATGTTACCATCTGAAAGGGTTGATACTGGTAACACCCCAAGATTTTATGAGATAGATTCTTTTTAATTTATTTGATATCTTTTTTTGTACACTACACCAAGATTATCTTGCTCTATACACAACAATGTATTAGCTTGCAGTATACACAACACTATTCTTGTCTTGTGTTTCACACAATTCTAAGTTTTTTTTGATATAATTCATTTCACACAACACCGAGTATAGATTTTGTTCAATGTATAAATGAACCAAGTTTGGATTATGTTATACGCAACACTAAATGAAGCTTTCAAAACACGCAAAACTCTATTGGCTTGCGTTATACGCAAGAGAGACCTTCCTTGATAGCTTGCGTTGTACGCGATACTGAGTTTCACGAAACAACAATATATTATTAAAATATTATTATTTAATGGGATATAAACTAGCTGTTATGAATAGTATTAACCAAATTTTGAATTTTATATAAGATTATAATTCATCTTATGCATTTTCTAGAACATGGCATGAGAACAAAAATCGAATTTTCGAATAAAAAAGTTTTTTTCAAAAAAATGTAGTTTTAACGCCTTTTAATGGAACACCCATTTTAAATCTAGTTTTTTACACTTTTATAAGTTAAAT
The DNA here is from genome assembly GCA_963277665.1 of Viscum album. Taxonomy (NCBI): domain Eukaryota; kingdom Viridiplantae; phylum Streptophyta; class Magnoliopsida; order Santalales; family Viscaceae; genus Viscum; species Viscum album. The sequence goes on from OY728162.1 coordinate 1,066,054,555, forward strand.
TTGAAAAAATAAACTTCTTCTTTGGAAGAGGGATATCAAAATTTACAATGGGTAATTTTTTGGTATATTTCTGATAAAGTTCATTTTTTATTGAATAGTGAAAACTACTGCATTTTAAGTCAAAACTGTCTTTTCATCTAATTTATTTATATAGTTAGATTTTAATTTTAATTGGTTTTAAAGTTTAATTGGATTAGATTTTTATAATTTAATCCAATTTTGGTCATTATAAGTAATTTTACTCTTAAAATGGACATAAGCACATGTCAAAATTTTGGTAGTTTTTACTTCTTAAAAACACGCTTTTTTGTTTTGAAAATGAGAATTAATTTTAAATTAAATTCTTCCTATTCTGTGTTTTGAATTTGGATAAATGGATAAAATATTTGGAATCATTAGGTCCAAATTGTGTAAATAGGTAACTTTTATTTTAAGATATTATTAATTGTAACTTGAGTAAATATTTTTTTACCATGGTTAAAGGATAAAATATGATAAATAAGGGTTAAAAATAATGTTATAATAATATAAAATTACCCTACCACCTATCCTAACCATATTGGATGATAAATTTCCAACAATGGGCATCCTTGGGTCAATTTTGGGACCCCATGGATCCACTTGTAAGTGAAAATGACATTTAATTACTTTTAATTTAATGTTAAGGAAAATATAACCTAAACATATATCTTTTACTAAAAGTTTTTTTATATGGGGTTATATAAGTGATCTTGTAATGACCCAGACCCGGCCAGCCACCCGAACAGTGCCAAATGGGTCAGGTGTTACTACCTTAGGCACATCTCCCTGAACGCCAAAGGCTGCCGACTAGCAGTGAGGGTCTATTAGGTATAGTGGGGAGGCTATACCCTCTCGGAGGATCACGATAAGGGTATTGGTCTGAGTATAAATATAAAGATGTAGTATAATTAAAGACTCATCAGGCTCAAACCAGACCCGTAGAGAGGAAGAAAATAGTAACAAGAGAAGAGGAAATAAATACAACAGCATGCTGATAACATGTAACTACTACCGAACAGTAAAACATGCATCCAAAGCAGGTCATACACAACTGAATATAAGAAAAGGGCGCCAATTGCTAACTAACAGTACCTACAAACAAGTAATCATGTTGATACAAGTAAAGAAAACAAAAATAAGTAACCCCGGGTAGGTATGACCTCAAGGTACATACCATCTCCATGAAATAACTAACACAACCCAGATCCTGAAGCTAGCCTTTTTCCTGCATGTAAATCCATAAGGTCTGAACGTGTACCAAAGGTCCCATGCAGGGTGTGAGGCGAATCTCAGTAGGATACCACCTAATGGTGCGTACCTAATATAAGTGTTTAATCAGTAATGTGTTTATAAGGAAAACATTAAACAGTATGATGCACCAATAAACACAAACTCCACTGGTTCTCAACAGCCACCATGGAGTGTCACCTGCTTCGGCCAACAATGGAATCTCTGTCGTGTAACCCGGAACAATGTGCCACCTGACACCTTGTGTCTCAAGTACCTATGTCCCAAAGGCATGCCCAAGGATAGTAACCCAACACCATGTGCCTCTAGACACCTTGTGTCTCAAGTACTGACATCCTGAAGGCACACCCAAGAAGTAACCTGGAGGAACAGCGTAACCTATCCTCAAATAAAAATCTGGAGGGACAACGATATCTTCCCTCAAATAATTAACCGGAGGGACAACAATGTCATCCCTCAAATCACAGTGAGCCTCAACCCCCAACCCGATAGCCTCAATGATATCCCATGAAGACTCCTCACCTTCCACGTGGATTTCTACGACAATCACCCCCAACCAAAATACCTAAACCGCATCTACGGGGCCTCTACCCACACAAGTGGCCAAAACCACCTCATCACGGAATATCTATGTGTGCACACTACTCAAAGTTCAAGGTGAGTGATAATCACCAAAATAGTACCTAAGCCACCACACTTCTGACACCCCATGTCCCTACAACCATGCCTCTCAAGAGTAACCTGGGCCATGCCCAACCTGACATTCATCCTGCCTCAAGTCGACGTCCATGACGCCCAATCCCGTGGTCAAAACCACCCAACAATACCTGGGCCATTCCCAACACAACCAAATGGTTCTAGCATATGTAATTCAACAATTACATACATCCCATATTTCATTAAAAGAAAAATACTTAAATAAGGAAAATAACAAAATAGTTGAATGCCCTAACTATGTGTTGTCCCATAACAACACTGAGGTCTCTAAAGCCTTTATCAATTCATCTCAAGGTTTAATCTACTAAACTCAGTAGTTTTAAAAAAAAACAGTTCAATTAAAACCATTTTTGCACCCCGGCCAAAATGCCCCATATGAGAAATGACCTCTCGCCCAACCCTACACAATCAAAACAGGACGAAGGGCATACCCAAGGTATCCCATAGGTCTAATAAGTAACTTAATATGAAATAGAAGATAAAATAGGGTCTCTATCATAAATACCTAAAACGCTCCATAGGTCGCGCCACCCAAAAGTCAATGAAAACAAGAAAGAAGGTATGCACCACCTACCTCGTACTAGTATGATTTTACTCCTCCGATGGCAGCCTCCAATTAGGTCTAAAACGCGGTAGATCTATAAAAGAATCAAAATTGCTCAAACCCTAACAACTCATTATATAATAGAAATCAAGAAAAACGGCTAAAGGAGAATCAAGGCCTTACTACACGGGTTCCAATGCATCAAACGGTGTTTGGATTGGAGTTCAGATGAAGATCCGAGAGAAACAAGAAGGTATGGACAGCTCTCCCCGCGTAAGCCCCGAGTGGAAGGAAGAAAAAGAGGAGAATGGGAATTCTAGGGTGGCCCGAAACATAAAAACCCTAAATTTAATTGCCTGTACGGTTAACCCACACAGTTTGGAAAACCATGCGCCAATCGTGCGATTGCCACTGTCTCACCTAGGAACTTCGCAAGACCAACCCGCACGGTTTGACAAACCATGCGCCGCCCATGCAAAGCAAACTATCTCACCAAGAGACTTCGCACGGTTTGTACAAAACATGCGCCAACTGTGCACACCTACAAAACCTCCCCAAAATTTAAGTTTAAGCTATAATTTTTCAATTTCTCTAGTTTCTCAGTAACAAGTCAAAAATTCAAACAGGGTTGGGATTTTGACCCGTTCCAAAACCCGGGTTCTTACAATCTCCGCACCTTAACAGACCTCGTCCCCGAGATATCAAACGAAACCCAGAGATGGCACCGAACATACTACCCTGATCATAGCAACCCAGACTTCCCCGGTCACCTGGTTCTGGCTAAATTTCTCAAGGGGCTCGCCACCTTAGGAATCTCTTAACTCGGTCTCAACCCAAAAAAACTCAGAATGAGTAAAGGTTTAGTAACTTGTTTCCAGACTCACAGTCCTCTCATGACGCATCGTCACCTCTGCACCTCATTGGCACCCCCTGTGTCATTATCAAAACCCAAACACATCTTGCACCATATCGGTTTCCTCCTCCACGAGGTCCTGCATCTCATGGATGCTCAAAACGAGCCTGGTGCTTAGCACCTTAAGTAACTCGCATCCTCGATGCCCCGATGCCCATGGCACCTCAAGTAACCTGCATCCTCGATGCCCCTGATGCTACAAATCTCATACATATATATAATTATATCACGCACCCGATATGGTGCCAATCCCACTAACTAGCATCTAGTCTGTCCACATAGATCATGTGCATCACGTGCACTCAAAACAGACATGCCTCTACAGGTCATGCCAAAAAGAAAACATGGATATCACGACCACACCCTAGGTGTACCTCTAACCGTCGTCGGCTCACCAGCCTGCTCAGCCTCTGGCAGCTCCACAACGTGCACCTGGCCTGAAGTATAGCTGCCTAACACCTGACCTTCCTACGGTACTGCTTCAGTCCCCATCCACTGACCCCTCAACTAGGTCCCGCTGTATCTGTCACGTCCTTCGCGTTCTGCTAGACCTCGTCTACCCTCTCCTGGTACCGAACCTGAACCAACTCCAGATGATATAGTCTGTCCTGGTCCCTACCTGATGGCTGTCGGAGAAGGTTTCCTACAAAACCTCTCTAGATGCTCGACCTGTCCACATGTCTGGCACTCCTTATGAAGCCTATCACACTGAGTCCGGACATGTCCCGATTGTCCGCACTGAAAGAAAATCACTGACAAACTACCACGAGGTGGTCTAGCTAAGTCCTTGGCCTGACCTCCATACTGGAACTCATCCCGTCCTCACTTCCTGCTGTCTGAACCATCACTTGAAGTGTTCGCACAGCCAACATGGGGCCTATCCCTCTGGTTCCCCTCCGCTATGATCACCTGATTCACTGCCTCTGATAAGGAACCTATCTGGAAGATATTCACCTGGACCCGAATGGCATGTCGTAAGCCATCCTAGAAGCGCCTCACCCTAGCCACGTCATCGCTTACCATACCAAGTGCAAAGCGAGATAGCTCAGTGAAAGTAGATGCGTAGTCCATGACGGACATGTCTCCCAACTAAAGGCTCAAGAACTCCCGAGATCTCCCTGCCCCCAGTGTCTCCGGGTAAAAGTGCTCAAAGATCCTAACCCTAAAGTCCTTCCATGCCAACCTCTCGTGCCTGCGAGCCTGAACCTGCACATCCCACTACTGCTTTGCTGGTCCTCTCAGCATGTATGTATCCAGCTTAACTCTCCACCCTAGACGCGTCTCGAGCTGCTCGAAGATCATCTGCATGATCTCTATCCAATTCGCAACCACCTGCGGACCACCCTCACCCTGAAAAAGTGGCGGGTGCTGCGACTGGAACTCCCACGTCAGTTATGCCATAGATGGCTCTATACCCTGCGCACCTCCGTCGATCCCCTGCAAGACCCGCACTAGGCTAGATCAGAGCTGCTCATTGAGCCACGGCCCGAACACTATCAAACCCGGCTGCTGCCCTGCCTGCACTGAATTCTAGACCTGATCCTGTCCCTGAGCCTGTACCTGCGGCTCCTGCTCTACCTGCACCGGATCCTGAACCTGATCATGCGCCTGCGGCACTGTACCATCTCCCGTCTGACGCTTCATCTTAGTCACCCAAAAAAGAACCCGCAGAATACCATAAATGGTCAAACAACCCATATATATATATAACAATATATATTCAACGCAGATAAGAAAGCAGTAAAAGGCAACACACAACTACCAGCCTTACTCTCCCCCACTACCACCATGCCCCCCAGCATCCCGGCCTCATGGCCTCCTTACCCTCCCTCAATAGAGCCTAGTATCAATAGTACCTTGGGCCATGCCTGTCCTGACAACTCATGTTGCCTCAAACTGATGACCGAGTCACCCAATCCTGACAGTTACACTGCATCAGCCACAGTACCTGCCTGTTCTCATAAGAGCCAGACCCAAATATCCTACAACATGCAAATCTACGAATATATAAATCATGGCACATAACATTGAAACAACAAGCAGTTCTATCAGGAATTTCACCTATTCACACTTCAGAGCATATAAATCATGAAAATTGATTATATTCACATGGTATTATCACTTCACAAATCATACTTGCATATATGAAATTGAAATACCCTACAAATGTGCCTATAAAAAGCCATGAAAACAAGCCTTTCCATGTCGGGCCAAGGTCTATATCTGCCCTTCTCTCACCAGGGTCAAGGGTCACATATCCTAATCAAGAACATTACACTTCAAGTGAGCCAATGAGGTGGAAATCATATAAACTGTAATCTGAGCAAAAATCAAACAACAATTCCCACACATTGGCAACTTGTTGCATCCCTCATACATGGGGCTACAGGAACCCATGCACAAGCTAGAAACCCAGTTCCAGTAACAACCTATCTCTAGTATACCATATCCCAAATAGTAAAACTAGCAGAAATAAAAGAGAAGACTTCATCTCATTAGTATCCAGCAAAACACAACTACTAAATCCCTATCAAAAACTCCTCTGATACCACTTTGTAACAACCCGGACCTGGCCAGCCACCCGAACAGTGCCAAATGGGTCGGGTGTTACTACCTTAGGCGCACCTCCCCGAATGCCAAAGGCTGCCGACTAGCAGCGAGGGTCTATTAGGTATATTGGGGAGGCTATACCCTCTCGGAGGATCACGATAAGGGTGCTGGTCCGAGTATAAATATAAAGATGCAGAGGAATGAAAGACTCAGCAGGCTCAAACCAGACCCACAGAGCAGAAGAAAATAGTAACAAGAGCAGCAGAAATAAATACAACAACATACTGATAACATGTAACTACTACCGAACAGAAAAACATACATCCAAAGAAGGTCATACACAACTGAATATAAGAAAAGGGCATCAATGGCTAATCAAAGGTAGCTACAAACAAGTAAGCATGCTGATACAAGTAAAGAAAACAAAACCAAGTAACCCCATCTAGGTATGACCTCAAGGTCCATACCATCTCAATGTAATAACTAACGCAGCCCAGCTCTTGATGCTGGACTTTTTCCTGCACGTAAATCCATAAGGTCTGCACGCATCCCAAAGGGCCAATAAAGGGTGTGAGATGAATCTCAATAGGATACCACCCAATAGTGCGTACCTAATATAAGTGTTTAAACAGGCATGCATTTATAAGGAAAAAATTAAACAGTATGATGCACCAATAAACACAAACTCCACTGGTGCTCAACAGCCACCATAGAGTGTCACCTACTTTGGCCAACGCCGGAATATCTGTTGTGTAACCCAGCACCATGTGCCACCTAACCCCTCGTGTCTCAAGTACCAACGTATCGAAGGCATGCCCAAGGATAGTAACCTAGCACCATGTGCCTCCTAACACCTCGTGTCTCAGGTACTGACGTCCCGAAGGCACACACAAGAAGTAACCCGGATGAACAGTGATACCTGACCTCAAATAAGAATCTAGAGGGACAATGATATCTGTCCTCAAATAATTAACTGGAGGGACAACGATGTCAGCCCTTAAATCACAGCGATCCTCGGACCCCAATACGATAGCCTCAATTCTATCCCCTGAAGGCTCCTCACCTTCCACGTGGCTTTCTACGGCAAGCACTCCCAACCAAAATACCTAAACTGCATCTACGAGGCCTCTACCCACATGAGTGGTCAAAACCACATCATCACGGAGTATCTATGTGTGCACACTACTCAAAGTTCCGGGTGAGTGGTAATCACAAAAATAGTACCTAATCCACCACACGTTTGACACATCATGTCCCTGCGACCATGCCGCTCAAGAGTAACTCGGGCCATGCCCAACCTAACAGTCATCCTGCCTCAAGCCGATGTCCATGACGCCCAATCCCGTGGTCAAAACCACCCAATAATACCAGGGCCATGCCCAACAAAACCAAATGGTTCCAGCAGATGCAATTAAACAATTACATACATCACATATATCATCAAAGTAAAAATACTTAAATAATCCAAACAACTAAACAGTTGAATGCCCTAACGATGTGTTGTCCCATACCATCACTGAGGTCTCTAAAGCCTCTATCAATTCATCTCAAGGTTTAATCAACTAAATTCAATAGTTTGAAAAAAAATAGTCCAATTAAAACCATTTTGGCACCCTGACCAAAATGCCCCATATGAGAAACAACCTCTCGCCCGGTCCTACTCTATCAAAATAGGACGAAGGGCATACCCAAGGTATCCCATGGGTCTAATAAGTAACTTAATAAGAAATAGCAGATAAAATAGGGCCTCTCTCAAAAATACCTGAAATGCGCCATAGGTCGCACCACCCAAATGTCCACGAAAACACGAAAGAAGGTATGCACCACATACCTCATACTAGTACGATGTTACTCCTCCAATGGTGGCCTCCAATTAGGTCTAAAACACGGTAGATCTACAAAAGAATCAAAACCTCTCAAACCCTAACAACTCGTTCTAGAAAAGAAATCAAGAAAAACATCTAAAGGGGAATCAAGGCCTTACCAAAGGAGTTCCAACGCATCAAACGATGTTCAGATCAGAGTTCAGATGAAGATTCGGGAGCAAGAAGAAGGTCTGGCTGGCTCTCCCCGCATAAGCCCCGAGTGGAAGAAAGAAAAAGAGGATAATGAAAATTCCTGGGTGGTCTGGAAGTTAAAAACCTTAAATTTAAGTGGACACACGGTTAACCTGCATGGTTTGGAAAATCATGCACCAACCATGCGGTTTCCACTGCCTCACCCAGGAACATCGCACGACCAACCCGCACGGTTTGACAAACCGTGCACCACCCATGCAGAGCCCGCTATCTCACCTAGAGACTTCGCACGGTTTGTCTGCATGGTTTGTACAAACCGTGTTCCAACCATGAACATGTGAAAAACCTCCCCAAAATTTAATTTTAAGCTAGAATTGTCTAATTTCTCTAGTTTCTCAGAAACAAGTCAAAAATTCAAACAGGGTTGGGATTTTGACCCGTTCCAAAAACCCGGGTTCTTACAAATCTATTAGAATATAAATAGTCATTAGAAATATAAAATTATTTTCCACATAATGATATTTTATTTTTAATTTTTTTATATTAAATAAATAATGTTAATTATGACACAATGATGATGCAGTGATTGCTTCATTAATAAAGGATTCAAATAATTGCATTTACAAATATTAAAACAAATGTAATTTGATTGTTTTGATATCATCCATGAATTTTCTTGATTATATTGACATATTAAATTTGATTTAATGCCTTATTTTATAAGTAATCAGGTTGTTTTGATTTCTTTTTTAAAAAAATCAAGTATGAATAGTGCTCAAAATTGACACAATTCATAACTTCAAAAATAAAATAGTTTATTAAATGGTATTAAATTCCTAAAACAATAAGATTCGTAAAAATAATTAATATAAGTCAAAATATGTCATAAATAACTTTTTGGGTCTTTTTACATGATATGGTAATTACATTAACCCAAAATGTGTAAATAACAAGATATCACGGTAAGATTAAAAATAGTAAAATAAGGGTAAAACCAAAAATATAAGGATACAAAAATATTCAAAACTTGTCAAAACAATTATTTTATAATGGGTATTCGAACCAAAATTATCTTATATTATAATTAAATAAGTTTTGGACTATTTTAAATAGAAATTTAATTTATAATAAATTTATATTTTGGAACTTTCCTAAAGTGCCCCCTCTCCTCTCTTATAAAAGGGAACCTCCTCCCTCTCTTATTCAATCCATTCTGAGACTTAAATTTCATCCAAACCCTGACCATTTATCTTATAAACTTCCCAAGTAACATTCTAGATGTGTGGGTCTTCTCAAAAGACCAAATCTAGTGGCCTAAGAGTAAATTTAAAGGAGGCACGTCGAGGAAGAGGTAATCTCATCTACCGATTCTTTCAAATTTATTTATTCTTATAATTCGTCTTATTTAGGTGTGTCGGTATAAATTAATTACATAAGTATAAATAATATAATGATATGTTATTATAAATATGAAACTAACCTATTTCACATTCTATCCATCCAACGAAAAATGAAATCATCGTGCGTTAGTACGTACGGATCACCATCTCCACACAGTGGTGTAATATATTTTTCACCACTACCTTACATAGATGGGTATAATGGTGGAAATAATAACTATATATGATTATTATAACATAATACTAATTATGAGATATTATAAACCATCCACTTCAATACCATTCAACAACTATGGGAACGATATCGTTGCTCATGCATACGTACGACTTACCGTCTTCACAACGTGATGAGATTCATTCTCTATGTTAACTATTCAAGAATGAATATAAAGTATATATAATAAATAATTGTAAAATATATGACATAATAATGATATTGTATTTATGTATATATATATATATATATCATTTACTTACTTCCATTCAATTTAATAAGGGAACAAAAACAACTTTCATGCGTATGTACAACCTATTGTCTCCATGAACAGTGTATTCCATTCCATTTATCGATCTATTATATATATTTATATACTGAATATATATGATATATAAATCATGTTTTACATTCAGGATGTATTTAAATCATGATATATGTAATAATATCAAGAATAGCAAATCCAAACACGTACAATAAATAAAACGATTATTACCCAAAATGATGCTTTAACATGGAATTGACAAATGAATGGGTAATATAAAGTCATAAGTGATCATATATGATATCATAAATATTATTATGGTTCTATTAAAACTTAATAATCTATTTAAACCAACTATAATGTAGTTTTGGAAACATACAGAAGAAATTAGATCTAAAGTAAGAGATAACTTTTCCAATCTCGTTTTTATCTGAGATTGTTTATTTTTTAGTATTTACTAGAGATATATTTATCATCCATGTCCATGTTTTATAAAAATGTTTTCTTAAAATGTTTAATATTATTATATGTATTTTTAAATTCATTTTTACCCATTTTTATTTTTAGTACATGGATTGGAAGGAATCTTTCTTACGTTTACCATATGAGGTATTTTTTGAATTTTCTTCTAAAAGTACGAGGAGAATGTTCTTTTTAAATTATACGGAATGAATGAATTTTTAAACATTCATAAAGCATTATTTACATGAACCATCCTTTATAATGTTTCAAGATTATTCTCAATTAAATTATTTTCTTTAAAAATTGCATGACATTTTGAGAAAACAAAGCGTTTTTTAAGAATAAATGATATTTTCCTCAGGAATTAAGTTATAGTGTTTTATTAAAATTATTTCCCATATAAGATGAAATAGGTTTACGTTTCAATCCTTGTTATTAATTTGATTTTATTGTTTTTATTATGGAATTATTTTTATGAAGTCCATTTATCTTATATGGATTATGTTATGATGGCATGATGTTTAAGAATACCATTTTATTTCACGGGTTATACTATGATGAATGAATTATGTTTTTGTGGCACATGTAAGAATGATTTCATTATGAGATTTGTGGGAGCTATATCTATGTCTAATATATTGGTTAAAGATTTATATCTCATGAGATAGACATGGCTGGAACAACAAGTCAATCTGGTTCTCTAATACAGGGCTGGAATGGCAAGTAAACCCAGTTCAGTAATAGACTTCGTCCACTATGATGGTCTTGGAAGAAATGCCTTGGATACTATGGAAATAATATTATTTGATTATTAGTTTTCCACAATTACATGTTTTATTCCAATGCTATTATATCATGGTTAATTCTCTTTTATGATCTATGCCTTACATATTGCCAAGATTTATTTCATGACTCAAGATTTTGATGTTTAAAACATTATATTCATGTTTTTATGTTCAAATGTATATGGTTTTTTTCTCCATTTTTATCCTTATTGATCATTTGAGATCACCCTTTTTATGTTTTTTCATCAGGATATAAAGAAAGTTTTTAGGTAGGAATACAAAAGGGGACATCTTTATGGGAGATGCTGAAGATCTTTCACCATGATTAGAATATTCTGTTCCGAGTTTCCAAAGACACTAAACTAATAGAATCTTTGGGAATTTTTTTGTTTCATGTATTAAGTATTTCGAAAAATAAATGTAATGTCCCTGTACATCAAGATTGGGTTTCTACAGTTGGTATCAGAGCGAAGATTTAGTCAACCTTTGGAAATGAGGATGAAAAAACATTACTGATATCCCTAGAGATATTTCTAAGGTATGTCTCGGGATATCCCTAAGATTAAGTATAAGTATAGGTTATAGTCCTAGAATTATGATAACGATCATGAATAATATAACATTAAACCTAAGATGTTAGATATTAAAAGTACTTCCCCTTGATTATGTTGTTCACTTAGAATGACTTTTTCCTCTCACACTATTATTTTTGTGTTTTAGTCAATGGAGGGAACTAGGAGGAATTGGGTAAACATTGAATCAGATGAACAAATTGCTGACTATGAGCAACGAAATTGTGTAATTACTAGAGTGAATGATATTGTGATTATGATGAATAGTTCATCTCAGTATATGATTAACAAGGTAAACTTTCGTGGTATTCCTAAGTCATCGAATAAGAGGAATATGGACTTTCATGCATGTTCCCATGGTGAGGAACATAGAGGAAAGAAGATTAAGCTTCTTGCATATCAAGAACAAGGGAAGAAGAACCATGAGTAATACCTCAAATGGAGGGGAACATGTAATATATTTGGGGAAAATGGTTATAGAGTGATTAATTGTTATGGAGTTCAATGTCCCATCTGTGGAAAGCATGGGAATTACCCAACTCAATGCCCATACATAATAATCTACTTCTAAGAAAAAGAAGGAATTATTCCATTCCTACCATTAAATTTGAAGGATTGAATTATTTATTTATTTGAATCCACGAATGATGAATGGTGAAATATATAAAAGTTATCATTTTATGTTCTTTGCTAAGGATTTTCAAGAATATGTTGAATAGTTATAATGGATAAAAAAGTGATTTAATGAAAAGGTGGTATTCTTAAGAAACACATTATTAAGGGAAGGATAACCCTTAATATGAGCATGATATTGAGATAATGATATTTGTTTAAAGATGTGTTGGACGATATTAGTTACTTTGGAACTAGTTAAGGATTTTTTGAAATGTGGGCATGTTGTCACAGATGAAGTATAAAACTTTTTAGGACATAAGGAATATATTCAATAAAATTTAGAATAAGAAAACATGCATGTTTTCAATAAGGTTATATGGTAATTTAGGTTATTACCACGTCTCAGGATAATTTATGATGAATTCATTAAAATGTTTGGAATGTGACCAACAAGATATATCTTTTGATATATGGCGGATAAATGATAGTATTCACATGCTTGTTATATGACCTTTCTGGTAATTTTTTTCTTTGTACTGTGAGATTAGACATATGTATTTTGGATAAGCCTAAAGGATTGAATGGATTAAGTTGGACATCATATATTATTGTTTAATGTTAGATTTTTTTTATATTATTTCTAGAATGTTATAATAGTATAGATTTAGAAAAAAGGACAACCCACAGGACGGGCGACAACCCGTCGTGTCGGACAAAGCTGTGGGAATCAAATCCATAATCGAAGTGAAACATGCCTTTATCACCTACCATTGGCCTACAAGAAGTCCTTGGTTAATATAAATTAGTTTTATTTTATTAATAGGTATGATAGATAAAGTATAAGTTCATTTTTGGAACCATATACGATTAATCTCTTTATAAATGAACTTATGTATATTTAATAACATGCGCTAGAATTTTTTTGATAGAGACAGATGGAATGACCAATCATTCTATCGCATGATCTACTAACACTTAAAGATTGAAAAATTCAAATTCATTTATTTAAATAAGTGATTAAGTGGAAATTGTTCAAGGCACGAACAACGGTAATATTGTACCAAAATCAAGTAAGTATTTAGTCCCATGAAAAATTATTCAACTTTTAGGAAAGGATATTAAAAACACAAAATGTTATCCTAGTACCTTATTATCTGATGAATTATATGGTCCCTTAAATAATCTCATATTTATGGCTTCCTGGTAGTTAAATTTCTCCAAACCTTACTCTCTATCACTATCCATCAGAACATTATGGTTATATTTCTCTTCTATGTCCATGTTTTCACTTCCCACCTATATTCTCTTATATGGAAACCCAGTGATGAGTTAATTTGGGTAACTTTATTTTTATGACATTAAATTTTTAAATTAAGTTTTAGTATTCCTTTTTACGATGTGGGTTTCCCTGAAAAAAACTTTCAAGAAGAAAACCATTTATAACCTTAACAGATTTCGAGGGTGAAATTCATTTTAAGAGGGGTAGAATGTAACAACCTGAGATTTTATGAGATATATTCTTTTTAATTTCTTTGATTTATTTTCTTTTATGCTACACCAAGATTATCTTTCACTATACTAAACATAGTATTAGCTTGTAGTATACGAAACACTATTTTTGTCTTGTGTTGTACATAATTTTAAGTACTTTTGATAGAATTCCTTTCACACAATACTGATTATAGATTTTTTTCAATGTATAAATGAAACAAGTTTGGATTATTTTATATGAAACACTAAAGGAATCTTTAACTACTTGCAGCAATGACTTTTCTTGCATTACATGCAAGAGCGACCTTCCACGATAGCTTGCGTTGTACGCGATACCGAGTTTCACAAAAAAATCAATATATTATTAAAATATTATTATTTAATGGGAGATAAAATAGCTGTTATGAATAGTATTAACCACATTTTGAATTTTATATAACATTATAATTCATTTTAAACATATTCTAGAACATGTTATGAGAACAAAAATCATTTTTTCAGATAAAAGAAGTATTTTTCAAAAAATGTAGTTTTACAGCCTTTTAATGGTGCACCCATTTAAAATCTAGTTTTTGAAACTTTTGTAAGTTAAAAATGAAAAAATAAAATTCTTATTTAGAATTTGGTCATCAAAAATTAATCTAGGTAATTTTTTTGGTATTTTTCTGATAAAGTTCATTTTCTAATGAATAGTAAAAAATACTACATTTTAATTCAAAATTGTCTTTTCATCTAATTTATTTATATAGTTGTTTGTAATTTTAATTGGTTTTAAAGTTTAATTGGATTATATTTTTACCATTTCATACAATTTTTTTCATTGTAATTAATTTCACACTTAAATTGTACATAAACACATGTCAATCTTTTGGTAGTTTTTACTTCCTAAAAACACGTTTTTTGGTTTTGACAATGGGAATTAATTTTAAATTAATTTATGCCAATTATGTGTTTTGAATTTTGAAAAATGGATTAAATATTTTTAATCAGGAGGTCTAAATTGTGTAAATAGATAACTTTTATTTTTAGACATTATGAATTGTAAGTTCTGTAAATATTTTGTTTATCATGGTTAAAGGGTAAATCTGCTAAATAAGGGTACAAAATAATATTATAATAATATTAAATTATCCAAATATGTGTCCTAACCCTATTGGATGATACATTTCCAACCATGGGGATCCTTGGGTCGATTCTGGGACCCCATGGAGCCACTTGTAAGTAAAAATGACATTTAATTACTTTTAATTTAATGTTAAGGAAAATATAAACTAAACATATATCTTTTAATAAAAAAAATCTTATATGGGGTTATATAAGTGACATATTAGACTATAAATATTCATTATAAAGCTAAAAATATTTTTTAAATCATTATATTTTATTTTTAATTTTTGTACATTAAATAAATAATGTTAATTGTGACACAAGGATAATGCAGTGATTTCTTCATTAATAAAGGATTCAAATAAATGAATTTATAAATATTAAAAAAATGTAATTTGGTTTTTTTGATGTCATAAACAAATTTTATGGACTATATTGACATATTATATTTGAGTTAATGCCTTGTTTTCTAAGGAATCATGTTTTTATGATTTAAAAAAATCAAGTATGAATAGTGTCCAAAATTCACACAATTCATAACTTAAAACATAAAATAGTTTATTAAATGATATTAAATTCATAAAAATATTATATTTTCCCAAATGGTTAATATAAGTCTAAATATGTCATAAATAACTTTTTTTTTGTATTTTTACATGATATGGTAATTAAATTAACCCACAATGTGTAAATAACATGATATCATGGTAAGATTAAAAAGGGTAAATAAGGGTAAAACCAAAAAGATTTGTATAAAAAAATATTCAAACCTTGTAAAATAATTATTTTATTATGGGTATTAAAAGAAAAATCATCTTATATTAGAATTAAATATGTTTTGAACCATTTTTAAATCTAGATTTAGTTTATAATAAATTAATATTTTGAAACTTTCCTAAAGTACCCATCTCCTCTCTTATAAAAACACACTTCCACCCTCTCCTCTTCACTCTATTTTGAGCCATAAAGATCAGACAAAACCTACTCATTTATCTTATAAACTTACCAAGTTACATTCTAGAGGTTATTTTATTCTCAAAAGACCAACTCTAGTGCCCTAAGAGGAAGTTTAAAGGAGGCCCATCGAGGAAGAGGTAATCTCTTCTACCGATTCTTTCAAATTTATTTCTTCTCATACTTCATCTTATTTAGTTGTTTAATTATAAAGTAATAAAACAATTATCACTAATATAATGATATTTTATTATAAATATGAAACAACCCAATTTCACCTTCTATCCATCCTATGAAAAATGAAATCATCGCATGTGTGTACGTACAGATTACCATCTCCACACCATTGTGTAATCTATTTTTCACCACCACCTTACTTGGATGGGTATAATGGTGGAAATAATAACTATATATGATTATTATAACATTATACTAATTCTAATATATTATACACCATCAACTTTAATACTTTTCAACAACTATGGGAACGATATCGTCACTCATGCATGCGTACAGCTTACCGTCTCCACGACACGATAAGATTCATTCTCCATGTTAACCATTAAAGAATGACTATAAGGTATATATAATAAATAATAATCAAATATATGACATAATAATTCTAATTTATTTATTTATTTATATATATATGTCATTTACTTACTTTTATTCAATTTAATAAGGGAACAAAAACAACATTCATGTGTACATATGACCTATCGTCTCCATGAACGGTGTATTCCATTCCATTTATAAATCTATTATATATATTTATATACTGAATATATTTGATATATAAAGATTTTTTTACATTCAAGAAGTAATTAAATCATGATCTATGTCATAATATCAAGAATAAAGAGTCCAAACACGTACGATAAATAAAACAATTATTACCCAAAATGTTGCTTTAACAAGAAATTGACAAATGATCATGTAATATAATGTCATAAGTGAATCATATATGATATCATAAATATTATTATGGTTTTTTTACATGTTAATAATATGTTTGAACCCACTATATAGGAGTTTTGGACACGTATGGAAGAAATTGGACATAAGTTAAGGGATAACTTTTCCAATCTCATTTTTATCCCAGATTGTTTATTCATAAGTATTTACCAAGGATACATATATCATCAATTTCTATGTTTCTAAAAAAATTAAAATTTTTTACTATTATTCAATTTATTTTTAAAGCCATTTTTACCCATTTTGACTTTTACTAAATGGTTTGGAAGGAATCTTTCTTACGTTTACCATACGAGGTACTTTTTGACTTTTCTGGTAAAAGTACAAGGAGATTGCTCTTTTTAACTTATACGGATCAAACATATTTTTACAATTTCATAACATATTATTTCCATGAAGATGACTTTTCAATATTTCATGTTTATTTTCAATTAAATTCTTTTATTTTAAAATTGTATGAAATTTTGAGAAAAGAAAATATTTTCGAAGAAGAAAAGATATTTTCCTGAGGAATTAAGTTCAAGTGTTTTATCAAAATTATTTTCCATATAAGATGACATAGTATTATGTTTCAATCCCTATTATTACTTTGATTTTATTTTTTTTATGATGAAATTATTTTTATGAAGTCCATTTATCTTATATGGATTATGTTATGACGACATGATATTTAAGAGTCCCATTTTATTTCATGGGTTATGCTATGATGAATGATTTATGTTTTTATGGAACATGTTAGAATGATTTAATTATGAGATTGTTGGGACATATATCTCCCTCAAATTCATTAGGTAATGATTTGTATCTCATGATATAGACATGGCTGGAACAGAAAGTAAATATGGTTCAGTAATACAGGGTTGGAATGACAAGTAAACTCGATTAAGTAATGGACATTGACAACTATGATGGTATTGGAAGAAATGACTTGTCTACTATGGAAATAATATTATGTGCTTATTAGTTTTCCACAATTACATGTTTTATTATAATTCTATTCTATCATGGTTAATGTTCCTTTATGATCTATTCCTTACGTACTGCCAAGATTTATTTCATGACTCAAGATGTTGATGTTCAAACATTATGTTCTTGTTTTTACGTTCAAATGTATGTAGTTTGTTTTATTTTATCTATGTTTACTCTCATTGAGCATTTAAGCTCAACCTTTTTATGTTTTCTTTTCCCCGGGATATAAAGAAAGGTTTTAGGTAGGAAAATAAAAGGGAGAGATCTTTATGGGAGATGTTGAAGATCTTTCACCATGATTAGAAGATTTTGTTTTGAATTTCCAAAGACACTAAACTAATACGATCTTTGGAAAAAAATTTGTGTCGTGTATTAAGTATTTAGAAAAAAAATGTGATGTCCATGTACATCAAGCTTGGGTATCTACAATACTATTGAAAGGATGATCACATGGAACCCATCATGTGGACCGTGAGAAGCCATTGTAACTATGGAGATGATGATCATGCAAGCCAGCCTAACATCATTGGGCTCTCATAAAGATCATTGTATCTTCCCCATAATGAGATCCTTCTACCTATGGAATTTTATTCATTATTTTCTCATGTGGAACCAATCAGGTGAAGTTGGACAAGCTCCACCACATTAAAATCATACATGCAAAAGCATGACCACATGAAACCAATCATTAAACACCCACTAAAAAGTCATCACATGAATGTATGATGACTAAATAGAGGTTTCATCCAGTCAGTGAGTTTCAAGAAACTATTGAATAAAGTTATCCATTCAACCACATAAAATTCAATCATGTGAAGTTGACTGAGCCCACTATGAATAAATCATGTTATTACATTTCTATCATAGTGTCAGTGAAATACTTAATGTGATCACATGAAAATCATATGAAAACTCATGTCAGACTCTTCATTTCCATAATCCATTGCATACGACACCCTCACCATGAAAAATAGTGATGAAACATTCCAACCATGCCTTTAAAAAACCTTTATATGTTTAAAAAATCCACACACCTGAGAGCGGGATAAATGGTAGAGCGGGAAGAGAAGGGGCAACAGAGAAGGGAAAACCGAGAGAAGGATCGTGTTACTGCCTTTAGATAAGTTCTCTAGGTAATCATGAGACCCACCGTGAAACTTTATCACTAGACTAAATCGCCTTATTTCCCTAGGATCATGTGTCCACATGATGATTTGAACATCATTTGAGATCCTTTTTATGTGGAGCACTCATGAAAATGTCTACGAAAATGCATATTGTCATGTGGACACCCTTTGACATGCATATGAACCCACTGGCATTCCCTCCCCTTTTTTGTTTAGACCCTAGGAGGTGTGGTCATGACAAGAAACCTCATCCATGCACCCTTCTTTTCAGCCCAATATGCATCCCCTATAAATGTTTACAATACCCCCTTGAGGTCATCCGAATTACATGAGAAATCAAGCATCATGGGGCTCCATCATGTGGTTTCCCCTTAACATTTATATGGCCTTTACATGCATATAAACCCATGGAAAGTCCCTCCTGTCACCATCAAAACCCTAGGATGTTTTCCCTCAGTATGAACCTGTGGGAATGAACTCTCCTTTACCATGAAAACCCAAGGAGGTGCATCCATGATGTGAACCCTTGTCCATTAAATCCCCCCCCCCCTATGAAAAATATTTTCCATATTTTTTTAGGCATTATAACTTTGGATATAAAACATCACCACCTAGAAATGCATGCGATCTTGAAAATTTTCATGAGACCCCACCGCATAGAACTCTTAAGAACACATTATCACATGATTCCTCGCTAGTATTGAAATGACCTCATATAGACCTTGACATGCCAGTTTTGTCATTCGAAAGTCTATGGATAAGTCATTTGATCATGTGAAAGGGCTTGGGCATGTCCACTTTAATCATCCAAATACATCCTAAATAAGTTAGGTTAATCATGGAAAGACACCACATACAATGAAAGTTGATCATGTAAAGGAATCCAAAAAAAATTAGGTTGATCATGTGAATACATCATGGAAAAGTCTCTTCAATCATGTGAATACATATAAAAAAATGTAGGTTGATCATGTGAAGAAATCCAGAATAATTTAGGTTGATCATGTGAAGGCATCCTAGAAAACTCGCTTCGATCATGAAAACATATAACATACAAGTTAGTTGATCTTGAAAAAGGCCCTGGATGTGTCATCTTAAATCATACAAATCATCTTGGAAATTTTAGGTAGACACCCTTATACATGCTTACCATATTAGAATGATTCCCTAAACATGTCGTATATATAGTTAAGTCATGTCAGACAGATAGTCAAGACATATCGGACAAACAATCAGGACATGTTAGGTAGGACATTAAGACATGCTGAGAAGACTTTCAAGACATGTTTGGTATGAAATCAAGACATTTCAGGTGGTCAATCAAGACATGTCGGGTAGAAATTCTGGACATGTCAGGAAGATACCCTAGGACATTTAAAACTTGTCTGGTAGACACACTTGGACCTACACCATGTGAACCCCCAGCCAAGAAACTTTAGTCAAATACCACATTTATAAGGGGAGTGTCCTTAATGGGTTATGGTTATGCACTCATGAAACCCTATTTTTTGTGCTCTTTGGTAGGCCCTCTATGTCATGCCAATAATATTTAACAGAACTTTTGTGGTCATCATTTCTCTTTATATGTCAGAAGATATATAATGAATATGGAACATGCACATCCATCTTATTATAATCCCTAACTAACATAATCCATGGGGATGATCACATATCCCTCGAATGTAATCACTTATCCCAACACATCAGTGATTTAGGGTAGAATGAACTATGAAGACTCTAATTCCAATCTACATAGGATATTTAGGACGTCGTCATAAGGCTCAAGCTCAAATGGACATCCACCCTAGTGTAATTCCCTTCATATCCCAAATATTATTGACTCAAGGGACTAAATTATCACATTATTCTACCATCCTTCCTCTTCCATCAATAGATGAGAAGTTCGATTATACATAAGTGTAATCCCCAACAATGTACTCAGGTACCTCAAACTCATCAGCATGTTAGGAACAAATAGAACTACAATGACTTTTATTCCTATTATAAATATGATACATAGGATAAATTCCTAAGGCCTAAGCTCTATAATATATTCCCCATGAGGTTGGTAATAATCCCTCTCTAAGGGAAACTTTAATGTGTGAGTCTCATGCAGATTTTCTCTCATACAATGTGTTCAATCTTCCTCTATCTATTGTTTCATACACCAAGAATGACTCAAATTGTATTAGAGATTGGAGATGATTGTACCAATAAAATGATGAGGATTCCCCCAATGTGGGCCCTTCATTGGGATGTATGTATGATAATTTCTCATATTCACTCAAAGGGGCATATCATAGATGAGGCCGTTTAGGGAAGCCTTTCATGCACAATTCCTGCTCAAGGACTCTATTGTCATATCTTTTTTGATTCATACACCCATAATATGAACTATGTGGAATCTGATTCTTGTCCTAATAGGATACATAGGATAGCTCTTCAAGGATCAATCCATATTTAATCATCATTTCTGCATGATGTTAAATTTGATGGTATAGTCCTGCCATACTACTTTAAACTATATCGAATGAACTATGTGGGTTTCAATTACAATTCTCACATGATATGTAGGATGCCTCGTAGTGGTTCAATCCTATATCCAAGACACTGATAGCCTCCTTTGATGGAAATAAACTCTAGATCACCTGAACATGGTTATAAAATAATGATTCATAAATTAAGATGAGAATAATAGAGAACATATGTCACATATAGTTGTTCCCATACACACATGGTTCTAATCAAGTCATCAGCACTGGGGTAACCAGTCCCGTATTGTGTCCTGGGAAGGATTTAGCAAACATATCTTAAATCTATAATAGTGTATTAAGATAGGAAATAATTCCCCCAAAAAGTGTGTGATGATCCCGACCTCTCATCATCTTTACAAATGTAATTTTCTATGTTCCATTGGGTCAAACATTCTAAAAAAATTCCTACCTTTAGAAATAAGGTATGTACCTTGTTATGGATGTGGGAGACATTGGTAGTTTTTAAGAGATGAAAATGGATAACCAATAGTAAATGATTGTGAAATCATACTTAAACCCCAAAAATCAACCATCAAAAAGCAAACAAAAATTGTATACCAATTTTGAAGGCATGTAATGATAGAATAATTGAATATTTATAGGTTTTAGAAACCTTGTATCCTAAACTTGGGAACTATTCATTTCTGAGAAAAACAATCGTGAACCTAACATGAAATTATTTAACTATGTCATCCCTTTCATGGGTTAAAAATTATATACTTCCCATCTCTTTTTGGGCCAATTTTTTCTTCATTTTTCACAAAACAAAATGGTAAACCTGATATGTTTCTTTATAATATATGATAAACCTTACATAAAATAAGGGTCCGCCTATTTATCTTTTATGTGTTAAAGTGATTGATAAAACATGTACTCTTATATATGATGTTGTACTAATAAGGTGTCTTATTTAATCTTCAAGGCCTATAAAATTCATTATAATCCAAATAGCATCATCAAATGTGCTAAAAGATTCTGAAATTGCTGGACAAGCTAGTAACACTAGTAGAAAACCACAATTTTATATAAACAATAAGATGATACACTGATGATATGAATCATCTGCCATGGAATCTTTTTCCCTAAGGCCTCGCTGTACAATTCCACTAACACAAAACCTCTAATGGAAGTTTGTGAATGTCTTGGTCGAGGAGTACCACATCAAAAACTCTATCCTAACTTTGGAATCAACTCTTAAAATCCTCTAGAGTATGAATACTCATAGTCTATCTTTCCCGTGATAGGCCACATAATATAAAGTGGCCCTTGTTTACACTTTCAACCACATTGGGAGCATATCCTCAGAGCATAAAAACACATACCTTCCCTACCTAAGGTATATGGATGAGTACATTCATCATGTTAACTCAACAAGTCATGATATACCTTGGAGGGATCCCATACATTCTGGTCATCATCATAGAATGTGACCGTGATTCGATAGGAAGATATTGAGGAATCCATTCCTACCCAATCCATCCAAATTGGGGATTCAAACAAGAGGTCCAACTTGGGGTACCGAAACAATGAATCTCTAGAGCAATCTTATATCATCATTTACTCAAATTTGTATGATGCTTGCCTGTGTATCCTGATATTGGCCCAAAATAAACCCCAAACAATCACTATCTATGATCTTTTGACTTCTTCACAACTAGATTTGGTGACTATGGAATCCTAGGGAGTACCCCAGCCTACAGGGCTAAGAGAATTTTTAACATATAATACCATGGGATCATATTTAATATGGGTGTCTACCGATCAAATAGTACAATGGGTTCTGAACCACCAAATCGTACAACAGGCACCGACCCCCAAACGGTATTATAGGAACTGACCCACAAAATTGTACAATTGGAACTATCCCGCCCAATGACATAATGGGAACTGACTTATCAAACGAGGTACTCTATTGAAGAGGAGCATCATCCTTCTAATGTCTCACTTAATATTATATTAACCAAATATGGAGACTTCTCATCAGATCAGGATGAGTAAACTCCTAAAAATCATAATCATACCCTCCTACAGTCATCTGAGTCATAGAAAATTGGTCCACCTTCTACATCCAACACAGGAAAAGAAGGGAATAATGGTATCTTTAATGCATCTAAAGAAGGTATTATCGTCTTTGTTGGTGTTTCAGAGTGCAGTGTCAATGGATCATATAACTAATTCCAATAAAACATTCATCCTTTGAGGTGTGAATTGAGACTCCATCCATCATCCACTCACCCTACAATTTATAGAGGAAAGGGTTTTTCCTCGATCTTTCTAGTCAACCACTTAAGGATGATAAGACAATTTCTAAGGAAGATAAAATCTCTCAACTCTAACGAGATAAAAATAATCTATTGGAAATAATTGTGGGAATACTCCTGGGATCTATACCCTGGAATGACATACCTGTACCTTTTTATAGAATCCATCCTTGCAGTAAAGTTCCCCATCCCATAAGGCTTGGTGAATTTTCCTATTTTTCATCCCCTCATCAGGTGAAATCAATACATTATTTCATCTCACCCCATCCCATAGGGATAAGGGTATTTCCATATTTTCCACCCCCTCATTCAGGGAACTCTAGAAACCATCATACCTATACTATTACCTCAAAAACTCCAAGTAATTTAGGTTTCTTGAATTAGTGGGAAGCTTATGCATCATCCAACGACCCTAATTATTCAACTCCTACCCCAAAACTAATAAAGACTGAGGCTCTACACCCAAGAATCAAAACTCAGCTATGTGCTCATGCCAACCTAGGTATAGGTTGCACATGGTAGAAGTATCATGGTATCCTATCTCTTTATGACAGACAACAAAGGGTATGTTTCTTACAATAAAAACATTTCCCTAGGTACTTTGATAATTTCATGGAGAATAATTTGATAAAACTCCCAACAATGAGGATATCGAGTAATTCATGGTTAATATGGCATGCAAATTAGTTCCCCTGCCATTGTCATCTCAATCACACAATAGAGAGTTTCTTTTTCATTAAATATTGGCTAGAGAAACTGGTAAATGAAGTCTCGATATATGTATAGGATCATGAAACTCATGCAATATGGAAAAGTGTTATTCAGAATCAATCAGGCCCCCCTCTTGATAGGTTACTGCATAATATGTCCCAGTCACATGATGTTAAACTAGATGATACGTCTTGGTCACATGACATTAAATTTCAAGGAAACATCCTTGTCATGCGATTTTAAACTACATGACAACATCCTAGTCACATGAAATTAAACTACATGAAAATTTTCTTATCACATGATGTGAAACTACATGGAACACTTCCCGGTCGCATGAAGGTAAATTGTGTGACATATTAATCTATGGGAGGCATCATCAACATTTGGTGGAAATTATAGTTTCTAAATGTACTATTGATATAGAACATTCTCAGTCTTAGTAATATCAAAAAAGCATAAAAACCCATCAATCTCCCACTAAGGGAATTGTCCAAAAAATCATCCCCTTGGATGTTCAAATCTGGGTATCAAGAACACCCTGTCGAATGCAGAAATCTATGGACTAGAGGTAGCAGGATCATATCCCTACCATATAAAAGAAATTATGATATCATATCTGGGAAGTAGGCATGGTGTAGGAATAGATCCATGCCCCCATTCATAAACCTCATTGGCATGTTCCAATGGTATGATCAGGAAATGAGTGGGAATAAATCCCCACTTAAATCAATGAAATCAACCAGAATATCCTAGTAGCTGAGAGAGTACATGCATACATTCATATACATACCATTTTGAAGTTTAAATACTTCATTAATATGATACAGGAGATCTTCATTGTATTATAGTAATGATGCAGGGATAGAAACATGTTCCTATCCTGATAGCCAAAGCAGAACATCACTATGGTCAGTATGATTAGGTGTATACTATGGAGAAAGAACACATTCTTTATTTTATCAATGAGGATTATCAACATATTCCGATAAAGGGTGAGGCACAAGACTTGTCTCATATTTCCATTCTGATCGAGGAACATGAATTTAGTTTTGAATATGTCTGAGGATTGGCACACATTATTATCAAAATGGAATAAAGGCATACTCCAAAGGCATGGTACCTAGCTCATATTCCTGTTCCAACCAAGGATTTCCAAGTGGGAGTGGCACATACCTCAATATAAGCTCATATTCATGTAGAAAAATACTAGTGTATCACTCCAAAGTGATAGTACTATGATCATATCCCCATTAATACATAGGTTTATCAGGATAACATGGAAATCACCTTAGAGTCGGATCATATCCCTATCAGTGAATCTACTTGGCATATTCCAGAAGTTCATGGAAGGTAGGCTCATATTTCTACTTCCATTAATGAATGACTACACCAGAATCCTTTAGAGGCTATATAGGAAAAGGCTTATATCCCTTTTCCCATTCTGGAGGTTTGTCGGCATATTTTAATTAGGAATGCATATTTGAAATGGGATCATATCGCCACTTCAACTAAGGCTGAATAGTATATTTCCAAAACAAACTACAGGTGGGAACATGTTCTTACCAATGAAATAGAATCTCAATAGAATAATTCAGTAGCTTATTAGTGGTGGGATCATATCCTCGCAGCATAAAATAGTTATCAAAACATATTCTAGTAGTTATCATATAGTATGCTCATATCCCTAATCAAACCTAAAAGGAAGGTTAACATATTCTGGTCAGAGTGAGGAATGAGGCTCATATCCCTGATATGCTCAATGTTAGTTTCCTTGAGTCTGTTTAATGCATATATGAAACACTTTAAGTTTCCTTCATCTCTTCAAATAAAAAATAAGGAAATAATTACCTCGATATTCTTCCTTGTGGTAATACAGAGACAGATCTCAAGGGCTCCACTACTAATATACATTATGGTCAACCTCCCCATAGTGATATCTCTCTAAGATAAGGAAATACTCCCCTTTCTTAGATTCCTACATATAGAGAGGTTCTCAAAACTCTAAAACCTTTGTATAAAGATGTTCTTGAAACACTGAGGTTAACCATATATAGTGCCCCATCAACTATCAGCATCACTTCATTGCGGTCGGAACGAAACCCATAGAGTAAACCTATGTATTTTAAATAGGTTGATTCATATCGACCTAATAAAGAAGAGTTGATCATGGATATATATAGAGAGGTATCTAGAAAAAACCTCCCAAACATGTTCCTACCTATTTCCACATCTAATTATGAGTTCCCAAATGGGCCTAAAAGAGAGTGCATGCTTTACATTCACCCAAATATGTAGGTGAATCATGAGAGATTAAAGGATACAATCCTCTCTTATCAAGGATATGAGGATCACATAAAAATCATAAACAAACTTCATTGTTAGTTAGATATGGCCACATTCTATATGGACTAATAACTAAGATCAAAAGAGAATATCAAATTCCTACAGCATGTTATCTCTACATCATGACAACTCTTTAATTTATGGGTGAATTTCCATCTGATGATTGCATCTGGGGATGGGGAAATTATGGATCATTTTACTTTACAATGTCATTGGGACATTAAAGCTCCCCAAATACATTATCCTACACTATCAAAGATATTGGATAAATCATGGGATCATATTGTGTGAGTCGTTAATGGAAAGGTTCACCTAGGCTCATTCCATCAAGGAGAAATGGTATTGGCTCTCATAACCCCAATGGTACTAGAAAGGAAACCTCCAAATCTTGAATCCAAATAGTAAGGACCTTACATAATTCATGAGGTCTATTCTAATGGATTATGATCAACAATGATTATGTGTTACCCATAAACCTAGTTGAGGGTGTAAACTTGATTCTAGATGTCTAAGATCCCCTAATCCCTAGTAATAATATAATAGAAAATAATCATCTATAGAATATATCTGTGAGGACTCTGATATTTCATGATGAAAATGTCTATTCCCATTGCCTCTCCTACATTGACAGTAGTAAAGATGTCGCTGGATTAACCACCATGTCTGAACATTATTATGTGAACTCAGATATGGAAGAAGAAGAGATTGACCACAGGAATTCCCCTAATGCACTTGAGGATGGAGTATTCACCACCATTAATGTGTTCAGGTAGGTGAATCTTCGAATACAGAAACACTTTTGGCCTATATTGGTTACTATTTCCATGCTTCTCAAGGACCAAGAAGTGTATATTGTATTTATAAAGAAACATCGACTCATTTTAACATAGAATTATACATAAATTCCGGGGTTGAACCCTGATGTGGCTATTCATCACCTAGTGTTATCCAATAACCATTGAGGTTTCAAGAAAATATCCAATAAAATTCACCCCTCTCATGATACTAAGTGCTCATAGAAATACTTTAAACTACACAATATCCATGCTCATAGTCATATGAACAAAAACTATAAGGCATCCACAGTCCTAGTAGTGTGACATAAAACTATAATACACCCATGATATTAGTTGTATGATCTAATACTACAAGACAACCATGGTCATATGCATATAACCTAAAACTACATTACACCAGGGGTTCTATTTGTATGACCTAAAACTACATGATGTTGTTATTCCTTATCATGTGATGTTAAACTACATAGAAAATGTTACTTAATGGGAAAATCACTACACATGATCAAGATCTGTGTGAAAGAAAAATGAAGTGCCCATGTCCTTGTGTGTGAGTTAGATCCACATAAGTAATCTCCCCTCTCAAGAACTACATGTGGCTTGATTCCTATCATCATGGGATATGTATTGACTCCTAGATCCCAAATACTATTACTAGCCTAAATATAGGGTCCTTGTCATATGACCTAAAACTAAAAGATACCATTATTACTTACCACATAATGCTAAACTAAAAAGAGAGGTACCTGTTACATAATGCTAAAAGGAATGACCAATATCATCTCAGTCATAATACATTAAACTATGTGACAACATATTTATCACATGGCATTAAAATGTAGTATTACCCTATGTATGAAGAATGTGATGCCTTGATCAACTAGAACAGAAATCATCATGCTAGAAACACTAGATGACTCTCATGATATGATTTCCCATATCCCTACACATCATTTATGGGGATTCATGCCTTATTTTTTACAATAGGTAACCATCATGCTTGTTGCATGCTATTAAACTACATGGTTTACAGCCCTCTCATTCAATGTTAAAATTATCCCAAAACTACGTATGAATTGATTCACATTCCAATGAGATATATAGAGATTCTTATATTGGGTATCTTATCCTATCCACCACAAAATGAAAAATTCTCTTATCCTTTATTTTAATTTCCTCTATGTGGTGAGAGAAACCTTTTCCAATACTTATTTCTCACACTGATCATAGAATATATGGGCTTATGAATTTTAATAAGGGATTCTCTACATGATAGAGACATTTAAATTAATAAAAGGGTTAAAATGGTTCTGAATGAAAGAAAATAAAAGGTACAACATATGTTCTTACTGCATGATGTTAAACTACTTGGTTGACATCTATTCCATGACATAAAACTACACAATACTATATAACTTACCCAAGAGGACCATTATACTTGGTTTTGGCCTCCCGTGACACCTCTTTTTGAAGAAATATGTATGGATTTATTCTTACTATCATAAGATACATAGTGATGCATATATATCCAATCCTGTGTCCATCTGTAATAATAAACTAGAAAAATACCCCCTTTTCATATGTGTCAGATCTTCATAGAGAGTTTCATGTTCAACAACTACATGTGTATTCATTCCTTCCATCGCATGCTAAATAGTGACACCCATATATCCAATCCTAAGTCCATCCACAACATCAATGAGAAAAATACCCCCTCTACATATAAGTCAGACTTATGTGGAGAGTTTCCCAGTCAATAATTTTTTTGGATTGATTCCTACCATCACATGATACATAGTAGAACATAGATATCCAATAATGGGTCTAACCACAATAATCAATGGGAAAAATTCCCCCTAATGCATATGGGTCCAGCCTATGTAGAGAGTTTCCCATTCGTTAAATATGTGTGGCTTGATTATTTTCATCCAAGGATACAAACCAGTGCAATGATCCCCCAATGATATCTTGTATAATTTCACATTGGATCTAATGTACTTACCATATAACATTAAAATGGAAGGAAAACATCCTTTTTAAATGATTTTAAACTACATGGTAGATACATCCTTACCACATGATGTTAAATTGCAAGGAAAATTGATTTTTTCATGATGTTAAACTACATAATAGATATGGTCTTACTTAATTTTGTTAAATTTTATGTAAAACATCCTTATAATATGATGTTAAATTGCATGATAGATACTTCCCCACAACATGACATTAAATTTTAAAGACCATCACCCATTATCATTTCTTATCAAAGGACCACAAGCGACTGACCCTGGTCAAGAAGAGTCTGGGGTGCTTCCATCATATTTTTAAGAACCTAAACTCATAATCCACACTTCATGTCTTGAGTGTGTCGAGTTACCGAAAACCTTTCATGGCCCTTAGAATGGAGAATAGATCTCTCTATTTAAAAATTCAAGAGGTGGGTATGCATACAGGATTTAAACTACCAACCAAAGGCATCATGGACCTGTAGGAAGGGATTTCTGATCCTTGTGAGCTTGAAATCACTATGGCAGAATCCATCACCTTAGCTTGTTCTGGTTCATCCTTGAAATGATTGTCCCATATAATTACTCATATCCAGTGAACCTCAATCCATGATTTAAAACATTTTCATCTCCCTCTAAAAAGGATGGTGGAGTACTCTTGAACATGGGTATCCTACTTAGAATGTTGTGTAACATTTCCCCCATATGAGGTCCACAAGTATCCTAGCCTTAAACTATATGCACTTTGATCAAAGTTGTATGACCTTGAACTTTAGCCTTTAATAGTCTAAATTGAAGGACACTAGACTTATCGTGAAAGAGACATAAAACATGTCCGGAAAAAAACATTTAATGGGAATCGTAAGAAAAATTTGAGTCTTTAATCACTAAACACTTCATATATAGAATTTAGGAAAAAGTTAGAGTGTAAAAAAATATGGAATAAATCTCATAGGGAACACTTTATAGAAATAGTAAAATTCAATCCATGCTCACTAATTCACCTAGTGCAGGAAAAAGTTAGACTAATAATTTTTCATGTCTCCTCACTACAACAACATGTTCACTAAGAGATGACACAACTTTTTCGGTGATCAAACCCTTCTTTAATCTTACATTTTTTACAAACCACCTTCATTGCTTTTAATTATGAGCTGACACAAAAATTTACTCAAGTTGTTACCATTCTCTTGGAACCCCATGGACCTTGGGATTCCTTTCCCTTGTTTATTCCCTATAGAAAACTAGTAACAGGTATTGATTCATTCAAATGGACCCTTTAATCTCAGGAAGTCCCCCCTTAAATCCAAGAGTAATTTCTCTATCCTTGTGGAACATTATAGTCTTACGAAATTACCAATGGTTGACATGTACCCACTGATTCCCACCTCTAGTTAACATATAAATTCTTAGACCATTATTTATAATCCCCATAACCATACTATTCATGTGGTTTTGACATCCTCAACATCACATCACCATGTATTGCACCCTTTCTCAAAGTAAGAATGTGACAATCCATTATTTAACCTTTTGATGGCCCACATCACATGACTCTAAACCACATGGCATAGGGATTGAGCCTCCCGGATAAAAGATAACTACTATAGGGTACCAAAACCCTCTTAAATAGATTTCTATCCACTTCCCACTTCATATTATAGATTTTTGAGTCTTTATAAATCTTCCATAGACCTTGGAAAATAGTTAGGACCCCCTTTACTTGACCATTCATTAGATACCTAAGGGCCCATGCATAAGGGCTATTGACCAACCAACTAGAGACATATCTTCCTTGTAAGAAAGGAACTCTAATCCTCATGGGCCCTGATAACACTATGGTGGAACCCATCACCATAGGGTGTTGTGGGTCATCCCCAGTATCTTTTCCCCATTCCATATTCATAAATTCAAAATTTTGGGTTATCACTTACTCAACCCATATTCCAACTATCCAAGTGGACTTGACATCCCTAATCTTTCACCATCCACCATGACCTATTAAGGTGTGGATGAAGGTTGTAACGACCCATCATGGATATTCATCTCACATGATTCCTATAAGAATGATGGGTGCTAAAACCCTTCACTATCATTCATTATTTATAATATCTATTAAGAATGTAAAGTATTTGAACCCTTTGTGGACACTCATTCTTTAAAATCCCATCAAGGATGAATGGATTTAAAACCCTTCATGAATACCCATCCTCCACTACCAATATATGTTATGAGATAGAATAATTTAAACTACAACATTAGATGTTCCAATATAGAAGAATTTAAACTAAAAAAATAGAAGTTCTGAGCTAGAAAAACCGAAACTACAGTAGTTGAGAGTCTGATAAGGAAGACCCTAAACTGCAGCATGAAAACAGTCTAATTTGAAAAACCTTAAGAAACCAATAGAAATGGAACAAATCATGTCAGGTTTAAAACCCATGAAAGGGTGGCCTAAGAAAAATCCAAGTCCACGCCTACTAATATTTCTCTATATGAAGCATAAGAAAAAATGTGGTTTAAAAAAATAAGATAAAAATATTTTATGGACCATTATCTATCCCTAGAAAAAATAATGTTATTCTCTCTTGGTCCACTAATATGGGAGAATATTAGAGAATATATCTATTTCTCAGGACCCACCTGAGGGTACCTATCACTTTCATGTCTTAAAAATAAATTATATTTGGTCCATTATATAAAAAAGTAAACTACATAGAATGGCCCATTTGGTGTGGATTAGAATATGGAATGAGTTTTAGATCTGTGCAATATCTCCACCAAATCATTGGTCCCTACCCATGATGTCATTATAAAACAGTGATGCTCACATTCCTACATATGAGCTATATCTACGTATGGACATTCATCATAGAGTTATTATTTTATGAAACTATGGTCCCTATAGATTATATTCATCTGTATTGGATACAATCTCAAAGTTGTGTATGCATTGATTATCATTCCCTTGGGATACATAGCGACGTTTAGGAATCTTATCTTGGATCCATCTGCAAGTTCCTTCCCCAAAATCCCTTTTCCATCCTATGAATTTATACAAATTCCAATTTCAATATATCTATGCCACAATACTGGTATAATTCCTATCTTTGATTCTATTAATCACTCATGTTCAAGAGTCTTTTCTTGATAGCACCTAAAATCCCTCAGTCAACACACTCTTGACAAATCCTCTCACATGGCTCAATATCAAAGACCATAAAATGTTCAAATATATGAAAATGTGATTTGTGTTTACCTTATAATCATATTAGTTTCATTATATATGATTCTAGTTCTAAGGGGTTCATTTTTGGACACCCATAATTGTGTATCAGACACTTTTTGATCATATATTCGAGAAGTTTAAATCCTAATATTCATGGGATTAGAAGGAATTTTTGTGGGATAATGGATGGTCTAGGGTAAATTTTAATAAGGATGGATCCTTTTTTTAACCTCTTTATTTATATTATTTTTCTAAGTATTTATGCCCCCTTAGCCAAAAATCTTTCTAGAAAGCCTAACTCGTTGACCTTCTCAACTTAGGGTACAAATAAGAGATGCCTTGACCATGCATTGGGGGTCATCCAACCATCCAGTCGAGCAATGAGAGTTTTTTTAGCATAGCTCATGTGGTGGATACATGGATCATGTGAAAGTGTGCTTCAGTTTGTCATGCAATGGGAGGGAGAAACCAATGGGGTAATTGGTGTGTGTGTTTTGGGTGTTGACCCTACTACTGGATTGAGCAGTGGATGATACGCTAACCCTTATTAATAAGATCCAGACAAACCAAGAGATTGATTTGGGGTGTGAAAATAATATTGAATTGTTCATACATTAAAATTATAAGGACAAAATTTTAGCCTCCCGATCAAGCCAATGTATTCCCTCTAATCACCTCACATGATAATATTCAACCTCCCAGCCACCTGTCATACTCTAAACACCACTAGTTTGACATAGCGAGCTACACCTGATGCATGCATGACTCCACTATTTGATGACCTCCATGTTTTCCTTCTCCAATGATCAATCCTGAGATAGCCAAATCATTCTTGACATCTCAAATCAATGCTTGTAGATTTACTTCGAATGAAGTTTATCAAGATATCACATGAATCCATAAAAATATGTACAATGGATCACATGATCAAATTGATACAATGGCCAATCCATTATAGGATCATGCAATGTCACATAAAGATATGTCTAAAATCACCAGTGACATCACAAGAACACTATGATCTATCTCATGAAGTATTCACATAATGAACTATGGATTACACGAATCTCATATCTAGTATATTGATCACAGAGACCTCATGTCTTCATAAGTGTTGTTGATTTCAATCGTCATCATACAATCTACAAAGGGATTTCTTCATGTGATATTATGAATGCATGTTACCATTTTAAAGGCTTTGATACCACCAAATGGATAATATCAGGAAAACCAATCATGCGGACCATGAGAATCCATCACAAATAAAGCGATGAGGATCATACCGAAGCATAATCGTGTGAATATGATCACGTTAATCCCACTACAAAGTCATCATGGTAATACATGATTATTAAACATAGGCCATAGACATATATTGAGTTTCAAGAATTCATAACTTAAATCCAGTCATAAATCCACATGAAATAAAATCATGTGAAGTCAGATGATCCCATTATGAAGTGATCATGTGATCACATGTTTTTAATAGTATCAGATGAATCCTTCACACAATCACTTGAATTTTATATGACACTGATGCAAGTCTCTCCAATGCCTCAGGACAGTGTACGCAAAACCCACACCATGAAAAGTAGTGATAAAACTGTTGTAAAAGTGGGTTCACTTGATGAAAATTTAATAGTAAATTTTTATTACCATTTCATGTATATAGTGAGATATGCATGATGTACACTTATCATTATAGTGTAGAAATTTCTACATCCACTGTTTAGTGGTAATGTCCATAGACTAATTTTTGTATCAAAAGTTCATAGTATATACCAATCTATAATGAGAACCTTAAGATACTATGGAATTAATCTTAAATATATATCCTATGGAAAAGATAAATAAAACTAATTGGACATAGTAGATGTTTTATTATCAGGTGTTGGAGGATCATTAGCACTAAGGCTTCTTCTCATGAATTTTACACTTGATGCTCTATAGTACTTGATATCATGAGGATAGACCCTCTAAAAGGAATATCACATGTTTTTGGTTTCATTGGATGTTACTATCTATAGACATTTGTATTATTCACTTCAAATGAGATCACTATCAATGTGTTCCATTTGATCACATACTTTGATTCAAGGAAAAACCAGTGATAATAAAATCTTAGTGAGGTAGCTTGTGTTGGGTGAATCATTGGTGGTATGACATTTGTTGAATGATCAAGATATAATTTATCGCTACTGAGTTGAGGAAGAAATATATCTTGGGAAAAGTTGATTAGGATGGTAATACCTTGATAAATCCATGGCCATGGATGTACAACATAAATCCATCCAGTTAGATGACAAAACAAAAAATAAATAAAGGATGATGACATGAGTGTGTGTCTGGATTTATGACATATCTAAATAAAAAGAGATTATATTACATAGGGTGTGTTCATAAGTTGGTTGTCATTGCCAGGACTACTCCTTATCTATTTAGGGGTTATGATTGGATTCAAGATTTTGCTCTTGATCTATGAATAATATTCACTGGTATCAAGATAAGAACCTAGAGTGTCACACACAATAGCGTATTCAAGAATCTTCCACATTCAAGTGAATAGGTATATAAGAAACAGTGGGCCCCACCACTGGGTTCCAAGATTTTTCTAAAGATGTATAGTCACCAAAGGAAAAATTAAATTCATATTCTTCAAGTTAAGAATAATTGGAATTTAATTTTTTTTATTAAATGTATTTACAAGTTTTAAAGTAGATATATATAAAATATTTTATGAATGAATATTAGTTTAAAATATTGAAGTTTCATTTACTGTTTATAGGAATGGGGAGTTGAGTTAATGGATCTGGTTTTATCACGTAATATATTTATTATATTACAAGAAAGTGATAAAAATATAAATTATATTTATGACTTAGCACAATAGTCATAATATATATTTTATATAGTGTGTTAAATATTTTGCAGCCGGGGAGCATTTTCTGGGTAATTTCATAACACATTATAAATAGGAGAAAAAGTACCCTCACATGAGATTATTAATTGGGATATCTTTAGAGATTTAGTATCCTCTCCCACTTTCAAGAGACAAAATCTCATGATCCATGTGATCAGATTGAGTTGTCCATCATGCATTAAAGGTACATCAATGTGATGATCATTGGATCATCAAAGGAATCATCATATCTCCATGCTAGCACCTAGAATTCAATGATCGATGCTCCAAAAAATTTATAAAGTGTGTGTGGATGATCTAGAGGTATTATTATTTGGATCATGTGATCAGTGATTGTCGAAGAAAATCAGATGTAGAGTGCATATTTAGATCCAACCAGGTATTTATGGTTTAATTTTTGTGCATAACTTCTTCACGTGTGATCATAGGGCATATATCATGGTAGTGCATCACTGATGATGACGTTGTTACATTGATATTCGGTAAAAAAAATTATATTTCTAGACTACTGGATTCTTATATGCACCTTAGTACCTTCAATTAGTGTCAGAGTGATGTGTGATGATTTTAATCCAAGAAAACAAATTAAAATTTCATTAAATTTAGAATATGGAATCGTTCTAGTCCCAACATTGTAGATAGTGGCTCAATCTGAGATCGGTTGTCCATGTTACGGTCAGTCAAAGTTTTAAATATGGATTGAAATAATTTTTATGGGAAAATTTTGTAGAGTATATAATTTTAATATATTTTTTGTTTTAACCTAAGAGCAGTAATCATTGGAAAGTATTTTAGATGAACCCAATTTTCCAGAAAAGTTCTCATGAGTCAGAATAGTGTTTTCTAGCCACTTAATAATTCCACTAGATTTTGAAAATTTATTGGAATTTTTTTTAATAATTGATTATTTTATCAAATCCTAAATGGTTAGGATTTTGAAAAATGAGGATATAAAAACAAAAAATGCAAAAATGGGGAAGTCTGGTTCCGTAATAAAACAATAAAAAGGATTGAAAAAAGGGAAAAGGGGTTGGGGTTTAGTCAAGGGTGGGACAACATTGTCTCTACCCTCAACACTCATAGGCCTCCCATCCATCGGCATGTGTTTCAAGCCACCTGGGAGGTCCAACCATGGAATCACCTCCCACAAATACTGACTATCGTAGATTCAATCCTTCCGACATCGGTAGGAGCCTGCACCGACCATGGAACCACCCCTCCATCACTACTGGAATAGCCTCCATTGACTCCCACAATGAATGAATCATATAGCCGCTTTCATATCTTGTGGTCACTTCTCAGGCCAGCAACCTTGATAGTCGTTAGTGTTGTGTTTTCCCGAACAAGAAAAATTTGTTTCTAGCTGAGGCGAATTTGGCCATCGCTACCTCCATCCTGAATCCATCCCACCAATTAGTCATTTTGTTTCTATCCAAGACCTTATCTAATACCTCACCACAACTCTACCCCATGAGAAATTGTGACAACCAGACACCACCACCTTCAGCTAGATCCCCCCACCCCGGTTGACACCTATTTGAGTGACCACAACCCTAACCAGACTTTCGCTTGCATTTTCTAGCGTCTTCTTCCCCTACCCCCCATTGCGAGTAGCCTGAATGCCCATCAACTGCCTCCTGTCAGATATTTTGGTGTCAGAATTCCTACTGCTCGCGAAACCCTAATCGGTGAGATCAAGAAACCCCTTCAACAGCCCTCTGCTGAGCCGATCTTCCAAGGTAACCCCTCCCATAGCTCTTCATAAACCCTAGTCACCCTGAAATAGGTTGGATGGTGGTCATCCCAACCCATATGGGTCTGGTTAGGCCAACCCATCCCAGAACACCCCTATACGAGGACTGCACTACCCAATGTGGGCTTGTGAGGGTTCCACCCAACCAAAATAGGCCCTGGGAGGTTTTTGGGGATTGGGTAATTTTATATTATCAAAAGATAATTAAATTAATTACTTTAATATTAATTTTGGGTTTGAAAAAATTATTTTAGTATAATGGGATATATTAATTTAATTTATCTATTAAATTAAATTAATTAGTTAATTTTATTTTTGAAATTAAAATTGCATTGTCATCATGACCAGATAATGTAAATTTTGAATTAAAAATAATAAGGAATTCTTAATTCAATTAATTTTAGCTTAAAAATAATTTACTAATGCATTTAATTTAAATACATGAGTTTAATGCGTATCAACTGGTCATGAGTCCTAGACAGACTAATGCATGTTTGGCATTTATTTATTTACTAAATAATTTCCAAGGTTGGTTGTAATAATTAGTTTAATAAATGAAGATATGTGTGTCGTTCTATGCGTCATTATATGTATAAGGGTATGTGTGTCCAATTTATATGTTGTATTTTTTAATCTTTAGACCCCCTCTCCTGCGTGTGATTATTGTTGTATAATGATGAGGATAAGTAGTGAGTTACTTTTCATTGAATTATGATGATGCACCAGATAGAATTTTGATGCATTGCATGGGTGATCATTGTATCTCAAGTCACAAGCTATGTGACTCAAGGAGTTACCCCTAGGTTCTAGTTTGATCCATTATTCATTCAATGGATCATCCATTAGCATTGGATCATGATCACATCATTTTATTTTATTTATGCATGGTTTATTATTTTATGAATGTGTAGTTTATGAGCGATAACATAGAATAATAATTAACCATGCATAGTTAAAATGAACATTAGATATGATGGATTTTTCTATTTATTTCATGATCAATTATGAGTGTAATCACATAGTACATGTTTATGATATAGAAAATTATTTCATTTCTTCATATAATAATAATAGTAATAAAACCCTCAAAGAAATGTTAAGTCATAAATTCCATCCATCATTTGAATTTGAACACAATCATGTGTTTGAGATGCTCGATCATGCATAGTTGAGGATGCCTCCTACTAATAGGGATTTATTATGAAAATGATGGGTTGACTTAAATGAATTTAGTAGTTAAGGATTATCTATAGCTAACATGATATCACTTTAGAGGCAAAACTTTGAGCGAATCAAGGTTACAATTCTAAGAAGTTGGGACTTCACTCAACAGATCTAGAAGCCATGATTTAATGCAGTTTTCCAGTCAAAGGACTACCATGAAATCTCTGAGTAGTGACATAACCATAGCTTGTAGACTATAGGGGAGGTTCAGGGATAATTTCCACTAGAATACTCAAGTGATATAGTATTCCAATTCTTGTACATAGGGTTCAAAGAATTCGATAAAATAGTGGGATACATTTATTGATTCAATTAATTAATCCACAATGTTTAAATTCGTAATCAAGATAACCGAAAAAATATGCTATAATTAATTTTTATAGAAAATTTAATGTAATACCACAATAAATACTTAAATATCTAATGTTAAAAGTAAATTTTCACACTGAAAAAAGTTTCCAAGAGTAGTACAGACGCTTGTGAAAAATACTAAGATATCAAAAATTCAACGTTCTAGTGTCTCTAATACATGTTAATCCACCTCAAGAAACTAGGGTGTTTAAACTAAATACTTATATGAGACTCATATATTAATCATATGATGGTTTTTCCATAATTTTACCATCAAAATTCGATGTATTTTGTGGATATAACATAGAAACATGGATAAGTTCACATGGTGTATCATCTCCTTGATGCTTGTAAGGAGATAGTGCAGCGAGAAATGAATGGGTGATTATTACACTGGTTATGTTTATACTAAAATATGGATCATGATCTTTCAATGGATCCCTTTATCATATCATTTTCACCCATTTTATCTAGTGTTTTTTAAGATTATAAAATGAAAATTATAGAGAAAACACTTCATTACCTTCTAGGTAACGTTTTCTAAGAAATAAGAACATTAAGAAAAGATTCATCTTTAGTTATTAAGGAAAAAATTGAAAGTAAATGTGAAAATGACAATTTAAAGTGTCACAAAAAACACACCTTTACATCATACTTCAAAGAAAGAGGTATTAATCAGAGTTTATTTTTTCACATATCATTAAATAAAACTAAGGAATTTTAAAAACAATGAACTGAATTAAAGAAGCAAGTAGTGGTTTCTTCTTTAGGTATATTCCTAAAGTATAAAGTAATGTTATGGTTATACTTATTGGGAATTAAATAAAATATGGGTATTGTATATTTTTATTTAAATATAGTAACCAAGTAAGTATAGAAACATTACGATAAGTAAGGTGTATTCTCCAAGTGGCTGAGAGAGGGTGGCTCCTAAGTCAGTGGAAAGAGGCACACAACATCTAGTTTCCAAGTATATGATTCAATTAGAACTTTTATTGAGTGTAATAAAAATATTTATATTAGGTTCCCTATAGACACCATAAGTAATTATTCTAGTTTAAGAATGAATGTTGTTTGTGATGTTTCATATGCAATCAATACTTTAGTGATACTTGAATCATAGAAAATACATGATGAATATAAAATGTAAGACTTATATACCCATTTGTGTAAAGATAATTATATTTTAAGTAAAACTAAAATTTGATGTCAAGGATATACCCTATATGGTATTGAGACTCATTGGAGTTAATCACCTTAGGTATTATTGATGAATATTATTATTTAGTTTGGACAAAGAAACCATTAGAAATAAAGGTATTCCAAAAAGCTTTAGGAATTTGTTCGGAAAAAGAGATTGAACTATTCCAAGGGTAAGCTAGTGGTAACTATAATTTATAATACTCATCTAAATTATTATTAAGGAATATGAAATTTAATTATAGTATATGAATGGTATGAAGATATAAGATGCTTCGGGCTGGTCTGCTAAAGAATGTCTTGACCAAGAATTCATCTATCAATATAATATAGCATGGAGTAATTCCTAAATGCGCATTACCTTATCCACATTAGAGATATGATGTTAATAAAGAGGATTTATGATGAATTATTACATGTTATCATTTATAAATATAATATAGGAAGGATAAATTCCTAAATGAACATTTCCTTATATACATCAAACTAATGATGTAAGTAAAAAGAGTATAAATGTTGAAACATATACCCACTACTAAAAATTTCATTATTTTCAAAACATACATCACAAATAACCGCATTATCCCAAAACCATATGGAAAATATAATTAAAAATGGATATCATATGAGTTAAAGTATGATAGAAATCCATTATTTCACAATAACATGTGTTTAGATGCAAAGATTTTGTTGTAGATATAAAAAAACATACATTAAGGAAAAACCCAATGTGAATATATGGTAATTATCCTAAAATTTTCTTATAATATTATAGGAATCCATTTGATAGAAAGATATATTCATGTTATAAACTATATTTCTATATAAGGGTGTAATTATCTGTTTAAGATAGGGGGAGCTAGATTGACATGGGTTTAGTCAATTCCAGAGGTGCATATATAGTTGTCATGGGAACAAGTTCCACAAGAGGCGTGGAAGTGGAATATTCTAGAGACACATTCTATATAATAAGGATAAAACCATTATGATTGTTTTGTATTCAATACAATCAATTATCCATTATTCATTGTGAATAATTTCTATAGGTAAGAAGTATAAGTAAATTAGCAGACATTGACATGATTAATTAAAATTAAATAATGGATTCCATGTATACATGTACAGGGGGCTTATTATTTTGAATACTATGGTGGGTATTCAACTGAGATTATACATGGATGAAATAATAGTACCAATAATGCTTCATTTGTTACACGAAGTCATTATTCATAAATCCATTAGAATTTTACTTATCATAGCTAATTGTCTATGATCATTTCATTTTGAATTGGATGTCAAGAACACCAATCATGTAAGGTGTCTATATGATACAGAAATAAAGGCATGGTGACATCATAGAATTTAATAAGGGATCTGAGTTACTCAAATCTAGTTCAGGATTAATGTAATCAATAAGATAAGAGAATATTAATTTGGAATTAATATTTTCCATTTTTCTATCTGAGGTTAGTGGGAGAACTATTGTTTTACAGTGAAATATATTTCGTAACATATAGAAGACAACTATTCATCTAATAGTTAGTTTTGACCAAGATGAAAGTAATTATCCAGTGATTGACTCAAAGTAGCATCCTAAGTTCTAAAGGACATGATTTACTAATGTAGATTTAACGATTTCTTATACCTAGTCAATCATACATATACTACCATGGTATTGAACAATAAAAGTATGAAAAATTCGAGAAACAATTTTTACTAGTGTCACGTGGAATATATCTCTCCAAGAATACATGTGAAGGAATAGGAAGAGATTAAAGTGGTGAGTTAAAATTTCATATGCCTCTGTGGTGCATTAATCATGTATTCTATGATATTTACAAGACATGATATTTACAACATATACTTTAGGATATGAAAATATCAATTATATCCAGGAGAACTACAAATTAGGCAGTTAGAACTATCGGTTTTTTGTATGAAGAAGTTAAAGAGATTTGTACTTGGTTAGTGGAAAGGAAAGGATATCAGTTTTTAGGGGACACAAACTAGTATTACTTAGATAAATATGATCTAATGTCATATCTAGGATAAGTTAATGAGTTATATAAGCCCATTCAAGATAGTTTAGCCATGTCTATGAGTAATGAGTACATAGAAGATTCTGAGGATGCTTGAAGCAGTGTAAAATACAAAATGATTTGTTCCCATTATTAAAATCACACCTAGAAAACAAAGTGTTATCATAATGTAAATTATGGAACTCTTAATATCCAAGTTTTAATGTTTTGATGGTGGAAAAAAAGAAATACACTTGGGGTTTACCTCTCTTGAGTAGTTCTCTCAGGGAGATGTGGTCACACATAGCAAAATTTCCATGTAGCAGAGATGTGGTAGACCTAGAAACTAAAGTTATAACTCAGAAAAAGCATGATCTTAATCATGTTAGAGCTAACAATTATAGTTATCAAGTTGTATCTAGTGAAAGTGGGAGTGATATAAAGTGGGTTCCCTTAACAAAACTTTAACAGTACTTTTAGATTATCATTTCTTGTATATTGTGAAATATTCATGATGTATGCATAAAATTATAGTGTAGGCATTTACACAGTAACTATTTACTGGTAGTGCCATATATTAATTTTCATATCAAAAGGTTATATAATATACCATTCTATAATGATAACTTCAAGATACTATGACATTAATCTTAAACATATTTCCTATGATCTAGATACATCATACTATCTGGATAAATTATATGTCTGACTATCGGGTTCAGGGGGTCATAAGCATTGAGACTTCTTCTCATGAAGTTCACATGTGGTGATCTCCAGTAATTGAGATCAATTGGAA
The DNA here is from genome assembly GCA_963277665.1 of Viscum album. Taxonomy (NCBI): domain Eukaryota; kingdom Viridiplantae; phylum Streptophyta; class Magnoliopsida; order Santalales; family Viscaceae; genus Viscum; species Viscum album. The sequence continues at coordinate 1,066,097,648 of OY728162.1, forward strand.
TGACCTTACAATAGAAACACCATATGTTTTGGGTATAATTGGATGTTCTTATCTATGGACATGTGTATTAGTCTCATGACTTGATATAATTATCAATGTGTGTCATTTCATCACATCCTTTGATGAAAGGAAAACACTATGATAATATAATTGTGAAGAGGTAGCTTTTGATGGGTGCATTATTAGTGGTATGTGAATAATCAAGATATAATTTTTCACATATGAGTTGAGGACGTAATTTATCTCAAGATAGGTTGATTAGGATGGTAGTACCTTGATAAATCCATGTTCAATGTATTCTAAGGTAAATCCATCCAATTAGATAAAAAAGAAATAAATCAAGAAAGGATGACGATGAAGGTGTGTGTCCTTCTTTATGTAATATCTAAAGACAAAAATATTATATTAAACAGTACGTTTTCATAGGTTGGTTTTCATTTCTATGCCTACTCCTTATCTATTTAGGGGCCATGAAGGATTGCTATATTCCACTCTTCGTCTATGAATAGTTTTCACTACTATTGAGATAAGATCCTATAGGGTCACACATAATAGAATATTCAAGAATCTGCCATATTCAAATGAATAGGTATATAGGACATGGTGGGAACCACCAATGGGGTTTGAGATATTTCCAAGGATGTATGATCACCAATGGAATAAATAAATTCATATTATTTGAGTTAATAATAATTGGCATTGAATTTATTTATTAAATGTATGTACAATTTTTAAAGTAAATACATAGAAAATATTATATGAACACATATTAGTTTAAAATATTCAAGGTTTATTTAATATTTATGGGAATGATGAGTTGAGTAAATAGATCGGGTTTAATAACCTAATATATTTATTATATTATAATAAAGTGATAAAAATATACATACTTTTTATGACTGAGCACAGTTGTCGTAATATATCGTTAATATATTCTGTTAAATATTCATATATAGGGGATAATTTTTTGAGTAATTTCATAAAAAAAATATAAATAAGAGAAGAGAGGCTCTCACTAGTGACAATTCATTATAATATCTTGAGATATTTTCTCTCATCTCCTTCTTTCTAGAGAGAGAACCTATTGATCCATGTGATCAGATTGATATCTCCATCATTCATATAATGTGCATTGATGTGATGATCATTATAAAATCAAAGGATTTGTTATATCTTCACTATATAACCTATAAATCAATGATTGACATGCCAAAAGATTTATGAAGCACATGTGGATGGTCTAGAGGGGTTCTGATTTGGATCCTTCTAACAACAATCATCAGTGACATGTTGATGTCAAGCGTGTCTTCAGATCCAACCAATTATTTATGGTTTAATTTTTGTGTTAAACCTCTTCACATGTGATCCTCTAGTTTATACTATGGTAGTGAATTATTAGTGATGATGTTGTTACATTGATCATTGGTGAAAAAGTTTAGATCTTTGGCCCACCGGATTCCACTGTGCACCCTAGCACCTTCAAAAACATGTCGCCACTACATATATAAACACTTCCTCCCGAAAACAATACACACACATGAGAGGGGGAGAAAAGGAAGTGCAAATAGAGAAGGAGCATTGAAGAAGATAAAACCAATAGGAGGATTGGGATACCACCTTTGGAGTAGTTCTCTAGGTAATCACGAGACCCAACATGAGGTTTCACTGCACTACATCACATGATTCTACTAGAATCATGAGACCATATGATGATTAAAACATTATGAAAGATCCATGTTATGTGAAGCACTGATGTGAATTCATGTGGGCATGCACATTATCATGTAGATACCCATTGAAATGTATATAAACCCACACACATGACCTCCCCTTTTCCATGCAGACCCTAGGATGTGGAGCCTTGATAATAACCCTTATCAATGCATCCTTCTTTGTCACATAATATGAATACCATGTACATGTTTTTAGAACCCCTTGAAATACCCCATTGAGGTCCTAAAAATCACATGAGTAATCAATCCTCATACGGATCCATCATCTGGAAATCCCTTGACATATATGTGTCCCTGACATGCATATGAACCCATGGATAGACCCTCTTATCAACGTGAAAAAACAAGGATGTGCTCCCTTAATATGAACACATGGGCATACAATCTCCCTTCCATGAAACCCAAGGAGGTGTAGCCATGAAATAAACCCTTGTCCATGTAATCCTCCTCCATTGAAAAATATTTACAATGTATCCTTGAGGAATGATCCCTTTGGACATGTGACTTTAACACTTGGACATGCATATGATACTGGATATGTTCATAAGACTCTTATGTGGAACTCCTTTAAATAAAATGATTCTTTACTGGTCTTGTGATTCCCTCACAAACCCCTAGAAATGCCAAAATTTTCATGTGACAATCCATGTACAAGTCGTTTGATCATGTGAAAGGCCTTGTACATGTCTGATTTGTTCATCTGAATACACCCTGAACAAGTCAGTTGATCATGCGAAGACATCCCAGAAAATGAAATTTGATCATGAGAAGACATCCTGAAAAAGTTAGGTTTATCATGTAAAGACATCCTAGAAAAGTCACTTCGATCATGTGAATACATCCTAGACAATTTAGGTTGATCATCCGAATTCATCCTGAAAATTCAGGTTTATCATGTGAAAAAATCCTAGACAAGTCACTTTGATTAAGTGAAGACACCCCAGAAAAGTCAGTTGATCATATGAAAGGTCCTAGATGTGTCAGCTTTAATCATGAAAATCATCTTAGAAATTTCTAGCATACAATATTGGTGTAACTCCCTCACCCTATTTACCCAGATTCAGTGTATTATTAAATAACATTGGCATGATATAAGGAATCATGTCTTGAAAGGCCGGTCAGTTTAGTAGCCTTGGAAATACTAGATACATACATAAGTTTTACATTAAAATATTAAATAAAAACAAAAACAACATTTTGTCCCATTTTAACACACTTATATTCTTTATCCTATCCTTGTAGGTCAACCATAAAATACTACTTCACATCCTGGGAAAAATAAAACATTGAAAGGGGTGAGATCAGATGCTCAGTAAGGATAACAATATAGTGGAAACTTTCTTAAATAAACATAAAACTTTAAGGCTATGTATAAGACTAAAACACAAGACTTTTAAATTTAAACTTCAACATAATATGGAAAAGATAAGTAAAATAATTTCATTTACTTATTAACATGGATATTCCACTAGTCGAATAATCACATGTAATATCAAATAGACAATTTCATAATGATGGCATGCATAATGTCCGACTTCATAACCACATAGTCAAGGCCTCGTGCCAAGACTACAAATAAGATTTTGTCAAGGCCTTGTTCCAAGACACTAGTTTGGATCATTAGACCTACCGATGCATTGAGGAGCTATAGTGGGCTCCACCCATCCCTTACTAAGACCAATTTATTCCTCATATGAAAAGGTTTAAGCATAACATAAACATTTATAATAAAACTAGCATATGAAATGTCAATACTTTATCCATAAACGATGAATGGTATAAAAATAACACATCCATAGTAAAAAATATCACAAAACCTTAAATACAATATGGAAGATTTGTATCATAATAAATCAACTTCAAACAAGTTAAAAATCCATCAATGGATGTTGACATAGATGAAATGAAAACTATTTGAATGAAATTCCCCTTTATATTTTGAAACCATTTAAAATTAACATAATTAAAAAAGAAAACATTTATTTTGGAAATATTCTTATAATATTGTAAGGTATTCTTCGAAGGTGTTGTAATAGCAGAAAATAGTTGCACCCACCATATAAGTTAAATAAACATTCTTTCCTTAATTTTGTCGAAAAGGTCGTAAAGGACCTTGTTTGGAAAATGACGGAAATATTACTTTATAAACATATTAAAAAAATTAAAACAAGTGTTTAAATGATTTTAACACATAGTATAAGAATTATTAAAAATGTTTTGGAATAAATTTTTAAGAAACACAGATGTGGATGATAAAGAGTTCCTAGTAGATACTTACATATTAACAACCTCGGATAAGTAAAGAGATTGTAGAATTAACCCTTACCTTGTAAATTTCCTTGAAAAAAGGTTTTTTAACCTCTTGTGTAATAGTTAAATAATTTTTATTAAATTATACAATAACAAAATACATAAATATGATATCATATATGATCTTCTAATATTGATTTATTAATAATATTTCTGTAGTATCATTGTTTCTGGTGTTAACAGATTCGTTTTCCTTTATATGCTTGGTTATATAAGCCATGTTTGTTATGGATAGGATGTATTTAATTCATATATATAATTATATTAAGTTATTAAACATTATTTTTAATCATAAAATGAAAATTATTCTTGAATGATTACGATGGGAAATGAATCTGATCGCGTTCGTGGAGACGGTAATTCGTACGTACGCACGAGCGACAATATCATTATATTGATGGTGAAATCATATGTAATTGGATGTTATATCATATATACGGAATAATTAACATGTTATATTTATTATTTAAATAATTTATACTCATTATTATACCTATCCAAATAATGAAGTGTTTGAATAACAAACTACACCACGACGTGGAGACGGTAAGCCGTACGTATGCACCTATGATGATTTGTCATTCATAGGATGGGTAGAATAATGAATATGGTTGTACCATATTTATAATAACATCATAGTATGTATAAGGTACTGGAGTTATTATTTTTTTATGGTAATAACAATGAAATTGGAAGTGAAAGAAGAAGAGAACTTTGAAAAAGGTGGTGAAATTATTACATCTTCTTCAAGTGCTTCCTTTTGATTTGATTAAAAGGGCTTTTAAGATGGATTTATGGTCAAATTAAGGCCTCTATGTAGAAGTTAGGGTAGTTGGGAGGATATTTGGGTAGGTTTTGGCCAAGAAAAATGGCTTTGGAGGTGTGATTTTGAGAGAAGGGGAAGTGCCTTTTTATCAGAGAGGCGAGGGTTACTTTAGAAAAATAATGAAATATTATTTTATTATACAATAATATTAAGTTTATAATGGATCAAAAACAATTTATTTCAAGGATAAGGTTGTTATGGGTCTAAAAAATCTCAACTAATAGGTTTTAGACAGGTTCAGGTCACTATATTAACCTTGTCTTTTAGATTTAACTCTTAGTTAAATAGTTTAACTTCTACCATGTATTATTGTATTATTATATTATATGGTTAATAATCTTACTATAAAATGACAAGAGAAACCAAAATGGTTCATTAATGATATATATATTATTATATAAGTTCTTTGGATGAACTTTATATTTTTAATACTATTATGTCATTTAATAAAATAGTATTTGTTTTAAAAACTCATTTATGTCAATTTTGACACTATTTAGTAATTGACTTTTGTGGAAGTCATAAAAACATGATTACTTCGAAAAAAAATTATTTAATCAACTCTAACATGTAATATTAACCTATAAAATTTTATTAATTCATCAAAAGTCTCAATTTACTTTTATTTGGATATTTATAATATCAATTTTGTTAATCTTTCAATAATATGGTAATTACTGTATCATCATTGTGTCATCAATAAATTCAATTATTTAATGTCTAAAAATTATAAATAATATATAATTATATAGTAAATCTTTTTATCTTTATAATTAATATTTATAGTCAAATTTATCTTATTTATAACCCTATATTAAAAATGGTTTAGTTATTAAACATTGAATTTAAAACTTTTAACTCTTCTTTAAATAAAATAATAATAAATGTTCTAATCTAATCCAAGTAGAAAAAAAGTATCATATTTTATTCCTAAGGTTTCTTTTGGTCGAAATACACTAATCCAAAAGAATTAAGACATGTTTTAGGGTAATAATAATATCATTTCTACCTTTAATTTCCCTATTTACTTTTAACCATGGTAAATAAAAGTCAAAAGTCACTATTCACCAAAAATTATTTTCAACTTATTGAACCACTTTTTACTTAATAATTTCAATTTTGTCTCTATGATTTTTGAAATTCCATTCACAGAAGTGGTAAAATTACGTTTTATGCAAATTTGTTAATGTGCTTAGAAGGTTGGTAAAAGACGGTAAAAAGTTCAATAAAATTTTATATATCAAATATTATTATAAAATGACTCCAATGAATTACATTAAACATATATAGGTATTATGTGTCTTTTTTTAGAGAAAATAAATTTAAACAAAATAAATAATTATTTAAACAGAAAGTCAGTTTTAAACAATAACGCGGGGTTTTTCACTATTCATCAAAAATTGAATGTTTTCAAAAAAATACAAAAAATTCACCCTAATCTAATTTCGATATTTGAAATTCAAAAATGAAGTCTATTTTGAAAAATATATTTTATAAAATTTCAAAAAGTGGGTATTACTATTCATAACAGCTAGTTTGATTGGTCATGGTGTATTAAAACACCAAGTTGCATACAACACAAGCTATTATATTATTCAAAGGGAAACGTACCATAGAAGATTGGGGTGTGGAATTCTTCCATAATTCAAATAATTTCATCCTAGAAATTTCTAGAATATTACTGCATAAAAAGATTCAGGTGGTTCTTCATCAAAAGTTCCTCAGGTTCCGACGTTGCATCTTTCATCCTATGATTTCTCCATAGAACTTTTACAATATGAGTCGTCTGGTTTCTCAACACTTGTTCTCTGGTATCAAGAATTCTGATAGGCTCTTCGCAATAAGACAGATCAGGTTCCAATTCAATTTCCTCATCGGTGAGTACATGCATTGGATCAGGCATGTATTTTCTCAATAGTGATACGTAGAACACATCATGAACTTTGGAAAGACTTGGCGACATTTCCAAATGATAAGCAACAACTCCAATTTGTTCAATAATTTCAAAAGGTCTGATGTACCTAGGACTCAATTTACCCTTCTTATCGAAATTTATAACACCCTTCCATGGAGATACCTTCAAGAAAACATGATCTCCTACTTGAAATTCCAAATCTTTCCTTCAGTTATCGGCATAGATCTTTTTCCTACTTTGACCTGCTTTGATGTGGGTTTGGATAACCTTCACCTTTTCCATTTTTTCCTCAACAAGTTCTATGTAACGTCCTGACCCGGAAGCCACTAAACCGGTGCTCCGAGCCGGTTCGCCACAAGGCCTCAAGTGCACCTCCCCGTACGCCAGAGGCTGCCGACTAGCAGTGAGGGCCTAGGGTGTGATAGTGGGGAAACTATTCCCTCATACCAGAGTAAGGAACCAGTGGAAATAACTAAGTATCATACACAACGGAAAGTAAATAGAGTGCGGAAGTAGTAAGCAACTGAAATAGAACAAGCTGTAATAGTAAAATGTTGTAAAAGCCCGAACAACTATGCAATACAATACAACACTAGTCACCCACCGGGCCGACCATACAAATACAAGTACAAAAGAAACTGAAAGTAAAAGTACAGGGCTCTGCTACTAACTCCGAGCCAAACCACGTACCCGATCTCTAGACACTGTTGAACTGTAGCAGCAGATCAGTAGAATCATTCGAGCAGCTCTGCTCGGTCATGCAACACTGGGCCTCAGCCCTATCCACCATGCAACTTGTACTCAACATGAAAAGAAGACAGGTCTACACGTACACCGAGGTGCACGTGTAGGGGTGAGAAATAATATCAGTAGGGCACCCCGACAAGCAACCTACAACTGTGCTGCTAAAAGTGTATGCAACAACAAAGTGCTCAGCCTAGATGGAGCACAACAAAAGGAAGTAAACCAAACGTGCAACCAAAGTTGTACTCAGGGCATGTAATCCCTATCAACTGGGAAAGTGCCACCATGGATGTCCATATCTATATACGTACACATGTATAGTCCCATACCTATACACATATACATAAATATGAATATTCATGATGAAGTGATTCAAATAACAAGAAACAACATCCGCAAATGATCCTTGCAACCATAAGCCTGATCTCTTGGAAATCCTATTCAAGGGAATTGAGCTGGACGTAGTGCTACTCAAGCCCTATATCAAATAGGTCGATCTCTGGGTCCGTAATCCCATCGACATGTACCAGCTTCGTCCAATGCCAGAGATATGCCTCTGAACAAGCTAAACAAAGACAAGATATCCTATAGTTCAACTAATCAAACACAAGAAAGTATATAACACAACAGGAAATCCTCTGGGAAGTACTCACATCCAACACCTCTGGTCCTATCCAAGAAGTACAAACAACCCTCTGGGTAGTGCACTCAGCCTAACCCCTCTGGTTTGGTCATACAAAATTATAAGACTCTCTGGGGAAGCACACTCGGTCAATTCCCCTCATAGTCAAGGGTAGTCAGGGACTCTCTGAGGAATATCACACGGTCTAACCCTCTTAGCCCCATGTTCTAGAGACTCTCTGAGGAAGCTATCTCGGTCAATTCCTTATATAGACTCAGGTATACCACAGACTCTCTGAGGAAGATCACTCGGTCAATTCCTCCTCTAGACTGGGAAGGTTCTTAAAGAGATTCAAACAAGGTAAGACTCTATGAGGAAGCTCACTCAGTCTACCCTCTCATAGTCTATAATATCCAAGACTCTCTGGGAGCTCACACAGTCCATCCCCTGTAGTCTATAATGTCTAAGACTCTCTGGGAAGCTCACTCGGTCTATCCCTTATAGTATATGGCACCAGGTTCTCTCAGCATCACGCCAATCAGTGCATAATAATGCTATACGGTCAAAGTAAACCTATAGGGATACTCGGCTAACCAGTCTACAGAAATAGGCATGTCAAGAAAATCATTCCATCCTACTGTCACAAGGCATGGAAACAGGTATAACATCCAAAGGCTAACAAGACCCAAAGGTCGTAAATAGAACAAGGCATGGGGAAAACATCCAAGCACAACAATAATACTCAAACATGATCAAATTACCTCTACACAAGCATACAATCAAGGCAGGAAAACAACAATCAAGAAAGAAGTCTCACGTCAGGCTCACCAGCCACCAACCAGAAAGCACCTCTGGTAAACACTACAACATCAGCAACCAAGTCAGATATAAACAAACAATGTGGGTGGCCCGAACGCCCAACCCAACAATACATCAAAAGCCGAAAGGGATCACCAGTTTGGAATGGATTCTAGGTGACACCCGATCATCATCTCTACCCAAACCCGACATCACAACTCTGGGACGTTCAAACAACAAGCACCCACTGGGTCCCTCAAGTCCAACATTAAGGAAGCATCATACTTTGAATTCTCCAGGTAAACATGAGTGAAGGCATCCTACACGGGATCCATAGAAAAAAGTAAGGGAGGAATCCTACACGGGATCCTCAAAGGAAGAACAACATAGGAATTCCGTAACATGGTTCCTGTCAAGGAAGAACAAGAGAGAGATCCCACAAGGGACTCCCTAGGTCAGTACACAAGCAAAGGCATCCCTCCGGGGATCCCTAGAAGTACATGGTCTCAAATCCTCGTAGGCTAGAAGGGAAAGTCTCAAAAGGGTAATGTTATATAAAGAATGGGTTACGGGAGTTAGATCATAGATCATATCCTATTAAAGTTATCAACTATGTTGGTCTGAACACCCAACCTATCATCCACACCATGTCTCACTCTCATGTGACAACTGAACTTGATAAGTGGAGGATGAACCCCTCCATTTATATGGAAACAAAAAACCTCCCTTTATATTACTTCTAAATGTGAAAAGGATTCTACCATTGTGATCTATGTGAAAAAATGCTCAGAATCGACTACTCACACACCCAATTCTGACTTCCAGAGCTCAAGATATCTCAAAATTACTAAACTGAAGTCGTACATGGCCAGAGTACATGGCCAGAGCACAATGGGCCTACATGTGTAAGAGTACACGGTGTGTACTTTACTGTACACGGCATGTACTATTCACAAAAAGTTACACCATGTCCGTTTTCACCTGAACACATGCCCATGTACAACTACACGGTGTGTACTTAAAGTACACGATGTGTAGTCCTTAAAAACTTTTATTTCTGTGTTCTACTCCACACGACCAGCCACACGGCCACCCACCACACGCCGTGTACTCAAAGTACACGGTGTGTACTTAAGAAAACTTCTTCTTCCCTGAATGGCAAGAACACACGGCGTGTACCCCTGGAATACACGCTGTGTATTCTGGGTTTTTCGACGGGAAAACCCTGAAAACACCCAAAACGCCCGTTTTCGCCCCCAAAACATTAGATCCAGCCTTGAGAGGCCACAAGCAACCAATATAAGTATTAAAAGACATAAACGACATGTTTAAAGGGGATCTATGGAAAAAACATAAACGAACCTACTTTTGGGCGGAAACTGCCGAAGCTTCAGTTGATTTCGCGGCTCCCGGTTGTCGTATGCCGACTCAGCGCGTCCAGAGCTTCGAATCCGTACAACTCTCACCTTCCTTCTCTCAGGTTTTCTCAATCTAAAAATTTTCTCATAGGTCACGGCCAAGGAGGAGCGGCATAGGAGACGTGTGCAAGGAGGATGATGAAAGAAGAGAGAATAAAATAAAAGGAAAGAAGAGAAGAAATGGAAGAAAAAGGGGCCCGGGCCGGCCCTGGCGCCCGACATGAGTTTATGCCTCCCCTATGCTAAAATCCCCATTCCAGAATCAACGGTGCATATGGAATCTCAATCTGATGCTCAATTTAAAATTTATTTCCAAACAAACCTACACAAATAATTTAATATTTAATTTAATAATATTAAATATTAAATATTCTGCCAAAATTAAAACAGCTCAGATTTCCTCCAAACTCTTGTCCTAGGGTAAAATCCCTATTCCGGGACCAACGAAGTTGTCAGAAAAGTTATCTGAGATCATTTGGTAGAAGAAAATGACCGTTTTATCCCTCACGAGCATCCAACAACAAAAATTCAAATTTCTGCTCAAAACAACTGTCCGGAAAAACACGGGTTCTTACAAACTCCCCCCATAAACCTTCCCATCCACGAGAAGCCCAGTGAAGGAAACACTAACCATGATCATAACCTGAGCATCAGCACAACCATGCTATCTAGACTGTCCAACGACCTTCCTTATAGCATTAACCGCCACCTTCTACACAGAATACATTTAACTACGACCAAACTGGTACTCCCCACCATAGGAACACCCATGTTGTCATCTTAAAAGAAAACTACGAGCTCAAAAGACCACTGGAAAACACCGAAGTTTAACCTAAAAAAAGAAAACCTACCCTCAAAAGGCCAATGGTGTACTCCCCACCACATGGCTTTCCTTACACTGCTCCGAGAGCACAACTAGAACAGGTTCCATCCTCAACAGGGATGAACATTAAGAAAGAAAAAGAAAGAGATCAATGTAGGGTCGAATCTCTCTCAGAATACTCAAGACGTATCAAGATAGAACATGATCGTCTCTTATAGGAGTATACTAAAATTTCACTGAAGGCGTGTCTAGATCCCTCCTAGCCACACTAACATCCTGCCAATACCCGACCAGGATTCAAGTACAGGTCAACCATTTCAAGGTAACCCGAAATTTTACGAAGTCACCTCTATAACAGCAACATCAGAAACACTGGTTGACCAGGCCAGGCACCCAAACAAGCCTACTCGTCGAAACCAGTAGTGAAAAAAACACTGCCAAAAGGAATTGGAAAATGATGGCCAACCTTCTCACCCAGGTTTCCCTAAAACAGAACATACATCGATCAATAAGGGTTTGATTAAAAACCCAGGGTCTCCAGGTCTTCCTCCTATCCCTACAGAAAAATCCTCACAACTAGGTCACAAGGTCTAACTACCTAGCCCAACAAATACAAAACCTCTCATAATATGGTAAATATCACAACGAACAAAGGAAATTCGAAACCAAAACACAACCTACAAGGGTGATGATCCTCTCCGAGCATCCTCAGAAGGAATAACTCCTTGGAGGTCACAAACAGAACAGAAGAGACAAGCTGAGCTAACACCCATTGGGTATCTATATACAGCAATACCACAAGGAGGTCCAGTTCACAATAAAATCCTTGGTATCTATCGACATCGTTCTCAATGATCCGACTAGATAACCACAGACCTGAGAAACACCACCCAATAAGTGGTTAAACAAAAAGGCATCACATGCCACATAGACCAACTAGGGTCACTGCACCACCTGTGCGAAAGGACTGAGTCACCAGCCCCATCAAAAATGCCTTAACGTAGATCCATGTAACCTGCCATTAGAGAAAAAAGTATGTGTAAGCAGACCCTAAGGTCTCAGTCGTCAGTAAAAACAAACACTAGCAGGCCTATATGTTGTGAATCCTACGTGCCTAGTATGATGCATGAGACACCTCTTGCCTTTGCCAGCCAAGAGTCAAAATCTATCCCTGGCATCTTACCAATGGCCAAGAGCCAGAGATCCATAGTAAATCAAAACACCACACAACATGTGAGTCGCTCAAGGAAAAAATCATATACAACCGTAACATCGCAAAATCATAACAACAATCCCAAACCCTGGCAACCAGGACTTCTTACCGGAATAAGTGTTCGCGACACACCAGCCCGATATCCATCACAGGTTCCGACACATTCCTAATACTCCTGTCTACCATATCCCAAATAGTAAAGACCAAGAAGGAAAACTATTCTAATACCACTTTGTAACTTCCCGACCTGGAAGCCGCTAAACCGGTGCTCTGAGCCGGTTCGCCACAAGGCCCCAAGCGCTCCTCCCCGTACGCCAGAGGCTTCCGACTAGTAGCAAGGGCCTAGGGTGTTATAGTGGGGAGACTATGACCTCATACCAGAGTAATAAACCAGTGGAAATAACTAAGTATCATACACAACAGAAAGTAAATAGAGTGTGGAAGAAGTAAACAACTGAAATAGAACAAGCTGTAATAGTAAAATGTTGTAAAATCCCGAACAACTATGCAATACAATACAACACTGGTCACCCACTGGACCGACCATACAAATACAAGTACAAAAGAAAGGTAAAGTAAAAGTACAGGTCTCTACTACTAACTCTAAGCCAAACCACGTACCCGATCTCCAGACACTGTTGAACTGCAGCAGTAGATCAGTAGAACCACTCGAGTAGCTCTGCTCGGTCATGCAACACTAGGCCTCAGCCCTATCCACCATGCAACTTGTGCTCAACCTGAAAAGAAGATAGAAGGTATACACATACACCAATATCACGTACAGGGGTGAGAAATAATCTCAGTAGGGAACCCCGACAAGAAACCTAAAACTGTGCTGCTAAAAGTGTATGCAAAAACAAAGTGCTCAGCCTAGCTGGAGCACAACAAAAGGAAGTAAACCAAACGTGAAACCATAGTTGTACTCAGGGCATGTAATCCCTGTCAACTGGGCATGTTCCACCATGGATGTCCATATCTATATACGTACACATGTATATTCCCATACCAATACACATATACATAAATATGAATATTCATGATGAAGTGATTCAAATAACAAGAAACAACATTAGCAAATGATCCTTGTAACCATTATCCTGATATCTTGGAAATCCTATTCAAGGGAATTGAGCTGGACGTAGTTCCACTCAAGCCGTATATCAAATAAGTCAATCTCTGAGTCCGTAATCCCATCGACATGTACCTGCTTCGGCCAATGCCAGAGATATGCCTCTGAACGAGCTAAACAAAGACAAGTTATCATCTAGTTCAACCAATCAAACACAAGCAAGTAGATAACACAACAGGTAACCCTCTGGGAAGTACTCACAGCCAACCCCTCTGGTCCTATCCAAGAAGTACCAACAAACCTCTGGGTAGTGCACTCAGCCTAACCCCTCTGGTTTGGTCATACAAAATTATAATACTCTCTAGGGAAGCACACTCGGTCAATTCCCCTCATAGTCAAGGGTAGTCAGGGACTCTATGAGGAAGATCACGCGGTCTAACCCTCTTAGCCCCAAGGTCTAGAGACTCTCTGAGGAATCTATCTCAGTCAATTCCTCCTATAGCCTCAGGTATACCATAGACTCTCTGAGGAAGCTCACTCGGTCAATTCCTCCTATATCCTGGGAAGGTTCTTAAAGAGATTCAAACAATGTAAGACTCTCTGTGGAAGCTCACTCAGTCTACCCTCCTGTAGTATATAATATCTAGGACTCTCTGGGAGTTCACTCGGTCCATCCTCTGTAGTATATAATGTCTAAGACTCTCTAGGAAGGTCACTCGGTCTATCCCTTATAGTCTATGGCACCAGGTTCTCTCAGCCCCGTGCTAGTCAGTGCATAATAATGCTATAAGGAAAAAGTACACCTATAAAGCTACTTGGCTAACCAGTCTACAGAAACATGCATGTCAAGAAAATCAGTCCATCATACGGTCACAAGGCATGGAAATAGGTATAACAGCCAAAGGATAACAAGACCCAAAGGTCGTAAACAGAACAAGGCATGGGAAAAAACATCCAAGCACAACAATAATCCTCAAACATGATCAAATTACCTCTACACAAGCATACAAGCAAGGCAGGAAAACAAAAATAAAGAAAGATGTCTCGCATCAGGCTCACCAGCCACCAACCAGAAAGCATCTCTGGTAAACACTACAACATCAGCAACCAAGTCAGATATAAACAAACAATGTGGGTGGCCCGAACGCCCAACCCAACAATACATAAAAAGGTGAAAGGGATCACCAGTTTGGCATGGGTTCTAGGTGAAACCTGATCACCATCTCTACCCAAACCCGACATCACAACTCTGGGTCGTTCAAACAACAAGCACCCATTGGGCCCCTCAAGTCCAACACTAAGGAAGCATCATACTTGGAATTCTCTAGGTAAACATGAGTGAAGGCATCCTACACGAGATCCATAGAAAAAAGTAAGGGAGGAATCCTACATGGGATCCTCAAAGGAAGGACAACATAGGCATTCTTTAACATGGTTTCTGTCAAGGAATAATAAGAGAGAGATCCTACAAGGGACTCCCTAGGTCAGCACACAAGCAAAGGCATCCCTTAGGGGATCCTTAGAAGTAGATGGTCTCAAAGCCTTATAGGCTTGAAGTAAACGTCTCACAAGGGTAACGTTATATAAAGCATGGGTTATGGTAGATAGATCATAGCTCATATCTTATTATAGGTCTCAACTAAGTTGGTCCGAACACCCAACCTATCATCCACACCATGTCTCACTCTCAGGTGACAACTGAACTCGAAAAGTGGAGGAAGAACCCATACATTTAGATTAAAACCCCAAAAACTCCCTTTATACTACCTCTAAATGTAAAACGGATTCCACAATTGCGAGCTACGTGAAAAAATACTCAGAATCGACTACTCACACGCCCAATTATGACTTCCATAGCTCAAGATATCTCAAAATTACTAAATTAAAGCAGTACATGGCCAGAGTACATGGCCAGAGCACAATGGGTCTGCCTATGTAATAGTACACAGCATGTAATATTCACAAAAAAGTTTTCCATGTCTGTTTTCACCCAAACACATGCCCATGTACCACTACACGATGTGTACTTAAAGTACACGACGTGTAGTCCTTAAAAACCACTATTTCTGTGTTCTACTCCACACGGCCAGCCACACGGCCACCCACTACACGGCATGTACTCAATGTACACGACGTGTACTTAAGAAAATTTCTTCTTTCCCGAACGGGAATAACACACGGTGTGTACCCCTGGAATACACACCGTGTATTCTGGGTTTTCCGACGGGAAAACCCTGCAAACACCCAAAACGCCCGTTTTCGCCCCCAAAACATTAGATCCATCCTTGAGAGGCCACAAGAAATAAATATAATGATTAAAAGACATAAAACGACATGTTTAAAGGGAATCTATGGAGAAAACATAAACGGCCCTACTTTTGGACGGAAACCGCCGAAGCTTTGGTTGATTTCGCGGCTCCCGGTTGTCGTACGTCGACTCAGCGTGTCGAGAGCTTCAAATCGGTACCACTCTCACCTTCCTTCTCTCCCATTTTCTCGATCTAAAAATTTTCCCATAGGTCATGGCCAAGGAGGAGCAGTGTAGGAGACGTGCTCAAGGAGGAGGAGGAAAAAATAGAGACGAAAATAAAAGGAAAGAAGAAAAGGAAAGGAAGAAAAAGGGGCCTGGGCCGGCCCCGGCGCCCGACATGAGTTTATGCCTTCCCAAGGCTAAACTCCCCATTAAAGACTCAATGGTGCAAGATGGAATCTCAATCCAAAACTCCGTTTAAAAGTTATTACCAAAAAAACCTACACGAATAATTTAATATTTAATTTAAAAATATTAAATATTAAATATTCCACCAAAATTCGAACAGCTCAGATTTCCTCCAAACTCTTGTCCTAGGGTAAAATCCCTATTCTGGGACCAATGGAGTTGTCAGAAAAATTATCTAAGATCAGATGGTAGGTTAAAATGACCATTTTACCCCTCATGAGCATCCAACATCAAAAATTCAAATTTCTGCTCTAAACAATTGTCCGAAAAAACACGGGTTCTTACATTCTGGGCTTAAGAGTTTTCTTTCACCAATATCATCCCAACAAGTTGGTGTGCGACATCGCTTTCCATATAACACTTAATATAGTTCCATCTGAATATTTTAATGGAAGCTATTATTATAGGAAAATTCTACCATAGGTAAATACCGATCCCATATACCTTGAAAATCAAGTGAGCAAGATCTCAACATGTCTTCTAAGGTTTGAATAGTCCATTCTGATTGTCCATCAGTTTGATGGTGGTAGAGAGTTCTCAAATTAAGTTCAGTATCCAAGGCCTTCAGAAGACTTTTCCATAATCATGATGTAAAATGGGGATCACGATTAGAAATAATCTATAGGGGTAATCCAATAAGTCTTACAACTTCACTAATATATAGTCTTGCTAAACATTCATGTGGTAAATATTCTCTTATAGTAAGAAAATGTGCTTACTTGGTAAGATGATCAACAATGACCCATATTTCATCATTCCTTCTAGAGGTCTTTGGTATCCCCATGAAAAATTCAATCATAATATCATCCCATTTCCACTCAGGTATGGGAAGAGGTTACATAACTCCTCTAGGATGTTGTCTTCCAGCTTTCACTTATTGACAGACCATACATCTTGTCACATAATCAGTAATATCTCTCTTCATGTTGTACCACCAAAAACGTTCCTTCAAATCTTTATACATCTTAGTGCTACCTAGGTGTATAGAGAAATTGGAGCTATGATAATTATCCAAAAATTAAATTTTTAGATTAGGTATATTGGGAACACAAATTCTCCCCCTAAATTTCAAAATTCCATCTTTATATACGAATTCAATCAATCACCCATCATTCACAAAAATTAATTTTCTTATTAAACTCTTCATTGTCAGTTGAGAAATCTTTATCCTTTATATTAAATATTGTTTGGCAACCATTTGAAAAATTATTGATGTTTCACATTTTATGTTTATTCCCATATCCATCTTTACTATATCCATGAAAATAGGATCCCTTTCAACTATCATCTTTTTCAAAACTCCATGATCCTTTCTACTCAAAGCATCTACCACCTTATTTTCCTTCCCCGAGTGGCAGTTTATAGTGAAATCATAATCCTTGAGTAGCTCGAGCCATCGCCTTTGCCTCATGTTGAGTTCTTTTTTATGATAAAATATACTTCAAGATCTTGTGATCAGTATATATCTCACATTTTTCACCATATAGATAGTTTCTCTAAATATTCAAAGAAAATATTACAGCTGCTAACTTAAGATCATGAGTGAGATAGTTTTGTTCAAGAATTTTTATCTATTGTGATGCATAGGCAATAACTCTATCATTCTGCATAAATACACAACCAAGTCCTTTCTTTGAAGCATTTATATAAATAAAAAACTCATCATTCCTCGATGGTAGAGTCAATATAGGATCATTGACTAATATTCTATTTAGTTCTTCAAAATATTATTCACACTCTTTTATCCAAACAAATTTAACCCCTTTAAGTGTGAGCTCGGTTAATGGGTTAGCCAATCGGGAAAAATTCTAGACAAAACACCGATAATAACCTTCTAAAAAAATAAAACCACATACCTCAGTTATACTCGTTGGTGCTGGCCATTCATGGATTGCCTTATTATTTGATGGATCAATAGAGATTCAATCTGTAGTGAAAATATGGGCAGGAAAGGAAATCTCCTGACGCCATAATTTGCACTTGCTAAACTTCATATATAATTCACTTCTTCTAGGGGTTTTCATAATAGTGCACAAGTGATTTCCAAGATCTTCGTAACTTTTTGAATAAATGATGTGATCATCAATAAATACCACTACAAATTCATCATGATATTCCTTGAAAAATATATTCATTAGATCTGTAAAAACAGAGGGTGAATTAGTTAGTACAAAAGGCATTAGTGCAAACTCGTAATGCCCGTACCTGGTTCGAAATGCTGTTTTCGAAATGTCTTCCTTCTTCCCACACAACTGATGATATCCAGATCTAAGGTAAATCTTTGAAAAATATTGTGTTCCATGAAGTTGATCAAAAAATCATCAATGAAAATTAGGGGATACTTATTCTTTATTGTTATAGCATTGATCTCTCTGTATTCAATGCACAACCTCATAGATCCATCTTTCTTCTTAACAAAATGAACAAGGGATCCCCATGGAGAATCAATAGGGAAAATAAATCCTTTATTACTCAATTCCTCTAGTTGTTTCTTTAGTTACACTAATTCCACAGTGTCCATTCTATAAGGGGTCTTCGATATAGACCTTGAACCAGGAATTAAATAAATGGAAAACTCATTTTCTTGTTCTGGATGACGTCCAAGTAAATCCTCTGTAAACACATCAAAATATTCTTTAACAATAGGTTTTTACTCTATTTGAACATTCCTTTCCTCACCCATAGTTATTTAATTCTCTTCTTCCCCAATAATTGAATTTAGTAGAGCTATTAGGGGTGGAGCTAGATAAGAATCAGGTGGTGACGTTTCTTCTCTAAAGATAAGGTACTCCTTATCATCATAAAAAAAATTAACCTCCTTCTTATAATAAATTTTTTCATCATGGTATGAAATCCAATCCATTCTGAGGATTATATAAAATTAAATCATGGGTATTATGATGAGATCAGTAGATAAAGAACATTTATATACCCCAATGGGAACATATTCACAAAACTTTGTTGCAATGATACTTCCCTTAGGAGTTTTGATTGATAACTACCCTGTTAAATCAAATTAGAAATATCTAATTTTATTAGAAAAATGGGAAGATATGAAACAATTCGATGATATAGAACCAAATAAAGAATTGGCTAAACTTGAGGAAACCATTAAATTACCTGCCACCACATCTTTCAAAGCTTCAATCTCCACAGTAGTGATCAGATAATCTTGTCCTTTCACCCTTGTCCTTTTTAAGTAAGTTTCCTTGGCGCTTAGGACATTCATTTTCATAATTCCCCATTTCTCTACAATTGTATCATTCAACATTGACAACCTCTTTCTTTCCCTTACAATCAAGGGCTTGGTGGCCTTTTTCACCACACTTGTAACAGACTTTAATTCCCTTCAGGAAAGTTATGGGGTGTTTTTTCTCACATTTACCACATGATGGATATTCAAATTTTCCCTTCTTCCCCTTATTTCCATTTACATAGTGGTCAACATATCTATTCTTCTCTTGCTTTTATTTAAAGTCATAAAACATAGAGAATCCTTTTTATGTCTTGATAGCACATGAGACAATATATTTGTATGATTAGAAAGATTTTGATACTAATTCTTGATGGATAAATGGTTTTAACCCATAAAATAATAAATCAACCTCACTCCTTGGGTTATGTATGTAATTTTATACATGTCTTGATAACCTTTTAAAGTTATCCTCATACTTTGCGACATTCTCATCCTCCTTTTACCTTAGACTCAGAAATTGTCTTTTTATATCCACTCGATGGTCAGGAGGAAATCATTTTTCTAAAAAATATCTTTAAAATCCATTCATTCCATATTTTATACTTTATCATCCTCCTTAGTGTTTTAAATTAATGACCACCATTGATTTTCATCTCCTGTGAGGTGATAAACTGTCATGAAAACCTTTTCCCTTTCGCTACTCCCCAAAGCATTAAATATTTTCTCTAAGGAACTTATCCATTTCTCGGATAAAAATGGATTTATAGTCCCATTGAATGTTGGTGGTTGTTTCCTCATGAATTAGTCTAACTTTGATCCTCTGCGTTGTGGATAAGGGTGCTCCATACAGGTAAGGTTATTATTCATAACATGAGTGAGTTGTCACAGTATGGTGATAAGCTGGTCAGCACCATTTGCATCACCAACTCCATTATAATTATCTTGTGTAGGAGGGAAATCCCTACATGGATTACGTGCGTAGATGCGGTTTACATTCCTTCCACAAGGTTTCATTCCTAAAAAATGGCATACACTAGACTAGTTTATGAATCGCAATACATAATTACAAACTTGTACAACACTTAACATAAATTGAATAGTTAATCCATAATCATAAATATGTTTTCTTTGAGAAGGTATATACTCATAAATCCTTTATAATGTTTTTTAAATAAAATGTTAATTTTTCTAATCATATCCCCCAGGAGTGTCATAACCAAGAGTGCAGCAAGTCCCGTTGTCAAGTACCAGGATACCTCGGGTCAAGTCTGAAACTCTTTGTCAGAATTTTCACTCATAGTTACATGTGTTCCATAGTCACCTCTACCTAACCATATCCATAAATGGATTTATTTCTTGGAAAACTCAAAACATATCTACATTACCAAAATTCTAGGAAGTTCTTTTATACTAATCCTCAAAGTCTATCTTAGGGTAATGTTCTCTAATCATATTTTTTCTAAATATAGCTTCCATGGTTTGTACTAAACTTCTCATGATAGAAACTATAATTCCCCAACCCTAGTTACCCATAGTTGGTGCATTATTACATATCATTGGCATGATACAAGGAATCATGTCCTGAAAGACCGATTAGTTTATTAGCTTTGGAAATACTAGATACATACATAAGTTTTACATTACATGATGAAAAAAAAACAAAAAAAAACATTTTGTCCCCATTTAACACACATATATTCCTTAACCTATCCCTATAGATCAACCATAAATTACTTTTTCACATTCTGGGAAAATAAAACATAGAAAGGGGTGTGCTCATATGCTCAGTAAGGATAAAAATATAGCAGAAACTTTCTTAAATAAGCATAAACATTTAAGGAAATGTATAAGACTAAAACACAAACCTTTTATGCATAAATTGCAGCATAATATGGAAAAGATAAATCAAATAATGTAATTTACTTATTCACATGGATATTCTACTTGTCTAATAATCACATGTAATATCAAATATCCAATTTCATAATGATGGAATGCATAATGCCAGACTTCATAACCACATAGTCAAGGCCTTATGTCAAGACAAAAAATAAGATTTCATCAAGGCCTTATGACAAGACACTAGATTGTATCATGAGACCTACCGATGCATCGAGGAGCTATATCAAGGTCTACCTGTCACTTACTAAGTCCAATGCATTCCTCATATGAAAAGGGTTAAACATAACATAAACATTCGTATTAAAACTAGCATAAGAAATGTCAATACTTTATCCATAAACCATGAATTCAATAAAAATAACACATCCACAGTCAAACATATCACAAAACCTTAAATACAATATAGAATATTTTTATCATAATAAATCAACTTCAAACAAGTTTTAAATCCATCAAATGATGTTGATATATATGAAATGAAAACTATTTGAAAGAAATACCTCTTTCTATTTTGAAACCAATTAAAAGTCACATAATTATAACAGAAAAAATTATTTTCGAAATATTATTATAATCTTATAATGGAAACTTTAAAGGTTTTATAATGGTGTAAAATATCTGCACCTTCCGTATAAGTTAAAAAAACATTCTTTCCTTAATTTTGTCAAAAAGGTCATAAATAACCTTATTAGGAAAACAACAGAAATATTCCTTTATAAATATCTTATAAAAAGTAAAAAAGGGTTTAAATTAATTTAACCCATATTCTAGGAAATAGTAAAAATGTTTTGGAATAAATTTTTAAGAATCATGGATGTGGATGATAAAGAGGTTCCAGTAGATACTTACGTATTAACAACCTCGGATAAGTAAAGAGATTGTAGAATTAACTCTTACCTTGTACTTTTACTTGATCAAGGATATGTTAACCTATTGTATAATAGTTAAATAATTGTTATTAAATTATAAAATAACAAAATACTTAAATATGATATCATATATGATCTTCAAATATTTCTTTGTAAATAATATTTCAGTAGTATCATTGTTTCGGGTGTTAACTGATTATTTTTCCTTTATATGATTGGTTATGTAAGCCATGTTTGTTATGGATAGGATGTATTTGATTCATATCCTTAATTATATTAAGTTCTTAAACATTATTTTTAGTCATAAAATGAAAATTATTCTTGAATTATTATGATGGGGAATGAATCTCATCGCGTTCATGGAGACGGTAATCTGTTCGTACGCACGAGCGACAATATCATTATATTGATGGTGAAATTGTATGTAATTGGATGGTATATCATATATAAAGAATCAATAAAATGTTATATTTATTATTTATATCATTTATACTCATTATTATACCCATACAAATAATGAAGTGTTTGAATAACAAAGTACACCACGACATGGAGATAGTAAGTTATACATACGTACGTATGGTGATTTTTCATTCATAGGATGGATAGAATAATGAATATGGTTGTACCATATTTATAATATATAATAGTATGTATAAGGTACTATAGTAGTTATTTTTGTATGGGAATAAAACATAAAGAGTAAGTGGAAGAAGAAGAGAACTTTGTAAAGGGTGGTGAAATTATCACCTCTTCTTCGGGTGTTTCCTTTTTATTGGATCAAAAGGGATTTTTAGGTTGGCTTTATGATCAAAGTAAGGACTCTAGGTCAATGTTAGTGTAGTTGTAAAGGTATTTTGTCAGGGGTTGGCTGAGACAAATGGCCTTGGAGGTGTTATTTTGAGATAAGGGGAAGTACCTTTTTATAAGAGAGGTGAGGGTCACTTTAGGAAAAGCATGAAATATTATTTTATTATACAATCATATTCAGTTTATAATGGCTCTAAAATGATTTATTTATAGGATAAAGTGTGTATGGATATAAAAACTCTCAACCAATAGGTTTTATACAGGTTTAGGTCACCATATTAACCTTATCCTTTAGATTTAACTCATAAATAAATAGTTTAACTTTTACCATGTATTCTTGTATTATTATGTTATATGGTTAATAAACTTTCTATAAAATTCGAAGAGAACCCCAAGTGGTTAATTAATGATATATATATATATTATTATATAAGTCCTTTGGCTGAGCCTTAGATTTTTAGGACTAATAAATCATTTAATAATATAGTATTTATTTTAAAAGTTAATTTATGTCAATTTTTACACTATTTAGTAATTGATTTTTGTGGAAGTCAAAACAGACTGATTAATTCAAAAAAAATCATTTAATCAACCCTAACATTTTATATTAACTAATAAAATTAGTGTAATTCATAAAAATCCACAATTTACATTTTTTTGGATATTTATAATATCTATTGTTTAATCTTTCAATAGTAAGGTAATTACTGCATCATCATTGTGTCATAAATAAATTTAATTATTTAATGTCTAAAAATTATAAATAAAATACCATTATTTAGGAAATATCTTTATACTTCTAATTAATATTTATAGTATAATTTATCTTATGTATAACCCTATATTAAAAATGTTTTAGTTATTAAACTTTGAATTTAACACTTTTAAGTCTTCTATAAATAAAATAATAATAAATGTTCTAATCTAATAAAAGTGGACCAAAAGGATCAAATTGTTTTCCTAAGTTTTATTTTGGTCTAAATACACTTATCCAATAAAATTAGGACATGTTTTGGGGTAATAATAATATCATTTTTACCTTTAATTGCCTTATTTACTTTCAACCGTGGTAAATAAAATTCAAAAGTTACTATTCACAAAAAAATATTTTCATCTTATTAAACCACATTTTACTTACTGATTCCAACCATGTTTCTCAGATTTTTGAAATTTAATTCATAGAAGCGGTAAAATTACGTTTTATGCAAATTTTCTAACATGCCTAGAAGGTGGGAAAAAGACAGTAAAAAGTTCAATAAAATTTTATATATCTAATATTTTTATAAGTTTATTCCAATTAATTACATTGAATATATATGGGTATTATGTGTCTATTTTTACCTAAAATAAATTTAAATAAAATAATTAATTATTTAAATAAAAATTCGATTTTAAACAATAACGTAGTGTTTTTCACTATTCATCAAAAAATTGAAACTTTTCAGAAAAATTCCAAAAGTACACCCTAATATAATTTCATTATTCCAAATTCAAAAATGAATTCCATTTTGAAAAATAAAATTTATAAAATTTCAAAAAGTGGGTATTACTATTCATAAAGGCTAGTTTGATTGGTCGTGGTGTATTAAAACTTCAAGTTGCGTACAACGCAAGCTGTTGTATTATTTAAAGGGAAACGTACCATAGAAGCTTGGGGTGTTACACTTGGACATTTCTTCCATATCATATTTAAACCCCGAACACATCAGATAGATAATTAAGACATTTTAGATAGACATTCAAGACATGTAGAATAGACATCCAATACATATTGGGCAGGCAATTAAGACTTGTTGAGTATAAATTCAAGAAATGTCAGGCTAGAAATCAAGACATGTCAGGAAGACACCCCGTAAATGTCAGGCAGACACCCTAGGACATGTCAACCTTTTCCGGCAGACACACTTGGACCAACACCATGTGAACCACCAGATTAAAACCTTCAACTGAATACCCCATTTAAAAGGGAAGTGTCCTTAATGGGTTACGGTTATAGACTCATGTGACCATATTTGTTTCGTGCTCTTATATGATCCCATTGTGTCATGCTAATCATATTTAACATACCTTTCATGGTCAACATCTCTCTTTATCTTTTATAAGATAGATAATGAATATACAACATGGGATCTATCCTCGTATAAGCCCCAAGATTTCCTACGCCATGGCAATGATAATAATTCCCTTGAGTGTAATCACTTGTACCAACCCATCAGTGGGTTATGGAAGAATGAACTATGAAGACTCTGATTCCTATCCATATAAGATACGTAGGACACCGTCATAAGGTTCGAGCTCCAATAATCATCCACCATGGTGTAAGTACCTCCACTTCCAAAATATTTTTGACTCATGGGACTTAATTCTCCTAGAATTCAACCATCCTTCCTCATCTAATAGTGGATGAGAAGTGGTCTTATACACGAGTTTACTTTTAAGTGTAATCCTCGACCATTCCCTCAGGTACCTCAAACCCATTAGTATTTAGGAACAAATAAAACTATTATGAATCTAATTCCAATTACAAAAAAGGATACATATGATGAATTTCTAAGGTTTAATCTCTATGCCATATTACCCATGAGACTGATAATCATACCTCTCTAAGGTAAACTTTATTGTGTAAGTCCCGCACAAAATTTCTCTCATGAGATGTGTTCAGTCTTCCACTATCTCTAGTTTTTCACATCAAAAACAACTCTTGTGGTCTTAGAGACTAGGGATGATTGTACCAATATCATGATTAAGATTTCCCTAGTGTGTTCCCTTAATTGGGATGTATGTATGATTACATTTCATCTTCACTTGAAGGGTTATATCCCCAATGAGGCAGTTTAAGGAAACCTTGAAAACATGAGTCCTTCTCAAGGCCTATATTTTCATGTATTTTATGATGCAGATTCCCATAACATGAACTATTTAGACTCCTATTAGGAAGATAAAAGGATATATAGTATTCCTCTTCAATTCTGAAGCCCTATATAAATGTCCTTTTTCATGAAATTAAAATGAATGGTATAGTCCAGTCATATGACCTTAAACAATGTCAAAAAATACGAATAGGTTTTTATACATATTCCCAAAGTATATGTGGGACACATTGAAGATGTTCAATCTCATATCCAAGACACCAACCACCTCCCTAGATGGAAATAAACTCTAGATCACATGAAGATGGCTATAAAATAAACGATCATAAATAAAGAGTGGAATAATGGAGAACTTGCGACACATAAATTTTTTGACATCAACACCTGGTTTTAATCAAATAATTGGAATAGGGGTAACTAATATCATATCAGGGCATGTGAAGGATTTTAAAAACTTATCTTTAATCTACAAGATATTCCTTGAATATGCAATAATCCCCCCCAAAGGTTGTGATGATATGAACCTCCCATCCTCTCGACCAATGTGATTTCCTAACTGATGTTCGGTCTGAAACCCCAATGTACCACCTACCTTTGGAAAGCTGGTCTATACCTTATTATGGATGTGGGAGCTATTAGAAATTTATAAGATATGAAAATGATGAATATGGAGTGAACGATAGTGCAACTATACTTAAACTCCCATAATAAAACCTAAAATAGGAAACAAAAATGGTAAGCCCTATGTGAAGTCATGTAATGACAAAATAATTGAGTCATTATAGGTGTTGGGAATCTTATCTCTTAAACACAAGGGGACCTAAATTCCCAATTGAAACTATGGGATATATGATTTTATTGACTCATTATACATAATTATTTCCCCCATGGGATGACTATTTCACCCTAACACATTCTAAACATCCATCTCATATCTCGAGCTTTGGATCGAATTAGGTAAATAGGTATTGACCCTCCCTATAGTAGAGGTTAAATTTTATAAATGAAAATAATTCCTAGTAATTTTAGTTTAGCATTTCAATTGGTTATGCTAATCATTCCTCTAAATTTTCATTGTTTCTTCATACACTTTTTTTATGACAGGTAATTAGGGGTGGTGTAGTGATCGCCTATTTAGTATATCATGAACACATCTTACACATGTCCAATTTTGAGGTGTTTGTAAACCTTTTTTAATGTGATACTTGTAAAGGAAATTCCCCAACTAATGGGTTCTATTCATAAATATATCAGTGAGTTCAAGTGGTTTCTTCTAGAGATTTTGGTTAGATGAGCTAGTAAAGTACACAGGGTTGTCCTAAGTCATCTACGTGGGAGCTCTCACACATGGGACGCTCAATTTTGTTCATTAGGGAATTTTTTGAATTCATGATATGTATATATTATTTTTTGTCTTTTATTACATATTTTGTGAACATTTTGGCTATTTTATACATTTTTTGTGATATTTCATGTATATATTGTTGGTTTCGCTTTTCTATTTAGGTAACCTTATGAATAGGTGACTCGTTAGTGGTGATCCATATTTCTATTTTATATGTTCTATGTCTCTAAAGGTCAGGATAAAATTTTTGAATTATTATTATATTATTTCCAAGGTATATAGGAAAAACCATATCCTATATTAGTATCATTAAACCCTAAGCATTTATTATAGTCACTAGCAGTCTGTAGGTGTGCCCGAGGTGTTTTGGTGACATGTTCTAATACCATTATGGTAATCAAGTTGTGGATTTTATAATAATCTTTTAAACTAGGTCCTTTATTGGATATGATACCCAATACCAAATAAGAATGATATTTTATAGATTCTTGTTAGGATACATTATTTTCAATGTAAGATATAAAATTTGGATTTTGAAAAGTATTTACTAATTAAGTAAATCAATATAAAACATAATTTATAGTCCCTTTTGGCCAATATAAATAGTATTTTTTTCATTTTAGATTATAAAATTTTCCATCTAAATTCAATAAAATCAAGAATAAAATTTTTAATCTTTTTATCATTTTCAGTAGGTCATATCAATTATATTCTAATTTCTTCAATAGATATTAAACAAAACTTTAAACATTTAAATACTAATTATAAAATTATTAGATATAGTCATCTGGAATCATCAACAACCAAAAACAAATTTATTATAAACTTAAATCATATTCTTAGGATGTGGCATTCAAAATGGAATAATTATTCCAAATAGTGGGATTATACAATCCTCAAATAGATTCTCAAATAGAACAAAAGACCAAATACAATTATAATAATTTTGTAGGAGACTAAATTAATTTTATAATAATGTTAATATTCTTTGTAAAAAATTATATAATATTTTAAAGGGGAATCCTTCTGAGTGGAATTATAAATATACAGAGGTTATCATGGATATTCAAATAAATAAATATAACTACAATGACTAAATTTAGTAGATCGATCTACTTTAAAAAACATTGAAACAAATTCATATAAAATTGGTTATAGTGTAATATTAAAAAAAAATAAAAAAAAATATAAATTATTAAAATTATTATTCGGAATAAATAAAGATACTCAAAATAAATATTCCACAATTAAAATAATTTTCATAATTATTTTTATTGAAACATTTAAGAGTCACCTTTTAAAACAAAATATTCTTGTTAGAGTTCATTGTAATGATTCCAATGATGTTTTAAAACAAAATATTAAAAACCTCACTTCAAAATTGATATTTGGATTTTATAAATTCATTTTATCTTTATTTAATTTTAACATAAAATATGTAAATGGATGTTTAAAAGAAATAATTGAATTATTAAATGATAAATGTTTTCATGGAAACTGTAATAGTTCAATTCACTTCAATAACCTCACAATGTATAATAAACATTAGGAATGAAACCCAAATCCCTTTAAATAAAACAAAATATTATTATTACATGAATCATTATATTTCTAAAAATTTATCTTCCTCCTATGAAAAAAATAAATAAACAAAAAAATATTATGACATAGTCAAAGAAGAAGAAGAAGAATTTAAGACCATATGTAAATATTTTCAACATCTATAAATTAAGGAAGGATCTTATTCAAATTTTGTGACTAGATCTTAGTACCAAATTAGAAAAAGGTATCAAAACCAGTCCAACACTAATATTTAGGAACCAAAATTAAAATATTTTACCAAGGAGATAATTCATTATTTTTTTTCTTTTAAAAATGAAATGTTACAACTTCCACACACCCAGATAACATGTATTTTATTTCTTGAAGGATGATATTATACTTCTATTGGAATCCTCATTACAAAAAATACAATTATTTTATTATTGTTGAAACAAATTTAATCATGCTAAACAATCCTAAGGATAATATTTCATACTAACATTATTATTAAAAAAAGATTAAATCCTTTATGATTGGGAAAAAATACATCTAGATCAAGGAAGTTAACTAAAACATTTGATCTCTAATGGTTTACTAAAAATAAATAGTAGTAGAATTGGTATCATACATTCTTTTATCAAAATGAAAAAAATTAACATTAAAATTTTCTTCTTTAGTATAAGTTTTTAACAAAAAATATACATTATGATTCAATGATTTGTGTTATAATTTTGGAAATTCCCAAAAAATGTTATCATCAGTTGTTATGAAAAGTTTTCAATGTTTTTCAATAAAATTTTCATCCAAAATGTTCTCATAAGTTTTAATCATCTCTAAATTAATTTTATTTCATATAAAAATTAATTACATATGTTTTTGGTTTTTTTATTTATAAAGTCTAATATAAATCCTCTAAAGGATATTTATTATCAAGAATTCATCATATGAAGGAATTTAAAACATAGATAAAATTTTAAGGAATTTTGGTTGGATGATGGTTAAGTAAATAAAACCACGCTATACTAAGGTAAATTCTGAAGGACCCCGGGACACCCTGAGAGGGGAGGGGTGAATCAGGGTGAAAA
This sequence comes from Viscum album, assembly GCA_963277665.1. NCBI lineage: Eukaryota > Viridiplantae > Streptophyta > Magnoliopsida > Santalales > Viscaceae > Viscum > Viscum album. The sequence continues at coordinate 1,066,127,457 of OY728162.1, forward strand.
CTTTTTCTTTTAATGTGATGGATCTTGTTCCCACATTGGTAGGATCTTGTTGAACCTGTATGATGAATATGATTAGAAAGCAAACATTCACATGCATAGAGAAGACACAAAACTTTTTACTTGGTTCACCACTAAGGGATACGTCCAAGGAGAATACGCCGACAAGTTGTCGGTCATACCAAATTCCACTAATATTCACTAGTTGTGGATTACGAAGGTTCGGTCACAATCACTCTTTCCCAGACTCACTTCCTTTACAAAGGTTCAGGGATAGCTCACTGATTCCCTCGGGTCACTCCCGTTGACTCCCCCTGGCTCACTTCCCTTGGTGAAGCCACACTCAGTTTATAGATGTGAAGGTCTCTTCATCATTGCATAATAATGTATCCTATGTTGTATGTAGATGCTTTGTTGAAGTCCAAATCTCACCTGAAGGCGAATCTCACTTTGTGCTGAGGGTACCAGATGATCCTCCAGCTTTTGTGCACCTTAAAAAGGATGGATGTACTTTAACAACCCTGGCACACTTATCCAAGCTTCGGCGCGCAAGTTTCAGGAATGGCGCGAAAGTCACTTGCATGGTACAAAATCGGCGCTCAGGTGACTCCAAAAAACTTGCACGACACAACCTCTTTGAACTCCAAACTTGCACGACTCAGCACCTCTAAATCCCAAACCACTTTGGACGCGCAACCAACAGCCGGCGCACAGCCTCTACTTGCGCGACCCAACAACCACTTCCGCGACTAAACCACTTGCGCGACGAGATCTCAAAAAATCTCTAATTATCAAACTTCGTTACAAATGAGGAGGGTTGTTCCTCTATTTATAGGCAAACTGGACCCCCTGCGCGGTGGCGCACAAGTCTTCCCTCGACGCACAGGTTCTGGCGCGCAACTCATCCTCCCTAGCCTCTCTCGCGCTAATCACTTGCGCGACCACACAAATACTTGTGTGAACTTCTTTCCTTTGACATATTTTGAAGTTATAATATTGAAAAACAATAGATGCGCAAGTTTCCAATCCTCCTAGGCATCGGCGCACAGGTCTCTTCACGGCGCGCAGGTCACTTGTGCGACCAGCCCAAAACTTGCGCGGCCCTTATCCCTTTTCCATTTTCCCATGTTCTGAACTTGAAAAACATATGGCGCGCAATTTTCCTATCCTTCAAGTACATGGAACGCAAGTCTCTTTTCCAAAAACAACTTTTCTCCATTTGTCGATTTTTAGGCCCAAAAATTTGGCAAACACTGGGAAACGGTGCCACCTTCAATACTGTTGCCTGCTTGAACTATTTGAACTCTTTGCTGGTACACATTCTAAACATCCACTTAGGATTGACAACAAACACAAACCCTACTCCAAATCATTCATAGAATACCATGGTTCCAACAAATTCATTATGTTTTGTGACACATTTGTAAAGAAACGTAATATTTAATGTTGTAGTTCCTATAAATATATTTTTTAATTTATATTGATGACCAAAACTAAATATCATATGATAGTTTCCTATGGGTTTATATTTATTGTTAAAAAAATATTAAATCTTTGGAAAACATGTCATAGTGAATATCATGGTTGGTTTTTATGTTTTAAAAAATCCTAAATTGAAATGAGAAACATAATAAAAATAGGCATAGCTAAGGGGAGTTTTCATAAATTTGGGTGGTAGTCTTGGTCGAAGGAATTTGGATGATCATTTTCAAGCATGATATTTTTAAAAACACCTAGAAATCATAAGTAATAGAGAAATGTTCATTGTTACAATTTCAGTTTAAGTGAAATCGATGAAGTGCTCATGGTTGTAGGTGTAAAAAAGTGCATTTTATCTAGAGAAGATTTTATGAAACAACAATGTCATGGTTTTCTAAACTCCATGTCATGATTTATTCAAGATATTAACCTTATTTGGTTAAATACCCTAATAGGGGGTGAATCAGGGTATGAAGAATTAAAAAAAATTCCATTTTGGTCATGTTTTTTCATTAAAAAAACTATATTATCTCTTCTTCTCACAACAATATATAAAATGAAATGAAAATATGCATGATACAAAACAATTTTACTTAAATAACCATATCCAAAATAATTAAAGGGACATAAAAAAGGAAATGTTACAATGTACTAGAATTAATAAATAACATTGTTGTTACAAAGTTCAGAATAGACTCATTGTCCCTCCTAGTTTAAAATGACTCACTTGTATAAATCTCACTTCTCTATCAGATAAAGTGTACTCATTGTTCCTTCAATATATACCCTTTGATTGTTTTAATCTCTATTTATTACACTATAATTGGTATTTAATGAAGCTATATTTTTATTAAAATGACAAATTCTTATTTAACAAATATATTTTGGGTAATTTCTTTGAGGTTCATATAACTCCAAACATTCATGCTACTAAAATCTTTTATAAAATTCCCTAAAAATTTAGAAAACTCATGTGTTCATGAAAAAATAATCTTATTTCTTTACATAAATGAGGATCAAGTAAATTCTTTCATAAAATAAGTTCATTTTTATAAGTCTTATGAAAAAATAGAATCTCAATTTTCTTTAAGAGTTTCATTATATAAAATTATGGGTTAACAACATATTTATTAGGGTTTAAAATGCTTTGTAAAAATTTTCAAACACAAATAACCATGATGAATTCACTAAATTTTTCATTGCATAACTCACTTTCATCTACCGAATTCACTTATACATGCACTTAGTTCACACAACTCCACATACACACTATTTAAGTGTGGTGATTCAACTAGATTATGAGAGCCAACCAATAATATTAAAATACTTATTTAATTATAGCCTTTTTCATGAAGTCTTCAACTTGATGTTCTGTATAAACATACTCCAACTTCACCAACCCATACTTAACTTGACCCTTTATAAATTGATACTTTATTTCAATGTTTATTTCCTTGAGTGATGGAGTGTCTTTTTTCTATGATTTATTTCAATTAAATTATCAAAATTTATTTAGATTGGAGACTTCACTTTAACTACTGTGTTCTAAAGTTATTGCATCATCCATAGTAATTGTGTGCAATCTTCAGTGGCCACAATATCTTCAAATTTTTTACTTCATAGAGAAATGTAGTATTTTTTCAAACTAAGATAATAAATTTAAAATACACTATGATAAAATTAATTTCCTAATGTTTACATTCTATTAACTATTGAAATGTTCCAATTGGAATCTATATATCATAATAAATCATTTTGATCTGTTTCATTATACCACAAACTGAAATCCATCACACCTTTAATATACCATAGTATTATTTTTACTCTAAAAAATTGGTTTTTAGGATTTATTTGACACCATTCCACCTGACACATGGAAAATAAAATATGGTTTTGTTTAATTATTAAGTAAAAAATTATACCAATGATATTTTATATTCAATAACATTGACTAATTTTCCATCATTATCTCTTGATAACTTCATCCAGGTAGCAACTGAAGTTGTCATCTACTTGAAATAATCTATTCCAAATATTCTTAACACTTCCTTAGAATATATATATTATGATATGATTGTACCATTAATTATTTATAACACCTTCACACCAAGAAATAACATCAATTCTCCAATCATCAACATTTTGAAATCACACATCATGAATTCTGAAAACTATTTTCACTGTGCTTCATTTAATATCCCAAATATTATATTGTGTATATATAATATAACCATATTCTTCTGATCACTATCATTTTTGACATAGAGAATCCATTCAACTCCACTACAATAGAAATAAAGATTCTTAAAAGTATTAATCAAATACTGAATTTCATGTTCTTAGTTCTTGCTTCATCCTATAAAGTGTATTTTTTAGCTAATGAACTTTTTTTATCATCTACATAGATAATAAAACAATTAATGTATTTTATATACACCTATTCTTCTATAAATCCATTTAGAACATCAGACTTCACATTCATTAGTAATTCCATGAATTCCCTTTACACTTATATGGATAAGAATAGTCAAATTGAATCTGGTCGTTCAATGGGTGAAAATGTTTCATCTACATTGATACCCTCAATATAAGATTGTCCCTTTCACACTAGTTTTGATTTGTTTCAAATTTCTTTATCATCTTCATTTAGTTTTTTAAAAACCATTTGGCGTTTATGATATTATTTTTATAGCCTCAAATAATCTCCCAAGTCTGATTATTTTTTATTTGGTCTAGCTCTTCATTCATCACTTGAACCAAATTCTCATCCCTATTAGCTTTTTTAAAATATTTTGGCTTTAAAAAAATAAGAAACATGTTTGTTGTAGAAAATTCATTCTCCACATATGCACTCGTGTTTTCTGATAATTGAGGATTTTTTTCATCAAGTTCATCACATATATTCATCTTCTATGAAGATACAAGTTTAAATTCTTCCTTCTCGTCATTAGTATATTCTTATTTACTTTCCTCTATCCTTTGTTCTCCCTATAATCTTCACAACCTTTCATCATTATCCTCCTAAATTTTCTCTTTTTTTTAATATTCTTCTCATTCAATACTAGATTAACATCATCACTTTTAAAAACCATTACTAATCACTTATTGAAATAATTATATGATTTCATTTGTCCTGAGTATCCAAGAAATATACATTTGTTGGGAAAAATCCATCAAGGTAACATTGTAGTGTTTTTGGGTTAATTGTGTTTGTTGAAAAAGTAGGTTTCCATAGTCAATTTTTGAGTTACTGGGAGATTGTTTAAAATCCACATTGAAAATGATATGTGACAAAGGAATGGACATTCTGTAGGTGATATAAAATGTGTGTATAAAATGTAGAACTATTTCCCAGTGTTTTCTAAATTTTTGTGTCCAAAATTTGGATAATGGAGAATTTTTTTGGTGCAAAGGAATTTGTGTGCAAGGTTAAATGAGGATTGAAAAGTTTCAAAAAAGGAATGTTTTGGGATCATCACATAAAAATATGGAAAAAAGAAAGATGCACATGAAAGATTTGAATTTGATTAAAATATGAGTTTGTGTGATAAAGGTAGAGTTGTGTGCATTCGAAAAATAGAGATGAAGTGATATATGAAAAAGATAGTTATGCACTCAATGCAGTGTCAAATATGGTTTTATGATATCATAGAAATATTACATGTTCATATGAATAAGTGTAAGAATCTTACGCACAGGGATGGATGGGTCTATAAATAAGTGTATACCCTCTCATTTTAGTAGCTCAAACCTTAGAGAATATTCAAGATCTGGATCAGGTATGAATTTAGTGAAAAGAGAGCTAAACATAAAAAGGGAAATGGAAATAAAAAAAGATTTGGAGTAAGAAGGGGTTTTCATGCAAAGTATAAAAGTTGTGCGCAAGACACAAAAAATTTGTGTTAAAGGTAGAAGTTTCCCAATAATTCTGTGGTAAAGGGGTATTAATTGGGTGGATGAAAGTGGAACTTAATGATACACAAAATGAGTTGTAAAAAACTCTAATTTTGGATATCTAAGTGAATTCTTCCTAAGGATCCCTAGGAACAATTTCGTTGATAAAGCAACGAGCTTTCAAATTGTGATTGGTTAAAACCAGGAGGTTCGATGAGTCTATTCCAAACATTGTTAAGGAAGCGATCCTAGGTATAGAAGTGATCTATCCCAAACCTCTTTTTAGCAGTGATCCTTATAAGATTTGGTACATTGGCACATCATCATTGTATGCTCCTTGGACATATCCTAGTGAGGGTGAACCAAGTAAAATTATTGTTTCATGTGCAAGCTTTCATTTTGGTTCAAACATTGCTACAGGCGAGAGAGAGAGAGAATATTGTTTTGGTTAACAATGAAACAAGATCCCAACGGGTAGATGTTTTAATCTTCTATACCCTAATTCACCCCCTCTCAGAGTATTTAACCTAGTTGGGATAACAATTTGTATCATAGACAAAGGTTAATTTTAGTGTTTCTATCCTAGGTGTTTGAATGTAGGTTTTCAATCATAAAGGGATTCTGAACATTGATGGAAAAACTTTTTGATTATAGAAGAACCAAATGCAACGATGCAATGTATTTCAGTCAGTGTACACAGTGATGCTTTATCAAAAGATGACTGAAGGGAATTAGTTACTGACACCAAAATAATCAATTTGTTAAGGGATACCTTTATAATTCAATCTATATAAAGGTTATTTCAAGAAAGAAATCACATGCTATGTGAAAAAAGTTACTAAATATTTATGAGGGTGACTAAAAATTCAGAGAGGAAAAGCTATAGGTTTTGTGGAACATGTATGAGGATCTTATAATGCACTCTAATGAGTCTTTCTTTGAATTATTTTAGCATGTAAATATTTTTGTGGAATACATAAATGGTCTCATAGAAATTATTTAAGATTTAAATATTAATACACTACAAATAAAAACAGTACATTAGAGGGGGTTATTTAGAGGGGGTTCTGCACAACCCCCTCTAAATTCAATTTCTGTAACATTAGAGGGGTTTATGCACTACCACCTATAATTATCGAATTTAGAGGGGGTTATGCACTACCCCCTCTAATTATCGAATTTAGAGGGGGGTTATGAACCCCCTCTAAATTCATTTTCTATAAAAATTATAGAGGGATTATGTACAACCCACGCTAATCATCAAATTTAAAGGGGGTTATGGAGCCCCTTAATTTATTAAATTAGAGGGGGTTTTGAACCCCTTCTAAAATTTTTAGCATTATTTTTTGAATATCTAGTTAGATTTTAGAGGGGGTTCAAAACCCCCCTCTAATTTCTTAAATTAGAGGGGGTTCATAACCCCCTCTAATGTCATTAATTTAGAGGGGGTTTAAACCCCCCCCCCCCCCCTTTAATGTCTTTAATTTAGAGGGGGTTTAAACCCCCTTCCAATTTAAGAGATTAAAGGGGTTGTGAACCCCCAATTTAAAAAAACATCCATAATATATATATATATATAATTAAAACACAATATATAAATGTATTTAAATACATTATATGAACATATTATATAAAATATTTGTATGATTGTATTTAATTTTAATTATATGTATATATAAATATAATTGTATAATATTATGTAAATTAATATAATTTTATTTGTATAAATTGTATTTTTTATAATATTAATTATTTATAATATACAATCATAAACATATTATATAAATATATACATAAATATAATTTATCTAAAAAATATATCATATAAATTCCCAACCTGGTAGTTTTTATAAATTATATTATAATAATAATAAATATATATTTTATATAATAGGTTTATGACATTATATTATATATAATTAATATTATATGAAAGAGTATTCATAAAAATAAATTTATATTAATGTATATTTATTGAAATAATAACATATATTAAAGTACATAACAATAAATATATGTATTTTAAATACATTATATAAATATTTTTATAAATTGGATTTCATATAATATTAATTGTATAAAATATAAAATTTTATTTCATATAATATTAAGTATATTTTTCTATAAATTGTATTTCATATAATATTGATTATATATAATATAATATTAATTTTATATAATATCATATTAATTATATATAATATAATATTAATTACATATAATATTTATATTTGTATAAATTGTATTTCATATAATAATAATAATATTATTATTAATTTTATATAATATTATACAATTTATACAAATAAATATCCTTATTAATATATATAATAATACATATATGTATTCAAAGACATTATATTAATATATTTTTAAAGATCTTATATAAATATATTAGGTAAATACTTATATATATATATATATTCTTTAAATATATATACAATATAATATAAATATATATTTAAGTATATAAGTAATTTATATAAATATATAATACAAATGTATTTAATATAATATATATTTGATATAAATCATAAAATAAATGTATAGAATTTATAAAACCAACATATAATTTTTATAGATTAAAAAATAGATATAATAAGAATAATAATAATTAATAATATTATTAAAATCACATACACACACATAAGTCAATATATACATATATAATTTTGTGATATATTTAGGAGATATATAAATATATAATATAGAATATATATATTTGCATATGAAAATAAATATAGTAAATAATATATATATATATATATTATTTAAATGTATGTAAATATATTATGCTAATGATATTTAATATAATAAACAGTGAGATACATATAAATAGAGTAATGTGCAGTTTATATTCCAAAAAATGGTTTGCCTTAGTGGTTCGATGGTGGTAGTCCTGAGGTAGGTGTTTCGGGCGGTGCGAGTTCGAATCCTAGGTGCCACTATTTTTCAGTTGTGTGGGAATATTTAGTGTGTGGCGGTCAGGAAGCGGGAACCGTAGAGGGATTTGGGCCTTCGGGTGGTGGAAGGGAAGGTTGTGTGAACCAGAGGCAGAAGGGAGGCTATGCGAACCAGAGGCAGAAGGGAGGCTGAGTGAACCGAAGGCGAAAGGGAAGGTGCTTGGGAAAACAGGAGGGGAGGAGAGGAAGGCGGGGGCGTTGGCAGGGAACGGGAGGAAGAAAGGAAGGTGGAAAGGCTGAGTGAACTGGAGGCGCTGGGGGGGGGGGGGTACTTGGGAAAACAGGAGGGGAAACGGGTGCTTGGGAAATGGGAGGGAAGCACATGGGGTGGTAATGTGGGGCCGAGGGCCGATTAAAAAAAAGATCTTTAGGGGCAGTTTTCATAACCGCCCCTAAAGTAATCTCTTTATTAGGGGCGGTTCAAACCACCCCTAATGCCTACCTACTAGGGTCGGTTTTAGCAGTTTGTGAATTTCTGTCAACATTAGAGAACCACCCCTAATGCCTACCTACTAGGAGCGGTTTTAGCAGTTTGTGAATTTCTGTCAATATTAGAGGGGGTTTAAACCCCTGCTAATGTAACTACCACTAAAGTCACCCTGACATTAGTATCTCTTATTCAAAACCGCCTCTAATGGAAGTAGGTGGCCACATTAGCAGCGGTTGCTCACAACCGCCGCTAATGTTTTTAGAAGGGGTTGTAACCCCTTCTAATGTCAAAAATAACCCCTTCTAATGTGTCCATTTTTTGTAGTATTAAGTGAATATTGAGAAGACTTCCACCTAAATTCAATCTAAAAGTTTCTATGTTGGAAAAAAAATATCCAAAGGATAAGACATTGGATAACTTTCATAGTACTCTCGTTGCATATGATATGAGAAGTGATTATAATGAGTGTGGAAAAAGTAAATTACAAATAAGTGACATTAAATTCCATGAAGAATATCTCAATTGAAAATGGTTATGAAGAATAAGAGATAGATGAGGTAATGTCATTCCTTTCCTATATTATTCAAAGAGGAAAAGGAAAGTTCAAAGAGAAACTTCAAATTGCAGGATATCTATGTGGGAAGGTTGGAAATATTATAGAAAGGTGTCCTAAAAAGTTTCAAGATAATGATGACGATGAATTTGAAATGCCCAAGAAAAATTATTCAGCCTATGTGAAAGGTAATAAAAAGATCAATAGGAATTTCTTCGAAAATAAGAATCTTCTTTCACAATAAAATTAAAGTTTAGAATAATATGATATTAAATATATTGAAAACTACAAAGATTGTGGATAAAAGGTTACGGTAGAAGTTTTTAGTAGTGACTAGAAAAGGGAAGAAATAGAAAATGGTAAAGAAGAACCTAAAGGAAGAGTTGATATGCATGCTAAATTATAATACTATCTTAAGGAGATAGATGTTTGGAGAGCCAAGATGAATAAATACAATAAAGTGGTTCATGATACAAAAGTATATATACATCAACATGAAGAAGAGAAGTTTGGTCTGATTAATGAAATTAAAAATATTAATTATTCATTGCCTGTGGAGTCAGAAAAATTTGGTGAGTAAAAACTCAAAGTTAAAGAACAAATAAGGGTGATAGATGTTTTTAATAACATAGAAAATGATCAAAAAACATATAGAGGAACTTTAATAGAAAGTTTTCATCATGTGATGAAGTGTTAAAGATCAGGAAAAACTATTGACTTTTGGTACGACATTGGGAAAGAAGATCATTCAAAAAATATAAAATATAGAAGTGGAGCATAAATATCCTGCAGAACCAAATAAATAATGAAATACAAATGATAAAGCTATTTGAGGCTTGATATAAAATAGAAATCCATAAAGGTTGATGTCATACCAAAATCACCTACTCTTATATTGAAGATTGATTTGGGTACAAAGTAGAATCAGAATATTCAGAGAACCCAGGGGACAACTAGTGGTGTAGAAGTGACATGCAGGAATACACCCCATATCAGGTGTTATTGTTGAAGAATTATGGTACACTCAAAACAATGTGTGTTATATAGAAAATAGATATAGAAGGGCATAATGAGAATAGAAAAGTCCAAACAGAGATAAATTCTCTATGAAATCATTCAAGGGTATTTTTTTGTGGAAGATTTGGATACATGGACAGATATTGTACATCAACCATGAAGAGGAATTTATCAAAGAAAAACCAAATTGGTCTCAAGAATCAACTCAAGGAATCATTAAGTGAGATATAAATTCAAAACTGATTTGTAGATCTACAAGATGAAGCTAGTCTGTTATACTCTGAGGAAGATAAATATTACAAATATATACCGATAATTAAGTCAAAAAAATGGATCAGAAAGAAAAGAGATGACAAGGAAGTGGTTTCAAAAATTTCTCTAAAAGAATAAAATTATTTTAGCATATGGATCTAAGAAAGAGGATTCACATCCCATATGACAGTAAATAAAGATCTTGTTATAGGAATAAAATTTGACAAGGAAGGTGTTGTAAAATTTGGAAATGATGAATGCCTGAAGATAATTGGCTTGGGAAAATCCATGTTTAGGGGAAAATAAATGAGATGTGATGATGTCTTAGTCATTGAAGGTCTTAGTCATAACCTGCTTAGTTTCATTCAACTATATGACTCGGGGCATACTATAATATTTACTAAGAAGATGTTTATCATCAAATTAAGAGATGTTACAGTTGTTTTATAGAGAAATAGAACAAAGGGGAATCTCTACATTGTAAGTGGAGAAGAAGATATGTGATTTTTATCCAGAGAGGAAGAAAAAAGGTTGTGTCATAAATGACATGCCCATCTATGCCAACCATCCCTAGAAGATCTAGTCAAATGTGATTCTGCTCTAGATCTCCAAAATCTATCACGTGATCACACTACTGGAAATGCTGTTTTTTCCAATGGGTGTTTACCAACGGTTTGCTAAAACCGTTGGGATTGAAGGATTAAGAAAGCCTTTCCCAACAGTTCATTGAAACCGTTGGGAAATGCCACCCCTTTGCCAACGGTTTGAAGAAACCATTGGTAAAGGGGTGTGTTAATCACCTTTTGCCAACGGTTCAAAGGAACCGTTGGGAAAGGGTCACCCCTTTGCCAACAATTTCCTCAAACCATTGGCAAAGGGGTCATTAGCATCTCTTTCCCAACGGTTCTTTAAAACCGTTGGGAATTATTTCCCCCAAATCCAGCCGCGAAGCTGCTCTCCCCCATTCGCACAGAACCTAATTGCATCCGCTCCACCGCTCTCCTCTCGCGAAATCCCCTATCCGAAGAGGTGAAAACCATCTCAAATCAGGTATCTTTTCATTTATACACATATACTTCCTTATTTTTATTGTTATTGCTTTATTATTTTATTTTTAAGTTATCAATCCACCTCCACCTCTCTGCTGGTCTCCAAATCCCCCATCTGAATAGGTGAAAACCCATTTGAATCATCTCAAATCAAGTAATTTTTTCTTTATACACATATGGTACCTTGTTTTTATTGTTATTGATCTAATATTTTAGTTTTAAGTTTGGATTTTGATTTGATTTCACCGTGTAAAATAGGGAAATGAATAAATATTTTGTTAATTAATTAGTTTCCCCTGGAATATCAGTTGTGTTATAATGTCCATGCTAAATAAAGGGGTAATGTAATAAAAGACCTTGAATAAATAAATTGTGGAAGTTGGGGTATGTTGCCTCTATGAGAGGTTTTTTGTTGTGTTTCATTGTATGTTGTAGGCTGTTTTATGGGGATTGAGGTGACCAGTTGGGCTTTGTGATATGTGGGGTTGTAATGTGATGGTTAGTGGGCATGGATGTGTCATGTGAAGTTGTATGATAGTGATGATGTGTGGTGGTGTTGTGTCGTGTGGAGGTGTTGTGTGATGAAGTTATGGTGTATAATGTGGTGAGGTGGTTTTGGTTGTGCGGTGGTTTGTGATGTGCAATATTTTTATTGTGATATGTGGTTGTTTTGGTGAGATGGTTGGTCGATGTAACATGGTGTCGATGGTTATTGTGAGATGGTGAGTTGTTGTGTGGTGGTTTTATTAGTTTCCTGGTTATCTATGGAATAAATTATGCTGTTAAAACAAAAAAACAAGATATTAAATAAATGAGATGGAATAGAAATGGATGTGTGGTAAATGGATTTAATTAATTTAACATTAAATGAATGGACAATGTAAGTGTGAATGAAGTGGCTTATAAATGAATGTGAGAAATGCTATGTGTCTTGTGTGGTGGTGGTGTGGTTTATGTATTTTATGGTAGTAGTGAAGTGTGTGATTATGTAGTTAATGTTAACCCATAGGTTGAGTATTTTGTGCTATCTATATATCATGTATTTTTATGTTATTTCTACACATTCCAGGGGGGTGGTATGTCTAGGTGGTGGTCGTGGGGTTGCAGGGTAGGGGGTGTGGGCTGTTTGGGAGGGTGGGCGGGGCTATCCAGGGGGGGTACGGGGTGTCCAGGGGGGTACGGGGGTGGGCGGGCTGTCCACAAGGGTGGACGGGTTGTCCACGGGGGTGGTCGGGCTGTCAAGGAGGGGTGGGCGGGCTGTCCAGGGGGGGTGGGTGGGCTGGCCACGGGAGGTAGGGGTGTCCAGGGGGGTGGGCGGGCTATCCAAGGGGGTGGGGGCTGTCCATAGGGAGAAGGGGTGTCGAGGGGGGTGGGTGGGCTGTCCACGGGGGTGGTTGGGCTGTCTAGGGGTAGGGGGCGTCCACGGGGGTGGGTGGGTTGTCCACGGGGGTGGGCGGGGCTGTCCACGGGGGTGGGAAAGGCTGTCCACGGGGGTGGGCGGGGCTGTCCAGGGGGTGTGGGCTGTCCTGGGGGTCTGGGTGGGGTGTCCTGGTGGGGGAGGGGTGTGTGGGGTGTCCAGGTGGGGTGGTATGTCTAGGTGGTGGTGGTGGGGTTGCAGGGAAGGGGGGTGTGGGCTGTTTGGGAGGGTGGTCGGGGCTATCCAGGGGGGTACGGGGTGTCCAGGGGGTACGGGGGTGGGCGGGCTGTCCACAAGGGTGGACGGGCTGTCCACGGGGGTGGCCGGGCTGTCAAGGAGGGGTGGGCGGGCTGTCCAGGGGGGGTGGGTGGGCTGGCCACGGGAGGTAGGGGTGTCCAGGGGGGTGGGCGGGCTATCCAAGGGGGTGGGGGCTGTCCATAGGGAGAAGGGGTGTCGAGGGGGGTGGGTGGGCTGTCCACGGGGGTGGTTGGGCTGTCTAGGGGGTAGGGGGCGTCCACGGGGGTGGGTGGGTTGTCCACGGGGGTGGGCGGGGCTGTCCACGGGGGTGGGAAAGGCTGTCCACGGGGGTGGGCGGGGCTGTCCTGGGGTGTGGGCTGTCCTGGGGGTCTGGGTGGGGTGTCCTAGTGGGGGAGGGGTGTGTGGGGTGTCCAGGGGGGTTGGTATGTCTAGGTGGTGGTGGTGGGGTTGCAGGGGAGGGGAGTGTGGGCTGTTTGGGAGGGTGGGCAGGGCTATCCCGGGGGGGTACGGGGTGTCCAGGGGGGTACAGGGGTGGGCGGGCTGTCCACAAGGGTGGACGGGCTGTCCACGGGGGTGGCCGGGCTGTCAAGGAGGGGTGGACGGGCTATCCAGGGGGGGTGGGTGGGATGGCCACAGGGGGTAGGGGTGTCCAGGGTTGTGGGCGTGCTATCCAAGGGGGTGGGGGCTGTCCATAGGGAGAAGGGGTGTCGAGGGGGGTGGGTGGGCTATCCACGGGGGTGGTTGGGCTGTCTAGGGGGTAGGGGGTGTCCACGGGGGTGGGTGGGTTGTCCACGGGGGTGGGCGGGGCTGTCCACGAGGGTACCCTACTAATATGGTTATGGGACGAGGCATGCTCTGATGTGATAACACATTAAGTTCTTGTTGGTTTTACATTTTTTCAATAACACATTAGTATGTTTTTTTCACATGTCTAGTTGATACCATGATTATTTTCTTCCTTTATCGTTTACTTAAATGTATTTTCTATTAAAGTTCAATCCTATTGAATTGTTTATGACAAAAATGACTTATATTAATTTTTTTACAGAATGGACAGAAGTTGGATGTATGAAACTGATCGTATCTCAAGCGATTTTCAAAACAATTTGGAGAGCTTTATAGATTTTGCATTTCACAATGCTTCAGATAGTGGTCGCATACACTGCACATGTTCCAATTGTATTGGTAGACCTTGGTTGAGTCGTGAAGAAGTCAGCTACCACATAACCAAAAATGGTTTTCAAGCAAACTACTTTGTGCGGTATCACAATGGGGAGAAAATGAAATCTCAAATTGGTGATGATCGAAATGAAAGGACTGGAATGGAGAATTTGTTAGATGATCGGTTTCTGTTTATTCGTCATCATGAAAAAGAAAGGATTTCGACTCAAGAAGATGTCGATATGAGGAAAACTGATGCATCTAGTGAAAATGATGATATTGATAGGGTGAAAAAATTGAATGATGCTGCCACGACTCTAGTATATCGACAATGCGATAAAATGAAAAAGCTGGAATTTTTAATCTGATTGTTTCATGGAAAAACTATGTATGGTATTTCTAATACAGTAATCGATTACATTCTTACCCTCTTGAAGGATTTACTTCCAGATGATGTAGATATTCCCTCAAACCACTATATGGTATGGAAGTTAGTTGAAGAACTTGGATTTTCCAGAAACAAAATTCATGCTTGCCTGAAAGATTGCAGTTTATTCTGGGAAGAAACCGCTGAATGAAATGAATGTATAAAATGTGGCACATCCCGCTGGAAGTCAAAATCTGATGGGACACCATCCCGCATTCCACAGAAAGTAATGTGGCACTTTCCATTGATCCCCAGACTCCGGAATCTTTTTATGTCTGATGACATATCAATAAAAATGAGATGGCATGATACCGAGAGAAAGAAGACTAATGATGAGTTGGTTCATCCTGCAGATGGATTTGCATGGCAGAGATTTGATGCTCGACATCCTGATTTTGCAGCTGACGTGCGTAATGTGAGGCTGGGTCTTTCATGCGACGGTTTTAATCCGTTTGGGCAGATGCTTACTTCGCACAGCACATGGCATGTTTTTATACACATTTATAATCTTCCCCCATGGTTGTGTATGAAAAAATCTTTCACTTTCATGAGTATACTCATATCTGGTCCTTCTGATCCCAACATTGATATTGATGTATACATGCAACCTTTAATAAAAGAGTTGAAACTTCTTTGGGATGTGGGTGTGCGCACATACGATTCATGTTCGAAAGACATATTTCAGATGCGTGCTACGCTTATGTGGACGATCAATGATTTTCCGGTTTATGCAATGATGTCTGTATGGAGCACGAAGGGAAAACTGTCATGTCCGTTTTTTATGAAGAATACACGATCCAGAAGACTGAAACATCGTTGTAGTTTCAGTTTTATGGGACATCGACGATTTTTGCCAAAGGATCATCCATATAGAATGAATCGTCGAAGATTTGATAATACTATAGAGACCGATGATCCACCTCAGCGTATGTCTGGAACTGATGTGCTTAATGAATTGAAAGATTTCAGTTTTTTGTTCGGGAAGGGTCAAATGAAATCTGGAAAGAGAAAGAATGTTTCCACAGAAACCTGTTACAATTGGAGGAAGAGAAGTATCTTTTTTTATTTGCCTTATTGGTCAACCAATTTGCTACGTCATTGCTTAGACGTAATGCATATTGAAAATAATATATGTGAAATGTTGCTTTCAGTTCTTCTAAATGTCAAGGGGAAGACAAAAGATGATTTACGATCTCGACGTGACTTGGTGGATTGGGGCATCAGACCAGAATTACATCCTATGCGTATCAGTGAAAATAAATGGCAACTTCCATGTGCTTGTTTTGTGATGAAACCTACTGGAAAAAAAACAATTTTTGGAAGTATTAGAGACTATTAGAGTTCCTGATGGCTATTCAAGCAACATATCTAAACGGGTCAACAGAAGAGAGTTGAAGCTAAAATCTTTGAAGACTCATGATTATCACGTTCTACTGCATGAGTTGCTTCCAATAGAAATCCGTCATCTTTTGTCCAATAATGTAAGGGTGGGTGTTATTCGGTTGTGTCATTTGTTTAGAGATCTTTGTGCTAAGAAGTTGTCCAAGTCTTTCTTGCAAAAAATGTTGATAGATGCCCCATTAATTTTGTGTGAGTTGGAGAAAATATTTCCCCCATCATTTTTCACATGCATGCTGCATCTGACTGTCCATATTCCAACTGAAATACTTCTCGGAGGACCTGTTTCTTTTCGTTGGATGTATCCAACTGAAAGAAATATGTTCACATTAAAGTATTATGTTCGAAACAATAATCATCCCGAAAGTTCTATCGTGAACGGTTACTTATCTCAAGAATGTATGGATTTCTGTTCAATGTATTTGTCTGATCTTACTACAAGAATGAACAGACCAATGAGAAATGAAGAAGAACAATATGAGCAAATTGAACCCAGTTTTCCATCACTTCCTCAAACAGGAGGAATTCCTGGATCATATACATTGAAGACATTAAGCCATGAAGAGCGGGAGATGGCACATCGCACAGTTTTGTTCAACTGTGATTTTTTCGATGACTATATCAGGTAACAAAATTGAATATGTATATCTTACATATATATCTGTTAAACTATTCATATTTTTTTATCTACAGGGAACATAGAACAATGATAAATAGGAAGCATCGTTCTTTATCTTTGAGAAGGAGAGAGACTTTGCATAGCAAAGAGTTTTCTGCTTGGTTAAAATTGAAGGTAAAAATATTACTGTTTAAATTAATTATTTCAATATTTACTTAAGTTTAACTGTCATTTATATTGCAGGTATTGAGTTTGTCTGCTGACTCTATCTCTGAGGAAATAAGAGCTTTGGATTTTGGTCCTAATACCGTGGTTCGTGACTGTAAATCAATTGTTATCAATGGGTACAGATTTATTGTCACTGAACGAGCCAAAAACATGAGAACACAACATGATGGTATTATGGTTACTGCCACAATAGATTGTTATGCCAGTGCATCAGATAGTAGACCGCGACTTGAAAATGTGGGTTATTATGGAGTCGTTGAGAAAATAATAATATTGGATTATTACTCTCATGGACGAGTCACAATGATGAAATGCCATTGGTTTGATTCGATGACGAGACATGGCACATTTATTGATGATTGTGGATTTCGAGTAATTAATATGACCCGCACTCTTGCAACCGAAGAACCATATGTGTTGGCATCAATGGCTAAACAAGTTTTTTATGTCAAAGATCAACTTCAACCTGAATTTGGTGTCATAGTTGAAGTAATTCCAAGACATATTTTTGATGATGCTGATGATGGAATTGACATTGTCCCTATTGCCATTGGAACCAATCCATTTATTTCTTTTGATGACTCCAATAACTCAATTGTCATAGTTGATTGTGAACCTAAAGTTGTGGTTGGAAATATATAGAATCATTCATCCATGTTCTCAATTATTTTGGTTTACCTTGAGTTGGGTTCTTAAGGTTGGTAATATTCATATTTATTTAGTATTGATCACAAATATGTTTTAGCTGACTTGACCGTTATGTGAATTTTCAATGTTTATTGGTTTCTGTTTTATTTGAATTGCATTTTCTAATTTGGAATTGAACTGTATTCAAACCAAATCAAACAATATTTCTAACTTGGTGAACATTACAACTTGTATGTTTTATTAAATTCATTCAAGCTCTTCTAAAACAATTGATAGCTAAATTACCAATGAATCCCCTCATTCCCTCATATATTTAGTTTTTTGGTTTACACATTAATTTTCTTTTTCTAATTAATTACATATTTGTTTTCCAATGCAGGAAATGCAGCCAATTGAAGAGAGACGAAGAAAAAAAATGGCGGAGAACAATCGTCGGATGGAGGAGATGGGAATTCCACCATTAGTGCCTACAGTGAGTACTTTATTTCAAATATATATATATATATATATATATATTTATAGAATATATAATGTCATGTGATTAATTTTTTTTGTAAACTTTTTTGTAGGATCCACCATTACGTCGACAGTTATTCGACGAGGAGCCTAGTACTGGTCCTAGTACTCAGGCCGGTGGTACGAGGAGGGTTCGTACCAGAGGTGGACGTAGAGCTACGTGTTCCCGACTAGACCCTGCCCCTCCCACTGACATTTCATCCTTCCCACATTCTGATCCCGGTGTGTCGTTAGGGACACACGGGATATTTAGACCTCCCATATTTTCGCTACCTTCTGCATCTTCTGCCCCATCATTTTCACATCCCATGATGATTCCCACTCCCCAGTCAGCATCAGGTCATACAGCTGTTCCATCTTCTTTTCCTTCTTCTTCTGTCTCTCCGAGCTTTTATATTCCATCGTCTTCGACTCCTGTTCCACCCGAGGGTGTTCCATCAGGTTCTGTGGATCCGGCGCCACTCATTGATCAGACTAGCGCAGGTATATTTATAAAACCCTAACAAATTTTTATAGCAATATTTATTTTCATTATAACATGTTTTGATAAAATATTTTTTTTTCTTTCATGACAGATACATCTACTAACAGGAGGCGGGGGCGGGGCCGTACAGGCATGCGTTCGGTGTGGAACCGTCGCACACAGGTTATGGTGGAATATAATGAAGACAATCAGATGGTTGGGAAAACAGGGCAGCAATGTCGGAGTTTTATGGCGACGCTTGCCAAATACTCCAACATCATTCCCGTCAGCCCGCTGTCGTGGAGACATTTGCCACATGAGGTCAAAGATAGAGCTTGGGCAGAGATATGGGTAAAAAAATCTGTTGTATTTAATGCCATGATTTTTTTTTGTATTTATATGAATTAATATTTTGATTTCAGCTTCGATTTAATTTTCCTGATGGTGAGGGTGCACGACTAGAACGTCTAAAGGATTTAGGTGATCTTTGGAGAGCCTACAAGCATTAGCTGTATATTGGCTGGCGTGCTAGAGTTGGCACTGAGTTAGAGGCGGTACCAGTCATGGATGATTGTCCTATAGAGCAGTATCGTCAGATGATTACTCATTGGACGAGTACCCAGTTTAAGGTATGAATTACATTTGAGGTATTTAAATAATAAATTTCAAGTATTGCATTAATATTATCCTTTGCATTATCGAATTTTATTTAGGAATCATCTAGAAAAAATAAAAAAACATTGATGCAAAAAAATACCTCCATACACTAGGACGCACGACGATGCCGGATCATGAGAGGCAGCAGGTATGAAAATTGTTTATAAGTTTTCTTTACGACTTACATTTTCTTTTGTTTCCTCAATTATTTAATTATTTGCTAAAGTTTTTATATAACTTTTTTTTTCAATTTCATTGTAGAGGCAAGTAAAAAATATTGAAGGACGTGTGCCTCGAGCAAAACTGTTTTGCTCGAGTAGACAAAAAAAGGATGGAAGTGCTGTCAACGAAGCGACTCAGCAGCAGATTGTAAGTTTTAATCTGTTGATTTTATATTTTAATATCTATTTTGTAACTTAATAATATATTTATATTTGTAACAGGATGCTTTATAGGCCCTCGATGCCCAAGAAGCAGACAATTTTGGGCCATCTGATCACTTACATCAGGTGTTGGGAGAGGATCATTCTGGCAGAGTACGCTGCCGACCTAGGATAGCCCCGAAGAGGTATTGGCCTGCCTCAGGTACGAGTTTTAGTGCCACCGAGCTGCAGCAAGTTAGGGCACAGGCAGAACAGGCTGAGAAAAGGGCCACAGAGACGGCAGAACAGTCTGCTAGGGCAAACAGTGCATTTATGAAATTTATTGAAGTTCTACGTCCAACACTTCCAGTAGAGGCCAGCCCAGTGATTGATGAATACATGTCGTCGATACATTCTATATATGGTGCACCAGGTGGCAGTTCCAGTGGTGTTCATGCCGATGTCCATCTTGAAGATGATGATTGCGAGCAGTCTGATGCGGAAGAGGAGGGAGATGAGGAGGGCGAGGAGGAGGGCGAAGGCGAGGGGGAAGGCGCTGTGGAGGGTGAGGACGATGAGGAGGACAATAACGAGGGCGATGATGATGATGATGGTGGTGGTGGTGATGCTGATGTGGGACATATTGATCCGTTACATTTTTGACTTATATTACTGAGATTTGATGTTTAATCTATTCTAGTTGTTGGTTTTATCTAGACTCGTAGTATAGTATTGGAGTTGAGTTATTTTTATATATTGTCTGTTTTTATGGATGTTGTTGTCTTTTAGTGGTTGTGTGTTTGTGAACTCCCTGGACAAACCCCCCTCATTCTTGGACCCTGGACAACCACCCCCCCCCCCTCCCCCTTGGACCCCGAACACCCCCCGAACACCCCCCAGACAGCCCCCTGGACAGCCCCCCGGACAGCCCCCCATACAGCCCCCAACCCTCCACCCTGGACCCCGGATAGCCCCCCGGACAGCCCCTCGGACAACCCCCCCCACCCTCCCCCTTGGACCCCGGACAACCCCCCCAAACACCCCCCAGACAGCCCCCTGAACAACCCCGGACAACCCCTGAACAACCCCCTGAACAACCCCCGGACAGCCCCCTAAACAACCCTGAACAACCCCCGGACAGCCCCCTGAACAACCCCGAACAACCCCCAAACACCCCCCGGACAGACCCCGCACAGCCCCCCCACCCTCCTCCTTGGTCCCCAGACAGCCCCCCGGACACCCACCAGACAGCCCCCCCGAACAGCCCCCGCGGACAGCCCCCTGGACAGCCCCCGGTACAGCCCCCAACCCTCCACCCTGGACCCCGGACAGCCCCCCGGACAGCCCCCCGGACAACCCCCCACCCTCCCCCTTGGACCCCGGACAACCCCCCCAAACACCCCCCGGACAACCCCCTGAACAACCTCGGACAACCCCCCTGAACAACCCCTGAACAACCCCTGAACAACCCCCTGAACAACCCCCGGACAGCCCCCTGAACAACCCCGGACAACCCCCTGAACAACCCCCAAACACCCCCCGGACAGACCCCACACAGCCCCCCCACCCTCCTCCTTGGTCCCCGGACAGCCCCCCGGACACCCACCGGACAGCCCCCCCGGACAGCCCCCCGGACAGCCCCTCCACCTTCCTTAATTTCATTAGCTCTGAAATATTTCATAGCACGATCAACTAAAATCTAATCCATACTAAATATGATATAAAAATATTCTATATGAATTTCCATAAGATTTTAAGTGAAAACAAAAAGTGACATACAAAAAACTGACCCGTATTTTTCGTCATAAATCACCCACCCGTATTTGTCGTCTGATTTCAGGCCATTCCGACTTCGTTCGGCCCGTTTGGACCCCCCTCACGCGAGTTTACGAAGCGCGTGCATCACTTAAAACACGAATATTGAACCGTACCGCGCAAACTGCACGTCCGATTTCCCTGTCGTCTGCGCGTACACGTCACGAATAATAATTAGAATGTTTCACGGTGTTTTCAGGTCAATCCGAGGTTGTCCGCTATGAATTTGACCGTTTGACGCCCGTTTTGGCCGTTTATGACACCAGAACTGCGTTGTCGGTCACCGCGGGCACACGGCACGTCCGATTGACGTGCCCTCTGCTCGAACACTTCATAAATCACTCACCCGTATTTTTTGTCTGATTTCAGGCCATTCCAAAATCGTTCGGCCCGTTTGGACCACCCTCACGCGCGTTTACGAAGCGCGCGCATCACTTAAAACACGAATATTGAGCCGTACCGCGCAAACCGCACATCCGATTGACGTGTCGTCTACGCGTACACGTCACGAATAATAATTAGAATGTTGCACGGTGGTTTCAGCTCAATCTGAGGTCGTCCGCTATGAATTTGACCGTTGGACGCCCGTTTTGGCCGTTAATGACACCAGAACTGTGTTGTCGGTCACCGCGGGCACACGGCACGTCCGATTGACGTGACGTCTGCTCAACCACTTCAGAAATCACTCACCCGTATTTTTCGTCTGATTTCAGGTCATTCCGACTTCGTTCGGCCCATTTGGACCCCCCTCACGCGCGTTTACGAAGCGCGTGCATCACTTAAAATACGAATATTGAGCCGTACCGCGCAAACTGCACGTCCGATTGACATTCCGTCTGCGCATACACGTCACGAATAATAATTATAATGTTGCACGGTGGTTTCAGCTCAATCTGAGGTCGTCCGCTATGAATTTGACCGTTGGATGCCCGTTTTGCCCGTTTATGACACCAGAACTGCGTTGTCGGTCATCGCGGGCACACGGCACGTCCGATTGATGTGCCGTCTACTCGACCACTTCAGAAATCACTCAACCGTATTTGTCGTCTGATTTCAGGCCATTCTGACTTCGTTCGGCCCATTTGGACCCCCCTCATGCGCGTTTACGAAGCGCGCGCATCACTTAAAACACGAATATTGAGCCGTACCGCGAAAACCGCACGTCCGATTGGCATGCCGTCTGCACATACACGTCACGAATAATAAATAGAATGTTTCACGGTGTTTTCAGGTCAATCCGAGGTCGTCCGCTATGAATTTGACCATTTGACGCCCGTTTTGGCCGTTTATGACACCAGAACTGCGTTGTCGGTCACCGCGGGCACACGACACGTCCGATTGACGTGCCGTCTTCTTGAACACTTCATAAATCACTCACCCGTATTTTTCGTATGATTTCAGGCCATTTCGAAATCGTTCGGCCCGTTTGGACCACCCTCACGCGCGTTTACGAAGCGCGCACATCACTTAAAACACAAATATTGAGCCATATCGCGCAAACCGCATGTCCGATTGACGTGCCGTCTGTGCGTAAACGTCACGAATAATAATTAGAATGTTTCACGGTGGTTTCAGCTCAATCCGAGGTCGTCCTCTATGAATTTGACCGTTGGACGCCCGTTTTGGCCGTTTGTGACACCAGAACTACGTTGTCGGTCACCGCGGGCACACGACACGTCCGATTGACGTGTCGTCTGCTCGACCAATTCATAAATCACTCACCCATATTTTTTGTCTGATTTCAGGTCATTCCGACTTCGTTCGGCCCGTTTGGACCCCCCTTACGCGCGTTTACGAAGCGCGTGCATCACTTAAAATACGAATATTGAGCCGTACCGCGCAAACCGCACGTCCGATTGACGTGCCGTCTACGCGTACACGTCACAAATAATAATTAGAATTTTTCACGGTGGTTTCAGCTCAATCTAAGGTCTTCCGCTATGAATTTGACCGTTGGACGCCCGTTTTGCCCGTTTATGACACCAGAACTGCGTTGTCGGTCACCGCGGGCACACGGCACGTCCGATTGACGTGCCGTCTGCTCGACCACTTCAGAAATCACTCACCCGTATTTGTTGTCTGATTTCAGTCCATTCCGACTTCGTTCGGCCCATTTGGACCCCCCTCACGCGCGTTTACGAAGCGCGCACATCACTTAAAACACGAATATTGAGCCGTACCGCGCAAACCGCACATCCGATTGGCGTGCCGTTTGCGTGTACACGTCAAGAATAATAATTAGAATGTTTCACGGTGTTTTCAGGTCAATCTGAGATCGTCCGCTATGAATTTGAATGTTTGACGCCCATTTTGGCCGTTTATGACACCAGAACTGCGTTGTCGGTCACCGCGGGCACACGGCACGTCCGATTGACGTGCCGTCTGCTCGACCACTTCATAAATCACTCACCCATATTTTTCGTCTGATTTCAGGCCATTCCGAAATCGTTCGGCCCGTTTGGACCACCCTCACGCGTGTTTACGAAGCGCGCGCATCACTTAAAACACGAATATTGAGCCGTACCGTGCAAACCGCATGTCCGATTGACGTGCCGTCTGCGCGTACACGTCACAAATAATAATTAGAATGTTTCACGGTGTTTTCAACTCAATACAAGGTCGTCCGCTATGAATTGGACCGTTAGACGCCCGTTTTGGCCGTTTATGACACCAGAACTGCGTTGTCGGTCACCGCGGGCACACGGCACGTCCGATTGACGTGCCGTCTGCTCGACCACTTCAGAAATCACTCACCCGTATTTTTCGTCTGATTTCAGGTCATTCCAACTTCGTTCGGCCTGTTTGGACCCCCCTCACACGCGTTTACGAAGCGCGTGCATCACTTAAAATACGAATATTGAGTCGTACCGCGCAAACCGCACGTCCGATTGACGTGCCGTCTGCGCGTACACGTCACGAATAATAATTAGAATGTTTCACGGTGGTTTCAGCTCAATATGAGGTCGTCCTCTATGAATTTGACCGTTGGACGCCCGTTTTTCCCGTTTATGACACCAGAACTGCGTTGTCGGTCACCGCGGGCACACGGCACGTCCGATTGACGTTCTGTCTGCTCGACCACTTCAGAAATCACTCACCCGTATTTGTAGTCTGATTTCAGGCCATTCCGACTTCGTTCGGCCCGTTTGGACCCCCCTCACGCGCGTTTATGAAGCGCGCGCATCACTTAAAACACGAATATTGAGTCGTACCACGCAAACCGCACGTCCGATTGCCATGCCGTCTGAGCTTACACGTCACGAATAATAATTAGAATGTCGCACGGTGTTTTCAGGTCAATCCGAGGTCGTCCGCTATGAATTTGACAGTTTGACGCCCGTTTTGGCCGTTTATGACACCAGAACTGCTTTGTCGGTCACCGCGGGCACACGGCACGTCCGATTGACGTGCCGTCTGCTCGAACACTTCATAAATCACTCACCCATATTTGTCGTCTGATTTCAGGCCATTCCGAAATCGTTCGGCCCGTTTGGACCACCCTCACGCGCGTTTACGAAGCGCGCGCATCACTTAAAACACGAATATTGAGTCGTACCGCGCAAACCGCACGTCCGATTGACGTTCTGTCTACGCGTACACATCACGAATAATAATTAGAATGTTTCACGGTGGTTTCAGCTCAATCCGAGGTCGTCCGCTATGAATTTGACCGTTGGACGCCCGTTTTGGCCGTTAATGACACCAGAACTGCGTTGTCGGTCACCGCGGGCACACGACACGTCCGATTGAGGTGCTGTCTGCTCGACCACTTCATAAATCACTCACCCGTATTTTTCGTCTGATTTCATGTCATTCCGACTTTGTTCGGCCCGTTTGGACCCCCCTCACGCGCGTTTACGAAGCGCGTGCATCACATAAAATACGAATATTGAGCCGTACCATGCAAACCGCACGTCCGATTGACGTGCCGTCTACACGTACACGTTAAGAATAATAATTAGAATGTTGTGCGGTGGTTTTAGCTCAATCTGAGGTCGTACGCTATGAATTTGACCGTTGGACGCCCGTTTTGCCCGTTTATGACACCAGAACTGCGTTGTCGGTCACCGCGGGCACACGGCACGTCCGATTGACGTGCCGTCTGCTCGAACACTTCAGAAATCACTCACCTGTATTTGTCGTCTGATTTCAGGCCATTCCGACTTCGTTCGGCCCGTTTGGACCCCCCTCACGCTCGTTTACGAAGCGCGCGCATCACTTAAAACACGAATATTGAGCCGTACCGCGCAAACCGCACTTCCGATTGGCGTGCCGTCTACGCGTACACGTCACGAATAAAAATTAGAATGTTTCACGGTGTTTTCAGGTCAATCCGAGGTCGTCCTCTATGAATTTGACCGTTTGACGCCCGTTTTGGCCGTTTATGACACCAGAACTGCGTTGTCGGTCACCGCGGGCACACGGCACGTCTGATTGACGTGCCGTCTGCTCGACCACTTCATAAATCACTCACCCGTATTTTTCATCTGATTTCAGGCCATTCTGAAATCGTTCGGCCCGTTTGGACCACCCTCACGCGCGTTTACGAAGCGCGCGCATCACTTAAAACACGAATATTGAGCCGTACCGCGCAAACCGCACGTCCGATTGACGTGCCGTCTATGCGTACACGTCACGAATAATAATTATAATGTTGTACGGTGGTTTCAGCTCAATCCGAGGTCGTCCGCTATGAATTTGACCGTTGGACGCCCGTTTTGGCCGTTTATGACACCAGAACTGCGTTGTCGGTCACCGCGGGCACACGGCACGTCCGATTGACATGCCGTCTGCTCGACCACTTCAGAAATCACTCATCCGTATTTGTCGTCTGATTTCAGGTCATTCTGACTTCATTCGTCCCGTTTGGACCCCCCTCACGCTCGTTTACGAAGCGCGTGCATCACTTAAAATACGAATATTGAGCCGTACCGCGCAAACCGCACGTCCGATTGATGTTCCATCTGCGCGTACACGTCACGAATAATTATTAAAATGTTTCTCGGTGGTTTCAGCTCAATCTGAGGTCGTCCACTATGAATTTGACCGTTGGACGCCCATTTTGCCTGTTTATGACACCAGAACTGCGTTGTCGGTCACCGCGGTCACACGGCAAGTCCGATTGACGTGCCGTCTACTCGACCACTTCAGAAATCAGTCACCCGTATTTGTCGTCTGATTTCAGGCCATTCCGACTTCGTTTGGCCCCTTTGGACCCCCCTCACGCACGTTTATGAAGCGCGCACATCACTTAAAACACGAATATTTTTCCGTACCGCGCAAACCGCATGTCCGATTGGCGTTCCGTCTGCGCGTACACGTCACGAATAATAATTAGAATGTTTCACGGTGTTTTCAGGTCAATCCGAGGTCGTCCGCTATGAATTTGACCGTTTGACGCCCGTTTTGGCCGTTTATGACACCAGAACTGCGTTGTCGGTCACCGCGGGCACACGGCACATCCGATTGACGTGCCGTCTGCTCGACCACTTCATAAATCAATCACCCATATTTGTCGTCTGATTTCAGGCCATTCCGAAATCGTTCGGCCCGTTTGGACCACCCTCACGCGCGTTTACGAAGCGCGCGCATCACTTAAAACACGAATATTGAGCTGTACCGCACAAACCGCACGTCCGATTGACATGAAGTCTACACGTACATGTCACGAATAATAATTAGAATGTTTCACGGTGGTTTCAGCTCAATCTGAGGTCGTCCACTGTGAATTTGACCGTTGGACGCCCGTTTTGGCCGTTTATGACACCTGAACTGCGTTTTCGGTCACCGCGGGCACACGGCACGTCCGATTGACGTGCCGTCTGCTCTACCACTTCATAAATCACTCACCCATATTTGTCCTCTGATTTCAGGTCATTCCGACTTCGTTCGTCCCGTTTGGACCCCCCTCACGCGCGTTTACGAAGCGCGTGCATCACTTAAAATACGAATATTGAGTCGTACCGCGCAAACCACACGTCCGATTGACGTGCCGTCTGCGCGTACACATCACGAATAATAATTATAATGTTGCACGGTGGTTTCAGCTCAATCTGAGGTCGTCTTCTATGAATTTGACCATTGAACGCCCGTTTTGCCCGTTTATGACACCAGAACTGCGTTGTCGGTCACCGCGGGCACACGGCACGTCCGTTTGACGTGCCGTCTACTCGACCACTTCAGAAATCACTCACATGTATTTGTCGTCTTATTTCAGGCCATTTCGACTTCGTTCGGCCCGTTTGGACCCCCCTCACGCGCGTTTACGAAGCGCGCGCATCACTTAAAACACGAATATTGAGTCGTACCGCACAAACCGCACGTCCGATTACCGTTCCGTCTGCGCGTACACGTCACGAATAATAATTAGAATGTTTCAAGGTGTTTTCAGATCAATCAGAGGCTGTCTTCTATGAATTTGACCGTTTGACGCCCGTTTTGGCCGTTTATGACACCAGAACTGCGTTGTCGGTCACCGCGGGCACACGGCACGTCCGATTGACGTGCCGTCTGCTCGACCACTTCATAAATCACTCACCCTTATTTTTCGTCTTATTTCAGGCCATTCCGAAATCGTTCGGCCCGTTTGGACCACCCTCACGCACGTTTACGAAGCGCGCATCACTTAAAACACGAATATTGAGTCGTACCGCGCAAACCACACATCTGATTGACGTGCCGTCTGCGCGTACATGTCACGAAAAATAATTAGAATGTTTCACGGTGGTTTCAGCTCAATCCGAAGACGTGGTGTGGCCGGCACCACTCAAAGTGTCCATCTTTTGTTTCAAAAGGACGTCATTTTAAGTGAAAAGCATCAACTGACATACGGAAAACCGACCAAACGCATTCCGAATCTATTGATAATTTATCCCAACATTACATGGGTCATAGGTGACGGGTACGCGCCAACCCGGGATGAATCTGAGTCGCGGTGTGTCCAGGATAAGTCTAAGTGACTCTCTTTTGTTTAAAATGGACACCATTTTAAGTACATACGAAAAAACGACCAAACGGATTCGGTTTCCGTTGAAACTTTAGGAGAACGATCCATGGGTCATATGTGACGTGTATGAATCATCCCCGCTTCAATCCGACTTGCCGTGCGGCTGACACCACTCAAAGTGTTCGTCTTTTGTTTCAAAAGGATGTCATTTTAAGTGAAAGGCATCAACTGACATACGAAAGAATGACCAAACGCATTCGGATTCTATCAATACTTTAGCACAACGATCCATGAGTCATATGTGACGTGTACAAGTCAACCTCGTCTTAATCCGAGACGTGGTGTGGCCGACACCTCTCTAACTCTGTCTCTTTTGTTTAAAATGGACATGATTATAAATGAAAAGAACAACTGACATACGCAAAACCGACCAAATGCATTTGTAATCTTTTGATAATTTATCACAACGATCCATGGGTCATATGTGACATGTACGAGCCAACCCGGGATGAATCTGAGTCGCGGTGTGGTCAGGATTAGTCTAAGTGTCACTCTTTTGTTTAAAATGGACAACATTTTAAGTACATACGGAAAACCGACCAAACGCATTCGGTTTCCATTTAAACTTTAGGAGAACGATCCATAGGTCATATGTGACGTGTACGAATCAACCCCGCCTCAATTGGAGACGCGGTGTGGTCGGCACCACTCATAGTGTCTGTCTTTTGTTTCAAAAGGACGTCATTTTAAGTGAAAAACATCAACTGGCATACGGAAAACCGACCAAACGTATTCGGATTGTGTCGATACGTTAGGAAAATGATCCATGGGTCATTTGAGACGTTTAAGAGTCAACCCCGTCTAAATCCGAGACGCAGTGTGGTCGGTACCACTCTGACTGTGTCTCTTTTTTTTAAAATGGACAAGATTATAAGTGAAATAAACAACTGACATATGAAAAACTGACCAAACGCATTCAGAATCTGTTGAAAATTTAGGAAAACGATTCATGGGTCATATGTTACGTGTACGAGTCAACCAAGCCTCAATTCGAGTCGCGGTTTGGCCGAGACCACGCTAATTGTATCTCTTTTCTTTAAAATGGACTACATTTTAAATTCATACGGAAAACCAACCAAACGCATTCTGATTGTGTTTATATTTTAGCACAAAAATCCATGGGTCATTTGTGATGTGTACGAGTTAACCCCGCTTCAATACGAGACACGGTGTGGCTGACACCATTCAAAGTGTCTCTCTTTTATTTAAAAAACACTTCATTTTAAGTGAAAACAACAACTGACATACGGAAAACCGACCAAACGATTTCGGAATATATTGATACTTTAGGACAACGATCAATGATTCATTTGTGACGTGTACGAGTTAACCTCGCCTCAATCCGAGGCACGGTGTGACCGGTATCATTCCAGATGTATGTATTTTGTTTAAAATGGATATCATTTCTATTAAAAATATATGGTATATGAAAAACCAATCAAATTATGAATTGAATTCCGGATTCCACATATGATTGTCATCTAAATTTTAAAATGAATTCTAAATGAATTATGTATGTTTATAATTATGTTATTAATTCTACTTTAATTATGGATGAGTATATTTTCAGGATGCATTATATGTGTTGGTTGGTTGGTTTTCATTATTTGTATGTGTTGGTTTGTTCTCTATATGTATTCATTATATGTGTTACAGGTACAATAATTGGATTGAAAAATGAATTGAAAACGAGGTCATAATTGGATTGAAACCTAGGGTGAATGCCCAAAAATCTGCTGTGCAAATTGCAGAGCAGGCTACTGTGCAATTTGCACAGCAAAGCCTATGCCAACGGGTTGAAAACCGTTGGCATAGGCTCTATGCAGGTGGTTTTACCAACGGTTCCTTGAACCGTTGGTAAAAACACCCTATCCCAACGGTTTGAAACCGTTGGGATACTTTGTTGAATGTTGTTTTTACCAACGGTTCATGGAACCGTTGGTAAAAACCTTTCCCAACGGTTTGTAAACCGTTGGGAAAGAAAATGCTCTGTTGATTTCCCAACGGGCCAAACCGTTGGGAAAGGCATTTCCCAACGGTTTGGCAGAACCGTTGGGATAGGTTGATTTTTTCTAACCTATCCCAACGGTTCTATGTAAACCGTTGGGAAAAGCCTTTCCCAACGGCTTACTTCCCCACGGTTTGCAGAACCGTTGGTATAACGTATACCAACGGTTCTGCAGCCTTTCCCAACGGTTCTAAACCGTTGGGAAATGCTAGATTTCCAGTAGTGTCATACTCATACATGTGATTCTTGTCAATAAGGGAAGATCATCAGAAAGACGTAGAAGTAAAAGAACAGAAGTCAACCAGGGTGCTAAAATTGGTGCATATAGATATATTTAGCTTTATCTCACCAAGATAAATTGATGGAAAGAGGTAATACATTATATTCATTGAGTATTTCTATATAATGGAATTTTTATTTGTCATTTTACACAAGTATGATGTGTTCAGTTTCATAAAACAATATCAGAGGGAATCTGAAAGGATGATTGGACAAAATATTATGAACTTTTGTACTGATAATTGCATGGAATTCAAAAACAGTCAGGCATAATATTATATTTATAAACATGGGATAATACATCAGGTTTCAGTAGTGAGGACTCTTTGACAAAATGTAGTGGTTGGGAGGATAAATCAGATAATTAAAAAAATGGCCAGAACAATGCTTATTGAAAAGAACCTACTAGATAAATTATGGAAGGACGTAGTATTGAAATTAGTCTATATATAAAATAGGGATATGTTTTAAATGAAAAGAAGAAAATAATCTGTATGATATGTGGTATGGAATGAATCCATCATTGAATTAATTTCAAATATTTGGAATTAAATGATTTATTCTAAATAATAAGAAACACAGGAAATTTGAATCATGTGGAGATGATGGTATATTCCTTATCTACTTTGGAAAAATAAAGGCATATATATGCTTTAATAAGTGGATAGTAATGGTAGTTCAAAGTAATGATGCCACTACAGTTGATAATTAACATAATATTGAACAAAATAATGAAAATTTCCCTGATCAAAGTGATGAGGAGTTAAGCACATTAAGGGGAGTTGAAGTAAAAAATAATGATTTAGAAGATGATACTGATGATGAAAATGAGGAATTAAAATCTATATCTACACAAAAATCAAATATTTGAGCTAAAATTGACAGATAAAACATCATTGGTGTTCATGAAGTGTCAATTCAAACATAAAGAATGATGTCATTACAAAAGACATCCTTATTATCTCTGGTAGATCCAAAATTCTTTGATGAAGTAGATGGAGATGAGAAGTGGGTTCAGGAAATGAATAAAGAGCTTGACCAAATTGAGAAGAATCTGACATGGGAGATTGTTTCAAGACCAAGAGATAAGAATTCCCTCAGGACTAAATGGGTCTTTCAGAACAAGATGAATGAAGAAGGCACAGATATTCAAAACAAAGAACAACTAGTTTTCAAAGGGTGATCCTTGATAGAGGGTATTGAAATTTATGAGACGTCTGCACCTCTTGTGAGGCTAAAGATAATTAGATTATTCTTGACCGTAGAAGTGTAAAGAAAGTTAAATGTTTTCTAGATCGATGTCAAGTCATTATTTCATAGTGGGGTTCTAGAAGAGGAAGTTTATATTGAGAAAACAAATGGTTTTCTCATTCCTAAATATGAGAATGGATTTTTCTAGCTAAATAAGGCACTATATGGGTTGAAAAAAGCACCAAGATAATGGTATTCAAGACTATATCAATTTTTGAAGAAGCTCAGTTCTTATAATGGTGGAGTGGATTATAATATCTATGTCAAAAATTATAGTAATCAAAGGTTGATGGTGTTGGTGTATGTCATCGACATAATATTATTCATATTTGGTGAAGCTCAGTGAAAATAGTTCACTGAATTCATGAAATGTGAATTTGAAATGTCAATGATTGGTGAACTAATGTTTTTACTTGGTTTACTGGTGACACAAAGAAATAATGGAACATTAATTTTTTAATCCAAATATGACAAGGAGGTTATGAGAATATTTGGAATGGATAACTCCATGGATATGAAGACTCTGGTAGCTACCTGGATGAATCTATCATGGGATGATGAAGGAAAAACGGTAAATGTCACAGAATGTAGAAAAATCATTGGAAGTATAATCTACTTAACAAAAACACTACCAGATATTATTTTTTCAACATGACAAGTAGCACAGTATTAATCCAATCCCAAGGAAACCCCCTTACTTGTAGTGAAAATATTACTTTAGTATATCAAGGGCATGGTGGATTTCTGTTTTTTGTACATTGAAAAATATCAGCATGAGTTATTGGGCTACAGAGATACAGATTGGGCTGGATAATAAAATGATATAAAATAAATGTCATGTGGTTAATTATGTCTTAGTGGATTGTGTATTTCTTGGATAAGCAAGAAACAATATAGTATTTCTCTGAGCACCATAGAAGCTTAATTTATTGCATCTACTCAAGAGTTCACATAGTTATTTTTGATGAAGCATATAACAACACTAGACTTTTACAAATAACACTTAATTATTTTAATAATAATTATACATTAGAGTAAAAGCCAGAAAAAATGGTGAAATGGACGAAAATGATGCGCTCAACTCTCACGACGGCGCGATCACAAAACCCTAGCTCTCTGACGCTCAAACAGGATTAATTCCTATCACTCGATCTACGCTCGAAATGGAGACTGTGGATCTTATATGGGATCTACACTCGAAAAAATGGATAATATTGTATGCAATGAAACATTTCAAGCACCGAATGCAAGAGTTAAGGGTATCTCTTTGATGGAAGCATTGACGGTCTCTAAGCTTCCCAAATCTCCATCGACGAAATCTAGCAGGATCAAGAAATTATAGGATGGTGGATTTTGCATGGAAGCAAACCCAGCTGCGATCCAACAGCGAACTCAGCTATGTAAGTTCTCTATTTTGGGTCGTGTCTCATATCTTAAGGGGGATAAACCATGGTCCTTTTCTAATTAGAAAGTCAGAATCGGGGCTTGGTGTGGTTTCAATAACTAGAAACTTGTTCTAATCGGGAAATGTTACTTCCATATTTTTTTCACTTCTCAAACTGATTTGGACCGAGTATGGAATGTGGATAACCTAAACCTGAAACTAGTTCTCCTTAGACTCTCATAATGGGACTTTGAGTTTAATCCTAACTTGTACAAAAATAACATTGAACAAGTTTGGTTTAGGTTTTTTAATCTGAACTGGTTTTTGGGCACCCCCAAATCCTTAATGACATTTCTACTTGCATTGGAACTCCTCTGAAAATTGACAATAAGACTCTTAATAGTGACCTTGGTCTGTATGCTAGAGTCTTGATTGAGGTTAATTTGGAAACAAAACTGCCTCAATCCATTACCTTCTCTGCTAAGGATTACAAAACAATTTTGAAGTTGGAATATGAAAGGCTCCCTCCATATTGTGAATTCTGTAAGCTTGTTGGTCATTCCATTCACAATTGCTGAAAAGTCCACAAACAAACTCCAAAACCTAGTAATTCTGGCTAGACTAAAGCCAAAGGAAATATAAGAGTGAAAGATTCCAATTTAGAGAAACCTTAAACTTCAAAAAAAAAAAAGAGGACAAATGGGTTGTAAAGTCCAATTCCTTTGGAATTTTAGACTCTAACAAAGGTAAGTCATGGGATGTCCTGGTTGAGGAAGAGGATGTTGAGAAAACTGAACAGGACATTAAAAATTATAATGAAGAGAAAATCATGGAAATTTTATCACACCCTCTGCATGACGATGATTTTGATGACCTTCCCCCTGAAACTGCTGCCCCTTTGGTCCCTAATCTGCAGGATACAAACTTAGGTTTTACTGACTTAGGTTTTAAGATGTAGGAGAGATAGGCCCCTTCCACTGAACATCCCTCACATGATGCTCCTTTCACTGCTGATGACACAGTTTTGCATCAATCTGCTAATACTGTGGACAAAAACAAAAAAGGTTGGATTCATTATAAGGATGCCCTCTTGTCTTCACCTTCCATTAGGGAATCGAGGAAGGAAAGTTGTGACACCTCCCATTTTGAACCTAGAGAGATGAATAATTCTCCTCATGTTCATTATCCTAAAAATATAGTTTCCCAAGTTTCTAACATGTAGATTTTAAATAAGGAGCAGAAATCCCCTTTGGACACACATATGGATTTGCAGAGGAAACATAATATTACTTCAAAGGACACTACTTCTGGAGTTTCAACCAGATCAAAGGCTGCGGTCACAAAAAAAGGGGGGAAAACCCAAACAAAAAAAGTTATAAATGAATATTTTTTATTGGAACTATCAAGGGATTGCTAACCCTGACACTTTTATTGTTCTTAGGAGATTTATCACCACTCATAAACCTAGACACTTTTCCATTGTTGAACCTAAAATAAATTATGCCTCTATATTTCAGCATGCTTCTCCCTTTGGTTATTTCTTCCTAGGGGCTTGTAATAATGGGATATCTTGTGAATATCTTTGGCTTTTTTCTCATTCCTCTATTCAAAATATTAATATATATAATATTACTAACCAGTCTATTACATGTGATTACATCTTTGAAAATGCTCGTGTCTACACTACCTTTGTTTATGCCTACAATAGATATCAAGATAGACAAACTCTTTGGAATGATATTTACCATCTACGTATCATAATCCACAACCCTTGGTTTTTATCCGGGGACTTCAATGCTATTCTGGATCCTAGTGAAAAAGTTGGCCCTCCTCATGACTCCTTCTCCTCTAGGGAATTCAGAGCTTGTATTAAGCTAAAAAACATTATAGAAATTAACTTAATGGGTGCTCAATTTACTTGGTTTCATAATAATTATAATAGGATCGTCGCTAGAAAACTTGATAGGGAGTTTACTAATGACCATGCACTTGATAAATGGGATAATATCTCCAGTATTACCCTAGTGAAGATTTCCTCTAATCACCACCCTATTCTGGTTAGTTTTTCACATAACCCAAGTAAGCCTAGGGCTCCTTTCAGATTTAATGTCACTTGGTCTTCTGACCCTGACTGTAGGAATATCATTAAAATCACTTGGGAAAATATTCATGATCAAAATGATGTTTTTTTTTGTCTGGTGAAATTGAAAATGCTAAAACAAGTCATAAAAAACTAGTGCAAAGCAAAATCTAATGAAATAGATAATGATATAAACTCTTTAGAAAAATAACTTACTCAATTTCAAAATGAGAATTCCTATTCTAACTTTGCTCATGATATTCAGCATGAAACAAATATTTTCTCTAAGCTTATCAATTTACATAATTTTAAGGATAATATTAAAAAGAAACTCTTTAATGCCAAATGGATGAATAATGGGGATAGGAATACTAAATTCTATAATTCCCTTCACAGAGTGAGGAAAACTTATAGGCCCCTTGCCTACCTTAGATATGGGGAACAGATTCTTGATTCAGAGGAAAGTATCATCAATCATGTTGTCTCTCACTTTTAAAATATCTTCAATGGCACTAAATAGACAAGGACATCAGGCCAGATGTTATTCTGTATTTGGTTACTGATGAGGATAAATTGTTACTTAATAGCACCCCTCTTGATCATGAAATCAAAGACACGGTCTTTAGCCTAAAAGAGGATAGTTCCCCTGGACCAGACGACTTCAATAATGGATTGTACCAAAATCATTGGGATGTTATTCAGGATGATGTTTTCCAAATGGTGAAAACATTCTTTTCCAATGTCACTCTTCCTCATGGACTTAATGCTCAATTTCTTGTCTTTATCCCTAAAAATGAAAATGATAATGAAATTCACCTCTTGAGACCCATTTCTCTCATAAACTCCCTCTTCAAGATCATTACTAAATTGATTTCCAACATAATTATGGTGATTAGAAACATAATAGTCTCTTAGAACCAATTTGGATTCATCAAGGGAAGATCCATAGAAGATTGTATCTATCTTGACTCTGATTCCACTAAACTTTTAAAAAAGAAAACCAGAGGTGGGAATGTTTCTATGAAGATTGATATTGCTAAGTATTTTGATACTATTGACTAGAACATCATGTTTAAGGTCTTAAGGTTGTTTGGATTCAATGAAACCTTCATTAATAGGGTTAAAATGATTTTCAATTCGGATTATATTTCTATTCTCATTAACGGTTCACCTAGAGGTTATTTTAAATGTTATAAGGGTGTTATAAAATGTGACCCTCTTTCTGCTATTATTTTCATTATTGCTGAAGACTACCTTAGTAGGTTGCTTACCCAATCTTTAGAAAATTAAAATATCAAACCTATCATGACTGCTAGAAACATTACCGCCCCATCACATCATCTTTATTCTGATGATATGATTATATTTATTTAAAGTGAAAAAAAGAACATCAATAATCTTAAAAATATCCTCATCCATTACCAAGAAGTGTCCGGTCAACACATAAATTGGAATAAATCTTACATATTTTTTAGTAAAGATTTTTTCCCCGGTAGAAAACTCAACATTTCCAGTTTCTTAGGGGTCAAAGAGGGTTCTCTACCCTTCACTTACCTTGGTGTTCCTATTTTATGGGGTATACTGAAAGCAGACTATTTTGTTCCTATCATTGATCAAATGCATAGACAACTTTCCTCCTAGAAAGGCTCAAATCTATCGATGGTTGGGATAATTTTCCTAGTTAAATACACTATTATCTCCAAATTGGTCTACTCTATGATGATTTATAAATGGATGAAAGGTATGTTAAATCGCATCAATGTCGCCATTAAAAACTGTTTTTAGACTGGTAGTACCTTGGAGAAGAAATTGGTTATTGTCCCCAGGGCTACCTGCTGTAAACCAATTTATAAAGGAGGTGTTGGTATTAAGAATATTGATAAGTTCAATAAAGATCTCCAAGCTAAGCTTACCTGGAACCTAATTCATAATGACTATCCCTCTATGAATTTTCTAAGAGCTATATTTCTCAATAAACTCATAAATAATCAGGGACACTTTCTTACTTCCTCTATTTGGCCTACTATTAAAAACGCATTCAATTATATTATGGCTAATTCCAGATGGATGGCTAGTAAGGATTCTAATTTAAGATTTTGGTTTGACAATTGGATTGGCACTCCCTTGTTCTCCTTGATTTCCAATAACCAACCTACTTTTCTCAATAATGATACCATAAAAATATCATGAGCATTCCCAACCCTGACTTTCCGGATGAAATAAAAACAATTGTTGAGAGCTACCCCTTCAATAACACTAATGATTTTTTGATGTGGGAAGCTTCTCAAAATGGAATGCTTGATTCTAAAAACTACTACAATCATCTATTTATCAATGAAAACAACAATCAATCTTGTATTAAAAAATTTAATAAACCTTGGCTTAAACCTTAGAGATTCGCATTAATTTGGCGGATTTCTCATTATAGAATCCCCACGGATGATTGCTTAAAAACTTTTGGGATTAATCTTTGCTCCAAATATTGAATGTGTAATCAACATAGAGAGGTTATTAGTCATGTTTTCCTTTCTTGTGATATGGAAACTACTCTCTGGCATTATATTTCTGACATCTTTGAGTGCAGATGGTCCCTGGATAGTTCTATTACTCTACAGATGCAACGATACATGGACATTTCCGACTCCAAAAAGATCAAAAATCTTCTCCTTTTTGTGGCGGCAGAGCTTCTTTATGTAATCTGGTATGGTCTAAATGATTTTATTTTTTGTAATAAATCATTCCAGATTAATTCAGGTAAAATTAAAATTCTCATGGCCATCTTTGGGGTGGCCTTGATTCAAAAGGATCAATGCAGCAACTTGGTTCGTGATTTTGGGATCCTTCGTCTGATTTAAGTGAATGGGAATTATCCTCGTCTGAAGTCTACATTTGAAGTGTTCTGGATTCCTCCTCCCCCAAGATGGATTAAAGTTAACATTGATGGTGCATCAAAAGGCAACCCCGGACCAACGGGTTGTGGTGCTATTTTCAGGAATCACCTGGATCAGACTCTTGGATGCTTTTATGGATTTTTTGGCACTACTTCTACACTGCAAGAAGAGATGATGAGTGTTATCCATGCTATCTCTTTCATAAGGTTCCTCAACTCGAACA
The DNA here is from genome assembly GCA_963277665.1 of Viscum album. Classification (NCBI taxonomy): domain Eukaryota; kingdom Viridiplantae; phylum Streptophyta; class Magnoliopsida; order Santalales; family Viscaceae; genus Viscum; species Viscum album. The sequence continues at coordinate 1,066,166,182 of OY728162.1, forward strand.
ACATCTGGATCGAGAGTGACTCCACTACTATTATCCAGGCCATTAGGAGTGGGACCATTCATCTTGCCTGGCACTCACTTCCCTCTGGATTGATTGTTTAAACTCGCTTTCTTGGATCAACTTCATCACCACTCACACCTACCGTTAAGCTAATAGGATTGCTGATGGGATTTACAATATGGGTGTTTCTCATGCTATGATTTGGAGGGACGATCTTCCGCCTGAATTACTCCCTCTCTATGTTAGGGATGTTAACAAAATTCCTTATTTCAGACATATGTAATAACTTTTTTATCAATAAATTTTGGTGTTTTGTTCATTGACCAAAACACTACCTCTCAAAAAAAATACACTATAGTACAAGCCAAGGATCATTAAGTGTAGTGTCTTGGAAGACTAGGTACATAATACATAAACATGGGACTAAAAAACACTTCTTTATTTAATCTCCATAAAGAGCACCTGACCTCTTTTAAACCCTTACATCTGCATAGGGTATCTTGGGGATAACATGAACAAAGGTATGAGATAAAATCCCAATAAGGTAATAACCATAAGAACAATGAATTAGCACATGGAATATATGGCATGAAATGATGATATAAAAATCCATGTAACATATAGAATCATAACTTATAACCATGGCGTCATTTAAACATGGGGTCATTTAAACATGGAATGATAGAAATCTGGAAGAATAATAAAACTTGAATTTAGTATGAGTCAAGTCTAACCACCAAGACTGTTTCCTGAAGTAGCACAAGCCAATGCTAACCTCCAAGACTGTTGCACAAAGTAGCACAAGCCCATGCTAACCGCCAAGATTATCACACATAACGTCTCATGAGTCTCAAATTTACCCAATGCATTGGAGAACTATTTGGGAGCACCCATATAAAATTTCATGAATATTTTTTCACATAAAGGATCATACATAATCAATCTTATATAAACATAAGGTTTACCCATGGAAAGAGTTGGGTACCAAAATCATGACAAAAAGCATAACCAATGGGTGTATCATGAAAGTTTCCATGAAGAAAGGAATTAGAAGATACATGGATATTTATATGGTAAAATATTAATATATCACGGTAAGTCATGTCAAACAGAAGTGACAACATGTAAGAAATGTATTTGATAAATTTTAGCATTAAAACATTTGTGTGCGGTTTTAAGGAAAATACTATAGAGATTTTAAAATAGAAAAGGGAAAAATATTTTATATAAAACCATAAGTGATCCAAGAAGGTCTTTATAAAAAAATAAAGATTTTATAAAGACAATGGTGGCTTAAAATAGAGGATAGAGTTCACTCTAAATTGGGTAAAAATTTGGGAGGTTCCCTTAAAACAGGTTTGCTCATCGGGTAGTATTGAGGAGGGAATCACTTAAAAACATGTATATACCCAAAAGAGAATGAGTTATGGACCTTGAATCATGATTTTTGATAATATAACCAGTATTTATAAGTTTTAAATAAAAATAAAATACAACTTTATTTTGGTAAAAGGAAGATAGAGAAACCCGAAGGAATAAAGGTAGTTCGGGTGGAATCCCTTATGGAATATTAGTATGGTATCGAGTGTACTTAAGAGGGATTAATGAGATAGAAAGGGATTCATAATATTTTATAAATAATGAGGATAGTATGCAGTAGGTTCATAATCATACCCCATCACTAGTAATTACACATAAAATGTCATAACATAGAGGACAATATTTAATAAAAGTGAAGTAGAAAGGATCCCTTACCTTAAGTTCTATGGTGATATTTTCTTAAGCTTAATGACCTGAAAAATCAAATTAGGTTCATTAATTAATAATTAAAAAACCTATTATAGATGTAAAATATTTATAATAACATTTATAAGTTCATTTATAACAATTTTTATTGGTTAACAGATTCAATTTCATTGTTCGGGTCTGTTTTCTTGCTTGGTTTTAATTATTAGTTCATGTTTGGATAAACATGTATGATAAAGGTGGTTGTCCAGAATTGAGGTTATATTTTATTATTGAACATTCAATATGTTACATGGGTGAAAACTTAATATTTTTACTTGAAGTTAAGTTGAATAATTATATAATACTTTAGTGACATCCTTTTGGGTTAATTGGCGGTGTTTGACCACAAAGAACACATTTTGTTTTATAAACCAAAAACATGTGTAAAAAAGGATTCCAGAACCATAGATAAGGTATAATACATATATTATGTGGCTCAACTAGTAAATAGGTTTAATGACCAGAATTGAAGATGATAATGGAAGTTGATAACCTGTCATCCTTGATTGTGCTAAATTAATACATCTCAAACGGTGTTTCAATTTCTTTCAAATAAAAGATGGGTAAAGGAGAAAATATATTGAGTTATACCATTAGAATAATAGTATTCCATTTCATGTATGTTACTAGATTTATCATACCATTTGGGTAAAGGTAGGTGAGGAAAGAAACAAGAAAATAACTTAAAAGAAATAAAAGAATTCGAAAGAGGAATTTGCATCTTGAGTTTACCTCCTTTGAGAGCCTCTTAAGGGGACATGATTTGGTATATTGAAGATACAATGGACTGTTTTATGTGGGGAGTGATCTTGGGAAGAGATTTGGGAATAATATTCGTAAGGTACAAGGCTTGAGAGGAGTGAAGAGATGATGCAAGGATTGGTTGTATTTATAGTGGAGGAGAGGAGAGTTTTCATAATATTATAATTATTAGTTTTTTATTTTTCCATAAGACAAGAAATAATGATGATTACATGACCAAGAATAGTAATAATTGCATGTGAGTTCGAACCAATTGGGATTACATCAGAAGACCATCATCAATGAATCAATAAATCCATTATTTTGCATTTATTGTAAATTATCATATTCTACTATTCATAAAAAATTCAGGTATTGTATAAAAATCCAAAAACTTCACCCTAACCATTTTTCGACATATAGAATCCAAAAATGAAATCCATTTTTCAAAAATAATTTTCTAAATATGATTAATTTAATATTTAATAAAGATCAAAATTTACTCAAAAAATAATAATTTTAAAACATTTATTTTCTTATTCCAAGATATAGGTATATCATACTTCCACTTGAATCTTATTTATATAGGTAAGGTTACTATTCATTAGGGTATGTCAATATTCATAAGCGTAACATTACTATTCATAAGGGTATGTTACTATTCACCAAAAAGTATGTTAGTCATATTAGACTCCAAATAACTTACTGATTGCAACTGTGTATGTTATATTTTCAAAATTCAAATCACATAAGTGAAAAATTTATTTTTAAAGGTAACATTACACTTATTAGTTCATTTTTTTGTGATTTCATGTGATTATATGACATATTTATAATAAAGTAATTTCCATTGATAAAACATTGGGTCGTTACATTATTCCCCCCTCCTTTATGAAATTCCACCCTCTGAATTTCATTTTACATTCTAAGCCATAAACAGGTGAGGTTACTTTTACTTCCTTTCCTCCTCCAGTTCCCATGTTGCCTCTTCTTACTTATGGTTCTGCCACAGTACCTTGACTAGGTGAGTAGTCTTGTTATGTATAACTTTATCTCTATGATCCAATATCTTCACTGGATGCTCCTCATAAGAAATATCATCCTCCAACTGTACCACCTCTGAAGAGAGTACATGTGAAGGGTATGATATGTACTTTCTTAAGAGGGATACATGGAAGACATAATGTACTTTGGAAATGGTAGGAGGAAGTGTCAGTCGATAAGCCATAGCTCTAACTCAATCAAGGTTCTCAAAGGGTCCAATGTACCTAGTACTTAGCTTCCCTTTCTTTCCAAACATCATTAATTTCTTCCACGAAGATATGCATAGAAATACCATGTCTCGAACATTGAACTCAATGTATCATCTATGATTGTCTTCATAACTCTTCTATCGAATTTGGGCTTCCTTGATATTCTAATGAATTGTTTTCACCTTCTCCTCCATTTCTTCAACCATTTCATGTCCTAGCATCTTACTCCCACCGACTTCATCCCAACACGCTAGAGTTCTGCACATTTTCCCATAAAGGGCTTCATATGGTTCCATTTGGATACTCAAGTAGAAATATTGTTGTAGGGGAATTCAACAAGTAGAAGATATTGGTCCCATATTCCTTTGAATTACATGTAACATGCTCTCAAAATGTATTCAAGTTTCTGAATGGTTCACTTAGATTTTCCATCAGTTTGAGGATGATAGGCCATACTAAAGTTCAGTTCAGTTCTTATAGCATATTGGAGACTTTTTCAGAACTTCGAGGTGAATATTGTATCTCTATCGGATATAATAGATAGTGTTACTTCATACAGCCTTACCACCTCTTTGATATATATCTGTGAAAGTTTATCCAATGAGAATTCCTCTTGAATCGTGATAAAGTGAGTTGTCTTTGTACGACAATTCACAATAACCCATATAGAATTGTTTCCTCTGGATGTCCTTAGAAGTCTATTGAAAAAGTCCATGGTAATATTTTCCCACTTCCATGCTGATATGGGTATAGGTTGCATCATCCCCTTAGAATTTTGCCTCTCATCCTTCACTAGATAACGTACCAAGCACATTGATGTATATTTAGTAATATCCCTTTTCATATTGTCCCACCAAAATTTTTCTCAGAGATCTCGATACATCTTTATGCTCCCTGAGTGCATAGAGAAGGTTAAACTATGTGCTTCATTCAAAAGATTCTCCTTTATCTCTGGATTGGATGGTACACATAATTGTGATCAAAATCTTACAACTCATTCCACATCAATCTTGAACTATGAGGATTTCCCATTTCTGATAACTTCAACCCTTTTCATAATTTCCACATCTTTTCTTTGAGCATCCTTCATTTTCTCCATGAGGGATGGTTGAGAAATAATTTGAGAAAGAATTGATTATTTTCCTCCCTTAATGATTCCCATGTCCATCCTCTGCAAATCTAAGAAGATTGGATCCTTTTCAATTATCATCATTGATAAAGATGCATGATTCTTTCTACTTTGAGCATCTGCCACCTTATTTTCCTTATAGGGATGGTAGTGGATTGAGCAGTCAAAATCATTGATGATCTCTATCCATCTTCACTATCGCATATTAAGCTTTTTCGATGTGAATATATATTTGAGACTCTTGTGATCATTATATATATCAGACTTCTCCCCATATAGATAATGCCACCAAATTTTCAATGCAAATATCACTATGCCAACTCCATATCATGCGTAGGATAGTTTTGGTCATGTATTTTTAGCTTCCTTGAGGAATAGGTTATCACTTAAACATTTCGTATCAGCACACAGCCTAATCCCTTCTTTGAAGCATCACTATACACCACAAAGTGTTCTCCACTTGTTTGTAGTGTGAGTACTGGCGCAGTGATAAGCCTATTTTTCAACTCATTAAAACAGTCTTCACATTCCTGAGTCTAGAAAAACTTTACTCCCTTATATATCAGCTTGGTCATTGTGTTTGAAAATCGTGAAAAGTTAGTCACAGATCATCGATAATACCCATCTAGACCTAGAATGTTGTGGATCTCCATTATATATGTTGGCCTAGTCCAATCTTCAATTTCCTTTATCTTGGAAGGGTCCACAGATATCCCTTTACCGGTGATAAAATTCTCCAAGAATGATGCTTCCTCCATCCAAAACTCACATTTACTATACTTTTCATACAAATTCTCCCTTTTTAATGTTTTAACACAGTATTCAAATGTTCCTCATGTTCCTCCTTTCTCTTGTAGTATATCATAATATCGTCAATAAAGACAACCACAAATTTTTTGATGTAATCTCTAAAGAATCTATTCATTAAAACCATGAAAATTTTTGGAACATTAGTGAGTCTGAAGGGCATCACTATGAACTCATAGTGTCCATACCTCATTCGAAATGCAATATTCGTAATATATTCTGTATTCACCTTTAATTGGTGATATCCTAACTGAAGGTCCACCTTAGAGAAATAACAGGCCCCAAGAAGCTGATTGAACAAGTCATCTATCTGAGGAAGGGGATACTTGTTCTTTATCGTGATTTTATTGAGCTCACGATAATCAATGTAGAGACACATTAATCAATCCTTATTGATGAAGAGGATAAGCGCACCCCATGGTGAAGCACTGGGGCATATAAAACCCTTCTCCAGATTCTTCTATAACTGCTTCTTCAGCTCCTCTAACTCTACAGTGGCCATTCTATAAGGTGTCTTTGATATAGGTATAGATCTAGGAATAAGGTCAATTGAGAACTCAACCTCTCAATCTGGAGGAAGACTAGGTAACTCTTTAGGGAATACATATGTGTAATCTCTCATGATGGGCATGTCTTCAAATTTATTCCCTCCTTTTTCCCAATCATTTGATCTAGACATGCTTGCTCATAAGGAATTAAAATCCACACTTGAGACAATGATTCTAAAGGAGATTAATCTTCCTCCTTACACCTGTAAAGAATTGGAGGATGCTTCGGGATGTGAAGAGTTATCTCCCTTTCCCAACAGTCGATGTTGGATTTTTATAAAGATATCTAATTCATGCCCAAGATATCATCAAACTACACTAAATGAAGTATAACGAGATTTTATGGGAGGTTCAGTCCACAAACATTAACTGGGGAGGAGTTATAAAACATGGACACAATGATTTCCCCATTCGTTGTTCTCATAGATAACTTTTCCCTCAAATTTGGAGGTAGTTTTGGAATAGTTATACTAAACTTTCAAGATATGAAAGAATATGTAGAACCAAAATCAAATAGTGTGTTCGCTATTATTGAATAAATTACTATCATACCTATCACCACATCATTGTTCAGCTCCACCTCCGCAGTAATGATCGCATAATACATTCCTTGTTTCCTTGGAGGTTATTGTTGATTTCCTATGATAACCCTTGGATTACAGAAGTTGTTTGCATAATTCACATGCTTCTTGTAGTTGTAACACTTCACCACTAGCTGAGCATTGATTTGAACCTTACTTTCTTCTTCTACATTAGCAGGATTTTTCATATCCCTTCAGTAGTTCTTGGCCAGATGTCCCAGCTTTCCACATTTGAAGTAATTATTGGTTATCAGGATTCTTCTTCCCATAACTTTTACAAGTGGGATATTCAAGCTTATTTCCATCATGGTATTTGTTTTCTGAACCACCCATGTTGTTCTACATTTTTTCACTTCTTCTCACCGGGCCCACGAGACCACCGAGAGTCTGCAATATCCATTTCAACCTTGAGGGCACAACGAAAAATCTCCACATAACTATCAATGTCTCAGATCACCAACACCTTCTATAGACTCAACTTTAGCCCGCTAAAGAAGTGATCCACCTTGCTTTCGGTGTTCATGAAAAATCCATAGGAGTACCTTTCAAGCCTTGTAAATTTTTCTTCATACACCCTGATGGACTCATCTTCCTTCTTCTTAAGTCTAAGGAACTCTCTTTCCATCTTCATATGAAGGGTTCAAGGGAAATATTTATTGAAATACATCCACTTGAATTCCTCCCAATCCATCGAATCAATTTACTCTTGGGACTTTGTATTATTGATTAGTGTCCACCAGTGATCATCTTCTCCATCAAAATGATAGACCGCTAGTACAACTTTAGATTCTTCCGAGCACTGGAGGACGGAGAATATCATTTTTATGTAGTTAATCCACTATTCTGTGAGGAGGGGATCAAAAGATCTACTAAACATGTGAGAAATTTTCCACATGAAGGATTCTATGACAAATTTATCTTTCCTTAGAGGAGGAGTGTTTTCCACATGATTCAAGTTATTATTCATAACTTGATAAAGCTAAGCAAGTACTATCTTAAAGTTTTGAGCACCTGTTCCCTTCATATCAGGAAATTCATTAGGAAAATATTCACATTTCCCATCACATTGGTTATTGAAACATGTTATTTTATTTTCTACCATTAAATAAGAAAAATAAAATAGAATTAGAGGGCTTGAATACTTAGTTATTGAACATATAAAGGAAACTTTTGAACATAAAAGGATAAACTTGTAGATAAGAAGTATATCCTAACTTGTGATTCCTTAGGTTTGAATCTAGGTTATCCTCAATCAATTTCTTATCGTATATTCTTATGGGATTTTTTTATTCCCTTAATAATGGTTTTTACTAAGCTCGTGAATTTACCAAAGCATATCCATAGGGAGTTTCAAACCAAGAGTGAGGCAAGGCCGGTTGTTGTGTACCAAGATACCCCGGGTCAAGCCTGAAACTACTTGCCGGAGTTTTCACGACTAGGTACATCTTCTCCAGAGCTAAATCTACCTATTTTTATCCAGACAGGGATGTATTTTCTTGATAAACCGCTTACTCTATACTTAAAAAAATTTAGGGATGTTTCTTAACATTTGTCTCGTCCTTAAGGTTCTTAATAAAGTTATCTATTCTTAATATCTAAAAATAACTAGGCCATCCTATAATACAAAATATAGAGACCCTATTATTTTATATATAACATTACATTATTTTAAGCATAATTATACACCATAGTACAATCCAAGGATCATTAAGTCTAGTGTCTTGGAATACTAGGTGCATAATACATAAGCATGGGAATGAAAAACACTTCTTTATTTAATCTCTATAAAGAGATAATAAATTCCTTTGAGCCCTTACATCTGTACCGGGTAACTTAGAGATAACATGAACAAAGGGATGATCCAAAACCCAGTAATGAAATAAACATAATAACAAAGCATTATCACATGGAATAGAAGGCATGACATGATGATATAAAACGACTTGTAACATATGGAATCATAACTTATAAACATGGGATCACTTAAACTTGGAATCATAAAAATGTGGTAGAAACATAAAACATGAATTTAGTATGAATCCAGGCTAACCTCCAAGAACATTTCCTATAGTAGCAAAATCCAAGGCTAACTGCCAAGATTGTTGCACATAGTAGCACAAGCCAAGACTAATCGCCAAGACCATCGCACATAACGTCTCATGAGACTCATCTTTACCCAATGCATTAGATCACTATCTAGGCTCACCCATATTACATTTCATGAATATGTTTTCCACATAAAGGATCATACATGATAAATCTTACATAAACATAAGGGTTACCCATGGAAATAATTGGGTACCGCAATGATGACATAAAGAATAACCAATGGGCGTATTATGAAAGTGTACATGAAGAAATTAATTAGAACATACAAGGATGTTCATAAGGTAAAATAGGCATATATCATGGTAAGTAATTTCAAACAGAAGTTAAAACATGTAAGAAATGTATTTGAGAAATTTTTGCATTAAAATTGTTTTGTGCGATTTTAAGGAAAATACTATAGAGCTTTTAAAATAGAAAAGGGAAAATCTTTCATATAAAAACAGAAGTGAGCCAAGAAGGTCTTCATAATAAAAAGTATGATTTTATAAAACAATGGTGGATTAAAATAGAGGATAGAGTGAACTTGAAATTATGTAAAAATTTTGGAGGTTCCCTTAAATCAGGTTCTCTCATCGGGTATTATTGAGGAGGGAATCACTTAAAAACATATATACCCCCAAAATAGAATGTGGGATAGACATTGAATCATGAATTTGGAGAATATAAACATTATTTATAAGTTGTACATAAAATTAAAATACAACATCATTTGGGTAAAAGGAAGATAGAGAAACTTCAAGGATTAATGAGAGAAACCCGAAGGATTCATGAGAATATAAACAGTATGTTTAAGTTGTACATAAAATGAAAAGACAACATCATTTGTGTAATCCCTTACAGAATATCGATATGGTATCAGGCGTACTTAAGAAGGATTAATGAGATATAAAGGGATTTATTATCTTTTATAAATCACAAGTACAGTATGGGGGAGGTGTGTAATCCTACCCCATCACTAGGAATTAAACATAAAAGGGTATAACATAGAGGAAAATCTTGAATAAAGGTGAAGTGGAGAGGATCCATTACCTTAAGTCTGATAGTGATATTTTTCTTGAACTTAATGACCTGAAAAATAAAATTAGGCTCATTAATTAATAATTCCATAACCTATTATATATGTAAAATATTTATTATAACATTTCTAAATTAATTTATAACCATTTTGATTGGTTAAGAGGTTCAATTTCATTATTTGGGTATGTTTTCTTTCTTGGTTTTAATGACCATCTCATGTTTAGATAAACATGTATGATGAAGGTGGTTGTACAAAATTGAGGTTATATTTTATTATTAAACATACAGAATGTTACATGGTTGAAAACATAATTTGGTTACTTGAAGTTAAGTTGAATCATTGTAAAAAACTTTAGTGACATCCTTTTGGGTTAATTGGTTGTTTTTAACCACAAAGAACCCTTTTTTGTTTTATAAACCAAAAACATTTGTAAAAAAGGATTACAGAACCATATATGAGGCATAATACATATATTCTAGTCTGGTTCAACCATGAAAAAGGTTTCATGACTATAATTGAATAAGGTAATGGAATTTGATAACCCCTCGTCCTCGATTGTGCTAAATTAAAATATCTCAAACAATGTTTCCATTTTTATAAAATACAAAATGGGGAAAGGAGAATATATAATGAATTATCCCATTAGAATAATATAATTCCAGTACATGTATGTTACTGGAGTTATCATACCATTTAGGTGAAGGGAGGTGAGGAGAGGAATAATAAAAGAACTTAAAAGAAATAAAAGAATTGGAAAGAGGAATTTACCTCTTGAGTTTACCTTCTTTGAGAGCCTCTTAGGGGAGAGGATTTGGTATATTGAAGATATTGGGGGCTATTAGAAGTGGGTAGAGATATTGGAAAGATATTTGGGAAAAATATTGGCAAGGCACAAGGCTTGAGAGGTGTGAAGAGAAGAGGTAAGGATGGGTGGTATTTATAGTGGAGGGGAGGAGGGTTTTCATAATATTATAATCATTAGTTTTTTATTTTTCCATAAGACAAGAAATAGTGATGATTCCATGACCAAGAATAGTAATAATTTCATTTTAGTTTGAACTAATTGGGCTTACATCAGCATACCATCATCAATTACTCAATAAATCCATTATTTAGCATTTATCATAAATTGTCATTTTTCACTATTCATAAAAAAATCAAGTATTTTAGAAAAATCCAAAAAATTCAGCCTAAAAATTTATCAACGTGTAGAATCCAAAAATGAAATCAATTTTATATAAATAATTTTCTAAATATGATAAATTTAATATTTATTTAAAATCCCAATTTACTCGAAAAATTATAATTTTAAACCATTTATTTTCTTATTCCAAGATATAGGTATACCGTACTTCCACTTGAATCCTATTTATATACTATCATAGGTAAGGTTACTATACATTAGGGTATTTCACTATTCATAAGGCTAACATTACTATTAATAAGGGTATGTTACTATTCACCAAACATTAATTTGGTTATATTAGACTCCAAATAACTTACTGATCGCAATCGTGTATGTCAGATTTTTGAAATTCAAATCACAGAAGTGACAAACTTCTGTTTAAAGGTCACATGACACTTATTAGTTCATTCTATTGTGATTTCATGTGATTATATGACATATTATAAGAAAATAATTTCTATTGATAAAACAGTAGGTCTTACATTCTTCCCCCCTTATGAAATTTTACCCTTGACGTTTCGTTTTATATTCTAATCCATAAACAGGTGCGGGTACTTTTCCTTCATTGCCTCCTCCAGTTCCCTTGTTTCATCTTCGTAATTATGGTTCCACCGTAGCACCTTGACCAAGTGAGTAGTCTTATTACGTAGAACATTATCTCTTGGATCCAAGATCTTCACTAGTTGTTCCTTATAAGAAATATCATCCTCCAACTGTACCACCTCTGAATATAGTACATGTGAAGGGTCTGGTATGTATTTCCTTAAGAGGGATACATGGAAGACATCATGTACTTTGGAATGGTAGGAAGAAGTGCCAGTTGATAGGGCAAATCTCTGACTCGATCAAGGATCTCAAAGGGGTCGATGTAACTAGGAATTAGCTTCCCTTTCTTCCCAAACCTCATGACCTTCTTCTATAGAGATATGCATAGAAATACCATGTCTCCAACTTTGAACTCAAGGTCTTATCGACAATTATATGCATAAATCTTCTGTCAACTTTGGGATTCCTTGATATGATACTGAATAGTTTTCACATTCTCCAGCATTTCCTTAGCCATTTCATGTCTTAGAATCTTACGCTCACTGACTTCATCCCAACACACCGTTGTTCTGCACCTTTTCCCATAAAGGGCTTCATATGGTGGAATTTGGATGATTGAGTGGAAACTATTGTTGTGGGAGAATTCAACTAGTGGAAGATGTTGGCCCCATCCTTTTTTGAATTCCATAGAACATGCTCTCAACAGGTCTTCTAGTGTTTGAATTGTTCTCTTAGATTGGACATCAGTTTGAGGATGATAGGTCATTTTGAAGCTCAGTTCAGTTCTTAGATCATGTTAGAGACTTTTCCAGAACTTCATGGTGAATCATGGAAATATATTGGATATAATAAATAGTGGTACTCCATACAGCCTTACCACCTATTTAATATATATCCGTACAAGTTTATCTAACGATAATTCCTCTCAAATCGTGATAAAGTGATTTGTCTTTATAAGAAGATCAACAATAACCCATATAGCATTTTTTCCTATGGATGTCCTAGGAAGTCTAATGAAAAATACCATGTTAATATTTTCTCACTTCTATGTTGGTATGGGTAGTTTTTTCATCATCCCCTTATACTTTTTCCTCTCAGCCTTCACTTCTTGAAAAACCAGGAACTTTTATGTATATTCCGCAATCACCCTTTTCATATTGTCCCACCAAAAGTTTTCTCAGAGATATCAATACATCTTTGTGATCCCTGGGTAGATAGAGAAGGTTGATCTATGTGTATAATTCAAAATCTCCTTATTTATCTCTAGATCATATGGTACACATAATCGTGATCCAAATCTTACAACTCCTTCTTCATCAATCTTTCACTTTGAGGATTTCTCATTTCTGATAACTTCCACACTTTTCATAATTTCCACATATTTTCTTTGAGAATCCTTTATTTTCTCCATGAGGGATGGTTGAGAAATATTTTGAGAAAGGATTGATGGTGTTCCTCCATTAATTATTCTCATGTCCATCCTCTACAAATCTAATAAGATATGATCCTTTTAAATCCTCATCATTGATAAAGATGTTCTACTTAGAGCATCTTCCACCTTATTTGCATTACCAGGATGGTGGTGGATTGAGAAGTCACAACCCTTGATGATCTCTATCCATATTCATTGGAACATATTAATCTATTTCTGTGTGAATATATATTTGAGACTCTTCTGGTCAGTATATATCTCACACTTCTCCCCCTAAAGATAATGCCACCAGATTTTAAATGCAAAGATCACTGCTGCCAACTCCAGATCATGTGTAGGATAGTTTTTATCTTGGATTTTCTGCTACCTTGTGTCATAGGTTATCACTTTATCATTTTTCATGATCACACAACCTAATCCCTTCTTTGAATCATCACTATACACCACAAATAGTTCTCCACTAGTTGGGAGTGTGAGTACTTGCACAGTGATAAGCCTATTTTTCAACTCCATGAAATAGTCTTCACATTCTTGAGTCCAGAAAAACATTACTCACCTCCATTTCAACTTGGTCATCAGATTTGAAAATCATGAAAAGTTATTCATAAATCATCGATAATACCCAGCTAGACCCATAAAATTTATGGATCTCCATTACAGATGTTGGCATGGTCCACTCTTCAATTGACTTTTTCTTGGATGGGTCCATATATATCCATTTATTGGTGATAACATGCCCCAAGAATGATAAATTCTCCACCCATAATTCACATTTACTGTACTTTGCAGACATATTCTCCCTTTGCAACATTTTTAACACAGTATTCAAATGCTCCTCATGTTCCTCATTGCTCATGGAGTATATCATAATATCATCAATAAAGACCACCACAAATTTGTTGAGGTAATCTATAAAGAATATATTAATTAAATACCTGAAAATTTTTTGAGCATTAGTGAGTCTGACGGGCATCACTATGAACTCATAGTGTCCATACCTCATTCAAAAATAAGCCTTGGGAATATCTTCCCTCCTCACCTTTAATTGGTGATATCCCGAAAAAATGTCCACCTTAGAGAAATAAACGGCCCCATGAAGCTGATTGAACAAGTCATCAATCTAAGGAAGGGGATACTTGTTCTTTATCATGATTTTATTGAGGTCATGATAATAAACGTAGAGGAACATTAATCCATCCTTCTTCTTGATGAAGAGGACTGGTGCACCCTATGGTGAATCCCTAGGGCATATAAAACCCTTCTCTAGATTCTTTTGTAACTGCTTATTCAGATCCTCCATCTCTATGGTGGCCATTCTATAAGGTTTCTTTGATATAGGTAGAGATCTAGGAATAAGTTCAATTGAGAACTTAACCTCTCGATCAGAAGGATGACCAGGTAACTCTTCATGGAATACATCAGTGTAATCCCTAACGATGGGAATTTCCTCAAGCATGATTCTCTCCTTTTCCCCAATCATTTCAGCTAGACATTCTTTCTTATAAGGAATTAATATCCACACTTGAGACAATGATTCTAAAGGAGATTCATCTTCTTCCTTACACCTGTAAAGAATCGGAGGATGCTTCGGGATGTGGAGATTGATCTACCTTTCTCGACAGTTGATGTTGGCTTTGTATAAATATATCTAATATATGCCCAAGATAGAATCGAACTACACTAAAGTAAGTATAGCGTGATATGCTGGGAGGTTTAGTCCAAAAACGTTAGTTGGGTAAGAGTTATAAAACATGGACATAACGATTTCCCCATTCGATGTTCTACCAGATAACGTTTCCCCCAAATTTTGAGGTGGTGTTTGAATAGTTCTACTAAACTGGAAAGATATAAAAGAATACTTAGAACCATAATCAAATAGTACATTCACAATTCATGAATGAATAAATAGCATACTTTTCACCACATCGTTGTTTGGATCCACCTCAGCAGTAGTGATCACATAAGACCTTCCTTGTTTCCATGGAGGTTGTTTTTTATTTCCTCCAATAACCCTTGGATTAGGTAAATTGTTTTCATAATTACCATTCCTATTGTAGTTTTAACACTGCACCATTGGTTGAGCGTTGATCTGAACCGTCCTTTCTTCTTCCACATTAGTAGGATTTTTCATATCCCTTCAGTAGTTCTTGTCCAGATGTCCCAGCTTTCAACATTTAAAGTAATTCTTGGTTCCCTTTAGGCAGTTCCTAGGATGCTTCTTCCCACAACTTTTATAAGTGGGATATTCAGTATTCTTTCAATCATGGTATTTATTTGATGAACCACCCATGTTTTTCTTCATTTTTCACTTCTTGTCACCAGGCCCACAATACCATGAGAGTCTCCAATCTCCATTTCAATCTTGAGGGAACAACAGACAATATCCTCATAACTGTAAAACTATCATATCACCAACACCTTCTTTAGACATGGCTTTAGCCTGCTAAAAAAGAGATCACCTTTCTTTTGGTGTTCATGAAAAATCCTTAGGCATACCTTGCAAGCCTTGTAAATTTTGCTTCATACGCCCCGATGGACTCATCTTCCCTCTTCCTGAGTCCGAGGAACTCTCATTCCATCTTGATATAGAGGGTTTGAGGAAAATATTTATTGAAAAATATACTCTTTAATTCCTCGCAATCCATGGAATCAATTTCCTCTTGGGATTTTGTATTCTTGATCAGTTTCCACCACTGATCAGCTTTCCCAACAAAATGATAGACCTCCAGTACAACTTTCTCTTCTTCCGAGCACTGGAGAATGGAGAATATATTTTCAATGGAGTTAATCCACTGTTCCGCGAGGAGGGGATCAAAAGATTTGCTAAACATGGGAGGCCTTTTCCATGTAAAGGATTCTACAGAAACTTCCTCTTTCCTTGGAGGAGGAGGGTTTTCCACATGATTCAAGTTATTACTCATAACTTGAGCTAGTTGAGCAATTAAAGTCATGAAGTTTTGAGCACCCGTTCCCATCATATCAGGAATTTAATTAGGGAAATACCCACATTACTTATCACATTGATTGTTGGAACATGTTCTTCTATTTCCCTCCATTAATTAAGAATAATAATGTACAATTATAGGGCTTGAATACTTAGTTATTGAACATAAAAAAACTTTTTAACATAAAAGGATAAACTTGTAGAGGAGAAGTATATCCTAACTAGTGATTCCTTAGTTTTAAATCTAGGTTATCATTGATATATTTATTAACTTATATTCTTATGGGATTTTTTTGTTCCCTTAATAAGGGTTTGTACTAAGATCATGAATTTACCTAATAATATCCCCTAGGAGTATCAAACCAAGAGTGCAGCAAGGTATTTTTTCATGTACTAAGATACCCTGGGTCAAGCCTGAAACTCCATGTTGTAGTTTTCACTCCTAGGTACATCTGTGACTGGGTTGCCTCTACCTGTTTTTATCCAAACAGGGATGCGTTTTCTTGATAAACCACTTACTCTATACTTACCAAAATTTAAGGATATTTTTTTATACTTCGTCTCATCCTTGAGGTTCTTACTAAAGTTCTCTATTCCAAATCTCCAAAAATAACTAGACTATTCTCTAATACCAACTATAGTGGCCCTAGACATTTACATATAACATTACATTATTTTAATCAAAATTATACATTACAGTACAAGCCAAGGATCATTAAGTCTAGTGTCTTGGAAGACTAGGTATGTAATACATAAACATGGGACTAAAAAACACTTCTTTATTTAATATTCATAAAGATATATTAAATTATTTTGAGGCCTTACATATTTATAGAGTACCTTGGGGATAACATGAATAAAGGGATGAGATAAAAGACCATTAAGGTAATAACCATAAGAACAAAGCATTAGAACATGGAATAGAAGTCATGACATGATGATATAAAAAAGCATGTAACGTATAGAATCGTAACTTATTAATATGGGATCATTTAAACATGGAATCATATAAATGTTATAGAAACATAAAACATGAATTTAGTATGGGTCAGGGCTAACTTTCAAGACCGTTTCCTATAGTATCACAATCCAAGGCTAACTTCCAAGACTGTTGTATATAGTAGCACAAGCCAAGGCTAACCGCCAAGACCGTCACACATAACGTCTCATGAGACTCAACTTTAACTAATGAATTGGAGTGCTGTTTAGGATCATCCATCATGCATTTCATGAATACTTTTACCACATAAAGGATCATACATAATCAATCTTACATAAACTTAAGGGTTACCCATAGAAATAATTGGGTACCATAATCATGACATAAAGTATAACCAATGAGTGTATCATGAAAGTGTCCATGAAGAAAGTAATTAGAACATACATGGAAGTTAATAAGTTAAAATATTCATATATCATGGTAAGTGATGTTAAACAGAAGTGAAAACATGTAATAAATGTATTTGAGAAATTTTATCATTAAAACATTTTTGTGCAGTTTTAAGGAAAATACGATAGAGCTTTTAAAATAGAAAAGGGAACAATATTTTATATAAAATCAGAAGTGAGAAAAAAATTATTAATAAAAAGAATGATTTTATAAATACAATTTTGTATTAATATATAGTATAGAGTTTCCTTTAAATTGGGTAAAAATTTTGGAGGTTCCCTTAAAACAGGTTTGCTCATCGGGTAGTATTGAGGAGGGAATTACTTAAAACATGTATATCCCCAAAAGAGAATAAGGGAAGGACCATGAATCATGAGTTTGGAGAATATAAAATGTATTTAAAAGTTTTAAATAAAAAAATACAACTTCATTTTGGTAAAAGGAAGATAGAGAAACCCAAAGGATTAAAGAAGATTCGGGTGGAATCCCTTGCGGAATATCGGTATGGTATTAGGTGCACTTAAGAGGGATTAATGAGAGAGAGAGGGATTTATAATATTTTATAAATCATAAGGATAGTATGGTGTAGGTAAATAATCATACCCCATCACTATGAATTACACATAGAAGGTCATAACATAGAGGACAGTCTTGAATAAAAGTGAAGTGGAGAGGATCCCTTACATTAAGTCTGATGGTGATATTTTCTTAAACTTAATTAATGAAAAAATAGAAATAATTTTATTAATTAATAATTAAATAACTTATTATATATTTAAAATTTTTATTATAACCTTTATAAGTTCATTAATAACCATTTTTATTTGTTAAGAGGTTCAATTTCATTGTTCGGTTCTGTTTGCTTGCTTGGTTTTAATGATCAGTTCTTGTTCAGATAAACATGTTTGATGAAGGTGGTTGTCCAGAATTGAGCTTATATTTTATTATTTAACATCCATAATGTTACATGGTTGGAAAATTAATTTCTTTACTTTAAGTGAAGTTGAATCATTATATAAAACTCTAGTGACATCTTTTTGGGTTAATTGGCTGTTTTTACCACAAAGAACACATTTTGTTTTATAAACAAAAACCATGTGTAAAAAAGGCTTCCAAAACAATAGATAATGCATAATACATATATTGTGTTCTTTTTCAACCATGAAAATTATTTCATTACCACAATTGAATATGGTAATTGAATTTGATAACATGGCATCCTTGATTGTGCTAAATTAACACATCTCAAACAGTGTTTTCACTTCTTTCAAATAAAAGATGGGAAAAGGAAAAAATATAATGAATTATCCCATTAGCATAATATAATTATATTAAATGTATTTTATTGGAGTTATCATACCATTTGGGTGAAGGGAGGTGAGGAAATAAACAAGAAAAGAACTTAAAAGAAATAAAAGAATTGGAAAGAGGAATTTACCTCTTGAGTTTACCTCCTTTGAGAGCCTCTTAATGGGAGAGGATTTGGTATGTTGAATAGAATAGGGGCTGTTGTAAATGGGGAAGGATCATGGGAAGATATTTGGGAAGAATATTGAAAAGTCACAAGGCTTGAGAGGAGTAAAGAGAATAGGTAAGGATTGGTGGTATTTATAGTGGAGGGGAGGAGAGTTTTCATAATATTATAATCATTAATTTATTATTTTTCCATAAGATAAGAAATAGGGATGATTCCATGAACAAGAATAGTAATAATTTCATGTGAGTTTTAACCAATTGGGATTAAATCATCATACCATCATCAATGACTCAATAAATCCATTATTTAGCATTTATCGTAAATTGTCATATTTTACTATTCATCAAAAATTCAAGTAATTTAGAAAAATCCAAAAAATTCACTATAACCATTTTTCAAAGTGCAGAATCCAAAAATAAAATCCATTTTTCAGAAATAATTTTCTAAATATGATTAATTTAATATTTAACTAAAATCACAATTTACTCGAAAAGTAATAATTTTAAAACGTTTATTTTCTTATTCCAAGATATAGGTATATCGTACTTCCACATGAATCTTATTTATATACTATCATAGGTAAGTTTAATATTCATTAGGGTATGAAACTATTCATAAGGGTAAAATTACTATTCATAAGGGTATGTTACTATTCACCTAAAATTAAGTTGGTCAAATTAGACTCCAAATAACTTACTAATCGCAACCGTGTATGTCATATTTTAAAAATTAAAATCACAGAAGTGAAAAAAAATTATGTTTAAATGTCACATAACACTTATTAGTTCATTATATTGTGACTTCATCTTATTATAAGACATGTTTATAAGAAAGGAATTTTCATTGATAGAATATTGGGTCGTTACAAAGCAGTGGTTTGATGATATGGGAGTTGAAGTGAAGCCTATGATCGGAATCCATTGTGATAATTTAAGTTCTATAAATCATAGAAAAAAAATATATTCCACCACTAAAGGGAAAATAAATTTGAAATAAAATATCATTTGTTCAAGGAGAAGGTGGAGCATGGGTTTATGAAGTTGAAGTATGTGCCTACAGAACTACAGGTTGCAGACATTCTAACAAAAGCCTTACCTAAAGAAGCATTTGAATGGAATAGACTAGATCTAGGTGTTCGGTCAAATCCAAACACTTTAAAATGTATGGGTGTGAGACCCCCTCTCCCTTAGGTATAGTGTGTTTTTCCCTATAGTGTAGATCTCTTTTAATTACCCTATTTCAGACCATGATAAAGTGACCTCTGGGTTTGTTGACAAAGGGGGGGGGGAAATTATGGCTATTAAAGGGGAGAAAATTTCTTAAACAAGATAAGGGGAGGAGCTGATAGGGGGTGTAGTGAAGTAGGGGGAGTTTCAAAATTCTAAATATTATAGGTTTTTGACAAATGATGTAATTATTTTGTGACATATGGGAATTCGATGTTATGTGGAAATTATTCATGGCTATCAGAGCTTATCTTGGACATCTTTAAGCATTAAAAAACATTATAATCCAAGCAGTGAAGTAGGAGGTTTTAATCTGAAAATGTTAAATGTGATCAATCAAAGGATATATATCACGATAGACAGAGTTTGTGATGAATGCAATTGACTTGTTTTAGTAATGAAGTTTTTCATTGATGATGTTTTCATGCTACTCTTGTTTCTCACACCAAGCATGGCTCATGTGGTCTTAGAGTGTGTGTTGTGTAAATATTTTATCTCTTTCTGAATTGAAAGATGTGAGTGTTGGAATAATATGGAGGAAGCTTAAAAATGTTATCAAAATGTTAAGAGTTATCAACAAACCCAAAGGGGGGATTATTAAGAAATAATCCCTCAAGGTAACATTTTAGTATTTTTGGGTTAATTATGTTTGTTAACAAATATAGTTTTTATAGTTAGTTGTAAAGTTACATAGATATTGTAGACAATCCATGATGAAAAATATCCAAGATAAAGGAATGGAAACTCTAGATGTGATATAAAATGTTCATATACATGGTGGTATCATTTCCCTATGTTTTCAAAAAATTTGGGTCTAAAATTTTGATATTAGAGAAAGGTGTTTTTAGATAAGTAATTTTTGCACAATATTGAATGAGGTTTGGAAATTTACGTGCAATACATGTTTTTGGATCATCGTATCAAAATATGTCAAAAGTAAGAATCATGAAAAATATTTGAATTTGCACGAAGATGGGTTTACGCACCAAAGGAAGAGTAACATGCGTATGAAAAATAGAGATGAATTGATCTACATAAAATAGAGTTATGCCCTTTATGTGATGTCAAATATGGTTTTACGCTCTTGGAGAAATCATACGCACACATTGGAAGATGCGTAAGAATATTGCGTGTAGGGATGGCCGGTTCTAAAAATAAGCAGATACCCCCCCCCCTCATTTAATTAGCTCAACCCTTAGATAATATTTGGGATTTGAATCTCATAATAATTGTGTTCAAAGGGAGTCTCACATAAAAATTGAGTTTCATGTAAAAAATAGAGTTTCACGTAAGAAGTGGTTTTTATGAAAAGCATAAAAGTTGTGCACAAGACACACAAATGTTGTGAGAAAGGTAAAAGTTTCGCAGTAATTATTTTGTAAAGGGGTATTCATTAGGTTGATGAAAGTGTAACTTAATGACACCCAAAATGAGGTGTAAAACACACATATTCAAGATATTAAAGTGGATTCTTCTGAAGGAGTAGTGAGAACACTTCAGTTGAGAATGTAGTGAGATTTCATATGTTGATTGGTTTTAAACCAAGTGGGAAAGTGAGTCTGATTTGAACATTGTAAAGTTTGTGAGCCTTGGAATAAAAGTAATCTAGCCCAAACCTCTTTTTAGTATTTATCCTTAGTGGATTTGGTACATCAACACATCATCGTTTTATGCTCCTTTGATATATCCCAATAAGGGTGAACTAAGTAAAATTATTTTGTCTCGTGTATGCTTTCATTTCTATTTATACATTACTATGGGGAAGAGGGAGAGAATATTTTTTCTATTTAATTCTGAAACAATATCCCAAGGGGTATATATTTTAATCTTTGATACCCATATTTACCCCCTATTATGGTATTTAATCTAGTTTGGATAGCAACCTTTATCTTCATGAGACTCAAGTTTCCTATGTCTCTCCATAATAAAAATGAACCACCTAATTATGAATATTTTAAACCAATTCAGTGTTTGATTATTTCTATACCAAATATAGTATGTAGTCTTTTCATCACATGGATACAAAAAATATCTATTAAAAATATGGACCATTTTTAGTAATTCTTCCTTCCAAAATTACATCGATAGGTCTTTGTAAATAATCACTATTATATCTATGTTTTTTATGATTTAATTTCTACTCTAAACCACACCATTTTTCTACAAAGTTATCACTACCTAGACTTAGTTTTTTATCCCATGTTTATTGAGGTAATCCTCTACTCAACTATTTGAGAACTGTAGGTCATTATTGTTTCAAAATATAATAAACTTATACCCATGCATATTTTTAGTATTCCTTCAATACAAATTAATACAATTGAAAATCTCTGACATGTGATTGATGACCATTATCCATTCTATCTTACTGAAATCATTAATGAAAAGAACATAGTAATTATTACAATTAGTGGCCCTTGGTGATATCAGTCCACACCCATCAACATGCACTAATTAAATAACCCTTGTTAACTTATGTTATTTTTTCTTGTATACATTTTGAAAAATATTCTATTTTTCAAAAACATCGCATGTGTGTGTATAATCATGTTATAGTTTTGAGACATCTCATGCAACATTAATTCTTAACTAGATTCTCCAAGGATTTTTGTCTCAAATTTACAATCTATTATTTTCATAGTCTATTTTCTAATTCCTTATATAGAAAGAACATATCTTCTTCTCCATTAAAAATTTAGATATTCCCTTTCATTTGTTTCACCTTTATAACTATTAAATTTTCATTTAAATTAATTATAAATATCTTATTGGTAAAGTTTATTTCATACCCTGAGTCACATAGTTGAATGAAACTTAGAATATTATGATTGGAAACATCTATAACCTAGATATTTATGTGACTCATATAATTTCCACAAAAATTTTCTTTTATCGAACCAATAACCTCTAGGCCTTGATAATTTAAAAATATGACAACCCCTTCCTTATTTTATTCACTTCTTGTGACAAGATCTTCATTTCATATCATGTAAAAATAGTACACACTATCAAGGATCTATACCCAATAACAATATGATGGTTTTAGGTAAAACTATGCAACTTATACCAACTTAAATATTTTCTTTTTTATCTATGTATTTGAATTCACACTTAGTGTGGATTGAAATTATAGATCCTATTTAGAATATGATAGACCAAATTAATTTTTCAAAGTTTAAATACTATTTTGTGTTTTTCATCCCTCATGATAATTCGATGTGTTGTTATATAATACCATTTTGGGTCTTTATCGTTATATCCATCTACATTGCTGATTAAAAATACTTGGTCGTATGTCCAAATCCTCCACACTAGAAATAATGAACATCAAAATCATTCTTGGAATATTGAACTCTTCTTGGATTCCTTTGTTCCTATTTTTTTCTTCAATACCTTTTGGATATAGAATAGACACTTTGATAATGTCTCATATTTTTATAACAATAACACTGGATACAAGGTGGATTACTATTTTTTTTATAGCATTAGTTCTCCCTTGTGTTATATGATATTTTGATTCTGAGTCAAACCCAAATTAACCTTCAACATAGATGTGGGTGCTTGTGTCCTGAATTCAACCATCATTGATTTCTAGTTTTGATCAATCCCTATTCTAGATTTTTTGTTCTGATGTGTCTATTGTTTCTCATGAAAATCCTTTCCCATTTTTTGGAAATCTATGCTCAAATTTCACATTATTTATTACCTATAAAATGTTATTTCCTGATGATGTATTTGGATTCTAGAGTCTCTCCTAATCTTTGAATGCTTATCACAGACATATAAACTCCCCCTCAATATATTTGATATGCATGACCTGTTATTTCACTATGTTATTCAAACCATCAATAAACCTAGTATTTTCTTCAACATTTATCTTACATTCAAACACCTTATTTTAGTTTTATAGATTTATAGATTTAAGATTTTAAATTTATACCATCAACACATACTTCTCTATTTATTTATAATCTATATATGATTTTTCATCAAGAACTACTCTATTTTATTTCTTAGTCTTAGTTCTCCAAACATCCATCTCTTCAAGAGAAGCCTCTTATTTTTCTTAGAGATCAAATATCACTTCTATTTCTTCTTCACCATCACCACTCTCTTCCATTTTATGGTAAATCTCTATAACAACCAATAGAGAATCTTCTTTGTGTTATTTTCAATATTCAATTTGTTCTGCCTCAGTTACTTCTAAACTATTGTCCTCTTATATAAGAGGACCAATCATGATCTATGTGATAACTAAGAGGGGGTGGTATTAATCAATGATCTTATATATATTTTTCTCACATAAGAAATAACTTTTTCCTCATGTTATAAATATTTGAATTTGTTGGAAATAAAGTAAACAAGCATAACCTTAGGAAAATAATTATTTACATGGTTCACTATTGAAAAAGTGTATAAATTCCTTGGAATGGTTTGGAAATAATTGAAGACCA
This sequence comes from Viscum album, assembly GCA_963277665.1. Taxonomy (NCBI): domain Eukaryota; kingdom Viridiplantae; phylum Streptophyta; class Magnoliopsida; order Santalales; family Viscaceae; genus Viscum; species Viscum album. The sequence goes on from OY728162.1 coordinate 1,066,190,811, forward strand.
CACAAACCACTAGAAAACAATCCCTTGAATGTGGTTACAATAATCATGGGGTTCATTTTCCACTGTATTTCACTATATCCAATTGATTTTTCATGTTATCCTCACACAGATAAATGATATGCAATGTTTTTGTACCAACTATAAGAACCTTCACTAAAAGGACTCAGTATGTTGTCAATATGATACTTGAACTTTCTTTAAACATGATTTTCAAACAATTTCTTATTATTATTCACTTTATTTAACAATAGTAGGCATGAACCATCTTTAGTTTGATGGTAGTTCATCTAATGTGTTATTGGAGTATACTATATCTAGTGTCTACTAGGTATACTCTGTCAAATGCCTCCTTACATACTAAAACCAATTATAACACGGTGTTCATATAATCACCTTGGAATACTATACATATTATATGACCTGATATGAAAATTATTCTTGTATCTTTCATATATTTCCTCTTACTACTATTTTTCACTTTTTTACCCTATTCATCCAATCTCTTCTACACACTATCTGTCTGATACCAACTAATGGTAAGAATATATCCAATATTGGTTAGACCAATGCATTTTTATAGGGAATATTTGATAAAATTATCAATTTATTAGGGATTCACCTCACTTATACAAAATATTGGTAAATTACCTAACTCATTAATCCCTGTATATATGCAAGGTTCCTTTGATATTTTAGGGAATATCATGGAATCCAATTTGAACTTCCCGATCAAAACTTTGAGAATCCTTCTCAGAATCTACCTACCATTGATCGCATTTAAATCTTTGAGTAAGTAGTAGATCCCCTTAATACCCCACATCAAATAGATCCATCAAATATTCTTACAATACGATGAGAATCATGGATATTTCCATAATGATATTTGGAACATTAATTATCAATGTAGCATCAACACAATGTATATCGTTATAAAATCTTCATAAAGTAATATAACTAGTACAAATTTATACCACTCATTTATCAAGTTAATCTTCATATAAATACTTATAAATGATGTAACTCTATCTGAATTTCCTTTATGACTTTGTAGTAAAATCTCAAAAATATTTCTAACACGCATAAAAAATCATCGATCATTGCCCTTGCTTGGAAACCACTAAATATTGAACTTTATATGATTTCATCTAAATAATGACTTATATTGAAACCTTTTTCTGATCACCCTTTGAAAAATTAAAATTGTGACTTCATATAATTCCATCAGATAGAAATTTTACAAAATAAAACATCCTTTTTTCTAATGAATTTGAAAGTAGTTTGACCAATAGTCTCTGGATGATAACATTATAAGAGACCATCCTATGGTCTTTGGAAAATTAAATTCCCCTAAAAAATCTGTTTTTTCTTCAAAAATACTCATCTAAATGGAAATATTCGCAAATTATTTCCTGATAACACATTTTATTACCAAAACTCTGAAAATTTATATACATCGAATACAAACATCATACAATAGAACCATAATATCCACATAAACCTCAAACCATAACTCCTAATTCTAAAATACACTTGGATCATGAAAGAATATAAAATAAGTGATGTTAGAAAATTTTAAAACTAAAAATTAGAAATAGATTTATTTATCAAACTCTATATTCGATGTAACTTTTAAGCATGATAGGACAAGAATTCTTCACAACACTCAGGCCAATCACCTTAGACTAACAATGTTCATATGATGAGATCAGTTTGATAAACTCATGTCAATCATATCCATATAATCACCTTTTTAGAATGATTAATAAAGTACGGTGATTTATATTAGACAAAAAAAGACAACCATTTTGATAAAACTTTCTTCATTCATAACAAACCTAACCAACATCTTCTTATCAAAACTTCACCTCAAAAACATCTCCAAACTTCTTGGTCCCAATAATCTCCCCCTTTGTATTTTATTGTTAACCATGGATAATAAATCCCACAAACTTTAAAAATTGGGAAATGGATAACTTATCCAACAATTTTAATCCTATGTGAGAAAAATCGGAGTAGGAAATTAGAATCATTAAACAACAATACCATGTTGTACATAAGAAGTGGCTTAAGAAAATTTTTATACACCTATTAAGAAACTCTCCTAAGAGAAATATCAAACATTTCTTTTCACTATGAACTTATATAAAAAATACATCAACCTTCAAGAACACCTATTCATACATCCACATCAACAAACTGTTAAAAATTTTCACCAATGATGAGATCATTACTTACCCCTTTTAAAATATTCCCTCTAAATATATTTGATTTTAAGTGAGTAGTCTAGGGGTACATGTGGTTAAGGTATAATTAAAAGAATAAACTGATTATGAGGAAAATATATTAGTTTCAATAGTTACGAGAAGACCGAGTGTAAATTCATAAATTACTCAGTATAACATAATTAGTGACTAGAAAACATCGGTGAAAAGATAAAGGATGAATACAGTGAAAATAACTCTTTGTTTTCATAAGTAGATCCTGAATATTTTGAATATATATAAAAGGGTTATAATTGGTTCAACACTAAGCTTGAGGAACTTGGCCAGATTGAGAAGAATTATATGTGGGAAATTGTTTCAAGGTTGGGAGATAATAATTTCAATGGAACCAATTGGGTGTTCCAAAATAAACTCAATGAATATAGTGATGTGATATGGAACAAATGATTGATCGTTTGTAAGGGTTATTCCTAGATTGAAGTCATTGATGTCGATATTATAAGTTCCCTCATAGGCCAATTAGAAACTATCTGACTTTTCATGTCTATATCAGTGAATTAGAAATTTAATGTCTACCAAATAGATGTAAAATATATATTTTTTAATGTATTTCTTAAGGAAGAGGTGTACATTGGAAAACTAGATTGGTTTCTTGTGTATGAATATGAGAGAAAGGTATTCCATTTTAAGAAGTCCTTATATAAGCCAAAGAAAGCCCTGAGGGTCTAGTATTCAAGGATGAATTTATATTTAAAAAATATTGGTTTTCAGTGAAGTGGGGTTGATCATAATCTCGATATCTAAAAGGGTGATGATTAAAGAGTACTAGTGCTCATATATATTGATGACATAATTTTATGAGGATAAGACGAGTCACAATGAAATATATTTTTGAAACAAATGAAGTGAGAGTCTAAAATGTATATGATTGGAGCGTTAACCAATTACATTGGTTTATAGGTGACTCAAGGAAGGTTTGGTACCTTTATTTCATAATCAAAATATAAAAAAGTAATGCTCAAGAGGTTTGGAATGAAAGATTATAGACCAATAAAAACCCTAGTCACTACCCAGATAAATTTTTCAAAATCTAATAGTGGTAAGGATATCAAAATCACAGAGTATAATCAAATGATTGGATGTTTTTTATACTTGATAGAAACAATATCAAACATTGTTTTTGACACATTTCAAACTAAAAATTTCCAATTTTTTCCTGATAAATCCACATGATTACAGTGAAGAGGATACTTCAATACATCAACAATATGGTGGAATACAAATTATTTTATCATAGAACATCATAAAAAGAGTTTTGTTAAGCACTAATATAGATTATGATGATTCAGTGGATGAATATAATTCAACCTTAGGCAATGCTTTTTATCTTGTAATTTATTTTATTTATTGGATGAGATAAAAATATGATTACATTTCATTGAGAACTATAAAATCTGAGTAAATAATGAATACTCAAGAATATATTGTACCTTACTCTATTATATGTGTTTTAAGGATCAAAAACACATTTTAATGTTTGAGAATAAATATTGGTTGTTAATAGCTAAAAAAATGCTTTAATTTGAATGAAGAAGACCAAAACAGGATTCCAAAAATCTTGTTATCAATAACTAATTGGTGAAATGTCACCAGCTAAATAGTGGAATTGGATAGAGTTCCATAGCTACTAGAATCTCATCAGATGCTTGATGAAGTGTCACAATCCAACCAGTGAAACTAGACAGAACCACTATGTCTTCAAGTAGATCACTAGCTACCAAATGGTGGAAAGTAGAAACCAAATGGAGGTTTTAATATCTATGAAGGATATAGTAATCCAACCAACTATTCTATGTAATTGGGAAACTAACTGGTGGGGATGAGTTAGGAAGTAAAATGACGCATTGATGGCAGTCTTCAACAGCTACCTTGACCCCATTACACCTCCAACTTGACCCTTAGACCCAAAAAAATAAATATAACCCTTGGGAGGATTGGAAAACAATAATATTGATCAATTGTGAATTTCATAAATCCATAGTAAATGGTAACAAGCATTGGATTCAAAATTACTTCCTCGAGAGATCCCTTTGTATTTATTTCTCTCAATACTTTGATCTCTATATTTCTCTATCTTATTCTCTCAGTAACATCTTTTCTATATTATTATAGAATTGATATATTTTCTTCAAAGGGTTTTCACCTAAGAAAATCTCCCTTTTTATCTCTCTGTAGGGTCTTGGTAAACCATTAAATCCAAGGCCTTTCTCGTCAGGTTCTTTGAAATCTTTTAAAAAAAAGTTCTTTTACCGAGTTACCTAGATACCACTAAATTCATGGTTTTGTGTTATTTTTCGGTTTATTTTATAATGCTAAATTTGATGACTATATATTCATAAATCCTCAATTCATTGGGGTGAGAGACATAGAGGATCATAATTGAGTTATTGTTGAACTTACTTAATAAATTAGGTTCATTATTTACTTTCTGCATATTTTACTTTTTAATCTTGTTCTTTTAATTAATTAATCAATAACTTAATATTTTAAACTTATATAAATAAATCTCTCACTTAATCAATATTTTTTTCACTAAACTCATGCATATGAATTTAAAAACACTTATTAATTATTTTATTCATTGATTATTTTATTTTATTTCTCAATTTCATATTTATATCACATCTTTTGTTTAAATTTTTTAAAAGTTAATTCACTCCCTCCCTAATTTCTATTTTAATCTGACCAACAATTGGTATCAAATGAGATTTTTTTTCAAAACAAAATTATACTTTTTTTTGAAATTTTCTTTAGACCGTGTTTTTTAAATCATGTTTATTCTAAGTTTTCAAAAAAATAGACCTCATTTTTTAAATATTGTTTTACCAAAACCTTAATTGATTTTAATAAATGATATTTAAAAAAAGGCCATGAACTCTAAAACCCAAGATTTTATTGAAGGATACTCAATGGGTCATGCACCTTTATTTGATGGAACCGGCTATAATTTTTGGAAAACTCACATGTATACTTTTTTAGGAGGAATAAGTTATTCTGTTTGGAAATTTTTTTTTCATAGTTACACAACCACTATAGAATTAGAATAAAAATGGAATCCTGGTGACATTGTCACTTTTGAACTAGATAAAAAAGACAAAAATTATCTTCATTATGTTTTAGATCAAAATTAATTTAATAATGTATCTACTTCTAAAAATACCCATGAAATTTTTAAATTACTTGAAGTTTCTAGTGATGGAACTAATAAAGTTAAATATACTAGAATTAAAATTTATAGAAAATATTTTGAAAGTTTTAGTATAAATTATAATGAATCAATTTTAGATATTTTTTCTTGATTTACTGGAAATTTCAATGTTATAAAATATCTTGGTGGAGAAATTTTAAGAGAAACTCTTATGAAGAATGTAATTTTAGTTTTTATAAGTTATTGTTCACCTAAGGTAATGGAAATTCAATAATAAAAATTCATTAAGAAAATGTTGGTTAAAGAACTTTTTGATTCTCTCATGACCTATAAGATCACCATGAAGTAATAATGAAGTGAAAGAAAATAATAAATTTTCATTTAAATAAATCGATGATGACGATTCTATAAGTGAAATTGAAAATTCACATCTATCCAAGAAATTAAAAAAAATAAAAATATGAATAAGAAATCCTTTCATTATGCTAAAAAAGAAAATTAATGGAAATATGTTAAGGTGACTTGTTATCATCAAAAAAAGATACACATCAAGAAGGATCTCCCCATACTAAAAAATAATAATAAGAAAATCAATAAATCCCTCAAATTTTCTAATTGTAGTGTAAGTGATGATTCTATCTCATAATCTGTCTGATGTTATGTAAGTGAAAAATGTATCATGGAAAAAATTGAGGTATGTGATGAAGTTAATTATCCTACTTTTTACACTTATAATTCTTCCACTTATTTTGGTTCTTCAATAAAATTAGACTATAAAGATTTATCTAATGTATTTTTGGAGATTACCATAAAATACAAAAATAACTTCAAAAAAATTATAATCAAGTTGTTTTTGAAAATAATCAACTTTATAATGAAAATTTTGATTTATATTTTAAATTGAAAGAGAAACTAATATAGAGAAACTTAAATAAAATATTAAAAATCTCAATAATTATATTTAAACTTTTACCCAAGGTGATAAAAATATAATTAATATATTATATTCTCAACATCATGTAAAATCAGTTTTGGTTTCTCAAATCATTCTAGAACCTCAAAAAATAATACAAATTTTGTAAAAGGGTGGTCACAAGATAAATTTTCCAATTATTATAGAAAAAATAGGAATATTATCTATGAATGTTATTTTAAGTCTACTCATTATGGTAGGAATAAGTCAATTTATCTCTATTAAAATACATTATTTAGGATTTTTTATAGAAAATAATTTATTAAACAAGTATGGATTCCAAAATCTCATTTGGATGACAAGATTAGACCCAAATTTTGTGTACCAAAATCTTTAGTCTATTGATTATATTATATTAAAAGTGTCTCAAGAGAAAAAACTAATGATATATATGGTACTTGGATATTAGGTGCTCGATACACATGTGTGGTGACTACTCTGAGTTTAATCATCTCAAAAAGATCAATGGATGCCATGTCACTTTTGGTGATAACTCAAGGAATAATATCATTGGTATAAGTACTAATGGTTTTTCAAAATTTTCTATTATTAATTATTTTTTATATGTTATAGGTTTAAAAAATATTTTTTTACTCATTAATCAATTATTTGATAATTTTTTTAAATCCTCTTTTGAAAATGATTTTTTTAATGTTTCTGATTCCAAAGGAAAAAATTTATTTTCAATTTTTCATTTTTAAAATGTTTATGTAATTTATTTAAAATTTATTTAAAGTTAAAATATTAAATTTTTAAGTGCATAAGATAGTGATTCATGGAATTTTCATAGGATTTATGTTCATTATATCACACACACTCTTTTCAAACTCCATCGAAATCATCTAGTATAAGATTTACCTAAATTTCATTTCAAAATAGCATTGTTTGTGATCCTTGAAAACTTGGTAAGAAACATAATACATACTTTAAATATAAAAAGTAATTATTCACCTATAATTCCATTGAACTTATTCATAATGATCTTTTTTTTAACAACCCTAGTTAAATGTATATGAGGTAAATCTTACACTTTTGTAATTATCGATGATTATAAAATATTTACATGGTTTTATTTCTTATATCATAGAATTAGTCTTGTAAATCATTTATTAAATATTCTAATATGGTTTATAATGAAAAAATCTAAAAGATCATTTTCATTTATATTTATCACGGGGGAAAGTTTGATAGTAAGGATTTTTATGAACTTTGTACCTCACAGGGTTATAATCATTCTTTTTATACTCCAAAGACTCCACAACAAAATGGGGTTTTTGAGAGATGAGATCAAACTCTTCAAGAAATTTTTATAACATTATTAAATGAATTTAAACTCCCTCAATATTTTTCACTATGTGATTAATACAATATTTTATACCTTGAACCATGTTCTCATAAGACCCTTCCTTAAAAAGACCCCCAATGAACATTGTAAAAATAAAATTCCTAAAGTTGTATTTTTTAAAGTGTTTGGATGTGAATGGTATATTATTAACACAAAAATACAACCTAGTAGAGTTTGACTACAAATATGATGAAGTTATTTTTATTGGGTACTCAAACTTAAGCAAATTACATCGAGTATTTAATAAAATGACCAAGAACATAGAAGAATCGACTCACATCAAATTTAATGAGAATTTTCCTAAACCTTATCCTAAAATTGATGACATTAAGGTTAATTTAGAAAATTTGACATTAAATACTCAACTTACTTCTAAATAAATTGATGTTGTGTAAGAACCGCCATCTATCCCTTTACCCGAGGTACAGGTAAAATCTAAAGGTCATCCCTTAGAAACTGTTATCAATGATTTTTAAGTTTGTCTTCATACTAGAATATCATTTTTAAATGAGGTTGAAGAGAATAATTTTTTTAAACCTATAACCCCTAAATATTGACAATTTAATTAATGATAAAAGTTGAGAACATGAAATAAAAGTGGAATTGAACCAATTCTCAAGGAATAATGTTTGGACTCTTGTTGAAAGACCTTATGATCATCCAATTATAAGTAATAAATGGGTTTTTAGAAATACATTAGATGATAAAGGTAACATCACTCACAAAAAATATAGACTCATAAAGTAATAAAATAATAAATAAGAATGAATTTATTATGGTGATACCTTTTCACACATTGATAGTCTTGAATCCATTAGAAACTTATTGACATTTTTCACTCACTTGAATTTTAAACTTCTTCAAATGGATGTTAAAAGTGATTTTTTGAATGGTTTTATTTCTGAAAATATTTTTGTTAAAAAACAACCCACTTTTAAATATTTAATAATTCTAAACCATTTTAAGTTAACAAAATATATTTATGGTTTAAAACAATCCCCTAAGGCTTGGTATGAATAGTTGACTAAATTTATTTTAGAAAATGATTTTAAAATCAGAAAAGAGGATTAAATTGTTTTAAAATATGTTTCAAATGACTTGTTAATGATTTAAATTTATTCTAATGATATTATTTTAGTTATACTAAATAGTATCTTTATAATTAATTTTTTGATTTAATAAGAAAAAAATTGAAATGGTTTTTATGGGAGAACTAATGTTTTTTCTTGGTTTTCAAATTTCTCAAAATAAAGATGTAATTTTTCTAAGTTAAAGAAAATACACTAATGAACTTTTAAAAAAATTTGACATGGATCATGTAATGGAAATACGTACACCTATGAGTACTTATTGTAAACTAACATTGGATGATGTTTCTAAATGGGTTAACAATAAGCTTTAAAGTGGTATGATCAGTGGCCTTTTTACCATATTGTAACTCGTTCATACATCATGTTTGGTGTATTCCTCTATACTTGTTTTCAATGAAATCCAAAAGAATCTCATTTTAAAGATCTTAAAATAATTTCAAGATATTTAAAAGGTTTAAAAAAATCTTGGTTTTTTTATCCAAAAGACACCTATTTTGAACTTACAAGTTTTTTTATGCCGATTTTGGAGGATGAAGACTCAAAGAAAAAAAGTGCAAGTGGGACTTGCAACCTACTTGGAAAATAGCTTATATCTTGGAGTATTTATAGGAATAATTATATTTATATTTCTATGTTTGAAGTGGAATATATAAATATTGGGAGTTGTTTCACCCAAATTATTTGGATGAAACACACTCTCTTATATTATAGGCTAAAATATAATAATGTCCCTATTAATTTTGATAACACCAGTGCCATTAGTGTTTATAGAAATCAGGTTCAATACTATTGAACAAATAAAATTTACCTTATACACCACTTTTTGAGAGATCACTTCAAAAAATGTGATATATTTCTTGAGTTTAATAGTACTAATCTTCAATTGGTTGATATCTTTACAAATCCCCTTGCTTTAGATCATTTTTAATTTATTAAGGGTGGGTTAGTTATGGTATAATTGTGACCCTTATTCATTAAAATTGGTAATACCTAGTTGTTTCAAATGTTTTAAATTTTTTAATATCTTAAAATTTTCATTTTAAAATGGTAATATTTTCAAACTTTTTAACCATTAATTTGGGAAAAGAAATTGTCTGTAAACTTCATAGAAAATAAATTCTTGTCTGCATATAAACAAGTGGATGTGGTTTTGGTTTGGATTCACCTAAAGCTTATAACCTCAAAAAGTGATGATTAGATTTTTAATTTTATCTTCACCCTAGGCATGAGTAGTGGGCCTTCACGACACACCTGGTTTTACACTCCTAAGTAATATGCTTTGGATAATTAACACAATCTTTAAAAACCATAATTATGGATTGGAAATATTTTCTTGATCATAAAAATGTTTTTATCATTTATCTCTTGAATTTCATTATTTTATAGCTCCCAATATTTTTTAAAAGAATCAAGTAAGGGGGTTATTATCTTTTTAATTATGAAATATTTTTATTGAAGACAACCATTTTCAATATTGATAATATTTTTAATAAAAATCAAACTTCATTTTATTTAAAAAATTAATCTTGAGCTTATTGAAAATATAGTTTCAAAAAAAATTGATACATTTAGAATATACCGGTTATTATAATTTGGGAAATTTAAATCCTTTAATTTAAAAAAACATATTTATAATTAAAAAATTATTAAAAAATCAAATTTTTCCTCTCTCGGAGGATTCTTAGTGATGAGTAACATAATTTATTTTTTTTCTCTAACTCTACTTATATTTTCTTTTTTGACAATCACAAAGGGGAAAATTATTTTTTTAATATCTTTTAATTTTATGGATAAATTTATGGTATCATTGTGATATTTATAATTCTGATTATTTTAATCTCTTTTAAATTTGGAGGAGAAATAGATAAATTTATGGTAAACGTATTATGTTTAATATTTTAAAAATAAATTTTTTTTATCCTCTTGAGTATTTAAAATGTTTATATCATCTCATTTTAATTTCATTATGAAATATTTAAATTCCTTTTGAAATTTTATTTGTTATATTCCAGGTGTTTTTGGTTATCCAAAATGGGTATATTGTTATATCTCACTCATATAGATGTATTTTAATTATTGAAAATACCTTTTAGTGTTATAAAATTTTCAATTGAGTGTATTTTAGTATTTATGTTTTAGAATAAATATAATTTTTAAATGGACCAAACAAAGGATTAAAATTGAATGAAGAAGAATAAATGAGGATACCACACAGACTATTACCACCAATTACATGGTAAAATGTCACCGACCATTCGGTGTCATTAAAAAAAGGACCATAGCTGCTAAAATCTCACTAGTTACCCAATGTAGTGACATTTTCTAGTTTGTGCCACTGGACAGAACCACCTGGTCTATAGGTATCTCAAAAGATACTTATTGGTAGTTAGTGGCTACTTAGTGGAAGTTGTAGCATCCCAAAAGACTACAATAAGCCCATCAGCTAGCTGATGGCATCAGGCGGCTAGCTTCTAGTGCTGAGTCGTCAAGTTATAGGGCACATTTATGGAAGTCTTCAATGGCTTCCATGACCCAATTACACCTCAAAATCAACCCTTATACCCCCATATACTATAAATACAACCCTTTGGAGGCTTTTAAAGAAATAGTCTTGATTAATTGTTAAATTTAAAGATCTATAAAAAATAAAAACAAACATTGGTTATAAACTTTATTTCTCTTGAGATCTATTAGTATTTATTTCTCTAAAAAATTTGATTTATATATTTATTTATCTTATTTTATCAATTAAATATTATCTATATTCTTATGTAATTGAGATATTTTCCTAAAATGGTTTTCACCTAATAAAATATCCCTCTCTCCTCAGTCTCTTGGTAAACCATTAAAACTAAGGTCTTTCTCTTTGGGTTCTTGGAAAATAGCTAAAACCATGTTATTTTTTGGTTTTATAGGATATCATTAAATTAAAGGGTTTTTTTTTCTTTTTTAGCTTCTTATATACGAGTAAATTCAGGATATCTATATTCATAAATCATCAACCCATTAGGGTGGGAGATATAGGGGCTCATAATTGATCTGTTGTCAAATTTCATTAACAATTTGTATGACTTATTTACATTCTAAATATTTAACTTTTAAAACTTATTATTTAAATTAATCAATATATCACTTAATATTTTAAACTTATATAAATAAATCTCTCACTTAATTGATATTTTGTTTTCATTTCACTCATTCTTATGAATTTAAAAATACTTATCAATTACTTTTTACTTCCTTTGATTATTTTATTTTATCACTAAATTTCATATTTGTATCACAGATTCTGTTTTAATTTTTTAAAATGAAATCGAACCCCCACCCTCTTATATCATTTTACTCCGACAAACAGCATGTACTCTATTTCTCTAGATGCAAAAACTTCTTCAGGATGTTGGATTGGATGTGAAATCTCATATTTCAATCCTATGTGAAAACTCAAATTCAATAAATATGATTAAAAATATCATCCATCAATCATAGACAATATACATTAGGTTAAATTATCACTTTATCAAGGATAATGTTGAGAAAGGGCTGGTAAAGTTAGAGTATATGTCCACCTAGGATCATATTGTTTATATTATAACAAAGTCAATACCCATGGTGGGTTTTGAAAGGCATCAGTTGGATCTTGGAGTCCAATAGACTCCCTCTAACTATATGAGTTAGATTAGGGGACCCTACTCCCCTGTGAGAATCTCAATTTATAATAAGGTATGATTTATCTCATGAATTTAATGCTTGAATTTATAATTCTCCCTTTTAAACTTTTAGATAATTTCTCTTTGGGTTCATTGAAAAAGTTGTATAATAGTTCATATTTCACTTATTATTAATGAGAAGTCATGTATATGTTTTTATGAAGTGTAGTGGTTGAGAGAGATCTTACCTATTAAAAAGGGGGGGTAATCATGTCTTGATGGTTGAGAAAGGGGGAGTGTTCTTGAATGTTTATCTAGTGGGATGAATTTTGTGGAGATGTTACAGAGCACAGAATTCACATATGTGTTTCCATGAGGAAATTTTCATTTAAATATTGTTTCTCATGCCAATAATGAATTATGTGGGATTATATTTGGTAAATTATTGAATCATTAATGCACTATATGTAATATTTGAAGGGGTTTTTGAATTTTCAACAAACCTAAAGAATAAAATTATTGGAAAAAGTACCTTAAATGGGTTTTAGATTGTGTTTGTTGACAATTATAAAAAATGAACTTCTAAAAAGGATTAAAAATATATGAAGAAGGCATAATAAGTTTTATAATTAGCTAAAGAAGTTCTATTTTTTGGGTAGAAATCATGCTATGACGCAGTAAATTGCATCGTGATTGAATTTTGTAAAGATATTTCTGTGATAAAGGGAAATTAGTGTAAGGATCATTAGGAAGTGATCTAAGATTCCTTAATGAATTCATAAGGAGAAATCAGAAGGATCACCCCACAACACCCTTGGTCACACCATGAATAGTGGTTGAGGTAAAATTTAGAAAATTATCTCATGGGTAATATTTTTAAATAAACTTCATAAGATAAGGTTATTATATAACCTCAAATATCTTGTAGCATGGAGAATGAATAATATTTTTAACTTTGCAAAAATATAAAGAAGAGAAGAATATCATGATATGAGAAATATAGTCACACCAAGACTTTAGAAATGAGTATGAAACAGACAAAGTATAAGTTCGTAAGGTTTCTCAAGGTGACTTTATAAGGTTCTTAAATAAGAATTTGTAAGGTCCCAATACATAACCTTTTTTAGAATAAAATGCATTATGTCGTGAAGGTTCGATTAAAGACATAAAGGGGTGGATGTGGATTTCAATTAATCTATCGAGATGAGGCTCGCACGACAAATAGGTGTGTTTCACCATAATAATATTTGGGTGGATTTAGATTATTCTACTAAGGAGAGGCTCATTCTGTAAAGAAAGAGGTTGTTCAATGATGGTTTTTGAGAATAATTTGATACTTCTATCCAAATATCCCCACATTATAAAGGATATGGTCGTGTTGTAACAAGTTAAAGATTTAATTTGGATTAAATAATGTACACTATGATTTAATATGAATTAAAAATGAGATATTGAGTGGATCTTATAAATCTTTTATTTGATGGCATTTTTCACCATAAAATAGGGTGTTTCACCATGAATGGAATATTTTCCAAATTTTTTGGATTTCTTTTTATGACACCAAAAATATGAAACCATATCACCCCCAATTAAAAATTTATTTCTTTAAAAGGGTATGATACATTTTTTAGATAAAATAAGTGTATAAATATTATTAAAATAGGGATAATATATTCTTTGAAAATAATAGAGGAGATTGAATTCTATGTTAAGAAAAATATAGGAGGGAAGGTATTCTAGAAAAAAAACCTGGAAAACATAGACAGAGAGGAAGAGAGTTACAAGAAAAGTTATAGAAATAAATTATAGGTAAGTGGAGAGTCCAAGAGATCATCTCACCAAAAATATTGTGAATTTGTCTAAGAAAAAAGGATAAGGAAATTTTTACACCATTGAGGTGTAAATTTATTCTACAGTTCATGAAGAAAAACATAGAACTTTTGGAGTATTGAGTAACTTGAGTGATTGATATTAGTGATATTTCTTATCTTGTGAAGGTTGTAAACCATGGGTGTTAGTACAGCTGATCCAAATTGTAAAAGTAGTGAACTTATTATTTCATCACATCAACACATTGTCATTGTGTGCTCCTTGGATTATCCTGGTTTGAGTGAACCAAGTAAAATTGTTGTGTACCTCTTTTGTTTTGTGTATTATTACTTCATAATCATTTTGAGGGAGATATTGTTCCTAAAAAAAGTATAAAAAGATCATTAGAGAGGGTCAAAAGGAAAATAACAACCTAAATGTCTTATAAAAATAGAATAGAATTATTCAAATCATGATATTTTTCAAGACTTAACTATTAAATTTATTTTTTAATTAAAATTATAGGGGGAAATATATTTAAACAATCAAGATAAATATAAAATACAAATGAATATAAAATATCACATGAGGATGATAACATTAAAATCAAAAATAAAGAATAAATTGAAAATGTTATTACAACACTCCTATTTTCTATGACAAAATATTTTTTAATGAAACATTTTAAAATTAAAGATAAATCATAAGTAATTTTATCAATTTTACAATGTAATATATTAAAATATTTTTTATTGGATAAATATACATTTCTATAAAAATTCTTTCAAAGTGATGATTATAGCAAATAATTTTTTGAATGAAAAATTCATTGATTCCCTCCCACTTATTATTTCAAAAAAATTAATTGAATTAGAAAAGAAAAAAATTAAAACTATAACATATGATATAAATTATCTTTTAATGATCAAATTATCAATTTTAACAATCAATTATTAGTTATATAAATAGGTTTAAAACTTAAACCCTAGATAAAAGAAAACAAAATACAACCAAATGAGATCTAGGAAAATTTTGGCAACAAATTGGTTATATAAACCTTAATACTCTATGAGAACCTTTCAAATACGATTAAAATTATTTTAATTTCTAAATAAAATATATGTTTTGTGATAAATAACCACATAACACATTGAATAATAATTTCTATTCCAAAAATAATAATTTTAAAAGGTGGTGACTTGAATAGTGCACTAATACTAAAATATCACCAAAATGATTTTAATATGGTAGGATTAGTCATTAAAAATAAAATTTTAAGGACCAATAATAAATTAAAGGACTAAAATTAGAAAACCCATAATTAAAAATAATTTTATCTTATTTTAACTTTGACTTTGGAGATATTTATGTTTTTCAAAGAGATGCCATAAAATTCCCAATATCTATCAAATCTAAACATATTAATATGATATATGGGGAGAAATTATTATTGTTAAATTATTTTGAACATATAAAATACACCAAAATATTTTAGGATTATTTAATTTTTACCAAACCTATTCTTTTATAAAATTAAAATACTTCACCATCATTCCACTTAATCATGCATAAATTCTAAAAGGAAATGAAATATTTAAGTAAAAAAAATATATTTAATATAATATTTTTCCATGGTAAAATTATTAATTTTCAAAAAAAAATTAAGAAAATTAAAAATTAACATGGAAATTGGATTAAATCTAGTAACAGAAAATATAGAACAAAAAGTAACATTTTATAATGTAAATTTATATTAATAAAATAATTCTAACAAAATTTAATAATATAAAACAATGATTCCAAACATTTTATATTTAAATTTTTTTACTACTAAAAAATTATATTAAAATTAATTTAATAATCATTAATTAATATCTTGTATCTATTATAACTATATTTGACTCAGGATTAGATTCAAAAATTTTAATTTAAAATTTTGTTTCAAAAAAAATATTTTGAACATATCACAGAAAGGCTACAAAACAAAATTTGATCTGGGATTGAGGTAACTAACAAGATTTAAAATATTAAAAAATTAAATTACGATATTATGAATCCATAAAAATTGATTTTAAACAAAATTTTGAATATATAAATCATTCTTAGTATTCCATTTTTTTCTAAAATGTAAACATTTTTCAGAACTAACAAATCCATTATAAGAAACTTTTCAAAAAGGAAAGTTTCCTTTGATATTGTTAAAAAATGGATTTTAATTTCCCTAGAAATTTTTTTCTAAATAAAAAACCCAAATTAAATATTTTATCATCTTCTGAAGAACTTCTTATACTCATTATATCTAAGTCCATTTTTATCCCATTCATAGATTTCAGAAATATTCTATAATCCTGTAAAAAGTTCTATTACCTTTAAAATTATTCTTATTTACTTAAAAAATTTAAAGGATCCAAGTTTTCTTAGACATGTTATTAATTAAAAGGTTTTATATATCATATAATTTTTTAAATAAAACCAATGTATTTACAAGTATCTCATTGTGCTTTATTAAAACCCTACCAATGACATTTTTTCTAGATATTCCACTACGGGAAATCTCAAAGAACCCTACTTATATTTGATCAAACAATTTACCATATATTTTACAAAACAAAATTGAATTATTATCCAACCAAGAACCATATATAATTATGAAATCAAGGATAATTCAGTACAATTATCACAAACATACTCAAAATGGGATTTTGGACTATTAAAACTGGTGTTGATATACCTACTAAAGAATGATGCACTATATCTGTATGTATATATAAAATTGAATATCCAAATTGTATTTGGGATGAAGAAACAGTCGTATTATAATAGTATATCAACTACCATTACTATATGACACCAAATTTAGATCTTTGATGTTAAAATTCAAGATTTATAATTATTTAAAAAAAGTATATTGGAGAATTTGTTCCATTTTCCCCTCAAAAGTTATTATTTTCATTTACAAATGAATAGTGAAAAGATGTCACCATAAAAAATCCCCAAAAAAAATTCAAAAAATAATAAGGGACCTTCACTTGAGGTGATTACCCTCCTAGTCAATTTCATTAATATGAAGATTCCAAACGATAAATAGGAAATGTTAATACATGTCTTCTCCAATCAATCCAATGGGTCTCACACATAAAAATCATAAATATAAATATTTATAAAGATAATTGAATAAGATTAAATCATGAAATTTTCAATCAAAAAATTTAACCCTACCTAAAAAAATTATGAGGACAGATAGAGTGGGCCCTCACATTAAGGTCAGTATTACCTTGGCATCATTAAGGCCCCTACTAGAAAAATTATGATTCCCCACAAAAAAAGGGAACACGTTGCTATTTTTCTAGTGAATATTCACTAAATTAAAAATATTTCAAAATAATTTGATTCATAATAACCACTGGATTTTGTTGGATTTAAATAAATATTATAGGACAAAATGAGAGGATAGGACAAATCAGAGTGATATATTTTCTTTTTCTACTATCTCTCTTGTTCTTTCTTCCTTACCATGACTCATTCCAATATAATTATTTCCATAATCATCCATTTCAATTCATTTACTTATATATTCATACTTTATAAATCATATCAAATCCTCTCAAAATTCTAAATGTTTTTTAAGTTTAATTTTTTCATATTTTAATTTTTTTGTCAATTTGATTTTTTTTAATTATTTGTGTTATCAAATCTTCTCGTTCTTATATTATTATATATGTACGCTAAACACACAACATCTTAGATACCTAATATAAAAAAAATACTTGTATGGTATTAAATCCAAGGGGTGTATAATAGAGTAATTAATAATAATTTATTGATAGTTCTCTACTAGTGATCAAAATCTCTGGTGGTTATGATCAGTTGGTTTGTTTAAATTTAATTCAATATAAATATTATAAATTATTAAAACATATGTTCTTGAATATCAAATTATTTAAATGTTTAAAATAAATTCAACTATAATATTTCATGAATTATGGGATCAACATTATTAATGCAATTAAAGATTTAGATGAAGTGGCTAAAATTTATATCATGAAATAATCATGGATAATAAGAATATTAATCAATAAAGGACCATAAAACAAGATACTAAAGAGTAATAAGTCAGCATGGTATGCTAAAAATCTTTATTTAATATAAATAAATAACTTTAGGTTGCAAAAATAGTGGTAAAAATTAAAATAAATTAATTATCATCCAAAACAAGAATAATATTTTAACATCACTTCTGAAACACTATATAAAAAATGGTACTAAAGAATTAAGTTACTTATAAATAATGAATATGTTTTTAATACAAATTCACTCTTAGATTCTAAGGAAGGTTTAAATTTCATTTAGAAGGGACTTATTCCTGTAAAATACATTAAAACCCATAAAAATATTAGGAAAACTAAAAAATAAAATTTAAAATAAAAACTATATTATGTTAAAAGTTTAAAAAAACATTTTCATTAACAATATCCTTAATTTTAGTCAAATATGAATATATGGTTATCATTTTTTGAAATATATTTATTTTTAAACCATAATTCGTTACCAAAGAAAGTCTGTAATTTCATTCCATTATATTTTGATAAAAGATAAGATTCAAATTTATCAATCCTCCCTTTCCAAAAAAATAGAGCTCATTCAAGAAATAAAAAAATATGACCTGTTTTGAAAGTATTTCTTATAAAATTTTTGAAAGAGGAATTAAAATACATAAATACGGTTGAATAGTCATAAAATTAATGAATAAAATAAAAAATAAAAAATTTATTGCAGCTGATTTAACATAAATTTCTTTATGATATCCCTAATGCACTTTAGGATAGAAAAAACATCAAGTAACCATACCCTATTAAAATTCAATTTTATAAAATAAAAAAGAAAATATCAATAAAATACCTTGTAACATAAATAAACCAAGAAATTATGGAATACTAAAAAATAATATTTGATAAACATTATTCACAATATAAGTACAATCACCATAAAACCAATCCCTTCTCTCAAGTTGATTCCCAATACCAATAAAAATCATTTTTAGAGGCATAGTTGGGAAAATATATTTTCAAAAATTTATATTACATAATTATTTTGAAAAATATAAATTACCAAATTGGATTAATAAAAAAAATCATTTTATATGATATTAATATAACATTATTTATTTTAAATTAAAAATTTACCCATAATAATTTAGAAAAATCATGAATAATATTTTTAATCATTTTTCCTCATTCTCAATTTTCTATATTAATGGTGATCAAATTTATTAAATAGGAATTAACAAAAACATTAAACATTTAAATATTTTTTACATTAGTATTAAACTTAATAGAATAGTATTATCTCTATCCAAAGTAAATTTGTTAAAAATTAAAATAATATTTTTAGGAAACAACTTACAAAATGGAATAATAATTCTAATCAATGGTTCTATACAATTTGTAGATAAATCCACTGATGAAATAAAAGAAAAATCTAAATTAAAATTATTTCTTAGGAGTATTATGTTAATAAATTTTATAATAATTTGTATTTCTAATATAAACTAATATATGATAGGTTGAAGAATAATACTCCTCCATATACATAAAAACATATATAGTATTTTATGAATTGAAAAGAACTAGAATTCTTAAATTTAATAGATCCATCTAATTTAAAAATTATTGAAATTGATGCCTTGTAAATTTGTAACGGAAGAGTCTTAAAAAATAATTCACAAATAAGATAAATTGGTTAAATTAGTATATGGAGTATGGGTTAATACTCAAAAAATATTTTTTATTGATAGTTAATTGATTTATAAAACTTCAAGGCATCCTTTTAAATAAATAGTTTCTTATTAGAGTTGACTGTAAAACTACCAAGGATTTTTTGAAAAAAATATTAAAAAATACCTAAAAATCTATATTTTAGAGATGGTAATACATTTTATCTATATTTTATTTTATTTTAATATAAATATATAAAACCATATTCAAATTGAATCCCTAATTTTCTTATGTAAGAATTTTTATATGGTAATTGTGACAAATCTCTTCACATAAACAGCCTTGAAATTTATAATCAATATAAGTTATCCATTTATCCATCCTAGAGCCTCTTAAATAAAAAAAATATTTCTATGATATGAATTCTAATGTTTCCTCATTTATCTCTTCCTTTATTGAAAAAATAAACCAATAACATAATTATATAATGGCATGGTTAAAGAATAGGATGAATTTGAGAAATTATAAAAAACTTCCAACCTCTCCATATTAAGGTGAGAAATCCTTTCAACCTCATTTTAATAAGAATAGTTATAGATTTAACCTAATCAAATAATAAGGATTTTCTTTCCTAAGGAGTGGACTTATCCTTGTATTGAAATCCTCATAACCCAAAAATAAAAATATGATTTTGTTTTTATTGAAAGTATTCAATGTTGATTAAATATAATAATTAGAATGAAAACCCAAGGATAATCTCTAATACTAGAATTTTTACTCATAAATTTTTAAATACCAATGTTGGGGAAAAATATATCGTAAGTAATTTCTCTTCACTATTCAATCCTAATAGTTTTACCTAGTGTGAATTTGAATAGGATTGTCATCATACATTATTTTATCAAAATAAAAATAGTAGACAATCATACATATTATTATTTAGCCAAAAAAATTAACCAAAATTTTTATTATGGCTCAATTAATGGTGGGCCTATTTTATACCTACTAAACAATTGATACACCAAGTGTTAGAAAATGATTGATTTTTTTTGTAAAAATCCATCTAAAAGGTTATCATAAATTCTAAGCATATACACTTTTATTTTATTCAATTTGTAAACTAACATTGAATATGCACTAAGAATACATAATAGTCTAAACTCCCCAAAAATACCTATTTATGGGTTACCAATTTAATGTTAAATGGTATGATGAATTTTTAATAAATAATATTTCTCCACCCAATAATCCTGTAAAAATTATTTAACCTCTTTAAAGACCTCCTCAAATCCAAGCCTTCTATTAATCAAAAACACTAAAAACATCAAAAATCATCTTTTAATTGGTAAAAGAGACATAAAATAAATAGTTGAAATAAAAAATTATGGAGATTTTTTCAAGTATAGAATAAAATAAAGAAGATGATGATGTTATAACATCTAGATCTATGATGGACATAGTAAAGATTCAGATGGTTAAAGAATATTTTCATAGAATCTATTCTATATTTCTACCAGTAATTTTTCTTTTTATTTATATAAGTGCCTCAAAAATACACCATTATAAAAAAACTTCATATTTAATAACCTTTCTAAAGATTAAATTGAATTGGGTGACCATTATCTCAAGCAAAGAAACCTTGTTTTGTGTGTGTGTGTAATAAATTTTAATTTTGGATTGACTTAAAACCTAAAAAATAATATTAATAACAACTTAAGTTTCTATTTTATTTTATTTTAAATTAAGAAAATACTCATGAGTGAAAAAACACTTCCCTTGGAGAAATAATATATTTGTGTGTGTGTGTGTATATTTGATTCAGTGTCTTAGTACCATCACCATAATGTGTCATGGATTTTTATAAATGTTCACTAGTATAGATATAAAATTTCCAGAATTATTAATTAAAGATAAAATAATTCATTGATGTAATAATTAAAAAAAGATAGATGAAAATTATAAATAGTTAACTTTGAACTCAATTACAGTGGGACCTCAATAATATATAGGTAATTAAACATTATAACAATGATCTACCGTAATATTCTAACATCAAGAACCATGGACATAGGATATGAAATTGAAACTCATATATAATAGTTTCTAAATTAAAATAATTATATTGTACCTTAAATTAGTTATTAAGGTAGTATAAAAATTATAACAAATTGTAATAGACTACAATATTTTTAATGTCAAAATGTCATCATTGATGCATCTATAAAGTAATTATAGGGTATTATAATATTTTTCTTTAAATTTCTCTAACATGTCTCCTTAATATTCTCTAATAATATTCTATCTAGTTTTATTATTGATCTTTAAGCATTCTTTATCAATAATCTAAACTTGAATTTAATTTTTCTCTCAATGAGGAATTACTTAACTCATTAGATTTAGTTTATTTCTCTTGTGATAATGATTAGTTCCATGTTCTTTCTATTATGGGGTGATATGAAATCCTCAATTAATTTCATTCATGGTAAAAAAATTAGACATTATAAATTTTAACTATTAGACCCATAATTATATAATATTTTCATTTATTAAGAAATCATTTTATTTTTCAAATAAATAATATTATGGGATTTTTCTGGAGAGAGGAGGGACATGATGAATCCTCTTATATTTTCTCTCTTGATCATCGCTAGTGTTTTTTAGTGGTTTCATCTCCTCTTCGATGTCTTAAGGGTTTATTTTCTATGTTTTTCAAAGAAAATAATTATTACAAATAGGCCTAGTTTTTAAATTTTTTAAAAACTAGACTTTAATGGTGTTGAATCCCCTAACGTATGATTCAACATCTTTGGTCATGGGTAAAGGCTAAAGGCATTAGAGGCTCCAATGCCTTTAGCTTTCACTAAAAATCTCTTTTTTTGTTTTAAAATTATAATTATAATTTTGTTTTGTATGTATGTGTGTATGTATGTATGTATGTTTGTTTGTTTGTTTTAACAGAATTTAACATCTACTATATTCAGCATTACTACTATTAATGTAATTTGCAAATATAACTAAAATTGTCACTCAAGACTCCCCTCTATAATGAAGGGTGCTCTGAAAGTCCTTATGGATTTCTAATTTGGGATTCAATTTCCCCCTTTCCTGCATCGGGATAATGATATATTATTATAAATTAGTTATTAATTAATAATAAATATTAATTGCTAATTAATTAAAAATAAATAAATAATAATAATAACTAAATAATAATTAACTATTAATATTTACTATTAAATATTAATAAATAACTGATTAATATTAATAATATTAATAAAAAAATTAATAAGAAATTAATTAATTACTAACGAAATATTTATAATTAATAGTTATTAATTAATTATTAATTAAATAATATTTAATTACAAATTAATAATATAAATTTCTGGTTAACTAATTAATTATTAATTCATTCATTCATTAATATTATTATTATCAAAAAATTACTAATAAATATTTAAAAAAATTATTTTGTTACTAATTATTTTATAATAATTATTTAATTATTTAATTACTAATTATTAAATAATTATTATTAATTTATTAATAATATTTTTTAAATTATTAACTATTAATTATTATTAAATAATTATTAATTATTAATTGATTGTTTGTTAATTACAAAATTAAATAATTTTTTATTATTAAAAATTATTATTATTAAATTAAAAAAATTATTTATGATTATTTATTAATTAAAATTGATTGGTAATTATTATTATTAATTAATTGTAATTTTTAATAAGTTTATTATTAATTAATATTTATTAATTAATTACTAATATTTTAATTATTATTAATAAATAATTTTAGTTAATTAATAATTTTTAATAATAAATAATATTTATTTTTATTAATTTTATTAATAAAAAATAGTTACTAATAAACTAGTAATTAAATAACAATTATTTTATAATTATAAACTAAATAAGTATTATTAATAATTATTTCTAAATTATTTAGTTATTAATTATTACTTAATTACAATTCATTAATAATTGATAATAATAATTAATAGTTATTTTAACTATGTTTATTAATAATTAATTGTTATTAATTAATTAGGAATTAATTGACCATTATTTTTAATAATTAGAAACTAAATAGTAATTTTAAACATTTATTAGTAATTGTTTAATAATTATTATTAAATGTTAATTAATTAGTAACTAAATAATTAATTAATAATTAGCAATTAAATAATTCTTATTATTATTAATTATATATTAAATAGTAATTTTAAACATTTGCTAGTGATTAATATTAATTGGTAATTAATATTTATTATAAATTAGTATTTTTAAATAGTAAATAATATTATTTAATTACTAATTGATTATTAATTAATTAATATTAATATTTATTAGTAATTATTAATAGTTAATTATTATTTTGTTGTTATTAATATTATTTATTATTGGTTGGTTTAATTATCATTATTTTTTAACAGGCTGGGGCAAGACCCTTTTATAAAACCAAAGAAACACTTGTTTTTCTTTATCAGGTAGTGGGGAACTCATTACATGGCTCAAAGGCCCATTTGGCATTAAATCCCAATACAACATGCTCTTTAGGCCCTGAACCATAGGTCTAAATTTGTTCCACACAGTATCCTGCCTCATCCCGCACTCACCTACGCCATCACCACCAAAGTCCATTGATAGCCATTTTTGCCTATGCCACCCTAAGTGCAGCTCCATCGATGTCGCCCCCGTTGTCATCCCCATGCACTCATACCACTGGCATCACCTCATCATCAACCCCTATTCCCACCTGTCGTGGCCTTTTTCTGTTCGCCAGTAACCCCATGTCACCCCTATGCCACCTAAAGATCTGTCACCCCCTAATGGGGCCCTCCTTATCACCACACATGGAGTCAACATGCTAGGTTTCTCTGCACCCCTAATTTAATTGGGAGTACATACAATCGGGGTTGAACCCCCGACCTCAGATGGGTTGACGGTGCCTATTCCACTCAAATGGGTGTCTGTTTGTAATATTATTTATTAGTAATTAAATATTATTTAATTACAAATTAATTAAAACTATTAATCATTAATTAGTAATTAGTAATTAATTAGTTATTTATTAATATTATTAATTAGTAATTAATATTTAGTAGTAAATGATATTATTAATTAGCAACTAATATTATGTAATTACTAATTGATTATTAATTAATAATTATTATTGTATAATAATAATTATTAATATTTAATTATTATTTAGTTATTATTTTTTGTTGTTATTAATATTATTAATTAGTAATTAAATAATATTTAATTATTGATTAAATAATAGTTATTAACTATTGAGACTTAATTAGTAATTAATTAAGTTATTTATTAATTTTATTAATTAGTAATTAATTTTATTATTAATTAATTTTATTAATTGGGAAATAATATTATTCAATTAATAATTAATTATTAATTATTAATTATTAATATATAATAGTAATAATTAAAAGTTAATTATTATTTAGTTATTATTTTTATTTAGTTTTTTTAATATTATTAATTAGTAATTAAATATTATTCAAAGACTAATTAAATAGTAACTATTAACTATTAAGAATTAATTAGTAACTAATTGGTTATTATTATGAAATAATTATTATTATTATGGGGATTTCATAATTTCCTTTAATTCCCAAGGTAATAATGATCCTTAATTCCCAAACTCTTCATAAATGGCCAAACTTTTGGTTTCTCCAACCTTCGGAATCCATGAAATTAGATTAGATATTGTAGGGATTAATCTCAATCGTTGGATCAAATCTTATGTACTATATATATGGAGATATGTTGATGAAATGGATAACTTTTTGGGATCTACATTATGTTCCATGTACTTCTTGTTTTTCTCTTATATATTATATTTCCATTGATATGAGATGGAGTCTCACTCAGTTCTTCCCCATGGCGATTTGGTGGCATCGCAGCTTTGAATCTCTGATCTCAGCTCCATCTCCATCTTTCATTCATGGAGGTTGATATTTCTCACAAGGATTCAATTTTGGATGTATCCTTTTGGATACCTGGGAGGGAATGAAAATAATCTAATAAGGGTGTAACCTTTGTGGAGGCTTTATGGAAGGGGGTTGATAATCTCAGAGACTCTCCAAATCAGGTCTCACACTGGTCATAGGTATCTAGGAAGGAGTATGGGAAATTTATAATCTCTATAAATTATGATATTCTGAAGGTGATGCTTTATCTATGAAATTTTTTTCTAATTGGTTGTCTAATTTTGGAAAAGGGTGATAGACTGATGAATATTAAGGATATGAAATTATAGCTTGTTTTGATCTGGGGTTTCAACAATTGGATAATCATTCCAATTGGATAGGGGTATTTCCACCTTTTTTCCAATATGAATCACATCGCTCTTCTACCTAGGATTATAGTTTCTATAATCTTAACCCAAGTCTCTCTAGGATCTCGACATGGGATATCAATTTCAATCCTCATAATTAGAAGCATACCAACACTTAGATTTGAGTTTTAACCCATGGTCGAAGTTGGATATTCTAGAATCTACAAATTTTAAACAATTTTACTTCTTATATAAGGGATCCTCTGAAAATAGATGAGAATACCATTGAAGGAAAATTTAGATATTATGTAGGGGTGATGGTCGGTGATAATTTATATAAACCTCTCCCAAATAATGCCACTCTCCTAGTTTATAGATCTAAATTTAAAGTGGAATTTTAGTATGATTTCATCCCACCTTTTTGTGATTTTTGTAATCTTGTTGGGAATTCGGTTTTAGGGTGAAGGTGGGTGTATAATCACTAGGTGAAGAAGACTGGTTCTCCTAATCAGAAAGAGATTGGGACTATTTTGAAGAAGGTTGTGAATAAGGTGATAATAGTAGGTTCGTCAAGGGGGATTTCCCCCCAAGGTGAAGGACTTGGTGCCAGGTCCCTCAAAGTATTCATAGAAGGCTATGGGGGAGCATATAGGGAACCTTGAACCAATATTTCCAAAGGAAAATAAGGACATTACTATTAAGTAAGAACAAGTTACTATCATATTTGTTAAAGGAAATGAGGTGTAGGATGTGAATATCTCATGTTCCGAGCCTACTAGAACTGGGTCTAGAAAAGTCTCATCTATACAAAATTGGTCTAATGGTAAGGTTATTTTTCTGAAATAGGTTCATAATTATACTTCTGATCATATAATTTCTACATACTCCCACAGTTCTGAAGGGTCATGGTAAACTTAGGTGGTTGATACTTTAAACACCCATCATACTGGAGTTATCTCTGATTATAAGGAGTCTAAAAAAGAGCATGATATGCAAGTTTAGATTGTTATACATTTGAGGCAAGAGGAAAACCCGACTAATTATTTTTATTGAAAATGAAAGAAAAATATAGATATTTATTCTTGTATTAAAGCTAAATCTACTAAGGGCACTATCATAATCATGGGGTCCTCGGATGGAGCTCAAAAATCTTCTATAGTTGATACCTTTAATTCCTATTAATTTATTATGAATAAATGTAATGTTGTGATAACCTTCTATCTTGAGAGGGATTCTAGTTTACTAGATATTGAATCTTCTATTATTTTCTAAAAAATTTAGACCACTGTAAGTGTTAGGGAAAAGTTATCGTTTGATCCTTTATGTAAACAGGCCATGTACCAATCAGCTGCTTCTATTTTATAGGTCTATGAAAGTCATATTGAGAAGGTTAGTGGCTCAATACATGGATAGTAAGCTTACCCTTATCAAATATTACCATATCCATTACATTTTTATGACTTAATTAAATCTATATATGAGAAATTTTTCAAGGTCATGGTTAAAGATTTTGATAATTCAAATAATATTAACTTGGACAAGAAAATCCTTCTGAAGGACATTGAGAGTGAAAGGTCAACTCAAGGCCTTAGTAAGGATATAGAGTAATGGTCTGATTTACAAGATGAGGTTTTCTTTGAAAACCTAGAACATTAATCTCTCATTATTCATATCTATTTTGAATTCTTTTAGTTTCTATCAATCAACATTGAAGATAAAATCTATCTCAATCATGTTCTAGACATTTGAGGCCTTTCATGGAAGAATGAACCATGGATATTGAGTTCTAAAGTTGGAATGGTCATATCATCCTCAGATGAGGAACAAGAGCCATGGAAAATGGTAAATACATGGAGTCATGGTTGTCATCTACACAGCATAGGTAGTCATCAAGTCCGTGGAGGATTGTTATCACTCTAATTTTTTTTGTTTTAGTTATAATGAATTTTGAGGAAATATTTGGTCTTGTCTAACCCCATCCTTCATTTCCAATACTAATTTTATATTTAATAATTGGGATAATCCCTATAATCCTTCCCTGACCTATTATTATATTCCCATTTTTCATCACCATCATCATATGAATATTTAATGCATGTTTCATGAATGATATGCACTTCCTATGATCAGTCATTTATTCCCTACTTTGAAATTCTTTGTGGTTTCAATAAATGTTCGATAAATTTCACAACACACTATCATCATGATCATTTTCTCCAAATTTCACATTATGATGATTTTATCATCTATGTAAGGCAATTATTACATTAAAAAGGTTTGTATCTTGTTTTTACATACATCCTTCATTTGTAATGCTTCATCACGTGCACATTGACTCCACTTATTATAAGGGATATATCAATAGGGAGTCTTATTTTCTATATCATATTTATTTCCCCATCTTGATAAAATTAAAAAATATATGAATGTTTTTTAATCTCTTGTTACGGAAAATATAATGATCTCTTGAAGATCTATAATAACCCATGGTTGAAATTTTTTAATCTATTCTTTGAGAATAATGTGTTTGATTAATAACTGACATGGTCATTATCGATACGAACATCATTCATCAAATTAAAAAAATGATTCCACCATAACTTTTCAAATGTTGAACGTCATGTACTTTTTATACATTGATCTTAAGTTTTATAATTAGTGATAAACATTACATACCCATTGTATGTTGAACCTAAGTTTTCACATCATTCCATTAACCATGAAATTTTATATCTCTTATTCCTTTTTTTCTACCTAAAGGTGTTCAGTTTGATTATGATATATAAAGGCTCATTATGGAGATGATATTTACTTTGAATATTTTTAAATATCATGTTCTTTTGTTTCATTTATCTTTAACTTTATTTCTTATGAAATGTTTGAGAGAAATTAAATGCTCATAAAGAGAAAGTGTAAATATATTTTATATATATCCATCCCCCAAAATGGATGAAATTAGTGAATTAAATATTCATGCTATTATCTTGAAGAAATTATAACACCTAAACAAATAATTTTATTTTTTCCCTAAAGTGAATGAGAATGTTCATTAAAAAATTATATTTTATTCCATAAAGTGAATGAAAATATATAATATTTTATCTTAAATTAAGTTTGGGTAAATATGATAGTTTTTTACAATCATTGTTCCTAATTTGTTTATAAAGGAAAATAAACAAATAATAAATAAATGACCACCATAAATGGTTTAATGAAAATACATATTTTAGAAGTGAAATAAATTTTATTAATATTTATAAAATAGTACATCCTTGATTAAATATATGAAAATAAGGTCCTCTTCCATTATGATGGAAGAATATATTCATTTTTTAATTATTTCTCCTACAGCAGCAATAGCAGGGGGAAAATTATTATTTATCATGCCTTTATATATTTTCAATATCATTTCATGTAATTCATTTGATTTTATCCCCATAAGTGGATGATATCATTATTGTAGTTCATAAATAAGATTATTTAATTAAATATTTTTTATTATATAGTATATTTTATGAGAATAATTTTACCTTCTAAAGTGGTTAAATAATTATCATAAATATAAATGTAATTTTATAAAATATTATCATTATTAATAAATAATTAATTAAATTTCATGGATCATGAAATAAAATTAATTAACGCATTCCTATATGTGAATTTAATTTTAATTACTCTATTTCATTCCTTGAAGAGAATGAAATTAATCATGAAAAAATTTATATGATTTGTGTTACTCATACTTTTGAATTTTATTATGAATATTTTAATGTTGATAAAATTTGATCTAATTATTTCTCCTTCATTTTTTTTAAAATATGTTAGGGTCAACGACCCCTTTTAATTAAGAAAATAAATCCCTCTTTTCAACTGGGTTGAGAGGTAACCCTTACAAGACCTGAAGGGCCGATGGCTTGAAGTTTTATTAAAAATTGGTGGCCCAAACATTATAAAAATTATTCAATGACTTATAATTTTTTATGGTGATGAGGTGTGTGTTGTGAATCTATATTTTTCTTCCACATTGGTTCTCATTAACACGTTCACCAACTTTAAAATACATAGGGGCTCTGCTCCCAAGTAAATGTATTGTAGAATAATATTTTGGCCAATAGTTCCAAAATATAAAATAATATTTTTGGTGATGGGTCTTACCTGTTATTATTATATTATTAATTAATCAACCACCATAAGTGGAAATTATAATGATGACAAACTGGATGGGAAAACACCCCTTTTATTAAAAGGAGGAAACACCCACTTTTTTCTTACAGGGTAGAGGGGAACCTATTACCTTGTATGTATGCTCTGACCCATTGGATAATGAATGGCATGAAGGGCCGTAGGACATAAGAGCCCTAAATTTTGGCTGGACCTATGCATGTTCACACAATATTCATCCACAATGCAATCCCATCTGTCTGCGCCACATAAAGTCCCAACACCTCCCTCATCGGCCAATGTAACCTCAACGTCATCCCTGATTCATGCCATCGAATGTCGGTGCCACCAATGACATTCTTTAAAATGAATATCATATAAATAAATTGAATAAAATAGATACATCATTATATAAAAATCATTTATAATTAATAAAAATTGATTCTTAATAATTTATTATGTGTAATTGAATCAATTATGGTAAACCATAAGTTTATAGATTCTACCACATTTAAAAACTATAAATGATCATTTAGGCCATCAAGAATCAATTATAATGAAAAATATTTATACAAATATACATGAGCATCAATGTTTTGATAAAATGATATACATCCACTAGGGGAAGAATGATGAATTTATTAAATGGATGTATGTCTACTAATTTATCACTTATAAGAGAATTATTCATTCTCATTATGTTGTTATGAATTTCCTCTTTATGATAATTTATAATTTTTTTCAGATAAATTTTTTATTTCCTCACTAGATATATAGGAAATATTTATATGAAGTAAAAAATTATGAAACTTAAATATGGGTGCACCCACCTACCATGTGAAACTATTTAAGTATTATATGACAGATTTATCGACTAAATGGTCACATGTGTTATTATTTATTGGAGAGTAGACATCACATGATATGCATGTTGATTAAAATAAATATTGAGTATCTCATATGATATATATAAATATGGTACAATATAACCATTTACAATATTCTCACAACAATTATATGAATATAAATTATTGGAAATCAATAGTTTGGTTATACACACTAAGAGTGTGGTTGAACTATTTATATAAAATCATTGTTCATTATGAGTAGAAAGTAATAAATATGTTTTCCCTTAATGAGAAAAATGAATAGATTAACAAAATTATATCCATTTAGATATTTTATTTGAAGTGACATTGGTACTAGATAAATAATGAGATCTCAGTCAATGTTTTTGATGATATATTTAAAAAAATTAATGCTTTCAAAACTCATTGATGAAAATTGATTTTAATAAATGTTGACATCATAATAGTTAGCCTAAAGTATTAAAAGAATATATTACATGTTCATATAAATTTTTGGATTTGTTATCCAAACTACCAAACTATTTAATATATATGAGTTTATTATAATAAATATTATTCCTTATAAATTTTGATATTTATATATGTTTGGATTATTTAAAATTAATTTTTTCATTATTTATTGATTAGAAAATATATATATGAATCCATGAAGAGTTTTAAATAGCTAAATTGTATTCATAGTCATAAAAGTTTCACCAAATTGATAAATTATTATATGGGGAGAACTGAATAAAATGTATTTAATTTATCCATATTAAGATAAGGAAGAATGTGAAATTTATTTTATTATCCCATGGTTTGCATGAATCATTGTATTCATCATATCATCAAGATGTTTAAAAAAATCAAAACTACTGATGAGTTTTATGAAAGAAATTAATTATTTGATCATTAAATTATATGTAATGTCCTTCTATTTTGAATTAATCATTCAAAAGATGAAATATTAAATTTTTGAATAATATTACATATTCATGAAATTTCACTTAACAATTAAATTTCTTCCAAGAGTGATGTATATCATACATTAGGATATAATAAATAATTTACTCATCCCAAAAGGATTAAATACAAATTTATATTTTTATTTATCCTTTAAGGATATATGTATAAATATGCATGTTTACCTGGAAAACAAAATAATGTCTTGTTATAATAAATTT
The DNA here is from genome assembly GCA_963277665.1 of Viscum album. NCBI lineage: Eukaryota > Viridiplantae > Streptophyta > Magnoliopsida > Santalales > Viscaceae > Viscum > Viscum album. The sequence goes on from OY728162.1 coordinate 1,066,223,331, forward strand.
GATGCAAGGTAAAGTTTTTTTCCAACACTTTTAGGTTTAAAGGGTATAAATTATTATTATCCTAAAATAAAAAAATAAATGTTTTAGTTATGAATTGATTGTGGATATTCAATGAGTTAAATGGTGTAGTAATTTCCATTATGATAGGGAGATGTAACTGTTGTACTCTTTTTCCCTTAGTCAAGTTTTTTCCATTGGGTTTTCTTGATAAGGTTTTTAATGATGCAACACTATGGGGACTTGATGTTGTTGTACTATTTTTCTCTAATCAAAGGTTTTTACCCCTAAGGGTTTTTCCTTGATGAGATTTTTAATAAGGAAATCATATGTCATTATAGATATCCAAGTTAATGTTATAAATTATTATGGATATCTATAATTAATGGAAACTATTTACCATCCTCGTGAGTTATAATTTTAAATGAGACCAATCATTATTACCCATGGTATTTCTCTGATGTATCAAATAAATAATTAAATAATAATAATAATTGATGTCTTAAAGACACAATTAAATGATCCTGGGGAGTTGGGAAAACTGCACACTTTTTCCCTTCATCGGGTTTTTCCAACCGGGTTTTCCTGTTAAGGTTATTAATGATGCATCTTAAAGTTCTCATGGAATTAAATTATTTTAACTTCACTTGTTTTTTCAATAGGGTTCATTTAAGTGAAGGATAAAATAATAATTTATGAAATTATGTCATCTAAGGGGTGTTATGAAATTATAATAATAATTATGTGGATTTCATAATGTATTTTAATTTCCAATGTAATAATGACCCCAAATTCCCAAACCCTTTATAAATGGCCAAAATTTTGATTTCTCCAACCTTTGGAATTATAGCCATTATATTAGATATTTTATGGATTGATCTCAATCATTTGATCAAATATTATGTACTCAATATATATGGAGATGTGTTAATGAAATGAATAACTTTTTGAGATATTTATTGTCTTCCATCTACTTTGTGTTTTTCTATTATATATTATATTTCCATTTGTAATCATTATCTTCATATAAATATTTTATGCTTGTTTCATCAATGATACGCATCACCTTTGTTCAATCATTTATTCCCAATTTTGAAATTCTTCACGGTTTCAATCGGCATTCGATCAATTTCAAAATAGTTATTTATTAATATTATTAATTATTAAAAAATATTTATTATTGATTAATATTATTGATTTTTAATTAATATTATTTAATTACTAATTAATTTTAAATTAATAATTATTGATATTTAATATAAAATAGTAATACTTAGTTATTATTTAGTTATTATTATTATTATTATTTATCAATAATTAATTTGTAATTATTAATTATAAGTAATTAATTATTAATTAATATTTATTATTAATTATTTTTTAATTAATAATAGTATATTATTATCCCTACATAGAAAAGGGGTGAATCTAAATCCCACATTGTCAATCTATAAGGATTTCAAGATCACCCACCTTTATAAAAGGGGCTCTAGGTGAGGGTTTTAGCTATATTTTTAGATTACTTTAATAGAATTAATGATTGATATAATATTAGTAAAATTATATTCAGAACATTGTTAAATATATATATAAAAATAAAACAAAATTAAAATTTTAAAACTGAAGGAATTAGGGAGTTCTCTGACTGTATGGCCTACTTTTAAAAAAATTAAATCCTAGTATTATTTTTATTTTATTTGAAAAAAAAACTAACAAAAAGTGTATATTATGCTTATATATACCTATCTCATCTCATTAGTGAATCTCTTTGACTTGGTTTCTTGTGATGTGCTTCATTTTTATTTTTTACTTCATTTCTAGCTTTACCCTTTTTATGTCCCTTGGATTTTGATTACCCATTTCTATGGGTGTGCTCATTGGATCTCAAACTCCTTGTGTCGAATTATATTTTGGAATTTGTGATTGTACGAATCCTAGTACTAATATGATGGATTTTTTTCAGCTACCTTGGAAGGTGGCTGGTGAACTAACTCCACACACCATGAACTTTTCCCATGGCTACTAAATGTGTTGGAACTATACCCTTGTAATCCATGTGTATAAGTAAAAATTGGTGAGGATTTTTGGAGAATTTGTTTCAAACATGGAATCCTCCCACCATTCTGAGAAAAATATTCCAGGTAGAGCCTTACATGTTCATCCATATGAGTTGGAGAGATATTATATTCTATGAGAGAGCCTTGGGAGATCATTGTATAGAGTGAGGGGTGTAGTGATAGGGTTTTTGTAAGATTTGTTCAAGTTGAAATAAAGATTATTTTCCTTCCCATTTTTCTTATTTTACACTATTTTTCTATGATAATTGAATCACAATAGGTGGTTTCAATTCCATATTTGGCGAACAGTAATGGTAAGATGATGTTTTCTGGTGAATAAAAGATTCAAGTATCTAGGATTCATGTTTTGAATCCATATTCTGAAAGTTTGTGTCAATGTGATTCCAAATAAAAAACATCCAAAATGAAGCTAAAATAAGCTCCCTAGGATTGGTAAAAGTTTAGGGTGCTAAATTACCCCCTTTCTAGATAATATAAAAACATGTAAGTGCTGGAAACATTTCTAGAAAGCTTCTGGTAGCTACTTTTACATGCCACTTCAGCACCACATCATCGCCACATCATTTCAATTTCATCAGTAAATCTCTGTTTTTGACTCTGATTTGAACATATCTTGATCAATTAGTATCTATTTTTTATTATCCATAAGTTTATTACACCAATTTTTATTATTATGGATGTAATGGTGAGGTAAAAATTTTCAAATTATACACCAATATTTTAATAATTTAATTTCAATGGAGGGATCATCCATGGGATGGATGATCATGTTGAAATCATTAAATTACTATATTTAAAAGTATTAAATAGAATATATCCTTAATTATAAGGATCTATCTAACCCCATTCAGAACAAGGAAGTCAAACCTGATGTCACCAAGGAAGCAGAGTAGAATAAGCTGAATAGAAAATGATCGGTCAAATCGTCAAATGGATTGATCACAACAACTACCAACATGTTTCTTAAGATACTGGTGTTTATGAACTATGGAAAAAAAATTATAATTATTACTATATTGTTAAAATACCTCTCAAAACATGATTCACTTGTTAAATCATTTGATTAATCATTGAATATAGAGTGGGAGCCCTATAGCCAAACACACTAGCAAGTTCCAAAGCCTAATAAATCAATCTGTGGTTATAAGTAAAACTATTACTACTGAAGATAAGGAAAAACAACTATTGTACATACTTCCCTATATTTGAGATGCATTGGTGGTATACATCATTAATTTGGAACCTGAAGGTAAAATTACCATGGAAATGGTAAATGAAGCACTTTTCAATGATGAGACTCAAAGGTAGGATACAATATAATCCTTCCTTCATTAGTGTTTTACAGTCATGAAGAGAAAGATAGAAATTCATAACTTACTCATTAGCCTTTTATTCTCCTCATCTTTAAGAAAATCAAACTGGTTATTAAGATCAACCCTTTCATTAAGATCTTTAGTAACCATAGGAGCCAGTTTGAATATTCCCCACATCAACTCATCCACATCAGGATAACAGATTACCCCTAAATTAGTAGCCACTAAATCCTTACTTTCAATTTATATTATCTCTCTAAGAACCTTCTGTTTTACTTCTATGTTGTCACCCTGAGTAGCATTAGAAAAGTAAATTGAACTAGATAAAAATTTACACTCAAAAAAACCTTGAACAAAAGTCCAAATGAGGCCTGAAGAGCTAACCAAAGTTTGAGCCTAAGAAACCATGCTATACTCTCCCCTAAAATCAGTCTGAGAGTTTATATTTTCATTTTCATTTTGTTTCATCTTCTTCTTTAATCTATCATGTCTTCTTCTTCCTTTTGTTTCCTCTTCTTCTTCGATCCAACCTATTTTCTATATTAATATTTATCACCCTCGAGAGAAAGAGTAGCCTCCCTTTCTTGAGAATTTAATTCAACTATCACACGATATGAATTACATTCTTATGTTTCAAATAATTCCTTTCCCATATTATTGATCCTTCCTTCAGTATCTTTCTTCGATAATTTCCAAAAAAATCTGAGACAAGGTATCGGGTAGTGGATACAGACATCTTCACCTATCACTGCAAGAGATTCATGTCGGCCCTCTACCTAGTCACTCCTCTAATAAGGATTTTTACTCATATTAACTTCCTTTAAATCCTTATTCTTCTCCTATTCTCATTCAACACCCAGAAACTCCCTTTCTTTTATCCTTGCTGCTCTATCTACCTTCATGAAAGCAACTGGGTTAAATTTAGCCATTATGCGAGCATCAATATTCCATTTTTTCATCATAACCATTCCTCTTTTGTGTAATTGGAAGAAATAGTTTGAAGTTTATGAGTTTTAACACTAGAAGAAACATCCACATATCTGGACCCTACTTCATAAAAGGAATAACACCCTTCTCTGTAACCTCATTGACATTAAAAACAGGTTTGGGATCCTTCAAGTGATAGAGATTCTAATGATTCCCCTGACTATAGAAAATACTATAGTATCCTACATGAGGATCATAAAAAACCAGTTGTTGAAGATATCATTCACCTATAATTTCGACCCAAATGAAATCTGAAAAATACATCAAAAGATCAATCTCTGAACAGATTCATGCAACCACATGATGCTTCAAGGTTTGCGAGCAATCGTACAATAAAAGGAAATGACTGATTAAATTCCCTAATAATTTCATAACATGTGTATTTTAGAATGGAAGTGGAAGGCCTAGAAATCTTATCCAAATCACCTAGATAGAAGGGTACTTGTTCATATGAAAGTCATATGTCCATATGAACAGAAGAAAACTAAATGACTTAAAGAGTCAAGAAAATCGAGACCAAGCCTTTGAGAAACCATCATTATCAGCTAAGTGAATAACTATATGTCACAATTCAAAATACCTGTAACCATTAGAATATGTAATCCCCATTCTCCATTAATATGCTTCTCAAATTCATGCATAGGAGGATGAAGGCAATTAAAGCGAGCTTCCAGTGAATAGATGAACAAAATTGAATCAGCATTAAACTCTCAAGGAGAGATATCGACCACTAGTCTTCCATCAAGAATATTATCAATTTCTAGGCATTCTAGAGAAAGAGTCACATAAAGAGGATTTGCCTCCCCCAACACCGAGGGAGGGGCTACACCCATCTCCATAAGGATTCAAGATACAACCATATGTTAACTCTTATTCTGTGGAAGTGAGGGAGACAACAATAAGGTGGTAAATGGGTAATAAGTAATGGTTAAAGAAATATAAGAGGAAGGTCCATAGATGGAAGCATTCCAACATATAAATACTACAATTGTGTCATGGAGTGACACATGAAGAAGAACAATCAAAATTTACTAAAAGAGAAGGGCCAAGGTAGTAACCAACAAAGAAGAAATGGTGACACACACATGAAATTCATTGGAGAAGTTACCCTTTTCTCTAAAGATGAATAAAAGACTTTCATTCACACATCAGGATAAGATAATGAATGGTTGGATGATATTATAGTATCATACCATTTTGCTCTGCATCATCTATATTTATTTACTTTTCAAGCTGGTGACATTGGTGCAGTCAAGGTGTGGAATTCCAGTTCAATATAGATTATTGGAATTGTTGATATCTAAGTCAAGAAGAATATTGGATATAAAATCACCCTAATGGATGTTCAGGATATTCCAAGCCTTCACCTCAAACTGTTATCAAGGATATCTTGGATTGATAAGGCCATTACAACAACTCCAACAATGGAGTATGGAAGATAACACAATGAACTGATATCAACACCCATGGACACATATGCAGTACATTATAAAAAACTCATTTGAATATATGTGTATAAAATCTCAAAATGGTGGAAGGAGATACATCATCTAATCTATAGAATAAGAGATTCATCTACATGAGTTAAATAGGTTTAACTACACTTAAGAATAATAATTATATCAGTGTTAACAAGGATTAATTACTCAATCCTTCAAAATAATTTTTGTATGGGAATTGGAACAGAGTCTCTTTCAATACTAATTTATCAAGGAGATCATAGTTATTAGATCAAATGTACTGATGTATTTGATCCCATGGATATGGATTCACTAAGAGGTAACAAATATTTATTATCATTTATTGATGATGAAACTCAAAATGTGTGGGCGTTCTTATTTTTTAAAAAGGACCAAATGATGGACTACCTCAAGATATTATATGCCATGGTGGAGCCTAAAACTGGAAAGAAGCTGAAGTGTATTTGTTTAGACAATGAATGAGAGTACAAATATAATGAATTTGGTTCCTATTTCATGAATCAAGGAATATGATATGAGATTATAGTCCCACACACCCCAAAACATAATGGAGTTTTGGAAATGATGAGCAGAACCATCATACATAAGGTCGGGAGCATAATGAGTTTTGTTAAGTTGCCTTATCCATTATTGGAAGAATTTTTTTGGGTTTCATGATACCTTATCAATATATCTCCATTGGTACCATTTAATTTTGAGATTCCATGTAAGAGATGGTATGGTAAACATCCCTATTACTCTCATTTATTATTATTTGGATGTTTGTAATTTTGACATGTATCCAAAGAGATGAGGAAGAATCTTGATGAGATATCTACTCCATGCATCTTCATCAGCTACGAAGATTAAAAGTTTTAATACATGATTTATGACCTAAAGGAGAATAATATGATCATAAGTAGAGATTTTTTGTTCCATGAGAACCAGAAAATCAAGGACATTCAAAGTCCTGGAATGTTTTAAAGAAAGTGTTGTGGAAACAATTCCATATCCAACACCTATACCAACATCACCTTCCACTGAAGAGGAGGAGGTGTTAGAAATATCATCATCAGTATATCAAGAGGTATTCTAATAGGATATTGATTAGGAGGAAACTCAATACTATACACAATAGTTTTTAGAACAATTATAAGATCTAGGTGATATTTTTCCTCTTGAACCTAATATTTCACAACTTTAAAGATCTTCATGAGGAAATATTTCATCAATAAAATATCAGGAATTAGAGTACCTATTACTGACCGGTGAGTGAATATACAAGGATTTAAAAAATAATATTTACATTTTTTTCATTGGATATGTGAGATGATGGATAAACATCTTTTGTGACTTATAAAGATCCATATAATTGAGAAACCAACCAATATAATGACAAAGTTAGTTGTTGGGGAGAAGTTGGACCTTTGTAGATGATCTAGTGGATTGAAGTTAGAGGGGTATAATTGATGGAGTTTTTCATATACCTTAGTATGTGGATCATACACCAACTCCACCCACCATGGACTTCACTCATGGTAGCTTCATGTGTTGGAACTGTAGCTTTGGTAGCCATGGGTGTAGGTGGGGATTGGTGAGGGTTGGTAGAGGAGTTGTGTCAAACATGGAATCCTCCAACCATACCTATAAAAAGAGGCTAGATATATCCTTCTATATTCATCCATATGATCCATAGATATATTCTATTCTATGAAATATCCTTTAGATCTCATTGTATAGAGAGAGGGGTGTGGAGAGGGAATTCTTTCATCTTTGTTCAAGTTAAAATAAATCCCACTTTTCTTCCCATTTTTCTTCCTCCATTTTATTTTTATGTGATTAGTGAGTCATAATTAGAGTGGATTTTTCTATTAAATATCAACTTATATATAGTCATTGATGAAATATATTTCTCATTATGGATGAATATTCAGTTCAGAGTGGTGTTTTTATACTTTATGCATCCCAAAAGTGTCTAGTTTATCAGTAGTATTTTCTACCATCAATGCATTGATGAAGGTTGAGTTGATTCTTAGGTGATAATGTTTGATACTAGACTTATATATTGTTTTAATTATCTATTTTTTCATTAAATAATGATTTTACTTTATGGTGGATTCCTAGTTATTTGGATTTGGTTACCTTCACAGTGGTAATAGGATCCTTCAGTAATGGTGGGTGCATCCCTTATGTATATATTTAATTTGGTTTCTTCTTTTATCCTTACTCGTGATTTTTTTTTAGATTTTGATTGTGGAACTGGTAGTGGTTTATCTTTTCCCATATCACCACTTTTTTTGATGATGGTATTAATGGTGTGGATGTCATCAAGCAGTGCTCTGTGTCAATGAAGGTGAGTTCCAGTATTCTTTATATTGTGGTTTTTTTCTGGTTAATCTTCTATGATTTAATAATGATATTTCTCATGGTTTTTTTAAATTTTAATGGTGAATTTAACTCTATTATTGATGGTGTTAACAATAATATAGGTGGAATGTGATGAGTTTTCTTTAGGATACATGAAACCTCAGGAACTATAGGCATGGGATTTGAAGGCCCCGGGGGTTTGGTCGGTGATTTGATCTAACTTTTATTTTGGAAATTTTAAGTTTGTAATTTTTGAAGTCTGGTGATGATGGAGGTTTATAGTGATGAGTTTTCTTTGGTTGATGTATAACCTCAGTCACAATAGTCACAGGATTCAATGGTCTGTGGGATTTGGTTGGTACTCTGATCTGACTTTTATTTTTAAAATTTTAAGTTTGAAATTTTTTTAATTTTGGTCATGCTCTGGCTGTGGGGGTTTCCATTCATACCTAAAAATAGTTTTATTAAAAAATAAAAAAAATATACTTGGATGGATTAGGTAGGAAATCTTTCCCAATATATTGTGCAAGTCATTTTAGAATCCATGGATATATAAATTTGATATCCAAAATTTTAATCATTATTATCTTCTCAATTTCATATTTTAATAGATTTTTATTTATGAACTTCTAGGAATTAAATTCAACATACTTTATCATTGTTATATATTTTATTCAACCTTGTGTTCACTCTCTATTTTTTCCATTACTAGGATTTATGTGATCACTCACCTTTTATCTTTACCATTAACCCCAATATTGATGAATTATTATGATAAAAAAGTATATTAATTTTTTTATGATTTATAGTCTTAAAGAGGTATAAAATGAATTAAAATAATAAATAGTGATGTTTTAATGATCTATAAGTTGGTGTAAATAATGTATATTTTTCATAAAATTTTTGGTATATTGTTTTATTTACTATTCTCTTAAAACTCTGAACTAAGATCATCAAAAATTAAATTTTGTAATACTTGTATTAAAATATGTAATGAATGAATTATTGTATTAGTGTTGTGATAGAATAATTTAACATAAAATGATTCTTTTATAAGTATATAAGACAAAAAAAATTCACTACCTAAAGTATCAGAGGAATAGACCTAAAAATAGGTTCGGGGAAAAAGTTCATTCTTTTCAAGTTACGAATCCCCTAAATTACATGATAGATTTTACTTTTTACGTTGATCATGAACTAAAATTTATATAATGTACTTTTTTATTTCAATTATAAAACTCTTTTATTTTTATTTGGAATACAGATATTGATACAATAATTTTTCATTAATTTTGATGCTAAAAAATACCCTCATTTTTTAATTAATAAAATTAATTTGAGTGGATTTTAGGTTTATCTTCATTTGAATAATTACTTTATTTTTCTTATAATTAAAAATATATTTAATTTGATCTTTATATTTGGGTGAAATATTTTTCTTCAAATTATTCTAGAATTTTTGAAGAAGTCTGGAATTAGTGTTTAGAAAGTATTTTTCTAACCTAATGTTGGAATCCAAACCTATGTTTGGAACCCCATGTTTGAGCTAAACATTAGGTTTAGTAACCTAACTTTCATGAAGGAACCAGACATTTAAGTGATTAACATTTGGTATATACCTGACATAAGCAACCTCATGTAGGTATAATACTTTGTGTTCAATGACTCCAAATTTAGTATCAACCATACATTGTGAACTATATTTAACGAATTCATCCTCACAAAGAGAAACCCATTGTTGGATTAGTCTTCTATGGGATTTTAATTTTGAATTATTCTAAGATTTTTTCTATGATTTCTCTAGAGTAAATATATTGATAAAGAGATTCAAATTTCATTTTATATGATCTTAAACAATATATTATTTCATTCTTATTTTTAAGGAAATTTATGATTTACTATGGCTATTTTAAATTCAAATTTCAAGAATTTTGTGCATTTTGAAATAATGGATTATATGGTTACTTTTCTAGATCTTATTTCTATAATTAAATCAATCTTCTTATTTATTCTCAAAAAAATTATCTGGATTAGGGTAAAATCGTTTTTTATAACTCTCTGATTCTTTAAAGTTTTTTAAACTGTATCTCTTTGAAATCACATAGGACTTTTATGAGAAGATTATTATTTTAATTGTTTCTATTACATCTATCTATTATTTTTATACTAAAATCTGTCAAATATTTTTAGGACACACTTTAGAGACATACATGTTAAATTAATTTCATATTGCATGATCATCCTACTGATAATAAGATTCAATTAGTTTGTGTTCATAATTTTTTTAATTATTCTCAGTAGTAAGTTTGAAGATTCTTTTTTAGGAAAGTATCTTGAATTTATTGATTTATTATTTTAAATATATCTCCATCTATTAATTACATCATTTTTAATTGAATTATTTCAAAAATAATTTCTCCAGCAAAATAAAATTTTTGTTGTTTCTAAAAACATGGGTGTGGGGTGTTTCAAGGACTTCCAGTTTTCCTTCTTTAAATACTTGTAACATATGTTATAAAAAGTTGAAGTTTAGTCTACTCAAATATTGAGATCCCTTATAAATGGATCTATTAGTGAAAATCACTAAGATCATGGGGAGAGTTTTAGTGGAGTGGACTAGGGGATCTTTATTCCCTAAACCACTACGAAAATTCATTTTGTCTGCTTATTTTATTTTCAAATTCATACTCTATTTAAATAAAGGATATAATTTTAACATCCTATATCAATGGGTGTTGTTTTTAAATTTATCAATTGGGTTTAAAAGGACACAATTAAATCCCCCCTCTTGTGTCTTCATCATCATTATGGGACAAAACTTTTTTCATATTAGGGCTCCATTGAATAATTATTTCAGCTCTAGAAAGCTTGAGTTAAAGATACAGATGAAGAATAATGTTTTTAGTAGAACTCAAATAAGGTATGCCTATGATTGGGGCTCCTTATTTCACTAGTCTATATTATGGATACTATAAATCTTACATGGTCGTATATTGGAGGAACCTTGGTTTGAAATTTTATATAAAGATTGTTAATCCATATGAAATTCCCAAGGATGAACTAGAAAAATGGGATTCTACCAAAGAAGGTTAATATGATCTAAGTTCAAGAGATATGAATTTTATTATTTTTGAACTTGATCCATATGAGCTCAATCGTGTTTCTTAATGTGCCACAACTTTTGAAATGTGGCAGAAAATAACTGTTTCCTATGAGGGAACTTAAAATGTTAGGTAATTTAGGTATAATAATATGAAATTTAAGTTTGATACTTTTAGAATGTATTAATGTTAAAGTATTACATATATGAATGGAATGATGATATAAATTTTCAATGGTTTTTTTAGTCTCAAAACACCTATACCTAAATCAGATCAAGCTTTAAAAGTGATTGGATTTTTACCGGGTATATGGAATGTTATTTTAGCTGTAATTAGATAGTAAAATCTTGTCAAAGATTTAAAAATGAAGGAATTGATTGAAACTATCATTATGTATTAATTTGAGATACAAACTGAGGATCAGGATCATATAATTATCAATAAATAAAATAAATCTCTCAAAGTTTTATTCACAAAGGTGAAAAGAAGACAAAGGAGTATATTGTGTCCTTAAATGATTCAAGTTTCTCAAATTCGAGGGAGGATATTACTCAGTTGGAAAGAAGATTAAACAAGTTATAAAAAAAGAATAAAGGTTCTAAGAAACTATTTAAATACTGTAAGAATAGTATTTGCGGTCTAAAATAAGTTAGATATTATGAATGTAAGTATTTGGGGCATATCAAACCTAATTGACCGTAGTTAAAGGAAAGAATAAAAATAGAGAAAAAGTGAAATAAGCTACAGATAAAATATAATTATGAAACAAAATGGAAGAAATGTCTCAAGGATACCTATAGTATATCTAAAGTTTCCATTAGTTATTCAAGTTTTGAATCTAAGCATGATCAGTCAAATCAGAAAGTGAATAGCTCTTAAAGCTCAAGAAGATGAGGTATAATCTTACTATTCTTTTGTTTTGGATTTTGATTATGAAATTTTCTTAAATAATAAATTAATTGAATATTTCTCCATTACAGAAGAAATATATGAAATCCTGAATAAAAATCATAAATATCTAAAAAAATATTCATGATTTCATTATAAGTGAAAAATATACTATGCTATAATAACACTTTGAATTGAAATAAAAATTAAACAAATATTCTTCATAATACATTGATAATGATAGTATAATTAAAGTGTTTCTTACTAAAGTATAACTTTTAAAAAGTTTTACTAGTTTTCTTACCAAAGGAGAATAAAGTTAAAATAAAATTCTTGGAAAAAATGTGAGAAAGAAATAAAGATATAGAATAGTAAGTAATGTTGATAAACCTAATCTAATAAAAAAAATACTTTTTTACAAGTTCGAAAAAACATAGCATGTATAAAGTTAATTTTTTATTATGGAATTAATGGTCACCATGATAATAAACTTATTCTTAAAAAATACTCAAATTAGTAGTGTTAAGAAGGATTATATTTATAAAGACTTATATAAAGTTAATTCAGGAGTTTATGGTAAAATTAGATAGATAAGGTTGCCTAGATCCTTTCTTTCAGACACTATAAGACACAAAAGAATTTGGGTACTAAAAAATTTCTTATTTGATGTTGTTTTGGGTGAAAAGATATTGGAACAAGAATTTTATATGTTATATGGATAGTTGTTGTTCAAGACACATGAGTGGAGACTTTTCAAAACTGCATGCACTATTTATAGTTGATGGAGTTTTGGTTACATTTAGAGATAATACAAAAGGGAATATCACTAGATTTAGGTCAGTTAGAGATACAAAATCTATCTTTATCAATAAGGTTCTATATGTTAAGGTGTTAAAGTGTAATCTAATAAGTATTTCTCAACTCTATGATGATGGTTTTACTATTGATTTCTCTAATGATGTATTCTCTATTTTTAAGAATAAATTGCTTAAGTTTAAGAACCTAGAGAAAACAAATATACTTTGGACCTTAATTCCTTGTGTGAATAAAATTTGAACAATTTAAATGTTAATGTAAATTAATCCTGGATATGAAATATAAGGCTTTCTCTATAATGGCTCAGATACTGATACCACTTTCCTTTGTGAGTTTTGGGTGTTGTAGGTGTTGATAGGAGATTTTGGGGATTAAATAGGGGTGTTCATAGCTTTTTTGTATTTTGGAGACTTGGGTTACATCATAAGGGTGGTTTCTACGGTGTAGAGAGACTGACTATGGTGTAAGGGTCTCTAGGGAAGAGATCTGAGGCCACTTCTATTTTTGTCATGGTTTTTCCATAGAGTAGGGTTTTGGCGTAGGCCAAAGGGGTTCTAAAACTAGGAGTTCTTAGTTTTTATTTAGGGGTTTTAGGTTGGTTCCACCAGATTCAGGGTATTTATGTCATGAGAATTAGGTTGTGGTGAAACCTCCATTTTGGTGATGGAACTCTACGGTGTATTGGTCTACTATGATCCATGGTCCTCTTATTATTTTATAGGATCTATATAGTGGATTGTGTCATGTTCTATATATATGGTTTTTATTGGGCAGGTTACAACATGGTCCCTTCCATTGCACCATATTCCCTTTCTTGTTAGCCAGTTATGGGGTGTGATGTATGGGGCTACGTTGTAGTGTTTTTTTTAATGCCTATAATACTTGAAACCCCTCCAAACTCACCATTTTACCCTTATATTTCTATCTCTCAAACCCTAGGAACAAAAGAGATCTTTTTTAATGCCTTTGAAGCACCTTTTAATAAAATCCAACCCCCTCCTTCTAGTGATCGATCTGTGGTGATCTGAGGTGATTTATTCCCTTTTCTTTTGGTTTCTTCTCTGTTCAATATCATTTCCTCCTATTCTTTTTCTCCATGTTGTGTCATTTGATCTGTATCATTCTAATGGAATTTCTTTTGTTTCTTTTCATCTCTTTCATGGAACATCATCATTAGTGGGATATAGATTCCTCATGGGAGATGTGATCATAGACCTTCTATTCTTATCAAAGAACACTAAATCCTTCAGGTAGGGTATTTGTTGCTTCCCCTTTTATATTATCTGAAATCATAAAGTTATCATACTTTAGCTTCATTGGGTGGTGATTTAATTAAACCTAATAAATAATATACTCGACAATAAATATAAATGGTTTATGGTTATTGATAACATGTTCCTTCACCATGATAAAAGTTTGCCTCTTGATTTTCTAGATAGTGCTCTATTTATGCTATGCTTTATTTAAAATTATTATTATGTTATGGTTATCATGTGTTAATTTGATGAAAATGGTAAAAGAATTTAAATCTAGTAATTTTTTAGTTGGCTAAATAATTAAATAGGCATTCTTGATGAATCCTTAGATTCTTCTAATTTCATGAAAATCAAATGAGGTTTTCAATGTTTAATTAAAAAAATTCTCCCATATATTAATAGGAATAGCTAATGAACTTGAAGTAGGAATAATTTTTGTTGATAATAATAAATAATCATATTAATGAAACTTATTATTCCCTAAAGTTTTTTAAAATTTTAAATATTCTTGGAATCATGGTTAAATAATTTAGTATATTTTTTGTAAATGATGTATTAGGTTACTCGTAGTTGTAACCAGAATAAATGAATCGGTTAATCCAAGATGGTAATTAAACTGGTTATTTGATAAAGATAAGTGTTTGGGGCTGAGAGAGACTTTTTTCTTGTAAAGGCTAGATGCCTTTTTAGGGCCTAATTTTTTCAGTTGACCTTTTTTGTCATTTTTTACCTTATTTATTTTATCCATACATGAATCTTGTTATGTGATGTGATATGATCCTAGGATAGATGTTGGTTAAAAAGATATTGGTAGAGAGACCCATATTTATGGTAGCAGTTAACACCTATGGTAGTGAGATGCATAGTGATATGCATGATGGTGCCGGGGATAGCATTTAGTTTAATGAAATGGGTGGAATATGGGATTTTCTATTTTGTGTTGAGAGTTGGTTTCTTTCTTATTAAAATCTACTTAAAGTCTATATGGAAAAGTTTCTTGTTTATCTATATTACTTTTCCCACTACTTGAGACAACTAGTTGTGGTTATTTATGTATCTATTTATGGTAGCTTAAGATGTTTCCTAGACTACCTGGAATTATGGAATGATAATAATGATTAATAAATGTCTTAACCCATGGGGTTAGTGATTGTTGGAATGCAGAATATTTTAATATTGGGAAATTGTGGACTTGATTAGATTATTCTTGGAGGGAATTCACTTTACTCTGGTGGTTAATAAAATGTAAATTGGAATAATGTTAATTAATGGATAATGAATTAATTAATTTAAGGTTCGATGTTAAAAATGAAAAAACTAAATTAATTAAGCTTCTTGAATGCTTGTGTGTTAATAGGATATCCAGACCTTAGTGGTGGAAACTGGGTGTCCTAGAGATGATGGTTTTGGTTGAGCCTAGGACTAGGTTGATTCCCATAGTGTGGTTGTGATCTATATTATAACATGTATGTTTCATGATTCCATATTCTACCCCACCCATGTTAATAGGAAAACGAACACACAATGGACTCTGGGAGGGTGTTTCCCCTAATAGCCATGTTGGCATGGGATAGATGGCTGACTACCCCCTCTATCCCTACTCTATTATCTTAGTAGTATCATGTACCAGTATGCATGGTGGTTATCTTTCCCATATATATTTTTAGAGGTATCTAATGGCTTGTGGTTATTTCACACACAAGTATTGTCATATATAGTATCCTAAGGATTATTATAGGGGGTGGCACATCATCCTTGACTGATTCCGCTATTGTAGGTTCTAGTAGGGGGGAAGACTCTTGGATGGTTCATATTTTGATGTTTGTTTATTTTTGGCATTTGGTTCCATGTAAGGTCTTGTACCCTTTGGGTTTCTTTTTGTTCTCATTTGGTTCTTGTAATGGGTTCCTTATTTTCCTAGTCTTCAAAATAAGCCTTTCTTTGTTCAATAAAAGGGGTCTTCCCCTCACTTTCTTTTAAAAAAATAGGTGTGATGTGTATGGGCTCTAATGGGTTAAGATATATTAATTAGCATATAGGTTTTTATGGCTTGTGGTACAATACCCATTGTATGATACATGACATACGGTTTGTGGTGGATCCTAGAAACTACTTAGTTATAATATGAAGTTATGGAATAGGATGATGAGATAATGTGATGCATGAGATTCATGTTATGATACTTTAGCCCAGGAGTTTTCAGGTTGACTTCTTTTGGAGAGAGATGGATCAAGACGCATGACATTGGGGAAGAGCAGTAAACCAGTGGGGAAGAGGTAGTGGGGTACCCTTGTTTTCATAATTATATTATATGATATCTTGTATGTGTTACTTAGTGAGAGATAACCACGGTGAGGCTGAGAACTTAGTATACTTATTTAGGTGATGTGATATTTTCTCCTATTTTTTACTAGGCTTTAGCATGATTTCTTTATCTTTTTAATGAGAGGCTTTGGTGAGGATCCTAATGAGTATACCTATTATACTCACCCTATGTATATATAAACTAGTTTTTAGTTTAGCATGAGTAGGTTTGAGATAGATCAAGATATTACCTATGGTTGTCTAAGAGATGTTTGGGCTTTATGGTCATTGTTGAGTTTATCTTTTGGGTACCTGCAATTACCTTTTCAGTTGTTTTCATTTGGTATGATATTTCAGGTGTGTACTTGGGATTTATTTGAATTTATATATTAAAAAATATGTGTTTGGTGTTCTTGTATTATCTCTCATTCTTTGTATTCTTTTAGAGGGTAAGCCTCTCATTTTTATGTATGATATTGATACAGACATTTCATGTATATACATTTTATGGTAAATGGTATTATTTCCATTATTCTAATTTTTTAACTTGATTTGTGATTTTTGGTAGAATACAACCAGTATTTGGAAAATGGAAAAAAGAGACAAATACAGTGACATGAAGAATCTTCACGTCGTGTCACTTCATGTCATAGTACGACAGCATAATTTTGATGCCAGAATAGAATTGGAAGATATTGAATTGATTTGGAGCAAAACTTTATGCTATCAAAATATATTAATTTACATTATAAGAGTAATTTACACCATAAGATGGGCTAAGGGAAAGCTTATATCAAAATTTAATTTGTTTCATGAAAAGGACTTGTAGATTAAACCTCATTTATTCCATAACATTATCCAGGTGGAAGAGGAATCCATGCAGACTTACACTGTAAAATCCACACTTATGGAATAAGTTCATTAGGAGGAAAAATTTTAAGATCTTTACGAAACATTTCATGATGTAAAAAACAGATTTGTGTCCTAAATTCATAGTAAACAATGGTTTTAAATCACTAGAAATGATGGATTCAATGTGATGGATTATATATATGAGCATGCAGTCCCACACAATCCATAATAAAGACCAAAACCAAGGATGACATCCAGAAGTTGGGATAACGCACCACCTCAGAGTCCTAATATTGCCACTATTCTTCTTCAAGTAACCATATATATATTCCTCCTCATGATTATCATGATTTGGTTATATCTTGGTGTCGAGTAACATAATTTTAAGGGGAATTTTTGTGTAGGTATTATTCTATTTTTCAATTCGCGTTTGGTTTGATGTAATCTTGCATTTCTTTTATAAATTTATTTCTATTGCATTTCTTGATGATTGTTTTGTGATTTAAGGAGTTTCATTTAATTTCATCAATTAATTTCCATAGATTTCATATAACCATTAATAAATCTAGTGTAGTTATGTTAAAATAAGGTTTTTGGTTTCCCTGTCCTATAATCGAGCCTAGTATTTGACCATTACAACAGTGTGATTATCGGATTAGTGAAGGGTACCCATAATAAGAATCCTTAAGACCCTATTCTAATAACAGATATAAATTAACATGTAATTAATCGAATCCCTAACACAAAAAATTTAAAATCATTGAACCTAGAATGTCTCACATCTTGATTCACAATCCAAATCTGTTTTCTTGTTTTCTTTATATCTCTTCAATCAATAAATCAATTTAATTTTAAATTCCTAAAACTAATCAATAGTATACTGACCGTACTTATGGGTTCGATACATAGACTTACTAGTTACTTCATATTTTTTATTATTTTCTCTAGGTTTTATTAATTATAAAATTTGTGTATCCATTTAGGAAATTAATAATTCTTGAGGGGCTATTAGATATACTCTCAATGCTTTTCTAGAACCCCTGTCCTGTTAGAGTTAATATTTGGTAAGTCACTATCATCCATATATCATTGTTGTCCTGGGAGGGGTACTATTTGGGGAGATGGGTTCATGATAGAGTGGTATCAAAGGTTTAGGTTGAGGGATAGGATGAAGTTTGGAGTTAGTCATAGGTGAGACTTCATGAGTTGGTAGGGAAACAGTGTCAGCTAATTTTAGTAAGAAATGTAAACAAGGGAGGCTAGCTGAGACATGGGTAATTAGGGACCCCTAGGATATGATACATGGACCTTTTATATATATTGATCTTACTAAGTGAAGTAATGTCAGTTTCTTGTTAGAGACTTAGGAAAGGATCATGAATCATTATTATTTGCGCCTAAGTTTGAAATGGTGAGACATTGGGACTAGGTTAAACTTGAATAAAAATATCAACTAATTAATATTATATATTCCATATTTCATGTTTAAGAGTCTCTACTATTTTTTTAAGTATGTATCCAAGCCAATGTCTCTATTAGGTTCATTCCAATGATGTTTAGCAGAATGTTCCAGCAGATCTTTGAAGAGTATAGTTTAACGATGATGACACTTAGTGGAGGAAACTTGGAGAGTTTTAGTTCCAAAATCTACATAAGTATGAATTTTACATTTCTAAATCTATGATAGAATACTGGTTATAGAAATTAGAGATAGTTTTTAGTTCAATCTATTCTTGGAAGGAGTAGATGGTTTCATTTTTCATGAAAATACTACATGGAGCAGTGAGGTAGTGGTGGATCTTGTAATGACCCGACCCACTATGGCCTACATATATGATGGAAATTCAAACCTTCACAACCCCAATCCTACCTCCAATAGACCAGGGCTTGGTGACAATCACCAATAAGGAATAATAGAAAATGGGAGGCCTTTTCCTAGTGTACCTTCACGCATTCACCCAACCATCTTCATGCAATAGTGCAGACGAATAATAAAAGATAGTAACATCTAGAGTAAAACATGCATGTAATAACCGCTAGGGGATAAATTATAGTATGATAGAATAAAACCAAACTGAAAATTGGAAAAATACACACCCAACCATAAATTAAGTCCCAAACTGACTGTAAATAGAATAAAGAAAGCTGAGAGATCCAAACTCTTGATCTCTAAGCCCGACCACCATACGTATTCCAAGAACATGAGTATCACTACACTACACCAATGTCATTGTCTAACTATTTGTCATGTATATAAGATATGACATGTGTGGGATAACCCATATAAGGGTGAGTATAAACATACTTAGTAATACACCTCAAAAACCAAATAGGGGGCAATAGAAAGATATAGTAAAGGTCAGCTCAACCCAACAAAGGCATTTCAATGAGAATCTAGGAAAACAACCATAAACACCCAGATATGATGAAAAAGAAGACCAAATGAAGATAAAAAGGATATATTCATATCTATATCCCAAATAATAATGATGATTCAACCTCCAACTCCAAGTTTTGACCTATGATGTCCCACATATCACATATCTATATAAGAAAAACTATGTGGAGGGCCTGCACCTCACCACTACTCTCCATCCAAGGGGGGACTATCCTCTAACCATGAATCATATATAGCCTCACCTCAATCTGAGTGAAGTAACTAAACTTTTCCACTCTAATCAGCATCCAAGGGGTTAATATCTCCAGACATTCATCTCGAGTGACCTTATAATAATTCGGGTGGAGGACTTACACTCTGTTGTGACAAGAGAGTTCAACTTAGTAGATGGATAGATTACCTATACCCCATTAATTTATAGAGGTGACACTTAATATATTGATAGAGAACCAAAACCCTATTGAATCAGGTGGGTTCCACTCAAAGTAGGGAAGACCTTCACCCTAACATGATATGGGTGGTTCTACTCGGTAAGTATTTATAGAGGACCCATGCTTAGTACATCATCAGGGTGCCACTAAAAGGGTAGAGGACCCATTCCCTAGTACCATAGGGGGTTATACTCAAAGGGTAGAGTACCCACACCCTATTACCATAGGGGGTCCCACTAATAGGGTATAGGACTCATACCCTAGTACCATATGGGGTTCCACTCGACCAGTGTAAGGTGTATAGGGGACCCGCCCCTAGTCCAGCAAAGCGGTTTCCAACCCCGACCTCTCTTCGATGATATTTCCTGATCATTGCTACTTGTTCAACATCTCTTAAATAAGAATTAGTCTATCAACACCTCACATCATATCTAAAAATACACTATCAAGGTTACCATAATGTACTACATGTAAAAATAATCATGCTAGGTTACTTATTGTTCTAAATCCGATTCGAGATATGTATGGTGGAAGTCCTTGAGAAAACTGTACAGTGTTTACCAGGGGTCACACGATGTGTGGCCTTAACTGGCCTTATAGATGTGTCCTCACCAGTATACATCTTGTATGGACATTTAGTATTACATGATGTGTAAGGGCAATGCACAGCATGTCTCAGCCACATGGGGTCTTCTTCTTTTCTCTTGTCCATTCCGGTAAAATTTAGTTGTTCCCATGTACCTAGTCGTGTACCTAGTAATACCCAGGTATTGGTCCATGCCTATGTACCCCTATTAATTCATGTGTACTACCAAAGTACACAGAGTGTCCTCCCATACAGGGTTCTAGACATGTGTAGCTGGCTCACATCCTGGATACCTAGGGAGAGTCACATGGCAAGTGGGAGCGGCAACACGATGTGTAATACTTATTTTCCCTAAAAACCAAGCTGGAATAGTTAGAGGTACTACATGGTATGTGTTATTAGGATACATGTTTTTTAGTAAAGTGTTTCATAAAAACCTAGTTAAGTATTCATGCATCATTTATGCACCATCATCATTGTCGGTTCGACCTCAAAATGCATTCGGGAGCATAAATCTAAGGTCTTACATGATAGATCCACCATTGGAGGCCAGATTCTGTCCACTTGAGCCCTCACATATATCCTCACAATGACACTAGGAAATTCCCATTTCTATTGCCACTCTAGACACTAGATCCATGAAGCATCACCCAAAAATCATCCTGATCCATTTGGAAATCACCATCTCAATCATTTTTTGCTCAACCCCCATGAATCTGGGGGTTCAATCATGCTCTAACCCACCATAGAAATTCCGAACCACAACCCCACTGGATAAAAATGAAGACCACGAAGAATGATGAGGATAAATGCATAAGAACGAAGTGAAAACTTCACAATAAAAGTGTTATTGGATAATGATTTCATAAGTGGTAAATCTTGGGGTGATAACATGGAATATTAAGGATAATTTGATTTAAAGAATTTAAATTATGGAATGGGCTCATTCTAGGGATCAAATAATCATAAATCAATAGAATATAAATAAATGCATGCCCAATATTTTAATAAAAATTTATGAAACCAAAAATGATGATTCCTACCACAATTTAGGGTCAATATTTCGTGAATAATGTGTTCTCTAGTGATGAAGAAGAATCATTGCATTCACTACCTCCCGATCCACCTTGATCCAATCACCGTCATTCTCCAATCTCAATTCTCTAATGAATGAAATCTAATAATCTTCTAAAAATAATATAAGGGTTAGAAGATAACCCTAGATAAATTATATAATGACATATTTAAATAGGGAAATTAGGTTAGGTCATTTAAAATAAAATAAATTTATTTATTTATTTTAATTAAATGCATAGCCAACAGCTTCCACAACTGGTTGTATGGCACTGACCAACCTTATGTTGTGCCTAGAGTAATCCCCATATTCTAAAAATAAATATGGTATCAGATTTCTAATCTGAGACTCCGTTTTGGATTTACTACACAATTTCATGAAAACTATACATGATCAATATTAATATAGTTAATATTTTTATAATATCAATACTGGTCACATCGAGCCATGGACTCTCACTTCATATCAATTCTTGTCTCTAAAAATATTCCAAGAAATAATCCAAAGTATTACATGGAAAACAAATAAATTCATTACACTCACCCCACCTTCAACTCTTTTCATACTAAAAAGAGAAAACCTACTCTCAAGGGGGAAAATAAGCACTCAACTGGATCTCCCACTCTAGTGATCTCTCTAAAACATTACCATGATTTCAGTAATAACACACCCAAGGGAACCACTTTCCCATGAAGGGTATTCTTTTTTTTAGTTCTCAAATGTCTCTAGGTACCTAAAAAAGGAAACTCCACACTCAACATCCATCTCATTATGGTTAACATCATGTAACAAGGTGTGCACATGTCTCCTTAGTTGCGACACATAAAAAAAACAAACACCCAAACCAACTGTGATAAAAGGGCCAAGTGGTATGCACCTCACTAACTCAATGAAGTAACTAAAAAAGGTCCTACGATCTTTAGAGATATCGTGTTATCCTGGTCAAATACCCATGATCCTTGATGAGGTGATATCTCTTGGAACATATGATCACCTCACTAAACTACAAAGGAAACCATCATCTTCATTCCACATAGTACTATTGAAGACTTTGAGTAGACCTCATCCACCCATAGCTGAACTACACCTTTTATAGCCATATCTAGATCTAAATCTAATCCCACAAAAATTTTCTCCCACTGGATCTGACCAGTACAGTGGTGGCCCACAAGGTCTCCCAAACCTGACCTTAAATGATGCTACACTAATAGAAGAGTGGAAAATACTGTGATACTAAAACTCCACTGATGGAAGATAATCTTCCCAGCTATGGAAAAAAACTATCATGAAATTATGAAGCGTGTTCTCGAGAACCTAAATATTCCACACAACCTGTCCATTTTCCTATGATAGAAAATTTAGGCTCATCTACAAATGAGTCTCAAAGCCTCTTGCATACTCTTAATCCTAAACTGAAGTGAGCATCATGGTCTAAAATAATCATTGAATAAATTCCATTAATTTTTACTACCTCCTACATGTATAGGCATCCCAAATCTCCACTACGCTCTACTTTCATGTGGATAGAAAGTGGTCCATCTTGGAAATTGAGTCCATGATCACTCAGTTAGTGTAATAACCTCTCTATAATCATGGAATACCCCATCACAAAAACTATAAAGATACCATACCTTATCCAATTCCATCCAGACACAATATCATCCACCTATAGAAAGGTGAGACCTCATGATATGAACTTAGCAACAAGATAAAACATCATTGGCCACCTGCCCAATGCCAAAGGATCGCGGTACAACTACACCTCTCCTGGGTGTACTACTAAGGGAAAGAAACATCCTCAGAATATCAAATCACAACATGACTAGTGTCACTGTCTATCTATGAACTAAGATGAATTGTTCCCAACCTTTATAAAATCTATTAGGATTGTGCCCAGTGGATATATGGTCCTGAAATATTTCACAGTCAGTATCTTTAAGTTGAGTCTCCATAACACGCTGTAAAGGAAGTGAGGTAACAACCATCTATTGGAGGTACCCTACACTATCCTCATCCTTAAAGGTCAACTGATATGAGGTAAACTTCTCTATAAATTATCTCAAAAACAGTGGATAGTGAAACTTCACTATAAGCATTTGTAGCCACATCCACATCCTTGGGTGTCTCTCAAACCCACATTACCTAAACCTTTTATGAGAAAACATTCACTCTCATGTATGATAATTCATATCATAATAATTAGACATCCCAAATACAAAACTCACTCACGAAAACTCCCCATAAATTTGGTACTCTGGGGCATGTCATAAACCATATTCTAGTTTATCTTGTGCTCCACCTATGATATTGATTACATAAGGATTTCAATGTATAAGACTAACATGAATTTATCCAATAAGGGTTATGGATTTGATTCATAAGTCTCATGAACTCTAATGGGGAATTCAACACATCAAGGGTATAACCAGGAACTCAAAACTAATATAGCAACTCTGAAAAGACACACTCAGTACATCCTCATCTCAATGTTGAAGCTAGTGATAACCAATCCTAAGGTCAAAAATTGAGAACCAATTTGACCCTAACCAATGGTAGAATAAGTTATCAATTCTTTGGTGGTGGATAATCCTCCATGACAGTCACTTGTCTCAGGTGATGTCAATCCACACCTAGCTTTA
The DNA here is from genome assembly GCA_963277665.1 of Viscum album. NCBI lineage: Eukaryota > Viridiplantae > Streptophyta > Magnoliopsida > Santalales > Viscaceae > Viscum > Viscum album. Next base: position 1,066,247,879 of record OY728162.1, read on the forward strand.
ATCTCTCATCCACATCCTAGATGAAAAACATTAGGCTAACCATGAAAACACACTAGGTATTACAAATCCCTACTTCTGGAGATCCTCTAACTTCACCTCTATTTTTGATGGATCTATAGGGTCCTATAATATTCTGGCATAGATATTGGGTCATCCCAGGGTGAAAGCATATGTAAAAAAAATCTTGATGGAGAGTTAAACCTAGAACATCCCCAAGAAGGACATCCTCATACTCCTCCACCATCATAGGAAGCTGAAAGGTTATAGAAACCACTATTCCAAGGTTCATACTATCCAAATGATAAGTAATTGATTATATCCTACACATGATCTCATCCTAGTCTTCCTAATATTCCTTCTCATCTGAGAAGGAAAATTACATACCACCACCTTGGGTACACTATAACCCTTACTAGTGACAGTAATCTGAGCATGAACAATAGATAAATATTCTACACCAAGGAAAACACTATAAGGCCTCACTACTTCTTATAAAAATATTCTATTCAAGGATCTCTCCTCTAAAATTGGGTCACACTACCGATAGGTTTTTATGGCCACTAATCCTCTCTTTCGGAGCTTCAAATAATAGGGGTCAAGAAAAATTCTCCATTGCTGTCACTAATCCTAAAACAAGGGATATGAAGGTTCCGGGCGCAGCGGAAGCACGTGGGTGGATGTTCCCACTTGGCTTTTTTTCATTAGGAATGATCAATCCGGGATCAATACGACGATAAACGCCAGTCTCCACGGATCGAATCACAGAAAAATACAAAGAAGATGGTTTGCCCCGGAACCATAAACAAGGATCGTTACAGGTTGATTATTATTAATTTAATTAATTACAAATAAATACCTTTTGGGTGTTCTTTATTCGTTGATGTTCTTGATCACATTGTCTATGTGATCCGTCGTTGCGTCACAGAATCCAAGTGTAGACTCCCTCTAGCGGTGATCCACATGTGTACCTCGTATCTCTGGACGTCGCCAAAGGATTCTCCAGGTGCTAGCGTGGAGAAGCCTTTGCTTGCATTTTCCGCCTTAGATCGTCTTGATCCGATGGAAGAGGATCTCTCTCAGTCTTGAGAGCGTTCTTGGAGGAAGAGGTTCTTTAAGCCTTGAAAGAATTCTCCAGAGATGTTGTGCACACCGATTCTTTTGTGTGTTGGAAAAGAGTTGGGGTTGTGAGGATATTTATAATCGGGTGTGTGGGGTTATAGAGTTATGACAATAAATAAACACGTTACGCGTTTTATTTATTTCATTGACTCTTATTTAAAACCCCATGTTGAATAAATAATTCCTTGACATACGACCACGCTGATTATAATAAATATCATTTAAAACAATATTATATCCTCAAAATCCCGACTGGAAAAACTACACTGCATGTAATAATAAATACACGGCGTGTACTTGTTTTTCATTAAAAACTACACGGCGTGTATATTAAATGTAAACGGCGTGTATATCTTGTCTTCATTTATTCATTTCCTTTCCAAAATAAAACTACACGGTGTGTACATTTAATAATACAAGGTGTGTACTTGTTTTATTTTATTTTTCCTCCATCATTTAAAACAACTTATGATTCCTTGAATAATTATTAAACCACATACGAGAATAATCTTTATTCAACTTGAGATACATGGATACACTTAGTGTGTGACCCTCTAGGCCTCTTTCTCAGTGGAATTATGCGGGCTTGCCTTAAAGTCCAAGATTACTGTCTAGCAATGGGTCAAGGCACCCAAGAGAAAGAATTCGACGCCGCATTGACGTATCACCTCATATGAATGCTTACTGTGTAATTTAATTCCTTTTTCTTGATATCTCATCAAGAAGGTTTCATGCCAGTGTCATAAACCTATATGCTTGATCTGTCGTTCTTTGACTACCTGAAATAAACTCTTCGTTCACACCATGGCCATGGAATTTAATGCGACAGTTCTATTTCAATCAAAGGGCCGAGATATCAACTTCCATAAATGGAAGGGACAAATCCTTCCTCGACTTATCTATTAGCAACATGTCACTCGTGATGCACCCAACGTACCCTACTTCCCGCCAACTGTCTGCGTGACGGTTTTCGTCAGTAAATCTAAGTGCACGAGTCATGACATGAGTTAATGGTAATATTCCAGTCTAAGGACCATTACACATGCTCGTAGATAGCAATTTCCAATGACACCAAGACATGCATAATTGCTATTGGCGGGTCTGTTCTCATAATCTCCCATCTTGGAGATTACCAAGTGCGAACTCCATGAGAGAGAGTATCGTCTTCTTATGAGTACTCGCACATGACAGTCTGTATACTATGTGTCCTATCATAGTATGTCATCCAACCGCAGAACTTTATTTAACAATATTGTTATAGCATTTCAAGGTTCTCATCACAGTGGGGATCTGCTATGACTTTATTAATGCAACAAATATTCCAGGACATTATTATATTATAGTCATGCAGAACAATGAATAATATATAATAAGTGAACATTCATGTAATCAAAGTACAAAATAGTTGGTTCTGGGGACACCAACCCTTAAAAACTCCCACTTGGACTAGATCCAACTGCCTTCGACTTTTAGTCCGCTAGACCTCACATGATGATCATGTTTCTGCTGAGTCAAGGCCTTAGTCAATGGGTCCGCCACGTTGTCTTTCGTGGAAATACTGCTCACTGCAACTTCACCTCTCTGAGAAAAATCCCTCAAGAGATGATACTTCCAAAGTATGTGTTTTGTCTGCTGATGTGACCTTGGCTCTTTTGAAAGTTCCACCGCTGCAGTATTATCACAATAGAGTGTGATAGGATCTTTACTGCTCAGTACTACATCCAGCTCTTGGATGAAGCTTCGCATCCATACTGCTTATTTAGCTACCTCAGAAGCTGCGGTATACTCGGACTCTGCTGTAGAATATGCCACCACACTTTGCTTTGAGCTCTTCCAACTCACTGCACCTTCATTAAAACTGAAGATGTATCCATTCTGCGACTTCATGTCATCTTGATCAGTTTGGAAACTAGCATCTACATGTCCTCTGATGACTAGTTCCTCATCTCCTCCATAAACCAAGAACATATCCTTAGTACGCCTCAGATACTTAAGGATATTCTTGACTTCCATCTAATGTCGGTCTCCTAGATCAGCTTGATATCTTCCTACCGCACTTAATGCGTAATAAACATCTAGCCTCGTACATAGCATAGCATACATGACTGACCCAATCACGGATGCGTAAGGGATCCTTGAAATTCTCTTTCTTTCCTCATGTGTCTGAGGACACATTTTCTTGGAAATATGAATTCCATGTGAAACTGGAAACAATCCCCTCTTGGATTGTTCCATACTGAATCTCTTCAGTATCTTGTCAATGTATGTACTTTGACTCAGGCCCAGCATTCTCTTGGATCTATCACAATGGATCTTGATCCCAAGAATATATGCCACCTCACCCAAGTCTTTCCTGGAGAAGCATTTATGCAAACATGCCTTAACTGACTGTAAGACAGGTACTTCGTTTCCAATTAATAATATGTCATCAACATATACTATTAGGAAAATGACTGCACTCCCACTAAACCTCTTGTAGACACAAGGCTCACATTCGTTCTTAACAAATCCAAATTCTGTTATAGCTTCATCAAAATTAATGTTCCATGATCTTGATGCTTGCTTTGATCCATAAATGGATTTCTGCAACTTGCATACCTTGTTGGCATCCTTTGGAGTCACAAACCCTTCAGGTTGTGTTATGTAGACATCTTCCTAGAGGTTCTCGTAAAGGAGAGCTATTTTGACATCCATTTTCCAAATTTCATAGTCATGGTAAGAAGCAATGGCCAATAGGATTCTGATGGATTTCAGCATCGCAACCGGTGAAAAGGTTTCATCATAGTCAATTCCTTGACGATGTCTAAAACCTTTTGCAACCAGTTATACCTTGTAGGTGCTGACTTTCCCCTCCATGTCCAGTTTATTCTTGAATACCCATTTATTACCAATAGGCTTTACATCAACTGGAGGATCTACCAAAATACAGACTTGGTTTTGGTACATGGAATCCATTTCAGAATTCATCGCTTCTTGCCACTTGGCAACGTCTGTGCCTTCAACTGCTTCCTTGTAGGTAAGAGGATCATCATTGTCAACCAATAATGAGTCACCATCCTTAGTGAAAAGAAAACAATATCATTCTGGTTCTCTCACCTCTCTCGTGCTCCTATACAGGTCTTGTGTCTCTGGAACAGATTTTTCTTCCACAGGGATTTGTGGAATCTGTTCTTGTACCAACTAATGTGTATCTTGAGCCTCGACTTCATCGAAGTCTATCTCACTCCCACTATCTCTTTTGGAGATGTGCTCCCTCTCAAGGAATATGGCGTGTCTTTCCACTGTAACCTTTTTGTCTGAGGGGTTGTATAGGTAATATCCCCTTGTTTCCTTGGGATATCCTATAAAGATACACTTTGTGCCACGGGGCCCGAGTTTGTTACCTGAAGAGGACTTAAAAAATGCTTCGCTACCCCACACATGTAAATTCGATAACATGGCTTTGCGTCCACTCCATAACTCGTATAGAATACCATTTATCGATTTAGTTGGTACTTGGTTTAGTATGTGCGCTGCTGTTTGTAATGCATATCCCCAAAAGGATAATGAAAGACTCGCATGACTCATCATTGATCTCACCATGTCCAACAGGGTGCGGTTCCTCTTTTCACTTACACCATTCCACTGCGGTGTGTAAGGAGGAGTGAGTTGAGATAGAATCCCAAACTCCCGTAAGAAATCAATGAAGTCCTGATTAAGATATTCTCCTCGTCTGTCTGAGAGGAGTTTCTTAATATTCTTACCAAGCTGGTTCTCAACTTCATTCTTGTATTCTTTGAACCGATCAAAAGAATCTGACTTATACCTCATTAAGTAGATATATCCATATCTACTAAAATAATCAGTAAAAGTTATGAAGTACGAGAACCCACCCCTTGCTTCAACTGGAAATGGTCCACACACATCTGTGTGAACTAATTATAGAAGCCCTTTAGCTCTTTCACCTTTCCCACTAAATGGGGATTTGGTAATTTTGCCTTGTAGACACGCATGACATACACCAAGTGGTTTTAGTTCGAAAGAATCTAAATACCCATCTTGATGTAATTTTGTCAAAAGTTTCTCATTGACATGACCTAGACGTTGATGCCAAAGTTGGGTGTGGTATGAGTCATGTGAATTAATTTTGTTATCGATTGCCATTACTTGGTTTGTGTAGTCTAACACATAAAGGTCATTATATAAATGTGCCCTACTAAAACAAATGCTATCTTTATAAAAGTAGAAACATTCATTTCCAAACTTGAATATGAATCCATCAGTATCTAATCTGGATACTGAAATAATGTTTTTAGTAACAGAAGGCACATAATAACAAACTTTCAAAACCAAGACCATCCCAGTAGGCAATGTGAGGTGGTAGTCTCTGACAGCTACAGCAGCGAGTCTAGCTCCGTTGGCTGCTCGTAGATCCACCTCACCTCGATCAATCTTTTTTAATCTACTTGGTTCCTGTATTTGGATACAGATTTGAGCACCACAAGCAGTATCTAGTACCCAATTAGTAGAAACAGATAGATTGCATTCGATAACAAATGCACCTGAAGCTTCCCCTTGCTTCCTTGGCTAGGTGCAGTTTTTCTTCCAGTGGCCCTTCTTGCCACATGCAAAACAAACAGCATCCTGTTCCTTTGCCTCCCCTTTGATCTTCCTTTTCTTGTAAGGCCTTGAAGAAGCTTTGGGTTTAAAGCTCTTCGCCTTCCCTTTCATTTTATTCACCATAAGGAAAGAAGGCTTTTCACGCTTCATGTCATTGTCAACTTGGCGAATAAGGATAATAAGATCAGATAGAGACTTATCAATGTTTTTCATGTTGAAATTAACAACAAAGTTCGAGAAACTCTGGGGGAGTGATGCAAGAATGAGATTGGTGCCCAGTTCTTCGGGGATTTTAAACCCTAGAACCTCTAAGCGCTCAATGTAGCCAATTAGCTTGACTACATGAGGCCCAGCTAGGGCACCCTCTCCAAGCTTGATCTGAAATAGAGCCTTAGATATCTCAAACCTTTCCTGTCTTGCTCTCTCCTGGTATAGACCACTGAGGTGCTCGAGCATGCTATAGGCATCCATGTCTTCATGAGACTTCATGACCTCACTAGACATTGATGATAGCATCAAACATTGAACGTCGAGAGCATCGTTCAAATGTTGATCATAGACCAGGAAATCTTCATCACTCGCCCCTGGGGCAGGAGAATCAGGAAGTGAGGACTCCAGAACGTAAAACTTTCGTTCATGGCATAGGATAACCCGAAGGCGCCTAAACCATTTTTGAAAGTTACTGCCGGTGAGGATATTGTCTTTATCCAGTATTGATCGTAGAGAAAATGTGGTTGATGAGTTTGCCATTTCGATTCTACAAATTAAAAGAGCAGATTTATCAGTACCTTTTGTGATTACATTTTATGATAAATAATAAATTAATTGATTCTCCCACTATTTTATCAGGTCCCAATGCCCCTCACCATTGAACTCAGAATGTCCAGTTGATTTGACATTCTAGTGGAAAGGATCCATATTTCCCTTCGCATAACCCCAACAAGGGTTGGTCAAGCTATTTGAAGGTATTTAGGTAGGCGGGTCTTTTCCAACTGTGAGCTTACAGTTCCTTGATCTGTTGAGTGGACTCCCCAATCCTGAAATCCTGACTTGGATTTCCTCAAATCTTGCCTCCAATATTACACCAAGTCTAGCAAGGGATACTTCTCTTGATGTAATATGGTTAAGTCAACCCAAAACCTTTCATAAGGGATTCCTTTATAAAAGTAAGTGTCTCAACAAGGGTTGGTCAAACACATAGTTTTATTGAGTCTTGCCCTTAATCAGGTAACGGAAGGCTTGGTCTAACTTAATATGGTATTGAGGGATTTTAGTCTTTATGCGTAGTTTTTCATTATCACATGCTTGTTAATATTAAGTGATGCTTGCTTAAGTTATTAACCATGTTCTGATAATGTTTACGCATAGTCCAGTTTTTATTTTATTCCATATTTGCATGCTTGTTCATTTTATTAATTATGTGATCGCGACAACACATACATAATAAATAAACCATGCAATCAGACAGAAATAAAATAAGATGGCATGATCATGAGCTTTTATTGTTTATCTTATCTAGCAGTTTTGATAAGCTAACCCTGGCCTAGGGAAAACACCTTGAACCTGTTGGTTCGTGTTTTGCAGCTCCCACCTGTCCACATTTGTATCTTCTTGCGTCGGTTTCGCCTCGGCTTCGGGATTTGAACCGTCTCCTCTGGCTTGGGAGATCCTCCATTACATGGGTTTACATTAAAGAAACCATGGGCACACAGGCCCTACATTTTATTGGAAGAAGTCTCGCCGGCCAGCAAATTTAAATTAAATAAATTTAAATGAAACCATACACATAAAAAGGGTCTTTGGTCTAGCTCATGATCATCCACAGCATGCAACGACATTTACGCATATTTAGAATTCAAATTCTTTTAATCGCTCTTTCATTTAAGATAAGTCACGCTCGAATTCAATTAATTATGATCTTATAATTAATCAATTCTTTATCTTAAATTCCTTTCTGGATTTCCTTGAGATTCTTCTCATCCATATTCCTTGTATGGGTCTTTGTACATTGAAGGACACCTGGTGAAATTCCATTTCTGGAAAGTACACGGCATGTAGTTTATAATTACACGGCGTGTATTTTTCTTTTCACCCTTTATCCAAAGTACACGCCGGGGCTTTGGCGTGTTTTCTGTACTTTGGAAATTTTGGAGTACAAGGCGTGTACTTCCTTGTTACGTGGTAACCGTCCTGGCGATCCCGTGTATGCAGTACACGGCTTATCTTTGTACACGGTTTCACCTGGGCTGGAATGGACTACACGGCGTTTTGCTCCAACATACATACTGTGTATTCCAGTTTCCATGCACTGTTCAATTCTAGTCAACACGGAGTGATTAAAACTTAGTCATAATAAATTCACATGGCGTGGTTTGGTGGAGCAGTGCCGGTTCGTTGAACCTAAGTACACGGCGTGTAGTTTTAATTACACGCCATGTAATCTCGTGTTGTACAGACAGAAAGAGCGACTACTTCGGATGAATTCCTCATTTTTATTTTAATCAAAATTAAAATTAAAAAGTCATTTCTGTTATATGAATCGAGAATTGAAGGAGGAATAATAGATCTCATTTATTCAGATTAATAGAACGATATATTTCGAATTGAATCAAATATAAATGCATAAATTATCAACTAAAATTAAATAACTATAATCAACGTTGTAACCTCACTCTGATACCATCTGAAGGTTTCGGGCGTAGCGGAAGCGCGTGGGTGGATGTGCCCACTTGGATTTTTGTCATTAGTAATGATCAATCCGGGATCAATACGATGATAAATGCCAGTCTCCACGGATCGAATCAAAGAAAAAGACAAAGAATATGGTTTGTCCCGGAACCACAAACAAGGATCGTTACAGGTTGATTATAATTAATTTAATGAATTATAAAGAAATACCTTTTGGGTGTTCTTTCTTCGTTGATGTTCTTGATCACGTTGTCGATGTGATCTGTCGTTGCGTCGCAGAAGCCAAGGGTAGACTCCCTCCAGCGGTGATCCACATGTGTACCTCGTATCTCTGGATGTCGCCAAAGGATTATCCAGGTGCTAGCGTGGAGAATCATTTGCTTGCGTTGTCCGCCTTAGATCATCTTGATCCGATGGAAGAGGATCTCTCTCGGTCTTGAGAGCGTTCTTGGAGGAAGAGGTTCTTTCGGCCTTGAAAGAATTCTCCAGAGATGTTGTGCACAACGATTCTCTTGTGTGTTGGAAAAGAGTTGGGGTTGTGAGGATATTTATAATCGGGTGTGTGGGGTTATAGAGTTATGACAATAAATAAATGTGTTACGCGTTTTATTTATTTCATTGACTCTTATTTAAAACCCCATGTCGAATAAATAATTCCTTGACATGCGACCATGCTGATTATAATAAATATCATTTAAAACAATATTATATCCTCGAAATCCCGACTGGAAAAACTACACGGTGTGTAATAATAAATACACGGTGTGTACTTTTTTTTCATTGAAAACTACACGGCGTGTACATTAAATGTACACAGCGTGTATATCTTGTTTTCATTTATTCATTTACTTTCCAAAATAAAACTACACGGCATGTACATTTAATAATACACGACGTGTACTTGTTTTATTTTATTTTTCCTCCATCATTTAAAACAACTTAGGCTTCCTTGAATAATTATTAAACCACGTACGGGAATAATCTTTATTCAACTTGAGATACTTGGATACACTTAGTGTGTGACCCTCTAGGCCTCTTTCTCATTGGCATTAGGCGGGCTTGCCTAAAGTCCAAGATTATTGTCTAGCAACGGGTCAAGGCACCCAAGAGAAAGAAGTTAATGCTGCATTGACGTATCACCTCATACGAATGATTACTGTGTAATTTAATCCCTTTTTCTCGATATATCATCAAGTGGGTTTCATGGCAGTGTCATAAACCTATATGCTTGATCCATCATTCTTTGACTAACTGAAATAAACTCATCGTTCACACCATGGCCATGGAATTTAATGTGACAGTTCTATTTCAATCAAAGGGCCGAGATATCAACTTCCATAAATGGAAGGGACAAATCCTTCCTCGACTTATCTATTAACAACATGTCACTCGTGACGCACCCAACGTACCCTACTTCTCGCCAACTGTCTGCATGACGGTTTTCATCAGTAAATCTAAGTGCGCGAGTCATGACATGAGTTAATGATAATATTCCGGTCTAAGGAACATTACACACACTCGTAGATAGCAATGTCTGATGACACCAAGACATGCATAATTGCTATTGGCGGGTCTGTTCTCATAATCTCCCATCTTGGAGATTACCAAGTGCAAACTCCATGAGAGAGAGTCTCATCTTCTTATGAGTACTCACACATGACGGTCCATATACTATGTGTCCTATCATAGTATGTCATCCAGCCGCAGAACTTTATTTAAGAATATTGTTATAGCATTTCAAGGTTCTCATCACAGTGGGGATCTGCTATGACCTTATTAATGCAACAAATATTCCAGGACACTATTATATTATATTCATGCAGAACAATGAACAATATATAATAAGTGAAAAATCATGTAATCAAATTACAAAACAGTTGGTTCTGAGGACACCAACCCTTACAGGATACACCTAGGGAAATTTGGCTCATAACTCTATGTTAAATCTAAAATTGGATCAGTGAAGAAACATGACATTCCTTAAACCATATTTGAGCTTATAGGAAAGAATAACTTTCTATTTGAGGTTAATCCTTTACCTTTATCACCTTTCCTCTTTAACTAGGCCCCCATTTGACTCATTATCATATAAAAATGACCTCAACCACACAAGTGGAATAAACTCATCCTCAACACATCAACACTATCTGCTTTGGGAGATATTGACTTGCCCGTTTATTTTTGGATCATGTCACAAGAACATGTATCAGTGGGGGAAGTTCCCCTCTTCCTTTTATGCTCAAATTAATGTCTAAAATCATCATCACATGGCTCTATGGATGCCCCATGTCACCATAGAGAAGTATTTCCACAAAAACCAGCATCAAGAGGGGTCCTATCCAAGTGGGACTCTCACACCACAGGCCCATGCCAATCTTATACCACCTGAGAAGGGGGTCTGGCTCACCAAAAAACTTGGGTGGTATATAACTCCAGAACATGTGATGCACAAGTGACATAGGTGTGTAATCTTCTTATACCATCAAAATCAACTATTACTCCATGAAGGGGACCGGTTGTAAGTGAAACCATACAATTTTTCTGGGTCCACACAAGCTATAAAACCCAAACCATCACCTTAAGACAATACACCACCTGAGTGTCTAGGTTTCCATGAAACAACAGTGTTCTTGGTTTTTGGAACTTGTGTAACATGATAAGCCTACAAGTACTATAATCATATCCTAATAAGGCCATAAACTACTCAACATACAGATGATCATCTTCCTAGACCACTATATAAGGGTCAATGTACTACTCAAAAGGTGGTAGCATTGATCAGTACCCACCTATAGGTAACACCTCATGAAAGGGTCCCTAAACTTTGGCCTCATTGGTCACCTAGTCATCATCACAACACTACCTCAAAATATTAGTTGGTTGTCATTTTGGAAGAATATTGAAAGTTATTAAGACATTTCATGGTCAAATAGAATATCTAGGGAGATGAATCCAAAAGAATAGTCAAAGGAATAAATCATATATGATTCATGTACCATTTTTTACCTATAACTGATTTATAGGTATGCTGAGTTGACAAGTAGATAATTAGAGTCTTGGTGTATGGATACATCAGTATACAAAACAACACTAGGTTCCCTAGCCTAATAGCTATACTTAAGACACTCTAACACCATTTCCCTAAGTTACCAACCAATCCTCACCATGGGTCCAACTCCAAATTTTCCCTAAGGAAGAAACGCCTCTGATACCACTTTGTAATGACCCAACCCACTAGGGTCTGCCTGGTCAGCGGAAGGTCGATCCATCACAACCCCAATCCCACCTCCAATAGTGCAAGGGCTAGAAACAAGCACTAAGAAGAAGTAATATAAAATGGGAGGCCTTTCACTAGTGTACTTGTATGAATTTACCCAACCATATTCATACAATAGTATCAAGGAATAATAATAGATAGTAAAATCGATAGTAAACCATGCATGTAATAACCTATAGTGAATACATTAGAGTATGAGAGAATAAAATCATAGTGAAAAGGGTCAAAATACACACCCAACTAGAAATTAAGTCCCAAACTAAGAAAAACTGGAATAAATAAATCTAAGATATCCCATCTCCTAATCTCAAATACCAACCACTATATACAGTCTAAGAACCTAAGTATCACTATTCTTCATCGATGTCACTGTCAAACTATCTTTTTTCTGCATAAGACATGACACATGTAGGCAAAGACCATTCAAGTATGAGTATAAACATACTCATTAGGACACCCTAAAAACCAAAAAGGTATAAATAGAAATATATATTAAATTTCATCTAAACCCAATAAATTCTTTCTAATTAGATTCTAAGATAACAACCATAAACTCCCAGATATTCTCAACAAGAATCCCAAATGAAGAGAGAAAGGGGATATCTCTCTCTACAACCCAGCTAAGAATGATGAGTAATCTTGTAGATTCAATACTCTACCTTTTATGTTCAGTATATCGCATATACATACAAGAAAAATCATGTGGAGGTCCCACACCTCACCACTGTGCTCTTTCCAAGGGTGAACTATCTTCTAACCATGCATTCTATGTAACCTTTTCAGGATCTTAGAGAAGGACCTGCACCTTTAAATTGTGATCCACAGTTTAGGAGGTGTTATTTTTGTTCAAGAATGTCATGTGACCTCACAATAATTTTGGTTGATGACCCAAAACCTAGTGAAAAAACAAAGTGTCACTTAGTATATGGATATAGGAATTGCACTCTAGTGCATCAGGGGGTGACACTTAGTTGATGGATAGAGGACCCATGCCCTAGTGCATTAGGTGGGTTCCACTCAAATCATGGAGGACCTTAACCCTAACGTGATAGGGGGTTCCACTCAGTAATTATAGATAGAGGACTTATGCCCTAGTGCATCAGGGGGTGCTACTCAAAGGGTAGAGGACCTGCACCCTAGTATAATAGGGGGTTCCACACAAAGGGTAGAGAGCTTGCACCCTTATAACATAGGGGGTTTCCACTCATAGGTATAGGACTCAGGCCCTTGTACCCTAGGGGGTTCCACATAACCTTTGTATAAAGTATGTGGGACCCACAACCTGGTGCAATAGGGGGTTTTCCAAACCCAATCTCTCTATGATGATCTTTCATAATCATTACTACTGGTTTAGCATCATTTGGAGAAGTTTCATGCTCTTAACACCTCATGCCATATATTAAAATCCACTACAAAGGCTATCGTCTCATTTTACATGGAAAAATGCTCAGTATATGCTATTCATAGGCCTAAATCCGAGTCCATAAAAAGGAGTTATACAGGATTGTAGTACCTGAGAAAAGTGCATGGAGAGTACTCAGGGTCATATAGATTTTGACCTCACATTGACTCATGGTCATGTTCTCTCTAGTACACGGCTTGGCTAGCTATGTAGTATTACACGACGTGTAAGGGTATTACACTGCATGTATCAGCCACCTAAGGTCCACCCATGTGTTCCTGGTCATACCTGTGTATTTTGGGTCATTCCCGTGTACTAGGTCATATACCTATCCATTCCTAGGTATTGGGATATGCATATATACCCCTAAGAATTATCATTTACTCTCATAGTACACGACATTTCCTCCTGCATATGGTCCTATCTGTGTGTAGCCAGAACATAGCATGGATACCTAGGGAGGGTCACATGGTGTGTGGGCCTAGCCACATAGCGTATGAAACTTATCTTCCTCTAAACCCAATACACCATTTTGGGGGGGGGGACTACATGATGTGTGTTCCCAAACTACACACTGTGTGGTCAATGTTTTCATAGAAACTCATGGAAGTATTCACATGTCATTATCACATATCCATCTCCACCATTTATACCAAAAAACATGCTAAGGAGTGTAGATCTAGGGCCTTCCATGCCTGATCTACCATTGGATGTCAGATTCAGACCACCCAAGCCCTTGTGTGTCTCCTTGTAATGCAATTAGCCGCTCTCTTTTCTATTTATTCTTAGGATCCCAAATCTATAAATCATCGCATAAAACTTATCTCGATCCATCTAAAAATTATGATTTGAATCATTGTTTTGTCAAATTCCATGAATCTGGGGGTTTGATCATGCTCGAACCATCCTTGATAATGTTGAACAACCACCCCATGGGATAACACTGAATAACGTGAAGAACATTGTGGAGAAATTCACAATAACAAATTGAAACCTTCATTGGAAAAGATTTCTTGGCCAAAAATTTCATTATATGGATATTCAAGGGTGATAATAAGGTAAAATAAGAATAGTTTGATTTAAACAATTCAAATTGTGGAATGAAATCATGTGAGGGATCAAATAATCACATATTAAAATAATATAATTAAATCCATGCTCAATATTTTAATCAAAAGGGAAGAAACCACAAATTATGAGTCCTACCACAATTTAGGATTGATCATTTGTGAATAATGCATTCTTCAGTGATGAAGAATACTTGTTGTGTTCCCTGCCTCCTGATCCACCTTTATTGAATTGTCGTTGTTCTCTGATCTCAATACACTAATTAAGAACATATAATCCTCCTCAAAAAATCCTTGAAGGTATATGTGGATAACCCTTTCTAAATTTAATCACATATTTATGGGCATAAATTATTTTAGTTCATTTAAAATAAAATAAATAATTTTAATTATTTATTTTAATTAACTAAACTGAAAATGGATTCCTCAACTGGACATCCATCATCGACTAGCCTTAGGTCGCATCTAGGGTAAACCTTGAATTCTGGAATCATCCAGGTTCTTATATTTTTTATCTAAGACTTTGTTTGGTATTTATTCCACTATTTTAAGAAAACTATATCCAAGTGATATTAATATATTTAATATTTTTATAATATTAATTCTAGGATCATTGGGTCTCAAAATATTACATCATCTCATTGTATATCTCTATAAATATTCCTAAAATTATTCCAAATACTTACATGGAAAAAATGGAGTCATTAAAAATCTTATTCCTTATAGATCATGAGGAGTCTGAGGTCTCATGGGAAAATTTTAGGAACCAATTCTTAGTCGTGTTTATTTCTTTGACCATAAATGTGTTTAGTCACTAGGAGATGTTTACCCTTTTATAGGGTAGTTTCAGTGTGTGGGAGTTAGGAATTCATTTTTAGACCCTTTTACAATATGCATCAAACCCATTACCAGATGGGGATTCTAGGGAAATCCATTTTGAAGAGGTTTTGCATCCAAATATCTTTCACCAGGTCACCCGTTCATGTTGTTGACATATATTGATGTGTTAGAAAGAGAAGAGGTCATTGAGAGGATTTTGGCTAAAATTGGATCATCATTATAGGGAATTCATCAATATTCCTTGTGAAGTAGAGTGTGGTCCATGATTCCTAGTTTCCTGTATATAAGAGTTTTTGTTTAGCCATAGGTAGGTTCAATCCATCGTCATCTCATTTCTATAGGAGTGGTGTCTCTTAGTCCATTACCAAGGTATTATATGCAGGTTTTTACTTTTTAGGTTGAGTTTGTCAGTGGTGAGAGTTCCCAACATTTCTAGGAGGTCAGCGTGCACTAGGTGTTCAACTTCATGTTCCTCTATTAAGGAAATTTTATCCTATGAAGCAATAACAAGATGCTCCAGCTTTGGATCAGTAAGGAGGAGATGGGGAATTAAGAGGATAGACCAAATATGTTCCTCTTCGTTAGATAATGAATCATGTCCAAGGTGGTGGTCATCATCAGGGTCAAATAGGTCATAGAGAAGGACATGGTCAGCTTCATGCTCTAGCATTTCCAGCATCATGCAAGCTAGATGTCTTTTATGGTACCATTTTCTTGTTTTATACATGGGTGCATAATTTTTTTAACTCTGGATCTAAACACTTCTTCATATCACTTTCCTTGGTCCATTATTTGGGACTTCAGGTAGAGATACTTCTAGTTCCCTTGGCATTGACTATGTCATTCGGAAGTTGAGATTATCTGTATGAAGTATGTAAATATTGTGAGCTAGTTTTGGGGTAGCACCACTCTTGGGGAGATTTAATATGTTTATAGATACATCCATATGAAATCATCCTTTGTATAGAGTAGTTGTATTCAGTGAAGGATATTGTGGATTACTTCAAGAGGTAGGTTACAGTCTATATTCTAACAGAGATTCTACCATGTTCATTAGAAAGTGAGACCCTCATATGGGTTAAAGTCATGTTTCACCCTTATCTTCCTTGATGGTTGATCTGAATATTATTTCATCATAGGTTCAATCGAAGTTGTTTCCAAGGTTTGTGGAAGAGTTCCATGATTTTTTACGAAGTATGTTGTAGTGTTACCCACTCTATGGGAGGCTGAGTTTGGAATAGAGGTACAGATGAGTGTTTCTGCAATATTAGTGTCTCTATATATAATAGTGCCATCTGATTGTGAGAACTACAAGTATAACTCGATGATATGTTTTATTAAGGTTATGTTTGGTTGAGAGTTTCACCTTGGAAGGGAATAGTTTTTTTTTTCAAGAGGACTGATAGTATTTTATGGTTTTGTGTTGATTTTCATTATTTGAATCAGGTGATAGTAAAGAACAGTTTTCCTCTTCCATGAATTGATGATTTATATGATCATATTAGAGTATAAAGTTGGATCTTGAAGATTTATCTATGGTCATTATATCATCATATTTGGGTAAATGATGAGGATTTTCTGAAGACCACTTTTTGATGTTGTTATGGGAATTATGAGTTTGTTGTGATATAATTCGGTGTGAAGAACACTCCATCATTGTTAATAGGTTTGATGAATGTAGTGTTCAAAAAGTTATTGGATTGGTTTGTGGTGGTTTTCATAAATTACATCCTTATATACTCTACATATAAGTAAGAACATGTAGAGAATCTGCATGCCATTTTGGGAATTCTTTATCATTGGCATCTTTTCATGAAGTTTTCAAAGTGTAAATTATGGGATCATGAAGTTCATTTCTTGGGGAATGTCATGTCCCAATAAGGAGTATCTATAGATACTTCAAAGATAAAATAATTCATTTCTTGGTCAACCCCCAAGACTATTGTAGACGTGTGGAATTTCCTTGGTCTTTCAAGATATTATATGAGGCTCATAACTGAGTTCTCTCTAGTTGTGACCCATTTGATAGCCATGACTAAAAAGGATCAGGGTATTCTTTTGGTATGACCAGTGTAAGGTATATTTTGAATACATGAAGGAGAATTTGGTCAGCGATCAAGTATTTTGTTTTCAAGTAGATGGAGTTTAGTTTGAGGTTTTATGTGATGATTTATGTCTTGGGTTAGGATGTGTTTTGGGGTAGTATAGATCAGTTTTTTCTTATGGGTCTCAGAAGTTACATCCCCATGATTGTAACTTTTCCACCCATGATCTTTAGTTGGTGGAAGTAATGTTTTCTTTGAATTTTTGGTGATATTACCTCATCAATTAGATTTTTTTTGTTTTTTACTAATCATAAGAGACTAGGGTATGTAATATTCTAGTTTAACTTGAACTTGCGAGAATGGTGGTGGATCGAATTATTTTAGGATTATAACTTTGAGATTTAATATACACCAGGAAAGGTAAATGTTGTGGACAATGTGCTTAGAGTGAATTCGCATAGTGATGTTGTGGATGAATCTAGAGATTCATAGAGTGATGTAATAACTCTCCATGATGCGACTAGATATGGGAGAGGTTGGAGGTAGAGTTTTTATTTTCCAGATGATAGTGAAATTTTCTTTGATACAGTAAGTGGAGGAGTCCCAGCTTGGGGATTCTAAGGTAGAGATATAGAGAGACTAAGTTGTCTTTATTGATTCCCCTAATAGTTAGTTTAAGGATGATCAACAACAAGTGTTGTTTCAGATAAGGATTTACATCCCTTTAGAAATTCATGATATGGTTCTCTATGAGTTCCTTAAATCACCCTTTTCACTACATCATAATGTTACAAATATGTACCGAGCATTAAGATGGTAATTTTTGTGTCCTAGAATAAAGCATTCAGTTGTAGAGTTTTTGTCTCAATGTTTGTTCTTCCAGAAGGTGAAGTCCAAGCATTGTGTTCCTAGTGGTTGTCTCCAGCTGTTAGATGTTTCCCAATGGAAGTGGGAGAAAATATCAATGAATTTTTTTACCATTTTGCCTCACGATCAGGTAGTATTTAATGATATATGGGTGATAGTATATCATTTGGAAAAATCAACCCACTTTTTAGTGGTTAAGGATTCAAGCTTAGTGGGGGTTTTATCAAGGCAGTATCTAGATGAAGTGGTGAGACTCCATGGAGTCCCGAAGATGATCATCTCTGATTATGATCCTCATTTTACCTCTAGGGTGTAGAGAGGTATTCAAAATGGTTTTGGATCTTAGTTATACCTAATAACTACTTTTCATCCACAAAAGTATGGGCATAAAAAGTGGACCATCTAGACTCTTAAAGATATGTTTTGTTCTTATATCTTATATTTTTGAGGTTTTTGGATGAGGAACCTACCTTTGGTCAAGTTTTCTTATAATAATAGTTTCCAATCCACCATTGGTATGGAACTATTTTAATCTTTTTATGGCCTACCTTCCTATTCTCAATTATTCTATATTGGGATTAGAGAGTCATCAATTCTTATACTGGAGATAGTATAGAATATGATAGGGATGGTTTATCTGATTTTTGAAAGGATTAAAGCAGCACAGGATTGTTAGAAGTACTATGTCGATCATAGGAGGAGATTTCTAGATATTGGGGATTATATTTTCCTAAATATGACTCCTCATTATGGGCAGTGAAGGTTTGGTCATGAGAGTAATCTTTCTCCCCAGTTTTTTGGGTCTTTCAAGGTGTTGGATCATGTTGGAGTCATGGTATATCGAATTTCACTTCCCCTGTAGATAATCCTGATACATGATATCTTAAATGTTTCACATATATGTAATTGCATTCATGATAAATATCACATAATATATTGGGTCGATATCAAAATTGATGATGTTGCGACATTTGAGGAGTGGCCTGTGAAGATTCAAGACCACCATAAGAAGGTGTTGTATGAACGCGTTATTCCCTTAGTTAGTATCCTTCGGTGGAACGGTGGTATGGAGGATAGAACCTAGGAACATGATTCATATATTTATTCTCATCACCCTAAGTTTTTTTATCCTTTCTTTTATAGTGTTTCCCATTATAAAAGTTAATATTTTCTAGTTTATGAGATGGTTTTCACTCTTTTTGTCTTATAGTGGCTTTACTATCATTTGAGAGGTATATTCCCTGGAGAGTTTTTAGGATCTTGTTGTTATTATTTCATGGTTGTTTTCATGGTTCCTCTAAGTGAGGTGGTTTAGATCCTGTGATGGTGAGATTATTTACAAGTATCTCATGGGATGGTTGTTCAAATAGCCTTTTTTCATTCTTTTATCTCTAGTTTTGGTTTTAAATTCTCAAAGATGATAATAGTTTAAGAGGTATCTAATGTAAGGTACTAGATCCTTGTATCCATTTCCTTTGTGATTTTTGGGTGTTTAAGGTGTAGAGAGAAGGTTCAGGGGAGGAAAATGGGGAGTTTATAGATTTTATGTTCTATGGAGCCTTGGGCTACACCATAAGTGTGTTTTATATGACATAGAGATCTTAACTCTAGTGTAGAGGGGGATTGGTAGAGGATATTCGAATACACTACTATTTTTGGAATAGTTGTGCCATAGAGTAGGTCTGTGGCGTAGGCTAGTGGGGTTCTAAAACTTCTTCATCCCGAATGTGGTGTAGGGTTTAAAGGGTGGTTCTACCAAATTCAGGGTAGCTACACCATGGGGATTAGGTAGCAATGTAGTCTCCCTTTTGGTGATGAGGCTATGTAGCACAGTGATCTGCCTTACAGCAGGGTCCTCTTAATTTTTTATAGGATATATGTAATGTACTTCACTATGTTATGTGGATGTGAGTTTGTTCGATCATGCTATAATGTGGTCCCATCCATTACGTCATAGTCCCTTCTGTGTCAGCTAGTTGTACGGTGTGGTGTAGGGGCAGTATCACAGTTTTGTGTTTTCTAGAATTCCTAAAAAAACATGAAGCCCCTATGAACCCATATTTTCTCCCATATATCTCTCAAACCCTATGTTCCCAAGATATATTTTTGAATTACCTTGAAGACACTTTCAATTGGATTCAACCCCCACATTTTAGGGATCTATTTGTGTTGATCCAAGATGAGTTCTTCCTCTATTCTTGTGGTTTCTTCTTCATTCAATATCATTTCCTCCCTTCCTTTATTTCCATGTTATTGAATTTGATCTCCATAATTCTAATGGAGTTTATTTTGTTTTTTTAACTCATTCATTACACAAAATCCTTCTGAGGAAGTATATTCCTTAGGGGAGAGGTGATCGAAGATCTACATTATTGTTATGTTATTGTTAAAAAATGTTGAAGCCTTGAGATGGGGGATTCATTTATTATAATTTTATATTGTGTAAAATTTTAATGTTATCATAATTTAGATTCATTGTGTGGAAGTTTAATTAACCCTAATAATGAATAAATATTATAATGAAAAGAAATGGTTTTTGGTTAGCGATCGCATGTTCCTTCACCATGATAATGCTTTTCTATTGATTTTCTAGATAATGTGTTATTTATTGTTATGATTTGTTTATAATTATTGTTATGTTATGGATATCATGTGTTAATTTGATGAAAATGGTTAAATAATATAAATCCATTAATTTATTGGTTGGATAAAGAATTAAAGAGTCATGTTTAATGAATTTGTAGATTCTTTTAATTTGATGGATATCAAATGATGATTTGAATGTTTAATTTAAAATTTTTATTAAATATATTAATGGGAATGGATAACAAACTTTAATCTATAATTCTTGTTGTTGATAATAATAAATATTCATGTTAATGGAACTTATTCTTCTTGAAAGTTTTTTTAAACTGGAATATATTCTTGGAATCATTTTTAAATAATTTAATATCTTATTATAGCTGATTCCTTAGGTTACCCATAGTTGTAACCTAAATAAATGAATCAGTTAATACAATATGGTAATTAAACCAATTATTTAATAAAGATAAGTGTTTGGGTATGAGAGATCATGTTTTCTTATAAATTCTAGATGACTTGTTTTTAGGGCCTAGTTTTCCCAGTTGACCTTATTTTTCATTTATTGTCCTCTATATTTTCTCTAGATGTGATCCTTTCTATGAGATGTGATATGATTTCCATTTGGCTATTGGTTGATGATATATGGGTGGATAGGCCTAGGTTTTTGGTAGTAGTTAACACATGAGATGCTGAGATGAATGGTTATATACATGATGGTGTAGAGATGGCACTATTTTTTACAGAATATGTTAAATTTGGGCTTTCCCATTATTGCATTGAAAACTGGGTACTTTCTTTTTAAAATCTATTTAAATTTTAGATAGATGTGTTTATTATTTATTTCCATTCATTTCCCCACTACTTGAGGTAGCAAGTTGTTCTTGGTTTTTTATTTCTTTATGGTAACTTAGGATGTTTCCTAGAGTACCTAAAATTATGGAATGATAATAAGGATTAATAAATGTTTTAACCCATGGGGTTGGTGCTTTTTGGAATGAAAAAGATGTTAATCTTGGGAAACCATTGACTCAATTGGATTATTCCTAGAGGGCATGTACCTTACTTCAATTTTTAATCAAATATAAATCATAATAATGTTAATTAATGGATAATAAGTTAATTAATGTAAGGTTAAATTATAAAAGGTAAATAAGTAAATGAATAAAGCTTATTTAATTATTATGTTCTAATAGGATATCTAATCCTTAGTAGTGGTAGTCGGGTGTTTAAGAGATAATGGTTTTTGTTGTTCATAATACTTTGTTAATACCCATAGTGTGGTTGTGATCTATATTATATATTATATATTTTATGATTTCATATGATATCCTACACATGTTGGCAAGGTGACTAATGCCTAGTAGACTCTGGGAGGGTATCTTCCCCAAACATCTAGGCTGGCGAGGGATAGATGGTTGACTACCCCCTCTAGGACCACTCTCTTCTCCTGGTAGTATTATGTACTGGTATGAATGGTGGTTAGATTTCCCCATATGAGTGTGTAGAGGGTTGTAATGGATTTTTGGTTATTTTTCACACATGTATCTCTGGATATAGTATCATAAGAATTATTACAGGTATGATGTGTATGGTATGTAATGGCTTGAGGTATATTACTCAGTGTATGGGTAGTTATGGATTGAAGTAAAATACTCGTTGTATGATACAAGACATATGGGATGTGGTGGATCCCAGAAACTACTTGGTTACTATATAGATACGTATCATGGGATGATGGGAATATGTGATGCACGAGATGCATGTTATGATACTTTATCCTAGGTGTTTTCAAGCTGTCTTCTTTTAGAGAGAGATGGCTTAGGATACACGATGTTGGGGCAGCGAAGAAAACTAGTGGGGAAATGGTATTAGGGTAACCTTGTTTTTTATTATATTATATAATCTATTGTATGAATAAATTAGTGATAAATATCCATAGTGAGGCTGAGAAATTAGTATACCTATTTAGGTGAAAAGTTAGTTTCACTGGTTGTTCATTGGATTTTTTTCATGATTTATTTATCTTTTTCATAAGAGGCTCTAGGAAGGATCTTTATGATTATACCTATTATGCTCAACCTACATATATATAAACTATTTTTTAGGTTAGTAGGAGTAGGTTGTAGATCGGTATGGATATTACTTAGGGTTTTTCAAGAGATATATGGGCTTTGTGGAAACTACTGAGTTTATCTTTTGGGTACTTATAATTATCTTTTTAGTTTTTTTTAGTTTTGTATGAAATTACATTCATATACTTGGGAATTATTTTACTTTATATGTTAACCAAGAGTTGTTTTATGTTCTTGTATTTTATCTCATTCCTCATATTATTTTATAGGTTAATGCTACCTATTTGTATATATGATATACCCTTAGTTATTGTCATAAACTCTTCATCTATTGGAGGTGGGATTCAAGCGATCATCATATCCCTTCCCTCATTACTAGACCAGCAGGGGTACCTTTTGGTGGAGGATCTCATGACATGGTCATTGTAATATATTTTCCCTGTCTAAATTATCTATGAAAAAGATAGATTTTGATCTATATAGTTTTAAATTTTATGAGAAAGGAATTTTTAATACATGTGAAATAGGTAATCGTCATAAGTCATCTTTCAAATAAATAACTAAGGTTTCCAAATCTAAATAACTAATCCGTAAGGATTTTTTTATACCTTATAGAGTAGCAATCTTAGTTGGAGGATTCTTTTTTTATGATTTTTATATATTTACTTGGGTTTACTTTTTGAAGTTTAAAAGTATTTTTCAAATATTTATGAGATTTTATAAGTTGGTTAAAAATGAAAAAAAATTATTTCACTAAGAAGTGATTATGGAGGAGAATTTGAGAATCAAGAATCTAATTTTTTTTATCAAATATAGGTATTAAACATTTCTTTTCTTCTCCAAGAACAGCTTAAAAATAGAAGTATTAAAATAATAAATAGAATTATTTAATAAATTTCTAGAATTATGTTAAATTAGAACATTTTACCTGCTTATTTTTGGATAGAACCTATTAGTACATCATGTCGTATTATAAATAGAGTTTTAATTAGACCTTTACTTAAAAAATCATCTTATGAGTTATGAAATAATATAAAATCTAAAGTTGGTTACTTTAATTTTTTTGGATGAAAGGTTCATATCTTGAACACTAAGGAAAGCCTTAATAATTTTTATCCAAAGGCTGATTAATGAACCTTTCTTTGGTATTCTTCAATCTCTAAAACTTATAGAGTGATTAATAAAAATTCAAGGATAATTTAAGGATTTTTTCATGTGAAGTTTTATGAGTGATAAATTTGATCATAATAAAATAAAAATAGATAAAGCTATTTATTCTTTAAACAAATTGAGTCATGATTCTTATAATGGTAATTTTTAAAGTAAATTATAATATTATCATGATTAATCTAGTTTTGAAGAAAATAAAACTAATGAACCTGAATGTGTCTTACCTAGACAAATTTATAATTTGAAGGAGAAAGCTTTAAAAACTATTATAGAAAATATAGATGAAGAAGTTAGTACTAGAAGAAATGTTGGAAACCTAGTTGAGTTCTCTTCATTTTATCCTAGTTTAAACCTAATTCTACAAAATAATCCTTAGATGATGAGATTTGGGTGTTATCTATGTAAGAGGAGTTAAATCAGTTTAAGAGAAATAATGTTTAGTAATTAGTTGATAAGAACTTAGGCCATACATTAATAGGAACTAAATGGGTATTTAGGAATAACCAATATAATCAAGGTATAAATCTAGGATAGTTTCTAAGAGTTACAATAAGGAGGAAGAAATATACTATAAGGAAACTTTTTCCCCTATATCTAAGATTTAATCCATTAGAATCCTTTTTATCCTATTTATCTTATAAGAATTTTAAATTATACCAAATGGATGATAAATCTTATTTTCTAAATGGTTATTTAATGGATTAAGTTTATATTAAACAACCTCTAGGTTTTTAAAATCCTCATTTGGGATTTTCAAAAACTTATAAAAAAATAATTTGAAATGAGTATGATGGGAGAATTAAATTTATTTATTGGATTTAAAATATTTTAAAAGGATTTTGGAAATTATTTAAATCAATTTAACAATATTATTGATTTATTGAAAAATTTTAGGCTTGAAAATAGAAAGTCTTATATAAATCCTATGTGTACTAATATAAAACTTTATTTGGATGAAGCTAGAAAACCAGTTGACAACAAGTTATATAAAGGTATGATTGTAAGTTTATTATATCTTACTAATAGTAAACCATATATAAAGTTCTCTATTTTCTTATGTGTAATATTTCAGTCAAATATGAAAGAGTCTCATTTAATTATTCTTAAAATGATTTTGATATATTTAAAAAATTGTTTCTTTATCTTTTCTTTATCCAAAAACCTCTATTTTTTATTTAATTTCATATTCAGATGTAGATTTTGGAGGCTACATATTAGATAGAAAAAACACTTTATGAATCTTTCACTTTTTAGGAAATTCTCATGTTTCATGTTCTAGTAAGAAGAAACATTTAGTTTCATTATCAACTACTAAGGAAGAATATATATATGTTGGTAGTTTTTGTGCATGCTTTTTGTGGATGAAACATACTCTTCTGGACATCATAATTAATTTTAGTCATGTTTCTATTTTATGGGAAAATACTAATTCTATAAATATTTCTAAAAAACTAGTATAACATTCTAAAACTAATAATATTTATATTAGGCATCATTTTATTAGGGATCATATCAAAAAGGGGGATATCTCTATAGAATCTTTTAATAATGAGTATCAACTTGATGATATTTTCACTAAACCACTTCTCATTGAAAGTTTTTATTTTATTAAGGGGGTTTAGGTTTACTTAATTTTAAATAAATCTATGATGTTTTGTTAATTTATGTTTAGGTGTAGTAATTTTTTTACTTATATTTTAAAGTATTTTTTGTAAATATTTATTTATTTTTTATCTATTCAGATTTTTAGTCTGTTTTATTTGAATATTAGTCATGTATTTAATTTAAAAATACATATTTTAATTTTAAAATCCCAATTTATTACACTAAATAGTCAACTTGAGAAACCAAACCAGCTCTTAAAATCATCAAATTTAATCTCTTTATCTTTCTCCCACCTTTGAACCCTCATCCTTTTAAACTCTAGAATTTTCAATCTCTCAAACACTAGATATTTTGAAGTCTAATATTTATCTACTCCATGTGATGGCCAAGATTAATAGGACTTATGAGTCTAGTCTTGGTGGTTTTAAGAGGTATAGGGATTCAATTATAGATCAGTGAGTGTTATAGGGGATGTTTGTCAACTTCAAGTGGTTGTTTGAGAGAAAACTAATGTTGAAGTAGGCATTAATCTTTCAAATATTTGAATTCACATTTGATGAAGGTAATTCTGAGTATATTTTTTAATAAGAATTAAAGTTGTTTTACAAGAATGTACAGTTTAGTTTCAGTGACAATGAGTATGTTTTATCTTATAATATGAATGATAATGAGTTTTCAGTTTCTTCAATGTATATGGCTCAGTTGTTTAACTGTCCTCATGAAGGGTATTTTAATTTTATCCTAATATTGATTGTAGATAGTGTTCAAAAGTCTAAGGAAATAATTTCCTTTATTTTTTGAATGTCCTAAGTTATAAAAATGTTGGTTAAGGACTTGTAGGCTGATCAAAAGGTGTTGGTTAAGTTCATTTGGACGGTTTTGTTACCAAGAATTTCCAAATCTGAGAAAATTATTTTCTAGAAATGTATATCATATCCTTCATACTAATTGAAATCAATTTCAATATGATTAGTTTCATGTTAAGGTAAATCAACCACTACTTCCATTGAAATTAAAGGATTAAATTTTCTCCCTATGGTAGGATGGTATCTCTTATTCTTTATAATAGAGGGATGATTGTTAATGTAACGTCCCAGGTATTTGGAGCAGGACAAAAACCTCTCCCATTTTCAATTTTTCAATTAATGGATATTCCATTTTCTTTTTCATTGATCAGAACTAAATTTTGAGAGTTTCATCATCTTTAAATCATGTTTTTTGGATGGGTTTAGAGTCTTTGATAGTGCCTTGGGTGTTTAGAACGGGTTTCAGGAGCATCGGAGGCCCGAATTCCAGTTTTGGGGTTGTAGGTCAAGGTGAAAGGTTTGGGGTAAACTGTGTGGCATCTTCTAGATAACCGTGCAACCTAATTTTCAATTGTTTCACTGTTTGGGTAAAACCGCATGGGTGGGAACATTTTTGTGTGGCCTTGTCTGCAGTAGTTGTAGAGGGATGTCACAGGGTTTTTACATAGTTAGAGAAAACTATGTGACAGGCTGCACGGGTAGTTCCATATAAGTAGTACCCTCATACTATAGACCATAGGGTTTTCACATGATTTAGAAAACCATGAAAGCTATGTGTGCGTCCCCTTTAAAGATGAAAATTTCTTTTTTCTCCTCCCTATATTTTTCTTATTTCCTCCTCTTTTACTCCTTTATTCTCCCATGGTTCGTGCACAACAGTGGAGAAACCCTCTATTTCCTCCTCCCCTTCATTTTGATTCACCATCTTCATTGATTATCTATTTTTAGATTTTTTAGGTGTTTTGGAAATGTTATAGTAAGGCTTCCCTCACCCTAGCTTCTATTCTCCCTTACTTTCATCTCATAGAGCACTAAATCTGTTTGACCCATTTTACCCTATTTTCAGGGTGTTTGACAGAATAATTGATTTCTTCTTACCCACTTTGAGTTAGATCTTGGTATCGAATGTTCTTATGTCTTTGAATCTAAGGTAGGTGGTTCATACCATTCTTAATGTTTTTATCAACATTTTGGGGGTACAACTTTTAGAGAACATATGGTTAATTGAGCAAGACCTTTTTTATATTTTTTTCTTGATGTTAAATTGAATGTGTGACCTTATGGGATTTATTTGGGAATGACCAAGCCATATTTTCTTAAGTGAGGCTAGGTTTGATGTTGTCATCCTTATTTTATTTGGTCGAGAGTGTTATATTCTTTTAAAATGATTTTTTTAAATTAAATTGGTTTGTTCTTTCAAATATGAGATATTCAATTATAGAAAATTGAATTTTTAAGGTTTTCTAAGATGTCTAATTAAATAGTATTAAATTTAATTTCTTATTTAAAGTGAATTGATCTGATTTATATATATATATATATCTGAAATTCTTGAGATACATGTGATGAGACCCATGGGGTCATGATGGGAATGGCTCGAGGAATTAAGGTGGCATGACCATCAGCATTGAGGTGATGTGGTCATCTGGTTGGGATTTTCCTAGGTTACTTGGGTGATGAGATCACTGGTTGGGTTTCTTGGACATCATTTGAGGTGGTGAGGTTGTCATATTGAGGGATTGACCCGTGATATTGGATGGTGAGTCCATCATACTTGAGAAACATGGTCACAGGAGAATGAGGTGCCATATTTGATGTATCTTAGGTACTATTTGGTGATTTTCGCTCACCCATGATGGAAAAAAGCATCAATATGAGTCATGTTCACACAGTTTGACTTAGATGATGAGGTGGTTTTGACCACTCATGTGGGTAGAGGCCCCCAGTAGTATGACTTAGGAAAATTTTTTGGTGTGATTTTTTGTATAAATCTACATGGAAGGTGAGGAGCCTTAGGTTTATAGAGATATGGCTATCAGTTGGGGTTTGAGGCTCACCTTATTGAGTTTGTGGGCCTATGTTAATTTTGTGTAATGGATATCACCATTTCTCAAGACATCATTCTATAATCATAGAGTGATTTTATTTGAGGATAGATATTTTTGTACCTCCAGATGCCGAGATTTTAGCATGTGAGTGCTTTCGAGTAGGGGTCTGAGGGACCATATTGTTTTTCTTGGGCGTTCCTTTGGTACGTCAATGGTTTTTTTTGAGACACTAGTTGTTAGGGGAAAGTGGTTCTAGGTTACTTATTTGACGTGGAACTTAAGGGTTCACCTGGGCTATTCTATTTTAGGGGATACCTTGGGCCATGGGCCAAGGACCCTCTCCCTTATTGAGATTCTGGTGTTGGTCAAGGTAGGTAATAGCTTCCTGATGGCTATTAAGAACCAAGGAAGTTTTTGTTAAATGAATTAAATTGAGCTTCTTTATTCATTTTTATATCACACCTGATTAAACACTTATATTGGGTATGCACAATTGGATGGTATCCTACTTAGACATGTTCACACTCCTTACACAGGCCCTTCGGGATGCGTATAGACTTTATGTTGATGCATTCAGGTAATGGATCAACTTTAGAAGTTGTGTATTAGTAGCTATTGGGCATGGATGTAGGCAAAGGATCTTGAGGTTTTTCCTTGGCTGGATATTTTCCTTTCAAAGTTTTCCTTCTTTTTTTTAGCATGTTTCTTGTATATGTATGTATTGTATTGAGGTTAGCCATGGGTGACCCCTCCTAAATATTGTATATATGACCTATTTGATATGCATGCTTTGTTTTAGTAGCTATAAGTGGTATGTTCGGAATGTTTGTATGTTTATTTATTTCCATTGATTCTATAAATATTGTTCCCACTACTTGTTGATACTTACTATGCTTTCACCATTTGTGGGTCTAGTTTGAGTCTGATGAGTCGTTATTTCTATTTAATGTTATATATTATTACTCAGACCAGTATTATATCCTTCCTTTGAGGTTATAGTCACCCCACTATGGATCTTTAACACCCTCAATACTAGTTATAAGCCTTTGGCGTATGGGGAGAAATGCCTAAGGCTAGTGGAACCCGGTCTGATAGCACTGTTTGGGTGTCTAATTGGGTCAAGGATAGTGCAAGTGGTATCAAAGAAGTTCTTTAATGGGATTTAGTATCAGTGTTCGGCTGGCTACTAATGAGATCAATAACTCATTTTCTTTTCTTCTGGTCTTACTAGTTGGTTTATGGTAGATTTGATATTAGGATGTGGTCGAAACTGGGTTTATAACTTGTGCCTGGGTTCCTGCAACCCCAGGCATGAAAGACAGACCAAGTTACCTTGGTTGGGAATTGATGTATTTTTTTCTCAGCTATAGTTTATTTTATTTCCTCCTATATTGGTTTATTTGAAAATTGAATGGTTAATTATTATGATTTGTGATATTTTTTCTAGTACAGAAAATAAAGGATTTATAGACCCTTGGCTCGGTATAGAAAGGGGGTATATTTTTGTTTTTCATGTGTATGTTTAAATTAGGAATTTATTAGGATATTTTAAGTTTTAAATAATCATGTTTTGTGATATGAAATTCCCTTTGATATAAATTTATTATTCCATGTGATGTATACATAATGATTGTGAGGTGTGATATGGTCCTAGGACTTATATAAGAAGGCAGGTACTATGTAATGGGGTGATTTTGATCACCGGGTTGGGTGATGTGGTCGTCGGGTTGAGGTGATGTGGTCGTTAGGATAGGAATGTCCTGAGGTACTTTTGATGCTTGGATTTGTTGAGGGAGGGTAAGGATGCCATGAGGCTAGGATTCTATGTAGCATGGTTGCGATTGGAAGAGTAAGGTTAGTGGGGATATCCTTCTTGTTACTGATTTCCTTATCTATGTTATATATATCTATATATATATATCTGTGTGTGTGTGTGTGTGTGTGTGTGGGTTGTCTAACCATGTTAATGGTATTCATAGGTTTTCTTCTAGACGGATCAGATGGAGCGTCAAGCAGGTAAGGATAGGGTGTCACTAGAGAGTGAGCAGGTTGAGACCCCAGAGGATTAGGAAAGTAGGTATAGGCTTAGGTTTAGGTGTAGGCAAGGCAGCCACTAGATTTTACAGTGTTTTAGTCATGGATTGAAAAGAATATCTGAGCAATCTTGGTACATGTGATCTAGGGTATCAACAAGGGTGATCAGGGATTAGAGGCTTTGATGGTGTATCTTACTTGGGAGTTCCAGTAGTAGCACACACCACTTTTTTAGGGTGAGGGTGGTCTATAGGTGGATGAAAATAGGATCGAGAGTATGCATATGATCTTTGAGAAGCTCAATATTCCTCCAGGATGGAGGGTGAATCTGGTTATGTATATGCTCAGAGGGCCAAAAAATATTTGGTGGGGCATGTAGGTAAAGTTATATAGACATGAGAGACTAGCCTGGAAGGACTTTTAGTCTAGGTTATTTGAGCACTTTTTCCCAGAAATGTTGAGGGTGAAGAGAGATCATGATTTCTTGACCCATTAGTAGGGTGACATGTCTATCATGGACTATACAGCGACGTTCACCAAATTGTCTCTATTTTCACCCAGCATGGTGAGTGAAGACATCTCGAGAGTGAGGAAATTTGAGGATGGATTATGAAACACCATTTGAGTGTAGTTAAACATATTTTGGTTGGAATCATTCTCATAGGTAGTGAACTAGGGTCTTATAGTTGAGTTAAACTTTATAGATAGGTTTTACTTGAGCCAGGTAGTGTCTTCAAGTGATTTTAGTGGCAACGATTCATGATAGGAATTGAGAAAGATATTAGCTTCAGCAAAGTATTCATGCCAAGGACTTAGCTAAACAACATTGTAGTGTGTTTTTTATGGTTTTCTTTTAGTGTGGGAATCCAAGATATGTTCAGACTCTATTTGAATAGCCACCAAAAGAGTTTTGGGCGTGTGGGAAGGTCGGGAATCTCAAGAGGTTCTACAATAAGCCTTCTTGAATAGCTGTAAATCAGGGATCGGGCAGACTCAGGGCACTAAGATCAGTTTAGGATTGATACCAGGTGAGGTAGTCAAGGTTAATCTTCATGCGAAGGTCATGGAAGAGATAGAAAGACCCAATAGTGGGTTTAGTATCTGATGTATGGTGAAACACTATAGGCAGGCCATGCTTCAGGCAGTCGAGCTTTAGTCCAGGTGCATGTTATGAATCTTCTAGGGGCTGAGTGGGATAATGAGCCGACGACAGTCAGAGGTACGTTGTGGGCATATCATGGTTCCTTTTTTTTGAGTAGCCTATTGAGGCATGTTTTTTTTTATGATGTGTACGGGTTGTATATATAGACTAACCAAACACGGTTTAGTAGGTTGGCACCGGCTCAGGAGTGTGTGATATATATGTATAAGGTGCGAGGTATAAGTATTTATATATGAGCATCGATGGATGCGTGTTTACTGAGTTTCTTGGAATCGGGTTATTAATGGATGTAGTTACTTGATCTATGTAGACATCTGTGAACCATGATAGTGTGGTACTTGATTGAGGCGTGAGGCAAAAGAACTTTTGAGCATCTATAAAGATCCGGGACCTTGTTGTTCCATGTAGGACATTGGCATGAGGTGGGCACCGATATAGTGTGGGACTTGAATGGGTGTTGAGAATGACATAGGATCACATAATGAGGTGTAGGAGTGATGATGCATCATAGGAGTACAATTCTGTCCTGGGATGGTTTATAGACCATTGGTTTTTCTTGAGGTTTGGTCATGATAGAAACGGTTAGGTCACTCCTAAGGTGGTGATCCCTCCTTGTGGATGTTGATCTATACCCTTGATACTGGTGTAGTATAGGTTATTTCTTATCAGGATGGGTATGTTTGGTACCATTTATAGGTTTTTTTATAGCTCGAAGGTGATATATGTTAATGTGGTGAGATTTTAATGTCTCGGGTATTTGGAGTGGTTCGAAAACCTCTCCCATTTTCAATTTTTCAATTAGTGGCTATCCCGATTTCTTTTTCATTGATCGGAACATAATTTATAGAGTTCCATTATCTTTAAATCATGTTTTTGGGTTGTTTTATAGGCTTGGAGAGTGCCTCAGGTGTTCGGAATGGGTTTTGGGAGCATCAGAGGATTGAAGGCTTATTTTGGGGTTAAAGATTAAGGTGCTCGGTTTACTGTAAACCATGTAGCCTTTTCCAGCTAACTGTGCGGCCTGATTTTTAACTGCCACGTGGTTTGTGGAAAAATTTGTGGGTGGGCTCATAGCCATGTAGCCTTGTCTGCAGTAGTTTCATAGGGATGTCGTATGGTTTGTACATGGTTAGAGAAAACCATATGGCTGGCCTCATGGGTAGTGCCATATAGGCAGTACCCTCACACTGTAGCCTACATGGTTTGCACATTGTTTGGAAAACTATGTGAGCTAACTATGCATCCCTTTTAAAGAGGAAAAAATACCTTTTTTCCTCCCTATATTTTTCTTATATCCTCTTATTTTAATCCTTTCCTCTCATGTGGGTCATGCACAGTAGTGGAGGAACATTCCATTTCCTCCTCCCCTTCATTTTGATCCACTTTATCCATTGATGATCCATTTTTAGATCTGTCGGGTGTGTTGGAACCATGCCGATAAGGCTCCCCTCACCCCAATTTCTCTTCTACCTTTCTTTTTCCTCATGGAGTACTAAATCTATTTGATCTATTTTACACTATTTTCAGGGAGTTCTATGGAATCATCAATTTCTTCCAATCCACTTCGAGTTATATATTGGTATCAGACATGCTGACATCTATGAGTCCATGTTAGGTGGTGCATACCATTCTTCATGTTTTTGTGAATATTTTGGGGGTTCAGATTTTAGCATGCATATGGGTAATTGAGTGAGACCTTTTTTGTATTTTTTTATTGATGTTAAATTGAATGTGTGACCTTATGGGATTTTTTTGGGCATTCCCAAGCCATATTTTCTCAAGAGAGGATAGGTTAGAGGTTGTCTATCCTGGGGTGATTTGGTTGGGGTGTTATATTCCTATAAGATGAGTTTTTAAAATTAAATTGGTTTATTCTTTAGAATCTGAGATATTCAATTATATTAAATTGAATTTTTAAGGTTTTTTAATTTGTTCAATTAAATCCTATTAAGTTGAATTTATTATTTAAATTTAATTGATATAAGTTATATATATATATATATATATGAAATGCTTGAGATGCATGCAATGAGACCCATGGGGTCGTGATGAGCATGGCCTGAGGAATTTAGGTGTCATGGATATCAGGATTAAAGTGGTGTGGTTAATTAGTTGGTCTTGGCCTGAGTTACTTTGGTGATGAGATCACAGGTTGGGAATCTTGGATGTTGGTTGAGGTGGTGAGGCCATCATATTAGGGGATTGACCCATGATATTGCATGGTGAGGCCATTGTACTTAAGAGACATGGTCTAAAGGGCTTTAGGTGTAATTTTTTATGTGGCTTAAGTACTATTTGGTTATTTTCACTCACCTTTGATGGTTAAAGAACTGATATGATTCATGTTCACACAGATTGACTTAGATGATGAGGTGGTTTTGACCACTCATATGGTTAGAGGCCCCTGGTAGTGCAGATTTGGAAAATGTGATGGGGTGTATGCTATAAAAATTCACATAGAAGGTGAGGATCCTTCAATTTATAGTGGTGAGGATACAGTTGGGGGATAAGGCTCACTGTATTTAAGTTGTGGGCCTAGAAAAAATTTGTAGAATAGATATCGCTGTTTCTCAGGATGTCATTCTATGAGACGACGGTGATTTTATTTAAAGAAAGATATCTTTGTTTCTCCAGATTTTGGGCTTGGAGCTAGCGAGTGATTCTAAGCAGGGGTTTGAGGAACTGGATTATTTTTCTTGGGTGTGACTTTGGGACGTCGATGGTTTTTTTTGTGACATGAGGTGTTAGGAGGCACATGGTTCCGGGTTATTTATTTGAGGTGGAACCTGAGGTTTCACCTGGGTTGTTCTATTTTAGGGAACACATTGGGCCATGGTCCATGGACCCACTCCTCTATTGAGATTCTGGCACTAGTTGAGGCAATAATATCCTCCTAATGGTTGTTGAGCACCATGGAAGTTTTTTTAAAATTAATTACATTGAGTTACTTTGCCTCATTTTTATATTAAACCTGCTTAAACACTTATATTGGGTATTCACACTTGGGTGGTATCCTACTAAAACACATTCAATCACCCTACACAAGTCCTTTAGGATATATTTAGACTTTATGTTGACACGCTCAGGTAAGGGATTAGCTTCAGGAGATGGGTCCTAGTAGTTGTTGGGCATGGATGTAGTAAAAGTACCTTGAGGTTTTACCTTGGATGGATATTTTCCTTGCATATGTTTCCTACTTTTTTATAGAATTTTGATTTTATATGTATATATTGTATCAATTTTATCCATGGTAAACCCCTCCTGGATATTTTATGCATGACCTTCTTGATATTCATACTCTTTTTTAGTAGCTACAAGTGGTATGTGTGGCATGTTAGGATGTTTATTTATTTCCACTGATTCTGTTATTATTGTTTTCGCTACTTGTTGATATTGATTGTGCTTTCACTAATGGAGGGTCTAGTTTGAGTCTTATGAGTTTTTATTTCCACTTCATGTTATATGTTATTACTCAAACAAGTATTATATCCCTCCCTTGAGGGTATAGTCTCCCCATTATGGCTTTTTAACTCCCTTTATACTACCTAGAAGCCTTTGGTGTATGGGGAACCATGCCTAAGGCCAGTGGAACCTAGCCCAATAGCATTGTTCGAGTATCTAATCAGGTCATGGATGCTACAGTTGACATCAGAACTAGTTTTAGACATCACCATAGACATGTTCTATCTATAAGAACCCTGATAATATTTGGCTTCTTTTATAGGTAATAAGGGGAAATATTATTCCATTTGGGGTATAAATAGATGAACCATCAAGTTCTCATGATGAGGGGGAGCACAAAATTTTAAATTATAATAGATCTATGATTTTTGTGTAGAAGGAGTTGATGAGTCTATAGTGGAAGGATCTGATTCAATGCCACATGTTTCTAGAGGAGAATTTGCAGGATTGGAGGATTCCAATACTGGTGGAGAGAATGTCCCTTAAATAACTATAAGGAGGAAGTTTCTGTATGATAACATTCCTACCAAAAAAAATTGGGAGTTTTTAAATTTCCCAAAGTTTATCAATAAAATTATAGTGAGGAAGATAGTGATGTTGTGATTGTTTTGATAACTTGGAGAAGAGGGGAACTTGCACCTTCTAATCAGGTTTTTGACTATGATGTTAGGGAAGTCATTAAACTGGTTCTTTTTGTTTAAGAAAGGGATGATAAAGTTATCTGTGGTGAGGAAAAATGTGTTATAGAGGCTTATCATTCCCTATTTTTTTCAAAGTTCATAGGAATCTTATTCTATTAAGAAATTGCGTACACTTTTATTTTATTCTACTAAGTTTATTGAGGATCAATTAGTTTATTTTCTTGATAAGTCCTTAGAGAGAACTATTGAAGAAGGTGTTGAGGTTGCATAGGTTCTTGGAGAGTTATCCTCTCCTTCTGATAAAGGATTATATGTTTAGTCACTTCAATTGGTCAAATTTAGAGAACCATATATGATGAATTATGAGGAGTCATCAAAAACATAAGAGGAATCAAGTTTTGAGGCTTGTACTCAAACCTTTTCGATTAATATGGTTTCTATGTTTAATCTATTAAAAGATGAATTTTTCAAGCTACAAGGAGAACTTAAAAGATAAAATAAATATATTGAGGAATTGAAATGTGAATTTGTTTCCATAATAGATTTTGAATCTCTCCAGACTTAGTATCAAAGTTGAAAGGAATGATCAATTTAAAACAAATACTTTGAGTCTTTGAGATGGGATGAAGTTAACCAGTTTAGAAAACTAAAAGGGAATATTGTTTCAAAGTCATGTTTTGGTTATCATAAGAATCTTTTTTCCTGAGAATTGGAAAGGGTAAAGGTTTTAAGTTTAAGTCATGGGAGAGAATCTACTTCAAGTAGAACAGGATCTGGAGATGTGTTGAGAACACTATAGATGATGTCTACTGATCTTGTGGCCATGGATGAGAATATTCAAAGTTTTTAGTGTAATAATGTTTCTATGTACACTGTTGGAAAATTAGAAATAAATTATTAAAATAATGACTTCTATAGAACCTAGAGTCATAGATTTGTTAAACCGGTTGGGAAGCATGATAGATAAATATGTTCAGTCTTATATGACTATTCATAATTTTTTGAAAATAAACTTGGTTGAAGTGCTGAGGGTGATTCAAGATTCAAGGCATTTTCTAAGAGACTAGGCTACTCCATTGAACCAATATTTCAAGGACCTGATGGTGGATCTTATGGATATTCATAAGAAACTAAGAGATTTATTAACCTATAAATCTTCTTCTAAATAATCTAAACCTAATCCAATTCTCCCTCTTATCCTACACCTTAAAATATTTCTCCTGAGCTGAAATTCATTGTAATTTGTGATCATTTATTAATTAAATTGTTTTTTTATCTCCTATTTTATTTATGTTTTATTTTTACTACTATTTTATTTTTTTAAGCCTATAAATTTTCAGAATTTTTTCATTTATGGATTAAATAACATTCACATATAGTTATGTGAAAAATTAAATGTGTTTTGTTCCCATTTTATACTTTCTTTTTGAAATCACAAAAATGGGGAGAAATATGGATAAACAAAAAATTTATTATAACCAGTATTTACTAATTTACTATATATTCAATGTCAAAAAAATTTACTTTTTTTGATAATTAAAAACCTATTAGTTTCATTTTTCTTTAAATTCTATAGGTTTTGCGATCATAAAAAGTGGAAGATTATTAGGAATAAAAATATTGATCTAACAATTTTTCATTGATTTTGATGCTCATAAATACCCTCATCTATTTTAATAACAAATTTACTTTGAGTGGATTTCAGGTTTATCATTATTTGAAAGGTTACTTTATTTTTACTTCAATTATAGAGTTTTTTCATTTGATCTTTATATTTGGGTGAAATAATTTTCTACAAATTATTTTGGATGTTTTGAATATGTCTATAATCATTGTTTAAAAAGTGATGTTGTAACCTAACATTAGAATCCAAACTTATGTTTGGAACCCCACTTTTAAGAAAAAAGTTATGTTCAGGAACCTAACTTTCATGAAGGAACCTCACATTTGAGTACCAAACATTTGGTATTTACCTAATGTAAGAAAAATCATGCTAGTATCATATTCAACATTTAGTGAATCTACTTTTAGTATCAATAATAATTTGTAAACTATACTTTTTGAGTCATCCTCACACAGAGCAACCCCATATTGCACCAATTTTCTGTAGGATTTGAATTTTGAATTATTCCAAGATTTCTACTATTATTTATCTAGATAAAATCTCTCAATAAAGCAATTCAAAATCCACTTCAGAGGATCTTCAAAAAATGGATTATTTTTTTATTATTTCTAATTAAAGTTAATATTTTTCATGGATGTTTTAAACTCAAATTTCAAGAGTGTGGTGTATTTCGAAATTATGTATTATCTGGTGAATTTTATATATTTTCTTGACCATAATTAATTCGGTATTGTTATTTATTCTCAGTGTATATATCTATATTAGTTTCAAATATTTTTTTATGAATATATGTTTCTCTAAATTTTTATAAACTGTATCTCTTTGAAATTAAATCAGAAATTTATGAGAAGATTATTATTTTATCTATTGTTATTGTATCTATCTATTATTTATTTTTTTTAGATCATCAAATCTTTTCAATATTACACTTTGAATACATACATATTAAATTAATCTACTATTGTGTAATCATCTTCCTACTAAAAATATTCAATTAGTAAATCTTTATCTGAATTATTTTGAAGATAATTTCTCCAATCAAAGAAATTTTCTATTATTTTTAAACACTCGGGTGTGGGGTGTTTTGAGAATATTTGGTTATCCTACTTTAAAGACTTGTAAAAGATTTTATAACAAGTTTTATTTTCTTATACTCAATTGGAGAGATCCTTGTGAAATTATTTTTTAGTGAAGATCACTAAGCTCACAAAGAGAGTGTTAATGGAATTTACTAGGAGATCTTTTTTCCCCAAACCACTACAAAAAAATTCTACTCTTATTTTATTTCCCATTACATACTCTATTTAAAGATGTTGGATTCAATTCTATAGAAACAACTTTAATGTAATTTATGATAACTTGTATTCAGTTTTTTTTTTGAAATATTAATAAACTCTTTATCAAATCATGATTGTTCTTCTATATGACATAGTGGGTGATAATGTCCTAAGAGTTTTTTTCACACTGAAAAGTCATAACAGTTATCCACTATGATCTGAACCCAAAAGTGACATGGAAATATTCTTAAATAAATGTTTAATAACTAAAGGAAATAATTAAAGGGACACACATGATATAGGATATCAGGGGTGGAGACTCATAGGACTTTGAGGCACCTTTTCATGGTGTTCTCCTATGGTAATTTCCAGTGTCATAAATTATAAGAACGATACCCTCTAGTAAGAAATCCACATTTATATGTTTCATTGTATGTTCTTATCTATGGATTTTTATATTGATCCTTATACTTTGATATTATTATTAATGGATTTTAGGATTCATTTACTTTGATGTATTGATGAAAATTATGATGACATATGTTCATGGTGAAGTATGATATGTTGGGTGCATCATGAGTAATATTTCATTGATGAAAAATGAGAGGAAGGATTTGTCCCTTATATTATTTAACATATTTTTATATCTCAGATCCTTTGATGAAAATTATATAGCCTAAATAAATTCATGACCATGGTGTTCTATAAAAATTTAAATTTTCTAAAAGTCAAAGAAAGAGACATCGATCACATGGGTTGATAGCACTATCATGTAACCTACTTGATTAAAGATATTGAGATAAAGGGATTATATTTTATAATAAGTATTTTTATGTGGTTTTATGTCATTTCAACATTAACTTCTTTATTTATGGGTGTCTTAGCATATTTCTATATTCTAACCTTGGAATTTGGGTCATTTCACATAATTTCACTAAGAAATAAACCTAGAGGGTCACTCATTAAATGTATCCAAAACCTCAGTTAAAAAACATTATTATTTATTATTTAACATGTTGAATAAATATTATTCCTACATGTGATTTAATAATTATTCAATATTTGTGTTTTAGAATGGTGGAGGTTAGTTTGGTGTGGACTGTTTGTTTCAAATAGTGTGAAGATCATGATATTTGATTTCATTTTATAAATTTGATATCATTTTGATCATTATCATTTCTTGAAACCATGTTATTACTGCTTTACTTATTTTTTCCTCCTAAAGTAAGGATATAAAATTCCCTAGAGTCCTGATGTTTTTCTAGTTAGTGTTAATAAACCTATATGTCCTGATAGTCTCCTTTATATGCTTGTAAAAATTATGGTTTCCCTTATGAAAGGTCATTGATGTTATGGATGAAATATGAAATATTATAAAATCTTAGCTAAAAACTATTAGTTTGAAAGTCCTTCAAGAAAACTATGTGATAATATAATACAATGAAAAATTTATAATAATGGAAAATTGCATGATCAATAATCCTAAGGTTATTGGATGATGTAAATGGGAAACACAATCATAGATTTCAACCATTGAGGACTTGGATAGTGTGAAATAGATGAATTTGTAGTCTTCATTACTAATGTTAAGGATGATACTACAAACACCCATTATAATGTCATAGAATATTTTTTCATCCTACCATTATATTTAATAGACAGTAAGCATAACTAGCTTGTTTAGATGGATAAATCAGTGTACCATAAAAAATAAGAAAATAAAGAAGAAGAAAAATTATTCGTTTTTTCTTGATGACACGTATTCTTTCACTAGTTATTTGAAAGAATATTTTGTGAGAAAAATATTTAATAAATATTTATTTTCTATTAAGTGAATATAATATATATTTATTTATTAAAGAATAATGTAGTGATATTTATTTATTAAATAAATAATCTTTATTCAAGGTCTAATAAATATTGTGTAGGAATGGTGAACCGATTTTAATGGTCTGATGAGAAATAATATATATTGAATATGATTTTAATAAAAATAATACTTAATTTAATTTGTCAGTTTTGTGCATGTAATTAAATAATATTATTTTTATTATTATATCCATGGGGTCCCATAGGAATTAATAAAAATAATAAAGTCACATGTGAAATTTTTATTTTCTAACCCTAGTGGGATATAAACCCAATTATATTATTTTCTTAAGGGTTTCCATTTCATTTTTTGTGCACAACATCATCCGAAGATAATTATCTTCAATTCCTAGATAGTTCCCTCTCTTATAATTCTTTTAATAATGTAGAGTGATCCTCCTTCACCACCAATCTTAAGTCTAGAGAGATTGAAGAAACCCCTTCCTTGAAGAGACTCTTAGGGCGATAAAAGACGAATAACCCAAGTGTTAGGATCTACCATACTAGCACCCAGAGATTCCTATGGTGACATTCAGAGGTTCATGGAGCATGTGTGGATCACTACTGGAATGAATCTACTCTTTATTTCTACAACACAATGATGGTATGATGTAGTGACATTGTTAGGTTCATAAATGAAGAAAGATTTTATAATGAGGTAATTATTTAATTATTTAAGTTAATTATAAATAATATGTGATGATCCTGTGTTTTGGTTCCATCATTCAATCATTGATTAATATTTGATTCAATTTTGTTGGTCACAACATTTATTTTTGATGTGCATCTTGGATTAATCATTGATTATGAAAAAAAACTAAGTTGTGCATGACCCATCTGTTGCTTCTTCTTTTATCAGAACATTCAAGTTGTATCCGAGGGGTCATATAATTATTTATAATTATTTAATGATCATTGATTTATCATTATTTTTCAATTATGATTTAATCATTATTTAATATAAATCATAAGATATTCTCTTCTTCCTCTTTTCTCTTGAAAATATAATCAAATTGATCAATTTTATGAACAAAAAATATTCAACTAACTCACCTGGAGGTGTTGAAGATTCTGGCTAGATAGAACAAGAGTACACACCATGTAGCCCATTGGTACATGTCGTGTACCCATGTTTAATGAACCATGAATTAATTTGCAATTAATTCTAGTTGTGTGCATTTATTACATGTGGTGTGTATTTAAATAAATTGTGTGTTGCATGGTCTTTCAGACTACATGGTGTGCAACATCTGTACATGACTTGTAGTCCTTTAGTCAATGATGGGATGTGTATTCTTTTATAGGGCATATATGAATGGTGACCATATAAATTGGAGACCACACTCTGTGTAGCCCATGTACACACCATTTATTCCATTATTTTCCATTTAACAATTACACATGGCATCCCTAGGCATGTTCCATGGATATATGATGAGAAATATTCATGTTGTGTATATGGACTGTACACAATGTGTATATTATCAAATTAAAAAATAATAATTAATTTATTATACTGCTTAAACCTTATCAACATCTCTTCCATGTGTCATTTATTTGACTATGTACACACCATGTGATGGGTTATATATATATATATTAAATCTCTAATTAAATTTTTCATAATGTTTAAAACTGCATATCGTGTATAAGTCAAGATACAGTCATTACTCTACATGCATTGAAAAATAATGTGAAACATAAATGCC
Organism: Viscum album; assembly: GCA_963277665.1. Lineage (NCBI taxonomy): Eukaryota > Viridiplantae > Streptophyta > Magnoliopsida > Santalales > Viscaceae > Viscum > Viscum album. The sequence continues at coordinate 1,066,289,845 of OY728162.1, forward strand.
ATGTGTTATATGTGTCATTTATTTTACTATTTTCACACTATAAAATTTCATGATAACTCATGTATGTAAGAACCCAGTTTTTGCTGCGAAAGACTTTGGAATATTCTTGATGTTATTCTAGAGCAGCGCCTTCAAACGGCGTGCGATTCTGAGCCCCGGAGTGGCCGGAATTAAATTTTCAGTGAGTTCACACTGGAAATGCCAAATGAATAGGATGAATCCTAAACGGTGATCCGGATTAGGGATCTGAGTGTACGGATGGGTCCGGAATTGGGTTTTTACCCTAGGAGCGACATAAAACTAGTCGGTGCAGGACGTTTGGACCCCTCGCCCACTATCGGAAAGTTAAACGGATAATTAAATTAATTAATTTATTCGTTTAATGTTGAAATGCAAGTATCTCTTAAACGGTGTCTAGGATTGGAAAATCGAGGGCACCGTTGAGTTCGGAGCGTTCCGTTTACCCTAGGAGAGGTGTAAGTTTTGCGGGTGCGGCTCGTCTGTGAAAAATGGCCCCAGGGGCGTTTTCGTAATTTTGCAGCCTCGGGCGCGGTTGTTGCAACTTTTGAACGGGGCCCCGGATTAAAATTTTGAGACCGCCGTTGCGCTCGGATTGTGGTTCTTATTCTAGAGGATCCTTAATCCCGACCCCGCCGAAATTTCGAGTTCGGGGCTATCGGGCGGGCGTTTAAGTATTTTCTACTTAAATGCATCCACTCCCCCCCCCCCCTTCTTCTTCCTCTACCTAAAACCATCCCCTCTCCTCCAGCTCCGGCGAGGCACTCTGGCGAGGCACCTCCGGCGAGGAAACTACGGTAAGGCAGCGGTGCGGCGGCGGACTCCCTGTGAAGCTCCAGGCATCGCCCAAGAGGTAGGAGTCGTTTTTGTTTCGTTTTATTTCCTGCACCATGTTCGTCCTAATTTTGCATTATCGATCTGCTGCCTGATCTTCAAACCAAGCTCATAGTTGCGTAGATCCTGTTATGAGCTTTCCGGAATGCTATCCGGATCAAATTTTCAACCATCGGATCGTTTCCGGTGGTCCTCTGAAGTTTTCCAGCCATGAGGCCGGTTTCCGGCGAGCTCCGGCGGCGGAGCGGCTCCAGGTGGTGGCTCCGGTAGGCGGCGGGCTCAGTGGCGGCGGAGGAGGCCGACCCTTCGGTCGACCGGGCGGCACCTCGCCGGTGCGGGGCAGCTCGGGCTCACCGGCAGGCCGCCAGCTGAGGGCACCGGCGAGGGGGACAACCGGGGTCGCAGCCCGTGACCCCGCTGAGGAGACCGAGACCCGCTACAGGCAGGTCTCTGCGTGGAAAACGACCGGTCGTGTCGGCCGGTAGGTGGAGGAGGCGCCCGCGCGGCGCGCAGGCGAGGGCCTCGCGGGAGGCGGCGGGCCGCACGCGGCGGCCCGCGGGTCCGGCTGGGCTGGGCCCCAGGTGGCTGGGTCGCGGTCCCAGCGGACCGGCCAGAGCGGGCCGACACGAGCAGGGCGGACCGGTCGGACCGGGCCGGTCCGGCCCAAGGGGTCCCCCCCCCCCTTTTAAATGTTTGGATGCCCGCATTTCGAGCTACGGGCGTCGATTTTGAATGCCGTATGCGGCGACGCGATCCTGGGATCGAGGGGAACGTTTTGAGTTGGTTTCGGGAATTTTTAATTCCCGAAACGAGGGGCCTCGGTGGCGCGACGCTTACTTTAAGTGAATTGGGGTTTTTTCAGGAGTCTTGTTTTGAACGGCACGGACGCGTCCGACGTCCGTTTTGAGCGTCGTCAGTGGCGTTGGGACCCTGGCATTTAGGCGGAGCTTACCAAGTTTGTTTCAGGTGTTGAGGCCGAAGTTGAGGCGCGGGCCCCACAGCCCGTCTTTGAGCTGCGGGCAACGTTTAGAGACTTTCTCACCAGGAGTCTGTTCGGGGCGTGCGAGCAGTCGATTCTAGATGTTTTTCTGAGGGGATTGCAATGGTGAAATCCACCCGCTCTATTTCAGCATGATGGTGCGGGGCCCATGAGGGCCGTTTGGGCGTCGACGGTGATTTTTCCATCTTTATCACCGGGCGACCATTTTGGAAAAGTGAATAGTCCATCTTGTGTGATTTTTCGAGAGGATCGCAACGGTGTGATCCGTTCGTTGTGTTTCAGGACCGAGTTGCAGGTCCCACAAAGCACCGCTCGAGTGCGGTGCACCGGAATGCGGCTTTTTCTCTGGATATCCGTTGCACTCATGTGGGTAGTGCTTTTGACATGTTTTCCCAAGGGGATTGCATTGGTGGGATGCGCCCGACTGTATTCGGGGTCGAGGCTCGGGATCACGGGAAGCCGTTTGGGCGTGAGGCGGTGTTGGTGACTTTTCCGTCGGATATCCGTTTGAGGCAAGTAAGTAGTCTATCTCGCATGTCTTTCTGCAAGGATTACAACGGTGTAATCTATTCAGGCGGGCGGAGCCTTATATGTGATATTATTAAATGTGGAAATGTGAAGGTGCCCCGGTGGCGGTTCTTCTACCGTATTTGTAACGGACCCTTGGCGAGTGATCGCGTGCACTCCCGTGTGACTGTTGTAAATGCTTGAAGTGATGTGGATGGTTGTGGATCAGCCGATGAGGTGGAAAGTTGTAAAAGTTACGTTTACGCCCTTCGTGTTGACATTGGGGTGTCGTGTGCATGATAGCCTTAGGGATAGAGACGTGGTATACTCTGGGAGTATACGAGACCGCTTGGAGGTATGTGTGGTTTGTACCTGAGAATGTTTGTGCACTTGGTTGGGGTTGACTTGGGGCCACACTTCGTGTGAGACCCACATGCGTGCCATGTTCTGCTTTGCGTACTTTAACCTCTCGCGACGTAGATGGTCCCTCTGTGCTCATTTGTTTAACCAGTAGGGTGGAGTTTTTCCCTTGGCTCTGTGCTCGTTTGTTTGACCAGCAGGGTTGAGTGGTCTCCCCCTGGTTTTGTTCTCGATGGATCGGTCGGTAGCGGTGCTAGTGACACCCAGTGATGGAACAGGCGATGAACCCCTTTGGGTGAGTTGTTCTGGAGTTGGGTGGTTGCGCGATACCCACTCCATGTTTGGTTGGCCAGTGGTGTACCCTCCAGTAGAGATGACCAGAGCAGTTCTGAGTTTTACCCTCCAGCGGGGCTGGGCAGTGGGTTACTCATCGACTTCTTCGGGTTTACCCTCCAGCATGGCTGGGCAGTGGGTTTCTCACTGACTTCTAGGGTTTACCCTCCAGCAGAGACTGGGCAGTGGGTCACCCGACGCTCTTAGGGTCTACCCTCCAGTAGAGACTGGGCAGTGGGTCACCCGACGCTCTCAGGGTCTACCCTCCAGCAAAGACTGGGCAGTGGGTCACCCGACGACATCTTAGGTTCTACCCTCCAGCAGGGCTGGGCAGTGGGTCTCCTGTCGTCTAGTTCCAGGTCTACCCTCCACCAAGACTGGGCAGTGGGTCAACCGTCGACTTATTCCAGGTCTACCCTCCAGTGGGGCTGGGCAGTGGGTCACCTGATGATGTATTAAGGTCTACCCTCTAGCGGGGCTAGGTAGTGGGTCACCTAATGATGTATTAAGGTCTACCCTCCAGCGGGGCTGGGTAGTGGGTCGCCTGATGATGTATTAGGGTTTACCCTCCAGCAGGGCTGGGTAGTGGGTCACCCGATATTTGGTTAGGGTTTACCCTCCAGCAGGGCTCGGCAGTGGGTCACCCGTTGACATTTCAGACTCAGTCCTTTCTACCAGGCTAGTCTGTGGCTTTACTCTGTGACTACCAGAGCGGGACCCTCGTTTGTACTGGTCAGTGATGTGACAACTTTTATTTTGAACAGACCTCTCGACTGTGGGGCAGTGTCATGGTGTGGTTTGACGTTCCCCCAGAACTCCCAAGTACGAGGGGCACTTTCCCCACTGAGATGTATCATTCTGACGCGACCTAAAACCGTGTGGGCGAGTTAGTGCCGCCCAAAGAGGATAGTGTCAAGGTGCGGTGATTTGAGCCCCTTGACTTGCAGTTTGGGGCAGACATGCGGGATGCTGGGTATTGATGGTGTTTACTTCTGGGACTGTTGGCTACTCACTTTCTTGGGCTGAGATATAGTATGGAGATCCCCTTACGAAATTTTTCGGGCTTCTTGATTGAGCATAAGGATATGTATATACCTTTTTCCAGTACCCACTTCTTGGGTTTGGTTACTCTCCTTCTAGGGGAGGCGAAGACGTGCAGGGTATGCCACGTGCTTTCCGTGTCTAGCTTCTCATGGTTGTACGAGTCTACTCTCATGCTATAGGTAGTGAAGACTCGATGATAAGTTCATCTTATCACCATTTCCAGGTCCTTGTGTCTAGAAGAGTCTACTTCCTTTCTCTTGTTGGGTTGAGCTGGACTCTTTACTGTACTCTTTACTGCACTCTCTGTTGTACTCCTTTGCTTTTCCTGTTCGATCTACTGCTCACCCTTCGGTACCTCCATTGTTTCTCCCTCGAGCCTTCGGGGTATCTTACTGAGTATTTTTATACTCACCCCTGCTTGGGATTTTCCCGCACTTGGTGTGCCCTTGCAGACGATAGACAGGTTGGTCGTGACTTCAGTGGAGCTTAGGAGTTCAGGAGCGTGGACCGCGTGCAGTGGTCGGAGTTGGGTTCCAGGTGGGGGACCCTTCCAGCTGTTTACTTTTTGTTCACCTATTGCCGTGTTGTGGCACTTTTATGGTTGGGTGTGTGTTTTTCCCCTTTTCTTTCCAGTTTACTTTCAGCACTTGCTTTGTACTGTTTAGAGGTCGATGCACTTTTGGTGGTTTATATATAGCAGTTTCACTTTACTCTGCTTGTCTTTTCTTTTACTCTGCACTTTTTCATTGAGTGTGTTGTGTGTGAGTGTATGGGTACTTGGCCAAAGGCCTTCCCGAGTTGTTGTGCCTTCGGCGCTGGTTGCCATCCCCTGGCCTATGGAGGTGGGCTTGGGGTAGTTGCGGCTCGAGCCCAGGTTGGATCGGGTCGTGAAAAAGTGGTATCAGAGTTGGTTCGTTCTTCGAGACGTTGTTCGGACGTCCCTAAAAAGGAATTGGTTAGGATATAGGGCAACAGTGTTAACATGTCTCGAGAGTGGCTCTCAGGCCAGGGAGTCCAGTGATGGTGCGGCGGCCAACGTATCCATTCACCAGGACCTTGATAACCCGCTTATCGACTCGGCATGCTGAGACACTTGTTTCAGGGAAAATTGGTTTGTGCATCACATAGGATTGAGTCTTTGACTTTCCTTCTTGAGTTAGCTCCACATCATTTTTATTGGTATATACATATATGCTCATCTGACCGCAGCACTCCTTGATAATAATCAGGAGGTCTCCGCGAAGACATCCAGCTAAGATACCAGCTTTGGTGCATGACGACGACCCTGTGAGCTACGAGGCCATAGTCCAGGACCCATCATGCAAGCCCCTTTCTCGGGGTGGGCCGGTAGTAGCACCCCACTTGTTGAGCAGTAGACAGCTTCAGCAGAGCAGGCTGAGTTTGAGCGCAGGTTGACCGCACTCTGTGAGTTCCAGCGGTAGAGACCGCTGAGGTTCAGTGGAGAGCCAGACCCTCAGGTAGTAGAGGATTGGCTAGAGATAGTGGTTAGCCTTTTCATTCTTGTGCAGATGCCGACAGATCATAGATTGTCTTTGGCAGCCAACCTTTTTCGTGGAGCAGCTTGGCGTTGGTGGAGTCTGGTGACTCAGTTTCTTGACGAGTCTTCGCTTTCGTGGGGCGACTTTCAGTTGTTGTTCCGTGAGGAGTTTTGCACCTCCTGCTTGAGCTCCTTTCGGATTCAGGAGCTCCTGCAGTTTCAACAGGGAGGGATGACGGTGGCCGAGTACGCGGCTAGTTTTGCAGACCGTGCACGCGTTTACCCAAAATTGGTCCATGACGACAACTTTCGAGCGTGGAAGTTCGAGAAGGGTCTCCGCAAGGAGATTCGTGTTGTCATAGTACCCTTGGGAATTTCCACATATGTTGGGGTTCTAGAGAAGGTGCGGGTGACAGAGGGCTTCCTATCACGTTTTAGAGTTGGTGGTGGTAGCAGGCACGTCAGAGCCGAGACGTCTACCGCAGCTAGCGGGCGTCGGCAAGCAGAACCTCGACGCAGGTATCCTTCTGAAAACCGGACTCAGGGGCGTGGTCGAACACCATAGTGGCACCGGAGGGTACCATTTCAGCCCAGAGGGAGTCGGTTCTATGCTTGTGATGGGCGAGTTTACTTTTCATGGTACTGTCCGACCAGACATGCAGAGTGCTTCGGGCAGGCAGCAGGTGCACCACCACAACGGAGGCAGCGCCGTGATTGGAGTAGTACCCAGAGAGGTGGTGCTAGCAGAGGAGTGGGAGGAGCGGGAGGATCTGGTAGTGGGGGACGACTTTACAAGGTCTTCCCATCACCACTAGGCGGTCCACGTCAGGCTCTGGGAGCTGACAGTTGGGACCCCAGACAGCCGCGAGCTTTGGATGTCTATGATCCCGCAGAGCATGGGGTAATAAGAGGTACACTCTACAGCTCTTCTACTCTTTGCAGTAGAATTGTTAGACTCTGTGTGTGGAATGTTTTCCTCCCTGCTCCTTGCTTGAGGTGTTACCAGGGTGACGTAGGGCGTCGGGTGTAACCCTGTGTTGGTAAAGTAAAAGGTGCGAGACCTTTTTCTCTAGTTGATGGTGTCGAATCCTTCGCCTTTTTGAGCGTGTAAAAGAGCCTTGGTTGAGATACATCGACTGTGAAACCTTGCATGACCAGATATCCTTGGGTGTTCCACTATATAGATATTCTGAAGGAGGGAATCACTGTGCCTTGTTCCTGGTACGGGCGGTGATTCCAGTCGCGGCATGCAACGTAGAGGTTTGGTCTGGGAGGTGAGCTACCCCCGAGAGCCGTCAGGCCGTTTGGGACCGTGCGAAGGGATGGTGAGGTTCCCTACTGCCTTGACCTAACCCCAAAGGCTGGTTTGGGTGCATGACATCTTCCACGTGACTCACCTGATAAGAGGTGTGCATGCTCCTATGCATGACATCGGTGAGGACAGACCTCACGTGAACAGATCAAATACTTTGGTCTGTGTGCGGTGGCGTAGAGTTGTGCGAGAGTTCTTCTGGGTACGGGAGAGCTAGGTGTGGGCTTAGTACCCTGAGTTGTTCCCTGGTTTTGCTTTTCGAGGACGAAAATATTGAAGGAGGGAATGATGTAAGAACCCATTTTTTTCTGAGAAATACTTTGGAATATTATTGATGTTATTCCAGATCAGCGCCTTCATAGGGCGTGCGATTCTGAGCCCCGGAGTGGCTGGAATTAAATTTTCAGTGCGTTCACACTGGAAACGCCAAATGAATGGTATGACTCATAAACGGTGATCCGGATAATGGATCCGAGTGTACGGATGGGTCCGTAATGGGGTGTTTACCCTAGTAATGACATAAAACGTTTCGGCGCAAGACGTTTGGACCCATCGCCCGCTATCGGAACGTTAAACGGATAATTAAATTAATTAATTTATTCGTTTAATGTTGAAACGCAAGTATCTCTTAAACAGTGGCTCAGATTGGAAAACCGAGAGCACATTTGAGTTCGGAGAGTGCAGTTTACCCTAGGAGGGGTGTAAGTTTTGCGGGCGTGGCCCGTCTGTGAAAAATGGTTGCAGGAGCGTTTTCGTAATTTAGCGACCTCGGGCGCGGCTGTGGAAACTTTTGAACAGGGTCCCAGATTAAAATTCTGAGACCAACGTTGTTCTCAGAGTGTGGTTTTTAGCCTAGGGGAGCCTTAATCCCGACCCCGCCGAAATTTCAGGTTCGGGGCTATCGGGCGGGCGTTTAAGTATTTTCTACTTAAATACATCCCCTCCCCCCTTCTTCTTCCTCTACCTAAAACCCTCCCCTCTCCTCCAGATCCGGAGAAGCACTCCGGCGAGGCACCTCCGGCGAGGCAACTCCGGCAAGGCAGCGGTGCAGCGGCGGACTCCTTGTGAAGCTTCGGGCATCTCCCAAGAGTTAGGAGTCGTTTTTGTTTCGTTTTATTTCCCGCACCATGTTCATCCTAATTTTGCATTGTTGATCTGCTGACTGATCTTTGAACCAAGCCCATAGATGCGTAGATCCTGTTCTGAGATTTCCGGAATGTTATCCGGATCGAATTTTCGACCACCGGATCATTTCCGGTGGTCCTCTGAAGTTTTCCGGCCATGAGGTCGGTTTCCGGCGAGCTCCGGCAGCGGAGCGGCTCCAGGCGGTGGCTCCGGAAGGCGACGAGCTTGGTGGCAGCGGAGGAGGCCAACCCTTCGGTCAGTCGGGCGGCACCTCGCTGGTGCGGGGCGGCTCGGGCTCACCGGCAGGGCGCCAGCTGAGGGCGCCGGCGAGGGGGAAAACTGGGGTTGCGGCTCGTGACCCCGCTGGGGAGACCGAGACCTGCCACAGGCGGGTCTCCGCGTGGAAAACGATCGGTCGTGTCGGCCGGTCGGTGCAGAAGGCGCCCGCGCGGCGCGCGGGCGAGCACCTCGTGGGAGGCGGCGGGCCGCATGTGGCAGCTCGCGGGTTCGGCTGGGCTTCGGTCCCAGCGGGCCGGCCCGAGCGGGGCGGACCGGCCGGACCGGGCCGGTCTGGCCCAAGCCCCCCCCCCCCCTTTAAAATGTTTGGACGCCCGCATTTCGAGCTATGGGCGTCCGTTTTGAACGCCATCTGTGGCGACGCGATCCTAGGATCGAGGGGAACGTTTTGAGTTGGTTTCGGGAATTTTTAATTCCCGAAAAGAGGGGCCTCAGTGACGCTACGCTTACTTTAAGTGAATTTGAATTTTTCTGGGGGTATTGTTTTGGACGGAGCGGATGCGTCCGACGTCCGTTTTGAGCGTCGTCAGTGGTGTTGGGACCCTGGTACTGAGGCGGAGCTTACCAGGGTTGTTTCAGGCATTGAGGCCGAAGTTGAGGTGCGGGCCCCACGGCCCGTCTTTGAGCTGCGGGCAGCGTTTAGCGACTTTCTCACCAGGCGTCCGTTCGGGGCGTGCGAGCAGTCAATTTTGGATGTTTTTCCGAGGGGATTGCAATGGTGCAATCCGCCCACTCTATTTCGGCATGATGGTGCGGGGCCCATGAGGGTCGTTTGGGCGTCGACGGTGATTCTTTCATCTTTATCACCGGGCGACCGTTTTAGACAAGTGAATAGTCCATCTTGTGTGCTTTTTCGAGAGGATCGCAACGGTGTGATCCGTTTGTTGGGTTTCAGGACAAGGTTGCGGGTCCCACGAAGCACTGCTCGAGTGCGGTGCGCCGAAATGCGCCTTTTTCTCCGTATATCCATTGCACTCATGTGGGTAGTGCTTTTGACGTGTTTTCCATAGGGGATCGCATTGGTGCGATGCGCCCGATTGTTTTCAGGGCCGAGGCTCGGGATCACGGGACGTCGTTCGGGTGTGAGGCGGTGTTGGCGACTTTTCCGTCGAATATTCGTTTGGGTCTAGTAAGTAGTCTTTCTCGCATGTCTTTCTGTGAGGATTACAACGGTGTAATCTGTTCAGGAGGGCGGAGCCCCTTATGCGATCTTATTAAATATGGAAATGTGAAGGTTCCCCGGTGGTGGTTCTTCTACCGTGTTTGTAGTGGACCCTTGGTGAGTGACCGCGTGCACTCCCTTGTGAGTGATGGAAATTCTTGAAGTGATGTGGATGGTTGTGCCTCATCCTATGAGGTGGAAAGTTGGAAAAGTTACGTTTACGCCCTTTGTGTTGATGTTGGGGTGTCGTGTGCACGATAGCCTTAGGGCTGGAGACGTGGTATACTCTGGGAGTATACGAGAGCACTTGGAGGTACGTGTGGTTTGTACCTGAGAATGTTTGTGCGCTTGGTTGGGGTTGACTTGGGGCCACACTTCGTGTGAGCCCCACGTGCGTGTCGTGTTCTGCTTTGCGTACTTTGACCTCTCGTGACGTAGAGGGTCCCTCTGTGCTCGTTTGTTTGACCAGCAGGGTGAGGTTTTTTCCCTAGCTCTGTGCTCGTTTTTTTGACCAGCAGGGTTGAGTGGTCTCTCCCTGGTTTTGTTCTCGATGGATCATCTGGTAGCAGTGCTAGTGACACCCAGTGATGGAAGAGGCGTCGAACCCCTTTGGGTGAGTTGTTCTGGAGTTGGGTGGTTGCGCGATACCCACTCCGTGTTCGGTTGGCCAGTGGTGTACCCTCCAGTAGAGATGGCCAAAGTAGTTCTGAGTTTTACCCTCCAGCGGGGCTGGTCAGTGGGTTACCCATCGACTTCTTCGGGTTTACCCTCCAGCAGGGTTGGGCAGTGGGTTGCTCACGGACTTCTAGGGTTTACCCTCCAGCAAAGACTGGGCAGTGGGTCACCCGACGCTCTTAGGGTCTACCCTCCAGCAGAGACTGGGCAGTGGGTCACCTGACGCTTTTAGGGTCTACCCTCCAGCAGAGACTGGGCAGTGGGTCACCTGACGACCTCTTAGGGTCTACCCTCTAGAAGGGCTGGGCAGTGGGTCACCCGTCATCTAGTTCCAGGTCTACCCTCCAGTAAGGCTGGGCAGTGGGTCACCTGTCGACTTATTCCAGGTCTACCCTCCAGCGGGGCTGGGCAGTGAGTCTCCTGATGATGTATTAAGGTCTACCCTCCAGTGGGGTTGGGCAGTGGGTCACCTGATGATGTATTAAGGTCTAACCTCCAGCGGGGCTGGGCAGTGGGTCGCCTGATGATGTATTAAGGTCTACCCTCCAGCGGGGATGGGCAGTGGGTCGCCAGATGATGTATTAGGGTTTACCCTCCAGCAGGGCTGGGCAGTGGGTCACCCGATATTTGGTTAGGGTTTACCCTCCAGCAGGGTTGGGCAGTGGGTCACCCATTGACATTTCAGACTCAGTCCTTTTTACTAGGCTAGTCTGTATCTTTACTCTGTGACTATCGGAGCGGGACCCTTGTTTGTATGGGTTAGTGATGTGACAACTTTGACTTTGAACAGACCTCTCGACTGCGGGGTTGTGTCATGGTGTGGTTTGATGTTTCCCCATAACTCCCAAGTACAAGGGGAACTTTCCCCACTGAGATGCATCCTTGTGATGCGACCTAAAACTGTGCGGGTGAGTTAGTGCCGCCCAAAGCAGATAGTGTCAAGGTGCGGTGATTTGAGCCCCTTGACTTGCAGTTTGGGGTAGACGTGCGGGATGCTGGGTATTGATGGTGTTTACTTCTGGGACTATTGGCTACTCACTTTCTTGGGCTGAGCTATGGGATGGAGATCCCCTTACGACCTTGTTCGGGCTTCTTGATTGAGCATAAGGATATGTATATACTTTGTTCCAGTACCCACTTCTTGGGTTTGGTTACTCTCCTTCAAGGGGAGGCGAAGACGCGCGGGATATACCATGTGATTTCCGTGTTTAGCTTCTCGTGGTTGGACGATTCTACTCTCCTGCTATAGGTAGTGAAGACTCGACGAGAAGTTTATCTTCTCACCATTTCCAGCTCCTTGTGTCTGGACGAGTCTACTTCCTTTCTCTTGTTGGGTTGAGCTGGACTCTTTACTGTACTCTTTACTGCACTCTCTGTTGTACTCCTTTTCTTTTCCTGTTTGATCTACTGCTCACCCTTCGGTACCTCCTTTGTTTCTCCCTTGAGCCTTCGGGGTATCCTCTTGAGTATTTTTATACTCACCCCTACTTGGGCTTTGCCCGCACTTGGTATGCCCTTGCAGACGACGGACAGGTTGGTCATGACTTCAGTGGAGATTAGGAGCTCAGGAGTATGGACCATGTGCGGTGGTCGGAGTTGGGTTCCAGGTGGGGGACCCTTCCAGCTGTTTACTTTTTTTTCACCTGTTGTCGGGTTGTGGAACTTTTCTGGTTGGGCGCGTGTTTTGCCCATTTTCTTTCCAGTTTACTTTCAGCACTTGGTTTGTACTGTTTAGAGGTCGATTCACTTTTGTTGGTTTATATATAGCAGTTGCACTTTACTCTTCTTGTCTTTTCTTTTACTCTGCACTTTTGATTTGAGTGCGCTGCGTGTGAGTGTACAGATACTTGGGCAAAGGCCTCCCCGAGTTGTTGTGCCTTTGGCACTGGTCTCCAGCCTCTGACCTATGGAGGCGGGCTTGGGGTAGTTGCGGCTCGAGCCTGGGTAGGGTCGGGTCGTGACATGTATTCCACATAATATATGAATAAACAGTGTTTAAATATAACACACTCTGGGTAGATTAGATGGTTACTCATTATGTTACCTCCATGGTATAAGTTTTGTACATAGTTAATTTTAAATAAATTTATTTAATTTGTATAAAATTATGATGGATGTGAATCTCAATAAATTTTGGATGAGAATTAAGATAAATGAATTGATTGATTAAAGAATATAATTAATTGATTTGAGATCTATTTATCTTAAATAAGAACGATTATAATTGAATTCTATTTTTATTAAATTTGTAATTTGTTGCATGTATTTGGATTATCATGATCATAGACCTGAATTTTTTATGTGATTAGTTTCCTTTTAATTTATTATTAAATTAAATTATTGGCTTGTGTGTTATCCCTCCTCTAATTATGTAAGGGAATGTGATCCCATGGTTTATTTTATGTAAACCCCTTAACCAATCCTTTAGTTCCCCTCACCTGTGTGTGAGTAAAAGCTTATGTAATCAATAGAGATCCCAATCGAGTGGAGGAAATTAAAGTTTTGGATTCAAGGCGAGACTAATCTAGGAAGTACATAGGTGGATAGGTAGAAAGCTGTAAACATGAACCAAGTCATGGTTTAATTTTTTTTCCCCTAGATCGATGATTAGCTTATCATCTTCTAGATAAACTAGCCTTTAGTAAAAGATTATAATAATAACACTATATAATTTTATTTCTATCAATTTTTATGGTTATTTCATTATAGATGTTTTTTGTGATCACATGAATTAATGAATTAATAATAATACAATATAAAACTAAAATAAATTGTATTATGCATAAGTTTTATTTAATACATGGTTAATCACTTGAGTAAATCTGCTTAATATTAACAAGAATATAATAAAGATAAAAATGGAAAACTTATACATAAATATAAAAATCGATCAATTATATATATTTAATAAGTATATCCTTCCACTACTTAAGTTAAAATTAAACCACAATTCCTAGTGCTTTATTGGACAAAGTCAAGGTGCTTTCATCTATTGAGGAATTATAACTTGAATTTTTGGGTAGACTTAACTTAATTCACATCAAGGGTTGACTTCCAAAGAAGGAATTAGTGTAAATAAGAAGAAAGGGTTGAGGAAATCCAATTTAAGGATTTAAATATTGGGGATTATACTCAACATATCAAGAACTATGAGTTAATGTATTTGGAATCTTATGCCAACCTATAACCCTTCACATTTCTTGATTGGTCAAAGTCAGGTTGATGAGAAGGGAAATATGGGTACTTACCACTAGAATATATAAGAAACATGATTTTTAGAAGCTAATGGTGAGGGATATTGGGTTTTAATGAAATTGTGGGAGATTAATAAATATAATATAATATCTATTATCTAATTTTATCAGATAAAGTACTAAAATTATGCTCTTCGTGTTTGTAGAAATGATAATAAATATGAATTCATACATATAACTTTGATCCATACCTGAGAAGGATAAACTTATCATATGCACTAACTTATAAGAATTTCAAAGGTTCTTAATCATTATCCTACTCAATGAAAGGAAATTATATGTGCTTGAAGAACCTATTCCTAAAGTTCCTTGCCAAACAGTTAGTGAGGAATAGTTTTCTCTCTATGAGAAACATTTGAATGATGCCACAGATGTTAAATGTTTCATTCTTTAATCCATGTCCAATAAGCTTCCAAATAAACATTAGGACATTAATTTGTATAGCATGATGTCTCACTTTCAAGATCTCTATCAAGATAAGGTGAGACAATAGAGATACAAGATCTTGAATGCTTTGTTTACAACAAAACATAGAGATTCAGTGCCCGTTGGGCCTCATATAGTCAATATTATTTTCTATATAGAATTTTTATACATCTTGGGAATTAAATTCCTAGATGATTCACGCATATATTACATAATTTCCTAAATACCCATATCCTTATCTTGTTTTATTGTTAGTTATAACATGACTAATAATGAGAATATTATTTCAAAACTTCTTACACTGATTTTCTAAGTGGACAAGGACATAGAGCATGACAAACCCACAATCCTTATGGTGAATAAGAATAAAAAGAACAAGGAAAAGGATATTAAGAATCATACAAAGTCTAAATATCCCTACCACCATCCTTTTAATAATATAAATATTCATATGAAAGAAAAGGCAAATGAATTAGTATGTTTTTCATGTGGAAAGCAAGGCTACTAGAAGAGGAACTACACCCAAAAGTAAAGGGAAGCTAAAGGTGTGTTTATTATCGAGTATAATAATTCAATATATACATAATGGGTATTATATATAGGTTTTGGTTCTTATATATGTATCCAAATATAGGAACCAAGTATATTTTGAAATATTGTTATAGGAGAGGTGGATTTGTGGGCTACCAGTGGTGCAAAGATATTTGTTCTAGCCATTAGAGAATACCAAATTTCATTTCCAACATGAATGTTATTAGTTTTAATAGATTGTTATTATATATTGATTATTACCAAAAACATAATTTATTCATCCTTCCTAGATACATATAGTTTTTTTTCATGTTTTAAAATAAAAGATTTTTCTTTTATAAAGATAGCATATGTTATAATAAGGAACATTTAAATAATGGTCTTTATGTATTAAATTATGAAAACCAAGTAATGGTAACTGATAAAAAAATATTATTTGAAAGAATCATATGATACCCAATGGTGGCATCACTATCTTATTCATTTAAATAATAATTATCTAAAAAATATCTATCAATATGGTTATTTAGACTCTTTTTAGCTAAAACCACTTGAAAGATGACATGCTTGTTTAAAAGGAAAAATAACCAAACCACCAATCAGTGGATAAGGTGAAAAAACTACATATATTATAGGATTAGTACACACTAATGTGTGTGGACCATTTCTAGTATAAGATAGAGGTGGGTATTCTTACTTCATAAATTTTACTAATAACTTGAGTAGATATGGTTATGTCTAATTTATGAGGTACAAGTCTAAGACCATTGATAAATTTAAAGAATTCAAGAATGAAGTAGATAATCAACTTGGAAAGGAGATAAAGAATATTCGATCTAATCGAGGTGGTGAATATATTAACCAAGTTTGTATCAACTTTCTATAGGATTTTGGGATTCTTTCTCAACTCACTCCACCTTATACACCGTGGTGGAATGGTGTTAGTGAAAGGAGGAATTGTACCTTTCTATAAAAGTTAAGGTATATTATAAGTCATGAATGTCTTATATTATCATTTTAGGGATATGAATTAGTAAATATGGCATACACACAAAATAGAGTACCAACTAAAGTGTAAAATAGAATTCCCTTTGAGTTATGGAGTGGAGAGAAACTTGTTTTTTCATATATAAATGTATGGGTTTGTGATGCATTTTTTAAGTCTGACTTAGGAAATAAACTAGAACCCCAGGGCATAGTGTGTATCTTTATAGGGTATCCTATGTAAACATGGGGATAATAATTATACAAACCCTTATATATGAAAGTGACAATCACCAGAAAAGACATGTTTCTTAATGGGTAAAACATCCTCAAGAAGGATAGTGGGGGAAAGATTGAATTCAATGAATTTGATGCTCAAGATACAAAATATTTGGTACAGAAACAGATTCCATAGGTCCCCAAAAAAGAATTAGTTCCTAAAACACAAGTACTATATAGGAGTACTGAAGAGGTAAGGTAACCATAGAGATATGGTTTTCTAGTCACTAAATATAGTGACTCATTATTGGTGGAAAATAATGAACTTATCTCTTGAAAAGAGGTTGTATAGAGTTCAGAAGATTCAATATGGAAAGAATACATGAATTATGAAATAGATTACATGTATAAGAACCAAGTTTGGGTTATGGTTGATCCTCCAGTTGATGTAAATATTATTGGTTTCAAATGGGTATTCAAGATAAATCTAGACATGGAAGGTAGAGTAAGTACATATAAATAAAGGATAGTGGCTAAAGGGTTTAAGAAGTGTCAAGGAATTGACTATAATGAAACCTTTTCTTGAGTTTCTATTTTTAAATTTTTCAGATGTATGTCAAAATATATTTCCTTAATGGGAACCTTCTGGAATATTTCTATATGAAACAACCATAAGGGTTTGTGACTATAGGTGATGCCAAAAGGATATGGAAGTTATAGAGATCCATTTATGGACTGAAACAAACATCTAGGTCATGGAACATTTGATTT
This sequence comes from Viscum album, assembly GCA_963277665.1. Lineage (NCBI taxonomy): Eukaryota > Viridiplantae > Streptophyta > Magnoliopsida > Santalales > Viscaceae > Viscum > Viscum album. The sequence goes on from OY728162.1 coordinate 1,066,306,195, forward strand.
GAGAAGCTATAAAAGAATTTTGTTTCATTAAGAATGAATGCGATCCATGTGTTTACAAGTATTTTAGTGGGAGTGCGTTTGTTATACCAGTAGTATATGTTGATGAAGTATTACTTATTAGAAATGAAACACCAGTATTACAATTATTTAATTACTGGTTAAACAAGTGTTTCTCCATGAAGAACTTAGGTTAAGCAGCCTACATTCCAAGGATCAATATCATTCATGATAGACCCAAGAGGATTCATGGACTAAGTCAAGGTACATACATTTACTAGATATTAAATAGACTTGGTATGGAAAAATACAAGAGGGTATTAGTTTCAATGTCACATGGTATACATCTTTCAAATAAAATTAGTCCTCAGACATAATAGGAGAAATATAGAATGAGTAAAATATCATGCTTTTTGGCTATAGGATCAATCATGTATGTCATGGTTCGTACTATACTTGATGTTTTCTATGCATTGATCATGGTTGGTAGATATCAAGTTGAACTAGGAGAACAACATTAGTATTCTGTTATGAATATCCTTAAGTATCTAAGATGAACCAAGGATATATTCATGTTTTATGGAGGAGATGAGAAGATAGTCATATGGGGTTATACCGATGATAGTTTTCAAATAGATCACAATGATCTGAATTCATAGTTAGGATATTTTTTCAGTCTCAATGGAGGAGCCTTGAGCTGGAAGAGTTCAAAGCGGCCACTTGTTTCTAATTTTATAGAAAATTTCATGTATACAGTGGATTTTGATGTAGGAAAAGAAGTAATTTTGATACAAAACTTTTCCCAAAATCTTGATGTGGTACTTATCGATAAAGACCCTACCACATTATATTGTGATAATATTATATCTATGGATCTTAAAAAATAGACAAGGTCACACCAATGTACAGAGAACAGACTCCATAAGTATCAACTCTTGAGGGATATTTATCAAAGGGGTGATTTTTCAGTAAGTACAGTTTCCACAAAAGAAAATGTGGTGGACCCCTTTACTAAAGCATTATACCAGTAGAATAATGAGTATCATGTGAGAGCTAGAAGACTGATGATTTTTAGAATTTGTATCTAGAATTATTGGGAGTTTGTTAGAGTATGTTCCCTAGAAAAAACTTCCATATACTTTATGATAACTTGTATTAATTGTTTTGAATATTAATAAAAAACTTATGAAATCATGATTTCTCTTCTATGTGACATAGTATAGATAATATATTAAGAGTATTTGTCACACTGAAAGGTCATAACAGTTCCCCACTATGATGCGAACTCATAAGTTCTATGAAAATATTCTTAAATATATGTTTTATATCTGGATGAAATTATTTAAGGGAAATGAATGATATTGGCTATCAGGGGGGAGACTCATAGGAATTTTTGTCACCTTCTCATGGTTTATGACCATAGTAATTTCTAGTATAGTAAATTCTAAGAGTGATGCACACTATTAGGAAATCCACATTGAAAATATGTTCATAGTGAAGTAGGATATATTGGGTGTGTCACGAGTAATATTTTATTGATGAATAATGTGAGAAAGGATTTCTCCATTCTACTATTTAATGTAATTTGATAACTCATTCCCTTTGATTAAAATTATATAGAATTAATAAATCCATATCCATGGTGTTATATAGTAAAGTTTGATTTTTGGAAAGTCAAATAAAGAGACATCGATAACATTAGTTGATGTCACCAACAAGCAACTTTCTTGACTATAGATATCATGATAAAGAGTTTATATTACACGTTAAGAATTTTTATGTGGTTTTATGTCATTGTGACATTAACTTATTTCTCTATGGGTTTATTTTTTTTATGCTAACCTTTGACTTTTGGATACTTCACCTAATGCCACTGAGAAAGAGGATTAGAGGGTCACACACTAAGTATATCCAAAACCTTAATTAAATAATATTATTATATATTATTTAACATGTTTAATAAATATTATACCCACATGTGGTTAAATAATTATTCATGTCTTCTTGATCACACAAATTCCATCACTAGTTATTTGAGTGAATATTTTGTGAGAAGAATATTTAATAAATATTTATTTATTATTTAGTGAATATAATATTTATTTATTTATTAGTGAATAATGTGGTGATATTTATTTATTAAATAATTATTAATTATTCAAGTTTGGATAAATATTATGGAGCAACGTTGGACCGAGTTTAATTCTCCAACGAGAAATAATATATACTGAATATTATTTTAGTAAAAATAATATTTAATTTAATTTGTGAGTTTTGTGCATGTCAAGAAATATTATTATAATTATTATTATTATTATAGACATGGGGTTATATAAGAATTAAGAAAAATAATATGGGAGCATTTGAAATTATTATTTTCTAACCCTGGTGGTATATAAACCCAATTATATTATTTTCTTAAGGGTTTCCATTTAATTTGTTGTGCAAAATTACATCTGGGGAGAATTCTCTAGAATACCTAGAGAGATATCTCTTATATAATTATCTTAATAACAAAGAGTGTTCCTCCACCACCACTCTCAATTATATATAGATTGAATATAACCCTTCCTTTAAGATATTCTCAAGGTGATCAAGGATGAATGACCCAAGTGTTAGGTTCTATTATGCTAGTACTCATAGATTCCTATGGAAATGTTCAGAGGTTCATGGAGAATGTTTGGATCACCACATGATGGAATCTACTCTTTATTCCTATAATGAAATGATGTTACTATGTAGAGACATTTTCATATTCATCAACGAAGAAAGAATTCATCATAAGGTAATTATTTAATTATTTAAATTAATTATAAAAATATGTGATGATCCTTCATTTTTGTTCTGATGTTTAATCATAAATTTATCTTTGATTTAATTTTATTTTTGATGATTTTTATCATTTATTTACATCTTGGATTAATCATTAATTATGAAAAAAAACTGAGTTGAGCATACCCCATCCAGCACTTCTGCTGCGCTCTGAACCTTCAAAAGAAAGGATAACAGTGTCACTTATAGGCTCAAGGGGATTGTTTTTAAATATAATAAGTGTTTTAAAAAGGACACAATGTATCCCCCATATTATGTATTCATATTCATTCTGGGAAAAAAATTTGTATAACTTTTATATTGATATAATAAGTGTTTTAAAAAGGACACAATGTATCCCCCATATTATGTATTCATATTCATTCTGGGAAAAAATTTCTTACAACTTTTATATTGATATTTAATAACATCATGAAAAATCAAGGGGTTTTCTCATGGGGATTTTCTCATGGGGATTTTCTATTTTTTCTAATCCCTTTGTTCTAGGGGACGAATATTGACATTGTCAGGGGGTTACTCATAGGGTATTCCTCTGCTTCCTAGGCGTGTGTTTTAGGAACTAGATTATGCACTTGATTTATTAGGGTACGAGTAGTCTACTAGTATGACCTATAGTGTTCCGTAGTACTAATTTATGTTCTTTTTCTTCTATTTTGTACTTCATGGATTTCTGAGTTAGCCTTGATATGCATATTGTACCTGCTTTTGTTTATAATTGTGAAAAAGGGAAAATTTTACCATGTTTGTTATAAAACTACTTTTCTTCTTATCATGTCATGTTTTATCTAAAATAAGAATACGTGAATTGTTACATAGATACTTGATATATAAAACCTAAGTGGGATCCTACCGATCCTGTTAAATCACACCCTGTGCACCTCCTTAGTGGTGAGTAGACCTTTGTATGTCTTCCAGTGTAGGGAAAGGCAAGGCATCGTAGTGAGGTAATCAGGTTCATGTCATTTGGTTTGGGTAGTCAGTGATGACATGGTTGAAGTTCATCCACACCATCACTTGGAGTATCTATTGGTTTTAGTCCTTTGTAGTTGGACTTGTCCTTTAGAGTTTGTGACTACTTTCTAGATGTTATTTTCATTGTCTTTATAACTATGATGGAATATATATTTTATTAGTATTCCGATGTTTCCTTATTTATTTATATATATATTCCAAGTGTTTGATTAGGTTGGGAGTAATCATTCCCTATATTTTCTTGTTTGATGTTCGGGTGAATTTCGTCAGCCTATGGGGATCGATAACGCCCTTCAGGTATGTAACGGGATGTTTCGGGTGTCGGGTTTGAGGGAAACCTGGGTTGGTTCATTACAATTTTGTATCAGAGGAGGTTTGTCCTCAAGAGTCATTGTCTTTGGACATTTTTATACTAAATATAGGATTGTTGGAACTTGATAGGTATGTTTCCATAAGTGTCCATCCATCTATTGTCATAGCGAGACTTAAGTTTCCATGGGATATTTGGATGTGTGTCTCTAGTGTTGGTTTTGGTTTTAAATCTCATTTTCTTCTTACGGGTTTTCTATTTTGAATTGAGATTTGTTCTGTTGTCTGGTCATTCTCATGTTTTGGTGTGCAGCAGTATGCCTCTGATACATCTTCCACGAGTTCCTTAGGAGGGTGAAACTGATTCTCCTCAAGGGAATCCACCTATATATTAGAATTTCATTGAGACTGTCATACGGGAAGCATGTGATATCAATCAGGATGTACCGTGAGTTTATAACATTGTTATTGAGGTACAACCAGGAACTAGAGGAGTGAGAGATTGATCATGGGAATTCTTCCATGAGAAGTTTCCACCTTTTAAGTTAACAACTAAGCCTCAAGAGGCAGAGGACTGGCTGGATAGGATTGATCATATCTCCAACTTTCTAGAAACACCTAAGAATATTAGAGTAAAGTGTGCATAATTTAGGCACAAGGGTTCCGGTAAGCGATGGTGGGATTCTATGGTCTAAGAAGACAGACAGGTGGGCTTGGATTGGAAGGGTTTCAAAATACTATTATTTCAATAATTTTTCCTAGAGTCCTTGATTCTAGAAAAGTCTCTAGAGTTTCTGTCTTTATAATAGGGAGAGCGTTCGATATCATTATACACAAAAAAAATTATGAGATTGTCCATTTTTCTCTGAACATGGTAAAAATGACCAGTTAAAGGTACATAAGTACCTACAGGGTTTGCAATCAAATATCATATCACAGGTGTTTATATTAAAATTATCTACCTATGTAGAGAAGTTGGATAGAGCTATGATGGTAGATATGAATATGGAAGGCAAGGTTGGATTTACCACCTATTCTCTTCCATATAGTAACAGCTTCAGTGGTGTGCATGGGAAGAAACAAAAGTGCTAAGATCATCACAAAAGTGGTGGAGGTGGGTTTCAACAGTGATCCTCCTATGCACCGTCCACTATAGCTAGAAATATGCCTATGACTTGATATCAGTGTGTCAAGAGAGTAAACACAAGATGTTCTTGTCTTATGCCTACAAAGACGTGCAACAGTTGTGGACCTGTTGGTCACTTACAGCTCTTCTATCAGGATTTGACTATGCCTTGTTAGGGTCAGGGTTCATCGGCTCCAAAGTCTACTGCAGCGCAGTCAGAAGCTTCAAATACTATAGTGATCTAGCCACAGGCCTCATGAGTGAATAATTTCCACACAGTAGATGAGTTCCCACCAAAATTTGGTGCAAGTCCAACAATAGTGATAGGTACTATCCTTAATTTATCTTTTGTATTAATTTATTTATCTGATACTGGTGCCTCCCACTCTTTTATATCTTCACATTTAGTTGATGTTATCAAACTTCCAATAGAACTTATGTCCTTTATAGTGGAATTAGAAACACCTCTCAGTAAGAGGAAAGAACATAGGTTTTGGTGTCCTTTTTCATTAATGATAGCTGATACGGAGTTGGTCTAGGATTTTTACAATCTGGATTTAGAAATATTTGACATCATCATAGGTATGGATTGGATTGTCACTCATCGAGATAATATTGATTGTTATCATCAACATTTTTCATTTCTTGCTGTCGATGGGATCTCCCATGTGTTTCAGGGAGACTGGGATCCAAGATCAGTCCATGCAGGGCCTTCCTGCCCAGAGCTTAGGAGTTTACTGTCTTCTATTGTGTTTGAGCTTGATGAAATCTCTCCTATAATTTATTTTCCCATTGTTGTTCAAGGTTTTACTGGTGTTTTCCTAGATGATTTATATGTTATTCCTCTAGAGATAGAGGTTAATTTTATGGTTTATATGGTTCCAGGTACGTAGCTGATATCGATACCTTCTTATCATATGGCACCAGCAAAGATAAAAGAGATCAAGATTTAGTTGGATGACCCATTGGAAAAAGTTTTTGTTCTCCCAAACATTTCTCATTGGGTAGCCTCGGTGCTCTTTTCCAAGAAAGAAGATGGTTCACTTAGGTTGTGTGTGTACTATTGAAAGTTGAATTAGGTAAGGGTTAAGAACAAATATTTGTTGTCTCATGTGGATGATTTGTTTGATCAGTTAAAGGGGAAAAATTGGTTCTCAAAGATTGATCTTTGGTTGGGTTATCACCATATTAGAGTTTGGGAGTCTGATATAACAAAGAAATCCTTTAAGAGCAGGTATGTCCATTATGAATATCTTGTGATTCCTTTTGGTCTGAATAATTATCTTGTGGTTTTAATAGATTCGATGAATCGTATATTCCATCAATATATTGATACTTGTTTGGTAGTTTTCGTGGATGATATTTTAGTTTATTCAAAATCCAAGTGTGATTATGAGCACTATCTGAGTCTGGTTCTGGAAATTTTGAGACATCATTGTTTTCATGGAAAGATTTAAAAATGTAGTTTCTAGATTCAAGAAGTGAATCTCTTAGGGTAAAGAATTTTTTATCATGTCTTATTAGTTGATATAGGGAAGGTAAAGGTTGTTTTTTCATGGAAGGAACCACGGAATGTCTTTGAGATATGGAGATTCCTTGCTCTTGATGGATACTATTGATGATTTTTCAAGGAATTATCTAAGTCGGTGTCACCTTTAACTGTTCTTACCATGTAAACGGTGAAATTCACATGGACTGTGAAGCGTCAGTATTTTTTCGATGAACTAAAGAGGCTTCTGACATCAGCCCCTATTCTGATCTTACCTGATCCCAGTAATGGGAATGTGTTGTTTTGTAATTCTTATAGTGCTGGTTTGGGATGCATGCTTATGTAGGATGGCCATGTGGTAGCTTATGGCTCTCCTTATCTTTAACCGCATGAGAAGATTTACCCCAATCATGATTTAGAGCTTTTCACAGTCATGTATACGCTTAAATATTGGCAGTAATATCTTTTTTGGAAAAGGTTCATGGTATTTATTTATCATAAAAGTATAAGCTATATATTTTCTCAGAAATACTTGAATCTTAGAAATATATTATGGGTAGAATACCTTTAGATGTTTGACTTTGATATTTCCTACACCTCAGGAAAGGAAAATTTCATTGCAGACACTCATAGTAGGAAAGTACCATCACAGGCTGTTCTTGAATTGAAAGAGGAGTGGAACCTTATGAGTATTTTATCCCAGTTACACCTAGATGATCAGGAGGATGTTTTAGGCATGGTTTTGACCAGTGTTCAGTTATCATCATCTCTCTTAGAGTCTATTTTGCAGATTCAGCAGCAATATGATGAGTTTCAGAAGAATCGAGAAATCCTTTATAGTGGGAAGACTATTTTGGGTTGGTCTCTCTCTTCAGATGGTATAATCCACTTCGGGAAAATGATTATTATCCTTACAATTTTCAAAAGTTTAGTCTTGTTTGACTATCACAAATCTTGATGGTCCTTTCATATAGGAACTATAAAGATGTATTATGACATGAGGTGGTGATTCTATTGGTTGGGTATGAAGCATGACACTGTGGAGTTTGTGTCTTGTTGTGACACCTTCCAATAGATAAAGGCAAAGCACTTGAAACCTTCTGGTTTTCTTTAGCCTCTTCCAGTGCTGATCTGGAAATGGGATGAGGTATCCTTGGATTTTGTTGTTGGATTACCATGAAATCCCTGAGGGAGGAATGCTATCTGGGAGATTTTTGAGCAGTTAATGAAGTATACTCATTTCATTCTGATTAAATACACCACTAAAGTTGAAGATCTGGGTAAGATATATGTGCAATAAATTGTGAGGTTACATGGGAGTCCTTCTGTAATTGTTTTAGATAGGGATCCTAGGTTTACCTTGAGGTTTTAGAGAAGTCTTCAAGAGGCAATGGGAACTTAGGTAAAGTTGAGCACAGCTTACCATCCACAGATAGATAGTCATACAAATCTTGTGATTCAAATCATGGAGGATATTCTTTGTGGCTATGTCTTGAAGTTTGGAGGATTCTGGGATAGCCATATGGGACTGTTTGAGTTTGTTTATAAAAATAGTTATTAGTCTTCAATTATAATGGCTCCATTTGAGGAATCTTATGGTATCCCATGTATATCACCACTTTGTTGGGATGAGGTGGGAGAAGTTTCTTTAGTTGGACCAATTTTAGTTTAGGAGACATCTGTGAAGATTTAGGGTGTACATCGACATCTAATAACATCCTAGAGTTGACAAAAATCATATGGGGATCAGTGGCGTTGAACTTTGGAGTTTTCCATAGTTGATTGTGTTTTTTTGAAAATTTCTCCTTGGTTGGGTCACCGTCAACTTGTAAAGTAGGTAAAGTTTCCTCTTAGATATGTTGTACCATTTGAGGTCACTGAGTGGATCAGAAAAGTTTCTTACCGGTTATCATTTACAATTTATTTGACACATATCCATGATGTTTTTCACATGTCTCAACTTAGGAAATACCATCCTTATCCCACTCACATTCTGAGTTGGGAATAAATTGAGTTAGAGCCATATGTCTCTATTTTGGAGAAACCAATCAAGATCATTGACTCTCAAGAGAATTTATTTCATGGTAAGTCGATTATGTTGGTCATAGTTCTATGGAAACAAGGATTGGATTCTCAAGAGACTTGGGAACATGAGTCGTTGATGAGGGAGTAATGGCCTCATCTCTTTCCAAGGATTACATTTTGCACATGACTTCCTAAGGATGGAATGTTTTTATGGTGGGGAGTTTGTAACACCCCATTACCATTTTAGCAGGTACTCCCCTAACTTCATTGTGTTTTTTCCTCCTTTGAGATTGAGATGATATTTATAATGGTGAAATCAGATATTTGTTGGAATTTCAACTTTAACCAGCCTTTTATGCAGGCTAAAGAATGATTTCACTCTGTGTAACTAGGTTATACACTGTGTAATTATTGTTGGGTACAATCCATGAAAGGAGATTCACACTGTGAAAGTTTACAAGTCATGAAGGGTGGTTTCACATCATGAATTATTTAAATAGCGGATTTTTAATCTGAGGTGAAAATTTTTTTGGCATACTTTTACACCATATATTTCATGGATTGTAACTATATTACACATCGTGAAACGACTCGTGTCTAGTTTTAAAATATGTGCACATCAGTTGTTTCTCAGATCTTTTCTTTGGGCTTCTTCACCTTCGACCTAGAACTCTCCCTAGGCATTTTTGAGAGACTTAGCTCCTAGATTGATCCGTTTGACATTGGATATTTGTTGAGGTTGTGGGGTGTCTCTTTGGGTAAGTTATCTTTTCACTTATTCATTGACTTTGATTGTGATATCACTATTGGGTGGTGTGTTCAGATCAATTGGATTAAGATAGTTTTTCTTCTCTATTTCTTCTATACCCATCATATGATCTCACTCTGGAGGCCTTTTTGTTTTTCAGTTGTGGTGCGGTAGGCATTGTTCTTGAGGTATGTAGGTTTATTCCTTTATGTTGACCAATAGTGTTCATATTTGGATCAATCATGTGATGTGGATTTTATTCTAGGGCCTTCATTTTCATCTTTGGGTTTTCATTGTTGGTGGATCCCATTGTGGGTGTGTGCAACCCGAATTTTGAGGTGAGTGGTTCTGTATCTAGCCTATGATAATTATCTTGATTGATCTTACTTTATAAATTGATTTATCAAATTGGAATGATTGTTTTTGTGTGTTGTAAAAGGGTTTTGAAGAGAAATGGTTTTTCCCTAGTTTTTGATAAATGAAAAGGAAATGGGTAATTTTGAAACATTGAAATTAATTTGTGAAAATGATCACATGGGTTACCTTGGGTACTTAGGTGGAAGGTTTAGTTTGAGGTTATTGTCCATGTTTTGTAGTTATCAGGGGGTTTTCACATGGGTTTTTTCTCTATTTCATAGGCTTGTTGTTCTAGGGGATGGATATTGACATTGTCAGGGGGTTTACTAATGGGGTATTCCTCTAATTCCTAGGCATGTGTTCTAGGAACTAGATTGTTCACTTGATTTATTGCGGTACGAGTAGTCTGCTAGTATAAACTATAGTGTTCCTTGGTACTGATGCTTTTGTTATTGCTTCTATTTTGTACTGTATGGTTAGAACTATGAAAAATGGAAACATTTACCATGTTTTCTATAAAAATTATTTACTGCTTATCATGCCATGTTTTATTTAAAATAAGAATACAGGAATTGTTATACAGAGACTTGATATGGAACACCTAGGTGGGATCCTACTGAGCTTGTTAGCTCACACCCCGTGCACCTCCTCAATGGTTCATAGACCTTTGTATATCTTTTAGTGTAGGTAAAGGAAAGGTGTTGCAGTGAGGTGGTGAGGTTCATGTTAGCTAGTTTGGGTAGCTGGTGGTGAGATGGTGGGAGTTCATCCACACCATCACTTGGAGTGGCTATTGGTTTTAGTCCTTTGTAGTTGGACTTGTCCTTTGGAGTTTGTGACTAATTTCCTGTTGTTTTTTCTATTGTCTTTATAACTATAATGGAATATATATTTCATTAGTCTTTTGTTGTTTCCTTCTTTCTTTATACATCTATTTCATGTGTTTGATCAGGTGGGGAGAAATCATTCCCTCTTTGTGTTTTTTGATGCCCGGGTGCTTGTCGCCAGCCTATGGGGATCGGTAATTACCTTCAGGTATGTAATGGAATGATTTGAGTGCTGGGTTTGAGGGTGGCATGGGTCAGTTCATTACAATGATAAAAATTTCACCTTCATTTTTTTAGAGTAAGAGATGAAGTAGAGATTTTTCAAGACACAACCAAAGGGTAAGTTTGTGCATATGAAATGGAATGAAATCAAGTAAACTTATTTGTGTTTATATACTGTAAACTAATTCCTCAAATATAGTAAAATGATATTTAAAATTATTTATCCTAATACCTTCATTCCAGTTGAACTGACGGTCTTATAAATCATCATACATTTATGGTTTTTAGGCCCTTAACTTTCCATTGATCATTAACTTGTTGATGATCAATGATCTTTATCACTTATTTACACTTTTTCTCCATATCCAATATTCACTCCCAACTTATGTTATACTATGAGTAAACCTAGTTATGAGTTACTTTGGGTAACCATTATGGCTCCAACTTTCCCTTTTTAAAGGAAATTTTAGTATTCATTTTTATGATGTGGGTTTCTATGAAAGTAAATTTCAAGTATTAAAACATTAATAACCCAGATGAATTTTGAGAGAGAAATTAATCTTAATGGGGGTATAATGTAACACCCTAATATTTTTTTAAATACTTTTTTTTTTGAATTAATTTAATCTTTTTGATATTTTACATTTCACACAACACTTAATATAGTTTTTTTATATAAAAGCAATAAGTTTGTTTTTCCAAACACCAAGTTAATATTTCACTATACACAACACTTATATTATATTTTGATATATGCAACACTATGTTTGTCTTGTATTACACAAAATACTGAGTCCCTTTGATAGCTTTCATTACACAAAAGGATGAGTTTTTACCAAACTACAATACACTATTAATATTATTATTAAAATACTATTATAGATACCACCTATCCATTGGAAACGAAGTTAAAAATAAGATTAAATAAATTATGAAAATATGATTTACACATGTTATAATATTAATAATTTATTTATCAATTATTATAATTTAATGAAAGTACTATTTTAAAATAAATAAATTATTTTTCTATGAAAACTATTTTTCTATGTACAAACACAATTTTATCTCAACAAATTAAACAAACCACTTTTTATTGATGTTTTAAATTAAATTTATATATTATATATTCAATAAATATTTTTTATTCTCATCCAATAGATTTTATATTTATAAGATAAGAATAAATCCAATTTTTTGGATAAAAATATATATTTTTCTAAAAGGTAATTTTACCTCCTTTTAATGGAGAACCCATTATAAATATAATTTTTGAAAATTTTATAATTTTTATTTGAAAAAATAAAATTCATTTTTTAAATATAAATATCAAAATTTAATTTGGGTGATTTTTTGATATTTTTCTGATAAGTTTTATTTTTTGATGAATAGTGAAAAAACCGTGAATTTCAATTCAAAACTGATTTTTCATCCAATTTATTTATATAGTTAAAAAAATAATTGGTTTTAAAGAATAATTAGATAAATTTTATATCATTTAAACTAATTTACTACATTGTAAATAATTTAATATTAAATTTAGATATAAAAACTTATCAAACTTTTGAACATTTTTACTTTAAACCCCCACTTTGTCATCATGTCTGCGAGATTAACTTTAAATTAATTATACCACTTTCTGATTAGAATTTAAAAAAATGGATTACATATTTATAATAATAATAATTTATAATTTATAACAATGTCAAATTAGTTTTTATCAAAAATATTAGTGAAGGTAATTAAAATTAATTACAGTGATTAAAGTAAAAACAAGATTACTTAATGGTTAAAAATTAACCTTAAGAGGACCAATTCCCCTAATGGTTTAGATTTTAACAATTATTTAAGGAACATTATGTAAGGTATACCACTCATTATTTTTTACATTTTTATATATACAAGAATGTTTCTCGTCCTCTACAAAAGGGCACTCACCCCCCTCACTTCCTCAAACCTCTCAAGACACTTTGGATCAGCCAAAACATACCAAAATATCATCCAAAAATCCATACCTTAGCCCTATAATCCTCCCTTTAGGAATAAATCCAACCAAGTAAGCCCTTTGGTTCAAACCAAGAGGATTTACCCAAAAAAGAGGTAACATCATTCCTCAATCTTCTTAGTTTTATTTTCATTCTCTACCCCCTAAACTCTTGTTATTTCATGATTATATAATAAACTCAGTATCCTAAATATACTGAGAGTTTTTTATTATAATTCTTATACCTACACTTACACACACTTCCATCTAATTGGTAACGAACTTAACATCCTTATGTACGGCGAACTACCGCCTCACTAAATGATGTTGTTTGTTTTTTTCTTTATCACCTCTCATGGTTGGGAATTATGATGGAAACTCAATTTTTTTATGATATATATATGTGTATGATATTTATGATGTCTGTATGATTATTGAATTAATATATAAAACATAACTTCATTTTTTCCATTTTTTTAAACATGATAACTTTGTTCGTGGACATGTGGACTATCACCTCCTCAAAGTGATGTGATTCATTCACACTTTACATGGAATGTATTAAGGATGGGTTTAGTGAAATTATATGATATGTATGAAATAATAATACTAATTTAATGATATTATATATATATATATATATACATGTATTTCATTTACTTTCTTTCTTTCAATGCGATAATAAAATAGAAACAGCTTTCATGCGTACATACGGCCTACCGTCTCCATGAATAGTGTATTCCATTTCATATTTATATATTTTATAGATTATTATAAATATATATATATAATGAAAATATATAATATTTATATCATTTTTTACATTCTTTAAATAATTAAATCATGATCTAAGTAAGATTATCAATAATAAAAAGTCAAACATGTATTAAAAACAAAGGAGATAATACCTGAAGAATGAAATTAACATGGAATTGTTAATAAATGGGTAATATAAAGTCATAATAAAATCATATATGGTATTATATATAATAATATTGTTCTTTAATATATTTATAATAAACTTATATTTATTATATAGTAGTTTTTTATGAGTACGATGAGAGACGGGGCATAAGGTAAGGGTTTTCTCGTCTCACTTTTATTTTTCGTGAGACACAAGCCATGTTCACCTCATATTTTTTATATTTTGTGTGTATACTACCCATGGATGTATACTATTATTATTATAATTAAATTTAATTTTATTTACATATACATTTTATGATCTTTTTTCATGGGGTTTATGTTTAAAAAGTTACCAAATCGGTAAAGTAATTTTGTCTTTCCTTGTTTAAGAAATGTGTCATGTTATGCACCTATATTATTCTATGAGATGTATACACTAAAATTTTACATGTTATATCATGATTATCTTTATTTAAATTATATTATAATATTCATTTAATGTCATTTTTTTACATGGTGAGTATGATTCAAAGTTACCAAGTGGTAAGAGTTTATTGCAACAATCTTATCGTTTATCAGGATTGTTTATGATTATGTTTTCATTAATGAAACCTTATTTTATCCATATTTCAAGTAAACTAATTAATTTTCTTATGCTATTGTTATTCATGATTTATTAAATTATTATTACCATTTTTACACTCTTTGGTACTTGATATAATTATGAAAGTGATTTTAAGAAAATTTGACTTTACCTCCCTCTTCGGTCAGAACTCTGTGTTCATTCAATACCATTTTTTCTAAAAATGTTTTCAAAAATGTTCTATTATTATCCTATAATATTCAAAATAAATTTTGAACCATTTTTTACCTTTTAAAAATATTAAATAAATAATCTTCTTTTCATTTTTCGATCAAGGCACTTTTCTAAACTTTTTATGGAGCAAAATGAATGTTCGGCATGTATGGATTTATTTGATGTCATGACCATCATTCCTTTGAAGCATCCTTTTAAAGTTTAAAATATTTATTTTTAATAAAAAAAATTCCTAAAATTATGGATATTAATTTTTTTAAGTGATTTCTAAATAAAAAGTTTTTCAAAAAATATATATTTAAAAAGTGTTTTAAATGATTTTCAAAGCGTTATTAATATGTTTTCAAAAGGTCGTTTTAAAATAAAAGGATTTCAATGATTTCAAATATTATTTTATAAGTTTTCATATTATTTAAAAAAATTATTTTCAAAAAAAAATCAAGCTTATTTTATAGGTTTTCAAGGAAAAAGGTTTTCAACATTTTTTCGGTCTTATTTTATATATTTTTAAGAAAAAAAAATTCAAAATGTTTTCAATGTTATTTTATATGTTTTCAAGGAATAATGTTTTCAAAAAAATCAATATTCTTTCATATGTATTCAAGTAAAATGGTTTTCTAGAATAATTTATAATTTTTCAAGTTTATTTTCAAAGAAAATATTTTTCAAAATGTTTTATGTTTTAGAAATCATTTTCAAAGAAGAAAGGATATTGTCCTCAATAAATTATTTTAAAAGATTTCTCAAAAATTATGTTTCATCTAAGATGACAGCCATTGGTGTTACTCCTGTGTTTCTTGGGAAATTATCTAATGGTTTTATTCATATTATTTCTCTAGATGGTTTATGTTTTGATGGCATGATGTTTGTGAAACCCATTTATTTTTCATGGGTTATATGATTAGGAAACCTGCTTCTTTTCACTAGTTATGCTTTGATGAGATGATTATGAAACCTGTTTCTTTTACACAGGTTATGATATGATTACATGTTTATGACACCCATTTTATTTCATGGGTTATGATATGATGAATTTTTATGATCTAATGGCACATGTATGTATGATTTCATTATAAGATGAGTAGAATGTATATCTTCCTCCAATGTATTGGGTAAAGAATTATATCTCATGAGATAGACATGGTTGGAATGAGGAGTTAACTCAGTTCAGTAAAGAACTTTGTCTACAAAGATAGTATTGGGAGTGAACCTTGATTAATAATATGGTCATGGGAGTGAACCATGACTACCAAAATGGTTTGAGTAGTGAACTCATACTACTAAGATGGATTTGGAAGTGATGTATTTACTCTTATGGAAATAATTTTATATGCTTAGGTGTCTGCCACAAATTCTATGTATTGATCCTATGTTATGATTTCATTGATTATGCTCTTTATTCCCTTATAATTCAAGTATTATGAACTTCTAATATTTATTCCATGACTCGTGTATATGATCTTTAATATGCAGGTTATGATCTTCAAATGTTATTATTATTTTCTTATACCCTTATGATCATGTTATGCTTATGTATCTCTTTTGTTTACCTTTACTGAGCATCCTATCTCACCCCTTTCTTATATTTCCTTTCCCATGTTATGGATAAAGGTTTTAAGTAAAATCAGTAAAGGGGAATATATTTGTGGGAAATATTTAAGATCTTTCACGAAGTTATAATATTTTGTTCCAAGTTTCCAAAGACACTAAACATTATAGTCCTCATGCATGTATTTTTTTAATGTTCTGAATATTCATCTAAAATAATGTAATATAAATATATATTAATCCTAGGTTTCTATAAACATAATCACAAAACCAAAAATAAATATTTGAAACCCAACTGCCCCCAGAGACTCGGTTCTCTTCATGAATGGTGGTGATCAGGCACCAACCCATGAACTACCTCCTAAGCCCTGAAAATCATATTTATGATCTACCTAATATCCCAAATAACAAGGTACTCCTCTGATACCATTTTATCATGAACCAACTTAGGTCAACCATGAACCGGTCACTTGAACCGACCTGTGATAAGATTTGAGTGCATTCCTGATCCTCCAAGGTTAGAAACTAGTGTCGGGCATCAAGTATACTCAATTGGGAATTATTAATCCCACAAAAGATAGATAAATAAAAAATAATAAAATAACACAAACTATTGGTGGAAAAATAAATAAAACTAAATAGATAGACATGCCTCCAAGTGACCTCATGGGTTACCACTGATCACAAAACCATGCTCGCTCCAAGAGTGATTCAAAACTATAAGAACCTAAAACTAAAAAGATAGAGTAGTATTGAGTACCAATATGCTCATTAGGGATGCTAATTATAATCAATGCCCTATTACTCACATTTAAATTGAAATCCATTCTTGCTAGTTTGAAAATGGGATAGATAAAAATAAACATTTCTGTTCTTTTCAAAAATAAGCAATAAGCTTCCATTTTTAAGAAAAAACATTTTTTCATTTCATTTCTGAAATAATTTCCAAAGTATGAAAATTAATTTCATTAAATTATTTTAAAATACAAATAGCGCTGGAACAGGTATTTTAAAATGAAATTAAAGAGAGGGTTTCACTTATAAAAATACTAGAAAATAAAGGAACATCGCATACAAGAAAAAAAATATGTCATGGGATCAAGTACCAAAAGTTCCATAGAATGAAATAGGAAAATACAAATATGAAATCATGTAAATTTCATAAACATCTCTAGAATAAATACCTAGATTTAATAAATTCGGACTCACCTGTCAGTATATGGTGCAACTCTATAGACTATAACCAACTGGATTCTCTAAACTAGTCTCACTAGTAGAACATCTCACCTGGCCTCTCAGCAAATCCAGAGGGTACCAACCCATATAATTAGGGTCAATAATAAATCATCACTCAACCCTCTAGATTAATCCTGATAATACTATGATATAGTATATGGTGAACGGGTAGGTCCTCACAGGCGTGGCATAAACCAATAACTCACATATCACTATGCTTGCCTAGACCAAGCATTGACACCACCTATGCAATGACCCTCTCCTCATAGATTCCACCATAGAGGTTCATGTCTCACAAGAAGTCATACACAAGTTCCAACTAGGCCTAAAAATCATGTCACTTTGAAACCAATTTCCAAAAAAAACCATAAAGTACCAACCAGGCCTTTAATGTTCACAATTTCCAAATCCGTTTCCAAAATCATTCCCAAAACCATGGCGGAGACACACAGAATGTACTAAAAGTTCCAAATAGACCATTAGATCATTTATAAATAAAACCACATATCAAAGTGACAAACAGAAAAATAATTACATAACACATTTAACCAAATACTTTGAATTTCTAAAAAACACACTTCATGTGTTAGGAATCATTTAGAAAGTTATTTTAAACATTCAGGGTACTTAACTTTTAACTGAAAATTTGTAAACAGGATTAGAAAAATTATGTAGATAAATTAGAAACCAATTCTAAGAGGCCCAATCAATTATTCCTAACATATACATACACCACATAAATATTAAAAAACATATTTTTAAAATGCTCAAGAAATCAAGGAATTCAATTTAAAGGTACAGGCATAGGGAACTTACCTCGAACTCAACAGATGCTACTTTAGACAATTAAAAATCGAATATTCCCTTTAACACTTGCACTTATATGCACCTTTTCATATATATGAGGATTTGTATCCCCTATTTACATATTTTCATGGAAAATTTATGTACAAGGGGATCCTTACACATATGATTATATGTGCATATACCCCTTTACACTTACATGCATATGAATTTTCATATATATATGTAATTACACCTAGCCCCATTATATATATTCATCCTACCATGGGTGAATATATATAAAGTGAGAGATTATACATATACATACCTACCTATGCATATGCTTATAAGTATTCGACAACGATGGCTTTAATCCACCCCAACAATTCCCAAGATGCACTAAAATAAAATTAGATACCTAAACATCACAAAAGACCTAATTAATATTTAGAAAAAAGAAAAGGTAGTGTAAAACCTACCGAAAAATGGTGGTGGGCTGACCAAAACGTTCTGAAATGCTTTGCCTTCAGCAGCGGATGTCGAAATACACCTGAAGCCAACCTAAGAAACTTGCTGCACACCCTAACGATGGAAGAAAACCCAAAAAAGTGGGTTAACCCTTGACCTAGGGTTTGGATGAAAGGATATGGGTGACAGGGAGAAGAAAAATTCCAAATCAAGGTTGGAGGAGGGAGTTGGAGACCATACCTCGAAGGTTCGACCACAAAACTTAAAGGAATCTAGCAGATTGCTCGTACCATTAGAGGCCAAAAGGGAGGGGAGTTCATGCACCATGGGAGAATTGAGGGGGATTTATGTGATGAATATGGTATATGGGAGGATAAAAAAGGTAGGAAAATAAAACAAATAAATAAATAAATAAAAATAAAAAGAAATAAAAATCAATTTTTTTTTAAATCGGGTAACCTGTAAAGTTTACCAAACTGTGCACCAACTATGTTTTCCCTAATGGATGGGCATGAGGTAGTGCACGGTTACCCCTATGAAAGTGACATGGTTGGACAAATAGTGCTCCAAACATTCTAAACGACATTTTCCTGATGACATGCCCTCACACACGGACACCGCGTGGTTATTCCTAATTGTGTGCAACCCAAGCACATGAAAAAAATTTTCTCGAAAATTTTAAAATTTAGACGCAAAACATACTGATACCAAAATTGAGGCTAAAAATAATTAAAATAGTTAATTTTTTAAGTTTTTGTGTGAAATCGTATCTAGATAGTTTATAAATGAATTTTCAACTAGTATCATGATAATTATGTTTCAAATTTGGTATCTTTTTCAAGGAGTATAGTTTTTGTAGTGATTCTTCACCTTTATCTAATTATAATTATTATCAATGATGAATTATCATGGTTCTAGATTAGTTTCATTAGTTAGTTACTTAGAGGTTCAACAACTTAGAGAAAAAAATTTATATTTTCAAATTTGGAATCAAGAATGAGAAAGTAAAGCATTCTCATAAGATGAGATGGTTTTTTATAATCGAATGATGTAATTATTTGAAAAAGAGGTAATTTTAGTTTAATATTATCAAAATATTAGGGTGATACAGTAATAAGAATAATTTTTTTGAATAATAATAAAAAAACCATAGGAAAAGTTTGTGTTTCTCATATTTCAATAAAATATTCCATAAGTTACTATATTAGAATCATATTATCAACATTTTAAGAGTTTTATTGACGGTTGGAAGGATAGGGATCATGTTGATACAGAAAAATATGAATTTTTTATATAACATATATATTTTAAATAACCATTGGGAACATTTTTTATATGATAATCTATCTAATGGCTTTCCCATGCTTGAGCAGGTTAAACTAGAAGAATAATTTATCTCTCTTTCTATGGAATAATTCATATTTGAGGTGGTTATCTTTGAGGATAGGTCATATTAAATTGAATACTTGTATCTTATTTTTAAAATAATCCTAGGAGAACTATTTTTCAAATAATAACAACTGGTTGAATGTTTATAGTGAAAATATTTATGGATGAAAAAGGTTTTTTTATTTGAAAATGATTATGATGAGTATAAATTTAATATATTATCTTCCTATAAAGGTTTAAATGAGTCAGCTAATATATTCAATATTCTAGAGAGTAAAGAAGAGATTGGAAATTAAACTATTTAGGCACATTTATAACTCTCAGTTTTTATTGAAAATTCTAGTTTTAGAACTATTGGAGAGGGATTGGTTACATATGGTGCTTTTTATTCCTTATTTTACAAGAATTTAATTGATGATAATAAATTTAATAAAGAAATATTGGATTTTGTTTAATTTTGTTATAGATATTTTAAATATAAATAAGTTCAATATGTCATGTGGCATGTTCTATCTTATATTTCAAGCCCTTAGAAGGAATAATATGTGGTGATTTATTCTTTGAAAAAATCATCTACCATGTGATAGGGGTTAATTCACTTCATGTATAACTATGGAAAATAAAATACATAACACATATTTTGAGGTTTTCTCAAGGATATCCGAGTTTAGGTTTTATTTTTCCTTTTTCTTTTTTATTATGTATGTATTTATGTGATGGAGGTGGATAGAAACTTATGAGATATAAAATAAAAGTTATTGCTCAAATAAAAAAGCATTAGGTTGTTTCTTTTAATTTTTTTATTTTTTCATTGTACTATTTAAATCTTTGATTTTACTTGAAATATATTTCATAACATGCATTAAGTAAAATTATTAGTTTATGTGTGGGGGAATCTATGGTGTTTTCTTTTTTATTTTGTGTAAGATTTATTCTTTTGGCTAGGGTGTATATTGTTTTCCAAGATTAAGGGTTAGTTGTGGGAAATGATCTTTCATTATGAATAACTTGAAGTTGTTATTTTTGTATCATTTTCCCTTGGAAATTCTTGGATACATTTTTTATTCTAAAATATGCATTGCATACTTATCCAAAATGGACTCTTGTTGAACTTAATGTTGTTGTGTATGATTTTGAGTGGTTAAATCCTCCATTATCTATATGAATATTTTTTAAAATCATTTTGTTATTAGTCTCATTAAATCTATCATTTGGTGGGTTCTCGTTTTTATTTTTTATTTTTAATTGATTTTTTAATATCCTCAAGGGAATATAATATTTAACTTCTATTGGTGAATTTTTTTTAAAAATAAACTCTTAACCCTTTTTTAAACCATGTGATATATTTTCTTTATTTAAGTGGGTGAATAAGATTGTTATTTATTAGAATTTATTTATTTTTGTGCTCAATATCATCTATATAACTTAACTAGGTTAATTTAATTCATTTAATTAATTTATTAATTTATGGGTTAATTTATTGAGAGTGTGTTCTTTAATTAGTGGAATATAAAGGGGAAGTATTAAAGAAACATTCAAAAATAAAATAAAACTTTATATTCCTTTCAAAAGTTATTTGTTTTATTATTAATTTTAAATGGGAAATATGTCTTTACCAAAATCATTTATTAAAGAGAGTGATAAATATTTCATTAATTTATGGAATTCTAGGACGGTAAATTCATTTTCAAAATTCCGTTTAAAATTCAAAGTAATTCTTCCCATGATTTAAGGCCATTTTTGTTAAGTTTTCAATTAATTTATTGAGGATAATAGGTTTGGAGGAATTTTATGATGCCTTACTTTAATATATTTTTATTAAAAAAATTCTTCTAGAATTCTATTTTTACTTGGTCTTTCACATTTTATATCAATGTTTTGTAAGTGTTTATATTAAAGAGAGTATTTGTCTATGATTAAACTCTATTTATCAAGAAATATGTAAGATTAAAATCCAATTTTCAAGGGTTTTGTTGGATTTTATAGGCATCATGTGTGATTAAATCTGATTCTCAAGAAATTTGTAGGAATAACTAAAACACTGAAGGAGATATGTATGATTAATTTATCTTTCATGAATCTATATAGGATTAAATTAGTCATAGGAAGCCCTGTGTGAGATTAATTTAATCATTGTCGAAGATTAATTCAATATATGTGAGAGTTGTGAATGAGTAATCAATATTTCCTGATTCTATATAAAAATAAATCAATGTAAAATTGGTTGTGTCATAATTTTTTTGATATAAAATTTCATCAAATTACTTCAAGAGCTTTGAAATTTCAATTAAATAAGGCATAGTGAACCATATTTTCTCATTTCAAATTTCCCCTTTGTGATCCTCATCAAATCAATTCATCTCATTCCATATCCAAATGTACTAATTTTGGTGTACTATGATGGTATTTGTGTCTATAATCATCCATGAGACATTCCTAGGAGTATATCATTCATTAAAATGGACCAAATCTATTAGTATGGTGACAGTATCTCTATCTATGTCTATAATAACCTGGCCTTTAACATTATATAATCTTGAGTTTTAGAAAATAATTTTCTTTATTTCACTTTGAGGATCTTTTTAGGTTTATAGTTTTATAGAATTAGGTCATAACTCATATATTACAAAACCATGTAATACAAAGTGTACACTTCTGATTAGTATCCATTTTTTCTATAATATAAAACTTTAAAAATAAAGTATTTTCTCTTTTCAAAAAAACTCTACAAAAATTTCAACTTGACCTATTCATTTCCCTTACCCATCCTGAAAATCCTTTGAAAACATTCTAAAAATTTGTGGTGAGCACAAAAATATCAATAAGTGACATAAAAAATAAGTAAACCATTATTCTAGTGAAAAAAATTAAAACCCTTAAAAACCCGTTCTTGAAAACATAAAATTTTACCCATAAATGGAAATATCATTCCTTTAAAAGATCATTTATTTTACCTTTTGAAAAAAAATCCCATGAAAACTCATTATAAAGCATAGAAAAATCATGTAGGTACTGTTGAGTCAATAAGGTTTTCCTTATGACTTTTCCATTCCTTCTTGTTTTGAAAATCACAAACACCTTATACTTAA
The DNA here is from genome assembly GCA_963277665.1 of Viscum album. Classification (NCBI taxonomy): domain Eukaryota; kingdom Viridiplantae; phylum Streptophyta; class Magnoliopsida; order Santalales; family Viscaceae; genus Viscum; species Viscum album. The sequence continues at coordinate 1,066,329,319 of OY728162.1, forward strand.
GAAAATCTATATTTCACTTCTATAAGGAAAATTTCATTCCCAAAGAAATTTACCCCAACCATATTTTCATTACTCGTATCAATATTTTTCTTAATTATAAAAATCGTATTGATATCTAAAACCTCAGAATCATATAATACTTAGATATGAAGAATTTTGTTCTAGGATCCGAATTCATGATACGAACTCTAATGAAGTTCCATTCCGAATTCCGGATAGGAACTCTAATGAAGTTCCATTCCAATTTCTGGATACGAACTCTAATGAAGTTCCATTCCGAATTCTGGATACGAACTCTCATAAAGTTTCACTCCGAATTCTGGATACGAACTCTCATAAATTTCCACTCCGAATTATGGATACAAACTTTAATGAGTTCGAATCTGAACTTCTACTAGTTCGACTCCTAACTTCTATGAGTTCGACTCTGAACTTCTACTAGTTTGACTCCGAACTTCTATGAGTTAGACTCCGAACTTCTACTAGTTCAAATCCGAACTTCTGTGAGTTCGACTCCAAACTTCTACTAAGTTCGACTTTGAATTCCTACAAAACAGAATCCGATTATCCCTTTATTATAGACTCTGAATCCCATTTTAGTTAGACTCAGAACTCTTATTTGCTTACATTCCTAAATTTAGTTTTAATTATACTTACACTTGTTTCATTACAAAACGATGTCGTGCTTTCAGTTATTGACTAACCGTTGGCTGAGTGACACATGTACAGCTCACTCCGAAATTCAAGGATAAATATGATCGTTGGAGGGGAGAGCCGACCGTTGGAGCTTCTCCTATAAATAGGAGATCATTTGAAAGTCGACGATAAGAACTTTGACACATCTTTGAGATCTGTGCTTACATGCTGTTGAAGTGATTTCTAGAGAGAGAGGATCTTATCAACTCTCAAAGCTTCGTGCAAAAAGTTTGAACAGCTTGTTCAAACTTTGCCTTGTGTAGACGTGCTTCATGCGATTCTGATTATTGTTGATTACAATTGAGGGCTTCCAGGGATAGGAAGACAGAGGTTCCAACACCTTGAAGTTGAGGGCTTCCTTGCTGAGTAAGACAGAGGTGTCGACTACCTGATAGTTGAGGTCTTGTGGGGATAGCAAGACAGACTCTGTTCTTAGTATCGAGGGCTTACCCTGGTGTGGGTAAGACAGACTTTCTTGAAAGTATAAATCAAGGTACCTTTATCCAAGTTTGTTGGATACCCTTCTCTTTGGGTTAAAAGAGTTATTGTTTGTTACTTGTAGTTTTACTACTTGTTTTTTCCTCTGCATTGTGTATTTCTAAAGAAAGTATAACTTTCTTATAATTCCTTACTTGTACTCTGATATAGTTAGATTCTATTCACTTTAAGGTAGAATCTTAATCTTTGTAACTTTTGTTAAGTTCTATTTTCAGAATCACTATTCCAGAATCTAGCAAAGTCTTTAGTACTCATAGAGGTCTTGTGAATTATCTTGTTTAACCTTATTAAACATAACCTTTCTAAAATTTCCTAAAGGAATTTTTTAAAAGGTTACAATTCACCCCCCTCTTGTATCTAAGAATCTCATTCTTAATTAGATCATATGTTTGGTATTATAGAGTATATCCTACTCAAATTCATACCATACTAACAATTGGTATCAGAGGATTTGGTTCAATCTGAATTAATCTCATGATTAGATTCATAAGAGAACTCTCGAATTTTCTTTTTTGGATCAACATTTCCGGATTCATATTTTTCGGAATCTATTTTTTGGACTCATAGTTCGGATTCATTTTTGTTTAGAGTTACAATTTTTTTCTTGGAATATTTTCTCTTGTTTACAGACTTATATTACTAATAAGTTTGTGTGCCAAAGTTTTTCCTAAGGATGGATGGTTTAAATGTTGGTTCTATCGACAACCTAAATCCTACCAGACCACCAATTTTTTATGGTAATGATTATGAATATTGGATAGATCATATGAAGACTTTCATTATCAATACTGGGGTAGATAACTTTGTCATGCTTACTGGAGGATATAAAATTCTTGACAAAGAAGTAAGTGTTTTTACTAATCAAGAAAAGCATGAATACCAAATCAACTATAAGGTACGCAATACTCTACTTTGTTCAATTACTAGGAACATATAAATCCAAATTTATTCTTGTGAAACAGCTAACTATATATGGAAGAAACTTGAAGTTACACATTTTGGTACATCTAAAGTGATTGAGACTAGAAGATCCATGCTTAGAGCTAAGTATCATGGTTTTAATTTTCCTTATGGAGAACCAATTTGAAAAGTACAACAGAGATTTATGACTATTGTTAATAGCTTACAATCTATGGGATAGAAAGGTCTAGATGATGAAGCTCTTGTTGACAATATTATAGATATCATGCCGAATGAGTGGGAATCAAATAGAACTGTTATCGATGAAAACAGAAAGGTTTCTCAAATTTCTCTTGATGAACTATTTGGAACTCTTCTTCAACATGAGACAAGAATAAAGAGAGATGCTGACAACATAAAGAAGAAGAATGGGAATGGTAGTGTTTCTTTTACTACAACTTCAAATCATATGAAATCTAAGACTCCTGAAAGAGTTACTAGATCCAAATCTAATAAGGTTATTATCCAATACGAATCTAGTGAGTGTGAAGTCTTAGAAAATGAGTTAGAAAATCTTGCTCGAAGGATGAACAAGATAGTTGGACAGAGAAATTTACAATCCAAGTATAAGAAGAAGGAAAGGAAAGATAAGAAAGATTTAGAGGTCACATGCTATGAATGAAAGAGATTTGGACACATAAGACCTAATTTCTCTATGCTCAAAAGGAAAGAAAGAAAAGAAAGGCATTCTGAAAGGAACAGAAATAAGTATTACAAGTCCAAAGCTAAGAAAGTTCTGAAAGCTAATGACACCTAGAGTGCCAGTGGTGGTGACTCTTCAGATGAATCTTCTGATTATGAATCTTATGGACAGAAGAATCTTGGTCTTATATCCAGGCTACCTATTAATAATCATTGCTTTTTGGATAAGGTACACAATGTTGAATCCTTGACCAATGTTTCTTTAAATTATGATGATAGTAAATATTATAACTCTTCAGATGAAGAATCTTCTTATGATGAAGAAAATACTTTACCTACTTATGAAGAAGTTTCTAGGTTTGTTGAACTTCTTGAGATTGAGAACTCAAAACTCATGAAAAATCTTGATAAGAAAAACTCTAGGAATACTATTCTTACTAGGGAAATATCAAATCTTTCTAAAGATCTTGATAAGAAAAATGCTGATTTCGAAAGTATTTCAAAAAATATTGAGGAAGTAAATTCTGAGAAGAATAAGATTTCAAAATATCTAGAAAATGTAATTTCTAAGAAAGATTTTTTTGAGCCTAACTCTAGCTCAAAATTAGATATTTGTGAAGATAAGAACTTAGTCATCAAACTCAAATCTGAAATATTTTCTTTGAGGAAGTGTTTGTCAAAATTTACCCTAGGTAAAGAAATTTTTGATAAAATGTATTCACAAATTTGACCTCGAAGGAATACTTCTGGTTTTGGTTACACTAGTTCTAAACCGATTTTTAGTAACAACTACTTTGTTCCTCAAAGTGCCCCATTTTGCACAAAGTGTCAATGTGGTGGTCACTGGGAAAATAATTTTTCATTAAACAAAACCCAATCTTTAGGATTTATTAAGGCTTACTTTTCTAAGAATATGTGGGTACCCAAAATTTTACTTTCTGAAATTTCCGGATCCAAGCAAGTCTGGATTCTGAAAACCTAACTTTTTATTATTTTCAGGAAAATAGGGAAAGTACCAACAGTAATACATGGTACATGGATATTGGATGTTCCTGGCATATGACTAGTAACAAAATCTATTTTGAAAATATTATCAAGACGAAAGGAGGAAAAGTAACTTTCGGAGATAATGCTCAGGGAGAAATTATTGGTATAGGTAACATTGTTCTTCTTGGAAAAACTTTAATTTAAAAAGTTTTGTTTATTAAAGGTATTAAGCACAACCTCATCAGCATAAGTCAATTATGTGATGAAGGATACCTTGTGAATTTTAGGAATGATAAGTGTCTAGTACACAATTCCAAGGAAGAGTTTATTATTTCTGCCCATAGGCAAGAGAATGTTTACACACTAAACTTAAAAGACCTTAGGAGCCAAGACTTACCTTGCCTTAGTGCAATGGAAGATCATTCTTGGTTGTGGCATAGAAGGTTAGGACACTGTAACCTTAGGAACTTATGTAAACTTTCTAAGAAAGGTTTAGTTAAGGATCTACTAGATCTTAGATTTGATTCTTCAAAAGTATGTGAACCTTATCAATATGGAAAACAACATAAATCAAGTTTTAAATCAATCGGTGAAGTCTCAACAACTGATACACTACAGTTTATTCACATGGATCTTTTTGGTCCTACACAAACTGGAAGCATTGGGGGAAAGTACTATGTATTTGTTTTAGTCGATGATTACACTAGGTTTACATGGGTTTATTTTCTAGCAAAGAAGTCTGAAGATTTTTCTTATTTCAAAAGTTTTAGAGTCCAAGTTAAAAATGATAAAAACCTTTCATTGAAAACTATTCATAGCGATCATGGAGGAGAATTTCAAAATTATGATTTTGAAACTTTTTGTAGTAGAAAAGGTATTACTCACAACTTTTCAGCACCCAGAACATCTCAATAAAATGGTGTTGTTGAAAGAAGAAATATAATTATTTAAGAGATAACTAGAACCATGTTGAGTGAGTATTCTATAGAAAAACATTTTTGGGCTGAAGCTGTAAGTACTACTTGTTATACTATAAATCTAGTTTTAATTAGACCTTTTCTTAATAAAACTTTTTATGAGTTATGGAATAGTAGAAAACCTAGACTTTCCTACTTTAAGGTTTTTGGTTTCAAAGTATTCATTCTGAATACTAAAGATAACTTACACAAATTTGCACCAAAATCTTATGAAGGAATTTTCTTAGGCTACTCCACAACTTCTAAGGATTATAGAGTTTTCAACAAAAACACATGTACTATTGAAGAGACAGTACATGTCAAATTTGATGAAATTGATCCCTTTGTTTTCAAACAACCTCAACCTACATCTTCAAATGTGTTTTCAAAAACAGATTATCAACCATTGATAGAAAATCCTTCAGATAAGGAAAATGTTCAAGAAGATTCTTTTAAAATGTTTACCCCAGAATATTTCCTACCCTATGTTAATGAATAGGTTTTACAAAACCCAAATCAGTCGTTTCTAAAGAATCATCCTATTGATAGTATCATTGGTGATGTGAATCAACCTGTAAGGACTAGAAGTTCCTTAAGAAATGAAATAGAGTATCTATCATTCCTTTCCCAATTAGAACCAAAAAGCACAGATGAAGCTTTAGGTGGTGATGATTGGATTAAAGCCATGCAAGATGAACTGAATGAATTAGAAAGGAATAAAGTCTAGACCTTGGTTGAAAGACCTAAGGAACTTCTGTTATTGGAGTAAAATGTGTCTTCAGAAATAAGTGTGATGAAAATGGAGTTATCGTTAGAAATAAAGCTAGATTGGTTGTTAAAGGCTATAATCAACAAGAAGGAATAGACTATGAAGAAACTTATGCTCCAGTATCTAGACTTGAATCTATTCGTATTTTACTTGTATTTGCAGCATTCTTCAATTTTAAGCTTTTTCAAATGGATCTAAAATGTTCTTTTCTTAATGGTTATGTTCAAGAGGAAGTTTTTGTTGAACAACCTCCTAGCTTTGAAGATACAAAACATCATGATCATGTTTTTAGACTTACCAAATCTTTTTATGGCCTTAAACAATCCCCATGAGCTTAGTATGATAGACTTACTAGATTTTTTCTTTAAAATAACTATGTTAAGGGAAATGTAGATCCAACCCTTTTTATAAATAAAGATAAGAAAAAAAAATTAATTGTTCAAATTTATGTTGATGACATTATATTTGGTTCAACTCAGTATTCTTTAATTGATTCCTTTGCAGATCTAATGAAATATGAGTTTGAAATGAGTATGATGGGTGAGTTAACATTTTTCCTTGGTTTTCAAATTTCCCAAAAACCAGAAGGAATCTACATATCCCAACATAAGTATATTAAATATCTTATAAAAAAAGTATGGGTATGACAACACTAATAGTATAAGTACTCCTATTGGTACCTCAAACACACTTGATCTTGATGAAGCTGGGAAACTAGTAGATCAAACATCTTTTAGAGGTATGATAGGAAGTCTACTTTACTTGATAGCTAGTCGACCAGACTTGATGTTTTCAGTATGCTTATGTGCAAGATATCAATCCAATCCTAATGAATCTCATTTAAAGGCAGTGAAAATAATTTTTCAATACTTAAAGGGAACCATGGATCTAGGACTATTTTATACCTCTGGAAATGATTTTGTTTTAAAAAAAATTTTGGATGCTGACTTTGGTGGATATAGAATGGATAGAAAGAGTATATCTGTAACTTGTAATTTCCTAGGAGATTCATTAGTTTCTTGGTCAAGCAAGAAGCAATACTTTGTAGCACTCCACTACTGAAGCTGAATATGTAGCATTTGGAAGTTGTTGTGCTCAAGTGTTGTGGATACAACACACACTCACAGATTATGGCTTGAGTTTTATTAAGACTCAAATTTTATGTGATAACACAAGTGCCATTTCCCTTAGTAAAAACCCTGCACATCACTCCCGTTCAAAGCACATAGATATTAGGCATCACTTTCTTAGGGATCACACACTAAAAGGAGATATCATTCTTCAGTTTATCAGAACGCAAGATCAACTTACTGATATTTTTACAAAATATTTACCCTCCGATAGATTTGAATACATTAAATAGGAGTTAGAAATGATAACTGTGATGTAATACCCCTTCATTAACTTCTTTTTGAACCATTCTCCTTACATTAATAAACTCCTTTTCATAGGGGGAGTACATTTTTCATAATGAGTCTTTCAAAAAATTTCGTAATGAGTCTTTCGAAATTTTTCGTAATGAGAATTTTCGTAATGAGAATTTTCGTAATGAGAATTTTTGTAATGAGAATTTTTATGATGAGAATTTTTGTAATGAGAATTTTTGTAATGAGAATTTTCGTAATGAGAATTTTCATAATGAGAATTTTCGTAATGAGAATTTTCGTAATGAGAATTTTCGTAATGGGAATTCTGTACTCATGTTTTTTTCGTAGTGAGTTTTTCGTAGTGAGTTTTTCGTAATGAGTTTTTCATAGTCAAATTTTCTTCAAGAAGAATATTACTTATTAAGAATAAACTTCCAATCCAATCCGAAAGGTATGATTTCCTTACTCAAGTTTTCGTAGTCATTTTTTAGTCGCTGTTAGTTTCCTTTTCTTTTAAAATTTCTCAGATTTATTTCTAGTTAAATCCGAATGTTTTTAAAACCTCAAAAGATCAGATTCAAGATTTCTTTGCAGGTATTATTTCAACCATCAGATCAGATCAGAGAAATTTTCAACCGTTAAATTGGTTTTTGAAGTTCAAAGGTCAGCTCCATCGCCTATATAAAGGGTACCCCCATTTGTGTCCCACATCGTTTTCAAAGCTCTCGCATGTCGAATCCCTGCCTCTGTTCTTAAATCTCGTTCTGAATCTTTCAGTGCTCCTCTATTCCAAATGTATGTAGAAGCTACTTCCCAAGATATGTCTTCTATGAAGCCAATCTCAAAATGGTTAGTCTATAGGGAGAGGTTAGTCCATCCGGATTTTTTCAGTGAGTATGATTCTCTAATTTCAAAGAATATCAAACTTAATGGTTGGAAAGATTTATGCGTATCAAAACCAGGGGGTCAGGATGTTGTTTATACAGATTTTCTTGTAGAATTTTATGAGTCTATTTCTTTCTATGAAGAATATGGAAGAGACAAATTTTATTTCAAGTCTTATGGGAAGACTTACAAGCTTTCTTACACCAAGGCTGCAAACTTGGTAGGCTTATCATATGATGGTGAAGCAGAATTTTGTTCACATAATCTACCAGATGTGCAAGGAAGTTTTAGCAAAGTGAAGGCAATGAAATTCCTTGGGCTCAAATATAATAAAACATCAAAGATTTCTCATCTCTCCACCAACAACCGGATTATCCAGTTGTGGGTTCAAGGGTTTTTCGTTCCGAGAAGAGGAGATGAGGATAACCTAAATAAAATTGATATATACATCTTAGATTTCTTGGTAAATCTAAGAAAGATCAATCTAATAAGGGATGTTTTTATTATAGTTCAGAATATCAATAATGGAACTCTGAAGGCTCAAATCATTATGTATCTTGCTCTTATCTCCAAGCTTATTATTTGTTTTCTTGATTCGTTCAAGATTTCTTGCACCTCCAAGCCGAGAATTTGTAAGGTGATGCTGATAAGTGATGACACTTTAAAGAGGATGAAAGCTGGGTTTTCAAAAGAATCAAGTGACTTTTATGATCTGCCAGAGGAGGAGGATGCAGCTGCTCCGGAAAATGTGGAGAAGGTTGAGCCAGTAAAGAAGTTTTCTAAGAAGAGGAAATTGAAAGAAGTGGTTGCTGAAGACAAAACTCCCAAAACTAAGGAAACCCAATCTGCACCTCCCAAGCCGAAAAAACAGAAAGCATATCCAGATGAGGTAGCTTCTAAATGGAGGGAAGATAAGGAGAAGAGGAAAGAAGGGGATCCATAGTTCGGATTAGACCCTGCTGAGGCTAAGGCCTTAAGAGAAAAATCTGCAGATGAGTTAGAAAAACAGGCCAAAGAAAAAAAGATGAAGAAGAAGATGTCAGAGGAAGAGATTGTTCAATATCTCTTGAAATCCATAGAAGTAGCTTCTGGAAAGATTCCCATTCTAGAAACATTTCTTGTTGATCCATTACCATAGAACCCCGGGAAGAAATACTTCACTCCAAAAAAGTCCAAAGGGAAAGTGGTTGTTGAAGAAGTAGAAAAAGGAGCTGGTGAAGAAGTAGAAGAAGAAGTTGTTGAAAGAGTAGAAGAAGAGGAGGAAGTGGAAGAAGAAATAGAAGTAGAGGAAGATAGTGGTGATCTAGATGACTTGATTAAACAAGTTGAGGATTATTAAGAAAAGGCTGAATCTTTAAATTTGGTCACTTCGGTAAAGGGAGATGACAAAGATGGTAAGAAAGATGATGACAAGGAAGAAGAGGAAGAGAATGAGTTGCCTAAGTAAGAAATATTTGAGAAGCACTTTCTTGAAGAAGGAGCAGAGAAGGAGAAACCAGATGAAGATAAGATTGTTCAACTATCTGAAAGCGAGGAATAATCTCTTGATGAGGCAGTTTCAGAAGTTGATAAAGGGAAGAAAGTGCTCATAGACACCCCAACAAAAGATATCATTAGAAAGAAAGATGTTGGTGGTTCTTCTAGAAGGAATTTGGTGAAAATTGAAGAAGAACAATCCCCAAGGAAAGTGTCTGATTTGGAATCATCAGAACTGGGTCATGATTTTGTTTTCAAGTCTTTGAAGAAATTAGTGGACACAATTCCAATCTTTCCCACCATAGACTCCAGATGCCAGATTCTTCAACACAGTCTGAATCAGAAGTCAGAATCCTTATCTATGGTGATGGATAAGTGTGTGAATATTGAAGAAGATCATAGAAATTTCCTTATCAATTATGATGTTCACATAAAATTATTCAGCAAAATCACATTGTGGTCTAAGAAATTTGATGATGACTTAGCTAGGTTTGATCATTTTTAGGATGATGTAAAAGATGATTTTGATACCTAGGATTCCAAGATAACGAATCTTCAGGATAAGCTGACCCTTGAGCAAAATTCTCGGAATCAACAAGTCAGAGATTTGAATGGAAATATTAAATTGGTTGATCAGAACTAGAAAGGGGAAAGAGATTTCTATATTGAGTTTCAAGAGAAGCTGCAAAAGCAAGATGAGTTACTGAAGATGCAGGAAGAGGCCATGAAGGCTCAGGCAGAAGTCTTGAAATCTCAACAAGAAAGGATCACAGCTTTGGAGAAGCAAGCTGGGGAGGATTAGAAAGATTTGAAGAAGCTGAAAACCCTCTTGAAGAAGCTAATCCTAAAGGAAAAGGAAGACAAATAAACTCAATCCAATCTTTTGTTTCATTTGATCTTCCTTGTAAAAAATTCTTCCAATTATAATAGAACTATGGTTGCTTGTTTTTCTTACATGTATTTACTAATATTTATGGTACCATATTTCTTTTCCATTCCCTTAAATTATTTTTGAAAATCACAAAGGGGGAGAAGGAAAAATAACTACTCAAAAGGGGTAGAAGGAAAAATCTAAAATGGAGAAGAAAAATTTCTAAGTGAAGAACTATCCTTAAGTAAGGGGTAGTTTCTCATTACGAAGTTTTTCATTCCTATGAAAATGAAAACCCCATTCCGGAAATCCAGAATACAATCCTTAGAGTTCCTAAGCCTAAGGGGGAGTTAGTTGTATTCACCATCATCTATGAACAAAGAGAGATAAGTTTTAATTTCAAAGTCTAAAGAAATTTTCAAAATGTCCTTATATTCTTTTTCGAAGGGTTGTTTGTGCTTTCCAAAAAGGGGGAGATTGTTGAGTCAATAAGGTTTTCCTTATCACTTTTCCATTCCTTCTTGTTTTGAAAATCACAAACACCTTATACTTAAGCAAATATATATTTTACTTCTATAAGGAAGATTTCATTCCCAAAGAAATTTACCCCTACCATATTTTCATTACTCATATCAATATTTTTCTTAAGTATAAAAATCGGATTCATATCTAAAACCTCAAAATCATATAATACTTAGATATGAAGCATTATATTCTAGGATCCGAATTCAGGATACGAACTCTAATGAAGTTTCATTCCGAATTCTAGATACAAACTCTAATGAAGTTCCATTCCGAATTCTGGATACGAACTGTAATGAAGTTCCATTCCGAATTCTAGATACGAACTCTCATAAAGTTCCACTCCGAATTCTGGATACGAACTCTCATAAAGTTCCACTCTGAATTATAGATATGAAATTTAATGAGTTCGACTCTGAACTTCTACTAGTTCGACTCCGAACTTCTATGAGTTTGACTTCAAACTTCTATTAGTTCGACTACAAACTTCTACTAGTTTGACTCTGAAATTCTATGAGTTCGACTCCAAAATTCTACTAGTTCTACTCCGAACTTCTATGATTTTGACTCCAAACTTATAATAATTTTGACTTCAAATTCCTACAAAACAGAATCCGAATATCTCTTTATTATAGACTCTGAATACCATTTTGGTTAGACTCTAAACTCTTATTTTCTTACATTTCGAACTTTAGTTTTACTTATACTTACACTTGTTTCATTACAAAACGATGTTGTGCTTTCAGTTATTGACTAACCATTGGTTGAGTGACACATGTACAGGTCCCTCCAAAATTCAAGGAGAAATATGGCCATTGGAGGAGGGAGTCGACCGTTGGAGCTTAGCCTATAAATAGAAGCTCATTTGAAAGTCGACGATAAGAACTTTGACACATCTTTGAGATCTATGCTTACATGCTGTTGAAGTGATTTCTAGATATAGAGTCTCTTATCAACTCTCAAAGCCTCGTGTAGAAATTTTGAACAGCTTATTCAGACTTTGCCTTATGCAGACGTGATTCGTCTGATTCCTATTATTGCTGATTACAATCGAGGGCTTCCGGGGATAGGAAGACAAAGGTTATAACACCTTGAAGTTGAGGGATTTCTTGCTGAGGAAGACATAGGTGCCGACTACCTGATAGTTGAGGGCTTGTGGGGATAGCAAGACAGACTTTGTTCTTAGTATCGAGGGCTTACCCTGGTGTGGGTAAGACAGATTTTCTTGAAAGTATAAATCAAGGGGCCTTTATCTAAGGTTGTTGGAAACCCTTCTTTTTGGGTTAAAAGAGTTATTTTTTATTACTTGTAGTTTTACTACTTGTTTTTTCCACTGCATTGTGTATTTATAAGGAAATTATAACTTTCTTATACTTCCTTAATTGTACTCTGATATAGTTAGATTCTATATGCTTTAAGGTAGAATCTTAATCTTTGTAACTTTTGTTAAGGTCCATTTTCGGAATCACTATTCTGGAATCTAGCAAAGTATTTAGTACTCATAGAGGTCTTGTGAATTATCTTGTTTAACCTTGTTAAACATAACCATTCTAAAGTTTCCTAAAGGAATTTTTTAAAAGGGTACAATTCACCCCCCCCCCCTTGTATCTGAGAATCTCATTCTTAATTCGATCCTACGTTTGGTATTATAGAGTATATCCTACTCAAAGTCATACCATCCTAACAGGTACCTTGGGAAATCATCTCATAGAACCCTTACAGAACCCTTACAAATTATAATAACCATACGACTAACTTCTAATATAATTCTCCAGAGAACTTAATCATTACCCAATGTATTGGAGCACAATTTGGGAACACCCATCATTTAAGCTATAACAGGATCACCCTATGCTATCTAGGTTCACCCATCATATATAATTTCAAATAACCACAACATGAATAAAAAACTATCATTTAAAAAACTCTTTTGATCTCGTATGAAAATCACTTTTAGATATTAAAATACCATTTTATTTCAAAATCCCATTTTCAATACAAAATACACTTTTATTTTGAAAAAACATTTTCAATACAAAAATACCAAAAAAAGGAAAATATTTTTTTTCATTTAATAAAACATTTAAGCTTGAAAAGTAATCTAAGAATTAAATAGCAGTCACAGCAGCAGGAAAATTCATTGTCGTTGTTCTGTTTAAAACACATAAAAAGATTCCTTTAGAAAAAAATTGAAATAAAGTAAAAGAGATATAAAATTAATTTTATAAATATTTTATTCCCATTCTAAAACATTTCAAATATCATTTAAAAATATATACATTGTTGATAAAGATATTTTGGAGGAAAACATTAAAAAGGATTTATTTAGATGAAAAGCCCCTTATTACTTTGGAAATATTCAAATCATAAGACTTATGAAGGAATAACATTAAAAAAGACATTAAGCACCATTAAAATAGATAAATTCCTAATATAAAATATTAAATGGTCATTAAATACACCTTATAATAGAATAAAGGTGCATAACATCAAGATATGCCTCAATGAAAGAAAAATGAGATGAAGTCCCTAACCTTGAGTCTGACTTGTCATGTGTGTCATTATATTCCTAAATAATAAAATTATGTTAATTATTTAATTACTTGAGAAAAATTTTCAAGTTTATTATTAATTTTATTTCATTTATTAACAAGTTATATAAAATTACTTAAACAATTAAGTTTAAGTCGGATGTTTTGACCATATTCGGCTTATGTGTCAAAATTGGATTTGGTAGGTCGAATATGGTCAAAAAGGTCATTATTTAATCATATATAGAATAATAATCATGAAATAATTATCATATTTATACATCCATTATACTTTTAAAACCAATCATGTAAGACGATTATGAAAAATTAACTAATGTTATGATCATGGAGATGATATGTTGTACGTACGTATGAGTAATGTTTCCATTTTTCAATGATCATTATGGAAATAAGATAAGCAAGATTTATCTTTCCAGAATGATCATAATATCATAAATAACATATTATTTAATTATATATACTTATATATATATATATATATATATATATAATTCTTGTGATGTGGTGGTGAAAAAGGGATCACATCGCTTCGGGGAGGCAGTAGTCCACATGTCCACGAAAGACATTATAAATCTTTCAGTGAGTGAAAAGGTAATAAATAAATTGATAAATTACACTTGAATAATTATAAATATTTCATTAATATCATAAATATTTAATTTATATCACATATATTCATTATCTTCACCCTTATTACCTTTCATGTAATGCGTTAGTAAAAAATGAATCACATCACTTTGCGAGGCAGTAATCTACCATACACACTTGCGGCGTTATCTTATCCCATAAAAAATGAAATATAAAAATGATATATATGGTATAATGAATCCATGTCTATAATTATGTTATAAATATAATATAGTTAATGTAAAAATGAACGACATCGTTTCATGAGGCTGTAGCTTGTCGTACACATGAGTGATGATTTCGTAACCCATTTGATGGGAGTGTGTGAGGTTGTAGGTTGTACCATTAACATAAAAACATATAAGTGTATTTAATATATTTTATTTATTATATCATAATGGTATAATAATAATTTTAAGTTGGTGGAGGAATAAATAAAATAAAACACTCATTGATGAACGTTACCTCTTCTTCGGGTATCTCCTTTTGGTTTGCACCAAAAGCCTCACTTGGTTGGATTTATCCCCAAAGTAAGTATTATCAGATTATATGAGGGAAGTGGAGAATTTATTTTTTCAGGTCTTTTAAAAACTAATTAGTTTTAAAGGTGTGAAGATAGGGGGTGGACTTTTATAAGTGGGGTGACTGGCACACTTGTAATTTTTTAAAAGAGTGAATTCCACCCATGTTTTTTTCATATAAACAAGCCCCAATAATGGTCCATTATAAATAATATAAGGTATAAGGTCTAAATATTTTTATCCAATGGGTTTTTGATAAGTTTATAGGTCATTTTTACACTTAACATTAAATTTTAACCACTAAGTAAACTCGTTTGGACCTTGATCACAATAATTAATTTTAGTTGTTTTCACTAATATATTTGGTCAAATATTAAGTTAAAAATATTATAAATTATAAAATATTATAATTCCAAATATGGAATCTATTTTTACAAATTAAATCCATATAATTAGAAAATTTTAATTTAATATTAATCTTGTAGACGCGATGCGATAGCGGGTTTTTAAGAAGAGTATTTTTTTTTGAAAAATATGATTCTATATTAAATCCATGACTAATAATAATAATTAAATGAAAATAAGATAATATTTAATGATATATAATCTATAAATTTCATTTAAAACATTACTAATTAGGTATTATTTTAATTAATTAAAAAGGAGAAACATTATGCATTTTAAAATAGTTTTTAGAAAAACCCATTTTTTAAACCCAAAAACAAAATTATTCTAAAAAAATAAGTTAACTAAAAAGTATTTATGTGGATTAAATGTAATAAAATAATACTTTGGTTAATTTAAAACAAATTAAAAACATATCTAAACTTTTAAATTACTTAATTTATTAAAAATAAATAACTTTTTCCAAAAATTGGTTTTTTCACTACTCACTAAAAAATCAATATTTTCCAAAAAATCCCAAAATTTCACCCAAATTAAATTTTGATATTATAATTTCAAGAATGATATTTTATAAAATTAAAATTCTAAATTTTATAAAATAATTATTTAAATAAAACCTTATAAGAAAATAGTTTAGTTAAACTTTTCCTTTTTTGATTAAAAATTACTTAATATTTTTATAATTAATATAACTATCTAATTCACATTAATAAATATGAAAATGGTTTATTATATCATTAAATATGTTTTTAAATCCTTCCCCCTCTTAGAAATTGTGCTCTCATAATTTTATTCACTTATAAAATAAGTGGGGATATCTTTCCCTCATAGCATTTTTATATTCCCATGTTGTCACTTCAACCTTATGGTTTTTTCATAAAACCATAACCTGATGAATCACCTTATTCCAAAACACTTTATCTCTATGGTCAAGAAAATAAACTGTATATTCCTCATAATAAATATTATCTTCTAAAAAACTACTTTAGGGCTCAAAACCTGAGATGAATCTGGCACATATTTCCTTAACATTGAAACATGAAATACATTGTATACCTAAGATAAATTTGGAGGTAAGGCTAATCAATTGTAAACTAATCCAAATTTCTTTAGGATTTCATATGGTCCAATAAAATAGGGAATAATATTACCCTTCTTACCAAAATTTATCACACTTTTACATGGAGAAAATTTGAGAAATACATGATCACCTACCTTGAAAGAAATATCTTTCCTCCAGTTATCTACATAACTTTTATGCATTCTATGAGATGTCCTCATTTTTCACTGAATCAATTGAACTTTCTCTATCATATCCACTAACAAATCTAGTCTCATAAAATTACTTTCTCCTACATCATCCCAAAATTTTTGTGTCTATCACCACTTTCTATATAATGCATAAAATGGTGTCATTTTTATACTAAAATGAAATCTATTTTTATAAGAAAACTAAACCAAAGAAATATGTTGATCTCAACCTCCCTTTTAATCCATTTAATGAGAATGAAGAATATATTATATTATCTGAATTGTTTTCTCATATTTTCCATTATATTGAGGATGAAAATATATACTGAAATTTAATTCAGAACCCAACAACTTCTGAAGTCCTTTCCAAAAATTGGATGTGAATTTGGGATCATGGTTTGATAAAATTGATAGAGGCACTCCATTTAAACTAACAATATCCTTTAGATAAAATTGATAAATCTTATTTTAAGACATTATATCTCAAATGGAAATAAAATGTGCATATTTATTTAATCAATCAACAATAACCCAAATTTCATTATTACCTTGAGAATTATTTGGAAATCCTACCACAAAATCCATTGATATATTTTACCATTTATATTCAGACACTTGAAAAGGTTAAAGCATCCCCTTTAGTAATTGTTGTTCTACTTTAACCTTATAAAAATTCAAATACTTCATGGTAAGGTCAGTAATATCTCTTTTCATTCCATCCCATCAGTAATACCCCAAAAGGTAATTGTACATCTTAGTGTTTCACAGATGAATGAAAAAATTCATCAAATCATTAACCAAAGTTTTACATTCCAAATGTAACATGGCTAATGTAGCATTAATTTTTTTACTCAAATAATTGGTCACTTTGTTTTTTGTTCTGGTATGGTAATGAATCGTTCAATCATAATCCTTGATTAGTTCCATACATATTCTCTATCTCATTTTCAACTATTTCTAAGTGAATATATACTTCAAACTTTTTTTATCAATATATATTTCACACTTTACTCCATAAAAATTATGCCTCTAAATTTTTAAATAAAAAACCACAACATTTAATTCCAAATCAAGGATAGGTTAATTTAACTCAATAAATTTCAACTAAAATAAAGCATAAGCAATTACCTAATCATTCTTTATTAGGATGCAACCAAGTCCTTTTTATGAAGCATTGTTGTAGATAAAAAATTCTCCATTTCTAGAAGGTAGGACCAAAACTAGATCATTCACCAATCTTATTTTAAGTTCCTAAAAAAATCATCACATTATTTTATCCAAATTAATTTAAATATTTTTTGAGTTAACTTAGTTAGTGGGATAGAAAACCAAGCAAAGTCTTCAAAAAAGAACTGGTATTAACCCTTTAATCTAATAAAATAATGAATCTATTTGATATTTGTGGGTCTTTTCTATTCTTCAACAACTTATTTTTTAATAGGGTCAAGATGTATTCAATCTTTAGAAACAATAATTCCAAGGAAGTAAATTTTTTACAAAAAAATATCACACTAGATAAATTTATCATACAGTTTATTTTCTTTTAAAGGTTTTAAAAACAAACATTGGGTGTATTTTATGTTCCTATTGCCTGAATGGCCCGAAGGCCTTCATTTTTTTATAGATTTTTTATAACCCCCCTTTCAAGGGATGAGGGGGAACCCTTATAAGGCCTGTAGGCTCAGAGATTACATGGCCCGTAGGCTTAGGAGATTACATGACCCGAAGGTCTTAGGGAATTCAACCAGACTATATACAAGGAACTACCCCTCCCCAGTGTCTGCATCATGATAGTAGCTCTCCAACTTTGCATGGCCATCTAGATAGGCTTCCCATGCAAGTACAGGTTGGTCCCGATGACATAGCCATACCCTCTCATTCTGACAAATCCATTTGGCTCTTCTCTGGTAAGTGCACATGCTCTGAATCCTCTTCTGGGGCTGCTCCTTTTTATATTCCTATTGTTTTTTAGAATATACCAAAATGTCATCAATAAACACAATAATAAACTTGTCCAAGAAATAATGAAAAATTATATTTATAAGGTCCATAAATAAATTAGTTCAATTAGATAACCCAAATAGAATAACTAAAAACTCACAGTTCCCATATCTAGTCTTAAATGTAGTCTTTAGGGTGTCTATTTCCTTCACTTTTAACTGATGGTACCCCGACCTCAAGGGTCAACCTTCGAAAAATACTATTCTCCCAGGAGTTTATCAAACAAATCATCGATATGAGGCAAAGGATACTTGTTCTTAAAAGTGATGTTATTCAAGGATATATAATCAATTCAAAGCTTTATTGAACCATCTTTATTTTTAACAAACAATATAGGAGCACTATATGGTGAAGTTCTAGGTCATATGAAACCTTTATCTAATGACCCATGCAATTACATTTTCAATTATAAAATTTACACTTGATCCATTCGATAAGGGGGTTTAGTCTTAGCATCAGGCACTAAGTCAATAGTAAACTCAATCTCTTGATCAGGAATAACACCAGGAAAATCATCTGGAAAAATATCCATGTATTCATTTACTACTGGAACATCACTAATTTTAATAGTTTTCTTTATTTTCAACAATGTGAGCTAGGTTCCAATGAGCTTGTACCCTAGTGGTACAGGCTCCTTCTTGGCATCCAAAAGACCCAGGTCAAATCCGGGTAGGGACTAATTTTTCTGGGTACTGTAGCAGCACTGTAGAAGTACTATAGCAGTGGCGGAACTATAGAAGCGACAAAACTGTAGTGGCAGAGGCACTATAGTAGGAACTGTACCGGTGGTGGTACAGTAGCAGGTACTATAGCATCCCGGGTACTATAGAAGTACTATTCACCGAGGGTCTCTTTGGGCCAAAAAAATGGGCTTTCAAGCCTAGTCTTCAAGGCACTTGGCCTTGGGCCTTTGGTCTATATAATGGGTCTCCCTCTACCCAGTCTAAAGAGGTATTTGTTTTAAATAATAAAATGAGGCTTCAGCCCCAACCTTTAAAAAAACAATGTGAGATATGTAACATTCACTGCCATATCTAATAAATTTCTCAACTTCTTGGTAAGTAATTGAAGTCATAAAATCATTGAACACAACTTTATTAGCACTAAAAACTATCTTAGCATTATAAACTAAAATCTAATCCATACCAAGAATGATATCTTACTCTACTATGGGCAGTTCAATAATATTTTTAGGAAATTCCATCCCACTGATAACAACAGGAATATTCTTATAAATCTTGGTTTCTTTAATAATTTTACCTAGAGTTTTCATAAAAAGATATATCTTAATTTAATGAGGTGATATTCCCAATTTACATGAGATTTTCTCAAAAATAAAAGAATTAAAATATCCAAGTCAAATAGGGTATTGGAAAAATTTGAATACATAAGGAACATACCTATCACCATTTCATTTGATGTCCCAACATTAATTTTAATAGTAGAAAATAACCACGCTACACCTTTCTATTTTTGATTATAAAGATTTCCATCTTGTGTGGCTAACTCCATACACGCATTAGCATAATAACCCAACTCATTGTAAATAAAAAAAATTATTGCTGGATAGCTATCGGTTACCCAATACTTTGATTCTTTGGGATTCTTTTCCTTACATTCACGTGCCATGTGACCAAACTTTCCACATCAGTAACACCTCCCCAACTTCATAATACATTATCTAGGGTGATTTTCACCACACTTAACACAATATGTTAACTTCATTTTCTTACCTCTAGATTTATTTTTTAAATTTTTACTCATCACCTGCTATCCTAACCATATATTACTTTCATCATCATGAGGCACATAAGAGTCAAAAAACTCCATCTCAACCTTTTCAGCACAACAAAAAACTTTCCTGGGGCTTTTAAATTCTCATATGGCCAAATCACTTTGTAGAATAGGTTCTAATCCTAAGTAAATACTATTTATTTTTCTATCGATGTCTCGAATAAAATATGGCACATAACTATCCAATCTTATGAAGTTTTCTTTATATGAAACTATGGAATCTTTATCTTTTTACCTCAATTCCATGAATTGTTTTTTTATTTAGAGTCAGAAAACCTTAGGGAAATATTTATCAATAAAAAATATCCTTAAATATTTCCCATTACATGGAACCAAGATCATATTTATCTATGGTATTATTAACCAAATATCATCATTGATCGTCATCACATTCAAAATGATAAACAGAAAGAGTTTTATTTTAACATTTCGAATATCCCATTACATAAAATATCTTTTATATAGAATTGATCCATCATTTGACTACCATAGGTTCCGATGATCCACTAAAATATAGGGGATGTTTCCTCATGAAATGATCCATTATAGAAATTTTCCTTTGTAGTAGATCGAGTTCCTCTCTAGCATGGATACCACCACTATTTATAGCATGTGTAAATTGATCCATCATTAAAAAACTACTCTATTATTATTAAAACTATATCAAGATGCTGATTTGGAAGGATATTTTCCCCTTGGTGCCTTTCCAATACAGTTTCCTTATTTTCTTTATAGAAAATCATTCTGAACAGACGTTGTTTAGATGAAGAAACATGGAAATCATAAAATTATATACCATTTTAACTTTACAAAAAGGTAAGATATTTCAATGGAATGATATTATCATTATCCTAACATATAAAGTTATGTAAAATTATCTTTAATAACAAATATAAGGACATGGCCTTAAACATTACATAATATTGAGTTTTAGTCAAGAAATTATTTTCTATAAATTTGAGGATCATTTTAGGTTTAGAGTTTTAGATAATTAGGCTACAACTCAAACATCACAAAACCATATAATATAAATTGGACACTTCTTATTAGTATCTATTTTCCCCATAATATAAAACTTTTAAAATAAATCATGTTCTCCCTTCATGAAAACTCTTCATGAATTTAAACATGACCTCATCCTTTCCCTTGATCATCCTTAAAATCCTCTGAAAAAATTTTAAAAATGTTGGATGATCAAAAAAATATTATTAAGGGACATAAAAATAAGAAAACCATTAGTCCAATTAAAAACATTAAAACCTATAAAAACCCATTATTAAAAACATAACATTTTACCCAAAAAGTGAAATATCATTCCTTTAAAAGATAATTTATTTTACCTTTTGAAGACAAATTCTTTCCATGAAAATCCATTAGTAAGTATATAAAATTAATTTAGGTACCTTGGGACATCATCTCATAGAACCCTTCCAAATTGGAATAATCATGTGGCCAACTTCTAATATAATTATCCAGAGAACATTATCATTACCACATGTATTGGAGTTCTATCTGGGTACACCCATAGTTTAATCTATAGTAGGATAACCTAGTGTTATCTAGTCACACCCATCGTATATAATTTCAAAGAACCATAACATAAATAAAACATTTTATTATTTTAAAACTCTTTTAAACTCATATCCAAATAACTTTCTGATATTAAAGTACCATTTTATTTCAAAATACCATTTTCAATAAAAAATATACTTTTCTTTCAAAAAACCATTTTCAGTACCAAAATAAAAAAATAGGGTTTTTCATTTAATAAAAAAATTAATATTTTTAAGGAATCTAGGAATGAAATAATAGTCACGACTAAATTATAAGTCGTTGTCATTATTTTGTCTAAAACATGTAAAAAGATTCCTTTTGAAAATATTTTAATAAAGTAAAAAAGAAATAAAATGAAATTTATAAATCTTTTATTCCCATGTGAAAACATTTCAAATATCATTTTAAAACATCGACAGAGAATGGAAAGAGAGTTTGGAGGGAAATTTTAAAATAGTATTTATTTAGATGAAAATCCCCTTACCAATTTGGAAATATTTAAATAATAATCCCCATGAAATAATAACATTAAAAAAAATTAAAAATCATGAGAAGAGATAAATTAATGATATAAAATTTCAAAGTAGTTGTATATTCACCTTATAAAATAATAAATGTGCATAACATCAAGATATGCCTCAACGAAAGGAAATTGAGACGAAATCCCTTACCTTGAGTCTGAATTGTCATATGTGTCTTTATATTCCTAAATAATAAATTTTGTTAATTATTTAATTACTTGATAAAATTTTTAATGTTTATTATTAATTTTATATCACTGATTAACAAGTTATATACAATTACTTAATCGGTTAATTTTAATTCAGATGTTTTGACCATATTTGTCATATGTGTCAAAAATGGATTTGGTGGATTGACTATCATCAAAGAGATCATTATTTAAACACATAAAGAATAAAAATTATGAAATAATTATCATATTTATACACCAATTATAATTTTAAGACTAATCATGGAATATTTTTATAAAAAATTAACTAATGTTATGATCATGGAGATGGTAGGTCGTACGTACGCATAAGTAACGTTTCCATTTTTCAATGATCATTATGGAAAGAATTTAAGAAAAGTTTATATTTCCAAAACTATAATAATATCATAAATACCATATTATTTAATCATATATACTTATAAATATCATTCTTTTGATGGGGTGATGTAAAAGGAATCAAATCACTTCGAGGAGGTGGTATTCCACACGTCCTTGAATGATGTTGTCACTTTTTCAATGGGTGGAAAGGTAAGAAAGAAAATGATATATTATAATTAAATAATGATAAATATGTAATTAATATCATAAATATTTCATTTATATCACATATATTCTTTACCTTTACCCATATTACCTTCCATGTAATGCATTAGTGAAAAACGAATCACATCACTTCGTGAGGTGGTAGTCTGTCGTACACACGAGCAACGTTATCATATCCCTTATGGAATGGAATATAAAAAATTTTATATATTATATAATTACTCCATATGTATAATTATTTTATAAATATAATATATAAACTTTATATCCATCATTATACCCAATAGTGAGAGGCGGTAATGGAAAAATGAATGACATTGTTTCGTGATGCAGTAGTCCACCGTACACACAAATGATGATTTCATAACCCATTTTATAGAAGTGTGTGGTTTTATGTAATAACCATAACATAAAAACATATAATTATATTTAATATACTTATTTTATTATATCATCATTTTATAATAAGAAATTAATGGGTGGAGGAGAAATAAAATAAAACGCTCATTTATGAATGTTACCTCTTCTTCGGGTATCTGTTTTTGGTATAAACCAAAGGCCTTACTTAGTTAGATTTATTCCAAAATTAAGGATTATAGGATGATATTATAGAATTTTAGAATTTATATTTTCAGGTTTTTTCTGAATCGATTGGTTTTTAAGGTATGAATATAAGAGGAGATGGGGTGGCCTTTTATAAGTGGGGTGAGTGGTATGCTTGTAATTTTTTGAAAGAGTGAATTTCACCCATGTTTTTTTCATGTCACCAATCCCCAATAATGGTAAATTATATATAATATAAGTTATAAGGTCTAAATATGTCCATAAAATTGGTTTTTGAAAATTTTCTAGGTCATTTGGCCTCTTAAGTTTAAAGTTTAACTACTAAGTAAACTCGTTTTTACCTTAATAGTTGTAATTAGTTTTAATTGATTTCACTAATATCTTTGGTAAAAAATTTAAATTAAATTATTATAAATTATAAACTATTATGATTACAAATATATAATACATTTTTCCAAATTAAATTTATAAAAGTTTTAAAATTTAATTTAATATTAATCTCACTGACACGGAGAGACAGCGGGTTTTTAAGAAGAGTATTTTTTTTTAAAAGATGATTCTATATTAACTCTATAACTAATAATAATAATTACATGAAAATAAATTAATATTTAATTATATATAATCTATAAATTTCATTTAAAACATTCCCCATTAGGTATTATTTTAATTTATTAAAAAGGATAAACATTATGCATTTTAAAACAGTTTTTAGAAAAAGCTTTTTTTTAAACCCAAAGAAAAAATTATTCTAAAAACCAAAATAAAGTTCATTAAAAAGTAATTAGGTGGATTAAATATAGATAAATAATACTTATGTAACTTTAAAATATATTAAAAAAATACTGAGACTTTTAAATTACTTAATTTATTAAAAATAAATGACTTTTTACAAAAATCGGTATTTTTCACTATTCATTATTTTCTAAAAAATCCCAAAATTTAGACCAAATTAAATTTTTATATTATGATTTAAAAAATGATACTAATTTTATAAAATTAAAATTCAAAAATTTATAAATTAATCTTTTAAATAAAACCTTATAAGAAAAGAGATTAGTTTAACTATTTCCTTTTGATTAAAAATTACTTAATATTTTTATAACTAATTTAACTATCTAATTCATATTAATAAATATGAAAATGATTTATTCTATCATTACCTAGGTTGTTATAGTTTCCATCCAAAATCCATGCCTAAGATGAAATCATTCTAACTTGAGTTTTTGGGATCCAAAATTGACTTTGTACATTTCAAATTCAATGTTCAAATGCTTTCAAGTTATTTGGGAACTGATTTTAAAAGTTTTGAAAATTATCATGAGGAGGTAATTGAAATAGAATATAATTTTATAGAGAAAAAAAATTGATAATAAAATGATTTTTTATTCATTGATAAAAAATGAGAATAGCATCAATAATCTAGAGTCTCTATCATGCGAATGAGGATGTTATTATTATAAGAAACATTTTATGGAATCCCAGAGTTGAATCATTATTCACTTAGAGTCATCCATAGCTTGGTGCAACCTATCCAATCTTGAAATCTTTACTTTTATATTATATTGTAGTGAATTTTCCCTTACAATGGTATCAAGTCCTGCCTTCTCCACCTCCTCTACTAGTTACTACTTCTCACTAACTACATTCTCAATAATGACCAGTACTTGATGGAGTTGATCAAACTCCTGAAGAAGAGGTTATGACTCTTGGTAAAGCAGTTCCACCAAGGAACACTTCTCCATGTCCTGACCTTACCACTCCACTTCCACTCCATCATGTTTTGAGGATTTATTAAGAATGAAATTCCTAACATCAACAAAATGGGATATGGATTCTATTGTTATAATATTTTAATGGAGTTAGATATTTTATTCTTAAGAAGCAATCAATTATTTCTCCTTAGCATGGATAGAATGGTAATCAAACCTACCATACCCAAAAAATGATAACATGTGATGGAACTTAGTTAGTTTCACTAGCAAGCCTTACAAGGTAGTTTGAGAGATCAAATTTCATATTTATCTCCATATAGTTTATCGAGTGACACATAAGTTTTCAATAGTTTCATAATCAAGTTCAGAATCACTCTCAGAAGGTGGGATATATTCAAGTACTAACTCACTTAGAGAGGGACCAATCTCAACACCTTATGAATGAGCTAACCCTATACTGGCTAATGACCTTGTAATATCTACTGGTTAAGATGTAAAAATAGCAACACCATAAAATTCATAAGTCTATACCAATGTGTCTAAAATGGAAACCCAAAATATGTTAATGATAGAAAAAGAAAGGAAATAATAGGAGATGTGGGTACTTACTCTTACCCGCTGAAGCATTAACTACCTCATCTATCATTTCCCCATCATTAATAAAAATCAGTGGATCCCTTGGTGTAAACTCTTTTACAAGGTATAAAGATTATACATCTATCATCATGGGCACTGAACCCACTCTCATTGTCAAGGGAATGACATACACTATTGGAGAAACCAGTCCAGAAGTAATATCTAGCCCAAGAATGCTGTAATTTCCCCCGTCGAGTGATGCACATGAAGCTTGAAAATTTTCAACATATTTATAAAAAACACTACAAGTTTCAAGGGTAAATAACCCTCTTTTTTGGATACTTCAATAGTATCAACATTAGTGTTCAAGTAATTGATTATTTCTTTGATCCCCATAAGATGATCCACCAGCCCTTGATGGGTGGGAGTGAGGACCAATACATTTAGATCAAAGAAAAATTTGGATCCTCTCTAGGCTTTGACCAATGTCACTTCTTCAATCACTTACATTTCCATGGGTGCCCCTTCTGAAAGGATAAGAGTTATTTTTTCTTAGAGAGTGGGCAATGTTGGATCCAAAGCTCCCACAATGTCATCCACTAGTATCATCTTAGTTTGAATAATGGTTGTCACAACTAGGAATGAACTTTCTTTATATTTTCATGTTGTCACTCCCATATATTTTCCTTCCATAAGGCTAGAATCTATGGGTCCTTGGGGATATAACACCCCATAATCCACTACCTATATGGTCTCACCCAATAGCCTCAATTCCATAGGAGGAAAAATCGATGTACCCAATTCCTCAGTTATTCCTAACCTCCTTGGAACCTCTCTTATCATAGAACCAGTGGGTTCCCTTTTTAATGGTGTAGAAGTCTCACACATTCGAGAAGTTGATAGCCTCAAACATGTAGAATTTGATCTAGAATCTTCAAAAGTAAATTATTTAATAATAATTCATGATAATAATTAGAGAGGTTTGTGAGAATTTATAATACTCATTTTTCATTCCTAAGTGGAGGCATATTGTCATATTTTTTTCCGCCTCTTCCTAGTAGCCTCCCATGAGGATAATCTCATGGGAGGAGAAATCAGGGGTGATGAAGGTGTAAATTCTCCCACAGGATCAAAAATTACTACCCACATATGGTCAACTACCCCATGGGAGCCCTCTTAAAATACCCTTTCATTATAAGGGGAATCCATTATAAGTATCATTCCCCCTTTGGTATATTTTGGAGAGTTAATAAGTGATCTAACACCCTCATACTCCTATAAAAGTTTAAAAAGTTTGAGAATATCAATTAATATTGAAAATAAAATCAAAGTAAATTTTTTTTTCACCTCTTCCTCAAAACCATTGGTTGCTTCCTCTCTTAACGTTATCATTTCTATCACCTGATCTATGCATAAAACCATTCCCTTGAAAGAATGGATTGAAGTGTTCATATCTCTAAGATAACTGATGTCAAATTTTGGATGATCTTCAAAACTTATATTCTTTAGAGTAGTTATGTTCCCAAAACTTGGTATGTTGATATCCTCTACTTAGAGTGTCTTCCAATCTTCTTCAATGAATAAACTCTTTCTCCCAGCATCCCACTCTTTCCAAGCATCCAAAAATTCCACCATGGTAGGAATAGATAATGATTAAGACACTAAAATTTTTTAGGGCGTAGGATCCGGAAACCATATTTTTTTCCTCAACATCTCTAGCACCAAAGTCTTACTTAGAAGAATTAATTTATAGGTATTTGTTGTGACTGTCACTACCCTCTTCTCCTCCCTAAATTTAGTTAAGTAAAAACCATTAACCTTCACCACCAATTTATAAAACTATCTAGTGGGATATGAAAAAATATAAGTGTCAATATAATCTAATTTTATCTCAATGGTAGCATTAAATAGAGTAAATATCACCTATATGACTATATCTTCTCTTATAAACATTAAACCAAACTTATGTGTTATAATCGGGTTCCTCTCAATCCATAAACTTGAAGGTGGATTAGGAAACTTCTTTTAAACACATCTAAATTACCTCATGAATCTGTAAGGTGTATATCCTTCATAGATAACCTCTTAGACTAATTGGACTGGAAGGATTACTTCTTGAATGGATATCAGATATTCATGCACTTCAGGAATTTCAGTAGCATTATCAATGATAGTATGGATGGGAATCCATATGGTGTGTAAATAAATTGATCATTTCAGTTCATATTATTCTTTATTTCTATTTCATCTAAAGAGCATGGTTGAACCCCACTGATGCTATGAAGGTACGGTCTGAAGTGATCATCAATAATATCTTGAATATTGATGAACTCATATCCACCCATATGATTTTTCATTCACCCCCATAAAACCTAGAAAGGTCCAACAATTTGAATGGGGATTTCCCTTTATAGACATGAAAAATTTGATGGTATAATTTCACCAGTTTTGGAATTGCTAAGTTAATCATCTTATCATTGTCTTGTTACACCACCATTATAAAGTTATTAACTCACCCTATTTTTTTACTCTCAAACTGGGAGAAAATATTCACTTAAAAATAGTATCAAAAGGTTATTAATCAAACCAGATGATCAGCCTAAGATGTGACCTTTCATCCCCAATTTTTTAATTGTCCTTATTCCATAATAGGCTAATATACACCCTCATCCCCCCAAGTTTTTCGAGTTAGAAAAACTCTAGGCCTCTTCACATGTGTCTTTGTTGGGCGGAAGAAAAGCGAGGGAATGATGGCAAGAGGGGGGGTGAATTGCCTTTTAAAAAAATGATTAACAAATTAAAATCAAAGTAAAGAATGCAGCGGAAATAAAGAGGCAATCACATAAGAAATTGATAACGGAGTTCGGCCAAAACCCGGCCTACGTCTCCGCTCCCAACTCAACCGTTGAGAGATTCCTACCGCTTGCTTTTCAATGGTTTTAGCAAGAAACCCACTAGGCTTTGAGGTAGCACTAGGACCTATTACAGCTTGCTTTTTGTGGTTTAGCAAGAACCCACTTGCTTTTGATGGTTTAGCAAGAACCCACTAGATTTTTAACGGGTGAAGGCTAGCTCACCGAAACACAAGCCTTTTAAAGGAAAAGCTTGAAGAAACCTCTTCACACCTTAGTGGTGGTGTGAGAACCCAAAGAAAGGGGGGATGAGAAAAGGTTGGGGTTTGTAGGCACAAACCCAATTTTAAAGCTCAAAGTAGATAAAACAATAAAACCCGTAATTGGAGAAGTCTTGGGCGCCTTTGATTGATTGGAGATGTTGAAGGCCGCTTCCAAGCTTCTTTGGTGGTGCTCTTGGATGTGGAATTGGATTGGAGCACGTTGGGTTCCTTGAGGAAATCCGCCGGAGCTTCACCAAGATGATCAACAATATGTCCGTGGGCTTCCTTATAGTTCCGGTAAGTGTCTGGGGCTTCCTTGGCCTTTATTTATAGGAATGGAACCCTTGGGGAGGCTTCGGAGCCGTTGGAGAGGCTAAAAGAGTCGTTGGAGGCCAAAAGAAGGTTGACTGGTCAAAGCCAACGGCTAGTTTGACTGGGCTACCGGCTGGCCGGTACAGCTCCACCGGCTGGCCGGTGCCTTGGTAGAGAAGAAGAGTCTTGATCCAGGCTCTACCGGTCGACCGGTGGAGGAGCCACCGGCTGGCCGGTGGCAAGACAGTAGCAAATACTATTTGGGCTGGGTGCCACAGGTCGACCGGTGACAGAGCCACCGGTCGACCGGTGGAACCTGGCAGTGGGCAATCCCTCTGCCAGTTCCACCGGCTGGCCGGTGCTATCACACCGGTTGGCCGGTGGACTGAATTTCAGTCCACTTGATGTCCATTCTTGGGCCATTCCTTTGGCAATCTCTTGCCTATCATCCACAACACTTAAAACACAATATTAGATAAATAAGAAAGGTGATTGTGATCATGAAAATCAAACAAAGAGGGGAACGAGATGTACAACAATCTCCCCCTATTTTGATGATCACAATCACCAAAACAATTAAAGTAAAAACATAAATGAAAGGCATGCTTTTAAATGATAAATTGAAAATAAATACTAAGCATGAGAGAAAAGATTCTCCCCCAATCAATCAAGAAATTTCTCCCCCTTTGTGATTATCAAAATAGAATGGGGCATAAAGCTTGATTGAGGGATTATTTTGAAAAACTAGATTTGAGATTTGAAAATCAATTGAGATTTTTGAAATTGAAATGAAAATTTGAATAACAGTTTGAATTGAAAGTTTTGAATCAAAAACCAATTGAGATTTGAAATTTGAAACCAAATGAAATTTTTGAAATTGAGAGTTTTGAAACCAAGTGTTGAAATTGAAAGGAAAAATTTTGAATACACAAAAAAGCTTAAAAGATCCTAACTCCCCCTAAATAAAAACAATAAAGTCACCGGGGAGAGGGATTTTGAAAAGAGACAATTTTGGCCCCGGAGAGACTCGCTAAGAGGGATTTTTCAATCCACACTTGCCTTGTAACGGGTCTTCTCCTATAGAATTCATCCGAATAAAAAATCGATTTGGGCCTACCGTACCGGGCGTTTTTGCAATTACATTCATATATCATGTGCCCGGGTTTTTTACAATAGTTACAAAATTTAAAACAAGAGCTCCCCCTTACAAAAACAGTGGGTGCATGGGAGGAGGAAGCTATATTGGTATATCCTAGCCCTTGGGTGGTTCTAGATATACGTTGGGAACCAAGGAGATTGTTCAAATTTTGTTCCCCTTGGGTGAACTTAGCTAGGGTCTCCCGTAGGTCTTTGATGGTTGATTCCATAGAATCAACATTTGGAAAATTTTGGATTTTTAGGGACATCTCCTCCTTCTCTTTGAGAAGTTGTTCTTTTTCGGAGGAGAGTTTTTTGAAATTATTTTTCAAAGAAACAAATTTTGAAGAAAGCTCATGAAAACCATTTTCTAATTGGTCTCTAGCATGTGAGAGTTCTTCATAAGATAAATGATTTAAAGAATTGGAATTTGAAGAACAAGAGGAGGAGGAATCGGAAGAAGTTACCTCATGGAATGCCATTAGGCATTTTGTACCTTGGTAGCTCGAGGAGGAGGAGGAGGAGGATGAGGTGTCACTCCATGTGGCCTTGAGGACCTTTTTCTTTCCTTTTTCCTTTGGCGTGGCCCGTTTTTTGTTGAGTGGGCAATCAGGCTTGTAATGCCCTTTTTGGCCGCACCCGTAGCATTTTACCTTGGGCTCAGATCTTGCGGTGGGTTCTTGCTTTCGCGCCTTGCGAGATTTCTTCTTCTTCTTGTGCTTCTTCATAAATTTGTGCATTTGGCGGGCGAGATTCTCCATTTCCGAATCGCCGCTTGAAGATGAAGTAGATGAGGAAGATGAGGATGAGGAGGAGGAGCTTACTTCTTTTTGAACCTTGAGGGCAATGTTCTTTGGTGTCTTGATTGGTGTGCCCTCCTTTTGAGCTTGCCTCCTCATCGTGATCTCGTACGTCATAAGGGATCTGATGAGCTCCTCTACCGGCATATTTTTGACGTCCTTAGCTTCTTGGATCGCCGTCACTTTAGGTGCCCATGAGCTCGGAAGGACCCATAAGATCTTCTTGACCATCATCTCGGCTGAAACATCATCACCAAGAGATTTCCTTCCATTGCACACGTCAGTAAAGCGAGTAAACATATCGGAAATAGACTCATTTGGATGCATTGAAAATGACTCAAAATCTTGCCTATACATATCCAATCTAGTGTCTTTGACTTTGTTAGTTCCCTCGTGAGTTACTTCTAAAAGTTTCCAAATTTCATGTGAGGAGGTGCAAGTAGACACTCGATTGAATTCATTTCGGTCTAGACCGCAATGTAGAGCATTCATGGCTTTGTCATCAAGCTCAATGTTTCTAATATCGGTGGGGGTCCATTTGGATTTGTCGGGGGTAGACAAAGTATAACCTTGAATGACAATTTTATAAATGGGATATCCTATGCTTCTAAGAAAGGTAGTCATGCGGGTTTTCCAATAATTATAGTCGGTCCCATCAAAAAATGGAGCCCGACCCAAAGAGTAGCCCTCGGGGGCGAAAGAGGTTGATTCCATCTTAATGGATCTTAAATTTGAAACCTTTTAAGGTATTACTCAAATTATCCCTCTGATACCAATTGTTGGGCGGAAGAAAAGCGAGGGAATGATGGCAAGAGGGGGGGTGAATTGCCTTTTAAAAAAATGATTAACAAATTAAAATCAAAGTAAAGAATGCAGCGGAAATAAAGAGGCAATCACACAAGAAATTGATAACGGAGTTCGGCCAAAACCCGGCCTACGTCTCCGCTCCCAACTCAACCGTTGAGAGATTCCTACCGCTTGCTTTTCAATGGTTTTAGCAAGAAACCCACTAGGCTTTGAGGTAGCACTAGGACCTATTACAGCTTGCTTTTTGTGGTTTAGCAAGAACCCACTTGCTTTTGATGGTTTAGCAAGAACCCACTAGCCTTTTTAACGGGTGAAGGCTAGCTCACCGAAACACAAGCCTTTTAAAGGAAAAGCTTGAAGAAACCTCTTCACACCTTAGTGGTGGTGTGAGAACCCAAAGAAAGGGGGGATGAGAAAAGGTTGGGGTTTGTAGGCACAAACCCAATTTTAAAGCTCAAAGTAGATAAAACAATAAAACCCGTAATTGGAGAAGTCTTGGGCGCCTTTGATTGATTGGAGATGTTGAAGGCCGCTTCCAAGCTTCTTTGGT
This sequence comes from Viscum album, assembly GCA_963277665.1. NCBI lineage: Eukaryota > Viridiplantae > Streptophyta > Magnoliopsida > Santalales > Viscaceae > Viscum > Viscum album. The sequence goes on from OY728162.1 coordinate 1,066,361,505, forward strand.
GGTGCTCTTGGATGTGGAATTGGATTGGAGCACGTTGGGTTCCTTGAGGAAATCCGCCGGAGCTTCACCAAGATGATCAACAATATGTCCGTGGGCTTCCTTATAGTTCCGGTAAGTGTCCGGGGCTTCCTTGGCCTTTATTTATAGGCATGGAACCCTTGGGGAGGCTTCGGAGCCGTTGGAGAGGCTAAAAGAGCCGTTGGAGGCCAAAAGAAGGTTGACTGGTCAAAGCCAACGGCTAGTTTGACTGGGCTACCGGCTGGCCGGTACAGCTCCACCGGCTGGCCGGTGCCTTGGTAGAGAAGAAGAGTCTTGATCCAGGCTCTACCGGTCGACCGGTGGAGGAGCCACCGGCTGGCCGGTGGCAAGACAGTAGCAAATACTATTTGGGCTGGGTGCCACAGGTCGACCGGTGACAGAGCCACCGGTCGACCGGTGGAACCTGGCAGTGGGCAATCCCTCTGCCAGTTCCACCGGCTGGCCGGTGCTATCACACCGGTTGGCCGGTGGACTGAATTTCAGTCCACTTGATGTCCATTCTTGGGCCATTCCTTTGGAAATCTCTTGCCTATCATCCACAACACTTAAAACACAATATTAGATAAATAAGAAAGGTGATTGTGATCATGAAAATCAAACAACGAGGGGAACGAGATGTACAACAGTCTTATCTCTGGACATATTTATAAATCAGTCTATCCATGTACTAAAAGAAACATCAACCCTTGGATGAAAATAATCTTTCAGGATGTTCTTCACCAGCTAAATTAACTCCCTACAAATCGATGGGGTACTTTAACATTATCACATTTAGAAGATGTGGGAAGGAATTAATTGTATATGTATCCTAGGATTGTAGCCCCATTGATCATTTTCACATCCTGGAGTCTCACTCTGACCTCTCTGTGCATCAAGTGAAAGGTGTTAGTATCCAGACTCCACTTATTGATAATTTCTAGATCGAGATACTTGTTATTATAGGAATAGATTTTTGAAATCCAAGTAGCATCATATAATCCTACTACCTTCATCACCTTCTCAAATTTCCTACAACTTTGTTTCACCCAGAAGGGACAACCCCGTCCATGCCAAAAGCTCCTCCCAACCAAAATTCCCAGTTCGAAGACCACCTGAGATTATGACTAACTAATAATTGATTCATAATAGATATGTATACTTGAGTCTTATAATTAGGCGCATGTCATTCTTCTTTGAGATACAGGGGTATATCTTAGAACATAACCTTCTAGGTGTTCAACCTCCTTAATGATACAACCTAATGATGATATATTTTCTCAATCCACTTATTGATACTTAATAACCCAAAAGGGTGGTTGATTCCTTATATGTGGTACCAAAATCAAATAATTGTTCAAAATTTTGAATCCATATAAAATAATTTAATCTAAAAACAAGTAATATCAAACTTCCATCCCCATGAGTTTGGAAATAAAGGTGTATGATGACTGAATATTCTAGCATTGTCCAACTCTCATGTCATTGACCATCCCCAATTACCTCGACATTATTTATCAAGATTCCCATTTAAAATTCATCTTTAAAATAAAATAACTCGGTTTAAAGGAGTTCATGAAAAAAAATATAAGTGTAGGAAACCACATGATAATCACATGGAATCTACATATAAAATCACATAGATCATGGATTATTCTCTAAATCTATCATGAAATGTAAGGTGCATGAACTCACCATTTTATCTTTCATTCTCACATGGTAGAATCACATGGTGTGATCATGATAAGGTCTCATGTGACAAGATTACATAGTGTAATCACACAATGTAGTCTTGTGAAAGTCTCAAGAATCAAAGTATTATCATGTAAGAGATCAATATTCACAAGTGATAATGAGGACCCTCTGTTAGAATGTTTATAGGTTTGGATAATGAATAACTCACATGGGATTATAATTCCTCATAAATGAGTCTTTCTTATAAATACCCATACCCTGGTATCCTAGATATGGAAGTTACTTTATTACATTGGTACTATATACAAGTGATCGCATCCCAAAGGACTGAATAGTTTAGTAGTCATGGAAAACTAGATGCATACTTAAATATGACATTAAATTTGAAAAAATAAAATCCATAATAGTATTTTCTTTGAGAACATCATTATTCCCACTAGAATATCCATTCATATCAATCATAATATGTTTCCTAGAATCCTAGGTAAAGGAAACATGATAAAGGGATGATCTTAGATGCTTATTAAGGGTGTGTGTATAGCAGAAGCTAACATGGAATAAATAAGTCGTGAATAATATGGTAGGAATAAATTATGATAAAATAATACTATATAAATAATCACATGATATTGAAAGTTATACATTGATATCATAACTATTAATATAATCACATGGACATCAATAACTATTTTCATACTAATGGAATTCGTAATACTGGATATCTTAAATATATCATTGAGGCCTTGTGCCAATACATCTACATAAATAGGTAAGGTGTTGGCCAAATACACAAAATGTTTTGACTCATGAGACTTAACAATGTATCAATGGGATATATAATTTTAGGTTCCACCTATCACTTAATAATTCTAATTCATTCATCATATGGATAAACAATAAAAATTAATCAATATTCCCTAAAATCAATAATTCTTCGTATTGGAATAATGAGCATACAGAATGTCAATAATTTCCTCAGTCAAAATGATCATAAACCATCCATATAAATATGGTGAATGGTATCATTATATTTTATCCTCATTAAATCATAATATTCATTAAATTATATTTATATATATATAAATACTTTAAAAGTATCACTAGAAAATTTATATAGGAAAAATACCCTTTTCACTTTGAAATCACTTATTTAAAATCAAAAAAATTCCAAAATATTAAGGAAAACAAATTATTTAAAAAGAACATTTTAAAATTTAAATGAATATTTAAATCATTGGGTGGTCCTGATGGTGGTAAATTTCATTCATATCGTGTATTTTTAAAATAAATATTCTTTTCACATTTTCAATAAAAAGTCAAAGTTACCTCGTTTTGAAAAAAACAATAAGATTATTATTGAAAAATTTTGTAAAAAGTAAAACATGGATAAAAAATTATTTAATAAATCATTATATAATGGTAAAAACATTATTTAAAAAAAAATTAAGGAAAATATTTATGTGGAAGAAAAATATTATCTACCAAGTAAAAAAACAAAGTTGATTTTCCTTAAAAACATTATTTTGGTATCTTGAGTACTTAAATAGAGGAAAATAAAAGGAAAAATTTTAATTTATATAAATAACTAGAGGATAATAAAATATATTGGTTTTAATATATATATATATATATCAAATATTTATCCCAATAGATACATAAACATAAACAATCATGAATAATGATGAGATTGTGAAATAAACCCTTATCTCAGGTTCAAATTCCATCATATGTGTTTGAACCTCCTATATAACAAATATAGATTTATTATAAATCTATTATAGGACCATAATAATATATATAATACCATATATTGTTTACTTATAACCTTTTATCACTCGTTTATTAACAATTCATTATTAAAATCATTTTTTTTGTGTGATAACTACTTCATTTGTTATGTGTGTTTTGGTTCGGTAGTTTTGATCCTTGTACTTTGATCATGGTTATATCTTCTAAATAATGTTAATAATTATATAAATATCATATATATATATATATATTAAATATATATTTACAATCATCCATAAAATATAAATATAGAAAAAATAATTACATCGATCATAGAGACGGTAGGTCATACGTATGCATGAACATTGTTTTCACTTTTCCACGAATGGAATGAAATAAAATTAAATGATAGTTAAACTTTAAAAAATCATTATTATATAATATATATTATATGCATTTATTAAATCTATCCTTATTACCATCTATGTAAACCATAAATGCAAAATGAACCACATATCTTCATGGAGGTGGTAGTTCACAAGTACACACAAGCGAAGTTATCATTTTTCAACGGATGAAAAGGTAATAAGGTAGATATGATATTATAATTATAGAAATATAATTATGTTATAAATATAATGTATAAACATTAAACCCATCACAGTAACCATACATTAATTATTGTGATGGAAAAGGAATTGTATCACTACGTGGAGGTGGTAGTCCACATGTATGCATGAGATATACTTTTGCTTCCCATTAGATAGAAAAGAGGGTGGATAATGGTGGTTTCATAATAATAATATCTAAATATATTTAGGATACTGAATTTATAATTTTATTATAAATACCATATATTTATATTAGTTAAAAGAATAATTAAAAAATAAACTGATTGGTTAAGGTAATTGCCTCTTCTTTGAAATAACTCCTTTAGATCTCCTCTTAAGGACCCTAGAGTTTGTATTTTGGGAAGAAAAGAAACTCTGTAAATTTTATATGGATATTGGGGAGATATTTTGGAAAATTTTTATTGAGATAAATAGCTCAACATGGTGTAAATAATATAGGGTAGGTGTGTCCTTTTATAAGGGGGTGAGATGACACACTTGGGATTTATTAAATGATTAAAATATTATAATGTTATTCTCAAGAAAAATGCTTCCAAATGGATATAGGTTCGAAGGTGATAAGGGATGAGGTATAAATATAGATAAAAATTATTATTTATATAGGTTTAATTGCAAAAATTACACTTATCTCTTGGTTTAACACCACCACCACCACCCCCTAGGTAACCCGTTTTAACTTTAACCATGATGACAAATGTTTACTATTTTTACTATTAAATATGACCAAAAATGAAAGTGGAATCATTAAAATATTTTAAATTATGATTCCAAATATGGAATCCATTTTATCAAATTCAATTCAAAAAATTGGTATATTTTAATGTTAAATTAAACCCGCAAACCGTGATGAAAAGGAGTTTTCTAGAAAAAAAATTTCATAAGTTTAAAAAAATTTACACTAAAATACAATATAAAATTAATTATAATGATCATAATTGAAATATTCATAATATAATTGAACTAATTTTACTTTTAAAATAATTTTAAAAAAATTATACTTCAAAATGTTTTAAATGAAAAGATGATTCTCAATAAAAAGCATCATTTTCACTATTCATTAAAAAATCAATCTTTTTAAAAAATTATCAAAAATTTACTATAAGATGATTCTAAAATGATTATTTAAAAAATTAAGTAATTTTTCTCAAAAAAAATCTAAAAGTGGTAGAATTAAATTACATTATTTTCTCACAAAAAACAGTAAAAATCATTTTTGAGGAAAAATATATTTTTAAATCATATAATAACTTACAAAATTGAGTAAATATTTATCGATAAATTTTAATTATATAAAAAATTAATAAATATTTTAAATATTTTTATTCTTATTTATATTTTCAATTTAATATCTAAGATATAATGATATATTATATCGTGTTTTATTTAGACTTAGGGTTGCATGTATCGCAAGCTATGGAAGAAATTAAATTTATTTAAAGAGAATTATATCATAAAATCTTATGGTGTTACATTATACCCCCCTTAAAATGAATTTATCCCTTGAAATTCCATATCACCTATTTAAAAAACTGAGGATACTTCCACCTTATCACGTCCTTGGGTTCCCATGTAGCTTCCAAAAATTTATGGTGTCTCCAAAAAAGCTTTGACTAGGTGAGGGGTATTGTTTCATAGAACTTTATCTCTATAATACAGAATCTCCACCAGTTGTTCCTCATAAGAGAGATATTTCTCCATTTTTATGACCTTTGAGTTCAATAAATGTGAAGGATCAAATATTTACTTTCTCATGAGAGATACATAGAACATATCGTGAACTTGAGATAGATTCTTTGGAAGCGCCAATAGATAAGCTACCATCCTGATACGATCATGAATCTTTAAGGGGACAATATACTTAGGGATTAGATTTCCCTTATTTCCAAATCTCATAACCTTATTCTAGGGAGATACTCATAGGAATATCTTATCACCAACTTCAAACTCTAGATCTCACCGAAAATTTTCATCATAACTTTTTTATCAACTCTGAGCCACCATTATGTGTTTTTTAATGACTCTAACCTTCTCTATAATTTACTCAAATAGATCAAGTCCCAAAACCTTTATTTCTCCAAATTCATTCCAATACATTGTACCACAAAAATAGTTTTTCGCAGCGCTCCCCTTTATCAGCGCTAACGAAAAAGCGCTGATAAAGGGACCCCCCCTTTATCAGCGCTTGTTTAGTAGCGCTGATAAAGGGGGGGCCTTTATCAGCGCTTTTTTTAAAAGCGCTGATAAAGGGTCGGCTTCAAAAAAAATTAAAAATATATTAATATATAAATATAGTTATATTGTTATATAAATATAATATATAATTTTTAAATATATTTTAGATAATTATAAATGTACATTTACACTTATTATACTTAATATATAAGATATTTAGTGAAAATGACTTCTTAAAAAATTAAAAAAAATATTTTTAATTAATAATTTGATAATAATTATGGAGTAATAGTCATTTAATAACAATTTGAGGACTAAAAAAATTAAAAAAATTAAAAAAAGATCCAAAATATGTTGAAAACGCAACTCAAACTTCAAACGGTCATAACTTTTGATCCGGGTGTTCGTTTGAGCTCTACCACATATAAAATCGAAGCCTGCGACGAGCTCTACGTCGTTGTGATTGGGGGGACTTTGGTCAAGTGTTTTTCGAGGCCAAAAGAGGCTCAGAAGGCCTCCAAAACCGAGTTTTTTGTCGGGGTGCCCAGATTTTTTAACATTTTGTGGATTTTCAAACTCGTTTAAGGGGGTATTATTGACTTTTTTTGGCGGGGACTGAATTTATTCCAAGGTATTACATTCATATTGATATTATGTCTTTGAAATTTCATCCTTTTTTATAATGAACTGCTATTTATAATCATATATATAACTATATGTACATATTTTTTATATATTCGCACCTAAAAATTAAATTTTTTAAATAAATAATTAAACATATTTACATATAAAATATATTACCTTTATCTAAATAATAACAAATATCCATTTTATTTAAAATACCAATATATAAATATTTATATACCTATATATTAATCTAACTATATATATATATTAATCTAACTATATATATATATATTAATCTAACTGTATATGTATATATTAATCTAATAAATATATATATATTAATATAACTACATATATATATATATTAGTATTAATATAAATATATATATTAATATCACCATAAATATATATATTAATAACACTATATATATATTAATATAACTATATAAATATATAAATATATATTCATATAACTATATATATGTTAATATAACTATATATATGTTAATATAACTATATATATGTTAATATAACTATATATATATATTAATATAAATATATATTACTATACGAATAAATATAACTAAATATATATATATAGATATAGATATATATTAATACCACTATATATATATATATTATAATATAACTATATATATATATATTATAATATAACTATATATATATATTAATATAAATTTATATTACTATATGAATAAATATAACTAAATATATAAATATATATATATAAAGATATCATGAATTGGAAAGCAAATCAAAATAGAGTAGTGGTAACGGCTTAGGCACGCAGGGGGGAGGTCTCGAGTTCAAATCCTGGTGGAGGCAGGGATGCACGCGCATGGGGAATATTTGAGCAAGCACTGTTAAAGGGTGGAGGGGGGTGCGTGGGGTGTTGTATAGGGGCCTAAAAGTGCTGTAAAAGGGGGGGGGGGGTCAAGCGCTATAAAAGCCCCCCCGATTGGAAGTATTTTTTAATTTTTTTTAAATTTTTTTAAATTTTTTTAATTTTTTTAACTTTTATCAGCACTTTTTTAAAAGCGCTGATAAAAGGGTCCTTTATCAGCACTAAAATGAAAGCGCTGATAAAGGAAGCGCTGATAAAGGGACCCCCCCCCCCCTTTATCTACGCTGGCTTTATAAGCGCTTTTCTAGTGCTGATAAAGGCCGTGTTTGTAGTAGTGATATACACTTCCTATCATATAGGATTTCATAAGGAGTCATTTGAATGTTTGAGTGAAAGCTATTATTGTAAAAAAAATCCAACAAATGAATGTGTTGATCCCAAACACCTTTGAAATCCATAGAGAAAGCTCTCAACATGTCTTACTTAATGTATAATTGAGTAAGTTGATTGAGAGGGAAATATTCTCTAATGGTAATAAAATGTTCTAATTTCATAAGGAAATCGACTACACCCCATATTGAATTACTCCCTTTAGATATTTTGGGAAGTTTGATGATGAAATCCATGGTAATGTTTTTCCATTTCCATTCTGATATGGGTAATAGTTGTAATATCCCCTTATACTTCTATCTCTTAGACATAAATTATTGAAAAACTAGGCATCTAGATGCATATTATGAAATATCCATTTTCATGTTATCCCACCATAAATACTATTTTATATATCTATAAATATTTTTACTTTTATAATGGATAAAGAATGATGAATTATGAGCTCCATCCAACAGCTACTTCTTCAATTATGGTATTGATGGGACACATAATCAATTCCTAAACCTTATCATTCCAGTATGATCATGGTTTAATTCAGAAACATTCCTCACCTTCTTCTATAATTTCACATCTTCCTTCTACGCCTTCTTAATCCTCTCACATATGGATAGTTGAACATTCATCTGAGAAAGATAAGATCCATCCTCATTCCTTATGATTTCACGATCCATCTTATGAAAATCTATAAATATTGGATCTCTTTAAATCCTCATTTATAGTGTCCCTGACCTGATTAGCCACACAAACAGTGCTATCAGGCCTGGTACCACTACCTTAAGAACACCTCCCCAAACTCCAAAGTATTCCAACTAGAAGTGAGGGTATAAAGAGGTATAGTGGGGAGGATATACCCTCTAGGGAAAGATAGTTTATTGGTCCAAGTGATGAATATATAACATGAAGTGGAAACTAAATGACTCAGAAGACTCAAAAAATACCTACCAAAGTCATAATCATAATAAAGATATGATATCATAATCAATATTAAAAATAAACAGTGAAAAGATAAATAAACATGCCAGTGTTCCAAACACACCACTTGTAGCAACTAAAATAGAAAAATCATGCATCCATAATAGGTCATACATGTCAATATAAAAAATGTGCACCCATGTATGACCTCAATAATATATAAATATACAATTCATGCTGATACAGAAAGTAAACAAAATGAAAAGTCCAAATATGCACAACCTTGAGGTCTTTCTGACATCCCATGAAAAGAAGCTACAAAAACTCATCTCTTGAATTCAATCCCTTACCTGAATGTAAATACATAAATTCTACATGCATCCTAAAGGGCCTATGTGAGGTGTGATAATGAGTCTCAATACAATACCACCCAAGTGTGAATACCCAACATGAGTTTTTAAGTTGGTGTGAATAATAAATAAATAAATTATGACAATGTATATAGTAAACAAGGCTTCATAAGTGCTCAAAAGACACAAGGAAACTATCACTAGCATCGGTCAATGTTTAAATCCAAAAAGAGATTCCTTGGCCCATTCACCCCTGATGTCACATAGCCCAGGTGAACCCTTAGGTTCCACCTAAAAAATAATATCTCGACACCCCATGCCTCTTGACACCTCATGTCTCAACAAGTACTAGAATCCTGAAGGAATGACCAAGAAATTTGTAACTGGTCCCTAGGACCCCTGCTCAGTATCACCCATCAATCCAAAGCTCGACGTCTGGAGGAACGGTGATATTTGTCCTCAAATAAAATTCACTATCAGATCACAGCATAACATCCTGAGAAATGGAGATATATGTTCTCCAAAAAGTAATCCAGGCCCACATCCTCAATATATTGAGCCTCATCCCTTAACTGATAGCATCATATCTATCAATTTAAGGCTCCTTATATTCTGGATTCCTATGGAAATCACCCCCAAACCATTTTCTATTTCACCCTATTGGGGGATCTACCCACACGAGTGGTTAAAACTACCTCATCACAGAGTCAACTTGTGTTCACAAAACTCAATTCGGAAATTTTTCCATCACAGGTGAGAAGAAATCCCCAAAATAGTTCCTAATACACATTAACTATGGAACCTCATTCCCCTACGACCATGTCACTCAAAACTGATGGACATGCTATCCAATTTTCATGGGCCATGCCAAAAATGACGGCCTCACCACCTCCACCGAATTCCATGATGCCCAATCCTGTGATCAAATCACTCAAACAATATGATCTAATCCCAATTAGATGATAAACATCACCTCAATCCAGATGGCCTAGCCACCTCGACCTCGGGCTAAGCTCATCTAGTCCCCATGTGCCTCAAAAGTATATCACAAACATCATATATAAATGATTCACTTAATAAAAAAATCAATTTAAAATGATTGAATTGTGAAATTCACCTTAAATAACCAATTCAATTTAGATGATTGAATCGTGCAATCTAAAAAACCATGATAATTTAGTATAGAGGTCTTGAAATCCTCAGAATCGAAAAACTAAACCAATTCAATTTAAATATGATAATTTAAAGGGATTTGGCACCCCCGTACGAACCACCTAGAGGTGAGATGGTCTCTAACCGAGCCTCTCTCAAGAAGAAAAGGGTTAGGCATTCCCATAGTCATCCCTTAGAGTCACATGGTCATTTTGATATGAAGAAACAAGAATAAATGGGTCTCGCTCAAAATACCCAAATGCATACTAAAAGATGTACCCCCAAAATGGCCTTGAAAACACAAATTGAGATATGCACCACCTACCTTGGAATTATAGATGTAGGTACGTATGATATCGAGCTCTAACTCACATCCAATTGGAGTAGATCTGAGTTTCTGTTGAGCGCCCTAAAAATAGGTAGAAATGGATCAAACGTATTTAGCGGAATGAAAGGTAAAAAAATAAAGAAGAGGCTAGGGTGTGGTAAGACTTACTGTTATGGCTCCATATCCTCGGACAGATCGAATAACGGATCAAATATGGAGGAAATAGCTCAAATAGAGAGGAGGAAGGGAATGGTGGGGCTCTCATCCTATTGTGCATGTGATAAGGGAGAAGAAATGGGAGGAAAGGAAAAAAATTAAGGAAAAAAAATTAATTTCCTAACCTTAATAAGCCACATGGTTTACCCACATGGTTTTCCAAACCATTCTGAAATCATGCGAGCTACAGTGTTGAGCTACTACCCAAAAGGGCTCCCACGCGCGGCTTGTGCACGGTTTTCTCTAACCATGCTCAAATTATGTTGAAGACTTCTAAAATTAATATATATAAACTTGCATGGTTTTGATCCTCCTAATAATGGTTTACCCAAACCATGTGGTAGTTCAAAAATGATCTACACAGTTACCTAGAATGGGACGCATTGTTTACCCTAAACCATGCACCCTGGCCTGCAAATCAAAAACATATCATTCAGCCTCTGATGCTCCTGAAACCCAACCAAAAAACCCTAGTTACTCTCCAGGCCTCTATATCAACCCAAATACATTATATATAGCTGATGGAACTCATAGAATTGAGTTCTGATCAATGATATAGAAAGGGGCATAGCCACTATTTGAAAAATTGAAAACAGGAGAAGCTTTCAACTCGATTCAAAAACCCAGGACGTTATAATCTCCCCACCTAAACATATCTCATCCTAGAGCTATAAAAAGAAACTTAGATATGGTATTAAACATACTCATACCAATAAAAAACAATCCATACTACCCCGATCTCAAGGGTATAAGTCACCTGCCTCAAGGGGGGCTCCCCACCTTAGGAGTGACCTACCTCGGTCCATCCGGACTAAAACTCAAAGAAATAAATGATCTAAAAATAATTATCAAACTCAAAAGTCCTACCGTGATGCATCATCACTCTCATACCTCATCAGGTGCCCCCGTGTCATTTCTGACACCCATTCTCATCCCACACCTCATCATTTTTGGATTCTACATGTCAAAAAATGGTTGGGGTAAATTTTTGGGATATTATATCACCCCACACCCTTTCCCTCTTCCTTTTATTTCATTAAAGAGAACATTGTTCATGAGGTGTTAATTTATCACCTTCAAAAACGACATGCTCTCTTCTTCCATTTCTACCTTCAGAACTGGTCATGAAACCATTTTTATGGTTGAACCAGAATATGTTATATGTATTATTTCCTATTTGAAGTTCTGGAACTGACTTATGAACATATTACTAAGGGATAAATTAAAACAAGTTCTTTGTGATCGAAAAACCGCTCAAATTAACCCACACAATCTTCATTTGATTCTTATCTAATGATTCATACACATGGATATAATGTGATTCATTATAAGATCATTCAAGCTCCTGTAATATCATTAATGACATGTGGTATCATTTCTGTATGTTTACTCATGTTCTACCCAAACCTCAATTTAAGAATACTAGTGAACCACCCAAGAAAAACCATAAAAATGAACATCCCCAAACAATGTTTTTAAACTCTATAAGTCATCCAAAGGAACATAACATGACATAATGAAACCAGAATGAACCCTATTAATGTACACATGGTTCTGGATTTCTAATTAATGAATATAATGTCATTATATAGGACATTAAAGAGAAGGAAGCATTCGAGTACAAGGTAAGGGGAAATCTCGAACCCAATTTTCTTCCTTCGGGTTCTCCCTCTTTCACTCCATTTTTGATATAGTTACTCTTCAAAGATCATTTGTTCATCATTGAATTTACTTTTCTGGGATATAAATTTTTGTCACTGGTTTTTATGCCCATCAAAATGTTTTCCAAAAGAACTCTTCTTTCAAGATCTCAACTTTTACCTCTCATTCAAGGTTGATGGTTCTTGTATCAAGTATGTTGTTCCCTCTTTATTTTGGGAACCCAAAGCTTATGAATGTGTTATTATGAGATGAAACCCATTCCTTTATATGGGTTATTTATGTACATGTTTGATATGTGTTCTTTGTGGCAAACATGATAATGATAATGTTATGATGTGACGGGTGCGCCCGGAATTATATAGCGCAATATGAATGTTTAAATGTGACAGGTGTGCCTGGAATTATATAGCGCTCCAATGCATTGGGTAAAGTGATGAATATCATTAGTAAATGTGAAATGATGTGTGAACAAGATTCTAGCTTGGTTCACAAGTATGGGTGGTAGTTAACCACTAATACATGATGTTTCATTTTTATGCATTGCCACATTTCAAGTCTTTTATTTATGCTCCTCTCATGTTCATGATCTTTTGTCTATGTTATGATTATGCTCACCCCATGATATATTGTTCTTATCTATCCTCTTATTGGGATTATAGCTCACCACTTTTTGATGTATATCCTTAGGTGGATACATGTACTAAGGAGAGGACAAGTGCCACTAAGAAGCTAGTGAAGAAGAAATTAAATAAATGTTTGTGGTTGATGTTGTATTTGTTATGTATGGTCCTAGTTTTCCCAAGACACTAAACCTTTGGATCCTCTAATTGTAATACTATTATGTTGTTTATCTTTGAAATGATGTAATAGTAATGTAAGAAAAGGTGGGGTCACTATAAGAACTCCAAATTAAGTAATTCTTATTGATTTGGAAATATAAGAATATTATAAACATTTAATTATAATACATATAATTCTAAAACTATATTTATCATGTTTGAAATTAGTTTATAAGCAATTGTATGTTTTATTTCTGAATTATATAGTTTTATAGAACTATGTTGCTATTGTATTTTAATGACAACATGAGATATAGAAATACAATTAAGATTATTCTTGATTCTTTAGATAAATAATACAATTTTATAAATATAATTCAACTTGACTCAAAACTGATTCTACCTTTTAGTAGACCTGATTTAGGTCTGAAATTTGATAAGTTGGGCTATTGATAGATTTCATAATTTCACATACGTGGATTCGTCTATGTGATAAATTCACTTACGTGAATTTTTCTATGTGATCAATTAACTAATTTGAATTTAGATATGTGAATGGTTTTAATATGTGAATTCATCTACGTGAGAACTTTGGTTGTGTAGATTCAACTATGATGACAGATTCACTTACATGGTGAAATTCACTTATATAACTTAGCTATGTAGATTCTGTTACATGAACTAATTCAGATACATACAAAAATATCATACATAAATTTTCCTTCATGAGGCTTTTTCATATGTGATATATATTTTTACATGAAGATTGAAAAATTGCTTACATGAATAACTATTATGTAGTTTTGTGAGTTTCTATAGGTTGTTCTTAAACCTAGAATTATGATGTATTTTTCATATTATGTCATATTTCTATTTTCTTCAAGTTTATTTTGAATGTTTTTAATGTTTTATTTGTTCAAAACTTAGTCATAAATTATTTAAAATCCATGTGAATAGGTTTTAGATTGTTTTATGAAGAATTAAATTAGATATATATGGGATTAAGCATGTATGGATATCCACATTGAAATTTTGGAACTCGAGATATTCATATTCAAACCGGTTGAAATGTGAAGAGCTATTGTCATATATTTTTAAAAAGTTTTCAAAAAACATTAATGATCGTTATTATGAAAGTATTTAATATATTTTTAAATGTATAACAATTTCCACTATACATATTGACTTACAAAATATCGGGATAGAGCGCACATGGATATTAATTGTCTCTCTTTTATGAAAAATACACTTGAATCATTTATTTAGAAAATAAACATGAGTTGTGTGAATGTATGGAAAAAGGGAAAACTTCAAATTATAATTTTTTTGAAATATTAAGAGTTAGTCTCGTATAAATTTAAGGAATGTTACAAGGAATTTATTAACTTTTATGCATGTATTTATCACTATATTAATTTTTTATTGATTATCCTAATGATATTATTTGTATATCATGGTTTTCATTTTTATAGTACATCGAAGTTGATTAAAGGATACAACCATGTGAATATTTTATTATTTTAATTTATGAAGCATAATTATGGATTTTAAAGTAAATAAAATGGTTGTTGCTATTTTTTATATGAATAGACAAATCCATGCAGTGAAGGCATATAGACGTGACTCTACATTAACTCTTTCATGTTGCATAGTTCGCAACTAAGTCCTTGTGATTCATAATTCAACTGATTTTTAAAGTAAATTTTTCGTTTCACAAGCTTCATTGTTTTAACATATTGAAGGTCCCGAGCACTACCAAATGCCAATTCCACTACAAGAAAATCATATAATAGCAGCAGTTTAAACCACCGCTATATAGTTCTGTGATGATTTCATAAAATTGTCTCTAAAACTAGTGTCGGAATCAAATATGATACAGTTTTTTACATTTAGTGGTGGTTTTTGGTAAGTTTAAAAGATATAATATTTAGTGGTGGTTTTATTTGTTTTAGTTTTGGTTTTCAGTGGGAAAATATGGTAAGGATTTAGCAGCGGTTTTAACCGCCGCTAAATATTTTCCATTTTTCATGGAAACCACCGCTAAAACCAATAAAACCACTACTAAATAAACATGAATAATTTTTTAGTGGTGATTTTAACCACCACCAATGAAAAAATATCAACATATAGTGGTGGTTTAAACCACTTATAAAATGAACCATATTTAGTGGTTGTTTAAACCGGCGCTATATGTTGATTTACTAATAGAACCCAACTACAAAATCTACAGCCCCAATACCTTGGAAAAAACATATAAAGAGACCCAATACAAGGGATTGGAGTAATAATAATGAATCTAAATCCATTTAAAATTTTGAACATGTTCTATATCCCATGAATCCATATTCAATTAATGGAAGAAAACACTAGAAATTGAACCCCCGAATAATACAAGTGGAAGAGACCTAATACCACTCCTTCCACATAAGTACCCAATTCTCTAATGTGATGTATTTGTGAAATAATTTTAAAAGGCCTTATCAAATTTAAAAACACACCATTATTAATCAAAATACTAATTTTAAAACCCATTTAAAAATTATTTGAAAACTATATTTCTTTTATCAAAATAAGAGGATAACCATATTTTCTAAGAAACTCATTTACACAAAAAAAACATGTCATAATGTCTCTTCCAAAACTAAGATAAATGTAGATAATTTGAAGTGAACAAAAGTTGAATGATCAAACTTATATAAAGTAAGGAAACCAACCAACCTAATAATAAAATCGCTAAAGGGAGAAGCCTATAAGGGAGGGAATCACCAAAAAATTTACTAGAGTATCCATCAAGTTTAAGGGATAATAAACATGCCAAATGAGAGAGGATTTAATAATGAAATGAATAAAAATTTTCCATGTAGGAATAATTTACATCGATAATCATTTATTCATAACATGAACTCTCAATATTGTATCTACACTAAGAAATGCATCGGTGCAACTTAAATCCAAATCACTAATGGGAAATTCCAAAGGATGTAATTAAAGATCTTTATATTATTTCTACCACCACTAAATGATGACCAAGAGTTGAAATATATCTTTGATCCTTGCTATCATCTCCTAAAATGGACTCGGTCCCAAAAAAGTGGTCTCAACCACCTATTCACAACCAAATAGGTGACATACATTGGAAATCACATAAATCCTTAAAGGGTGTTATTATAATTATTTACTTGTAGCTATTATTATATATGAACTGCACTAGTCCTAGATGGATGTTCCATGATCTAATGAAATCCAAAATGTAGGAACTAAGAATATACAACAGAATTTGAATAGTATTTATACATCTAACTATCCTTCTGTACATGATAAGAATTACTCAATATAACTTGATTCACCATTGGCTCTTTGATACTCTTCTAGAATATGGAAGTCAGCCCCGGATCCCTCTCCAACAAAATAGTATAGAAGAACCCATACAACCTCAAAATCACCTTCACTTATAGATTACCCAGATCATCAACTATCAAGGTGTCCTTGATGGGAATAAAATGATATTATTTCTTCAATCAATCCACCACTAACCTAAAATAATTAATTCCTTATGTTGTCATTGATAATAGAACAAGGAATTCCCTAGACACATCATCCCATTTACAAACTAACACCAGATGTCGTTGAATTAGACTAGAAGAATTAAAGTGATATTGTTTTATATTCTATCATGAGTAAATAAGATACACATACTCAACAATGTTGTGTTTCATACTCAAACACATGAAACACCATCTAATTTCATAATACATATTTATATAACTGGGGTTAACAACCCATGAAGAACTATGAAAATCATGAAACACTAAAATTATGAAAGGGGTTTGGGGATAGTGAATGTGTAGTAGAAGATATAGGGATAAGGGAAACACAAATGCGATAATTATAGGAAGATATGATACTATTTGGGTGAGGAATAGTGACAAGGATATACATGATGAATGATGATGTAAAGTGATTGATGTAAAATAGTGAGTTGATGCAGCTTAATGAAATGATGGAACATAAATGATGAAAGGGGTTTGGCGCCTACAGACTATAAGGAATAACAATGTGAACGAGAAACATGCACATGTGTAGGCTTGAAGTAAAAAAACATGCATGAAAATTTAGAAATGGGGAGAAAATTTATAACCATAATGATTGAACTTTACCTTATGGTATTCTAATAAGAAATAAATTCCACTTAGGTATTACTATACTAGATTAGGGAAAGGATGTTTTTTGATGTTAAAATAAAAGATAATATGGTTTTCACTAAATAGCATGAAGACCATTGCAAGATAGTTATTTTAATCATATTCAATCCTATATTTATATGAATGGATGACTATTATTATATCCCTAAAAGGTTTTCAGCCTCTTTAAAATGAGAAATCATAAAAACGTTAGGTCATGAAAATGTTAGGTGAATACTTTGTGCCACACATGATACATAAACAAAGTCTCTCTTTCTATATTTTTTCGAAACATCAAAAGCACCACTAATCATTGTCTGGTGATGAACATTGCTCGTCTCCCACTCCATCTCTATCTATACTTCCTGCTACTGGCACCTGTAATACAATTATATTAAAAATTAAATAATATTCTATATTTATGTTTAAACTTAAATACAATAAATCTTTGTGAACTAAATGATTTTGAAATTATGTGATTTACCTGCTCACCACCATTCATCGATGCAATACCATCAGGGACAGATCTGGTTGTCTTTTGATATAAATCAATTAATGCTTTTTACAAAGAAGATATTTGAGTCCCATGTTCCTGAATTGTGTTTTGCAAAGAAACAATCTCTCTCTGAGCATCTCGAGGTATGGAGTGACTACAACTAGAAGTGGATACAGCTGCAATCCATAGTGTCCTACCAAAGACCACAGATAGTAATGGTCCCAAACCCATCCCGCAAACTCGACTAGGATACTCCTTCCCAACGACTTTACCAATTGGGTCATCTTGGGAGAATGAGTAGGACTGTATGGGATTTACATCCCATAGTTATTTAATTTTTACTAATAAATCAAATATCAAACATATTAGAAGCAATATATATTAACATAGTGACAACTAATAATAAGTTATTATAATGAAAAATGAATTCATACCCCAACTTCTTGGACAGTATCATTAACAAAACTCTCATCATATTTCTTATAAACATCCAACCACACTTCTATTCAGGATTCTTAGTGCCTTAAACTCTATGAATGCATTAAAAAAAGATAAATCAACAATTAAATATATTAAATAGATAATATTTTATTATAAATATTTAAACTAATGAAAATATTACCAGAGTCGATTGGCTTCTAGAAAAACTCTTGGACCCCGTAGTGTGAGGGATGATTTACTTAGCCAGACTCGATGCATTCTTCCTTGAAATATACTTAAATAAATAATATGTAATTTAATAGTAGTGTATGTAGTGTCATCCTTTTTTCATATACATGTATAAATGTAAAATGAGATTAATATAATAATATATATTTAAATACCAAGTGCTTCTCATCATGATTCCTATCAATAAAAACTTTTCATTGCTCTTTCGGTACCCCATTGGGTACCTTATCATTGCATTTGTTGGGCGCTCAATGAAGTATTGTTGACTTTGTTCTATAATCTCTATTTAAAATATTTCCATTTATTGCCCAAATTTTTCAATGTCTGCTTTCGTGCTAGCATATCAGCAATGGTAAAGTGTAAAATCATCTATACACAGAGATTCATCTTCAAAATATTTTCATTTAATAACATAATGACATTAAATTACACTATAATGTATTAAAATTACCTTTATTTGTGAATCAAAAACTTCATTTTTCTAAGATGAAAGTATATGCCTCCAATCATCATACGTAATGGGAAGTTTCACCAGCTCTACTGCCAGTTGGCCTAGAATTTTTAAATAAATAATTAAACATATTTACATATAAAATATATTAGCTTTATCTAAATAATAACTAATATCCATTTTATTTAAAATACCAATATATAAATATTTATATACCTATATATTAATATAACTATATATATATATTAATCTAACTATATATATATATTAATCTAATAACTATATATATATTAATATAACTACATATATATATATTAGTATTACTATAAATATATATATTAATATCACCATAAATATATATATTAATATCACTATATATATATTAATATAACTATATAACTATATAAATATATATTCATATAACTATATATATGTTAATATAACTATATATATGTTAATATAACTATATATATGTTAATATAACTATATATATGTTAATATAACTATATATATATATTAATATAAATATATATTACTGTTTCTGACGCTTTTGCCGGGGCGCGCGCATCCGTCTGTGGAGGACGCGCAGCTGTGGCCCCGCATTCCCGCTTTCCAAAGGCGGGCGGCATTCGCTCCTTATTCAGGGACGTCTGCTCCTTGATCGAAATGGGATGATGGGATGTCGGTTCTTCCTCCTCTGGATTCCTCCTCAGAACTTTTCACCTAGTCCGGGTCTCCCTCATAGATTTAATACGTTGTTCGTGAATCTCATTCCCAGTGCCATATCTTCATGGACGCCGGTTAATTACACTACTTCCGTAAAGACTTTCCATAGGGTCTTGACATGGTAGCGACCTTCGGTCGGAGTAGACGGAAACATCAGGAATGTCTGGGCATCTCTCGGTGCGTGGACACAGGGGAACCTGTATTCTTCCTCATGAGAGGGAATCTCAAGGGTGCATAACCCGAGGCATGTATCTGAGGTTTTCCTCAGCTTCCCGTGTTTAACACAGGGTATGTTGCAAGATTAACGTCTAGCAGAGACGGTTACACCAAAGGCGTTCCATCCGAGGTTTTCCTCAGGCATCTCATGTTTATCACAAGGTAGGCCGCGAGTTTAACGTCTTGCGGAGACGGAATGAGGGTGATCAGAACGTCCCATAGAGACGGACCAGATTGGTATATCCATAGGAGGGAACACCTGGAAAGATTACCAAAGGGGGTGGATCAGAATGCCCAATGAGGACGGATCTGAGGTGGTGCACTCCCTAGAGGGGAGATGTCACACCGTAATGGCTGATCTGAACACCACTGAGGGCGGATCAAGGGAAGTGCACCCCAGGAAGGGGAACACCATGGATTACCACTAGTTGGGATTGATCCTATTGGGGGTTTCCTACATACCCTGTGTAGAGGAAAGGGATCAAAAACCCACGTAGTTCGAAGGGGTGATGAATCGGGGTGTACGCAGAGGACAACGACCCGGAGATATGATGGGGCTTACACGTGGAAAGCGGCCCATGCGCTGCTAGGAGCAGCAAGGAGGTGGATGGCATGATCCCACCGGGATGTGGTGGCCCGGGTGAGAATGAAGTGGAGGGGGAGTGAAATGGGACCATCGCAGGGGCGACGGTGAAGTTGGGATTGAGCCTTGAAGAGGATTCCTACGTATCCCCGTGGCAGGGAATCAAAGTCCGCGTAGTTCGGTATGGTGCCGGTAAACCGACGTGAAGATGGACTTTGGCCCGATGAACGTCGTCAGCGAACCAACGTGAAGGTGGACCTTGGTCTGATGGGCATCGTCAGCGTACCGACGTGAAAGTGGACCTTGGTCCAATGAGTGGGGGGGTACAGTTTAATGTCATGCTGGACGAGGGCGAAACTCGACGTGAAATGAATGACCGAGCAATGTGGCTTGAACCTCATGGAGGCTTCCTACGTACCATGCCTTGACATGGATCAAAGACCTCGTAGTTCGGATGAGTCACAACGGCTTGCCGTCGGACCGGGATGCAGTTTAACGTCATGCTGGACGGGAATGGGACCCGACGTGAAGAAACGACGAGTGGGCTTGAACCTCATGGAGGCTTCCTACGTACCATGCCTTGACATGGATCAAATACCTCGTAGTTCACAATGGATTCTCCGGTGAACCGACGTGAAAGTGAACCCGGGGGTCCACTATTGGTGGTCTTGAACCTTGGGGAGGTTTCCTACGTACCATGCCTTGACATGGATCAAAGTCCTCGTAGTTCGGATGAGTCACAACGGCTTACCTTCGGACCGGGATGCAGTTTGACATCATGCTGGACGAGAATGGGACCCGACGTGAAGAAACGACGGGTGGGCTTGAACCTCAAAGAGGCTTCCTACGTACCATTCCTTGACATGGATCAAAGTCCTCATAGTTCAGAGAATACAGTTTAACGTCATGCGGGACGATAGTGAACCCTGATGTGAATAAACGACGGGTGGGCTTGAACCTCATGGAGGCTTCCTACGTACCATGCCTTAACATGGATCAAAGACCTCATAGTTCGGAAAGGGATGAGGGTCAGGGTCGGTTCTCACTCTAAGACCACGTGAGTCATGCTCGGTGTGAGAAACAAGAGGTTGCAAGGACCTGACGATCACGTCGCGAGGGGTGCGTCCGTGAGAAGCGAAAAGGGGCTTACGCGTTGGGCAGCCCATGGTGTTGGGACTTACTCCAGGATGGAGGCCCAAAGAAAAGGATGATGATGATTTCGGGCTTGAGCCTTGAAGAGGCTTCCTACGTACCATGCCTTGACATGGATCAAAGACCACGTAGTTCTTCTGATGACGGCTTACCGCCAATTGGTTGGTTTCAACGGCTTACCACTGGATTGGGTGTGAACGGCTTACCGCTAAATTGGGTCGCAACGGCTTACCGCTGGATAGGGTTGTCAACGGCTTACCGCTGCATAGGGATGTCAACGGCTTACCGTTGAAAAGGAGTGGCAACGGTGAATGGGGATTACGCTAGGAAGCTGCCTGGGTGCCGCTATGGAGCGGCACTGGTGAATGGGGCTTACGCTAGGAAGCTGCCCGGGTGCCGCTATGGAGCGGCACTGGTGAATGGGGATTATGCTAGGAAGCTGCCCGGGTGCCACTAAGGAGTGGCACTGGTGAATGGGGCTTATACTAGGAAGCTGCCTGGGTGCCACTAAGGAGTGGCACTGATGAATGGGGCTTACGCTAGGAAGCTGCCTGGGTGCCGCTATGGAGCGGCACTGGTTAATGGGGCTTACGCTAGGAAGCTGCTCGGGTGCCACTAAGGAGCGGCACTGGTGAATGGGGCTTATGCTAGAAAGTTGCCCGGGTGCCGCTATGGAGCGGCACTGGTGAATGGGGCTTATGCTAGGATGTTGCCCGGGTGCCACAATGGAGCGGCACTGGTGAATGGGGCTTACGCTAGGAAGTTGTCCGGGTGCCACTATGGAGCGGCACTGGTGAATGGGGCTTACGCTAGGAAGCTGCCCGGGTGCCACTAAGGAGTGGCACTGGTGAATGGGGCTTATGCTAGGAAGCTGCCCGGGTGCCGCTATGGAGCGGCACTGGTGAATGGGGCTTATGCAAGGAGCTGCCCGGGTGCCGCTATGGAGCGGCAACGGTGAATGGGGCTTACGCTAGGAAGCTGCCCGGGTGCCGCTATGGAGCGACACTGGTGAATGGGGCTTATGCTAGGAAGCTGCTCGGGTGCCGCTGTGGGGCGGCACTGGTGAATGGGGCTTACGCAAGGAAGCTTCCTGTAATGTCTTCCTCATGTCTGGCCATGAGGGCATCCCAACTCACTGGTGGGTTGAGGTATGTGCCTATGCGCAAGTGCACAAGCGGGATAACACCAAGGGCGTTGGAATCAGCCCAAACAAAGGGACATGAAAAGTGTGAATCACATGCCCGGCATTCGGAATGCGATGAGAGTGGCATGGCGATATAGGATAGCTGCTGACCATGTTCGCAACACAGCATCCTATCACGTTAGCCTAAAATGGGGACAAACAAATGAGGGGTCGACTGCTGACCGTATTCGAAACACAGGACCTCAAAGTGTCACCCGAAGCCTTTTGGGGCGTTGGCCCAGGACAGCAGGGGGACCATGGGTCTACCGTCCATACTGTTAGGGGGTCCCTTCAGACTTTGGAAATGGATGCAGATCCGAATGAAGGACACGCAAAGCGTGGGGTGGAGTGCTGGAATGTTTGAATGGATTCCAACGCTCTTGAAACTATGCCACTGTAAACATGGAATTAGGCATCTTATGCTAGGAGCATAAGGCATCTCTCGTTTAGGGAAAGAGGCATCCTATCATTTGTTAGATAGGGATAATGCTACAGTTTAGAGTCATGTAGGTAGGACTATTGGCATCTCATGCTATGAGCATAAGGCATCTCTCGTATAGGGCGAGAGGCATCCTATGTTTGGCACATAAGGATTACTACAGTTTATAGTCATGTAGATAGGACTATTAGCATCTCATGCTTGGAGCATAAGGCATCTCTCGTATAGGGCGAGAGGCATCCTATGTTTGGCACATAAGGATTACTACAGTTTATAGTCATGTAGAAAGGACTGTTGGCGTCTCATGCTTGGAGCATAAGGCATCTCTTATTTGGAGCAAGAGGCATCCTACCATTTGTTAGATAGGGTGTACTACAGTTTATAGTCATGTAGAAAGGACTTTTGGGCAGAAGGTGCCTAGAAATGGTTGGTGTTGGGACTTACGCAAGGGGCAGCCCTTTCTGGTTCAACCTGGCATAGGAGCCAAGTGATTGGGTTTGGAGGAGTTACCTGAGGAATGGTTCGACTCAAGGTACCCGGGGAATTGATGATGAGAATCTCAACTCACAACGTGGAATGAAACCAAGAGGATATGTCAACTCAAGGTGTTTCATGGTGTGTGGAGGAGTATCTCAAATCATGGTGTTCCATAGGTGGAAGGTGGAGCGCATAAGGGTGCAATGGAAAATCCCGGCATCCCGGCCCGAAAAGTTCGCGGTGCGACTCTCCATTTTTCATGGGGGTCTGTGACGGTAGCGAAGGGACCGGCCCGGAGGGCCGGGACCGCAGCCCGGCACAGACCCCGAGCAGGGGTGCGGGGGCACAGCCCCCGCGGTATGTACCGGTGGGCGGGAAGGTAGGATCCTTGCGAAGGATAGGTCTTTGCGAAGTAGCTTCGTGAAGCATGGCCTCGCGGAGCAATAGTCTCTCGCGGAGCAAAGTTCTCGCGAAGTATCTTCGCGGAGCAAAGGTGTCTCGCGGAGCTTGGTCTCGCGGAGTAGCATCGCAGAGTATGGGCTCGCGGAGCAAAGGGCTCTCGCGGAGCTTGGTCTCGCGGAGCAGCATCGCGAAGCATAGGCTCGCGGAGCATGGACTCCTGGAGTCTCGGCTCGCGGAGCAGCAACACGAAGGAAGCTGCTCGCGGAGCATGGCTTCGCGGAGCCGCAATGCGGAGCTCCGCTCGGCCGCCCAAGGGGCGAAGTGGCTGTGGCCGTCCTCCCTGAGAAGGGGGGTGAGCTGGGTATTTATAGGCAGGGGCGCCGCAAAGAAGAACTTCCACGCCGCCTCAGGAGCTTCGCGGCGTGCTCGCGAACGTCAAATGGGTTCACGGAGGATCACTGCCTCTGGAGCTTCGCGGTGGCTCGTGAACGTCCAATGCGTTCGCGGAGCATCACCGCCTCT
This sequence comes from Viscum album, assembly GCA_963277665.1. NCBI lineage: Eukaryota > Viridiplantae > Streptophyta > Magnoliopsida > Santalales > Viscaceae > Viscum > Viscum album. Next base: position 1,066,386,528 of record OY728162.1, read on the forward strand.
GGAGCTTCGCGAGGCCGCGATGGTCGGGGCGCTTCGCGGCGGGGCTTCGCGGGACCGCGCTGCACGGGTGCTTCGCATCGGTGCTTCGCATTAGTGCTTCGCGAGGGGTCTTCGCGGCGCATCGCAAACGTCAAACGGGTTCGCGGAGCCTCTCGCCTCATTGCTTCGCGGCGGCGCTCCGCGATCACGGAGGGGGGGCTTCGCGAATGGGCTTTGCGAACCAGATTTCCAGCCCAACTTCAAACGTTCATAACTCCTAATCCGTAACTCCTTTCAGGCCCTATGACCTACCAAATCGAAGCTTGCGAAATGGACTATGATCTTGGATCATGTATGGAAGAATTTGGAAAATTTTGGGGACACGTTTTCCGGGGTCTACAAAAGCCACCCCTAAGAACGGGGTCCCACGAGGACGAGAAGGGAGAGGCGGACCGCGTTCTGAGGAAACGACCGAGGAAAACGCGTGCATTGGGGTCCATTGTACCTCGATCACATTGAGGATAAATTCAACTAAACCTCTAAGCCTGTGTGAGCTATGATCAGTGCAGGGAACAAGAGATAATAGGAGCTCCTGTACGAGAGTGTAAAACAACGGAAGGTGCGAGGGGATTGACATGGGGCATCAATCACCATTTGGGGGAATCCTGAAAGAGAGAGGGTTCACGGCTGGAGAGAATAGCTCTCTGAACAGCCGACCTGGTTTTTCCACCCTGCTCTGGTGCACGAGCGGGGTAACGCCAGGGGCGTTAGAATCAATCCAAACAGAGGGAAGTGGGAGATGTGAATCACGATACCCAAAATCTGGAACACTATGGAGGCGGCGTGACAATAAAGGACAACCGTTAGTCGTGGCGGAGAAACGGTATCCTTACTGCATTAGCCTAAAATGGGGACAACAAATGAGCATCGACCCCTGACCGTATTCGCAACGCGGGATATTATCAATTTGTTGTCGATCAATATTTCGGGACATTGGCCCAGGACAGTAGGCGGACCATAGGTCAAACATCCATACTGTTAGGGGGTCCTTCCAAACATGACCAATCTTCCGGAACGTCGGCCCAGGACGGTAGGTGAGCCGATGCGGCATGAGACCAGGCCGTTAGGGGGTTCCTTTAGACATGAAAGAGGACGAGTGTCCGAATAAGGGGCACGCAAAGCGTGGAATATGGAGTGATGGTTTGTCTGAATAGAATCCAACACTCATGTAATTACACCACCGTGGTGGGAGTACACCATATGGGCACATTGGTTTGATCATGGATCATTCCTTCTTTGGGACAGGGCCTCTCTGGCAAGGGGATATGTCACTTCCCAGTGGGATCTTGGGGCATCCTGAACTTGTTCAGGGCAGAACTGCAGTTTATTGTCATGTGTTGAGGACACATAGACTCTTGTAGTTTAACGTCATACGATAGGACGTGGGAAAAAAAGGGAAGGAAGCGTGTGGCGTGGTAGATATGAAACCGACGTGAATGAGGACTTGGAGTCCAAATCATACCACATACCCCCGGAGGAAACTCTTCAGGTCGAGGGACCAAGAGTGAGGATTGGGCTGGGCCCGAAGCAGAGTGGCTGGGCGTTCCTACGTACCCCATGAGGATGGGAATCAAGCCATACGTAGTTATGAAAGCGCAGTTTAACGTCATGCAGGACGAGGAGCAGCCTGACCGCGTTGGTAAACATCTCTCCAAAACTACTAATCCCACGTGAGTCGTGATCGGTGTGGGAAACAAGTAGTAGTGGTGGGATTTTCCCGACACAGAGAGGGGCAGGTTAGGGAAAAGGGACGCTCGGTGAATACCAGCCCAATGACACTAACACGATCTTGTGGCGCACCTAGATGCGCGAAGAGAAAGAGCCGAGTATGATGGAATTCCACTTGAACATGGGGAAGTGGAAATGTGTGAATCATGGTGCTCGAGATTCAGATCACAATGATGGCGGCGTGACGACGGAGGGTAACTGTTGACGTATTCGCAACACAGCACCCTGTCGCGTTAGCCTAGAATGGAGACAGACAAATGAGGGTCGACCGTTGACCATGTTCGAAACACTGGACCATGTCACAGATGTTGTCAAATATCCGTAGGGACATTGTCCTGAAACGATTGAAGGGCCCTTAGGTCCAGCATTCATGGAGAGCCCTTAAGCCAAGTATCCATGTCGTCTGGGGGTCCTTCTGGATGTGGAAGAGGATGAGGATCCAAATAGCGAGTTCACGAAGCTTGGTCGTGGGACGAAGGGAATGTCCCTGTGAAAATCCCACACTTCGGGCTCTTTGTCAAAACACATCTGAATATGGCAACGAAACGTATTAGAGAGAGGGAGAAGATTCCTTTCCCTTCGGGAGATCTTAGTTTAGGGTCGTAGAATTCGGACCATGAAAAGTTAGACTGGGCCCGCGGGGAAGGGCCCGGGCACTCCTACGTATCTCATAGGGATGAGAATCAAGCCTTACGTAGTTCTGGATGGACCTTAGACCATAAATAGGTAAAAGGGAGCAGGGGACGCACGGCATCAAAACCCGACGTGAAGGAGGACCTAAGCCCTACTTACCATGCATTCTCTGGGGAAATGCTCGAGTCGAGGGACCGAACACAAAGGTTAGGCTGGGCCCTCGGGGAAGTGCCCGGGCGCTCCTACGTATCTCATAAGGATGATAATCAAGCCATACGTAGTTCTGGAAATGACATGGTAGGATACCAGTTCCAGGGGAAAAGGGGAGTGCGGGCGTGGCCCTTGCACTAAAAGAAGCAGAATTTGATGTATCTTGTTTGTTCTTTAGGGTGAATGATTTTTTTTGTGAAGCGACAGGCCTAGAATAGTAGGCTGTGATGTCGCCACAAGGATCAAGCCACGATGGGCATTGACAAATGGCATGGCGCGTGGCCAGTACCCAACGTGATTTCCTCTACAACGAGGTTACCACAATGCAGTGCCGTTTTTCGTCGTGCAGCCAGGACGATAATGTCACAGTTTAGGGTCGTATGATAGGACCAAGCATGCATTTTATCGTCACGCAGTTCAAACGTAGCAGAGACGATGCTAGGCAGGAAATGTGCGCAGTGTTATAAAACACAATTGACAGAGACATGATCCCATATCAGATTGTACGCCATCTGGAGAGGGAAACCTTAGGCCGAGGGGCCTACACAGAGGTGAAACGGGGAGAGAGACTGGCTTCCTGAATGGGTTGTACCCGGAGACAGGGCGTCTGGGCGGTCCTACGTATCCCATGAGGATGGGAATCAAGTTGAACGTAGTCCCGAATGGGTCTTAGTTTATGGTCTTAGATCTCGGACCATGGGAGCCCCAAAGGACGCCAGATTGCAGCTTTGTCCCCCTAGCATGCAAAGGTGCACTGAGGGATAGCGCCAAAAGTGTCGAGATTCCACCTGGACATGATGGGGTGGAAAAATGATGTGAATCATGCCACCAACATTCAAGGACTTAAGGGGCTGGCGTGACGACAGAGGATTACTGCTGACCATGTTTGCAACACAGCATCCTGTCGCGTTAGCCTGAAGTGAGGACTAACAAACGAGCATCGACCGCTGACCATATTCGCAACGCGGGATTTTATCGATTTGTTGTCCAAAACCCTCGGGGGCGTTGGCCCGTATCGGTAGGAGAGCCCTTGGGCGTTGTATCCATGCCATTCTTGGGGGTCCCTCTGGGTGTGAAAGGTGATGGAAGTCCGAATAGAGGGGAACACGAAGCTTGACAAGTGGAAGGAACTTGATCAAGTTGAATCTGACACTCTTGGTCCTAGACTAGAGTGCTCTTAATACATGGGTGAACCACTGCAAGGAGTCAAGGGACTCAACTTTGAGGGTGATCGAGAGATGGCAGGTTCTCGGGGGAAGGGGGCACGGTGCCCAAAACATTGTATCATACCTACACCTCTCCCTCCTGGAGAGGGATAGGCCAAGTGGCCTAGGTGACCGGGAGATCAGGAGATCACTAGGAGGTGGGGCTGGACCCGAATCTTAAACATCCAGGTGGTCCTACGTATCCCATGAGGATGGGAATCAAGCTACATGTAGTTCTAAAGGGTGCCTTTTAATGTCATGAAGGACAAAGAATAGGAAGGCCAACTCTCAGAACGGGGTGCGCGTGGTGCAGCTATTGCAAACCTGACGTGAATGAGGACGTAATCCTACACTACGCCACGCGGTCCAGTGGTCGGGGTCCCAATGGTAGGACCCGAGAGAGGTGAACTTGCTGAACTAAAGCTGGACCCAAAGACAAGGGGTCTTGAACGTAGTTCCAGATGAGAGTCTTAGTATATGGTCTTAGAGCTCGGACCATGGATGGTGACAACTCCCAAGTAAGCACAGATGTCAACCCAATCCCTAAGCCCACGTGAGATAAACTCGGTGTGGGAAACAAGGGGGTATCCTCATCGCAATACTTGGGGAGTCCTTCAAAGGGGAGTTGACGGAGAGTTTTGAAGGACACCTTTGATGCAGCTTGTTCTCCCAACGTGCAGACGTGCACGGAGGAAAAGTACCAAGAATCCTGAGACTCTACTTGGACATGATGAAGTGATGAAGGGTGTGAATTGTGTACCCGGCATTTGGGCTTAATGGGTTGACGTGGCGATAGAGGAAAACTGTTAACCATGATGGAAATAAAGCGTCTGTATCGCGTTAGCCTGAGGTGGGAAGAACAAACGAGCATCGACCGCTGACCATATTCGCAACGCGGGATTTTATCGATTTGTTGTCCGAAACCCTGGGGGGCGTTGGCCCGTATCGGTAGGAGAGCCCTTGGGCATTGTATCCAGGCCGTTCTTGGGGGTCCCTCCGGGTGTGAAAGATGATGAAAGCCCTGATGCGGGGATACGCAAAGCCTGTAAAGTGGGTGCGGACGTGTCCGAGTAAAGCTTGGCATTCCAGGTAATAAACCAGAGTACTCTTAAGCACATTGGTGAACCGCCGAAAAAGGGATCGACGAAACAGCTCAGTAGGGGGGGAAACATGGCGTGGTCATTACAAGACCGCCGTGAATGAGGACATAATCCCACACCACACCATATAATCCTCTCATGGAGGAAGGATAAGCCAAGGGGCCAGGGTGGGATGAGGATTCCCAAGAGATGGGGCTGGACCCGAATCTTGGACATTCAGGCGGTCCTACGTATCCCATGAGGATGGGAATCAAGCCACACGTAGTTCTGAAGGTGTAGTTTAACGTCATACAGGACGAGAAAGGGAGTAATATACCTCTAAACAAGGGAGGTGTACGGTATGGCGAAGAAACCGACGTGAATGAGGACATAGTCCCACACCACACCATATACTCCTATAAGAGGGGACCTGGGTCGTGGCCCGGAAAGTCCAAGGGGCCTAAGGTCAGTCATCAGTCAGGAAGGCCTAACTGGTTTGCATTTTAACGTCTTACATGAGGACGAGGGTCGGGGACCCGAGAAGGCCAAGGGGCCTGAGGCTGGGCCTCATAAAGGGAGGGCGTACGGTATGGTACATGATCCCGACGTGAATGAGAACATAGTCCCACATCACACCGTACACCCTTATGAGGAATCCTGGGTCGTGGGCCGGAGAAAAGGGAAAGTTATCAGTCAGAAAGGCCTGACTGGTTTGCAGTTTAACGTCTTACATAAGGACGAGGGTCGGGGACCCGAGAAGCCCAAGGGGCCTGAGGCTAAGCCTCGTAAAGGGAGGGCGTACAGCATGGTACATGATCCCGACGTGAATGAGGACATATTCTCACATCACACCGTACACCCTTATGAGGAATCCTGGGCCGTGGGCCCGATCGCTAGCACCACCTGGAGGAAGTTTGTCACCTCGGGATGGGGCAGAATGAATCACTGTTCTTGATGCCTGGGACATCTCGGGGTGGACCCGAAAATCCAGGACACTGTTGACCATGTTCGAAACACAGCGTTCCTATGGTGACCCGTATGGGGGCAACAAATGAGCGTCGACCGCTGACCAAATTCGCGACGCGGGACTTGTATCGGCTTGTTGCTCGAAAACCCTCAGGGGCGTTGTATCCATCCACGAAAGGGGAAAACACCTCCAGGGGGGAATGTGCAGTCGGGTCGAGGCTTGCTCGATGTGGGTTGGGGCAAAAGTGTGCACCCTTCCATGTCTTGACCCGAGGGGAAGATTTTGGCTTTTGGGCTGGGCCAACGGACAAAGTGTCAGGGCGTTCCTACGTATCTCATAAGGATGAGAATCAAGCCATACGTAGTTCTTGAAGTCCATGCAGTTTAGCGTCATGCGGTGAGGACGTGGGAGGATAGAAGAACGGGAGTGGGCGCATGGTGTGACCCTTACCATCTTTGTGCGAGCGGGGTTGCATAAGCGGGGCCAAGAAAGCCTACTCCCTGCTACACAAAGATCCTCCAAGAAAACTATTCCTAGGGGGGATAGTGGAAGGGAAAAGTTTGGGGATGGGATCAAGACGAGGTGTCCGAGCATTCCTACGTATCTCATAAGGATGAGAATCAAGCCACACGTAGTTCTAGAAGTGCAGTTTAACGTCATGCGGGACGATGAGAAGCACCTCATTTGGGGATATGTACGGTACGACAAGTAATCCGACGTGAATGAGGACGTAGTCCTACACCATGCCGTACAATCCCGCCAGAGGCTAAGTCGGGGAAAAAACAGGGGGTCTGATGCCGAGCCGCGGTCAAGGAGACCTGACCAGCTTGTTGTTTAACGTCTCACAGTGAAGAAGGGGCCGGGGGCCTGAGGAGGCCAAGGGGCCTGAGGCCGAGCCTCGGTCAGGAAGGCCTGACTGGCTTGCAGTTTAACGTCTTGCAGTAAGGACGGGGCCGAGGGCCCGAGGAGGCCAAGGGGCCTGAGGCCGAGCCTCGGACAGGAAGTCCTGACTGGCTTGCAGTTTAACGTCTTGCAGTAAGGACGGGGGGCCAGGGGCCCAAGGAGGCCAAGGGGCCTGAGGCCGAGCCTCGGTCAGGAAGGCCTGACTGGCTTGCAGTTTAACGTCTTGCAGTAAGGACGTGGTCGGGGGCCCGAGGAGGCCAAGGGGCCTGAGGCCGAGCCTCGGTCAGGAAGGCCTGACTGGCTTGCAGTTTAACGTCTTGCAGTAAGGATGGGGGGCCAGGGGCCCAAGGAGGCCAAGGGGCCTGAGGCCGGGCCTCGTAAAGGGGGGGCGTACGACATGGTACATGATCCCGACATGAATGAGGACATAGTCCCACATCACACCGTACACCCCGGGGAAGAAGTTGGGCGGAGGAGCCCGAGAAGGCCAGGGGGCCTAAAGTCAGGTATCGGTCAAGAAGGCCTGACTGGTTTGTAGTTTAACGTCTTACATGAGGACGAGGGTCGGGGACCCGAGAAGGACAAAGGGGCCTGAGGCTGAGCCTCGGTCAGGAAGGCCCGACTGGCTTGTAGTTTAATGTCTTGCAGTAAGGACGGGGGCCGGGGGCCTGAGGAGGCCAAGGGGCCTGAGGCTGAGCCTCAGTCAGGAAGGCCTGACTGGCTTGCAGTTTAACGTCTTGCAGTAAGGACGGGGTCTGGGGGCCCGAGGAGGCCAAGGGGCCTGAGGCTGAGCCTCGGTCAGGAAGGCCTGATTGGCTTGCAGTTTAACGTCTTGCAGTAAGGACGGGGATGCATTTTAGGGTCGTGCGGGACCATTTTGCAGTTTAAGGTTGTGCAGGATGATAATGATCAGTTTTACGTCATGACGGACGAAGATGAGCAGTTTTACGTCATGCAGGACGATGGTGCAGTTTAAAGTCTTGTTGGACAATAATGTGCAGTTTTACGTCATGACGGACGAAGATGAGAATTTTTACGTCATGCAGGACGATGGTGCAGTTTAAAGTCTTGCTGGACGATAATGTGCAGTTTTACGTCATGACGGATGAAGATGAGCAGTTTTACGTCATGCAGGACGATGGTGCAGTTTAAAGTCTTGCTGGATGATAATGTGCAGTTTTACGTCATGACGGACGAAGATGAGCAGTTTTACGTCATGCAGGACGATGGTGCAGTTTAATGTCGTGCAGGACGATAATGATCAGTTTTACGTCATGACGGACGAAGATGAGAATTTTTACGTCATGCAGGACGATGGTGCAGTTTAATGTCGTGCAGGACGATAATGATCAGTTTTACGTCATGACGGATGAAGATGAGCAGTTTTACGTCATGCAGGACGAATGCAGTTTAATGTCGTGCAGGACGATAATGATCAGTTTTACGTCATGACGGACGAAGATGAGCAGTTTTACGTCATGCAGGATGATGATGCAGTTTAATGTCGTGCAGGACGATAATGATCAGTTTTACGTCATGACGGACGAAGATGAGCAGTTTTACGTCATGCAGGACGAATGCAGTTTAATGTCGTGCAGGACGATAATGATCAGTTTTACATCATGACGGACGAAGATGAGTAGTTTTACGTCATGCAGGACGATGGTGCAGTTTAATGTCGTGCAGGAAGATAATGATCAGTTTTACGTCATGACGGACGAAGATGAGCAGTTTTACGTCATGCAGGACGAATGCAGTTTAATGTCGTGCAGGACGATAATGATCAGTTTTACGTCATGACGGACGAAGATGAGTAGTTTTACGTCATGCAGGACTATGGTGTAGTTTAATGTCGTGCAGGACGATAATGATCAGTTTTACGTCATGACGGACGAAGATGAGCAGTTTTACGTCATGCAGGACGATGGTGCAGTTTAATGTCGTGCAGGATGATAATGATCAGTTTTACGTCATGACGGACGAAGATGAACAGTTTTACGTCATGCAGGACGATGCTTGTTATGCAGTTTAATGTCGTGCAACTAGGACATGGTTGTTACGCAGTTTAACGTCATGCAACTGGGACGGTAAACCACACGAGTTGTGTTAGTAGAGGAATGGTCATCTCTACCCCATTCTGGTGGTTTGGGACGAGGGGGGATCTATATGATGGGAATTCCATAAAATCCCATGATCATGAAGATCCTTCCACGAGCTGGTATTAAGGCCACAGGGAGGACATCTGTGGTTGATGCAACGTGGTAGTTGGGATGACACAGAGTGTTGAAAGGGTAGTAGGGATGACTACATTACCTTGACCTGTAGGGGCGAAGAAGCCAAGATCGTCGGTACGACGGGGCGATGGAGCCCGCAAGGTTTGGAAGCCTGGACGTCGGTACGGCGGGGCAACGGAGCCCGCAAGGCGTGGAAGCCTGGACGTCGGTACGACGGGGCGAAGGAGCCCAGAAGGCATGGAAGCCTGGACGTCGGTACGACGAGGCAACGGAGCCCGGAAGGCGTGGAAGCCTGGACGTCTGTACGACGAGGCAACGGGGCCTGGAAGGCGTGGAAGCCTGGACGTCGGTACGACGGGGAAACGGGGCCCGGAAGGCGTGGAAGCCTGGACGTCGGCGCGACGTGGCGACGGGGCCCGGAAGGCGTGGAAGCCTTCGTGCCGAATGGTGGTGGCATGAGAAGCACCTCCATAGTTGCCGGTGAAAATAGAGTAGGGTCGAAAAGTGCCGATAGAGTTGGGGAAGGATTCCCCCTGCGCGGCCTCTTGAGGCGGCGGAGTCGGCGAGGAGCCGATGGAGTCCGGTGGCGGAGCCACCTGCGCGGCCTCTTGAGGCGGCAGGAGTCGGCGAGGAGCCGATGGAGTCTGGTGGCGGAGCCACCTGCGCGGCCTCTTAAGGCGGCGGAGTCTGCGAGGAGTCGATGGAGTCAGGTGGCAGAGCCACCTGCGCGGCCTCTTGAGGCGGCGGACGTCGGAGAGGAGCCGATGGAGTCGGGTGGCGGAGCCACCTACGCGGCCTCTTGAGGTGGCGGAGTCGGCGAGGAGCCGATGGAGTCAAGTGGCGGAGCCACCTGCGCGGCCTCTTGAGGCGGTGGACGTCGGCGAGGAGCCGATGGAGTCGGGTGGCGGAGCCACCTGCGCAGCCTCTTGAGGTGGCGGACGTCGGCGAGGAGCCGATGGAGTCGGGTGGCGGAGCCACCTGCGCGGCCTCTTGAGGCGGCGGAGTCGGCGAGGAGCCGATGCAGTCGGGTGGAGGAGCCACTTGTGCGGCCTCTTGAGGCGGCGGAGTCGGTGAGGAGCCGATGGAGTCGGGTGGCGGAGCCACCTGCGCGGCCTCTTGAGGCGGCGGAGTCGGCGAGGAGCCGATGGAGTCGGGTGGCGGAGCCACCTACGCGGCCTCTTGAGGCGGCGGACTTCGGCGAGGAGCCGATGGAGTCGGGTGGCGGAGCCACCTGCGCGGCCTCTTGAGGCGGCGGAGTCGGCGAGGAGCCGATGCAGTCGGGTGGCGGAGCCACCTGTGCGGCCTCTTAAGGCGGCGGAGTCGGCGAGGAGCCGATGGAGTCGGGTGGCGGAGCCACCTGTACGGCCTCTTGAGGCGGAGGAGTCAGCGAGGAGCCAATGGAGTCGGGTGGCGGAGCCACCTGCGCGGCCACTTGAGGTGGCGGAGTCGGCGAGGAGCCGATGGAGTCGGGTGGCGGAACCACCTGCGCGGCCTCTTGAGGCGGCGGAGTCGGCGAGGAGCCGATGGAGTCGGGTGGCGGAGCCACCTGCGCGGCCTCTTGAGGCGGCGGACGTCGGCGAGGAGCGATGGAGTCGGGTGGCGGAGCCACCTGCGCGGCCTCTTGAGGTGGCGGAGTCGGTGAGGAGCCGATGCAGTCGGGTGGCGGAGCCACCTGCGCGGCCTCTTGAGGCGGCGGAGTCGGCGAGGAGCCGATGGAGTCGGGTGGCGGAGCCACCTGCGCGGCCTCTTGAGGCGGCGGAGTCAGCCACACATGATACATAAACAAAGTCTCTCTTTCTATATTTTTTCGAAACATCAAAAGCACCACTAATCATTGTCTGGTGATGAACATTGGTCGTCGCCCACTCCATCTCTATCTATACTTCCTGCTACTGGCACCTGTAATACAATTATATTAAAAATTAAATAATATTCTATATTTATATTTAAACTTAAATACAATAAATGTTTGTGAACTAAATGATTTTGAAATTGTGTGATTTACCTGCTCACCACCATTCATCGATGCAATACCATCAGGGACAGATCTGGTTGTCTTTTGATATAAATCAATTAATGCTTTTTACAAAGAAGATATTTGATTCCCATGTTCCTGAATTGTGTTTTGAAAAGAAACAATCTCTCTCTGAGCATCTCGAGGTATGGAGTGACTACAACTAGAAGTGGATACAGCTGCAATCCATAGTGTCCTACCAAAGACCTCAGATAGTAATGTTCCCAAACCCATCCCGCACACTCGACTAGGATACTCCTTCCCAACGACTTTACCAATTGGGTCATCTTGGGAGAATGAGTAGGACTGTATGGGATTTACATCCCATAGTTATTTAATTTTTACTAATAAATCAAATATCAAACATATTAGAAGCAATATATATTAACATAGTGACAACTAATAATAAGTTATTATAATGAAAAATGAATTCATACCCCAACTTCTTGGACAGTCTCATTATCAAAACTCTCATCATATTTCTTATAAACATCCAACCACACTTCTATTCAGGATTCTTAGTGCCTTAAACTCTATGAATGCATTAAAAAAAGATAAATCAACAATTAAATATATTAAATAGATAATAATTTATTATAAATATTTAAACTAATGAAAATATTACCAGAGTCGATTGGCTTCTAGAAAAACTCTTGGACCCCATAGTGTGAGGGATGATTTACTTAGCCAGACTCGATGCATTCTTCCTTGAAATATACTTAAATAAATAATATGTAATTTAATAGTAGTGTATGCAGTGTCATCCTTTTTTCATATACATGTATAAATGTAAAATGAGATTAATATAATAATATATATTTAAATACCAAGTGCTTCTCATCATGATTCCTATCAATAAAAACTTTTCATTGCTCTTTCGGTGCCCCATTGGGTACCTTATCATTGCATTTGTTGGGCGCTCAATGAAGTATTGTTGACTTTGTTCTATAATCTCTATTTAAAATATTTCCATTTATTGCCCAAATTTTTCAATGTCCTCTTTCGTGCTAGCATATCAGCTATGGTAAAGTGTAAAATCATCTATACACAGAGATTAATCTTCAAAATATTTTCATTTAATAACATAATGACATTAAATTACACTATAATGTATTAAAATTACCTTTATTTGTGAATCAAAAACTTCATTTTTCTAAGATGAAAGTATATGCCTCCAATCATCATACGTAATGGGAAGTTTCACCATCTCTACTGCCAGTTGGCTTAGAATTTTTAAATAAATAATTAAACATATTTACATATAAAATATATTAGCTTTATCTAAATAATAACTAATATCCATTTTATTTAAAATACCAATATATAAATATTTATATACCTATATATTAATCTAACTATATATATATATTAATCTAACTATATATATATATATTAATCTAATAACTATATATATATTAATATAACTACATATATATATATTAGTATTACTATAAATATATATATTAATATCACCATAAATATATATATTAATATCACTATATATATATTAATATAACTATATAACTATATAAATATATATTCATATAACTATATATATGTTAATATAATTATATATATGTTAATATAACTATATATATGTTAATATAACTATATATATATATTAATATAAATATATATTACTGTTTCCGACGCTTTTGCCGGGGCGCGCGCATCCGTCCGTGGAGGACGCGCAGCTGTGGCCCCGCATTCCCGCTTTCCAAAGGCAGGCGGCATTCGCTCCTTATTCAGGGACGTCTGCTCCTTGATCGAAACGGGATGATGGGATGTCGGTTCTTCCTCCTGTGGATTCCTCCTCAGAACTTGTCACCTAGTCCGGGTCTCCCTCATAGATTTAATACGGTGTTCGTGAATCTCATTCCCGGTGCCATATCTTCATGGACGCCGGTTAATTACACTACTTCCGTAAAGACTTTCCATAGGGTCTTGACATGGTAGTGACCTTCGGTCGGAGTAGACGGCAACATCAGGAATGTCTGGGCATCTCTGGGTGCGTGGACACAGGGGAACCTGTATTCTTCCTCGTGAGAGGGCATCTCAAGGGTGCATAACCCGAGGCATGTATCTGAGGTTTTCCTCAGCTTCCCGTGTTTAACACAGGGTATGTTGCAAGATTAACGTCCAGCAGAGACGGTTACACCAAAGGCGTTCCATCCGAGGTTTTCCTCAGGCATCTCATGTTTATCACAAGGTAGGCCGTGAGTTTAACGTCTTGCGGAGACGGAATGAGGGTGATCAGAACGTCCCATAGAGACGGACCAGATTGGTATATCCATAGGAGGGAACACCTGGAAAGATTACCAAAGGGGATGGATCAGAACGCCCAATGAGGACGGATCCGAGGTGGTGCACTCCCTAGAGGGGAGATGTCACACCGTAATGGCTGATCTGAACACCACTGAGGGCGGATCAAGGGAAGTGCACCCCAGGATGGGGAACACCATGGATTACCACTGGTTGGGATTGATCCTCTTGGGGGTTTCCTACGTACCCTGTGTAGAGGAAAGGGATCAAAAACCCACGTAGTTCGAAGGGGTGATGAACCGGGGTGTACGCAGAGGACAACGACCCAGAGATATGATGGGGTTTACATGTGGAAAGCGGCCCATGCGATGCTAGGAGCAGCAAGGAGGTGGATGGCATGATCCCACCGGGATGTGGTGGCCCGGGTGAGAATGAAGTGGAGGGGGAGTGAAATGGGACCATCGCAGGGGCGACGGTGAAGTTGGGCTTGAGCCTTGAAGAGGATTCCTACGTATCCTCGTGGTAGGGAATCAAAGTCCGCGTAGTTCGGGATGGTGCCGGTAAACCGACGTGAAGCTGGACCTTGGCCCGATGAACGTCGTCAGCGAACCAACGTAAAGGTGGACCTTGGTCCGATGGGCATCGCCAGCTTACCGACGTGAAAGTGGACCTTGGTCCAATGAGTGGGGGGGTACAGTTTAATGTCATGCTGGACGAGGGAGAAACTCGACGTGAAATGAATGACCGAGAAATGTGGCTTGAACCTCATGGAGGCTTCCTATGTACCATGCCTTGACATGGATCAAAGACCTCGTAGTTCGGATGAGTCACAACGGTTTGTCGTCGGACCGGGATGCAGTTTAACGTCATGCTGGACGGGAATGGGACCCGACGTGAAGAAACGACGGGTGGGCTTGAACCTCATGGAGGCTTCCTACGTACCATGCCTTGACATGGATCAAAGACCTCGTAGTTCACAATGGATTCGCCGGTGAACCGACGTGAAAGTGAACCCGGGGGTCCACTATTGGTGGGCTTGAACCTTGGGGAGGTTTCCTACGTACCATGCCTTGACATGGATCAAAGTACTCGTAGTTCGGATGAGTCACAACGGCTTTCCGTCGGACCAGGATGCAGTTTAACGTCATGCTGGACGGGAATGGGACCCGACGTGAAGAAACGACGGGTGGGCTTGAACCTCAAAGAGGCTTCCTACGTACCATGCCTTGACATGGATCAAAGTCCTCGTAGTTCGGAGAATACAGTTTAACGTCATGCGGGACGATAGTGAACCCTGACATGAATAAACGACGGGTGGGCTTGAACCTCATGGAGGCTTCCTACGTACCATGCCTTGACATGGATCAAAGACCTCGTAGTTCGTAAAGGGATGAGGGGCCAGGTTTCGTGCTCACTCTAAGCCCACGTGAGTCATGCTCGGTGTGAGAAATAAGAGGTTGCAAGGACCTGACGATCACGTCACGAGGGGTGCGTCCGTGAGAAGCGAAAAGGGGCTTATGCGTTGGGCGGCCCATGGTGTTGGGACTTACTCCAGGATGGAGGCCCAAAGAAAAGGATGATGATGATTTCGGGCTTGAGCCTTGAAGAGGCTTCCTACGTACCATGCCTTGACATGGATCAAAGACCACGTAGTTCTTCTGATGATGGATTACCGCCAATTGGTTGGTTTCAACAGCTTACCACTGGATTGGGTGTGAACGGCTTACCGCTAAATTGGGTCGCAACAGCTTACCGCTGGATAGGGTTGTCAACGGCTTACCGCTGCATAGGGATGTCAACGGATTACCGCTGAAAAGGAGTGGCAACGGTGAATGGGGCTTACGCTAGGAAGCCGCCTGGGTGCCGCTATGGAGCGGCACTGGTGAATGGGGCTTACGCTAGGAAGCTGCCCGGGTGCCGCTATGGAGCGGCACTGGTGAATGGGGATTATGCTAGGAAGCTGCCCGGGTGCCACTAAGGAGTGGCACTGGTGAATGGGGCTTATGCTAGGAAGCTTCCCGGGTGCCACTAAGGAGTGGCACTGGTGAATGGGGCTTATGCTAGGAAGCTACCTGGGTGCCGCTATGGAGCGGCACTGGTGAATGGGCCTTACGCTAGGAAGCTGCCCGGGTGCCACTAAGGAGCGGCACTGGTGAATGGGGCTTATGCTAGGAAGCTGCCCGGGTGCCGCTATGGAGCGGCACTGGTGAATGGGGCTTATGCTAGGAAGTTGCCCGGGTGCCGCTATGGAGCGGCACTGGTGAATGGGGCTTACGCTAGGAAGCTGCCCGGGTGCCACTATGGAGCGGCACTGGTGAATGGGGCTTACGCTAGGAAGCTGCCCGGGTGCCACTAAGGAGTGGCACTGGTGAATGGGGCTTATGCTAGGAAGCTGCCCGGGTGTCGCTATGGAGCGGTACTGGTGAATGGGGCTTATGCAAGGAGCTGCCCGGGTGCCGCTATGGAGCGGCAACGGTGAATGGGGCTTACGCTAGGAAGCTGCCCGGGTGCCGCTATGGAGCGACACTGGTGAATGGGGCTTATGCTAGGAAGCTGCCCGGGTGCCGCTATGGGGCGGCACTGGTGAATGGGGCTTACGCAAGGAAGCTGCCCGTAATGTCTTCCTCATGTCTGGCCATGAGGGCATCCCAACTCACTGGTGGGTTGAGGTATGTGCCTATGCGCAAGTGCACAAGCGGGATAACGCCAAGGGCGTTGGAATCAGCCCAAACAAAGGGACATGAAAAGTGTGAATCACATGCCCGGCATTCGGAATGCGATGAGAGTGGCATGGCGATAGAGGATAGCTGCTGACCATGTTCGCAACACAGCATCCTATCGCGTTAGCCTAAAATGGGGACAAACAAATGAGGGGTCGACTGCTGACCGTATTCGAAACACAGGACCTCAAAGTGTCACCCGAAGCCTTTTGGGGCGTTGGCCCAGGACAGCAGGGGGACCATGGGTCTACCGTCCATACTGTTAGGGGGTCCCTTCAGACTTTGGAAATGGATGCAGATCCGAATGAAGGACACACAAAGCGTGGGGTGGAGTGCTGGAATGTTTGAACGGATTCCAACGCTCTTGAAACTATGCCACTGTAAACATGGCATTAGGCATCTTATTCTAGGAGCATAAGGCATCTCTCGTTTAGGGCAAGAGGCATCCTATCATTTGTTAGATAGGGATAATGCTACAGTTTAGAGTCATGTAGGTAGGACTATTGGCATCTCATGCTAGGAGCATAAGGCATCTCTCGTATAGGGAGAGAGGCATCCTATGTTTGGAAAATAAGGATTACTACAGTTTATAGTCATGTAGATAGGACTTTTAGCATCTCATGCTTGGAGCATAAGGAATCTCTCGTATAGGGTGAGAGGCATCCTATGTTTGGCACATAAGGATTACTACAGTTTATAGTCATGTAGAAAGGACTGTTGGCGTCTCATGCTTGGAGCATAAGGCATCTCTTATTTGGAGCAAGAGGCATCCTACCATTTGTTAGATAGGGTGTACTACAGTTTATAGTCATGTAGAAAGGACTGTTGGGCAGAAGGTGCCTAGAAATGGTTGGTGTTGGGACTTACGCAAGGGGCAGCCCTTTCTGGTTCAACCTGGCATAGGAGCCAAGTGATTGGGTTTGGAGGAGTTACCTGAGGAATGGTTCGACTCAAGGTACCCGGGGAATTGATGATGAGAATCTCAACTCACAACGTGGAATGAAACCAAGAGGATATGTCAACTCAAGGTGTTTCATGGTGTGTGGAGGAGTATCTCAAATCATGGTGTTCCATAGGTGGAAGGTGGAGCGCATAAGGGTGCAATGGAAAACCCCTCGTTCAGTAAATTAAATGAAGATTATTTTTAAACCATTTTTTAAAAAGTAAAACATGGGTAAAAATATATTTAAAAAATAATTGGAGAATAGTAAAAATATTATTTAAAACATTTTAATTAAAATATTAACATGGAAGAAAAATATTCCCGACCGAGTGGAAAAGAAAGTCAGTTTTCCATAAAAAAAACATTATTTCAGTATCTTGAGAACTTCAAGAGAAGGAAATGAAAGTAAAACTTATAATATACATAAATAACTATATGGGAAGAAAATATATTGGGTTTAAGATAGAAATATCAATTAATTAACCCATTGGAGACTTAAACATAAGTAATCCTAAATAAGATTGTGAAATAAACTCATACCTCAGGTTAAACTTCCTTCGCATGTGTTCGAACCTCCTGTATAATAAATATAGATTTATTATACATATATTTCAGAATGATAATCATATGTATCATACCGTATATCATTTACTTATAACCTTTTATCTCTAATTTATTAACAATTATTTATTAAAATCATTTTTTTGGGTGATAACTAATTTTTTTTTCATGTATTTTTTGGTTTGGTTGTTTTGGTCCTTGTAATTTGATCATGGTTCCATTATGGAGACAGTAGGTCATACATACACATGAATGTTGTTTTCACTTTTTTGACGGATGGAATGAAATAAAGTTAAATAAAAATTAAATTTTCTATAATCATTATAATATCATATATATCATATATATTTATTAAATCTATCCTTATTACCATTAATGTAAAAAAGAAATCAAAAATGAATCACATTGCTTCGTGGAGGTGGTAATCAACACGTACACATGAGAAACGTTATCCTTCTTTAATGTATGGGATGGTAATAAGTTAGGTATGATATTATAATTATAGAAACATGATTATATCATAAATATCATATATAAACATTAAACACATCGTAATAACCATCCATGAAAGATAGAGATGGAAAATGAATTGTATCGCTACGTGGATGAGATAGTCCACACGTAAGAACAAGTGATACTTTCACTATCCATTTGATGGAAAAGAGGATAGATAATGGTGGTTTCATAATTATAATAATATTTCAGTATATTTAGGATACTGAAGTTATTATTTTAAGATAAATACCACAGATTTAGAATTATTAAAAGAATAAGTAAAAAAGAAAGTGACTGGTTAAGGCGATTACCTCTTATTTGAAATAAATCCTTTAGATTTCCACTTAAGGACCATAGGGTTGGTCTTTTGGGAAGACCAACGCCTATAAAATGTGTATAAGGATATTTGGGAGATATTTTATTAGGGTTTTTTGAGCTAAATAGCTCAAAATGGTGTAAATAAGAGATGGTAGGGGTTCCCTTTTATAATTGGGGGAGAATGCACACTTGAGATTTCTTAAAATATTATAATATTATAATTTCATTCTCAAGAAAAATGATTCCAAATGGATAGTGGTTTGAAGGTTGAATATAATGAGGTCTAAATATGGACATATAAAATTAATTATAATAACCATAATTGTATTATTAATAATATAAATGAACTAATTATACTTTTAAAACAATTTTATAAAAAAAATTAACCTTTAAAACTTTTTAAATGAAAATACAGTTTTCAATAAAAATCATCATTTTTTACTATTCATCAAAAAAAACCATTTTTTCATTAAATTACAAAAAAATCACTCTCAAATAATTTTGACATGATGATTTAAAAAAATGAAGTTATTTTTTTAAAATAAATTTTCTAAAAGTGTTATAATTTAATTATATTATTTACTCACAAAAAGTAATAAAAACCATTTTGAGGGAAATGTATTTTTAAAGCATATAATGACTCAAAAAATTACGTACTTATTTATTGGTATATTTTCATTGTATGAAAACTTTACAAATTTTTTAAATGTGTTTATTACTATTCATAACACCAATTTAATATCTAGGATATAATTTCATGTTATATTATGATTTATTTAGACTTACGGTTGCATGTATTGAAGCTATCGAAAAATTAAATCTATTTAAAGATAATTATATCATAAAATATTAGAGTGTTACACTTTTTGTGTCAATCAGACCTAATTTATGAGGGTGGAATTTTTTGAAACCATCTTATTTATCAAATATCTACAACAAACATGAAGTAAAAATAAAAACAGGTTAGAAATTATCCTTGCATCATTTGTGAAGTTATTAGAAAATAATGTTAAATACTCCCATGAGAAACACTCCTCTTTTGTGGATGGATCACATAGACTGTGAGAGAATGAAATTGTTTGTAGACCATATAACCATTACGCAACCACATGATACCCTTTTCATTTTTAGCTTGTAGGTGGAGATCTGATGTGACCACATAATTCAACCATCTTATTCATCTCATAGGTGAAGATAATTCATGGCCACATATTGCACCCATATTATGTGTAATTATCATGTGGGCCACATGGAACCCAATAGTTACTCATAAATTACTCATACCTATCACCTGTGTTTCCTATAAATACCCTATTTTCATTCCATTAGAAGGTGTAGAGACCGAGAAGATATATAAAGAAATGAATAATTATGGACAAAGAAAGTGAGCTTGAACAGATTCCATATTTGGAAACTCTAAAAAATTTCATCGGTAAATCCACAGTCAAAAATAAGTATGAAGAATAACATATACCATAAAATAAGGCCATGTGATCTCATCCATTTGATCTCATCCACGTGAGCTCATCTGTGTGATTATCACATGGTCATGCAATAACCCTGTCATTTTTTAACCAAAGGCGGATGCCTCACATGGTCGTGTGATGAAAACATCATGAAAACTTCCATCACATAGACCTATCATGCAAAGTTTGTCTGTAATATAATCATGTATTTTCCCCTCACTTAAACCTATCACAAGGACTTCCTTCTCTATCATGAAATCTTGTATCATGTGATTTCCTGTTACGGATTCCTTACGTGGACTCCTCTCAGTGTTAGAGTATTCTGCATGATATATCTTCCTCAAATCACTTTTACATGTATTATATATTCCCATATATATGATTTTGCACATTTTATTTGACCAATCTGTTGAAACCTAAGGAATTGGGAATCCTTGGTATCATACCTTCTCCAGGGTCACCTACTCAAGCCATTTCAATTCAACAGACCTCTACGAATTCCTTACACTGAGTTCAAAACCCCAAAAGAAAAAATCTATACTTCTTAAGCCTCTAAATGTACATGATAAGATTTTGGGCACATTATAGTGCCCTCCTTCGATCATGTATTTCCTTTATAAAATGCATCTCTAGTTTTTCCTCCCTAACTGATACAGCCCTTGAGGAATTTTCAATTGTACAATCCCTTGATAATAATGGTGCTTGTCATAGAGGCACATGTGAGACCATCCCCATGCCATGGAACCTAATCCAGAAAAATTCAGTCCAAATCTAATTGTCTTGGGCACTATGTGGATGCCTCAGTCCATTCAGAAAAAGATGATGAAAAAGTTGTTATAAGGCCCACATCTACCATTCCAATCCCCTTAATCAAAGCAAGTATCATTTATCTCTCCCTACTTACCAACAGGAATGAATATGGGAGAATGAGCCTCTTACTAGGTGAAAGACCCAATTCTCCATGAATTCACCTAAGATACTTATTGGGTCAGGAATTCTAGGGTAGCCCAATATGAATAAGCCTAATTAAATTCTCTATTTCTACATCTTTAATGACATATATTCCTTCTAATTATGGTGTTAAATTGTGTGGTTGGAATCCTAGTCGCATTATGTAAAATTACACGATAACATCCATACCATGTGACATTAAACCGCATGGTATGGTCCTACTAAAAGACCTTAAACTGTGCAACTCGAACTATGTGGGATTTTATTTCTGTCTATAATGATATGTAGGATGTCTCCTAGAGGTTTAAACCCAACATCATCAACCCTCCATTTCATCATCATGGGGTTATATTCCCCATGAATCCATTTACATCCTTACTAACCAGGTTATATTCCCTGTGATCCCATACATTATGTCCATCAGGGATATATTCCCTAAGAACGCTTCTCATTAGGCCATATTCCTGATAAAATTATTTCTCACCTTGAGAACAATATTCCTTCTGGGAATCACCATATTTCCTTTATTAGGCCATATTCTAAGAGAAATCATACACTTCTTAGTGGGTCATATTCCTACTAGTCAAACCAACCCTACACCTCGTAGGGTTATATTTATTATGAAAATAGCCTCACCTAATTGGGATATATTCCATTAAATATTAACCATAGAGGGTCGTTCATGTGTAAGTCCCGCACTAACCATCTCTAGGAATATTTTTTCTAATAATTAATTCTACATAACATTAAACTACTTATAAGTGATACATATTACACAAACTTAAAGGTATGATTTGTCATGTTAAGTGACACTGAACTACATGGGTTCTGATTCCTTTTTCAAGGATATGTAAGAAGCCCCTTTTGAGGACCCAATCCCGAGATCACTAATACTTAATGCCTCCCTAGATGGTGATAAGATCCATAGTGCCCAGTTGTGTGGATTTAAACCATAGTTTCTTGAAATTAAGTATCACTAATTAGTAAAGAACACATATAGAGAACCACTAATACATATGGATGTTTACATCGATACATGTAAATAGACAACTGTTGGAATAAGGGTAACCAGTCTCATGCTAGTACTTGGGAAGGATTGATGAATTTTAATTAAATTAATAATAGACTCTAAGAGTAAGAAAAAATACCCTAAAAAGTTGTGAAGATTTTTACCTTCCATAATCTCGACGACGTGCATTCTAAGGTGTTATTGGAAAATTCCTAATGACTACCTGCTTTTGGAAAGAAGGTCCACACTGACTCAAAATGAGTGTATTGTGATCATACATTGAATGTTTTCATCAAAAACACTTATCCAATATATTTATTATAGTAATCATAAGAATCTTGTCTCAAGGATTGCATTGAGATCGCACATCTTCTTTATAAAATCCATTTTCATCTCAATAATATCTTTAATATTTGATTCATCAAGAGATTTTTTTTATAGATCATTCTCATTATTCAAAGATTTATTTTATATTTCAAACTTTATATTTTATTTTAAACATACCAAGATATCCATCCTTAATTGAAACTAGTTCGGTGTCTTCTCATCACTTCTCTTATATTCACTATTACCTTCTTCTTCACTAGAGAGATCATCAAACTATTTTTATTTTTCCATAAAATATTGAGTACCTATCTTTTACTTTCTTCATCACAAATTTTCATGTCATTTTTTGAGGTAAAACTTATATTATTTTATGAATTTACCTTTCCTTTTCCTTTCTATAATTTTCCTCCAATAAAACCACTCGATAACTTGTGTCTTTACAGTTGTTATTGATGGTTTTAAAAATTAGATTTAAAATGACCTATGTACAGTAGAAGCTGACTATAATTTTGTCTCTCAAGGATATTGGCTTGGAGTACTCACTATTATTGCACTTATGTTTATTTTTATTTTTTTTATATGTTGAAAATAGAATTGAAATGGAATATTATTTAGATTTTTTATTTTATAAAATTGAAA
Source organism: Viscum album (assembly GCA_963277665.1). Lineage (NCBI taxonomy): Eukaryota > Viridiplantae > Streptophyta > Magnoliopsida > Santalales > Viscaceae > Viscum > Viscum album. The sequence continues at coordinate 1,066,409,231 of OY728162.1, forward strand.
AAAATGCAACAAAAGAACACATAGTTATCAAGAAATTTTGATGGTCCTAGGGTGAATTCTAATGTAATTTATCATAATTTACATATATTATAAATCACTTAACTCAATAAATAGACTCAATACCATTAATCTACTCATCCTATATTATTTTCTCATGTATTATAATAATAACCTGCTCAAGGACCCTTAAACACAGATCATCAACTCATTTTTCCTCATTGGTGAGTAAACAAGAACACTCCTCAATGAAGTGAATGATCCTACTCACACACCTAGTCGTGACCAAAAACTATTCATCCTCTAAAACCAAAAAAATCCAATTGTATGAAGTGTTATTTGAATGGATGGAGTATTTGAAGTTCAAAATGGAAGAATATAGTAGTGTTGATGGAAGATGGAGTAATAATCCTCTCCCCTGATTATAACCTTCACTACCACACTATAATAAATAAAATATATTTGGAGTTTTAAATAAATAAATTCAATAATTTCTGCTATGATTTCCCTCTAACCACCAAAAATGTGTTATCTCTTTATGATCATTAAGTAATATATCATAGTTACTTCATAGGAGTTGAAGAAATGAAAATAAAGGGGTAAAGAGAATAACACAGCACATATAAATCAATAGAAAACTAATTTAATCTTAATATATAGGAATTAAAAAAACTATCTAAATCAAGTTAATGCTGAAGTCCAAGTACTCAAATTCTTCACAAAATGGGTAGGGGAAATATTTTTAAGTATCATAAGGTTTTCTTCTCTTCCTCCTCATTTTTAGTGCAGTGATCAGTGGGATTATTTCTTCCTCTATTGATGTTGCATGTCTTGTACAAGGGTGAAAATTTCTTCATATGGGTATCTTGAATTTTCTCCTTGGCTCATAATTCTTTCTCATGATCATTGTTTACTTATTCAGTTGGATGAAGGTCATGTGGAATGGTTGAATGGGTTCTTCATAATTTGGTCAAACCAAAGACTGAGTTTTTAATTCAAGCTTATTATATTTCATGAAATTCATATTTTTAATTCCATGTTGCCTCTCTAAAATTTCACTAAGTCAAAATTGACATGTATGGGAAACATTGGAAAAAATGATCTTACGTATGAACTTCTCCTAGATTTAACTAATTCAAAATATTATATGTATCATTTTCCCTCTAAAAAATATATTACACATATCCTCCTCTTCTACCTAAAATATGTTGTGTATAAACATTTCCCTCTGAAATTTTATGTTATGTATCGCTTATATGGAGAAAAATATGTCACGCATCATTTTTCACATCATTAAATATCAAATATATTATTTTCTTATTTAAGATATATATTACATATTACTTACATATTAAGAAAAAAAATTCATATATCAAATCAACTTTGAATTTTGGAAAACTCCATGATGTTACATTTCAGCCGGTCTCTTCCAAAATATCATATACATCCCTCTGGATCCTCTTAAAATGTTATGTATCAATATTAATTTAAAAAATATGTTATGTATCAGTATTATATTTCATAAAAATCATATGTATCACCTTTTCAGCCTTCAAATATATTATGTTTCCTCTTATTCAGTAAAAAAACTTCATGTATCCTTTTCGTCCCTTAAAAAACCTCATGTATCAGCAATTCCTCAATCGAAAAAGGAAAAATATGCTATGAATTAATCATTGATCCTCAAAAATATCATATGTATCATCTTTTAGTGGAGAAAATGTTATATATTCCTTTTTTCCTCTAGAATATGTTACATATTCACAAATATAAACACTTCTTCATTTCTTCTCGGCCTGTATCACTCAGAAATCATAGAAAAACTATGGAAATCTCAAACTCGATGTGGGATTTTTCCAATTGATACTAAAATTTAATTAAATGATTAAAATAATAATTAAAATAATGTTACAAATTTAAAAATAAAATCAATGTATTTTTTGAGTGGCTCCTTAAACCACTTTATGTTTTGATAATTACAAATCTTTATTTGTTTTATTCTCTCTATGAACCACTTTTTGTTTTGATAATTACAACAATATATTTATTTTATTCCTTCAAACATAAGTGTTTAAAAGCCTTAATACATTGAATTATGTAAATATAATTTACATCATATGTATTTTTTAAATAATTCTTAACTTTGGTTATATATTTTTATTCTTTACCTAATTTTCCGTAAAATTTCATGTTTTGGTTTTTTATAACATGTTCTACAAGATTCAAGTAGATTTACTAGGATAAAATGTCATTTGAGACATTTAAATATCATATCTACATGATTTTTACTATTCCCACATAGAAAAAGTATTGTTCACATGTGTCCAAATTGAAAATCCAGGTAAAAAATTTGTGAACCATGTAGCCAAATTTTTAGATTCAGTTATATTCTGTGTTTTGGTCGTAACTTGGGGTAAAGAACTGTAACGACCCAAAGTTTTTCAATGTAAAATTCCCTTATTATATTTATGTCTAAAATAACATGAAAACACAAAATAATGAACTACTAAGTGATAAGTGACATTTAAACATAATTTTTTCACAATTATGTTTTGAATTTTGAAAATACGACATACATGATTGTGTTCAAGATGGTTTTTGGAGTCTAATGAAACAAAAATAATTTTTGGTGAATAGTAACTGTAACATCCCAAGGTTTTCTAAAAATAAATTTAAAAATGCTTGGAATTTTGTTTAAGGTATGTATTTATAAGTATCCTTTAAACATAATTTTATTTCTTTTATGATTTGAATTTCAAGAAACTGTCATCTACAATTGTGTTCAGTATGTTATTTAGAGTCTGATGAAACAAACTTGTTTTTTTGGTGAATAGTAACATGCCCTAATGAATAGTAATATGAATAGTAATATGAATAGTAATATGACCTCATGAATAGTAAATAATATTATTATTTTATTTTCCCATGGCAATAGGATAATGGGATCTTAATTAATTTTCCAATGTCACATAAAACTAATTGCACTTCAATTTTGTTATTTTTCGAATTAACTGTGACCTTATTTTAAAATTAAATTAATAATATTTAGAAAATTATTTTTGAAAAATGGAGTTCATTTTTGAATTCTACACGTCGAAAAATGGTTGGGGTAAATTTTTGGTATTTTTCTGAAACTCTTGAATTTTCGGTGAATAGTGAAATACGGTAAAATACCGTATAATCAATTTATCAGTAAAAAATGAACTATTTATGACCTCATAAGTGATGCAAGGCCACTTGCTTCGAAATCACATGATATTTTCACTAATTAAGGCCACTTGATTTGAGATTATTCATAGTCTTGATAAAAATATTATAATAATAATTAAAATAATCTAAAATACCTCCCCTCCTCCACTATAAATATCACCCTCACTCCCCTCTTCCTCTCACACCTCTCAAGCCTTGAGCATTGTCTAATTTCTGCCAAATTCCCTCCTAAATCTTCTTCCCCACGTCCTAGAGCTTCTGGTCTCACCAAAAGACCAAAATCAAAGCCCTTAAGAAGGATCTCAAGGAGAAGAGATCAAGAGGTAAACATCCTCTTTCATTTTCATTCTTTCCATCCATTTTATGTTATTCTCTTCATTTCCCTTTGTCTTTTGTTGGGATATTTCATTAAATATTTTCCCTTACTATCCAAATTTTGTATGATTGATGAGATATTCCATTCCTCTCATCAATCTTGTTTTTGTGAAATTTTTAGAGGCGCCGTTAGGCTGCCGAATTTTTTGTAAGAAATTTCTCATGTTTTCTTTATTTCATGATTCCTTCCACTTCTTTCTTCACCCCCTCTTATCCAAGAGGCATGAAATCTCCAGAATCATGTATATTCTGGATGTTTTCATGTTTATGGAAAATTACAAATCATTATTCCCCTCCTCTTTCACTTATTTAAAGAATCAAAAAACATTGTCCATTTGTGTCGAATTACCGATATCGTGGACGATGTATTATCAATTTCCATTAATTATTTCAAGTCTGGTCATGAAACCATTTATATGGTTGAACCAGGTTATAATATATGTTTTATGAATCATATAAGGTTCTGTAATTCTTTTGTACTCATGATTCAAACTTATAAGACTAAATGAAATTGTAATTATCAAAGAACCACTTAAATTATCTAAACGAACATAATTAATGTTTTAACTTATAAATCATCATCATATAAAGAACCAAAGTGATGAATGGTATAATTTATGGTACTGGAATTATGTAAATAATACTCCATTCCAATTCTGGAGTTTCACTTCCAATCAACAAGAACGATTCTTCATGAACCGATTGTGAAAATCACAAAAGAACTCACCCGAAATAATGCAAGGAACAAAATACTAACAAATAAGGGGTGAAATGAGGTTATTAAATGACCATATAAGATGTTATAAACATGAACACGTTTCTTTAAAATCCTATTAACACTCCTTTAACCATTATACAGGAGGTTCAAACAATTTTGAAGTAAGACAAGCCCAAGGTAAGGGAATTCTTAACCCGATTTCCATTCTTTGGGTTAACCTTCTACTTTATAATTTATGTGCTATTTAAATTGTTTGTGTGATGGGTTCTGTTTATATTATGTTTAATTATGTGTATTTACAGAGTATATACATATTCCATCCACTCAATTAAGTATCACTTCAAGTATATGATTTTTATAAGGGACTTTTCTTCTAAAATCCTCTTTTAAAATTCTGTTTTATAAGATTCAAAGGAAATGTTTTTATGCTATTATTTATGTTGTATGATTATGTTTTGGTTATTGGGCATTGTTTATGATGAAGGGTGGGACCTATATTTCCCTCCAATGCATTGGGTATGAGTAAGTTGGAGGTCGGCCGTATGGTTACTCCAAGTGTAACTGTGATGGTTACACAAAGTAAGGTAGCCGTGAGGGTTACAAATTTTAAGGTAGCCAAGATGGTTACAAGATTATGTAAGTAATGCCCCAATATACCTTTATGATTATAATTATGTTTGTATGGATCTTGTGTAAATCTCATGTTACGCTAAGTAAGATTTTATGGGTGTAAATCATGTATTTTGAAAATGTTTCCATATGTCTTGTGTATTCATGGACTAATGAGATTTTTTCCTTCTTTTTCATACCTTACTGAGCTTTTGTGCTCATCCCAAGTTTTTAAATGATTTTTCACAGGTTAATGGATGAATAATACAAGGAAGGAAGACATGTTAAATGTTGAAGAATTGTCAAGGAGTCTTGTTTTATGTTTTAATGTTTTATATTCTGAGGAAAATGGAAACTGATTTTATGGTATCCACTATGTAACAATGTGTAATGTTATGAATATTTTGTCTTAATTCTCTAAAGCTCTAAACTTGAAAAGATCCTCAATGTAAAATGAAGTGTTTTCTTGAATAGATTCAAGATTATGTATGAAATAAGTGCGGGTCCTTATAGTAACCTACACTTATGAATAGTAACCTACCCTTATGAATAGTAATATGACCCTTATGAATAGTAAATAAGATTAACATTACCTATGAATAATAAAATAAAATTTAGACATCTTATAAAGTGACAATTTGACCTTAGTAAACATTTTTTGTATTTTATAAGTCATAAATAATTAATTATAATTAATTAATTAATTTAAAAGAATATTTATTTCCCTGAAATGTATTCATAAATTATTGAGTCAAAGTATAATAGTTTTTAGATAATTTTATGAGACCCTATGTAATTTTTGAAAGAACTATAAAATCTGTTTTAATCTTAAAAACTGTTTTTTTAAGTAAATTATGATTTTAATTGAATATTAAATTAATGATATTTAGAAAATTATTTTTGAAAAATGGACTTCATTTTTGGATTCTAAACGTATAAAATTGGTTGGGGTAAATTTTTGGGATATTATATCACCCCACACCCTTTCCCTCTTCCTTTTATTTCATTAAAGAGAACGTTGTTCATGAGGTGTTAATTTATCACCTTCAAAAATGATATGCTCTCTTCTTCCATTTCTACCTTCAGATATGGTCATGAAACCATTTTTATGGTTGAACCAGAATATTTTATATGTATTATGTCCTATTTGAAGTTCTGGAACTGACTTATGAACATATTACTAAGGGATAAATTAAAACATGTTCTTTGTGATAGAAAAACCGCTCAAATTAACCCACACAATCTTCGTTTGATTATTATCTAATGATTCATCCACATGGATATAATGTGATTAATTATAAGATAATTCAATCTCCTGTAATATCATTAATGAAATGTGATATCATTTATGTATGTTTACTCATGTTCTACCCAAACCTCAATTTAAGAATACTAGTGAACCACCCAAGAAAAACCATAAAAACGAACATCCCTGAACAATGTTTTTAAACTATATAAGTCATCCAAAGGAACATAACATGACATAATGAAACCATAATTAACCCTATTAATGTAAACATGGTTATGTATTTCTAATTAATGAATATAATGTCATTATACAGGACATTAAATAGAAGGAAGCATTCGGGTATAAGGTAAGGGGAAATCTCGAACCCAATTTTCTTCCTTCAGGTTCTCAGTCTTTCACTCCATTTTTGATATGGTTACTCCTCAAATATCATTTTTTCATCATTGAATTTACTTTTCTGGGATATAAATTTTTTTCACTGGTTTTTATACCCACAAAAATGTTTTCCAAAAGAACTCTTCTTTCAAGATCTCACCTTTTACCTCTCATTCAAGGTTGATGGTTCTTGTATCAAGTATGTTGTTCCCTCTTTCTTTTAGGAACCCAAAGCTTATGAATGTGTTATTATGAGATGAAACCCATTCCTTTCCGTGGGTTATTTATGTACATGTTTGATATGTGTTCTTTGTGGAAATCATGATAATGATAATGTTATGGTGTGACGGGTGTGCCCGGAATTATATAGCGCAATATGAATGTTTAAATGTGACGGGTGCACCCGGAATTATATAGCGCTCCAATGCATTGGGTAAAGTGATTAATCTCATGAGTAAATGTGAAATGATGTGTGAACAAGATTCTATCTTGGTTCACAAGTATGTGTGGTAGTTAACCACTAAGACATGATGTTTCATTTTTATGCATTGCCACATTTCAAGTCTTTTATTTATGCTCCTCTCATGTTCATGATCTTTTGCCTATGTTATGATTATGATCACCCCATGCTATATTGTTCTTATCTATCCTATTACTGGGATTCTATCTCACCCCTTTTTGATGTATATCCTCAGGTGGCTACATGTACTAAGGAGAGGAAAAGTGCCACTAAGAAGCTAGTGAAGAAGAAATTAAATAAATGTTTATGGTTGATGTTGTATTTGTTATGTATGGTCCTAGTTTTCCCAAGAAACTAAACCTTTGGATCCTCTAAGTGTAATACTATTATGTTTTTTATCTTTTAAATGATGTAATAGTAATGTAAGAAAAGGCGGGGTCGCTATAGTTGGTATCAGAGGAAAGGTTTAGTTAATTTGGGGATTAGGATTAGTGAACCCTAGAGAAAACCTACAACATGAGACTAAGTACAAATATGCACACAAGGATATTTACCTAGGGATCCCATATGTTATGTTTTTGGTATAATTGTATAAATGAATAAGTTATTCATGACTTGTTTACTTATGTTTTGTTCTAACCTTTTCTATTTTAGAAAATGGTGGGAACCAGGAGAAATCAGGCCAACAACTCATGTGAGGGCCAATGCAATGATTGCTCGAACGACATCCCCAATGATTTGGGGGGTGGAGTTCAAAACTTCATGGATATTCTTACCCAATTATCTCAGGTTATGAACAATAACCATAATAATGGGGAACTTCCTCCTTCACCGAAGAGGGAGCAACTAGCTATTGAATGTTTTATGCGGCAACGACCACCGACGTTTTGTGGATCTTCCGATCCACTAGTTGCGGAACAGTGGGTCAACTCAATGGAGAAGATCTCTTTTGTACTTCACTGTTCTGAGATGGAGAAGGTGACTCTAGCTGTCTATCGTCTATATGGAGAAGCTGATCAATGGTGGGATTTGATTAAGAACACCAAGCCAAGGGAGGAAATTGAAGATATGGAATGGTAATACTTTAAGATAATGTTTCTTAATAAGTATTTCCCAAGAACTCTTTGCACAAAAATGGAGAGAGAATTCATAGAGTTCAATAAAAAATAAGGAGAATCTGTCACAACCTATGAAGCGAATTTCACAAGGCTTGCAAGGTACGCTTCGGGTTTTGTTATCAACAATGATAGCAAAATTGATAGATTCTTTAGTGGATTAAAACCAAACCTTCGAAAGGATCTTGCAATTCGAGACTTTGGGAGTTATGAAGAAGTTTTTCGGTGTGCTCTCAAAGTGGAGATAGAGTTTTTAGAATGGTCCCATGGCTATGGTGATAAGAAAAGAAAGATGCAGTTTCAAGCTGGTGGATCTAATGATAAAGGTGGGAAGAAAAATCAACGACCCACGTTCCAAAAATGTGGGAAGTTGCACAATGGGAACTGCCTCAAAGGGATGGGGAAATGCTTCAAGTATGGGAAAGAAGGAAACCATGCTCAAGAGTGTCGAAAAGACATAAAAAGGAAGGATAATATAGCTGATGAAAGGAGAGAACCACTTGTGGTTCAATGCTACAACTGTAGGGAGTTAGGTCACTATTCAAACTAGTGCCCTAAACCTCGAGCTCTCGAGGGTAATCAGCGCCAGCAACCACCAAAGCCAATGGAACAAGGGAAGGATTATGCCATCACTACTGCGGAGGTGGATCATGATAATGAAGTCGTACAAGGTACACTTCCTATTCACTCAAGAATGGAAAAAGTCTTATTTGATTCTGGTTCTATGCATTCCTTTATATCTAGCAAGTTTTCTAGAACTATAGAATCGAAGACCTGAAACCTTGAAGTATAGATATCTGTAAAAACACCAAGTGGTGCAATCATTTCAACCCATGTGTTTGACTCTTCTCCTGTTGACGTATGTGGGAAGATTCTTCCAGAAAATCTTGTAATACTTCCCTTGGTGGAATTCGACGCTATAATGGGAATGGATTGACTCTCGTTATATAGAGAACATATCAACTGTCGGGAAAATGAAATATATTTTCATATTCCGAACCGTCTCATGCTCCTCTACAAATGAAAGGAATATCATTAATCTCCTTTGAGAAATCCTTCAATGGTTTGGGTGTTGATTCCCTATGAAGAAGCATACCTCTCCCAAATGGTTGAGTCAAAGGAAAGTTCCAACCTTGATGAAATTCCCATCGTGAGGGAATATAGCGATGTATTTCCCGAAGAGTTACCCGGAATTCCCCCGGATCGTGAGGTAGAGTTCTGAATTGAACTCATACCCAGAGCTACTCCTATCTCAAAGTGTCCCTATAGGATGGCTCCTATCGAACTGGAGGAGTTAAAGAAGTAGTTGCAAGAGAATCTGGACAAAGGGTTCATACGCCCTAGTGCATCACCTTGGGGTGCGCCAGTGCTCTTTGTGAAGAAGAAGGATGGAACCATGCGGTTGTGTATCGATTATCGGGAACTCAACAAGATCACCATAAAGAACAAGTATCCTCTCCCAAGGATTGATGACTTGTTTGATCAGTTAAGAGGATCTCAATACTTCTCAAAGGTGGATCTTCGTTATGGATATCATCAAGTAAAGGTGAAGAAGGAAGATATTCAGAAGACTGCCTTCTGTACAAGGTATGGGCACTACGAGTTTTTGGTAATGCCCTTCGGACTTACTAATGCCCCAGAAATATTCATGGATGTGATGAATAGAGTATTTAGACATTACCTCGACAAATTTGTGGTAGTGTTTATTGATGATATTCTCATCTAATCCAAGAGCAAGGAGGAACATGAAGAACATCTAAGACTTGTGTTGGCGACATTGAGAAAGGAGAAGTTGTACGCCAAGTTCAGAAAGTGTGACTTTTGGATGAATCAAGTCACGTTCTTGGGACATGTGATCACAAGTGAGGGAATTTCTGTGGATCCTTCAAAAACAAAGGCGATTGAGGAATGGCCCAGGCCCTCTAGTGTCACAGAAATCCATAGTTTTATTGGATTATATGGGTACTACCGACGTTTTGTGAGAAACTTCTCATGATTGTCAAGCCCGCTAACTAAGTTAACAAGGAAAGGGGTAAAGTATGTCTGGACGGAAGAATGTGAGCGAAGCTTCAAGGAGCTAAAGAGAAGGCTGATCATTGCACTTGTACTCACACTACCAAAAAGTGGAGAAATTTTTGTGATATACAGTGATGCTTCAAAGAAAGGCTTGGGTTGTGTACTCATGCAAAATGATAATGTGATAGCCTATGCCTCACGACAGTTGAAGATCCATGAGCAGAACTACCTGACGCATGATCTAGAGCTGGCAGCCATGATTTTTTCCTTGAAAATATGGAGGCACTACCTTTATGGTGAGAAGTGTGACATATACACTGACCACAAGAGCCTGAAGTATATATTCACACAAAAGGAGCTCAACATGCGTCAAAGGAGATGGTTAGAGATAATCAAGGATTACAATTGCTCTATTAACTATCATCCTGGAAAGGCGAACAAGGTAGCTGATGCTTTAAGAAGAAAAGAACCTGCTACTCTATCCATGTTGCGGATTGAGAAAGACCATATCTTCTTGTATATGAAAAGAATGGATTTGGAAATCATAAGGGCAGGGGATACATCCTACCTTTCCCAAATGATTGAACAAACATCCATATAAGATAAGATTAAGGAAGCACAAAGGGATGATGTGGAGATACAAAAGAGGGTGAATGCAGTAAAGGAAGGGAAGTTGCAATAGTTCCATATCGACAATGATGGTGTGATTCGGTTTGGAACGCGGCTTTGTGTGCCTTCATCACCTGGGATAAAAAAGGATCTATTGGATAATGCACATAGCTCAACTTTCTCTATCCATCCTGGGAGTACCAAGATGTATCGTGATCTCCGAGAACACTTCTGGTGGGATAACATGAAGAAGGAGATTTCGGAATATATATCAAGGTGCTTGGTATGTCATCAAGTTAAAGCTGAGCGACAAAAGTCCAAAGGTATGATGCAGCCATTGCCTATACCCATGTGGAAATGGGAAAATGTTACTATGGACTTTGTCACTGGCCTCCCGAATACATCAAAGGGAAATAATGCGATATGGGTTGTGGTTGACCGACTCACCAAGACTGTCCATTTTATCACTATTCGGGAAGACCTCTCACTTGAACAGCTTGCAAGGATATATGTGAAGGAAGTGGTGAGACTACACGGTGTTCCACTCTCAAATTTCTCTGACCGTGATCCAAGGTTCACATCTAAGTTTTGGAGGATCCTTCAACATGCTTTGAGTACTGAATTAAATTTCCGCACGGCCTATCACCCCCAAACTGATGGATAGTCTAAAAGGACTATTCAGAAACTTGAAGATATGCTAAGAGCCTTCTCTCTTGAATTCAAAGGTGGTTGGGATCAGCATCTCCCATTGGTTGAGTTCTCATACAACAATAGCTTCCACTCGAGTATTCAGATGGCTCCGTATGAAGCTCTTTATGGGAAGTGATGTAGAACTCCAACCTGTTGGGATGAAGTTGGAGAAAGAAACCTACTTGGTCCCGATCTTATTCAATAGATGACAGAGAAGGTTTAAGTCATCCAGAAACACATCAAAGCTTCTCAAAGTCGGAAAAAGAGCTATGTTGACAACCATCGAAGGGACTTAGAGTTCGACGTTGGAGATAAAGTCTTCCTTCGAATATCTCCATGGAAGAGAGTCATGCGATTCTGGAAGAAAGGGAAGCTAAGCCCAAGGTACATTGGCCCCTTTGAGATCCTTAACCGTATAGGAGTCGTGGCCTGTCGTCTGGCACTTCCACCGAATATGGATCAAGTTCATGATTTGTTTCATGTATCACTACTGAGGAAGTACATACCAGACCCCTCACATGTACTAAACTCAAAGGTGGTGCAGCTGGAAGATGATCTCTCCTATGAGGAGCAGCCAGTAAAGATTCTGGATCGGAGAGATAAGGTTCTACGCAACAAGACAACCCATCTTGTCAAAGTGTTGTGGAGGAACCATAAGTTTGAGGAAGCAAATTGGGAACCAGAAGAGGCAATGAAGGAGAAGTACCCTCACCTTTTTGTGTAAAGTAAAATTTCGGGGGTGGAATTTCGTAAGGGGGGAAGAATGTAACGACCCAAAGTTTTTCAATGGAAAATTCCTTTCTTATATTTATGTATAAAATAACATGAAAACACAAAATAATGAACTACTAAGTGATAAGTGACATTTAAACATAAGTTTTTCACAATTATGTTTTGAATTTTGAAAATCTGACATACACGGTTGTGTTCAAGATGGTTTTTGGAGTCTAATGAAACAAAAATAATTTTTGGTGAATAGTAACCTACCCTTATGAATAGTAACCTACCCTTATGAATAGTAATATGACCCTTATGAATAGTAAATAAGAGTAACATTACCTATGAATAATAAAATAAAATTTAGACATCTTAGAAAGTGACAATTTGACCTTAGTAAACGTTTTTGGTATTTTATAAGTCATAAATAATTAATTATAATTAATTAATTAATTTAAAAGAATATTTATTTCCCTGAAATGTATTCATAAATTATTAAGTCAAAGTCTAATATTTTTTAGATAATGTTATGAGACCCTATGTAATTTTTGAAAGAACTATAAAATCAGTTTTAATCTTAAAAACTGTTTTTTTTTTAGTAAATTATGATTTTAATTGAATATTAAATTAATAATATTTAGAAAATTATTTTTGAAAAATAAACTTCATTTTTGGATTCTAAATGTCAAAAAATGGTTGGGGTAAATTTTTGGGATATTATATCACCCCACACCCTTTCCCTCTTCCTTTTATTTCATTAAAGAGAACGTTGTTCATGAGGTGTTAATTTATCACCTTCAAAAACGACATGCTCTCTTCTTCCATTTCTACCTTCAGATCTGGTCATGAAACCATTTTTATGGTTGAACCGGAATATGTTATATGTATTATTTCCTATTTAAAGTTCTGGAACTGACTTATGAACATATTACTAAGGGATAAATTAAAACAAGTTCTTTGTGATCGAAAAACCGCTCAAATTAACCCACACAATCTTCGTTTGATTATTATCTAATGATTCATACACATGGATATAATGTGATTCATTATAAGATCATTAAAGCTCTTTTAATATCATTAATGACATGTGATATCATTTTTGTATGCTTACTCATGTTCTACCCAAACCTCAATTTAAGAATACTAGTGAACCACCCAAGAAAAACCATAAAAACGAACATCCCCGAACAATGTTTTTAAACTCTATAAGTCATCCAAAGGAACATAACATGACATAATGAAACCAGAATGAACCCTATTAATGTACACATGGTTCTTGATTTCTAATTAATGAATATAATGTCATTATATAGGACATTAAAGAGAAGGAAGCATTCGGGTACAAGGTAAGGGGAAATCTCGAACCCAATTTTCTTCCTTCGGGTTCTCCCTCTTTCACTCCATTTTTGATATGGTTACTCCTCAAAGATCATTTGTTCATCATTGACTTTACTTTTATGGGATATAAATTTTTGTCACTGGTTTTTATTCCCATCAAAATTTTTTCCAAAATAACTCTTCTTTCAAGATCTCACCTTTTACCTCTCATTCAAGGTTGATGGTTCTTGTATCAAGAATGTTGTTCCCTCTTTATTTTGGGAACCCAAAGCTTATGAATGTGTTATTATGAGATGAAACCCATTCCTTTACATGGGTTATTTATGTACATTTTTTATATGTGTTTTTTGTGGCAAGCATGATAATGATAATGTTATGATGTGACGGGTGCGCCTGGAATTATATAGGGCAATATGAATGTTTAAATGTGACAGGTGCGCCCGGAATTATATAGCACTCCAATGCATTGGGTAAATTGATGAATCTCATGAGTAAATGTTAAATGATGTGTGAACAAGATTCTATCTTGGTTCACAAGTATTGGTGGTAGTTAACCACTAATACATGATGTTTCATTTTTATGCATTGCCACATTTCAAGTCTTTTATTTATGCTCCTCTCATGTTCATGATCTTTTGCCAATGTTATGATTATGCTCACCCCATGCTATATTGTTCTTATATATCCTCTTATTGGGATTATAGCTCACCCCTTTTGATGTATATCCTCAGGTGGATACATGTACTAAGGAGAGGAAAAGTTCCACTAAGAAGCTAGTGAAGAAGAAATTAAATAAATGTTTATGGTTGATGTTGTATTTGTTATGTATGGTCATAGTTTTCCCAAGACACTAAACCTTTGGATCCTCTAAGTGTAATACTATTATGTTGTTTATCTTTGAAATGATGTAATAGTAATGTAAGAAAAGGCGGGGTCACTATAAGAACTCCAAATTAAGTGATTCTTATTGATTGGGAAATATAAGAATATTATAAACATTTAATTATAATACATATAATTCTAAAACTATATTTATCATGTTTGAAATTAGTTTATAAGTAATTGTATGTTTTATTTCTGAATTATATAGTTTTATAGAACTATGTTGCTATTGTATTTTAATGACAACATGAGATATAGAAATACAATTAAGATTATTCTTGATTCTTTAGACAAATAATACAATTTTATAAATATAATTCAACTTGACTCAAAACTGATTCTACCTTTTAGTAGACCTGATTTAGGTCTGAAATTTGATAAGTTGGGCTATTGATAGATTTCATAATTTCACATACGTGAATTCTTCTATGTGATAAATTCACTTACGTGAATTTTTCTATGTGATCAATTCACTAATTTGAATTCAGATATGTGAATGGTTTTAATATGTGAATTCATCTACGTGAGAACTTTGGTTGTGTAGATTCAACTATGATGACAGATTCACTTACATGGTAAAATTCACTTATGTAACTAAGCTATGTAGGTTCTGTTACATGAACTAATTCAGATACATACAAAAATATCATACATAAATTTTCCTTCATGAGACTTTTTCATATGTGATATGTATTCTTACATGAATATTGAAAAATTGCTTACATGAATAACTATTATGTAGTTTTGTGAGTTTCTATAGGTTGTTCTTAAACCTAGAATTATGATGTATTTTTTATATTATGTCATATTTCTATTTTCTTCAAGTTTATTTTGAATGTTTTTAATGTTTTATTTGTTCAAAACTTAGTCATAAATTATTTAAAATCCATGCGAATAGGTTTTAGATTGTTTTATGAAGAATTAAATTAGATATATATGGGATTAAGCATGTATGGATATCCACATAGAAATTTTGGAACTCGAGATATTCATATTCAAACCGGTTGAAATGTGAAGAGCTATTGTCGTATATTTTTAAAAAGTTTTCAAAAAACATTAATGATCGTTATTATGAAAGTATTTAATATATTTTTAAATGTATAATAATTTCCACTTTACATATTGACTTACAAAATAACGGGATAGAGCGCACATGGATATTAATTGTCTCTCTTTTATGAAAAATACACTTGAATCATTTATTTAGAAAATAAACATGAGTTGTGGGAATGTATGGAAAAAGAGAAAACTTCAAATTATAATTTTTTTGAAATATTAAGAGTTAGTCTCGTATAAATTTAAGGAATGTTACAAGGAATTTATTAACTTTTATGCATGTATTTATCACTATATTAATTTTTTATTGATTATCCAAATGATATTATTTGTATATCATGGTTTTCATTTTTATAGTACATCGAAGTTGATTAAAGGATACAACCATGTGAATATTTTATTATTGTAATTTATGAAGCATAATTATGGATTTTAAAGTAAATAAAATGGTTGTTTCTATTTTTTATATGAATAGACAAAGCCATGCAGTGAAGGCATATAGAAATGACTCTACATTAACTCTTTCATGTTGCATAGTTCGCAACTAAGTCCTTGTGATTCATCATTCAACTGATTTTTAAAGTAAATTTTTGGTTTCACAAGCTTCATTGTTTTAACATATTGAAGGTCCCAAGCACTACCAAATGCCAATTCCACTACAAGAAAATCATATAATAGCAGCAGTTTAAACCACCGCTATATAGTTCTGTGATGATTTCATAAAATTGTCGCTAAAACTAGTGTAGGCATCCAATATGCTACAGTTTTTTACATTTAGTGGTGGTTTTTGGTAATTTTCAAAGATATAATATTTAGTGGTGGTTTTATTTGTTTTATTTTTTGTTTTCAGTGGGAAAATATGGTAAGGATTTAGCAGCGGTTTTAACCGCCGTTAAATATTTTCCTTTTTTCATGGAAACCACCGCTAAAACCAATAAAACCACTACTAAATAAACATGAATCATTTTTTAGTGGAGATTTTAACCACCACCAATGAAAAAATATCAACATATAGTGGTGGTTTAAAACACTTATAAAATGAACCATATTTAGTGGTTGTTTAAACCGGCGCTATATGTTGATTTACTAATAAAACCCAACTACAAAATCTACAGCCCCAATAACTTTGAAAAAACATATAAAGAGACCCAATACAAGGGATTGGAGTAATAATAATGAATTTAAATCCATTTAAAATTTTGAACATGTTCTATATCCCATGAATCCATATTCAATTAATGGAAGAAAACCCTAGAAATTGAACCCCCGAATAATACAAGTGGAAGAGACCTAATACCACTCCTTCCACATAAGTACCCAATTATCTAATGTGATGTATTTGTGAAATAATTTTAAAAGGCCTTATCAAATTTAAAAACACACCATTATTAATCAAAATACTAATTTTAAAACCCATTTAAAAATTATTTCAAAAATATATTTCTTTTATCAAAATAAGAGGATAACCATATTTTCTAAGAAACTCATTTACACAAAAAAACATGTCATAATGTCTCTTCCAAAACTAAGATAAATGTAGATAATTTGAAGTGAACAAAAGTTGAATGATCAAACTTATATAAAGTAAATAAACCAACCAACCTAATAATAAAAGCGCTAAAGGGAGAAGCCTATAAGGGAGGGAATCACCAAAAAAATTACTAGAGTATCCATCAAGTTTAAGGGAGAATAAACATGCCAAATGAGAGAGGATTCAATAATGAAATGAATAAAAATTTTCCATGTAGGAATAATTTACATCGATAATCATTTATTCATAACATGAACTCTCAATATTGTATCTACACTAAGAAATGCATCGGTGCAACTTAAATCCAAATCACTAATGGGAAATTCCAAAGGATGTAATTAAAGATCTTTATATTATTTCTACCACCACTAAATGATGACCAAGAGTTGAAATATATCTTTGATCCTTGCTATCATCTCCTAAAATGGACTTGGTCCCAAAAAAGTGGTCTCAACCACCTATTCACAACAAATAGGTGACATATATGGGAAATCACATAAATCCTTAAAGGGTGTTATTCTAATTATTTACTTGTAGCTATTATTATATGTGAACTGCACTAGTCCTAGATGGATGTTCCATGATCTAACGAAATCCTAAATGTAGGAACTAAGAATATACAACAGAATTTGAATAGTATTTATACATCTGGCTATCCTTCTGTACATGATAAGAATTACTCAATATAACTTGATTCACCATTGGCTCTTTGATACTCTTCTAGAATATGGAAGTCAGCCCCAGATCCCTCTCCAACAAAATAGTATATAAGAACCCATACAACCTCAAAATCACCTTCACTTATAGATTACCCAGATCATCAACTATCAAGGTGTCCTTGATGGGAATAAAATGATATTATTTCTTCAATCAATCCACCACTAACCTAAAATAATTAATTCCTTATGTTGTCATTGATAATAGAACAAGGAATTCCATAGACACATCATCCCATTTACAAACTAACACCAGATGTCGTTGAAGTAGACTAGAAGAATTAAAGTGATATTCTTTTATATTCTATCATGAGTAAATAAGATACACATACTCAACAATGTTGTGTTTCATACTCGAACACATTAAACACCATCTAATTTCATAATACATATTTATATAACTGGGGTTAACAACCCATGAAGAACTATGAAAATCATGAAACACTAAAATGATGAAAGGGGTTTGGGGATAGTGAATATGTAGTAGAAGATATAGGGATAAGGGAAACACAAATGCGATAATTCTAGGAAGATATGATAATATTTGGGTGAGGAATAGTGACAAGGATATACATGATGAATGATGATGTAAAGTGATTGATGTAAAATAGTGAGTTGATGCATCTTAATGAAATGATGGAACATAAATGATGAAAGGGGTTTGGGGCCTACAGACTATAAGGAATAACAACGTGAACGAGAAACATGCACATGTGTAGGCTTGAAGTAAAAAAACATGCATTAAAATTTAGAAATGGGGAGAAAATTTATAACCATAATGATTGAACTTTACCTTATGGGATTCTAATAAGAAATAAATTCCACTTAGGTATTACTATACTAGATTAGGGAAAGGATGTTTTTTGATGTTGAAATAAAAGATAAAATGTTTTTCACTAAATAGCATTAAGACCATTGCAAGAAAGTTATTTTAATCATATTCAATCCTATATTTATATGAATGGATGACTATTATTATATCCCTGAAAGGTTTTCAGCCTCTTTAAAATGAGAAATCATAAAAATGTTAGGTCATGAAAATGTTAGGTGAATACTTTGTGCCACACATGATACATAAACAAAGTCTCTCTTTCTATATTTTTTCAAAACATCAAAAGCACCACTAATCATTGTCTGGTGATGAACATTGCTCGTCACCCACTCCATCTCTATCTATACTTCCTGCTAATGGCACCTGTAATACAATTATATTAAAAATTAAATAATATTCTATATTTATATTTAAACTTAAATACAATAAATGTTTGTGAACTAAAAGATTTTGAAATTGTGTGATTTACCTGCTCACCACCATTCATCGATGCAATACCATCAGGGACAGATCTGGTTGTCTTTTGATATAAATCAATTAATGCTTTTTACAAAGAAGATATTCGAGTCCCATGTTCCTGAATTGTGTTTTTCAAAGAAACAATCTCTCTCTGAGCATCTCGAGGTATGGAGTGACTACAACTAGAAGTGGATACAGCTGAAATACATAGTGTCCTACCAAAGACCTCAGATGGTAATGGTCCCAAACCCATCCCGCACACTCGACTAGGATGCTCCTTCCCAACTACTTTACCAATTGGGTCATCCTGGGAGAATGAGTAGGACTGTATGGGATTTACATCACATTGTTATTTAATTTTTACTAACAAATCAAATATCAAACATATTAGAAGCAATATATATTAACATAGTGACAACTAATAATAAGTTATTATAATGAAAAATGAATTCATACCCCAACTTCTTGGACAGTCTCATTAACAAAACTCTCATCATATTTCTTATAAACATCCAACCACACTTCTATTTAGGATTCTTAGTGGCTTAAACTCTATGAATGCATTAAAAAAAGATAAATCAACAATTAAATATATTAAATAGATAATATTTTATTATAAATATTTAAACTAATGAAAATATTACCAGAGTCGATCGGCTTCTAGAAAAACTCTTGGACCCCGTAGTGTGAGGGATGATTTACTTAGCCAGACTCGATGCATTCTTCCTTGAAATATACTTAAATAAATAATATGTAATTTAATAGTAGTGTATGCAATGTCATCCTTTTTTCATATACATGTATAAATGTAAAATGAGATTAATATAATAATATATATTTAAATACCATGTGCTTCTCATCATAATTACTATTAATAAAAACTTTCCATTGCTCTTTCGGTACCCTATTGGGTACCTTATCATTGCATTTGTTGGGCGCTCAATGAAGTATTGTTGACTTTGTTCTATAATCTCTATTTAAAATATTTCCATTTATTGCCCAAATTTTTCAATGCCCGCTTTCGTGCTAGCATATCAGCAATGGTAAAGTGTAAAATCATCTATACACAGAGATTCATCTTAAAAATATTTTCATTTAATAACATAATGACATTAAATTACACTATAATGTATTAAAATTACCTTTATTTGTGAATCAAAAACTTCATTTTTCTAAGATGAAAGTATATGCCTCCAATCATCATACGTCATGGGAAGTTTCACCAGCTCTACTGCCAGTTGGCCTAGAATTTTTAAATAAATAATTAAACATATTTACATATAAAATATATTAGCTTTATCTAAATAATAACTAATATCCATTTTATTTAAAATACCAATATATAAATATTTATATACCTATATATTAATCTAACTATATATATATTAATCTAACTATATATATATATATATTAATCTAACTATATATATATATATATATTAATCTAATAACTATATATATATTAATATAACTACATATATATATATATTAGTACTACTATAAATATATATATTAATATCACCATAAATATATATATTAATATCATTATATATATATATTAATATAACTATATAACTATATAAATATATATTCATATAACTATATATATGTTAATATAACTATATATATGTTAATATAACTATATATATGTTAATATAACTATATATATGTTAATATAACTATATATATATTAATATAAATATATATTACTATACGAATAAATATAACTAAATATATATATATAGATATAGATATATATTAATACCACTATATATATATATATTAATATTACTATATATATTATAATATAACTATATATATATATTATAATATAACTATATATATATATATTATAATATAACTATATATATATATTAATATAAATATATATTACTATACGAATAAATATAACTAAATATATAAATATATATATATAAAGATATCATGAATTGGAAAGCAAATCAAAATAGAGTAGTGGTAAGGGCTTAGGCGCGCAGGGGGGAGGTCTCGAGTTCAAATCCTGGTGGAGGCAGGGGTGCGCGCGCATGGGGAATATTTGAGCAAGCGCTGTTAAAGGGTGGAGGGGGGTGCGTGGGGTGCTGTATAGGGGCCAAAAAGCATTGTAAAAGGGGGGGTTCAAGCGCTATAAAAGCCCCCCCGATTGGCAGTATTTTTTAATTTTTTTTAAATTTTTTTAATTTTTTTTAATTTTTTTTAACTTTTATCAGCACTTTTTTAAAAGCGCTGATAAAAGGGTCCTTTGTAAAGACCCGTAAAATTCAAGGGAAATTTTTTCTTAATTTTCTTTGGAATTTTAAAAGAGCGCAGTTTCTGACGGCACCTGATTCCGAGGCCCGGAGTGCCTGGAATCAATTTCCAAAGTTTGGCTCGGGTACGTTCAGTGAACGAACGAGCGGGAATTTCTAACTTTTGAACCGGTGCCCGGAATCGAATTCCGAGGGCACCGATGAACTCGCAGTGCCGATATTCGCTTAAGGAGACCTTTTCCGAGGTTGCGTTTATTGCGGGTTGAGAGTTAGTTTTTGGGAATTTAAAAAGAAGTTAAATAAAATGTGGAAACACATTTTATTTTTTATCTAAGTTGTTTATAACCTCCCAAAGGGAGTTAGGGGTGGGACCCACATCCACTTAACCTCCCTTGAGAGGATTAAGTGTGGTGGGGCCCACACGGACCCTAACACTTCATCTCCCCTTTTTGAACTCCCTATAACTCCTCTTTAATTAACTTGACAACTTGTGTTATTAATTGTGTTGAGTTGTTTGAATTTCAAACTTTTGAAATTCAAGTTGTTTAATTGTGTAAATAAAATAAGCTCTAAGCTTATTTTATTTTGGTTAGATTTCTCTTGCCACCTTGAGAGAATTTGGGAGCTTCTTCTTCTTCTTCACCACGACGAAGAACACTTAAGCTCTGACGAAGAACGCCGCTTCTCTTTTTCGTAGCCGGTGTGTTTCTGAAGATCGACGACGCCGCATCTTCGATCTTCTTCCCGTGTCAACGAAAGGAGACGCCGTTTCCTCCTCGGATTATCTCTGTCATCTTACGAAGCTTCTCCAACGACGTACCTCTTCGGACGCACCTCGACGTCAACGGAAACGACGTTCGGATTCCGCGACGCCCGACCTCCGCGACGCTTGTCTTCCGCGGTTTGTTGACATGCTCCGCACTTGAAACAGAGGTAGGGGTTTGTTGTTGTTTTATTTAATTATTCTCGTTCTTGGTTCTAGCATGACGAACTTTGAGGATAAACGATTAAGTGTTATCGTTTAAGGAGAGGGGGGTCGGACCGCACAAACACGGCCGAACCCCCTCCTTTGTTCTTGATTGTTTCTTGCGGATGGAACAAGATGGCGTGGTGTCGTCGCACCACACGGGAAACACACGGAAATTATTGTGCGGCGCCGTCGCGCCGCGCCGTGGGAAGAATTTCATGGACGCGACGCCGTCGCGCCGCGTCGAAGGAAACCGAAGGCACCGCGGCCGGAGCGGGGCCGCGGCAGAGGGGCGCGGTGCCGTCACACCGCGCCGGATGACGAAGGTCGCGGCCGGTTCTGGGCCGCGGCGGAACGTGATGACCAGCAGCCAGCCGGGTCGCCGGTGTCGGAAGCCGGAAGGGGGACCGGCCTTGCCGGTCCTGTTAAGGAAGAACCGGCCGGCCAGGTTGGGCCGGCCGGAAGGGAGGCAAACCGGGGGAAATTAATTCCCCCGGGCAGCAAGTGAAACGGCCCCCATAATGAGGGGGGCCGATTTCACAAAGGGGGGCAGGCGGCCCCCCGTTTTCCAGCAGCTCGGCCTTCGGCCGAGCTGACAGCGCGCTGCGCCGGACTGGCGCCTTGCCGGGCTGCGCCGCGCCGTGCCGGTCCGGGTCGACCCTGTCCAGGGCAGGTCGACCCGGTTCGAGCCGACCGGGGGTCTCGGGCCGGGACGGCCCGGGCCCGAAACCCCCGATACCGGACGGTTTGGGTTCAAATGCCCATAACTCGGGCTACGGACCTCCAAACGACGCGCCGTCAGTGGAGATGAGATCCTTGGATCGAGAAGGTCGTTTCGGTATATCGCACTCAAAGTTTCTGAATACTTTGAGTTCGGCCGGGTTGGTTCGTACACGAAACCAACCGGACCCTCGGAGCAGAAACACTCATATCTTGAGCTACGGACGTCCGATTGACGTGCCGTCAGCTTTGTTGAGTTCCTCTTAGTGAGACGAATCTTTTGGCATACTCCGCCCGAGGTTTGGATGCAGGTGGAGTACGGTCGGGTTGGTTTTGCCTTAAAAACCAACCGGGTCCCTGGGACGAAAACGCCAATAACTCTCAGACCGGGCATCCGATCGACGCCCTGTCTGTTGCATTGAGTTCCTGTTGACGATATGGAACTTTTGGATACATCAACTCTGGACTTTGTGACAGTTGATGTATCAGCCTCTCGGCTCGTGGAGCGGACCCTCCTGAACGAGCTTGCTGTGTGCGGGAACCCTAGAGCTGGCTGCGACTGCTACTGTGACTGCGACGACGACTGTGCAGAGATCCTTTGTGGATTCGACGACGACGACTACAGCACTCAGTGATCCTATGTGGATCAGTGCTACCGATCCTGTGTGGGTCCGATCCTGTGTGGGTCTGCGCTCAGCGGTCCTGTGTGAACCAGCGCCTACAGATCATGTGTGGGTCTGATCCTGTGTGGGTCTTTGCGGGGGTTAGTACCTATCGATCCTTTGTGGGTCCGATGACTTAGATCGATCAGTGATCATCTCTATCGTCTTTCGAAGAAGTATACCTATGTGAGCTGAATCCTGTTGCTTTCCTGTGTGGATTGTGTTGTTCTATCCTGTGTGGATTTCGTTTTGCTTTCCTGTGTGGAATACGTATACCTTCCTGTGTGAAATGAGTTGTACTTGGGCTCGGAGGTTGGAGCATATTATAATTTATGACTTAGGTATATGTATGGGAATATACCTAAGCAGTGTCGGTTGTTACTTCGTGATTGTATCTTTCCTTTGTGGTTTATCCTTTGTGGATTTTGGGAGACCTTCGGGGGTCTCGGGGTCCCTAATGAGTAGCTTATACTCACCCCTGCACGGGCTATGCCCGCACTACGTTGTGTTGGTTGCAAACGACAGACAGCGTTGATCGTGGTTGAGTCTTGCAGAGCAGAACGGTACCTGGAGGTGGACCACTGGGCGAGACGTACTCGGAGTGGACGGCGGGACCCGAGGAGCAGTGGAGCTATCTGTACCCACCCTTCAGGTGGGATTTCCAGTGGACAGCTCGGTGTAGCAGCTTTTACTTTACAGTTGTTGTTTTCCCTTTCGATTTGTACTTTACTTTCAGTTTGGGTTTGTATACTGGCCCATTTACTTTTCTGCACTTTCAGTTGTACTCTGTTTCACTTAGTGTTTACTTTTCCGCTTGCTTACTCTGTGGTGTTTGTTTACTTTACAAAGGAAATGCCTTCCCTTTTTACCGAGATTTACGCCTTGGTGCTAGTCGCCAGCCCCTGGCCTATGGAAGGCGGGCTTGGGGTAGTCACGGCACGGGCCCCGAGGACGCGTCGTGGCAAATTGGTATCAGAGGAGTTCAGTTCTACCGTGAACTCTAATCTTTCTATGTGAAGAAATAATGTTTAGCGTATTGAGTGTGGTTATCAGTCCAGGGAGTCCAGTGTTGGTGCGGCGGCCGACGTATCCGTACACCAAGACCCTGACTTCTGATTTCCAACTTAATGCACGAAAACATTAATTGCGTGTGTGTTTCAAGTTTTCTTTGTGATTACTTTATATCATCTCACCAGGTATACTGTTCTGACCATGGCGCACCTGTTTCCTTTTCAGGATGGCCCCACGATGGCAGCCAGCTAGGGTTCCGAGAGTCGAGCGTGACGATAGCCCACCGAGCGACGAGGCCTCGGTGCAGGGCCCTTTGTCAGCAGTGGCACCGGCGGTAGCACTACCCGCCGAGCCACCGATACTTCCAGCACCAGCCGCTGACGATGCACGTCGCCTCAGTGCACTGCATGAGTTTCAGCGCCAGCGACCTCCCAGGTTTCGTGGGGAGATGGACCCCCAGGCAGCCGAGGACTAGCTGGAGGCAGTCGTACGAGTTTTCAGACTAGTGAGGACACCAGCAGACCTCATGGTGATCCTCGCTGCGAGCCTACTGCACGCAGCAGCGGGCCGATGGTGGAGCTTGATGCTCCAGGTGCATGATGAGGAATCTCTACTTTGGACGGAATCTGAGAGCCTCTTCCGCTCAGAGTTCGTCCCAGCCACCCTCTGTGCGGTGCATATTCAGGAGCTTCTTCAGTTGCGGCAGGGCAGCATGACGGTCACTCAGTACTCAGCGATATTTACTGATCTCTCGCGCTACTCAACCGACATGGTACGGGACCCATTATTCCGGGCCCGGACCTTTGAGCAGGGTTTGAGACACGAGATCAGGGCATCGCTGATCTCCCTCAGCATTCCGACTCAGATGAGAGTACTGGAGTGGGCCCTTTTGATCGAGAGCTTTCTTGCTGAGTCTAAACCAGCGTCGTGACCCACCGTAGGGCGGCACATGGCAGAGTCTCCTGCAGCTGGCAGTCGACGGATGACTCAGGGGTCCAGGAAGACCAGACCTTCAGGCAGACGACCTCAGGACACTGGATCAGCAGTGTGGGGCACACAGCGCGGAGCCAGTCTTTCGAGAGGCAGACAGTGCTACTCGTGCGGCGGGCAGGGCCACATGGCTCGTGACTGCCCGACCCGTCATGCTGAGGAGTAGCAGACGGTTGAGGGACCACTGAGGCAGAGGCAGAGGGTCGACCGTGGCGGTCCGTAGGGAGGAGGCGGACGAGGCAGAGGAGCTGGCCGAGCATCAGGTGGTGGGCGACGCTTTGAGGCTCTACCACCACCACCACCAGGAGGTCCACCCCGACCACAGGGAGCTGGCGGGCAGAGACAGGCACAGCTCCAGGCAGCAGAGGCCTACGACCACGGTGCGCCCGAGATGATTCGAGGTACTATCTGTGTCTATTCCACCCTTGCTGCAGTACTTATAGACACAGGAGCGAGTCACTCTTTCATAGCCGCTGCCCTTGTTCGGAGCTCGGAGATTCCGACAGAGCCGTTGGCTCGATCCTTACGTGTAGAGACTCCTACGGGAGCAGACTCGACGATTACGCACTGGTGCCGGCAGTGTGAGCTTACTCTAGGAGGCGAGATCTTCGGCTGGGATCTTCTTGTAGCAGTGTTGAGGCCTTACGACGTCATCTTGGGCATGGATTGGTTATCTACGGTCCATGCACAGATTAACTGTTTTAGGCGCAAGATGCGATGCGTACGCACCGACGGGAGCAGGTTCACCTTCACTGGCAAGAAGGGAGCCTTTGCAACACAGGATGGACTTCCGCGGAGAGGAGGACAGCCCATCACTCATCAGTTGGCTAGACTCATCCTAGAAACAGTTGACGTGCGGAGTCCTGGTTTTCCTGCAGTGGTGGATCAGTTTGCGGACGTTTTTCCCAACGACGTTTGTAAAGACCCGTAAAATTCAAGGCAAATTTTTTCTTAATTTTCTTTGGTATTTTATAAGAATGCGGTTTCTGACGGCACCTGATTCCGAGGCCCGGTGGGCCCGGAATCAATTTCCGAAGTTTAGCTCGCGTACGTTCAGTGAACGAACGAGCGGGAATTTCTAACTTTTGAACTGGTGCCCGGAATCAAATTCTGAGGGAACCGATGAACTCGCCGCACCGATATTCGCTTAAGGAGACCTTTTCCGAGGTTGCGTTTTATGCGGGTTGGGAGTTAGTTTTTGGGATTTTAAAAGGAAATTAAATAAAATGTGGAAACACATTTTATTTTTAACCAAGTTGGTTATAACCTCCCAAAGGGAGTTAAAGGTAGGACCCACATCCACTTAACCTCCCTTGAGAGGATTAAGTGTGGTGGGGCCCACACGAACCCTAACACTTCACCTCCTCTTTTTAAACTCCCTATAACTCCTCTTTTATTAAATTTGACAACTTGGTTAATTAATTGAGTTGAGTTGTTTGAATTTAAAACTTTTGAAATTCAAGTTGTTTATTTGTGTAAATAAAATAAGCCTTAGCTTATTTTATTTTGGTTGGTCTCCTTAGCCATCTTGAGAGGTTTTGAGAAGCTCCCTCCACCTTCTTCAACTTTGACGAAGAACACTTAAGCTCCGACGAAGAACGCCGCTTCTCTCTTCTTCGTAGCCGGTGTGTTTCCGAAGATCGACGACGCCGTTTCTTCGATCTTCTTCCCGTGTCCACGAAAGGAGACGTCGTTTCCTCCTCGGATTATCTCCGTCAGCTTATGAAACTTCTCCAGTGACGTACCTCTTCGGACGCACCTCGACGTCAACGGAAACGACATTCGACTTCCGCGACGCCCGACCTCCGCGACGCTTGTCTTCCACGGCTTGTTGATGTGCTCCGCACTTGAATCTGAGGTAGGGGTTTATTTTTATTCTTTTGATCATGATTTATACCCGTGATTATTTCTTCGTGAAATTTGTCCAATTATTAGCAAATAAAGCGAGGGGGTCGGACCGCATGAACACGGCCGAACCTCCTCCTTTTCATATTGATTCTGTTGTGGATTGAAACGGGTGTGGCACGGTGCCATTGCACCGCGCAGGATCATGCGGCAAGAAACGCGCGGCACCGTCGCGCCGCGTCGTAAAATAATGCAAGGACGCGACGCCGTCGCGCCGCGTCGAAGAAAGTTGAAGGCGCCGCGGCCGGAGCGGGGCCGCGGCGGAGGGGCGCAGTGTCGTCGCATCGCGCTGGACAATGAAGGTCGCGGCCGGTTCCGGGCTACGGCGGAACGAGAAGACCGGCGACCAGCCGTGCCGCCGGTGTCGGAAGCCGGAAAGGGGACCGGCCTTGCCGGTCCCGTTGAGGAAGAACCAGCTGGCCAGGTCGGGCCGGCCAGAAGGGAGAAAACCGGGGGAAATAATTTCCCCCGGCCAGCCATAATGGCCCCCCATTATGAGGGGGGGCCGGTTTCACAAAGGGGGGCAGGCGGCCCCCCGTTTTCCAGTAGCTCGGCCTTCGGCCGAGCTGGCAGCGCGCCCAGCGCGCTGCTTTGCGCCGAACCAGCGCGCCTAGCCGGGCCGCGCCGGGACGCGCCGCGCCACTCCAGGGCGGGTCGACCCGGTTCGGGCCAACCGGGTGGTCTCGGGTCGGGACGGCCCGGGCCCGAAACCCCCGTTACCGAGCGGTTTGGATTCAAATGCCCATAACTCGGGCTACGAACTTCCAAACGACGCGTCGTCAGCGGCGATGCGATCCTTGGATCGAGAAGGTCGTTTTAGTATATCGCACTCAAAGTTTCGGAATACTTTGAGTTCGGACGGGTTGGTTCGTACACGAAACCAACCGGGCCCTCGGAGCGGAAACGCTCATATCTTGAGCTACGGACGTCCGATTGACGAGCCGTCAGCTTTGTTGAGTTCCTCTTAGTGAGACGGATCTTTTGGAACTCTCCGCTCGAGGTTTGGATGCAGGTGGAGTGCGGTCGGGTTGGTTTTGCCTTAAAAACCAACTGGGCCCCTGGGACGAAAAAGCCAATAACTCTCAGACCGGGCGTCCGATCGACGCGCCGTCTGTTGCGTTGAGTTCCTGTTGATGATATGGAACTTTTGGATACATCAACTCTGGACTTTGTGACAGTGGATGTATCGGCCTCTCGACTCGTGGAGCGGACCCTCCCGAACGAGCTTGTTGTGTGCGGGAACCCTAGAGCTGGCTGCGACTGCTACTGCTACTGCTACTGTGACTGCGACGACGACAGAGCAGAGATCCTCAGTGGATTCAACGACGACGACTACAGCACTCAGCGATCCTACATGGATCAGTGCTACATGTCCTGTGTGGGCCCGATCCTGTGTGGGTCTGCGCTCAGCGGTCCTGTGTGAACCAGTGCCTACAGATCCTGTGTGGGTCCGATCCTGTGTGGGTCTTTGCGGGGGTTAGTACCTATCGATCCTTTGTGGGTCCGACGACTTAGATGGATCAGTGATCATCTCTATCGTCTTTCGAAGATGTATACCTGTGTGAGCTGAATCCTGTTGCTTTCCTGTGTGGATTGTGCTGTGCTATCCTGTGTGGATTACGTTTGCTTTCCTGTGTGGAATACGTTTACTTTCCTGTGTGGACTGAGTTGTACTTGGGCTCGGAGGTTGGAGCGTATTGGAATTGATGACTTAGGTTTATGTATGGGCATATACCTAAGCAGTGTCGGTTATTACTTCATGTTTGTATCTATCCTTGTGGTTTATCCTTTGTGGATTTTGGGAGACCTTCGGGGGTCTCGGGGTCCCTATTGAGTAGCTTATACTCACCCCTGCACGGGCTATGCCCGCACTACGTTGTGTTGGTTGCAGATGACGGATAGCGTTGATCATGGTTGAGGCTTGCAAAGCAGGACGGTACCTGGAGGTAGACCACTAGGCGATACGTGCTCGGAGTGGACGGCGGGACCCGAGGAGCAGTGGAGTTATCTGTACCCACCTTCAGGTGGGATTTCCAGTGGACAGCTCGGTGTAGAGGCTTTTACTTTATAGTTGTTGTTTTCCCTTTCAAGTTGTACTTTACTTTCAGTTTGGGTTTGTATACTGGCCCATTTACTTTTTCACACTTTCAGTTGTACTCTGTTTCACTTATTGTTTACTTTTCCGCTTTCTTACTCTGTGGTGCTTGTTTACTTTACAAAGGCAATGCCTTCCCTTTTTACCGGGATTTACGCCTTGGTGCTAGTCGTCAGCCCCTGGCCTATGGAAGGCGGTCTTGGGGTAGTCACGGCACAGGCCCCGAGGACGGGTCGTGACAAATTGGTATCAGAGGAGTTCGGTTCTACCGCGAACTCTGATCTTTTCTATGTGAAGCAATAATGTTTAGCGTATTGAGTGTGGTTATCAGTCCAGGGAGTCCAGTGTTGGTGCGGCGGCCGACGTATCCGTACACCAAGACCCTGACTTCTGATTTCCGACTTAATGCATGAAAACATTGATTGCGTGTGTGTTTCAAGTTTTCTTTGTGATTACTTTGTATCAGCTCACCAGGTATACTGTTCTGACCGTGGCGCACCTATTTCCTTTTTATGATGGCCCCACGACGGCAGCCAGCTAGGGTTCCGAGAGTCGAGCGTGATGACAGCCCACCAAGTGATGAGGCCTCGGTGCAGGGCCCTTTGTCAGCAGTGGCACCGGCGGTAGCACTACCCGCCGAGCCACCGATGCTTCCAGCACCAGTCGCTGACGATGCATGTCTCCTTGGAGCTCTGCACGAGTTCCAGTGCCAGCGACCGCTTAGGTTCCGTGGGGAGACGGACCCCCAGGCAGCAGAGGACTGGCTGGAGGCAGTGGTACGAGTTTTTAGGCTAGTGAGGACACCTGCAGACCTCATGGTGATCCTCGCTGCGAGCCTACTACACGCAGCAGCAGGACGATGGTGGAGCTTGATGCTCCAGGTGCACGATGAGGCATCTCTACTTTGGACGGACTTTGAGAGCCTCTTCCGCTCGGATTTCGTCCCAGCCACACTTCGTGTAGTGCGTATCCAGGAGCTTCTTCAGCTGCGGCAGGGCAGCATGACGGTCGCTCAGTACTCGGCGAGATTTACTGATCTCTCGCGCTACTCGACCGACATGGTACGGGACCCATTCTTCCGGGCCCGGACCTTCGAGCAGGGATTGAGACACGAGATCAGGGCATCGCTGATCTCCCTCAGCATTCCGACTCAGACGGGAGTACTGGAGCGGGCCATTTTGATCGAGAGCTTCCTTGCTGAGTCTACACCAGCACCGAGACCCACCGCAGGCCAGCACGTGGCAGAGTCATCAGCAGCAGGCAGTCAACGGATGACTCAGGGGTTCAGGCAGACCAGACCTTCAGGCAGACGACCTCAGGACACTGGCTCAGCAGTGCGGGGCACACAGCGTGGAGCTAGTCTTTCGAGAGGCAGACAGTGCTACTCGTGCAGCTGGCAGGGCCACATCGCTCGTGATTGCCCGACCCGCCATGCCGAGGAGCAGCAGACGGTTGAGGGACCACCGAGGCAGAGGCAGAGGGTCGACTGTGGCAGTCCGTAGGGAGGAGGCAGACGAGGCAGAGGAGCTGGTCGAGCAGCAGGTGGTGGGCGACGCTTTGAGACTCTACCACCACCACCACCAGGAGGTCCACCCCGACCACAGGGAGCTGGCAGGCAGAGACAGGCACAGCTCCAGGCAGCAGAGGCCTACGACCACGGGGCACCCGAGATGATTCGAGGTACTATCTGTGTCTATTCCACCCTTGCTGCAGTACTTATAGACACAGGAGCGAGTCACTCTTTCATATCCGCTGCCCTTGTTCGGAGCTCGGAGATTCCGACAGAGCCGTTGGCTCAATCCTTACGGCTAGATACTCCTACGGGAGCAGACTCGACGATTACGCACTGGTGCCGGTAGTGTGAGCTTACTCTAGGAGGCGAGAGCTTCGGCTGGGATCTTCTTGTAGCAGCGTCGAGCCCTTACGACGTCATCTTGGGCATGGATTGGCTATCTACGGTCCATGCACATATTGACTGTTTTAGGCGCAAGATGCAATGTGTACGCACCGACGGGAGCAGGTTCACCTTCACCAGTGAGAAGGGAGCCTTTGCAGCACAGGATGGACTTCCACGGAGGAAAGTACAGCCCATCACTCATCAGTTGGCTAGCCTCATCCTTGGAGCAGTTGACGTGTGGAGTCCTGGTTTTCCTGCAGTGGTGGATCAGTTTGCGGACGTTTTTCCCGACGACGTTCCAGGGCTACCTCCTCGCAGAGAGGTAGACTTTTATATTGACCTGTACCCTGGGACAGCCCCAATATTGACTCCAGCATATCGGATGTCCCTTGCCGAGCTTCGAGAGCTACGGGTACAATTGGAGGACTTGCAGGGCAAGGGGTTTATCCGACCCAGTGTTTCACCCTGGGCTTCCCCGATATTGTTCGCCAAGAAGGCAGACGGGAGCTTGCGACTTTGTGTTGACTATCGTCGCATGAACCAGGTGACATTGAGGAACAAGTATCCGCTACCGAGGATTGATGACCTCTTTGATCAGCTCAAGGGAGCACGGTGGTTCTCGAAGATATACCTCAGGTCAGGCTATCATCAGCTCAGAGTTAGAGACGAGGACGTGCAGAAGACGGCCTTCAGATGTCGGTATGGCCACTACAAGTTCTTGGTTATGCCTTTCAGTGTAACCAATGCTCCAGCAGTGTTCATGGCCCTCATGAACATGATCTTTCAGGCATACCTTGATCGGTTTGTCGTGGTCTTCATCGACGACATACTGATTTACTCGACGACTGAGGAGGAGCACGCCTACCTCTTGCGGGTTGTACTAGACACACTCCAAGAGCACCAGCTTTATGGTAAACTCTCTAAGTTCTAGTTCTGGATACGTGAGGTCCACTTCTTGGGACACGTCATCTCGGAGGAAGGAGTTGCAGTGGATCCTGCGAAGATCGAGGCAGTGTTAGCTTGGGAGCCACCCAGGAGCGTGACGGAGGTGCGGATTTTCTTGGGATTATCTGGATACTACCGGAGATTCGTTCCAGACTTCTCCAGAGTTTCATCACCACTCTCAGCTGTGACGAAGAAGGGGAAACCCTTCGTGTGGGCAGACAGATGTCAGCAGAGCTTCCAGAAGCTGAGACAGAGATTGACCAGTGCACCTATCTTGAGGTTTCCTGAGGAAGGAGTAGGGTACGTAGTCTACTGCGATGCTTCAGGGACCGGACTCGGATGTGTTCTGATGCAGGAGCGGGCAGTGATCACCTATGGATCATGACAGTTGAGGCCGCATGAGCAGAACTACGCTACCCATGACCTGGAGTTAGCAGCAGTGGACTTCGCTCTGAAGACATGGCGACACTACCTGATGGGCGAGCGCTTTATAGTCTTTTCTGATCATCACAGTCTCAGGTACATCTTCTCGCAGAAGGACCTGAACCTGAGACAGTGGCGATGGCTCGAGTTCCTCCAGGACTATGACTTTGAGATAGTCTATACTCCTGGGAAGGGGAACGTGGTAGTCGATGCCCTCAACAGGAGGACGGGCATTCAGCTACTTGAGGAGGTGACGGAGCAGCTAGCCTCTTTGCATATATCCTTCGTGGATAGAGATGGAGCAGCCTTCCTTCATTCTCTCACAGTCACCCCTCCACTACTGCAGCGGGTCAGAGAGGCACAGCGTGAGGACGCTGACTGTGAGACACGACGTGCACATATATCCTCGGGACAGGCACCTGAGGGTTTCTCCCTTGGAGCAGATCACGACATCCTTTTCAGAGGACGTACCATGGTACCAGTCGCTTTGCGAGAAGAGGTGCTGAGAGAGTTTCACACTTCTCCTTTGGCAGTAAATCCTGGAGTGGCGAAGATGTACCAGGATCTCAGACGACAGCATTGGTGGCCGGGCATGAAGAAGGTTGTAGCAGAGTTCATTTCTCGATGCCTCACCTACCAACAGGTGAAGGCAGAGCATCAGGTACCAGCAGGCTTGGTACAACCCTTGGAGGTCCCAAAGTGGAAGTGGGACGGGATATCTATGGACTTCGTGACTGGACTTCTACTCACTTCCAGAGGTCACGACTCCATTTGGGTGATTGTAGACCGACTCACCAAGTCGGCACACTTCTTACCCGTCAGAGAGCAGGGCTCAGTGGAGAGCTTGGGACGTCTCTAAGTTCAGGAGATTGTGCGGCTCCACGGTGTGCCATCATCTATCGTCTCCGACCGAGATGCTCGCTTTACTTCCCGGCTTTGGAAGCGGTTACAGGAGGCATTCGGGACGCAGCTACGTCTGAGCACAGCCTTTCACCCTCAGAAGGATGGTCAGACGGAGAGGACCATTCAGACTCTCGAGGACATGCCCCGCGCATGTGTCCTCGACTTTGGTCGTAGCTGGGAGGACCACCTACCCTTGGTGGAGTTTGCGTACAGCAACAGCTACCACTCCACCATCGGGATGGCACCGTACGAGGCGTTGTACGGCCAACCTTGTAGATCTCCTTTGTGCTGGACAGACCCTAGGGAGTCAGCACTTGTGGGACCGGAGATGGTCCAGGCCACGACAGAGAAGGTCCAGGTCATCCAGGAGCAGATGAGGACAGCTCAGAGCCGGAAGAAGTCATACGCTGACAGGAGGCGGAGGCCACTAGAGTTCGAGGATGGCGACCACGTCTTCTTGCAGGTCTCACCTCGACGTGGTATACGGAGATTTGGCCGAGGCGGCAAGTTATCTCCGCGCTTCATTGGACCCTTCCAGGTCCTCGGCAGGATTGGCGAGGTGGCTTATCGCCTGGCTCTACCACCTCAATTGCACCGGGTGCACGACGTCTTCCACGTGTCTCAGCTGAGGAGATATGTGCACGACCCGACGCACATCATTGACCATAGAGAGCTTGACGTTAACGATGGGGCGACTTTTAGGGAGGTCCCGGTGGAGATTGAGGATCGAAAGGACCGGGTCCTACGTGGGTGATCGATTCCTCTTGTGCGCATCAGATGGCAGCACGGGAACCTCCAAAAGAGAACATGGGAGCGGGAGGCTCAGATGCGTGCTCAGTACCCTCATTTGTTTCCCTAGTTTTGATGTATCTTTACGGGGACGTAAAGCCCTGAGGTGGGAGTAATGTAAAGACCCGTAAAATTAAAGGGAAATTTTTTCTTAATTTTCTTTGGTATTTTACAAGAATGCGGTTTCTGACGGAACCTGATTCCGAGGCCCGGTGTGCCCGAAATCAATTTCCGAAGTTTGGCTCGGGTACGTTCAGTGAACGAACGAGCGGGAATTTCTAACTTTTGAACTGGTGCCCGGAATCGAATTCCGAGGGCACCGATGAACTCGCAGCGCCGATATTCACTTAAGGAGACCTTTTCCGAGGTTGCGTTTTATGCGGGTTGGGAGTTAGTTTTTGGGATTTTAAAAGGAAATTAAATAAAATGTGGAAACACATTTTATTTTTAACCAAGTTGGTTATAACCTCCCAAAGGGAGTTAGGGGTAGGACCCACATCCACTTAACCTCCCTTGGGAGGATTAAGTGTGGTGGGGCCCACACGAACCCTAACACTTCACCTCCTCTTTTTAAACTCCCTATAACTCCTATTTTATTTAACTTGACAACTTGGTTAATTAATTGAGTTGAGTTGTTTGAATTTCAAACTTTTGAAATTCAAGTTGTTTATTTGTGTAAATAAAATAAGCCTTAGCTTATTTTATTTTGGTCGGTCTCCTTAGCCATCTTGAGAGGTTTTGAGAAGCTCTCTCCACCTTCTTCAACTTTGACGAAGAACACTTAAGCTCCAACGAAGAACGCCGCTTCTCTCTTCTTCGTAGCCGGTGTGTTTCCGAAGATCGACGACGCCGTTTCTTCGATCTTCTTCCCGTTTCCATGAAAGGAGACGTTGTTTCCTCCTCGGATTATCTCCGTCAGCTTATGAAACTTCTCCAGCGACGTAACTCTTCGGACGCACCTCGACGTCAACGGAAACGACGTTCGACTTCCGCGACGCCCGACCTCCGCGACGCTTGTCTTCCGCGGCTTGTTGACGTGCTCCGCACTTGAATCCGAGGTAGGGGTTTATTTTTATTCTTTTGATCATGATTTATACCCGTGATTATTTCTTCGTGAAATTTGTCTAATTATTAGCAAATAACGCGAGCGGGTCGGACCGCACGAACACGGCCGACCCTCCTCCTTTTCATATTGATTCTGTTGTGGATTGAAATGGGTGTGGCGCGGTGTCATCGCACCACGCAGGATCATGCGGCAAGAAACACGCGGCACCGTCGCGCCGCGTCGTAAAATAATGCAAGGACGCGACGCCGTCGCACCGCGTCGAAGAAAGTTGAAGGCGTCGCGGCCGGAGCGGGGCCGCGGCGGAGGGGCGTAGTGTCGCCGCACCGCGCCGGACAACGAAGGCCGCGGGCGGTTCCGGGCTGCGGCGGAACGAGAAGACCGGCAACCAGCCGGGCCACCGGTGTCGGAAGCCGGAAAGGGGACCGGCCTTGCCGGTCCCGTTGAGGAAGAACCGGTCGGCCAGGTCGGGCCGGCCGGAAGGGAGAAAACCGGGGGAAATAATTTCCCCCGGCCAGCCATAATGGCCCCCCATTATGAGGGGGGGCCGGTTTCACAAAGGGGGGCAGGCGGCCCCACGTTTTCCAGCAGCTCGGCCTTCGGCCGAGCTGGCAGCGCGCCCAGCGCGCTGCTTTGCGCCGAACCGGCGCGCCTGGCCAGGCCGGGCCGAGGCGGGCCGGGCCGCGCCGGGCGGGGTCGCGCCGGGCCGTGCTGGGCCGGGTCGACCCTGTCCGGGGCGGGTCGACCCGGTTCGGGCTAACCGGGGGGTCTCGGGCCGGGACGGCCCGGGCCCGAAACCCCCGTTACTGAGGGGTTTGGATTCAAATGCCCATAACTCGGGCTACGGACTTCCAAACGACGCGCTGCCAGTGGCGATGTGATCCTTGGATCGAGACGGTCGTTTCGGTATATCGCACTCAAAGTTTCGGAATACTTTGAGTTCGGCCGGGTTGGTTCGTACACGAAACCAACCGGGCCCTCGGAGCGGAAACGCTCATATCTTGAGCTACGGACGTCCGATTGACGAGCCGTCAGCTTTGTTGAGTTCCTCTTAGTGAGACGGATCTTTTGGCACTCTCCAACCAAGGTTTGGACGCAGGTGGAGTATGGTCGGGTTGGTTTTTCCTTAAAAACCAATCGGGCCCCTGGGACGAAAAAGCCAATAACTCTCAGACCGGGCGTCCGATCGACGCGCCGTCTGTTGCGTTGAGTTCCTGTTGACGATATGGAACTTTTGGATACATCAAATCTGGACTTTGTGACAGTTGATGTATCAGCCTCTCGGCTCGTGGAGCGGACCCTCCCGAACGATCTTGCTGTGTGCGGGAACCCTAGAGCTGGCTGCGACTGCTACTGCTACTGCTACTGTGACTGCGACGACGACAGAGCAGAGATCCTCAGTGGATTCGACGACGATGACTACAGCACTCAGCGATCCTACATGGATCAATGCTACAGGTCCTGTGTGGGCCCGATCCTGTGTGGGTCCGATCCTGTGTGGGTCTGCGCTCAGCGGTCCTGTGTGAACCAGCGCCTACAGATCCTGTGTGGGTTCGATCCTGTGTGAGTCTTTGTGGGGGTTAGTACCTATCGATCCTTTGTGGGTCCGACGACTTAGATGGATTAGTGATCATCTCTATCGTCTTTCGAAGATGTATACCTATATGAGCTGAATCATGTTGCTTTCCTGTGTGGATTGTGTTGTGCTATCCTGTGTGGATTACGTTTTCTTTCCTGTGTGGAATACGTTTACTTTCCTGTGTGGACTGAGTTATACTTGGGCTCGGAGGTTGGAGCGTATTGGAATTGATGACTTAGGTTTATGTATGGGAATATACCTAAGCAGTGTCGGTTATTACTTAGTGTTTGTATCTATCCTTTTGGTTTATCCTTTGTGGATTTTGGGAGACCTTCGGGGGTCTCGGGGTCCCTACTGAGTAGCTTATACTCACCCCTGCACGGGCTATGCCCGCACTACGTTGTGTTGGTTGCAGACGACGGACAGCGTTGATCGTGGTTGAGGCTTGCAGAGCAGGACGATACCTGGAAGTAGACCACTAGGCGAGACGTGCTCGGAGCGGACGGCGGGACCCGAGGAGCAATGGAGTTATCTGTACCCACCTTCAGGTGAGATTTCCAGTGGACATCTCGGTGTAGCGGCTTTTACTTTACAGTTGTTGTTTTCTCTTTCGATTTGTACTTTACTTTCAGTTTGGGTTTTTATACTGGCCCATTTACTTTTCCGCACTTTCAGTTGTACTCTGTTTCACTTAGTGTTTACTTTTCCGCTTGCTTACTCTGTGGTGCTTGTTTACTTTACAAAGGCAATGCCTTCCCTTTTTACCGGGATTTACGCCTTGGTGATAGTCACCAGCCCCTGGCCTATGGAAGGCGGGCTTGGGGTAGTCACGGCACGGGCCCCAAGGATGGGTCGTGACAACGTTCCAGGGTTACCTCCTTGCAGAGTGGTAGACTTTTATATTGACCTGTACCCCAGGACAGCCCCAATATCGAGTCCAGCATATCGGATGGCCCCCTCCGAACTTCGAGAGCTACGGGTACAGTTGGAGGACTTGCAGGGCAAGGGGTTCATCCGACCCAGTGTTTCACCCTGGGCTTCCCCGATATTGTTCGCCAAGAAGGCGGACGGGAGCTTGCGACTTTGTGTTGACTATCGTCGCCTGAACCAGGTGACAGTGAGGAACAAGTATCTGCTACCAAGGATTGATGACCTCTTTGATCAGCTCAAGGGAGCACGGTGGTTCTCAAAGATAGACCTCAGGTCAGGCTATCATCAGCTCAGAGTTAGAGACGAGGACGTGCAGAAGACGGCCTTCAGATGTCGGTATGGCCACTATGAGTTCTTGGTTATGCCTTTCGGCGTAACCAATTCTCCAGCAGTGTTCATGGACCTCATGAACAGGATCTTTTATCCATACCTCGATCGATTTGTCGTGGTCTTCATCGACGACATTTTGATCTACTCGACGACTGAGGAGGAGCACGCCTACCACTTACGGGTTGTACTAGACACACTCCGAGAGCACCAGCTTTATGGTAAGCTCTCGAAGTGCCAGTTATGGATACGTGAGGTCCACTTCTTGGGACACGTCATCTCTGAGGCGGGAGTTGCAGTGGATCCTGCGAAGATCGAGGCAGTGTTAGCTTGGGAGCCACCCAGGAGCGTGACGAAGGTGCGGAGTTTCTTGGGACTAGCTGGATACTACCGGAGATTCGTGTTAGACTTCTCTAGAGTTGCGGCACCACTCTCAGCTTTGACGAAGAAGGGGAAACCCTTCATGTGGTCAGACAGATGTCAGCAGAGCTTCCAGGAGCTGAGACAGAGATTGACCAGCGCACCTATCTTGAGGTTTCCTGAGGAGGGAGTTGGATACGTAGTTTACTGCGATGCATCAGGGACCGGACTCGGTTGTGTCCTGATGTAGGAGCGGACAGTGATCGCCTATGGATCCCGTCAGTTGAGTCCGCATGAGCAAAACTACGCTACCCATGACCTGGAGTTAGCAGCAGTGGTCTTCGCTCTGAAGACACGGCGACACTACCTGATGGGCGAGCGCTTTATAGTCTTTTCTGATCATCAGAGTCTCAGGTACATCTTCTCACAGAAGGACCTGAACCTGAGACAGCGGCGATGGCTCGAGTTCCTCTAGAACTATGACTTTGAGATAGTCTATACTCCTGGGAAGGGGAACGTGGTAGCTGATGCCCTCAGCAGGAGGACGGGCATTCAGCTACTTGAGGAGGCGACAGAGCAGCTAGCCTCTTTGCAGATATCCTTCGTGGATAGAGATGGATCAGCCTTCCTTCAGTCTCTCACAGTCACCCCTCCACTACTGCAGCGGGTCAGAGAGGCACAGCGTGAGGATGCTGACTGTGAGACACAGTGTGCACAGATATCCTCAGGACAGGCACCTGATGGTTTCTCCTTTGGAGCAGAGCAAGACATCATTTTCAGAGGACGTACCATGGTACCAGTCGCTTTACGGGAGGAGGTGCTGAGAGAGTTTCACACTTCTCCTTTGGCGGTACATTCTGGAGTGGCGAAGATGTACCAGGATCTCAGACGACAGCACTGGTGGCTGGGCATGAAGAAGGTTGTGGCAGAGTTCGTTTCTCGATGCCTCACCTGCCAGCAGATGAAGGCAGAGCATCAGGTACCAGCAGGCTTGGTACAGCCCTTGGAGGTCCCAGAGTGGAAGTGGGACGGGATATCTATGGACTTCGTGACAGGACTTCCACGCACTTCCAGGGTTCACGACTCCATCTGGGTGATTGTCGACTGACTCACCAAGTCGGCTCACTTCTTACCCATCCGAGAGTAGGGCTCAGTGGAGAGCTTGGGACGTCTTTACGTTCAGGAGATTGTACGGCTTCACGGTGTACCATCATCTATCGTCTCCGATCGAGATGCTCGCTTTACTTCCCGGCTTTGGAAGGGATTACAGGAGGCGTTCGGGACGCAGCTACGTCTGAGCACAGCCTTTCACCCTCAGACGGATGGTCAGACGGAGAGGACCATTCAGACTCTCGAGGACATGCTCCGCGCATGTGTCCTCGACTTTGGTAGTAGCTGGGAGGACCACCTACCCTTGGTGGAGTTTGCATACAACAACAGCTACCACTCCACCATCGGGATGGCACCATACGAGGCGTTGTACGGCCGACCTTGTAGATCTCCTTTGTGCTGGACAGACCCTGGGGAGTCAGCACTTGTGGGACCGGAGATGGTCCAGGCCACGACAGAGAAGGTCCAGGTCATCCAGGAGCGGATGAGGACAGCTCAGAGCCGGCAGAAGTCATACGCTGACAGGAGGTGGAGGCTACTAGAGTTCGAGGATGGCGACCACGTCTTCTTGCGGGTCTCACCTCGACGTGGTATACAGATATTTGGCCGAGACGGCAAGTTATCTCCGAGCTTCATCGGACCCTTCCAGGTCCTCAGCAGGATTGGCGAGGTGGCTTATCGCCTGGCTCTACCACCTCAGTTGCACCGGGTGCACGACGTCTTCCACGTATCTCAGCTGAGGAGATACGTGTACGACCCGACGCACATCATTGACCACGGGGAGCTTGACGTTGACGATGGGGCGACTTTTACGGAGGTTCCAGTGGAGATTGAGGATCGACAGAAGCGGGTTCTATGTGGGCGATCAATTCCTCTTGTGCGCATCAGATGGAAGCACGGGAATCTCCAGGAGAGCACTTGGGAGCGGGAGGCTCAGATGCGTGCTCAGTACCCTCATTTGTTTCCCTAGTTTTGATGTATCTTTATGGGGACGTAAATCCCTGAGGTGGGAGTAATGTAAAGACCCGTAAAATTCAAGGGAAATTTTTTCTTAATTTTCTTTGGAATTTTACAAGAGCGCGGTTTCTGACGGCACCTGATTCCGAGGCCCGGAGTGCCCGGAATCAATTTCCGAAGTTTGGCTTGGGTACGTTCAGTGAACGAACGAGCGGGAATTTCTGACTTTTGAACCGGTGCCTGGAATCGAATTACGAGGGCACCGATGAACTCGCAGCGCCGATATTCGCTTAAGGAGACCTTTTTCGAGGTTGCTTTTATTGCGGGTTGAGAGTTAGTTTTTGGGAATTTAAAAAGAAGTTAAATAAAATGTGGAAACACATTTTATTTTTTATCTAAGTTGGTTATAACCTCCCAAAGGGAGTTAGGGGTGGGACCCACATCCACTTAACCTCCCTTGAGAGGATTAAGTGTGGTGGGGCCCACACGAACCCTAACACTTCATCTCCCCTTTTTGAACTCCCTATAACTCCTCTTTAATTAACTTGACAACTTGAGTTATTAATTGTGTTGAGTTGTTTGAATTTCAAACTTTTGAAATTCAAGTTGTTTAATTGTGTAAATAAAATAAGATCTAAGCTTATTTTATTTTGGTTAGATTTCTCTTGCCACCTTGAGAGAATTTGGGAGCTTCTTCTTCTTCTTCACCACGACGAAGAACACTTAAGCTCCGACGAAGAACGCCGCTTCTCTTTTTCGTAGCCGGTGTGTTTCCAAAGATCGACAACGCCACATCTTCGATCTTCTTCTCGTGTCAACGAAAGGAGACGTCGTTTCCTCCTCGGATTATCTCCGTCAGCTTACGAAGCTTCTCCAACGTCGTACCTCTTTGGACGCACCTCGACGTCAACGGAAACAACGTTCGGATTCCGCGACGCCCGACCTCCGTGATGCTTGTCTTCCGCGGTTTGTTGACGTGCTCCGCACTTGAAACCGAGGTAGGGGTTTGTTGTTGTTTTATTTAATTATTCCCATTCTTGGTTCTAGCATGACGAACTTTGAGGATAAACGATTAAGTGTTATCGTTTAACGAGAGGGGGGTCGGACCGCACAAACACGGCCGAACCCCCTCCTTTGTTCTTGATTGTTTCTTGCGGATGGAACGAGATGGTGTGGTGCTGTCGCACCACGCGGGAATCACACGGCAATTATTGCGCGGCGCCGTCGCGCCGCGCCGTGGGAATAATTTCATGGATGCGACGTCGTCGCGCCGCATCGAAGGAAACCGAAGGCGCCACGGCCGGAGCGGGGCCGCGGAAGAGGGGTGCGGTGTCGTCGCACCGCGCCGGACGACGAAGGCCGCGGCCGGTTCCGGGCCGTGGCGGAACGTGATGACCGGCGGCCAGCCGGGCCGCCGGTGTCGGAAGCCAGAAGGGGGACCGGCCTTGCCGGTCCCGTTAAGGAAGAACCGGCCGGCCAGGTCGGGCCGGCCGGAAGGGAGGAAAACCGGGGGAAATTAATTCCCCCGGGCAGCAAGTGAAACGACCCCCATAATGAGGGGGGTCGGTTTCATAAAGGGGGGCAGGCGGCCCCCCGTTTTCCAGCAGCTCGGCCTTCGGCCGAGCTGGCAGCGCGCTGCGCCGGACCGGCGCCTGGCCGGTCCGCCAGGCCGGGCCGGGTCGACCCTGTCTGGGGTGGGTCGACCCGGTTCGGGCCGACCGGGGGTCTCGGGCCGGGACGGCCCGGGCCCGAAACCCCCGATACCGGACGATTTGGGTTCAAATTCCCATAACTCGGGCTACGGACCTCCAAACGACGCGCCGTCAGCGGCGATGCGATCCTTGGATCGAGACGGCCATTTCGGTATATCGCACTCAAAGTTTTGGAATACTTTGAGTTCGGCTGGGTTGGTTCGTACACGAAACCAACCGGGCCCTCGGAGCGGAAACGCTCATATCTTGAGCTACGGACGTCCGATTGTCATGCCGTCAGCTTTGTTGAGTTCCTCTTAGTGAGAAGAATCTTTTGGCATACTCCGCCTGAGGTTTGGACGCAGGTGGAGTATGGTCAGGTTGGTTTTTCCTTAAAAACCAACCGGGCCCCTAGGACAAAAAAGCCAATAACTCTCAGACCGGGCGTCCGATCGACGCGCCGTCTGTTGCGTTGAGTTCCTGTTGACGATACGGAACTTTTGGATACATCAACTCTGGACTTTGTGACAGTTGATGTATCAGCCTCTTGGCTCGTGGAGCAGACCCTCCTGAACGAGCTTGCTGTGTGCGGGAACCCTAGAGCTGGCTGCGACTACTACTGTGACTGCGACGATGACTGTGCAGAGATCCTTTGTGGATTCGACGACGACGACTACAGCACTCAGCGATCCTATGTGGATCAGTGCTACCGATCCTGTGTGGGTCCGATCCTGTGTGGGTCTGTGCTCAGCAGTCCTGTGTGAACCAGCGCCTACAGATCTTGTGTGGGTCTGATCCTGTGTGGGTCTTTGTGGGGGTTAGTACCTATCGATCCTTTGTGGGTCCGACGACTTAGATGGATCAGTGATCATCTCTATCGTCTTTCGAAGAAGTATACCTGTGTGAGATTAATCCTGTTGCTTTCCTGTGTGGATTGTGTTGTGCTATCCTGTGTGGATTTCGTTTTGCTTTCCTGTGTGGAATACGTATACCTTCCTGTGTGGAATGAGTTGTAATTGGGCTCGGAGGTTGGAGCGTATTGGAATTTATGACTTAGGTATATGTATGGGCATATACCTAAGCAGTGTCAGTTGTTACTTCGTGATTGTATCTTTCCTTTGTGGTTTATCTTTTGTGGATTTTGGGAGACCTTCGGGGGTCTCGGGGTCCCTACTGAGTAGCTTATACTCACCCCTGCATGGGCTATGCCCGCACTACATTGTGTTGGTTGCAAATGACGGACAGCGTTGATCGTGGTTGAGGCTTGCAGAGCAGAACGGTACCCGGAGGTGGACCACTGGGCGAGACGTACTCGGAGCGGACGGCGGGACCCGAGGAGCAGTGGAGCTATCTGTACCCACCCTTCAGGTGGGATTTCCAGTGGACAGCTCGGTGTAGCGGCTTTTACTTTACAGTTGATGTTTTCCCTTTCGAGTTGTACTTTACATTCAGTTTGGGTTTGTATACTGGCCCATTTACTTTTCTGCACTTTCAGTTGTACTCTGTTTCACTTAGTGTTTACTTTTTTGCTTGCTTACTCTATGGTGTTTGTTTACTTTACAAAGGCAACGCCTTCCCTTTTTACCGGGATTTACGCCTTGGTGCTAGTCGCCAGCCCCTGCCCTATGGAAGGCGGGCTTGGGGTAGTCACAGCACGGGCCCCGAGGACGGGTCGTGACATCCTTTATCAACACTAAAACGAAAGCGCTGATAAAGGAAGCGCTGATATAGGACCCCTTTATCGGCGCTAAAAAAAGTGCTGATAAAGGGGTACTTTTATCAGCGCTTTTTTCAGTGCTGATAAAGGGGTCCTATATCAGCGCTTTTCGGACCACTGATAAAGGGGACCCCCCCCCCCCCCCCCCCGTTATCTACTCTAGCTTTATCAGCGCTTTTCTAGCACTGATAAAGGCCATTTTTAGCGCTGATAAAGGCCGTGTTTGTAGTAGTGATATACACTTCCTATTATATAGGGTTTCATAAGGAGTCATCTGAATGTTTGAGTGAAAGCTATTATTGTAAAAAAAATCCAACAAAGGAATGTGTTGATCCCAAACACCTTTTAAATCCATAGAGAAAGCTCTCAACATGTCTTACTTAATGTATAATTGAGTAAGTTGATTGAGAGGGAAATATTCTCTAATGGTAATAAAATGTTCTAATTTCATAAGGAAATCGACTACACCCCATATTGAATTACTCCCTTTAGATATTTTGGGAAGTTTGATGATGAAATCCATGGTAATGTTTTTCCATTTCCATTCTGATATGGGTAATAGTTGTAATATCCCCTTATACTTCTATCTCTTAGACCTAAATTATTGAAAAACTAGGCATCTAGATACATATTATGAAATATCCATTTTCATGTTATCCCACCATAAATACTATTTTATATATCTATAAATATTTTTACTTTTAGAATGGATAAAGA
The DNA here is from genome assembly GCA_963277665.1 of Viscum album. Taxonomy (NCBI): domain Eukaryota; kingdom Viridiplantae; phylum Streptophyta; class Magnoliopsida; order Santalales; family Viscaceae; genus Viscum; species Viscum album. The sequence continues at coordinate 1,066,454,210 of OY728162.1, forward strand.
ATGATGAATTATGAGCTCCATCCAACAGCTACTTCTTCAATTATGGTATTGATGGGACACATAAGCAATTCCTAAACCTTATCATTCCAGTATGATCATGGTTTAATTCAGGAGCATTCCTCACCTTATTCTATAATTTCACATCTTCCTTCTATGCCTTCTTAATCCTCTCACAGATGGATAGTTGAACATTCATCTGAGAAAGATATGATCCATCCTCATTCCTTATGATTTCAGGATCCATCTTATGCAAATCCATAAATATTGGATCTCTTTAAATCCTTATTTATAGTGTCCCTGACCTGATTAGCCACACAAACAGTGCTATCAGGCCTGGTACCACTACCTTAGGCACACCTCCCCAAACTCCAAAGTATTCCAACTAGAAGTGAGGGTATAAATAGGTATAGTGGGGAGGATATACCCTCTAGGTAAAGATAGTTTATTGGTCCAAGTGATGAATATATAACATGAAGTGGAAACTAAATGACTCAGAAGACTCAAAAAAGACCTACCAAAGTCAGAATCATAATAAAGATACGATATCATAATTAATATTAAAAAGAAATAGTGAAAAGATAAATAAACATGCCAGTGTTCCAAACACACCACTTGTAGCAACTAAAACAGAAAAATCATGCATCCATAATAGGTCATACATGTCAATATAAAAAATGGGCACCCATGTATGACCTCAATAATATATACATATACAATTCATGCTGATACAGAAAGTAAACAAAAGGAAAAGTCCAAATATGCACAACCTTGAGGTCTTTCTGACATCCCATGAAAAGAAGCTACAAAAACTCATCTCTTGAATTCAATCCCTTACCTGAATGTAAATACATAAATTCTACATGCATCCTAAAGGGCCTATGTGAGGTGTGAGAATGAGTCTCAATACAATACCACCCAAGTTTGAATACCCAACATGAGTTTTTAAGTTGATGTGAATAATAAATAAATAAATTATGACAATGTATATAATAAACAAGGCTTCATAAGTGCTCAAAAGATACAAGGAAACTATCACTAGCCTCGATCAATGTTTAAATCCAAAAAGAGATTCTTTGGCCCATTCACTCCTGATGTCACATAGCCCAGGTGAACCCTTAGGTTCCACCTAAAAAATAATATCTCGACACCCCATGCCTCTTGACACCTCATGTCTCAACAAGTACTAGCATCCTGAAGGAATGACCAAGAAATTTGTAACTGGTCCCTAGAACCCCTGCTCAGTAGCACCCATCAATCCAAAGCTCGATGTCTGGAGGCACAGTGATATTTGTCCTCAAATAAAATTCACTATCAGATCACAGCATAACATCCTGAGAAATGGATATATATGTTCTCCCAAAAGTAATCCAGGCCCACAGCCTCAATATAGTGAGCCTCATCCCTTAACTGATAGCATCATATCTATCAATTTAAGGCTCCTTGTATTCTGGATTCCTATGGAAATCACCCCCAAACCATTTTCTATTTCGCCCTATTGGGGGATCTACCCACACGAGTGGTTAAAACTACCTCATCACAGAGTCAACTTGTGTTCACAAAACTCAATTCGGAAATTTTTCCATCACAGGTGAGAAGAAATCACAAAAATAGTTCCTAAGACACATTAACTATGGAACCTCATTCCCCTATGACCATGTCACTCAAAACTGATGGACATGTTATCCAATTTTCATGGTCCATGCCAAAAATGACGGCCTCACCACCTCCACTGAATTCCGTGATGCCCAATCCTGTGATCAAATCACTCAAACAATATGATCTAATCCCAATTAGATGATAAACATCACCTCAATCCAGATGGCCTAGCCACCTCAACCTCGGGCTAAGCTCATCTAGTCCCCATGTGCCTCAAAATTATATCACAAACATCATATATAAATGATTCAATTAATAAAAAAATCAATTTAAAATGATTTAATTGTGAAATTCACCTTAAATAACCAATTCAATTTAGATGATTGAATCGTGCAATCTAAAAAACCATGATAATTTAGTATAAAGGTCTTGAAATCATCAGAATTGAAAAACTAAACCAATTAAATTTAAATATGATAATTTAAAGGGATTTGGCACCCCCGTACGAACCACCTAGAGGTGAGATGGTCTCTAACTGAGCCTCGCTCAAGAAGAAAAGGGTTAGGCATGCCCATAGTCATCCCTTAGAGTCACATGGTCATTTTGATATTAAGAAACAAGAATAAATGGGTCTCGCTCAAAATACCCTAATGCATACTAAAAGATGTACCCCCAAAATGGCCTTGAAAACACAAATTGAGATATGCACCACCTACCTTGGAATTATAGATGTAGGTACGTATGATATCGAGCTCTAACTCACATTCAATTAGAGTAGATCTGAGTTTCTGTTGAGCACCCTAAAAATAGGGAGAAATGGATCAAACGTATTTAGCACTATGAAAGGTAAAAAAAATAAAGAAGAGGCTAGGGTGTGGTAAGACTTACTTTTATGGCTCCATATCCTCGGACAGATCGAATAACGGATCAAATATAGAGGAAATAGCTCAAATAGAGAGGAGGAAGGGAATGGTGGGGCTCTCATCCTGTTGTGCATGCGATAAGGGAGAAGAAATGGGAGGAAAGGAAAAAAATTAAGGAAAAAAAATTAATTTCCTAACCTTAATAGGCCACATGGTTTACCCGCATGGTTTTCCAAACCATTCTGAAATCATGCGAGCTATAGTGTTGAGCTACTACCCAAAAGGGCTCCCACGCGCGGCTTGTGCACGGTTTTCTCTAACCATGCTCAAATTATGCTGAATCCTTCTAAAATTAATATATATAAACTTGCATGGTTGTGATCCTCCTAATAATGGTTTACCCAAACCATGTGGTAGTTCAAAAATGATCTACACAGTTACCTGGAATGGGACGCATTGTTTACCCTAAACCATGCACCCTGGCCTGCAAATCAAAAACATATCATTCGGCCTCTGATGCTCCTGAAACCCAACCAAAAAACCCTAGTCACTCTCCAGGCCTCTATATCAACCCAAATACATTATATATAGATGATGGAACTCATATAATTGAGTTCTGATTAATGATATAGAAAGGGGCATAGCCACTATTTGAAAAATTGAAAACAGGAGAAGATTCCGACTCGATTCAAAAACCCAGGACATTATAATCTCCCCACCTAAACATATCTCATCCTAGAGCTATAAAAAGAAACTCAGATATGGTATTAAACATACTCATACCAATTAAAAACAATCCATACTACCCCGATCTCAAGGGTACAAGTCACCTGCCTCAAGGGGGGCTCCCCACCTTAGGAGTGACCTACCTCGGTCCATCCGGACTAAAACTCAAAGAAATAAATGATCTAAAAATAATTATCAAACTCAAAAGTCCTACCATGATGCATCATCACTCTCATACCTCATCAGGTGCCCCCGTGTCATTTCTGACACCCATTCTCATCCCACACCTCATCAGTGTCCGCCTCGAGCCCATGTCAAATATGGAACTATGAGGTCGCGTGTCACCTCAAATGCTCAATTAATTCTTGGTACCTCACACCTCAATCATGTATCACGCCTAAATGGTGCCTAGATGCCTCTCACCTCAAGTAAATTACATCCATCGATGCCCTGATGCCTCGCATCTCAATCATAGAACCTGGTGTCACAAACCTCAGAATCATGCATCCATAGAAACCTAGTTCCTCATACATCATATATATATATATAACACATCTGATATGATTCCAACCTACTGACCATCATCTTATCAATACATTTACATAGCCCATGCACCTTGTAAATCAAAATATACATGCCTCAATAGGCCATTCCAAAATAAAACACAGCCACACCTACAGTGTACCTCTTACCGTTATCAGCACACTAGCCTACTCAATCCTTAGTAGCTCTATGGTGTGAACCTATCCTAAAACACGACTAACTAGATCCTAGTATCCCTATGGTGTTGCTCCATCCACCTGCCACTAAACCCACTACTGTGTCCTATTGTCTCTTCCACGACCTCTGCATGTAGCTGAACCTCGACTACCCTCACCTGGTACTAATCCTGATCTGATCTTAGACGCATGAGTATACCCCTAAACTTGAATTCGTGTTGAATGAGAAGGACTCCTTCAAAACCTATCGAGGTACTTGACCTTCCCATATAACTGGGACTCCTTTGGAGTGTGCTCACACTAAGTCCAAACATGTCCTGGTTTCCCATACTGAAATAAAGCCATAGAAGACTCACTCTAAGGTGGTATAGCTGATTCCTTGGCCTGACTACCCTACTGGAACTCATCCCAACCTCACTTATGACCATATAAAGCGTCACCACTGAAATCACCTGAATTTGCTGATCAGATCAAGTATGACATTTCTATCATGTTTCCCTTGGCTATGAGTGCATGTTTCACCACCTTAGAGAATGAGGCCAATATAAAGATGTTTACCTACACCTGAATGGCGTTCCATAAACCATCCTTGAAGCACCTCACCCTCGAGATGTCATCACTCATCATGTTGGGTGAAAAGAGAGATAGCTCAGTGAACATTGTTTCATAGTCCATGATGGACATGTCGCCCTACTGAAGGTTCAAGAACTCTCAAGCCCTTTCTTCCCTCAGCGTCTCCAAGAAAAAATGCTCGAAGAATCTGGCCTCAAAATTCTTCCAGCCTAATCCCTCGTGTCTACCAGCCTAAACCTGTAGGTCCCACCAATGCTTTGTCGGCCCTATAAGAATATATGTAGACAACTTGACCCTCTTCCATGGATCCATCTTGAGCAGCTCAAAGATCATTTTCATTCTCTCGATCCAATTATCGGTCGCCTACATACCACCCTCACCCTAAAAAAGTGGTGGGTGCTACAACTGGAACTCCTGATTCATATATTCCATTTATGGCTTCGGTCCCTGAGTACCCATCTCGATACCCTGGATCACCCAAACAAGGATCGCATGGAGCTTCTCATCAAGCCACAACCCAAACACTATGAAATATGGTGGTTGACCCTCCTTCACCTGAACCTAAGCCTAATCCTTCCCATAATCATATACCTAATCTACTTGAACCTTAGGGGTATAAACCTGATCGTACTCTTGTGGCACTGAATCATCACCCACATGACGATACATCGATCTATCTAGGAGGAACCTTTTGAATACCATCAAATGGTCAGACATCCCATATATATATTCAGATAGGTAAAGCAATAAAAAGCATCATTAACTCACTACCCTTACTCTCCCCTACTATAACCATGCCACATGACATCCCAACCTCATGGCCTCCTTACCCTCCCACAACATATCCAAGTATCAATTGTACCATGGGCCACACCTATCCTCACAATCATCATTTCCTCAAACCAATGACCGAGTCATCTAACCTGGTAATAAAAATCACCCCAATCCATGTTACTTACCTGATAATATAAGAGCCAGGACCATTTCACATCTCATATGCAATTTCATATATATATATGTGTGTGTGTGTGTGTGTATTAAATGGCATAAACAATTTGACAAGGCACTTCACATTTTCACATGGCATAATCAATTTCATGCCACGACATATCACATTTGTCAAGGCCTTTTATATTTATCACATGGTGTAAAAAATTTACAATGAATACATGAATTTATAAAATTGAAACACCCTAGAATGTTCCTATCAAAATCCAATAATAGCATTATGCCTTACTGGGCCAAGGTACATATCTCATATCATAAAAATTCAAAATCATGATCCAAGTGTGCCACTGAAGTGGAAATCATTCAACTATAAAATGATCAAAATAAAATATCAGATTCCACCCAAGGAAACTTGGTCCATCCCTCAAACCTCGGGCTGTAGGCACCCAAGAATGATTTATAAACCTAGTTCCAAATACATCCTAATATCCAGTATACCATAACCCAAATAGTAAGACCATAATAAATAAAAAATCATCCTTGATCTCATTAGTAGCTAGCTAAACATTGCTACTAAATTCCAATCAATAACTTCTTTGAAACCACTTGTAGAATCACCAACCCAATTAGCCACGTGAATAGTTCTATTAGGTCCTTTTCCACTTAACTTAGGTACACCTCCTTGAACACCAAAGGCTACTAACTATCATTGAGGGTGTAAATAGGTATGGTGGGGAGGTTATACCCTCTGGGGAAAGATATTTTACATATATAACAAGCGTAGGAAACTAAGTGAATCAGTAGACTCAAACCAGACCCACCAAATTCAGAATCATAATCAAGATACAATAGAAGAAGCAATAATAAATGGAAGCAGTATAAAGATAAATAAACATGCCAATGTTCCAAACACACCACTTGTAGTAACTAAAACAGAACAAGCATGTATCCATAACAGGTCATACATGTCAATATGCAAAAATTTTCATCTATGGGTAACCTTTATAATATATACATATACATGGAATCCTATTATAGAAAGGAAAAAAAGGTAAAAGTCCAACTAAGAATGACCTCAAGGTCCTGTCGATATCACATTAAAAGCAGCTACTAAGACCCAGCTCTTGAAGTTGATCCCTTACCTGGACATAAAGACATAAAGTCTATATGCATACTGAAGGGCCTTTGTAGTTTGTGAGAATGGGTCTCAATAGGATACCACCTAAGTGTGCATACCCAACATGAGTGTCTAAGATGGTGTGAATAATAAATAAATAAAGCATAAAAATTCATATAATAAACAAGGCTTCCTTGGTTCTCAATAGCCATAAAGAAACCATCACCTACCTTGACCAATGTTGAAATCCCAGAAGTAGAGAGAGACTTTGGCCCATGGCCCAAGGTACCCCTGATGTTACATATTCAAGATGAACCCTCATGTTCAACCTCAAAAAGAATATCCTGAAACCTCGTGACTCTTAACACCTTGTGTCTCAAAAAGTATTGGCATCTTGAAGGCATACCCAAGAAAGTAGCAATCGGCCCCTCAGACCTCTACTCAGTAGCACCCATCAACCCAAGGCCCAATTTCTAGAGGCACGTTGATACTTATCCTCAAATAAAATTCACCGCTAGATCATATCACGATGTCCCAAGAAATGGAGATATCCATTCTCCCAAGAGTAATTCAGTCCCAAAACTTCAATACAGTGAGCCTTATCCCCAAAATGATATCCTCGTTGCAATAAACCAAAGTATCCTCACCTTCCACATGGATTTATACAGAAAGCACCCCCAAACCATTTCCTAAGTTGAACTACCAAGGGCCTCTACCCACATGAGTGGTCAAAATCACCTCATCACGGAATCAACCTCTATACACATGACTCAATTCGGTGCTTCGGTCATCATAGGTGAGAGGAAATCACCAAAATAGTTCCTAAACCACATCAACTCTAGAATCTCATACCCATGTGACCATGTCACTCAAAACCGATGGCCATTTCATCCAATTATCATGGTTCAATACTAACCTTATGGACTCGCCACCTCAATCGACATCTACGGCACCCAATCATGTGATCAATATCAGTCAAACTATTCAGGACAAGCCCAAATAGATGATTAACCTCACCTCAATCATGATGGCCTAGCCACCTCAACCTTGGGCTAAGCCCATCTCAACTCCATGGGCTTCAGCAATATATCACAAGCATCATATATAAATGATTCACTTAATAAAAAATTAAATTTTAAATGATTGAATTTTAAAATTCACCTTAAATAAGAAATTCAATTTAGACTATTGAATTACACAATCTAAAAAACCATGAAAATTCAGTATAGAGGTCATGAATGCATCATAATCGAATAACTAGACCAAATCAAATTAAACAGAACAATTTAAAAGGATTTGGCACCCCTGTTCAAATCACCCTAAGAAGATATGGCCTATAACCCAACCTCACATCAGAGGAAAAGGGTTGCACATGCCCATAGAGATCCCTTAGGGTCATATGGTCATTTTGATATAAAGCAGTAGGTATAAATGGGTCTTGCTCAAAATACCCAAATGTGCGCTAAAAGTCACACCTCCAAAATGACTATGAAAACAAAAATTAAGATATGAACCACCTAACTTGGATTTGTAGACATAGGAACGTCTAATATAGAGCTCTAACTCATATCTAATTGGAGTATATCTGAGTTTCTATCGAGTTCCCTGAAAATAGGGTGAAAAAGATCAACATATTTAGCGCTTCATAAGGAAATAATAAAACAAAGAAGAGGTTAGGGTGTGTTAAGACTTACTGATATAGTTCCATAGCCTCTCACAAATTGAATAATGGATCAAATATGGAGTAGATAGCTCAAATGGAGAGAATGAAGGAAATGGTGGGGTTCTCCAGTTGTTGTGTGCACGACAAGGGAGAAGAAAGGGTAGGGAAGAAAAAGAAAAAATAAAAATAAGGTAAGGGAAAAAAGGTAATTTCCTATACTTAGTAGGCTTCATGGTTTATCCACATGGTTTTCAAAACTGTGTGGCAACCTTGTGAGATACAGTGTTGAGATACTCCCCAAAAGTACTCTCTCGTATGAATTGCACTTGGTTTGCCCTAAAAGTGATCAAACCATGTTGAATCCCTCTACAATTACTGTAGATAACCACACATGAATATTCCCCTCCCAAGAATGGTTTACTATAACCATGTGTTAGTTTAAAAATGAGTCACACGGTTACCTAGAAGGGGTCGTACAGTTTACCCTAAACTGTGTGCCCTGACCTGCAAATCTAAAGCATGCCATTTGGCCTCCGATGCTCTTGAAACCCAACCGAAAAACTTGAGGCCCTCTCCAGGCCTTTATACCAACCCAAAAACACGATATGGAGCTGATGGAACTCTCATAATTTAGTTCTGGTCAATGATATAGAAAAGGACATAGTCACTATTTGAAAAATTGAAAGTGGGAGAGGTTTTCGACCAGATTAAAAAACCCATGACATTACATCATCATTGAAAAACTAGCATGGTATTTTCGAATCCGATCATTATTCACCTTTTTCTCCTATCCTAGGTGGTAATGTATTGAGAAATTATAATATTTTATTAACTCCAACCATCTTCTATAGTGAATATTCAACTCTTTTTGTTTAAATATATACTTTAATCTTTTATGATCAGTATATATATCACACCTTTCACTATATATATAATTCCTACATATCTTCAATGAAAAAATTATAGTTTCCAACTCTAAATCATGATTTGGGTAATTTTTCTTATGAATTTTTAATTATAAATAGGCATATGTTATCACCTTGTCATTATACATGAATATTAATCCTAGTCCCTTCCTTGATGTGTCACTATAGATAACAAACTCTTCTCTACTATAGAGTGCTGTAATAACAGGCACAATAACTAACCTTCTCTTCAGTTCTTTGAAATTCTATTCATATTCATCTATCTATAAGAACTTAACTCCATTTAGAGTCAACCTAGTGAGTAGATTATATAGTTGTGATAAATATCACAAAAAGCATTGGTAGTATCCATCAAACCCAAGAAAACTATGGTTTTCGGTTACCGTGATTGTTCTAAGCTATTGCTCAATAACTTCCATATTTTAAGGATCCACTAATATACCCTCAATTGAGATTATATGACCCAATAATGAAACAATATGAAGTAAAAATTCACACTTGGTAAATTTCTCATACAACCTATCCTTCCTTAGGATATTTAGCACAATTCTCAAATGTTATTCATGCTCTTCCTTTCTCTTTGAATATATAAGAATATCTTCTATAATTTATTACATAAACTTATCGTTGGAACTATTCACCTTGGGCCACCGGTTTGGGCATGGAGTCCTTAAGGCTTTCGGGCCACCCAGGCCTTCAGGTCAGTAGGGATTTTGGGCCACCTTTAAGGCCTTCAGGCCACCTCAAGGCCTTCAGGCCACAATCAATTTCTCCAGACACACTACAAAAAAAGGAGCAGCCCCAGAAGAGGATTCAGAGCAGGTGAACTCACCAGAGCAGAGCCAAATGGATTTGTCAGAATGAGAGGGTATGGCTATTCCATCAAGACCAGCATGTGCTTGCACGGGAAGCCTAGCCAGACGGCCATGCAAAGTTGGAGAGCTACTTTCATGATGCAGATGCTGGGGAGGGGCAGTTCCTTGTAGATAGTCTGGTTAAATTCCCTAAGACCTTCTGGTCATGTAATATCCTAAGCCTATGGTCCATGTAATATCTAAGTCTACGGTCCTTTTAAGGGTTCCCCCTCATCCCTTGAAAGGGGGGTTATCAAAAATAAATACAAATGAAGGCCTTCAGGCCATTCAGACTATTACATAAACTTATCAATGTAATATCTAAAGACTTTATTCATTAAATCCATAAAGATAGTAGGATTATTGGTAAGTCCAAATGGAATTAATATAAATTTATGATGATCATACCTCATATAGAAGGTTGTCTTGGGTATATTCTCATTCTCGATCCTTAGCTAATGATATCTAGATCCAATGTTGATCTTGAAAAAATTTAGATCTCTTAATAATTGATCGAAAAAATCATCCATATGGAGATAAGGATACTTATTATTTATTGTGATATTGTTAAGTTCCCAATAATCAATATAGAGTCACATTGATCCATCTTTATTATTAAAAAAATACTAGGCGCACCCCATAGTGAAGCACTAGGATAAATTAATCCCTTATCTAGATTCTCCTAGAGTTGTTTCTTCAATTACTTAAACTCAATCAGGATCATTCTATATAGATTATTTTAAATAACCATAGCACTAGGTATGAATTCTATTAAAAACTCAAGTTCATGATTTGGGGGATGACTATACAAGTACTCAGGAAATAAATCAGCATATTCCCAAAAAATAGGCACATTTTCAATGTTGAGTTTCTCCCCAACCATTTGAGAAAAATATCCCTCATGAAAAGGTAGAAAAAACCCATATGATGGAAGTAATTTCCACTGGATGTTTAGGTTCATCCTCACATTGATAAATGATTAAAGGTTGATTCATAATATAAAATGTAACTTCCCTTCCTAAAAAATTGATATGGTCTCTATACTAAGAGAGAAAATTCATACCAAAAATTATATCAAATTCAACTAGAGTAAGAATAACAAGATTCATAGGAAGAAAATTTCCGTAAACTTATATCAAAGAGGAGATATAGACTTGATATGTGGTAATCCTACCATTAATATTTTTCAATTCTAATTCAACATCTAATTATTGAGGTGGTGATGTAATACCCTTATAAAATTATTCAGATATAAAAGAGTGGGTAGAACCAGAATTAAATTTAAAAAAAACTCAATCTTATAGTGGATGATAAGCTTAACTTTCACTAAATTTATAGAAACTTCCACTTCTATTGTATTAATTTCATAATCTTGGTCTTCTCCCCATGGATTATTTTGTGGTAAGTTTCCTTGATGTTTAGGGAATTTGTTGAAATACTTCCCCATATCCTTACAGTTAAAGCACAATACTTTGATGGATTCTCCCTTACCCTTGAATTCATGATCATGATGTAATTTTTTCCACACTTGAGCAAACTTATTTTTCTTTTAAGCATGCATCAAGGTGTTTCCTTCCACAAGTATCACATGTTTGAAAATTCCCCTTTCTATTCGTCCCCTTATCCATTTTTTGTTCCTCTATACTATTTTTATCTTGTTTTCCTTCAAATATATAATACATGGAGAATTGTTTTCTCTATCTTGGTAGCACATGATATTATATCCTCATATAAAAAGAATATTTTGGAGACTAGTTTCCTTCAAAGTATTGTCTTAATCCCATAAAAGAAATGGTCAATATTTCTCTTTGAATTATGTATGAATTCCATAGCATGCCTTGATATCCTTTTAAAGATAACTTCATACTTAGAAATATTTTCCTCTTCCTTTTGTATTGGACTCGGGAATTTTATCTCGATATCCACTTTTTGTTCAAGAGGAAAATATTTTTCAAAGAAAAGTACCTTAAAATCCTTCCACTCCATGCTCGTTATTTCCTCCTCACCCTTAGTGTTTTTAAATAAATAACCACCATTGATCCCCATACCCCATGAGACAATAAACTAACATGACAACCTTTTCCCTTTTATTAATTCCAAAATTGATAAATATATTTTATAAGGAACTTAGCCACTACTCAGCTACAAATGGATTTTTATTTCTATTAACTGATGGAGGTTGTTTTCATATGAAATTTTCTAACATTGTTACACTACATGGTGGATCAGGAGGATGCTCCATATAGGTAAGGTTATTGGTCATAAACTAAATTATCTACCCCAATATAGTTATAATTTTTTTAGTTCCATCTCCAGATTCATTATCTTTCCCACGAGGGAAATACCTATATAGATTATGTGCATTGATACAGTTTCCATTCCTTACACTATTCACTATTTCTAAACAATGGAATATGCTATATTATATTATAACATTATGAATCATAATGTGTAATTTTGAAACTATTGATATACTTAACATAAATTGAAAATTTATGCATAAGTAATATCATAATCATAAACATGATTTCTTTGGGAATATTATTAAATCATAAAAATATTTTCAAATATTTCATAATGGTTTTTAAATAAAATGGGAATTACCCCAAGTATATCCCCCCCAAGAATTTCAAACCAGGTGTGTAGTAAGGTCACATTCACCATGCACCAGAATAATAGTTGATATATACTTAACCAACTCTTTTCAAGGTTATTACCCCTAGATACATATTTTCCAAAACCATGTCCAAATGTATTATCCATATAGGTATTTATTTCTAAGAAAATAACTTAATCACTACCTTACCAAAACTTTAGGATGTTATCCTATACTTAGAATTATCCTCAAAATCAGTTATAGGGTTATGTTCTCTAATCTATTTTTTCCTAAATCATGTTCCCAAGGTTTCTACTAAACTTTATTTGTTACTAACTATAAAGACCCTGACCCTAGTAGTCCATAGATGGTGGTAACTTTATTACATTGGAACTAGATACAAGTGATTTCATCCCAAAGGATCGAATAGGTTAGTATTCTTTGAAAACTAGATATATACTTAAATCTGACATTACATTTGAAAACATAAAATATAATATAGTATTTTATTTGAGAGTATCATAATTTCCTCTAGCATATCCTTAAATATAAATCATAATAAAATTACTATAATCTTATGGAAAGGAAATATAATAAATGAGTGAGATCATATGCTCAGTAAGGGCATGCATACAGTGGAAGCTAACATAGAATGAATAATGCATGAATAATATGGCAGGAATAAATAATGAGCACATAATGACATATAAATAATCACACAATCTTAAAAAATATACATGTATATCATAATTATTAAAATAATCACATGAACATTAATAATTTATTTCATAATGATGGAATTCATGGTGATGGACATCTTAAACATATTATCGAGTCCTTGTACTAATACATCTGCATAAATGGGAAAGATCTCGACCAAATACCCAACATGTTTCATATCATGAGACCTATTGATGCATCGAGAGGATATGTAATTTTTCCCCCACCCATTACTTAATAAATCCAATGAATTAATCGTATGAATAAACAATACAACTTAATCAACATACCATAAAAATTAATAACTGTCTATATTGGAAGAACTATCATACGGAATGTCAATACTTTCCCCAGTAAAACTAATCATAAACCATCCAAAGAAATATGGTGTATGGTTTCATTAGATTATATCCTCATTAAATCATAATATTAATAAAATAATGTTCACACAAATGAAAATAATTTAAAAATATCATAGAATTTGTTTTTATAAAATACCATTTTCACTCTAAAATCACTTATTTAAAATCTAAAAATTTCCCAAATATTAAATAAATCATTTTATTATAAAGGAACATTTGAAACTTTTAAAGGAATATTCAAATTATTTGGTGGTCATGATGGTAGGAAAATACATTCATGCCATGTACATTTAAAATAAATATTCCTTTCACATTTTTGGTAAAAAATAAAAACTCCCTCGTTCAGTAAATTAAATGGAGATTATTTTTAAACCATTTTTTAAAAAGTAAAACATGGGTAAAAATATATTTAATAAATAATTTTAGAATAGTAAAAATATTATTTAAAACATTTTAATTAAAATATTAACATAGAAGAAAAATATTCCCGACCGAGTGGAAAAGAAAGTCAGTTTTCCATAAAAAACATTATTTCAGTATCTTGAGCACTTCAAGAGAAGGAAATGAAAGTAAAACTTATAATATACATAAATAACTATATGGGAAGAAAATATATTGGGTTTAAGATAGAAATATCAAATAATTCACCCATTGGAGACTTAAACATAAGTAATCCTAAATAAGATTGTGAAATAAACTCATACCTCAGGTTAAACTTCCTTCGCATGTGTTCGAACCTCCTGTATAATAAATATAGATTTATTATACATATATTTCAGAATTATAATCATATGTATCATACCGTATATCATTTACTTATAACCGTTTATCTCTAATTTATTAACAATTATTTATTAAAATCATTTTTCTGGGTGATAACTAATTTGTTTTTCATGTATTTTTTGGTTTGGTAGTTTTGGTCCTTGTAATTTGATCATGGTTCCATTATGGAGACAGTAGGTCATACGTACACATGAATGTTGTTTTCACTTTTTTGACGGATGGAATGAAATAAAGTTAAATAAAAATTAAATTTTCTATAATCATTATAATATCATATATATCATATATATTTATTAAATCTATCCTTATTACCGTTAAAGTAAAAATGAAATCAAAAATGAATCACATCACTTTGTGGAGGTGGTAATCAACACGTACACATGAGAAACGTTATCCTTCTTTAATTTATGGGATCGTAATAAGTTAGGTATGATATTATAATTATAGAAACATAATTATATCATAAATATCATATATAAACATTAAACACATCGTAATAACCATCCATGAAAGATAGAGATGGAAAATGAATTGTATCGCTACGTGGATGAGATAGTCCACACGTAAGAACAAGTGATACTTTCATTATCCATTTGATGGAAAAGAGGATCGATAATGGTGGTTTCATAATTATAATAACATTTCAGTATATTTAGGATACTGAAGTTATTATTTTATGATAAATACCACAGATTTAGAATTATTAAAAGAATAAGTAAAAAAGAAAGTGACTGGTTAAGGCGATTACCTCTTATTTGAAATAAATCCTTTAGATTTCCACTTAAGGACCATAGGGTTGGTCTTTTGGGAAGACCAACGCCTATAAAATGTGTATAAGGATATTTGGGAGAGATTTTATTAGGGTTTTTTGAGCTAAATAGCTCAAAATGGTGTAAATAAGAGATGTTAGGGGTTCCCTTTTATAATTGGGGGAGAATGCACACTTGATATTTCTTAAAATATTATAATATTATAATTTCATTCTCAAGAAAAATGATTCCAAATGGATAGTGGTTTGAAGGTTGAATATAATGAGGTCTAAATATGGATATATAAAATTAATTATAATAACCATAATTGTATTATTAATAATATAAATGAACTAATTATACTTTTAAAACAATTTTATAACAAATTTTAACCTTTAAAACTTTTTAAATGAAAATACAGTTTTCAATAAAAATCATCATTTTTTACTATTCATCAAAAAAACCATTTTTTCATTAAATTACCAAAAAATCACTCTCAAATAATTTTGACATGATGATTTAAAAAAATGAAGTTATTTTTTTAAAATAAATTTTCTAAAAGTGTTATAATTTAATTATATTATTTACTCACAAAAAGTAATAAAAACCATTTTGAGGGAAATGTATTTTTAAAGCATATAATGACTCAAAAAATTACGTACTTATTTATTAGTATATTTTCATTGTATGAAACCTTTATAATTTTTTTAAATGTGTTTATTACTATTCATAACACCAATTTAATGTCTAGGATATAATTTCATGTTATATTATGATTTATTTAGACTTACGGTTGCATGTATTAAAGCTATCAAACAAATTAAATCTATTTAAAGATAATTATATCATAAAATATTAGAGTGTTACAATTTTTGTGTCAATCAGACCTAATTTATGAGGGTTGAATTTTTTGAAACCATCTTATTTATCAAATATCTACAACAAACATGAAGTAAAAATAAAAACAGGTTAGAAATTATCCCTGCATCATTTGTGAAGTTATTAGGAAATAATGTTAAATACTCCCATGAGAAACACTCCTCTTTTGTGGATGGATCACATAGACTGTAAGAGAATGAAATTTTGTGTAGACCATATAACCATTACGCAACCACATGATACCCTTTTCATTTTTAGCTTGTATGCGGAGATCTGATGTGACCACATAATTCAACCATCTTATTCATCTCATAGGTGAAGATAATTCATGGCCACATATTGCACCCATATTATGTGTAATTATCATGTGGGCCACATGGAACCCAATGGTTACTCATAAATTACTCATACCTATCACCTGTGTTTCCTATAAATACCATATTTTCATTCCATTGGAAGGTGTAGAGACCGAGAAGATATATAAAGAAATGAATAATTATGGACAAAGAAAGTGAGCTTGAACAGATTCCATATTTGGAAACTCTGAAAAATTTCATCGGTAAATCCACAGTCAAAAATAAGTATGAATAATAACATATACCATAAAATAAGGCCATGTGATCTCATCCACGTGAGCTCATCTGTGTGATTATCACATGGTCATGCAATAACCCTGTCATTTTTTAACCAAAGGCGGATGCCTCACATGGTCGTGTGATGAAAACATCATGAAAACTTCCATCACATAGACCTATCATGCAAAGTCTGTCTGTAATATAATCATGTATTTTCCCCTCACTTAAACCTATCACAAGGACTTCCTTCTCTATCATGAAAGCTTGTATCATGTGATTTCCTGTTACGGATTCCTTACGCGGACTCCTCTCAGTGTTAGAGTATTCTTCATGATATATCTTCCTCAAATCACTTTTAGATGTATTATATATTCCCATATATATGATTTTGCACATGTTATTTGACCAATCTGTTGAAACCTAAGGCATTGGGAATCCTTGGTATCGTACCTTCTCTAGGGTCACCTACTCAAGCCATTTCAATTCAACAGACCTCTACGAATTCCTTACACTGAGTTCAAAACCCCAAAAGAAAAAATCTATACTTCTTAAGCCGCCGAATGTACATGATAAGATTTTGGGCACATTATAGTGCCCTTCTTCGATCATGTATTTCCTTTATAAAATGAATCTCCAGTTTTTCCTCCCTAACTGATACAGCCCTTGAGGAATTTTCAATTGTACAATCCCTTGATAATAATGGTGCTTGTCATAGAGGCACCTGTGAGACCATCCCCATGCCATGGAACCTAATCCAGAAAAATTCAGTCCAAATCTAATTATCTTGGGCACTATGTGGATGCCTCAGTCCATTCAGAAAAAGATGATGAAAAAGTTGTTATAAGGCCCACATCTACCATTCCAATCCCCTTAATCAAAGCAAGTATCATTTATCTCTCCCTACTTACCAACAGGAATGAATATGGGAGAATGAGCCTCTTACTAGGTGCAAGACCCAACTCTCCATGAATTAACCTAAGATACTTATTGGGTCAGGAATTCTAGGGTAGCCCAATATGAATAAGACTCATTAAATTCTCTATTTCTACATCTTTAATGACATATATTCCTTCTAATTATGGTGTTAAATTGTGTGGTTGGAATCCTAGTCGCATTATGTAAAATTACACGATAACATCCATACCATGTGACATTAAACTGCATGGTATGGTCCTACTAAAATACCTTAAACTATGCAACTTGAACTATGTGGGATTTTATTTCTGTCTATAATGATATGTAGGATGTCTCCTAGAGGTTTAAACCAAACATCATCAACCCTCCATTTCATCATCATGGGGTTATATTCCCCATGAATCCATTTACATCCTTACTAACCAGGTTATATTCCCTATGATCCCATACATTATGTCCATCAGGGATATATTCCCTAAGAACGCTTCTCATTAGGCCATATTCCTGATAAAATTATTTCTCACCTTGAGAACCATATTCCTTCTGGGAATCACCATATTTCCTTTATTAGGCCATATTCTAAGAGAAATCATACACTTCTTAGTGGGTCATATTCCTACTATTCAAACCAACCCTACACCTCGTAGGGTTATATTTATTATGAAAATAGCCTCACCTAATTGGGATATATTCCATTCAATATTAACCATAGAGGGTCGTTCATGTGTAAGTCCCGCACTAACCATCTCTAGGAATATTTTTTCTAATCATTAATTCTACATAACATTAAACTACTTAGAAGTGATCCATATTACACAAACTTAAAGGTATTATTTGTCATGTTAAGTGACACTGAACTACATGGGTTCTGATTCCTTTTTCAAGGATATGTAAGAAGCCCCTTTTGAGGGCCCAATCCCGAAATCACTAATACTTAATGCCTCCCTATATGGTGATAAGCTCCATAGTGCCCAGTTGTGTGGATTTAAACCATAGGGCCTTGAAATTAATTATCACTAATTAGTAAAGAACACATATAGAGAACCACTAATACATATGGATGTTTACATCGATACATGTAAATAGACAACTGTTGGAATAAGGGTAACTAGTCTTATTCTAGTACTTGGGAAGGATTGATGAATTTTAATTAAATTAATAATAGACTCTAAGAGTAAGAAAAAATACCCTAAAAAGTTGTGAAGATTTTGACCTTCCATCATCTCGACGACGTGCATTCTAAGGTGTTATTGGAAAATTCCTAATGACTACCTGCTTTTGGAAAGAAGGTCCACACTGACTCAAAATGAGTGTATTGTGATCACACATTGAATGTTTTCATCAAAAAAACTTATCAAATATATTTATTATAGTAATCATAAGAATCTTGTCTCAAGGATTGCATTGAGATCGCACATCTTCTTTATAAAATCCATTTTCATCTCAATAATCTCTTTAATATTTGATTCATCAAGAGATCTTTTTTATAGATCATTCTCATTATTCAAAGATTTATTTTATATTTCAAACTTTATATTTTATTTTAAACATACCAAGATATCCATCCTTAATTGAAACTAGTTCGGTGTCTTCTCATCACTTCTCTTATATTCACTATTACCTTCTTCTTCACTAGAGAGATCATCAAACTATTTTTATTTTTCCATAAAATATTGAGGACCTATCTTTTACTTTCTTCATCACAAATTTTCATGTCATGTTTTGAGGTAAAACTTATATTATTTTATGAATTTACCTTTCCTTTTCCTTTCTATAATTTTCCTCCAATAAAACCACTCGATAACTTGTGTCTTTACAGTTGTTATTGATGGTTTTAAAAATTAGATTTAAAACTCCCTATATACAATAGAAGCTGACTATAATTTTGTCTCTCAAGGATATTGTCTTGGAGTACTCACTATTATTGCACTTATGTTTATTTTTATTTTTTTTATATGTTGAAAATAGAATTGAAATGGAATATTATTTAGATTTTTGATTTTATGAAATTGAAAAAAATGAAACAAAAGAACACATAGTTATCAAGAAATTTTGATGGTCCTAGGCTGAATTCTAATGTAATTTATCATAATTTACATATATTATAAATCACTTAACTCAATAACTAGGCTCAATACCATTCATCTACTCATCCTATATTATTTTCTCATGTATTATAATAATAACCTGCTCAAGGACCCTTAAACACAGATCATCAACTCATTTTTCCTTATTGGTGAGTAAACAATAACACTCCTCAATGAAGTGAATGATCCTACTCACACACCTAGTCGTGACCAAAAACTATTCATCCTCTAAAACCACAAAAATCCAATTGTATGAAGTGTTATTTGAATGGATGGAGTATTTGAAGTTCAAAATGGAAGAATATAGTAGTGTTGATGGAAGATGGAGTAATAATCCTCTCCCCTGATTCTAACCTTCACTACCACACTATAATAAATAAAATATATTTGGAGTTTTAAATAAATAAATTCAATAATTTCTGCTATGATTTACCTCAAACCACCAAAAATGTGTTATGTCTTTATGATCATTAAGTAATATATCATAGTTACTTCATAGGAGTTGAAGAAATGAAAATAAATGGGTAAAGAGAATAAAACAGCACATATAAATCAATAGAAAACTAATTTAATCTTAAAATATAGGAATTAAAAAAACTATCTAAATCAAGTTAATGCTGAAATCCAAGTACTCAAATTCTTCAAAAAATGGGTAGGGGAAATATTTTTAAGTATCATACGGTTTTATTCTCTTCCTCCTCATTTTTAGTGCAGTGATCAGTGGGATTATTTCTTCCTCTATTGATGTTGCATGTCTTGTACAAGGGTGAAAATTTCTTCATATGGGTATCTTGAATTTTCTGCTTGGCTCATAATTCTTTCTCATGATCATTGTTTCCTTATTCAGCTGGATGAAGGTCATGTGGAATGGTTGAATGGGTTCTTCATAATTTGGTCAAACCAAATACTGAGTTTTTAATTCAAGCTTATTATATTTCATGAAATTCATATTTTTAATTCCATGTTGCCTCTCTAAAATTTCACTAAGTCAAAATTGACATGTATGGGAAACATTGGAAAAAATGATTTTACGTATGAACTTATCCTATATTTAACTAATTCGAAATATTATATGTATCATTTTCCCTCTAAAAAATATATTACACATATCCTCCTCTTCTACCTAAAATATGTTGTGTATAAACATTTCCC
Source organism: Viscum album (assembly GCA_963277665.1). NCBI lineage: Eukaryota > Viridiplantae > Streptophyta > Magnoliopsida > Santalales > Viscaceae > Viscum > Viscum album. The sequence goes on from OY728162.1 coordinate 1,066,475,013, forward strand.
TCTGAAATTTTATGTTATGTATCGCTTATATGGAGAAAAATATGTCACGCATCATTTTTCACATCATTAAATATCAAATATATTCTTTTCTTATTTAAGATATATATTACATATTACTTACATATTAAGAAATTTTTTTCATATATCAACTCAACTTTGAATTTTGGAAAACTCCATGATGTTACATTTCAGCCGGTCTCTTCCAAAATATCATATACATCCCTCTGGATCCTCTTAAAATGTTATGTATCAATATTAATTTGAAAAATATGTTATGTATCCGTATTATATTTCATAAAAATCATATTTATCACCTTTTCATCCTTCAAATATATTACGTTTCCTCTTATTCAGTAAAAAAACTTCATGTATCCTTTTCATCCCTTAAAAAACCTCATGTATCAGCAATTCCTCAATCAAGAAAGGACAAATATGCTATGAATTAATCATTGATCCTCAAAAATATCATATGTATCATCTTCTAGTGGAGAAAATGTTATATATTCCTTTTTTCCTCTAGAATATGTTACATATTCACAAATATAAACACTTCTTCATTTCTTCGCGGCCTGTATCACTCAGAAATCATAGAAAAACTATGGAAATATCAAACTCGATGTGGGATTTTTCCAATTGATACTAAAATTTAATTAAATGATTAAAATAAGAATTAAAATCATGTTATCAATTTAAAAATAAAATCAATGTATGTTTTGAGTGGCTCCTTAAACCACTTTATATTTTGATAATTACAAATCTTTATTTGTTTTATTCTCTCTATGAACCACTTTTTGTTTTGATAATTACAACAATATATTTATTTTATTCCTTATAACATAAGTATTTAAAATCCTTAATACATTGAATTATGTAAATATAATTTACATCATATTTATTTTTTAAATAATTCTTAACTTTGGTTATATATTTTTATTCTTTACCTAATTTTCCTTAAAATTTCATGTTTTGGTTATTTATAACATGTTCTACAAGATTCAAGTAGATTTAATAGGATAAAATGTCATTTGAGACATTTAAATATCATATCTACATGATTTTTACTATTCCCACATAGAAAAAGTATTGTTCACATGTGGCCAAATTGAAAATCCAGGTAAAAAATTTGTGAACCATGTAGCGAAATTTTTAGATTCAGTTATCTTCTGTGTTTTGGTTGTAACTTGGGGTAAATAACTTTAACAACCCAAAGTTTTTCAATGGAAAATTACCTTCTTATATTTATGTCTAAAACAACATGAAAACACAAAATAATGAACTACTAAGTGATAAGTGACATTTAAACATAAGTTTTTCACAATTATGTTTTGAATTTTGAAAATCTGACATACACGGTTGTGTTCAAGATAGTTTTTGGAGTCTAATGAAACAAAAATAATTTTTGGTGAATAGTAACCTACCCTTATGAATAGTAACCTACCCTTATGAATAGTAATATGACCCTTATTAATAGTAAATAAGAGTAACATTACCTATGAATAATAAAATAAAATTTAGACATCTTAGAAAGTGACAATTTGACCTTAGTAAACGTTTTTGGTATTTTATAAGTCATAAATAATTAATTATAATTAATTAATTAATTTAAAAGAATATTTATTTCCCTGAAATGTATTCATAAATTATTTAGTCAAAGTCTAATATTTTTTAGATAATGTTATGAGACCATATGTAATTTTTGAAAGAACTATAAAATCAGTTTTAATCTTAAAACTGTTTTTTTAAGTAACTTATGATTTTAATTGAATATTAAATTAATGATATTTAGAAATTTATTTCTGAAAAATGGACTTCATTTTTTGATTCTAAACATAGAAAATGTTTGGGGTAAATTTTTGGGATATTATATCACCCCACACCCTTTCCCTCTTCCTTTTATTTCATTAAAGAGAACGTTGTTCATGAGGTGTTAATTTATCACCTTCAAAAATGATATGCTCTCTTATTCCATTTCTGCCTTCAGATATGGTCATGAAACCATTTTTATGGTTTAACCAGAATAGTTTATATTTATTATGTCCTATTTGAAGTTCTGGAACTGACTTATGAACATATTACTAAGGGATAAATTAAAACAAGTTCTTTGTGATCGAAAAACCGCTCAAATTAACCCACACAATCTTCGTTTGATTATTATCTAATGATTCATCCACATGGATATAATGTGATTAATTATAATATAATTCAATATCCTGTAATATAATTAATGAAATGTGATATCATTTATGTATGTTTACTCATGTTCTACCCAAACCTCAATTTAAGAATACTAGTGAACCACCCAAGAAAAACCATAAAAACGAACATCCTCGAACAATGTTTTTAAACTCTATAAGTCATCAAAAGGAACATAACATGACATAATGAAACCATAATGAATCCTATTAATGTAAACATGTTTATTTATTTCTAATTAATGAATATAATGTCATTATACAGGACATTAAATAGAAGGAAGCATTCGGGTACAAGGTAAGGGGAAAACTCGAACCCAATTTTCTTCCTTCGGGTTATCCCTATTTCACTCCATTTTTGATATGGTTACTCCTCAAAGATCATTTTTTCATCATTGAATTTACTTTTCTGGGATATAAATGTTTTTCACTAGTTTTTATACCCACAAAAATGTTTTCCAAAATAACTCTTCTTTCAAGATCTCACCTTTTACCTCTCATTCAAGGTTGATGGTTCTTGTATCAAGTATGTTGTTCCCTCTTTCTTTTGGGAACCCAAAGCTTATGAATGTGTTATTATGAGATGAAACCCATTCCTTTCCGTGGGTTATTTATGTACATGTTTGATATGTGTTCTTTGTGGCAAGCATGATAATGATAATGTTATGATGTGACGGGTGCGCCCGGAATTATATAGCGCAATATGAATGTTTAAATGTGACGGGTGCACCCGGAATTATATAGCGCTCCAATGCATTGGGTAAAGTGATGAATCTCATGAGTAAATTTGAAATGATGTGTGAACAAGATGATAGCTTGGTTGACAAGTATGTGTGGTAGTTAACCACTAAGACATGATGTTTCATTTTTATGCATTGCCACATTTCAAGTCTTTTATTTATGATCCTCTCATGTTCATGATCTTTTGTCTATGTTATGATTATGATCACCCCATGCTATATTGTTCTTATCTATCCGATTACTAGGATTATAGCTCACCCCTTTTTGATGTATATCCTCAGGTGGCTACATGTACTATGGAGAGGAAAAGTGCCACTAATAAGCTAGTGAAGAAGAAATTAAATAAATGTTTATGGTTGATGTTGTATTTGTTATGTATGGTCCTAGTTTTCCCAAGACACTAAACCTTTGGATCCTCTAAGTGTAATACTATTATGTTTTTTATCTTTGAAATGATGTAATAGTAATGTAATAAAAGGCGGGGTCGCTATAGTTGGTATCAGAGGAAAGGTTTAGTTAATTTGGGGATTAGGATTAGTGAACCCTAGAGAAAACCTACAACATGAGACTAAGTACAAATATGCACACAAGGATATTTACCTAGGGATCCCATATGTTATGTTTTTGGTATAATTGTATAAATGAATAAGTTATTCATGAATTTTTTACTTATGTTTTGTTCTAAACTTTTCTATTTTAGAAAATGGTGGGAACCAGGAGAAATCAGGCCAACAACTCATGTGAGGGCCAATGTAATGATTGCCCGAACGACATCCCCAATGATTTGGGGGGTGGAGTTCAAAACTTCATAGCTATGATTACCCAATTATCTCAGGTTATGAACAATAACCATAATAATGGGGAATGTCCTCCTTCACCGAAGAGGGAGAAACTAGCTATTGAATGTTTTATGCGGCAACGACCACCGACGTTTTGTGGATCTTCTGATCCACTAGTTACAGAACAGTGGGTCAACTCAATGGAGAAGATCTTTTCTGTACTTCAATATTCTGAGACGGAGAAGGTGACTCTATCCGTCTATCGTCTATATGGAGAAGTTGATCAATCGTGGGCTTTGATTAAGAACACCAATCCAAGGGAGGAAATTGAAGAGATGGAATGGGAAGACTTTAAGATAATGTTTATTAATAAGTATTTCCCAAGAACTCTTCACACAAAAATGGAGAAAGAATTCATAGAGTTCAAGAAAAAATAAGGAGAATCTGTCACAGCCTATGAATCAAATTTCACAAGGCTTGCAAGGTACGCTTCGGGTTTTGTTATCAATAATGATAGCAAAATTGATAGATTCTTTAGTGGATTAAAACCACACCTTCGAAAGGATCTTGCAATTCGAGACTTTGGGAGTTATGAAGAAGTTTTTTGGTGTGCTCTCAAAGTGGAGATAGAGTTTGTAGAATGGTCCCATGGCTATGGTGATAAGAAAAGAAATATGGAGTTTCAAGCTGGTGGATCTAATGATAAAGGTGGGAAGAAAAATCAACGACCCACATGCCAAAAATGTGGGAATTTGCACCATGGGAACTGCCTCAAAGGGACGGGGAAATGCTTCAAGTATGGGAAAGAAGGAAACCATGCTCAAGAGTGTTTAAAAGACATAAAAAGGAAGGATAATGTAGCTGATGAAAGGAGAGAACCACTCGTGGTTCAATGCTACAACTATAGGGAGTTAGGGCACTATTCAAACCAGTGCACTAAACCTTGAGCTCTCGAGGGTAATCAGCACCAGCAACCACCAAAGACAATGGAACAAGGGAAGGATTATGCAACCCAAGTGTTTGACTCTACTCCTGTTGACGTATGTGGGAAGATTCTTCCAGAAAATCTTGTAATACTTCCCTTGGTGGAATTCGACGCTATAATGGAAATGGATTGACTCTCGTTATATAGAGAACATATCAACTGTCGGGAAAATGAAATATATTTTTATATTTAGAACCGTCCTATTCTCCTCTACAAATGAAAGGAATATCATTAATCTCCTTTGATAAATCCTTCAATGGTTTGGGTGTTGATTCCCTATGAAGAAGCGTACCTCTCCCAAATGGTTGAGTCGAAGGAAAGTTCCAACCTTGATGAAATTCCCATCGTGAGAGAATATAGCGATGTATTTCCCGAAGAGTTACCCGGAATTCCCCCGGATCGTGAGGTAGAGTTCTGAATTGAACTCATACCCGGAGCTACTCCTATCTCAAAGTGTCCCTATAGGATGGCTCCTATCAAACTAGAGGAGTTAAAGAAGCAGTTGCAAGAGAATCTAGACAAAGGGTTCATACGCCCTAGTGCATCACCTTGGGGTGCGCCAGTGCTCTTTGTGAAGAAGAAGGACGGAACCATGTGGTTGTGTATCGATTATCGGGAACTCAACAAGATCATCATAAAGAACAAGTATCCTCTCCCAAGGATTGATGACTTGTTCGACCAGTTAAGAGGATCTCAATACTTCTCAAAGGTGGATCTTCGTTATGGATATCATCAAGTAAAGGTGAAGAAGGAAGATATTCAGAAGACTGCCTTCCGTACAAGGTATGGGCACTATGAGTTTTTGGTAATGCCCTTCGGACTTACTAATGCCCCAGAAATCTTCATGGATGTGATGAATAGAGTATTTAGACATTACCTCGACAAATTTTTGGTAGTGTTTATTGATGATATTCTCATATAATCCAAGAGCAAGGAGGAACATGAAGAACATCTAAGACTTGTGTTGGAGACATTGAGAAAGGATAAGTTGTACGCCAAGTTCAGAAAGTGTGACTTTTGGATGAATCAAGTCACGTTCTTGGGACATGTGATCACAAGTGAGGGAATTTCTGTGGATCCTTCAAAAACAAAGGCGATTGAGGAATGGCCCAGGCCCTCTAGTGTCACAGAAATCCATAGTTTTCTTGGATTATATGGGTACTACCGACGTTTTGTGAGAAACTTCTCATGATTGTAAAGCCCGCTAACTAAGTTAACAAGGAAAGGGGTAAAGTATGTCTGGATGGAAGAATGTGAGGGAAGCTTCAAGGAGCTAAAGAGAAGGTTGATCATTCCACTTTTACTCACACTACCAAAAAGTGGAGAAAGTTTTGTGATATACAGTGATGCTTCAAAGAAAGGATTGGGTTGTGTACTCATGCAAAATGATAATGTGATAGCCTACGCCTCACGACAGTTGAAGATCCATGAGCAGAACTACCCGACGCATGATCTAGAGCTGGCAGCCATGATTTTTGCCTTGAAAATATGGTGTCACTACCTTTATGGTGAGAAGTGTGACATATACACCGACCACAAGAGCCTGAAGTATATATCCACACAAAAGGAGCTCAACATGCGTCAAAGGAGATGGTTAGAGCTAATCAAGGATTACAATTACTCTATTCACTATCATCCTGGAAAGGCGAACAAGGTAGCTGATGCTCTAAGCAGAAAAGAACCTGCTACTCTATCCATGTTGCGGATTGAGAAAGACCATATCTTCTTGTATATGCAAAGAATGGATTTGGAAATCATAAGGGTAGGGGATACATCCTACCTTTACCAAATGATTTCACAACCATCCATCCAAGAGAAGATTAAGGAAGCATAAAGGGATGATGTGGAGATACAAAAGAGGTTTAATGCAGTAAAGGAAGGGAAGCTGCAATAGTTCCATATCGACAATGATGGTGTGATTCGGTTTGGAACACGGCTTTGTGTGCCTTCATCACCTGGGATAAAGAAGGAGCTATTGGATAATGCACAAAGCTCAACTTTCTCTATCCATTCTGGGAGTACCAAGATGTATCGTGATCTCCGAGAACACTTCTGGTGGGATAACATGAAGAAGGAGATTTCAGAATATATATCAAGGTGCTTGGTATGTCATCAAGTTAAAGATGAGTGACAAAAGTCCAAAGGTATGATGCATCCATTGCCTATACCCATGTGAAAATGGGAAAATGTTACTATGGACTTTGTCACTGGCCTCCCGAAGACATCAAAGGGAAATAATGCGATATGGGTTGTGGTTGACCGACTCACCAAGACTGCCCATTTTATCGCTATTCGGGAAGACCTCTCACTTGAACATCTTGCAAGGATATATGTGAAGGAAGTGGTGAGACTACACGGTGTTCCACTCTTAATTTTCTCTGACCGTGATCCAAGGTTCACATCTAAGTTCTGGAGAATCCTTCAACATGCTTTGAGTACTAAATTAAATTTCAGAACGGCCTATCACCCCCAAACTGATGGACAGTCTGAAAGGACTATTCAGACACTTGAAGATATGCTAAGATCCTGCTCTCTTGAATTCAAAGGTGGTTGGGATCAGCATCTCCCATTGGTTGAGTTCTCATACAACAATAGCTTCCACTCGAGTATTCAGATGGCTCCGTATGAATCTCTTTATGGGAAGCCATGTAGAACTCCAACCTGTTGGGATGAAATTGGAGAAAGAAACCTAATTGGTCCCGATCTTATTCAAGAGATTATAGAGAAGGTTCAAGTCATCTAGAAACACATCAAAGCTTCTCAAAGTCGGAAAAAGAGCTATGTTGAAAACCATCGAAGGGACTTTGAGTTCGATGTTGGAGATAAAGTCTTCCTTCAAATATCTCCATGGAAGAGAGTCATGCGATTCTAGAAGAAAGGGAAGTTAAGCCCAAGGTATATTGGCCCCTTTGAGATCCTTAACCGTATAGGAGCCGTGGCCAGTTGTATGGCACTTCCACCGAATATGTCTCAAGTTCATGATGTGTTTCATGTATCACTACTGAGGAAGTACATACCAGACCCCTCACATGTACTAAACTCAAAGGTGGTGCAGCTGGAAGATGATCTCTCCTATGAGGAGCAGCCAGTAAAGATTCTGGATTGGAAAGATAAGGTTCTACGCAACAAGAAAACCCATCTTGTCAAAGTGTTGTGGAGGAACCATAAGTTTGAGGAAGAAAATTGGGAACCAGAAGAGGCAATGAAGGAGAAGTACCCTCACCTTTTTGTGTAAAGTAAAATTTTGGGGGTGGAATTTCTTAAGGGGGGAAGAATGTAACGACCCAAAGTTTTTCAATGGAAAATTCCCTTCTTATATTTATGTCTAAAATAACATGAAAACACAAAATAATGAACTACTAAGTGATAAGTGACATTTAAACATAAGTTTTTCACAATTATGTTTTGAATTTTGAAAATCCGACATACACGGTTGTGTTCAAGATGGTTTTTGGAGTCTAATGAAACAAAAATAATTTTTGGTGAATAGTAACCTACCCTTATGAATAGTAACCTACCCTTATGAATAGTAATATGACCCTTATGAATAGTAAATAAGAGTAACATTACCTATGAATAATAAAATAAAATTTAGACATCTTAGAAAGTGACAATTTGACCTTAGTAAACGTTTTTTGTATTTTATAAGTCATAAATAATTAATTGTAATTAATTAATTAATTTAAAAGAATATTTATTTCCCTGAAATGTATTCATAAATTATTGAGTCAAAGTCTAATATTTTTTAGATAATGTTATGAGACCCTACGTAATTTTTGAAAGAACTATAAAATCAGTTTTAATCTTAAAAACTGTTTTTTTAAGTAAATTATGATTTTAATTGAATATTAAATTAATAATATTTAGAAAATTATTTTTGAAAAATGGACTTCATTTTTGGATTCTAAATGTCTAAAAATGGTTGGGGTAAATTTTTGGGATATTATGTCACCCCACACCCTTTCCCTCTTCCTTTTATTTCATTAAAGAGAACATTGTTCATGAGGTGTTAATTTATCACCTTTAAAAACGACATGCTCTCTTCCTCCATTTCTACCTTCAGATCTGGTCATGAAACCATTTTTATGGTTGAACCGGAATATGTTATATTTATTATTTCCTATTTGAATTTCTGGAACTGACTTATCAACATATTACTAAGGGATAAATTAAAACAAGTTCTTTGTGATCGAAAAACCGCTCAAATTAACCCACACAATCTTCGTTTGATTCTTATCCAATGATTCATACACATGGATATAATGTGATTCATTATAAGATCATTAAATCTCCTGTAATATCATTAATGACATGTGATATCATTTCTGTATGCTTACTCATGTTCTACCCAAACCTCAATTTAAGAATACTAGTGAACCACCCAAGAAAAACCATAAAAACGAACATCCCCGAACAATGTTTTTAAACTCTATAAGTCATCCAAAGGAACATAACATGACATAATGAAACCAGAATGAACCCTATTAATGTACACATGGTTCTGGATTTCTAATTAATGAATATAATGTCATTATATAGGACATTAAAGAGAAGGAAGCATTCGGGTACAAGGTAAGGGGAAATCTCAAACCCAATTTTCTTCCTTCGGGTTTTCCCTCTTTCACTCCATTTTTGATATGGTTACTCCTAAAAGATCATTTGTTCATAATTACCTTTACTTTTCTGGGATATAAATTTTTGTCACTGGTTTTTATGCCCATCAAAATGTTTTCCAAAAGAACTCTTCTTTCAAGATCTCACCTTTTACCTCTCATTCAAGGTTGATGGTTCTTGTATCAAGTATGTTGTTCCCTCTTTATTTTGGGAACCCAAAGCTTATGAATGTGTTATTATGAGATGAAACCCATTCCTTTATATGGGTTATTTATATACATGTTTTATATGTGTTCTTTGTGGCAAGCATGATAATGATAATGTTATGATGTGACGGGTGCGCCCGGAATTATATAGCGCAATATAAATGTTTAAATGTGACAGGTGCGCCCAGAATTATATAGCGCTCCAATGCATTAGGTAAAGTGATGAATCTCATGAGTAAATGTTAAATGATGTGTGAACAAGATTATAGATTGGTTCACAAGTATGGGTGGTAGTTAACCACTAATACATGATGTTTCATTTTTATGCATTGCCACATTTCAAGTCTTTTATTTATGCTCCTATCATGATCATGATCTTTTGCCTATGTTATGATTATGCTCACCCCATGCTATATTGTTCTTATCTATCCTCTTATTTGTTGGGTCGGAAAAAGACGAGGAAAAGATGGCAAGAGGGGGGGTGAATTGCCTTTTAAAAAATGATTAACACATTAAAAATCAAAGTAAAGGTGCAGCGGAAATAAAGAGGCAATCACACAAGAAATTGATAACGGAGTTCGGCCAAAACCCGGCCTACGTCTCCGCTCCCAACTCAACCGTTGAGAGATTCCTACCGCTTGCTTTTCAATGGTTTTAGCAAGAAACCCACTAGGCTTTGAGGTAGCACTAGGACCTATTACAGCTTGCTTTTTGTGGTTTAGCAAGAACCCACTTGCTTTTGATGGTTTAGCAAGAACCCACTAGCCTTTTTAACGGGTGAAGGCTAGCTCACCGAAACACAAGCCTTTTAAAAGGAAAGGCTTGAAGAAACCTCTTCACACCTTAATGGTGGTGTGATAACCCAAAAGAAAGGGGGAAGAGAAAAGGTGTTGGGGTTTGTAGGCACAAACCCAAAATTAAAGCTCAAAAAGATAAAACAATAAAAACCGTATTGTTGAGAAGCCTTGGGCGCCAAAGGTTGAATGGAGTTGAAGACGTGCACTCCCAAGCTTCTATGGTGGTGCTCCTTGGATTGGAAATGGATTGGAGCAGTTGTGGTTCCCTTGGAGCAATCCGCCGGAGGTTTGCCAAATGAGGAGAATTGTGTTCGTTGGCTTCACAATGCTTAATTATGGTCCGGCAATTGTTCCGGGGCTTCAAGGTCCTTTATTTATAGAGGGGGAACCCTCATATGGCCGTTGGAGGCCTTTGGAGCCGTTGGAAAGGCTTTCGGAGCCGTTGGGAGGCAAGTGGAGCAGCCTGGTCAAAGCTCCAACGGCTAGTTTGACTGGATCCACCGGCTGGCCGGTACAGTCCCACCGGCTGGCCGGTGTGTGCAAAAAGGCATAGGATTCTTGTCCAGGGGCCACCGGCTGACCGGTACATCTCCACCGGCTGGCCGGTGCCTTGGTAGAGAAGAAGAGTCTTGATCCAGGCTCCACCGGTCGACCGGTGGAGGAGCCACCGGCTGGCCGGTGGCAAGACAGTAGCAAATACTATTTGGGCTGGGTGCCACAGGTCGACCGGTGACAGAGCCACCGGTCGACCGGTGGAACCTGGCAGTGGGCAATCCCTCTGCCAGTTCCACCGGCTGGCCGGTGCTATCACACTGGTTGGCCGGTGGACTGAATTTCAGTCCATTTCTTGTCCATTCTTGGGCCAATCCTTTGTCAATCTTTTGCCTATCATCCACAACACTTAAAAACAAAGTTAAACATATATGAAAGTGATTGTGATCATGAAAATCAAATAGTGTGGGGTACAACAATCTCCCCCTATTTTGATGATCACAATCACTTATCAAAGCAATGTAAAAACTTAAATGAAAGGCATGCCTAAATGATAAATTGAAAATAAATACTAAGCATGAGAGAAAAGATTCTCCCCCAATCAATCAAGAAATTTCTCCCCCTTTGTGATAATCAAAATAGAATGGGGCATAAAACTTGATTGAGGGAAAAGTAGAAAAACAAGATAGAGATTTGAAAAATGAATTGAGATTTTTGAAATTGAAATGAAAATTTGAATAACAATTTGAATTGAAAGTTTTGAATCAAAATTGAAATGAAAATTTTGAACCAAAAATTGAAATTGAAAGTTTGAATAAAACAAAAAGCTTAAACAAACCTAACTCCCCCTAAATAAAAACAAGAAATCACCGAGGAGAGGAAATAAATTTTGGCCCGGAGAGACTCGCAAGAAGGGATTTTTCAATCCATACTTGTCTCATGGCGGGTCTTCTCCTATAAAATTCGTCCGAAAAGAAAAAGCTTTTGGGTTGACCATACCGGGCGTTTTTACAATTACATTCATAAATAAGGTGCCCGGGTTTTTTACAATAATTGCAAAATTTAAAACTAGAGCTCCCCCTTACAAAAACAGTGGGTGCATGGGAGGAGGAAGCTATATTGGTGTAGCCTAGCCCTTGGGTGGTTCGGGAAACGCGTTGGGAACCAAGTAAATTGTTCAAATTTTGTTCCCCTTGGGTGAACTTATCTAGGGTCTCCCTTAGGTCTTTGATGGTTGATTCCATGGAATCAACATTTGGGAAATTTTGGATTTTAAGGGAGAGTTCCTCCTTCTCTTTGAGAAGTTGGTCTTTTTCGGAGGAAAGTTTTTTGAAAGACTTTTTTAAAGCAACAAATTTTGACGATAAAGCATGAAAACCTTTTTCTAGTTGATCTCTAGCGTGTTGGAGTTCTTCATATGACAAATGATTGAAAGAATTAGAAGAACTAGAAGACGAGGAAGAAGAGTCGGAAGATGATACCTCATGATTTGCCATTAAGCATTTTTTACCTTGGTCGCTTGAGGAGAAGGAGGAGAAGGAGGAGCTATCACTCCAAGATGCCTTTGAAGCCTTCTTCTTTCCCTTCTTTTTCTTGGCCCTTTTCTTGTGAAGTGGGCAAGCGGGTACGGATTTTGCATCGGGTTCTTTCTTTTCAGCAGGTTCTAGCTTTTGAGCGGGTTCTAGCTTTGGAGCCATGCTAGTACCTTCATAGGTTAGTTCTAAAAACTTCCAAATATCATGTGAAGTAGAGAAAGAAGAAATGCAATTAAAAACATTTCGGTCAAGACCACAATAAAGAGCATTCATGGCTTTGCCATCAAGCTCGAAATTTGCAATGTCAGCGGGGGTCCATTGAGATTCATCGGGAGAAGAAAGGGTGAAACCATGCATGACAATTTTAAAAATAGGATAACCAATGCTTTTAAGAAATGTGGTCATGCGGGTTTTCCAAAAAGAATAATCGGCTCCATCAAAGAATGGAGCACGATCCAAAGAAAAACCTTCGGGGGATTGAGAGGAAGAAGCGGTAGAAGCCATCAAAAAAATAGGATCTTTAATTTGAAACCGGTTTAGGAATTATTCAAATACGTCCTCTGATACCAATTGTTGGGTCGGAAAAAGACGAGGAAAAGATGGCAAGAGGGGGGGTGAATTGCCTTTTAAAAAATGATTAACACATTAAAAATCAAAGTAAAGGTGCAGCGGAAATAAAGAGGCAATCACACAAGAAATTGATAACGGAGTTCGGCCAAAACCCGGCCTACGTCTCCGCTCCCAACTCAACCGTTGAGAGATTCCTACCGCTTGCTTTTCAATGGTTTTAGCAAGAAACCCACTAGGCTTTGAGGTAGCACTAGGACCTATTACAGCATGCTTTTTGTGGTTTAGCAAGAACCCACTTGCTTTTGATGGTTTAGCAAGAACCCACTAGCCTTTTTAACGGGTGAAGGCTAGCTCACCGAAACACAAGCCTTTTAAAAGGAAAGGCTTGAAGAAACCTCTTCACACCTTAATGGTGGTGTGATAACCCAAAAGAAAGGGGGAAGAGAAAAGGTGTTGGGGTTTGTAGGCACAAACCCAAAATTAAAGCTCAAAAAGATAAAACAATAAAAACCGTATTGTTGAGAAGCCTTGGGCGCCAAAGGTTGAATGGAGTTGAAGACGTGCACTCCCAAGCTTCTATGGTGGTGCTCCTTGGATTGGAAATGGATTGGAGCAGTTGTGGTTCCCTTGGAGCAATCCGCCGGAGGTTTGCCAAATGAGGAGAATTGTGTTCGTTGGCTTCACAATGCTTAATTATGGTCCGGCAATTGTTCCGAGGCTTCAAGGTCCTTTATTTATAGAGGGGGAACCCTCATATGGCCGTTGGAGGCCTTTGGAGCCGTTGGAAAGGCTTTCGGAGCCGTTGGGAGGCAAGTGGAGCAGCCTGGTCAAAGCTCCAACGGCTAGTTTGACTGGATCCACCGGCTGGCCGGTACAGTCCCACCGGCTGGCCGGTGTGTGCAAAAAGGCATAGGATTCTTGTCCAGGGGCCACCGGCTGACCGGTACATCTCCACCGGCTGGCCGGTGCCTTGGTAGAGAAGAAGAGTCTTGATCCAGGCTCCACCGGTCGACCGGTGGAGGAGCCACCGGCTGGCCGGTGGCAAGACAGTAGCAAATACTATTTGGGCTGGGTGCCACAGGTCGACCGGTGACAGAGCCACCGGTCGACCGGTGGAACCTGGCAGTGGGCAATCCCTCTGCCAGTTCCACCGGCTGGCCGGTGCTATCACACTGGTTGGCCGGTGGACTGAATTTCAGTCCATTTCTTGTCCATTCTTGGGCCAATCCTTTGTCAATCTTTTGCCTATCATCCACAACACTTAAAAACAAAGTTAAACATATATGAAAGTGATTGTGATCATGAAAATCAAATAGTGTGGGGTACAACATTATTGGGATTATAGCTCACCCCTTTTTCATGTATATCCTCAGGTGGATACATGTACTAAGGAGAGGACAAGTGCCACTAAGAAGCTAGTGAAGAAGAAATTAAATAAATGTTTATGGTTGATGTTGTATTTGTTATGTATGGTCCTAGTTTTCCCAAGACACTAAACCTTTTTATCCTCTAAGTGTAATACTATTATGTTTTTTATCTTTGAAATGATGTAATAGTAATGTAAGAAAAGGCGAGGTCACTATAAGAACTCCAAATTAAGTGATTCTTATTGATTTGGAAATATAAGAATATTATAAACATTTAATTATAATACATATAATTCTAAAACTATATTTATCATGTTTGAAATTAGTTTATAAGTAATTGTATGTTTTATTTCTGAATTATATAGTTTTATAGAACTATGTTTCTATTGTATTTTAATGAAAACATGAGATATAGAAATACAATTAAGATTATTCTTGATTCTTTAGAAAAATAATACAATTTTATAAATATAATTCAACTTGACTCAAAACTGATTCTACCTTTTAGTATACCTGATTTAGGTCTGAAATTTGATAAGTTGGGCTATTGATAGATTTCATAATTTCACATATGTGAATTCGTCTATGTGATAAATTCACTTATGTGAATTTTTCTATGTGATCAATTCACTAATTTGAATTCAGATATGTGAATGGTTTTAATATGTGAATTCATCTACGTGAGAACTTTGGTTGTATAGATTCAACTATGATGACAGATTCACTTACATGGTGAAATTCACTTATGTAACTTAGCTATGTAGATTTTTTTACATGAACTAATTCAGATACATACAAAAATATCATACATAAATTTTCCTTCATGAGACTTTTTCATATGTGATATATATTCTTACATGAAGATTGAAAAATTGCTTACATGAATAACTATTATGTAGTTTTTTGAGTTTCTATAGGTTGTTCTTAAACCTAGAATTATGATGTATTTTTCATATTATGTCATATTTCTATTTTATTCAAGTTTATTTTGAATGTTTTTAATGTTTTATTTGTTCAAAACTTAGTCATAAATTATTTAAAATCCATGCGAATAGGTTTTAGATTGTTTTGTGAAGAATTAAATTAGATATATATGGGATTAAGAATTTATGGATATCCACATTGAAATTTTGGAACTCGAGATATTCATATTCAAACCGGTTGAAATTTGAAGAGCTATTGTCGTATATTTTTAAAAAGTTTTCAAAAAACATTAATGATCGTTATTATGAAAGTATTTAATATAGTTTTAAATGTATAAAAATTTCCACTTTAGATATTGACTTAAAAAATATCGGGATAGAGCACACATGGATATTAATTGTCTCTCTTCTATGAAAAATACACTTGAATCATTTATTTAGAAAATAAACATGAGTTGTGCGAATGTATGGAAAAAGAGAAAACTTCAAATTATAATTTTTTTGAAATATTAAGAGTTAGTCTCGTATAAATTTAAGGAATGTTACAAGGAATTTATTAACTTTTATGCATGTATTTATCACCATATTAATTTTTTATTGATTATCCCAATGATATTATTTGTATATCATGGTTTTAATTTTTATAGTACATCGAAGTTGATTAAAGGATACAACCATGTGAATATTTTATTATTGTAATTTATGAAGCATAATTATGGATTTTAAAGTAAATAAAATGGTTGTTGCTATTTTTTATATGAATAGACAAAGCCTTGCAGTGAAGGCATATAGATGTGACTCTACATTAACTCTTTCATGTTGCATAGTTCGCAACTAAGTCCTTGTGATTCATCATTCAACTGATTTTTAAAGTAAATTTTTGGTTTCACAAGCTTCGTTGTTTTAACATATTGAAGGTCCTAAGCACTACCAAATGCCAATTCCACTACAAGAAAATCATATAATAGCAGCAGTTTAAACCACCGCTATATAGTTCTGTGATGATTTCATAAAATTGTCGCTAAAACTAGTGTCGACATCCAATATGCTACAGTTTTTTACATTTAGTGGTGGTTTTTGGTAAGTTTCAAAGATATAATATTTAGTGGTGGTTTTATTTGTTTTATTTTTGGTTTTCAGTGGTAAAATATGGTAAGGAATTAGCAGTGGTTTTAACCGCCGCTAAATATTTTCCTTTTTTTCTGGAAACCACCGCTAAAACCAATAAAACCACTACTAAATAAACATGAATCATTTTTTAGTGGCGGTTTTAACCACCACCAATGAAAAAATATCAACATATAGTGGTGTTTTAAACCACTTATAAAATGAACCATATTTAGTGGTTGTTTAAACCGGCGCTATATGTTGATTTACTAATAAAACCAAACTACAAAATCTACAGCCCCAATACCTTGGAAAAAACATATAAAGAGACACAATACAAGGGATTGGAGTAATAATAATGAATTTAAATCCATTTAAAATTTTGAACATGTTCTATATCCCATGAATCCATATTCAATTAATGGAAGAAAACCCTAGAAATTGAACCCCCGAATAATACAAGTGGAAGAGACCTAATACCACTCCTTCCACATAAGTACCCAATTCTCTAATGTGATGTATTTGTAAAATAATTTTAAAAGGCCTTATCAAATTTAAAAACACACCATTATTAATCAAAATACTAATTTTAAAACCCATTTAAAAATTATTTGAAAAATATATTTCTTTTATCAAAATAAGAGGATAACCATATTTTCTAAGAAACTCATTTACACAAAAAAAAACATGTCATAATGTCTCTTCCAAAACTAAGATAAATGTAGATAATTTGAAGTGAACAAAAGTTGAATGATCAAACTTATATAAAGTAAGGAAACCAACCGACCTAATAATAAAAGCGCTAAAGGGAGAAGCCTATAAGGGAGGGAATCACCAAAAAATTTACTAGAGTATCCATCAACTTTAAGGGAGAATAAACATGCCAAATGAGAGAGGATTCAATAATGAAATGAATAAAAAATTTCCATGTAGGAATAATTTACATCGATAATCATTTATTCATAACATGAACTCTCAATATTGTATCTACACTAAGAAATGCATCGGTGCAACTTAAATCCAAATCACTAATGGGAAATTCCAAAGGATGTAATTAAAGATATTTATATTATTTCTACCACCACTAAATGATGACCAAGAGTTGAAATATATCTTTGATCCTTGTTATCATCTACTAAAATGGACTCAGTCCCAAAAAAGTGGTATCAACCACCTATTCACAACAAATAGGTGAAATACATGGGAAATCACATAAATACTTAAAGGGTGTTATTCTAATTATTTACTTGTAGCTATTATTATATGTGAACTGCACTAGTCATAGATGGATGTTCCATGATCTAATAAAATCCTAAATATAGGAACTAAGAATATACAACAGAATTTGAATAGTATTTATACATCTGACTATCATTCTGTACATGATAAGAATTACTCAATATAACTTGATTCACCATTGGCTCTTTGATACTCTTCTAGAATATGGAAGTCATCCCCGGATCCCTCTCCAACAAAATAGTATAGAAGAACCCATACAACCTCAAAATCACCTTCACTTATATATTACCCAGATCATCAACTATCAAGGTGTCCTTGATGGGAATAAAACTATATTATTTCTTCAATCAATCCACCACTAACCTAAAATAATTAATTCCTTATGTTGTCATTGATAATAGAACAAGGAATTCCCTAGATACATCATCCCATTTCCAAACTAACACCAGATGTCGTTGAAATAGACTAGAAGAATTAAAGTGATATTCTTTTATATTCTATCATGAGTAAATAAGATACACATACTCAACAATGTTGTCTTTCATACTCGAACACATGAAACACCATCTAATTTTATAATACATATTTATATAACTGGGGTTAACAACCCATGAATAACTATGAAAATCATGAAACACTAAAATGATGAAAGGGGTTTGGGGATAGTGAATATGTAGTAGAAGATATAGGGATAAGGGAAACACAAATGCGATAATTCTAGGAAGATATGATACTATTTGGGTGAGGAATAGTGACAAGGATATACATGATGAATGATGATGTAAAGTGATTGATGTAAAATAGTGAGTTGATGCAGCTTAATGAAATGATGGAACATAAATGATGAAAGGGGTTTGGGGCCTACACACTATAAGGAATAACAACGTGAATGAGAAACATGCACATATGTAGGCTTGAAGTAAAAAAACATGCATGAAAATTTAGAAATGGGGAGAAAATTTATAACCATAATGATTGAACTTTACCTTATGGGATTCTAATAAGAAAGAAATTCCACTTAGGTATTACTATACTAGATTAGGGAAAGGATTTTTTTTATGTTAAAATAAAAGATAATATGGTTTTCACTAAATAGCATGAAGACCATTGCAAGATAGTTATTTTAATCATATTCAATCCTATATTTATATGAATGGATGACTATTATTATATCCCTAAAAGGTTTTCAGCCTCTTTAAAATGAGAAATCATAAAAATGTTAGGTCATGAAAATGTTAGGTGAATACTTTGTGCCACACATGATACATAAACAAAGTCTCTCTTTCTATATTTTTTCAAAACATCAAAAGCACCACTAATAATTGTCTGGTGATGAACATTGCTCGTCACCCACTCCATCTCTATCTATACTTCCTGCTACTGGCACCTGTAATACAATTATATTAAAAATTAAATAATATTCTGTATTTATATTTAAACTTAAATACAATAAATGTTTGTGAACTAAATGATTTTGAAATTGTGTGATTTACCTGCTCACCACCATTCATCGATGCAATACCATCAGGGAAAGATCTGGTTGTCTTTTGATATAAATCAATTAATGATTTTTACAAAGAAGATATCTGAGTCCCATGTTCCTGAATTGTGTTTTGCAAAGAAACGATCTCTCTCTGAGCATCTCGAGGTATGGAGTGACTACAACTAGAAGTGGATACAGCTGCAATCCATAGTGTCCTACCAAAGACCTCAGATGGTAATGGTCCCAAACCCATCCCGCACACTCGACTAGGATGCTCCTTCCCAACGACTTTACCAATTGGGTCATCCTGGGATAATGAGTAGGACTGTATGGGATTTACACCCCATAGTTATTTAATTTTTACTAATAAATCAAATATCAAACATATTAGAAGTAATATATATTAACATAGTGACAACTAATAATAAGTTATTATAATGAAAAATGAATTCATACCCCAACTTCTTGGACAGTCTCATTAACAAAACTCTCATCATATTTCTTATAAACATCCAACCACACTTCTATTCAGGATTCTTAGTGCCTTAAACTCTATGAATGCATTAAAAAAAGATAAATCAACAATTAAATATATTAAATATATAATATTTTATTATAAATATTTAAACTAATGAAAATATTACCAGAGTCGATTGGCTTCTAGAAAAACTCTTGGACCCCGTAGTGTGAGGGATGATTTACTTAGCCAGACTCGATGCATTCTTCCTTGAAATATACTTAAATAAATAATATGTAATTTAATAGTAGTGTATGAAATTTCATCCTTTTTTCATATACATGTATAAATGTAAAATGAGATTAATATAATAATATATATTTAAATACCATGTGCTTCTCATCATGATTCCTATCAATAAAAACTTTCCATTGCTCTTTCGGTACCCCATTGGGTACCTTATCATTGCATTTGTTGGGTGCTCAATGAAGTATTGTTGACTTTGTTCTATAATCTCTATTTAAAATATTTCCATTTATTGCCCAAATTTTTCCATGTCCGCTTTCGTGCTAGCATATCAGCAATGGTAAAGTGTAAAATCATCTATACACAGAGATTCATCTTCAAAATATTTTCATTTAATAACATAATGACATTAAATTACACTATAATGTATTAAAATTACCTTTATTTGTGAATCAAAAACTTCATTTTTCTAAGATGAAAGTATATGCCTCCAATCATCATACGTAATGGGAAGTTTCACCAGCTCTACTGCCAGTTCTCCATAGTATCATTGTTTCCATATTTTATTAAAAAATAGTTAGTAGTATAAAAAATTGTAATAAATTTATTCATATTAAAATTTGTACCTATAATAGTCACCCTCCAATATACCCATGAATAACTAGGAGTGGTGCCCTGCTCCCTCACTGTTGAGGCTGCTGAATAGGAAGGTGTCGACTGAGCTGTTGATGGGATGCTGATAGAGGGTGTGAGAGATGGTGCAGGGGGAAAGCAGATGGTGTCTTAGATGATATAGGGAGGGAGACATATGGATCATCATATGTTATTGTGGTTGATAGAATGTTGACTGAGAGTTGAATAGAAGTAGTATAATGCCTCCTCCTTGGAATTCCTGTCATTTAATAAAATAAAATTAAGTTTAGAACATATATTTAAAAAAACCATGCAGAAAAAAAAATAGAAATGATAAAAAATGCACAATAATAAAAATAATATACACAACAATGATAATGAATGACTGTACAAATGAAATAATTGGTTCATAAATGAATGGATAACTGCACATAAAATCATTTTCTCTTTCAATCATGTCATTTTCCTACTCAATCATTACTTTATATACTTAATCCACCCTTGCAAGACTAATATTTTCAATTTTATGATGGTAAAATAAGTCCGCTTATTGTTTTTGATGGAATTCAATGTTAGAAGTCAAATATTTCACTTCATCACCCATATCATACAAGTCTCTTTATTTTACATGAGAAACTATACTCCACCCTCCATCCAAGACATCTTTCATATAATATACCATTTTTGTATGTGATGATAAGATATATGGATCGTGCAGTTCACGGTCACCAACATCCACCAAGCGAGAGAAGTTCGCAGAAGTAAATTGTAAGGAATATCTTTTAACACCCCTAATAATATCCACCCAATTTCATTTGAATAAAGCAGCTAAAAAATGTTTTTGATACTTTAATTTGATAATATCAATCAACTTTCCATAGTATCCCACTTTAGAGAACATAAATATACCATTATTTTTTTCTTTCAAACCCTCTTCCCAATCGACTTTATGGAATCTAAAGACATTCACATTGTAAGTGTCGAACTTTCTATCTTGTTTTAGAGGACCTCAACCAAGAAACTTCAAATATTCTAACAAATATGCTCAAGTATTAGTATTTATGATCTAAAAAAGTAATATAGATTATTAGATTTACAAAATATATGTATCAACCTAATATCCATATTGATTTTAATATTTATGAACTTAGACGTCATAAAAACCATTCTAAAAGCTCTTTATTAATAACTTTTGTTATATATTTATCATTTCATTTTTGTCTTCTCATTTTTCTCTTTGTTTGTATCCTCAACTCTTCAATAAATGGATCTCCAAATTCACTATTCAGCAGCACATATCTATGTGCCTATAATAATTCCATTTCTATTAGTGTAACATTTGAGCTCCTCCCAATTGATTGGCCAATAGCAGGAAAGATTTTTGATTTCCCATGTATCTGAGATTGATTTGATGTGTCATCAACATTTCCAAATCGATTGAATCTTGTCTCAATATCATACAAGTATCTATAAAAAAGGTAAGACACTCCTCTTCCAAATAGCCTTCAAAAATAGAGCCTTCAGGTTGAGCTTTATTTTTCACATATAATTTCAAATTCCCAAGATATATGTAAAATAAATTAAAAAAACATAAGTATGTATTTAATAAAGTGCCAATAATTGTTTACTGAAATAAAAACCATATAAATAAAGTACCTCTCAATTGGATACATCCATCGATAATATATGGGGCCTCCTAATTTAGCTTCCTCAACCAAATGCACAGTTAAATGCATCATGACAGTAAAAAATGATGGAGGAAAGATCATCTTAATTACACAGAGCGTCAATAAAAATATCTCTTGAAGGTTTTCAATATCAAATAGATGTATATTTTTCTCACATAGTTGTCTAAAAAATGTGCAGAATTGGAGTACAACAGTAGTAACCTTTTCAAGTAATAATGTACGGAATGTCATTGTAACAAAATATGTGAATCGTGACTTTTAAATCCATGTAACCTATGATGCTTTAAGTCAACACACCTTGATATGTTACTTGAATACCCATCAGATACCTTCATATGATTTAAAATTTGAAGGAATATATCTTTATCCCTATTTTTCATTATAAAAATTTTCAGAGCATACTTTCTATTCTCATCTGGCCAGAGATCACGCTTTATGTTCATTGCTTGTAAGTATTTCTGAGCATTGAGATGATCCTTTGACTTTACATGCTAATTAATAAATGTAAATATCAAATTGTCACAAACATTCTTCTCAATATGCATCACATCAATATTATGCTGAAAAAAATTAAATTCCCAATATGAAATTTTTAAGAATATACTTTTTTTCTTCTATTGTTGTGTTCCGATTTCACTTGATGATGCACTTCAAAATCATTGCCCACTATCATTAAAATGATGCACCTTTACAAATTCTATTTCCACATTTCCAAGTTTTTCCAATATTTAAAAACTTGTTAAAAACTTTAGAGGTAGTCTAAAATCAATGAAACCATTAAATTTTGAATTGTTCAGTCGAAATCTATGAGATGCATCGAGAAATATTTAATGACACAAGAAGCACCATTTTCTACTGTGATGTAGCCATTCAGGCTCAAAATCAAAGTTACAAACAGCACAATCCAAACCTATGTAAGTGTTCTAGCTTGATAAATTACCAAGTCTAGGGAAGTCACTAATGGTCCACATTATATCAGCTTCCATTTTGAACATTTTTCTAGAAGATGCATCATATGTCTTAATATTATTGCTCCATAACTCCTATAATTATTTAATTAAAGGATACAGGTATACATCAATATCATTTCCAGGCATTTTTTTCATGAATAATCATCTAAATGATAAAATATGTTTTTTTCATCCACATCCACAGAGGAAGATTGTGAGGGATCAAAAAAAACTGCCAAATGCTATAACTGGTACTCAAAGTCCCAAATGGGTTGAATCCATCAGTAGCCAATCCCAATTGAACATTCTTAGGATCGGATGAGAAATTTGGATGTAATGAATCAAATTTATTCCATGATTTTTAATCTATTGGATGTTTTATTAACCCATCATTGTTATTATATACAGAATTCGACTTCATGTGGTCAGTGGTTTTCGATGATATGAATAATCTTTGCAATCTAGGATTTAAAGGAAAGTAATGAAAAACCTTTTCAAGTGTGTTTATTTTCTTCTTTTTCATGGTAGTATGTTGATTTATACTTCCAATATCACCCATTGACTTCTATCTAGAAGAAGAACATTTTTTGCAATCATGTCTGCTTGAATCCTCTCCCCAATAAAGCATATAACCATTAGGACACGCATGTATTTTTGTATAATTCATACCAACCTTGTTAACAACTTTTTTCATATCATAAAAATACTCAAGGATATTTTATTTAGGAAATTCATCACACAACAATTCCAATATCATGTACATCACCTTATTTGTAATTCCACATAGGCATTTGATATGGTACAACTTCATCAGAAAAGAAAGTTTTGAATATTTCAAACATCTATTATACAACTTCTGATTTTCATCATCAACTAAACCATGAAATTCATATGTATTATCATTTAAGTTTTATATTATATTAGTCACCACAGAATCAAGAGTAGGATCTAATGGTATGTTAAAATCTTGATCTAGTTTTCCTATAGCTTCAAAAACATCACTTGTCACATTGTTATTTGTAACACACTCAACTGGTTGTTATGATATGCTCTGATGTTGATGTTCGTGTCTTTCAATGTTTAATACATCATTTATAAGTTTTTTCATTTCATTATCCATTTTCGATGAATTTGGGATCTCATTTTGTGGATTTACATCAGTGCTCAACCTTTCTGTAATGTTCGATTCTCCATGCCAAATCCAACACAAATATTGAGCAGGGAATTACTTCAATATCAAGTGTTCATAAACTTCATATATCTTCAACCATATTTTAAATTTACATTTAGGACATGGAAATCTTGTTCTACCATCAACGGATCGATTGGAAATTTTAAAATCTAATAACTCCTCCAAACCCTTAGCATAATGAGGTGTGTTCCTCGGTAATGTGATCCATCTTTTATCCATATATATCACAATGTGCCTACACATTATTAAAAAAATTAAAACACATAACTATTACTAAATAGGAATAGATATTCATATATAATAGTTGAAATAAATATAAATATGTTAAATAAGGTTTTTCTATATAAATAAATATGGTAAATAATTAATCTTCTAGGTAAATACTATTTAATCCAAATACTAAATATTATTATATTTACCCCACATAAAGGGTATATTTATAATACAATAAATTCCACATTCAATATATGAATGAGATATAGGTGTTCACCATTAAATTAAAGGATTAAATAATTGGGTATTCATAAATTATATTCATTTTAAGAAAAAATATTTTTAATCACTTCAAATGATAAGGAAATATAATTGAACTGGTGTATTTTTCTTATGATAGAAATGAACATCTCATAATCATTCCTGAGAAAGAAGGTCGATGGTTTCAAAAGAACATATCCCCTTTGTAACAAAGGAATCATAAATGAATTGTTATATATAAAAACATACTTTATGATAAATCTTCGAATGGTGTTGCATAATAAGGGATCAAGAATACATTTTCATGGCTCTGTGAGTTCAATCACCAAAATTATAAATAATTATACTTATGAAGTGATCAATCATGTAACATAAATTCCTTGTGGTTAAGTACTTTTGAATATAAAATGTAGACGTAGTTTAAAACATAAAAGAATATTTTGGAAATATTTTTAACATTGACTTAAAATACATACATACATGTCACATTCAAGAGAAACTTTTGAAAATGTGAAGTGAAATATAATACATATCATAGTTTCTAGTCTAAAATTTGAATCCTATACCACATGATCTGTCAAATATAAATACCTAGAATTGGTCCTACTCTAAGACTTATTATCCATATGAGAATCTCATATCATCTAAGTATTATTCCCCTTTCCCTTGAATACATCCAACTGCAACTGATAGCATTTAGTGTGAAATGACCCAACCTTTCTGCTTTGAGGAGGTATCCTACAAAAATGATATATATAACCTAAGCACCAATATTAGTGAAAGTCTTGGAATATTCTTAGTACTATTGTTTGGTATGACCTACCCTCCCATATTAGAAACACACCAATGTAATACACCCTAAAGGTGTCATAAGAATATAATTAAAAGGGGATTACACACTCCAGATACTAACTCATTGGGATTCCTCATGCTTCCTCTTTTTATATAAATAAGAACTCTAAATTCCACCTATAATAGTAGAGGCACCATCCAAACCTATTAATCCTGCCAAATTTTTCTTATACACGATCACCTTATCAACCACTATCATAGTTCATTATACATAAAATAATAACCCTCAATCTCACCTTTGTTATCAACCCCATCACAAATAATCGATCTTTCAAATAATCATTCATGGTGGGATTTTGGGAATAAAAACTAACTCAAAAAACCAAGAGATATAATCCATCATTAAATAACACCCCTACTCAAACTTCTAGGAGTTATTATCCATAAACATGAAACATATAATTTGATAAATACATAATTAAATATGAATAACACATAAAAGGCTACCCAATTACTCATAATAGTTGTAAATCACATCAAAACATATGGATCAGTGATGGCGGAGACCCTTTCTACGTGCGATCGTAAAGATGAATACGGATGGTTCATGCTGCATGGGCACTATGCACGGGGGTGGCATCATCATAGATAGTTATGGATCATTGATGGTGGCCTTATCAGTCTTCTTGGTTCCTGGTGATTATCTCCAAGTGGAGACCCTTTCTATGCTTTCCGGGCTCTTGTTGTGCAATTAGCAGAACATTATTATTAGAGATATCGAGACTGACTCACTTGCTCTTTTTAATTCACTCTCATGCAAGACTCTGGTTCCTTGGTCAATCATTTACGCTATTAGACACTACAAAATACTGATAAATGAGCATATGTCTATTCTTTATACTTGGTGGGAGGGGAATGTTGCGGTGGATTTCCTTTCCTCTATAGCATCTCAACATGATCGGCTTCTCCTTTTTCCCAACACCGGATCCTTTCCCCCAAAGGGGAGTCACATTGTTTGACCTAACGCTCTCATCCTTCACTACTTTAGACCCCCCCTAAATGTATGTTTGTATGTTTTCAACTTCTATTTTTTCCCTCTTTTCTATATAAATAAAATACAAAACTTTGGTGGTGGTGGAAATCAAACCATATCAAAATACCCAAGAAAAAAACTCAAATCAAGATGTAATTCCTAAACACCCATAGTAAATCAAATTTTTATATAGTAAAGATATAGACAGGAAATCCCTTTCAATTACCATTTGACCTTTGAGGGGCGGCGAGGTGCTAGGTCGGGATTGGTGGAGAGGGGCGGTGAGCCTCTAGGTCGAGATTGAGAGTGAGGGGCGATAAGGGTAGGGGGTGGGGGCGAGGTTTGGGATTGGCGGCAAGGGGAGGCGAGGGTCGGGATCGGCGGTAAGGGGCATCAAGAGTCAAGATCGGTGATGAGGATTCAGGGGTCAGATAGAGATTTGGGGGATCGGGGGGTCAGGGGTGAAGCATCGGGGGGGTTGGGGAGAAGTGTCGAGGTTGTGAAAAAAATAAAAGGTTCAGTAGTAGTTTTTAATAAATCACAGCTAAATTATTTAAAAAATAGCAGCGGTTTATTAAACTGTTGCTAAAGTCTTCTTTTGGTGTAGTGTTCCAACATCCCCATCGACAAACATTCACTAAATTAAATTGTTTTTTTATTTATTTGTTTTGTAATTGTTTGTGTTTTATCATCACACTTAGTGTGTCTTTCTTGGGATTATATTATCCTAATAAAAGGTACATCTAGGTTTAGTTTATCCCATTAAAAGACTACATTTATTCTATCCACTTAGAATATCGGGTTACTCTTAACTCGTTAAACAACATAGGAAAGGACCACTCTTGTAAGAGTCCGAGTTTAGTATGTCCCCTTAGATGACTGGGTTTCTCTTTATTCATAACATAGAAGAGGTTAGGAATTTTCCTTTGAAAGTCTGGGTTGGGTATGAACCTATAAAATATTGGGTTAGGTTCCAACCCATAAAAAATAGGGTTCCATATAAACCATAAAAATTCAAAAGGTTAGGATTGAGCCTATAAAATTATAGATTGAGTCTTATGCTGTAAAAGTCTTGGTTTTTGTTTGAACCCATAAAAGGTAATGAAATTGTTTTAAGCCTCCATGTGTGAAAAATTTGGATGTAATGATTTTTTACTCTCCATCAAAAGTGAAATACCTTAGTGGGTTCCATACACTAGGTTGGTGTGTAAAGAGTAGACATGGGATCATTTATATCCAAACTAATATAAAATTATTGTTTTCATCTTTTTCTTTCTTTCATTTTCTTTTTTATTTATTTTCTTATATTGGTGTGGTTGAATTGTTTAATATTTGGATCGTTCTCTTTCTGCTCTTAAATTTTAATCTCTGATTAATTTCCTAAAATAAATACAATTCACCCCTTACTTTTTTATTTTCATCACCCCTTTGGGACCTAAAAATTGATATCATGGGGTGGTTATTTGAACATAAGATAGTTTGTCACTTTTTTTGATACCTCACAATTGGTTTAATAGGTTGGATCTTGTAAGGATATATTGTTCTTCATTTTATTTTTTATATTAATTATGAAAACTTATTTATCCAAGTCCTTAACAAGACTAAGGGAAATATCTTTTCAGTGATGACCAACTTAAGAAATAAAAATGGGCTGAATCTAATATTTCCACCACATTTAAATGTTAGTAAGTATACTCAGTGGAAGATTCGAATGGAAGATTATCTAAAGAGTATTGATATTCTACTTTAGGATATTGCGATTAAATCTTATTTTTTACTTAAATCTGATCCAATTTATTTGAAAATAGAAGATTATATTAAATATGATCTTAATTATAAAGTCATGAATATTATTATTATTATTTTATTGGAAATATTTTTGAAAAAAAAATTAGTGACAGCATTGATCATGAAATTTGGAAAGAACTTGAAATAACTACCTTTGAAGAAGGAGATTCTAAGAAAACTATTCACTTTAATTATAGAAATTCTGGACACATGAAAATAAAGTGTTCAGCCAAGAAAAGGTAAAAATTATATTTTCTTAAAGGATAAGTCACTCAAGGTAATTCACATTTGAATTTATATTATTCAAATATTATTTTTTATGGTTTTAGGAAGAAAGAACATATTAAACCCAAATTTATGAAGCTCAAAAATCAAAGGAAGTTCAAGAAGAAAGAAAATAAATATGTGACTACTTGGAGTGATTATAAAATATCATGAAATAGGGATAAAATTAAAAATAAATTAGTAATGTTGAATTTATAGAAAAATATTCTAAGGTAAAATATTCATATCCACATTATTTTTCAAGTGATGTTGGTTTATATGCTAGAAAAATATAGAAATGTGTGTGTGAAAAGTATAAGTAAAAAATATTTATTTTAATTTTGATTCTCATGCTTCTATAAATTATATAAATGATGAGCCAAGTATTGAATATTTGAAGGAAATGTGTGGTTCATATGAATATCAAATAAAATAAATTCCTTATATACATGTGTCAAGAAAAATATAAAAGGGTTTATTAAAATAAAAATAACTCATCTTATAAATTAAAGAATGTTGGTGTGGAAATTTTAAAGCTTAAGGAAGAAAATGAGATGTTAAATGAAAATATTAAAAACATATATTATTCTACACATGAAAATGTTTGTAATGATTTGTAATATGTTCATAAAGATAATGAAATACTAAAGAGTATATTTAATAATGTTAAAAATGAAAATATTTTTTTGAAAATTTCAATTTATAATAATATTCTTAAAATGTCAATATTAGAAATACAAATTATTTCAAGAAATGTTATGATAAATAAAATAAACTTGATTGTGTTTCTTTTATTCCAAATATGTTTAAAAATAATTTTGTTAAAGGAAAATCTATTGTAATGTCTTTAGTTGATTGTTTTAAATGTGGATCTTATGGTCATTATGTTTGTGGTTGTCCTTTTAAGTTCACTTGATCTTTTAGTCACAAAATACATTTTATGTTTAAATATGATTTCAAGGTCAAACTATCTAAACCATCTATTTCTTGGGTACTTAAAGTTTTTTATTCCAATTTATTTGAAATTAAACCATTCTTTATACCCAAATAATATGTATTTAATATTATATTCTTATGTCTAGCATGCATGTCATTATAGCTTATACTTGGCATGATGGTGTAAGGACCTGATATTAAACATTACATAATATAATTTTTTTGAACTAAAATTCACATTTGAGGATCTTTTTAGTTAAGAGTTTTATAGAATTAGGACAAACTCTTTGAAAGTAAACTCATACTTTACAAGTTTACACTTATACTCAGTATCCATTTTTTCACAATATAAAACTATTTAAATTAAAGCATTATTTATCTTAATGAAAAATCTTCACAATTATACCTTTTATCTCATCCCTGATTCTAATATTCCTTAAACCCTATGAAAAATCATTTCAAAACTTGGGATGAGCACAAAAAATATCAATAAGGGACATAAAAAAGGTAAATAGTTAGTCCAGTGAAAACATGAAAACCCATTAAAAACCCTTTCTTAAAAACTAATTATAAAGCATAGAAAAATAATGTAGGTCACTTGGGACATAATTACCATATCACTATTACA
Organism: Viscum album; assembly: GCA_963277665.1. NCBI lineage: Eukaryota > Viridiplantae > Streptophyta > Magnoliopsida > Santalales > Viscaceae > Viscum > Viscum album. The sequence goes on from OY728162.1 coordinate 1,066,505,124, forward strand.
TTCACCCTTACAAATGGAATAATTATATGGTCAACTTTCATCTTTGGAGTACTCAATGCATTTGAGATCAACAATAGAGATCACCATTCGTATAAGTTATATTGAGCTCACCTATGAGATATAATGGGGATAAAACATTCATATATAATGTAAAAGGAAAAAATAATGAATAAAACCCTTTAAAAATATTTTAAACCCAAGTGAAAAACACATTCAGATATGAAAATATCCCTTTCCTTGTAAAAATTAAATTTAAAATATAAAAACTGTGCACATATAAATGAAACCATTTTCTTTAAAAATAACTACAAAAAATTATAAAGAAATAATTAAATCATTATTAAATTGGTAAATTCCATTCATTCCATATATGTAAAAAAATTCTTTTGACCTTTAAAAAAAGATCTGAAATAGGAACTTTAAAATCGGATTTTTAAAACAAATTCCTTTAAAAGATCCCTTTATGAAAGCATTTGAGAGAAATTAAAAATTTCCCATTTTAAAACATTAATTTCCATATAAATACATTCATAAAACCCATTTTTAAAACATGTACATGAAATATAAATATTTATAATAATAAATATTTAAAACGTTTAAAATAAGGTTTTTAGTTAAAAAGTATCTTACCTTGAGCCTAAATCGTCACGTGCGTTATTTATCTTCCTAAATAATAAGATTAGGTTAATTATTTACTTTATTTATAACATTTTTAAAATTTATTATTCCTTTTATATCACTTATTAACATGTTATAATAATTACTTAATTATTTATGTTCACATCAGACGTTTTGACGATATTCAATACTTGACTCCAAAATGACGTTGAAATGATGTCTATAGTCAAAGTGGTCATTGTTAATTCATCTAAAGAATAATATTAATGAAATTATAATAAATTTTATATATAATTTATACTTTTAAATTCATCCATTAAGTATGGATATGAAAAATGAACTACATTATAACCATGGAGACGGTAGGTCGTACGTACGCATGAGTAACATTTTCATTTTTCAATGATCATTATGGAAAAAATATAAGTATTATTTTATCTATATAGAATGATAATAATATAATTAACATAATATTAATCATTTAAATATACTTATTTATATCATCCATGTGATTTGGTGATGAAAAATGAATCGCATCGCTTCATGGAGGTGATACATCACACGTAAGCACGAACGACGTTATTATTTTTATGTGCATAGAAAGATAAGATTTAAAATGATATAAAATCTTTTAATAATGATAAATGTATAATTTATATCATATATAAACATTAATTCTATCATTATAACCAATATTTAGAGAGAGTGATGGAAAATTAATTTCATCGGTTCGCGAGGCGGTAGTCTGTCGTACACACGAACAATAACTTCTTTTCTCATTTTATGGAATTGGAGATCGATTAGGGTCATGATAATAACATAATAAAATCTAATTGTATTTATGATATTGTAGTTATTATTTCATCATGGTTGAATAAGGTTTTAATTAAGTGTAAAAATAAATAAAATAGAAACAATTGATTAAAAATGATAGCTTTTCTTCAGATGATCTCCTTTACTTAACACCTTAAGACCACTAAAGGTAGTGTTATGCCTAAAATAATAGATCTATAATATGGGTAGGTATTATAGTATGGTATTTGGGTATATCATGTCTAAACCAATTATGTTTTTAACTGTTAATAAAATAGAAGAAGAGGTGCCCTTTTATAAGAGAGAGGAGGGTCACTTTTGAAATTATTCAAAATATTAAATTAATATAAATTAATTTTCTATTAAAAATGGCTCAAAACTGATTTATTTTGAATTTAGTATTACTATGGGTATAAATCCATTCATCCAATAAAAATTATACAAGTTTTTACTATTTTTTAATCCTTATCTTTTTGTTTTAACCCTTATTTAACCTCTTTAATTCTTACCATAAAAACATGTGTTTTTACTACTTAAGGGTTAATATTGTTACTATAAAATTCCAAAAGAACTAAAAATTGATAATTGATGATATTTTAAACATTATTCCAATAATTTGGACTAATTTTATAATTTTATTAATTTTATATCATTTAAAAAATATTATTTATTTTAAAATATCATTAATGTAAACTTTGACACATTCATTACTTGAATTTTTAAAAATATCATAACAACATGATATATTCGAACCAATTATTCTAACACGACACTAAAATTTCAAAGTCATCCATAAAATTCATGGATTACATTAATTATATAAAATTATATTTATTTTAATATTTTTAATAATATTTATTTGATATTTCCATTAATTAATTAATTATTGGTTCATCATTGGGCAAGCCTTTAATTTAATTATTTCTTCCATAAAAATTAAAAATAAATTATCATGATTAATATAAATACTTTAAATTTAAAAATAATATTGATAGTTGAACATATCCTCTGTATACCCTATATTAAAAATATTTCAATTGTTAAAAACAAAAGTATGACAAGGTTGACTTTTCTTTGAATAAAAATACTATAAAGGGATTAAAGTCATCCAAGTGGGTCCCATATATTAAAATCATCCCAAGTATGATTGTTTTAAATAATGAATCATACAATAAAATTAAGATAAGTGTTAGGGTAATTTCTAATATTTATAATATTATTTTTACCCTTAATTGTCTGATTTACACTTAACTATGGTAATAAAAAAATACTAAAGTTACTATTCATATTGTCCAAAACTAAAAGGGGATATTTTCAAAATTTATAAATTCTGATTCCAAATATTTAATCCTTTTCTTAAAATTCAAAACATATATTGGCTAAATTTAATTTAAAATTAATCCCATTGGTGGAATAAGAAAACGGTATTTTAAAGTGAAGTTGTTCAAAATATTGAAATGATTTTATATCTAAATTAAATATGAAATTGATTCCAATGACCTAAATTGGATTAACTAATAAAAAATTAATCTAATTATACTTTAAAACTAATTAAAAATATAATTTATCACTATAAATTATTTAGATGAAAAAGATGTTTTCAATTAAAATGTAATATTTTTTTACTATTTATCAAAACATGAAACTTATCAGAAAATACCAAAAATTCAACCAAGATAAATTTTTATATTCTTATTTAAAATAATAAGTTTATTTTTTTAGATATAATTTATAAAAGTGTCAAAAACTATATTTAAAACAAGCGTTTCATCAAAAGGCAGCAAAACTACCTTTTTAGAAAAATAATTCTTTTATGAGTAAAATTGGATTTGATCTTACATCATATCTAGAAAACACATAAAATTAATTTTAAACATTAGATTTAATATATTATATATATAATTCATTAATATAATCCAACAATTGTGATTTTTTTATTTATTGGTATAAAACACACTTATGCACATTTAAATAGTTTTTTTAGAAAAACATTTCCTTTTATTTAAAAAAAAGGTTTTATTTTCAATTATAATTAATTGGTTACCAAATAATTAATTATATATACAATTTTAAACTATATTTTCATAATTAAATTAATATTTTTCATTCCCTCCATTCTAACAGCTAGGTTATAATGGTAACATTTGAATAATAATATACAGTTTTTCGTTTAAGCTCAATGTCGTGTATCATGTATTCTATTGAACATAGTATTTATTTATTTTTTTAAATTGGGATGTTACATTCTATACCCCCTTTGGAAATTACATCCTGACAATTTTGAATTCGTGATCGGTAACTAAGGTTTGACTTTTCAAAATACCTTTATTGAAATCTCGCATCAGAAAAAGGATTAATGAAACATCCACTTTAAAATAAAGAAAGGGAAGTATGATGGTTACCTAAGATAAAACTTACTAGGGTTCCATATAGAAAAACATAGACATGGAAGAGAAAATTGACTATCAAGTTATGATAGAGAGTGATAGATAACATGGTCATTAGAAAGTTAACAATTACAAAAAACATAAATCTGTGATTAGTTAAAAGGTCATTGATTTCTTAGTAAGAAAAGTAAATGGATAAAATTTTTGTTTTAAGATCCATTTCATAGATTTTAGAAATTATTTTACTACCTGGACTAAGAACATAAGGAAACATACTTACTTGAAAAGTATAGTTTCATCCTTTAACTAATTTCCACCACAATATCATCTTTTTCTCCAAACGATGAGTATTTAAGATGAATTTTTCATGCCTAAAGCATTAAGATAAACTTATAGAGACTCACATAATCCATAAAAGGTTAAATTTATATTTATCCTGTATTAAAACATTAACCAAAACAAAAATGGTTAGTGTTGGGAAAAAATCCCTCAAGGTAACATTGAAGCTTTTTTGGGTTGATTGTTTTTGTTGACAAAGAGGGTTTCCATGGTCTGTTGTGGAATTCAAGATATATTATTGAAAAACTATGTTGAAAAATATCCATGAAAAGGGAATGGATGATCTGGAGGTGGTACTAAAATATCGTATACAAGGTGGTGTCGTTTTCTAGTGTTTGCCAAAAAATTTGGTCCAAAATTTGGAGATTGGGGAAAAGCGTTTTCGGCAAAGGGAGTTGCACGCCAGTCATCAAAAGGTTTAGAAAATTGCATTCCATATGTTTTTCAAGATCAGAACATCAAAATATGGAAAAGGAAATAAGGGTGCACAAGTTATGGAGTGGCGCAAAAGGTGACTAGCGCAGCAAAGGCTAAGGTGAATAAACTTGTGCAGTAGGGGGGAAGTTGCGCACCTCACACACAGGGTCACAAAAATTCCTATTAATATATGGATACCCCCCATTCTATATGAAACTCAACACTTATAGAAATTTTGATCTCTGTTCATGCAAGTGGTGAGGTCGTGCAAGTAGGGAGTTATTCAAAAATTTCACACCAGATGGTAGTTTCATGCCAATAGTGAGTTGGGTGTAAAAGGGTGTGTGCCACACAAGTTGTGAGTATAAGAAGATTGTGGTGTGTAAGTTTTTAGTAGTGTGAAAGTTGTTTTTTATGTGAAAAATTTAACACTTTCATTCCATGCTTAAAGTAGCGCACAAGTCAACTTAAGGTTGTGTGATAAGTTTAAATTTTCACAATACATCTGTGGTAAAGTGGTATTCATTAGTGGATGAAAGTAGAACTTCAATAGAGCATCTATTTACAGTTGAGGATGTGTCATTCATGAAAATTAATGGACCTACAAGTCTATAAACTGTGTGTGGATCCCTTCCAAGAGCAGTGAGTGAAGGAAAAGGAAGACGGCGATCCTTTCCACTGGCAGTGAGCCAGAGAAAGAGACATAGGGAGTAACCCTTGGGAATACGATAAGAAAACCCTAAATCTTGTAAAGGAAGTGAACCTAGGCATAGAAGTGATCTAGCTCAAACATCATTATTGGCAGTGACCCTTATTGAATTTGGTACAATCATCATATTGTCGTTATATGCTCCTTGGATGTATCCCAGTGAGGGTGAACCAAGTAAAAATCTCTACGTTCTTATGATTGATTTATTTCTTTACATTTAGTGCATTATCATCAGATAAAATTGGAAAGGACATGATCAACATTAACATTAAAGAGAATAATAAGTAACCCTTGTAATAAAGAGGTCAATATCTAGTGGTCTAGGAATAAGTTTCAAAATAATATCCATACCCTGATCCACCCCCCCCCCCCCCCCCTCAGGGTATCTAGGCCCCTTTTGGACCTAAAAATTGGTATCATAGGGTAGGTTTCCTTTATCATATTTGTTTTCTCTAACTTGGTTCAGTCTATTTTTGAAGCTAAAGAGTTAGTATTATCTTATCTTGGTGTTCTATGGGAAAGAGATGAAATTCAAAGAAGAAGCATAATTCAGGAGGTATTCCTCAGTGTGGAAGTTTCTATGGAAAAGTGTGATTTAGTTTATGGAATCCAACAGTTTACTAAAGAAAGGTTTGGATGAATCAGACAGTTAAAAGTTATACTCACTCAATGATGTTGTAGGAATAAATAAAGAACTTGACATTCCAAGTGATGTTGAATCTACTGATGATGAAAAAACTCCAAGAAGGCTAAAAGTGGAAGTTTTCCATGAAACACGGAAATTGGATGAAGAAATTAAATCTAAATAAATTTAATTCCAAGTACTAGAAATTGGGGTCAATAAGATAAAAGGATTAAATAAAAGGATTATTTATGTGGCTATTGATCTGAGGGAGAAGAATTATTACCAAGATGAAGAACTGAAAAAGATGTATACAAAGATAGAAAAACCAAAATCTGATGAAAGTGGAGAGAATCAGAAGTCAGATAAAATTCAGAATCTGAAATCTAAAAATGATGACCTTGCTACATATCTATCTAAACTAATTCAAAAGAACCAAAGGCTACAACAAGAGAATGCATGTTGTTCTGATTATGTTGCTCAATAAAAATTTAAAATAAAGGAGCAAAGTGATATGGTGGATAAGCTCACATATGAATTAGAAGATGAGATGAGTAGAGGGAAGAATCTCAAGAGAGAACTTAATTCTCAACTTGAATAAAGGGATATAAAGATTCAAGAATTGGGATAAGATATTTAATTACTGAAGAAAGACTTGGAGAAATCTAATTCCAAAGGAAAGCATAAATTCAAGGATTCTTTTCACTTACAATTTTATTATCCTTTGGTTGGTGATGATGAAATGAAAAGAAAATATGTTATTTTTGAGGAGTGACAAGAACACGTTTTCTCATCTTAGAGGCCATACAGTTTGGGAAAAACTAGTATTGGATATGATTAATCCTCTCCCGTACATAATAGGATGAGAGTTGGGAATAATTACAAAAATAGGAAAAATCCTATAGATATTGGAAACATACCTAAAAATTATTTTATAGTAATTAATGGTAGCATGTGCTATTTACGTGGGATTCATGGTCATACATCAAGTTTTTGTTCAGAGTATTTAGAATATATTTCATTCTTGAAAATAGAAATATTTCTAAATCTAATAATAAGAATAATCTTATTGAGAAATATGAAAGAAGAGTCTCTCGGAAGAAAGTATCCATAAAATGATACTATTTTGGAAGACTGAGACACACCATGATTATGTGTCAAGAAGCTCAGGAGCTCAATTTCAGAATAATAACTCTGAATGCATCAACATCTCAACCAAGAAATGATGACACGGTGTATATTTTTAATGGTAGATGTTTTATATGTTCTGATCATGGGCATTCGACAAGATATTGTAGCGGGAAGAAAGTAGGGAAGGAAAAATAACTCGAAATAAGATCACCAACTCTGTCAGTGTATTACAAAAAGGCCTATATTAGAAGATAGAATTATAAGTTGAAAAATAGGTTTACAACCTCATGGGAATCACAAGAATCTCAAAGAAATTTGTTTCAACCAACTCCTAGGTTTCATTCACAAATGAACTATTTGGATGAATGTGAACAAACTTGGAAGAAAATGGGAGGAGCTACTCCAGTTGTGAGATAGAAGAATATACGTTCAGTGAAGGACTCACTCCCAGCACATCTGATTAATTTTACTCGAGTAACTGATAAAATAAAAATAAATAAATAATGTATTGAGAAAGTCACATGTCATGATACAGGGTTAAAATTTAAGATAATAGAAAGAGACCTCCAATGGGAGAAGAAGAAAGATCATAAGACTAGTGGAGAGATTCTTGCTCAGAGAAAGAATCATGAAAAATGGCATTCAGGTGGAGACTCAAAGAAGTAAATTTATACTAGTGGGTATAAACCCCAAATTGTGAAAATAACCAAACCCACAAAACCCAAATATCAGAAGAAGACTTAGAATGTGGGTAAAGAATGTTAAGTTATATGTACAGAATAGCTGAGGTTGGTTGGGTAGTTGGAATAAGCACTGTAACTCCCCGACCCCAGTTACCCAGAGTCGGTGCATTATTTTAATACATTGGCATGATTACAAGGAATCAAGTCCCGAAGGACCGATCGGTTTAGCATTCTTGGAAAATAGATTACATACATGAATGTTACATTACACTTCATAACATACAAAACAACATAAATAATCCTTTATGAACACCATTATTCCGTTGTCTTAACCCTGCATATCAATCACAATACACTTCTTGGAATCCTGGGAAAAATAAAACATAGAAAGGGGTGAGCTCAGATGCTCAGTAAGGATAATGATAATATAGCAGAAACTTTCATAAATAAACATAAACATTTAAGGCAATGTATAACTAAAACAAAAGCCTTTTAAACTTTAACTTCAGCATAATATGGCAAAGATAAAATGAAATAATTCCATTTACTTATTCACATGGATATTCTACTAGTCTAATAATCACATGAAATATCAATAACCACTTTCATAATGATAGAATGAATAATGCCAGACTATCATAACCACGTAGCCAAGGCCTCATGCCAAGACTACAAATAAGATTTTTTCAGGGTCTCGTGCCAAGACACTAGTTTGTCTCATGAGACCTACCGATGCAATTCTTTTTAGAAGATACTTAGGTTTAAAATTGCTCAAATATATCCAGTTTTTTTATGAAAACATTATGCAAGCTTCTGAAAACAAAATAACTAATTCTGAGACTGCTCGACTAATTACAGGCCATGATGGGTCCACTCCCAATCCCTTCCTGTCTACCACACTCAAGAGTCAAGTTTTCTGAAAACATTTTTTAAGCTTGCGTTAAATACGTATACATTTGCACTGGATTTTCATATATTTGAGAGAAATATAGCTTTTCATGAAAACATTTAAAATTCACACAATTTGGAAAAGAATTCATTTAAAGACATTTTCGAATCAAAGTGTCCCATACCACTTTGAAACTTTTGAAAGGAATTGACATTTTAAAAACATTCATGTCCATATAAATAAATCCTTAAAAACCATTTTGAATAAATGGACATTAATGAGAAAGATTTAGAAGAATAAATATTTAAAACATTTGAAATGATGTTTTAGTAAAAAGTTCTTTAAAATAATCCCTTTTAAAACTCTTTCATAAAACATGGACATGGATAATAAATATTTCCCAGTAGATACTTATGTAAAAACAACCTCGGATAATAAACAGATTGTGAAATTAACCCTTACCAATTTGGTAACTTACGAAACATACAACCCATGAAAGAGGTATCATACAATGAATATGTAAATACACATAAATTAAAGTTTATTACACAAATAATACAATTATGTGCAGTACATACACCACACAAAAGGTAATAGTGGCAATATGGCATGAATCTCACAGGAATAAGGAGTGAGATGAAAACCCCTTACCTTGCACTTTCCTTTAGTCGAGGGTACGTTTAGCCTCCTATATGAAGACTATAGTATGTTATTAAATTATAAAAGAACCATATTAATATTTATAATATCATAAATTATTCATTTATTACTTTATACTACCCATTTAATAATAATTTCCATGTTATATTAATATTTCGGGTAATAATCGCTTTCTTTATCGTATGTGTTTTAACTTGTTACTCTTGATTGTATCACTTAGATAATGATTTAAATACTTCTAGAATATAAAACATGATTTATTTATCATATATATTTAGAATATAAAAATTTATAATAGATGTATATATGAAATGGAAAACACCGTTTATGGAGATGGTAGTCCGTACATACGCATAAACGTTGTTTCCGTTTTCATATAGTATTGAACGGAAGTAAGTGAATAAGATATATGTAAGTACATAAATACTTATATATATATATATATATCCAGTAGCATTATTATTTCATATATTACATACTTATTATTAATATATATTTTTTATAATCGTCGATGAATGGTGAACTTGGAAATGAATCTCATCGCGTCATGGAGACGGTAATCCGTACGTACGCACGAACGCTACTTCCATTTCATTTTTCATTTTAAAAGGAATAAAAACCAAATAATATGTAGGTATATTATTATTACAATATAATATAATATCTTATATGTGTTACTTAATTTTATTAACACTATTATTTATACGTTCTATGTATGGTATCAACGAGTCATATCACTTTGAGGGGGCAGTAGTAGGCACTTCCTCAAATGAAATTATCGTATATATATACAACATGAAACAAATAATGTTATGGTATAAAATAGAATTACAGAAGATTATATATAAAATAAATATAATTAATATCATATTTAATTATAGTTCCATCATAATGGCCACCATGAGAGGCGGTAGGAGATAATTGAACAATCATCATTTCGTGAGGCATTTGGTTTCCATCCACAGAAACATTATGTTCTTCACCCATTAGATGGAGGTATGTGTAAGTGTAGTTCAAATACTTATCATAACAATATCCTAATATATTTAGGATACTTGTTTTTTTACAAAATAAAATAATAAGAAGAGTTTAGGGGTTGGAGAAGTAAAATAAAAGAAAAGAAGCTAAGAGAAATTGTTACCTTTAATTTGGGTAACTTCCTTTGGTTTGAACCAAAAACGACTCTTGAAGTGCCTTCTGCCTAAGGTGAGGCTTCTATGAGGAGGAGAGGGATGTAGGGAGATTAATTGATCAGAGGTTGGATGAGCCAAAAGGCTTGAAAGGTGTGAGGAATCAGTTAGAAGTGGTGTCCTTTTATATGGGGGGAGGGGCTCTTTAGGAATAACTTAAAGTATTAATTTATAATAAATTATTATTCCATTTCTAATGGATCCAAAGTGTATTATTCAAATCCTAAGGTGGGGATGGGTCGAAATCCTTTCAACCAAAAGATTTTAGATAGGTTTTTGTCATTATATTAACCTTATCTTTTAGTTTTAACTCTTGGTTAATTAGTTTGACACTTACCATGTCACTTTGTATTTTTATATTATATAGTCAATAAACTTACTATATACTTCCAAGAGGCCCCCAAGTGGTCCATTAATGATACACCTATCATGATAAAAGTTCTTTGGCCGAACCTTAGATTTTTAGGAATTTAATATCAATTAATAATATAATATTTGTTTTAAAAACTCTTTTATGTCAATTTTGACACTATTTGGTATTTGATTTTTTGTGAAAATCATAACAGCATGATTACTTCAAAAAAAAGTTAATAAAATAAATAATAACATGTCATATTAACCTATAAAATTTGTGGAATTCATTAAAAGTTTCAAATTATATTTATTTGGGTATTTATAATATCAATTATTTTAATATTTCACTAATAAGGTAATTACTGCATCATCATTGTGTCATAAATAAATTAAATTATTTAATGTCTAAAAATTATAATTAAAATAAAATTATGTAGGAAATATTTTTATCTTTCTAATGAATATTTATAATCAAATTTATCTTATTTATAACCCTATATTAAAAATGTTTTAGTTATTAAACTGTGATTTTAACTCTTTTAACTCTTCTTTAATTAAATAACAATAAATGTCCTAATCTAATCCAAGTGGACCTAAAGGGTCATATTTTATTCCTAAAGTTGTTTTTTGTCTAATTAAACTTATCCAATAGAATTAGGACATGTGTTAGGGTAATAATAATATCATTTTTACCCTTAATTACCCTATTTACTTTTTACCGTGGTAAATAAAAGTAAAAAAGTTATTATTCACCAAAAATTATTTTTATCTTATTTAACCACATTTTAATCCTTGATATTAACTGTGTCTCTCAGATTTTTGAAATTCCACTCACAGAAGTGGTAAAATTAAGTTTTATGTGAATTTACAAATTCTCCTAGGAGGTGGGTAAAAGACGGTGAAAAGGTTCAATAAAATATTTATATATCTAAAATTATTATAAACTGCCTCCAATGAATTAAATTGAATTTATGTAGGTTTTATGTATCTATTTTGACCTAAAATAAATTTAAATAATATAAATAATTATTTAAATAAAAAGCTGGTTTTAAACAGTAACTCAGTGTTTTTCACTATTAATCAAAAATTGAAAGTTTTCAGAAAAATACCAAAAATTTACCCTAAGCTAATTTTGATATTAAGAATTCAATAATGAAGTATATTTTACCAAATTAAAAACATAGAAGTTTCATTTATTAATTTAAAATTAATTCCCGCTGTTAAAACAAAATGTCTGTTTTTAAGAAACAATAACTATCAAAAGATTGACACTTGTTTATGTCCGGTTTAAATGTGAAATTATGTCCAATGACCAAAATTGGATTAAATGGTAAAAATATATTCTAAATATAGTTTAAAACCACTCAAATTAATTATTTATCACTATTAATTATTTCGATTAAAAAAGTTTTTTTAATTAAAATTTAGTAATTTTCACTATTCATCAAAAAATGAAAGTTATCTGAAAAGTACCAAAATTTCACCCTTGGCTAATTTCGATATTCTGAATCCAAAAATGAAGTCCATTTTGAGAGATAAAATTTATAAAATTTCAAAAAGTGGGTATTACTATTCATAACGGCTACTTCGATTGGTCGTGGTGTGTGTTAGAACTCGAAGTTGCGTACAACACACGCTACTGTATTATTCAAAGATAAGCGTACCGTAGAATCTTGGGGTGTTACATTCTCCCCTACTTCAATAAATTGTATCCTCGCAATTTATGCTCGGTATTGGAAACTTAGGGTTGAAATTTCAAAATATCTTAGTTGAAATCTCACATCGAAAAATGGATTAATGAGGCCTCTATTGAAAATAAAGAGTGGTAAGTATGAAGGTTTCTGAAAATAACACATACTAGGGTTCCATGTAGGAAAATATGGATATGGAAGAGAAATATAACCATCAATATCTGATAGAGAGTGGTAGAGAACATGGCTATGAAAAGGCCAACAATCCCAAAGCCATAAATTTGTGATGATCTAAGGTACCATCTAGGACAACATTTTTTGTTCTAATTTCCTTTTCTTAATGTTGAGGAATTTATTTATGATATTGGATAAGATCATAAGGAGATATACTTACTTTATAATTAGAGTTTTATAAATTTCTACCACAAACTCATCTTTCACCCCAAAACATAATACAACTCAAAAATAATCTATTTATCCTAATCGTATAGGGTTCCAAATATAATGAATTTATAATTCACATATCAGACCCTTTAAAAAACTAGATTATACCATCCAAGAACTTCACGTAGTCCAGTGGTAGGCAATAAATCCCAATTGCACTATGGTTGTGGGTTCGATTCCCGCAGCTTTGTCCAACGTGACGGGTCGTCACACAGTCTGCGTGTTGTCCTTTTATAAAAATCCAAAAATAACCTTTCAAAATTAATCCCTTACAACCTTTAGACTTATCCAAAATACTTTTGTAAACTCTTAGTCCAAAATTTATATGAAAGATAAACATAATGTAGATCCTTTTTGCCCCGTAATAGCATGTGAATACCTTCATCATGTATTCTTTTAAAACACTGAAACATCCTGAATTACCATAAAACCTTATTGATTAAATTCATGCTCCTTTATTCCTTATAGAATACTAGATATAATTAATCCATCCAAAAATATTGTAAACCCCAACAATAATGGAATATACAAATCTTTAATCAGTTTCAAGGCAGTCAAGAATATCCAATATAATTTACCCAAATCAACCATATCTTATTCCAAAATCAGTACCTCAATATTAGGACCATATTAAGGTTTATCTTTCCTTCAACCATGTAATTTCCAAAAAATTTAAGTCACTGTAGAGTCACTTTTCTTAGTACCATAAAATCTCAAATACTCAATGAAATAGTATTGCAGTACAATCCTTATATATTTCCATTACATCATTGATACGACACTTCAATGAAATAATTCCAAAATAACAACATAAGAACACTATTCATTCCTCTTCATCTGTGGTAGTATCATAACTTGATTATTATCCAATAGCATCATTTTCGGCATAGTCTGATGACTGGTACATTGGTTCGCATAGTGTCCAGACTCCTTGCAGATGAATCATTGTACATTTGAAACCTTTTTCTTACCCTTGCAGTCATGTACTTGGTGTCCTTTTTCTCCACACTTATAACATACTCCCATTCCCTTCAAGCATTTTCCAAGGTGATTCTTTCTACAATTATAATATATGGGAAAATCCTTCTTTACCGTATTCTCTTTATCTTTCCTTCTCTCTACCATCTTTTCCTTCTCTGGCTTCCCTTCAAAGCCATAGGACTATGAGAATTATTTACTTATCATATCAAAACATGATACTATTTCTTCATATGATGATAATACGTGGGAGACTATTTCCCTTCTAAATTCTGGCTTAAGATCATGAAAGATATGATCTTTCTTACTCTTTGGATCATGCGTATTGTTGGAGTTCGCATTCCTTCTACTGGGCGCCATTTCTAAACAATGGCATACACTAGATTAGTTTGTGAATAGAAATACCTAATCCCAAACTTATAAAACACTTAACATAAATTAAACAGTTTATGGATATAATCCATAATCATAAAAATGTCTTCTTTGAGGAAGTATATACTCATAAACCCTTCATAATGGTTTGTAAAGAAAATGAGAATTATCCTAAGCATATCCCCCGGGAGTGTCGTAACCAAGAGTACAGCAAGGCCCGTTGTCGTGCACCAGTTTCTGTTCGAGTCTAGCTCAAAGAAGTGTTTTCAGGTTTTACCCATAGGTACATCTATGCCAGATCCTCCTCTACCTGCTCATATCCAGACAGGGATGTATTTTCTTAGAAAACTCACAAAATCTCTACATTACCAAAATTCTAGTAAGTTCTTCTATACTAATCCTCAAAGTCTATCTTAGGATAATGTGCTCTAATCAGAGTTTATCTAAATCTAGTTTCCAAGGTTATTTCTAAACATCCTCTTATACCAACTGTAACGCCCCGACCCCAGTTACCTAGAGTCGGTGCATTATTTTAATACATTGGCATGATTACAAGGAATCAAGTCTCGAAGGAACAATCGGTTTAGCAGTCTTGGAAAATAGATTACATACATGAATGTTACATTACACATCATAACATACAAAACAACATAAATAATCCTTTATGAACACCATTATTCCCTTGTCTTAACCCTGCATATCAATCACAATACACTTCTTGGAATCCTAGGAAAAATAAAACATAGAAAGGGGTGAGCTCAGATGCTCATTAAGGATAATAATAATATTGCAGAAACTTTCATAAATAAACATAAACATTTAAGGAAATGTATAACTAAAACAAAAGCCTTTTAAACTTGAACTTCAGCATAATATGGAAAAGATAAAATGAAATAATGTCATTTACTTATTCACATGGATATTCTACTAGTCTAATAATCACATGCAATATCAATAACCAATTTCATAATGATGGAATGCATAATGTCAGACTATCATAACCACGTAGCCAAGGCCTCGTGCCAAGACTACAAATAAGATTTTGTCAGGGCCTCATGCCAAGACACTAGTTTGTCTCATGAGACCTACCGATGCAATTATTTTTAGTAGATACTTACGTTTAAAATTGCTCAAATATACTCCAGTGTTTTTCTGAAAACATTATGCAAGATTCTGAAAACAAAATAACTAATTCTGAGAATGCTCGACTAATTACAGGACATGATGGGTCTACACCCAATCCCTTCCTGTCTACCACACTCGAGAGTCGGGTTTTTTGAAAACGTTTTTTAACCTTGCGTTAAATACGTATACATTTGCACTGGATTTTTATATAGTTGAGAGAAATGTATCTTTTTCATGAAAACATTTAAAAGTCACACAATTTAGAAAAGAATTCATTTAAAGACATTTTTGAATCAAAGTGTCTCATACCACTTTGAGACTTTTGAAAGGAATTAACATTTTAAAAACATTCATGTCCATATAAATAAATCCTTAAAAACCATTTTGAAGACATGAACATTAATGAGAAAGATTTAAAAGAATAAATATTTAAAACATTTGAAATGATGTTTTAGTAAAAAGTCCCTTAAAATAATCCCTTTGAAAACTCTTTCATAAAACATGGACATGGATAATAAATATGTCCCAGTAGATACTTACGTAAAAACAACCTCGGATAATAAATAGATTGTGAAATTAACCCTTACCAATTTGGTAACTTATGAAACATACAACCCATGAAAGAGGTATCATACAATGAATATGTAAATATACATAAATTAAAGTTTATTACACAAAGAATACAATTATGGGCAGTACATACACCACACAAAAGGTAATAGTGGCAATATGGCATGAATCTCACAGGAATAAGGAGTGAGATGAAAACCCCTTACCTTGGACTTTCCTTTAGTCGAGGGTATGTTTAGCCTCTTGTATGAAGACTATAGTATGTTATTAAATTATACCAGAACCATATTAATATTAATTATATCATACATTATTCATTTATGACTTTATACTACCCATTTAATAATAATTTCCATGTTATATTAATATTTCGGGTAATAATCGCTTTCTTTATCGTATGTGTTTTAACTTGTTACTCTTGATTGTATCACTTAGATCATGATTTAAATACTTCCAGAATATAAAACATGATTTATTTATCATGTATATTTATAATATAAAAATTTATAATAGATGTATATATGAAATGGAAAACACCGTTTATGGAGACGGTAGTCCGTACGTATGCATAAACGCTGTTTCCGTTTTCATATAGTATTGAATGGACGTAAGTGAACAAGATATATGTAAGTACATAAATACTTATATATATATATATATATATATATATATATCCAGTAGCATTATTATTTCATATATTACATACTTATTAGTAATATATATTTTTTATAATCGTCGATGAATGGTGAACTTGGAAATGAATCTCATCGCGTCATGAAGACGGTAATCCGTACGTACGCACAAACGCTACTTCCATTTCATTTTTCATTTTAAAAGGAATCAAAACCAAATAATACATAGTTATATTATTATTACAGTATAATATAATATCTTATATGTGTTACTTAAGTTCATTAACACCATCCTTTATACGTTCCATGTATGGTATCAACGAGTCATATCACTTTGAGGGGGCGGTAGTCCGCACTTCCTCAAATGAAATTATCGTATATATATAACATGAAACAAATAATGATATGATATAAAATGGAATTACATAAGCTTATATATAAAATAAATATAATTAATATCATATTTAATTATAGTACCATCATAATGGCCACCATGAGAGGCGGTAGGAGATAATTGAACAATCATCGTTTCGTGAGGCGTTTGGTTTCCATCCACATAAACAGTATGTTCTTCACCCATTAGATGGAGGTGTGTGTAAGTGTAGTTAGAATACTTATCATAACAATATTCTAATATATTTATGATACTGGTTTTTTTACAAAAGAAAATAATAAGAAGATTTTAGGGGTTGGAGAAGTAAAAGAAAAGAAAAGAAGCTAAGAGAAATCGTTACCTTTAATTTGGGTAACTCCCTTTGGTTTGAACCAAAAAGGACTCTTGAAGTGCCTTCTGCCTAAGGTGAGCCTTCTAGGAAGAGGAGAGGTATGTAGGGAGCTTAATTGGTCAGAGGTTGGACGAGCCAAAAGGCTTGAAAGGTGTGAGGAATCAGCTATAAGTGGTGTCCTTTTATATGGGGGAGGAGGGGCTCTTTAGGAATAACTTAAAGTATTAATTTATAATAAATTATTATTCCATTTATAATGGTTCCAAAGTAGATTATTAAAATCCTAAGGTGGGTATGGGTCTAAATCCTTTCAACCAATAGATTTTGGATAGGTTTTGGTCATTATATTAACCTTATCTTTTAGTTTTAACTCTTGGTTAATTAGTTTGACACTTACCATGTCACTTTGTATTTTTATATTATATAGTTAATAAACTTACTATATACTTCCAAGAGACCCCCAAGTGGTCCATTAATGATACACCTATCATGATACAAGTCCTTTGGCCGAACCTTATATTTTTAGTAATTTAATATCAATTAATAATATAATATTTGTTTTAAAAACTCTTTTATGTCAATTTTGACACTATTTGGTATTTGATTTTTGTGAAAATCATAACATCATGATTACTTCGAAAAAAGTTAATTAAATCAATACTAACATGTCATATTAACCTATAAAATTTGTGTAATTCATTAAAAGTTTCAAATTATATTTATTTTGGTATTTATAATATCAATTATTTTAATATTTCACTAATAAGGTAATTATTGCATCATCATTGTGTCATAAATAAATTAAATTATTTAATGTCTAAAAATTATAATTAAAATACCATTATGTAGGAAATATTTTTATATTTCTAATGAATATTTATAATCTAATTTATCTTATGTATAACCCTATATTAAAAATGTTTTAGTTATTAAACTTTGATTTTAACTCTTTTAACTCTTCTTTAATTAAATAACAATAAATGTCCTAATCTAATCCAAGTGGACCTAAAGGGTCATATTTTATTCCTAAGGTTGTTTTTGGTTGAATTAAACTTATCCAATAGAATTAGGACATGTGTTAGGGTAATAATAATATCATTTTTACCCTTAATTACCCTATTTACTTTTTACCGTGGTAAATAAAATTAAAAAGTTACTATTCATTAAAAATTATTTTTATCTTATTTAACCACATTTTACTCATTGATATTAACTGTGTCTCTCGGATTTTCGAAATTCCACTCACAGAAGCGGTAAAATTAAGTTTTATGTGAATTTACAAATTCTCCTAGGAGTTGGGTAAAAGACGGTGAAAAAGTTCAATAAAATATTTATATATCTAAAATTATTATAAACTGCCTCCAATGAATTACATTGAATTTATATAGGTGTTATATATCTATTTTAACCTAAAATAAATTTAAATAATATAAATAATTATTTAAATAAAAAGACTGTTTTAAACAGTAACTCGGTGTTTTTCACTATTCATCAAAAATTGAAAGTTTTCAGAAAAATACCAAAAATTTACCCTAAGATAATTTTGATATTAATAATTCAATAATGAAGTCTATTTTACCAAATTCAAAACATATAATTTTCATTTATTAATTTAAAATTAATTCCCGCTGTTAAAACAAAATGCGTGTTTTTAAGAAATAATAACTATCAAAAGATTGACACTTGTTTATGTCTGGTTTAAATGTGAAATTATGTCCAATGAAAAAAATTGTATTAAATGGTAAAAATATATTCTAAATATAATTTAAAACCACTCAAATTCATTATTTATCACTATTAATTATTTCGATTAAAAAAGTTGTTTTTAATTAAAATTTAGTAATTTTCACTATTCATCAAAAAATGAAAGTTATCCGAAAAGTACCAAAATTTCACCCTTGGCTAATTTCGATATTCTGAATCCAAAAATGAAGTCCATTTTGAGAGATAAAATTTATAAAACTTCAAAAAGTGGGTATTACTATTCATAACGGCTACTTCGATTGGTCGTGGTGTGTTAGAACTCGAAGTTACGTACAACACACGCTACTGTATTATTCAAAGAGAAGCGTACCGTAGAAGCTTGGGGTTTTACAAGAACAGAAATAGTAAAGTTCTTTTTAATAAAGTATCAAAGGTTTGATCCATCAGGATCAACCACAATCCTCTTCTTGAGGATTCTATAAAACACTCTCTCTTATATGTATAAATGTTATTAACTGATGTTCAAGTGTTTCAGGTTCAAGGGGAGATACGATTAAAGGTAAAGTGGCATCAAAAGATGCAAAATAGTGATGTGATGTGCTCTATAATTTCATCTAATTCAAATTATACACAATAGATGAAGTAATTGAGCACAGTGGGTAGTGATTATGTTATCAACTTTATATCTTTTTTCCTCTACTAGGTTCTGACTCAGTAGGATTAGAGGTTTTGTTGATGGCACATTGAAAAGTGTCACATGATAATAAATGATGTAGAAAAAGAAAAATGTATGTTGGTCTAAATAGTGATCCCAATAATATGAAGAGTTTCACATCATAGGAGGATCATTATATCTTCTAATTAGATGCAAGATATCAATGTGATATAAAGGATGAAATTTTATGTCGTCTAACATCAAAAATGATAATTAGGGGAGAAGAAGAAAAACTCATGTATTTCATGATTATATATTTTGTTCTAATAATATGGTATTAGCTGACTATTTTTAAGATACTAAGAATTTGTAAGAGAGTATTGGAAATGATTCAACAAGAGGCTGGGAAAGTAGTTGAAAGTAATTATGTCACTATAGTAGAGAATGATAAGAATCTTCAACAACACAGTGAACAGTTCATGATATAATGAGGTAATCAACTCAGGGGGAGTTGAAGTGGAAAATTATGATTCATAAGAAGATACTGATGATGAGAAGGAGGAAGCAGCTGGAGATGAGAACTCGGCTCATACTATCAACAAAGATCTTGATCAAATAGAAAAAAATAGGATATGGGAGATTGTTTCAAGACCAAAAAATAAAAATTCCATCGGGAATAAATGGGTCTTTTTTTAATAAGATGAATAAATATGTTGTAGTAATTCTAAACAAAGCACAACTAGTGTGAAAAGGGTACTCCTAGATAGAGGGTATTGATGTTGATGATACATTTACACCTGTTGCGAGGTTGGAGATAATCAAATTATTCTTGTTTATAATAGTGCAAAGAAGGTTAAAAGTTTTCTAGTTAGACATCAAATCATCATTTCTAAATGGGATTCTGGAAGAATAAGTGTATATTGAGAAACCATATGGTTTTCTCATTCATGAAGATGAGAACAGAGTGTGTCGGTTGAAGAAGGCATTGTATGGGTTGAAGCAAGCACTAAGAGCATGGTATTCAAGGATTGATCAGTTTCTGAAGAAGCTCAGTTTTCATTATAGTGGATTTTATTACAATATCTATGTCAAAAATGAAAGTAATCAAAGGATTATGGTGTTGGTGCAACACAAGGAATGAGTGTCACGTTCATTTCTCAATATAAATATACCAATGAAGTTTTCGAATGGTTTGAAATGGATAGTTCCAAGAAGATGAAGACTCTGGTGGATAACTGAATAAAACTATCAAGGGATGATAAAGATAATTCATTTAATGTTACAAAATATAAGAAAATAATTGATATTCTATTATACTTGATAGTGACAAGATCTGATATTGCTTTTGCCACATGCCAAGCAGCACGGTATCAAAACAATTCAAAAGAAATACACATGATTATAGTGAAAATAATACTTTGGTATATCAACGGAACTATGGATTTAGGTTTTATTTATAATGAAAAATATCAGCCAAAGTTATTGGGATATACAGATGTAGATTGGGACGGTTTAGAAGATGGCATGAAATCAACGTCATAAGGTGCTTTCTATCTTGGTGGATTGTGTATTTCTTGGCTAAGAAAGAAATAGGATTGCATTTCATTGAGCACCATAGAAGCTGAATATATTTTGAATAATCAATCTTGAAAAAAATATTTTAAATGAATCAGAAACTTGATGATATGGGATTTTAAGTGAAGCATCTGATTGGAATTCATTGCAATAATTCAAGTGCTATAAATCTGAGAAAAAATATAGTTCATCACTCAAGGAAAAATCACATTGAAATCAAGTATCATTTTATCAAGGATAGGGTGTAATAAGGACTTGTGAAGTTGGAGTATGTGCCTATAGATCTGTAGGTTGAATATATTTGGACGAAGGTCTTACCCAAAGAAGCATTTGAAACGCATTGACTGGCTCTGGGAGTTTAGTCGACTCCCCGCACTTGAAAAAATGTGGATGTGGTATCTCCAATACCTAAGGTATGGTGTGTTTTTTCCTAATGTTCCAATATGTGTTATTTACCTTTTTGTATACATAAAAGTAAATTCCTTTAGTTTCGTTGACAAAGGGGAAGAAATTTTTCTATTAAAAGGGAGAAAATGTCTTAGTCAAGACATGAGGAGAAGTTAATGGGTGGAGCAGTGAGATAGGGGGAGCAGTGAAATAGGGGTTGTATTAAATATGACAATTCTAGAAGTGATCGATCAAAGGATATATATCAATACATGGCATTTGTGATGAAATCATGTGAGAGGTTTTAATAATGAAGTGATTCATTGATAAACTTTGCATATTACTTTTGTTTCTCACACTAATCATTGCTCAAGTGGGATTAGAGAATGTGATGAGTAAATATTTGATCTCTATCTAAATCAAAAAAATAAAATGTTGGTATAAGTTGGAAAAATATTTCACGAGGTATCAATTTATGAAATAATTTTCAACAAACCCAAAAGGGGGATTGTTGGGGGGAAATCCCTCAAGGTAACATTGAAAAAAATTTATATTGATTGTGTTTGTTGACAAAGAGGGTTTTTATGGTTTTTTGTATAATTCAAGAGATATTGTTGAAAAACTATGTTGACAAGGATCCATGACAAAGTAATGGATGATCTGGAGGTGGTACTAAAATTTTGTATACAAGGTGGCTCTTTTTTCCAGTGTTTGCAAAAAAAATTGGTCCAAAATTTATAGATTGGATAAAAATGTTTTTGGAAAATGGATTTTCATTAAATTCATCAGAAGGTTTATAAATTTTCATTCCATATGTTTTTCAATATCATAATAAAAAAATATGTAAAAGGAAAGAATGGAATGCAAGTTATGGAGTGGTGCACAAGGTGACTAGCGTAGTAGAGGCTAGTGCGAATGGACTTGCGCGGTAGGGGGAAAGTTATGCATCTCATGCACAGGGTCACCAAAATGCCTATAAATACATGGATACCCATTTCATTCTATATGAATCTCAACACTTAGAGAAAATTCGATCTCTGGTCATGCAAGTGGTGAGGTCACGCAAGTAGGGAGTTATTCAGAAGTTGCACGCAAGATGGTAGCGCGCTAATAGTGATTTGGGCGTAAAAGGGTGTGTGTCGCACAATTTGTGAGTATAATAAGGTTTTTTCATGAAAGTTTGGAGTATCGTGCAATTTGGTTTTTCCTTAACAAAGGTAACACTTGTGCGCCATGCTTAAAGTATCATGCAAGTCAACCTAAGGTTGCGTGAAAAGTTTGAAGTTGCCCAGTACATCTATGGTAAAGCGATATTCATCAATGGATGAAATTGGAACTTCAAAAGAGCATCTATCTATAGTTGAGGATGTGTAATTCATAAAAATGAATATACCTACAAGTCCATAAACTGTGTTTGGATCCCTTCTAAGAGAAGTGTGTGAATGAAGAGGAAGACGGTGATCCTTTCCACCAACAGTGATCCAGAGAAAGAGATATAGGGAGTAACCCTTGGAAATGCAGTGAGAAAACTCTAAATATTGTAAAGGTAGTGAACCTAGGCATAGAATTGATCTATCCAAAATATCATTATTGGTAGTGATATTTAGTGAATTTGGTACAGTCGACACATTGGCATTGTATGCTCCTTGGATGTAGCCCAGTGAGGGTGAAACAAGTAAAAATATTTGTGTCCTTGTTCTTTCTTTATTTCTTTACTTTCAGTGCATTATCATCAGATAAAATTGGAAAGGACACAATCAACATTAACATTAAAGATCATGAGAAGTGACCCTTGTAATAAAGTGTTCAAGATCCAGTGGGGTTGGAATAAGTTTCAAAATAATATTCATACCCTAATTCACCCCCCCCCCCTCTCAGGGTATCTAAGACCCTTTTGGACCTAACAGTTAGGATTATATAATATAATTATCCAAAAATAATAATCCTTTATATGAATAAAAACTATTTTTAATCTCTAAAATTTGACAGTAATACCCAAAGTTCAATATAGACCATTCGACAAATAAATATCTTTAAAATTCATCAAAAATATTATAACTAATATTAAAACCCAAAAATCGGAAGGATTTGATCACATAATATTCCAAGATAAATTTTAAGAATTATCTCTATATAAAATCAATTACTCTTGAAGTCTCACACCAAAAAGTAATCACCCTAAAAATATTCAAGATACGCTAACCATTTCCATAAATAACCTAAATCACCAGAATCTGTAATAAAATTATATAGGCTACCAAAATATAATTCAACCTTTACTCCTCAATTAAAATCCCATAGTATTCTATTTACCTTAATCATATAAAGTTTCCAAAATAGTGAACATATTCCGAAATAATATTAATCACTTGATCACCAAATCATTTTCCAATCCCAAGGTTAACTATTTGATAAAACATATGTTCCCAAAATCAAATTATTCTTCATCTATAAAATCTTTTAACTATAAAGAAAAAGTCATACTAATCAGGACTTCATGTAGGACATTGGTAGGTGATGCACCCTTGTCCTCTTCATTTGTGGGTTCGATTCCCACGGCCTTGTCGAACATGAAGGGTTGTCACCCATCCTACAAGTTGTCCTTTTTCTAAAACTATATAATTTATATAACATTCCAAAAATATGATAAAATCAACAAAAATAACCATAGCATTTTTTAACCTCAAATGTTATCTTATACCTTCCATTTTTCATCCCGAATATAATAACCCATAATTACCTCAAAAATGAATGTCTCCAAAAATACTATTATTCACTTTAAAATTTTATAATGTAAAGCCTCAAAAGGGGTTTCTAAGACACTGAAATTATGGTCAACCATAATATTATAAACTTATGATGATATTTATAACTCTTAAGAAAACATACTAGTCTCTAAAGTTGTCTAAACCATCCTTTGATACCAACTGTAAGGACCCAGCCTTAAACATTTCGTATTATATTATTTTTGAACTATAATTCACATTTGAGGATCTTTTCAGTTTATATTTTTATATAATTAGGACAAACTATTGTAAATTAAACCCATACTTTACAAGTGGACACTAATACTCAGTATTTATTTTTACACAATATAAAACTCTTTAAAATAAAACATGATTTCTCTTTATAAAAAATCTTCACAATTATAAACTTGATCTCATCTTTATCCATGATCTTCCTTAAACCCTTTGAAAAATATTTTAAAACTTGGGATGAGCATAAAAAATATCAGTAAGGGACATAAAATAAATAAATCATTAGTCTATGGAAAACATGAAAACCCATTAAAAACCTTTTCTTAAAAACTCATTAGAAAGCATAGAAAAATAGTGCAGGTACCTTGGGACATCATTACCATATCACTATTACATTAACCCTTACAAATGGAATAATCATACGATCGACTTCCATATCCAAAGTACCCAAATCATTTGAGAACTATAATGGGGATCACCCTTTATGTAAGATATATCAAGATCACTCATTTCTCATGAACTATAATGGGGCTCAACTCTTCATATAAGCTATATCGAGCTCACCTATGAGCTATAATGGGGCTCAAAACTTTTTATATAATTTAAAAGGACCAAATAATGAATAAAAGTCTTTAAAACTCTTTTAACCCCATGTGAAAAAAACTTTTGGATATGAAAATACCCTTTCCTTTTAAAAATCACTTTTAAAATATAAAAACCACGCACATAAAAATGAAACCATTTTCTTTGAAAGGAAAAGTGAAAATTTATAAAGGAACCATTAAATCATTAAATTATCATAAAATTTTGAAATTCCATTCATGTCGTATATGTAAAAATAATTTGTTTTGACCTTTGTAAAAAGAGCTCAAATAGAAACTTTAAAAGAGGATTTTTAAAAGAAAGTCCTTTAAAAAGATTCATTTATGAAAACATTTGAGAGAAATTAAAATGTTCCCATTTAAAAAAATTCATGTTCATATAAATACATTCATAAAAACCATTTTGAAAACATGAAAATTAAATATAAATATTTATAAGAATAAATCTTTAAAACATTCAAAATGAGGTTTTTAGTTAAAAATCCTCTTACCTTGAGTCTGACTCATCACATCCATTCTTTATCTTCCTAAATAATAAACTTAGGTTAATTATTTACTTGATTTAGAACCTTTTTAAAGTTTATTATTTCTTTTATATCACTTATTATTATGTTATAACAATTACTTAATTATTTATGTTCACGTCGGATGTTTTGACGATATTCGATACTTGAGTCCAAAATGACTTTGATATGATGTCTATAGTCAAAGTGGTCATTGTTCCATAATCTATAGAATAATATTCATGACATAATCATAAATTTTATATATCAATTATACTTTTAAATCCATCAATTAATATGGATATGAAAAATGAACTACGTTACCATCATGGAGAAAGTAGACCGTGATAGTGAGGGTTAGGGAGCGCATACCTGATGGAGATTCTGGAAGATCTGGTGTCCTGTGAGGTTAGGGTTCAACCATGGATATTCCACCCTCTCTTGGATCTCTTTATTTTATCCAACTCACTGGTGGAGAGGCTTCTACAAACATCCCTCGAGTGGCGACATCTGATTCACATAGCTCTGAGAAGGCAACTGTGGATGTTGCAAAACACTGGAGCGATCTAAATATGATGATTGTGGGCGACGGTGTTCATCAAGCTAATGATCAAAGACAAAATGCAGTGATGGTCTCTTTTTTTATGGATCTCATAGATCTGTGCATATTGATCCATTTTTTGTGGGTGGTGGTGTTCACTGTGTTGAATCTAATTGGCGACAGGTTGTGGTGTCTGAGCAGGGAGTGCCTTGGACTACGGTGAAATTTTTTATGTATAGACTAAAGGAGGTGTTCCATTATGTATGGGGGATATCTAGGATGAACTTCCTTATGATGAGGATAAATCTCTTCAAAATATTGTGTGGAAGGATAATTAGAACCACCTCTTGGTGGATGAGGCATAAGTGTGTGCTGATATGATGGTTTTTGTTGATCCAACGGTTGCGGTAGTGGGTTACCCTAGTACCTCCACTATAGTGGACCCATATATTAATTTTACATCTTCAAGAGACTCTTTCAGGTTCCCTACAGTCTTTTATAGAGATTCCAATCGATGACATTTCACGTCTGTGCGTGATGGTGCGATTGAGCGAATTGTAAGAAAGGGTGAAACTGTGCGTTTGGTCGCTAATAAGAAGGTTATCCTTGATATATTTAAGATTTGTGAGAACTCCATTATTACCATACTTGTTCTTCCTTATGGGGGAAATTTTTTGAAGCTTGATTATTTGGTTTGAAAACTAACTTCTATATGGGGGTTTTCTGATTGGAAATGTATTCCTATGGGTCGAAGATACTTTCACATTATTTTATCATCTGAGGAACTAAAGATAAGATCTTGGGGGATCAGATCAATTTTTATAAATCTAGGTATGGTTTTGCTTCAAGAATGGGACTTTCGTTTCAACCCTTTTTCTATAAAAAATATTAGGGCTCAAGTATGGATCAAAATTGTTGGTCTTAACTAGATCTTATGGCACCCTAAAATTCTTTTTGATATTGCTTATGTTGTGGGAATTCCAATTAAAATAGATAGAAACACTAAGTTTATGAAATTTGGTCACTATTACTGGGTCTTGGTATAGTTTAACCTAAGTTATTTCCCGACCCATAATATCTTTTTGTCTGCATTGGATGATGATATATCTCTAAAAGTGGAATATAAGAGATTACCTGATTTCTATCCAAACCGTTGGCCAGGACAAAGTAAAGTGTTGTAAAAATGATGTATTCTCCTTTTTTATTTCAAAGGGAATCTTGAGGATTTATTTGGAAAGAATTTGAAGAGTCGTACAATGTATAATAAAGAGGGTTTTTTTTTGCGGAATGCAATCACCCCAGATAGGGGTAAGGAGCATGGAAGCACTGGTGTTTCACAAGCGATGGAAGTGACTTCTCAAGAAATGATTCAAGAAACTCAGGTGACTAAGGATAATGAAACATTATTGTTAGATTATGAAATAGAGGAAAGTAGGCATGCCTTGACTGGATCTTGGTCAAGATTGGCCCTGGCTCTAGTGCCTAAGCATGGAGTGAATGCTCAAGATGAGGACGGCCTGAATCTAGGTGTGAATTTGGGAATGGAGCACTAGGACCCTTCCATTGAAATTGAGGGGAAACAACTTCCAAGAGATGGTGCAAATATCTCAAAGGTCCAAGAGGAAATTATTAAATTAAGGGAAGCATAGGGCATCCATGAAAGGTGGGGTGATATTGAAGATGACTCTCCAAAAACATTGTCCTATAGTTAGGATTTTTTCAGAGGAAAAAATGTTTTTGTGGATGATTAATGTTTCTAACATGTTCCTCTTAGGAAATAAGGGTATAGGAAGGACTAATCATATCCAAATCCAACTATGGTCACAAGGACTCATGGTCTTATAGAATATTATTCTAATTGTCATGATGATTATGATGCTTCCTATCAATTAGATTATGACCTTTGATATTTTATTTGGTCCTAATTGGAATGAGGGAATGAATGATTGTATGAACCCATTCATCTTACCTGTTTTCTTTTCCTCTTTTATTTTTTTCAATTTGATTATGACCTTTGATATTTTATTTTAAAATATCATTAATGTCAATTTTGAATCTATTCATTACTTGGCTTTTTAAAAATATCATAACAACATGATATCTTTGAAAAAATTAGTCTAACACAACACTAACATTTCAAATTCATCCATAAAATTAGTGAATGATATTAATTATATCAAATTATATTTTTTTTTTTTAATAACATTTATTTGATATTTCTATTAATTAAACAATTACTACTTCATCATTGTGAAAGCCTTTAATTTAATTATTTATTCCATAAAAATTAGAAATAAATTTCCATGATAAATATAAATATTTTATCTTTTAAAATACTATTTATAGTCGAACATATCCCCTATATACCTCGTATTAAAAATATTTCACTTGTTAAAAACAAAAGTATGATAAGGTTGACTTTTCTTTAAATGGATTAAAGTCATCCAAGTGTCTCCAAGAGCTCATAAAATCAGCCCGATGATGATTTTTCTCAACAATCACTCATCCGATAAAATTAGTATAAGTGTTAGGGTAATTTTCTAATATTTATAATATTATTTTTACCCTTAATTACCTGATTTACCCTTAACCGTGGTAATAAAAAAAATACTAAAATTACTATTCATATTGTCCAAAAAAGAAGGCTATTTAATAAATTTGGACCTTATGATTCCAAATATGTAATCCATTTTTCAAAATTCAAAACACATAATCAGCTAAAATTAATTTAAAATTAATCTCATTGAAGGAACGAGAAAACTGGTTTTTAAAGTGAAAACGTTCAAAAGATTGAATTGTTTTTATATCCATATTCAATGTAAAATTGATTCTAATGACCTCAATTGGATTAAATGATAAAAAAAATTATCTAATTATTATTTAAAACCAATTAAAAATATAATTTATCACTATAAATTATTTAGACGAATAAGTTATTTTCAATTAAAATGCAATATTTTTCACTATTTATCAAAACATTAAACTTATCAAAAAAATACCAAAAATTCAACCAAAGTAAATTTTGATATTAATATTTAAAATAAGAAGCTTATTTTTTTCAAATAGAATTTATAAAAGTGTTAAAAACTAGATTTAAAACAAGTACGTCATCAAAAGGCGGCAAAACTCTCTTTTTAGAAAAAATATTCTTTTATGCGTAAAATTGGATTTGTTCTTACATCATGTCTAAAAAACAAATAAAATGGATTTTAAACATTATATTGAATATATTATATATATAATTCATTAATATAATCCAAAAAGAGTTATTTTTTTTATTTATTGGTATAAAATACACTTGTTCACATTTAAATAGTTTTTCAAAAAAACATTTCATTTTATTTAAAAAAAGGGGTTTTATTTTCATTTATAATTAATTGGTCACCAAATAATTCATTATATATACATGTGTAAACCATATTCTCCTAATTCAGTTAATATTGTTCATTCCCTCCATTCTAACAACTATGTTATAATGGTAACATTTAAATAATAATATTTAGTTATTCGCTTAAGCTCGACGTGGCGTATCATATATGCTATCGAACATAGTATTTTTTTTTAATCATGATGTTACAGTTGTCATGAGAATTATAATCTTTAGTATTTCATTTTTGATAAGCTTTAATACCTTCTATAATCTTGGGATGATACCATGTACTTCAATATTTAAATTTTGTTTTGGTCAGTAAACGTGAGTAAAATTGTGTTTATATGTCATGCTCTTGAATTTTCATTTTCATATGGTTAGGGAATGTGTTATTTTAGTTTTAAATTATGGTTTACTTGTATGATATTATCATTTTTTTACTTTCAAAATTATTTTAATATATTATAACATGTTTTGTGGCTCCTTGTGATATTAAAGTATGTTTTTGGATGAGTGTTCAATGTTAGAATTAAAATTATATTTATACTGTTTTAATTTCAAAGGAGAGCATCGATTTAGGGGGAGTTAATATGATCTTAATTTTTAAATCATCTTGGATATTTCAGTTATTTAAACTTGTTATATGTAGTTTTATATGTGTGGTTTTCAAAACATTAAACCTTCTTTAAATACCAAATATGTGCAGATTTTGTTTTAAAGATTTTAAAATATTTATGAATTGATTTTATTTTTTCTAGAAAGAAGGAAAGTAAAATTAATGGGGAACAAATAATTTTTTCTTATTTTTAAATTTATTCCATACTTCTAAACTATTTTAACATTCAATTTACAAATTTTAATTCATTTTTCTTTTTATTTTAATTGTAAATATTTTTAGAGTGTATAATTTATTTTCAAGATTCAAATATGTACATTTTTTTACTTTAAATATGGTTTATCAAGTTAAATGTATGTTCTTAAAAGGTGTCTTCATTATTTTATCTAATCTAGAATTCAATTTATGTATAAACTAGTATGTTTCTTCAAGATAAGGTAGCTAGAATTGAGGTGGAGAATTTCATTTAAAATTCATATTATTTTAATTTATATATAAAATGAATTAATTAATGGGAAAACCTTATTTCAATTCTGCAATTTTTCCTCAAAAATTATTCTTGTATTAATTCTATTTTGAACATGATGGAATCCGGTTTTTATTTTTTTTTTATTTTTTATTTTTTGCACGCTAAAATCTTAAATATGTACTTTAGTTCATAGTATGATATATCAAGTGGAAGTTTAAGTGTTTTATTTTTAAATATAATCAGTTATGCATGATTAAAATGTGTAGTTTTTAATTTATAAAATGTATTTTTAAATTATTTTAATTGTAAACAATCATGGTTTTAAAATATGTACATATTTTAGTTTTATTGTATAAAAACATTTTTAATTTGTTAAACTCATGGAGAATCATATTTAATGCTCAAATTCAGGGGTGTTTGAATGTGTTTATATGCTGAAATTTTCAAAGTTACATGAAATCTATAGTAATTAGGAATATGTTTTTTAGTTTAAATTTTTTTATTTTTATACACATTTTCTTATTGTTTTATTGTTTTAAGACTTCTCATAGATACTATTTTATGTCTACTTATCGATTAAACTTTCACTTTGAATAAAAGGTTATTTATGAAGGGTTTCTCATTAATTTTCACAAAAATATTTTAAAATATGCTCATTGTATAACAATATAAGGCTTTATAGTAGATATCTTGAAATTTATATGTTTAGGAAAGTTTTATACAATTTTTTTCATTATGTCATTTTATCTCTGGTTATTACAATTTTATCTTGACAAATCTTCTTATGAAATATAATGTGTTTTAATTTTTCAAGCATACTTAAATTTAGGTGGAGTTAATTTTTTACTATCAACCTAAGGGAGTGTAACACTGTGTCAAAAAATGGGGAGAAGTATTATCAATTCAAGGGGATAATTTTTCTACTAAAACAATAAATTTTTGATAATTTCAAAAGGGGGAGAAAGTTTTGAAATTATACTTGGTTTTGTAATTATCAAAAAGGGGTAGAATGTTGAGTGGATCCCTGAACCACTTTATGTTTTGATAATTACAAAACTTTATTTGTTTTATTCTATCCTTGAACCAATTTATATTTTTATAATTAAAAATATTTGTTTGTTTTATTCCCTCTAACATAAGTATTTAAAAGTATTAATACATTGAATTATGTAATTATAATTTCTAACTTATGTGTTGTTTAAAGAATGCTTAACTTTGGTTATATATTTTTATTTTTATTTTACTTAATTTATCTTGAGATTTCATGTTTTGATTGTTTAAAACATGTTCTACAAGTTTCATGAAGATTTACTAGGCTAAAATTGTCAATTGGGACCTTAAAATATCATTTATACATGATTTTTACTATTTCCATGTAGCTAAAGTACTGTTCTCATGTATCCAAATTGATAATCCACGTAGCCAAATGAAAATCCATGAAGCCAATTTGTAAACCATGTAGCCAAATTTCCAGATTCATTTATCTTATGTATTTTAGTCATAAATCGGGCTACAAAACTCCAAATTGAGTAATTATTATTATTTTATAAATATAAGAAAATTATCTACATTTCATTATAGGACATAAAATTATTAATTTATCTTTATCATGTCCTAAATTAGGTTATAAATCACCTCATGTTTTCAGTCTGAATTCTACAGTTTTTCAGAACTATTTTGTTACTATATTTTAATGATGAATTAAGATATAGAAGTCTGATTAAAGTGATTCTTGATTATTTGGTAAGATAGTAAAATTGTATAAATATAATTCAACTAGACTCAAAGCTGATTCTGCCTTTTAGTAGGCCTGTTTTAGGTCTGAAATTTGATAATTAAAGTTGTTTATAGATTTTAGAATTATGCATATGTGATTTCGACTACATGATCAATTTGCTTACATGAATTCAGCTATGTGATCAATTCAATTATGTGAATTTGAATACGTGAATGGTTTTGAAATGTGAATTCAGCTATGTGAGAACTTTTTCTACGTAGATTCGACTATGTAGATAGATTTGCATACATGGTGAAATTCACTTATGTGGAACTAGACTACGTAAATTTGGTTACATAAACTAATTCAAATACATACAGAAATACCATAAGTAAATTTACCTATGTGATACTTTTTCATACGTGATATGTATGCTTATGTGAATATTGAAAAATCACTTATATGGATAACTCTTATGAGTTTTTGTGAGTTTTTACAGGTTGTTCTTAAACCTGAAATTATGCTCTACTTTTCATATTATTTCATATTTCTATTTACTGCATGTTTATTTTGAATATTTTTAATGTTTTATTTGTTCTAAAATTATTCAAAATTATTCAAAATCCATGAAAATAGATTTTAAATTGTTTTATGAACAATTAAATGAGATTCAAATGGTATTAAGCATGTATGGATATTCATGATGAAATTTTGGAACTTGAGATATTCAAATTCAAACCGGTTGAAATGTGAAGTGCTAGTCTCATTATTATTAAATTATTTATTATGGTGTTAAATTTATAAAAACTTTCATTGTACATCTTGTTTTATAGAATATCGAGATAGATCTCACATGGATGTTAATTATCTCTCTTTTATGAAAAATACACATGAATTGTTTATTTAGAAAATAAACAAGAGTAGTGTGACTGTATAGAAACAGAGAAAACTTCAAATTGGAATTGTTTTGGAATATTAAGAGTCAGTCTCGCATAAATTCAGGGAGTGTTCCAAGGAATTTATTATCGATTTTTATGGATGTATTTACTATAGTATTAATTGTTTATTTATTATCCTAATGAGATTACCTGCCTCATGAAGATTTTATTGTCAGAATTTATGAAGGAGAATCATGAATTTTAAAGTGAAGAAAGTAGTTGTTGTTATTTTGTCTATAAATAGACTGAGGCGTGCAGTGAAGACATATAGACATGATTCTACTTTAAATCTTTCATGTTTCATAGTTTGAAACTAATTCATTACACTTCATCATTCAACTTCTTATTGAAGTAAACTATTGGTTTCATGAGCTTCATTGTTTCAACATCTTGAAGGGCATGGGCACTAGCTAATCCAAAGACCTACATCTTCATCAACAATCATTCACTTGGTTAAATTGTTTTTTTTTCTTTCTTTATGTTGTAACTATTTGTGTTGTATGGTTATAGTTAGTGCATCTTGAACGGGTTTATACTGCCCTAAAAAAGGTGCATTTGGGATTAGTATATCCCCTTAAAAGACTAGGTTTAGTCTATCCCCTTAGAAGATTGGGTTTCGCTAAGAACCACTCCTGTAAGAGTATGAGTTTAGTCTATTCCCTTAGAATAATGGGTTTATCTTGACTTGTAACATAAAAGAGGTTAGTAATTTGCCTTTGAAAGTCTAGGTTGGGTTTGCACCTATAAAAGGATGAGTTATGTAATGGCTCGGACCTCTCTGGTCCATTACTTTGTGAGAATCTAGTGTTTGAGGCATCCTGAGAGGTCAAGGTGGATCTTTTCAACACTTTGCAATAATTATCAATTTTCCAAGTTCTCTAATGGTGTCTCACGCCAACGGCGTTGCCATGGTGGTGTCGCCCTGGCGGTAGGGCACCCTAGAGGTGCCACCCTGGCAGTAGGCCACCCTGGAGATGTCACCCTGGTGGTAGGATGGTCTAGAAATGTCTCTTCTGGTGATGTCTCGCCTGGCAGTGACTCACTGACAGTGGAAGGCATATCATCTAATGGTGCCTCGTCCAACGGTGCCTCATCTGGAAGTACCTCATCTGGTGGTGCCTCATGAGCAGTGTTTCCAACTTCTTCCAGTTTTTCCCTTTTGATGTCTTTCCTTGATGTAAAATGCTTTTAAAACCTTGTTTGAGAGGATTTGGTGCTGATTCAAATTCCTTAAATCCTATATTTAATTTCCTAAGAGTTTGGTGTCTTTTATTTGGTCAAAACACATTATCTTGACGAGATCCGCCTTTATTGGAAAATCAAATATATATATATATATAAACCTGAGACTCAGTTTAGATTTTCCCAAAGTCAGGATACCCTTTCCCCCCTTGTTCTTCCTTCTTGATTTATCTTGCTACAAGATGCCCAGATTTCTTCTTCCCATAGGAGTCGTACGATCAGGCTGCAGCTTTTAGTTTGTGTTTCCCTTGAGTTTTTTCAGCTGTATATGTACCCCTGTTTTGGTGAAACTAGGAAGTGTCAATCACATTTTCTTCCAGGTAGGTTTTCCTTCATCTTTCTTAATAGTGCATCATGTGGGGTGGGTATACAGATGTTTTCCTTTTAAGATAGTTTAATTCAGACTAATAAAGATAATTGAACTTGTTTTAAATAAATAAATAGGGGTCTGCGAAAAGTGATGCATTTTTCAGTTTTATTATTTTGTTGATATTGTGATTTGTATGGGCTAACTACCCACTGAAAATCATGGTCATTGGGGGTCTTTGTTTGCGCATGGGATAGTTTATGGAATGAATGTTGTTTTTTTTCATTGAACACTTTCATATGAAAATTGTTAAACAGCTATACTTGCCTAATAAATGGATGCCCCGGGATCATATTGTTTATGTGATAACCCCTGAATTGACAAGTGGAATTAAAGGATGGATGCCTTATTAAATATGAATATGTTTTTCTTTGGTTCTGTGGTGATGTGGTTGTGGGCACAGTTGTACACAGGGGGTTGGTTCTGTGGATGTGGAAATCTAGGTGTGGTGTGTTTGTGTAGTAGGGTTGCAGGCTTGTTCATGGTTTAATGTGTTGTCGAATGTGATTGTGAGTTAGGGTTTTCTTGGTTGGAAGTATGGTTTGGGAAGGATGACTTTGAAGAAGGATGATAGTAGTTGGTGTGGGTAATTCGCCTAAAATTTCTCCATGAGTAGCATTCAGAAAGCTTCACCCCATACCTCGGGGTCATGGAACGATGTGTCTTTAATGTGAAGTGTGCTAATTTACCAAAACTGTTCATCCCCTAGATAACTGTGAATGGTTGTGACTATGTTTCTTGTTGTGTGTTGTGCTTAGTAGTTTCTCGGGTAGCAATGGAATGAATAAATAATTGTTATTAAATTTTGGAATGGATTGGGTTGGTTTGGCTAACAGGATAGAAATGGTTAAATAAATTGGTTGGGAATGTGAAATGGGTTTTGTGGCATGATATGTGATGTTGTGCATATAGCGATAGCAACAAAGGTGATGGTGTGGTGAGTTGGTTGTTTGTTTGAGGACCCTTAGGTTGGGTTGAGTGTTTGGAATCATGTATGTATATACTTGTACTTTCCTTTTGAGTTCTGTACGCACCACACCCTAGTAGAGACTACGTGTCGAACACCCCCATCGTCATGGGGGAGGGTGTCTTTCCCAACATCCAATGAAGAGTATGGATGGCTGGGTACCCGCTCTTTTCCGCTCTCTCTTCTGAGCGAGGTAGGTATGGCACAGGTTGTGATGGACGAAGGTTTTTTAGTATCTTAGACAGTGGTTGTGATGGCCCGGGTGTCTTCAGGTGAGATGTGATGGCCCAGGTGTTTTCGAGTGAGGTGTTTTGTGCTTTCCCGGGTGCCTTCGGGATGAGATGTGGTGTGCTTTACCAGGTGTCTTCTGGATGAGATGTGATGTGGTTTGTGGCACAGGTGTGTGCGGCCTAGATGTGGTTTGTGGTCCATGTGTGTGCGGGCAGGATGTGGTTTGTGGCCCAGGTGTGTGTGGGCGGGATGTGGTTTGTGGCCCAGGTGTTTGCAGGTAGGATGTGGTTTGTGGCCCAAGTGTATGTGGGCAGGATGTGATGTGGTATACGGAAGGGATGGGAGCACCAGGATGTTCTACATTGAGAGAGCGGCATACCTGTGGGAAAGTGGTGTGGGGTTCCCTATCATCGATGTGTTTTATATTATATTACTTGGTTTGCGTTATTTGGTGAGTGTGTCTTGGTGAGGTTGGGATGGTTAGTATACATGCTTAGGTGTTGTTTGGTTCTGCTATTTTCTCACAAGTGCATTAGTATGCCTCTTTCACATGTGCACGAGAGACTTTGGCTTTTTAACTGAGTAAACTTGTATGCTCACCCTGTGTATATAAACTGTTTTTAGGTTTCCATGAGGATTTTGCAGACCGTGCTAGACCATACTAGCTTAGATCTTGACATTTGTCGTGTCGCTGCTTAGCTTTACTTTTGGTATTTACCTTGGAGACTTTTGTACTGTAACAGTTCTATTTTACACATGCATGTGGGATGGATTTTGGCTTTCTTTTATGTTGTGTATTAGAGTTTCATTGTGGATGATTCATCTTACCTCCCGATCTTGTTTTTCTAAAAAGGGTAATGCCTCCCATATTGTAATATTTGTACACCCTTGGTACTAGTCACCAACCCATAACCTACTAGAGGTGGGACTCGGGGGGTCATCATCTTCTTTTCTTCATTGTCAGCCTAGGGGGTATCTTTGGAGGTAGGGGTTCATGACAAGTTAGGTTTCTGCCCATAAAAGATCGAGTTCTTCCTAAACCCAAAAAAAGGCAAGATGTTAGGATTGAGCCTATAAAAGTCTAGTTTGAGTTTTCTCCTATAAAAGGATGAGTTTTTGTCTCGCTACTAGAAATCCTACTTATATCAACGCATCTATACCAACAGTTTGTAAAAATCGTTGGTATAGGTCCCATTTCCCAACAGTTTTTCCAAACCGTTGGGAAAATCCCACTTTGAGACCACTTTTCCCAACAGTTTGGAAAAACCGTTGGGAAAGGGTATGGCTTTCCCAACAGTTTTGCCAAACAATTGGGAAAAGCCCACTTTGGTACAACTTTTCCCAACGGTTTGGCAAAACTGTTGGGAAAGGGTATAGTTTTCCCAATGGTTTTGCCAAACCGTTGGGAAAAGCCCACTTTGGTACCACTTTTCCCAACGGTTTGGCCAAACCATTGGGAAAGGGTATGGCTTTCCCAACAATTTTTCCAAACCTTTGGGAAAAGCCCACTTTGGGACCACTTTTTTCAATGGTTTGGAAAAACCGTTGGGAAAGGGTATGGCTTTCCCAACGGTTTGGCAAAATCGTTGGGAAAAGCCCACTTTGGGACCACTTTTCCCAACGGTTTGGCAAAACCATTGGGAAAGGGTGGGCACCTATCCCAACGGTTCTCAAAACTGTTGGGATGGGTACCCTTATTTTTTATGAATTCTTTTGTTGAATATCATCAAATAAATCAATATATAAATTACATATATATATATATATCCAAATATATTTACAAAGGTAATTGTAGGATAGTGGTAAAGTCTTTGATATATAACCCACAGGTTGTGGGTTCAAACCTTCGCTGTAATTTTTTTTTAAAATTTACCTATACCAACGGTTTGGGCAGCCATTGGTTGATTTGGTGTGGGGATAGACCTGTCCCAATGGTTTGGGGACCTATACCAACGGTTCCAAACCATTGGTATAGGTAATTTTTCCATTAGTGTCCAAACCTATAAAAGGCAAAAGAATTTGGTTGAGTCTCCAGGTGTGAAAAGGGCATATATAAAGATTCGTTACACTCATTAAAAAGTAAAATGTCATAGTGGGTGACATACACCAGGTTGGGGCGTGAAGAGTATATGTGGGATCATTTAGATCAAAACTACTATAAAATTCTTATGTTCATCTTTTACTTGTATTTTCTTTTCTCTTTCTTTTCTTATATCGATGCAATTGAATTGTTTAATATTTGGATCGTTCACTTTATGCTCTTAAAGTTTAATCACTGGATAATTTTTTAAAAGAAAGACAATTCACCCCCCCCCCCCCTCTTGTTCATTATCATCACCCCTTTAGGACCTAATAGTATGTCTTTTCAATTAATTCAAAAATGAATAAAACAACTAAAAATCAAGATTAAATTCATTTGACAATTCCATTCCAGATATACAAAATTAAAAAAAAAAATGAGTTAATTGCCCATGTTTTATATGAATTGTGGGGTTAATTTCTATTGAAAAACATATTAAAATTTTGAAAATGTTTTCTCATTTCATGTCTCATTGATGATCTTTTAGGTTGATCATCCTATTCATCTCATTCTTCCTTCTCAAGGTAACTAGCTGAAAAGTTTCCAATTTTCCCATAATTAAAAGACTTATAAGGAGGTTTTCCCTTAAACTTACCTTTTTCTCACTAGTTGCCTTTAGAAAATTAAGAGATGAATTCATTAAAATTCATGGTAGCACCTTCATCTTCTGACTCCTCGTCGAGAGGCCTTTTTGATTCATTTTTCTCTAGGCTTTTTGAGGCTTTGAAAGGAGTCTCCTTTTATGGTTTTCATTTCTTCAATAAGGTTGGCTCCCTCCTCATCTCGTAGGCTATCATGATATTATTGAGCTTATCAATGTTAAACTCATTCAAGTCTTGATCCTTAAGAGTAGATATTTTTGCATTGAATTTATCAAGAAAAATTCCCATTAATTTTTTCACAATGATAGAATCTTCAAGAACTTCTACATAACATTGAATCGAGCTAACAATTATGTTCACCTGAATGAAAAACTCATCCACAAATTCATCTTTCACCATTTGAGTATCCTCTAATTAAGCACGACATGATTGCAATCGTGAATCCTTGACTTTCATATCTCCCTCATGAATATCATGAATTTTTCACCAAATTCCATTTGTGGTTTTACTACCCATGGCTTGTGTCAACTTAATCTCAAAGAGAACTGAAAGTAACGCATTGAGTACTCTCCTACCAGCTTCAATATTCTTTGTGGAAAGTAATGTATAGGTTTTACCAACCACGGGAATATGTACATCATTTTAGGTGATGTCAAGAATGTCTAAATCCAAGAGATAGAAGATATGGAATCATCTTTTCTTTTCATTGATGAAATCATTTTCCGTCAAACATGGGAACTCCCCTATTGTTGGTGGAATGCATGATCTCCATAGAAACTCAATCAAAATATGTAAGCAATATAAAATAACTTGGATCCTCAGGAATACCTAAAATCGTGCTGTGTAGATCCACAAAAGTAACTCTCTTAGATACTGAATTGAGTGTAGCGACCTGCTCTGATAACAATTGCCAAGATATTAGACAAGTTGTGAATATGATCCTCACAAGCAACAAGCTCTCATACCAAATGTCAAGTCCAAGTGAGAGGTACACAACCACTAAGAGGGAGTGAATCAATGGTCACCAAAAAC
Organism: Viscum album; assembly: GCA_963277665.1. Classification (NCBI taxonomy): domain Eukaryota; kingdom Viridiplantae; phylum Streptophyta; class Magnoliopsida; order Santalales; family Viscaceae; genus Viscum; species Viscum album. The sequence continues at coordinate 1,066,545,049 of OY728162.1, forward strand.
ACTAACTCTCAAACGCAATTATTCTTGTGTCGAATAGAGCGTAGGATCAACAAACGAAACCAGGTAATGATGATGAGAGATAGAGAGTGAGTATGGACGCACACGATACAAGAGATTTACAAGGTTCACACTCTATCAAATGGAAAATCCTTGGTGTCCAATGGTTGTGATCATGTTGTCCACATTCTTATCTTATTATCAGCAACATAGTTTTTGGAGCAAGAAGATGGTCCTAAATTCCAAATACAAGAAAGATCAAAATGAGTGCCACCAAGTCGATCGATCTTTTGCAGCCTCCTCAAGTGCCTATGAATGATGGATCAAGTGTGCATTGTTCTTCTTAAATCTTGGGTCAACACTAGATTCGAAAATCTTGGATCACATCTCTTGATTAATCTCATCAAACCTCGGTTGAGATCCATTATGGCGTGAAGATATTCCTCATGACCCAATATATGTGAGCTTCAACTCTAATAGTGCACCAACATTCTGTGGCCTTGAACCTTCTGGCGTGAAATAAATGACTACGACACAACCTATCATCTCATGGCATAACAATCTGTCTACAATAGGTAGCATGGCACCCTTCAACTTATTTCTCCAACTCAAATCACGACCCAATATTACAACATGACTCCTAAGTACAATAAAAAACCTTAATCCTTAGGAAGTCATCAAGGCACAACAAATGTTCATTGCAGCGTGATTCTAACATAAGTGTAAATCACTTCTTCCTTCAACTTATTATGGCGTAAGGAATACAACAACGCAAATCATCATTCTTTTGCAACCATCTTAGCTCCAATTAGTCTCCAACTCATCTCTAAGCATGTTGACAATAAATACAACATGAAACCATCTTAAAAACTCATGAATGAGTCGTCTCAAAAAACAAGTCATAGCATGCTCCCAATGTGAAAGTTATCTAAACACCACACCATTGGATGGAACGATATTTTTTAGAGTTTTCCAACCCAATTGAGATCTTTTCATAGCTCACTCTTTGTCCATTCACTTCATAAATGCTCATAAGCATTAACATTACCCCTCTAGAATTATAAGGTATCGTTGTTCATGTCTTAAGTTTCATATGACGCTCAATCATTGCTCGTGTCTTCATTTCTTGTGGTAATATATGTATGTTATTGCCTGCATTAAAATCCCACATGGCGTTAACATCATGTCAATGTTTGTGTCTCCGTCATAGCTAGTGTTTTCTCAATATCATTGTCTACAAGAAATAATAATGTACCATATCACATACAACGATACTGATCTTTATTTGCATTGAATGTGTAACATAGTTTAACAATACAACTCGTGCATCCACAAGTCATCACAAATGAGTCAAATATATTGCCACGAGCGGTTTAGCATATCATATTATAATAGTGATTGTTCGTTCGAGCATTGAAGTAGATAATCCAAATTGGTTTTAGCCATCTTATTCTTACCAAGTATCCCTCATAGATTACTTGTAATATTGTATAAAATAGATAGCATGCAATCCCAATAGTTTTTACAGACCAAAATTTCCAAAAATGATTGATTTTTGTAAGATTTGTATGAAAATGGAGTTTTGCGACATAAACCACATTATTATAAGTTTTGTATGAAAATGGAGTTTTGTAATAGACACCACATTACGAATTGATGCCTTTAATGAACTCCTGTAACACAAGGAAACATATAATTTGTAAAATGTTTAGCCCATAGCATTGCTCGCTCATGGTATATAGCTTAAAGGCAATTTAACCATATAGCAAGGCTACATTTATATCACACAATATGCCTATAATGCCTCTAGTGAAATAGCACCACTAAAATATAAAACCAAATCAAAATCATATAAACACTGATTAATATAAAATTGTACTTGTTAAAACAAGATCACTAGGATCAATGATCCAACATCCTTTTGGTTGGTGACTGTAAAGATTCAAAAAACTCATCTCCATACCAAGCATACATTCAAGAGCATAAAATTTCTCCGAAAAATCATTTGATTATTTCCCAAGGTAGTGTGGTAACCCATTATTCTTTGTGATCCTCCAACACCATGTGTCCAGTGTAAATCCATAAGAGATTTGATGTCCGACCCTTCCTCAAAAGAACTGATGCGTTTTATAAAAATGACGCGAGACTAAAAAGGACTTTTTTTCAATAAAAAGAAGTCACGACTCCATCCTGTTCAAAAAAATAATAAATGCTGCCAAAAAAATAAAGGACATGTCATTGGAATAAATTTCAATTTTTGATGTGACCACATGAATTTCCCATGTTTTTTGATAAATTGGCAATTAATAAGGGGGGAAAACATTATCCTCGATTGTTACAAAGAAATATTATTTAGATACCTAAAAAAACTGATTAATGGAGGACGGCATATGGAAGAGAGACGAAATAAAATGAAATATTAGAAAGAGCCCTTCCAATAAAAGTAAACCGCTCTCCTATGGAGATATATGAGCCATTCCACCAAAAGTAAACCGCTCTCCTATGGAGATATAGGAGCCATTCCACCCTTGGTGAATATGATATGAGACCAAATTTCCTTTATCTTGTAATAGACTCCAAGAGGAAGAAAAAAAATAGATAAGTTCTGAAACTTTACAACGAGAAATGATTCACTGCATGATTTAAAAAATAAACAAAGATTAAGCAGTCAGCAAAATGGAAGCTAAAAAATCAGTCACCAATGTAAAAGCAAGACGCATACTAGTAACTGAATAACTTCAATGGGTTGCCCTGGTGTAAATTTGCTGGCTAGAGTGAGCAGATATCATCCTGATCGCACCCCTTGCCATCAAATCCTTAATCGCACGCCTTGCCAGAGATCCATTTATCTGAAAATGGCACAACAATTGATGCCAATTGATGTCTAACACATAAATAAAATGCATTAACAACAAGCAATTACAAGATGGAATCCATCTTGTTGATCTGATTCTGAACTATCAAATACAAATTCATAAATATGAACACTTAATATTTTCCCTACAGGTTCGCCTTTCCCGTCTGATTATTTCATGTGATCGCATGTTTAGAATAGCTTGAGCAAAGTTACCTTACATGTGGACTGGTCTTGGGATTAAGTTTCACTGAAACCGTTGATGAAGAATAATGGAGAGTGTGGGGCATACAAATCGTGGGATCAATGTTTTGGTTGAAAATGGAAAGTTCACAGTGGATTGTCGTTAAATGTTGTTACTGGGGCGTGAAAGGTGGGTTGGGACCCTAAAAGGTTCGAGATCATCAACGACAGTCCAGACAGTGAATGAGAGGAAGGAGAAGCTAAAGAGGAGTCACTCAGCAGAATTCTCATGGTCAAGAAGAAGAAGTTTGATGATTGTGAAGACATGTTGAATGATTAACCTATTCTGTGAAGGTGTAGGTGTATTGTGTGAAGGCAGCGAGGTGTACTTGGGATTGACACCAAGTCTCTTCCCACATTCTTGCATCTGTAATCAGTGGTATTGTAGTGATCTGTTAAAGTAGTGGTGAACTCTCACTCGCACCTTGGATGCAGCCTGTATTGGGTGAACCAACTAAACATCAGTGTCCCCTGTGTGCTTGTTTATCTGCACAGTATCATTTCCATGTGAAGAGGCTGGTCTATCTTATACAGGACAATACCCGTACATGAAACGCATATTCATTGAAAAGAAGTGGCAGAAATTTTAAAGACCCGGGTCTCCAGTGTTGTGGGCATTGTCGTTTTACCACTAGCAATTCGTATCAGTGCAGTTACAGGACCTCTGTTCTTGTTTTCCTTCTGTGGTGGTTGTTTTGAGCAGCATAGATACATCAGTGAATCTCAGAGGGATGCCAATATTTGATGGGAAGAACTTTCAACTGTGGAGGGGTAGGATGAGTCACTACGTGGATCTCTCAGAATAGAGGTATACTGTGCTGCCTTATATGGAATATCTGTTTCAGAAGAAACTTCTACAGAAATGACAGAGAAGAATAAACAGGACTTCTTTGTGACTGATACTAAGGCTGTCAATGCAATCGGAGGAGCACTGCCATGCATCATTTACACCAAGGTGATGAAGTGTAAGTCGTCTAAGGCCATGTGACTACAAGTTGGTTAATATCTATGAAGATGGATCTAAAGTCGGAGAGGCTAAACTGCAAATTTTGAGAAACGCTTTTGAATATCATAAAATGTTTGCAGATGAGTCTGTTGATTCATTTTTTAATAGTGGGGAGCTATGAAAGGTTTTCAATAAGACATTGTCCGCATCTATATTGTCAAGAGAATCTCAAGGAGATTACCTACTCATTTTAATCCAAAGACCTCTGTGATAGAAGAGAAAGATCTAAACACTGTCTCACTAGATGATCTACAAAGTATAACACGTGCTTATGAAATGAGCATGCAGGAGGGTGTTCAAAAGGTTCAAAGACACACCCAGAGAAGTAGTTCTCAAATCTATGTAGAAACTCTTTGCGCATGATTAATCAGAAAAAGTTGATGACATGATGGAATTTCACTCAAGCGCACTAAAAAAAGGCAACGGGGAGTTCAAAAGAAAGTTGTGCCTATCTTGTTTCAGGAGTGGAAAGGTAGGACATCTTGTTGCTAGATATCCCACGAAGTATGAAGATCAAGAAGCTGATGAAGACCTTCCAAAAAGGAATGCGAAGAAAAGTTCTATGAGAAATTTTAAGGAAATTTAAACGAAAAATTTCCTGTCAAAAGAGCATGAATATGATGAGACTGAATCAGATACAGAAGAAGCTGAAAACATTGAAAACTGTAAAGAGGATGCTCTTGTTGCAATTCTTAATCAATAACATATCACAAATGAGCTCAGTGAAACTGAGGAGAGTGTTATTGGAGTTGTTGACTTGGAGGCTGAGCTGGAGTGTGCTCTCAAAGATAACAATCAAAGAGCTAAAGTTATAAAGGGCAAATAATGTCAACCATGGAGTACAAGAAAGTGTTGTTGGAAAAGAAAAAGAAAAGATGCACGCCATGGAGGATATGCTGGAATTAACGAAGGGTGACAAAGGAGACAAATGTATTATTGATTTCAAGATGAAGTGAGCATCAGAAGAAGGGCTCGCTTTTCCATGAGGATGAAAATCCTGATAAAAAACCCCTTGCTCTCTGACTCAATGGAGGGCCCGGTTGCTCCTCCATTGGAGGTGGTGCCTTCACGGAGCTGGGTCCGTTCTTTCCCACTGGCGATGGTTGGGGCCTTATGAAAAATTCAAAGTCATGGAACAAAGCATCCAATCTGCACTTCGTGGAGTCTCCTGCTGGAGTGGGTTGGTCATATTCAAACACTAGTTCAGACTATGCTTCAGGCAATAAATCCGCTGCCAAGGACATGCTCACGTTTATGATTGAATGGTACAAGAAATTCCCAGCATTCAGATCCAGGAAGCTGTTCCTCACTGGAGAAAGCTATGCTGGGCATTACATTCCTAAACTGGCCAATGCTGTCTCCAGGAAGCCTCACTGGAGAAAGCTATGCTGGGCATAGTAGGAGATAACATGAACAGCTATGATATCCTCCTTGATGTTTGCTATCCATCTATCGTGGACCAGGAGCTCCGATTGAGAAAATGGGCAACCAAGATCAGCTTGGGGGTTGATGTGTGCATGACTTATGAAAGGTGGTTGTATTTCAACCTTCCGAAGGTTCGGAAGGCTCTTCATGCGAACAGGAAAAGCTTGCCTGGTCCATGTGCAGCAAGGTTTTAAGGTACAGTGAGGTGGATGGCGACATTGACATTATTCCCCTGCTCAAGAGGATAATTAAAAATCACATCCCTGTATGGGTTTTCAGTGGGGATCTGGACTCGGTCGTTCCGCACCTGGGTTCGCGCAAACTCGCCCAGGAGCTCGCCCATGATCTAAACTTTTGGATGACAGTTCCCTATGGAGCCTGGTTTCACAAATACCAGGTTGCAGGGTGGGCTAGGGAGCTCGCCCATTATCTGAACTTGGAGATGACAGTTCCCTATGGAGCTTGGATTCACAAACACCAGGTGGCAGGGTGGGCTACGAAGTACGGGAAGGTGCTGACCTTTGCAACGGTGAGGGGGGCTGCCCACATGGTGCCCCTCTCGCAACCGTCGAGGGCACTGCATCTGTTCAGCTCCTTCGTCCAAGGTAGGCGGTTGCCCAATTCAAACCATCCCTTGCTGGATGTTTGAGGATGCCTCTTTTATCCATTTCTCAAATTTTGTTCCAACTATAGATTTATTCAAAGTTTGATTCGTTAAAGTTAAAATCATGATGAACTTATGGATTTCAAGATGAAAATTGAAGAGCAGGCCAAAGCCACTGATGATCTGATTAGATTTTCCAGAGGAAAGAGAATGAGAATTGAAGAGTTCGAAGCTGAAGTTGTGGCTACTGAAATGAAGATGGATTAGGTTTCTTAATCACTTCAGATTCAAAAGCGTGGTGTTCTTGGGTTTAAAGGTTTCTTAATCGCTTCAGCTGCTTTGATTAATGGTTAATTTATGCTTAGAAACCTTTCAGTGGCATCAGAGCCTTTCCATACATTTAGATTCGTGAAATCATTTGAGAAATGAAGTTTTCTGAAATCATAATGCCAATCGTATTGCCAGTCGAAAAATACGACACAGAAGTTTTCCAAAATCATATTGCCAATCATATTGCCAGTCGAAAAATACGACACAGAATTGTTCTGCCAGGTTGAATCGCAGCTTATGATATGGGAATATCATAGCAAGACCCTTTGTTTTGTACATGTCATACCGTACGACATCAGCTAATCGTATTCGACGATAGCAATTCCACAGGTTTCAAAAAACAGAGCATCGTATACATTTAAAGTATCCCTGTTTATCATAAAATACACATAGTGCATAAAGAGTTTATGCGCGCCTGTTATCGTTAAAAACAATTCCTTGCTTATAAATTATAATAAAAGGTAAGTGTTTATAATTAATTAATTAAATGTTTGTGAAACATTTATTAATAAATATTCTATAATATTAAGTGTTAATATTAAAAATAACTTTTAAAATTATATATCATGACCTATAATTTGAATATAAATTGTTTATATAGAAATTATAAATGTAATTTATAAAAGGTTTATAAATTACAAAAATAAGGCAAAATATCAAGTGTTTATATTTAAAAAATTATAAATTGTTCATAATGTTTAATTTGAAATGTTCCAATTAAAAGGGTCTTATTTGGAAATTATTTAAACCATATCAAAAAGAGTTTTGATGAATGATTTGATCAAAGTTTTAAAAAATATTAACATATGATATTTAGATTATAAAATGTTTACATAATATTAAAGTAAAATGTCATATAATGAATAATATTAAGGAGTTCAAGTTGGGAATAAATATAGAGCGTTTATATTTATTCTATTATGGAATCCCATAATGAATTATAAAGTGTTTCCATAGTTGTGCGCGGCACAATAAAGCGCAAAGGCTGTTTGGGGATGCGGCGCAAGGCCCTCACCTCTCGAAACTAAGACACGTCTCATAACATGATGAAACATACACAATTTTCAACAATATTTTAAATTAAATCAAAATAATAAAATTAAAGTACATACTAATATTTTTTAATCAAACCATAAACCAATAATCAAACTTTGAGAACCTAAACACCAAAATCGTCATCAATGGAAGCCGATGGAAGTTAAGGAGAAGGGGTGCGCTTGGAATGGAGGGAGTTGTATATTTTTTTAGGTGTTTGTGCAGTCATTTATTATTATTAATACATTAAATGTTGTATTTAATGTTTTTTTGGCTTAAGAGTCTCAACCCCCTCTATGTCGCTACTTTCTGACAAAATGAATTGATTTTTTTCCGAAAACGCGCCACATGTGTGTCTCGCGCCCTGTAGAAATGGCACACCTCGAGGTCCGCCTCACCTCACCAATGGCGAGGCGCTCTAGGTGCGCCTCAGAGCGCCTCTCGAGTCTCGCCATGGCAAGATCTGATTGTAAATTTCTGAATTTTTCATAAATGAATATATCATGTTTGGAAAATAAATCAAAATGTGTGTATTTGTTTAATTCCTTTCGAATATTCATGTTTATAAATTGTTTATGAAATATGAATATTGTGTATGCTTTAATTTATGTGATAAATTGTTTCTAATAAATTGTCATTGCATGCTAGGTAGAACAACATAAAATTTAGTTTTCATCTACCTTAACTCAGGGTTGTAATTAAAGTTATTAGCTTGAATTTAGTTGTTGAATATGGTTTATACATATTAGGTTTTAGAGTTATGATGAATTGGATTCTCTCTTGAGTAAAGTCTCTCTGGAGAAAGGTTGTGATACACCAAGATTTTGTGAAATATTTGTTTCAAATAAATTTAATATTTTCGATATTTTTGCATTACACGCAACACCGAATTTATCTTGCGTCACACGCAACACTAGGTTTGGTTTTGTTACACGCAACACTGAGTTTAAACAAAACGTGACATACTATTAAAATATTATTATTTAAAATGATATTATCACCTAGCCGTTAGAATGACGAATATGAATAGAATTAACTAAATTTTGAAAATATATGGTTTACTCATGTATATAAAATGAATTCTTTGATGAGCAACTAATTATAAATGAAAATAAAAACTATTTGAAAATAAAAGAAATCTTTTTCTAAAAAACTATTTGTATGCAAACAAATGTGTTTCACCTAAATAAATTAAACAAACCACTTTTGATGAATGGTTTTAATGAAATATATATAGTATTATTCAACCAACTGTTTAACATTCATCTTATATGTTTTCTAGATAAGAGGAAAAAAATCAAATTTTACGCCTAAAAACTGTATTTTTCTAAAAAGCGGTTTTGTCGCCTTTTATGCACTTATTTTTTTAAAACTAATTTTTTACACTTAAAAAATTTATTTGACAAAATAAAATTCATTTTTAAAATCAATCAAAATTAGCTTAGGATGAATTTTTGATAATTTTCTGAAATGATTAATTTTTTTTATAAATAGTGAAAAATACTGAATTTTAATCAAAAACGATCTTTTCATTTAAATTATTTATAAAATTATATTATATTTTAAATTGGTTTTAAATTAACTTTAGTTCAATTATATATATATATATTTATATTAATCCAATTTAGATCATTGAAATCATTTTCATATTAAATTTTGATATAAAAATTTTGCAAACTTTTTTGAATGTTTTCTCTTTGAAAACACGTTTTATTGTCACATCTACAGGATTAATTTTAAATTAAATTTTACCACTTCTGTGAATTTGATTTGGTAAAATGGGAGTATAGTTTATATTATCTAGTAAGGCCAACTTAATTTTTGACCAAAATGAATAGTGAAAACAATAAAAATTAATTACCGCGGTTAAGGTGAAAATGGATTTAAAAGGGAGTTAAACGAAAAAGGTAATGGTTAAAATGACCTAAACACTGGCCTAAAATCTATTGGTTGGCCATATTTCGACCCTATCATGTCTAAGGCTTGAGAATACTCCATTTTGGAGCCTTGTGGTATGAGAAAATGTGGGTACACCTTTTTATGTTCAAAAAATTAAGTGTCAATTGCCTCACTTATAAAAGGTCACATCTTCTCCTCTCTTCTACACACCTTCAAACCCTTTTGGTTCGGCGAAGCCCGACTCAAATCATTTCCCAACTTCCTTCTCTCATTGTTCGTGTGTACGGCGGACTACCGCCTCGCAAACCGATGTCATTCATTTTTCAATTACCACCTCTCATAGTGGGGTATGGTGATGGATATAAAGTATGTGTATGACTGAAAATTAATTTTTTTTTATTATCATAATCCCCCTTTTAAGGGCCGAGGGGAAACCCAACATGACTTTGAAGACTTAAGACATCAAACTGTGCCCCCACGGTTCAAAAGCCAAAAAAAAAAGATCAAATCAACAAAGGAAAGCCCCTCCCTAGCAACAAAAACATTAAATCCAGTTTTCACTATTCCATCGCTGCTCGGCAAGTTGTCCCGTGCAGAGATGCACGGACCTGGTACCGATGGCAAATGTCATACCCTCTCAAACATCCAAATATGAATTGGGTTTGGTGAAAACTCGCCGCACTAAACCTCATCTGGCAAACCACTGAAGAAAATCTGGAATCAAAGACCCTTGAACCGCATATCGCAGGCCACACATCACACCATAACATATTCCCACACCATGAAAGAATCACACAGGTTCACAACAAGCAGATTCAAACCAATCACGAAGTCAAAGAACGAAAGCCATCACCACAAAGAGAGCCTCCCGAACGCCAGAATCGACGCCGGAAGAATCTTACCCGCAAGCAGAACCGAGCCAAAACCAAAAACTCGTCGCCACCATCGAGCTCGGTCGTGGAGACCACAAAACCACCCAAAGCACTCTCAACCGAACCAGAATGTGGCGGCAACCTCAGACCGCGGAAGACCGGAACTCGATCCTGGATCTTCACCGCGCCGCCATGGAGACAGTTGAGCCCACCGAAGAACACGAACCCACGACGCCGCAGAAGCCAGATGCGAACCCACAACGCCACAGAAGCCAGATGTGAACCCACGACGCCACAAAAGCCAGATAGGAACCCACAACGCCACCAAAAAGAGGACCGCGAACCCTCAAAACGAAGGAACCTGACCCCTCAACGGCGCTGAAGAAAGGATCACGAACCTGCAACACTGCCACAGCAAGAGGAGCACGCCACGAGCTCGCCGAGTAAGCGTCGAGAAGTGAAGTCACAGCCGACCCGAGATAAAGAGGATGGCGACGACGGGGAAACCCTAATAGCAGCGGAGCCCCTTACGGGCCCATCCAAGTATATATATGACAATATAATATAATTATACCTCTGAAGTCATTATATCATATATATATCTTTTTACTTTACATTCCGTAGTGGATATAATGACTCTTGTGTGCACGGCAAACTCCAGCCTCGTGAAGCGATATGATTCTTTTTTCACCAACGCTTTACATGGAAGATAATAAGGATAAAGTTAATGAATATATGAGATATACTAGAAATAATTATGATATTCATGACATTTATCATTCTTAAAAGATAATATATCATTTTTTTGACCTTTTCACTAACTGAAAGATGATAACATCGTGCGTGTGCGCGTGAACTACCGCTTTCACAAAGCGACATGACTCTTCATCACCACACCACATGGTTGATATGTATAAGTATATTTGAAAAAATAATATGATATTATGATCATTCTGGAAAGATAAAAAATCAATTACCTTCTTTCCATAACGATCGTTGAAAAATGGAAATGTTACTCATGTGTGTGTACAGCCTACTGTCTTCATGACAGTAACGTCATTCATTTCTCAAAACCATCCTTCATGATTAAAAGTATAATTGATACTCTCCTTATGACGAGATCCAATCTCCTACTGAAGGAAAAAAATAATTTCATGTGATTCCATTTGATTATGTATCCAGACACCTCGAAAAAACATGAAAAAAATGCTTGAATGGTACGATCCATCTGTCACCCCAGAATGATGAAAGGGGTGATCTCGTAGTTCTTGGTTTGTTTTGGGACCCCGCAGATCCACTCTTTTTCCTATTCAAAGATCCGCCATTTGTCTATGTGTTTTCAAATCAAGAATTCTTTGCAGATGAAGAGATGTCAAAGGTGCTTCTACTTCCCAAACAGATCCTCCTACATCTATATATAAACGCTGATTTATCAAGAATACGCAAGGGTACGCACTTATCTTGGCTTTTTTACCCCATATTGTATTTGAAGTGTTTCTTTGTAAGAACGCCCAAGAATCTAAATATGATAATTATGTCATAATTATTATTCTGGAGATGATAGAACCATGATCATAGTAACAGAACCAAAAATAACAAATCGGAAAATATACGAAAAACAAAGCGATTGTTACCTGAAACATGATTTTAACAAAGAATTGTTAATAAACGAGTAATAAATGATCATAAGTAAATCATACATGGTATAATATATATAAGTATGGTTCTATAATAGATGTATAACTTACATTTATTATACAGAAGATTCGAACATGCACGAAGGAAGTAGAGACCAGGGGATTTCTAATCTCTTTTATTTCTGGAAGACGTGCAAATTCACCACTCGTTTCTTTTGTGTGATGTATATACTGCCTCTTTGACATGTTATATCATGAATCTCATTATTTTCATGATATTTAAAGTTTCATTTGATGTTATGCTTTATTGGGGCTTACGATCCCAAAGATTATTAAAACGGCAAGGGATTTCCGTCTCACTTTTTACTTTGTGTGACACGTCATATTCACTGCTTATTTCTTTTATGTGATGTATATCATGATCATGAATGTGTTATGATGTTTATCCTTAAAATTATGGGGTTTTACATATCCATTTAAGAATCTCTCTTTTATGGGATTTATGATTCAAAAGTTATCAAAGGGAAAAGAGTTTTTTGTCTCAATTTGCTTTCCTTGAAACATATGTTATGTTATGCATCTATCTTCTTTTATGAGGTGTGTATACAGGATCTTAGGCATGTAACATCATGAATTTATTTATTCTCATGATATTTTTAAATTTCATTTAATGTTATTCCTTCATGGGACTCACAACTCAAAGTTACCGAAGTGGTAAAAAATTTATGTTACAATCTCATCGTTTATCAAGATTGTTTATGATTGTGAAATATTATGATCTGTTTTTCAAGAAACTCATGATTTTTCATCTCCTCGGGTTATGTCATGAGAATATGTTTTCTCTACATTTTCTTCTCTTTATGCACCCAAGAGTTAAAGAAAATTGTTTTTAAGAAAAATTGTCTTTCCGGTCGAAAACAATTTTTCTTCCAAAACCATGTTTTCTAAAAATGTTTTCAAAATGTTTTAAACATTCTTCAAATGATTTATTAGACATTTTTACCATGTTTGACTTTTTTCGTTGCCATGACCATTATTTGTTTTGAAGTTTTCTTTACAAGTTTTCAAGATTATTTTTAATGAAAATGGTTTCCAAAATGTTTTATGAATTTTTAGTTTTAAAAAGTTATTTTCAAAGAAAAGTTATTTTCAAAGAAAAGTTATTTTTCTTTCAAAATCATTCTCCATCTATCCTTTGATGTAACTTATGTTTTGATAGGGATATGATCCAAGGATACCATTCTTATAAAATTCTTCTGAAAACCGCTTCTTTTTCCAGAGGTTATGTTATGATGAAATGATTATGAAACCTGTTACTTTTCCACATGTTATGATATGATGAAATGTTTATGAAACTCATTTCATTTCATGGGTTATGATATGATTAATGTTTTATGATCTTGTGACGCACATACGTATGATTTTCATTATGTGACGGGTGGGACTTACATCTCCCTCCAATGCATTGGGTAAAGATGAATAACTCATGAGAAAATGTGTTATGCGTGAACCTAATTACATGTTCAAAATGTTATCCATGAACCTGATTACATGTCCATAGTGTTATGTGTGGACCTGTCTTTCATGTCCATAATGTTCTGTGTGGACCTGGTTGCATGTCTATATGTTTATGTGAGGGTTGGATCTCATGTCCTTAACTTTATGAGTGAACCTGTCTCTATTTATACATGTTCACAATGTTATAAGCTGATGTGTATGCCACAAATCTATGTCTTATACCAATGTTATGCTCTCATGACACGTGCTCTTTGATTCTTTAATGATTCATGTCTTATGAACTACCAATCTTTATGTCATGACTTAATATTATGATCTCTGATATGCAAAGTATAGTTTTCAAATATAATGTTCATGTTCTCATGCTCTTATGTTCATGTTATGTTTACGTATCTCTCTTGTTTACCCTTATTGAGCATCTGAACCCACCCTTATGTTTTTTAACCCAGGTTATGAAGAAAGCTTTTAAGTAGGGTATATTTGTGAAGAGTACTAAAGGGGAAGATCTTTATGAAAGATGTTGAAGATCTTTCACCAAATTAGAAGATTGTGTACCTAGTCTCCAAAGAAACTAAACTATTATGATCCTCGAGCATGTGTTTGGGTAATGTATTGAATATTCATCTAAAAAAATGTAATATCTATGTATGAAAAGTCTGAATCGCTATAGAGGGACTTTGGATCGAACTTCCCAATGGCTTGGAGAAATGTGCCTTGTTTCGAGAAAAGTGAAGGTTATTTAATTGTCACTCAAGGCTTACTAATGTGGAGATTATCAATCACATATAATTCTAAATCTTTAGATGAAAAGTTCATAAAACTTATGCATATAATGCATTTGAATATGTACGAATATGTTTGGCTTCTATTTTAGGATGAATAACACAAATTGTGGGTTGCGTAAAGAGATCAAGATTAATAATATTTTAACATATTAATCTGATGGATAAATAGGGATACCAAAACTAAATTGTTAGAAGCATGAATTCATAAAGTAATAAAACATGGGATAGTAAAGATTACATGTGATGCAATGAATTTAATATGCAAATGATGTACATAAAATTGGTGAGATTTTAAAAGAAAACCCCTTTAAAATACTAAGTGTTAGATTCCTTAGAGTGGCACTTATCAAGACCTCGATCATTTTAACTAGGTAGTTGGTATCATAGTTGGGTGCCCCTAGATTAACTTGCGTAAGGCAAACAAGTAATGGGTAACCCTAACAGGATTAGGTGCTCGTTCTTGGCATTTGTTTTGGGTTATACTTAGCCAAGAGATCCTAATAGAATTATTACCAGAGGAATAGAGTTAAGTTTATCCATATGATGGATTGAGTAGAGTTATCAGCTCAGCTAAATAAAAGCTCTTTAATAAAAAACCATTTTAGTGAGAGCGCATTTCATAAAAGTCCTTATTAAATGAATATAAAACATGATACTCATTAGATAAAAGCTTCTACCGTAGATAATGGTGTCATCGTCGTCAAGCTGGACCTTGAGATCCATATTGGATAAGTCAAAACTAAACAGTAGTCTCGACTGGTATCAAAACTTGAGAATAGTTCAATAATAAAATTCTATGTGTTGGAAGAACCCCTTCGTAAGCAACCAACTAGTGAATCCGTTCAACAAACAGAGTTAAATGCCTGTGATAAGAATCTAAAAGATTCAGGAATATCTCTACTCTCGTACTTGTGAGCATGGAAGCTAAGTTGCAAAAGCAACATGAGACTATGGATTGCTTATAATATGATAAACAACCTGAAAAGGCTATATCAAGAACAAGTTAGGCATGAGAGGTATGGGGTATCGAAGGCACTCTTTCGATGTAAAATGGCATAAGGAACCTCAGTCTCAACTATCTGCTCAACGCGATTAGGTACGTTAAAGAGACTAGGTTCACCTCTTAAGAGTCGATATGGCTACAGACTTCAATCTACAATAACTACCGGAAAGGTTTTGATGGTTTATTGTGAATTATAATATGAATGATTTCAATAAAAGTTTAACCGAACTCCTTAATATGTTGATAGCTGAACAAGTCAAGGGCGGCTTAGGCTCAAGTGCCATTATGATGGTACAAAAGGATAAGGGTAAAAGTTCTAGCCAGAGAGAAGAAAAGAGGTCGTGGAGAGTCCACACCGTTGGCTAAGCCAAAGAGAAATGGAAGGACGGTGCTTTCATTGTGGCAAAACTGGTCATTGGAGAAGGAACTGTCAGGAATACTTAGGATTGTAAGAAATCACATGGAGAGTCCACCTCAAATATTAATGTTATATAATTCAATTTTTTTATTTTGCGGTATATATGACAACAACTGTATGTTTTACAAGTGTTGTAAATATACAAGAGTTCAAAAGAGAAGAGAGTTGAAGATGGAAGCTTGAAGTTTGTTTTCAAGTAATGGAGAAAGGTGTTATTGCATGGAGGACTTGGATGCAAGAGGTACTTCTAGCTAGGATGAATTTGAATAATAAATGTGTATTATTTCTCATTTTTGCTCTCTTTTGGGAGGTTGTAAACAAAGGTTATATTTAAATGAATGAGATCGGCATTCTTGATACACATGGCTTATGATTCGTCCAACTCTATAGCATACTTGAAAAGGAGACAAGGATAAAATAGTTTCATCTGGGCTAAAGTGTTTATCCAAGAATATGAAGGGATATGATGCCACCATCAACTATTAAGTCTTTTCATTAAATATTCCAAACACATAGAATACTGACGCACATCTGTCGTAGGGCGTGGCAAAAGCAAATTATTTTCCTAGTGCAGCACAGTGGTTGACCATAGTCGTCTCACTTGAAGAGTTTCTCGGTGTGTTCACTCACTTAATCTAATTCACCTGTACTAATTCTTTTTGTTGTTTTGATTATTTTATGAAAACAAATGACAAATCTTTTTAAGTTTTGTTTATTTTCTAAAATAATAAAATGACATGCAAAATGGAAATTCTAATTTAAACATGCAATTCTAAAAAGAAATGAGTTAAAGAATAAAGAACTTGGTTTTTTGGGTTCGGTTTAAGGTTCAATCATTATTCACCTTTATTTGTTTGATTTTAGTTTGATAATCCAAACATGAAATCTCATATCGAATAACTATTCTTTTTATTTAGAAATTGTGAAATCTCTGAAAGTCTATGCAATCTCTATTTCACCTCCTCCTTTAATCAAGATTGATGACACACCTTGATCGAGGGAGTGTATCTTCCAAGACTCCGCTCTATCAACGTCGTTTCATCCATTAATTCACTCAACATCATCACGTGAAGAGCAAGTCAATGAAGAGAGGGAAATGGGTTTAAACAAAAGAATAGGAATAGATTGAATTGCATGTCATGGGGGAAGTCACCACATCGGAAACATTCGTTTCATCCATGCATGGTACTCAGATCTACCACAAACGTAAAATAAACTTTTAAGAAAAATTCAAGAACACCATGACCTCCCCAGGACAAGCCTTAGGTAAGCCTCCCATCATCGAGAGTAAGAGATCACTTGGTGGAAAGATGGAATAGAATAAGAGAATAAAATAACATGGAATAAAAGAAAGAAAAAAATATAAAAAAAATGACGTTGAGAAAATAAAAGAATAAATTAAAAAGAATTGGGATGAGAGAGGAGAGAGAAATAAAATAAAATAGAAGATGAATAAGAAGAGAAGAATAAAATAAAAAAAGAAAATAAAAATAAGACTGTAAAAATAAGACAAAGAAGCAAAAGAATTAAAAGAAAAACAAGAAAAGAGGTGTGAAATGGGTGAAACACATTGAATAAAAAGAAAACAATGCATGGGTTTTATTTAATAAAAGAGAATTTATTACTGGCATGGCATTGCACCCCAAGTGGCTGCAGTTAAAACACCCCAACCGAATGGGTTGGCTTAAAGGAAAAAAATAGAAAACAACATGGCTAGAACTATGTTAATCACTGGTGGTGTTCCGCAATCTTATTGGAAAAAAGGCAGTTCAGACTGTGGAGTATATTTAGAACTGAGCTCATTTCTGTCCAGGTGAAAAAGTGACTCCTTATGAACTGTGGTTCAAGAGGAAACCTACTGTGAAGTATTTCAGAATCTTTGACAGTAAGTGCTGCATACTCAACGGGGAAGGGAATCAAGGGAAGTATGGAAATAGAGGTGATGAAGGCATATTCCTTAAATACTACTGCAACGTCAAGACTTACAGATATTACAACAAGAGACTCTCCAAGATAGTAGAAAGTAAAGATGTTATAGTGGATGAGGGACAGAAAGGCATGTGTGACAGGAGCCTTGAAGATGATGAACGGACTGAAACAGTGGAGGAACCTGATGTAAAGACTCTACAGTGGATATTGATGATGAAGATGAAAAGGTCAAAGACAAAAAAGATCCAATTTCATTGAAAAGAGGCTCCAGAAGCAAACATGTTGATGAGGAGAACATCATGGAAGACAAATCAACTGCAGTTCAAACCAGGATGATGAAAATACTCCAAGAAACAACATTTTATTTGTCATTGATTGAACCAAAAAACTTTGATTGAGCGGCTAGAGATGAGAACTAGATTGAACTTATAAATGAGGAGCTATACCAAATAGAGAACAATACTTGAGAATTGGTGTAAAGACTTGCTGATGCAAATGACATAGGCACCAAATGAGTATACAGGAACAAGCCTAACGAGCAAGAAGAAGTCATCAGAAACAAGGCAAGACTTATGTGCAAGAGATCTGCACAGATTGATGATGTTTGGATGTGGAAGAAACCTTTGCACAAGTTCCTAGATTGGAGGCCATCAAATTATTTCTTTCCATTGTTGTACAAAAGAAGTTCAAAGTATAGCAGAAGGCTGTGAAGTCTGCCTTTCTAAATGGAATCTCACGGGAGGAAGTCAACATTGATCAACCAGCTGGATTCCAAATTGATGGAAATGGCAGTAAGGTGTGCAAGTTAAAGAAAGTCATTTGTGGATTAAAGCAGTCATCAAGGGCATGGTACTTGATAGAGAAGTCGGGGATATTGGGAATGATCATACCAGGAGGCCACTTGTATTACTTACATATCATAGGAGGGGATGAGGGCAGAATACAAAGAGGGGGGAGTTCCTAATTCGCGCGGGAAACTATTATTGACGGGGGTATATTTGTAAATGGCTAAATAGTGTGTCAGTAGTATATAAGGGAGGGTGCATGCTAGGCTGGGAATAGTTTTAATTTTCACATTAGTTTGGCCGTTGGAACGGAATAGGAACGGAATAGGAACGGAATAGGAGCGGAGAGAGACCTCTACAGAGGGGGTGTTCCCTGATTTCTTGACTGAATCTGAAACTATGGATTGAATTTCTATCAACTTTAGTGATTTCACTGAGAAAAAACTATCAGGGATTTGCAGGATAGAAGTTTGTTTTGGGGACGTAGAGCCACTGCATATAGTTGGATGCCTACATGAATGGAGGGACAAGTATCTGGAGTTGAAACGGTATTAGAAAAACTGCAAATTGACCTGTGACGTCAAGAGGCGATAGACAATAACAGGACGAGGTACAGAAGAGGCGGGAGGAAGTGATGCAATGACTGCAAATTCAGATGCAGCAAATGTTGATGATGTCTCAATTCGTGGCAAGTCAGACTGAACAAGCTGGATGGATTGGAGGAAAAGTTGTCATCGAGGAAGAAAGCGGAATGAATTTTCAAGCTGAGGCGGAGGAAAGGGAATTGAGGCCGGTAAAAAAGGATGATAACAGAAACGATCAGAGTGACGAATGGGGTAAGTGGAGCAAACAAACTCGGCCAGTAGAGAGGCCAACATTTTCAGGTAAAGATCCGGTATCGTGGATCGTCAAAGCCAAAATGTACGTCTCAAACTACCGAATTCAGGAAGAGATGAAGGTGTCATTGGCGCAACTATGTATGGAAGGCATAGTACAATACTGGATACTCTCCCTAAAGACTATGAAAACGGAGCTTACTTGAACGCAATTCAAAGAGGAACTCTTGGAAAGATATGGAAGTGCGGGTGAGGAAGATCCGGTAATTTACCTTAAGGAACTACCACAAACAGGAGCAGTAGATGAATATATAGACAAGTTTGAACGTGTGGCGATGCGGCTGCCAGAGTTAACAAAGAAGTGGTATGTAAGTCTCTTCATAGGGGGATTGCAACCGAAGATAAGCAGTACAGTGTTGACGCATGAAACGCAGAACAAGCCACGACTGCTCTAACAAGAGTTGAACGTGAGCTGATTGTGAAAGGAGTGCTTAAACGCTCTGACTAACACAGTAGGGGTGGCATGCGAACATAGGGGCGAGTGTGGAGTCTGAATGTAGTGAATGCTGTCAAATTCGTGACTACTGGTACGGGAAAAAAAGCGGAAGGAGAAGTTGCGACTAATGTGGCACCAAGATAGCGATGGGTAAGAAATTTATCCAAGATGGAGTATGAAAATAGAAAAGCTGGGGGGTTGTGTTATCCTATGGACAACGATTCCAACCTGGACATAAATGTCCAGAGAAGGGATTTAAATTAATGATATGGGATTGTGTGAAGCCAAGAGAAGACGAAGATGTAGCAGCCGAAGAAGAGGATGACATCAGAACTGGACAGGAAGTAGAGGGAGTGGAACCCACCCTGGAAAAATGGGAGATGGAAATGCAAGGGATTGCAGTTAGTGGAGAAGAGAGAAAGACGGTTGGGAGCTCTAAGTCAATGCAATTGGAAGGTATAGCATCAGCAGAGTTCAAGTGTTGGTGCTCATAAACGGGGGAGCAAGTCATAATTTTTTATCGAAACAACTGCTGAAATATGTTGTTACACAGTTGAGGATACCAGGCCCTTCCCCATACGGTTAGGCGATGGACACCGGGTAGAATCTAGAGGAGTTTGTAAAGCTCTAAAGGTGCGTTTGGGAAATGTAGATTTCGACGTTACATATTTGATATTACGGGTCCGAACTAGGTACTTGGAATGGCTTGGCTTGAGACACCATGCATTTAGGAGATAAGATAATGAAATTTATGTGAAAAGGCCTGGATGTGACTTTACAGGGGATACGCCTACCCTGAGCTGAGACGGGCATTGCAGTACCTAGGGAGGAATAAATGCCGGATTCAAGGGCTGCAATGGGAGGCTGAAGATAGTTTGAGGGGAGAGAATACTAACCTCACGCAAGGCCAGCAAGATCAACTTGGGACATTATTAGAACAGTTAAAGAGTAGTGTTCAAAGTTCCTAGAATATTGCGTCCAAAACGTGTAACAGATCATGCTATCAGGTTGAGGAGTGGGATGGAACATGTTAATAAGTGCCCAAATAAGCTTGCTTACCATTTGAAGAATGAGGTAGAACAACATGTCCAAGAACTTTTGGACCTGGGATATATAAGGCACAGTTCAAGCCCATATTCCAATCCTATAATTTTGGTTAAGAAGAAAGATAGTGGTCGGCGCATGTGTGTCAATTACCAAGCCTTAAACTGACAAACAATTCTGGACAGGTATCCTATACCTGTGATTAAGAAACTTATGGATAAGTTAAGTTGTGCAACATATTTTACAAAGATTGAACTGAAATTTGGTTTCCACGAAGTTTGAATGCAACCAGAGGATGTCAAAAAAGCGGTATTCAAGACCCGCGAAGGGCATTACAAATATCTTGTAATGTCATTCAGATTGATGAATGCTTAGGAATTTTCAAGTGACAATGAATGTGATTTTCTGGGCTATGCTCTGAAAGATTGTGCTCATTTTCTTTGACGATATTCTTGTATTCAGCAAGTCTTGGGTGGGGCATTTGAAAGATGTGAATCAAGTGTTGCAGACAGTGCAGCGAAATGCTTTATTTGCCAAACAAAAAAAATGTTCATTTGGTTGCAGATGTTTAGAATATTTGGGCCATGTGATTTCGGCCGAAGGAGTTTCCATGGATTCCAAGAAAATAGAAGCGGTGGCAAAATGGCAGCAACCTCGAAGTCCGTGGGTTTTTAGGGCTGGCGGGATATTACAGAAAATTTATTAAACTATGGGAAAATTGCAAGACATTTAACTGTTTTTGACTAAAAAGGACTGTTGAGGCCCAAAAGGCATTTGATAGTTTGCAACATTGTCTGACTACAACACCCTTGCTCGGTATGCCGGATTTTTCAAAAGACTTTGTGGTTGAATGTGACGCTTCAGGAGCTGGTATAGGGGCTATCTTGGTGCAAAAAGGTAGACCACTAGCTTACTACAGCAAGGCTATGTCCGATTCTAATTTGGCTAAATCAGTTTATGAAAAAGAGCTCATGGCATTGGTGTTATCAATTCAACACTGGAAACAATATCTTCTCGGGTGGCGGTTTGTGGTCCTTAGTGATCACCAAAGTCTTCAGCATCTGCCCAGTCAACGAGTGGTTTCCATAAATCAACAATGCTGGCATGCTAAACTGTTAGGCTTTGACTTTGATGTGCAATATAAGTCAGAACGAATGAACAATGCAGCAGATGCTTTGTCCGGGATGGGGGAAGAAAAGACAAATATGGCTACGGCTATTTCGGAACCAACTTCGTTGAATCTCCAGCACGTAAAACAGGATAATCTACGGGATGCTCATATACAGGCAACCGTTGCAGCATTGCAGCGTGACTCAACTGCAAGACCAGGCTATTCCTCCTCGGAACCCCCACACAGGCCACGGTCTGCTACAACTTCGTTTCAAACATTTTACAGGATCCCTGTTAAGGGTCATCACCTCTACCTGTGCATCATGCTGCACAAATAGATAAACATTCAGGCACTGCATTTCATCCAGACATGTGACAACATTTGAACTTTGCTTATCATTGATAAGAATTTCCCACCCTAGCCACAATCCGCTAGAGGGAGGGACTATTGTTTTATAAGAACCGATTTGTGTTGTCAAGGGACTCTAGTTTGATACCACAATTTCTTCACCACTGTCATTCCCTGGGCCATTGTTAGTGATAGAGACCCTATGTTTACAAGTCACTTTTGGAATGAATTATTCAACATGCAAGGAACAACACTGAAAATGAGCTCCTCCTATCACCACAAAGCGATGGGCAAACGAAGGTGGTAAATCGAGATTTGGAGTTGTTTTTGCGCTGCATCTCTTCCGACCATCCGAAGCAATGAGCCACATGGTTGCCATGGGCTGAGTTTCATTACAACACAACCTATCATACCTCTATTGGACAAACCCCCTATAAAGTTGTCTATGGTCGAGAACCACCACATGTTCTACACTACATCAAAGGGGAGTTGTGGATGCAGTAGTGGAGGTTGCCTTGATAGACCGAGATGAAGCTTTGCGACAGCTTCGTGAACATTTACTCTGGGCACAACAGCTTATGGCGAAATTTTCTAGCCAACACAGACGACAGGCTGACTGCAGTGTTGGAGACTTAGTTTGGGTCGAATTATGTCCAAACAAGCCCGAAGTCGTTTCCCGCATCCATTCAAAATTGGTTGCCCGCTATTACGATCTTTGCCATAATTGGGCAAGTAGGACCGGTTGCTTTCCGATTGAAGCTCCCAGTCAACAGCCGAATTCATCCAGTATTTCATGTTTCAAAACATGCATTGGGCAATAAGTTGGAACGGTTATATTGCCAAACGAATTTGTCGTTGAGCAGGACTTTCATGAAACTATGCTGGCAGACAAAACTCAAGGCAAGAACTTGATGTGGCCGATACAATGACACGGCCGACCGCTAGCAAAGGGACTTAGGAACAAGCAGACGACATTAAATCAAGATTTCCTAATTTCCACCTTGTGGAAAAGGTGCCTTTTTCAGAGAGTGGCAATGATAGGGAAGTCGGGGATATTGGGAATGATCCTACCAAGAGGACACCTGTATTACTTATCATAGGAGGGGACGGGGTTAGAATACAGAGGGGGGTTCCTAATTCCTGTGGGAAACTATTAATGACAGGAGTATATTTGTAAATAGCTAAATAGTGTGTTAGTAGTATATAAGGGAGTGCGTACTAGGCAGCGATTAGTTTTAGTTTTCACGTTAGTTTGTTCGTTGGAACAGAAGAGTGGAGAGAGAGCTCCATATGTTCCCTGATTTCTTTGGTGAATCTAAAACTAACGATTGAATTCCTATCAGTACTCAAGACTTGATTCTTGCTTGAGACAACCAAAGTTCATCAAAGGAGGTGTTGATCACATCCTCTATGTCAAGAGGACGGATGATAGTCGGATAATGGTGTTGGTGTATGGAGACGATATAACTTTGGAGGATCAAAAAAAGATGAATGAACATTTTGTTGCTTTAATGCAGAGGGAGTTCCAGATGCCATGGGGGCCCGGATGCTCCCCCCCTCCACCTAACAAAATTCATCTACAAAGACACTAATGTCCTTACTGAGACAGGGGCACTATCACTCGTCGCGCCTTGAAAACAGTCTTGTCAAGGCTGAAGGGAGTCAGTTCCTCTTGGTCTTGATCTGCTTTTGTGCCCCATTGAGCTCCTCCACCTTCAAAGCCCTCTTCATCTTCTCCAAACAACACCACCCATAGATTGGGATGCCACACTGGTGCAGAGGGGGCTATAGGGTCGCCCACACCTGAAACACAAGCTCTTGCTTCGGGGATCCTCCCATTATTGGGTCATCAGGTGTCAAATGCCTCGCCTTCTAAGAAGTGTCTGGTTAAGAGTCTCCTGTCAAACTCTTATCCCAGAAACCTCCCCTCGTCTGACCGGTTGGGGAGGGGTCTTGTTCGGCAGGTGTCTCCAAACGGTCAGGTGGTTGTCATGGTTCAGCTTCCCATACCCAACGAGAATTCCACGACCCACCTCCGCGATATTGGGCGCCCACACCGCCCATGAATGCAAGGTCCACATGTAGAGCTAAGTGCATCACTTGCAACCGAGTCTTGGGGTTGTGGACGCAGACCCAACTACGAATGTCTTCTTTGAGTCCATGCAAGAAATACTCGACGTATTGCGACTCAGGAAGGCATCAAATATTCAAATTGCTCAATATACTCTTGTATCAACCCTATTTGTTGCAAAGCAGCCAATTCCTCATAAGGATTTTGGATCTCCAATCCACTGAACTGTTCCATGAGCTGGTCTTTGAATGTTGTCCAAGACACTCCTGGATGAACATCATTCACAGTGTTAAACTAATAGACCTCAACTTCTTCGATACTAATCGGCGCAAGTGGTACCTTAACCTCGTTCAGCGTCTGGCTAATTCAAAAGTACAGTTCGACGCGCGTGATCCAGCCCCTGGTGTCACTACCCTAAAACACAGGAAGTTCCACTTGTTTTGTAGTGGTGTGTTGATCGGGTTCCATGGCGAGGTGAGGTGCGGTGAGTCGCGTCCCCCCCCCCAAGGGCCCCTGACTCGGCCACATGCGAGGTCGAGAGGTCCATCACAAATGTCAGACATGTTGTTGCATGCCACATCACCTTCTCAAAGTGGTGCATGACTCCTGCAACCATTGTGCGGAGAATATCACGTTCCTTCCGAAATTTGGCCATCTCTGATCACTCTTGCCCTCAGGTCGCAGGTCTGTTACTTCTAAGTAACACCCTTTATTGGCCTTGCCAAGTTGGTGAGAAAAGATTCGAGTCTCCCAAACCGCTGCTTCAGGTCTTCCCGGCGAGCTTGTTTCTGAGTCTCCAACGCACCAATGGGTGACGGAGTCGGCCTTGTGTGCGTCTAAATCGTGAGCAGCAGTGCACGGCTGGAGGACCATGACACAAAGCACGAGAAGATGCGGCGGCAGGGGACTCGTACACAACAGTAGCAGAAAATTGTTACATCGTCGCGGGGAAGCTTTGGACGTGATCCGAGAGCATTAGTCGTCCACGAAAGTGTGCACCTCCTCTGAGTCAAAGTCGGTAGTGCACGCCTTCCAGTCGTGTGTATCTCTTCTGGTTGAGAGCGGGTAGCGCGCGTCTCCACCGAACGAATCCCGTTGAAGCGCGTCTCGTTCGTTTGAGAAGAAAACTAACATTGTGCGCCTCCTATGAGTGAATTCCCAGCAATGAGCGTGCCTCCTTGGAACAGGTGGTGAAGAAGAACAGCAAGTTGGACCAATTGATAGGAACCTGTACCGAGAGAAGGCTTCTTTGTGTGTGTGTATGTGAACATCACCAAACAGAATGACAGGCGGGAGAGAAGAAGAGAAATAAAAGACTAAAGAGGAGAAATCCCTCGAGAGACCCACTCTTGCCCAAGCTTCACCAGAACTACCCTCCCCCACTCTCACCCATACTCAACCCTAACGGACTGACAAATTCCCCCTACATGGGCCAGAATGCTCTCCCTCCCCCAAAAAGAATTCCCCTGCAAAGACACCCATGCCCCTGTTAAGACACGGGCTCTATCAGGTTTGTACTGTGTTGCAGATAATAGGTGGAAGCTCGTAGCTTTCACTGATACTAATTGGGATGGCTCAACATCTGATGCAAAGTCCACATCAGGGGGAGCTTTCTTCTTGGACAACAAATGTGTTTCATAGATAAGCAAGAAACAAGAGTATTTCCTTGAGCACAACGGAAATTGAATACACAGTTGCTACACATGTTTATACAAAATAATATGGATGAAACAACAGCTTGTTGATTTAGGTGAGCCAGTGGAGTTGTCTATCTCTATACAGTGGTGCTATTAACTTAACCAAGAATCTAGTGTAGGATTTTAGCACAAATAATATAGACATTAAGGTAGTTGTGATCAGGTAGCTAAAACTCTTCCCAAACCATCTAATGAAAAGCATCGACTGAACCTTGGGGTGTGAATTGGTGAATGGTTATGGATAGCTTTGAACTCTTAATTGACATATATTGTTTCCTACACAAAGCATTGCTCACTGGGTCTTAGGATTTGTTGGTTGGGATTCTTTCTTTGTCTTTGTTGCCAAAGGGGGAGAGCTTGGCAGTGGGGGGCTAATTGTCTATTGTCAAAAGGAGAGAGTATGGGGGGGCTTGATTCTGTAAATGGATAACGCATGTAGATGCTGACAAATCCAAAGGGGGGAACGCCGGATCCTGTGGTCGTGGATGTTTTTGGTTGGCCTTGTTGGCAATCTATGTGTTGATGATTGAATGACAGGATTGTTAGAAGTGTTGGATAAGTGGTGTAGGAAGTGAAGTGGAGTGGAGATTTGAATGACGGGATTGTTAGAAGTGTTGGATAAGTGGTGTAGGAAGTGAAGTGGAGTGGAGATTTGAAGTGTATTGTGGCCAGCGTTGTGAGGATAATGTTTATGAGCTTATCATGACGCGATAAAGTGGATTAAAGGATCGCAGATGGCGTCTCAAGAATAGTTTTGCCTGTGACAAGAACATGTAAGGCGTTTGTCTATGACGGAAGGAGGTCTATCGCAAAAGGCGATGTGGGCATTACATCACCTGTGTCAAAGGAAAATGTAAGGCATAGTTATTGCATGCATGTTTCGCAAACAGCGATCGAGTCATATCGTTGCCCACGTTATGGTGTACGGATTATAGCGGACGACGTTTGGAGTATAACAATGTACAAGTTATAACGCTTTGTTTATGGTGAAGAGTGGAAGAAGGTTATTGCATGAAGCAATAAAGGCCAGAAGTTGGCCGCGTGAGTGCCACAGGAGGCGGCGAGGAGCAAATGTTGGTTACCAGTGTCACAGGAAGTACCAAACAACTAACGGAAGTTATGAATTGGCGTGCAGCCCTTAACATAGGTGACCACGTAGAATGATCTTGGAGTTTGATTTCACTGAAACTATTGATGAAGAGCAATGGAGATCACGGGACGACTGGCAAAGTTTCATGCAGATCGTGATGAAGAGCCCTTTAGGAGATTGAAGAACCCTCATGAAGTGAATTGACAAAGGGAAAACTGAGTTATCTCAATTAAGACATAGTCAATATGGCTTGATCTTACACTGAGGGATGAAATTCTCTCACAATCATCATTCTAACCAATGGTGAGGTGTTTAGATGACCTTCACATTGGAGGCATGTTATGACTTGTTTCTTGGGGCAATTCATTCATTAGTCTGGGATGTTTCCATGTTGTATTCATTGGAAACATGCTCATGGATGAATTAGAAGCTCTTTGGAGTTGAGTGACTACAGATGACAAAACCATGGCGTGAAGGGTGATGATCACGCCACATAACCCTTGAATTGATCTCACGTAGGAAATGATTTATCTTAGGCAAGAAGACAACATGATTGAGTTATTCTTACATAGAAATGGATTTATCTTATGTGAGAAGAATCACGTCACGAGCTTTGTGGTCGCGCCATGATGATAGTGATGGAAGAATGAGTTAATCTTAGTAGAGGGACTGTGTCGACGCATTATTTTGATGTGAAAAAGGAATTACTTTGACGCGAGAAGCATCACGCCTCGGCTAGACTGGTTGCGCCGCGATGGTTCGTCTGAGGAATTTCTGAGGAGTCAACTGTGTCGTGAAAACCAACTTGCAAGAATTCAGTGTCGAGCTGGTTTGGGGATCAAGTGGTCGCACAACGTGAAACAACGGTTCACGCCACAAGGAGTGGTGAAGTGATGAAGACCACAACGCAATAGGAGGAATCACACCGCTACAACCTGAGCGAGAAAGGTTTAAAGATTTGTCAATTTTGGAAGTCAAGGCATGCCACGCTGCAATGCATCTTCCACGTCGTAATGAGTTTTGTTGCAAAAGTTTGGTGAATTGTTGGTTCTGGAAATATCGAACCTGTCACACTACAATCTACTAGTCACGCGGCAAAGGAAGTCAAAGATACTCCAAGATCTCTGGGATTTATCCTTTCATGTCTTTCAAGATTTATCCTTTAATATCTTTCGGGATTTATCCTTTCATATCTTTCGGATCTGAGGGTCACGCCGCAACGCATGATTTGTCTATAAATAGACGGTGGCTCGCGTAGAGTTTGCCTGCATGTGTGTGATGAAATTAAAAGAGGTAAGTGTTCCAAGGAGGGATTTGTCAAACTATTGAGGAGAAGAACAAGGGCGCACACCAAGTCGAAATTCTAGAGGCACTTGACGTACGAGAAGCAAAGATTGTTAGATTTGTTGACGCTCATCATTCATCTTGTAATCAAAGTTCAAGACAATCCTCTTGCTCATTTCCTTGTTCCTTTGATAATAGATTGAACGTTGGTGGCGGGATCACAACCGTTGCATGCCAAGGATTAGCCACCTGATAATAAGGGTGAGCATACCTTGTAAAAACTCATGTGTTTGTATGGGTTCTTTCTCACTCTATCTCAAGTCATTACATAATCACCGTCAAGATCTATTAACACTAATTGGCGATGGGAATCACGTAGTTTGAGAGTTGGTGCTTTCGGCAACCACTTATTCACCCCCCCATGGTGGTATACTCTCTCCCGGGCCTCACGTGGAGTAATCGTGGTGCAAGAGGGTGTGATTATACTTGAGACAATGAAGATGGAAAGGGGTGAGAGGATATACAATAAGTGAGGGTATAGAGAAGAAGATTCTCCTAACAAAACTCTCACGATGAAGAAAAAGAAGATTGATGATGGTGGAGATGCACCTAATCTGTGGAGCACTCATTTGATATGTGTATTTATGAAGCCAATGAGCCTTACTTTGATGACTTGGGTCTTCCCACATTCTTGTGCTCGTAATCAGTGGTATTATGGTGATATGTGAGGGTAGTGAACTCCCACTCGCACTTCGACATGGGTGAACCAAGGAAACCCTTATGTCCCCTATGTGTGCTTGTTTCTTTACACGGTATGATTTTTTTGTGAAGAGATCGGTTTATCTTAACAGACAAGACAAGGTTCGTTCATGAATCACATGTGCTTTGGGCATTGTCATTTTACCACTAACATGCTTCTAGTTTGTTTGTTTGCTTCTTTTACAATTGCTGCCCTCCTACAACTCGCTGATTTAATCCTACACTCTCATTACCAAGTATAATAAGCTCCCTCAACACATTGTTCTTCTTGTTTGTTTGACAAAACACAAAAATAAATATTTATATGCTTATAACCTAACACTAGGTTGGGCATAATTTCCATAAACTAATAGAAGATATTATATTTTTAACGAATTGGACTGGGTGTTATGATTTTTCAAAACAAAAGGAAGCTATTGGATTTTAACTAATTGGGTTGGGACAAACATTTTTTATGTTTAGAAGCATCTTCAACTGGGCACCCAGAGGCAGCACGTTTGGCTGCCAACAAAGTGGAAAAGGTGCCTAAGGTATGCGCCTCAGTAAACCTGACACCATCCTTCGTCAAAGAAGCATTGGGCCTAATGGTACATGAGGCAAGCGCATTTAACTACACTATTCAAGTCGCCCAGTTAATTTAAGATGTGGCTCATGTTACATCAGCCAGTTGATCTGAATTTTTTTTTTTTTAACGCATACATAAAAAGGGCATAAATTTCAATGCATTTGGTGATTCCGTTGCATAAGACGAAGGATGGCTTCGTGTATTTCTATCCTAAACAACTTGATGACAACTGCGTGAATTCAAAAGAAACATGAGAGTATAGGGAATTGTAAAGATCATACCCTTAATCTGTCAGACAGTATTGAAGGCGTGATAAGCTTATATTTAGGGACTTCACTGAGAAGCTTGTCGTATGTGGCCTGATCGAACAGAATCATGTTATTCACCTTCTCCTTTTGCTTTCCCTTGCTCCATTTCTGCGGGGAAAAAAAGGAGGTAGGGGAGAGAGAAAACCATTCTTCAGGTGATAGGCCGATCTTTTTTTTACAACCGAAACCCCAAAACATCAGGATAACATGAGAGACCGCTAACTAGATCCCCGGAACCAACCCGCTTCTAACCAACACCCTGAACATACCTTTTTCTTCTGCTTCCCTCCCCCGGATTTAGCGGGCTTGGAGGACGGGGGTGGACCCTTCTCTTTCTTCGGTGCCTATTAAACAACAAAAACATAATCAAAGAATGAAAACTCGTGATTTTAAACACGAAGAGGGTGACTGCAACGATTTTCTTCCCCGTAACATGTTCCCTCAAAACTTCTGGGAATCTAAGAAACCGATCGAACCAGGAAGGGCAGAGAAAACAGCTTACCATGTCGTTCTGTGCGTCGGCTTACGACTACGGCGCTGGGAGACACAGTGATGGTGCTAGGGTTGGGCTCCGAACGTCAGCAGCGCTCGGTGATCCAACTAAAAACGCCAACGTTTTATTTATATTTTACCACACCACGGGGTATTAACTTTTAATTCAAAAATATGATCATATTATTTATGCATCTGAAATTTTAAAAAATGATTAAATTCTATATATGTGTGTGTGATGATGGGAGAAATAATTTAGTTTACCAAAAAAATAAAATTTCAATCAATATAAAAAATATACATGTGATAATTTTTTTAAAGTACATGCAATGAAAAATATACATATGATATTTTCTTGAGAGCATGTATTGTGAATTTATTTGTATTGAATTTTAAAAGAAAAATTTTAAAAATATATTATTGTTATGAGTTTTTTTTTATATCAACCCATTGGTATCTAGGTTATCATGTTTCTCTTGAAACTCATTAAATCGTTTTATATGGGTTGGTGGTTTCCAGGAAGCTTTGAAAAAACGATGCATCCATCGTCAGAGTTGGGGTTCAAATCTAGAATGCTTCGTTTTCATTTTTCTATGATTTTTCTCATACATGAGTGGACACATGCAAGCAAAAGAAGCAAGTGCGTGAGACGTCGGTCGATGGATAATTGTGAGCAGGTGTGCGGAGTTAGGTATTCGTGTCATGTGGTTTCTCAAAAAATGTGGGCCTTTATGCTTTCTCCTTTGAGTTGCATTCTAACTTCTCCGATTGTTGATTTCTTAGCTTCCTCCTTCAAGCAATGTCCGGGGCTTACCTTCAAACATCAAACCTCTGGGCTCCCGTTAAATGATGTTTGGACTTAATACCCCTTTTCAATTATGCAGTGAGACTTTTGGGCTAGCTCTCTCCAGTATTTAACACCTCATGATCCCCTCACGGAAAAAAAACTCATTTTGCATGGTTATATTTAGTATTTTTTAAATTTAAGTGTCACTAACCAGCCCGGGTACCCTGCACTACTACAAATACTCATTTTATCAGCGCTAAAAATGACCTTTAACAACGCTAGAAAAGCGTTGTTTTAGCCGGCGAAGATAAAGAGGGGTCTCCTTTATCACCGCTCCAAAAAGCGCTGATAAAGACCCATTTTATCAGCGCTAGTCCCTGAAATTCACCCTTGCGCGCGCACCCCTGAATCCATTGTCACTCCCCTATATTGATTTGTTCTCTTGTTTATGATATATTTATTTATTTATTTATATGTATATAGTTATATTTATTCGTATAGTAATATATATTTATATTAATATATATATATAGTTATATTAATATATATATATATATAGTTATGTTAATATAACTATATAGTTATATTAATATATATATATATAGTTATATAAATATTCACATATTGGTATTTTAAATAAAATGGATATTAGTTATTATTTAGATAAAGCTAATATATTGGAAAGAACAATTTCATCTAATCCATCACGACATAGGTATGGTATACTGGGAGTTGGAGG
This sequence comes from Viscum album, assembly GCA_963277665.1. Taxonomy (NCBI): domain Eukaryota; kingdom Viridiplantae; phylum Streptophyta; class Magnoliopsida; order Santalales; family Viscaceae; genus Viscum; species Viscum album. Next base: position 1,066,577,016 of record OY728162.1, read on the forward strand.
AAAATTAAAACAAAAATGGTGTTCTTGATGCACCATGATTCGTGGAACCTGATGACCCTCTATCGAGTAAGGGGAACCAATCCTATACTACTCATTGAATATAACAGTACAATGTATCTATAAATATATATAATTATAGTTATATTAATATATATATATATATATATAGTTATATTAATATATAGTTATATAAATATTCATATATTAGTATTTTAAATAAAATGGATATTAGTTATTATTTAGATAAAGCTAATATATTTTATATGTAAATATGTTTAATTATTTATTTAAAAAATTAATTTTTTATGTGTGAATATATAAAAAATATGTATGTATTGTTATATATTTGATTATAAATAGCAGTGCATTATAAAAAACGATAAAATTTCAAAAACATAATATCAATATGAATGTAATACCTTGGAATAAATTCATTCCCCACCAAAAAAATCCAATAATACCCCCTTAAACGAGGCTGAAAATCCACAAAATGTTTAAAAATCAGGATATCCCGACTAAAAACTCAGTTTTGGAGGCCTTATGGGCCCTTTTTGGCCTCAAAAAAACCTTAACCGGGGCGCTCCCTAATTATAAGGGTATAGAGATTGTTGCAGGATTCGATTTGATATGTGGTAGAGCTCAAACGGATACCCGGATCAAAATTTATGGTCGTTTGAAGTTTAAGTTGCGTTTTCAACATATTTTGAATCTTTTTTTATTTTTTTTTAAATTTTTTTAGTCTTCAAATTGTTATTAAATAACTATTACTCCATAATAATTAGCAAATTATTAATTAAAAATATTTTTTAAATTTTTTTATAAGCCATTTTCACTAAATATCTTATATATTAAATATATTAAGTGTAAATGTATATTTATACTTATCTAAAATATATTTAAAAATTATATATGATATTTATATCAATATAACTATATTTATATATTTATATATTAATATATATATATATATATATATATATATATATATATATATATTGAAGTCGACCCTTTATCAACGTTTTTTTAGCGCTGATAAAGGTACCCCCCTTTATCAGCGCTTTTTCGTTAGCGCTGATAAAGGTTGGCGCTGAGAAAAACTGTTTTTGTGGTAGTGCTGGTAACCTGATAACCAAGTTGGTCCTGACATAGCCCGAAGGGCGTTCCTAATCCCCACAAGTCGACAATTAGCATCTGACATCATACAAACTGAAAGAGGGAACAATTTTGCCTCAAACATTGCGGAAGTTAAAGAAACAAGACAATATGCATATCAAAAGAAACTCCGCTGGGAGTAAAGTACCATAAGTCAAACAGACATTACAACCCAAAGTTCTACGACCAAAGTACTAGAACAGGGGAAACGGTTCAAGTCCCAACTCAGATACAACTCACCAAAACCACGGTTCAATAGCTAGATCCACCTTTAAGATATCATCTCTGTAGGTTCTGGGCGCAGCGGAAGCGTGTTAGTAGGTTTGTCCAACTTTAATTTTAACGTTTAAACAATGTTCAATCCGAGATACGTCACGATATAAAATGTCGAATCTTCATAATGGAATGAAGAACGAAAAAAACTTAAGAGGGAATCTCGAAACCACAGAGATAGGATCATCATACGTTGGTTATAATTAATTTAATTAATTCACAAGAATTACCTTGGTAGAATTCTTTCTTCGTTGATGTCTCCGGTCACGATCATGTCACTAGTACAAAAAACATTTTTTACGTCACCATTTTTCACGTCGGTTTTTTAGAACCGACGTGAAAATATCTAAAAATCGATTTTTCACGTCGGTTATTATATAACCGACGTCAAAATACATTTTCTCTGATTTTTCACGTCGGTTATATAAGAACCGACGTTAAAAATCCATTTTATTTGATTTTTCATGTCGGTTATTATATAACCGACGTGAAAAATCAATGTACATCACTTTCCCACGTCGGTTATTAAATAACCGATGTGAAAAATCCTTTTCCAGGAAAATATATTAAAATTTTCACTTATTTTTCACGCCGGTTATTAAATAACCGACGTGAAAAATCAATTTTCGTGACTTTTTCACGTCGGTTATTTAATAACCGACGTTAAAAGGTATTTTTCATGTAAGTTATTTCATAACCGACGTTAAAAGGTATTTTTCATGTAAGTTATTTCATAACCGACGTGAAAAATGTTTATAAAAATGTATTTCATTTCTCAAGCTTTAATTTGACAGGTCACGGAGCTCAAACGGAGTTACGGATTAAAAGTTATGGCCTTCAGAAGTTGATCATCTCTAAACGATGTCCTAAGGATGTCCAACTTCTGAAGGCCATAACTTTTAATCCGTAATTCCGTTTGAGCTCTGTGACCTGTCAAATTAAAGCTTGGAAAATTAACTACATTATTGTAAACTTTTTTCACGTCGGTTATGAAATAACCGACGTGAAAAATACCTTTTAACGTCGGTTATTAAATAACCAATGTGAAAAAGGCATGAAAATCGATTTTTCACGTCGGTTATTTAATAACCGACGTGAAAGAGTGACGAAGATTGATATTTGATGTCGGTTTTATAATAACCGACGTGAAAAATAAGTGAAGATTTTAATATCTTTTCACGTCGGTTATTATATAACCGACGTAAAGATACATTTTCTCTGATTTTTCACGTCGGTTATATAAGAACCGACGTTAAAAATCAATGTACATCACTTTTCCACGTCGGTTATTAAATAACCGACGTGAAAAATCCTTTTCCAGGAAAATATATTAAAATTTTCACTTATTTTTCACGTCGGTTATTAAATAACCGACGTGAAAAATCAATTTTTGTGACATTTGCACGTCGGTTATTTAATAAATGACATGAAAAATGTTTACAAATATGTAGTTAATTTCTCAAGCTTTAATTTGACAGGTCACGGAGCTCAAACGGAGTTACGGATTAAAAGTTATGGCCTTCAGAAGTTGATCATCTCTAAACGATGTCTTAAGGATGTCCGACTTCTGAAGGCCATAACTTTTAATCCGTAACTCCGTTTGAGATCCGTGTGTTGTACCCCACACTCTTTGATTTTCATGATCACAATCACTTTCATATGTGTTTAACATTGTGTTTTAAGTGTTTGTGTTGATAGGCATTTGATTGCCAAGAAGTTGACCAAGGAAGAGGCAGAAATGGACTGAAATTCAGTCCACCGGCCGACCGGTGGCTTCACCACCGGCCAGCCGGTGGCATCCAGACCAAACAGTGGAAGCTACTGCCTTCCCACCGGTCGACCGGTGGCTCTGCCACCGGTCGACCTGTGGCACCCAGCACAAATAGTGAGACCTACTGTCTTTCCACCGGCCAGCCGGTGGCTCCTCACCGGTCGACCGGTGGAGCCTGGATCAAGACTCTTCTTCTCTATCAAGGCACCGGCTAGCCGGTGGAGATGTACCGGTCAACCGGTGGTGCCTGGAAAAGAAGACTCAGCCACTGTCAAGGCACCGGCCAGCCGGTGGCCCTGCACCGGCCAGCCGGTAGCACTGGTCAAACTAGCCGTTGGCTTTGACCAGTCAACTCCAAAAGCCTCCCAACGGCTCCGAGGCCTTTTCCAACGGCTCCAAAGCCCTCCAACGGATACTTGAAGGTTCCTAGCCTATAAATAAAGGCCTAGGAAGCCCCGGAACTCAACACAAGCCACCGGACACATTTTTACATCTTTTCTTTCCTCGGTTTTCTCCGGTCTAACAATTGGTATCAGAGGGATCTTTGAATAAATCCCTAACCCGGTTTCAAATTTAAGATCCATTTAGATGGCATCAACCTCTTTCGCCCCCGAGGGCTACTCTTTGGGTCGGGCTCCATTTTTTGATGGAACCGACTATTCTTTTTGGAAAACCCGCATGACCACATTTCTTAAAAGTATTGGTTATCCTATTTTTAAAATTGTCATGCATGGTTATACTTTTTCTAGTAAAAATGAATCTCAATGGACCCCCGTAGACATTGCACATTTCGAGCTTGATGGCAAAGCCATGAATGCTCTCCATTGCGGGTTAGATAGAAATGTTTTTGATTGTATTTCTTCTTGCACATCTTCACATGATATTTGGAAGTTTTTAGAGTTAACCCATGAAGGTACTAGCATGGATCAAAAGCAAGAACCCGCTCAAAAGCAAGACCCCGATGGAAAATCCGTGCCCGCTTGCCCACTTCACAAGAAAAGGGCCAAGAAAAAGGAGAAGAAGAAGGCTTCAAAGGCAACATGGAGTGATAGCTCCACCTCTTCATTCTCCTCCTTCTCCTCCTCCTCCTCGAGCGACGATGGTAATAATTGCCTAATGGCAAAACATGAGGTAACATCTTCCGACTCCTCCTCCTCTTGCTCTTCAAATTCAAATTCTTTAAATCATTTATCTTATGAAGAACTCTCACACGCTAGAGACCAACTAGAAAAAGGTTTTCATGAGCTTTCTTCAAAATTTGTTGCTTTAAAAAAGTCTTTCAAAAAACTCTCCTCCGAAAAAGAACAACTTCTCAAAGAGAAGGAGGAGATGTCCCTCAAAATCCAAAATTTCCCAAATGTTGATTCCCTGGAATCAACTATCAAAGACTTAAGGGAATCACTAGCCAAGTTCACCCAAGGTGAGCAAAATTTGTCCAAAATCTTAGGTTCTCAACGAGTATCTAGAACCACCAATGGACTTGGCTACACCAACCGAGCCTCCTCCTCCCAAGCACCCACTGTTTTTGTAAGGGGGAGCTCTGATTTTAAATTTTGCAATTATTGTAAGAAACCCGGGCACATGATATATGAATGTAATTGTAAAAATGCCCGGTACGGTCAACCCAAATCTTTTTACTTTTCGGACGAATTCTATAGGAGAAGACCCGCTATGAGACAAGTGTGGATTGAAAAATCCCTTCTTGCGAGTCTCTCCGGGCCAAAATTTATTTCCTCTCCCCGGTGATTTATTGTTTTTATTTAGGGGGAGTTAGGTTTGTTTAAGAATTTTTGTTTTATTCAAACTTTCAATTTCAACTTTTGGTTTCAAATTTCAAATTTTCAATTGGTTTTTGATTCAAAACTTTCAATTCAAACTGTTATTCAATTTTTGTTTCAAATCTTTCAATTTCCAAAATTTCAATTGATTTTCAAATCCCATCCCTTGTTTTTCAAAATTTCCCTCAATCAAGCTTTATGCCCCATTCTATTTTGATAATCACAAAGGGGGAGAAATTTCTTGATTGATTGGGGGAGAATCTTTTCTCTCATGCTTAGTATTTATTTTCAATTTATCATTTAGGCATGCCTTTCATTTAAGTTTTTACATTGCTTTGATAAGTGATTGTGATCATCAAAATAGGGGGAGATTGTTGTACCCCACACTCTTTGATTTTCATGATCACAATCACTTTCATATGTGTTTAACATTGTGTTTTAAGTGTTTGTGTTGATAGGCATTTGATTGCCAAGAAGTTGACCAAGGAAGAGGCAGAAATGGACTGAAATTCAGTCCACCGGCCGACCGGTGGCTTCACCACCGGCCAGCCGGTGGCATCCAGACCAAACAGTGGAAGCTACTGCCTTCCCACCGGTCGACCGGTGGCTCTGCCACCGGTCGACCTGTGGCACCCAGCACAAATAGTGAGACCTACTGTCTTTCCACCGGCCAGCCGGTGGCTCCTCACCGGTCGACCGGTGGAGCCTGGATCAAGACTCTTCTTCTCTATCAAGGCACCGGCCAGCCGGTGGAGATGTACCGGTCAGCCGGTGGCCCCTGGACAAGAATCCTATGCCTTTTTGCACACACCGGCCAGCCGGTGGGACTGTACCGGCCAGCCGGTGGACACAGTCAAACTAGCCGTTGGGCTGTTGACCAGCCTGTCCACTTGACTCCCAACGGCTCCGAAGACCTCTCCAACGGCTCCGAAGCCTCCCCAAGGGTTCCTAGCCTATAAATAAAGGCTGAGGAAGCCCCGGACAATTACCGGAACACTTGTGAAGCCAACGGACATATTTTGGATCAATTGGCCAACCTCCGGCGACTTCCTTCAAAGGAACCCCAAGAGCTCCAACAACTTCCACATCCAAGGAGCTCCACTCAAGAAGCTTGGGAGAGCACGCCCATCAACTCCATCATCCATTGGCGCCCGAGTCTTCCCAATTACGGGTTTTATTGCATTTATTTATTTTGAGCTTAAAATTGGGTTTGTGCCTACAAACCCCAACCCTTTTCTCTTCCCCCCTTCTTTTGGGTTTCACACCACCACTAAGGTGTGAAGAGGTTGTCAAGCCTTACCTTGTAAAAGGCTTGAGATCGGTGAGCTAGTCTTCACCCGTAAAAAGACTAGTGGGTTATTGCTTAACCATTAAAAGCATTGGGTTCTTGCTAAACCAATAAAAGCAAGCTGTAATAGGTCCTAGTGCTACCTCAAAGCCTAGTGGGTTTCTTGCTAAAACCATTGAAAAGCAAGCGGTAGGAATCTCTCAACGGTTGAGTTGGGAGCGGAGACGTAGGCCGGGTTTTGGCCGAACTCCGTTATCAATTTCTTGTGTGATTGCCTCTTTATTTCCGCTGCACTTTACTTTGAATTTTAATTGTTAATCAATTTTTTAAAAAGGCAATTCACCCCCCTCTTGCCATCATTCCTCGCTATTCTTCCGACCCAACACCGTGACCTGTCAAATTAAAGCTTAAAAAATGAACTACATTTTTGTAAACTTTTTTCACGTTGGTTATGAAATAACTGACATTAAAAATACCTTTTAACGTCGGTTATTAAATAACCGACGTGAAAAAGTCATGAAAATCGATTTTTCACGTCGGTTATTTAATAACCGACGTGAAAGAGTGATGAAGATTGATATTTGACGTCGGTTTTATAATAACCGACGTGAAAAATAAGTGAAAATTTTAATATCTTTTCACGTCGGTTATCATAAAACCGACGTGAATGAAAATTTTAATATCCTGCGAACGCGAAATTTCAATTTTTTTACATCGCGACATCGAAATTTTGAATTGCCGCCTAAAATTTTTAATACCGCGTTTTCTCATAGAATATCAATTATATGTTTCCATTATACACCCATATTAATTTTACGATCATTTATTTCAACCATTATCATTCCCCCAAATCGACTCTTTTTCTCTCGAACGCGAATCAATTATTTCTTCTTTCCGCGATCTTGTCAAGGTATATTTAATCATACATCCATGGTTTATGGTTTTTATGATTTTTTTTCTTAATTGACATACCATTTTACGATCATTTCATTCAACCATCATTGTTCCACCAAATCAACTTGTTTTATCTTCAACATGAATCAACAATTTCTTATTTCCGCGACCTCATCAAGGTATTTGTAATTATTTTCCCATTATTTATATTTTCTATGAGTAGTTTTCTTAATTGATATACCATTTAACAATTTTTAATTTATTATAATGATGGATGATTCTTTATATCATGATAAAACTACAAATCCTCCTACGGATTCAAAAATTCCTTCTAATATGAAGCTACGGTTGGCTCATTCAATCTTTCATCGAAAAAAATATCAAACTTCTGATGGTCATAACTTTTGATCTGTAAATCCGTTTGAGCTCTATGACCTGTCAAATGAAAGCTTAGAAAATTTTCTACAAGATAGTAAACATTTTTTACGTCGTTTATTTAATAACTGACGTTAAAAATGACTTTTAACGTTGGTTATTAAATAACCGACGTAAAAAATAACTTATAACGTCGGTTTTTTCAAAAACCGACGTAAAAAATGGCTTCTTATCGCCATTTCTAGAATGTATTTCACGTCAGTTTTTTAAAAACTGACGTTAAAAACTATATTACCCCATTTTTTACGTCGGTTATTAAATAACCGACGTAAAAAATCATATTTTTAACGTCGCTCGCAATAACGTCGCGTAAAACCCGACGTTAAAAAGCAGAAAAAACCGACGTAAAAAAAGGTTTTTGTACTAGTGTGTATTCCGTCGTTGCGTCGTAGAATCCAAGTGTAGGATTCCTCTAGCGGTGATCCACACGTGTGTCACGTATCTCCGGACGTCGCCGAAGGGATCTCCAGGTGCTAGCGCGGAAGAACCTTCGCTTGCGATGTCAGCCTTTGATCGCCTTGATCTCTCGGTCTTGAGAGCGTTCTTGGAGGAAAGAGTTCTTTAGGGCTTAAAAGAATTCTCCAGAATTGTTGTGCACAACCATTGAGAAAAAGTGTTGGGTTGTGAGGATATTTATAATCGGGTTTGAGGTTATAGAGTTATGTCAATAAATAAACGTGTTACACATTTTATTTATTTCATTAACTCTTATTGAAAACCCCTATGTCGAATTATTAATTCATTGACATGCGCCCACGATGATTATAATAAATATCATTTAATATTATATCCTCAAAATCCCAACTGGAAAAACTACACGGCGTGTAATCATTAATACATGGCGTGTACTCGTTTTCCATAAAACTACACGACGTGTATATTTAATATACACGGCGTGTACTTTTATTTTCAACTTTCCTTTATTTCATCCACCACATTTATTAGTCCTTGAGTAATGACTATTTATTTCTTAAATAAATGTAACTGCGTTAATCGCTAATAAATGTATTATTTTTTCCATAATATATTCTCTCGAATAACTAGTGTCGAAATAAATGCAATCAGGTATCCTTAAATAATTATTAAACCACAGTCGGGAATAATATTTATTTAACTTGTTAAATTAATATTTAACTGAGATACATAGACACACTTAGTGTGTGACCCTCTAGGCCCCTTTCTTAATGGCATTAGGCGGAGCCTGCCTAAAGTCCAAGGTAAGCGTCTAGCAACACGCCAAGGAACCCATAGAGAAAGAAGTTAACGCTGCAATGACGTGTCACCTCATACGAATGCTTACCGTGTAACATAATCTCTTTGCCTCGATATCTTTAATCAAGCGGGTTGCATGCTAGTGCCATCAACCCATGTGCTCGATTATTCTTTCTTTAACTTTACGGAATCAAACTCACTCATACCTTACCATGACCATGGATTTATTTAGGTTATATCAATTCCATCAAAGGACTTGAGATATCTACTTCTGTTATGGAACAGAAGGGAAAAATCCTTTCTCGCATTATCTATCAACGCAGTATTACTCGTGACGCACCCAACGTATCCTACCTCGCTGCGAACAGTGTGTCGTCATAGTTTTCATCAATACATCTAAGTGCGTGAGTTGTAATACCCATTAATAATAATCTTAAATTCTAAGGATCAATACAAACGTCCGCAGATAGAAACATCCAATGACACTATGAAATGTGGATTTCCTACTGGCGGATCTCGTTCTCATAATATCCTCCTGGATATTACCAAGGGCGCACACCATGAGATGGTGCATCAAAGTTTTATGAGTCCTCACCCCTAATGGCCTGTATTATTTGTGTCCCTCAAATAATATCATCCGGCCATAGAACATATATTCAAGAACAGTGTTATGGCACTTCTGGGTTCTCATCATAGCAGGGATCCGCTATGACCCTTTAATGCAACAACTATCCTTATGACATTATCACATGCATTGTCACGCAGAAGAACAATCAAGATGTGAGAAGACTTTTATTAATGAATAAAGTACAAAGTAGTTGGTTCTAGGCCACCAACTCTAATAGAATCCCACTTGGACTAGAGCCAACTGCTAACAACCTTTAACCCGCTAGCTCTCACATGATATGCATGCTTCTGCTGAGATAGACCTTTAGTCATGGGGTCTACCACGTTCTCTTCCATGGACACTCTGATCACTGCAAATTCACCCCTTCGATAGAAATCTTTCAAGAGGTGATACTTTCGGAGTATATGCTTTGTCCGTTGATGTGACCTTGGTTCTTTCGCAAGAGCCACCGCTGTAGTATTATCACAATACAATGTAATGAGATCTTTACTACTAGGCACCACATCAAGCTCCTGGACAAAGTTCTGAATCCAGACGACTTCCTTGGCTGCATCAGAAGCCACTATATATTCGGACTCTGTTGTAGAATCGGTGACAATTGGCTGCTTTGAACTCTTCCAGCTTACAGCTCCTCCATTGAGACAAACAACATATCCAGATTGCGACTTCAGATCATTTAGATCTATCTGAAAACCAGCATCAGCATACCCTCTGATGACAAGCTTCTCGTCTCCTCCATACACTAGGAACATATCCTTAGTTCTTCTCAGATACTTAAGGATAGTCTTAACAGCAGTCCAATGTTGTTCTCCTGGATCTGCTTGATATCTGTCTACCATGCTCAGTGCATAGGAAACATCAAGCATAGTACATAACATGGCATACATGATGGATCCTATAGCTGAAGCGTATGGTATCTTACTCATTTTATCTTTCTCTTGTTGTGTCTGAGGACACATTTTATTAGAAAGATGTATGCCATGTGACACTGGAACTAATACCATCTTGGATTGTTCCATACTAAATCTCTTTAGTATCTGGTCAATGTATGTACTCTGACTTAGTCCAAGCAGCCTCCTGGATCTATCACGAATGATCTTGATCCCTAGAATGTTGACTGCTTCACCCAATTCCTTCATGGAGAAACACTTGTTCAACCAGTCCTTAACTGACTGTAAGAATGGTACATCGTTTCCAATAAGCAATATGTCGTCAACATATACTACTAGGATAATGATCACATTCCCATTAAATCGCTTATAAACACATGGCTCACATTCGTTCTTAATGAACCCAAATTCCTTTATAGCTTCATCAAATCGAATGTTCCATGACCTGGATGCTTGCTTTAATCTATAAATGGATTTATGCAACTTGCAAACCCGTTTGGCTTCACCTGGTGTCACAAAACCTTCTGGTTGTGTCATATAGACATATTTCTAAAGGTTCCCATTAAGGGATGCTGTTTTGACATCCATCTGCCAAACCTCGTAGTCATGGTAAGCTGCTATGGCAAGTATGATTCTTATGGATTTAAACATGACAACTGGCGAGAAGGTTTCATCATAGTCAATTCCTTGACGTTGTCTGAACCCTTTAGCCACTAGCCTTGCTTTATAGGCACTAACTTGACCTTCCATGTCTAGCTTTCTCTTGAATACCCATTTGCATCCAACAGGCTTTACATCAACTGGCTCATAGACCAGAACCCAGACTTGGTTTTGATACATGGAATCCATCTCAGAATTCATAGATTCTAGCAATCTTATAGCTTCTGAGCTTTATACTACTTCCTTGTAGGAGAGAGTTTCATCATTTTCCAACAATAATGATTCACCATCCTCGGTGACTAGGAAACCAAATCTTTCTGGTTCCCTTACCTCTCTTGAGCTCCTACGCAGTACTTGTGTTTCTGGAACCTCTTCCATGGGGACCTGTGGAACTTGTTCCTGTACCAGCTCCTGTGTATCTTGAGCATCAACTTCGTTGAAGTCAATCTTGCTCCCACTATCCTTCTTGAGGATGTACTCCCTATCAATAAAGACGACTTGTCTGGCGACAATTACTTTCTTGTATGAAGGGTTATATAGGTATTATCCTTTCGTTTCCTTGGGATATCCTATAAAGATACACCTCGTGCCCCGAGGTGCTATTTTGTTGCCTGAGGAGGCCTTAACAAATGCCTCGCATCCCCATACACGTGTGTGCAACAAAATGGGTTTCTTTCTATTCCATAGTTCGGAGGGAATTCCATTTGCCACCTTAGTTGGTACTCGGTTTAATGTGTATGCTGCAGTTTGTAATGCATATCCCCAAAAGGATAATGAAAGATCCACATGACTCATCATCGACCTCCACATGTCCAACAAGGTGTGGTTCCTCCTTTCACTAACACTGTTCCACTGTGATGTATAAGGAGGAGTGCGCTAAGATAGAATCCCAGACTCCCATAGAAGATCGATGAACTCTTGGTTCAGATATTCTCCACCTCGATCCGATCAAAGTTTCTTTATCTTCTTACCAAGCTAATTCTCTAATTCATTCTTGAATTCCTTAAATTTCTCTAAGGCCTCTGACTTATACCTCATTAAGTAGACATAGCCATATCTACTCAAATCATCAGTAAAAGTAATGAAGTAAGAATATACACCTCTAGATTCTACTGGAAATGGTCCACACACATCCGTGTGTACCAATCCTAGAAGCTATGTGACCCTTTCACCCTGTCCACCAAAAGGCGTCTTGGTCATTTTTCCTTGTAAACAAGCGTGACATCTATCAAGTGGTTTTAGCTCAGTAGAGTCTAAATAGCCATCTTGGTAGAGCTTTGTCAAGCGCTTCTCATTCACATGACCGAGACGGTGATGCCACAACTGGGTGATGTATGAGTCATGTGAGTTTGTTTCGTTATCGATTGACAACACTTGGTTTTCGCAATTTAATACATACAAACCATTATTTAAATGTGACATACCATAACATACATTGTTCTTATAAAAGAGACAACCCTTATTTCCAAACTTGAAAATAAATCCATCCATATCCAAAAAAGATACAAAAATTATGTTCTTGGTAACACTAGGCACATAATAACAGTTTTGTAAAACCAAAATCATGCCAGTCGGCAGTGAGAGGTAGTAATCACCAATAGCCAAAGCAGCCAGCCTTGCGCCATTGGTGGCTCGAAGATCCACCTCTCCTCTAGAAATCTTTCTAAATCTACTTGGTTCCAGTATTTGAATACAGATGTGAGCCCCACAAGCTATATCTAATACCCAATGTGTAGAAATAAAAAGATTACACTTGATAATGAATGCACCTTTAGCATCCCCACGCTTCTGGGTGCAGTTCCTCTTTCAGTGGCCTTGCTTGCCACATGCAAAACATACTGCCTCTCATTCCTTGCCCTGCCTCTGGATCTTCCCCTTCTTAGAGGGACAATGCTTGAGGGCTTCAGACTGTTTATAAGTCCTTTTCCCCTTTGCCTTGTCTTTCCTTTTCTTATTCACCATAAGGAATGTGGATTTGTCATTCCTCATGTCCTTATATAATCGGTGAGTTAAGGGAAGAAGTTCCGATCTAGGCACAACTGGAACATGCTCTTCCAGCATATACAATTTCCTCTTGTGGCGATGGATGCCGTGTAAACGCCTCTGCCACTCTTGGAAATTGGTGCCGGTGAGAAGGTTTTCCTTATCGAGTATGGTTCACAATGATATGTTTGAAGTCATTTTCTTGCCATTTCTACAAATTAATATGAGAAAAGGTTTAGTACTTTATTACAAAATTGAGATAAATAAATAAATTAATACTTATTAGTCTCCCACTATTTTATCGAAATTCAATATCCCTCACCATTGATTTCAGAATATTCTGTTGCCTGAATATTCTAGTGGCAAGGATTCATATTGCCCCTCGCATTACCCCAACTAGGGTTGGTCAAGCAACTTAAAGGTTTTTTAGGTAGGCATTCCAAATTCCAACTGCATTTAACTCGCAGCTCCTTGATCTGCTGAGTGGACTCCCCAATCCTGAAATCCTTTTATTTTGGATTTCCCCAACCTTTGACTCTTGGTCACACCAAGTCCTACTGTGGCAGTCAACCCTTGATGTGAACCAAGTCAATTCAACCCAAAACCTTGAATTAGAATTCCTCGATAATTGAAAGCACCCCAACTAGGGTTGGTCAAGCACTTTGAACTATGGTTCGATTCTAACCAAGATTATGGAAGGCTATACTGACTTAATATTTCTTTTGAGGGATTTTATCCTTATACATAAATTTCCAATTTATTATCATTTATTACATGCTTTGTTAATATTAAGTGGGATATACTTAAGTGATTAACCATGTCTAAGATAATATTTACGTATAAGACAGTTTTATTTTAGTTCCATCTTGTATGCTCATTTAATTCATTAATTGCGTGATCGTGACAACACACCCACAATAAATAAACCATGAAACTGACAGAAATAAAATAAATGGTATGATCATGAGCTTGTTTTATTGGTTAGTTTATCTAGCGGTGATAAACTAACCCAAGACCCAGGGGAGAAACACCTTGAACCTTGTGGGTTTTTGTTTACAGCTTTCCACATGTCCACCTTTGTATCTCCTTGGATTGGTTTCACCTTGTCTCCTGACTTGAGCCGCCTCCACTAGCTTGGGAGCTCCATCCATTACATATGCATTTATCTCACACACAGGTGAGGGGTAAAAAGAGGTTTTTACATAAAAGAATCCTTGGGCGCGCAAACCCTACATATTAATGAGGAGATGACTCGCAGGCCAACAAATTTAATTTAAATAAATAAATTAAAAGAAACCATTCACATACAAAGGTCTCGGTCTAGCTCATGATCATCCATACATGCAATGATATTTACACATAAATAAAACTAGCATTCAATTATTTAATCGTTTTTGTTTAATATAAATCACGCTCGAATTAATTAATTATCTTTAATTAATCAATACTTTTATCTTAAACCCTTTTTCTGAATTTCCTTGAGATTCTCATCCATTATAATTTTAAATAAATAAATTCATTTAAAATTATCCTTGTACGTAACTTGTACCTTGGAGGCAACCTGGTGAATTCTCGTTCATTACGCAGATGTTAAATTAAACACATATATATAAAACACCTATCACGTGTTGTGCCTCAGCTTTACGCCTGTACCATGGTACACGTTTCAAGGGTTTGTATAATATAATAATAAATTTTAATAAATCTGCATAATTTGGGTGAGTACACGGAGTGTAGTTCTGACTACACGACGTGTACTTTTCTTCACCATCCATCTGAAGTACACGCCCGGGGACATGACGTGTTAATGTACTTCGGAAATTTTCGGAGTACACGACGTGTTCAGTGGGACACACAACGTGTAGTTTCCGCGTTACACGGTTTCCAGCCGGGCAAGCCATGTACGGGGTACACAGTTTAACCCTAACCCGAAGGGACTACATGCCGTGTTCATTGGACCACACAACGTGTAATTCGGAAACCATGTGCCACCTATTCCTGGTCAACACATGGTGTCATTAATGACTTAGATAGGATCCAATACACGAAATGATTTGGCGGATCAGTCCGATGCATGAATCTAGACTGCACGATGTGTACTTCCGAATACACGCCGTGTATTCTTGTGTTGTATGGCTAGAAACGTTTGGCTCCTCCTAATGAGTTCCTCTATTTTATTTTAATCAAAATTAAAATTAAAATTCATTTCTGTGAGGTGAACAAGAAACGATGGAGGAGGAACAGATCTCGAGATTCATATTTTCAGAATGATTAAACTTGAATTGAAATAACTAAATTATTAAATGCATAAAACATCAATGAAAAACTAAATAATTATAATCAATGATATGACCCCTTTGATACCACTTGTAGGTTCTGGGCGCAGCGGAAGCGCGTTGGTGGGTTTTCCCAACTTTAATTTTAACGTTTAAATAACATTCAATCTGAGATTTGTCACGATATAAAACGCCAAATCTTTGGAATGGAACGAAGAACGAAAAAAACTTAAGAGGGAATCCCGGAACCACAGAGATAGGATCATCATATGTTGGTTATAATTAATTTAATTAATTCACAAGAATTACCTTGGTGGAATTATTTCTTCATTGATGTCTCCGATCACGATCCTGTGATCCGTCGTTGCATCGTATAATCCAAGTGTAGGATTCCTCTAGCGCCACGTATCTCTGGATGTCACCGAAGGGATCTCCAGGTGCTAGCGCGGAAGAACCTTCGCTTGCGATGTCCACCTTTGATCGCCTTGATCTCTCAGTATTGAGAGCGTTCTTGGAGGAAGGAGTTCTTTCGGGCTTGAAAGAATTCTCTAGAATTGTTGTACACAACCATTGAGAAAAAGTGTTGGGTTGTGAGGATATTTATAATCGGGTTTGAGGTTATAGAGTTATGACAATAAATAAACGCGTTACGCATTTTATTTATTTCATTAACTCTTATTGAAAACCCCCATGTAGAATTATTAATTCCTTGATATGC
Source organism: Viscum album (assembly GCA_963277665.1). Taxonomy (NCBI): domain Eukaryota; kingdom Viridiplantae; phylum Streptophyta; class Magnoliopsida; order Santalales; family Viscaceae; genus Viscum; species Viscum album. Next base: position 1,066,592,974 of record OY728162.1, read on the forward strand.
GCTCACGCTGATTATAATAAATATAATTTAATATTATATCCTCAAAATCCCGACTGGAAAAACTACACGACGTGTAATCATTAATACACGGCGTGTACTCGTTTTCCATAAAACTACACGGCGTGTATATTTAATATATACGATGTGTACTTTTATTTTCCACTTTCCTTTATTTCCTCCACCACATTTATTAGTCCTTGAGTAATGGCTATTTATTTCTTAAATAAATGTAACTACAGTACTTGCTAATAAATGTATTATTTCACCCACAATATATTCTCTCGAATAACTAGTGTCGAAATAAATGCAATCAGACATCCTTAAATAATTATTAAACCACAGTTGGGAATAATATTTATTTAACTTGTTGAATTAATATTTAACTGAGATACATGGACACACTTAGTGTGTGACCCTCTAGGCCCCTTTCTCAGTGGCATTAAGTGGAGCCTGCCTAAAGTCCAAGGTAAGCGTCTAGAAACACGCCAAAGCACCCATAGAGAAAGAAGTTAACACCGCAATGATGTGTCACTACATACGAACGCTTACCGTGTAATATAATCCCTTTAACTCGATATCTCTAATCAAGCGGGTTGCATGCTAGTGCCATCAACCCATGTGCTCGATTATTCTTTCTTTAACTTTTCGGAATCGAACTCGCCCATACCTTACCATGACCATGGATTTATTTAGGCTTTATCAATTCCATAAAAGGCCCTGAGATATCTACTTCTGTTATGGAACAGAAGGGACAAATCCTTTCTCGCATTATCTATCAATGCAGTATTACTCGTGATGCACCCAACGTATCCTACCTCGCTGCGAACAGTGCGTCGTCATAGTTTTTTTCAATACATCTAAGTGCGCGAGTTGTAATACCCATTAATAATAATCTTAAAGTCTAAGGATCAATACACACATCCGCAGATAGGAACATCCAATGACACTATGAAATGTGGATTTCCTACTGGCGGGTCTCGTTCTCATAATATCCTCCTGGATATTACCAAGGGCACACACCATGAGATGGTGCCTCAAAGTTTTATGAGTCCTCACCCCTAATGGCCTGAATTATTTGTGTCCCTAAAATAATATCATCCGGCCATAAAACATATATTCAAGAATAGTGTTATGGCACTTCCGGGTTCTCATCATAGCAGAGATCCGCTATGACCCTTTAATGCAAGAGCTATCCTTAGGACATTATCACATGCATTTTCACACAGAAGAACAATCAAAATGTGAGAAGGATTTTATTAATGAATAAAGTACAAAGTAGTTGGTTCTAGGCCACCAACTCTAACAATTTATCCTTGCTTGAACCTGGAAGGAGATAATCTACAAACACCTGAAGGCACAACTAGGGTACGACCCAAAGCCCAGTAGGTTTTCACCAAAGATAACAAGACGTCAATATCAAATTAACCAATAACGTGCTTTCAATTTTAAAACAAACAGGTTTGGCATTTACAAAAGCATATTTAAACATATCATGATTTATAATTTAAAAGATAGAAATACATTAGTAATCCATGCTTCAAGTTTCAATTAATGGAAATATATTTCAAAAGATAGAATTTACATTTAATCAAAGGGGTGCTTTACCCAAAAGGAACTTTCCACAAAATGGCTTCAATAAACACATTTATATAAAATAGATTATATAAATTTTCAAGGCATGTAAAAACAGTTTATATAACAATGGCATGTGCTTTTGAAATACAAACAAGCATGCAATATGGTCATGTGCCAAATAGGTATGATAGTTCCAGGCTATAGACACATAACACTGTGAATACGATAAATTATACACATACTTCCCTTAAACCAAGGCCAAGAGGATTCATCACCATCGCCTAAAGAATGAGATGCACTGATATGATGTTTTAGAACGTTGTAAGTCATGAAGTGTTGTTCAACACAACACACTAACTACCTAAGGCTTGCATGTGCTATAGTATAAAACAATGATGTGCAGTTTATTTTAAGATTGTTTAAAATACAATTAAATCTCATACTCCATTCACTACTAGAAATATGGGCTTTTGAGCCCCTTTACCTATAGCGACCGCACCAATAGCGACCGCCAATGGCGATCGCTATGTTTCCCTAAAAAAAAGGCTTCCATGCCCCCCGAACCCTCCCTCCTCTCGCGAAGCGCCCCCCCCCCCCCCAAACCCTTCCCCCCTCCCTGTCGCCCGCCCCCTCCCCGTCGCTGCGCGCCCTCCCCGTCGCCCTGCCCTCCCCGTCGCCCCACCCTCCCCGTCGCCTCGCCCGCCGCCGCCCCGCCCGCCGCCGCCCCGCCCTCCGCCGCCCCGCCCTCCACCGCCCCGCCCTCTGGCCGGCCCTGCCCTCCGCCGGCCCCACCCTCCGGCTGCCCTCCACCCTCCGGCCACCCTCCGCCGGCCCCACCCTCCTCTGGCCGCCCTCCGGCCGCCCTCCGCCCTCCGGCTCCCGCCGCCCTCTGCCCTGCGGCCTCCCTCTGCCCTCGGGCCTCCCGCCACCCGCCTCCGGCAGCCCGGCAGCCCTCGGGCAGCCCTCCGACCGCCCTCTGGCCTTCGGCCTCCAGCCCCTCTGGCCTCCGACCTCCGCCCTCGGCCCTCCGCCCCCTCGTCCCTCCCCCCAGCACCCCCAGCACCCCGAACACCCCCCCCACGCACCCCGCCAACCCCCGTCCCCTTCGTCTTCGTCCCCTCCCTCGCCGCACCACCGCCACCCGTCCCCTCCTTCACCGTCCCCTCCCTCGCCACACCAGCTCCGGATCCGGCTCCCCACCGCTGCCTCTCCTCTCCCTCGCAGCACCGCCTTCGGCTCCCCTCCCTTCCAGGTTTGTAGCGAAATCAGGTATGACATGGGCTTTCACTTACATTATTATTTTATAAATGGTTCACAAACAATTAATTAGTATTTATTTTAAATATATTTGATATGAAAAATGAAAATGTAATAAGTATTGTGTAAATGTTTGTTATAGGGATCTTATTATGGATAAGAGTTGGATTGATCTTCCAAATCGAATGTCTAGAGAGTATTTCAATGGCATTATGCAGTTTATTAACTTCACCAGAGGATTTGTATAAGGCCCCAGCCTTAAACCTTACTTAATCTTGAGTTATTACAAGATTACACATTGAGGATCTTTTCGGGTTTAGATTTTTAGAGAATTAGATCATAAAACTTGCATTACATTCTACATATAAACAAAGTGGTTACATAAAGATAGTATTCTTCTTTCCCATAAATGGAAAAATATTTAAAATAAAACATGGATTCTTTCTTGACACTTCCTTGACACTATCATCATATCATGTACCTTTCCCTTGACTTGTGAAAAACATTTCAAAAAACATGGGATGAGCATAAAAAGCTCAGTAAGGGATATAAAAATATAGAAAGGAAACATGAGTACATATATACATAATAATGAAATCATACTTTACCCATAAAACATAAGCACTTTAACATACCTCATCAAATCATGAATAAATCATAGAAATCATAAGACATAAAGCTAACTTGAGGCATTCATAACATTTTTACGTAGGGAGTAACCCTCTTGGTTACGTTTGGAATACCAATCACAGTATATTCCCTAAATTTCTTCGAAGAGACCATAAAGTTTCACTCCTTCGCATTACCCAATGAATTAGAGAGCTATATCGGGCTCACCCGCCCTTAGTTTATCATGGAACCACCCGTCTTCATAATAATGCCCAAGAACCTCAATATAATCGTATCACATAAAACATGCATAAAGGAAACATAACATTTCCACCTTTCAATCACAAGATATCAATACAACACATTGATATAAAAACATTATGAAAACCATTTTCAATACCAAAATAAAAGAAAAGTAAAACATGGTATTTATTTTTCTTTTAAAAAGAAGGTATGGCTTGTAGAGGAAGCCGAAACTCAAATAATGGTCACGGCGGCAGAGAAGTCGTTGTCGCCGCATACGTACGACAAAAACATTCCCTTTTTTCATTTAGTAAACGCTTCGTATAAAAAAGATTCCTTTTGAATAAACATAAAAGTCAAAGGGGTTTATACACCATATAAAAGAAGGTTGTGTATAAAATAAAATATGCCTCAATGAAAGGAGATTGAGACGAAGTCCCATACCTCGGGTCCGAATTGACTCGATCGTTCTTTAATGTCCTGAATAATAATCTTGAGTTAATTTCTACTTGCTTAAGAACCTTTTTCAAGTTCATTATTCCTTTTATATCACTTATTTCCATGTCATTAACACTATGTAATTATTTAAGTTAATAACGAACATTTTAACTATCATTGGTACTTGAGTCAAAAATAAACCCTTTATAATTACAAGTTGTTCATGTATCCATTATATCCAGAATTATAATCATGATGTATATATCATATATATCCAGTATATACATGAATTTATAATATTACATAATCATTTAGAGGTAAGAAATGAAATGCACCATTCATGGAGACGGTAAGCCGTACGTACGCATGAACGCTACTTTCATTTCTATTTCGTATTTTATAGAATAGAATCATAATGATATAAAGGTATATTATAATTCTAGTATAATATCATATATAATATCATATTTCTATCCTTTATATGTTTCACATATGGTATTTAACGAATCAAATCACTTTGAGGGGGCGGTAGTCCGCACTTCCTTAAATGAAGATATCGCGTTTACCCATAATGGAAACCATAAAGGTATGCCCAAAATGAAAAATACAGTAGCTTAAGGAAAACATAAACATATTATATATCATATATAAATATAGTGACATCTTAATGGCCACCTTTGAAGGTGTTAAAAGAATGTTGAACAATCATCGTTTTGGGAGGCATAAATTCACCATCCACGGAAACAGTATGTCCTTTAACCATTAGATGTAGGTGTGTGTAAGTGTAGCTCGAATCCTTATTATAACAAAATCCTAGTATATTGAAGATACTGGAGTTGTTACAAAAGAAATGAATAAAAAGAGTTTAGGGGGTTGGAGAAGCAGAATAAAACAAAAGGACTCAAGTGAAGACATTACCTTAAAATCGGGTAACTCCCTTTGGTTTGAGCTCAAAGGCTTCCTTGGGAAGACTTATTCCCAAAGTGAGGATTTAAGGAGTAAGATAGAGAAGTGGAGAGACAAAATGAGAAGGGGTTGGCCGAGCCAAAGGCTTTGGGAGTGTGGGTAAGGAGGTAGAGGTGGGGGCCTTCTATAAGAGGAGAGGAGGAGCACTCTTGGAAAGTAAAGAAATGTTACTTTATTTGAAAATGATTTTCGGATTCAAAAGGTCCCACATTGATATAATTCGAGGGTAAGGTGATAAGGGTTCGAAATCCATCCATCCAATAGGTTTTGGACATGTGTAGGTCATAGATTTTACATTATCATTTCATTTTATTTAAATCCTTTATTAATGAGGTAATCACTGCATCATCATGATGTCATAAATAATTTAATTTATTTAAAGTCTAAAAATTATGAAACAAATACTATGATGTAGAAAATCTTTTTAGATTTATAATGAATATTTATAGTCCAAAAGATCATTTATTTAGACAAAATTAAAAATATTTTACTTAGGTGATACATTCTTTGTCACATTTAACATTCTTTAAAAATAAAAAGATAAAAAGTCACTTTCTCCCAAAAGTGATTCCATGGGGCCCCCAAGTTTGGCACAAGGAATCCCATGGTCGGAAATGAGACAACAAGTAGCCTTAGGACACATGTTGTGGTATTTTTGTGTTATTATGATATCATTTTATTATCTTTAACTACATGATTACTCATTAATCAAGATAATTAAAGATAATTACCATTGTTACTATTCATAATGTCCAAAAATAAAAGAGTCTTAATTACATAATTTGGACCTTCTGATTCCAAATATGTAATCCATTTTACCAAATTCCAAACACATAAATTGCAATAATTGATTTAAAAATAATTCCCGTTGTCAAAACAAATAGCAGGTTTTTTTGAAACAATATCTATGAAAAGTTTGACATTAGTTTATGACCAATTACAAAGTGAAATTAATCCTAATTACCACCATTGGATTAAATGGTAAAAATATATTCAGATTACACTTTAAGACCAATTAAAAGGATAATCTAACCATATAATTAAATTAAATGAAAAAGCAGTTTTGATATAAAATGCAGTATTTTTTCACTATTCATTAAAAAATGAACATTGTCAGAAAAATACCAAAATTTATCCAATGTAAATTTCAATGTCCCAATCATAATGAATATGTTTATTTTGAAAAATATAGATTATAAAATTGTCAAAATTTTGATTTAAAAAGGGTTTGCCATCAAAAGGCAGTAAAACAATCTTTTAAGAATATTAGTGTATTCCATGCATAAGATTGTATTTATTTTCATTTTAAGCCTCTAAAACACTATCTTAATCATTAATAGACATAGATAAAAATATCTATTATTCATTACTTACTTGGGATGTTACATCCTTCCCCCCTTTAGAAAATTTCGTCCCCGCAATTTATTTACTTATCGAATAAATGGGGGTACTTATCCCTCATTGCATTTTCAGATTCCCATGTTGCCTCTTCCATCATGTGGTTTTTACACAAAACCTTTACCTGATTAATCACCTTATTTCGTAACACTTGCTCCCTGTGGTCAAGAATCTGGACCGGTTGTTCCTCATAAGATATGTTCTCTTCCAGCTGAACTACCTCTGGACTCAAAACATGAGATGGACCTGGCATATACTTTCTCAACATCGAAACATGAAAAACATTGTGTACCTGAGATAAACTCGGAGGTAAAGCCACCCGGTATGCAACTGATCCAACTCTCTCCAGAATTTCATATGGTCCAATGAACCTTGGACTCAGCTTTCCTTTCTTACCAAATATCATCACACTTTTCCATGGTGAGACTTTGAGAAAAACATGATCACCTACCTCAAAAGTTAGATCCTTCCTCCTGTTGTCTGCATAACTCTTTTGCCTACTCTGAGATGTTCTCATGTGTTTCTGAATCAGCAGAACTTTTTCTGCCATCTCTTCTACTAATTCTGGTCCCATCAACTTCCTTTCACCCACTTCATCCCAGAAAGCTGGAGTTCGACACCGCTTCTCATATAACGCCTCAAATGGTGCCATCTGTATACTGGAATGAAAACTGTTATTATATGAAAATTCAACCAAAGAAAGATGTTCATCCCAACTTCCCTGATAATCCATCAAACAAGCTCGTATCATATCCTCTAAGGTCTAAATTTTTCATTCTGACTGCCCATCTGATTGAGGATGAAATGTTGTACTAAAATTTAATTCAGTACCCAACGACTTCTGAAGGCCTTTCCAAAAGTTAGAAGTGAATCTGGGATCACGATCAGATACAATAGAGAGGGGAACTCCATGTAACCTGACTATCTCTTTAAGATACAAACGGGAAATTTGATCTAGGGAAAAATTATCTCGTATAACAAGGAAATGAGCAGATTTAGTCAAGCGATCAACAATAACCCAGATTGCATTATTACCTCGAGATGTCTTTGGTAATCCATAACAAAGTCCATGGATATATTCTCCCATTTCCACTCTGGAACTGGTAAAGGTTGAAGCATCCCTTTCGGTAACTGCCGCTCTGCTTTAACCTGTTGACATGTCAAACACTTCACAGTAAAATCAACAATATCTCTTTTCATTCCGTCCCACCAGTAATACTCCCGCAGATCTCTGTACATCTTAGTACTGCCAGGATGAACTGAAAACGGAGAACTATGAGCTTCACATAACAACTCTCTCTTCAACTGTGAATCACAAGGCACACACAATCTCTTCCCAAATCTCAAAACGCAATCATTATCAATGTTGAATTCAGGAAACTTACCTTTCTGAACCAGCTCTACCTTTTTCTGCAACTCACTGTCTTGATTCTGTGCTTGCTTGATTCTATCTGATAGATATGATCTCACTGATACCTGAAACAAAACAAAAGAACTTTCTATACCAACAACTTATATGCCAAAGTTCATCAAATCCTTAACTAAAGGATCACGTTCCAAACGCAACATTGCTAATGAAACATTACTTTTTCGACTCAAAGCATCAGCCACTTTATTTTCTTTTCCCGGATGGTGATGAATTGTACAATCATAATCCTTGATTAATTCCAGCCATCTCCTCTATCTCATGTTTAACTCTTTCTGAGTGAATATATACTTTAAACTTTTGTGATCAGTATATATTTCACACTTTACTCCATACAAATGATGCCTCCAAATTTTTAAAGCGAAAACAACAACATCTAATTCCAAATCATGTGTAGGGTAATTTACCTCATGAGTTTTCAACTGTCGTGAAGCATAAGTAATTACCTGATCATTCTGCATTAGGAAGCAACCAAGTCCTTTCAATGAAGCATCACTGTATATAACAAACTCACCATTCCTGGAAGGTAGTTCCAAAACTGGAGCACCCCATGGTGATGTGCTAGGTCGAATGAAACCTTTCTCTAATAAATATTGCAATTGCTCCTTCAACTCTAAAAGTTCAATTTGAGCCATTCGATAAGGGGGTTTTGAAATTGGCTTAGCATCAGGAACTAAGTCAACATTAAACTCAATTTCCCGATCTGGTATTATTCCAGGCAACTCATCAGGAAAAACATCAGGATACTCATTTACCACTGACACATCATTAATCTGAACAGTTCCTTTATTTTCAACGATGTGTGCAAGGTAACATTCATTTCCATCTTTTACAAGTTTCTTGGCCTCTTGATAAGTTATCAACAGTAAGGGTTCATTCTTGTACACAAACTGAAATTCTTTTTGAAAAGAAACTTCTTTAGCTCTACAGTCAATCTTATCATGGTAAATAGAGATCCAATCCATACCCAGGATAACATCAAACTCTACTAGAGGTAGAACAATAAGGTTTGCAAGTAGGTTCTTTCCACAGATAAGGATAGGAAGATTCTTATAAATTCTTTTTGCCTCAACATTTCCCCCATGTGTTTTTACCAAAAGTTCAGGAGTCATTTCTTGAGATGGTATTCCCATTTTACTAGAAAATGTTTCAGAGATGAAAGAATATGTAGACCCCGAATCAAACAACACACTGGCATAATCTGAAAAAACAAACAAAGTACCTGATACAAATTCATTTGATGGCCCGACATCTGCTGAAGTAGTTGCAAAGGATTTCACCACCCCTTTATGCTTATAGTCTAACTGCTTCCCATCACTCAAGCTCTTTGCCGGACACTCGTTTTCATATTGACCCATCTCATTGCACTTAAAACATTTCACTAACTGTAAATCAAATTTGGTCTTACCTTCACCTTTATCTTTTTTAGTGCAATCACGAGCCTTATGTCCCATCTTACCACATCGGTAGCACTTTCCAGAATTCAGAAGACATTCCCCAGCATGTCTTTTTCCACATTTATCACAAACTGGAAACTTAGATTTCTTACCATCAGACTTTTTTGAAGAATTCTTCCCTTTCTCCTGCCACCTTGGTCTCTTCTTCTGCTGGTTGTTATAGAACACTTGATCATCGAAAAACTCCATTTCCACCTTCTCAGCACATCAAACAAGCTTTTCATAACTTTTAAACTCATGAGAAGCTAATGCCCTTCGATATTTTGGCTTTAATCCTGAGTAAAAACGATTGATTTTACTATCAAGGTCTCGGATAAAATTTGGAGCATACCTTGCCAATCAATTGAACCTTTCTTCATAGGTAGCCACTGAGTCTTACTCTTGCCTCAATTCCAAGAATTGTTTTTCCATCATAAGTCGAACAGCCTTAGGAAAATACTTTTCACGAAACATACCTTTGAATTCATCCCAGTCGAGAGCATCAATCTCATCAGCGTCCCTGATATTTTTAACCATTGACCACCACTGATCTGCTTCACCCTCCAAATGGTAAATAACAAGACTAACCTTTTGATTGTCTGAACACCCCATGACATCAAAAATATTCTCCAGTGCTTTAATCCACCCTTCAGCTAGCACAGGGTCAGATGATCCTCTGAATGATGGGGGATGTTGCCTCATGAAATGTTCCACCACTGACATGTTACTCTGCGGTTGATCTGGCTAATATCATGTATGGATACCACCGCCATTTATCGCTTGAGTCAACTGCGCCATTACTATAACAAACTATTCAGTTCCAATTTTGACCATCTCAGGATGCTGATTCGGAAGGTTATTTCCTTCTGCATGCCTTCCTAGCCCTGCTTCCCTGTTTCCTCTATGGAAAACCATTCTGAACAAACATGTCTTAGATGAAGCAACATGGTAATCTTCAAATGCTACATCACTTCAATTTGACCATAAAAAAAATATTTTTGGATAATCATTTAATAGAATTCTAACTCCTAAAGTTATCTAAACCGACCTATGATACCAACTATAAGGCCCCAACCTTAAACCTTACTTAATCTTGAGTTATTACAAGATTACACATTGAGGATATTTTCGGGTTTAGAGTTTTAGAGAATTAGATCATAAAACTTGCATTACATTCCACATATAAACAAAGTGGTTACATAAAGATAGTATTATTCTTTCCCATCAATGGAAACATATTTAAAATAAAACATGGATTCTTTCTTGACACTTCCTTGTCACTATCATCATATCATGTACCTTTCCCTTGACCTGTGAAAAACATTTCAAAAAACATGGGATGAGCATAAAAAGCTCAGTAAGGGATATAAAAATATGGAAAGGAAACATGGGTACATATATACATAAGAATGAAATCATACTTTACCCATAAAACATAAGCACTTTAACATACCTCATCAAATCATGAATAAATCATAGAAATCATAAGACATAAAGGTAACTTGAGGCATTCATAACATTCTTACGTAGGTAGTAACCCTCTTGGTTACGTTTGGAATACCCATCACAGTATATTCCCTAAATCTCTTCAGAGAAACCATAACGTTTCACTCCTTCACGTTACCTAATGCATTAGAGAGCTATATCGGGCTCACCCGCCCTTAGTTTATCACAGAACCACCCATATTCATAATAATGCCCAAGAACCTCAACATAATCGTATCACATAAAACATGCATAAAGGAAACATAACATTTCCACCTTTCAATCACAAGATATCAATACAACACATTGATATAAAAACATTATGAAAACCATTTTCAATACCAAAATAAAAGAAAAGTAAAACATGGTATTTATTTTTATTTTAAAAAGAAGGTATGACTTGTAGAGGAAGCCGAAACTCAAATAATGGTCACGGCGGCGGAGAAGTCGTTGTCGCCGCATACGTACGACAAAAACATTCCCATTTGTCATTTAGTAAACACTTCGTATAAAAAATATTCCTTTTGAATAAATGTAAAAGTCAAAGTGGTTTATACACCATATAAAATAAGGTTGTGTATAAAACAAAATATACCTCAATGAAAGGAGATTGAGACGAAGTCCCATACCTCGGGTCCGACTTGACTCTATCGTTCTTTAATGTCCTGAATAATAAACTTGAGTTAATTTCTACTTGCTTAAGAAACTTTTTCAAGTTCATTATTCCTTTTATATCACTTATTTCCATGTCATTAACACCATGTAATTATTTAAGTTAATAACGGTCATTTTAACGATCATTGGTACTTGAGTCAAAAATAAACCCTTTATAATTACAAGTTGTTCATGTATCCATTATATCCAGAATTATAATCATGATGTATATATCATATATATCTAGTATATACATTCATTTATAATATTACATAATCATTTAGAGGTAAGAAATGAAATGCACCGTTCATGGAGACGGTAAGCCGTACGTACGCATGAACGCTACTTTCATTTCTATTTCGTATTTTATAGAATGGAATCATAATGATATAAAGGTATATTATAATTCCAGTATAATATCATATATAATATCATAGTTTCATCCTTTATACGTCCCACATATGGTATTTAACGAATCAAATCACTTTGAGGGGGCAGTAGTCCGTACTTCCTTAAATGAAGATATCGCGTTTACCCATAATGGAAACCATAAAGGTATGCCCAAAATGAAAAATACAGGAGCTTAAGGAAAACATAAACATATTATATATCATATATAAATATAGTGACATCTTAATGGCCACCTTTGAAGGTGTTAAAAGAATGTTGAACAATCATTGTTTCGGGAGGCATAAATTCACCATCCACGGAAACAGTATGTCCTTTAACCATTAGATGTAGGTGTGTGTAAGTGTAGCTCGAATACTTCTTATAAAAACATCCTAGTATATTGAAGATACTGGAGTTGTTACAAAAGAAATGAATAAAAAGAGTTTAGGGGGTTGGAGAAGCAAAATAAAACAAAAGGACTCAAGTGAAGACATTACCTTAAAATCGGGTAACTCCCTTTGGTTTGAGCTCAAAGGCTTCCTTGGGAAGAATTCTACCCAAAGTGAGGCTTTAAGGAGTAAGAGAGGGAAGCGGAGAGACAAAATGGGCAGGGGTTGGCTGAACCAAAGGCTTTGGGAGTGTGGGTAAGGAGGTAGAGGTGGGGGCCTTTTATAAGGGGAGAGGAGGGGCACTCTTGGAAAGTAAAGAAATGTTACTTTATTTGAAAATGATTTTTGGATTAAAAAGGCCCCACGTTGATATAATTCTAGGGTAATGTGATAAGGGTTCTAAATACACCCATCCAATAGGTTTTGGACATGTTTAGGTCATAGATTTTACATTATCATTTCATTTTATTTAAATCCTTTATTAATGAGGTAATCGCTGCATCATCATGATGTCATAAATAATTTAATTTATTTAAAGTCTAAAAATTATGAAACAAATACTATGATGTAGAAAATATTTTTATCTTTCTAATGAATATTTATAGTCCAAAAGATCATTTATTTATACAAAATTAAAAATATTTTACTTAGGTGATACATTCTTTGTCACATTTAACATTCTTTAAAAATAAAAAGATAAAAAGTCACTTTCTCACAAAAGTGATTCCATGGGCCCCCCAAGTTTGGAAAAAGGCATCCCATGGTCGTAAATGAGACAACCAGTAGCCTTAGGACACATGTTGTGGTCTTTTTGTATTATTATGATATCATTTTATTATCTTTAACTACCTGATTACTCATTAATCAAGATAATTAAAGATAATTACCATCGTTACTATTCATAATGTCCAAAAATAAAAGAGTCTTAATTACATAATTTGGACCTTTTTATTCCAAATATGTAATCAATTTTACCAAATTCCAAACACATAAATTTCAATAATTGATTTAAAAATAATTCCCGTTTTCAAAACAAATAGCGGGTTTTTTTGAAACAATATCTATGAAAAGTTTGGCATTAGTTTATGACCAATTCCAAAGTAAAATTAATCCTAATGACCAAAATTATATTAAATGGTAAAAATATATTCATATTACACTTTAAGACCAATTAAAATGATAATCTAACCATATAATTAAATTAAATGAAAAAACAGTTTTGATGTAAAATGCAGTATTTTTTCACTATTCATTAAAAAATGAACATTGTCAGAAAAATACCAAAAATTTATCCAATGTAAATTTCAATGTCCCAATCATAATTAATATGTTTATTTTGACAAATATAGATTATAAAATTGTCAAAAGTTTGATTTAAAAAGGGTTTTCCATCAAAAGGCAGTAAAACAATCTTTTAAGAATATTAGTGTATTCCATGCATAAGATTGCATTTATTTTCATTTTAAGCCTCTAAAACACTATCTTAATCATTAATAGACATAGATAAAAATATCTATTATTCATTATTTACTTGGGATGTTACAATTTGAAAGTGACTATATTAGTTGTCCATGTAGAAAATGTGCTAACAGATATCAATTCACACGAGATACTGTGAGGGAGCACCTATTATTTAATGGATTTCTGAGAAATTATAAGAGTTGGACTCGTCATGGAGAAGAATATGTTCATTGTGAAAATACGGATACAATTCATATGGATGTTGATGCAAGGATGAATGATCCAATGCATGAAATGCTTACTGAAATGGTACGTGGGTTGGATCCTGAAGGCATTGACATCCAGAATCTTGAGACCGGTGAGATAAATATTCGCTCTGGTGAAGTTCGTGATTCGAGGAGGTTTTATGAAGAAATTTATGATGCAAAAACAGAATTATATCCTGGATGTACTTCTTTCAATAAATTATCGTTTATCGTGGAGTTGTTGCATTTGAAGACTTTGAATCATTGGTCAGACACATCATTCGACATGCTGTTGGTGTTATTGAAAAAGGTTCTTCCTGTCGACGCTAAGATTCCCGAGTCGTATTACCATGCTCGTAAGATGACAAAGAACTTAGGTTTTACATATGTGACCATAGATGCATGTGCAAACAACTGTATGTTGTTTAGAAAGGAAACTGCCCATTTGGATATTTGTATGGTTTGTGGTGCTTCCAGGTGGAAAGAGAACAGGGGAAATCAGACTCATCAAAGTCAGATTGTGATACATGGGAAACCGATTTCCGTAAATCAAATAGGTTACTTTCCCCTTAAACTAAGGTTGAAAAGATTTTTTATGTCATCTAAAGCTTCTAATTTAATGAGATGGCATGCAGAAAGAGTTCATGAAAGTGATATGTTAACCCACCCGGCAGACTCTCATGCATGGAAGGATTTTGATAAGAGACATCCCGACTTTTCCAAAGATGTTCGTAATGTACAATTGGGATTGGCAGCAGATGGTTTCAATCCATTCAAGTCTATGGTTGGTGCAACTCATAGCACATGGCCCGTGGTGTTGGTTCCATATAATCTTCCTCCGTGGCTTTGTATGAAGCAACAATTTATATTAATTTCCACTCTTATTGATGGACCTAAAAGTCTGGGGGATAAGATTGATGTTTACCTTCAGCCATTGATTGATGAGTTGAATGAATTTTGGGGCGAGGTGTGATGACCTATGACTGTGAAACGAATGAAATGTTCAAACTGCATGCTGCTTTATTGTGGACAATCAATGACTTCCCAGCTTATGCAAATTTATCAGGCTGGAGTATGAAAGGGGAATTTGCTTGCCCTTTTTGCAACAAAAGTAAAAAATCTGTATGGCTTAAGCATTCCAAAAAATGGGCATACATAGGTCACATACGTTTTCTCCCCCCTCAGCACAGGTTCAAAAAGGACAGAGTGGCATTTGATGGTTCTAGAGAGCTCAGCCCAGCACCAAAGATCATGACAGGAGTCGAAATGTTATCGCAGATTGAGGAAGAAAACATCCGCACTGTATATGAAATTCAAGATTTGGTGGCTCCTCCGGTACGTAATATTCAAGCTGCGGGTAGGCAGCGCAGTCACAATTGGAAAAAGAAAAGTATTTTTTATAGTCTTCTGTATTGGAAAACTAACATGCTGAGGCATAATTTGGATGTCATGTACATTAAAAAAATGTTTGTGATAACATATTGTGGACCATTTTAGGTGTCAGTGGGAAATAAAAGGACCATGTTAATGCACGCCGTGATTTTAAAGAAATGGGTTTAAGGAAACAGTTGCATTTACATTTAGCTGAGGGAAACAAGGCATATATGCCCGCTGCACAGTATACGATGACTACAAAGGAGAAAGAGACATTTCTTTCCATTTTGAAGATGCTCAAGGTTCCTGATGGTTACTCTTCTAATATTTCAAAGTGTGTGAATCTGACGAGCAAGACATTGCAAGGGTTGAAAAGTCATGACAATCACATACTACTTAAACAGTTGATTCCAATCGCATTTTGTGATTGTTTATCCCCCAATTTTGTTCAGCCGTTGATTGAGATGAGTAATTTTTTTAGACAACTTTGTTTAAGAAATCAACGAATGAGTGATTTAAAAATTTTACAGGACTGAATTGTACTTACGCTTTGTCACTTTGAGAAACTATTTCCCCCCTCATTTTTCGATGTTATGGTCCACTTGATAGTGCACCTAACTGATGAAGTAATGGATGCTGGTCCAGTGCAATTCAGGTGGATGTATCCTATTGAGTGGTATTTGAGTACATTGAAATAATTTGTACGCAACAGAGCTCATCCGGAGGCATCAATAGCCAATGGTTATTTGATGGACGAGTGTACTAATTTTTGTGCAGAATATCTTACGGATGTTGAAACAAAATTAGATAAGCCCTCTCGGATTCAGGATGGTCCAGTTGGAGAAGGAACCACATATGATATGGACAACATCGAGTGGATACAAGCGCATCGATATATCTTGTTCAATACTCCATCAGTTGCACCATTAATGCAGTAAGTATCTTATCACTTTTATTGTTTAACTTTTACATGTTTTGTTTGCATAAGTTGATCATTTAAACATTGCATTATCATTTGCAGAAAACACATTAATGAGATAAAATAAGAGATGTATCGTGCGACTGAGTTGCAAATTCAACAGTCTCATTATGCGTCATTTCATGATTGGTTCAAGGATTATGTACGTATAAATTGATTTTCACTATGAGTGAAGTATTATACTAATTTCTTTCTTCATATATCATTATTGAATTCTATGAATTATGTAGGTTCATAAGCTGAGGGAGTTAGGGGACCCCACGCTAACTGAAGAATTTATCAAACTGGCTGAGGGTCCATCTATAACGGCTCATCGTTATAAATCTATAGATGCTAATGGTTTTCAATTTCACATTAAAGATGTTGACGACAAACGAGCAACACAAAACAGTGGCATCGGTTGTCCATTTGTCGATTCTGGTTATTACTATGGTCAATTGATAGACATCATTGAAGTTTTATACACACACAGGTTGAAGTACATATTGTTAAAGTGTAATTGGGTTGATCCAGTGCGTGGATGTAAAGTCGATCAATATCAGTTTTCATTGGTGAATTTTAACTATATGTTATACAGAAATGAACGAGTTGATAATGAACCTTTCATTTTGACATCACAAGCGGAACAAGTATTCTTCGTTACTTTGCCTTTGAATCCAAGTTGGCAAGTTTTTGTCAAAATGTCTCGGCGAGGAGTGTTTGTATTTGAACAAGATGAACCCGAGACTGTTCCTTTTGTTTCCCAACAGCTTGATCAACATACCGTAGTTCAACGTGAAGAAGATATTTATTGGGTCAGAGCGGCTGTTGAAGGAGAAACGGTAGATTTTCATGCTTAATGAAAGGTATAATTGTTTTCCCGCTATTCAGCCTAAGATATCATAAATTATCTAAACATTTTACAAATCCTTGTAAGTTTTAATCCTCACTTTTGGAAGTTTATTCAGTTATAAATATTTAGGGTGATTTAACTCATGTTATATTGATGTTATTGTCGGTGTGTCTTCCCATTGAGGTATTCTTCATTTGGTTCATGTGCTGCTTGAATTTTTATTAATTCAATTTGAAATTTGGCTATGCATTGATTGGTTTTGTACATAATTTGTATATCTGTTTTGTGAACTTTCTGATTTTTTAAAATTAATTCACAACTAATTATTCAATCCCTTTTTGTTTGATTAACAACTGTACAAGTTTGATTTTTTTTAAAAACAATCCAATTTATCATTTGGACACTTTGGATAGTCCCCTTACTAATGTTTTCCATGACTACATGCATGTCAGGGGAAGAGGCAGAAGATCCACATCATCCATCTGAGGCATCTACGTCTCAGGGTCAAGGTATGTTGGAATGTCATTGTCTCTATTTTTATGTAATTAATAAACATATATATATATATATTTATAACATCTGTCAATTTGTATATAAAATTGTTTTCAACAGGATCAGACTCGACTGCTTCTTCCTCTCGCAGGAGAGGCCCTGGTCGTGGAATATTATCATGGAATTCCGACACGACTTTTGATGTTTCATTTGATGAGGTATTTCATCCTGTGGGATGGAATGACCCTGCATTTATTCGTCAGTTGGGTCATATCATACGTGATCCACATCGATTTCCATTGACCACGCGTGACTGGGCTTCTATCCCTCAGGACACATTAGATCGTCTTTGGAGGGAGGTTCAGGTAAGAAGACCATTTTAATTTATTCCCTATGTATAAAAAACAGTAACATATGTGATTTTTTTCTTTAATAGAAAAATTTGAAAGTATGTCCCGATGAGTTTCGGCTGGTGTGTATGAGAAAATGCCGTAAGATGTGGAACGACTATAAAGGAAAAGTCAAGAGGGACCACTGGGTACCAAATGTGGGTGCCCCAAACATTCTGGAAAAAGTTCCGAGAGGTGTCCTCCCGGCTCAATGGCGTGATTTAGTTGTATATTGGTGTACTGAGGGTGTTGCGATTTGTATATTTATTTTGGTATATATATTTTCAAGAATGTGTGATTTGTTTGATATTTGAATGAATTGAATGTAGGAGGTGTCTACACGCCATTCTAAGAATCGAGCGTTGCAGGGACCACCTTATAGGCTCGGGACTCGTCACGTGTCTCAGATCTGACATGAGGTATTTATTATTCATTTTTTAATTTTTTTAATTAATACGGTTTTGTGTTTATATTCTATTCATATATAGTTGCGGGAGCAAGGTGCACCAACTGATAAAATGTCGGTGTGGATGAGGACTCGTGATCGCAATGATCCAGAGGCTGCAGCATTGATAGTAAGTGCTTGTAATCATTACCAATACTTATATAAAATCTGTATATTAATATATGTATATATATTTAAATATTTCACAGGCTCAATTTGTGTGCACAAATTGAGAAGTAACCATGAAACTGATTATTGATTTGGATATTTTTTGTTCATTTAATTTTCAATGTTTAGAATTGCATGTTCTGTAATATTTTTGAAAAAAACACGTGATTCCTAATATAAATCATTAAACTTGTTTTTGATGAATGAGCTGAGTTCACTATTTGTAGTCCCTAGCCTACCCCGGACAGCCCTCCCCGCACTCCGGACAGCCCTCCCCGCACCCCGGACAGCCCCCCCCCCCCCCGCACCCCGGACAACCCTCCCCACACTCCAGACAGCCCTCCCCGCACTCCGGACAGCCCTCCCCGCACCCTGGATAGCCCTCCCCACACTCCGGACAACCCTCCCTGCAACCTGGACAAGCCCCCCCACCCCGGACAGCCCCCCCGCACCCCGGACAGCCCTCCCCGCACTCCGGAAAGCCCTCCCCGCACCCAGGACAACCCTCCCACACCCCGGACAGCCTTTCCCGCACTCCGGACAGCCCTCCCCACACCCCGGACATCCCTCCCGCACCCCGGACAACCCTCCCCGCACTCCGGACAGCCCTCCCCGCACCCCAGACAGCCCTCCCGCACCCCGGACAGGCCCCCCGCACTCCGTACAGTCCTCCCCGCACCCCGGACAGGCCCCCCCACACCCTGAACAGCCCTCCCCGCACTCCGGACAGCCCTCCCCGCACCCCGGACATGCCCCCCCGCACCCCGGACAGCCCCCCCGCACCCCGGACAGGCCCCCCGCACCCCGGACAGCCCTCCCCGCACCCCGGACAGCCCACCCGCACCCCGGACAACCCACACGCACCCCGGACAACCCTACGAATGACCTGAAACCACACTAAAACATTAGTAATATTATTCTTGACGTGTAGGAGGAGACGACGCGCCCATCGGACGTGCGGTGCGCGCGGTACAACCAATTGTGTCGTTTTCAGCAGCTCGACGCACGCTAAAACGACGCGTTGGGGGTCAAAACCACTCGGACAACCTCAGAATGCCATGAAATCGTACGAAAACAGCCGTTGTATAATTTGTGAAATGGTCGGGCAGACGACACGTCAATCGGAGGTGTCGTTTGACCGCGGTGACCGGAAACGCGTTTCCGGTGTCATAATACACCAAAAACGGCGTGAGACGGTCGAATTCGAAGCAAACATGCTCCGAATGACCTGAAACCACACGAAAACATTAGGAATATTATTCGTGACGTGTAGGAGGAGATTGCGCACCCATCGGACGTGCGGTGCGCGCGGTACGACCGATTATGACGTTTTCAGCAGCTCGGTGCGCGCTAAAACGGCGCGTTGGGGGGTCAAAACCACCCGAACGACCTCAGAATGCCATGAAACCGTACAAAAACATCCTTTGTGTGATTTTTGAAATGGGAGGGCAGACGGCACGTCAATCAGAGGTGTCGTTTGACCGCAGTGACCGGAAACGCGTTTCCGGTGTCATAATACACCAAAAAGGCGTGAGACGGTCGAATTCAGAGCAAACGTGCCCCGAATGACCTGAAACCACATGAAAACATTAGGAATATTATTCGTGACGTGTAGGAGGAGACGACACACCCATCAGACGTGCGGTGCGCGCGGTACGACCGATTTTGTCGTTTTCAGCAGTTCGGCGCGCGCTAAAACGGCGCGTTGGGGGGTCAAAACCACCTGAACGACCTCAGAATGCCATGAAACCGTACGACATAAGCCGTTGTGTGATTTGTAAAATTTTTGGGTATAAGGCACGTCAATCGAAGGTGTTGTTTGACCGCGGTGACCGGAAACGCGTTTCCGGTGTCATAAAACACCAAAAACGGCGTGAGACGGTCGAATTCAGAGCAAACGTGCTCCGAATGACCTTAAACCACACAAAAACATTAGGAATATTATTCCTGACGTGTAGGAGGAGATGAAACTCCCATCGGACGTGCGGTGCGCGCGGTACGACCGATTGTGTCGTTTTCAGCAGCTCGACACACGCTAAAACGACGCGTTGGGGGGTCAAAACCACCCGAACAACCTCGGAATGCCATTAAATCGTACGACATCAGCCATTGTGTGATTTGTAAAATGGTCGGGTAGACGTCACATCAATCGGAGGTGTTTTTTGACCACGGTGACCGGAAACGCGTTTTTGGTGTCATAAAACACCAAAAACGGCGTGAGACGGTCGAATTCAGAGAAAACGTGATCCGAATGACTTGAAACCACACAAAAACATTAGGAATATTATTCGTGACGTGTATGAGGAGACGGAGCGCCCATCGGACGTGCGGTGCGCGCGGTACGGCCGATTGTGTCGTTTTCAGTAGCTCGGCGCGCGCTAAAACGGCGCGTTGGTGGGTCAAAACCACCCGAATGACCTCGGAATGCCATGAAACCGTACGAAAACAGCCGTTGTATGATTTTTGAAATGTTAGGGCAGACGACACGTCAATCGGAGGTGTCGTTTGACCACGGTGATCGGAAATGCGTTTCCGGTGTCATAAAATACCAAAAACGGCGTGAGACGGTCGAATTCGGAGAAAACGTGCTCTGAATGACCTGAAACCACAAGAAAACATTAATAATATTATTTGTGATGTGTAGAAGGAGACAGCGCGCCCATTGGACGTGCGATGTGCGCGGTACGGCCGATTGTGTCGTTTTTAGTAGCTCGGCGCGCGCTAAAACGGCGCGTTGGGGGGTCAAAACCACCAGAACGACCTCGGAATACCATGAAACCGTACGACATCAGCCGTTGTGTGATTTTTAAAATGGTCGGGCAGACGGAATGTCAATCGGAGGTGTCTTTTGACCGCGGTGATCGGAAACGCGTTTCTGGTGTCATAAAACACCAAAAACGGCGTGAGACGGTCGAATTCGGAGCAAACGTGCTCCGAATGACCTGAAACCACACGAAAACATTAGGAATATTATTCGTGACATGTATGAGGAGACGAAACACCCATTGGACGTGCGGTGCACGCGGTACGACCGATTGTGTTGTTTTTAGCAGCTCGGCGCGCGCTATAACGGCGCTTTGGGGGGTCAAAACCACTCGAATGACCTCGGAATGCCATGAAACCGTACGACATAAACCATTGTGTGATTTGTAAAATGTTCGGTCAGACGGAACGTTAATCAGAGGTGTCGTTTGACCGCGGTGACCGGAAACGCGTTTCCGGTGTCATAAAACACCAAAAACGGCGTGAGACGGTCGAATTCAGAGAAAACGTGCTCTGAATGACCTGAAACCACACGAAAACATTAGGAATATTATTTGTGACGTGTAGGAGGAGACGGCGGACCCATCGGACGTGCGGTGCGCGCGGTACGACCGATTGTGTCGTTTTCAGCAGCTCGGCGCGCGCTAAAACGGCGCGTTGGGGGGTCAAAACTACCCGAAAGACCTCAGAATGCCATGAATTTGTACGAAAATAGCCGTTGTGTGATTTGTGAAATGTTCGGAAAGACGACACATCAATCGGAGGTGTCGTTTGACCGCGGTGACTGGAAACGCGTTTCCGGTGTCATAAATCACTAAAAACGGCGTGAGACGGTCGAATTCGGAGCAAACGTGCTCCAAATGACCTGAAACCACACAAAACATTAGGAATATTATTCGTGACATGTAGGAAGAGACGACGCGCCCATCGGACGTGCGGTGCGCGCGGTACGGCTGATTGTGTCGTTTTCAGCAGCTCGGCGCGCGCTAAAACGACGCGTTGGGGGGTCAAAGCCACCCTAACGACCTTGGAATGCCATGAAACCGTACGACATCAGCCGTTTTGTGATTTTTGAAATGGTCTCATAGACAGCACGTCAATCGGAGGTGTCGTTTGACCGCGGTGACCGGAAACGCGTTTCCGGTGTCATAAAACACCAAAAATGGCGTGAGACGGTCGAATTCAGAACAAACGTGCTCCGAATGACCTGAAACCACACAAAAACATTATAAATATTATTCGTGATGTGTAGGAGGAGACGACGCACCCATCGGACGTGCGGTGCACGCGGTACGGCCGATTGTGTCGTTTTCAGCAGCTCGGCGCGCGCTAAAACGGCGCGTTGGGGGGTCAAAACCACCCGAACGACCTCAGAATTCCATGAAACCGTACGACATCAGACGTTGTGTGATTTTTAAAATGTTCGGTCATACGGAACGTCAATCGGAGGTGTCTTTTGACCGCGGTGACCGGAAACGCGTTTCCGGTGTCATAAAACACCCAAAACGGCGTGAGACGGTCAAATTCGGAGCAAACGTGCTCTGAATGACCTGAAACCACACTAAAACATTTGGAATATTATTCTTGATGTGTAGGAGGAGACGGTGCACCCATCAGACATGCGGTGCGCGCGGTACGGCCGATTGTGTCGTTTTCAGCAGCTCGGCGCGCGCTAAAACGGCGCGTTGGGGGGTCAAAACCACCCGAAAGACCTCAGAATGTCATGAAATCATACGACATCAGCCGTTGTGTGATTTGTGAAATGGTCGGGCAGACGACACGTCAATCGGAGGTGTCGTTTGACCGCGGTGACCGGAAACGCGTTTCTGGTGTCATAAAACACCAAAAACAGCGTGAGACGGTTGAATTCGGAGCAAACGTGCTCTGAAGGACCTGAAAGCACACGAAAACATTAGGAATATTATTCATGACATGTAGGAAGAGACTACGTACCCATCAGACGTGTGGTGCGCGCGATACGGCCGATTGTGTCGTTTTCAGCAACTCGGCGCGCGCTAAAACGACGCGTTGGGGGGTCAAAACCACCCGAACGGCCTCAGAATGCCATGAAACCATACGACATCAGCCGTTGTGTGATTTTTGAAATGGTCGGGTAGACGACATGTCAATCGGAGGTGTCGTTTGACCGCGGTGATCGGAAACGCGTTTCCGGTGTCATAAAACACCAAAAACGGCGTGAGGCGGTCGAATTCAGAACAAACGTGCTCCGAATGACCTGAAATGATAGAATTTCTTAAATTGGGGGTTTTAAATTATTATAGCACCATTATTTGATGTCAGATTTAATTTTATTATATGTATATAATAACTGAATAATTATGTTCAATTTACGTTTGTTTTGTTTTGTTGTTTTTTTGTCTTATTGTAGGTTTATTGAAGCAGAAGATTGAAATAGATGGACCTGCTCGGATCGTTGAAACACGTTTATCGTTTATGATGATCTTGATGTTTATGATGTTTGAAATTGTTTTCTATTTTTTATGATTGTTACCTTGTTTTATCTCTGATTTTGCACCGTAAAGAAAAAAAACACAATTCGTACATTTCATTAAAAAAATGAAAAATATTTTATTTAATATTATATATATATATATTTAATATATATATATATATATTAAAATATTTAAATCATATTATATATATATATATATTTAAAATATTTTATTTAATATTATATATATAAATATTTTCTTTAATATATATATATATATATATTATTTAATAAATAAATATATATATTTCTTTCAGTATGAATTTTTCTTTTAAAAAAAATTTCCCAGTGTAGCGACCGCCAAAGGCGGTCGCTTAAGGCCGACATTTCGGCCACCTATAGCGACCGCCATTGGCGGTCGCTATTGGACTACAGCGACGAATCTAAAGCGACTGCCAATGGCGGTCGCTAATGCCCAATTTTTTAGTAGTGATTTCAATATGCCAAATTTCCCTTTAAAAACCATAACGGGTTTTTAATAAAAAACATGTATTTTTCGAAAAGATGAAACCCCTGGGTTTCCATCAAAACCATTTTTATGCCATTTTTCATAAACAAGGATTTGAAACCAATTCATGAAATTTCACAATCCATTACACGATTAAATTCTACAATTTAATTTTCAAGTAATTCCATTAATTTCACCACCAACCCTCAATTCACTAGAATTGGGTTTTTTCACAAAATTTCCACCAAATTAATTTCTACAATTAAATTAAATAATTTAATTGATTCAATTTCCATCAAAAACCAAAATTTAAATTAAATAATTTACATCTCATCAATTTTCAATTCCATGCCAAAACCCATTCTTCTCAAAAAACCCAATTCACCGGAATTGGGTTTTTCCAACAATCAATTGAAATCCATATGATCTAAATCCAAGAAATTGCATTTAAATTCAAAAAATTGAAATTTAAAAAAAGAAATTAGGGTTAATATAATTTGGACATCATAGCAGAACCACTTACCTCAGGATCAATGGAGCTCGTGTAACACCCCAAGATTTTATAGTACGTTTTCATTAACAAAATATATATTTAATAACTTGCGCTGCACGCAACACCGAATTCAAATGCACCACGATCTATTATAACTTATCCATTAAAATAGAAAGAGTGAATATTATTAACCACATTATATACAATATAATGTTTAACATTCATTTTGTGTATTTTCTAGATATGATATATGAACAATAAAACAAGTATTTTTTTTTCAAAAACACAGTTTTACTGCGTTTTGATGGTGAACCTATTTTAAATATAGTTTTTGACATTTTTATAAGTTCTATTTGAAAAAATAAACTTCTTATTTGGAAGAGGGACATAAAATTTTACTTTGAATAATTTTTTTCTATTTTTTGATAATATTCATTTTTTTAATGAATAGTAAAAATACCACATTTTAATTTAAAAATAATTTTTCATATATTTTATTTATATAGTTATATTTTCCTTTTAATTGGTTTTAGAGTGTAATTAAACTATTATTTTATAATTTAATCCAATATAGGTAATTGGAATCAATTTTAAATTGAATATATATATAAAAACATTTCAAACATTTGAACGTTTCACTTTAAAAATCCGTTTTTTAGTTTTGTCTGTGGAATTGATTTTAAATATAATTTTTCCAATTTTTTGAATTGAATTAGGAAAAATGGATTCTATATTTAGAATTATAAGGTACAAATTAGGTTGTAAGTTCAATTTCATTTTTAGGTATAAAAAATTTACAACGGTAAAAAAAATATTTACCGTTGTATGGGTAAAATTGTGACAAGGGTTAAAGTTAAAAGATAAAAACTTAACATACCTAAAAATTGCAACATTTATTAGTTGGTTGAGGCGTGAATAGACCCTAACCAACCTACACAACATTAAATGAAATTCTAATTCGTTTAAATTAATTCCACCTCAATGTGGTCAACTTTTAATATAAAATAATCAATAAATTAATCACTTGAACCCACCTCTCCTCAAGTATAAATATCACCCCTCACCTCCCCATTTCGACCCAAAAAGCCTTGTATCTCCTCATATCTATAAAAAAACCTCTCACCCTCACTCTACCCACATAAAATTATCATTGGTATCATCAAAAGACCAAATTCAAGGTCCTCAAGGTTCTTTCAAGGAGGAGATATTCAAGAGGTAATTTTCTCAAAGTACCTCTGTTAATTTCTTTCCTTTTTCTACTTTATCCTCACCTACTTCATCCATAAATGCATGATAAATCCAGAATAATGTATATACTTAATTTTTATGTTTCCAATGGAATATATCATATCCATGTCATTTATCACCTCCTCTTATTCAAAGAAACAAAATTGTTGTCTAAGTTATGTTGGTTAATCGACTCTGTGAATACTGTTTTTGTTCTTTTTCCATTACCGCCTTAATGGATGGTCTTAAAAATATTTTTTCTGGTTAAATAATATTATAATAAATACATTATAACCTATTTTATATTCTTTAAATTTTATATTAAACACACCTTCATGCTTTCCATATTGTGGATACGCGATAACATCGTTTGTGGAAGTGTGGACTACCACCCCCTCAAAGCGATGTGATTCGTTCATGCTATACATGAAACATATTAAGGATAATTTTAATAAAAATATGTAACATATATGATATATATATGATACTATAATTATAATATACATATGTATCATTCACTTTTCAATATTTTAATACGACAAAGAAATGAAAGTAGTGTTCATGCGTACGTACGGCCTGTCGTATCCATGAACGGTGCATTTCATTTCTTATCTCCAAACTTTATAGATTATTATAAATACATATTTACTCAATATATACGATAATTAAGTCATGGTTTACATTCTGGAGATAATTAAATCATTATCTAAGTAATAGAAGAAGCAAATAACAAGTTAAAACATACTTAAGAAAACTAGGCAATTAACACCCGAAATAGTGAAATAATGAAAGATTATTAACAAATGGGTAATAATATATTAAAAGGAGATGATATATAATATTATAAACATGATTATGGTTATATAATAAGTTAGTAACACTCTTTAAAACATTATAGAGGAGGTTAAAGGATGATCACTCAAAAGGAATCACAAGGTAAGGTTTAATTTCACAATCTCATTATTATCCGAGATTTTTTATTCATAAGTATTTATTGAGACATATTTACCATCCATGTCCATGTTTATAAAAAAATGGTTTCAAAAGGAATATTTTAAAGGTCTTCTATAAGGGAATATTTAACTAAGAAATCATTTTAAATGTTTCTAAGATTTATTTCTCTAAATCTTTCTCATTAATGTCCACGTTTTCAAAATGGGTTTTATGGATTTATTTATAAGGACATGAATATTTTTAAATATTTATTTTTTAATTCCTCTCAAATTTTTTAAAGTGTTATGGGACACTTCTATTTAAAAATCCGTTTTTAAATGTCTTCTTTTATAAATGTGTGGATTTTGAATAAATTATTTCAAATAAAAATGGTATTTTTCTTAAGAAATTTTAATGGTTTTTAATAGATTATTTTCATCTATGTCAACATACTTTGTTGAATTTTATACTTAATTGAGGTTGATTTTTTATACAATATACCATATTGTATTGAAGGGTTTAAGATATATTTGCCTGTGGATGTGTTATTTTGATACCATTCATGTTTTATGGTTAATGTATTAACATTTCATATGCTAGTTTTAATACAAATGTTTATGTTGTTTATGTTTCACTCTTTTCATATGAAAAATGTATTGGACTTATTAAGTGACAGGTGAAGGCTTCTATAGCCCCACAATGCATCGGTAGGTATCATGAAATGAAATTAATTGTAAAAAAACCCTTCACGTTTGTTTTCCAAGTAGTTTAACATTGTTAGGAGGATAGATCTTGACACAAATGAGATGAGGTCTCTACCCACAGACTTAAACTATCACGAGGATAGATCTTGATAGTAGCTATCTTGAGGATAAATATTGATAGTGTAGGCGTCCTACATTATTCGTTCCCTCATTATGATATTAGTCATGGATATTCCATGTGATTATTTGACTAGTAGAATATCTCTGGTTATGCTTATTTTATATGGTAATATTTATTCTTGCCATATTATGCTGAATATTATGTTTAAAAGGCTTGTTTTTAGTTATAAATCTCTCCTTAAGGTTTATGATTATATATTAATAATAACTTCCGTTGTATGATTACCCTTACTAAGCATTTGATCTCACCCCTTTCTTATGTTTTATCTTCCCAGTATTCTAAGAGGTGTATTATGACTGATATACAGGGTTAATTGAGGAGAATAAATGCATTCTCAAGGGATTATCTATGATTTATTTTATGTTTTTAATTGTAATATAAGGTTCATTTATGTAATCTATTTTCTAAGACTGCTAAACTAATCAGTCCTTCGGGATTTGATTCATTATAATCATGCCAATGTATCAAAATAATGCACTGACTTTGGGCTTCTGGGGTCAGGTAATTACAATTAGTATAAAAGGAAGTTTAACAAAAACCTTGGAAATTAAACTTAGAAAACTTAGATTAGGGAACATAACCCTAAGATAAAAATTGAGGATAAGTATATAATAACATCTCAAAGAAACCATGTTTATGGTTATGAGACTAGATACACATAAATTTTTCAATTTATGTTATGAATTTCACTTTTTGTGGGAATTTACATATTTATATTATCTAATCTAGTTTATTCTATTATTTATAAATGGCTCTTAGTGGAAGGAATGGAAATAATATCAAAGCATGTAATATATGTAGGGATTTCCCTCCTATGCACGATAATGATAGTGGAGCTGGTGATACAACTGGTGCTGAATAGCTTATAACCATACTGGGATAGATGACTCAGGTTATGAATAATAACCTTACCTGTATGAAGCATCCTGATCCACAACGCAGAGGCTCAATGTTATATCGCTTCATGATACAACAACCTCCAACATTCAATGGGACTAAAAATCCATTTTTAGCTGAGAAATGAATAAGTTATACAGGGAAGATATTTCATGCTTTGGGAATCAATGAAAGGGAGAAGGTTTTCATGACAATTTATCGTCTCTCTGAAGATATGGATCAATGGTGGTCATTGATTCAAAACAGTAAGGAGGAAGACAAAATAACAAACATGGAATGAAAGGATTTTAAGGAACTTTTCTTTGAAAAATATTTCCCTCACGAATAGAGAGCTGATATGGAGAGGAAGTTTCTGAGTTTAAGGCAAAAGGAAGATGATAATGTTGTGAAATATGAGGCCAACTTTACAAGGTTATCAAGGTATACTATGAACTATATACGTAACACAAGGGGTAAGATTGATCGTTTCTTTGACGGGTTAAATCAATTTCTACGAAAGGATTTGGTCTCCCAAAAATTCTCATCATACAAAGATATAGTCTCATGTGCTATCAAGACAGAGAAATAATTCTCTAAGTCTTATGACTTTAAGGTAAAGAAAGAGAAAAATAGGATGGTAGAACAAGAGACGGATAAAGGGAAGAATGGAAAAAAAGGATTTTTACCACATGTGATGATTGCAGAAATAATCACCCTAGGAAGTTCTTGAAAAGGATTGGATGTTTGTTGTAAGTGTGAAGAAAAGGGTCACCAGGAAAAGGAATGCAAAGGGAAGAAATAAAATACTGATATTCAGTATTTCAACTGTAGTGAAATGGGGCACTACGCAAATAAATTTCCCAAGGGTCAAGGAAATATAGCTCAGAAAAATCAAAGGGATCAAGGTCAAGATTATACTGTTACAATATTTGAAATTGAATAATTAATGTATTTGTGTTTTTGGGATTCAAGAATTATGTAATTTGAATATTTTATTAGCAATGTACTTGTTATAAGAATTATGGAATATATGAGGATTGTATTACAATACTTCTTCTTTAATGATTTTGAAGTATGGAAGTTTTCATTATGGTTTTAATGTGACCAAGGTATTCATATTTTTGATATGTGATAATAATATAAACATTATGTTTGAGGAAAATCTGATGTTAAGATTGATATTGGAAATTTAGTGACCTTTTTAGGCTTTTAATTTGGACATAAGTATTTTGGAAAAGTCTTAAGGTTGGAATGGAGTAAGTTGAACATTGGATATTATTTTTTGAGGATAAAGTATGATTTATTGGATACTTTGGGCTAACCTTTTTTGTTCTAGTAAACATCTAGAGGATAAAGGCAATACTTGTGGGCCTTATGATTTATCAAAAGCATTTTAGGTGTAAAAAAAATCATTTTGAACTTTCTTTTCCAAGTGTAAGGGATGAAGTGAAAATAAATCAAAGCATAACCAAAGGATGCAATTATTCTTATGACATGGAAAGAAATCAATTATGTGCTTATCTGAATAGTAAAATAATTCTTCAACTCTAGGGAAAGTATCTTGAAACCCAAAATGCTATCATAGTACTTTTTCTAATGAATCAAATGGTCCCTTAAATCATCATAGATTTATAGATTTATGATTGTTAAATTTTTCCTAACCATGTTCTCTATCTCTCTCCATCAGAACTTTATGGTTAGATTTTTCTTTAATATCAATGTTTTTTTATATGGAACCGTTGTATGTGTTATCTCTAGTAACCTTCATACTTCCCTTTATTTTAAATGATAACTTTTATTGACCCCTGTTCCGATGTGAGATTTCAATAAAGGTATTTTGAATAGTGAAACATTAGTTAATGAACTCAAATTCAAAAATTTAGAGGACCCAATTTATTGAAGTAGGGGGTAATGTAACACCCCATGATTTTATGGTACGTTTTCATTAACAAAATATATATTTAATAGCTTACGTTGCATGCAAAACCGAGTTCAAACGCACTGCAATCTATTATAACCTAGTTGTTAAAACAACAAGAGTGAATATTATTAACCAAATTATAAACAATAAAATGTTTAACATTCATTTTGTGTGTTTTATAGATATGATATATGAACAAATCCAATAAAACAAATATTTTTTTCAAAAACACAGTTTTATCATCTTGCGATGACGCACCCATTTTAAATCTAGTTTTTGAAACTTTTATAAGTTCTATTTGAAAAAATTAACTTATTCTTTAGAATAGGTATATAAAATTTTACTTTGGATAATTTTTTGGTATTTTTCCGATAATATTCATTTTCCAATGAATAGTGAAAAATACTGCATTTTAATTTAAAACTATTTTTTTGTCTAATTTATTTATATATTTAGATTATCCTTTTAATTGGTTTTGGAGTATAATTAAACTAATTTTTTATCATTTAATATAATTTAGGTCATTGTAATCAATTTTAAATTTAAAATAGATATAAAAACATTTCAAACTTTTGAATGTTTCATTTTAAAACCCCGCTTTTTAGTTTTGTCTGTGGAATTAATTTTAAATCTAATTTTCCAATTTTTTTAAATTGAATTAGGTAAAATGGATTCTATATTTGGAATAATAAGGTAAAAATTAGGTTTTAAGGTCAATTTCATTTTTAGGTATAAAAAATTTACCATGGTAAAAAAATTATTTACCATTGTATAGGTAAAATTGCGACAAAGGTTAAAGTTAAAAGGTAAAAACTTAACATACCTAAAAATTGAAACATTTAATGGTTGGTTGAGGTGTGGATCAACAATAAACATCACAAACAACATTAAATTATATTATAATTCATTGAAATTAATTCCACCTCAATGTGGTTAGTTTTTAATATAAAATAATCAATAAATTAATCACTTGAACTCACCTCTTCTCAAGTATAAATACCACCCCCACCTCCCCATTTCGACCCAAAAAACCTTATAGATCCTCAAATATCTGCCAAAACCTATCATCCTAACTCTAATCATGTACAAGTTCTGTTGGATTCATCAAAATACCAAATCCAAGGTCCCCAAGGTTCTTTCAAGGAGAGGATATTCAAGAGGTAATTTTCTCAAAATACCTCTCTTAATTTATTTCCTTTTTTACTTTATCCTCATTTCCTTCATCCATAAATGCATTATAAATAAAGAATAATTTATATACTATAGTGTTATGTTTATAATGTAATATCTCATATCTATTTCATTTCTCACCTCCTCTTATTCAAAGAAATGAAATTGTTGTCCAAGTTATGCCGATTAATCGACTCCGTGAATATTGTTTTTGTTCTTTTTTACATTACCGCCTTAATGGATGGTTTTAAAACTATTTTATGGTTAAATAATATTATAATATGTACATTATAACCTATTTAATATTCTGTAAATTTTATATTAAACATACATTCATGCTTTCCATATTGTGGATATACGATAACATCGTTTGTGAAAGTGTGGACTACCGCCCCCTCAAAGTGATGTGATTCGTTCACACTATACATGAAACGTATTAAGTATAATTTTAATAAACATATGTAACATATATGACATATATATTATATTTTAGTTATAATATACATATGAATCATTCACTTTTTAATATTTTAATATGAAAAAGAAATGAATGTAACGTTCATGCGTACGTACGACCTACCCTCTCCATGAATGTTGCATTTCATTTATTATATTCAAAATTTATAGATTATTATAAATACATATGTACTAAATATATATGATAATTAAGACATGGTTTAAATTATAGAGATAATGAAATCATGATCTAAGTAATAGAAGAAGCAAATAACAAGTCAAAACATACTTGAGAAAACTAGGAAATTAACACCCAAAATAGTAAAATAATGAAAGATTGTTAACAAAAGGGTAATAATATATTATAAGGAGATGATATAAAATATTATAAAAATGATTATAATTCTATAATAAGTTATTAACACTCTTCAAAACATTATACAGAAGGTTAAAGGACGATCACCCAAAATGAATCACATGGTAAGGGTTAATTTCGCAATCTCATTATTATCCGAGATTGTTTATTCGTAAGTATTTATTAGGACATATTTATCATCCATGTACATGTTTATAAAAAAATGTTTTCAAAAGTAATATTTTAAATTTATTATGTAAGGGACTCTTTAACTAAGACACTATTTTAAATGTTTCTAAGATTTATTCCTCTAAATCTTTCTCATTCATGTCCATGTTTTCAAAATGGGCTTTATGGATTTATTTATAAGGACATGAATATTTTAAAATGTTAATTTTTTAATTAATCTCAAATTTTTTAAAGTTTTATGTGACACTTTTATTCAAAAATATATTTTTAAATGTCTTTTTTTATAAATTCATGGCTTTTGAATACATTATTTCAAATAAAAAAGGGTGTTTTTTTCAAGAAATTTTAATGGGTTTTAATAGATTATTTTAATATATGTAAACATCCTTTTTTGTATTTTATTATTAATTGAGGATGATTATTTATAAAATATACCATATTTTATTGAAGGGTTTATGATATATTTGACCGTGGATGTGTTATTTTGATACCATTCATGTTTTATGGTTAATATATTAAAATTTTTATGCTAGTTTTAATATGAATGTTTATGTTGTTTATGTTTCACCCTTTTCATATGAAGAATGTATTGGACTTAGTAAGTGATGGGTGGGGCCCACTATAGCCCCTCGATGCATCGGTAGGCCTCATGAGACGAAATTAGTTGGCAAAAAACCCTTTGCATTTGTTTTCCAAACAGTTTAACATTGTCAAGGGGATAAATCTTGACAAAAATCAGATGGTTCACTACCTATAGACTTAAACTAACATGATGATAGATCTTGAGAGTAGCTATATTGAGGACATATCTTGATATTGCAGACGTATGATATTATGAATTCCCTCATTATGATATTAGTTATGGATATTCCATGTGATTATTTGACTAGTAGAATATCCCTGGTTATGATTATTTTATATGGTAATATTTAATCTTTCATATTATGCTTAATATTATGTTTAAAAGGATTGTGTTTTAGTTATACATCTTGCCTTAAGTTTTATGATTATATATTCACAATAGCTTCTGTTGTACGTTTACCCCTACTGAGCATTTGAGCTCACCCCTTTCTTATGTTTTATCTTCCCAAGATTCCAAGAGGTGTATTATGACTGATATACAGGGTTAATCTAGGAGAATATATACATTCTCAAGGGATTATCTATAATTTATTTTATGTTTTTGAATTATAATGTAAGGTCTGTGTATGCAATCTATTTTCCAAGACTGTTAAACTAATTGATCCTTCAGGATTTGATTCCTTGTAATTATGTCAATGTATTAAAACAATGCACCAGCTCCAGGCTTATGGGGTCAGGGTGTTATAGTTTATATCAAAGGAAGTTTAAAAATAACCTTGAAAATTAGACTTAGAAAAACTTAGATTAGAGAACATAACCCTGACATAAAAATTGTGTATAAGTATATAAGAACATCCCAAAGAAACAATGTTTATGGTTATGAGACCAGATACACATAAAATTTTCAATTTATGTTATGAATTTCACTTGTTTTGGAAATATACATAATGATATGATCTAATCTAGTGTATTCCATTTTTTAGAATTGACTTCTAGTGGAAGGAATGAAAACTGTATCAATGCACGTAATCTATATAGGGATTTCCCTCCTATGAAAGATAATGATAGTAGAGCTGGTGATACAACTGGTGCTGAACAACTTATAACCATACTGGGAAAACTATCTCAGGTTATGAATAATAACCTTACCCGTATGAAGCATCCTAATCCACAACGCAGAGGATCAATGTTAGATCGCTTCATGAGACAAAAACCTTCAACATTCAATAGGACTACAAATCCAATTGTAGCTGAGCAATGGATAAGTTCCCTAAAGAAGATATTTCATACTTTGGGAATTAAAGAAAGGGAGAAGGTTGTCATGTTAGTTTATCATCTCTCTGGAGATGCGGATAAATGGTGGTCATTGATTCAAAACACAAAGGAGGAAGATGAAATAAAAAACCTGGAATGGAAGGATTTTAAGGAAATTTTATTTGAAAAATATTTCCCTCACAAATAGAGAGCTAATATGGAGAGGTAGTTTCTGAGTCTAAGTAAAAAGGAAGATGAGAATGTTGCAAAATATAAGGCCAACTTTACAAGGTTAGCAAGGCATGATATAAACTATATACGTGACACAAGGAATAAGATTGACTGTTTATTTGATGGGTTAAATCCATTTCTCCAAAAGGATTTGGTCTCCCAAAAATTCTCATCATACAAAGATATAGTCTCACGTGCCATAAAGATAGAGAAAGAATTCTATAAGTCTTATTACTTTAAGGGAAAATAATAGAAGAAGAGGACGATAGAACAAGAGATAGATAAAGGGAAGAAGGGAAAGAAGGAATTTACCACATGTGACAATTGTGGAAAAAATCACCATGGTAAGTGATTGAAAGGATTGTGTGTTTTTTATAAGTATATAGAAAAGGTTCACCAAGAAAAGGAATGAAAATAGAAGAAATAAAAGACTGATATTCAGTGTTTCAACTGTAGTGAAATAGGGAACTATGAAAATAAATGTCCTAAGCATCAAGGAAATATAGCTCAAAAAAATCAAAGGGATCAAGGTCAAGATTATATTGTTACTAAAGTCAAAATATAATAATTAATGTATTTGTGTTTTTGGGATTCAAGAATTATGTAATTTGAATATTTTATTAGAAATGTACTTGCTATAAGAATTATGGAATATGTGAGGATTGTATTTCAGTACTTATTCTTTAAGTATTTTTAAGCATGGATGTTTTCATTATGGTTTTAATGTGATCAAGGTATTCATAGTTTTTGGTTTTTGATAATAATATAAACATTATGTTTGCGGAAAATCTGATGTCAAGATTTATATTGAAAATTTAGAGACCATTTTAGACATTTAATTTGGACAGAAGTATTTTGGAAAAGTCTTAAGGTTGGAATGGAGTAAGTTGAACATTTGATATTATTATTTGAGGTTAAAGTATGATTTATTGGATACTTTGGATAACCTTTTTCATTTCAGTAAACATTTAGAGGATAAAGGGAATAATTATGGGCCTTATGATTTATCAAAATCATTTCAGGTGTAAAAAAATTCATTTTCAACTTTCTTTTCCAAGTGTAAGGCATGAAGTGAAAATAAATAGAACCACAACCAAAGGATGTGATTATGATAATGAAATAAAAAAAATCAATTTTTTGCTTATTTGAATAGTATTATAATTATTCAACTCTAGGGAAAGGATCTTGAAACAAAAAATGCCATCCTAATACTTTTTCCAATGAATCAAATGGTCCATTAGATCATCATAGATTTATAGCTTTATGATTGTTAACTTTCTACTAACCATGTTCTATATCACTCTCCATCATAACTTAATGGTTATATTTTTCTTTCATATCCATGTTTTCCTATATGGAACCCTTGTATTTGTTATCTCTGGTAACCTTCGTACTTCCCTTTCTATATTTTAAATGAGAACTTTTATTGACCCCTATTCTCATATGGGATTTCAATAAAGGTATTTCAAATAGTTAAACATTAATAAATAAACTCAAATTCAAAAATTACGAGGACAAAATTTATTGAAGGAGGGGATAATGTGACGCCTCAATATTTTATGGTATTTTTTCATTAATAAAATATATATTTAATAGCTTGCACTGCACGCAATATCGAGTTCAAACACACGACAATCTATTATAACCTAGCCGTTAAAATAGAAAGAGTGAATATTATTAACCAAATTATATACAATATAATTTTTAACATTAATTTTGTGTGTTTTCTAGATATGACATATGGACAAATCCAATAAAACAAGTATTTGTTTCAAAAACACAGTTTTACCACCTTTTGATAACGCACCCATTTTAAATCTAGTTTTTGACACTTTTATAAGTTTTATTTGAAAAAATAAATATCTTATTTAGAAGAGGGATATAAAATTTTACTTTGGATAAATTTTTGGTATTTTTCTGATAATATTCATTTTTTAATGAATAGTAAAAAATACTGTATTTTAATTCAAAACTACTTTTTTGTCTAATTTATTTATATAGTTAGATTGTACTTTTAATTGGTTTTAGAGTCTAATTAAACTAAGTTTTTATCATTTAATCCAATTTAGGTCAATGTAATCAATTTTAAATTGAAAATAGATATAAAAACATTTCAAACTTTTGAACATTTCACTTTAAAAACCCGCTTTTAGTTTTGTTTGTGGAATTAATTTTAAATGTAATTTTTTTTAATTCTGTGGATTAAATTAGGTAAAATGGATTCCATATTTAAAATTAGAAGGTCCAAATTAGGTTTTAAGTTCAATTTTATTTTTTGGTATAAAAAATTTACCATGGTAAAAATATTATTTATCATTGTATGAGTAAAATTGTGACAAGGGTTAAAGTTAAAAGGTAAAAGATTAACATACCTAAAAATTGTAACATTTAATGTTTTTTTGAGGTGTTTCTAGACCCTAAACAGCCTAAAAAAATTAAATGAAATTCTAATTTGTTGAAATTAATGCCATATCAACGTGGTTATCTTTTAATATAAAATAATCAATAAATTAATCACTTAAACCCACCTCTTCGCAAATATAAATATCACCCCACGCCTCCCCATTTTGACCCAAAAAGCCATTTAGATCCTAAAATCTCTACCCAAAACTCTCCAAATAACTCTCCCCATGTCTAATGTCTACTTTTATCACCAAAAGACCAAATCCAAGGTCCTCAAGGGTATTTCAAGGAGGGGATATTCAAGAGGTAATTTTCTCAAAGTACCTCTCTTAATTTCTTTCATTTTTCTACTTTCTCCTCACATCCTTCATCCATCAATGAATGATAACTCAAGAACCATTTATATACTGGAATTTTATGTTTCTAATGGAATATCTCATATACATGTCATTTATCACCCCCTCTTATTCAAAGAAATGAAATTTTTGTTCAAGTTATGTTGGTTAATCGACTTTGTGAATATTGTTTTTGTTCTTTTTTCATTAGTGCCTTAATGTATGGTCTTAAAAATATTTTTTCTGGTAAAATAATATTATAATATGTATATTATAACCTATTTAATATTCTGTAAATTTTATATTAAACATACTTTTATGCTTTGCATATTGTGGATATACAATAACATCGTTTGTGGAAGTGTGGACTAACGCCCCCTCAAAGCGATGTGATTCGTTCACGCTATACATGGAAGGTATTAAGGACAATTTAAATAAACATATGTAGCATATATTACATATATATGATACTAGAATTATAATATACATATATATCATTCACTTTTCAATATTTTAATATGACAAAGAAATGAAAGTAGCATTCATGCGTATGCACGACCTACCCTCTCCATGAACAGTGTATTTCATTTCTTATCTCCAAAATTTTTAGATTATTATAAATAAATATGTAATAAATATACAAGATAATTTATTCATGGTTTACATTCTTGAGATAATTAAATCATGATCTAAGTAATATAAGAATCAAATAACAAGTCAAAACATGCTTGAGAAAACTAGACAATTAACACCCAAAATAGTGAAATAATGAAAGATTGTTAACAAACAGATAATAAGATATTATAATAAGATGGTATATAATATTATAAACATGATTATGGTTTTATAATAAGTTATTTAAAATCTTTAAAACATTATAAAGGAGGTTAAAGTATGACCACCTAAAATGAATCACAAGGTAAGAGTTGATTTCACAATCTCATTATTATCCGAGATTGTTTATTCATAAGTATTTATTGGGAAATATTTATCATACATGTACATGTTTCTAAAAAAAAGTTTTCAAAAGGAATATTTTAAAGGTCTTATATAAGGTAATATTTAAATAAGACATCATTTTAAATTTTTCTAAGATTTATTCCTCTAAATATTTCTCATTCATGTCCATGTGTTTCAAAATGGGTTTTATGGATTTATTTATAAGGACATGAATATTTTTAAATGTTAATTTTTGAATTACTATTAAATGTTTCAAAGTGGTGTGGGACACTTTGATTCAAAAATCTATTTTTAAATGTCTTCTTTTATAAATTCATGGCTTTTGAATAAATTATTTCAAATAAAAAGGATATATTTCTTAATAAATTTTAATTGTTTTTAATAGATTATTTTCATCTATGTCAACATCCTTTGTTGAATTTTATGCTTAATTGAGGTTGATTTTTTTATATAATATACCATATTGTATTGAATGGTTTATGATATATTTGACTATGTATGTGCTATTTTTATACCATTATTATTTTATGGTTAATATATTAACATTTTGTATGCTAGTTTTAATACGAATGTTTATGTTGTTTATGTTTCACCCTTTTCATATGAGGAATGTATTGGACTTAGTAAATGATGGGTGGAGCTTGCTATAGCCCATATATGCATCAGTAGGTATCATGAGATGAAATTAGTTGTCAAAAAACCCTTCGCGTTTGTTTTCCAAGCAGTTTAACATTGTCAGGAGGATAGATTTTTACACAAATCAGACAAGTTTCTACCCATAGAATTAAATTATCAGGAGGATAGATCTTGACAGTAGCTATCTTGAGGATATATCTTGATAATGTAGACATCTGAAATTATGCATTCCCTTATTATGATATTAGTTATGGATATTCCATGTGATTATTCGATTAGTAGAATATTCCTGACTATGCTTATTTTATATGGTAATATTTATTCTTGACATATTATACTAAATATTATGTTTAAAGGGCTTGTGTTTAAGTTATATATCTCACCTTAAGGTTTATGATTATATAGTAAT
The DNA here is from genome assembly GCA_963277665.1 of Viscum album. NCBI lineage: Eukaryota > Viridiplantae > Streptophyta > Magnoliopsida > Santalales > Viscaceae > Viscum > Viscum album. Next base: position 1,066,632,663 of record OY728162.1, read on the forward strand.
AATATCTTCTATTGTATGCTTACCCTTACCGAGATTTTGAGCTCACCCCTTTCTTATGTTTTATCTTCCCCAGATTCCAAGAGGTGTATTATGAATGATATACAGGGTTAATCCAGGAGAATAAATACATTCTGAATGGATTATCTATGATGTATTTTATGTTTTGAATTGTAATGTAAGGTTCATGTATGTAATCTATTTTCCGAGACTGTTAAACTGATCGATCCTTCAAGATTTGATTCCTTGTAATTATGCCAATGCATTAAAATAAAGCACCATCTCCGGTCTTCTAGGGTTGATGCGTTACATCTTAGATCACCAAACCCTAGCTGAGATTCGTCAACGAAGAACAAAAACAATGAAATCTGGGTGAAACAAGAATCAAACCAAGGTTTAGATCCATAACAGCAGATATTAGATCCTCCAACTACATACATAGATCTATAAAACCCTAGGGATAAAAAAAAGATCATTGGAGAAGATATCGAGATGATAAACCTTACCAGGAAGAGATCGAATGAGGATTGCCTAGATTCAATCCGCCTTAGAAGGGGTTTGTAGGAGTAAAAAATGGTTCTTAAGATCCCCAAAACCTGGAGAAAATGAGTATGGGTTGAATGAGACTGAGTGGGGGTCAAAAATGAGGTTTGAGATTTTTTTTACAATTTTTAAAATAATTAAAATTCATTTTCACAGTTTCCTGGGAAACAACGCACGGTTTGTAAAGACCGTACGCAGGTCATGCACCCATTATAAATGGGTCACACAATTTCTATTAAGGGGATTCATGACTTGACTAACTGTGCGCAAGCCGTGCGGAGATCTCTGTCCAAAATTTTCCATTTTCCTGTAGTAGGTCACATGGTTTGGCAAACCGTTCACCAACCATGCTCCAACCATGCACTAGCCCATAATTTTCAAGATTATTAAATTTTCAACTTGAAACAACCCCAAAATAAAACCCAACCAAATCTCGATAAAAAGAGGGATGAGGAATACCTAAAAACAATAATGGGATGTTACATTAAGTATTATTATACTAAAAAAGATTTCATAGGGATATAAAAATTGAGTTTGTTTCTTTGAAAACATGTCATCGTAAGTTTCATATTTCATTTTCATGAATGATATTTGTTTAGATCAAATTCAATTCAATGTAACATTAAAATGGAAAAAATACTCATGATGGGTTATGGGGTTGAAAGAGAACCCTCTAAGTTTTGGATCAAGGGGAGTCAACACAAAAATCTCAAACTAATTTATCATGTTATTAAACTTTAAAAACATTATCTTAATCCTACACAAATATATTTTTAAATACACATTTAAGTGTTTGAACTCGTCTAAAATTTTTATTTTTATTTTAAATATAAAATTAAATTATATTAAAAATGGTTGGGGAGGGGGGAATTACAAATCTATAAAGAAAATACATCACACACACATGTAGGGAGTCAGGGAGACTTGAACTCGAGACCTCCCTTACACCCCATAACAAGAGTTAAAATATACACAATAATTTTTTCATCAATATTTTAATATTCTATGACATTCTCATCGTCATTGAAGATCATAACCTGGTTCAAGACATGTGAGATCATATAGTTATTAGTAAGATCATATTTTATAGAATTTTTAATGTTTTTATAGTTCAAGAGATGTTAAAAAGGTTTGGAATTTAGTCACGCCTTACTGTATTAAATATGCGACTTATAATGTTTATATTTTTTAGTCCGGGTGTGAATCAGATAAGAAAAGAGTTTATTATTTGAGTTCCTTGTTAGTTTTGGAATGTCATGTAATTATTTGAGAATGACCACTTAATCACAGAATAAAAAAAACTAATTGTTGGCCCCAAGAAAGGTAAATACCCTAAGAGGGGAGAGGGTGAATTAGAGTATGTCAATTTCAACAAACGACTCTTGCCAATGATTTTGTTCCATTTTCAGTGGGATAATATCTCTCCCTAATAGTAGATATAAAGTGATAAAGCAAGTAAAGAGAGACACAAGCAATTTTTACTCAGTTCACCTACACTAGGCTAATTTAAGGAGCACACAACAACGATTTGTCAATTTACCAGAATCACCAAGTGCACTATTTTTTTATTGTGTTTGGAGAAGAATAATTGTACCCCTATTTTACAACCAATAACTTCAAGAACTCACTTATCTCTCATAATTTGATAACTCATTGCTCCCTTAGTTGATGTGTACTCATTGTTCCTTGAAAATATTCCCCAGATGCATTGAATCGACTTTCTTTGCACCACAATTAGTGTGTCATGAAGATATTACTTCATCCAAATGATGAACTTAACTTTATCATAGTTTATTTTGGGAAACTTCCTTAGGTTTTGTGTAACTCCTTTTGTGCACAAATGATGTTTGTGTAAAACATGTCTACACAAACATTGGTTTGTGTAACATCCTTTCTGCATGAAATTATTGGTCGTGTAAATTCTCTTGCATAAGAAATACATCCACATGATCCTTACATGAAAAAAATCTCTTAGATATTATTTAATCCTTATTATCTTCTTAATAATGCGATTAGTTCCCTATTTATAGGTAGAATCAATCTATTGTGCAACCCTCCACTATTCCAGAAAATGCATCGCTTCCATTCGTGAAGGTTCCTGTGTTCATGAAACCCCCTTCCGAGAGTCTGTATGCTTTGCATGAGCATCTTCTTGACTTGAATGATAATCCTTCATTTGCTCCAAATATTTTCATAATATTATTGAACAAACTCCAAACTCCTCCAGAGCCTTTCCTTCACGAATAACTCATGGTCTTCTCTACCTTAGAACATTGTTTACATTCTTTATCAATAAACATAACCCAAAATCTATAAAATTCCATCTTGATGAATTTATTTCAACAATCTACCACTATGGGTGTGTTGATGACTCTTCAAACACCTTAACCATCTAGTTGAAAAATCTTGTGCACTTTGTGCTTCAAACATCATTCACCAACTATAACTTTAAATAGAGATTAAGTACTCACTCAACATGTACTCTAAGCCCACATGAGTCAAGATTGACATGAAAAACAAGAGTAACATGAAAAATATTATAAATGAATCACTTTGTTAAACTCTTAGTCTCCACTTGATGTTTGAAAACCATGTTAGCTACAACTTCACTTCTCCCCCTACATCTTTGATCCCCCTAATTTAACAATGAATATATTTCCCCCTTTATCTTCTCAACTCACCCCCTTATAGGGTTTGATAAATCTCTCCCCTTTCATGAATAATATATACCCCCTTTATAAACAAACCCAAAGGTCACTCCTTCGTGGGATTCAAGAGGAAAAACACAATTACCAGCACTTGGGGTAATCTATACCATACCCTAGGGAGTGAGGGTTCCATATCCACAATATTTAAGTGTGGGGGTTGACTGTACTATAAGATCTAGTAGATTCCTATCAAACACCTCCTTGGTTAATACCTTTTTCATTATATCCACGACTTGAAGTTTAGTAGGCACATGCTCCAATTTAAATAACCCATGTTCAACTTTATCCCTGATAAAGTGATACTTTATTTTAATGTGCTTTGTCCTTGAGTGGTGGATGATATTTTTTAAAGGTTGATAAAACATGAATTTTCACATTTTATTATGATAGGATAATTCACTTCAACACTCATATCCTTAATATGTTGATTTGTAATGAAACTTTCATGACCCAACCTTCCTCAAGCCATGAACCTGGTCACTTCGTTCAGCTCTCGATCTCCACTTGATGTTTAAAAACCATGCTAGCCACAATTTTACTTCTCCCCTATATATTTTATTCTCTAATTTAACAATGAATAACTCTATCCTTTATTAGATTTACTCACCTCCTTATAGGGTTTGAGAAATATCTACCCCTTTCATGAATAATATCTACCCTCCTTTATCAATGAACCCAAAGGTCACTCGTTCATGGGCTATAAGAGGAAAAACACAATTACCATCACTTGGGAAAATCCATATCATACCCTAGGGAGTGGGGGGGGGGGGGGGTCATATCCACACTACCTAAGTGTGGGGTTGATTTTACTCCAAGATATAGTCGATGTCTCTCAAACACCTCCTTGGGTAAGACCTTTGTCATTATATTTGTGACTCGAAGTTTGGTAGGCACATACTCTAATTTTAATAACCCATGTCCAAATTTCTCCCTGATGAAGTTATAATTGATTTCAATGTGCTCTGTCCTTGAGAAGTGGATGATATTTTTGCTAAGTCTAATATCACTTGAATTATCATAGTTTATTTTGATAGGATACTTCACTTCAACTCCTATATCCTTAAGATGTATGAACCTATCATAACCAGACCTTCCCCGGGCCATGAACTTGGTTACCTAACCCCATGGGTCACCTGTAATACCTTGGTTTCCTTCCGAGCACACCACTGACTATTACCCACCGAGGTTTCTTAATGGTTGTCCCCACAGGCTAACACATGTTCTTTTAGTATTCTTTATCATCACTTACACACACCATGGGAAAATTTTTAGGAGGTCACCCATATTGAACACCACTCTAGGCCAAGAATTATTAACTATGAAGTTATAATTAGGCAATATCCTAAAATAAAGATGCACCTTCTTGACATGGGTAGTATCATTTAACCTTTTAAGTCTCACTTTTCTAGGGTTGTTACACTCTCCACCCCTTTAAAGAATAATGCTCTTATTGTGGACCCCAAACCTCAAACCTAAGTAGTGTCTCTGCACTTCTGCCTGAGTATTGGATCTAATACCATTTTTCATGACCCAAACTTCCATGAGCCATGAACTTGGTCACTTAACCTCAAGGGTATCCTATAATACCTTGGTTACCTTCCAAGCACACCATTGACTATTACCCATTAGGGTTGCTTATCAGACTAATGACTATCCTCACAGACAAACACATGTTCTTTTAGTATGCATTGTTCTCACTCACACATACCCTAAGAAACTTTAAGTGTGCTTTATCCTCACTTACACACACCCTAGTAAACTTCCTAGGAGGTCACCCATCATGAACACCACTCCAAGATAAGCACGTTTAACTGTGAAGTTCTAAACAGGTAATCTCCTAAAAGAAAGGTGCACCGTATTGACATGAGTAGTATCATTTATCCTTTTAAGTCTCACTTGTATAGGGTTGTTACACTCTCCACCACTTTAAAGCATAATTCCCTTGTTGTGGAACCCAAACCTCAAACCTAGGTAGTGCCTCTACAATTTTGGCTAGGTATTGGCTCTGATATTATTTGTCATGACCCAACCTTCCATGGGCCATGGACCTGGTCACCTGACCTCACGGGTCTCCTATAATACCTTGGTTACCTTCCGAGCACACCACTGACTATTAACCACCAGGGTTTCTTATTATACTAATGAATATCCTCATAGACCAAAATATGTTCTTTTAGTATGCTTTGTCCTCACACACACACACCCTAAGAAAATTCCCAGGAGGTCACCCATCCTAAAAACTAATCTAAGCCAATCATGCTTAACTATGAAGTTCTAATCAATTAGGATCTTTAAAGAAAGGGGAAACTTCTTAATATGGGTATTAACATTTAGCCTTTTAAGTATTACTTTTTTAGGGATATTACAGAACCAGCCTGAGATACCACTGAATCGGTACCTGAGATGATTCGACACTAGGCTTGAAGGGAATTACCAATCTCCATGAACTGAAAAAAGTGTATGGGTATCAAGAAAACATGTTTTTAAATGATTTCACCCTTATAAAACAATACAAAGAAGTAGTGGAAACTACCAAGAATCTGGCATGACTTATCCAGACATTGGACACCAATACACATCAAAATAATAAAAAACAAAATGTAAATAATCCAAACATGGCACAAGAAAAATAATCATCCATAAAAAATATAAAACTAAAAAAAAATACAATAGAACCATATACACAAGTACAAAATATAAAATACACCAAGCCAAATTGGCCGATACAACCTCAACCCAAAAAAGAAACAAGATGAAAAATCGATCCACCACCTGAACATCTCTATTGACCCACAATCACTCATTATAATAGCATGTCCATAAATATATCAAGATGGAAATTTAGCTAAAATCAAGACTTGGGAACCTAAAAGGAAACATAAGAGATGCATACATACATACATCAGTGTGCATATAGGGTGTGAGTGAAATGTACCCAATAGGATTTCAACAAGGAGTCAATGAAATCCATTTAATAAGATATTTCATAAATGATAGTATGAAAATAATATAGAAAATAGGTTTTCACTTTTAAATAAGAATACATAAAGGAAAAAAACAACATACTTTATCACTTTCTTTTTTGTTTGAAAACCACCAAAACAAGCCTTTTTAAAAATAAGGCTTACCCGGTTTAAAATATTAAGTTTCAAACCCTAACATAGGATAAAATATTTTCTTTAAAATCTCTATCAAATAATGAAAATATGGATTTCAAAAATACATGAAACAAAACCCAAACCCTTTTCTCCCTTTTCCCAAAACCATTTCCCAAATACCATTTAGAAAACAATTACCACTCCACTTTACAAATCACACTTTCAAAACTATTTTTAAAAAAATTTGAAAGTAAACCAAAACATGTATCTAAATTTAATAAAAGTATCATAGATACCAATAAATTAATGAGGCATAATAGAAGCACAATAACAAGAATATGGTGCATTAAGATAAAATAAAGACCATGGGATACTAATAATTCATAGAAATAGATCCCCTAAAATAACCCCTAATGGGAACAAAGCATCATGGGAAACTCTATAGGTTCTAACATGAATGATACTGGACCCAGTTTCCTCAGTTCTCTCTCTATAGGGGGGGCTAAATGAAACTAGAACATCCCCACTTGACACCACTTAGGGTCACCAAGTATAAAACATACCCTTAAGAGGGTACAACTCCTCTAGGGCACTAACTAGTGAGTGCACACCACACAAGCATAACAAGTATCCATAACTTATACTTAGATACCTAGGATCCCATGATATCAATCAATGAAGGTGATCAAGCAATAAGGCATGAGACTTTTACACGAATCAACAATAATAAAACTTTGAAATAAGCCTCATCTAACCCCCTACACCCTCATAATAAACTACCTATTTCATTTCATTTTTTTCAATGCACCATATAATAAAAGAATAATATAAAACACCCCCCTCGGGTCCACAACATATAGTTACATCAAATACAACAACAAGGGGTTCGATGAGGGTCTCACAATCATAAAACAATTACTTTAAAAAAATGCAAAACATAACTTTAAAAATAGGCTGGGAATGACAAGCCACTCTTCCTCATTTGAAATCTCTTTTCAAAACATCCTTTGAAAACTCAATTGATAAAACAGACTTTGAAATCCATTTAGAAATAAACCCTTTAATTATAAATAACTTCTAAAATAACCATGAAGGCTAATAAGACATAAAACCATTTCACACAGGCTTAACACCCCCTAGAAAACAACCCTTTAAAATCATAAAAATTCATTATTTGGAAATCAACTGGTTCCAAACACCCCTTTTTGAATCCCTATTTCCCTTTCAAAATATAATTAGGAAATTTAGAAAACACTTGGCTTGAACATATATTCAAAGTAGAACCTATATTTAGAAACCCATAAAATTACTCTTTATTCCAAGTATGAAATCTATTGGAAAACCAATTTAAAACCCATTTTGGTATCACATTTACCCTTAATTTCATAAGAAAATAATTAAAAACACTCAAGAATTACATGACATGTATTATAAGGGTGATTTCATAGAAATACCTACCTCGTTCAAGAAAAAAACTCATTGAAACACATCACCTTTTATGGTGAATGAACAAAAAAGAAAGGAAACCACATTCATGAACCCTACATAACCAAACCCCTCATGATTAGGTCCACCCTCATCCCTAATTTCAAGCCCCATGACCATTAGAGTTCATGGGAGAAACAAAATCTAATAGGGAAGTAGAAGGGGAGAAGAGATGAAGAGGAAGGAGGGGAATACCTTGAGAAATCAATTTGGAATCAAGAAGAGGGGGTTTGGAATCATGAAGAGAGGTAGGGAAGGAGCTCCCCATGTGCACCCTTGGTTCGTCTGAATGAGAGAGGATAAGAGGGGAGGCCAAATGTCTTAAAACTGAGCAAGGGAATTTCTATAGTTTCAACCTTTTAAGAATTTAGGCATCTCACACAGTTAGGATACACGATTTACCAGATTGTTCACTAATAGTGTGGACCATATTAGACAAGCACCACCCACCCACATGATTTGGTTGCCTAGTTTACTAAGTCATGTGCCAACTGTGAAAAACACCACTGTTAAAAGCTACATCATCGTCACATGACCACCGACAATGTTTTCCCTAACCATGCACAAGTTATGTACCAACACCCTAAACATAAAAAGATTCACATGATTTTTACTATATTTCACATGTTTTAAATCCAAATGTGTTCTAACCATGCATACCAACCGTGAAATGAACAAATTGAACTGAAAAAATCATATGTAAGGCACCTTGCACAATTTTCTCTTAACCGTGAAACGAAAGTAAAAATTTAGAAAAATTAAAGATTTCAAATTGAAACTCCCCAAAGCTTAAATTAAACAAACATAATATAAAATAAAACACCATAGTGACATAGGGGTGTCACAATTCTCTCCACCATGTCATTTTCTTCCCCCAGAAAGTCCTCGGTAAAAGAAAACAACAATATAAACTTAAAATATTCACACTCTATTGAAAAAAGTGGAAGGGGTTGGAGGGGACTTGGAAATATTCTAGAACAAGGGAGACACTAATCATGATTCATCCCCCAAAATATATATCAAAATCTTCAATAAACACCCAACAACCTAAAGTAGGATCCAAATGACAACCATTCAACATAAATCTCTAGGAGGATGAAGACCCAACATAGGTATCCACACCATTTAGAATTAATCTAAAATGGTGGAAACAAATAGAAACATATTTGAGAGAAATATTGTTTCTAAAATAATCATGATTCTATAAATCAAGAAAGGAACCCATAAAATTCCACTAACCATAACCAACTACTAAGAAACTAGCTCAAATTTCTTAAAAGGAACCATAACCTAAAAGGCCAACCTAAACCTAAAAACCAAGGAATACCCAAAAACCACTAAAAAAGGTCATACAAACCATCACATCCAAAAAACAACCAAATAACACATTAACTCAAGACATTCCTCAATAAGAAACGACATGGTTCTAACCTTGGGCTATAAAACTGCATCAAAAGATAACTTGGATCCAAGGTCATGGAACATCATCTCATGGTGATCCCGTAATGCCTCATTACCTTTATTTTAGGTATTTTTTTACATTTGTTTTGGATTCCATTTTTCTACGAGCGAGTATTGATGACCTTGGAATTGGGAGGATACCTGTAATGGCGAAGTCACAGATTTGTTGGAATTTTCAGCATAAAACTTGGACTTTCTATTTCTCGCTGAGCACTTGCACACCGTGTAAGTGTAGCACACACCATGTAAGGGTCCCTGGATAGAAACCATGAACTAGGTACATGGTGTGAATGGTTTACACACTGTTCAATAGGTACACTTTGTGTATATATAAAAATATGGTTTTAAATAAAAAGGCGACATGTTTTTTGATGTATATAGACCCTGAGGATTACACGACATGAAAATGGATTACACACCATGTAAATGTCACGGTGTTAGTTTTTAGGGTGTCATACGAATGATATGTTTCATTCACTACCACAAAACGGGGCAAGGCTAGCGTCACCCTTTATCAGTGCTAACGAAAAAGCGCTGATAAAGGGGGTACCTTTATCAGCGCTAAAAAAATCACTGATAAATTTACCCCTTTATCAGTTCTTTTTTTAGCACTGATAAAAGTACCCCCTTTAATAGCGCCTTTTTTAGCACTGTTAAAGGGTACCCCTTTATCAGCGCTTTTTTTAGTAGCGCTGATAAAGGGGGGGTCTTTATCAACGTTTTTTTAAAAGCGCTGATAAAGGGTCTAATTTGAAAAAAAAATTCATTAAAAAATATATATTAATATTTAAATATATAGATATAGTTATATTGATATAAATATAATAAATATTTTTTAAATATAATTTTGAATATATTTTAGATAAGTATAAATATACAGTTACACTTAATATATAAGATATTTAGTGAAAATGGCTTATAAAAAAATTAAAAAAATATTTTTAATTAATAATTTTATAATTATTATGGATTAATAGTCATTTAATAACAATTTGAAGAGTAAAAAAATAAAAAAAATAAAAAAAGATCCAAAACATGTTGAAAACACAACTCGAACTTCAAACGACCATAACTTTTGATCCGGGTGTCCGTTTGAGCTCTACCACATATCAGATCGAAGCCTACAACAAGCTCTACACCCTTATGACTTGGGGGGGTCTTTTTTCAAGGTTTTTTCGAGGCAAAAAAAGGCCCAGAAGGCCTCCAAAACTGAGTTTTTAGTCAGGATACTCCGATTTTTTAACATTTTGTGGATTTTCAGCCTCATTTAAGGGGGTATTATTGGATTTTTTTGGTGGGGAATGAATTTATTCCAAGGTATTACATTCATATTGATATTATTTCTTTGAAATTTTATCATTTTTTATAATGAAATGCTATTTATAATCAAATATATAACAATATATACATCTTTTTTATATATTCACACATAAAAATTTAATTATAAATATAAATAATAAAATATATTTACATATAAAATATATCAGCTTTATCTAAATAATAACTAATATCCATTTTATTTAAAATACCAATATATAAATATTTATATACCTATATATTAATCTAACTATATATATATATATATTAATATAACTACCTATATATATTGATATAACTATAAATATATATATTAATATCACTATAAATATATATATTAATATAACTATATGTATATATATATTAATATAACTATATATATATATATAATATAACTATATTAATATAACTACATATTATGTTTTGAAGCTCAGTTAAAAGAATGACCAATCCACTAAATGCGAAAATTCAATTTCCCATAGAATTATACCTTGTATTGAAAACACGGGTCATTACAACCTCCCCCCTTAGAGCTTATCATCCATGAGAAGACTTTAGGAATAATGAAAATATCACTTGACCTACAGGGGTCCTGAAGTCTCATTCAAACGGTCACATTGAGTTTCCAATATATAAATATTTATATACCATTTACATATAAAATATATTAGCTTTATCTAAATAATAACTAATATCCATTTTATTTAAAATACCAATATATAAATATTTATATACCTATATATTAATCTAACTATATATATATATATTAATATAACTACATATATATATTGATATAACTATAAATATATATATTAATATCACTATAAATATATATATATATTAATATAACTATATATTACTATATGAATAAATATAACTAAATATATATATAAATAAATAGATATTTCATTAACTAGAGATCAAATCAATATGGCAGAGTGGTAAAGACTTTAGGCGCGCAAGGGGGAGGTCTCGAGATCAAATCTTGGTGGAGGCAAGGGCGCGCACATGGGGGTGGATTTGGGGGCTAGCACTGATAAAGGGGGTGGTGGGTGTAGCACTGATATAGGCTGGAGGGGGGGTCTGTGCGGGCTCTTGAGGGGCTGGAAAGTGATGTTAAAAGGGGGGGCTCAAGCGCTATAAAACCCCCCTAATTGGTAGGATTTTTTTAAATTTTTTTAATTTTTTTTACTTTTATCAGTGCTAAAAAAAGCGCTAATAAAAGTGGTCTTTATCAGCACTATTTGGAGCGCTGATAAAGGGGACCCCCCCTTTATCTTCGCCAACTTTAACAACACTTTTCTAGTGCTGTTAAAGGCCATTTTTAGCGCTGATAAAAGGCGTATTTGTAGTAGTGATTATTTCCATGAGAAACCCTCCTTCATCAACCTAAAGATCTCCCTAATAGATTTTGGGTGACTCCTTTATGTTTAAATCAATTCGTTCAGTGATAGATCAATAGGGTTAGGTGATTTGTCTCTTCAGGTAACCCTTTCCTCTCAGTTTCTCTTTTATTTGTGGTTTTAGCACCATTTTTTATAGGGATTGGTAATTATATTGTGTTTTCTATCAATCCTTTACAGTTTCTTATCGTGCCTTATCTTCCAAAGACAAATCTTATGGTTTCTAATCCCCATTATCAAAGGTAGTTAGGTTTTATACATCCTTGAGGTAGTTGGATTTGTTTAATTATTTTAGTTTCTTGAATTTCTTATTATTCATATTGATTCCTTGAGATTTGAAATGGTATTTCATGTTTTAAAATTTAAAAGTTCACGGGTTCATGTTTTATATGGGGCTTTTACTTGGAAATGAAATTGCCTTGATTTAAAATGGAAAATGAATTTTCAAACCCTAAATTAGAATGAATTGGATTTGAAATGGTTTTATGAAAATGTGAGCATGGTTTTAAAAATATAAATTGACAACATTTCACAATGGGAACCTTGGGTGCGTTGGTAAAGAAACACATGTAGCCTTAGTGTGTATGAAACCACTAGGAGGTAACCTATTGTATATCGATGGTCTATGGCATACCTTGATGTTAGTTGGATCCAAACTCAATCCTTTTTTGTATCATGAGTGTGTCTAGTACATATTGTCTCATAAGCGAGAGATCAGCTAGTAGGTGTATTGTTATTTCTTGTTGTTTCTAGTTGTTTATTGCATAATAGATTATTTCATGGATGTTGGCTCACACATATATTTATATTTAGTATCATTACCCACTTCATTATAGATTTGGAAAACATGGCATTGAATTTGTGAAAAAACTCAAGGATTGTTTGAAAAAGGTTTTCAAATTATTTTATTAAATAATTCTTATAAAACTATTTTGTTTTAAAGCTTGGACTTATGTATTCTTATTATTAGAACTTGTATAAATCTCTTGGTGGTGTCTTACTAGGATCTATTTATCACACCCTACTTCTTCCTTTGGGAGGATATAGACCTTATTTTGAAGGATACAGGTAAAAGGAAGAACAATCTGTTGCATGTAGACTTCTCTTTATGTTGCTGTTCGGTTTGGGATAGTTTGGAGGTGATGGTTGGTCACATGGAGACTAGTTTTTCTAGACTTTTCGTAACTTCTGTTTAAGACAATTTGTCTCAATTATATCTCCCTATTGTTTCTTCTTTATACTCTGGTTGTATGTATTGTTTTTCATATATAAAAGACTTGTTTTGTTATCTTTGTTTTACTCAACCCCATAATGGGATGACTTGGGTGACTGGTCTGGTTTGGCCCGGGTTGGTTTATTATAATTTGGTATTAGAGCCCGACTCAACCTGAAGTGTGTCAGAATTGCCTGAGTTGTTTTAGTGTCATGGGTAGATAGAAGTAGGATCATTGTAATTCATATAGTAGGTGCATAAAAGGGTCCTGGTCAGCTCACTCTCGTGGCATAATTTGATTTTCCATGGGTGGTTGAAAAATATTTACTAAGTCCAAGACCCGGTGCTTAGGTTCATTTGAATTAATTTTATGGGAAGTTTATTTAAATTAACATATCTACAAAGTCTAGGGACTTGGTGTGTGTATAGTCACTTGAATAAACTAAGTGGGGAGTTTATTTAGATGGAAATGTTCCTTTCAAAGGGTGTTTCCCTTTTTTGGTAGGATTCATAACTTCTTTAAATTATAATTTTCTTAAAGCATTGTTTTGGATTATTATTTTTGGTTCAATGGTTTTGGATTTGCTCATGACTGATTGGTTATTGTCTTGTATTTAATTTAAAATGGATCCTATAAGAGATCTTCCAAATACGAGAGGAGATGTTGTGAGGCAGGTTCCACTATCATATCCTATAGTGGACCCTTCTTTAGTTCAAGTGGTGATCTGTACCATTCAAAATCTAGGGTCAGTGGGTGTAGTAAACCCTATACGAGTAGTGGATCATGGCTCATAATTTACAAAGAAACATCCACCCATCTTCCGTGGTGAGAAAGGGACCCAAGAATCGGAGGAGTGTATTGAACAAATCTTAAATTTTTTGAAGACCCCTGAAGACTCTCAGGTGGGTTTTTCCACATATATTCTCAAAGGGGCATGGAGGAGACAATGGGACTCTATGGTGCAAGATAAGTTTCATAAAGGCCTTTCTTAGGTTTCCTTCAAGATGTTCTTTAACTAGCTGTTTTATCTTGATACTTTACATGTGGCAAGAACCTGATAATTTTTTTACCTTAGAGAAAGGGGAACATATTTTTCTGGAGTACTCCACCCATTTTGCTGAGTTGGTGAATTTGACACTAGAGCTTTTCACCAATGATCACCTTAAGGCTCAAAGGTTTGATATGGGGTTGAGAGCCGATATTCTATCGATGCTAGTTCTTTTGTTCCTTCTAACCTTTTTGGCGGTAGTGGATAAAGTAGCTTTGGATAAGGTGAAATAGCTATAAGGAAAGGTGTGGGAAAAACTTTAGTGGGTGCAACGATTAACTAGGGTGTTTCTTCTGGTCATAAAAGGAAGCACGAGAGTGGTCAGTTTTCTATAGGACCAATTTCAAGGGTTTCTTTAGGGAAACAACAAGTTATTTTCTACCAGTGTGGGAGGCATGGTTATACCAGGCCTCATTGTATGGAGGATTCTAGGAATTTTCATCTTTGTGGGTGATATGTCCATCTAAAACATTTTTGTGATAAGATGTCCCAAGTTAGTAAGGCGGTATCCACTTACAACAAGGGATCACAAGTTCATATTGATGCTTCCAAGGGTGGATGGTCTCATTCTCAGGCCAAAGGGGATGTCCAAGTGGCTAAGTCTGAACAATTTTATGCAGAAAAATGCGCTTTAGAGAAATATGAAGCAGGGCCAATTACGGTTAGAGGTACGATGTTTATTTCGTCTTCTATGGTGATCACTTTGTTTTATATGGATAATACTCATTATTTTATATCATAAAATTTGGTTTACATTTTGGTTTTGTGTTATGAAATTATTCCATTCTTATTGGATATTTTTATGCCTTTGGGAAAGAGGTCCAAACAAGGTTTCAAGTGCACTGTGTGTCGGGTGGTGATAACCGACATTGAGGTGGTTTGGGACTTCTTGGTTCTTGATCTTTACATCTTTGACTTGATCATTGATGTGGATTGAATGATCAGTATGAATTAAAATATAGGATGTTATCGTCATTGGGTATAGTTCTTATCTACCAATGGGGGAAATCATGTTTTCTAGGGTGAGTGGGACTCTAGATTGGGAAGGGCAGGGACTGTTATTCCTTATGCCAATTTTATATCATTCCAGTTCTCAGAAATGTTTCTTGATATAGTTGATCCTTAATTGGGTGATCAACTACTTACTATTGTATGTGTATACCCTGAGGTCTTTCTAGATGTTTTTTCTGGTTTACCGCCATAAAGAGAGGTTAAGTTTATTATTGACCTGTTACCTAGAACAATTCCCATTTCCATACCATCTTATTGAATGGAACTTACTGAGTTAATGAAACTTAAAGTCCAACTTGAGGACGTGGAGGTGAAAGGATTTATTTTTCCTAGTGTATCACCATGGGCTCTGTCTGTTCTCTTTGCTAAGAAGATAGATGATAGCCTTAAACTTCGTATTGACTATCGAAAGTTGAATAGGGTGACCATTAAGACTAAGTATCCTTTACCTAGAATTGATGATATTTTTGATCAACTTAGAGGGGCTTGTTGGTTTTCTAAGGTTGACCTGTGGTTGGGGTACCATCAGTTAAGAGTCTTAGAATAAGATATACCAAAAATAGCATTTAGGAGTTGATATGGGCATTTTAATTTTTGGTTATGTCATTCATCCTCACTAACACTCATGCGGTGTTTAATATTTTGATGAACTAAATATTCCATTGGTTCTTGGATTATTTTATTGTTGTGTCCATGGATGATATTTTGGTATACTATAAGATAGAGGAGGAGCACATGGACCATTTGAATATCATTCTTCAAACTTTGAGGGAACATCATCTGTATGGTAAGCTTTCAAAGTGTGAGTTTTGGATCTAAGAGGTAAATTTTCTGGGGGATATGATATTGGATAGGGGTGTCTTAGTAGATCCTAAAAATCTATAGGTAGTTATGTCTTGGGAGCAACCCATAAATGTGTTTGAGATCTGGAGCTTCTTAGGTTTGGTAGGCTACTATAGATGGTTTGTTCGAGACTTCTCCAAGCTATCATATTCGATGACAACTTTAACCCATAAGGGTGTAAAGTTTTAATGGAATGAAAAATGGTATATATATTTTGAAGAGATTAAAATGAGTCTTACTTTAGCACTAGTTTTGATTCTTCCAAAACTAGGTTTGGGTTATGATGTTTTCTGTGATGCTTTTGGTATGGGTTTGGGATGTATATTGATTTAGGGGAAACATATTGTGGATTATGGCTCTTACAAGTTACACCCTCATGATAATAACTAACCTACCCATGATCTTGAGTTGGTAGTTTTTATGCATGTACTCAAAACATGGCATCACTGTCTCTTTGGGGAACAATTTATGGTATATTATGATCACAAAATCCTAAAGTATATTTTTACTCAAAGGGATCTAAACTTGTGACATAGACGCTGGGTTGAGTATCTTCAGACCTTCGATTTTGATATCATGTATACCCCTAACAAAAGAAATGTGGTTGTTGATGCGTTGGGTAGAAAATTACTAACACAAGCTGTGAAGGAATCAGTTGAGAAGTGCTCTTTGATGCATTTGTTTGCTGATATGAGCTTGGGAGTAAAGGAGGTTGGTGAATGGGTGTTCTTGGATTCAATAAAGGCTGACTCATATTTTGATGAGTGAGTTCAACTTGAGAAAATGATAGACATTGAGATCCAATGCTTAGGAGAAATCCTAAATAGCGGGGAGACCTCGTGCAAGTTGTCTTGGTCTCTCAGGGGAGCTTTGTGCTTCTATAGTAGGTTGGTTGTTCCTTTATCCTTAAGGTAGGAGTTTTTAGACAATGGACACCAGTCATGTTGGTCTATGCACCCTGGGGCTATAAAGATGTACCATTATTTGAGATAATGGTATTGGTGGCTGGGGATGAGGTAGTCAGTTGGGGATTTTGTGTTGCGGTGTCTCACTTGTCAAAGAGTTAAGGCGAAACACCAGAGACCTGCAGGTTTGTTATGTCCGTTACCCATTTCGTTATGGAAGTGAGATGTAATTTCCATAGATTTCATAGTTGGTTTACAATGGAATCCTAGTAGGAAAGATGTAGTTTGTGTGATTATTGAAAAACTCACTAAATTAGTGAATTTCTTACCAATAAAGGAGATGAAAAAGGTGGAACAGATTGGGAACTTATATGTTTGAGAGATTGTGAGACTTCATAGGGTTCCCTATGTGGTTGTATCTGACAGGGACTCGAGGTTCGCATCCAGATTCTGGAAAGGTTTATAGGAGGAAATGGGTTCCCAGTTGAAATTGATCACAACTTATCATCTACATATGGATGGAAAGACAGAGTGAACTATCCAGGTTCTTGAGGATATGATATAGACTTGTGTGCTTGATTTCAGTGGATCTTGGGACAAAAAAATTGTCCTTTGTTTGAGTTTTCCTATAAAAATGGTTATCAAGATTGATGTACATGGATTTCGCATGTATTTTTATAATTTTCTAACTTAGTTTTAATTAATTAGTTTAACCATTTTTTATATTTTTAGTTTATTTTTGTAGTTTTGTAGTAGTTTAGATATTTTGACAACTTTTAGTTAATATATATACTTATATTAGTAATTTAGTATTTTTTTAGTTATATTAATTTTATATTTAACATTATATTATTATTATTAGTTTAACTAATTTTAGTTTATTTTATTTTATTAATTTTATTAGTATGTATATATTTTAATTCTCTATTTGTATTTTATTTTATTTCATTATTTTTATAGTATTAATAACATAGTATCTTTTTATTAGTTTATTATTTTAATATTTAATAATATAATATATAATTACATGTGCATTAATTTTTAGTTCTAATTTTATTATTATTATTATTATTATTATGATCATCATCATCATCATCTAACATTAAATATTTAGATAATTGTTTTTTTTAATTTGAATTTTAAATTTAGTTTTAACTTTAATTTTACTTTTTTATTTTTGTTTTGATTTTTCTCTCTCCAATCACCCCATCCCACACCCTGGACCTATCAGCCTCTCCCCAATCCCAACTGCCATATCCCTACCCCGCTTATCCCCACGCTCGCCCACCTCCCTTGTAGACCGTCTGCCTCATTCTCTCCTCCCTACACCCATCGGCCTCTCCCCAATCCCAGCCACCATTCCCTTATCCCCTCGGCCACCTCCTCTGTAGACCCTCCACCCCCTAACCCACCGCTTCCATCCTCTCCCTCTCACACCACTCATCGACCCCCCTTTTTTATCCCACACCCCTGTACCTGCCGCCCCCCCAATCCCATCTCCCCAGCCCGCTCACACCCCACTTACCTTCCCCCTTCCCTTCTCAGCCACTTCAGCGTGCAACAGGCAGCAAGCAGCCACAACCCCTCCGATGATCAGCAAAACTTCCAGCAACCACCCCTTCTCCATTTTGGGAGCACAACGGTGGTTCGGACACATCGTCGATGTGCGCAGCGATTTCCTTGGACTTCCGGAGATTGACGTCACACGACGAGAGCGAGCACAGATCAGATCATATTTTTAGCGGCGCAGTGGTTTGATTCGGGTGTGGTGTCAGTAAATGCACAGATCAGAGTGATGATTATTATTTTGCAATCGTTGAAAGCATCTCTCGGTGACCACAACAATGACACGAGCACGGTGATATATTCTATTTATTATTTTATGTGTCGTTTCGTCGTGATGGTTGGATAATTTCATTTGTGTTGGAGTTGTGAAAAATGTGACGGTGAATGCATGTCTATAATTTATTTCTATGTTTGATTTCCTTTTGAATTAATTTAATTTGGATGTTTATTTAATTAATTGTATCTCCATTTAAATTAATTTTCATTTGGGCCCTGCACACATGATTTGGTGCCCGTTCATTTGATACCTAATAAGTAATCACGAACGAGAGTTCATCAGAGAATTTATTTATCCAGAATTCGATCAAGCGCGTGAGCGAATTATGAATAAATAAATATATTAATTGAAAAATTAATATTTTGTGTGTGCGCTTCTTCAAACTTGTGTGAGTGATACTGAATAAGTGATCTCATGTGAGCGAACCCGACGCAGGTATATACTTCAACTTTGTGAGAAACAAGTTGTCGTATTTCACCAAGTGATTTAGTGCTATAATGATGCGCAAATTATTCATTAGGACAGAGAACGAAATGACGGATAATTTGTGTAAACATTAGAATACTGTCTAACATTAGAGAACGAGACCAGATAGTATTTTGATTAAATTTGGAATCAGTGATAATTGAATAGATAAATATTCAAATGTGGGAATTAAATAATTTACATTTCATGCACTTGAACATACATCATGACTCTGACACTTCCATATCCGCCAATTTCTTTCATAGCTTAATTTACTTAGATAATTTTAGTCAATTTAAATAGTCATTTTTAAAATAGTCATTTAGTTTTTAGAACTTAGTTGTTAATCACACAATTAACGCCCATCTTCCTGAACGTTCCTCCAAGAGGACATTTCTAGTGTCTACTCACATTCTCTCTATGGTTCAACCCCGATCGCCACTTCCATAGTAGTTGGTAGGATAATAAATATTGCAAATTTTCACACATTGTGATGCACGTGCCAAATTTCTGGCGCCGTTGCCGAGGAGAATAGTAGCATTATGAGTTCCTTTAAAAGAGTGATTCAGGTAAAAAAAAACCAATAAAAAATAGTTTACTACTCTAGGAATTTTTCATTGCAGGAATTTTCAAGACACCCAGAAGCTCAAAATGACGTGGGCCGCACCACATAATTACAACCAGTACCCGCCCTACGCATCCCCAACTCAAGGTATGACGTTGTTGATGCTCCTTTCGTCAAAGAGTCTAAAGATTGGAAAAGGGGAATATCTTAGCTCAAAGTGATTCAACCTTTGGACAAATATCAAAAATTGACAAAGGAAGGAAGAAGAAGAACATTGCGCAAGGGTCGCACAAGTTCTACAATGGCCGCGCAAGTACACTTGCGCGCCGCAGTTGGTCGCGCAAGTCACTTGCTCTCCCTAGGTGATAACCGCCCGGGGTCTTCTCCAGCCTATAAATACCCCCGGTGGGCCCCCCATTTGGGGAGGAATTTTTCCAGAATTCACATACAGATCTCTGAACGCCCAAGTCTCTTCTTCAGGTCTTCTGAACACTTATAAGGTAATTCTTTACCTAGAATGGAAGGTCTATACAAGAAGAGTAAGGTCTAAGTGTTAGAATTCACTAACACTTGCGCGCCTAAGGTGTTTTACCCTTAAGGGAAATGAACATACTTGCACGCCTCCTTACCTACTCATTAAAACTTGCGCGCCCCTCTTCTGGAAGTATCTCTGGATAATTCTAAAGGCTTTGGTCAAGGATCGCCCAAGTGTTACCCTACTGGTTAACAATCGCGCAAGTACCCATGTGTCGTGCGGGTATACCTGCGTGACCAGGGATTTGCGCACCTACGTAGTACTTGCGTGACTCCCTAGGACTTGCACGCCCTTATATTTTTGGGTTCCCTTCCTGCCCATTTAACCCCTCTTATTCCATTTCACCTCTCCTATTCAAGATTCAGTCTTCAAGACACTCTTCAAAGCCATTTTTGACATGTTTTCTTGATTGAATTTCTTATCTGAAAGGAATTCTGTGGAACATATCTTAAAAACTTAGCGATTCACATATATTTATGTCACTAAAGTTAGAGAGTTCATTCATTCAACCTCATCCTTTAAGATGAGAGAATCCTTAAACAATGAGCCTCCTTTTCAGAAGTGAGCCTCAATCATAATTCCTCTTAACCTGGGCCTCCTTTTCAGGAGTAAGCCCCAGTTCAAGTTCTCTTAATTAGGCCTCCTTTTTAGGAGTAAGCCCCAGTTCAAGTTCTCTTAATTGGGCCTCCTTTTCAGGAGTAATCCCCAGTTCCAAGTCCTCATTAATTTGGGCATCCTCCTCAGGAGTAAGCCCCAAACATAATTCTCTTAACCTGGGATTCCTTTTCAAGAGTAAACCCTAGTCTAAAATATGGGCATCCTCCTTAGGAATAAGACCCAAGTCCCTTAATTTCTCAAAGTCCCTTAACCTGGGCCTCCTTCTCAGGAGTAATCCCCAGTCTTAATTTCTCTTAACCAGTCCTAATTTACTTTTGATATGGATCTCCTTCTCAGGAGTAAAACCCAATCATAAATCCCCTCCTAATTTGGGTCTCCTTTTCAAAAGTAAGCCCCAAATTAGAGTATCCAAATCTCCATAAAGTACATATACCTTTATGGACCCTGTTACTGGATTTCTTCCCTGAAGTAAATCCTAATCTTCATCTATTTGGTCAGTCATACATACATAAGCCCCACATCATTTCTTATGATTGCATATTTCATGGCACAACTGTCTGGTTTTACCAATACCTCTTGTTTCTCACACCGAGCATGACTCACGTGAGCTTAGAGTGTAAAAGTAATTATGAAATCTTTCTTTGAGCCATCAATCATAAACATCATATTACCTTACTCGAACTATGTGGGTTCTTATTCCTTTTCCTAAACAAAGGATACATTGGTAGCCCATCTGCGGGTACGATCCCAACTCTGAAATAATCCATGCCCTTCTGAATGACAATAAACTTCAAGTGCCCCACTGAGTGGCTTTAAAACCAGTATGATCATCATAATGACCAAAGAGATTTTATGTATTAAAGGATACCATTGACTAAGAATCTCTAAACAAATACAGATGATTCTCTATCGATGAAGAACCTCGAATACATATAAAAGATTCTCTAAATTTCCTACATATCAATCATTGATTGTCAGATCTAAAGGAAAGCTCATTTTATACTGGGTAATGTAATAAGGATTCACGAACATAACTTTAATCTATAAAGAGAGTCCCCGAGTAGACAATAATTCCCCTCAAAAAAGGTGTGATGAGTCCGACCTCTCATCCTCTCGACCAATGAAAATTTCTAAGCCTCATCAGTCCACAACTAATGAGCGCCTACCTTTGGAAAGTAGGTTCAAATGGATATGGAATCATTGGATGTTTCCGGTTCTACAAACAAACTCGTTAGAAACCGCTTGGAATGTTTGAATCTTAAATCAATGAGGTCATCCCTAATTCCATAGGAAACAAAAAATGGTGAACCCGACGTGAATCCTTAACCAAGTCAAAATGATGTTTTGCATATTTGTTAGGCCCCTATTTAAAACTCAATGAGAGGGCCAACAAGACAATCAATAACATATTTTCTCATCTAAAAGATGTAGTGGCCGAACTTATCTTGATTATGTCTGTTATATCAAACAACCACTCTTTTCCAAGATCTTCTGCATTTCCAGAATGGCTTCTCTTAAGTTCACATATGTGAATACATCTGCTGGGAAAACTTCTGCTGCAAATGCCACTACTGCTAATACTTCTGGATCATCGTCCACTCTGAGGACGATATCACCTACTCAGCGTCTTCAACGCTGGGTATCAAACGCGCTGGTTAAAGTGTACCATCAAAACAGTACCATTCCAACTTTGGAGGCTGCCTGAAAAGACCTCCAAGTGAATAACTCACACCGGTCGTCCGGACAACGACGACCAGTGATCAAGAAGCAGGTGGTGCTAACCACCGTATCCAACCGTTTCGGGTCGTTATCCCTGGAACGCAATCACCATTCACTCCCATATTCCAAGGAGGTGAATGAGCAGGCCCCTCAGGGCCTTAATTCAAGGAGACAAGAGTTCTTCCCAAGGGATCCTATCAAAAATCGCCGCCAGACTCATGCGGCAGTGCGACCTCAACATGATGAGGGTACTGACTCTAGGCGTTCGGCTCAGGTTCCTCGAACCCGAGTAGGCAAGACGAATCGCCAGAGGTGAAATCCGGTTAACAGTGAGCAGGTTCTCATCTCTGCCATCTCCGGAGAAGTCCACCAACCTAACTTGGTGGAAAGCAACAAGCGGGCACACACACTTTCCCGTTTTAATTTCGCTGTCCAGCAGACTCGTCTAGCAGCATCACACCAATCCCACCAAACAATTCCAGTGGAGTACTATAGGCAGGAACATACACCTGTTTATACATCATCATCCAATCAGCAGGCTCGTCTGACTACATATGATGGATCCCGCCAACCCAATGTATTGACCACTGGTAAACAGGAACATACACCTGCTTACACTCATCAATCCTGCCAGCAGCCTCGTTTGTCAGTGTTGAAGGAAGTTCATCAACCACTTTTGGTGGAGTGCAATCATAAGGCACATACACCTGCTAGTATTGATCAAGCCTACCAACAGCCTCACTTGGTAGCACACGAAGAAGTCAGTCGGAAAGCTCCGGTGACAAACATGAGGTAGACTCAACTCTCTTCCCCCACACTTGAGTTATATCAGGATTCACTGATAGGAAAAGGAGTACAGGAGCAGGCACATACACCTACTCCAAGCATTGAATGGATGTATATCCCCGTTCCGGCAACTGAAGTCACCAAGCATATTCTATCAATGGTGAAAGAGCAGAAGCAAATCCCTGCTCATATTCAGGATGCCTGCCAGGATATTATAACGGCTTCAGCAGCATCACAGGGAAATAAATGAAAATATATCCCTACTAGTGGAGTGACACATCAACAGTTCACTCCGGAATAGACACACACATCTATTCCATTACAAGAGGGTTGTGGGGCGTACTCCCCCATATCATACGGACAACCAAGTCAGGCACATACACCTGGTTTGAGCGGAGATAATCAGCCTAACCTGATCATTTCTCCTAAGCAGGCACACACACCTGCTAAATTGAGTAAGAAGGAATCTAAAAAGAAGACCTGCCCAGCATATTCAAGAAATAAAGATCCAATCTGTAACAAGGCCTTACTCGATGCTGGATTTCTTGATGCACTCAGACAATTATCTGTTGCAACTCAAGATTCTTCTCTTTCAGTTCCCAATAGTGGGAACATTAATTCTGAAGGTCTGTATCAGATACTTCCTCATGAAGGCTTGATTCATGATAATTCGGTCAATCTCAAAGTTTCATCTTCAGATAAGAGCCACAGGAAACCTCTGTGTGGTCAAAATACCAAGGAGCAAAAGATCCCATCTTTTTCTATAACCCACCATGGTGGTCCTCCCCATGATGATTAATTTCGCTGCGAAATTCCTCTTCGCAGTAGTGATGCACATTGCCCGGAAAATGCTCTAGTGGAAAATGTAGTGCCAAGAAAGCCCTCTTATCTTGAGGCACTTGCAAATGCGAAACCATTCATGTCTGATGCTTTATCGCTAGCAAGTGAAATACTTTCTCAATCGGAAGATAGCCCAGGGTGTAGGTCATTCTCTGAACCACCCCTAAGTCATGCATCTTCTAGTTTGATCAGTGAATTCTCTACCAATCTTGTTGAATCCGATGAAGCAACAAGGAAGCACCATATCTAGTCAAATCAGGTAGAAGAATCTTCATTGAATGATAAAGAGGAAATGCTGAACATGAGAAAAAAACTGGAGAAAGGTGAAGTGCCAGTCATGTTTTGGCCTCTGGCTGACTCTCATTATGAAATTCTAGAGATTTTGACGGAAGATGGAATTCATGATATTCGTCTCAATATATGGAAAACTCTTTGTCAATTGAAAAATAAAGTATTATATTATGATGAATATGAAAATCATGTTAAGATAATAGAAGGGTTAAAATGTCAAATTGATTTGGCATCTCTATCAGTCTCTCGATATCCGAAGGCTGAAAAGCAGCAGAGATCCCTTCAGCGTTCATGCCTTAGTGCACTAAGAAGATTGTGCCAGTTAATTGCCAATGCCCCATCTGGTATTCATATTAGAGGATGGGGTGTTCATGGAGAATTACATTTCATTGTACTCTCCAGTCAGCAAAGCCCGCCGAAAATGGTCTCATGCAATGTTATTGCCCATGGCTGACCAAAGTCAATGGGCTTTGTTTGTAATCAAAAGCTTGACCAAGAACAGGATTCAATGAGTTCCTCTCAAAATCAAGCATACAGAGAAAAAGTTGTTGAATTACCCCTACATCAAGAGAACGAGAATATTGAACATGCCTCTCGTTTGGAGCAAGCACATCACTAAGTGATAGAAGTGTCAGCAATCATCCAATGGTCTTTTGAACCGGGTGATAAAAGTGGATGCATGTTGATGCATCCAACTAATTTCAGGACTAAGGTCCGCAAGATCAGGAGAGATTTTAAGAAAGTCTCAGACATAGAATTTCAAGAGCCACCCCAGCTTGCCAGACTGGGGAATATTTTAAACCAACCCTCAGAATTAACAAATAGGATTCGAGGAGTTGAGCAAAGGCAGTAGGAATAGCCCCAGTCCACCAGACTGGGGACTTTTTCAAATCATCAATCCCCTCCTCAGCAAAATTCGGTCTTCTCTCGATTGGGGAAGAAGCCACAGGAGGAACGAAGAGCCAAATTATCAGGAGATTCCCTCCAAATTACGGTTCCTCAAGAAGTTCCTGAGGGATCGAATCAACAAAAGGTAATGTCTCATCAAAGACATGGAAGAAAACAATATCACAGAAATGCTGATAGAAGGGATGTGATGCGTTATGAATCAATCAATGTCATCAATTCCGTTGTTGCTGATCCACCAGATGAGGCTCACTCAGGGGATTCAGATGAAGAGGTTCCTGCTTAAGAAGATGTACGCACAGACACAAATAAAGAAGGTGTGCGTACATGAAATCAAAGGATTACTCAGAACCTAGGTAATCCTTCAAGTAAACCACTTCCCCCTCTCAAAAAAGGATCCAACAAAGGGAGGGGAAAGAATCAGGTTACATATCCTTCCTCTGGATAAGGACAATCGCTCCCACTAGAGCAAAGGTTTGCACAATAGGAGGAAGAAATGAAGGAATTGAGGAGGTTGAATGCAGAACTACTTCAGGGTAGTCTTCTTCCTAAGCGTGATGGAGTCAGTCAGCCAAGGGAATTTTTTGCAGCTACTGAGATAGATCAAGAATATCCTCCTCTATCAATACACCCTTATAGGTCTAATCATACGGGTCAATTGTAACAACATTTGGCAGTGCTACCATCAATTGCAGCACCAGCCACCACATCTGTCCAAGCTCTAGTCATTGCACCTGCCCAAGTCCAAGTTCAACCGGATGTTTCTCAAAAGTTAATAACTACCATTGAGTCATTAACAGCTCGGTTAGAGACTATGGAAGAGAAGCGTGTGTAAATTCAACCAGAAAATAGAGCTTACCCTGAATGGGTAGATTCAATCTCTCCCCCATCAAGTTTTGGAAACCCTGTATTCCCTATTTTCAATGGATCAGGCGATCTTGAATAGCATTTTACGCGTTACGTGTCTTTTTGCGATCCTATGATGGGAACTCTAGAGCAACAAGAAGCAATGAAACTCAGATGCTTCGTGTGAACCTTGCAAGGACCATCCTTTGTCTGGTACACAAGCTTGCAATCCCGGTCAATTACCGGATGGGAAGATCTCCGTCAACGATTTCTTCTTCAATTCAGCTCAACTTTGCCAAAGACAATAGTTTTCGATCTTACAAACTATAAGCAAAGGGAGAATGAAAGAGTCTCTGATTTCATTGCTCGCTGGAAGAGATTAATATATTCCCTGAGCTTAGCACTTCCTCAAGAGGAACTGTTGCCAATCTGTGTGGCAAATCTGCGTGACGAATTACGCACGCCATTGATCCCTATGAAATACGCAGGAGGGTTTCAAGACCTTACTTCAATTGCTCAACAGATTGAAGATTCTCTTATACAGACTAAGGCTAAATCTCGTGTAATTCCATCAGCTCCAGGAAGAAGAATGGGTAAAGTAGAGACTGCTACAGTTATGCTTAAACAAGCACCTGTACCTACTTCTACTTCAAAAACTTCATCTTCTCGAAGGGATCCACCTCCTGAGCGCCAACAATAGAGACCGTTTCGTCAAGATGATCAAAGAGATCAAAGACAAAAACAATTTGAGGATCTGAAGAGTAAAGTTTACTCTTTCCGAAATGAACAAGTTCCTGGCTACTTCATTTCGGCTCTTGAAATTAATCTGGTTCAATTGCCAAGGCCCAAGAGGCAAAACAAGTAAGGAGATAAAGACCGTCCCAATTATTTCCCCTTTCATCAAATGTCGGGGCATCCCATCCAGGAGTGTTTTGTCTTCAAAGACCTCCTGCAAAAGATGGTCAACTTGGGACAAGTCAAACTAAAAGGTTCTTCAGCTTAGGTAGCATGTGTTACTGCTACAGTTCCAGAGGAGGAAGGCGAATGACAAGAAGTCAAAAGAAAAAATGCACAAAAATATGATGATTGGATGGTCAGAAAGACGATCAACCTAACTCATGATATTTTGTGAACACAATTGAAGAAACCAATTGTGCCTTATGCCATAAATTCCACAACAAAACCCTCTTCATCAGAGGGAAAATCCTCAAAGAAATGGTATAATTCCAAGAAAGTAGAACAATCAGAAGAAGATGAGTATGTGTAAAAGCCTAAGCTGTCTTTGACTCTGGAAGATTTCATACCATCTACTTTGAATCCATGGGCACCACCCCACCAAACGGAACAACCTAAATAGGTTAATCAGGCAGAGTCTTCATCGGATGAAGAGTTGATCTTCAATTCTGTTAATATGATTCAATTAACATATCCATATGCTAGTCGCAGTTTAGATTTTGATGAGCCTAAATTCCCTGTATCAAATAGAGGAATCAGAGGAAGTTCCAGAGGCTCAGGATACATGGTAAGATGTGGATCTTTCAGAGGCCACTATTCCAATTCTACTCCTGCTAGAACTATGTATGTGGTAGAAACTCGTGGTAGAGCCCTTTAGCGAGCTCAACAAGAACAAGCAAGTTCTTCCACCAATAGAAAACTCAGTCCTGTCACAATTATACTGGAATATCGGTTGAAGGTTCCACTTTCTTCTTCTTAGTAAGTAAATAGACCTAATCGGTCTAATCTTCCAAAACCAGGAGTATTACCAACTCCTACCCCGATACAAGATGCATCAACTTCCAAAACATCAACTTCCAAGGCACCTGTTAAACCACATGTTTCTGTTGGGAAACACAGACCTTTGGATCAAAAGTATGATATATTGAAACACCTGGCCCAATTACCAGCCAAGTTATCAATTTTGGATGATTTGAATCTGTCAAAGGATCTTCGGGAGGCACTCATTGAGGCTTTGTCTAGTCCTCATGAGTTTGAAACTGAAATTGCTGCAGCTGAAGTATACCATGTAGAGAATAATCCTGCAGAATGCCATGCAGTGATATCTTTCACATATGAAGATGAAGATGATGTCGTGCATGGACACATTAGACCTTTGTATTTATCTAGCAAGGTCAATGGTGTAGACATCCAAAGGGATTTCATTGATAATGGTTCAGGAGTCAACCTCATCCCCATTCGTACACTTCGTCGATTGGGCCTCAAGGAATCTAATTTATCTCCTTCTACTATGATGTTACAAGGATATGATAAAAATGAACAAGAACCATTGGGTGAGATTACACTCAGAACTCAGTTTGGAGATCATGTATCTAATTCAGATTTCATGGTTGTTGATCAAGATTCAGCCTTCAACATCTTGCTTGGAAGACCCTGACTACATCAACATGCAGCTATCCCTTCATCATACCATCAATGTCTCTAATATTGTTTCTATGGTCAAGTTGGGACATTGTATGGTGATAAGGACTCATTCAAGACATGTGAATCTCAATACATTGAGGCAGAATTCTATCACATGAAAGGAAAGAAGAAATCCACAACAAGAGAGCTTACCAAAGTTAATGCTCCATATGGTTTGGAGAAGATTCCAGTAAATCCATTTACACATGTGAGTATAGATTATGTGTTTCCTATTAGTCAAATTGACAAGATAGACCCAAATCAAAATACTCTTATGGAAAGATCCATAATGTCAATTACGGCAATCGAGCCAGACAATATGGGAGAAATTGGTGAGCCACCAAGTAGTGATGAAAGCCCAAATGGAGATGTAATCATTTCATTCGCTAAAATCCAGCAAGTCTATACTTCGCCAATCAGGCCAGAAGAAGTTATAAAAATGTTAGAGGTGAATCATGATGTTGATTCTCAATCCATCATCTCCTCTTTATTACCCATGGAAGACCCTTCATCATCAATTGGGTCAGAAATTGAAGCTTCTTCTTCAATATTTTCAAATTTTAACATTTATTCTGATCATGGAAATTCTGATTCATCATCCATTATGAAAGTAGAAACAGAAGAAATAACACATGTTGAAGAAGAAGAGGAAGATCTCAGAGATGCTCCTCCAGCATTTGAAGAAGGTATCTCTACCATTGTGGATGAACTCAGAGAAATAAATCTGGGTACAAAAGAAGATCCATGCCCCACTTTAGTTAGTGCGGCCATGACTCTTGAAGAGTAAGAGATGTATATTTCCTTTCTAAATCAAAATCGAGATATATTTGCTTGGAACTATACAGAGATTCTTGGGCTTGATTCAGATGTTTCCACTCATCGTTTGGGTTTATTGGAAGAGCAACGAGGATTCAAACAAGCCGCTAGAAGAACACACCCAACCTATGCTTCCAAAATTGAAGCCGAAGTGGATAATCTCATCAAAGCTAACTTTTTCAGAGAAGTTCAATATCCCAAAGGGTTGGATAATATTGTCCCAGTGAAAAAGAAGAATGGTCAAATTAGAGTTTTTATTGATTTCAGAGATCTTAATCTGCATTGTCCTAAGGATGATTTCCCAGTTCCGATTACAGAACTTTTAATTGATGCAACAACTGGCTATGAAGCAATTTCCTTTATGGATGGATATTCCGAATATAATCAAATCCGAATGGCCCCAAAAGATGAGGAATCCACAACCTTCAGAGCCCCTCAGGGTGTGTTTTGCTACCGGGTAATGCCTTTTGGCTTAAAGAATGCAGACACAACATATCAGCATGCCATGCATCATATCTTCAAACCCTTTTTAGGGAAGTTTGTTGAATTCTATGTGGATGATTTGGTGGTCAAATACAAACAACGTTCTAATCACTTGGCTAATTTGGAAGTCATATTACACAAACTTCGACAACATAATTTGAAGATGAACCCCTTAAAATGTGCTTTTGGGGTAGCCTCAGGAAAATTTCTCAGCTTTGTCGTACACCATCGTGGTATTGAAGTCGATCCTGAGAAGACAAAGTCAATCCTTGGTATGTCACCTCCTCAAAATTTGAAATAATTGAGAGGAATTCAAGGACACTTAGTCTATATTCGGTGTTTTATCACCAATTTGGCAGGAAAAAGTTTACCCTTCACCAAATTGATGAAGAAGGGAGTCACTTACTAGTGGACTGAAGAATATCAATAAGCATTTGATATTCTCAAGAAGTATCTCTTGAGTCCATCGGTACTTATGCCACCTGTTGAAGGAATACCACTTATCCTCTACGTGATAGCTTTAGAGCGATCATTGGATGCCTTTCTTTCTCAGAAGAATGATGCTGGGAATGAAAACAGCCTATACTATCTTAGTCGAACTATGCTTGAAGTAGAAACCCGGTATTCAAATATTGAGAAGTGCTACCTGACATTAATCTTTGCAGTTCAGAAGTTGATACACTACCTGCAACATCACGAGGTCTAATTGGTATCTCGCAATAACCCGCTCAAATTCATCCTTAGTCGTCCAATGCTTATAGGACGTCTGGTAAGGTGGAAAGTTATTTTGCAGCAATTCAACATTCAGTATGTGTCTCAAAAGGCAATAAAGGTCCAAGATCTAGCTGATTTACTTGCTGAACATCCTTCAGTAGAAGATACATCTTCAGATATTGAACTCCCTGATGAGGAAGTATTCTCTATTTAGGATAGTCCTCAAGTATGGGAAATGTATTTTGATGGTGCTTCCAGAACTCCAACAGGGAAGAAAATGGAAAATCCTAAATTCAACAAAGTTGGCTTAGGAATTGTGCTCATTTCTCCAAAAAAGGCAGTGTTACTTTATTCCTTCTTATTATGGGAAGGTGGTACCAATAATGAAGCAGAATACCAAGCTCTTATCGCAGGCTTGGAGTTGGCGCTTCAAGCACAAGTGAGTCACTTAAAGGTGAAAGGTGATTCAGACCTGGTAATCAAACAAGTCAATGGGGATTATGTAATCAGAAAAGAAGAATTGATCCCTTTGTATGATTACTTCATAGAGTTAATGGCGGAATTTCCTACGGAACCGACATTTTCTTATATCTCGAGATCACAAAATGCCCAAGCTGATTCATTGGCTAATATAGCCATAGCTCTGGCAGATCCAAATCAGGACGAGACAACCATCAATATTTCCCACCATCATACAATTTCACCTTATGTTCGAACCAGAACAGAGGAGATCAATGAAATTAGTCCTATTCCTGAACCATATGGTCATACTATAGGATGGATGACACCTATCAGGGAATACCTTCAAAATGGAACACTTCCACCTGATAGAGCCGGGAAAGAACAAGTCCGGAGACGTGTGGTCAATTTCACTCTTTATGATATCCCAGATCACTTAGAGAAAGTTCTCTACAAAAGGGGTTTTGATGGAAATCTCTTCAGATGCATTGATGGTGAAGAGACAATGACTGTTATGAAAGAAGTGTATGCATGAGTCTGTGGTGCCCACCAGTCTGGACATAGACTGTCTGATCAGATTCGAAGGCTTGGATACTTTTGGGCTTCAATGATACAATATTGGTTTGATTTCACAAAGAAGTGTCATTCATGCCAAGTACATTCCAAATTCATTCATCAACCTCCAGATTTGCTTCATACAACTAAATACTCGTGGCCATTTTCCACATGGGGAATGGATGTGGTGGGACCTTACCCTTCAGCTACGGCTAAACAGTTTAAGTATATTCTTACTACTACTGATTTATTTTCCAAATGGGAAGAGGAAATACCTCTTAAGGAAGTCAGTTCTAAATTCATTGTTAGCTTCATAAAGTCTAACATCATTACCAGATTTGGTGTCCCTCATACCATATTGACGGACACTGGCACCAACTTCTATTTATCCGAGGTGAAGAAGTTGTATCAAGAATACAACATCAAATCCAACCATTCATCTCAGTATCATGCAGCGGCCAATGGCCAGATAGAAGACTTCAACAAGACTCTTTCAAATATACTGCAAAAGATGGTGGATAAAGATAAGAAGTCATGGCCTGATAAACTATTTCATGCTTTATGGGCTTATTGGACCACCACCCGCACTGCAACGCGGTCAACTCCATACTCATTGGTATATGGAACGAAAGAAGTATTGCCAATTGAGGTTCAATTACCCTTGATCAGAGTAGCCATTTGTGATCAGTCATCTACAGATGAGAAATCTCAAAAGCGATTGAATGAATTGGAATAGTTAGATGAGAAAAGATTGTGCACACTGCACCACTTGGAAGTCTATCAGAATCAAATAGCCCGAGCTTTCAACAAAAAAGTTCGTCTTTGTTAATTCATTCAGGGAGAATTGGTATTAGTTCTCAGAACTCCAATGATACCAGGAAAGAAACCTCCCATGCTTGAGACAAAATGGGAAGGACCTTACTCAATACATAAGGTCTACTCCAATGGAGCTTATTCTTTAATCTCAATGGATGGAGAACTCATAATTACTCCAAACAATGCTAGATTTCTGAAGAAATATTTTGTATGAACACAAAATAAATCCATGGTCCATGCATACGACCTTAAACTATTTGCATGTCCCTTACGTCCAGCATGACGTTAAACTTCACCATCCACGGTCCATGCATACGACCTTAAACTATTTGCATGTCCCTTACATCCAGCATGACGTTAAAATGCACCATCCACGGTCCATGCATACGACCTTAAACTATTTTCACGTCCCTTACATCCAGCATGACATTAAACTGCACCATCCACAGTCCATGCATATGACCTTAAACTATTTGCACGTCCCTTACATCCAGCATGACGTTAAACTGCACCATCCACGGTCCATGCATACGACCTTAAACTATTGGAATTTCATATTTTCCAGCAAGACGTTAAACTACACCATCCATGGTCCATACATATGACCTTAAAATATTTGTATTACTTTCGTCCAACATGACGTTAAACTGTGAAGTCCTAGCTACATGATGCTAAACTGTACAGAAGTCCCTTACATCCCGTAAGACGTTAAACTGCATAACCAACGGTCCATGCATATGACCTTAAACTATTCGCACTTTCGTCCAACATGACGCTAAACTGTATCGTCCCTTTTTCGTCCAAAATGACGTTAAATTGTGAAAAAGTCCCTAATAGGTCCAACATAATGTTAAAATATGTTCTCTTTTTTCCTTACAGTATGACATTAAACTGCACAGTCCCCCTTTCGTCCAACATGACGTTAAACTATATTGTCCCCATCGTCCTAGCTACATGATGCTAAACTGTACAAAAGTCCTTTAATATGTCCTACATGACATTAAATTGTGCATCGTTAAGGTTGTTGTTACCTCTTGTTTCTCACACCGAGTATGACTCACGTGATCTTAGAGAAAACTTCAACCATAACACTCTCTCTGGGCTACTAACCATGTGTAAGTCCCAACACTATTTTTTAGGTCGTTGTCCCCAAAGAAAACTTGATCACTAATTCATTATTTAATTGAACTACACGGACTTTGATCCTTGCCTTCCAGGCTGGGTATGTTGGCAACCTCCCAAGGTTCAATCCCAAAAACTAATCTCTTCACATCGGTTCACCTCCATCTCATACGATGTTGATTCATGAAACTGCCCCTAGAATCAATATCTTTACATTGGTTCACCTTCATCCTTGCTATAAGACGTTAAACTGTACAATACTTTTGTCCTGTAGGACAATAAACTACAATATTCTTTGATACCCTCACCTGAGAGGGAATCATTATTTACATTGATTTTCAATCATGTTTTATTCAAAAGACTATGTACAATACATGGCAATACATGAACCTTTTATCTTGGGTTAAACCATCATTGCACTAAAGTCCCCTTTCACCCTTCACATGTACGGACCAAATTTGTATAGAGGGAATTTCTAGAACTATGTGGGCTTGATTCCCATCCTTATGGGATACGTAGGAACGTTCGAGTGTCCCTAGAATCCAGCCCCAAGTCTTTTGGGCCTAACCCCAAATTCCTCTTTCAGTCCCCTGGCTGAAAAGTCCCCATGAAAACACACAC
This sequence comes from Viscum album, assembly GCA_963277665.1. Taxonomy (NCBI): domain Eukaryota; kingdom Viridiplantae; phylum Streptophyta; class Magnoliopsida; order Santalales; family Viscaceae; genus Viscum; species Viscum album. The sequence continues at coordinate 1,066,667,114 of OY728162.1, forward strand.
TGTGTATTTCTTATAATGGTCCAAGATCTCTGAACCTAAACTAAGATCTCCAATCCTTTTGTCCCACACGACGTTAAATTGTAGTTCAAGAACTACGTATGGCTTGATTCCCATCCTTATGGGATACGTAGTGAAGTCCAACATTTCCATTCAGGACCCAGCCACAACATGATTATGGTTAGCATTAATCTGTGTATCTCTACATACATTGGACAATGCCCATCTTTATGTGTCATAATCCTAACCTTAAATATTTTCAGATCTTCATAATCCTTTTCTTGACTTCTAGTCACAAAAATGTCAAATTTCTAAGAGTTCTTTTGCCTGACCATGCAGCACGTGCCCTTAGGCAGCCTTGCATAAACAGTCTCCATAATAGACCTATCAGCCAAAATATACTATTATTTGACTATGCAGTCAATGCCCTTAGGTGGCCCTACATAATTCAACCCCTTAACGGGTTTGTTAAATATTGGTAACTTCATTCTTGGGAGGAAAACCTCTTTTGTCTTTATTTTTCTTGATAATATGTAGGGATCCGCAAAAATAGCCATCCTTAACATATTTGTCCCATATCCTTTTTCATGATCTGAAAGTATTCAAGTCTATGGTTTATATTCTCCTTCCCTACGTTTAGGTCAGACCTTCGTAGGAGTGATATCCATCCAGTTCTTCGATAATCTTGTTTGGAAATATCTTCTCCATATTCAAGTACCTCTTTCCATACAACAAACTCTATACTTTGGAAAATTTGAATCTCCATAAACTTTCACTGGCTTTTTAGCACTAGGAAAGTAAATTTTTGAGAGTTATTTTACCTGACTATGAAGCACGTGCCCTTAGGTGGCCTTGCATAAGTAGTCTACATAACGGACATGTCAGCCAAAAGATGCTATTTATTTGACTATGCAGCCAATGCCCTTAGGTGGCCCTGCATAATTCAACCCCCTAATGGGTTTGTTAAATAATGGTAACTTCATTCTTGGTAACTACTTCTTCTAATGCCTTTTATCTCTTTTTCATATCATTCCTCAGATTCAAATATTCTTAAGTCATAGTTTACATATTTTCCATCATACTTGAGTATGGTAGTATGTTTTCAGATAAATTGTCAAAGAATTGAGTCAATTCTAATTCATTCGGTCAAAGATATTTTGACCTTAAAAATTAGCCTTTTTATGTCCGATGTGCATGACTTTAAACTGCCCAAAAAAGACAAAGGAACTCTGAATAAAAGTCAAGTTCCAGCTCACTAAACATACATTTTGTATGATTTAGGTAATATTGAGCAATTAAGAGATTCAAAGTTTGTAGGGTTATTTATATTAATCCTAGTAAAAATCAAACTATGATCACTAGGCCCATTGGATTAAGTAAATTTAAAGCAGATAGAAAAAGAGAATGCAGGTACAAATGATTGAAGGTGAAAGTGTTTTTCATTGATGCACAAGAGTTAGAAGGACATCCACAGACTGGAGTCTCTTCTCTTTTTCAGGAATTACAAAAGACTTTCAACATAACTCTTCATTTGATTTACGGCATCCTGAGCTTCATCAGAAGCCACTTGGAATTCATTCATTCAACTGGATACCATAATAGATGCAGTGATACCATCTCTTCTTGGAACAATTGTAAAAGAATGTTCTTGAGTGCGGTTTGAGAAAATTTTTCTGCTGATCAAACAATGACTCTATTTCTGTCCAAGAGACTTGGAAGATGGATACATGGATTTGAGAATAAAGCATTGGAAGTAAAGATCCATTTGGAGAGAGTACTCTTTTCAGATATTATTCTAATACCATATTTGTCTTATCTCCACCAACCGGCAGTGGAAAAAATTTTAGCCCATGGGTTTGCCATTTTCATATCTTCAAGGAAATGGCATGCAGGAAAAATTTGAAAGTTCATGCCAATGTTATTGCTCTTAATACACAGCATAACCGAAATAGAGGAGTAGCAGTGCAGCTGCATATCAGGCATATAGTTCTTTGCATCTGGAACATTGACTCCTTGCAGATGACCATGACCATACAGGGGTAGATAAATGATCTGTGGGAAGTTAATATGATATTTCTTCAAGTACTTAGCCAAACCTGGAAGAGTGCTGCCACATATATCATAGTAATCATGGCCAATGATCTCCATCATATCATCAATTATTTTGCTTTCTAGTTCATCAGCCATTCCGATTCTCTTTGGAGCCATTGAATCTGCACAAAAGTTGAATAATTAACTCTTAAAGTAAGTTAATTTTTCATAAAATTTGTGAAGAAAAGTAAAAAAATGGCTAAGGCATTAAGGTGCGCAAGTCCCATAGTTGGCGTGCAAGTATCCTTCGGTCGCACAAGTATTGTTCGCGCAGGTATCACCGCGCAAGTCCAAATACCTTAACAGAAGCGCGATGTAAGAAAAAAGAAGCGCGAAATAGCGGAATCACTTGCGAAGACGAGCGAAAGCCGAGAGCCAAGCTGCGCACTGAGAGAAAGAAATCCGCGAGAGCCGAGTGCTTTGCGCGAATTGAGGCCCTCTATTTATAGACAAGGATGTACCCCTGTGTGCCAGACCCTGTGCGCCCGAAGCTCATTTGCGCGCCCCAATTTCCTTTTGATTCTCGATTTCCTCAGAGTCAAATCCTCATTTCTTTTGGATCCAACTCTGAGGGGGGACTTTTGTTGACGCTCCTTTCGTCATAGAGTCTAAAGATTGGAAAAGGGTAATATCTTAGCTCAAAGTGATTCATCCTTTGGAAAAATATCAAAAATTGACAAAGGAAGGAAGAAGAAGAACATTGCTCAAGGGTCGCGCAAGTTCTACAATGGTCGCGCAAGTACACTTGCGCGCCGCAGTTGGTCACGCAAGTCACTTGCGTGCCCTAGGTGACAACTTCCCGGGGTCTTCTCCAACCTATAAATACCCCCGATGGGCCCCCCATTTGGGGAGGAATTTTTCCAGAATTCATATACAGAGCTCTGAACTCCCAAGTCTCTTCTTCAGGTCTTCCGAACACTTCTATGGTAATTCTTTACCTAGAATGGAAGGTCTAGAAAAGAGGAGTAAGGTCTAAGTGTTAGAATTCACTAAAACTTGCACGCCTAAGGTGTTTTACCCTTAAGGGAAATGAACATACTTGCGTGCCTCCTTACCTACTCATTAAAACTTGCGCGCCCCTCTTCTGGAAGTACCTCAGGATAATTCTAAAGGCTTTGGTCAAGGATCTCCCAAGTGTTACCCTACTGGTTAACAATCGCGCAAGTACCCATGTGCCGCGCAGGTATACCTGCGCGCCCAGGGACTTGAACGCCTACGCAGTACTTGTGTGACTCCCCAGGACTTGCGCGCCCTTATATTTTTGGGTGCCCTTCCTGCCCATTTAACCCCTCTTATTCCATTCCACCTCTCCTATTCAAGATTCAGTCTTCAAGACACACTTCAAAGCCATTTTGGCATGTTTTCTTGATTGACTTACTTATCTGAAATGAATTCCGTGGAACATCTCTTAAAAACTTAGTGATTCAAATATCTTTATGTCACTAAAGTTAGAGAGTTCATTCATTCAACCTCATCCTTTAAGATGAGAGAATCCTTAAACAATGGGCCTCTTTTTCAGGAGTGATCCCCAGTCATAATTCCCCTTAACCCGGGCCTCCTTTTCAGGAGTAATCCCCAGTTCAAGTTCTCTTAATTGGGCCTCCTTTTCAGGAGTAAGACCCAGTTCAAGTTCTCTTAATTGGGCCTCCTTTTCATAAGTAATCCCTAGTTCCAAGTCCTCATTAATTTGGGCATCCTCCTCAGAAGTAATCCCCAACCATAATTCTCTTAACCTGGTCTTCCTTTTTAGAAGTAAGCCCTAGTCTCAAATATGGGTATCCTCCTTAGGAATAAGCCCCAAGTCCCTTAATTTCTCAAAGTCCCTTAACCTGGGCCTCCTTCTCAAGAGTAAGCCCCAGTCTTAATTTCTCTTAACCAGTCCTAATTTACTTTTGATCTGGATCTCCTTCTCAGGAGTAAAACCCAATCATAATTCCCCTCCTAATTTGGGCCTCCTTTTCAGGAGTAAGCCCCAAATTAGAGTATCCAAATCTCCATAAAGTACATATACCTTTATGGACCCTGTTCCTGGATTTCTTCCCTGAAGTAAATCCCAATCTTCATCTATTTGGGCAGTCATACATACATAAGCCCCACATCATTTCTTATGATTGCATATTTCATGGCACAACTGTCTGGTTTTACCAATACCTCTTGTTTCTCACACCGAGCATGACTCACGTGAGCTTAGAGTGTAAAAGTAATTATGACATCTTTCTTTGAGACATCAATCATAAACATCATATTCCCTTACTCAAACTACGTGGGTTCTAATTCCTTCTCCTAAACAAAGGATACATAGGTAGCCCATCTGCGGGTACGATCCCAACTTTGAAATAATCCATGTCCTTATGAATGAAAATAAACTTTAAGTACCCCACTGAGTGGCTTTAAAACCAGTATGGTCATCATAATGACCAAGATACTTTTATGTATTAAAGGATACCATTGAGTAAGAATCTCTAAACAAATATAGATGATTCTCTATCGATGAAGAACCTCGAATACATATAAAAGATTCTCTAAATTTCCTACATATCAATCATTGATTGTCAGATCTAAAGGAAAGCTCATTTTATACTAGGTAATGTAATAAGGATTCATGAAAATAACTTAAATCTATAAAGAGAGTCCTAGAGTAGACAATAATTCCCCTCAAAAAGGTGTGATGAGTCCGACCTCCCATCCTCTCGACCAATGCAAATTCCTAAGCCTCATCAGTCCACAACTAATGAGCGCCTACCTTTGGAAAGTAGGTTCAAATGGATATGGAATCATTGTATGTTTCCAGTTCTACGAGAAAACCCCTTAGAAACTGCTTGGAATGTTTGAATCTTAAATCAATGAGGTCATCCCCAATTCCAGAGGAAACAGACGTATAACGATTCACCCTACATGAGCTATCGAGGTAATCCCGTTTATTTTAATGATCTTTATTCAAGGCCATGCTATGATATATATGAGAATGTTTCTCCATGCTATGAAACAATTCCTTATACATATGTTAATCATTTTCAAAATCAAAGCATTCCTAAAAATTTAGAACTTGATAATTCATGTCGAACAAATGATTCAATAATTGAGCACATGTTGCATTGTGATATCATTGAGACAAATCAGAGGTTTTAACTTCAAGATGAACGCAATGAAAACTTTCTTTCCTCAATAAGAGATCTATAAAATCAATTTAAGAATTTAGTAAATCAAATAAATCATATTTCTGAACTAGTTGCTTCATTACCACTTGATGATCTAATTCAAAAAAAATTCTTTTCTCGAGTCTGATAATGATATTGATCTTCCTTATTATCATACAATTGATGAATCCCCTCCATCAAAAAATAATTCTTCCAATCTAATCACATTTCAAGAATATGAGAGCTTAGTCTTCCACCTTGTTGAACATAATAATCCCTTGGAAAATGTGATTTCATGTCCTTCTGTGAGTTCACAACCAAGTCATACCAAAGTGAAAAAGGACACATTCAATGTCTATCAAATTGCACCTTTTGAGGATGAAGAGGACATTGAACTAGGACCATTATTTACCATGATAGATCCAGGATTGAACTAAGAGACAATGGATTTCCACACTCAAGATGACATCACTTCAAATGACATCAAATCACCTCTTTCTGAAAATCGTTGTGAGTTCAAAACTTTTTCTAAAATGGAGACTTATGAAACATTTTTGGAGTTAGAGAATCAATTGGCAATGGTGGTAGAGAACACTCATAATTTTCTAGAAACAATGGAAGATTGGGATTGCCTGGAGGATCCTGAGTTCATGGTGAAACATGTGCCGACAGAGAAATATGATGAGGTCAGTATAGATGAAACTTTAGAAAATTATGTCATTCTTGACACAATGGAGTTGTCTTCTCCAATTGAGCTCACCCCGCTTGCTTCATGCCTCAAGCATGCTTTGATTTGTAAACCAATGGATTTCCCTATGCTAGTGGTTAGCGGTAAAAACAAATTAGGATACATCATCAACCCAGATACCGCATTCAAGGATGTTATGGATATAAGTTGACCACTGAAGGAGTCTGGTAAATACACTTTTTCACCTGTGTATGTTAAAAGAGGTAATCTTATTAATCTTTCTGCTAATGAATTTTTCCCAAAATTCAATTACTCGATGAGTCTTTCTTCAAACAAGGTATATTAATTCCCTTGTGAGTTGGACTATTTTCATTTCATTCCACACATTCATTTTTCTAACAAGCTTCTGTTGAGATTTTGTGCAGCTTGTAGGATAAACTCATCTTCAACAAATGAATTCCACACTTCCACTGAAAAAGAAACAGATGCATGGTTTACATTTTCGTTCGATCTTGGCGGAGTTTCAACAACATATGGCTGAAGACGAAGTAAAATTAGCGCTCAATGGGAGGCAACCCATCATTTGTTTGTTTTCTTTTCACTGCATTTAATTTAATTTCATTTAGTTTTATTTTAAATAAAATGGCATGCATTTACCGTAATCTATTTTATCCTGGCACAGTAGTGTATTTAAATTCATCATAAACATTTTTATCATCCACATTATTTTGATTATGGTGTGAATTATTTGATATGATGCGAGTATGTGTTTTCAATGTGTAGGTTTTATAGGTATACCATTTATAGAGCTTCATCGGATACATACAGCCTCTCCGCGTCTATCTGCACTTACACAGGGAAGTGTTTTATTTTTTTTCATATTTTATTATTCCAAAAACACCATATAAACTAACAAAAAAACAAAAAAAATAAAATTTTGAAAAATCGAAAAAAACTAACATTCCTATCATTTATGAACCCACATGAAATCCACTGTGTTTTTATTGCAACACAGTCGGGGGCATACCACTTGTGTCCCTAGGCAGTTTGAGAACCAGATTCTTGTTTGGAATGATTTGATATTTGATCTCATGACTTATATGATTGCTGATATTATTTCATGCTTTGAAAATGTTTTTCAAAAACTTGTATATTTTTGTGACACTTATTTGCACTCATGCTCATCTGTGTTGTTCAACATTATATTTCAATACCCGTGAGGACTCTGGCCCATTTTACATTATCTATTATTTATCTTTTTATTGATGGAATCTCAACTATGTTATGCCTTCTATAACTTTCCATGTTTTTCCATCAAAGCGATAGGAATTTTGAAAGTTGCACTAAAATGATCGAGGCATCTATTTGATTATTCAGCCCCATTGACCCACTGAGCCACCCATACATTTTCTTCATCGTATAGCCCTTATAATCCATAAATAAGCCTATGAGGATGATCCCATAGCTGATACCCTTCCCTACCCATTTCTTGAATTTTTGCATAATAATTTTCAATCTAAGTGTGGGGGAGAGATTTACTCATGGAGAGGGTTCTTTGAGGGGAAGTGAGTCATTTGATGCACATAGATTGACATTATATCCTACTAATCACATGTGTTATATTTCATAGTATCCACATTCATTACATCTATTTTGATATAGGAATATAGAATCTTTTTGGTTCTAATAATGAGTGCATTAGTGGTCATTACGTGGTAACCCTCGCTTTTAGGGATACCTATAAAAGTGATGACCCATTACTCCAGGAACTAGAAGTTTTCTATATGACCTAATTTCACTGAGATGTTACAGCATACGTTCTACTTATGTACCATTCTTTGGGATTATTTTCTGACATTTATTTCATGGGGTTTTAGAGTTAATACTCACCAGTTTTTCCCGACCATATTATTTAAGTGAGTTGTGTCTGAAAAAAGAAAAGAAAAAAAAAGAGCGAAATATTGAATTATCATATGATTGGGGAAAAACATTATTTTAAGTGTGGGGGAGTGAGAGTTTGAGTGAGACATTTGTATTGACATATATTATGCATTTATTTCAAGATTCAACCCTCCTTTTTACCAAAAAGATGTCATTTTTTTACCCACCGTCCTGCAACCTCAGAGACATTTGAACCTCATGTAAAGTTCTTGATATTGGTGAATTATTTTGATTTAAAATAGTAGATATGTGAAATTCATGGCAAGCCTATGGTAAGCATGCATGTGTACGAGAAATGAGCATGACTTTGATCAAATATTTTTTGAGCAATGAGAGTGATGGAAAGGTATGTCACATGATAAATGAGTGCATGTACTTGTTTTGAAAAGAATGCAAGTGAAAGAAAAATTGTTCTTGAACATTGAAGTTTTAAATGAAGAGTGATATTTTATGAGTAAAAGAGATTGAAAAATTTTGAACTTGTAATTTTGATGTTATGATTTGTCTACAGGTCCACTTGTGTTTTCTTTATGATCATTTTGCCTAGGAGTGAAAAAGTTTAAGCGTGGGGGATTTTATGTACATGGATTTCACATGTATTTTTATAATTTTTTAACTTAGTTTTAATTAATTAGTTTTACCATTTTTATATTTTTAGTTTATTTTTGTAGTTTGTAGTAGTTTAGATATTTTGACAATTTTTAGTTAATATATATATTTATATTAGTGATTTAGTATTTTTTTAGTTATATTAATTTTATATTTAACATTATATTATTATTATTATTAGTTTCACTAATTTTACTTTATTTTATTTTATTAATTTTATTAGTATGTATATATTTTAATTCTCTATTTGTATTTTATTTTATTTCATTATTTTTATAGTATTAATAATATAGTATATTTTTATTACTTTATTATTTTTATATTTAATAGTATAATATCTAATTACATGTGCATTAATTTTTAGTTCTAATTTTATTATTATTATTATTATCATCATCATCATCTAACATTAAATATTTAGATAATTGTTTTTTTTAATTTGAATTTTAAATTTAGTTTTAACTTTGATTTTACTTTTTTATTTTTGTTTTGAATTTTCTCTATCCAATCACCCCATCCCACACCCTGGACCCACCGACCTCTCCCCAATCCTAGCCGCCATCTCCCTACCCCGCTCATCCCCACACTCGCCCTCCTCCTTGTAGATCAGCTACCCCATCCTCTCCTCCCTACACCCGCCAGCCTCTCCCCAATCCCAGCCGCCATTCCCCTACCTCCTCGGCCGCCTCCCCTGTAGACCCTCCGCCCCCCTAACCCACCGCTTCCATCCTATCCCTCTCACGCCACTCACCGACCCCCCTTTTCTATCCCACGCCCCTGGACCCGCCCACTCCCCCGCCAATCCTATCTCCCCAGCCCGCTCACGCCCCACTTCCCTTCCCCCTTCCCTTCTCAGCCACTTCAGTGTGCAGCAGGCAGCAAGCAGCCACGACCCCTCCGCTGATCAGTATAGCTTCCAGCAACCACCCCTTCTCCATTTTGGGAGAACAGCGGTGGTTCGGACACATCATTGACATGCGCATAGGTTCACTTGGACTTCCGGAGATTGACGTCGCACGACGAGAGCGAGCGCAGATCAGATCATATTTTTAGTGGTGTAGTGGTTTGATTTGGGTGTGCCATCAATGAATGCACATAGCAAAGTGATGATTATTATTTTGTGATCATTGATGAAATCTCGTGGTGACCACAACAACGACACGAGCACGGTGATATCTTATATTTATTATTTTATGTGTCATGTCGTCGCGATGGTTGGGTAATTTCATTTGTGTTGGAGTTGTGACAAATGTGACAGTGAATGCATGTATTTAATTTATTCTTATGTTTGATTGCCTTTTGAATTAATTTTATTTGTATGTTTATTTAATTAATTTAATCTGTGTTTAAATTAATTGTCATTTGGGCCCTGTACACATGCTTTGGTGCCCGTTCGTGTGATACCTAATAAGTAATCACAAATGAGAGTTCACCAGAGAATTTATTTATCCGGAATTCGATCAAGCACGTGAGCGAATTCTGAATAAATAAATATATTAATTGAAAAATTATTATTTTGTGTGTGCGCTTCTTTAAACTTGTGTGAGTGATACTGAATAAGTGATCTCATGTGAGCAAACCCGAAGCAGGTAGATACTTAGACTTTGTGAGAAACGGGTCGTCCTATTTCACCAAGTGATTCAGTGCTATAATGACACACACATTATTCATCAGGACAGAGAATGAAATGACGTATAATTTGTGTAAACATTATAATACTTTCTAACATCATAGAATGGGACTTGATAGTATTTTGATTAAATTTGGAATCAGTGATAATTGAATAGATAAATATTCAAATGTGGGAATTAAATAATTTACATTGCATTCACTTGAACAGATGTCACGACTCTGACACTTCCTTCTCCGTAAATTTCTTTCATAGCTTAATTCACTTAGATAGTTTTAGTCAATTTAAATAGTCATTTAGTTTTTAGAACTTAGTTGTTAATCACAGAATTAAATCCCATCCGCCTGAACATTCCTCCAAGAGGACATTTCTAGTGTCTACTCACATTCTCTCTATGGTTCGACCATGATCTCCACTTCTACAGTAGTTGGTAGGATAATAAATATTTCAAATTTGTACACGTTGTGACACGCGTGCCAAAGATTCAATCAGGATGAAATCCTTTGAGGCTTTGTATAGACAACCATGTCAATCTCCCTTGTGCTAGTCTGAGTTGGGAGAGCGGTCATTGGTTGGGTTGAGTGTTTACTGGGAGGTGACAGAGATAGTGCATTTGATCTAGAGGCATTTAATAATGGCATAGAGTCATCATAAATATTATGAAGACCATCGATAGTGGCCGTCAGAGTTTGTAGTTGGTGATCAGGTCTCTCTCAAAGTTTCACCTCTCTTAGGACATCGTCAATTAGGTAAGTAGGGTAAGTTGGTACTGAGGTTTGTGGGTCCCTTTGATATCATTGAACAACTAGGTAGAGTGGCCTATGAGTTGATTTTACCATATGGTTTGGCTTCTATACATGATGTGTTTCATGTTTCCCAGTTGAGGAGGTATATACTAGATCCTTCCCAAGTGATTAGATGGGAGAATGTTGATCTTGATCCCGATACCACTTTGGTTGAGCAGACAATTCAGATTATGTATTGTCAGGATAAGGTACTCAGTAATAAAATAATACCCTCAATCCAGGTACTATGGTAGTGCAGACCGAATTTCCATGAGACGTGAGAGCAAGATTCATCGATGAGGTAGCAATGGCCTTATCTCTTTGTGGATCCAAGATCTTAAGCTCTTTCTAGGGATAGACATATTTTCTGGTAGGGAGATTATAATGCCCCATTACCTTTCTGTATGTTATGTTTTTACCTTTGTTTTGGTTTCCATTTTTTGATGAGCGAGTATGAACAACCTTGGAATTGGGAGGATACCTATAATGGTGAAGTCACAAATTTATTGAAATTTTCAACATAAAACCTAGAATTTATGTTGTTCACTGAGCACTTGCATGCCAGGTAAGTGTAGTACACATCATGTAAGGGTTTCTGGGCATAATCCATGAATTGGGAACATGGAGTGAATGGTTTACACATTGTGTAATAGGCACACACCATGTATGTATAAAATCTGGTTTAAAATAAAAAGGCGAATGGGTTTTTTGGCATATATAGAACCTAAGGATTACACATCATGTAAATGTCACAGTGTTGGTTTTTTAAGGTGTCGTATGAATGATATGTTTCTTTATTTACTTGAGAATCCCTCCTTTATTGACCTGGAGAGATCCCTAGGTGATTTTTGGGTGACTCCTTTACATCTGGATCAATTTGCGCAGTGATGGATCAATAGGGTTAGGCACTTCGTCTCTCCGGGTAAGCCTTTCCTCTCAGTTTCTCTTTTGTTTTTGGGTTTAACACCATTTATGATAGGGATTGGTAATCAGATTATGTTCTCTATCAATCCTTTACAGTTTCATGTCATGCCTTGTCTTTTGAAGGAAAATCTTGTGGTTTTTAATCCCTGTTGTCAATGGCAGTTAGGTTTTATATGTCCTTAAGGTAGGTGGATTTGTTCAATTGTTCAATTTTATTGAATTTATTATTGTTCATATTGATTCCTTGAGATTTTAAATTGGATTTCATGTGTTGAAATTGAAAAGGACATAAGTTCATGTTTTAAAGGGGTTTTTTTCTTGGAAACAGAATTGCCTTGATTTGAAATCGAAAATGGATTTTCAAACCCTGAAACAGAATGGCTTGGATTTGAAATGGTTTTATGAAAATGTGAGCATGGTTTTAAAAATATAAATTGAAAAACATTGCATATCAGGATCCTTGGGTGTGCCGGGAAAGATACACAGGTAGACTTAGTGTGTGTGACACCACTATGAGGTAACCTCTTGTATGTAGATAGTCTATGGTAGGCCTCAATGTTAGTTTAATCTAACCTTATTCCTTGTTTGGATCTTGAGTGTATAATATGTATTGTACCATAAGATAGATCTAGACTGGCAGGTGAATTTTTGTTTATGGTTGTTTATTACATGATAGATTATTTCAAGGATATTGGACCACATGCATATTTATATTCGGTATCTTTACCTGCTTTGTTCCGGATTTGAAAAATATGGCATGAAATTTGTGAAAAAACTCAAGGATTGTTTGAAAAAGGTTTTCAATTTTTTTATTAAATAATTCTTGTAAAACTATTTTGATTTAAATATTTTATATGTGCATTCTTATTATTAGAACTTGTATAGATCTCTTAGAGGCATCCTATTGGGCTCTATTTCTCACACACTACTTCTGCATGTGGGAGGATATCAGCCTTGTTTTTCAAGATACAGGTAAAGGGAAGAGAATTTTGTAGTATGTAGGATTCTCTTTACATTGCTATTTGGTTTGGGATAGTTTGGAGGTGACGGTTGGTCACATGGAGACTAGTTTGTCTAAACTTTCCATACCTTCTAGTTTAGCCGATTTGGATCAGTTGTATCTCCCTATTGTTTCTGCTTTATACACTGATTGTATGTATTTTTTTCCTATATATAATAATTTTTTTATCTTTGTTTTACCCCACCCCATAATGGGATGACTTGGGTGACTGGTCTGGTTGGCCTAGGTTGGTTTTTTTCAAACCCCTATAGAGAATATCAACTTGGTGGTACTCAAGGTCTAACTAGAAACAAACCAAACATCCTATTTACCCATAAATGTACCCTATGTTTCCCCATATCCCATCCACCAAACCCAATATCTTATATAACACTCACCACAAATCTATCATCACAAACCAATCACAAAATAATAATAAAACAATTAGGAATGGACATTCCACAATGATCACCACTCATAAAAGAACAACCCAAAGAGGCATCCACAGATCATACCAAGCAAGATCCACCTCAAAACCACTACTTTTCTAAACTCACTAATCAAGAATATTGAAGAAAATCATCACCTAAAAACCCAATAAGATCAATCCTTAAGCAAGGTTCATAATCCTAGACTATCCAAATAAAAAAACATGGATCCCAAATAAACTCACTAGGAAAACACTGTCTTGGATATTTCCAAGAATCACCACTACGACACCAAGAGAAAAAAAACACATGCCACTCCATTCAGAGTTTGGGCAGAGTCATGAATAGAAAATTGATCACCCTCAAAGATAAAAAAACTACCTTTTAACAATACCTTTTCAAGAGGTATACCTTAACTAACCCAAAACATGAACCCCACTTGGTCATATTTTCCAAATCACATCAATCAGTCTCAATATCAATCAAGGGACAAATACAAACATGAAATTGACCGAAACAAACAAATAAATTTTAAAAACTTTTATTTTTTAACCCACAAACCCTTGGAAAGGGCTCTGATACTTATTTCAAAAGCATTAAATCTCTGAAAAACAATCCAAAATTTTGAACATTCCATGTATTTTAGGAAACAAAAAGGAAACCCTTTCACTAATTCAAATATAAGTAAGAATCCCAATTTTCAAAATTCACAAGTTTTTTAAAATCACCCACTATCAATCACCCATAAAGGGTAAAAAATAAAACACACCACAAAATCTGGTTTTAAAAACCACCGACCCTCTTTAAAGTACACATTCCACTTGAATTTTTCCAAAGTTCCTCTTTCATTCAAAACACCTCACCCTTTTAAACATTTAAAAACAAATTCTGATTTTCCATTTTAAAACTGACCCCTCATGAAAAAAAACTTCAATAAGGTCAAAATACTTTATAAATAATTTATTATATGGTATAAAACCAAAATTTATTCTAGATTTCATAATTAAATCAACCACTTAAAAGAAAATATTTCATGAAAACCAAAGGTATTTTACAAACAGGACCTAAGGGATAATTTTAAAACATAATGTTTTTTCATTAAATCCCCCTTTTACACAAAATATAAATTTCACAACAATCATAAAAAAAGAGGCACACCACAATCATCAACCAAAATTCCATCCAACAATGTCAACATATCACAAGACTCACATTGATTCTTTTCCCACCACTGAGAACCACTCAAGAACAATATGAGAATCAAGGGGTATAAATATCAAAATTAAATGGGATGTTGAATCAAGACTGACTTGGTCACATGGTTTAATGGGACATTTTCCAATCATGTGGCAGCTCCATAAAAATTTCTACAATTAGGTGTTTGGTCACTGCACAATTAATCAAGCCATGTAATCCATCCTCACACCATTAATTCCTTTTATGTTTTCATCCCATAATTCCAAGAGAAACTCCCAATACCATTAAGGATCAAAATACCTCAATCTAAAATCTCAAACCAACAAAATAATCAAAACATAAACCAAAACCCAACTAGGTTTGAAGGGAATTCCTAATCTCCATGGGATGACAACAAATTCTTGGGTATCAAGAACACATGATTGAGAATGATTTCATCCTCAGACAACAATTTAAATAATAAGTAGAAACTACCAAGAATTCAGCATGACCTATCCAAACATTGGACACTCATGTATATCAAATAAAAAGAAATAGAATGTAAACAATCCAAACATGGCATAAGAATAATAAATATTCATAAAAAATATACAACTAATCAAAATATAGTAGAAGTAGATACATGAGTACAAAATATAAAATACACCATGTTAAATTAGCAAGAAGATACATGAGTAAAAAATATAAAATACACCATGTTAAATTAGCTAATACTGTTGGTTCCAGGCACAAAATAAGTGCTTATCAGGGCTGATCCTGACTAAAAAAATGTCATATT
Organism: Viscum album; assembly: GCA_963277665.1. Lineage (NCBI taxonomy): Eukaryota > Viridiplantae > Streptophyta > Magnoliopsida > Santalales > Viscaceae > Viscum > Viscum album. The sequence goes on from OY728162.1 coordinate 1,066,682,319, forward strand.
CAATGGATCATTCACATATTTTACAAGACGTGAATGTCCTGACCAATTAAATTTTCAAATAAAATATATACAAGAAGGTCTCCAAAACCAAGAGTAGATTTTTTCCACATTAAAGTTATAATTAATTTAATTAACTGTGAAGAATAAATACCTCATTCCTAAGATATTTCTTCTCAGTAAATGTTGATCATCAAAAACCCTTTTTGGTAATCTGTCGTTGTGTTTATATTATTCAAGTGTAGAATCCCTCTAGCAACAATCCACATGCATTCCTTTTATATCCAAATTACACCAATGAATCTTTGGGTACTATCATGGTTGATTGATCATATTGTGTTGTTCATCTAGATCATTTCACCTTTCTTTGATCTTGAAGAAGTTATATTGATTTTCTCATTATTGAGAGGATGTGAGAGGGAAGAGGAAAATTCTAGAGAGCAATCTATTGTGCACAATGATTCTTGATTAACCTATATTATAAATTATAAGTTGTCTATTTATAGGCTTAAGGTTAGAGTTTGTATTTTAATTAATTTCACAAGTTCCCTTAATAAAATTTCAAACCCATGTTTAAATAAATTCCATGAATTAAAATAATAATAGTATTTTTACTCTATGACATGCACTAATTGTCACAATGATAAATATTATTTTACCAGCTTGCAAATTAATATTTATCACTAGACACGATCTTGGTCCACTCATCCTCAACATTTATTGAATACCTGAGTAAATATTTAATTAAATATTTATTCATAAAATAAATATGTTAATCACGTTCTATAAAATATATGTTTTTTAAATGTTCAATAAAATAAATATTTGTGATCAATAAATCCTGAATAAAATTATTCCTCAGTCTTAAGAATAATATTTATTCCAATAATTAAATTCAAATAGAATTTAATTGATATAAATATACACAATTAGTGTGTAATATTATTTGACTCTTTCTCATTGTAATTAAGTGGGCTTGCCTAAAGTCTAATATTACTATCTAGAAATGGGTCAAGGAACCCAATAGAAAGAAGTTAATGTCACAACATCAAAAACCACACACAAGCACTTGCTATGAAATATAATCCCTTTTTCAAAATATCATATCAATCAAGTTTCACACCCATGTCATCAACCTATATACTTGATACATCTTTCTTTTACTATTTGAAATAAACTTGTCGTTACACCATAACCATGGAATTTAATGCAATAGTTCTATTTCAATCAAAGGGTTGAGATATAAAATTCCATTAATATGTAAGAGACAAATCCTTCATCGAATTATAAATTAATAACACATCATTTGTGACAAACCCAACATACCCAACTTCGCCATGAATTGCATCATTATGGTTTATGACAATAAATATAAGTGTGTGAGTCATGACATGTATTAATAATAATCTTAAATTCTAAGGAACATTACACATCCTAGAAGATAGGAATATCTGACGACACACAAACATGTGAAATTTTTACTGGTAGGTCTGTTAATATAATCTCACATCTTTGATATTACCAAGTGAAAAATTCATGAGAAGAAGTCTCATATGCTTATTAGTACTCACAACTGACATCTGACATTCTATGTGTCCAATCATAGAATGTTATCTGACCGTAGAACTGGGTTCAAGAATATCATCATGGAATTTCAAGGTTTTTATCATAACGAGGAACTACTACACCCCTTTAATGCAAAAAATAAGCTAGGAAATTATTACATTAAGGTCACACAAAACTATGAATTATATGTAGTAAGATACTTAAATTAATATTCACTTCTTAGAATATACATGTAATCCAAAGTACAAAAAATTGGTTCTAAAAAACTAACTTCTGTAGACTCCAACTTAGACTAGAGATAACTGGAAATGAATTTTAGTACACTTGACCCCACGTTATGATCATGTTTCAACTGAGTTAAGGCTTTAGTCAAGGGGTCTACCATGTTGTATTTTGTAGAGACTTTGATCACTGTGACTTCATCTATCTAAGAAAAATCTCTCAAGTGATGATACTTCCGAAGTATGTGTTTCATCCTTTGATGTGACCTTGACTCATTTTCAAGATCCACCATTGTAGTCTTAACATAATAGAGTGTGTTATGGTATTTACTATTAGATATCATTTCAAGATCTTAGATAAAGTGTCATATCCAAACTACTTCTTTAGCTTCCTCAAAAAGAGAAATATACTCAGATTCTGTTGTAGAATCTACAATCACAGCTTTCTTTGAGCTCTTCCAACTCACAACACCTTCATTAAGAGTGAAGATGTATCTTGTATATGATTTTAGATCATCTTGGTCAATTTTGAAACTAGCATCTACATATCCTCCGATGGATAACTTATTATCTTCTTCATAGACTAGGAATATATCCTCAGTTAGTCTCAGATACTTAAGGACAATTTTGACTGCCATCCAATAGTGGATACCTAAGTCATTTTGATATCTTCCTACCAAAATTAAGGTGTAAGAGAAATATAGACTAGAACATAACATAATATACACGACTGACCCAATCATAGATGCATATGGAATCCTTGTCATCCTATGTGTTTCCTCATATGTCTGAGGACACATTTTCTTAAAAAGATGAATGTCATGTGACACTGAAAACAATCCCCTATTGGATCATTCCATACCAAATCTCTTTAGTATATTTTCAAGATATGTACCTTGACTTAGACTAGGTAGTCTCTTGGATCTGTCATGATGGATCTTGATCCCAAGAATATATGTTGATTTACCTTAGTCCTTCATAGAGAATCGTGTATTTAACCAGGATTTAATAGACTATAAGATCAATATATTGTTTCCAATAAGTAGCATATCATCAACATAAATTGTTAAGAAAATGACCACGCTCCCACTAAACTGCTTATAGATACAAGGATAACATTAATTCTTTACAAAACCAAATTCCATTATGGCTTCATAAAATAAAATATTCCATGACATGGATTCTTTCTTTAATTCATAAATAGACCTTCATAATTTTTATATATTGTTGGCATCCTTCAAAGTCACAAAACCTTCAAGTTGTGTCATATAAAAATCTTCCTGAAGGTTCCCATTAAGGAAATATGTTTTGACATCCATTTTCTAAATATCATATTCATGGTAAGATGCTATGACAAGTATAATTATAATGGATTTTAGTAATGAAACTGGTGAAAACATTTTGTCATAGTCTATTAATTGATGTTGTTTAAACCCTTTTGCAACCAGTCATGCCATATATGTAATGACTTGTCTATCCATGTCTAGTTTCTTCTTGAATACTCATTTAAAACCAATAGGATTTACATCCATCAGAGGATTTACCAAAATCCAGACTTGGTTTTGGTACATGGAATCCATTTCAGAATTTATAGCTTCTTTTCATTTGGCGACATCTATGCCACTTAATCCTTCCTTATGTGTTATATTATTATTATTATCAACTAATATTGAGTCACCATACTTAGTGACTATAAAACCATATATTTCAGGTTCTCTAACATCTCTTTCACTCCTACGCAGTACTTGTGTCTCTAGATCATTCTATTCCATGGGGATTTGTGAAATTTATTCATGTTTCAACTCTTTTGTATCTTGAACCTAGACTTTATTGAAGTCTATATCACCCCCACTATCTATTTTAGAGATATGATACTTCTCAAAGAATGTGGGGCATCTATCAACCACAACTATTTTATCTAAAGGGTTATATAGGCAGTATCCACTTATTTCCTTAGGATATCCTATAAAAATAACTTAGTGACTAGGGTGTAAGTTTATTGCTAGAAATAGTCTTAAAAAATTCTTCTCATCCCCCCATTCATAAATGATATAATATGAGTTTATTTGCATACTTAAGTTCATATGGAATGTTGTTTGGCACCTTAGTTACACTTAGTTTAGAATTTGTGTTGTTGTCCGTAATGTGTATCCCTAAAAGGATAGTAGAAGACTTTCATGACTCATCATTGATCTCACCATGTCTAATAAGGCGTGGTTCCTCCATTATCTTACACTATTCTATTTTGGTTTATAAGGAGGAATGAGTTGAGATAAAATTAAAAACTCCTATAAATAATCAATGGAGACTCAATTAAGATATTTTCAACTATGGTCTGAGTAGATTTTCTTAATCTTATTACAAAGATGGTTCTCAACTTCATTATTATATTCCTTGAATATCTCAAAGGAATATGACTTATACCTCATTAATTATACATATCTATATCTAATAAAATCATCATTAAAATTTATAAAGTATGAGTACCAATGCCTTGATTCAACTGGAAATGGCCCATACACATTGGTATGCACCACCTCAAGAAGCTTATTAGACCTTTTACATTTTTCACTAAATGGAGATTTGATAATCTTTCCTTATAAGAATTCATGACATACACCAATTGGTTTTTGTTCAAAAGAATCTAAATATCCATCTTGGTGTAATTCGGTCAAACATTTTTCATTTACATGACATATCCAATGATTCTATAGTTTGGTGTGGTACGAATCATGTGAATTAATTCATTATTGATTACCATTACCTGGTTCATGTAATCTTACTCATAAAGACCATTATTTAAATATTCCTTACCATAACATATGCTTTATTTATAAAAGAAACAACATTTATTCTAAAATTTAAAAATAAATCCATTTGTATCAAGTATAGATACAAATATAATGTTTTTGGTGAATGAAGGAACATAACAAATGTCACAAAACAAGTCGGTAGGTCATCCGAGCCGGTGTCCGACCCGGTCTGCGGCATGGAGAAAAGGCCATTCCTGATCCCCATGGACTGGCAACAAGTTTTTAGGTATCAACAATACAACTTGGGAATGATTTTACCCAATTACATAAACATGAACAACCAACAATTATAAATAAACCAAAAACGGAATAAAAACTTTATAGATTTAAAGTTTTCAACTTTAACCAAAATCCAAGATATAACTACTGAAAAATATAAAAGTCCAATAACCTCCATATGATGAGAGGGGAATCACCCTCAATCCACCACCACCACCATCATCACAAGGAGCACTAGTAACCAAATCTACTAACATGACATACCTTGCCTTTACCTGCAAAAAAATAAGGTCTACATACACCCAAAGGTGTACGTAGGGGGTGAGACAAAGCCCAGTAGGATGCCACCCAAAAAAAAGATCCCATATGATAAAATTTAAAGACAACTTAACATGCACATCTATGTAAAGTCTTTTAAAACATTTCTAAGGAAAAACATTTTTATAGGAAAACATTTTCATAAGGAAACACTTTCAAGGAAAAACTATTTCACAACAAATTTCTTAAAAAGGAGTTTATAAAGACACACACATGAGGTTTTCCATATGCTAACAGTTGAAACCACATCATATAAGGTAGAGTACCATGGGTAAATCCCTAGGGTTAATCTAGCTCGAGTGGGACACTAGAACATCGTACCTCGATGAAGGATGGTATAGAAACCACAATCACAACTTTCTCATGCATGAGCCACTAGGAGGGGACACCCCAATGGCCTAGTGGAATTCAATCATCAAAATGTTTAGTTATCATTGTAAGCATCAATACCGATAGATGAAATCAGGACGAACCACTTCCAAATCATCTAGTGTACTAGAACTAGTCAGCCCACCTAGATACCTGAGATTCCCTTATACTCAAGTTCATGTTCAAATGTCACACATATCACTACTCTCACAACTCAATGCTAATAATTTCATGGGAATCACAATTTAAAAAAACCCTTTTCCATTTTACTCACACTAAAAACTAATTTCAAATACATTCTCCATCACTTACAAAATCCATAAATCCCCTTTTTACAAAACACAAGAAAAGCATACAATTGATTAAACAATGACATGGGCCAAGCCCCTTTGTAAACCCACACATAAGCCAAGATCATTTTTAAAACAAGATTTTCATCATCTAAAAAATCTACAATCCATATTTAAAAGTGAAAAACAATCCCAACATGCCAACGTATTAAATTGTTCATTGAAAACTTACATCCAAGCTCATTCACACCTTAAGTGCCTTTGAAAACATGTTTTTCACCTTTCAAACAACCCATAATTTTTTTTCACAAAACACCACACTAAAGTACACACAAAAAACCTAGACATTTTCCTTTATAAAATCCATTACCATCACACGAGCATGAAAAACCACTTAAAAATACCTTTTGCATGACACAATTAAACCATAAAACCTGTTTATAAATTCAAACAAGCATATTAAATTCATCTAACAATGTTAGGGCATGGAACCACCTACATTGAACTAAGAAGTTTCTAGAAAATGATGTAAACCCCATCCAAACTACCACAAGACCCTATAAAAGAAATATCCAACCAAGAACAATAAGATCAAACCCTATTTAATAGGAACAAACCCTAAATCAACCACCTTACCTGCTAGAAAACCAAAACCCCAAGAAGGAAAATGAGAAACCCTAAAAAGAAGGAGGAAGTAAGGGATAAACCACTTACATTGGAGTTTCCAAGACAAATCCACCACAAAAGGGGAGATCCTAGAGATCCATGAGAGGGGGAGGAGGAATCTAGGGAGGTGGATCCCGAATGGGTCGAGCAAGAGGTAAACAGGGTTAAAATCAAGGAGAGATAAAAAGGGGGAAAATGTTTTTAATGACCTAGATAGGTTGCATGGTTAGTTTTCATGTTTTTTTAAACTGTTCGGCGACCATGTGCCCATGTCTACCGAGGAGGATACCTACTACACGATTAATCCACACAGTCCGAATTACCATGTGGAAGCTGTAAAATATCTTATAGTTGAGACCCCAACCTACCATACAATTACCTGGGCAGGGCACACGATTTCTACTAAAAGTGCGCCAACCGTGAGCCACACTTTGACCACCAAAAAACTTACATTTTTCTCCGAAACTCAAAGTAAACCTGAGGGTTAAATCTATACCAAGGATAAAAGGAAAGAATACCCCAAAAATTTAAACTCGTCACACCCAGTTCCCTAGAAAATAACTGAGAAGCAAACCCGAACTGAAATAAAGGGTGAATTCAAAAACCTGGGTGTGACAATTCTCCCCACCACAATGCTTTCCGCCCCCAAAAATCCATTCTAAGGTTTGGACCAAAAAAACTGGCACTCCTTCACAACTCAAGGAGATTCTTAATAAATGTTAGATGAGAATAAGACACAAACACTACAGGGAGCAAAAGAGGTTTAAAGTTTGAACTCGGGAGGCCAAAATGGACTCCCCACTATGTGTCACTTGCCCCCAAAAGTTAAAACACCTCCAATTGTTCGATCAAAGAAAAGTAAATCTCACAACACACAATCAAAACTATTGATCCAAAACACCCCCACACATTACTAAATAGAACTCATGCCACTTACCAGAAAGGAGAAAATGAATAAAAAACACATCTTGAAGAATACCTCTACAACCTTACTTAAAAAAAAAACTACTGGGAATACTCCCACCCCAATACTTACTCAAAGGAAGAACTTGGAATTAGGTGGATCCGTATGAGACTATCCACTACCCAACCAAGACTAAAGACTAAACCAGATTACCAACATGGGGAGGCCAGAATGAACTCCCCAACATTAGGTACAAGCTAACACCGATTCACTCTAGAAGAATTTCAACGAGACCCATGGTGGGTCTCTACACCATAATAACCAACCATATTAACCAACTAGCACATACTAACATGACAAGCCCAACATAGATCAAATCTCCACGACAAGGGGTCCGGTGAAAGAAACTTTAAACCAAGCAGAAACACTACGCAGTCCACTACTCCCACAGAACACTATCATACTTAGATAGTCCCAAACCAAAACTGAGATCTATTCACAAGGCTATCCATACAAGGGACATCAAAAAGAGACTCACACCCGATGAGACACAACCACCAGGGATTTAAGAAAACGAGATGAACGCACTCCATTATAACTAAGGAGGAACTCTTCCACCCAAGCAGTCATAATATAGAAGCGATGTTCCCACACCTCTTCCCACCAATAGGACTATTCAAAATAAAACAACTACACAAGATGATTGAAATATATCCATTTCCACAATTAAGATAGAAGTTATACCAAGATCCTTTACACCCTAGGGGGATCCTAACTATACGTCAGCTTCACTCAAGAACCTATGTATGAAGATCTGATGATTGCGGCATCTACTGCCTCATAGTCTGGCACTGGAAACCCATGAACAAAACTTCTCCTTCTGGTACTACAAGCAATAATTCCACGATCCAAATGGTACCAATAGAACACAACACACCCTGGAACCTAATTTACTCCAACATGAAACTTTCACCAAGACAGGGACTTAAGAAAATGAACATGAAACATACCTTTTCACTTTGAAAAATAAACTTCAAAAGTAATAACACACGGAAGACACTCCCATTTGAAACAGATAAATTCAGAATTCCCTGAATGAAACACACACTTCTGTTAAAACTAAGGTTCTATAGAGGTTCCATAACATCCACCTCTATATTTAAAATAGAATATGATACTACAAACTACCACTGAACATGACCATTAACAACGAAGAATACTTATATGAAGATGGACTTTAATATGAGTCCTAAACAACACACGATTTCTAAAAGCGGCCATAACAACCTCTTATAGCTAGATTTACCACACTGGTAGCCTACCATGAATCCTTGATTTGAATAAACCTAAAAAAGATAAAAAGACCTTCTAAAACAGTGTCCAACACCAAAAAACCTAGAACGCTTTCCACCTTACCTCACTAGAATTTCCCTTCACTGCTTCCATGCGGGACCTTCAGGCTTACAGGAATCAAACTTCACATTTGACGACTCAGGAAACTCAAAGAAACCAAAGCTTCTTTAAACTCCTCTTGCATCTGATCTCCCACTATGAGAGGATCCACTTAACCAGAAAAAGAAAAGGTGGATTCAATCCTGAAACCCGAGAATAAAGTTCTTATGCTGATCAAATGGAAGTTCTACCAATGGAGAATCACCTATGGCTACACTTATAATGTGTATTATTTCTTTATTGGGGTGTGAACTATCCAATAAGGAAAACCAAATACCCAATAAAACCGGTCCATTGGCCTTAATATACCACAAACAAACACTGATCACACAAATGGAACCACCACAAGGCTTCCTGAAGCACTTCTCAAAAGAAACCACTACCCCACATTTTTAATCCAACTTACCAATAAAAACTCAAACTCGAAATGCTAATCAACCAAAAATAATTCTTATGCTCAAAAAGACTCACAAACAACATTCTCAAAATACAAAAAGACTCACCACACCATTATCAGTTATCAACACACCACATTTTCCTTTAAAATCATTTTTGAAAATAAAACAGGATTGGTGGGTTTTACATTCACCAATGGCATCCCATGGAGTCTCACACATTCATTTTTCCCGTGCAAAACTGGGCACTCATCCACTTTCTACATGTATCCAATGAATTTGATCACTCACAATAATACCAAAGTTTAAAACAAAAATTCTTTCCACTTTCCAAAATAGACATTGAACCCACATCCTCAACTTCCCTAACTCACTTCCCATTTAGAAAATTCACCAAAGTCTATTTTCATAAACCACTAGACAAAAAATCAATACCCATTTTGAATCTCACAAAACTTTTTTTATAAAAACACCAAACATTCAAGTAAAACCAATTTTTCAAACTCTACAAATCAATTCCCAAACATTTCATCCTATTTCAAAACATTTTTTGTTTCACATCAAACCCCACTCCATAAATAACCATTTAATCAAAAACCTATCTCTTCTCATTTAAAACAAGTTTCCAAAACCCTTTAAAAAATAAATCTCCATTTTTATAATGAACAATTTTCGATAAACCATGAGTCTTGATTATAAAAATTTGATCTCATTGAAATCATTCTTGTTCCACATAAATACCGTTTCATAAAAATCCATTTTTATAAAGTTCCCTTAAAAATGATTCTGAAAATTCATTTTCTGTATTCCTGAAACAAGAACATTTCCACTTTAAAATTCAGTTTTCATAATTTCCAAAATTGGGGTTTTCAAAACAATTTTCAAAACACAAAGAGACAAAAGACACTTCTCAAAAGGGGGAAACTATTAACAGTGGGTGACTTGGTCATATGGTTGGAATCCATATTCCAATCACACCAACATCATAGAGAGTATTCTAGGACCATGTACTCGGCTCCACATGGATTTCCAGGACCTAAAATCTTGTCGAGACCATTGGCCCAACTCCCTTTTCATTTCCCAAACAATGGACAACACTAAGAACCAAATGACCCAAACAAAACCCGACTTCCCCTAGTAACTTGAGTCCCATCATGAAGTGTGCCGACCAGGAACCTTAATCATAACTAGAATGTCAAGTCCCAAAAACCCTAGCTTCGGTCTACCCAGACTCCTTCCCAAGAAACATGAACCAAAAGAGTGTGGCCTGCTCTGATACCATTTTGTCATTAACCAAGTTAGTACATCATCCGAATCGGCACACGACCCAGTCTGTGGCATGGACCAAAGGGCATTCTTAATCCCCAAGGGCTGTAAACAAGTGTCTGGGTATCACAAATACAACTTGTAAATGATTTCACCTGATTATATAAACATAAACAACCAACAATTATAAATAAACAAAAATTGGAAATAAATAACCAAACATGCTGTAACAACTTTCCAGATTTAAAGTTTACAAATTTAAACAAAATCCAAGATAAAAATACTGAAAAATGAAAATGAAAAAATACCAACAACCTCTATATGATGAGAGGGGAATCAACCTCAAGCTACCACCACCAACACCAGCACAAGGAGCACTGGAAACCCAATCTACTAACACGATGCACCTTGCCTTTACCTGCAAAAAAAAGGTCTACATACACCCAAAGGTGTATATAGAGTGTGAGATGAAGCCAAATAGGATTCCACCCAAAAAAAAGATTCCATGCAATAAAATTTAAAGATAAATTAACATGCACATTTATGTAAAGGATATTAAAACATTTCTAAGGAAAACATTTTTATAGGAAAACATTTTTAGAAGGAAACACTTTAAAGGAAAAACCATTTAAAAAAATATTGCTTCAAAAAAAGTTTATAAAGACACACACACAAGTTCCACCATATTCTAATGGTTTTCACTGCATCATATAAGGTAGAGCGCAATGGGTAAATCCCTAGGGTTAATCTAGCTGGAGTGGGACACTAGAACATCGTACCTCTATAAAGGGTGGTATAGAAACCACAATCACAACTTTCTCATGCATGAGACACTATGAGGGGACACCCTAATGGCCTAGTGGTCTCCAATCATCATAATATTTAGTTAGTGTTGTAAGCGTCAATTTTTCTAGACGAAATTAGGACGAACCACTTCCAAATCATCTAGCGTACTAGAACTAGTCAGCCCACCTAGATACTCGGGATTCCCTTATGCTCAAGTTCAAGTTCACATGTCACACATATCACCACTCTCATAAATCAATGATAAGAATTTCAAGGTAATCACCATTTTCCACAAAACAAACCCTTTTCCATTTTACTCACACCAAAAACCAATTTCAAATACATTCACCACCACTTACACAATTCATAAATTCCCTTTTTACAAAACACAAGAAAATCATATAATTGATTAACCAATTCCATGGGCCAATCCCCTTTGTAAACCCACACATAAGCCAAGATCATTGGTAAAATAAGATTCTCATCATCTAAACAATCACAATTCATATTTAAAAGTGTAAAATAATCCCAACATGCCAACGTATTACATTTTCCTTTGAAAACCTACATCCATGATCATTCACACCTTAAGTTCCTTTCAAAACATGTTTTCACCTTTCAAACAACCCATAAAACATTTCCATAAAACACTACACTAAAGTACACACACAAAACCTAGCCATTTTTCTTTATAAAATCCATTCCCATCACATGAGAATTCCAAACCACTTAAAAATACCTTTCACACCACACAGTTAAACCATATAACATGTTTATAAATTCAAAAAGCATATTAAATTCATATAACAATTTTAGGGAATGGAACCACATACCTTGAACTAAGAAGTTTCCATAAAATGTTACAAAACCCCATCCACAATACCATGTGACCCTAGAAAGGCAAGATCTGACCAAGAATAATAATATCAAACCCTATTTAATAAGAACAAACCCTAAATTGACCACCCTACTCACTGGAAAACTGAAACCCCAAGAATGAAAAGGAGAAAACCTAGAAAGAAAGAGGAAACAAGGGAGAAACTACTTAAATTGGAGTTTCCTTGGAGTTCCCAAGCCAAATACACAACAAAGGGGAGATCCGAGAGAGCCATGGGAGGGGTAGGAGGTTTCGAGGGTGGTGTATCCCGAATGGGTTGAGAAAAGGGGGGGAAATGGGGTTAAAATTGGGGACAGAGAAAAAATGGGGAAAACGTTTTTAATGACTCGGACAGGTCACACATTTAGTCTACATGGTTTGTAAAAACGTGTGGTGACCGTGAACCTATTTCTACCGAGGAAGGTACCTACCACACAGTTAATCTGCACGGTCTGAATTACCATGCAGAAGCCATGCGGTAGCTTCTGGCCAAGACCCCAACCTACCGCACAGTTCTTGGGCCAAGGCACATGGTCTTTCACTAGCCATGTGGTAGCTATTGCCTCAACCTGCAACCTACCGCACAGTTACCTGGGTAGGGTTCACAGTTTCTACTAACTATGCGCTAATCATACGGCACACTCTAACCACCCCAAAACTTACATTTTTCTCCAAAACTCAAAGGAAACCTGAGTGGGAAAGCTAGACCAAGGATAAAAGGAAAGAATACCCCAGAAATTTAAACTCGTCACACCCGGTTCCCATGAAAATAACCAAGAACCAAACCTGAACTAGAACAAAGGGTTAATTCAAAAACCTAGGTGAGAAAACAATAATATTTTAAAACCAAAATCATTCTTATCAACAGTGTGTGGTGGTAGTTCCCAATAACCAAAACAAAAATTCCAGCTTTTTTGGATGCTCTTAGATCTACCTCTCCTCACACAATATTCCAGAATCTTCTTGGTTACTATATTTGAATACATACGTGAGCTCCACATGTTGTATATAATACCAAATTTGTAGAAATAAATAAATTGAATTCAATAATAAATGCACCTGAATATTCCCCTTACTTATTTTCCTAGGTGTATTTTTTCTTCCAGTGGCCCTTATTACCACATGTGAAATAGATAAAATCATGTTCCCTTGCTTTCCCAGTGATATTTCTCTTCTTATAAGGTAATTTGAAAGAATCTTTGGACTTAGAGCTCTTGTTTGGGCCTTTCATTTTATTTATCATAAGTACAAAATTATTTTCATACTTCATCTACTTATTAACTTGGAGAAGCAGTGTGAGAAGATCTATAATAGACTTCTATATGTTGATTATATTAAAGTTAATAATAAGGTTGGAGAATCTGTGAGGAAGTGATGCAAGAATGAAATCATTTTTGTAGTTCTTCAGGCAATTTAAGATCTAGAACCTCTAGGTTCTCAATGTAGCCAATGAGTTGGACTATGTGAGGCCCATCTAGTGCGACTTCCCCAAGTTTGCACTAAAAAAGCAACTTGGATATATCAAAACATTCCTATCTTACTCTCTGTTGGTAAATACCATGGAGATGTTGAAGCATGTTATATGCACCCATGTCTTCATGAGACTTCATGATTTCACTAGACATTGATGAAATTATTAAATACTGAACATTAACTGCATCACTCAAGTGTTTATCATAGATAGTGAACTCTTTATCACTCGTCTAATTTGTAGGATGATAAAATAATTAGGATTATAAAAAATAAGATTTTTGTTCATGGAGCAACATAACCCATAGGAATTTGAACCATTCTTGAAAGTAACTGACAATTAGGAGATGGTATTTCTCTAGAATTGATCATAGAGATAATGTGGTTGAAAAACTTTCCATTATTCTATGATTATAAAAAGAAAATTATTAGTACTTCACTTAATTATAATTTATGTGAGGCTATAATAATTTTAATTTTATTAAGTATCTCACTATTTTATCAAGTCTCAATATCCATCACCATTAAAATTGGAATTTCCCATCATTATAGACATTCTAGTGGCAGATATCCATGTTCCCCATCTTATAACCCAGACAAAGACCATGAAAATTATAATAAAGTATTTAGGTTTTCAGTCTTGCCAACTGTAAATTGGCATCTCCTTGAACCATTGAGTGGATGCCCCAATCCAGAAATTTTGACTCAGATTTCCTCAACGCTTGCCTCAAAATTTATATTGGACAAACAAATACCATGAAACCCAATGCAGGTTTGGTTAAGTTAGCTCACTATCTCGTTTAAGATTTCTCGATAATTAAAAGTACCCTCAACAGAGGCCGAAATGACACTTTAACTATGAGTTCATCTTAATTAAGATGATGGAAGACTTAATGGATTAATATTAACTTGAGATATTTTGTTTTATTAAGTGTATTTTTTTTGTTTTATCCTTTACATACCTGGTTAATATTAAGTGAATTTTACTTAAGTGATTAACCATGTTTCGATAAAATATTTATGTATAATCCATTTATTAAAATTTCATCTTTACGTATTAGTTCATTTATTTACGCGATTATAGTCTTTTATCCATAAAATAAATTATCCATAAGACAAAATTAATTAAATAAATAAATAACGCAATCATGAGCTTATTTGATGGTTGATTTATTGAGCAGACAATAAATCAACCTATCACCCTAGGGATAAACTTCTTATGTTTGTCTTGGCATGAGTTTCAACCTCCCAACTATGCACCTATGTCACTACAAAAAAAAACAGTGTTGCTAGCAACAATTATTTAGAGGGTGTCATCCACAACCCCCTCTAAATTAATTTTTTACATAAATTAGTGGTGATTATATCAAAACCACTGCTAAATTAAAAATTACCAGTGATTTTTACATAACTATCACTAAAATATAACTGAATTATTTAAAAAAAATAAAGGGGTTTAAACCCCCCCTAACCTGTGAGATTAGCAATGACTAATAACCACCTCCAATTTCTTCGATTAAAGGGGGTTTTAAACTCCTTTAATATTTCTTTTTAATCCTTTTTAAAATAAATATGTTATATTTTAGCGACGATTATGCCAAAACCTCTATTAATCACTAAGATTAGGGGGGGGGGGGTTTAACCCCCTCTAATATATTTTTTTTCTTTTTAAAATATATCAAATTTTATAATTTGTCTGCATTTCTTATACAAAGACATCATATAATTACATTAAATAAACACACACACACACACAACAAAAATGTAGCCATATACAAATATATATATATATATATATATATATATATATTATGTTATATTATATTATATATATATCCTTTTGTTAAATATATTAATACATTATATAAATAAATAAATAAATAAATTTATATTAATATACAGATAGGTATTTAAATTTAGATATTAAATATATATTTGTATATATAATATAACTATATATCTATAAATATATGTATAGACATATTTATATATAAATATACATAAAATTTTGTCTATATATAAATATTATATTTTATTATATTACATATATAATATAAATATTATATATAATAATAATAATTAAATTAAATATATATTATATTAATTGTATGTATATTATATATAATATAATATAAATATATTAAATTGTATACATATATTTGTATTCATATAAATATGTAATATATATATATATATATATATATATATATTCATTATGTATGTATAAATAATATATATATATTTGTATAATATATTTGGGTAATGTATAAATAATATATATATATATATATATATTTATATACATATAAATATAGTAAATAATATCTATTTAAATAATATATATATATGATATATATATTTTTGTATTTTTGAATTGTATAAATATAAATATATAATATATAAACATATAAATATGTATATTTCCATCTATAAATATAATATAATATAGATTTGTATTTGTATAATATATATTTGTATAATATAATATATATTTGTATATGTGTATATATATATATATATATATTTAAATAACATATTTTTATAATATATAAATATATAATATATAATACATAATACACATTTGTATACATATAAATACAACAAATAAATAAATATAAATACAATATATTTATATTTATATTTATATTCGAATAATATTTTTATATAATATAACATGTATTCATATTTGTATGATATATATAAATTTTTATAATATAAATTTTTACAATATATATTTATATTTGCATGATATATTTTTATAATATAATATATATTTTTTATAATATATATATATATATATATATATATATTGGTATAATATATTATACAAATGTATATAATATAAATATGAATACATTAATGTATATATAATACACACACACATATATATATATATAATATACCCTATTTATATATGTGTATACATTGATATAATGTATTTAATATATTACATAAATGTATATAGTATACATGTATACATAATATAAATATCAATACATTAATGTACATATAAATGTATATAAAAGGTTGTATATTTAAATATTATTTAAATATATAAAAATAATATTTATTTATATAAATATTTTAATATATATAAATATAATCATGTGCATATATTTATCAGAAATTTCATCTACCAAAGGGGCGAAGTCATGGGGTTAGGTTTGGTGAAGCATCGGTTCGAAACCCAGTAGGGGGATTATTTTCGTGTTGTAGTGGGAAAGGGGCAAGAATGCTAGCCTTGTGGTAGGGTAGGGGACGTTGACCACATGCAAGAGGGAAGCGTTGGAGGCATCCATGCCAGGACAAGGATGCACAGAGGCAGGCCCACGACACTGCATTTTAAAAAAATGCTAAAAGTTTGGGGCCATTCAAAACCACCCCAAATTGTTAGTATTAAAAAAATAGTTGTGGTTGTTGGTAATCATCACCAACTACTTTGTAAATTTTTACATGGTATCCAAACTCATAATAGAGGTTTTAAATATTTTTTCCCTAAAATTTAGAAGGGGTTAAAACACCTTATAAATTAACCACCTATGATATTTTTAACCTTAACAGTGCTTATACAAAACCGCCGCTAACAAAAGTGGGAGGCCACTTTAGCGATGATTTTTTATAACCCCCATAAAAGTATTTAGAGGGGGTCATAACCCCCTCCAAATACATAAATAACCTCATATAATCATAGTATTTTTTTTGACGTGTGTATCTCCCATGTTGGTTTTTCCTTGATTCCATATTGTACCATATCCACCTTTGTAACACCCCAAGCTTCCACAATACGTTTCTCTTTGAATAATACAATAGCATGCGATGTACGCAACATTGAGTTCAAGCGCACCACAACCTATCAAACTATCCATTTAAAAGGTGGTTATGAATAGTAATAACCACATTTTGAATTTTATATATATCTCATATAATTTTAACATTCATATTTTGTGTTTCTTAGACATAATATAAGGACAAATTCAATTTTTCAGATAAAAGAAGTATTTTTCAAAAATGCAGTTTTTCCGCCTTTTAATGGAGAACCCTTTTTAAATCCAATATTTGACACTTTTATACATTAAATTTGATGAAATTAAATTATTCTTTATAATTGGGACATAAAAATTTAGTTTCGAATTTTTTTTGGTGTTTTTCTGATAACTTTCATATTTTGATCAATAGTGAAAGATACTAAATTTTAATTGAAAACAAATTTTTTAATTCAAATAATTTATAGTGTTAAATTATAAATTTAAATGGTTTTGAAGTATAATTAGATTCTATTTTTATCATTTAATCCAATGTTTGTCATTGAAAGTAATTTCACTTTTAAATTGGACATAAACACATATCAATCTTTTGATAGTTTTTACTTCTCAAAAACCCACTTTCTGGTTTTGACAACGAGAATTAATTTTAAATTAATTAATGAAAATTCTATGTTTTTAATTTGGTAAAATAGACATCATTTTTGGATTCATAATATCAAAATTATCTTAGGGTGAATTTTTGGTATTTTTCTGAAAACTTTCAATTTTTGATGAATAGTGAAAAACATTGCGTTATTGTTTAAAACCGACTTTTTATTTAAATAATTATTTATTTTATTTAAATTTATTTTTAGTCAAAATAGATACATAATACCTATATAAGTTCAATTTAATTCATTGGAGTCATTTTATAATAATTTTAGATATATAAAATTTTATTGAACTTTTTACCGTCTTTTACCCACCTTCTAGGCACATTTGCAAATTTGCATAAAACGTAATTTTACTGCTTCTGTGAATTAAATTTCAAAAATTAGAGAGACATGGTTGAAATCAGTAATTAAAATGTGGTTTAATAAGACGAAAATAATTTTTGGTGAATAATAACTTTTGAATTTTATTTACCACGGTTAAAAGTAAATAGGGTAATTAAAGGTAAAAATGATGTTATAATTACCCTAACACATGTCCTAATTCTATTGAATAAGTGTTTTTAGACCAAAATAAACCTTAGTAATAAAATATGAACCTATTTTATCCACCTGGATTAGATTAGAACATTTATTATTATTTTATTTAAAGAAGAGTTAAAAGTGTAAAATTCAAAGTTTAATAACTAAACCATTTTTAATATCGGGTTATACATAATATAAATTTGACTATAAATATTCATTAGAAATATAAAAATATTTCCTAAATAATGGTATTTTATTTATAAATTTTATACATTATATAATTAAATTTATTTATGACACAATGATGATACAGTAATTACTTTATTAATGAAAGATCAAAATAATTGATGTTATAAATATAAAAATAATTGTAAATTGAGACTTTTGATGCATTAAAATAATTTTATAGGTTAATATGACATTTTAGGGTTTATTTAATGATTTTTTTTCTAAGTAATATTGTTTTTATGACTTTCAAAAAAACTAAATACTAAATAGTGTCAAAATTGACATAAATGAGTTTTTAAAACAAATACTATTTTATTAAATGATAAAATACTTCTAAAAATCTAAGGTTCGGAAAAAGGACTTATATAAGATTATATATGTTAATAATGAACCACTTGGGGTTTTCTTTGATTTTATAGTAAGTTTATTAACTATTTATTATAATAATACAAGAGGACATGGTAAAAGTTAAACTATTTAACTAAGAGTTAAATCTAAAAGATAGGGTTAATATGGTGACATAAACTTATCTAAAACCTATTGAATGAGAGGATTTCGACCCATACCCACCTTATATTCTAAATAAATCAATTTTTAGCCATTAGAAACCGAAAATTATTTTATAATAAAATAATATTTCAAAATTTTCCTAAAGTGACCCTCACCTCTCTTATAAAAGGGTACTCCCATTCTCTCAAAATCACACCTCCAAATCCATTTGGCTTAGCCAAACCCTGCCCAAATATCCTCCCAACTTCACTCAATTCAACCTAGAGGCCTTCCCTTGAGCATAAAGCCAACCTAATAAGCCCTTTTGTTCAAATCAAAAGGAAACACCCAAATAAGAGGAGGTTAAACGTACCCTCGACCAAAGGAAAGTGCAAGGTAAGGGTTAATTCATTAATCTCATTATTATCCGAGATTGTTTATGTGTAATTATTTTCTGGGAAATATTTATTATCAATGTCCATGTTTCATAAAATAAATTTCAAAATTATTCTTTTAAGGTACTCTTTAAATAAAACATCATTTTAAATGTTTTAAATATTCTAAATCTTTCTCATTAATGTCCATGTTTTCAAAATGGTTTTAAGGATTTATTTATATGAACATGGTTGTTTTAAAATGTTAATTCCTTTCAAATGTTTCAAATTTATATGGGACACTTTGATTAAAAAATCTCTTTTAAATTACTTCCTTTATAAATGTGTGACTTTTAAATGATTTCACAAAATGAGATATTTCTCTCAAAAAGTCTTACTGATCATTTTCAACTATGTCAATATCCTTTACTGGATATTATTCTTGATTAAGGTTGATTTATTATAATACAATATTCTATGTTTTATTTAATGAGTTATGATATGTTTGACTGTGGATGTGCTATTTTTATACCCTTCATGGTTTATGGTTGAAGTATTGACATTTCATATGCTAGTTTTAATACGAATGTTTATGTTATGTTTCAACATTTTTATATGAGGAATGCAGTGGACTTAGTAAGTGATGGGTGGGGCCCACTATAGAACCTCGATACATCGGTAGGTCTAATGAGACAAATTAGTGTCTTGGCATAAGGACTTGACAAAAATTTTATTTGTAGTCTTGGCACGAGACCTTGACTATGTGGTAATGATGTTCGATGTTAGGCATTCTCTCATTATGAAATTAATTATTACATGTGATTATTCGACTAGTAGAATATCTATGTGCATGTTTATATGATAATGTTTGATTTATTTTCTTCATATTATGTTCAAGTTTATGTTTAAATGGCTGTTGTTTTTATTACACATCTTGCCTTAAAAGTTTATAGCTTCTGCTAAATTATCTACCCTTACTGATCATCTAAGCTCACCCCTTTATTATGTTTTGTTTTCTCAGAATTCCAAGAAGTGTATTATGTTTGATATGTAGGTTTAAGCTAGGGGAATAATTTCATTCTCAAAAGATTATTTATTTTGTGTTTTATGTTTGAATGTGTAATGTAACGTTCATGTATGTAATCTATTTTCCAAGACTACTAAACTGACTGGTCTTTCGGGACTTGATTCCTTGTAATCATGCCAATATATTAAAATAATGCACCGGATCCGGGCTTCTGGGGTCGGGGCATTACAACCTCACCTCCACCATGAATTTAATTCATGCACCTTCAAATACTCCTTTTATCACAAATTTTTTATAGCTCACATGCAGGTTAGGGGAACTAAAGGATTGACTAAGGAGAATTATATAAAACAACCTTGGACACGCAGGTCCTACATAATAAAAGAGGGAGAGATGAAACACATATAATTATATTCAATTTAATAATAATTAATTGAAAAACCATGCAATAAAATAAAATTAAATAAAATCAATACATACATAGGTCTATTAAATCTCATGACCGATTATATGCATGAAATGATTACACATTTAAAACAACTAGCTAATATTCATTTTAATTTGTTCTTCCATAAGATAAAACACACACTAATTAATTTGATTAATCATATTATTAATCAATTAATTCAATTTATCATATTTCATCCAATTGTCCAAAAATTATCATCCATCATGGTTTTAAATAAAATAAATAATTCAATTTTATTTAAAACTCAATAAAATAACACACAGCTTTGTACTTAAAAGAAACTCAATGATTACCTATCTGAACTACTCATCATGGTTTTAATTGTAAACAATACACTCATATGACATATTGTGTACATGGAATGTGTCATAATTTTATAGCATTTACTACCAATTTAATTCCACATGGTACACATGAAAATTATGCAACATGTATAATTTAATGCGATTAGTCTTTAGTATACAATAACAAAAAATGATCCATAATCTTGAATATTAAAAAAAATTAATTAAACATTTAATATAATATAAAACCTGATGACCGACGTGTACTATCAACTTAATTATCCATGTAAATTGGGTCTATAAGGTTTACAGAGTAATTAATTAAATTTAATATTTCCATATAAATAGGTAAAGTATATGGTGTGTACAAGCTAGCCACACGATGTGTACTTCTCTTCGCCGGATATCTGCACCACATTCCTAGGGACTCAATGAGTGCTTCTTATGAACATTCACGAAGTACCTACACTCATTGTGAATTAAATACACGCAGTGTATTAATTACACAACATGGTTTGACCACACGTTTTCCATCTTGAAAACACATGAACTACATGGCCCATAGTCAAACTACATTGTGTGTACTCCGACAAAGCCGCGTGCCACCCTGTCCGGTCTACATGTGGTGAATTTATTACACGTGGCATGTACTTATTATATAATGACCCAGAATCCACGTGGGTATCCTTGTGTAATGAACAAGGATACATGACGTGTAACAAGGGAGTACACACCATGTAGTCTTGTATTATCCAGCTAAGATACTTGGCACCTCCAGATGAGATATTTAGATATAAACTTCATTAATCATTAACTGGTCTTGGTAATATTTGTGATAAACTAAGAAGAGGAATAAGATATTTCGATGAAAAATCAAGAACAAATTAAAAATAGAAATGAATATTTACTTTTAATTATACAATGATAAAAAATAAAATAAATAATTATAAATTTGAATATGACCACTCTAATACCACTTGTTGGTTCTAGGCACAGTGGAAGTGATTATCAGGGCCAATCTCAACTCAATGAATGTCAGATTCAATGGCACATTCACATATTATACAAGACATGAACGTCATGATCAATAAATTTTTTCAAATTGAATATAGATAAGAATGTCACCTGAACCAAGTGAATATCTTTTACATGTTAAATTTATAATTAATTTAATTAATTGAAAAGAATTATTACCTTATTCTTGAGATATTTATTCATAGTATATGTTGATCATACAAAACACTTTTCATTAATCCATCATTTTTATTGTAGGATTCAAGTGTAGAATCCCTCTAGCAGTGATCCACATGTGCTCTTTTGACCTCTGAACGACACCGATGAATCATCAAGTGCTAGCATGTTCAACTGATCATCATGAATTGTCCGTATATATCACTTCACCTTTCTTAGTTCTTGAAGAAGTTCTTTCAATATTTTCATTCTTGAGATGATGTGATGGGTAAGAGGAGAGTTCTAGAGAGTAATTTGTTTTGCACAATGATCCTCAATTAGTCTGGATTATAAATTATAAGAGGTCTATTTATATACCTATGGTTAGGGATTTTATTTTAATTAATTACATAATACCCTTAATAAAATCTCAAATCGATGTTTTACCCCATGACATGTATTAAAATAATAATATTTTTTATTCAATAGTGTGCTCTAACTAAAATAATGATAAATATTATTTTAATAGCTTGAAAATTAATATTTATCACTAGACATGATCTTGGTCTACTCGTCCTCTTCAACATTTATCAAATACCTAAATAAATATTTAATTAAATATTTATCTATAAAATCGACATTCCATTCACAGTTTGACAAGTAAATATTTATTAAATATTCAATAAAATAAATATTTTCAATCGATAAATCCTAAATAAAATTATTCTTTGGTCTTGAGAATAATATTTATTATAATGATTGAATTTAAATAGAATTTAATTGAGATCAATAGAAACACTTAGTGTGTGGCCCTCTAGGCTTATTTCTTATTAACATTAGGTGGGCTTGCCTAAAGTTTAAGATTACTAACTAGCAATGAGTCAAGGCACCCAAGAGAAAAAAGAAAATGTCACAATGTTGAAAACCACATACAAGCACTCACTATGTAATATAATCCCTTTGTCATAATATCTCATCAAGAAGGTTGTGCACCCATTTCATCAAACTATATGCTTGATATGTCTTTCTTTGACTATCTAAAATAAACTCATAATTACACCATGACCATGAAATATAATGTAGTAGTTCTATTTTAATCAAAGGGTCAAGATATCAACTTCTATTAATATGGAATAAACAAATCCTTACTCAACATATTCATTAATAATGCATCATTCATGACACACCCAACATACCCAACTTATCCATAAACTATTATCATCATGGTTTAAGACAATACATCTAATTAAATGATTCATGACATGCATTAATAATAATCATAAAATCCAAGTACCATTACACATGCTCGTAGAAAAGAATATCTGATGACACATAAACATACAAAATTCCTACCGATAGAACTATTCTTATAATCCCATGTCCTGGAGATTACAAAGTTAAAATTTCATGAGAAGAAGTCTTAACTACTTATGATCACTCACACATGACAATAAACATGTAATGTTTCCTATCATATAATGTTATTTGATCATAGAACTGAGTTTAAGAATAACATTATGGAATTTTAAGGTTCTCATCATAGTGGGGAACTATTATGATCTTTTAATGTGACAAATACTCTAAGACATTATTATATTAAGGTCATAGAGAACTATGAACAATATTTAATAATATACTTAAATTAATATTCACTTCTTAGAATATACATGTAATCCAAAGTACAAAAGGTTGTATCTAGAACACCAAATCCAATAAATATAACCTAAGTCCAAAAAAAAAACAAAATGAAAACCTGATCCACCGACCAAACATATCCAAATGACCCATAGTCACTCATAATAACCACACATCCATCAACGATCCAAGATAAAAAGTCAACTAAAATCAATAACCGAGCACCTGAAAGGAAACATGAGAGAAGAATACACACATACACTGATGTGCATGAAGGGTGTGAGTGAAACATTCCCAGTGGGATCTCACCAAGGAGTATATGTAATTAATTTCACAAGTTTTTTCATAAATTCTATTTTGAGAATAAGATAAAAAATAGGTTTTCACTTTTTAACAAGCATACATAAAGGAAACAAACAACATACTTCGTCACTTTACTTTTTGTTTGGAAACCACTAAAACAAACCTTTCCAAAAATAAGTCTTACCTTATTTAAAATCTTAAGTTTCAAACCCCAATATAGAAAAAAATATTTTATTTAAAATTTCATTCAAACCATGATAATTGGGATTTCAAAATACATGAAATAAAACCCAACCCATTACCCTATTTTCCCAAAACCATTTCCCAAATACTATTTATAAAACAATTATAGCTTCACTTGACAAATCATACTTTCCAAACCATTTTAGAAACAAATTTAAAGTAAACCAAAACATGGATCAAAATTGAATACAAGTATCACAAGCACCAAGAAATTAATGAGGCATGATGAAGGTAAAATAAAAAGAATATGGTGCCATGAGAGAAGATCAAGACCATGTCATACTAACAAGTCATGGAACAAGATCCCCTAAAATAATCCCTAAAGGGAACAAAGCATCATGGGAAACTCCCTAGGTTCTAACATGAATGATTCTGGACATGGTTTATTTGGTTTACTCTATATAAGTCCCCTAATAAAAAGCGTAACATCCCCATTCAACACCCCTCAGGGTTACTATGTATAAAACATGCCCTTAGGAGGGTGAAACTCTCTTAGGTCACTAGATAGTGAGGGCAAACCACACTAGTGTAACACCCATCCAGACCTTCTACTTTTATATATAGGATCCCATGATATTAATCAATGGAGGTGAGAAAGAAACAATTCATAATTCCATTACATAAGTCAACAATAATAGATATTTGAAATAAACCTTGCCTCACCTCCTAAATCCTTGCATGAAACAAAAACTTTCATTTCATTCATGCCAATGCACTATATAATGGAAGAATAATATAATCCCCCCAGAACCACAATATATATGTACATAAAATATAATAATAAAGGGATCAATGAGGGTCCTATGGTTCAAAAATTATTTAATACGACACATTTTTTATGCTGGTTATTATTAATTGATGTAGAAAATCATTGTGCCAAAGTTTCCACATCGGTTATAAAATAACCTACATAGAATGTTGATTTGTTACATTAGTTATACTATAACCAATGTATTTTTTTTCTATATAATTTATAAAATAATCAATGTAGAAAACCTTTAAAAAATAATAATTAGTCAACATTGATGTTTAATTTTCATCATCACCCCTTGATTTCTCCCCCGTTATGAACCCTCATCTCTCTTCTTTGAAACCTATAACACCTAATCTCTCCTCTTCTTCCTTGACATCACTGTTATTTCCACCAACCTCACTCTTCATCATTGTTTTCATTATTTCCGATTTCATTTCCCCCTTATCCCATTCATCATTATGCCTCTCTACCACTATCATCTTTCTATGTTGCCTCTATCTATTTTTTGTATTCCCTATAATTTTATTATCACCTTATTTTAGTTTTTTTGTGACAATTAAGGTATATTTTGCTTATAATTTTCTCATTTTTAAGTATATTTTATGATGTGTAAAATTTTATTTAGAGACCTAATTTTTTCCTTGTAATACTTTGAAATATTTCTATATATATTTCTAGAGTTAGGCGCTGAGATGACATACGATTCCAAGTCCTGGTGTTCCTGAAATTAATTTTATAAAAATATTAAATATATTATATATTACAAATGCTTAGTTCATAAAGAAAATGGGATAAATCTTAAAAAAAATCTCAAATCATAAATACGAGACCACCGTTTAGTCTAGAACACGATGATTATCTTAGCAACAACCTAAAATAGGTTGGTGAAAGGCATTCATAAATCTCTCTCATTGGTAGTACAGTAAATGGATTAATTAATTAATCAATTCATTCATTCATTTTAACCTAAAAAATTCTATAAGAATATTTACATAGTGAATTATATAGGGTTATCCACATAAACCTTGGGAGGATTCCAGATCTTCACTTTCTCCTTCTGTTGGTGAATTACATCAGACGAGGATGGAAATCCAGATCGGAGCAGATCAGAGCACAATAAACGCAACGAAGTCCTTCAATTGTTGGAAAGTGTGTTCTTCGACGATTAATGATCTAATTTTCAGGTAGGAATCATCAATTTGTGGTTTATGCCCCTTTTGATTAAATTGATTGAGTAGATCAATCCCTTCCATTGATCTGCGCCAACTACAGCCTTTATATGCACCCATATATCAATTAAATTGATTTCTTCAATTGTTTTCTAACCCTAATTATCCCCATTCTTGATCATTGGACAAGAACACTTGGCAGAGATATTTAAACCTTTGTTATTGTGACTTTCTCCCTAAATTTCTTTGTTTTATTCACTAGTTGGACCCCCCGTGGTCTTGGTTCGACATTGTCGGGTGATACCATGTCCGATCAAACCCTCAGAATCACGATGGATTCGCGAGTGAGGGGAAGATCAATGAATTGGAAATAGTTCTAGGATAATTATAGGTTATGGATGATCATTTGGATAATCGGTAGTTGAATCATCGATGATAGAAGGATCAGGGGCATACAGAACATACAAAAGATCTCCGATGAACAACGAGATTAGATCTCTGGCCATTGGATGGCCATAAACGATGAACGATGACCAGATACATCGATTTCAGGTGAAAATAAAGCCACATATGAAGGAGTAAAGATATATCTACTGTGTAGAGAGTGTATTTTAGATTCTGTGAAAAACCTAACTACACACCGTGTACTGTAATAAACACACAACATGTAGTACCTTGGATGTGGCAGATAGGGTTTTAGAAATCTATAAGAATGACATGATGTCTAGACACCATACATGTTGTGTACCGACTTTCCAATGTCGATGAGATGTGTGACAAAGCACATGTCTATGAACATGATATGTGCCCAAGTATATGGGCACGACCATAGCACACGAACGACACTCTGTGTGAAGAGGAACACCATGTACTAAAGTACACGAACCTAGGGTAAAGTACACAAACACAGTTTGGATACATGGACATGTCCAAACACATGGGCGGGACCCCGAGTGGAATGGTCACACAGTGTATATTCCCCCACACACCGTGTACTCCTACATGCTTGGCAAGTCGTGTACCTCTAGGGACACGACCAGGTGGTGGAATGGTGCCATTAGTTGTGGCTTTTGAGATACTATTTGGAATGTTCCGAGCATTAAGCTTATTTTAGGTGACACCCAATGATGATAGTGATCGGGTGGGATCACTAGAGGCATCCTATAGATTGAAACCCCCTGTCAGTATGAGCATGAGTCCTCTGTAGTTACTTACCGAGTGAAACCCCCTGTCAGATAGGGTGTGGGTCCCTGATGACTAGAGTGAAACCCCCATGTCACACTAGGGTGTGGGTCCTTGACCTCTATATTGGAACCCCTCATCATCTTAGGAATGATCCTTCTATCTCACTGAGTGGAACCCCCCCATCGGATAGGGAAAAGGTCCTCGACGACCAGAGTGGAACCCCCTATCACACCAAGGCACGTGTCTTCGACCTCTAGAGTGGAACTCCCATCATCTTGGGTGTGGGTCCTCTACCTTGTCGAGTGGACCCCCTATCAAATAGGGTGCGGGTCCTATATGAAAATAGTTGAACCCCCTATTAAACTAGGACATTATTCCTTGACCTCTAGAGTAGAAGCCCCTATCATCATGGGCGCGAGTCCTTTGCCTTATAAGTGGAACCTCCTATAACATAGGGTGCAGGTCCTCATGACACTAGAGTGGAACCCCCATCAGCTTGGGCATGGGTCTTCTATAGATACTTATATAGTCGAACCCCCTAATGAAATAGAGCATGAGTCCTCTACTTCGAGTTTGTACCCCCTCGGCTGTGCGGCATAGTGGCAAGGTGTGGTCCTTCACACGGTTACTTCTGAGTAGACGCGTGAGATGTTTGGTATCATTGATGGACTTTTGGAATTGTTGATGAATCTTATTCTCAGGCTGAGCTGTGAGATATAGATCCCCAATCTCTCTTGTTTGGGATTATTTTGGATGAATATATATATATATATATATATATACCTGTATCCATACCTTTGTATTTGGTTACTCTCATTCCATGGGATGCAAAGACACGCGGGGTATGCCATGTGATTTCCATGTTTAATTTCTCATGGTTGGATAAGACTACTCTCCTACTATAGGTGAAAAATACTCGACGTGTAGTTCATCTACACACCATGTTGAGCCCCTTGTGTTTGGATGAGGTTACTCTCTCTTGGTTTGGGTTGATTTTTTCTCTTTCAATACTTTATGTATCTTGTTACTATCTACAATATTTCTATTCCTGATGTATCTATTAATTCTCCCCCTTCATATTTTAGGGTGTATTACTGGGTATGTATATACTCACCCCTATACGCTCTTTGCCCGCACGTGTATTGTCTTGTGCAGACGAGAAAGATAGGTCAGTGATGACTTCAGAGGAGCTTAGGGATATCTGGTACTTTGGACTACATATGGTGGTCATAGCTTGGAGATCAGGAGATATGATCTCTTAGCATTTTACTTTCTAGTTTTATCATTTTGGGACATATTTCTATCTGGGAATGTATTTTTCCCCTTTACTTTTTAGTTTTCACTACCATACTCTTGTACTGTCTGGAGATTTTACATGCATGGTTATTCCCTTAGCATTTGATTTCTTTTAATTTTACTTCCTCTACACTTCTAGATCGATATAACTGTGTGTGTTCATATAGGTACTTAGGAAAATTCCTCTCCATGTTAGTTATTCCTTCAGCACTGGTTTCCATCCCCTGGCCTATGGAGGTGGGCTTGGGGTAGTTGTGGGTCGAGCCCCGACTTGGGTCGGGTCGTGACACGTTATATGGTAGAATGTTTTTATATGAATAATTATAATGTGAATAAAATATAATACAAGAACTGCCACTCTAAAACATTGTTATATGGAACATTTTAAAACATTGACCTTATGTTAGTTACATGTGAATAAAATAATATGCATGATACTATCATTAGCCTTTTGTTTGTTATATGGTATAATGTTTCTCCACAGATCATTGTAAAACTATTTCATTTAGTGCATGAAATTATCACTATCCTTTTTTACATTTTCTTATATTTTTTGGAATACATAGAAATTTATTCATCAATTATATTTTAATTTTAAAATATGTGTGTGGATTCCCAATGAATTTATTAAAACTATAAAAAAATCATTAATAATTATAAATAATTTGGCCATTTATATTTATGATGTTTTCATATATATTAAGAAAAAATTATATATATTTTTACCAAAATATATAATAAAAAAAGGAAAAATTGTGTTTTATTAGCAGTCAACCTTTTAAAATCCATGATAATATTCTCACTTTTATGCCATTTTTTGAATTATTTTTTTATGAAATTTGTTGTTTTTATTTTATTTGTGAAATATTTTATGTTTCTTTATTTATATTATTATTTATAAATGTAAATTTCAAATTCAATTTCAATATATAGTAACTTATATTCGGTACTTGAAATTTGTAATAGGTGATAATGAGTTGTAATTGTATTAATGAAAGGCAAACAAGTGATGGATATGAGGAAGGAGTTGGCGTATTTTTAGAATTTTCCAAACAAAATGTTCCAAACAATGACCTATTTTCTATCAATGCTTTAAATTATTAAATATGAAAAATTTAAAAAGTAGATAAATCAAATAACATTTAATTTACCATGGTTTTAATCTGAGTTATAGTCCTTGGATTTGGAATGGTGAAATTGAGAAAAATTAAAAATCTATTGATGATAAATATTTTCAAGATGACAAGTACAATAAAATTGAAGAAATGATTTGTGATATTGAAGTAGAGATAGTTGAGAAATCACTAATTATTGAGAAAATATATAGTGATTCTGAAAAACCATTGTATCCAGGCTATATGAAATTCATGGTTTTATCAATGGTGTTAAGATTGATTAACTTGAAGGCCAAAAATGGATGGAGTGAAATGAGTTTTACAAAGATTATATAGTCATTAAAAAACATACTTTCTAAAGACAACGAACTTCTAGATTCACATTATAATATGAAGAAAATATATTTCCTAATGGGTTTTAGGTAAAAGAATATAAATTCCAACCCAAATGAAAATGTGTTATATATGAAGAAATACAAAGGTCTGTCGAGTGTCTTAGATGTGGGACATCACACTATTAGTTGAAATAAAATTCATGGGTTGATTTAGAAGTTACCAACACTTATACTAAGGTAATTTTCAATATTCCTATAATTACATATTTTAAATGATTATTTTCAAATTTAAATTTTGTAAAAAGGTTAAGATGATATATAGATGAGTGAATATCTGATGGAAAATTATGTCATCCATTAGATTATCCATAGTGGAATAAAATTGATCAAAAGTTTCCTACCTTTAGAAATGAAGTTAGAAATCTAAGACTTGAAATTTTTATAGATGGAATGAATCCATATTGGAGACTTAGTAGAAAACATAGTTCATGAAATATTTTATTGGTACTTTATAACATACCTCTTGAATTTTATATGAAGCAGAAGCATATCATGTTTAGTTTGATGAGTTATAGACCAAAATAACCTTGAAACAATATTAATATCATATTATCACCATTAATTGATGATTTGGATTTTTTATAAGAGTAA
Organism: Viscum album; assembly: GCA_963277665.1. NCBI lineage: Eukaryota > Viridiplantae > Streptophyta > Magnoliopsida > Santalales > Viscaceae > Viscum > Viscum album. Next base: position 1,066,713,594 of record OY728162.1, read on the forward strand.
TGAATCAATTTTTATGATTCTTATAAAATAGAATGTTTTCAAATGCATGAAATTATTACGTTCACTATAAATGACTTTCCAATATATGAAAATTTTTCTAAATACAGTGTTAAGGAGCATAAATCTTGTCCAATTTATGAGGAATAGACTTCATATTATTAAATTAAACATGTGAGAAAAATAATATACATGGGTCATCAAAAGTTTTTGTCTATAAATCACTCTTATAGAAGATTAAAAAAGGTATTCAATGGCTCAAAAAATTAACATTTCTCTAAAATATCTATCATCCAATCAATATTTTTAGGGGGTGAAAAACATTGATGTCACATTCAGAAATCCATAAAAATATGGTAATGGAAAAAATATATATAATAAATGATCAATATTTTTTGAGCTTCCATATTGGATATATCATGAGGTTAAATATAACATTGATGTCATGCATGTTGAGAAAAATATCTATGAAAATTTGATTGGAACATTATTATATATTAAAGGAAAGACTGAGGATGGGTTGAATATAAGATTGGACTTACGTTCAATGAGAACATGTTTGGAGTTAGCTCTTACTCATAAACAAATATGAACATACTTTCCTTCGGCTTATTATACATTATCTGGGGGGGATTAGTTTTTTATAATGCCTCCATGGTATCAAAGGGTCATAGGGTTATTATTGAAATGTAAAAAATTTAATGTCACTAAAAGATTTGAAGTTAATAGGCATGAAATCTCATAACCTTTATGTCATGGTGAAATAGATCCTACTAGTTGCATTGTGTGGAATACTAACCATCCATGTCAGAATGACTATCATGAAGGTGTGTTATTTTTTCAATTCCATTTGTAATAAAGCTATTGATTTGAATTCATTGAACAATTTAGAGACTGGTGTAGTTTCTATACTTTTTAAACTAGAAATATACTTCCTACCATCTTTTTCTGATATCATGGTTCATTTAATGGTTCAATTGGTGTGTGATGTCGGATATATCCTTTTAAAAGGTATATGAAGATATTGAAGGGGTATGTTAAGACTCCATATTGATAAGAAGCCTCAATTGTTTAAAAGTATATTTCTAAGGAGGTTTCAGAGTTTTGTACATACTACTTATCTGTAGCGGAGAACATTATTTTGTCTACATATCACCATGAATGAATCAATTTTGGGGGAAATGAGATTTTTGGATTGAAATTAAAATCATTTATAGGTGAATAAATAAATCATGTACATTTATGCATTTTGAATAACATAGATGATGCTCAGTCATATATCACATAGCATATTAATGTGTTAAAGCAACGATATCCAAGAACATAGGATATACATTGAGTTTGATGATAATGGTAATCTTAGGGGTCCAAATTTAAAATAATATGATACTTTTGTAGCAATGTAAGCTTTAGTGAAAATTAGTAATTTGATTTGTGATTGGAGAAGTGTCGAAAAAGCGATATTATCCCAGTTATGGGAGAAAATTTTGGTAAGCCTGATTATTATTATTTTACTTACCATGACATGTTTTTACTAATGTATTTTTTTCCCTTATTATTAGATGACATATGATATACCTGACACAAGAGAATTCAAGAATAAATGTTTATCTTTATCTTCTAGGAGATGGATGTATTTTAAATCAACCCTTACATCAGATTTATTTTTTGGGGAAAGACAAAATGAAAATCCATGTGATATATATCCTTTTCTAGATAAAAGTACATTGAATAAGTTTATTGAATTTAGACAAAAAAAATAATTATGGTAAGTGAAATGTCATATTTTAGAAAAAAAATGTATAATAATGATCATATTAATGATTTTTTCATCCTTAATTTATAAAAACTAAGGATATCTCATTATCTAATCCAATAAAAAAAATATACCCTCATACTTTATCTCATGGATGGTATTCGTTATTGGGAAAACAAATAATGACTAAAAAATTTCAAAAAAATGAAATTTAAGACTTTTGTCTCTATAGAGGTTGACCCCCCACAAGTATATATGAAAAATGGAAGAGGGATCAAATGAGAAAAAAAGAACATATCTTACAAAATATTTGAGGTCTATATTTAAGAGGACTATAAATAGTTATTTAAGTTATTTTAACTCTTTTATACATTCTATTTCACTAATGGGTTTTTCAAATATTCTATATAATAATTCCTTGAGGAGTATATCACACATGGGAACTTCATATCTAAGGGTAGGAAAGATATTTTAGCTACTTTATTGGGTAATCCTGAACACCCATGTCACATATGAGGATACAGGGTGGGTGTATTAGTCAATTTTTTTTTCATTCTAGATCTTTTTTAAATGAGGATGTATATAAAGGGAAAATAAAAGTTTTAGAATCAAAATTATGAGAGATTAGTGAGATGATGGAGGATAGGATTAGATATCTGGTATAATTGATGTTTGTAGACATGAAAAGATAGTTTTAGGATGCATATCACACTCCTCAAACTTCATCTTCATATCCCACTTCTCCACCACCACCTGTATATCCAACTCCTACACCTCCACCTCTACAACTTCCCATTTATTTTGAGTTATTTTTTAAGGAACCCTAGTATCATAATGGTTCATATGAGATTATATATTATATTGGGAATAAATTAAATCATTGAAAAATGGAGATGAATCAACTTTGGGTGATGGTACAAGATATTATAGATATATCAACAAGAGTACCATTTCCTACAGATGAGGTCACTATAGTTGAAAAAAGTATCGACCATTTTTTACTTTGGTTATCTTTTCTTATTCAGAAAATTACCATTAAGGTATATATAGATAATATTCATTATTTCATATTTGTGTTATATATATATTTATAATAACACTTTAAAGGTAAATACATATTGTATAGACAACAATAAGTACAGACCACTATGACTTAAAATATTACTTCTTTTGTACTTGATATATTATCAACATATTCATCTATGTTATTGGAAGTTTATGAGATTACAATGGATTATAACATTTATGGATGTGATATTAATGTTATGTTTTTAAATAGAGATATCATAGAGATTGTAACTAGAGTTTTTTTGGGCATCAACATGATATAAATATTTTGCATGTAAGTTGATTATCACATTTCTTTCAATTATTTTAATTTAATGAAACTTAATACTTAGGTTTGTTTTATTTTAGGTATCTTTATACACTTTGTATTCAGTATGATATGACATTGGTATATAGATTTTTTATCCCATAATTTATTTCACCAATAATGAAGATAATAAAAGATACATAAATAACTATATATATCTATGAAAGACTTCAAAATGATGCAATTAAAAGTTGAATTCTTGCTTATCCTAAAGGGTATGAAACATATATTTATTAAAGTGTTATTTTTATTAACTAATTAACCTATCACATTATGTTTTTTGTATATTGGTTTCCATTATATATAGTGTTATTTTTTCCAAAAGAGAATACAACTTACTGGTTATGATTTATACATGGTGATGTGTGAGAAAATTTTAGCGAAGTATTGGACACATAAGTTTTATTATTTGAAAACTTATATATTATAACGACTTAATTTTATTTCACACATGTCATTTTCAATCAGGGAATGAAATTAATTTATATAGACAATAGGAAAGAGGAATGAAAATATCAAATATGTGTATGCAAAGGTGGCTTCCCATTTATAATTACAACATTTTGGCTACAAGTACTTAAAATTTTATTTTTAATTGAAAACCAATTTTGAAAAAAAAATCATCATCAATGAGGAGTAAAGTAATTTGGATATTATTTTCTAAGATTTATTTTTGAAATAATTTCAATAGGGATAATTACAAAATTCTAGAAGTTTAGATTTCATTATAAACTTTCCTTTAATTTATCTTATAAATATATTAAGGATACATGTTAAATGATTTCCTTTTAATTTGGAGCTTTTTGATGACCCTCTCCATTATTCTAAAAACATGATTAATCACTTGAAAGGAGCATGGGGAAATTATTTCACTAGTTTGATTGAGTTTTAGTTTATTTTTAATATATATTTTGAGGTTTAAATTTCAAATTGTAAAGTTGAAATGATTTGAACAAAGGTGAGATGTAAATTTTTTTATGACATTATATTTGTGTGGTTGTTGTTTTTATTCTATTTGTGTTACTTTGGTTCTATCTATTATTTTTTTATTTCTAGGGTCATGTATTTGAAAAAAATCAAAATGAATTTTTTTCATGTTGGTTATTTTATAACCAATATGAAAAATAGAACAAAAGTGACTTTTCACATTAGTTATACAATAACCAATGTAAAAGACCCTTCTTATTCTACATTTTTACTATTTTCTACAATAGTTTATTTGATAACATATGTTAAAGGATTTTTTCAAAATGGTTTAAAACAACTGACATAAAAAACCCCATTTACAATATCACTTATAATATTGTATCTATTTAAATGAAATTAAAAACCAAAAAAATATTGATGTTGAAAACCTTTTTTTTGCACTAGTGGTATCACAATCATAAAACAATTACTTTTACAAAATTCTAAACCAGCCTTTAAAAACAATATTTTAATTTCATGCCAATTTCCATCACTTGAAATCTCATTTCAAAACATCCCTTGGAAACCAAATTTTCAAAACACACTTTGAAATCCATTCAAAAAATCAACCATTTTATTATAAATCACTTATAAAATAACAAAGAAGGCTAAAAATCCATAAAACCATTTCACATGGACTTAAAAAACCCCCCTTTTAGAAAATAATCCTTTTAAATCATAAAATCCCTTATTTGGAAATCAACTAGTGTTAACAACCCCTTTTTGAATCCATGTTTCCCTTTCGAAAGACACTTAGTCAATTTAGAAAATGCTTGGCATGCACAAACATTCAAAGTAGAAACTATGTTTATAACCCATAAAAAAACTTTTCATGATAAGTATCTATTGTAAAACCAATTGAAAACTTATTATGGTATCATGTCTACCCTTAATTTCATAATAAATCAATTAAAAACACTCACACATTACATAAGATGTATTATATGAGAGATTTCATAAAAACATCCACCTCATTCAATAAAAAACTCATTGAAATTCATTTATTTCGATAGAGAACACATAACCAAGAAAGGAAACCCCATCCATGACCCCCACATGACCAAAATCCCCATGGTTTGGTCTACCATAGCCCTAATTCCAAGCCCCATGGCCATTTGGATTCATGGAAGAAACAAAATCCAAGAGGAAAGGGGAGGGGGAGAAGAGAGGAAGAGGAAGGGGATAATGCCTTGATAAATCCACTTTGAATTAAGAAGATATGGATTAGAGTCATGTAAATAGGGAGGGAAGAAACTCTCCATGTGCACCCCTGGTATGGTCAAATGAGAGAGGAGAATAGGGGGGACTAAATGTCTTAAAATAGAGTAGGTAAATTTTCAGAATTTCAACTTTTTAATAATACAGGTATCTCACATGGTTAGGATGAACAATTTACCAAACCATAGTACAATCTTTCAACTTATACTAGATAAGCACCACCCACTCACATGATTTGGCTGCATGGTTTATCAAACCATGTAAAACAACACTACTAAAAACTATACCATTGTTGCATGACCATCCATACATTTTTTCTTAACTTCATGTAGGTTGTGTGCCATACCCTAAACATAAAAACGTTCACATGGTTTTCACTGAATTTTTCATGGTTTGAACCCAACCATGTGTTGGATGTTAATACTAATATGAATTAAACAAAATTAATTGAAAAAAATCATATATAAGAAACTCTATATGGTCTCCTATTAACCGTGCATTCTAACCATGCCACAATAGGATAACTTCATAAAAATTCAATATTTTAAATTGAAACTCTACAAACTCAAATTACCCCAAAATAATATAAAATAAAACACCACAGTGACAAATGGGTTTCACATTATTCATCGATAATAGTTGCATGCAAGCTTGAGTGGTTTCAATATACTCAACTTCTACACTACTTAGTGAAATGCAATCTTGTTTATTTTTATGTTGGGAAATACACTATCCTCTAAGATATAATTCACCACCTGGTGTTGAATTTATATATTTTGTTGAACTAGCTTAATACACAACTTTACATCCCAATAACTCTTGATCTAATGTTGTGCTGTAAAACAAACTAAAATCCATTATGCCTTTGATATAACAAAATATTCTCTTCACTAATAGCAGGTGGATTTCCTTGGGATTATTATAGTTACTTATGGATGGATAAGTGGAAAACACAATATTGAGTCTTATTATTGTAAAGTGCATGAGGATCCCAATGATCCTCCAATATTCTATTTCATTGACCTCATTACAAAAAAACTGGCAATTAACAACATTTTTATTTGGTCATATTTTATTAAAAACACGGCTAATTTTCAATTTAGTCATGTTTTCATAAAAATGTGGATAATTTATCCATTTTTCATAAAAATTGGATAATTTAGCCACTCTTTAAAATGTTTTTATTTTTTGATTTAGATTCATTTTCACAGAAATGTGGCTAATTTAGCCATGTTTTTAGACGTGCTTTAAACATCACTAATTTATATTTAAGTACATTTTTAAAACATGGCTAAATTAAATAAGAAAATAAATGATATTTATTATTATTATTATATATATAAAAATTATAATTATTATAACACACAAACACACACACACACACACTAGTATGGGCATGAATACTACTTTATTGGAGAATAAAATGCTATGTTGAATAGGCTTGAAATGTTCCAATCTAAAGGTATTGAACTAACCTCAATTGAAATTGATTCTTACACAATTTTTACCTCTCTACAAGAGCACTCATCCACTCCTGGTCCATAATTTACCTCATTTGAAAATGAAAGATTCTTATTGATAATTATATGGATTTTCTTCACACATAGAGAGAAGGGAATAAGGATGTTGATTTTCTACCATATCAATACTCACATGATAACTCATTTATTTCTTTTACCAGCACATGGTCCCTTTCCCCCAGGTGTGTTGATATTTTTAGGGTGAATGCCCTTAGGTTTCATTATTTCAGACCTCCTTGATTTCCTATATCCTTGGTATTTTTGGAAATGAATAAAAAGGAAGCGTCAATAACAAAAAAACATAATTATAATTAATTAATAATAATTGACTAAATGATTATTAATATATATATATATATATAAATATATTTATATTAATTTATATATCAATATATAAAGTATATATTCATATATAATAGCACACACACACACATATATATATATTAAATTATTTATATATGCATATACAAAAAAATATAGTAATATATTTATATATTAATGTATATATATATATTAATGTATATATATGTATCAATATATATAATTATATAATTATATATTTATATATTAATATATATTAATTTTTATTCATATATATATATATATACTTATATATAAATATAGCATAATACATAATTTAGATAAATAATACACACAAACACAATGGTTTTCATGTCTCTCTACAGACTACTGGTCGTGAGTTTTATTCACATGAAAACCATATTTTATATAGTGGTGTGGGGGGATTTTTATTCGTGAGGCACAAGCTCACAATGCAAGTGTGGGGGTAACATTAGTATGGCCACAAATAAAAAAACAAAAAAAAAACATAAACTTAAAATGTATAAAATGTTTTTACCAACCTTTTAGTAAAGGTGGTAGATGTCTTACCATTTTACAAAGTTAAAAAACATTGAGAAATTTACTGACTTTACCATCACCAAATTTAATCAAGTTTCTATGAAACAAAAATAAATGTATTAGCTACAAATTTAGAAAATGTGTCTACCAGTGTTTCAATAAATGTGGTTGATGTCATACCATTTTACAACATTAAAAAATTGGTAAATTTACTGACCTTACTATAACCACATCTAACCAAGTTTCTATGAAACATAGATAAATTAATTAGATAAATTTATAAACACTAATAATGTTAAATAAAAATGCGATTAAATATGTTTTTTTTTGTAGTGATTCCTTGCCATCGTTATTAATTGACAACTTCATCTGGGTAGAAACTGATGTTGTCATTACCCTAAAACCCTCCATTTTAAAACTTTTTATAAACTCCATAAAATATTTTTATTGATATATGAACGCGTCATTACTTACTTGTACAACTATATTTCCTACCATTTTACAACTTTAAAAAACACTGGTGAATTTACTAACTTTACCATCACCATATTTAACAAAGTTTCTATGAAACACAGGTAAATGTATTAGATTCATTTATAAAAACTACTAATGTCAAATAAAAACATGGTTAAATGTACTTTTTTGTAGTGATTATTTTCCATCATCATCCCTTGAAAACTTCATCTAGGTAGAAACTGGTGTTTTCATTACCCTAAAACCCTCTATTTCAAAAAATTTTATAACCTCCTTTGCATATTTTGATTGAGATATGAATGTGTAATTCCTTCCTTGTACAACTAGATGTCATACCATTTTACCACATTTAAAAACACTGGTAAATTTACCAACTTTACCATAACCACATTTAACCAAGTTTCTATGAAACATAGGTAAATGTATAAGCTACATTTATAAACACTACTAATGTTAAATAAAAACACGGTTAAATGTACTTTTTTGTAGTAATTCTTTTACATCATCATCCCTTTACAACTTCATTTGGATAGAAATTGATGTTGTCATTACCCTAAAACCCTATATCTCAAAAACTTTTTATAGCCTCCTTATCATATTTGAATTGAGATATGAATGTGTCATGCCTTCCTTGTATAATTATAAATCCATGAAAAAACATTAAACATCTAATCATAAACATTTCAAACTTTAACATCATGAATTTTACTAACTCCTTGCACCGTGATTTGCTCGATCTACCAAATATTATTTCATAAACATATATGATCACCATATTATAGGTTTTATATGGGATTAAACAACACTTGTTTAATTATTTAATGTAATTAGAAACCCATTCCAAGATCACCATGCATTAAAAACATGAAAATATATAAAACTGAAAATAAAGAAGACTATAAATCACATAAATTTTATTTTAAAGCCACTAATTCATATACATATTCTAACAGACACCTCTGTATGGGTTTGATGATGATCAATCAAGTGGAAAATGCAAGCCTCCCACCTCTGGAGGTATCCAAGGGTCAAGTGGAATCGCTCAATGTTTGAGCGGGAGTTATCTTCTTCCTTCACGACATGATAGTGTCTTAGGTGAAAAGAAGAAAAAAAAGAAGAGATATTAGGGTTTGAGAGTCTTTGATAAGCATATCTACATGAATATGCCTCACTTTCATCGAATAACAGTGGGTTATATAAAGGCCCGATGATGCTCCTCACCTGATGCATGCATTAACTCATATGTTATAATGCATGAGTTAATGCCTCAATTACTTAATACTTTTCCTTCATGAATGTGACTTAGTCTATTGTGTTACATCACATGTAATAGATCCTTAATGATGTTCAATGTGGGATGGACATTAATTCTCAACATTTAGTCATCCAATATATCAAAGGAAATAGTGTTTCATATTTCAAATGATATATATATGGGCGAGGATAATCATAGCCCATTCCTTTGTTCATATTAGGTGTTGAAGGTGCTGAGAGGAGGCATATAGGAGGAAGTAGGGGAGTTAAGATTAAATTTTATCCAAATTGAATGATTTCACCATGAAGGATTATTTTGTGCCATGGATCCCAATCAGAAGATGAGGTTGCGATGTGGATTAAGAGATATAGAGTAGAGGCTTGAGAGGGGAGGTTTTGGTGGTTCTATCTATTTTAGTGCTTCTTTAGCATGGGGGGTAGACTGTGGTGTAGAATCTAGGGAGGAAAGTTTTGGTAGTTTTGCCTTTTTTGGGGTCACTACACTATGGAGATGAGTTGCAACATAGATTTATCCTTTAGAAATTTAATTCTATGGCATGGTGGTTTACCTTTCATCACAGTCCTCTTCCTAATTTATAGGATATACACCAGGGATCATGCTATATTTCTCAAACAAAGATTTAACTAGGAGTGTTGTGATATGGTTTCTTTCTTTATTCCATAGTTTTTTCCTAATTAAGCACCTTTGCACTGTGGTGTGGAGTGCTACACCATGGTATTTTAATTTTTAGTTTTCCTATAAATTCCCAAATACACTTCAAACTTGGATATATTTCAAATTTTTCTCGCAAAATCTAGGAATACCAAGGTTATATTTCATGGTGTTTTTAATACCTTTCATTTGGGATTGATCCCCGAATTTCTGTTCTCAATATGTAATGATTTGAGGTGATTTTGCCTCTTTTTATTTGGTTTCTTATTTGTCTAGCCTTGTTTCTTCCCATGCTATAGTGGTTGATATCCTTCATTATCATGGATTTTTTTTGATATTTGGTGGCATGTTCATGGTGTGACACCCATATGGACTGATGTTTCCTTGAGATAGAGGTGATTAGAGATCTACACTTATTATTCTATTCTCATTAGAGGAACATTGAAATCCTTAAGGTAGGGGATTCATTACTTCTCCTTTTTTTAATTGAAATCTTAAGGTCATCATGATTTATCACATCATGTAATGGTGGAATTAACCTTAATGAATATTAAATTGGGATTAAAGAAAGAATTGGTTTTGGGTTATAACAATTGCATGTGTTGATGTCATGTTTATGGGTCGCTTCTTGTTTCTATAGATAACATGCCATATTTTGTTTATGTTATGGGTTAATATGTTTTCTTACATGGAAATTGGATAAATAATGTAAATATAGTAATTCTTGATGAAATAAATAATAAATATACATGTTTAGTTGTCATTGTTCTTCTATATGGTTGATGAAAATGGAAGTTATGCTATAATTATTTTTAAATAATTAATAGTTGTTGATAGCTGATGCCTTAGGCTTCCTGTGGTTTCAACCTATGATAAATAAATTGGTTAATTCAAGATGGTAACAGATTGGTTGTTTGATAAATATAATTTCTTGGGGCTGAGTGAGTTTATTTTCTTATAAAGGTTGAATTCCTTATTTTTAGGGCATAAATGCCCTATTTACTATTTTTTTTCTTGATGCCTTATGGGTTTTCTATAGACGTGGAGAATTACTATGTGACATTATGTGAGATTTAATTGATGATGGTTTGGAAATAATGGATGGGGATACCTAGCTTTATGGGAGTATTTAACACCCATGTTGGCAGGATGCATGGTGATATGCATGGCGATGTCAGGGATAGAATTAAGACTGATGGAATGGGTTGAAGTTAGGCTTGCCCATTATTTTTTATGCTAAAATACAATATTTTTTCTTAATAATGAATCTACTTTAAAGGTTATATAGTTAGGTTTCTTGTTTCTACATTCCTTTCCCCACTACTTGATGTATCTATTTGTTCTTGGTTTATGCATCTTTTATAGTAACTTAGGATGAGTCCTATAATACCTAGAATTATGGAATTATAGTGAATAATAAATGTTTTAACCCATGGGGTTAGAGGCTTAATGGAATACTAAATGATGATAATTCTTGAAAAACCATGGAAAAGGTTGGATTATTTCCATAGGGCATGGAATTATGTTGATGATTAATGTAATATAGAATATTTAACAAAAAGAGTTAATTAATTAAATTTTTCTTGAAATTTTTAGGTGGTTATATGATATCCAATCCTTAGCAATGAAAACTAGGTGTTTGAGAGATGATAACTGCAGCTGAAACTAATATTGGATAGTTTCCCATAATGTGGTTATAAGTTATATATTCCTATATTATGTGATTTCATATGATACCCCACCCATGTTAGTAGGGAAACTAGAACTCAGTAGACTATGGGAGGGTGTTTTCCCCAACATCTAGGTTGGCAAGGAATAAATAGTTAACCACCCAATATTTCCTCATTCTCTTATCCTGATAGTATTATACACTGGTATTTATAGTGGTCACCTTTCCTATATGTGTGTGTAAAGGGTTGTAATGACTTGTGTTTATTTCACACACATGTATCTCTAGATATATTATTTTAAGGATTATGATAAGTATGTTGTGTATGGCATGTGATGGTGTAAGGTATAATAAATGATTTAAAGGTTTCAGTGGCTCCTAAAAACTACTTGGTTACTATCTAGAGATGGGGTGCTGATGATGTGATGATGGTATCCATGAGGTGCATGGTATGTTACATATGCCCATGTGTTTTCATAAAGGATTGTTAATTTAGATAGAGAAGACTCAGAACATGTGATGTTAGGGAAGAGCAACAAACTAGTGGGGAAGTGGTAGTGGGGTACCTTCATTTTTATATTTGTGTCGGATATTATATTATTGCTTGTATGCAATAATTGGTGAGAGAGACATGGTGAGGATGAGAACTTAGCATAACTAATTAGTTGATGAGTTAGCTTCACTTGTTTATTTACTAGGCTATAGCATTCTTTCTTTATCTTTTTAACAAGAGGATATGAGGAGGATCCTACTGATTATACTTCTTATTCTCACCCTACATATATATAATTTTTAGGTCTGTAGGATCTAGCTGGTGATCTGGATAGACATTACTAGCTTGTGGAGTTGTTTAGGAGATTTTTGTTCTTCAAGGTCATTGCCGAGAATTTTCTTTTGGTACTTGTAGTTTCTTTTCCAGTTGTTTAGTTTTTATGAAATTATATGCATGTATTGAGATCTTTTATTTATTTATGAGAAGGATCTATTTGGTTCTTTGATCTTGTCTCTTGCTCCTAATGTTATTCTTAGAGAGAAATGTCTCCCATTTGTGTGTATGATATACCCTTAGAGACTTTCTCCAAACCGTGGTCTAATGGAGGTGGGTTTCAGGCATTGTTATCTCTCTCCCTTCACTACCATCCCAGGAGGGGTACCTTTTGGGGGAGGAGTTTGTGACAAAGTGGTATAAAATTTCAATTTAAGAGATATGATAGAGTTTGGAGGTAGGCACTGGCGAGGACTACATGAGTTGGTAGGGAAACAATGTCATATGAGTCTAGTAAGTGATGTAAGAAAGGGAGATTAGATAAGACACGGGTATTTTGGTCCCCCTATGATATTATGTGAGGAAATTTAAGTTTATTGAGCCTATTAAGCAAAGTTATATTGGTTACAGGACAGATACCTAGGAAATGATCATGCATAATTCTTGTTGCATCTATGTTTGAAATGGGTAGACTTTGGGATTATGTTGAACCTTACTTAATTAATCTTAAATATCCCATGTTTCATGTTTATGAGTCCCTAACCATTTTTTCTTTTGTAGGAATGACTCCAGGTCAATGTACTCACCAGTTTCATGCTAAAGATATTCAAAAATATATGCCAGTATATCACTGCAAAGCTAAGGTCGATAGAGATGGCACTTAGAGGAGGACACCATGAGAGTTTCAACTCTAGAGTATGTAGAAGTATGGGATCTCCATTTCAGGATCAGTGATAGATGATTGGATAGAGGTGGTGAAGATAGCCTTCAATTTGACATGTGATTGGAATGAGCACTATTTTTCATTGGTAGTGGTGATGTTACATGGGGTAGCCAGATAGTGGTAGTTCTATTCCACAAGGATAGCGATGAGTTAACTATTTAATGGGAGAATTTTTAGGATCAGTTTTAAGCCTATTTTATTTCTTACACCACAAATTTGACCATTTTTCAGGATCTTCTTACCCTTTAATCGAGAAGAATTAGCATAAAAGAGTTTGGGATCTATTTCACGAGTATTCTTTGATATGATTCAAACCTACTATAAGATGAGGAGGGTATTTTGAGAAATTTCTAGGAGGATTTACATACAAATATACAATTATAGGTTACCCTTTTTATACTACTAATATATCTTGAGGTATTATTAAGAGAATAGGTTGTTGAGAGGATACTGTACATGACTAGATCATCATGATAGGGGATTCATTAGGATTATCCATGTAATAGATTTGTGGTTTGAGGTTCCTAGTTTTCTAGATAGAAAGGTTTTTAGATTTTCATGGGTAGGTCTTAGCCCTCTTCATCTCATTTCACTGGGGTTGGTGGATCTCAGGACCCTAATAAGGGATCAAACATTTGTTTTTCTTATAGAGGCCATGATAATTAGCGACAAGAGTGCCCAAAATTTCTGAATAGACAACATGCAGTTGGTGGTCTACTTCAGGTTTCTTCATTGTATTAGTATCATCTGAGGCAGAAAAAGTAGGGTGATCTAGCCTTTAATCAGAAGAGGGGATATAAGGAAGTTAGAGGATAACCCTGTGATGTCCCTCATGGTCAGCTTCATACTCTAGAGTTTCCAGTGGTAGGCGATTCAAATGTCATTCAAGATACTGTTTTATTTTTTCCCACTTGGGTTCATGCCTTGTTTGATTCAGGAGCTATGTACTCCTTCATTTTTCCTACCCTATTCTTTACTTTGAGACTTGAGGTGGTGAGACTTCCAGTTTCCTTGTCATTGACTATGTTAGTCAGAGGCTTAAGTTATCTTTGTGAAGTATGTAAAGACTGTGATATAGTGTTGGGGTAGCACAACTCTTGGCGAGACTTCCTATTTTTTCAGATATAGACATATAAAATCATAATCAACATGGATTGGTTATATTTTGTGTAAGATATCATGGATTTCTTTAGAAGGAAGACCGTGTTTAATGATGCTGATGAAGAGTCTGCCATGTTTTTTAGCAAGTGAGACCCTCATATGGGTCAAAGGTCTATTCCATCCAGTCTTCCTTGATTGCTGAGTTGATTCTTAATTCATTGAAGGTTCAATTGGAAGTGATTCCCATGGTTGTGGAAGAGTACCTTGACGTATTTACATAAGAGGTTGTGGCACTATCCCCTTGATGGGAGATCGAGTTTGGGATAGATTTACAACTGGGCACTTCTCTGATATCGATGTATTTATATAGGATAATTCCTTTTAAGTTGTAGGATCCATGGATATATATCAATTATCTCTTACTATGAGGTTTTGTTCGACTGGGCGTGTCACCTTGGGGTGCTTTAGTTCTGTTTGTGAAGAAATTCAATGGCAGCCTGCTCCTATGTATCAATTATCATCACCTTAATTAGGTGACAATGAAAAATCACTACCCTCTTCCACAAATTGATGATTTATTCAATTAGTTTAAGGGATATTGTTTTTATCAAAGATTTATCTATGATTAGGATATCATCAGATGTGGGTAAAGGATGAAGATATCATGAAGATTGCTTTATGATATCATTATGAGCATTATGAATTTGTTGTAATGTCGTTTGGTGTGACAAATACTCCAACCGCATTCACAGGTTTGATGAATGAAGTGTTCCAAGATTTTTTGGATCATTTCATGGTGGTTTCCATTAAATACATCTTTGTGTACTTCACATCTAATAAGTAGTACATAGAGCATATGTGGTTTTGGAGGATATTTATTGTCAGTAGTTATTTAGGAAGTTATCAAAGTGTGAGTTCTGTGTTTGTGTAGTTTATTTATTAGGGCATGTCATGTCCCAATGTGGATTATTTGTGGATCCTTTTAAGATCTAGGTGGTTATTTGTTGGGTAGCTCCCAAGATTGATGTATAGGTACATATATTCCTTGGTCTTGCAGGCTATTATAGGATGTTCAAACCTAAATTCTCTCATATTGTGACTCCTATAACAACCTTAACCAGGAAGGGTTAGGAATTCCTATGGACTAGTCAGTTTCAAACTACTTTTGAGTATTTTAATAAGAATTTGGTTAGTGATTTGATTCTTTATTTTCTAGAAAAGGGAGTTTAGTTTAAGGTTTTATATGACACTTCAAATCTTGGTTCAAGTCATATCCTGATACCATAAATAGTATTTGTTTCTTATGGGTCTCAAAAATTATAGCTCCATGAATCTAACTATGCCACCCATGATCTTGAGTTGAAAACAGTTGTGTTTGAATTAAATTTGTGGTGAGACTACCTCATTGGTAGATTCTTTGTGTTTTTTCCAATCACAAGAGCCTTAGGTATGTCTTATTCCAACACAACTTAAACTTACAACAATGATGTTGGATGGAATTATTATAGGACTATGACTTTGAGATTTCCTATACACTAGTAAAGGGTAATGTTGTAGCTGATTCACCAAGTAGGAAGTCATGCAGTGGCGCTGTGCTTGAATCTAGGGATTCTTGGAGAGTGTTAAAATAACTCTCCACAATGTATATTTATATGGGAGAGGTTGTGGGAAGAGGTTTCCCTTTTCAGATAATGATGTAGTTGTTTTTGGTGTAGCATTTAGAGGTTTCCCAGTTGGGATATTTTGAAGTGGGAGTTTGGTGGGATCAAGTTATCTATAGTGATGTCCATGATGGATGGTTTGAGGATGATCAATATTAGGTGTTGTTAAAAGGGAGGTTTTTCATTCCTTCAGTGATGCATGAGGTGATTCTATGTGAGTTCCACAACTTAACCTTAGTAGATATCCTGGTGTGAAAATTATGTATTGTGCTCTAAGAGGTCAATTTTGGTGGCCTGGTTTGAAGCATTTAGTTTCATAGTTTTTGTCCTGATGTTTGTTATGCCCGAAGGTGAAAGCTGAACATCATGTTCCTAGTGGTTTGCTTCAACTGTTAGATGTTCCCCAGTGGATGTGGGAGGAAATTTTGATGGAATTTTTCAACAATTTCCCCAATCTCTTAGAGGTTATGATGCTATCTAGGTGATAGTATAACATTTGAAAAAAAACAACTCACCTCTTAGCAATCAAGGAGTTGATCTCAGTGGATATTTTGTCGATGCTATATCTGGAGGATGTGGTGAGACTTCATGAATTCCCAAGGATGATCATCATTAATCACGATCCTCATTTCACCTCCAAGGTGTAGATAGGTCTTCAACATGATTTTGGATCTCATTTATACATTGGAATTAATTTTTATCTATAAACAAGCGCTCAGACAAAGCAAACCATTCAGAATCTTGAATACTTGTTTCATGATTGTTTCTTGGATTTTAGAGGTTCATGGATGAGACACATAACTTTGGCTAAGGTTTATTATAATAATAGTTTTCACCCCACAATTGGTATAGAACCATTTTAAAATTTGTATGACCTACTTTTTTGTTCTCTGTTATGCTGGACTGGGGTCAAAGATTCAGTAATTCTTAGGCCAGAACTAGTGCAAAGTAAGACATAGATGGTTCTGGTGATTAATGAGAGGATGAAGGTAGTGTAGGATTGTTACAAGTATTATTATGACCATATAAGGAGACCTATAAAGTTTTATATTGGAGATCACATATTCTTGAATCTGATTCCTCATCGCAAGAAGCATAGGTTTTGTCATGGGATTAAGTTAAAATGGCCAATCAGGATTTGTGTGATCACTGAGAGGGGGAGGGGAAGAATTAATGATCTTATCTTTTTTATGTTTTCTTATATAAGAAACAAACTTTTCCCTCATTTAGTGAGAAATTAATCTCCTATAAAACAATAAAATAAGCACAACCACATGAACATAGGTATTTACAAGGTTTACTACTCAATAATAGTATCTAGTCCTTGGTATGGTTTGAAAATAATCCAAGACCACACACACCGCTAGAAAATAATCCTTTTGGTGGTTACAACAAATAGCGAGTATCATTTCACTGGTGTTTCACTATATTAAATTGGAATTACATGTAATACTCACACAAATAAATGATATAACAATTTTTTTGCAACAACTATAAAAAATATCACCAACTGGCTTCATTATGTTGTCACTGTGCTACTTAAACTTTATTCACACTTTATCTTTCTAAAAGTTCTTCTTCCTTTTCACTGTATTTAATAACAGAAAGAAATAACTTTTCTTTGTAATTATATCTGAAAATGTTAGTCTGATCACTTATTCATCTGATAAACTCCATCTATAATGCATTTTTTCTAATAAGCTCCATCTAATGCCTTCTGAATACTAATACCAATCTACCACATCATTTGTCTGATTGCCTCTACAATTTTTTTCATCCAATCCTCCTTCAACATGTTTGACTGATCACCTAATAACACCATTTTTCTAATACCAATTGATGAGAAGACCCCTTTTGGTATCCTTGAAACCAATTCCACTTCAATTTGTTCATCCAATTGACTCTCCACTTCGACAATGCTTCACCTAACTTTAACAAAAACTCCCTAAACTCCTTGACACATATAACCCCTTTATATAGGTAAATTACCTTTGAGTTTTAATGGAAATGTGGTAACTTCAATTAAAATATCCCACTCAAATAATTTAATGTTTAACCACCTTTAATTATCCTATATGTTAGGTGTTAGAGTTGGTGTACTAGGACCAATTGATTTCACTTTGATTATTTATATATTTGATGTATTTAATATTAATTAAACATATTATTACACATTTTTCATTATTAAACATGGATTTAATATAATATTTTCCTAGAGTATTTTTCACATTGATAAGGTCACAACAGTTCCCCACTATGATGAGAACCTTTAATTGCTATGACAATATTCTTAATATTGTTTTTTGGTTGGATAATGTACTATGAAGGGACACATATTATTTAGACCATTAGGTGTGAGTTCTCATAATAAGATGAGGCTTCTTATCATAAAGTTTGGTCTTGGTAATTTCCAAGGTAGGATATTATGATAATAGACCCACTAATAATAATTATGCATGTTTTGGTGTCATCAAGTATTCCTATATACACGCATGTGTAATGATCCTTATACTTTAATATTATCATTAATACATGTCATGAATTTCACACTTAGATTTACCAACAAAAACCATCATGCCATATGCTTTCGAGAAGTAGGGTACATTGAGTGCGTTATGATTGATATGTCATTAATGGATAAGTCAATAGAGGATGCTTCCCCTCCATATTTATGGGATTTAATATCTTGGACCTATGATTAGAATATAATATTTGGATAAATTCCATGTCCATGGTGTGATGAAATATTTATTTATGAATAAAATATTTATTTGGGTATTCAATAAATATCAAGGAGTTCGAACAGACCAAGACCACATCTGGTAATAAAATAATTATTTACAAGTTGGTAAATACTATTTATCAATTTGTACAAGTTAGAGAACCACAAAATAATAATATTATTATGTGGCATGGGGTTTGTTAAATGTTTTAAATGTTATTTAATGGATGCCATCCAATTAAATAATATTTTAACCTTAACCCTAACTCTATAAATAAATGGTTGTGTCTATTATGTATTTAATTCAAAATTGATAATATAGAATTGTTACACACAAAAAATTCTCTCTCTACTCCTCCTTATCTATCCCTCTCAAGAATAAGAAATTCAAGATATATTTCTTCAAGATCAAAGAACAAGTGATCAAGAATGAGCAATGCAAGACATTCAATTCGCTACACTAGAACTCGAAGATCAAGTGGTGTTTCTTAGAGATCATTGGAGCATGTGTGGATCATCGCTAGAGGTATTCTATACTTGGATCCTCACAATGTAATGAATGCATTCTAAAAGGGTCTTTTTAGATGATCAACATTCATCAATGAAGAAAGTTACTAAGCCCAAATATTTATTTATTCAGATATTAAATAATTTAATCATAATTTTTACATGAAAGATCCTCAATCATTGTTTCAGATAATTGTTATTAAAAGAAATTTTAATATATCTCCCAGCACAGCATGCTTCCGCTGTGCCTGGAACCAACAAGTGGTATCAGAGCAGTCATGTTTAAATTTATAATTATTTATTTGATTCTTGATTTATGTGCAATTGTAGTTAAACTTTCATTTCATATTATTTTTTATTCAATCCAATTTGAATTAACACAATTCAAAATATTAGTCATATTAATTAAAGAGTTTTCATTATCTTAAAGGTTTAATAATAAATGAATAATTACTGGAGGTTCCATCAGGAAACTTCCAAAATTTGTTCGGTAATATAGGGTTACACGAAAAGTACTCAGAATTACATGCTGTGTACCTTAGTGCATTGCATCTGGATGCATTGAGGGATACATGGTGCACCACGTAGTAATTACATGTGGTGTAAACTGTGTGTTGACCAGCCAACCTAGAACATGGTTGTTGGATTACACGACATGTATCAGTATACATGCTATGTAGTCTACACTGGTAAGCACGATGTAAATCGTGCAATATGTGTGGTCATTATACATGGTCAAAACCGAGTGCGACTGACAATTGGAACATTTATGATATACACAATGTGTATGTGATGTACATGGAATGTATTTCATAAATTACCACATTCTAAGAACACATCAAGTGACTCAGTGAGAAAAATGAACACATAGTTCAAAGTGATATAAGGCATGTAGCTAGCCTGTACACGTCATGTAGTCCACCGAGACACATGTTGAAGACC
Source organism: Viscum album (assembly GCA_963277665.1). Lineage (NCBI taxonomy): Eukaryota > Viridiplantae > Streptophyta > Magnoliopsida > Santalales > Viscaceae > Viscum > Viscum album. The sequence continues at coordinate 1,066,733,999 of OY728162.1, forward strand.
CAGGTGTGCATCCCAGACACAAAGAAAGTGGAAAACATGGTGTCTAGCTAGTTTTGACACATCATGTAGTCCGGACGAGGTACATGCCGCAGACCCAAGCGTGTACCATTAATACATGACAACCAAGATACACAATGTGTAGTTGGATGTACATTCCATTTAGTCTCCTATTGATGGAAATAATTAAAAATTACATTAAATTGGAAAATTACAATATTAAAACCTTATTTTATTAAAATACACACCATTATGTGTTTGAAAATTTAATAATGGGTTTAAATAATTTTAAATGCTAAATTAATTTATTATAATAAATATGTCATTATTGGGTTTTCTGTTTATTTTCCATGAATTCCATAAATGAAGGGTATCTCCAATTATGTTTGGATGGTCATTAAGATGAAATAAAATTAATTAATTAATTAATTAAATAATTCAAGTGTGTTCATATTAATAAATAATGAATAAATAAATGAATTCCAACTAGTTACTTTTTGTGCATTTGTTGCAAGTATGACCGTTCATGAGCTTGAACAAGACCTGTGTATGCATTGGATGTTTTAATTTAATTTATTTCATGAGTTTGAAATTATTTAATATTAAATTAAATGATGTCCTGCAAGTCATCCCTCCTTCTATTATTATGTATAAACTATGTTTCTATGGATATTTATATAATCCATTTTTAGTAGAGTATCCTAAGGCATGTGGAGGTGATTCAAGATGGAACCATTATGATTCCAACTTAGGTGATACATAGGTGGATAGGTGGAATGTTGTAATTCATGCCAAGACTGACAATATGAGTTATTTCACCTAGGTCAAATGCTGATTTAATGTACTCCCATTAAATCAACCATTAGATAAATCTCATAAATGATTCATTTAATTAATTAATTATTTCTATCTATGCAATTATTTATTTTATAGATATAAGGTCGTGATCACATAAATAAATAAATTAATGTACAAAGATAGAAATTAAATAAATGAATTATGCATAAATGTTTTATACAACATGGTTATTTAAGTAAGTAACATCCACTTAATATTAAAAAGACATGTAAATGATAAAACAAGATAAAATTTATGAATAATAAATTAAAAATTCCTCAATTAAATTTTAAGTCAGACTTGGCCTTCCATTACTTGATTGGGAATGAAACTCAATAGAACTAAGTGTTTTACCAACCCTTGTTGGGACACTTAATTTTATAATGGGAGTTATTATGAAGGTTTTTGGTTGACTTAACCATTTTACATCAAGAGGAGTATCACTTGATAGACTTGGTGTAATTTCGAGGCAAGTGTTGAGGAAATACAAGTCAGGATTTCAAGATAGAGGAGTCCACTCAATGGATCAAAGAGCTACAAGCCTGTAGTTGGAAAAGACCTACCTACCTAAATACCTTCAAGTATCTTGACCGGCCCTTTTTGGGGTTATTATAAGGGGAATATATATCCGTTACACTATAATTTTAGATTAATTATACATTTAGTGTTCAATGGTGAGGGCTATTGAAATTTGATAAAATAGTAGGATATTTAATAAAATTAATTAATTTATTATATCTCACTCAATTTTTAATCAATCAATGTACTAATAATATGCTCTTTTAATTGTAGAATAAAATGGAAGGCACATAATCCACATTATCCATATGATCAATATTAGATAAAGACAAAGTCCTAAATGACAGTAACTTATAGGAATGGTACATATACCTTCGGGATGCACTGTACCATGAATAAAAATATCATGTGATATAATACTCATTTCTTGATCTTCCTACTAAGGAGGTGAGTGATGAAGAGTTCCTAGTCTATGAGAAACATTTGAACAATGTGGTCGACATTCAATGTTTTATGCTTTCATCTATGTTTAGTGAACTCATGAAGTCTCATGAAAACATGGATGTGTATATCATGCTTGTGAACCTCTATTATCTTTACTAGGAGAGAGATAGATATGAATGGTTTGATATTTACAGGGTTCTATTTCAAATAAATCTTGGAGAGGGTGCCCCATATAGGTCTCATGTAGTCAAGATCATTGGCTGCATTAAGTGCATAGAGGTTCTAGGGTTTAAACTCCCCGAAGAACTGGGCATTGATCTCATTCTATCATCACTACCTTAGAGCTTCTCTATATTTTTTTATTAATTTTAATATGATTAACATTAATAAGTCTCTTCCAGATATTATTACTCTTCTTTACCAAGTATATAAGGATATGAAGTGTGAAAAACCTTCCGTCATTATGGTGAAAAAATGTAAAGGGAAAGAAAATAGATTTAATCCAAAAGATTCTTTACAACCTTACAAGAAGTGGAATATCAAGGGGAAATCAAGGAAATAATATGTTGTCTATTTAAAATACGGCAATAAGGGAAAATGGAAGAAAAACTACACCCATCCAAATAAGCAAGGGGAATATTCATGTGCATTTATTATCAAGTGAAATTTACTTGTTTTTATAAATTGGTTATTAGATACAACTTTTTTTGCTCACATATGTATTCAAATATAAGAAATAAGTAGATTCATAAAGATTGGACAAGGGGATATAGATATATGAGTAGTCAACAAATATAAGCTTTCTATTGCAGCTATTAAGGACTACCACCTCACATTTCCAACCAGAATGATCTTGGTTTTGAAAGGGTTTTATTATGTTCCATCTGTTACCAAAAACATTATTTTTGTATCCAAACTTGATACTGATGGATTTATTTTCATATTTTGGAATAAATGTTTCTTCTTATATAAATATATCATTTTTTATAGTAAGTAACATTTAAATTACAATCTTTATGTGTCAGATTACATGAACCAAGTAATGGAAATCAATAATGAAGTTACTTAACATGAATCACACCACACCCAAATTTGAAATCATTGGATAGGTCATGTAAATGAAAATTGCTTGACTAAATTATATCAAGATGGATATTTAGATTCTTTTGAACTAAAATCACTTAGTGTATGTCATGCATGTTTACAAGGAAAAATGTCCAAATCCCCATTTAGTGGGAAAGGTGAAAGGGATAAAGAGATTCTTGAATTAGTTTATACTGATGCGTGTGGACCATTTCCTATTGAAAAATGGGGAGGGTAATCACACTTCATAACTTTTACTAATGATTTTAGTATATATGGATATGTCTAATTAATGAGGTATAAGTCGGATTCTTTTGATAAATTCAAGGAATACAAGAATGAAGTTTAAAACCAACTTGGAAAGTAGATTAAGAAACTTCACTCATACCATGGTATAGAATATCTTAATCAAGACTTAATTGATTACTTATGGGAGTTTGGGATCTTATCCTAACTCAATACTCTTTACACACCTTATTATAATGGTGCAAGTAAAAGGAAGAACTGCACATTGTTGAACACGTTGAGATCAATGATGAATCATTTAAGTATTCTATTATCCTTTTAGGGATACATATTACAAACATAATCACATATACTAAACCAAGTACTAACTAAATCAATAAATGGTATTCCATATGAATTTTGAGTGAAAAAGTCCATGTTATTGAAAATACATTTTTAGGGAAGCGAAACATTTTTTTAAGGCCTCTTTAGGTAAAAAACTTGAACTATGAGGAATAAAGTGTAACTTTATAGGATACCCCAAGGAAATTAGGGTATATTACCTATAAAACCCCTAAGACAAAAAGGTTATAGTGGAAAGACACACCGTATTCCTTAATAGAGAGGACATATCTAAAAGAGATAGTGGGAGATAGATAGACTTTGATTAATTCAAGGATCAAGGCATACAAGAGTTGGTACAAGAACATATTCCACAAAGCCCCATGGAAGGATAAACTATTCCGAAGACAAAAGTATTATATAGGAGTAAAAGAGAGGTTAGAGAACTAGAACATTATGGTTTTTTAGTCACCAAGGATGGTGACTCATTATTAGTAGATAATAATGATCCTCTAACCTATAAGGAATCAGTAAGTGGAAAATATGTTTCCAAGTGGAAAGAAGCCATGAATTTTGAAATGGATTTCATGTACCAAAACTAAGTATGGATTTTGGTAGACCCTCCAGTTTTTGTAAATCCCATTGGTTACAAATGGGTATTCAAGAAGAAAATGGACATGGAAGGAAAAATCAGTACTTATAAAGTGTGACTAGTTACAAAAGGGTTTAAACAGTGTCAAGTAATTGACTACGAAACAACCTTTTCACTAGTTTCAATGTAGAAATCCATTAGAATTCTACTTGCTATTGTGACCTTCCATGATTATGATATTTGTAAAATGGATGTCAAAACAACTTTCCTTAACATGAACCTTTAGGAAGATGTCTATATGACAAAAATTGAAGGGGTTGTGACTCTAAAGGATTCCAACAAGGTATAAAAGTTGTAAAGGTCCATATATGGATTAAATAAAGAATCTAGGTCATGGAATATTCATTTTACGAAGTCACAATGGAATTTGGTTTCATAAATAATGAGTGCAAGCTGTGTGTTTATAAACGGTTTATTAAGAGTGCATCCATTTTATTGATAGCATATTTTGATGAAATATTACTTATTAGAAATGAAATACTAGTATTACAATTTGTTAAGGCATGGTTGAATAAATTCTTCTCTATAAATGGATTGGGTGAGGCATCATATATTCTTGGGATTAAGATCCATCATGATAGATCCAAGAGGTTGCTCGACCTAAGTCAATGTACATACATTGACAAGATACTGAAGAGATTCAGTATGGAACAATCCAAGAGGTAAATATTTCTAGAATCACATAACATTCATCTTTCTAGAAAAATATGTTCTCAGAAACATGAGGAATTAAACAAAATGAAAAGGATTCCATACACACTAGTGATTGGGTTAGTCATGTCTGTTATGCTATGTATTAGGGTAGATGTTTCATATGCATTGAGTATGGTAAAAAGATATCAAGATAATCTAGGTGACCACTATTGGATTGTAGTTAAGACTATCCTTAAGTATCCGAGACATACTAAGGATATATTCCTGGTCTATAGAGAAAATGAAGAACTAGTCATCAGAGGATATGTAGATGCTAGTTTTCAAACTGATCAAGATGACATGAAGTCACAAATGAGATACATATTCACTTTTAATAGAGGTTTTTTGAGCTATAAAATCTCAAAGAAGGTTTTGGTTGTTGATTTTATAGTAGAGTTCGAGTATATTGAAACTTATGAGGTAGCCAAGGAAGCAGTATGGATGATTTTTTTCAAGATAATGACGTGGTACTTAGTAGTAAAGATCATATCACAATCTATTGTGATAATACTGCAGTGGTGACTCTTGTAAAAGAGTCAAGGTCACATCAGTGGATGAATAACATACTTCAAAAGTATTATATCTTGATGTATTTATATCAGATAGGTGATTTTGTAGTGAGAAATATTTATATGGAAGACAACGTGGTGGACCCCTTGACTAAAACCTTGACTTAGCATAAACATAATTATCATGAAAGGTCTAGTGTAAAAAAATTCATAGACAGTTGGCTCTAGTCCAAGTGATAGTTTGTTAGAGTTGGTATCCTAGGACCAACTGATTGTACTTTCATTACATGTATATTAGATGTATTGAATTTTAATTAAATATCTTATTATATATTATTCATTGTTCTACATGGATTTAATATAATATTGTCCTAGAGTATTTGTCGCATTGATATGGTCATAACAGTTCCCCACTATGATGAGAACCTTGAAGTTCTATGAAAATATTCTTAATATAGTTCTATGGTTGGATAATGTACTATGATGAGATAAATAGTATTTAGACCGTCAGGTGCAAGTAATCATAAGCAGATAAGGATTCTTCTAATGAAGTTTGCACTTGGTAATCTCCAAGATGAGAGATTATGAGAAAAGAGCTATCATTAAAAATTCCACACGTGTTGGTGTCATAAGATATTCCTATATGCGAGTGTGTTCAATGGTCCTTAGACTTTAAGATTATCATTAATACATTTCATGACTCACACACTTAGATTTACTGATAAAAACCGTCACACCATATGTTTGCAGGAAGTAGGGTACATTGGGTGCGTCTCGAATGACATGTCATTAATGGATAAGTTGAGAAAGGACTTTTCCCTACCATATTTATGGGAGTTGATATCTCGACCCTTTGAGTGGAATATAAACATCACCTAAATTCCATGTCCATGGTGTAACGACGTTTTTATTTCAAATAGTCAAAGAAATATGTATCAAGCATATATGTCGATGACATTTCCATACAACCTTCTCTATGAGATATTGTGATAAAGGGATTATATAACAGAGTGGTCATTTGTATTTGGTTTTTTTCATTGTGATATTAAGTTATTTCACTTGGGTGCCTTGACCCATTGCTAGATAATAATCTTGTACTTTAAGCAAGCACACCTAATTCCAATGAGAAATAATCCAAGAGGGTCACACACTAATTGTTTCCATTGATCTTGATTAAATTATATTTGAATTTAATTAATGGAATGAATACTATTCTCAAGACCAAAGAATAATTTTATTCAAGTTATATTGATTGAATAAATTAAATAAATATTTATTCACCATCATGTGAATAAAATATATATTTGTTTATTTTATTGAATATTTAACAAATATTTGTTCACCAGTATGTAAATGAAATATTTATTCAGGTATTCAATAAATATCAAAGAGTTTTAATGGACCAAGACCACTTACAATGATAAAATAATTATTTACAAGACGATAAATATTATTTATCAATTTTCAAAAGTTGGCGCACCACAAAATAATAATAATATTATTTTGCGGCATGAGGTTTGTTAAAGGTTTTAAATGTTATTTAATGGATGAAATGCAATTAAATAATATTTTAACCTAAACCCTAACTCTATAAATATACGGTTATGTCTATTGTGTATTGCATCCAAAATTGAGAATAGATAATTGTTGCACATGATGAATTCTCTCTTGAATCCTTCTTCTCTCTCCCTCTTAAGAATTAGTAATTAAAGAGAGATTTTTTCAAGACCAAATAAGAAGCAATAAAGAATGAACAATGCAAGATATTCAATTTTCCATGCTAGCACTTGGAGATCAAGTGATGTTTTTTGAATATCATTTGAGCATATGTGGATCACCGCTAGAGGGATTCTATCCTTGGATACTCAGAGTGCAATAAAGACAATCCAAAAGTGTCTTTTCAGATGATCAACATTCATTAATGAAGAAAGTTCCTAATCTAGGGTATTTATTTCTTTAGATATTAAATAAATTAATTATAAATTTTATGTGCAAGACCCTCACTCATGGTTTTAGGTAACGATTATTAAAATAAATTTTAATATATTTCCCACCACCACATGCTTCCACCACACCTGGAACCAATATTAGGAACTTTCCTGAAGACTCGATGTTAATGAAATTCATTAATATTTCCTAAGATCTTGATGAGAATAACATATCTTTCCTTTGTGATATTTGAAATGTTTAATGATCAGATTTGCATCATCACTTTTAATATCTTTATGAAGTTTTTTTAAATATGTTTAAACCTTCCATCTGGTAAAATTCCACAACAAATTCTAACTGGTGTTCCTACACAAATTTTTAGGAACCTTTCAAAACTATCACACCAAATTCTTCCTCCATCAGATAAATCACATCAAAAACCTTCATCAATTTCCCTTGATTGGCAACCTACAACCGATTAACTTGATATAAAATCATTTTTCTGGTTACTTCAAGCACAAAATTTTGTCCAATGACTTTGTATACTTCTATCGAATCATCATGTAACAACCACACTTTATAACATCATACAAATCCATCTAATATACATTGTACGTAGTCAAACATTTTTCTTCCCCATGACATTGTAAAGAGTCCGTCCAGTGAACTCGATCCAGTAGATTTGAGTTTTTACACCCGATGAACCTTTATACAACTTTCTATTAAAGGAACTTAATCTTATTAAAAACCTTTATAAAGATCTTTATAATGAAGCTTTATAAATCCAAAACATCACATGTTCATAAACTTCAAACTTTTTACTTTGATCAGCCATAACTTTGGCCGATATTATCTATCTGGTGATCTTCAAAGATCTCAATAGTATAAAATTTATATGCCTCAATGTTTTTCCTCCACTTTAAACTTAATATTTTATCATGAGAACTTTTAGTACTCATGATTTTTGGAACTTAGGAACAAAAAAGAATTTCTAGATTCACATCATTGAACATTCTGTCTGATGGTACTTGAGATCAGACTTGGATAATCATTGAGTGTTAAAACTCTAGTTGACCACATCAGGCTGGTAATGTTCATCTGATGAACTCGATACTGTGGACTCTATCTGATACACTCAAGCCAATTTACCCTGTCCGATCACCTTTGAGGGAAATCTCAATAATGTAAAGTGATTTATGTTATAAAAAAAAAGAAAAAAAATTTGAGCAACCATTCCTACTTCAGTTTCTTCTTAAAACACATATAAACTTCTTCGTTCCAACAACCTACCTATTTTAATTTTATTATCAACCAAGGAACATAAATCAATAAAACATTTAAAATCAAGAAATGGATTACTTATCCAATAATTTTAATCCTACATGAGAGAACTCAGTGTAGTAAACAAAACTTATTTAACAAAAATACCATACTATCCATAAATAGTGATTTAAGAAATTTTCCTTACACCCTTTAAGAAAATTTTCTAAAAAACATTTCAAAATTTCACCATCAGAGCAACATAACCATGTAAGAATAACTTTTCCTCCATACACTTTAATAAACTATTAAAACAATTAAAACATTCTAAAATTACTGTTTCCCCCTTTTAACCCCCCTAAATATATGTTCTTCATTAAATATTATATCACATACCAATGGATATATTTATGTTATATACCCCCATTTTCAACACTATATAAATACAAGATGAGAGAGGGGACAAGTTAAAATAAGTCAACCTTGAAAAAAGGGTGGTTGGACATCCATTATCAACTTCATCTTATGAAAATTCTCCTTTGACAATGGTTTAGTGAATATATCAACAACTTGATCTATTGTAAGAACAAACTACAGATTTAGTTCATTTCTTTACACATTATCTTTGATGAAGTGACACTTTATATCAATGTTCTTTGATCAAGAATGTTTCACTGGTATTTTAGTGAGATTTATTGCACCTTGATTATCACAACCGAAGAGTATAGGAAACTTCATATCAACTAAAAAATATTATCACTATGTTTTCATTCACATTAACTATGTAGCAGCTTGTGTGGAAGATATATATCCAACTTTATCCATGTTGAGAGTTACTAAATTTTTATTATTCATATTCCAACCCACTCATATTTATATTAAGAAAAAACTCCACCAGGTATGGATCTTCTATCATCAACACACCCTACCCAATCTGTATTTGTGTAAAAAAAATATCAATATTTCCTATGTGGTAATATTTTATTTCTAAATCAATTTTTCCATTGATATATCTGATAATTATTTTTTCCTTACATAATATAATATTCTTTTGGAGAACTTTGATACATGGAACACAAAGTAACAACATATACAATGTATAGCCTTAAAGATGTTAAATATATCTAGATTCCAACCAACCTTCTAAACTCTTTAAGATCAAACTACCTTCCTTCTCCATATTTTGACAACATTGTTCCCATTGAAATAGGTATAGAAATATGCTTTGAATCTTCCATGACTAACTTCCTCAGAAGTTCTTTAACATATTTCTCTTGAGATAGGAAAATTTATTTCTTCTTTTGAGAAATTTGTTGTACAAGAAATTATTTCATTTCACCTAGCATGGACATTTAAAATAATTTCCTCACCTCCTCAATAAATTTTTCACATGTTTCTTCATCATTACCTACAAATAAGATATAGTAAACATAAACAATCACAATGAGGGAAACCTCTTGATTTTATTTTATGAAAAGGTTACTATCAACCCTTTATTTATCAATTTTCAGATTACTTAAGAATATCTAATTTATAATGCCAAGCTCTTGGAGCTTGCTTCAGCCCATACATGGCCTTCTTCAACTTTTACACTTAGCTTTCATCTTTTCCAAGCATGAAGACACACATTTGTTCAATATAAACTTCTTCATCAAGCTCTCATTTAATAAAAGACGACTTAACATACATTTAGAATATCTTATATCTTCATTGAATAGAAATAGTAAGAATTATTATGATAGTTTCTAGACTTTATACTAGGGAAAAGGTCTCATAAAAATCAATTCATTTGATTTATAAGAAACCTTTATAAACCACTCATGCCTTTTTTCTTATCACTTTACCTTTTTCATTCAACTTGTTTCATAACACCCACTTTTTACTAACCACATTATTATCATTTGGTTTGGGTACAAGTTCCTATGTAACATTATTCTCAATTTGAACCAACTCTTCATTCATATAACCAATTCACTCTTGATGATTAAAAGATTCTTTAATATCTTTTGGATTAACCTGTAAATATAAGGGAGTATGTGAAACTAACCTTGATGCTTTTATAGTTTAAACCTATTACATTTAATCTCCAATTATTTTTTTGAACTTACATATATTTCCTCGTACTTTGATGAGATAAACATAACTATTTATCATCACTTGATATAGCTCAGTCATAATCCTCATTTCATGCAACTTCAACATTATTAATCTCATTAAGAACTTTTTCATGTTGTTTAACTATAACCACATCATCTTCACTTCCACTCATATTTTCAATTTACTTTGAAGCATCCTTATTATAATGTTCAAGAATTTTCACATATACTAGGCCCATAATCTTTCTTGTTTCTTTATTATAGTATCTGCATCCTTTACCATTAGGAGGGTAACCAAGAAATATTCCATCAACACCTATATGATAAAACTTCCCAATATTGTCACCTTTAATATTGATAATGCAAGTTGGCCATGTGGTTTGAGGTTTGAGGGTTGGTTGTTTGGCCTTGAACTCTTGTACCATGATGGTTTGGTTGTTTTTTGTCGTGAAATCATGTATAGTTTCTCACTTTTTCTTTAAAAGTGTTTGAATAATTAAAAATATAATTTTCATCAAGGACTGAAAAATACACTTAGGTACTTCAAACTTGGGTTTTATTTGTAATATATCTCTTAGGGATTAATATTAGAGTTTTACCTATAGAAACATCAATTCTGAATATGAACTTCTGCTCCAATAGCTTTCCTAAAAAAGTATCAAGAAGTATCACACTCAATCAACATAGTTCGTGACATATCCACTAAATTTATATTTATTATTTAAGTACCACCATTACATTGTTGTGTATATGGTTCACTAAACTCATGAAGCATGCCATGATTTTCAAGATAACCTCTAAACTTCCCATTTGTGTATTGGACACCATTATTAGTTCAAATCTTCTTAAATGAATATCCACATATCTTTTCTTCACTTCTCCTGAAACTGTTAAACATTTTGAGATCATCTGATTTATGTTTAAAAAACATAATAAATGTAATATGAGTAAAATCATCAATAAAGGAAATAAAGTAATTATATATATTTGTTTATTGTTTTCTCATGGGCTCATACATGTCAAAATGTATCAACTCCAAGGGATGAGTAGAATGTATCTCAACTTTATTATATACTAAGTTTATAATATTCTCTTTATATACTCTCTAAAACTTGTACCAAATTCCTTTAGTCATTGAAATTCCTTTAACACTTATAAACTCACTTTAATAGAGTGAGGAAAGTATAACATTTTAAGCTTGACCATCATTCTCTAAATTTTTCTTATTAGCGGCTATCAAGGGAACATCTTCAACATGAGGATGGAAACCATTTGTAGTAGATTAAATAAATTCATAACCAATTGACATAATATAAGGTAAAATTATATATTTATAGATATAATATTACTTACCATTAAATACATGAATCCCCTTACTATTAACATAGTTCTTAACACCCATGATAAAATTGCTTTTCTTTAAACTTCAGCAAAGATTCAATGAAGGAAACCTTTTCTCAGATACCACTTGAAAGGGAAAATTTGGATCTGTGTGATCACTAAGAGGGGGATGAGGTCAATCAATGATCTTCTATTTTTATGTTTTCTTATATATGAAATAACCTTTGCCTCTAGTTAGTGTGAAATGACTCTACTGAAAATCAATCAAACACGAACAACCATAGGAATATAGGTAATTATAAAGTTCACTACTCAATAAGAGTATCTAGTCCTTGACATTGTTTAGAAATAATCCAAGACCACAAAACCACTAGAAAATAATCCTTTTGGTGGTTAAAACATGTAGAGAGTATATTTTCACTTTAATTTCACCATAGTCAATTGATAGTGCATGTGACCCTCACACATATATATAATATAATAATGTTTTTGTAACAACTATAAGAATATTCACTAACAGACTTCAGTTTATTGTTGCTATACTGCTTGAACTTTCTCTACACTTTCTTTTCCTACAATTTTTTCTTCCTTTTCACTTTATTACACAATAGTGATAAAGAACTCCTCTTTGTACTTCTATATAAAAACGTCTATGTGATCACCTATTTATCCAGTAAACTCCATATAGTGTGCATGTCCAATAAGATCTAGTTGGTACATTCTAAAAACCAATACCAATATGTTGTATCATTTATATGATATTCTTGAAAATTATATTCATTTGATCCTCCTTCATCTTGTTTGATTGATCACTAGTCACTAAAAAAACTAGGCAATTAGAAGTTTTTTTTCATTTAGAAGGGGTTATAACCCCTTCTAAACAGTTTAGCGGTAGTTACCCAAAACTACTGCTAAAGTTCTCACCTACTCTGATTAGAGGCGGTTCTAGGTAACCACTGGAAAAGTGAGCTTGTATTTAGTGGTGGTTAGATTAGAGGTAGTTTTAACCCCCTATAATTTCACCCTAAATTCACTAGAAATAGCTTAATTAGAGGCCGTTTTAACCAATTCTAATTTAATTTTATTCCCTATGATTTAATTTTTAGTTTAGGGGTGGTTAGATTCGCCCCTAAATGAGTCCCAAATAGCCTATTTTAGGGGTGGTTTTAATACAAATGCCCCTAAACTAACCTATTTTTTTAAAATTACCCAGGACAACACATCACAACCCTCATGCTACCTTGAACAACTCAATCGATACCCACCCACACCCCTATACACCCACCAGACACCACACTGGTGTCCACACACCCCATAGACACCCCAGGGGACACACCACCCTGACACCCCCCTAGGACAACCCACCACGCCCCCTGGACAACCCAATTGACACCCCACCATGCCCCTTGGACACCCCACCATGCCCCCTGGACACCCCATGAGACACCCTAAGACACCCACCACCCCCTCCCCCACCCCAGGATAACACCCCCGACAAGTGCCTTCACTGGACACCCCCAACAAACCCATGAAAAACCACCCTAACCACGCTGGACAACCCCACCCACGGAGAACCAACAAGGCCCAGGCCCAGGCACCAACCCACAAACAACTACCGCGGGCCTGACCCTGACGAGCCTATCCCATCACTTAGGGAGTAAAAATTCTTTAGTGGTTGGGATTTAAACACGTAAACTCGTAGAAGCAGCGGGGTGCTTCAACCAACCGAGCTGCCTAATTTTTGTTTAATATATACAATAAATATTATTTATTTAGATACATGAATTTATTGATTATATATATATATATTAGTGTATAGAAATATAAATAATAGAATATATTTATGTATATACGATATATAATATAATTGTGTATAATATTTATATATAATATATATTTATGTATAATATATATATATATATATATTATATGTGTGTATGTAGAATATATATAAATAATTATATTTACAAATATAAATATATATTTATACATATATTTATAAATACATTTATATTTGTGTGTGTGTGTGTGTATTTATGTATTTATATAATATTTATAATTATACTATAATTATAATTTATTTATTTATATAATTATTTTTATATACTTACACGTATGTGTGTCTCTCTGTAACAATATTATTATTATAACATTTATTTTTTAAACTATAAAAATTATATGTTAGTTTTATAAATACTATACATTTATATATTTTATGATTTATATTATACACATATTATATTAAATAAATTTTTATTATATATTTATGTATGTAATTATATACGCTTATATTATATCATGTATACACACATATATATACACACAAAATTAAATAAATTCATATAATTAGATATATATATAATATAATTAAATGATATATATATTTACTAAATTAATTTATAATTAATATGGTATACTACAATACATATAAAATAAAAATATAATATATTTAAAATTATATAGAATGAAATATTTATAATATAATATATATAATATAAATATATAATATATATTTATATTTATATTTAATTCTGTCTATATTTATATATTTGTATACATAATATAATATAAATGTATTTATACATATACAATAAAAATGTATTTAATATAATATATGTATAATATAAATCATAATATAAATGTATAATATTTATAAAACCATATGTAAATTTTATATATTTGAATAAATATATTTATAATTACATTTATATCATGTATACCAATATTTATATATGTATACATTTTTGTTTGTACGTATAAGTATTTATTTAAAGAATTTATATAATGTCTTTATATATATGCATATATATTTTTATAATGCATTTAAAAACATTTATATAATGTGTTTATGTAATATATATATATATATATATACAGACATGCGCTGTCACGACCCGCCTTTGGCAAGATGAAAGAAGGGGTGAAAAAGTGCCCCACCCTTCCTTTCTCAAGACGAAGATGAGATAATGACCCTCGAGTCCCACCTCCAATAGGCCCCAGAGTGGCGACTAACACCAATGGTATATATTTTCAAAATATGGGAGGCATTACCTTTTTTTTTAATTTTAACAAGATCAGGAGATAAGAGAAGCCAACCACCAACCACCAAGGTACAATATGTATAAAAATAAACCCAAATCCAAACCCACATGGATGTTTTAAACAAAACTAAAACAAATGTACAAGAATCTACAAAGTGAAATACTAAAAAGGAAAAAGGAAAACCGAGCAGCAATAGGAAAACTGAGCACTGACCAGTAATAACTCCCAACATCCAGACTAGTAGGGTTCCGCACGGTCCTCAAATACCTCCTGGAAACCTGAAAGTAAACATAGGGTAAACATATAAGTATACTCAGTAGGGAACCTAAAGCTCTCATTCACAAGTGGGAAGACATTCTAATTCCCCATGAAAAACAGAAGTAACTAGACACCGAGCAAGGAAACTAACCACCCAGCCTCACAAGGCACACTCCCTAAATATCGCAAGCCAAGTATATAGTAGTATAGAACATCATTATAGGGTACCCCGAACCAACCTCACACCAGTCATCTAGACATCCTACGCATTAAACCTCCCCCGCAAGTTCCACTACCATATCCCGCCCGCACACACCTAGGCCACAACCATCCACATATCCTACCCGAAAACACCTGGGACACAACCACACAACCTGCTCGTAGACACCTAGTTCCTATCACAACCACATCTCACATAGTTCTATTCGCACACACCTGGGCTCCACAACAGTCACACATCTCACCCAAAGACACCTAGGCCTCGTCTCAAAGGCACATGGGAAAATACAACCATGCCTCTCACCCGAAGACACCTGAGCCTCATCCCGAAGACACTTGGGAACATTCTTCCTGAAAACACATAGGCCTCATATCCATAACAAAAAAATACCTGAAGGATCTGGGATAAAACAACACACCATGCCCGAAGAGTCTTAGGCTAAAGTAACCACCTTAGGCCATCATAACCTCTGGGAGAGGGATCAGAAAGGAACCAATGACTAGTGAAAACACCCTCCCCCATGAGATGGGGGTGTTCGGCACTAAGTGCTCAACATGGGTGGGGTGCGCTCTAAACATGAAGAAAAATACATGATTAATACTGAATAATCACTCTTCCTGTCCTACGGCTTCTAAACCAAATATCCAAGCATGTTCCATAACACTACTACCCCTACGACATGCACAGAACAACAATCCCAAAAATCCTCGTTGAAGTTATTGTGTTTGATAATTTACTGTTCAACTATTCCTTCAATACTAAGAAACTAATAGGCACAACCATAAGCAGGAACAATAACAAAACAAAAATAGCAAATTAGTGATTTAACAGTTCACTTGCGGTTTTCTTATAAGTAAAAAAAACAAAGGGAGATTCCTCAAACCACGTCCTCACTAGCTTGTGGCCACAACACAACCAAAGGAAGTTCTGCGGCCTACAAGACCATCCGGTCCACAATCGATAAACCTCTCAACAGTAGGTTTTATTCGACAACCAGTGCCACCCCGTGATCTTAACACCACCACCACATAACCTGTATAGGGCACCAAATAGATTCCTCATGAATATCATTAAAATATATCAAGCGGTTTAGATATTTGATCAACACTGGTCACCATGTTCCTCCTTTTCGTTTGTTTAACCAGGGTGATCACACATGGGTTACTTTCATCAGGCATCCATTTAAACAGCTAGGTATATGTGATTAACCTTTTTTTTATGTTATAAGTTTTTAATCACTACCATGTCCAGAAAATAGAGCATTACTAGTGCACAAACAAGGACCACCAATGACCATGATTTTAAGTAGGCTTAAGCCTATACAATTCATAATTCAGAAAAGAATAATAACAACATCATCTCTGCCCCACCCCCCTTCCATTTAACTGTCATTTATTTTCTTTGTTAGAGGTTGGGTTTCAACTATCTCATGGAAACATTGTCATACCCACCCCGAACGATGCACGTAAAAGAGAGAAGAAGGTATAATTTTCTACCTTGATGATCAAATATCGTCATTTCTTCCTCACATCAAGAACTTATATTGGAACTTGATTGATACCTCCTAGTTTCCCCAAAACAGGGGGGTGTAATAGGAGCAGTGAAACCCCAAGGAAGGGATGATCTGAGGAGTGCAGATTGATCCCATGACTTCTTGGGAATAGTGGAAGGGTTCAGGCATCACACACTAGGGAACAAGAAGTACGAACCAAGGAAAAAGGATATATCGTCCCTTAATAATATTTAACGGAGCAACGATTTAAGATATGATGAATTTTTCCATTAATGAGAGGATCACATTAAACCCCACGGTTTGACCAATTAAAGGTTTCACAACTATTAAAAAAAATTAAAACAGGAGTTATGGACTTTTAATCAGCCTTAGAGTCCTTAAAACGAGGCTTTAAAAGCATTTTACATCAAAGGAAACGTCAAAGGGGAGAAACTATAGGAAGCTGGAAACACTGTACACCAAACATGAAATTTGAAAAAGTGTTGGAGGACTCACCGTTATGGGAACCTCACTGGTATAAAAACACTGTAGAACCACACTGGTATGAAAACACTGTTCATGAACTAGAAATTCGGAAAAGGAAAAAGCTTGATATTGGAAATAGCCTACTTTTCTGGAAAAACTATTTATGAATTAGAAATTTGGAAAAAGAAAAAGACTACTGTTGGAAATAGCCTACTGTTCTGGAAACACTATTCATGAACTAGAGATTTGTTAAAGGAAAAAGCCTACTATTGGAAATAGCATACTGTTCTGGAAACACTGTTCATGAACTAGAAATTTGGAAAAGGAAATAGCCTGCTATTGGAAATAGCCTATTGTTCTGGAAACATTGTTCATGAACTAGAAATTCGGAAAAGAAAAAAACATGCTGTTAGAAATAGCCTACTGTTCTAGAAAAACTATTCATGAATTAGAAATTTGGAAAAGGAAATAGCCTGCTATTGGAAATAGATTACTATTTAGGAAACACTGTTCATGAACTAGAAATTTGGCAAAGTGTTGGGAATAAGTCACCTTGACCTCCCAGAACACCTCAAATACCAGATTTAAGAAAAGTAATGGACCAGAGAGGTCCAAGCCATTACATTAGATACCTATCAAAACATTCTTGTCCCCAATAATTCAAAACCAACCCAGAGGGGTCTGAACAACCACCCCATAATATACCTCTCAGGGTCAAACCACCCTAAGTTGTTCGAAAGTTGGAACAAAACCTAGACATCAGAGAACACCCCCAAGAGTTATCACATTTAAATAGCTACACCAACCCCAAATATCACATTGTCCCAACACATGGGTCAAGGAGTTCCTTACTACATATTAGGATATTATCCGCTTTAGGTGTCACTAACTCACCCGCACGGGTTTAATCACATACACATTAATGCATCCTGATTAGGAGTTAGGTCCTCCCTTTCCCACACATTCAGACACATCACACACATCTAGAGAACAAGGGAACAATCATTCCATATCCAAAAAATTCAAGCATAACATCACATCAAAGGTATAAAAAAAAGAAAGCATCAAAGAAAACTTAGCACTACAGCTTAAAACAGCTCTGGGTACTGAACACGCATCTAGGAATCCTGCTCCCAAGTACTCTCCTCGACACCACCATGTCACCACAAGAAAAAAACCAAGAGAATATAACACCCACAAAACACCTTCTCCTTGAGGTCCTAGATCTCTACCAGTCACTCCTCAAAGGTTTCATCATTGTCAACATCGATCTTACACCAATCGATGACGTGTGAGTTGTCATGAAGATAATGATAGAGCTGTGATACATGGAAAACATCATGTATCCGGATCATATGTGGGGGAAGTGCTATCTGATATGACATGGATCCAACACGATCCAATACCTCAAAAGGACTAACAAACCAGGGAGAAATCTTACTATCGCGACCGAACCTTCGCTGCCTACGATGAGGGGAAACCTTTAAGAACACATGGTATCTGACCTAAAAATCTAAAGGCCTCCTCCTACGATCATCATATGAATTCTTCCGGTCCAGAGATGTCTTCATCCTATCATGCACAAACTGAACTTTCTTTGTGGTGCTCTGCACCACCTCCAGTCCAAGAATGTACACCTGCCTCACCATCCTCTGTCCAACACACAGGTGAATGAAATGACCTTCCATACAAAGTCTCAAACGGTTTCATTCCAATGGTAGAGTGGTAGCTGCTATTGTAGAAAAAATCTATTAGAGGAAATTTTTTTACCCATGATCCCAAAAAATCCAGAACACATTCCCATAGATTGTCCTCCAACATCTGGATAGTCCACTATGTCTGCCCATCTATCTAGGGGAGGAAGGTAGTGCTAAGGTGTAGCTAGGTGCCCAAAGCATGCTGCAATCCCCTCTAGACTCATGAGGTAAACCATGTATCCTGGTCTGAGACAATGGACCTTGGAATTCCATGCAACTAAACCACCTCATCTAAGTAACTCTGTGCTAAGGCACTCACCAGGCTCGACTCCTTGATTGACAAGAAGTAAGACGATTTTGTCAGCTGATCCACCACTACCTAGATAGCATCATAGCCTCATTGAGTCCTAGGCATACCTATAAATAAATCCATTGATATTTCACCCCACTTCTACTCGGGAACATCTAAAGGCTGCAAGGAACACATTGTTCACCCTTTACCTACTGACACACCAGACACTTTGCTGCAAACTCCGCCACTGACCGCTTGTCCCCGAGCCACCAAAATAATCCTCTCAAGCCTCAGTAAATCTTGGAAACTCCAGGGTGTACAGCTAGGTCTGAGATATGGAACTCATTAAGAACTTACCCATGCATCACCTCTGGAACAAACAACCTTCCATAGAAAAGCATCCGATTATGACCATCCTCCAACCACCCTTCAAGAGCATTACCCTGGTCAATGCGATCATGCATCACTTAAGCCTCTGAGTCTCCCCACTGAGACTCCTCCACATTCCACATTAGAGATGACTACACTTTCATCTAAAAAAAATAGCCTCTGCCACTATCCTCCCTCACATATATGTGCAAGGCATCCAATTCTCCCATTACTCTCCAAGTATCTACAGACTCTTGAACCACTTCCTTTTATGATTTTCTGCTCAAGGAATCAGCCACAACATTCCCCTTACCTTTGGTGTAAGATACCTCAAAGTCTTAGTCTTTCAGAAACTACACCCATATCCACTACCACAAATTCAGATCCTGTTGGGAAAATATATACCTTAAACTCTTGTGATCGGTGAAGACCACAATGTTCTCCCCGATGAGGTAATGCCACCACAACTTCAATGCGAATACTACTGCTGCAAGCTCTAGATCATGGGTGGCATAGTTACTCTTGTGAGGACATAACTGCCTAGACCCATAAGAGATCACTCCCCACTACTGAATCAATACACATCACAAAACAAGACCATAACCATCACAAAACACCTCAAATAAAACTCCTTCCTTTGGAAACCTGAGCACTGGAGCGCTGACTAGTTTCTTCTTTAGATAGCTGAAAGCTACCTAACACTACTTTCTCCACAAGAAAGCATGGTCCTTCATAGTCAAATCTATCAATGGAGCTACAAATCGAGATAATTCGGGCACAAACCTCTGGTAATAGCCTGCCAAGCCTAGGAAACTATGAACTTTCACCACATTCTTGGGTGTTACCCAAGAGAAAATTGGCTCCACCTTCGACGGGTCCACTGCTACCCCTTGCCGAGACACCACGTGTCTGAGGAATTTCACTTCTTATGTCAAGAACTTGCACTTGGACAAAATCCCATAGAGTTGGTGGCATTTAAGGACCTCCAAGACTGTTATGAGATGTTCAACATGCTCCTCTTCTAACCTAGAGTAGACCAAAATGTCATCGATAAACACAATGATGAACTAGTCCAAAAACTCACAGAAAATAGAGTTCATGAGGCTCATGAACACGGTTGGAGCATTAATGATACCAAACGACATAACTACGAACTCAAAGTGCCCATACCTGCACCTGAAAGCCATCTTCGGGATATCACTCTCCTTCAACCTTAGCTAGCAATATCTAGACCCCAAATAAATCTTAGATAACCATCCTGATCCCTTCAATTGGTCAAAGATATATTCTATCCTTAGGAGAGGGTAACAGTTCTTGACCATTACCTAATTCAACCTCTGGTAGTCTATGCACAGCCTGAGACCACCATCTGCCTTCTTCCCAAACAAAACTGGAGCACCCCATGGAGACATGCTAGGTCAGAAAAAACCCTTCTTTATCAGGTTGTTAATATGAATCTACAACTCTTCAAACTCAGAATGTGCCATCCGATAGGGATCCATCGAAACTAGACAGGCACCAGGCTGTAAGTATATCCCAAACTCAACATCACGTCGAGGGGGTAGTGTCACAACCTACTTGGGAAAGAAATACAAAAAATATATGATAACCCCCAGAACTCCCACCATATCTGCATCTGTCGACTCTACTGACAGTCTAACCAACATAGAAAGAAGAGGCTCTACACGCCGACTTCCTATATGACAACTTCACTCGTCGAAAGAAGCCACACTCTGACCTTCCTTTTTGGAAAACACGACTCTTCTTTAGAAGAATTTGACAATAACACACACAAAGAACAACCAAACGATGCCTAGAATGACATCATACGACTACATCTGCAATAGAAGAAGATCCCCACTAGACTGATGTGGCCCTAACATCAGTCTACATCCCGGAAAAACATAAAACAAATTGGTCTGACCTCCAACTGGTGTACTCAACACCAGGGGCACGAGAAGTATTTCTACGTCCAGACCCAAAGCATGGGCAAGATTGGGTGCAACAGAGTGTAAGGCCCTTGAATCAAACAAAGCAGAAACAAGAGTGCTGAATAAACAGATCGTACCTCGAACGACCTTCGACCCCGCTGGCACTGCTAACTCTGCAACATGAAACTATCTACGCCCATATCCTCTACCTATCTACTATCGACCACCTCATCGACCACTCCCCAGTCAAGGTCCCTGAGGATCACCCTGAGGTCGTCCTTACCCCACAACATCTTCCCTCAAAGGAGCATGGGAGTACTGCTGAAAAGGCCTCACTGGCAACTGCTGCTGCTGAGGTGGGTGCTTAACCTGCCCACCCCAACCGTACTGAGCTCGAGCTGGGCACCAGTTCTGAATGTGCCCGAAAACTCCATAGGAAAATCATCTCGGTCCTGGGCCTTTAGGAAAAGGGCGAGGACTGGAGGATCAAAACTGGAATTGATGAGGCATACTCCCCACTGGGCGAAACCTGGAAGGCCCTATCGCTGGAGATCTGTTGCTTACTAACTTTCCCTTTGATTAACCCAACTGGATCCCCTCTCATGGCACACCTCCTTGTGAGTGCATATTTTCCACCACCTTAGCCTTCTTCTGCACTACCAAGTACATTGGTAGGGTAAAGTGAGTAATAACATACTGAATAGAGGGTCGAAGTGCCTCCTCGAAACATATCTCTTGAAACTCCTCATCCAAAAAGAGGCCTGGAGAAAAATGCAGGAGATCCTTGAACTTGATCCACAATTACCTCACATAAATACTTCCTTGATAAAGGGAGATCAATTCTTGTCTCTTCTTATCTTTTTCCATAGAAGAAAGGAATTACTCACAAAAATCCTTCTCAAAAACATCCCATGTAACCTCTATCTCTGTATTTTCCCTAAGGTAGAGTGTCCGCCACTGACACACTACTCCTCTCATCTGGCTGACCACCAATGAGACCCAGTACTCCCTCAGAGCACGAATCAGAGTAAAGGTGATACCCAGATCCTTGATCCAACCTTATGTTTCTACGTCAGAGACGCTGCCCTCGTAATTCCTTAGGGGTTATCGCTGGAAGGAACACAGAGTCCGCTACCACCTCTCATCCTCCTTCTCTCGGTCATCCCTATGATGATCATTCAGAACAACCTACTAAGCCTCAACGTCCCATTCTGCATGTGGACAACGTCTGATTTCCATAACTGCGAGGTAAACAAGGAATTCTTAAGCCCGGGTAGCAAGGAATTTTACTTAAGATTTCTTTATCATCTGATTAAAATTTCTCCCCAAGACACCCCAATTCAAGTAAGAACATAAGTCACTATGATGCATGTAACTTTCCTAGGGTCTCTATCCTGCAATCAATGTAGGCTCACTTGGTCATTCGGTAGGCTTAGAGTCCTTGCATCAGATCATGGGGGGACCTAGAATCCCATGTTCTAGCCAGTCTTCCCTGGACTATGTCACACACAAAGATTTCCCAATACTTTTTCCCTACCATTCCATGCAATTATCACCATGCCTAACTCCAGAATCCATCCTATATCTCAACCATCACCTCTAATACCATTCTGTCATGACCTACCTTTGGAAATATGAGGGAAGGGGTGGAAAAGTGCCCCACCATTCCTTCCTCAAGACGAAGATGAGATAATGACCCCCGAGTCCCAACTCTAGTAGGACCTGGAGTGGCGAATAGCACCAAGGGTATATATTTTCACAATATGGGAGGCATTACCTTTTTTTATTTTAACAAGATCCGGAGATAAGAGAATCCAACCACCAAACACCAAAGTACAATATGTATAAAAATAAACCCAAAGCCAAACCCAAATGCATGTTTTAAACAAAATTGAAACAAAAGTACAAGAATATCCAAAGTGAAATACCAAAAAAGAAAAAGGAAAACTGAGAAGCTGCATGAAAACTGAGCACCAGCTAGAAACAACTCCCAACATCCAGACTAGTAGGGTACCGAACGGTCCTCAAAGACCTCTTGGAAACCTGAAAGTAAACGTAGGGTTAACATACAAATATACTTAGTAGGGAACCTAAAGCTTTCGTGCACAAGTGGGGAGACATTCTAATGCCGTATGAAAAATAGAAGTAACCAGACACTAAGCATGAAAACTAACCACCCAGCCTCATAAGGAACACTCCACAAATATCGCAAGCCAAGTATATAGTAGTACAACACATCATTACTGGGTACCCTGCACCACCCTCCCACTGGTCATCTAGACATCCTACACGCCAGACCTCCCCTAAAAGTTCCACTAACATATCCCACTCACACACACCTGGGCCATAACCATCCATATATCCTACCCGCAAACACCTAGGACATAACCACACAACCTACCCACAGACACCTGGGCCCTATCACAACCACATCCCACATAGTTCTACCTACACACACCTGGGCTCCACAACAATCACACATCTCACCCAAAGACACCTAGGCCTCATTCTGAAGACACCTAGGAAAATACAACCACACATATTTCCCGAATACACCTGGGACTCATCCTAAAGACACTTGGGAACATTCTTCCTGAAAACACCTAGGCCTCATATCCATAATAGAAAACTGACCGAAGGTTCTGGGCTAAAACAACATGACATGCCCGAAGAGTCTTAGGCTAAAGTAACCACCTCAAGACATCACAACCTCTAGGAGAGAGAGAATAAAGGAGCTAATGACCAGGGAAAACACCCCCATGATATGGGGGTGTTCAGAACTAAGTTCTCAACATGGGTGGGGTGTTCTCTAAACATGAAGAAAAATACATGATTAATACTGAACAAGAAATCTACCCATCCTATGGATTCTAAAACAAATATCCAAGCATGTGAAACAACACTACTACCCCTACAAAATGCATATAACAAAAATCCCAAAACTCCCCATTAAAGTTATTGTGTTTGAAAATTTACAGTTCAACTCTTCCTTCACTATTAGGAAACTAACAAGAACAACCATAAGCAAGAACAACAAAAAAACAGAAACAACAAAGCAGTGATTTAATAGTTCACTTGCGGTTTTTCTTGTAAGAAAAAAAAAACAAAGGGAGATGCCTCAAACCACATACCTACTGGCTTGCGGCCACAACACAACCAAAGGCAGTTAAGCTACCTACAAGATCATCTAGTCCACAATCGATCAACCTCTCGACAATAGGTTCTATTCCATAACTAGTTCCACCCTGTGATCTCAACAATACCACCACATAACCTATACAGGCACCAAAAAAATTCCTCATGCATATCATTAAAACAGATCAAACAGTTTAAATATTCGACCAACACTGGTCACCATGTTCTTCCTTTTCAATTGTTTAACCGGGGTGATCGCACATGGGTTACTTTCACCAGACATCCATTTAAATATCCAAGTATATGTGATTAACCTTTTTTTTTTCATGTTGCACCTTTTTAATCACTACTATGTCCAGAAAACATAGTATTACCAGTGCAAAAACAAGGACCACCAATGACCATGATTTTCAGTAGGATTAAGCCTGTACAATTCACAACGCAGAAAAAATGATAACAACATCATCTCTGCCCCATCCCCTTCCATTTAACAACCATTTATTATCTTTTTTAGAGGTTGGGTTTTAGCTATCTCATGGAAACATTGTCATACCCACCCCGCATGATGCATGTAAAAGAGATATGAAGGTATAATTTCCTACCTTGATGATCAAAGATTGACATTTCTTCCTCACATCAAGAAATTATATTGGAACTTGATCGATACCTCCCGGTTGCCCCAAAACTGGGGGGTGAAATAGGAGCAGTGAAACCCAAAGGAAGGGATGATATGAGGAGTGAATATTGATCCCACAACTTCTTGGGAAGAGAGGAAGGGTTAGAGCATCTCACACTAGGGAACAATAAGGAAGAACCAAGGAAAAAGGATATATCGTCCCTTAATAAGATTTAACGGAACAGTGATTTAAGATACACTAAATTTTTCCATTAATGAGAGGATCACATTAAACCCCACGGTTTGACCAATTAAAGGTTTCCCCACCATTAAAAAAAATTAAAACAGGAGTTTTGGCCTTTGAATCATCCTTAGAGTCCTTAAATAGAGGCTTTAAAAGCATTTTACATCAAAGGAAATGTCAAAGGGGAAAAACTATAGGATGCTAGAAACACTATACACCAAACATCAAATTTGACAAAGTGTTGTAGGACTCACCATTATGGAAACCTCACTGGTCTGGAAACACTATTCATGAACACAAAATTTGGCAAAGGAAAAATCCTATTGTTGGTAATAGCCTAATATTCTGGAAACAATGTTCATGAACTAGAAATTTGACAAAAGAAAAAGCCTAGTGTTGGAAATAGCCTACTATTTTGAAAACACTATTCATGAACTAGAAATTTGGTAAAGGAAAAATCCCGCTGTTGGAAATAGACTACTATTCTAGAAACACTATTCATGAACTAGAAATTTAGAAAAGGAAATAGCCTACTATTTGAAATAACCTACTATTCTGGAAACACTGTTCATGAACTAGAAATTTGAAAAAATAAAAAGCTTGCTGTTGAAAATATCCTACTATTCTGGAAACACTATTCATGAACTAGAAATTTGGAAAAGGAAATAAAATGTTGTTGGAAATAGCCTACTGTTATGGAAACACTGTTCATGAACTAGAAATTTGGATAAGTGTTGGGAATAAGTCACCTTGACCTCCCAGAACACCTCAAATACCAGATTTCAGCAAAGTAATTGACCAGAGAGGTCTGAGCCATTACATGCGCACACACAAATATATTATAAAATTTTAATTTATATGAGATTTATTTTAAAAAATAAACAACAATTTAGAGTGGGTTAAAAAACCCCTCAAATCAAATGAATTAGTGGTGGTTCCTGAACCCACTCTAATGTCATAAATTAGAGGGGTCTCAAAACACCCTCTAATTCCATATATTAGAGGTGGTTCAAAACCCTCTCCAATTTCTTAAATTAGAGGGGGTTCAAAACCCCCTATAATTTGATAAATTAGAGGGGGTTGTGAACACCCACTATTTCCATTAAAAAAAATCCATTATATATATAACATCTAATATCCAAATGAATATATATATAGTTCCTCTAAAATCTAACTGAACATATAATGCCACAAATTATTAAATTAGGAGAGATTTTGACATAACTTCCTCTAAAATCCAACCAAATATTTAAAAAATAATGCTAAAAAAATTTATATGGGGTTGTACAAAATCCCCTCTAAAATGAATTTAGATGGGATTGTGCATAACCCCCTCTAAAAAACCATCACTAATATTCTATTTTTTATAGTGAGTTATCATTGTTCATCTGATTCTAATTAATGAAAATACTCCATATGGTATCTGTTAGGACAATTCCACTTCAATATATTCTTCCCATCGGCTCTCTGCTTTGGTAGTGCTTTGTCCAAATTCAACAAAAACTCCATATACTCTTTAATATATCAACCCCATTTATAAATGAAAAGTTACTCAAAATTTTAAGGGAATCACATGAACTGTAATTCAAAACCCCACTCTAATAATTCAACATTTCACCACCTTTAATTATCCTAGATGTTAGGAATTTTCCTTAAGACTTGGATTCAACAAAATTCATCAACCTTTGATAAGATCTCAGTGACAATCATGGTTATTTCCACCAAGATATTTAGAACATCGAATGATCAACTTTTCATCATCACTTTTAAAATATTTATGAAGTTTTCAAAAATACCTTCAAACCTTCCATCTAATGCACTTCCATATTGACCTTCAACTGATCAATATTAGAATAGTGTTCCAGAACAAGTTTGTAGAAGCCTCTAGGAAGTATCATTCTAGACACTTACTCAATATCATGACTCATATAAAAAACCTTTATTAGTTTCCCTTTCTTGGCAACCTCCATTTAGTGAACTTCATACGGAATCATTTGTCCGATGACTTCAACCAATTTTTTTTTCTAATGAATTTTCAGACTTCCATATGATCATTCTATAATAACTACACTTCAAAAATTCATACAAGTCTATATGATATACATTATACATAGGAAAAAATTATTCTATCCCATTTAATTGAAAATAGTTTGTCCGGTGAACTTGTTCTGATGGATTTGAGTTTGTCTATTCAATGAAACTTCATATAACCTTCTGTTAAAGGAACTTACTCTTATCGATAACCTTCATAAAGATCTTTCTTATGAAATTTCATACTACCAAAACATCACATGTTCATAACCTTCAAATTTAAAATTTTATCAGTCGAACTTTTGGCTAATATCATCTATTTGGTGATCTCCATAGATCTTCATGGTATGAAATTTGTGCACCCAATTTTTTTCTCCCCCTTTAGATTTAATCTTGGATCATGAGATCTTTTAGTAACCATGATGTGTGAAACTTAGAAACAATAAATCATAGATATATTCACATTATGAAACATTTTTTATGATGGTAGTTGAGATAAGACTTGGATAATCATTTAATACTAAAACTCTGGATGATCACATCAAAACAGTAGTGTCCATCCGATGACCTCGATTCAGTGGACTCTATCTGATACACTCGATCCAGTGTACTCCATATGATACACTCAAGCCTATGTTCTCTATCCAATCACCTTTGAGGGAAATATAAATCATGTAAAGTGATTTATGTTAGATAACAAAATATAATACTTTAATCAACCCTCACACTTTTGGATTCTTCTTTAAACACCTCTAAAATTTGTGGTCCCAATAACCACCCTTTGGATTTTGTTGTAAACAAAGAAACATAAATAACTAAAAATTTTAAACACAAGAAATGGATTAATTATCGAAAAATTTGAAACTTATGTGAGAAAACTCAGTCTAGGAAACAAAAATAATTAAACAAAAATACCATTATTTCTGTATGAAATGATTTACGAAACTTTCCTTACACACTTATAAAATTTTCTTAAAAACATTACAAAATTTCACTAGAAAAACAACTTCATCTTGCAAGAACAACTTTTCCAAAACCCACTTGGTTGCGCCCAAATTTACCCTACTGGTAAAAGCGGTCGTTGTAGTACATGTAGGGGTCAAATCCACAGGGACCGAAGAAGTAACCTTGAGACGCTATGATTTGGTGAAGGATGGGCTATGAAGTAGCCAACTTTGGGTTTGATTTTGGATGGTTTAAAGAACACTAAGAAACCTAAGTGAATTCAATTCAAAGGAAATGGGTTTATCTTAGGATTATGCTTGGGGTGGATTGAATTAATTTTACTTCTTTAGACAATTTTGGTTTTATTAATTCTGGATGAATCCATTCTTCAAAAATAACACTACATTCATCATTTTATGGTTTGGTACTTACTAAACACAATTACTAATCCCCTATACACTTAGAGAATAAAATTAATGATCTCTCTGAGGTATATGGTCATTTAGTAATTGAATTTAGTTTGCTCAAACACAGTAAAGATGAAGAGTAGAAATAACTGAAGAATGGATGTCTTAAATTAATTATCTAATTAACAACAATTCGTTCATAAAATAACATTCAATCCAGACTTTGCATCCTCCTAATATCAACCCATTAAAGGGTTATCCCTCCATTGATGGTATACTCTCAATGGTGGGTGGAAGATGTCTAACAAGAATTGGATTGAAGAAATTAAAACCGCAGAAATAACGAGCACTCCTCCGTGTGTGTGAATGAAATTCACACCTATGTATGAACTAATTCACAACAACACAGAGATATCACTATGATTTGTGATAATAAAGTTTTAATAAATTAAATGGAAAATATATAATATAAAGAAGTTTATTAATAACATAAAGATATAAAAAAAGAAACTTACATGGAAATGGAAAACATTACAAAGGAAATTTGGAAGCATAACCTTACAATGAAACAAGCAACAAAAGATGATAAGAAAAATATCCACCCCTATTCCCTTAACCACCAGCTCCTTATATAGGCATATTAGGATCATTAGATCCACCCCCACAATCAATTCACCCCCAAAAATTAATAGAGTCAAAAGGAGAGTGAATAATCAAAAGGAAATTGATGTTTCGAAGTTGACCCGGAAAACTGTCCAGATTCGTCCACCATATTGACGTGTACATTTGTAATTGAAGAAGGCCTAATACGAAGGGGTTGTATAAGAAAAATATCTTCTTCCATCTGTCATCTATGATATGTAAATATTTCAGGAAATTTGGCTTAGCCGTTTGGAAGTTATGGTAGAAATGGTGGGACAGATTTCTGTGCATTAATGTCGGGTCCACCATTTAAATATCAACTTCAGATCCCTTTATCATCATGAAAACATTAGAATTAGCTCCGGACACAGTTGAATAAAATGATCCTCATATTTTTATCTTTATACTGTATAAATTTTAGATTCATTGGGCTTGGTTTGTGGGCCCCACATTTGTTTGATGGGCCTTAGGCCCATCATGCTTTTTTCCAGCAAGTTTCTTCCTTCAGGCACAAAATTCTCCATCTTCCTTTGGGATTAATCCATAGGATATAAAAGATAAAATGTTAAAAACAAAGTGATAAATCATATCCCAAAATTTCAAATTAAGAAAATGAATATAATGTTGTCCACAAAAAAATGAATTATTGGGCCCAAATTTGCATTTTAAACATGAATTGCATTTTAGATGAGAAATGAAGTTCTATTTATGTAATGCACTAAAAACAATGTTTATGGACTTTGTAAAAATGAATATAAAGATATTAACAATTAATATGAGCCACTTTGAGTGACTAATCACACCCCCAACTTGAGTTTTTCTAGTCCCGAGAAAAATAAATTACAAATATGAAATTCAAATCCCCTTTTCCAAAAACATTTTAATACACATTGCTCACCCAAATATCTAATACCAAAAAAATTATGAAAAACCATAAAAATCATTAAAAACAAGATAGTTCCATAAGAATATCCCAATCCCAAGCTCATTCCTTTGTTCAAATTCATCGCCACATTTCATCCAATTCCAATTAAGCATGATAAAGTGTTGTGCATCATAAAAGATATGGGGCCCATTTTATTGTTCAAGGGGAAAAATGGAAGCGCTAGGTGGGAATCAAATTAAAACTTAATATGAGTATCCGTTTTTTTTATTTTTTTTATTTTATTTTTTAACCACAATAGATATGAAAAGACTAAATCTGGGCAAGACAACTATGGAGTCACAATCCCCAAGTGCCGGACGCCACACATATTGTCAATTTCATACTCTACAATAGAGATATAAAGCCAAACTCTGGGCAAGACAACTATGGAGTCGCGATCCCCAAGTGTCGGATGCCACACATTTGGAAAACACATTTCTCTATGTGGTCATTATTTTTTCATTTTTTTTTGTTTTTTTTGTTTTTTTGGATACTCAAATTAAACTAAAAGTGACCCCAGAACCCTATGCTATAATGAAAGGGACCCGAGAACTAAAATTTACACCCACAATCCAGTAGATGTGCATTGTGGCATTTTTATTAAGAGGATGAAAATGTAAACTTTGAAAAATCACATCGGACAACCGCACTTTCCAAAAACTATGCTCATGAACTTAAACTTGCATTAAAATCATAATCAAGGCATACAAAATTATTTGATATACAATTTTAGAGTTTGCAATGTGTGTTATCATGTTCATGGTTAATGTAATTTTTCTTTTCATGCATGTTCTTATTCACAAAAAAAATCATTTTTTATTTCATCTCCCCCCAACATAGAATAACACTGTCCCCAGTGTTTAAAGAAAACATAGAAGGGGGTATGGGGGGGTTGTTCAAAGAGGAAATTTAAAATGATAATCATGGAACGAATTCACCTCTGGTTGATGATGATAGCGCATGCCACAATCTCCCTTCAATAATGGATTTGAGTCTCAACGACTTGGATGGTGGTGAATGGATTTTTCTTAGGACTTACGACATTTACTTTTATATTTTTTTTAACCTATAAAAACATAAAAATAAACTAAACAAAATAAACTGATGATACATTGTATTCTTTTTAGATTTCTGGGTAAGGTATTACTCAGAGATCACACCACGTGACACGGATGAATATAGCGCTCCCCTTTCATACCCATCCTTACTCATAAAAGAAGAACAGGTCAATAGTCTATGGTAATTTATTATATGAAAAAAATGATTCAAAATAACTAGAAAACATGAAAACCATGGGTTGCCTCCCATGCAACGCTTTTGTTTAACGTCATTAGCTCGACTTGAACCCCCCAAATTATCCAATTCCAACTTTTAAAATTTTAATTAACACATCTTTATCCACTTCAATAAGATTGAGATTGATTTTTTTTGAAATTTGTTTCATATGAAATCCTATTTTCTATAATGATTGGTAAAATCCAAGGAATATCTAAAATGGTTGATCGTGTTTTATCTGGAGTATTTCCTAATATTTCAAGGTTCATTTCTACTTGGTGAGATTCTTGATGAAAATTGATGATAATTGAATGGTCTTGGTTATCATAAATAGAGGGATTATTGAGTAGGGAATGAAGTATTAAAACATAGAGTTCAGTTTGATTGAATTTTCCTAAAGAATAATGATAATTTGAATCAAAAATTGTTTCTTCTTTAAAAACATTTGAAAGAATTGGTTCCTTTTGAAAAGATGATTCATCCCCAAAATATTCCATTTGAATTTCATGAGTGGGTATAGACACAATATTTGTTATATCTCCCAATGGTTCAATGATCGGTGATTCTAAAAAATTGTTATTGGAGCAATATTCTGAACACTCAATCCATGAAGACAAATTTTCCCCTTGTGAATCAAAAAAATTAATTTCCTCCTGATCTAAATACCCTTCAACATTTCCTTGATCTTGTTCAGTTATCCCATATCCAAAGGTTAATTATTTTTTCAATTCATGGGAGGTTTTTGGGATAAAATATTCATCTATCAATGATGAGGAAAGAACATCTTGAGTGGGAACGAGTTCCTCAAAAGTCTTAAATCTTTGTAATTCTAATCTGAAAGATGAAACTTCTGAATTCATTTTATCCATTTGTTCACACAATTGTTCAATAATTTTTTCAGGATTAGGGTTGATATATGTTTGTACATCATGTACTTCCTCATTATTTATCTTTTCAATCATTCTTGATAGGTATGGAAATTGATCTTGTAAACATTTAGCATCCCATTGATTGTACATCTCATCTGGTGTGGTGTATTCAATTAAGGATTGGTCAATGAAATTCTCTATGTGAGGTGTTTCCTAATATTGATTTCCGACTTGATTACAACATTGATTTATGAAGGGTTATTTTGGAGGATAATCCATTGGAATTGATTGAAAATTGGTTTTGGGGTTTTTTGGACACACAGAAATAGAAAGGGGAAAAGAGAAGAGAAATTAGGGTGAGAATAGAGAATTTGGGGTGATAAAAGATGATGTGGGTCTAAGGTACTTACTTGGGTCCTCGGAAACGGTGCCAAAATTTGGTTGCACCCAAATTTACCCTACTGGTAAAAGAGGTCGTTGTAGTACATGTAGGGGTCAAATCCACAGGGACCGAAGAAGTAAACTTGAGACGTTATGATTTGGTGAAGGATGGGCTATAAAGTAGCCAACTTTGGGTTTGATTTTGGATAGTTTAAAGAACACTAAGAAACCTAAGTGAATTAAATTCAAAGGAAATGGGTTGATCTTAGGATTATGCTCGGGGTGGATTGAATGAATTTTACTTCTTTAGACAATTTTGGTTTTATTAATTATTGATGAATCCATTCTTCAAAAATAACACTACATTCATCATTTTCTGGTTTGGTACTTAATAAACACAATTACTAATCCCCTATACACTAGGAGAACCAAATTAATGATCTCTACGAGGTATATGGTCATTTAGTAATTGAATTTAGTTTTCTCAAACACAGTAAAGATGAAGAGTAGAAATAACTGAAGAATGGATGTCTTAAATTAATTATCCAATTAACCACAATTCGTTCATAAAATAACATTCAATCCAGCCTTTGCATCCTCCTAAGATCAACCCATTAAAGGGTTATCCCTCCATTGATGGTATACTCTCAATGGTGGGTGGAAGATGGCTAACAATAATTGGATTGAAGAAATTAAAACCGCGGAAATAACGAGCACTCCTCCGTGTGTGTGAATGAAATTCACACCTATGTGTAAACTAATTCACAACAACACATAGATATCACTGTGCTTTGTGATAATAAATTTTTAATAAATGAAATAGAAAATATATAAGAGAAAGAAGTTTATTAAGAACATAAATATATAAAAAAGAAACTTACATGGAAATGGAAAACATTACAAAGGAAATTTGGAAGCATAACCTTACAATGAAACAAGCAACAAAAGATGATAAGAAAAATATCCACCCATATTCCCTTCACCACCAGCTCCTTATATAGGCATATTAGGATCCTTATATCCACCCCCACAATCAATTCAACCCCAACAATTAATAGAGTCAAAATAAGGGTGAATAATCAAAAGGAAATTGATGTTTCGAAGTTGACCCGGAAAACTGTCCAGATTCGTCCACCATATTGACGTGTACATTTGTAATTTAAGAAGGCCGAATCCGGAGGGGTTGTAGAAGAAAAATATCTTCTTTCATATGTCCTATATGATCTGTAAAAATTTAAGGAAATGTGGCTTAGCCATTTGGAAGTTATGGTCGAAATGGTGTGACGGATTTCTGTGCATTAATGTCGGGTCCACCATTTAAATCTCAACATCAGATCCCTTTATCATTATGAAAACATTAGAATTAGCTCCGAAAAAAGTTGATTAAAATGATCCTCATATTTTTATCTTTATAATTTATAAATTTTAGCTTCATTGGGCTTGGTTTGTGGGCCCCACATTTGTTTGATCGGCCTTAGGCCCATCATGGTTTTTCCAGCAAGTTTCTGCCTTCAGGCGCAAAATGCTCCATCTTCCTTTGAGATTCATCCATCGGACCTAAAAGATAAAATGTTCCAAAATAAGTGATCAATAATAACCCAAAATTTAAAATTCAGAAAATGAATATAATGTTTTCCACAAACAAATGAATGATTGGGCCCAAATTTTCATTTTAAACATGAATTGCATTTTAGATGAGAAATGAAGTTCTATTTATGTAATGCACTAAAAACAATGTTTATGAACTTTGTAACAATGAATATAAATATATTAATAATTAATATTATCCACTTTTAGTGACTAATCACACCCCCCAACTTGAGTTTTTCTAGTCCCGAGCAAAATAAATTATAAATATGAAATTCAAATCCCCTTTTCCAAAAACATTTTAATACACATTGCTCACCCAAATATCTAATACCAAAAAAATTATGAAAACCCATAAAAATCATTAAAAAAAGCTAGGTCCATAAGAATATACCAAGCCCAAGATCATTCCTTTGTTCAAATTCATCACCACATTTCTTCCAATTCCAATTAAGCATGATAAAGTGTTGTGCATCATAAAATATATGGGGACCATTTTATTGTTCAAGGGGAAAAAATGGAAGCGCTAGGTGGGAATCACATTAAACCTTAAGATGAGTATCCATTTTTTATATTTTTTATATTTTATTTTTTAACAACAATAGATATGAAAAGACTAACTCTGGGCAAGACAACTATGGAGTCACGATCCCCAAGTGCCGGACGCCACACATATTGTCAATTTCATGCACTACAATAGAGATATAAAGCCAAAATCTGGGAAAGACAACTATGGAGTCGCGATCCCCAAGTGTCGGATGCCACATATTTGGACAAAACATTGCTCTATGTGGTCATTATTTTTTCAATTTTTTTTTTGTTTTTTTGTTTTTTCGTTTTTTTGGATACTCAAATTAAAATAAAAGTGACCCCAAAACCCTATGCTATAATGAAAGGGACCCGAGAATTAAAATTTACACCCACAATCCAGTAGACATGCATTGTGGCATTTTTATTAAGAGGATGAAAATGTAAACTTTGAAAAATCACATCGGAAAACCGCACTTTCCAAAAACTATGCTCATGAACTTAAACTTGCATTGAAATCATAATCAAGGCATACCAAATTATTTGATATCCAATTTTATAGTTTGCAATGTGTGTTATCATGTTTATGGTTAATTTAATTTTTCTTTTCATGTATGTTATTATTCACAAAAAAAATCATTTTTTATTTCATCTCCCCCCAACATAGAATAACACTGTCCCCAGTGTTTAAAGAAAACATTGAAGGGGGTATGGGGGTTGTTCAAAGAGGAAATTTAAAATGATAATCCTGGAATGAATTCACCTCTGGTTGATGATGATAGCGCATGCCACAATATCCCTTCAATCATGGATTTTAGTCTCAACGGCTTGGATGGTGGTGAATGAATTTTCCTTATAACTTACGACATGTCCTTTTATATTTTTTTAACCTATAAAAACATAAAAAAAAACTAAACAAAATAAAATGATGATACATTGTCTTCTTTTTAGATTTCTGGGTAAGGTATTACTCATAGATCACGCCACGTGACACGGATGAATATAGAACTCCCCTTTCTTACCCATCCTTACTCATAAAAGAAGAACAGGTCAACAGTCTATGGTAATTTATTATATGAAAAAAATGATTCAAAATAACTAGAAAACATGAAAACCATGGGTTGCCTCCCATGAAGCACTTTTGTTTAACGTCGTTAGCTCGACTTGAACCCCCCAACTTATCCAATTCCAACTTTCAAAATTTTAATTAACCCATCTTTCTCCACTTCAACAAGAATGAGATTGATTGTTTTTTTGAAATTTGTTTCGTATGAAATCCTATTTTCTATAATGATTGGTAAAATCCAAGGAATATCTAAAATGGTTGATTGTGTTTTATCTGGATTATTTCCTAAGATTTCAAGGTTCATTCCTACTTTGTGATATTCTTGATGAAAATTGATGATAATTGAATGGTCTTGGTTATCATAAATAGAGGGATTATTGAGTAGGTAAGGAAGTATTAAAACATTGAGTTCAGTTTGATTGAATTTTCCTAAAGAATAATGATAATTTGAATCAAAAATTGTTTCTTCTTTAAAAACATTTGAAAGAATGGGTTCCTTTTGAAAAGATGTTTCATCCCCAAAATATTCCATTTGAATTTCATGATTGGGTATAGACACAATATTTGTTATATCTCCCAATGGTTAAATGATCAGTGATTCTAAAAAATTGTTATTGGAGCAATATTCTGAACACTCAATCCATGAAGAAAAATTTTCCCCTTGTGAATCAAAAAAATTAATTTCCTCCTGATTTAAATACCCTTCAACATTTCCTTGATCTTGTTCAGTTATCCCATATCCAAAGGTTAGTTATTTTTTCAATTCATGGGAGGTTTTTGGGATAAAAGATTCATCTATTAATGATGAGGAAAGAACATCTTGAGTGGGAACGGGTTCCTCAAAAGTCTTAAAGCTTTGTAATTCTAATCTGAAAGATGAAACTTTTGAATTCATTTTATTCATTTGTTCACACAATTGTTCAAGAATTTTTTCAGGATTAGGGTTGATATATGTTTTTACATCATGTACTTTCTCATTATTTATCTTTTCAATCATTATTGATAGGTATGGAAATTGATCTTGTAAACATTCAGCATCCCATTGATTGTACATCTCATCTGGTGTGGTGTATTCAATTAAGTATTGGTCAATGAAATTACCTATGTGAGGTGTTTCCCAATATTTATTTCAGACTTGATTACAACATTGATTTATGAAGGGGTATTTTGGAGGATAATACATTGGAATTGATTGAAAATTGGTTTTGGGGTTTTTTTTGGACACACAGAAATAGAAAGGGGAAAAGAGAAGAGAAATTAGGGTGAGAATAGAGAATTTGGGGTGAGAAAAGATGATGTGGGTCTATGGTACTTACTTGGGTCCCCGACAACGGCGCTAAAATTTTGTTGCACCCAAATTTACCCTACTGGTAAAAGCGGTCGTTGTAGTACATGTAGGGGTCGAATCAATAGGGACTGAAGAAGTAACCTTGAGACGCTATGATTTGGTGAAGGATGGGCTATAAAGTAGCCAACTTTGGGTTTGATTTTGGATGGTTTAAGGAACACTAATAAACCTAAGTGAATTCAATTTAAATGAAATGAGTTTATCTTAGGATTATGCTCGGGGTAGATTGAATGAATTTTACTTCTTTAGACAATTTTGGTTTTATTAATTCTTGATGAATCCATTCTTCAAAAATAACACTACATTCATCATTTTCTGGTTTGGTACTTACTAACCACAATTACTAATCCCCTATACACTTATATAACCAAATTCATGATCTCTCCGAGGTATATGGTCATTTAGTAATTGAATTTAGTTTGCTCAAACATAGTAAAGATGAAGAGTAGAAATAACTGAAGAATGGATGAATTAAATTAATTATCCAATTAACAACAATTCGTTCATAAAATAACATTCAATTCAGCCTTTGCATCCTCCTAAGATCAAAACATTAAAGTGTTAGCCCTCCATTTATGGTATACTCTCAATGGTGGGTGGAATATGGCTAACAATAATTGGATTGAAGAAATTAAAACCACGGAAATAACGAGCACTCCTCCATGTGTGTGAATGAAATTCACACCTATGTGTGAACTAATTCACAACAACACAGAGATATCACTGTGCTTTGTGATAATAAAGTTTTAATAAATGAAATGGAAAATATAGAAGAGAAAGAAGTTTATTAAGAACATAAAGATATAAAAAAAGAAACTTACATGGAAATGGAAAACATTACAAAGGAAATTTGGAAGCATAACCTTACAATGAAACAAGCAACAAAAGATGATAAGAAAAATATCCACCCCTATTCCCTTCAACACCAGCTCCTTATATAGACATATTAGGATCCTTAGATCCACCCCCACAATCAATTCACCCCCCAACAATTAATAGAGTCAAAAAGAGGGTGAATAATCAAAAGGAAATTGATGTTTCGAAGTTGACCCGGAAAACTGTCCAGATTCATCCACCATATTGAAGTGTACATTTGTAATTGAAGAAGGCATAATCAGGAGGGGTTGTAGATGAAAAATATCTTCGTCCATTTGTCATATATGAGCATTAAAATTTTTAAGAAAGTTGTCTTAGCCGTTTGGAAGTTATGGTCGAAATGGTGGGATGGATTTCTGTGCATTAATGTCGGGTCCACCATTTAAATCTCAACTTCAGATCCCTTTATCATCATGAAAACATTAGAATTAGCTCCGGACAAAGTTGAATAAAATTATCCTCATATTTTATCTTTATACTTTATAAATTTTAGCTTTATTGGTCTTGGTTTGTGGGCCCCACATTTGTTTGATGGGCCTTAGGCCCATCATGCTTTTTACAGCAAGTTTCTGACTTCAGGTGAAAAATTCTCTATCTTCCTTTGGGATTAATCCATCAGACCTAAAAGATAAAATGTTCCAAACAAAGTGATAAATCATATCCCAAAATTTAAAATTCATAAAATGAATATAATATTGTCCACAAACAAATGAATTATTGTGCCCAAATTTTCATTTTAAACATGAATTGCATTTTAGATGAGAAATGAAGTTCTATTTATGTAATGCACTAAAAAAAATATTTATGGACTTTGGAACAATTAATATAAAGATATTAACAATTAATATTATCCACTTTCAGTGACTAATCACACCACCCAACTTTAGTTTTGCTAGTCCCGAGCAAAATAAATTACAAATATGAAATTCAAATCCCCTTTTCTAAAAACATTTTAATACAAATTGCTCACCCAAATATCTAATACCAAAAAAATTATGAAAACCCATCAAAATCATTAAAAACAAGCTAGGTCCATAAGCATATCCCAAGCCCAAGCTCATTCCTTTGTTCAAATTCATCGCCACATTTCATCCAATTCCAATTAAGAATGATAAAGTGTTGTGCATCATAAAAGATATGGGCCCCATTTTATTGTTCAAGGGGAAAAAATGGAAGCCCTAGGTGGGAATCACATTAAACCTTAAGATGAGTATCCATTTTTTTTATTTTTTTTATTTTATTTTTTAACCACAATAGATATGAAAAGACTAACTCTGGGTAAGAAAACTATGGAGTCACGATCCCCAAGTGCCGGATGCCACACATATTGTCAATTTCATGCTCTAGAATAGAGATATAAATCCAAACTCTGGGCAAGAAAACTATGGAGTCGCGATCCCCAAGTGTCGGACACCACACATTTGGAAAAAACATTGCTCTATGTGGTCATTATTTTTTCAATTTTTTTTTTGTTTTTTTGTTTTTTTGGATACTCAAATTAAACTAAAAGTTACCCCAGAACCCTATGCTATAATGAAAGGGACCCGAGAATGCAAATTTACACCCACAATCCAGTATACGTGCATTGTGGAATTTTTATTAAGAGGATGAAAATGTAAACTTTGAAAAATTACATCAGACAACCGCACTTTCCAAAAGCTATGCTCATGAACTTAAACTTTCATTAAAATTATAATCAAGGCATATAAAATTATTTGATATCCAATTTTAGAGTTTGAAATGTGTGTTATCATGTTCATGGTTAATGGAATTTTTATTTTCATGCATGTTCTTATTCATAAAAAAAATCATTTTTTATTTCATCTCCCCCCAAGATAGAATAACACTGTCCCCAGTGTTTAAAGAAAACATAGAAGGGGGTATGGGGGGGTTGTTCAAAGAGGAAATTTAAAATGATAATCATGGAATGAATTAACCTGTGGTTGATGATGATAGCGCATGCCACAATCTCCCTTAAATCATGTATTTGAGTCTCAACGGCTTGGATGGTGGTGAATGGATTTTCCTTATGACTTATGACATGTCCTTTTATATTTTTTTTAACTTATAAAAACATAAAAATAAACTAAACAAAATAAACTGATGATAAATTGTCTTCTTTTTAGATTTCTGGGTAAGGTATTACTCAGAGATCACGCCACGTGACACGGATGAATATGGCTCTCCCCTTTCATACCCATCCTTACTCATAAAAGAAGAACATGTCAACAGTCTATGGTAATTTATTATATGAAAAAAATGATTCAAAATAACTAGAAAATATGAAAAACATGGGTTGCCTCCCATGAAACGCTTTTGTTTAACGTCGTTATCTCGACTTGAACCCCACAACTTATCCAATTCCAACTTTCAATATTTTAATTAACCCATCTTTCTCCACTTCAATAAGATTGAGATTGATTGTTTTTTTGAAATTTGTTTCGTATGAAATCCTATTTTCTACAATGATTGGTAAAATCCAAGGAATATCTAAAATGGTTGATCGTGTTTTATCTGGAGTATTTCCTAAGATTTCAAGGTTCATTCCTACTTGGTGAGATTCTTGATGAAAATTGATGATAATTGAATGGTCTTGGTTATCATAAATAGAGGGATTATTGAGTAGGGAAGGAAGTATTAAAACATTGAGTTCAGTTTGATTGAATTTTCCTAAAGAATAATGATAATTTGAATAAAAAATTGTTTCTTCTTTAAAAACATTTGAAAGAATTGGTTCTTTTTGAAAAGATGATTCCTCCCCAAAATATTCCATTTGAATTTCATGAGTGGGTATAGACCCAATATTTGTTATATCTCCCAATGGTTCAATGATCGGTGATTCTAAAAAATTGTTATTGGAGCAATATTCCGAACACTCAATCCATGAAGACAAATTTTCCACTTGTGAATCAAAAAAATTAATTTCCTCCTGATTTAAATACCCTTCAAAATTTCCTTGATCTTGTTCAGTTATCCCATATCAAATGGTTAGTTATTTTTTCAATTCATGGGAGGTTTTTGGGATAAAAGATTCATCTATCAATGATGAGGAAAGAACATCTTGAGTGGGAACGGGTTCCTCAAAAGTCTTGAAGATTTGTAATTCTAATCTTAAAGATGAAACTTCTGAATTCATTTTATCCATTTGTTCACACAATTGTTCAAGAATATTTTCAGGATTAGGGTTGATATATGTTTGTACATATTGTACTTCCTCATTATTTATCTTTTCAATCATTCTTGATAGGTATGGAAATTGATCTTGTAAAGATTCAGCATCCCATTG
Source organism: Viscum album (assembly GCA_963277665.1). Taxonomy (NCBI): domain Eukaryota; kingdom Viridiplantae; phylum Streptophyta; class Magnoliopsida; order Santalales; family Viscaceae; genus Viscum; species Viscum album. The sequence goes on from OY728162.1 coordinate 1,066,775,874, forward strand.
ATTGTACATATCATCTGGTGTTGTGTATTCAATTAATGATTGGTCAATGAAATTCCCTATGTGAGGTGTTTCCCAATATTTATTTCCTACTTGATTACAGAATTGATTTATGAAGGGGTATTTTGGAGGATAATCCATTGGAATTGATTGAAAATTGGGTTTGGGGTTTTTTTGGGGACACAGAAATAGAAAGGGGAAAAGAGAAGAGAAATTAGGGTGAGAATAGAGAATTTGGGGTGAGAAAAGATGATGTGGGTCTAAGGTACTTACTTGGGTCCCCGGAAATGGCGCCAAAATTTGGTTGCACCCAAATTTACCCTACTGGTAAAAGCCGTCGTTGTAGTACATGTAGGCTTCGAATCCACAGGGACCAAAGAAGTAACCTTGAGACGCTATGATTTGGTGAAGGATGGGCTATGAAGTAGCCATCTTTGGGTTTGATTTTGGATGGTTTAAAGAACACTAATAAACCTAAGTGAATTTAATTCAAAGGAAATGGGTTGATCTTAGGATTATGCTCAGGGTGGATTGAATGAATTTTACTTCTTTAGACAATTTTGGTTTTATTAATTCTTGATGAATCCATTCTTCAAAAATAACACTACATTAATCATTTTCTGGTTTGGTACTTACTAAACACAATTACTAATCCCCTATACACTTAGAGAACCAAATTAATGATCTCTCCAAGGTATATGGTCATTTAGTAATTGAATTTAGTTTTCTCAAACACAGTAAAGATGAAGAGTAGAAATTATTGAAGAATGGATGTCTTAAATTAATTATCCAATTAACAACAATTCGTTCATAAAATAACATTCAATCCAGACTTTTTATCCTCCTAAGATCAACCCATTAAAGGTTTATCCCTCCATTTATGGTATACTCTCAATGGTGGGTGGAAGATGGCTAATAAGAATTGGATTGAAGAAATTAAAACCGCGGAAATAACGAGCACTCCTCCGTGTGTGAATGAAATTCACACCTATGTGTGAACTAATTCACAACAACACAGAGATATCACTGTGCTTTGTGATAATAAAGTTTTAATAAATGAAATGTAAAATATATAAGAGAAATAAGTTTATTGAGAACATAAAGATATAAAAAAAGAAACTTACATGGAAATGGAAAACATTACAAAAGAAATTTGGAAGCATAACCTTACAATGAAACAAGCAACAAAAGATGATAAGAAAAATATCCACCCCTATTACCTTCACCACCAGATCCTTATATAGGAATATTAGGAGCCTTAGATCCACCCCCACAATCAATTCACCCCCCAAAAATTAATAGAGTCAAAAGGAGGGTGAATAATCAAAAGGAAATTGATGTTTCGAAGTTGACCCGGAAAACTGTCCAGATTCAGCCACCATATTGACGTGTACATTTGTAATTGAAGAAGGCCGAATCCGGAGGTGTTGTAGAAGAAAAATATCTTCTTCCATCTGTCCTCTATGAGTTGTAAACATTTCAGGAAATTTGTCTCATCCTTTTGGAAGTTATGGTCGAAATGGTGGGACGGATTTCTGTGCATTAATGTAAGGTCCACCATTTAAATCTCAAATTTAGATCCCTTTATCATCATTAAAAACTTAGAATTAGCTCCAGCCACAGTTGAATAAAATGATACTCATATTTTTATCTTTCTACTGTATAAATTTTAGCTTCATTGGTCTTGGTTTGTGGGCCCCACATTTGTTTGATGGACCTTATGCCCATCATGCTTTTTCCAGCAAGTTTCTGCCTTCAGGTGAAAAATTCTCCATCTTCCTTTGGGATTCATCCATCAGACCTAAAAGATAAAATGTTCCAAACAAAGTGATCAATCATATCCCAAAATTTAAAATTCAGAAAATGAATATAATTTTGTTCAAAAACAAATGAATGATTGGGCCCAAATTTTCATTTTAAACATGAATTGCATTTTAGATGAGAAATGAAGTTCTATTTATGTAATGCACTAAAAAAAATGTTTATGGAATTTGGAACAATGAATATAAAGATATTAAAAATTAATATTATCCACTTTCAGTGACTAATAACCACTTTAACAAAATGTTAAAATATGTCTACACACACTGAAATCACAACTTACCCATTTTAAAAAAATTCCCTAAATATATTAACCTCCTTAAAAGTTAAAGCACATACCAATGGATAGATTTATAATACATATTTTCTTACTCTTTGATAACACTATCCAAATACAAGATGAGATAGGGGATGAATTTACATACCTTATCCTTAAAAAGAGGGTGGTTAAACAACCATTAATAACCTCTACAACAACCCCAACTCTAGTAACCCAAATACGGTGTCTACTCCATCACATTGGAACTATATAAAAGTGATCACATCCCAAAGGACTGAATAGTTTAGCAGTCTTGGTAAACTAGATACATACTTTAATCTAACATTTAAATTAGAAAAACATAAAATACAACATAATATTTTATTTGAGAATATAATTATTCTCTCTAGAACATCTTTACAAATCATTCATATTAAACATCATGAGATCTTGCGTAATGTCTTGGAATTTCCATGTATTTTTTTTATATAAAATTATTTCGAGACCACGAAATTCAACGACACGTAATTCTGAGATTCAGAGAGCCCAGAATGGAATTTTGAACTTTTTTTAAGGTATGTTTAGTAAACCTGCGAGCAGTATTTTCTATCTTTTGAACCATTATTCGAATAAAATATCCAAGGGCACCGTTGAATTCAGAATGTCAGGATTCACCTAGAAATAAATTAACTTTGACCGTCAGGGGTTGAGTGGAAAAGTTATTTTTCGGATTTTTTGAGAAAAATAATAAAATAATTTAAATGAATTATTTTATTTTCTTTCTCACTTTGGAGTGGTGGACGGTGACGCTGTGGGGAAGCAACAGGGTACTGACAATGTGAATCAATGAGGCTCATTAAAGGCTCATTAAACTCGCAGGATAACGACACTTTAAGGATGCGTAACAGCGACGCCGTTTCTTATACAAAACAACATAACAACGCGACGTCGCATCATAATTGGAAAACTATGACGTGATTCTATTTATAATTCTACACACTGGGAATATATGGATTAAAGAAATTGGAGGATTCTATGGAGAACCTTTTATGGAATTCCACCCCAGTGAAGAATGAAGAATGCCGGCGGAACTTCACCTTCTTCGTCACACCTTTCAAAGATCAGAGCCAAGAAAAGACACCGACATATTAACCCCTTGAGGATGAACGTGTGGCAACGAATGTCATAAGAGGTAGGGTTTTTTAATTTTTAAAAGTTCTTACCTATTATTTTTCTGAAAAATGAATAATGAGGATCAACCCCCAAACAAGTTGATCTGTAGATCGTGTGTTATAACGGGAGGGTGACTTTTCTTTTGGGGTGATTATTTAGGATTAAACATTGGCATGAATGATTGAACAAAAACCTCACCGAGAATCACCCTTATTAAAACATCTAATGTGGAGGGCCTAGGACAACATGAATAAGGTATGAGAACCTCCAATCATGTGTTCTTGGTGACCGCATTCTCAAAGAGACATCAAGGCCAGTTTAAAGCCTTCGTGGTAAACACATCCTTGCCCGAAGATTTTTGACACAAGCGCACAAGGAATGGACCACCGAAGCACATCTGGAGGCCCACTGAAGATTCTGCCAGTGCACCGGTGCCAACAGAAGTAGCAGCGGTGGCCGACCCGCACTGATGGACCGTGTTGACTGGGAGGCCATGACTCATTACCTACAACAGCATGTGGGAGGACGCAGTGCTAGGTGGGTACTGCGTGGTGGGGTGACCTGCGTCTGGGCCCCCAGGAGGCACCGTGACCCGTCGGCCGCAGAAGGAGTCAGAAGTGGTGCTAGGAGGGTACCGTACAGGAGGTAAGGCGCGCCCTTGCAGGACACGTTCGGACTGGGAGGGGGGACACGGCTGGCTGATGCATCCTAGGGGTACATACCGACCGCACCGCGCGGTCGGTCCCCTTGCTGGAGGGCCGAGCTCCTAGTGGGCCGGGCTGGTCCCACTACCCGATGAGATAGACCCACAATGGTAGGATGGACCTGCACTGGAAGTCCGTACCTGCACTGGAAGGTCATACCTGCACTGGAAGACCAGACTTGTGACTCTCTGGGTCGGGCCAGACAAGACCGGGTCGCCAGGCGACTTGACAGGCTGGACCATTAGCCAAATGGGCTAGGTCTAGCGAGGCCTATTGGGCTTGGCCCACTAGACAGGCTGAAATAGACCGACCTCGACCTGTACCAAGTTAGGTCGAGTCCTTCTAAATGAACCGTGGTAAGTGGAACCCCTGGGCTGGGTTGGTCGGGTCGGACCGGGCCCCGTTACAACTGGTCCCCTAGTTACTAAAATGCCTGTATCTTACAAAACACACGTTCGATCGACGGGCCGTTTGCAGAGTTGGGATCCTCTCATGGAAACATATATTTTGGCATGTTTTGTGGCGACTTTCATGGATTCCAATAAGTGATGAATGACTTGAGGATCGGTTCTCCCAAGCACACTATGTATGGAACCCTGCGGTTGGCTGAGACGTGAAGAATTCTCAACGATGAACCAGTGGGAAGCAGCTCCATGTGACCCAGCAGGCCCACGGTGGTGAGCAGCTCTGTGTAACCCGATAGACCCATGGTACTCGATAGAAGGAGTACCTCAGTTCGACCAAGGTGGGAAGCGGCTCTGTGTGACCTGACATGCGCACGGTGGGGAGACACTCTGTGTGACCGAGCATACCCATGCTAATCATCAAGGATGAGTACCACAATAGTTCAAGGTTAGTGGGAAGTGGCTCTATGTGACCCGGAAGACCTACTATACTCGATAGAGGTGGACTTGTTTAGTGGCTGAGGAGTTTGACGTTTGTGACTGACGATGCTACTGTTACTACCCTAGAAAATACCTGGTGTAAGCTGTCTTGTGTTTCGCGCTTTACTTTGAGGAATTACTGCATGTTTTTTACTTTTTTTTGGGGTCCCTACTGAGTACTGTGTTACTCACCCTTGCATGGTCTTCACACGCTCGTGTTGTGTCTGGTGCAGATAACTGACGTTTTGATGGGGGTGCTCAGGGAGATGGGATGAATGCTACAATGGTGGACTTGGTGGCCTAAGACTAGATGGGGCCCAATAGGACTGGGTGGATAGTACGTACTACTTCGGCTTCCAGTAGCTTCTCTACTCTCATGATCAGGTGGAGTTTACTACAGATGGCCATCAAAGCACTTTTTGTACTTTACAATTTTCAGTACTTTTTCTTGGGTTTGTATTCTGGTCCACTTTCTTTCAGCTGTACTTGCACTCAATTTATTCACTAGTATGTTATTTCTATTTTGTGAGTTGGGGGTTGGTTGGGAATTTTTGTGCATATAGGTATCCAGGATAATTCCTCCCACTTACAGGTTGATGCCTTTGGCGCTAGTTGCCAACCTCTGGCCTTCAGGAGGCAGGCTTGGGGTAGTCACGACACGGCCCCCAGGGGACGGGTTGTGACAAAGTGGTATCAGAGGGTGGTCAGTCCTTCCAAAAAGACTGGGAGTCTGTTTTTTTTGTTTTTGGGCGATAGTGTTAGGTATTGTGAGTTTGAATTTTAGATTCGAGGAGTCCGGTGTTGGTGCGACAACCGATGTATCCATACACCAGGACCTTAAATTCTGTTTTTGACTCAATACATGAAAACACTAGTTGCATAAGTGTCTTCTTATTTTGAATAAGTGTCATCTCACCAGTTATAACCTTATAACCGTGGTACATATTGATCTATATTAGGATACCTCCACGTGGATGACCATCTAGGATATCGATACAAGGTCACGAGGACAACCCACCTAGAGATGAGGCATCTGTTCAGGGAGCAATTCTAGAGATGGCCCCACTGGGTGGTGCACCAGTGCTACCACCACCCGATTGTCAGCATCTACTATCGGAGGTTCCGATAGAGAACATTCGTATGATCAGTGCCCTACATGAGTTTCAGAGATATAGAACTCTAAGGTTCAGGGGAGAGACATATCCACAGGTCGCTGAGGACTGGCTGGAGGCTGTGATGTGAGTTTTCTGCTTAGTGAGCACACCGCCTGATCAGATGGCGATCTTAGCGGTAATCCTTCTGCAGGGTTTGACAGGGAGATGGTGGAGCTTGAACAACCCAACTCACGATGAGGCAACCCTCACTTGGGTTGAGTTCAAGAGGATTTTCTAGTAGGAGTTTTTCCCCACGACGTTGCGCTCAGTGCATATTCAGGAGCTGCTTCATCTATAGAAGGGAATCATGACAGTGGTCGAGTACTCAAAAAAGTTCACGGAGCTTTCCCGCTACTCCAAAAATATGGTGCGAGATCCTTTCTTCATGGATCGAGCCTTCGAGAAGGGACTCAGGTGGGAGATCAGGGTGTTAGTGTTGTATCTCAGCATACCTACCCAGGCCGGGGTACTAGAGTGAGCCCTTGTTATAGAGAGCTTCTTAGCGGAGCAGGCACCGATAGCTAGAGCTGCTGGTAGACCCCAGGTGACAGAGTCTTCAACGGGCAGTAGAAAACATAAGCATGGGCCCAAGTAGGCCAGGTCTTTCAGAGGGCAACCCTAGGAATCAGGGTTGGTGGTGCAGGGCTCCCAGTCCAGAGGGAGTTAGCAGGGAGCCAGGCAGTGCTATGTATGTGGTGGGTAGGGACACATGGCATGTAACTGCCCAACCCGCTGTACAGATAAACAAAAGATGATCGAGGAGTCGCCGATGTAGCGACGGCGGTTCAAGTGAGGAGGTCCTCAGGGTGGCATACATGGTAAGGGAGATGGCCGAGTGGCAAGCTATGGGTGACAATTTGAGATGTTACCACCACCACCCCCAGTTGGTCCACCCTGACCTCAGGGAGCAGGAGGACAGGGGAAACCTTAGCTCCAAGTAGCAGAGGCTTACGACCACAACACTCTAGAGATGATTTGAGGCATGATTTGTGTCTTATCTACCGTATATGATTTACTTATTGACATAGGTTCTAGTCACTCCTTCCTTGCCATGACTCTCGTTTAGAGTTTGGAGATTCCGGTGGAGCCATTGGGTCGATCCTTACGGCTATAGACCACTACGGGAGATGATTCAATGATTAAACAATGACGCCAATAATGTGAGATTACTCTAGGAGGAGAGGGATTTGGTTGGGATCTCCTAGTAGCAGTGTCTAGGTATTACAATGTCATATTGGGTATGGACTGGTTATCCATAGTCCGTGCTCATATCAACTATTTTAGGCATATGGTGCAGTGTGTTCACATAGATGGGACCGATTTTTCCTTCATTGGTGAAAAGGAAACCCTTGCACCATAGTACACACTCTCTAGGATGAGGGTGCATCCGATCACTCACCAGTTGGCTATCCTCACCCTCAGTGTAGTGGAAGAGAGGAGTCCAGGCTTTCCTGTAGTGGTGGATGAGTACGAGGATGTTTTTCCTGATGAGGTTCCAGGGATACCTTCTCATAGATAGGTAGACTTCTGTATCGACATGTACCCCAAGAAGACACCGATATCCACACCGAAGTATCAGATGGCTCCCATAGAGCTTCGCGATCTGAGGGTACAACTGGAGGACTTGCATGAGAAGGGGTTTGTAAGGCCCAGTGTTTCACCATGGGAAACCCTAGTTCTTTTTTCCAAGAAGGCAGATGAGAGTTTGAGGTTGTTCGTGGACTTCCGGCACCTGAACCAGGTGACCATGAAGAACAATTACCCATTGCCGATAATTTATGACCTCTTCGACCAGCTGAAGGGGGTGAAGTGGTTATCGAAGATAAACCTCAGATCAGGCTACCACCAGCTTTGGGTACGAGATGAGGATGTACCAAAGACGACCTTTATGTTCTATTATGGCCACTATGAGTTCCTAGTGATGACTTTCGGTGTGAAAAACGCCCTATAAATGTTCATGGGCCTCATGAATAGGATCTTCCATCCCTACCTTGACCAGTTCATCTTGGTCTTTATCGATGACATCTTGGTGTATTCAACGTCGGAGGAGCAGTACGCTACACACCTATAGATAGTCTTGGATGCACTCTGAGATCCCCAGCTTTATATAAAGATCTCAAAGTGTCATTTCTAGATACAGGAGGTCCACTTTATGGGACACATTATCTCAGAGGCTGAAGTATCAGTAGATGCGGCAAAGAAAGAGGCAGTGCTTTCTTGGGATCCACCCAGGAGTGTGACTGAGGTGCGAAGCTTCTTAGGGATTACTGGTTACTATCAAAGGTTTGTGCCTGACTTTTCCAGGGTAGTATCACCCTTATTGGCATTAAAATGGAAGGGGAAACCCTTCATGTGGATAGAGAAATGCCAGTATAGTTTCTATGAGATGAGGTGGAGACTGACTAGTGCCCCCATCTTGAGACTACCAGAGGAGGGTGTTGGGTATGTAGTTTACTACGATGCATTAGGGACCAGACTGGGTTGTGTCCTAATGAAGGAGCAAGCAGTGATCACATATGGATCACGAAAGTTGAGACTACATGAGCAGAACTATGCATCACATGACTTGGAGTTAGCAACAATGGTCTTTTACTTGAAGATATAGTGACACTACTTGATGGGTGAGCGGTTCACCATTTACTCCGACCACAAGAGTCTTAGGTATATCTTCTCCCAGATGGACCTAAACCTAAGACAATGGAAATGGCTAGATTTACTCCAGGACTATGATTTTGAGATAGTCTATACTCTTGAAAAGGGGAATGTGGTGGCATACGAGCTCAGTAGGAGGATCAGGTTGCAACTACTGAGTGAGGCGACATAGCAGTTAGCCATGATGCAGATATCCCTCGTGGAGGATGGTGAAGCTGTTTACCTCCAGTCCATGACTGTCACTCCCCCACTCCTTCAGCGAGTACGAGAGGTATAGTTGGGGGATGTAGACTATGAGGACATACGTGCTCAGACATCCTCAGGACAATCTCTTGATGGATTTTCGATAGGTGGGGAGCACGTCATCCTTTTCAGAGGGTGCACCTTAGTACTAGTGGCGTTGTAGGAGGAGGTGTTGAGAGAGTTCCATATTTCCTCTCTAGTGGTACATCCTGGAGTAGAAAAGATATACCAAGACCTCCAACATTAGTACCGGTGGCCAGGGATAAAGAAAGTAGTGGCCGAGTTTGTTTCATGATGCCTCACTTGTCTGCAAGTGAAGGCCGAGCACCAGGTTTCGGAAGGCTGGAATCAGCCACTCGAGGTACCAGAGTGGAAATGGGATGGTATCTCGATGGAATTCATGACAGGGTTACCACGTATATCTAGGGGTCATGACTCTATTTGGGTGATCGTTGACCGACTCACCAAGTTAGCTCACTTCCTACCCATCCGAGAGTAGGGAACGATAGAGGGCTTGGGACACGTCTACGTCCAAAAGATAGTGCGACTTCACGGGGTGCCTTCGATGATCATATCAGATCGTGACTCCCATTTTACATCCCGATTATGGAAGGGATTACAGGAGGAATTTGGGATGCAGCTATTCTTGAGTACAACTTTTCACCCCCAGACGGATGGTCAAACGGAGTGGACCATACAGACCTTAGAGGACATGCTTCATGCTTGCGTCCTTGACTTTGGTCGTAATTGGGAGGACCACCTACCACTGGTGGAGTTTTCATACAAAAATAGCTATCACTTTACCATTATCATGACACCATTTGAGGACGTGTATAGGTGGCCTTGTAGATCACCCATATACTGGACAGACCCAGGGGAGTCGACACTCATGGGTCCAGAGTTGGTAAGAGATACCACTGAGAAGGTGAAAATTATCCAAGAGCGGATGAGAACTACACAGAGCAGACAAAAGTCTTATACCGACAAGAGATGGAGACCCTTGGAGTTTGAGGAGGGAGATCGTGTGTTCCTTAGGGTCTCACCCCAACGAGGATTGTAGAGATTTGGCTGGGACGATAAGCTATCTCTGAGGTTCATCGGTCCTTTTTAGACCCTGAGCAGAGTTGGTGAGGTGGCCTACTGCCTAGATCTTCCCCCACATATGTACCAGATGAATGATGTTTTCCATGTGTCGTAGCTAAGCAGTCACGTTCCTAATCCATCGCACGTCATCGACTGGGGAGAGTTGGACCTTGACGATGGAGCGACATTTTTAGAGTTTCTAGTAGAAACAGAGGATCGATAGGAGTGGATCCTACACAGACGGTCGATTCCTTTAGTGCGTATCCGATGGCAACACAGGAATCTCCATGAAAGCACATGGGAGTGGGAGGCTCAGATTCATGCTCAGTACCCCCATATATTTGTTTAGTTTTTGTTTTGGATTTTGGGTATATAAAACCCTAATGTGGGGAGAATGTAACATCTCGGAATTTCTGTGTATTTTATTTATTTATATGGAATTACTTTAAGACCGCGAAATTCGACGATATTTAATTCCGAGGTCTGGAGAGCCCGAAATGGAATTTTGAACTTTTTTTAAGGTATGATCAGTAAACGTGCAAGCATAATTTTCTATCTTTTGAACCATCACTTGAATCAAAAATCTGAGGGCACCGTTGAATTCAGAATGCCAAGATTTTCCTATAAATAACTTAACTTTGACCGATAAGGTCCGAGTGGAAAAGTTATTTTTTGGAATTTTTGAGAAAAGTAATAAAATAATTTAAATGAATTATTTTATTTTATTTCTCACTTTGGTGTGGCAGATGATGACGCTGCGGGGAAAAGATAGGGTGGTGATGATGCACATCAATTAGGCTCATTAAAGGATCATTAAACTCACAACATAACGACACTTTAATGACGTGTAATAGCAACACTATTTCTTAAATAAAACAGCGTAATGACGCAACATTGCATCATAATGGGAACACTACAACATGCTCCTATTTATAATTTGATGCACTGGGAAAATATGGATTAAAAAAATTGGAGGATTATCTGGCAAACCTCTGACGGACTTCCACCCCAACCAAGAATAAAGAACGTTGGAGGAACTTCACCTTCTTCGTCACGCCTTTCGAAGATCGGAGCTGAGAAGCGACACTGACATCTTAACCCCTCGAAGACAAACGTGCAACAATGAACATCATAAGAGGTAGGGATTTTTAATTTTTAAAATTTCTTACCCGTTCCTTTTTTGAAAAAATGACAAACGCGGATCAACCCCCGAACAAGTTGATCCACATATCGTGCATTATAATGGGATGATGACTTTTCTTTTGGGGTGATTATTCAGGATTAAACCTTGGCATGAATGATTGAACACAAACCTCCCTTAGCCCCCCCCCCCCTTGTTAAAACCTCTAACGCGGAGGGCTCGGGACAACATGAACAAGTCCCAAGAACCTCCACTCATGTGTTTTTGGTGGATGAATTCTCAAAGTGATGACAAGGCCGGTTTGAAGGATTATTAATAAAGAAGTCCTTACCTGGAGACCGTTGATGCAAGCTGTGCAAGGAATGGACCATAAGAGTGCATTTGGTGGCCCGCCGAAGATTCTTCCGGCGCGCCGGTGCCAGTAGAAACAGTAGCGGTGACCGGCCTCGCCGGCTGCATGGAGGTGGCGGCCCGCACCAGCAAGCCGTGTTGACTGGGAGGCCATGGCTTGTCAACTGCGACGGAAAGCTGGAGGATGCGACACCAGGTGGGAACCACGTAGAGGGGTGGCCCGCATCCAGGCCACCCGGCAGGCCGGAGGCGCTGCGGCCCATCGACCGTGGTAGGAGTCGGACACAGCACCAGGAGGGTGCCGCGCTGGAGGTGTGACCCGCCCTTGCGGGCCACGTTTGGACTGAAGGGGGGGGGGGGATGCAGCTAGCTGCCATGTCCCAGGGGCTCACACCGGCCGCACTGCGCTTCTGGTCCCCTTGCTAGCGGTATGGGCACCCACCAAGCTGGGCCGACCCCGCTGCCTGACGGGCCGGACCTACGCCGGTGGGCTGGACCAGCACTGGCGGGATGGACCCACGTATCTCCAGGCTGGGCCGGACAAGACCGGGTCGCCAGGCGACTCGGCGGGCTGGACCCTCTGCCAACCGGGCCGAGTCTAGTGAGGCCTATTGGGCTTGGCCTATTGGCCAGACCGAACCAGACCGACCTTGACCCATACCAGGTCTGGTCGAGTCTGTCTAAATGAACTAGGGTATGTGGAACCCTCAGGCTAGTTTGGTTGGGTCGGTCCGACTGGGTCGGACTGGGCCCCATCACAACTGGTCCCCTGGATACTAAAACCCTCATATCTTACAAATCGTGTGTCAGATTGATGTGATGTTTGTGGCGTTGGGACCCTCTCATGGAGGTGGATCTTTCAGAATGTTTTTTGGTGACTTTTATGAATGCCAAGAAGCAAATAATGGCTTTAGGATCAGTTCTCCCAAGTGCGCTATGTGCAGAACACTACTGTTGGATGAGACCTGAAGACTGCTCGACGATGGCCCAGTGGGAAGCAGCTCTGTGTGACCTAGCATGACCACAGTGTCCAGCAGCTCTGTGTGACCTGACAGACCCATGGTACTCGACAAGAGAAGTACCTTAGTTCGACCAAGGTGGGAAGTGACTCCGCGTGACCCGACAGACCTACGGTGAGGAGCGGCTCTGTGTGACCTAGCATACCCATGGTACTCATCAGAGATAAGTACCAGAACAGTTCAAGGTTAGTTAGAAGTGTCTCTGTGCGACCCAGAACGCCCACTATACTCAATAGAGTAGAAGTTATTCAGTAGCCGAGGAGTTCTATGTTTGTGACTGACGATGCTACTGTTACTACCCTAGAAAATACCTGGTGTGAGCTGTCTTGTGTTTCGTGCTTTACTTTGAGGAATTTTTATGTGTTCTTTCCTTTTGTTTTGTGGTACCTACTGAGTACTGTGTTACTCACCCCTACATGGGATTCACCCACATGTGTTTTTTCTGGTGCAGACAACCAATGTTTCGACAGGGGTACTCAGGGAGACGGGATGGATGGACGCTACAACGGTGGACTTAGTGGGCTAGGACCAGGTGGGGACCAGTAGGACTGGGCGGACAGGACATACTACTTCGGATTCTAGTAGCTTCGCCACTCTCACGATCAGGTGGGGTTTAATATAGATGTCCATCAGAGAATTTTTGTACTTTATAGTTTTTAGTACTTTTTCTTGGGTTTGTATTCTGGACCACTTTCTTTTAGTTGTACTTGCACTCAGTTTATTCAGTGGTATACTGTTTATCTTTTGTGAGTTGGGGCATGGTTGGGCATGTGTGTGCGTACAAGTATCCAAGATAATTCCTCCCACTTGTAGGTTGAAACCTTCGACGCTAGTCGCCAACCTCTGACCTTTGGGAGGTGGGCTTGGGGTAGTCACGACATGGGCCCCGGGGGATGGGTCCTGACATCTTGGGAAAAAGGAAAAAATATCTATAATTAATGAATATATTTTTGAATGTAAAATACATTTCTTTTGAGATTAAATTGATAATTATTTCTCAAATGTTTAATTATTTACTTTATTTGATGGGAGGATACATTAGAGTTAAATTAAGAGGGAAAAAAATAAAATGAGATGAATTAAGGAGGATGAAGACACTTCACACCGTGGCACGAAGTGTCGTGGCACGACACCGGAAGATTGAAGTTGGAATGAACATAAGTTGACTTTAAAATCCATAGTCATAAGATTTACATTGTGTAAGACCATTGATGATGTGTACCCACCATCAATTGAGAATTTTTTATACACCTACCTAAGGGATTTGGGGAGAATCCTATTTATTCATAAGGATCCCTACTGGTGGATATACCATATATGAGATGAATTCCAGAGTTAGAGCGTACAATCTAAGACCTTTCTACCACTGAAATTCTTCCTCATTTGGTAACCATGTATTCATTCCCCCTCATTATTATCATGAAGAGGTTGTTTATTAGTGTTGGGTGATGTGACTGTAGGGGGAGTGTTTCCTAGGGACGATTTTCTATTTTGATTCATGTTTGTTTTTTTTCACTTTTTTTTATCAATTCAAAATCTCTTTATTTTTGTATTTAATGACCATTTTATTAATATTTTAGGAGTTTTATTTTAATACATCTACTAATCTCCCTAGTTTACATATGAAAATATATAAAATCTAGAGTGGTTTTATTTAAATAAGGTTTTGGGTCACCTAGCTCTGTAATAAACCCAAGTAATTGACTATATGATCAGGGAGATTATTGAATTAGGAGAAGGGTACCCAGAACAAAAATCCTTTCAGAATTAATTCCAACAATATATATGAATGAATATACAATTCTTTGTATCCTTAACGCATGAACTTGAAAATCACTGAACCCGAAATGATTCTTGTATTTCTTTCAAAACAAATTTTTTCTTCTTCTTTCTATACCTTCAAATAATTAATCAATAGAACGATAAATTACTAAAATTGACCTAGATGATTTTCTGACCATCCTTGTGGGGTCAACACTTAGACTTACTAATTAATACATTTTTTTATTTAGGTTGTTCGATTCTTTTAAATTATTAAATTTGTGTAGCCCTATAGGAAACTAACGATGCCCTGTGGGCTATTAGGAAACATAATAATAGGGTGAGATCAATTTCTCATTAAGGGTTACATACAATGAAATCTATCACGAATAAATAATTCATAACTAATATATCATTGTAAATAACTGAAAAAACATTCCATTTAATAAATAAATTAAGAATGAAATGAATCCATGGATAATATCAATGCAGTAATCTCATGAATAATAATAACTAAATTCTCAATAAAGGAAATTAATAATGTTGGATATCATGATCTCAGACATCATGATATCTTTAACATCATGGCTTTGTGCCAAAATAGTTTAATCTATGGGTAGGTATAAACCAAAACCCATTTAATATGGCTAGCCAACTGGTTTGTCTCATGAAACCTGTTGATGCATCTGGGGATTATCTATAATAATACCCCACCCATAACTTCATTACCAATAAATTCCTTGTATATTTAATGATCAATTTAAATTCATAAACAATATTTATTATCAATAAATGTCTATATTGATTAAAAAAATACAAAATATCAAGATTTTCCTAATCAATCAAATAACTTTCATAGTAAAACACTGCATGTAGAAATGATATACAGTTTATAAAATAAGCATATATATGATAAAAAGAGTATAGATATTTAAGATAAATGTAATTTCTAGTGGAATATGATCATAAGAAAGTGGATGTTTCAAGATAAAGTTAATTACAACAAAATTAATAATAGATAAACGATGACCATCAATTCATAAAAAATATAGTTTTTATAATGAATTCATGGATTTTAGAGAATAAAAGAAAATGGAAGAAAAAATTTAAAATAAGTTTTCATTAAAGACTTTTATTTTTAAATCCATTGAAAACTGATAGAATAATCTAAATATTTTAAAATTATTATGCTGATGGAAAAGTCCATCGACACCATATACGTTAAAAATGAACATTATTTTTGACTTTTTATAAAGAATTTTGAAAGTGAAAATTTTGAAAAAACATTAAAAATATTCCTTTAAAACCTTTTAAAAAGTAAAATATAACTTTAAATTTCCTAAATAATTAATTTTATCAAATTAAAATAACTTTTTTAATTTTTTTTAGAAATATGGACATGGAAGAAAAATATACCCGATCAAAAAGAGAAATAAGATTGGATTTTCTTTTAAATATTAATTTTATTGATTCAAGTGCCAAAGAGAAAAAAATTTAGAAGAAAATATGTTAAATCCTTAAATATCTATATTATATGAAAACAGATGGATTTTATAAAGGATATATTATAATATTCTATCAATTAAAATAACAGTAATCCCAAAAAAATGAGATTGTAAAATAAATTCTTACCTCTTTGGTAACTTTGAAATTATAACCCCTTTAAAGAGTAAAATTAAAATGGAAATTTAATCATAATTAATAAATATATATTCTTGTTAAATACACAAAATGGGTAGTATATACACCATATAAAAATAAATAGGTGTATAATACCAAATATGTCTCAATGGAGTAGAAATTGAGACAAAATCCCTTACAAAAATTATACCATTGAAGTTAGAATTAATAAATGAAGTAATTATGTATAAAAAATGTAAATCCAAAAAATAAAAGTGGGAATAAAACATATATAAATGAAAGTTTAATTCTCATATAATCTTGGCACCACATAATCAATGAAGATGTGATATAATCCAATGAATGAAAATTGAGTTAAGAAATCCATTACCTCATGTTTGACTTGACTCATAAGTGATTTTAACCTCCTATATAATAAATTTAGATTTATTATACTTATATAAAGGAACCATATACATATTTATAATATCATATATGATCTATTTATAACATTTTATAACCTTATTATTACCAATCTTTTATTATTATCACTATTTCAGGTTTTAACTGCTTCATTTTTCATGTATGTTTTGATTTGGTAGTTTTGGTACTTGTATCTTGATCATGGTCACATAATATTTAGAATTTTATTTATGATATAAATATCATTTATATATAATATATATATATTTAGTGTCATCCATAAAATATAGTTATAGAAAAATGAATTACATCGTTCATGGAGATGGTAGACCGTACGTACACATGAATGCTGTTTTCACCTTTCAATGGATGGAATGAAATAAAGGTAAATAATAAATCACACTTATAGAATAATTATTATATCATATATATCATATATATTAATTAAATCTATCCTTATTACCATCTATGTAAAGAAGAAATGAAAAATGGATCACATCGCTTCGTGGAGATGGTGGACCACATGTACGCACAAGCAATGTTTTAGTTTTCCAATGGATTGGAAGGTAATAAGATAGATATGATATTATAATTAAATAATAATAATTATATCATAAATATCACATATATTAATTATTTTAATCTTTATAACCATAAAAGTAAAGAAGTTATGAAAGATGAATTACATCGGTACATAGAGACGGTAATCCGTACATACACACGAGCAATGTTTTCAATTTTTATATGATAGAAAAGAGATGAAAAATGATTTTACCATAATCATAATAACATATAAGTATATTTATCACATTGGAGTTATTATTTTAGGTTGGGTACAAAAAATTTATAGGAATTATAAGAAGAAATAAACTTAAAAGAGTCAGTAAATATGATTACTATAAAGACTTAGTTTTTGCCTTGTATGACTTTAAAACATTTATACATATATTTCCAAATCCAGGTGTTGATATGATGTACGATTATGAGGCTTGGTGTTCCTTAAATTAATTTTATAAAAATATTAAAAATATTTTATATTATACGCTCACAGTTTCTTAAAGAAAATGGGATAACCCTTAAAAGAAATCTTAGATAAAAAATTTGAGACCATAGTTGAGTATATAATGAGATTTTTACCTTAGGTGTGACCTAAAATAAGTCAACAGAGGGAATTCAGATATCCTTCCCATTTTCAGTATGTTCAGTGTATTAATTAATTAATTTAACCAAATGATCTTCCTATAAATCTATCATTATGGAAAATTCCCCAGGGTTAGACTCATAATCTTGGGACCATCGAGAGATTCTACTCCCTCCTTTCGTTGGAGAATCACCTCAGAAGACAAAGAAATACTGAATCAAAGAAGATCGGGATACAATGAATACAAAAACTTTTTTCAATTTTTGGAGAGCACATTCTTTTATGAAGAACGGTCTAATCTCCAGGTAGGAATCATCATTTTTTAGTTTATGACCATTTTTATTAAATTTATTGAGCAGATCAATCCCTTATACTGATTTGTGACAATTGTGTCCTGAGCATGCGCATGTGTACCGATTTAATTGCTTAATCCTTGGTTTTTCTAACCCTAATTATCCCCGTTCTTGATTATTGGAAAATAAAACATGAAAATGATCTTTAAACCTTTGTTTTTGTGTCTTCCTCTCTCAATTTCTTTGTGTTATTCACCGGTTGGACCCCGTGGTCCCAGTTCGATGTTGTAGGGAAGTGCCAAGCCTGATCAAACACCCGAAATCATGAAAAAATGACATATGGGGGGCAGACCGATGAATCAAGGATAGATTTGGGATTTTTATGGGGCATAGATGATATTTTCAATGATCAGTAGCTGAATCATCATTTACGGAATGAATTAGGATGTACGGTGTATACGATAAAACCCCCATGGGTTGAAAAAATATATTTCCATCCAACATATGGATGAAAATGATGAATTAGAGTCATATCCACCAATCTTGGGAGGATATAGGGCTGGAATCGAAGGGGGGAGGCCAGATTTGAAGCATGGAATGTGGATATGAGAATTTGTGAAAAGACTGACTACGCGCCATGTAATATGATGAACACACGAGGTGTAGCCCGTTGTCTACGACAGCTAGGGTTTTGGGATTTCATAAGGATGACATGCCATGCAGAATCCCTACACACCGTATACCCCCTTTTCTTTTTGGATGAGTCATGTGAAGGAGCACACAACTAGGCACACACCATGTGCCTGACTACATAGGTACAACTGAAACACATGGGCGACACCCCGTGTGAAGAGGCATGATGTGTACTAAAGTACATGAACACATGGTAAAGTACATAAACACAGCTTGGATACATGAAAATGGACAAGCACATGGGTGGGACCCTAAATTGCACGGGAACACTGTGTATATCCCCCACATGCTATATAATCTTACACACTCAGAGAGCCGTGTACCTCAAGGGAAATGGATAGGCGATGGAGCAGGACCACACACTGTGTGGGTCCCCTCACACACTGCATACCCCTTGGTTCCTTTTGGGGAAACTTTGATATTTTGTATCTCATTTATTTTAAATCATATTTTGGCATGTGAGTAGCCTATATTGAGTGTTTTTCTATATATAACATGATGGTACCCTCCAAATTTTAGTATATGATGTAAAATGTTATGGGTATAATGTTTATTTTATGTGACACATGATGGAGATAGTGGTCATGCAGGACCATCAATGTCTTTCTATAGAGTGGAACCCCCCATCATCTTGGGCATGGGTCCACTACCTTCTAAGTGTAACCCCTTATCAGATAGGGAATAAGATCTCTATGACTAGAGAGGAACCCCCATATCACAACCGCACATGGGTCCTTGACCTATAGAGTGAAACCCCCCCATTATCTTGGGTGAAGATCCTCTATCTTCCAAGTGTAACCCCCTATCAGATAGGGTACAAGTCCTTAATAACCATAGTGGAACCCCATATCAAACTAGAGATTGGGTCCTTGACCTATAGAGTGGAATCCCCCATTAGATTGGATGCATGTCCTCTAACTACTAAGTATAACTCCCTATCAGATAGGGTGAGGGTCCTTATGACACTAGAGTGGAACCCCCCATCAACTTGGGTGTGGGTCCTCTATGGATACTTATAGAGTGGAACCCCCCTGATGCACTAGGGTGCGAGTCATCTACTGGGAGTTCCCCCCATCAACTATGTGGAATAGTGGTGAGGTGTGGGCCCTCACACAGTTAATTTCGGATAGAAACGTGAGATGCTAGGCATCATTGATGGATTTTTGGAACTGTTGGAAACTCTTTTTCTTGGGATGAGCTGTAATATGGAGATACCCTTACTCTCTCATTTGGGATTATTTTGACTGAGCATATATATATATATATATATATATATATATATATATATATATATATATACTTCTTTATCCATAACTTTGGATTTGGTTACTCTCCTTCCATGGTTTGCTAAGATGTGCAAGGTATTCCACATTATTTCTATGTTTATCTTCTTGTAGTTGGATGAGTTTATTCTCCTGCTATGGGTGGAAAAGAATCGATGTGTAGTTTATCTACTTACCGTGTTGAGCCCCCTGTGCTTGGACGTGGTTACTCTTTCTCTTTCTTAGGTTTATCTACATCCTATGTACTATTATACTATCTTTATATTCCTATAGTATATTTTACTTTCCCCCTTTATCTTTTAGGGAATCCTACTGGGTATGTATATACTCACCCACACATGGGCTTTGCTTACACGTGTCATGTATTATGAAGATGAGAGATAGGTCAATAATGACTTTAGAGGAGTTTAAGGGTATCTGGTACTTTGGATTGTGTACAATGGTCATATTTTGGAGATTAGGAGTTGGAATCTCTAAGAAGTTTAATTTCTAGTTTTTTCATGTGGGGACATATTTTTGGCTGTGTGTGTATTTTTCCACTTTAATTTTTAGTTTGCACTATCGTACTATTGTACTGTCTATATGAATGGTTATTTCCTTAGTGTTTTGTATCTTTTACTCTTTTCATTGGAAATTCTGTATTGAGATAGCTATGTGTGTGTATACAGGTACTTAGGAAAATTCCTCCCCATTTAGGATATGCCTTTTGGTGCTTGTTTCCACCCTTGACCTATAGAGGCGGGCTTGGGGTAGTAACAGATTGATCCCCGATTAGGGTTGGGTTGTGAAAAAATGGTATCAAAGCAGTTCATTCATTTAGATGTTTATTGGAGTATTCCCCTTATGAGGATTTTATTGGGATTAGTGAAACAGTGTCAAAGTGTCTCAAGTGCAGCTCTCGGGTCAGGGAATCTAGTGATGGTATGGGTGACCGACATATCCATTCACTAGGACCTTGAATACCTGCTTTCAACTCAGCATACCGATACATTGGTTGTAGGGATTAATGGTACATATATCATATAATATTGAGTCTTTTATTTTCCTTATTGTGTCAGCTCCCTATTTTTGTTATATATATATATGCTCATCTAATCGTGGTATGTCTTGATAACTTTTAGGATGCCTCCGTGATGATAGCCATCCAAGATATCGGGTTTGGATTGTGATGATGATCTGATGAGTGATGAGATAGTATTTTAAAGTTCATACCAAGATCTTATTCCTCTAGGTGGGTAGGTAGCAGCACCTACACCCGTCGAGAATCATATTATACCAGCCGAGCAGGCTGAGGATGCACGCAAGCTCAGTGTACTCTGTGAATTCCAATGCCAGAGGCTGTTAAGGTTCCAAAAAAAGTCAGATCCTCAATCAATGTATGATTGGTTTGAGTTAGTGGTCTGTGTCTTCAGGATCATTCAGATACTAATAGATCAGGTGGTTGCACTGGCATCCAACCTTTTACACAGAGCAGTTGCGTGCTGATGGAGTCTCGTTACCCTGATGCATGATGAGTCAACACTCTCATGGATTGAATTCTAGAAGTAGTTTTATGAGGAGTAATACCCCTCCTATTTGTGATCAATTAATATTCAAAAGCTTCGAGAGCTACAATAAGGAGGGATGATGGTGGCTGAGTATGCAATAATGTTCACATACCTTACCCGACACCCCCTTGACATGATCTAGTATGGATACTTCTGAGCATG
Source organism: Viscum album (assembly GCA_963277665.1). Taxonomy (NCBI): domain Eukaryota; kingdom Viridiplantae; phylum Streptophyta; class Magnoliopsida; order Santalales; family Viscaceae; genus Viscum; species Viscum album. The sequence continues at coordinate 1,066,797,278 of OY728162.1, forward strand.
GAAGTTTTGGTAGGGACTCCTTAGAGAGATTCGTGCTATCTTGGTGACCTTGTGTATCTAAACCTATGTCGGGGTGTTGGAGAAGGCACTTGTGGAAGAGAGATTCCTGTTAGAGGGACGCCAGACAACTGGAGCTAGCAATGGGTGTCATAGGATTGAGTTGTCTGCAATAGCTAGAAGATTCCAGACGATAGGATCTCGACGTAGGAGACCTCCTCGTGATCAGACTCTAGAATGTGTATAGGGGAAACATATAGGTACAAGGTATCCTAGACAGGGTAGGTTCTTTTATTATGATGGAAGAGGTCATATAGTGCGAGATTGCTCGACCAGATGTTTTGAGGAGCGCAGGATGATAGATTACTAACTGCCACGAAAGAGGCAGCGCCGTGATCTCGGATCTCCCAGGTGAGGGTAGGGATGCCCCCATGGAGGCATATTATAGTGAACTAGACTTAACATACATGGATATTACATCATTTTAGATTAATATTCTATACATAACAAAAATACATGCCTGAGGACCGTAATAGTTTAGTGTCTTTGGAAACTTGGAAACAAAATATTCTATCCTGGTGAAAGATCTTCAACATATCCCATAAAGATCTCCACCTTTAGTACTCCTACATAAAAAATTTCTTCATAACCTGGGAAAAGGAAACATAAGAAAGGGGTGATCTCAAATGCTTAGTAAGGGTAAATAAGGGAGAAATGTAATCATAATTATGAGAATAAGGGTATGAGAACATGATCAAGAAAACAAAAGATCATATATATAAATCATGGAATAAATCATGGAAGTTCATAAGACATGAATCACAAGAAAATAAATAACACAATACATGAAATAATAACATAGTAATAAAACATTGGATTGTGATAGACACGTAAGAATTTAATATAATTTCCATAGTATCTAAGGAATTTTTTCTAAGACCATCTTGTTAGTATGGGTTCACTGCCCATACAATATTGGTAGTCATGGTTCACCCCCATGGCCATATTAGTAGCACAAGTTCACTCCTCATACCATCTTAGTAGTCATGGTTCACTCCCATGGACATCTTAGTAGCATGAGTTCACTCCTCATACCATCTTGGTAGTCATGGTTCACTCCCATGACCATCTTAGTGGTCAAGGTTTACTCCCAATACCATCTTAGTCTATCTCATGAGATATAAATCTTTACCCAACACATTGGAGGGAGATATAGGTCCCACCTGTCTCATAGTGAAATCATAAATACATATTCCAAAAAATAATAAACAATCATATCTTAACCCATGCAATTAAATGGGTATTATAAACATGTAAACATATCATAACCTATGGAAAATATACAGGTTTTACAATCATTTCATCAAAATAATAAATCATGAAAGAGAAATGGATTTCATAAACATATAACCTATGAAAAAGAAATGGATTTCAAAAACATAAAACCCATGAAAGAGAAATGAGTTTCATAAATACCATGACATTAATAATAACCCATTCATAGAAAGGATATGAATGGAACCTTTAGATCATTTACTATAAGGGCATGATTAAAATCAATGAATGTCATCTTAAATGAAAATAATTTTGAAATATCTTTCAAAAACATTCCTCGAATAAAATATCCTTTATTATTTGAAAAATTATTTTTTAATACATAAACCATTTGATAATAATTTTCCTAGAAAATACCTTTAAAACTTATAAATAAGGCTTGAAATCATTTAAAAACCTTTTTCCTTGAAAAATTATAAAATAAGCTTAAAAACAATTTAAAAAACTTTTTATTTGAAAACAATTTGAAAACTTATAAAGAAATATTGAAAAAGTTTTGAAAATAATTTATTTGAAATTAATTTGAAAACTTATAAATAAAGCTTGATTTTTTTTGAAAACCATTTTCCTTGAAAATACTTTGAAAACTTATAAATAAAGCTTGAAAATGTTTTGAAATCCATTTTCTATGAAAACTTATAAAATAATATTGAAAATGTTTCAAAACCAATTTTCCTTAAAAGTAATTTTAAAACTTATAAATAAATCTTGAAAACTTTTTGAAATCCATTTTCCTTGAAAACTTATAAAAAAATCTTGAAAAAGTTTTGAAAACCATTTTCCTTGAAAACATATAAAAGAAGTTTGAAAATGTTTTGAAAACCATTTTCCTTGAAAATATATTTTAAAAACATTTTCTTAAAAAAATAACATTTAAACATGAAAATAAATCTTCAAAGTATTGACAGTGGATAAATCCATACATGTCATATGAGGTAAAAATAACATTTCTTTTGCATGGTAAAAAGGATAAAAAATTGCCTCATTTGCAAAGAGATAAGAATATTCCTTTGAAAAAATTGTTAAAAGACAAAAATGGTAAAAATTTCTTTTAATTATCATATGATATTAGTATAATATTCTTAGAAACCCTTTTTCTAAAACATGTTTTTGAAGGAACTTAGATTTCTGACTGAAGAGAGGGTAAATCCGGGCTTTCTTAAAAATAGTTTATTAACTATATTATGTACCAAAGATTAGAAAATGGTACCAATACATGAATAACCAGAGGATAAGAAAATTCATTAATATCTTGAGATATGGAACATAATAATTTATCAAAGTAAACATAAAAGTAAACAATCTCGAAAAGCAATGAGATTATCTTAATAAAATCTTATAACTTGGTAAATTGGGATCATAATATATATATAAGAAAAGGAAATTACATATAGATTAAAATATCATGAAAATAGATAGATTCATGATATAACATGCAAAATTTAATTATATACACCTCTAAAAAAAGTTTAGGTGCATAACAAAACATGAGTCTCAAAGAAGGCAGATTGAGACAAAATATATTTACCGATTTGGTAACTTTTGAAACTTAAACCCCATGAATAAAAGTTCATAAAAAGGATATGTTAATACCCATAAATTTAGGTATAATATAAATAGAATACAATAATGGTAATTACTTACACCATAAAAAAGGAAAGAGTGGTGAACATAGCATGTATCTCACAGGAATAAAAAGTGAGATAAAATCCCCTTATCATGTGTCTTGAATCTCATCATACGCATTAAAAACACATGTATAATAAATATAAATTTATTATATATATTTTATAGAACCATATTATTATATCTAATATAATATATTGTTTTATTATGACCTTATATTACCCACTTGTTAACAATCCTATGTTAAGGTTTCACTTCGGGTAATATTCACTTTATTATTCGCATGTGTCTTAATTTGTTATATCATTGGTATTTATGATTTAAATAATGTAAAAAATGATACAAATATCATTAATATATAGTATATTTATATTATAATAATCAATATAATATATATGTTTGAAATGGAATACACCATTCATGGAGACGGTAGGCCGTACGTACGTATAAACACTATTTCTGTTTAATTGTCTTGTTGATAGAATGAAAGTAAAAGAAATACATGTGTATATATATCCTTATTATAGTAGATTTATTATATCATATATATATATATATATTATATTCACCAAATCCATCCTCAATACAATCCATGTGGTGTTTGAAGGAATCATATCACTTTGAGGGGGTGATAGTCCACATTTCCTCAAACGAAATTATCATATTAACACAAAATGGAAAGTAAAAAGATATGTGTTGTAAAAAGGAATACATAAGATTAAATACATAATAAATTTAATATATGAAAAATATAAATATATTTTACATCATAATGTCTACCATGGTAGGTGGTAATGGAAAAATGAACAATTATCATTTCGTGAGGTAGTGGTTCACCGTACATAAAAACAATATGTTCATTACCCATTAGATGGAGGTGTGTGTAAGTGTAGGTCAAACCATTTACATAAAAAAATAATATTATATTAGGGATACTGTTGTTGTTATATATGCATAAAATAAATAGATTTGGAGGGGTGGATAAGGAAAATAAAATAAAGGACTTGAGAGAATACGTTACCTCTTAATCAGGTAGCTCGTTTTGGTTTGTACCAAAAGGATTCCTTGGATTGCCTTCTTCCCAAGGGAAATATTATAGGAGTAAGGGAGGATTTTTGTGAAGTGTATTGGGCAGGTATTGTTCAAACTTAATAGGTTTTATAGGTGTTAAGAATAGGTATATGTGTTGGCCTTTTATAGGGATGAAAAGGGATTCACTTGTAATTTTTCAAAACAAGTTAGGTGTACACATGTACTTACATAAAAAAAGTCATAAAAAACCAAAATAAATTAGTAATGGAAGATTTTTGGCAGAAATATGGAAAAAAATGGGTTTTGGACAAGTGAATAGGTCATTTTGGCCCTTAATTTTAAGGTTTAGTCCCTAATTAAGCTTAATTTGACCTTAATCAATGTGATTAATATTAATAAGTTTTGCTAATATTTTGGGTAAAAATTATGTTGATATTATTAGACTATAAATATTATAATTATTACAATGGTGTATGTTAGTTTTTTGAAATTAAATTCATAGAAGTGGAAAAATTAATATTAATGCTAATCCTGCAGATGGGATGAAATTACAGGTTTTTAAAGTAGAAAAATGTTCAAAGGTTTGTTAAGCTTTTATATTCAATTTCAAAGTGAAATTGTATATAATGATCTAAATTTTATTAATATATTTATAATTGATATAATGTGACCTTAAAAAAAATTTAAAGCATAATTTTACATTAATAATTATTTAAACAAAAAGGTAGTTTTTGTAACTAAAACATAGCATTTTTCACTTTTCATCAAAAAAATGAAGTTTCTCAGAAAAATACCAAAAAATTTACCCTAGGATAATTTTTATGTTCTAAATTAAAAAATGAATTTTATTTTATCAAGTTAAATTTCTAAAAGTGTATAAAATTACTTTTATTTTTTTCATAGATGGACATGAAAATTAGTTCATTTGAGAAAATATTATTTTTTTAACATATAAAGGATTTAATAAAAATTATATTTTTCATTATAAATATGTTTTATTTATATAAAAACATTATAAAAATATTTTAGAATTAGTTATTACTATTCAGATTACTAAGTTTTAACGACTAGATTATAACTAACTTGTTTAAATAATTATAACAAAAAAATGACGTTTCATAGAAACTCAGTATTACATGTAACATAAGCCAAGTCAATCTTCTATGTGAAAGGAATGTTTGAATTAGTGAATTTCATAAATGAAAATTTAATTTATTAGGGTAAAAATATTTGTGACCATAATAATATTTTTTATATTCAATCGGTTTTCATATTCATTTATAATTAATTGGTAACCTATGAATTCATATTATATTGTATAAATCATATATTTTCATAAATTAGTTAATATTATTCATAACCACTAATTTAACATCAATTTTTATCTTATTTTAATAAATAATCATATTTTAATAATATATTATTGTTCGGTAAACCTCAGTCTTGCATGTTACGAAAGTCATCGGGGAAAGTCATTATTGCATATAACGCAAGAGAACCTCAATGCTCTGTGTAGAGTAGAACAAATTTTATGTTGTGTGTAGTGAATGATTAACTTGGTGTTGTGTATAATGCAAGTTAAACATAATGGTTTAATATAAAATGAACTATATTCAATGTTTCATGAAATGAAAAATATCATAAAGGTTAAATTAATTCAAAAAAAAAATCATAAAATCTTGGTGTGTTACACATAGATGGTAGAGTAGGAGGAGTTGTGGGAGGTGGATGATGCTATGAGATCGTTCCACCACCACTAATAAGTGGCCCATGTCAGGCTCAGGGAGTTGGCAGTCGGGGCCGCAGATAGCTGCAGCCTCTGGAGGCTTATGGCCCCATAATGTATGAGATGATTAGATGTACGATCTATGTTTATTGTACTATTGATTTAGTATTAATAGAAAAAGGTTCAAGTCATTAATTCATGTCTATACTCTTGGTGTAAAAGCTAGAGCTCCCAGTTGAGGCTATAGCCCAACAACTTCATCTTGAGGTTCCTATTGGGAAGGCATCTTCTGTATCTTTCATTTGCGGGTAGTATGAACTATCACTTGGTAGAGAGAGGTTCACATGGGACATTTTGGTCATCACGATGGAACCCTATGAAATCATCTTGGGTATGGATTGGTTCTCCATGGTCTGATCTCAGATTGGCTATCATCGTAGACGATTCAGATTCCTATGCACTGATGGGATGAGATTCACGTTTATGGGCAAGAGAGATCTCATGGAGGGATGAGTGGGTTCTACGAGAAGAAGGATACACCCCATCACTAATAATTTGGAAATTATATCCCTTGGTTTAGTAGGCTCTTAAATCATCTAAATCCTTTAGTTATGGAGGATTATATGGAAGTCTTCCCTGAGGATGTTCTGGGACTACCTCCAAGGTAAGGGATGGAGTTTTTCATCAACTTACATCCCGAAATCACCTCAATATCTTATAATGCATGTAAGATGGAACCTACCAAGCTCCATGAGCTATAGTTATAGTTACATGACCTTAAAGATAAAGTTTTCATCAGGTCCAATGTGTCCCCCTGGGCATATCCATTGTTTTTTGTGAAAAAGGTGGATGATATATTATGTATTTGTGTGTATTATCATCGCATGAACTAGGAAAATATAAAGAAAAAGTACCCCTTTCCAAGGATTGAAAACCTCTTTGACCTATTTTGAGGTGCGATATGGTTCTTGAAGATTGATCACTGGCTGGGATATCACTAATTAAGGGTTCATGAGGCTGATATTCCAAAGATGGCATTCTGATGTCGCCATGGACATTATGATCTCCTAATTATTCCCTTTGGCGCGATGAATGCTCGCACTTTGTTTATGGATTTGATGAACCATATATTCCAGCCATACTTGGAAATTTTTTTGATCGTCTTCATCAAAGAGATACTCATATAATCTAAATTAGAGGAGGAACATGCAGAGCACTTGAGGATGGTTCTATATTTTCTTCGAGAGAACTATATTTATAGGAAACTATTTAAGTGCTAGTTTTGGATTCATGAGGTTCAATCTCTAGGGAATGCCATTTATGATCATGGTTTAGCCATGGTACCAACAAATATTTATGCAGTTCTCACTTGGAATCCATCTAAGTGTGTGTCAAATGTGCGAATATTTATTGGTTTGGAGGGGTAATACAAGAGTTTTTTGGAATAATTATCCATAATTTCAGCCCCTTTGACCACCCTGATATGGAAAGGGCATACATTTACCTGGACTGAGCAATACCATAGGGCCTTCAAGGATTTTAGGCTGAGGCTGATTAGTGATCCTATATTGAGACTACTAGAGGAGGGTGTGGAGTATATAGTGTATTGCATGCCTTTGGAGTTGGGTTTTGTTATGTTTTTTTGTAGTATCAGGTAGTTATCACATATGGTTCGAGGAAGTTGAGACCCCATAAGAAGAACTACACAACTCATGACCTAGATCTAGTAGTGTTAGTCTTCATCCTGAGAATTTTGAGGCACTACCTTTCAGGAGAGCGCTTTGTGGTTCACCCAGTCCATCAGATTCTCAAGTACATATTCACATAGAGAGACTTGAACCTGAGATAACAGCGCTGGTTGGAGTTCCTGAAGGAATATGACTTTGAGATAGTTTATACTCTGGGGAAGGGAAATGCAGTAGTAGATTCCCTTATTAGGGAATCCCAGTCTTTCTTGGTACATGAGGCTTCAGAGTAGTTAGCCTCTCTATATCTGACCCAGGTGGAGCAGGAGGGTATAACTTTTCTTCAGTCGATGGTGTTGACTCCTCCGCTTATCGAGCATGTGAGAGATCCCCATATAAGATATATTGACTATGAGGTATTATTTGACTACATATCCATAGGTTATTCATCATATAGATATTCTAAAGGAGGTAATCATGTCATCTTTTTCCAGGGATAGACAATGGTTCTAGTCATGATGTGGGAGGTGGTGATACAGGAGTTCCACAGTTCTCCCTTAACAGTATATCTCAATGTGGGGAAGATGTATAGAGACCTTCAATAGTAGTTTTTGTGGTTCAACATGAGATGAAGCATAGCTGAGTTTGTCTTTCGATGCCTCACCTGTCAATAGGTGAAGGTCTAGCACCAAGTTCCGACAGGTTTATTACAACCCCTTGAGATCCTGGAGTGGAAATGGGATGGAATATCCATGGAATTTTTCATAGGGATTCTAGGAATAGTGAAGGGCCATGATTCCATATGGGTGATAGTTGATCGACTCAAGAATTCAACACACTTTCTTTCTATCAGGGAGAATAGTTCGGTGGAGAGTTTGGGGTAGTTGTACATACGAGAGATCATTCACTTTCATGGGGTGACCTCGATGATTATCTATGATCGTGATGTGAAGTTTATGTCATGATTGTGGAGAGACCTGTTGGAGTCATTCATAGCCTAAATGTGGATGAGTACAACCTTTCACCCTCATATGAATGGTCATACTGAGTACACTATCTAGGTGTTAGAGGATATGTTTAGGTCTTGCATTTTAGACCTAAGTCGGAGTTGAGAGGATCACTTTCCCTTAGTATAGTTTACATAAAAAAATATCTACCACTATAATATTGGTATGAAAACTTTTGAGACCCTATAAGGGAGACCCTATAGGTCCCCCTTGTGTTAGAAATATATTGTAGATATATCTCCTTTGGGCCCATAGATAGTGAAGATAACAATGGAGAAGGTCTGGGTCATCCATGAGAAGATGAGGATGGATTAGATCATGCATAAATCTTATGTATATGACCGTTATAGGCCCTTTTAGTTTGAGAAAGGAGACCAAATTTTCCTGAGAGTCTCCCCACGATGAGTATTATGGAGGTTTTGATAGGGAGGCAATCCATCCTTGAGGTTGATCGGGCTATTCAATATCATGCAGAGGGTTGGCGATGTTGCTTACTGCTTCTCCCTACCCCCACAGCTAAAACGGGTGCATGAAATCTGCCATGTGTCACAACTGAGTAGATATGTGCATGACCCTATGCACATCATCAACTTGGGTGAGAGGGACATCAAGGATGGATCCACCTTTGCGGAGCACCTAGTGGTGATCGATAATCGACAGGAGAGGGCCATTCATGGATAGAACATCCCTTTGGTTTGCATGTTGTGATAGAATGCGAATATGTAGGAGAGATCATGGGAGCAGGAGATCCATATGTGGGCTCAATATCTTGATTTTATTGTTTAGTTTTTCTTTTTGGGGATAAAAATCTTGAAGGAGGGAATGATGTAGAGACCCAATTCTTTTCTTGTAAGACTTTTCGATATTTCTACATATATTTATAGAGCCAGGAACTGATATGGCGTGTGATTCTTAGGCCCAGTGTGTCTGAAATTAATTTTATAAAAATATTAAATATTTTTTATATTACGTACATGTTGTTTCTTAAAGAAAATGAGATAAATCTTAAATAGAAGTTATAATTAGAAATATAAGACCACGATTGAGTTTAGAATGTGATATTTATCCTAGGTACGATCTAAAACAGGTTGGTGCGAGACATTCATATATCTCACCCTTTGGCGGCACGTTCAATGGATTAATTAATTAATTAATTAATTAATTCATTTAACCTAATTAATCTTCTATAAATTTATCATTAAGAAAAATTTCCTAGGGTTATCCTCATAACCTTGGGACCACCGAGATATTATCTTTCCTCCTTCCATTAGCGAATCACCTTGGGCGATGATGGAACACTAGATTAGAGCGGATCTGGATGAAAAAAATGCAGCGACTTTCTTTTATTGTTGGAAAGTGTGTTATTCAATGGAGAATAATACAATCTATATTTATGACTCATAAATTTGTGTTTTATGATTATTTTCATTAAATTGATTGAGAAGATGAATCTCTTCTATTGATTTGTGCCAATTGTGGCCTGAGCATGCACCTGTATACCAATTTAATTGCTTAATATTTGATTTTTCTAACCCCGATTATCCCTATTATTTATTGTTAGACAATAATACTTTAAAAATATCTTTAAAACTTTGTTCTCATGTCTTTCTATCTCAATTTCTTTATGTTCTTCATCAGTTGGAACCTGCGGTCCCGGTTTGACGTTGCTCGGTGGTACCGAGCCCAATCAGACCCTCTTAATCATGATGAAACAATATATGAGGGACGAATTGATGAATCAAGGACATATATTTGATGTTTGTGAGACTTTGATGATCGTTTCAATGATCAGTAGCTTATTCATCATCGAAAGAATGAATTGGTACATGCGGTGCATACGGAGGAACCCCCACAGGTAAACTAAATCTATTTCTAGCCAACAGATGAAAGAAAATGATGAATAAAATTTATATATACTAATCTTGGGCAGAGATAGAGACATAATTGAATGGGAGAGGTTGAATTCAAAGTGTGGGATGCAGATTTGGGAATTTGTGAAAAACCTTTCTATACGTCGTGTACTATGATGAACACATGGCGTATATCCCCTTGGATGTGGCAGAAAGGGTTTTGGGATTTCATTAGGATGGCATTCCATGTAAGCTACCCACATGTCGTGTACCCCCTTTCCCATGTAGATGATATGTGTAATGGAGAACATGGACAAGAACATGGTATATGTCCGAGTACACGAGCATGATCAGAACACACAGGTGACACCCCGTCTGAAGAGGCATGCCATGTAATAAAGTACACAGACATGGGGTAAAGTATACAAACACGACTTGGATACAGAGACATAGCTAGACACACTGTCATGAACCATACAATATACCTTGGTAACCCGATAACCGAGCTGATCCTAACATAGCTCTAAGGGCATTCCTAATCCCCATGGGAAGATGACTAGCACCTGACACCATACAACATGAAAGTGGGAATTAATTTTCCATAAAACATAGCGAAAGAAAAATAAAACAAGACATTGTACATATCAAATAAACTCCACTGGGAGTGATGTACCAGAATACAACAAGGTATAAACAAGACCAAAGTACTATAACCCAAGTACCAAAACAAAGGAAAACAACTCAAGTTCCCTAAGGACAAAACTCACCAAGACCAAGGTTCAATAGCTGGATCAACCTCCAAGAGATCCTTTACCTTTGCTTGAACCTAGTAGAAGGTAATATACAGACACCCAAAGGCAAAAGTAGGGTGTGAGCTAAAAATCCCAATAGGGTATCATTAAGGATTCCATAATAGTTTCCAAATATAGATTAACCAAAATAATTCTTTCAATTTTAAAAGTAAACATGTTTTTAATTTTAAATCATATTTAAACAAATCATGCTATATAGTTCACATTATGGAAAGTACTTTTAGAAAAGGTTTTACAAATGATGGAATATTTCTAAAACAATGGATTAAATAAAACAGTTATATAAAACAGTTTATGTAATTTCAAAAAGCCTGTAAACAAGTTCAAAATCATTGACATATATTTATATCTCAAATATAAATAACAAGTGAGCAACATGATCATCTACCAAATAGGTACAATAGTATTTCTGACTATAGGAATCTGCACTCTCGAAGTGATCTCAAAAAAATGTGTATACACACATCCCCCTAACACTGGATATATGCAACTCATCACCCTCCCATTAGGTATGTGACCCACCACATGTATGTTTTAGAACGTTGTAATAGCATAGAGTGTGTCCAGATAACTCACCGACTACCTAAGGCTTGTATATTCTCTTATATAATCAATGATAGTGAATTTATTTTAAGACTGATTAAAATACAATTAAATATCATTCTCCCATTTCAAAATTCCAATTTTCCATTTAAAACCAAAACTAGTTTTAATAAAAAACATGCCTATTTCCAAGATAAAACCACTAGGTTTCTATCAAAACATTTTAAATCCATTTCCACAAGTTTGAAATCCATTAAAAACCAATTCCATCAATTTTTCACAATTCATTTACATAATTAAATTCAATAATTCAATTGAAATCGTTTCCATCAAATCCATAATTTAAATTAAACAATTTCAATTAACCAATTTCCATAAACACACCTCAATTCAATCTAATTGGGGTTTTTCCCAAATTTTCATTCCAAAACTATTTCAAATCTCCCAACTCACTAGAATTGGGTTTTATCAAATCAATTGAAATAAAATTTGAGATATTGAATTTAAATCGTCACTTTAAATAAATCAAGCAATGTAAGGTTAATCAATTTGGCTAATCAGGATGGACCCACTTACCTCTTCCCAAAACTCAACACTCGTAACGACACCTGTCAATGAGAAAGAAGGTAGAGAAGACCTCAAAATCCAACCTCAAAGCAATATCTAACACCACAGAGCATAAATCCATTAATTCCAAGATGATCCATTGAAAACCCAAGAGAGGATAAAGAGAGAAACGTGAAGAATGATGGTGAAATCTTACTCAATAATTACACTACAAGCGTAGTGGTGATTTAATTCCAAACGAATGGATCCAAAAGGTATATAAGGCTTCAAGATCACCTGGGTTATGCCTTAGGTAGAGCGAGAAGGAACTAGGGTGGAGAAAAAATAAAAACTCAGGCACACTTTCTATTTAAAAAAATTTAGTCAGCTTATTACACAATGTGTAATCCCAATACACATCGTGAAATACTTAATTTTTGTAACCGTCAAAATGAGCACCATTTTTCATTAAAATTCGATGATCTGAGTTAAAAAATGATCATTAATTCCTTCATGATTTGTAATTACAACTCACAATGTGTACCCATCATAGTGTGAATTTGTTCACAACTTGTCTTTTAGAACCATTACATGATGTCTAACTCTGTTACACGACATGAAATCCTCAAGCAACCTGCATCAAAAAGTTATTTAAAGGAGAGAATCTAACAAGCCTATGACTTCACCATTATAGGTATCCTCCCAATCCAAACTCAACCCTTACATAAATAATGAAAAAGGAAAACCACGACAAGGTTTAATATGTATATATCATAACGGTAACAAGATGTTACAAACTCCCCACCATAAATAAATTTTGTCCCCAAAAAGCCTATGAAGAAGATTCCATGCCAAACAGATGATGACACTACTATCTTATTAGTTACTTGCATTCCCACGTCTTGTTATTATCAGAACCATGCTGCCATAACACACATACCAAAGGTATCATCCTCCCATGAAGTACCTTGGTGTCAGAATCAACTATCCTGACTGGTTGCTCAGTCAAAGATAAATTAGGTTCAATATCTAGATCACTCCAGCTCAAAACGTGAGATATATTAGAGATATAATTTCTTAGCTGTGATATATGGAACACGTTATGTATCAATTTCAGCTGCGATGTAAGTGCTATACAGTAAGCAACTTTCCCCACCTGTTCAACAACCTCAGAAGGTCCCACAAAATGAGGAGAAAATTTCCCTTGCCTCCCAAGCCTTCAATGACCCTACCAGGGTGAAACCTTCAAGAATACCTGGTCACCAACTAAAAATTCCAAAGGTCTACGGTGAAAACTAGGATAAGACTTGTATTGTCTCTGTGTCGTTAATATTCTATGATGAATCAACTGAATCTTTTCCATCGTCTCTTGGACCAAACTCGGTCCAACCAAGAAACTCTCACCAACCTCTAACCAACACAACATATATTTACAAGGTCAGCCATACAAGGCCTCAAAGGTCACCATTATAATCATAGACTGGTAACTATTATTATAAGATAACTCAACCCTCCCCAAGTGATCATACCAAGCCCCACTGAAATCGAGAAGACAAGCATGAAGCATATCCTCAATAATATGTATAACTCTCTCTGTTTGGCCATTCGACTACAAATGGTAGGCCATGATCAAGAAGACCTAAGATCCCAGTATCTCTTGAAGGCCTCTATAAAAGAGATAAGTGAACCGAGGATACCTATCAGAAACTATAGAAGATGGAACTCCGTGAAAACATATAATCTCTCTCACATAGATATTTCCCAACTCCTCAAATTTGGTTGTATCTCAAATGGGTATGAAGTGACCTGACTTGGTCAACCTATCAATCACAACCCATATCATATTCTTCTTTATATGGGTATGAGGTAACCCAACCATAAAGTACATAGATATTTTATCCCACTTATAAGTAGGGATTGGAAGTGGATTAAGTAAACCTGAAGGTTTCTGATGCTTGACCTTAACCTTCTGGAATGTATAACAGTGGGAAACAAAATAATCAATGCCCCATCTGATACATGGACACCATAACTACCGTCACATATCATAAAACATCTTAGTGGTTCCTGGGTGCACAACCCACTGATAATTATGAAAATACCCCCATCACAATTTTCCTTACTGATAAAGGCACAACTAAGAAATCCTAATATCATATAACACCTTCTTTGGAGAATGAACACTGGACCACTATATCCCCACCATAAAGAGAGTATCTAATGATATGAAATTAATTATCAGGATCTTGGTCTTGAAGAATAATCTTGAGAAGAGGGGGTTTCAACTGAACCCTGGCTAAAGAAACTTCATCCCCTTTCTCCTAAACTCCAATATTCAACTGTGAAAAAAGATTTATAAAACTCCACTCTTCCAAAGATTATTTTACAGCCTGGGTTGGAAGTTTCCTGCTCAACGCATCTATAATGACATTCTTTTTCCTCAGGGTATAGGTGATGTCAAAGTTGAACGACATCAGGTACTCCACCTAATGCATCTGGCGAAGGTTCAAATCTTTTTGAGATATATAACTAAATATTTTTTGGTCTAAAAACATGGTAAACCTTTCATCATAAAGGTAATTCATCCAACTTTTAAGTGCATGCATCATAGATACAAGTTCAAGATCATGGGTAGGACAATTATTCTCATGTGGCTTAAGCTGATGAGATCTATAAGAAACTAAATAGTCACCCTGCATAAGAACAAATCCCAAGCCTAAACCTGATGAATAATAAAAGACTACATATCCCTACTCGGTATTTGGAAGAGTCAACACTGGTGTAGTAGTAAAAAGACATTTCATATCAAAAAAAATAATTCTAACATTTATCATCCCAAGTAAAATTCACCCACTTCCAAGTCAGAGTAGTCATTGGAGAAGGAAACTTCGAGAAGTCCTTTATGAACCTACAATAATATCCAGCTAAGACCAAGAAGCTCCAAATTTCAAAGAAATTTTGTGGTTGCTCCCAATTCATAACAGCCTTCACCTTCTTAGGGTCAAATGATATACCATTTTTAGACACCATGTGTCCAAAGAATTTCACTTCTCGAATCCATAAATCACACATTGAAATCTTGGAATAGAGTTGGTGATTTCTCAACAGATTTAGAACTATTCTTAGATGATGCACATGATCCTCCTCGAACTTGGGGTAAACAAGAATGTCATCCACAAATACTACCACAAAGTTATCTAGATACTCATGGAAAATATTTTTCATCAAAGCCATAAAAACTATAGGAGAATTTTTTAGACCAAAGGGCATAACAAGATACTCATAATGGTCATACCTGCTCCAAAAGGTAGTTTTTTGAATGTTAGATTCCTTTATCCTCAACTGATAGTAACCAGATCGAAGGTCGATCTTTGAAAACCAATTCACCCCTTTCATCTGACCAGAAATATCATTAATTCATGGAAAATGATATTTTTTCTTTACCATAAATCAATTGAGATTTTGATAATCAACACACGAGCGAAGGGAACCATCAGCCTACTTAGCGAAGAGAACCAGCATCGCCCAAGGTGACACACTCAGGCGTATAAAGCCTTTCTAAAAAAGATCATGCAACTGTGAATTCAACTCTTTCATTTCAGATAAATCCATTAAATAAGAGGGAATTGAAATTGGTTGAGTGACAGGAATCAATTCAGTGGAAAACTTGACCTCTCTCAATAGAGTTAAATTAGAGAAATCAGAACAAAAAACACCAGGAAACTCAAAAATGACTGGAGGGAGATCCCCACTCATTGGATCCCTCTCCAGATCAAAATAAAACACTAATATTACTTTCCCCAACTCTGGGTAAGTGGGTCTGGCTCTGCTTAGTCTTGGGTCCCATTCTCCTTGAAAGATAAGAGGCACACTACTGGGTGTTGTAAGGTAGACCCGTTGAAGATAAAAATCAATTTGGTCATTATTTAAAATGATCTAATTCATCCCAAATATGAAGTCAAGATATTTCATGTAGAGAACTAGAAAACTCTAAGAAATATCAACATTTGATAGAGAGAAGATAAAAGTAAGACTACAAATACCCTGCTCCCTCTTTGTACAAAGGGGTGTAGTAATATCCATTGCACAAGATAAAATATTCATAGGAAGATTAAATATATTAACAATATGAGTTGAAATAAATGAGTGAGATGCACCGATATCAAATAGAGCAGTCATTAATGACAAAGCTATAGTAATGGAACCTCTCACAGTTGCTGGACCCATGTCAGCTTCCTCTAGAGACTCTTCCACTACGTGAAGTAGCTTTATTCCAGATGCCTATGGCTAAAACACTTTTATACTTGAATCATCTGATTTACCCATAGTTTTAGGAGGAGATGCTGATCCTATTCCACTACATAGAGTAGAGAAGTGATGGAAGAATCTTTTTAAGTGCCCTGAATGTCCGCAGGAGCTATAGTTCTTGGGTGCCTCAGTGTAAAATCTATTAGAAATTCCTTGCTTGCCACACTGGTAAAAATCAAAGAACTTCCTCCTAGTGTTGTAGGAGGTCTGTATTGACCTTTCCATCGAGAACTACTGTGATAATCATCACGCCTCCATTTTCCTTTAAACAAACCTATACTTTCACTGGGAGGAAAATAAAGTCCTGATAACTATGGCTTTCCATCCAAGTCCATCTCAACCATCATCACCCTATCTAGTATATCGACATATGTTGGCATCTTTAGTAAGAAAAACTGAGAACATATATCTGATCGAAGTCCCAACTCGAACCATCTAGCCTTAATTCTCTCATTAGATAAAATATCAGGAGAAAACTGCACCAACTCAGCAAAGTGATTTGAATATTCAGTCACGGTTCTGTCGGCCTACTCAAGATTGAAAAACTCCAGAGCCTTGGCCAACACCATTGACTTTGGATAGAATTGGAAGTGAAAAGAACCTTTAAGTCTTTCCACTCTAATACCTCATGTTTCTTTGACGTCACCATAGTGTCCCACCATCTCTTGCCTGGTCCCTCCAGCATGAAGGTGTCACACTTCACCTTGATCATGTCCAGTGTCTCCAAGAACTCAAACATATGTTCTATCCTACCCAACCATTCCTCAACATGTTGAGGATCATTGGAGACTTTGAAAACTGGTGGCTTCTAGTGAAGGAACTCTTGAGAATGATTTCTAAGAACACCCCCCCCGAGGATCCACATCTGGAGACTGAATAGGGACTAGAGGTGGTGCCTATCCCAGAGCTTGGACAGTGCGCACAATCACCTCAACTAGACTCGAGTCCACTGGAGGATTCACTCATTGAGGTTCAGCATCATACACTTCTTAGAATCGATTCACACGTCTTCTCAGAGGAATGATGCTACCCAACATTAGTAGACAATAAGGAAGACAATAGATAATGCTCGTATAGAGCAATGATGGAAACATAATCCCAAATGGTAGAATAGAAAAGATTTGGATTTCACTATATCCAAATCAAATAGGGAAAAGACTAGAACTAATCAACAAGATGAATTTTCCTAACCACCCATGGAGACTTAAGGTTTATTGTGGTGAGATATGGCCATAAAATTAATCAAAAATACCTCCTAAGTCTCAACAATATTTCAAAAATGCATACCGATTTCAAGACAAAATCTCAACAGCCTCCTCTAATACCGCTTTTTCATGAACCATCCAGGGTACCCTAGTAACCAGATAACCGATCCAACCCTGACATAGCCCGACAGACATTTCTGATCCCCATGGTTCAGTGACTAGCACCTGGCACCATAGAACATTCGAGTTGTAATGAATTTGACACAAAACATAGCGGAAGACAAAGAAAACAACACATTATTCATATCAAAGAAACTCCACTGGGAGTGATGTACCTGAATACAGCAAGGCATAAAAAATCCCAAAGTAATAAAATCCAAGTAAAAAAATAAAGGAAAACATCTCAAGGTCCCTAAGGACACAACTCACTAAGACCAAGGTTCGACAACTGGATCCACCGCCAAGAGATCCTTTCCCTTTTATCGAACCTGGTAGAAGGTAATCTAAAAACACCCGACGACACAAGTAGGGTGTGAGTTAAAAATCCTAATAGGGTCTTTCCAAGGATTCCATAACAGTTTCCAAATATAGATCAACCAAAACAATGCTTTCAATTTTAAAAGTAAAAAGTTTTGGAATTTTAAATCATATTTAAACAAATCATTCTATATAATTCAAATGATGGAAAGTACTTTAAGAAAAGTCTTTACCAATGATGGAATATTTATAAAAAAATGGATTAAATAAAACTGTTACATAAAATAGTTTATGTAATTTCATCACGCATGTAAAGCAGTTAAAAATTATTGGAATAAATTTATATCTCGAATATAAATAGCAAGAGAACATCATAGACATTTTTCGAATAGGCATGATAGTATTTATGGCTATAGGAATCTATACTCTCTAAAAGATATTAGCAAAATGTGTATACACATGTCTACCTGACACTGTCTAGAGGTGACTCATCACCCTCCTATTAGGGATGTGACCCACCGCATGTATGTTTTAGAACATTTTAATAGTGTAGAGTGTGTACAAATAACTCACCAAATACCTAAGGCTTTTATGTTATCTTACTTAATCAATGATGAAAAATTTATTTTAAGACTGCTTAAAATACAGTTAAATCCCATTATCCCATTTCAAAAGGCTAATTTTCCTTTTAAAACAAAAATGGATTTTAATAAAAAACATGCCTCTTTCCAAGATAAAACCAATGGGTTTATATCAAAAAAAAATTAAACCATTTTCAAAATTTTGAAATCCATTCAAAAATAATTCCATCAATTTTTCAAAATTCTTTTCGATAATTAAATTCAATAATTTAATTGAAATTATTTCCATCAAATCCACAATTTAAATTAACCAATTTCTATAAATACACCCCAATTCAATAGAATTGGGATTTTTCCCAAATTTTCATGCCAAAACTATTTCAAATATCCCAATTCACTAGAATTTGGTTTTATCAAATAAATTGAAATAAAATTTTAGCAATTGAATTTAAATAATTAGTTGAAATAAATCAAGAAATGTAAGGTTAATCAATTTGGATAATCGAGACAGAACCACCTACCTTTTCTTGAAACTCAACACTCACAACGAAACCCATCAATGAGAAAAAAGGTGGAGAAGACCTCAAAAAACAAACTAAAATAAATATACAACACCACAGGAAATAGATCCATCAATTCCAAGATGATCCATTGAAAACCCAAGAAAGAAGAAAGAGAGAAATGTGAATAACGAGAGATAACTCTTACTCAGGAATTACACCTCAAGTTTAGCGATGAAATAATATAAAATTAATGGATTCAAAAGGGTTGTAAGGATTAAAGATCACCTGGGGTATGCCTTAGGTCGAGGGAGAATTAGTTAGAGTAGATAAAAAAAGAGAAACTCAGATGCACTTCCTGTTTAAAAAAAACTCAGTCAGGGTATTACACGATGTGTAATCCCAATACACGTTGTGAAATACTTAATTTTCATAACCATAAAAACACATAATATTTTTATTTAAAGGATGATTATCTAAGTTAAAAAATGATCATTAATTACTTCACAATGTGTAATGACAACTCATGACATGTACCCATCATATTGTGAAGCCGTTCATGACTTGTTTTGCAGAACCATTACATGACGTGTAAATCTGTTACATGATGTGAAATCCTTAGGCAGCCTGCATGAAAAAGTTGTTTAAAGGAGATAATCCAACAAACCTATGACTTCACCATTATATGTATTCTCCCAATCCAAACTCAACCCTTACCCAAAAAATGGAAAAGGAAAACCATGACAAGGTTTAAGAAGTACCTATCATATTGGTAATGGGATGTCACACACACGAGCATGACCCCAAGTGGCATGGGAACATAATGTATATCCCCCACAAACCATGAAATCTTACACTATTGGAATTTTTTTTACCTCCAGGGGCACGATCATGCGATGGAAAGGGACCACATGTCATGCGAGTCCCCTCACATTCCATGTACCTTTTAGTTCCTTTTGAAAAAACTTCAATCTTCCGTATCTCATTCGTTTGAACATATATTTTGGCCCATGAGTAGCCTATATTGAGTGTTTTTCCACATAGAACATGATGGTTCCATCTGTTGTGGATTTATAGAAACAATGTGAAATTTTATAGGAATGTTACTTATTTGAAGTGATGCCTAATAAAGGAAGTGATTAGGCAAAATCACCATAGACTTCCTATAAATTGGAACCCCCCATAATCTTGGGTGTGTGTCTTCTACCATCAAAGTTGAAACCCCTATAGGATAGGGTGTGGGTCCTCAATGAATAGATTGGAACCCCCCTATTACACAAGGGTATGATTCCTCAACCTATAGAGTGGAACCCCACATCAACTTGGGCACGAGTCCACTACCTTCCGAGTGGAACCCCTTATCTGATAGGACATGGGTCCTCAATGACCAGAGTGGAACCCTCCTATCACACCATGTCATGGGTCATAGACCTATAGAGTGGAACTCCCCATCATCCTGGGTGTGGGTCCTATACCTACCAAGTAGAACCCCATATTGGATAGGGTTTGGATCCTCATGACACTAGAGTGTAAGCCCCCATCATCTTAGGTTCATGCCCTCTTCGGTTACTTACAGAGTGGAACCCCATAATGCATTAGGGAGTGGGTCTTCTACTTGGAGTTTGTGCCCCCTCAACTGTGCAACATTGTATCAAGGTGTGATCCTTCACATATTTACTTCTGGACTGACACATGAGATATTGGTCATCATTGATAGACTTTTGGAATTGTTGGTGACTATTTTTCTTGGGATGACCTGTGATATGGAGATCCCATTACTCTCTCATTTAGGATTATTCTGATTGAGCACATATATTTACTATTGTATCCAAACCTTTGGATTTTATTACTCTCCCTCTATGGGTTGTGAAGACACGTGTGGTATGTCATGTGCTTTCTATGTTTAAATTATCATGTTTAGATGAGTTTAATCGCATAATATGGGTTTCATAGACTCGATGTGTAGTTTATCTACTCACTGTGTTGAGCCCCATGTTCTTGGATGAGGTTACTCTTTCTCTTTCTTGGGTTTATCTGCATCCGGCGTACTATTCTACTGTATTTATGTTCCTATTATATCTCTTACTACTTCCCCTTTAGATTTAGAGGCATCCTAATGGGTATGTATATACTCATACCTGTATGGGATTTTCCCTCACATGTTATATCTTATGCAGATGACAGATAAGTTGACAGTGACTTCAGAGGAGCTTCGAGATACGTAATACTTTGGACCGCATACAATGGTCATAGATTGGAGATTAGGAGATGGGATCTATTAGTAGTTTACTTTCTATTTTTTTAGGTTGGGACATATTTCTGGTCGGCATGTATTTTTCCCCTTTACTTTTCAGATTTTACTATCGTACTCTTATACTATCTAGAGGTTTTACATGCATGGTTATTTTCTCAGTGTTTTTTATATTTTTCTATTTTCCTCTGCACTTCTGCATCGAGATAACTATGTGTGTATATACAAGTACTTAGGAAAATACCTCCCAATTTAGTATATTACTTTTATTGCTTGTATCTACCCCTAGCCTATGGAGGCATACTTGGGGTAGTTTTGACTCAAGCCTCGGTTAGGGTTTGGTCATGATAATTACATATTCTTCGGTAGAATTCCATTATATCCCTTCTTAAGGACCCTTATAATGATCTTTTAAGAATAAAATAACCTCTAATTCATGTATAAGGAAGTTTAAAAGATAATTGGGTATATTGTTTTTGAGATAGGTTTCTCAATAATGTGTAAAGAAAATAGAGAAGGGGTTTCCTTTTATAAGTGAGGGTAGAGGAACTCTTAGAATCACTTAAAGTATTAAATTAATATAAATTAATATTCATTATAGAATGGTTAAAAATTGATAAATTATAAGATAATATTAGGATGAGTCAAATTTTTTTCATCTAATAAAATTTGGATAAGTTTTGGTTATGTTTTCACCCTTATATCTTAGTTTTTAACCCCTTGTTAACCCTTTTGAAAATTACCGCGATATCAATGTTTTTTACTCTTTAGGGGTTAATAAAGTTATTATAAATGGAAAAGTGACCCATAAATAAACCATTTTTATATTTTAAACCTATACACTTTACTTTGTGGAAGATGATATTTTTATAAATTTTAAATCATTTAATAAAGTATTCTTTATTACGAAATATTAGTAATGCCAATTTTTAAAATACATGAAATATTATAATATAGTATGTGTCTAAATCATGTAAAATGGTTCCAAAATGACATGTATTTGAAGATAAGTAATATAAGGTTTTATTATAATTACCCAATCAAATTTAAATAGGTTTAGATATCATTTTAAACCTTATCTTTTGCTTTAACTCATTGGTTAACCAGTTTTAACATCAACCATGGTAATGAATTTTTCATTATTAAAGGGTTATAATTTTACTTATAATATGAAAATGGGCGCATAAATGGAAAAGGGGTGAAATTTTAGACCAATTATAATCCTAATTGTCCTAATTAAATATTTTTATGATTTTAAAATAATTTAATAGAATATTATTTAACATAAAATAACATTAATGTCATTTTTGACACTATTCATTTAATTTGACTTTAATGTCATCAATATAATAATTAAATTCAAAAATAAATATTTAATACATACTTAATATATTCTATTGATCTATAAAATTCTTGGTACACTAAAATACACCCCAAAAAACAGTACTTTTATAGCTTTTAAAAATAATTTACTGGATTTTTATATTGCTTGCATAAGAACTGTGTTAGTGTTGCATAAGCATTTAAGGTAATTATTTCATCACTAAAATATAAAATAAATTACCATGATAGAAAATCATTAATATTAAAAATAAATATTTATAATAAAACATATTTTTTTTATCTCTATCACAAAATATTATAGATATTAAAATCTAGAAAGTGACATTTTAGACTTTATCTTTTACTTAAATATTATAAAGGTAAAAATCAAAGTTAAATGAAAAAGGTCATATTTTATAAGTTTGGATGATTATGGATAAAATATAATCATACAATTAAATAAATTCAAATTTTTTAATGAATTTTAATCCTGATCACATTAGTTTTAACCCTAATCAACTCATTTACCCTTTAACAAGGTGATAATTTTTTCCACATTTACTATTCATAATGCCTTAAAAAGGACCTATTTACCGAATTTGAACCTAATGATTCCAAATATGAAATCCATTTTTCAATATTAAATCTCTATAAGTGGAAAAAAATAATTTTAAAATAAACCCCCAAAACATGATGAAAAATGTTTTTCTAGAAAAAACAATATTTTATTAAGTATATTTTTTTAATACCAAAATCCATATAAAATAAATTCCAATGAACTTAATTGGATTATTAATAATATAAATGAACTAATTTTACTTTTAAAACCATTTTAAAACAAAACATAACTTTTTAAATTCTTGAAACATAAATACAATTTTCAATAAAAATCTATATTTTTCACTATTCATTGAAAATACAAGCATTTTAGAAAATTATAAAAAATTAGCTCTAAGATAATTTTTACATGAAGATTTAAAAAAGATATCATTTTCATAAAATATAATTACTAAAATTTCTATAAATTAATTATAATATTTTATTTCAAAAATTAATAAAAACCATTTTGGAAGAAAAAATATTTTTGATGAATAAAATGACTTTACTAAAAATTGAGTGCTTAGTTTCTAAGAATTAATAAATGAATTTTTAATGAGTAGGGCCTTTATATATTTTTATAATTTTTAATCCTATTCATTCCTACTAATTCAATGTCTAGGTTATAATAATCTTATTTTAATAATAATATTTCATTGTTCGTTTAAGCTCTGTGTTGTGTATCTTGTACACCATCAAACATAGTATTAATTTAAAATATCAAGATATTACAATCTCAACTTATGAAATATTTCCTTTTGTAATGGTTTAGTGAATATATAAATATATTTATCTATTGTAGGAATGAATTTCAACTTTAGTTCATTTCTTTCCACACAATCTTTGATGAAGTGATACTTTATATCAATGTGATTGGATTGAGAATGTTATACTGTATTTTTAATGAAATTTATAGCACTTTGATTATCAAAAACTAAAAGTATGAGAAACCTCACATCAACTAACAAATCTTCTAACTATGATTTTATACACATTAACTATATATAATCTTGTGTGGCAACTACATACTAAGTTTCATCCATACTGAGAGTTACTAAATTCTTATTATTCATATACCAACTCACACATATTTCTCCCAAGAATAAAAATCCAGTAGATGTGGATATTCTATCACCAAAACACCCTACACAATCTTTATTTGTGTAACTAAACATATCAAACTTTCTTAATCTATCATATTTTATTCTATAATCAATTGTGCCTTTGATATATATGATAATTATTTTTTCCACCATAAGATGAGATTATTTAGGAGCACTTTGATACCCAATACAAAATGTAACAAAATATAAAATGTATGACATCAAAACTGTTAGATATTACAATCTTCCAACCAAATTTCTAAAATATTTAGGATCAACCTCCTTTCCTTCTATATCATTTGACAACTTTGTTCCCACTGAAATAGGTGTGGGAATAGGATTTTAATATTTCATGAAAACTTAATACAAAGTTATTTAGTATACTTCTCTTGAGATAGGAAAATGAATTTCTTATTTTGATAAATTTATATTCCAATAAAGTATTTCTTTTCACCTAGCATGTAAATTTCAAATAACTTCTTCATCTCCTTAGTAAACTTTTCACACGTTTCTTTATTATTCCCTATAAATATGATACCATCAATATAAATAATCACAATAAGGGGAACCTCTTGATTTTATTTTATGTATAGGTTACTATCAAATATTACATTATTTAAGTTTAGATTATTTAAGAAATTATCTAATTTATAATACCAACCTCCCAGATCTTGATTCAACCCATACATTTCCTTCTTCAACTTGAAAACATAGATTTCATATTTTCCAAGCATTAAGCCACCCAATTGTTCAATATAAACTTATTCATCATTCTCTAAATTAGGAAAGAGGACTTGAATTCAATTTGAAATGTATTATATATTAATTGTGTAGAAATATCAAGAAATATTATGATATTTTTATCATTTATATTAGGGAAAAGGTCTCATCAAAATCAATTCCTTAAATTTGAAAATAATATTTACAAACTAGTCATGCCTTGTTTCTTATCACTTCACTTTTTTCATTAACTTGTTCCAGAACACCCAATTTTTACCAATCACATTCTTATCATTTGATTTGGGTATAAGTTCTCACATAACATTCTTCTCATTCTGATATAACTCTTCAATCATATCATAAATCCACTATTTTTACCTAAAATCTTCTTCAATATCTTTCATCTCAACTTGTGAATATAAGAAAGTATGTGAAAATAACCTTAATATTCTTCTGGTATAAACCTATTTCCTTTTATCTCTAATGATTTTTTGAACTTCCACCTATTTCCTTATCTTAGGATGAGATGAATGTAATTGTTCGTCATCACTTGAGATAGCTGAGTTAGAATCCTCATCACATATAACTTCAACATTATTACTCTCATTAATAACTTTTTCATGTTTTTTAACCGTAACCACTTTATATTCACTTCCTATAATATTTGAAATTGATTGTGAAACATCCTTATCAGAAAGTTTTAGAATTTTCAAATCTCTAGAGTTAAAAATATTTCATGTTTCTTTATTATAGAATTTTCATCCTCTATCTTTAGGAGAGTATCCCACAAATATTCTATTAAAACCTATTTGATCAAACTCCCAATATTCTAAACCTTAACTTTGATAATTAAAGGACTGAAAAACACCCTTATGTACTTCAAACTTGGGGTTTATTTGTAATAATTATCATAAGAAGTCATATCAGACTTTGATCTATAGAAACATTGATTCTGAATATGAATTTCTACTCTAATAGCTTGCCTCTAAAAGTATTGAGTAGTATCATGCTCAATGAACACAGTTTGTGAAATCTATACCAAACTCATATTTCTTTTTTTAGAAACACCATTCTTTTTTTGTCTATATGGTGCACTAAAACCATGATACATTCCATACATTTCAATATAATCTCTAAAATTCCCATTTGTGTATTCGGAACCATTATAAGTTTTAATCTTATTAAATTAATATCCACATTCCTTTTCTACACTTCTATTAAAACTCTTGAGGTTTTTATAGCCTTTGATTTATGTTTCAAAAACAAAATACATGTAATATGAGTAAAATAATCAATAAATGAAATAAAATACTTATGTTTGTTTGTGGATTGTTTTCTCATGGGACCGCATATGTCAGAATGTATCACCCCCAGGGGACGAGTTGAATGTGTATCAAATTTTTATGTATCAAGTTTATAATCTTCCCTTTATACATGTTATTAAAATTGTACCAAACAACTTTAGATGTTGAAATTCCTTTAAAAATTAGACACTCACTTTAAGAGAGCGAGTAAAATGTACCATTTTTAGCTCACCCATCATTCTCTAAATTTTTCTTATAAGAAACTGTCAAGGGAATACCTTTAGCATGAGGAGGTAAACTATCTCTAATAGACTTAAGAAATTCATAACCAATGGAAATAAGATAAGGTAACATTTTATCCTTACATATATTATAGTTATTACCATTTAAGATAAGAATCCCCTTACTATTAATAGAGTTATGAACATCCATGGAAGCCTTCCTTTTCTTCAAACTTCAGTAAAGATTCAATGAAGGAAACATTTTCTCTAATACCACTTGAAAGGGAGAATCAAGATCTATGTGATCACTGAGATGGGGAGGGAGTGAATTAGTGATCTTCTCTTTTTATTTTTTGTAATATATGAAATAGTTTTTACCTCCAGTTAGTGATAAATGACTCTCGTGGAAAGAAAGAAAATAACCAAAACCATAGGAACGCATGCATTTACAAGGTTTACTACTCAATAAGAGTAGCTAGTCCTTAACATGGGCTGGAAATAATACAATACTATGAAAACCACTGGATAACAATCTTTTGGTTGTTAAAACAAACTAGGAGTATCCTTTCACTTATGTTTCACTGTAGTAAATTGACAGTGCATGTGACCCACACACATATAAATGATATAGCAATGTTTTTGTAATAATTGTAAGAACATTCACCAATAGGATTCAGTATGATTTTACTATACTGCTTAAAATTTCTCCACAATTACACCTCCAAAAAGTTCTTATTTATTTTAACTTTCTCACATAGTAGAGAGAAATAAATCCTCTTCATAATTTTGTATAAAAACATCCATCTGATCATCTCTTTGTTTGGTAAACTCTATCTGGTGTGTCTATCTTATAATCTTTATCTAGTGCCTTCTAAATACTGATAACAATATATCACACCATTTATACGATCACCTTGAGTATTATATTAGTACTATCCTCCTTCAACTTGTTCGAATGATCAACTGATAACACCATTAATCCAATACAAATTTATGAGAATAATCTGTTTGTTATCTATTAGACTAATGAAACTTCAATTTGTTTATCCGATCGACTCTCCACTTTGGTAGTGCTTCAACCAGTTTCAACAAAAACTCCCTACACTCTTCGATGAATCAACCCCATTTATATAGGAAAAGTTCCTATGAGTTTTAATGGAAACATGTGAAATTCAATTAAAATATCCCACTCAAACAATTCAATATTTGAATACCTTTAATTCTTCTAGATGTTAGGAACTTTCCTTAAGACCCGAAGTCAATGAATGTCATAAACCTTTCCTAAGATAAAAATGAGAATCATAGATCTTTACTCCATGATATTTAGAACATTGAATGATCAGTTTAGTATCATCATGAATGTGCGTCGTAGTGCATCCAATTTACAAATTTGTAAAGCTACTAACAACTATAGATGTGGAAAGTAGGGTCGAACTATAGAGACAATGTGTATAGACACTAGAAATATCCTCCTAGAAGAATGTTTAGGAAGATAATTTTTAAATTTGATTAACAATTAAAATTATAAAAACTAAAAAACTATTTAAAAAAATTACTTAAATTAAATAAAACTATCTAAGTGAACAAAATTAATATATAGTGAAAATATTAGTAAATGAATTCATTAGAGTTATGGATTTTGTTTAGATGCATGCAATGCCAATTATTTAATTTCCACATCTGAATATTTATTTATTCAATTATTACCGATTCAAAATTTAATCAAAATACCATTAGGCATCATTATACAATGTTAGAAAGTATTCTAATTTTCACCCAAATCATCCATCATGTCATTCTCTTATTTTATGAATAATTTTCACGTCATTTTAGTATCGAATCTCTTGGTGAAAAGAAATGACCAGTTTCTCACAAAGTAAAAGTATCTATCTATGCTAGGTTCAATCAAATGAGATCACTAATTAGGTATCACTCATACATTTTTAAGGGGTACACACCCAAAATATTAATTTTTTAATTAATATAATTATTTATTCATAATTAAATTTTGTGTTATTTATAATTCTCTCATGCATGCGACTGAGTTCCAAAAAAATAAATTCTCTGATGATCTCCTGCCCCGTGATTACTTATTAGGTATCAAATAAATGGAAACCAAAGTATGTATGAAGATACCATTTGATAATTAAATCAAATAAAAATATAATTTATTAAATAAAAATCTAATTGATATGAATTAAATGGAAATTAAAATATGAAAAAAATAAAGAAAGCAATAACTGTTATGTTCCTCAAAACTCCGACACCATAAAAATTAGTCTGAAATCACAAATGAAAAAATGAATGTGGTAATAATATGATAACGTGTGAAAAATATGACCACATTACCCAATTGATGTTCATGTCAGCCTGTACTCTAGATACCCGAAGTACTCGCTGCCCTTCGGTGCATGTCGCGCAACTAACAACTGGTTAATCCCAAACCATCACCTAAGGAGAATGTTGTCCTGACATGTTCCTAGAGTTTTTTAATATGTTTTATGATTTTTTTTAAAAGTTTAGGTTAATTTTTTTTAAAAAATATTCCTTATGTAAGAACCCAGATATTCATTTCAGGTACATATTTGGATTTCAGGTTGTTTTTGAGGAAAAATAAGAAATGATAATTTCCTAAGTACACACCGTGTTCTCCTAAGTACATGCGATGCACCTAGCTTGCCACGTACAACCATATTATTGCTCTGTAACAGCCAAGTATGTAACCGTGTGATGACCTGGAAGACCGCTTAAGATGGGGACCGGTTAAGGATACTATATGACATGTACATTTAATGAAAAAACTGTGTACTTTTCTTTTTATTTGATATATCAGAGTGGGGTCGCGTCTCATATATAGAACTGACTTCTTCTTCCTATGTTTTGTATAGGATTTCTTGGGAATGAAAGATGAAGATAGAACCCCTGATTCTTTATTCGACCTCCGATTGAGACGCCGTCGGGTGAGTTGGAATCCCACCAGTGAGTTATCAATTCCTATAGATCCTTTCTTCCTGATTCCTTCTCTTTCGTGAGTTATTCAAGGTTGAAACTATTTCACCTTTTTATAGATCTACGATGATTTAGGCCAATTCCAGGGCCTATGTTCAAGAGTATTGATCTTACGACATCAAGGTAGGTGGTTTGTGACTTTTGTTGTTCGTATTTGGATTATATATTCTTAAGGTGACACATACCCACATTTGGGGTATTTTGTGTTTTGGAATTAGACCATGTTTGTTACTTGTTATGGTTTTATTGATTGATAAAGGGTTATTGATTATACGTGAGGTTAAGTAACTTGTTACAGGACAACCCATGGGTGCGTTTCCCTTGTTTGATTGATTTATGGAAGTTTGGTCTAGAATTCCTATTAGGATTTACTTATTTTCCATGGATCGTGTTGTTAGGACGGAGTTACTGATTGTTTGAGATGCCTGTGATATGCATTGTGGAAGTTTGAAAAAGGGGAATTTGACTGTGAGAGATTCTCAAGGTAGGGTCATTTATGTAATGATTATTGTCATGTTAGACCATGAGATCTACCCAAAGGGTCATTATTAAATGAATTTTTGTTATGTTGAACATGGGGTATTGACCATGAGAGCTTCTAGGTGATCGTTTATAATTTAATGATGCTATGTTGACCAAGGGGTATTGACCGTGTAAGCTTCCAAAGTGGTCGTTTGTAAATGATTAGTTCTATGTTAAACCAGAGGGGTTTGACCATGAGAGCTACCCAGAGGTTTTTTACTAAATGATTTGTGGTTATGTTAGAACAGGGGGGATTAGACTATGAGAACTTTCCCAAAAAGGGTATTTATTTGAATAATTGAATGATTGTGATGAGTCTTCCAAGCCAAATCACAGGCTTGGACTCGACCTTACTTGATTGTTTAGATGGTATTTTGAGACATCTGTTTGTTTCTGTTACATGGGGGATATAGATCTTAGGCTAGATCCTAAGATTTCATGATTAAAAGGATGAAATAAAATTAATGAATGTAATTGAAAACCATAGGACTGTTTACTCTTGAGTACTTCCTAGTTTATTGCTTCATTTCTGCATATTACCTGCTATATATATATTCACTGATAGTTAGAAAAAGATATTTTGGTGGTTGCCTACTAGGATTCATCTCACACCCTATTTGGGTCATGTTTTGGACTGAAAAAGATTATATAGTTTTAGGTATAGATAAGGGAAATCACCCTTCTTCATCAGGTACTTGATTGCTGTTGGAGTTAGAGAGCATGGGACCAAGTTGAGGCTTACAATGCTGCTAGAGTTTACTTGTTTCTTTTGTACTTTGGTTTCTGTTTTTCTTTTTAGCATTGTGACTTGTTTGGATATTTTACTATATACATATTCCATGAATCATAAATTATTTGTGGCTTATGTTAGATTTACTTTAGTCTTCTACTATTTAAATTTTTGGTATTAATACTCCCACTATTGTTTACTATTTGTTTTTCGCTGTTTTACTCTTCCAATGAAGGAATAGTTTACACACTATCAAACCCTAGGCCCTCACTTCTAGTTGGTAGCCTCTGGCATTTGGGGAAATGTGCTTGAGGCTATGTGGCCAATCAGATACGGGGCACCTTTGGGCGGAACCCGAATATGAGATGTTACAAAGTGGTATCAGAGGAGTTCTTTTCTGTCTTGCCTTACTATTTGGAGCCTATAGACTAGGATAAGATAAAATGGGTAGTTGGTAATATGTTGTGCCTGGGAGTAGCTGACTCGTGTATAAGGAAAATCCAAGTTACCCCAAATATTGCAATTTTTTTCTTCTGTTTTTTCAATTGTTACAGTTGATTTGATTTCACTATTGGGTGATACGCTTGTTTTGTGCTATTATTATTGATATCATTGTGGTTATATTTCTGTTGAAAACTGATGAGATAAGGGTATTCCATCCCATGCATCATATAGGCACTTTTTAGGGATCACATTTCATACATTCTTATCATTCCATTTAGGGTGAATTATTGATTTCATGTTGTTGTGATAGATTTGGTGTTAGATATGCATGCTATTGTGATATATTCTGTGATTGAAATACCTGCTATTTTGATAGGGTATTGGTAAATGTAAGGTTTCATTTGGATGGATGCCAAGCTTTAGTTCCTAAGGTGTTATGGGCCATCTTGGATCAAAATTTGGTGGATCATGTTTGAACTTTAATTGAATTTTTTCAAGTTATGATATGAAAAAAGGATACCAAAATTTGATTCGCAGGGAGTATGGGCTTCCAGACATCGAAATTTGTCATGCCTTGGAAAAATTTTAAATTTTTAAGGGTTCCAGAGAAGTTTTAGACACTTACTATCTTGAAACCCAAAAAAAAAATGGTGTGTGATGTAGTAAACACACGCCATATGTTCTTCTATTCTGGAAGAACTGACTTTTCTTAAGTACACACTGTGTACCATATGTACACGCTGTGTAGTTGTTGACCGTGCGACTGACTGTGTGAGAAGAGACACGAGGTTGATAAATGTTTGGTAGAAAACACTGTGTACCAGAAGTACACGCCTGCTATAGAGACTATGTATCGGGTCTTGTGACTAATGACATAGGTGGATGAAACATGGGTTGTAAATGCTGTGTTTAGATTATACACACCATGTAGTGTTACACTAAGAGAGAACCGTGTAGTTATAGCCATGTAGAAGAACTTGGATAGGAGGGAGTATTCAATTACACGCTGTGTCTCAGGATAAACACTCTGTGTGTATGGGGTGTTACACAACCAGGTTGGCAGGGATAAATGATCATGTTAAAGCTTAAGGTAACATTCTGTGTGGTGGTTATACACACTATGTAACCCTATTTTGTAAAACATGAATGCTTTCCTTATCTTGTTCCGTTCTTTCACTTCTAAGTTTCAGTCCTTGATAATATTGAACTGAGGTGTATGCTTGACCTTGTAGAGTCATTCCACCAAGATGTCCTCTGGTTGTATTCCAGATATAGGGTGATGATCAAACACTAGAGATGGTAGATCTGGGACTACCAAAAGATCCTCTTGTTGTGCCAGTATTGGCACCAGCTATTGTACCAAACACAGGTGCTAATGCACAGTTCTGTGAAGTATTTATGAGGATGATGTAGAATTTTCAAGGAGCACCACATCCTGTCCTGTTTACAGAAGAGTTGACGAGGGTGTTCTAGAAACAACATCCTCCCACTTCTTTAGGGGATGGAGGACCATAGGCTGCAGAGTCATGGTTGGAGGAAATGATTTCTATCTTTGAGCATCTAGAGATGCCTCCTAAGAGGAGGGTTAATCTCGCGATGTACATGCTATGAAATTCCACCAAGAGATGATGGGATGTTATCTCAGAGGAGGGATGTCATCAGGATATGTCTTGGGAAGAGTTTCAGAGGACCTTCTATGATTAATTATACCTATAGATGTTGAGGGCCGATCAATCCTAGGAGTTCATGCATTTTGAGTAGGTCACTCTTTCCGTGATTGATTAATCTTCTCGTTTTACAGAGATTCAACACTTCACACCTATTATGGGGGGTGACGAGTTATCACTAGCTTGGAGATTTGAGGATGATCTGAGGTATGACATCTAATTGCAGGTGATTGTTTTTAGGCTGACTTTAGTGATTGCTATAGTAAATCAGGCACTGATTACCGAGTGTAATATGAGGGAGTTGGGAGCTGCGAGCCAGGGAGGTTCAGTATCTAGGACTGGTACTCATTGTTTTGATAGTAGGAAGCAGTATAAAAATCTTTCACATGATGTTTCTTCAGGTAGCCAGGTGGTATGATACTAGTGTGGAAAGAGTGGGCATAAGAGACCACATTGCTCGAAAGTCCCAATTGAGTGCTGATCTTGTGGTAAGATGGGCCATATTCAGCAATTTTGCTGGATGTTCTCACCAACAGTGGGTGATAGGGGATCTGTAATGAATCGAAGTTTAGGAGCAGGAACGCCAGTTTCTCATCAGTCAAGGAACTGAAGTTCATCAGGACATTCAGGATGATGAGGTGGTCGTGGCCATGGTAGCCAGATGACAGGTTTTTAGCAACAACAGGGTGGATCAACTTAGGGTAGTCAGGTAGGGCCGTAGTACAGGTCAGACTTTTTCAATGGAATAGACCCAGAAAGAGCAAGATCCCATGCCCTTTATGGTTAGAGGTATGATTCTAGTTTCCTTAGTTTTATCTTCTGCTATTTTTTGATATAGGGGCTTCCCATATTTTTATATCTGTTGCTATTTTGGAGAGCCTTGGGCTCTGCATCTCTACTTTTGATGATGTTATGACGCTAGACACTATGCTGGGGATTACGTTAGTGCAAGGAGTATCCTATTGAGGTTGGTGGGTTTCACTTCTTATGGGACCTCTATGTATTAGATATGATAGGCTTTGATGTCATTCTCATAATGTATTGGTTGGTATCCTTTTAGGCATTTGTCGACTATTATCACAGCAGGGTGAGTTTCACGTCACCAGAGGGTGGATATTTTCTACACAAGGGAGAATGGGATGTCCAGGTGAGTAGAGCTAGACCTGAGCATCATGGTTTGGGAGGTATTACATCCTAGATTTCTAGTTTATATCTGGATGACCGAGGTACTTCACATATAGAATTTCCTCTAGAGGTGGATTGTTTTAGGGATGTCTTTCTAGATGAATTTTTAGGTTTAACTCTAGGGCGAGAGGTGAATTTCTCTATTGAGATTGTTCTAGGAGCGACACCAGTATCCATTCCTTATTATAGGATTACTACATCAGAATTATAGGATCTCAAAAATAAGTTGGAGGAGCTATAGGAAAAGGGTTTCATCCAACCCAGTACTTCTCCTTGGGGTTCACCTATCCTTTTTTGTAAAGAAGGTGGATAGTACCCTCAGACTTTGTGTAGATTATCAAAAGCTAAACCAGTTGACAGTCAAGAATTGATATCCCTTGCCGAGGATTTATGATGTCTTTAATTAGCTTCAAGGATCCTGAGTGTTCTCAATGATTGAATTGAGATACGACTTTCATTAGTTTCATATTAGACCAGTTGATATACCTCTTACATCCTTTCAGAGAAGGTATGGTCTATACAAGTATTTGTTTATGCCGTTCGGTCTCAGAAACATGCTTGTAGTTTTCATGGAACTGATGAACTGAGAGTTCCATCCTTACTTGGATTCTTTTGTGGTAGTCTTCATGTATGATATCTTGGTGAACTCACACACTCGACACGACCATTTCAAACATCTTAAGATCATATCAAGTACAATGAGAGATTATAATTTATATGATAAGCTCTCAAAATTACACTTTTTATGGGCTAAATTCACTTATTGGATCATTTCATCTCAGATACAAGAGTATCAGTAGACCAAGAGAAAGTGAGAGTAGTAGTTTCCTAGGAGTAGCTGAAGAATGTCTTTGAAGTACTGAGTATTCTGGGGATGATTGGTTACTAACGACACTTTATTCAGGGATTTTCACAATTAGAAACACCACTGATGGTCTTGAATAAGAAGGGTGATAAGTACTTATGGACATATTCCTACGATTCATCCTTTCAGAGGCTGAAAGGGAGGTTGACTTCAGCACCGATCTTGATTTTTCCAGAGCCAGGAAAGAGTTACACTGTTTACTATGATGCATCAGGTATCGAGCTGGGAGAAGTGCTTTTATAGGGGGAAGGAGTCATTGTGTACATGTCTTGGTAGTTAAGGCCACATGATAGGAACTACCCAACACACGATCTCGAGCTGGCTACAGTTGTGCATGCTTTGCGCTGTTGGAGACATTATCTTTTGGGAGAGTGATTTGTGGTGTTTACTAACCACAAAATCCTCAAGTATATATTTACTCAATGTGGTATGAATTTAAGATAGTAAAGGTGGGTTGAGTACCTTTAGTGATCTTTCTTACATTCCTGGTAAAGACAACACAATGGATGATGCATTGAGTAGGAGAAATCAGATAAAATTAGTTCAAAAGGCCAGTAGCAAGTGAAAATTTATGGATCTGTTCACTAAGATTCGTTTGTAGGTGCACAAAAGATAGGGGAAAACTTTTCTTTCTTATATAACTGTTACCTATACTATTCTATATTGAGTGCGAATGAGGTAGCTATCAGATGCCTAAGTCCTATTCCTATGGGAGAGTGTGTCAGGCGAGGACCCTACTCCTGGATGGACCATATGTGAGGATGAAGTTTTTCATTTTCATGGGTGCGTATGGGTGTTAGAATACACACATGAGGAGTTGTTGTGATATTTTCATGCCTCAGTATGGGAACTTCATCCTGGTGTCACCAAGATGTATCGAGATCTATATCGTCAGTATTGGTGTCCAGGTATGAATAGGGATGTTTCTGGTTTTGTTGTGAGATGTTCCACTTGTTAGTAGGTGAAGGCATAGCTCATCGATTGGAAGGGATATTACAGAAGTTACCCATTATTGAATGAAAGTGGAATGATGTCACGATCGATTTTGTGACAGGTTTACCAAGGTTGCCCAGAGGAAATGATGCTATATGGGCTGTTGTTGATAGACTCATGAAGGTTTCACATTTCCTACCAATCAAGGAAACCTCCAGTGTTGATGAGCTTAGAAATTTGTACATCATAGAGATTGTACATTTTCATGGGGTTCCATACTCTATCATTTCATACAAGGATGATTATTTTTCTTCTCGTGTCTGGAAGGGAATACAAAATGATTTGGGTACACAAGTACTTCTGAGTACATCTTACCATCCCCAGACATATGGACAGTCCGAGTGCATGATATAGGTTTTGAAGAACATGCTTTGAGCATGCATCCTGGATCTTGGGGGATCTTGGGAGAGACACATACCCTTGATGGAGTTTTCCTACAAAAACAATTTTTAGGCAACAATTTAGATGGAACCTTATGAGGATTTCTATAGTAGGCCATGCCGATCACCCCTATATTGGCTGGAGGTAGAAGAGAAATCTATGATGGGGTCTCGTCTTTTCCAGGAGACCACTGAGCACATGGAGTTGATTCGAAAGAGGATTGATACTACATAGTCTCAAAAAAAATCTTATGATGATAGACAGAGACGACCTATGGAGTTCGAGGTCGGAGATTAGGTTTTCCTGTGTGTCACACCGAGGTTAGGAAATAAGAGTATTAGGAGACAAGGGAATCTTTCAATGAGATACGTCGGGCTGTTTGAGGTTTTGGAGAGAGTCGGTCCGATTGCCTATCAGTTATAGTTACCTCAGAGGTTTCGGGATATGCATGATGTCTTTCATGTTTCTTAGCTACGATGTTGCTTTTCAGACCCGTCTCATTTTTTTCAACCTAAGGAGTTTGATTTGGAGGTGGATTCATCCTTTGAGGAGCGCCCTATTCAGATTGTAGATCACAACATGGAGGTTCTCCATGGTCGGTTTGTTCCTCTAGTACATGTGATATGGAAGAATGGGTGAGTATAGGACGAGAATTGGGAGAGGGAGACCGACGTACGATCACAATGGTCGGATTTGTTTGAAGTTTCTTCTTCACCACCCTTGGAAAGACAATTCGGGGATGAATTACTTTAAGGGGGGAAGTTTGTAAGAAATCAGATCTTCATTTAAGGTACGAATCTTGATTTCAGGTTGTTTTTGAGGAAAATGTAAAAAATGATAATTTCCTAAGTACACACCGTGTACTCCTGAGTACACACCATGTACCTAGCTTACTGTGTACAACCGTGTTCTGGCCGTGTAACAGATGAGTACATGGCTATGTGATGAACTAACAAACCACTTAAGACAGGGGCTGGTTAAGGCTACTACAAATCATGTACATTTATTGAACACACTGTGTAGTTTTCTTTTTATTTGATATATCGGAGTGGGGTTGCGTCTCATATCCATAACCGACTTCTTCTTCTTGTGTTTTGTACATGAGCGCTCAGGAACGACGAATGAAGATCGAACCCCTGATTCTTTTTCTGACCTCCGATTGAGACACCATCAAGTGCATTGGAATCCCACCGGTGAGTTATCAATTCCTCTAGATCCTTTCTTCTTGATTACTTCTCTCTTGTGAGTTATTCAAGGTTGAACATATTTCACCTTTTTGTAGATCTACACTGATTTAGGATGATTCAAGGGCTGGTGTTAAAGATTATTGATTGTATGACATAAAGGTAGGTGGTTTTTGCATTTTTTTGTTCGTATTTGGATTATATATGTTTAAGGTGCTGCATACCCATGTTTGGGATATTGCATGTTTTGGAATTTGACCCTGTTTATAACCTATTATTGTCTGATTGATTGATAAAGGGTTGTTGATTATGAGTGAGGATAAGTAACTTGTTAAGGGAAACCCCATGGGCATGTTTCCCTTATTTTATTGATTTATGGTCATTTGGTCTAGAATTCCAGTTAGGGTTGCCTTGTTTTCCATGCCTCATTTTATTAGGATGTAGTTACTGATTGTTGAGATGCTGGTGATATACATTGTGGAAGTTTGACAAAGGGGAATTTGAATGTGAGAGCTTCTCGAGGCAGGTTCATCTATGTAATGATTATTTATATGTTAGACCATGAGAGCTACCCAGAGGGTCATTATTAAATGAATTGTTGTTATGTTGACCAAGGGGTATTGAACGTAAGAGTTTCCAGGTGTTCGTTTATAATTTATTGATTCTATATTGACCAAGGCGTATTGACCGTGTGTTCTACCTAGGTGGTCATTTGTAAATGATTATTGCTATGTTAGACTAGAGGGGTTAGACTTTGAGAGCTACCTAGAGGGTTGTTACTAAATGAATTGTGGTTATGTTAGACCAGGGGGATTAGACTATGAGAACTTTCCCAAAAGGGTTATTATTTGAATAATTGAATGATTGTGACGAGTTTTCCAAGACAAAGCACAAGCTTGGAATTGGTATTACTTGATTGTTTATATGGTCTTCTGAGATGTTTGTTTGTTACTGTTACACATGAGGATATAGATCTTAGGCTAGATCCTGATATTTCATGATTCAAAGGATGAAATAAAAGAAATGAATGTAATTGAAAACTATAGGACTATTTACTTTTGAGTACTTCCTAGTTTATTGCTTCATTTCTGCATATTACCTGCTATATATATTCACTGACAGCTAGGAATAGATCATTTAGTGGTTGCCTACTAGGATTTATCTCACACCCTATTTGGGTCATATTTTGGACCCAAAAATATTATATGGTTGTAGGTATAGATAAGGGAAAGCACCCTTCTTCATTAGGTACTTGATTGCTATTGCAGTTGGAGTTTATTTGTTTCTTTTATACTTTGGTTTCTATTTTTATTTTCAGTATTGTGACTTGTTTGTCTATTTTCTTAGACACATATTCCATGCATCATATATTATTTGTGTCTTATGTTGGATTTACTTCAGTCTTCCGTTGTTTACATTTGTGGTATTACTGCTTCCGCTATTGTTTACTATTTGTTTTCCACTGTGTTACTCTGCGAATAAGGGAATAGTTTCCCCACTATCACACCCTAGGACCTCACTGTTAGTCGGTAGCCTTTGGCATTTGGGAAAATGCGCTTGAGGCCATGTGGCCAACCAGATACAAGGCACCTTTGGGTAGCATCCAGATCTGAGACGTTATACCTTAAAGGTGACATCACCGATGCTGCCTTCCCTCCCCCACTACGTTTTTCCTGGATCAATGACATGGAAAAGGAGGTGGGGGGGGGATGGGGGTGGGGGTGCATACTTTTACCTTTGGGTGAGGTGAAAAGAGGCATCACCGATGCCTCCTTTCCCTCAAATCCCTATAAGAGGGCACCCCCATTCTCCTCACTTCCATTTTACCCCATCTCTCTTCATTCCACTACTTCTCTCTCTAAAAAAACTCATCTTCAATGCAGTGGAGTTAGTGGTCCAAAAGAAGGCTTGGTTTTTTGTGAAACATCATTTAGATGTATTTTTTTATTTAATTTATTGTTTTTTATTTATTTAATTGTATTCTTTTTAGTTTTAAATATTTCATTTTTTAAGTAGTTTAGTTAGTTCTAAATATTTTTTTATTAAGTTGTTCAATTAGTTATATATAGTTTGGAATAATAATTATTATTAGTTATGATTATTTATAGATTAAGTATAGACTATGTATATAATAACTTAGGATTAAGTATTGTAAAATTTTGGTAGCATAAAGATTATGTGGTTATCTAAGTAATCAAATACCTACCTGGATACAAACAAGTGGATGTGGATCTGACACAAATGTACCTAGGGGTAAAACCCAAAAACATCACTTTGAGATAGACTCGAATAGAAACTGGTGCACAATAATGGGCCTTGCTGCACTTCTAGTTTGACACTCATGGGGGATATTATTAAGATGATTCATATTTTCTTTATAAACTACTAAAATCCCTAAGAAAAGAAAAATCAAAATTAGTATATTTATCAATGATAAAATGATAATTATGATGATATAAAATGAAATGTACAAGGACAAAGTCATTTAATAATGACATTTATTATTAGTAATTGAATTATTTTTAGTCAATTTTAAAGATATTATTTATTAATTAGTTTAATTAGTTATATATAGTTTATAAATAATACTTATTATTAGTAATGATTAATTATAGATTAATTAATGAATAACTTAGGATTAAAAATGAATACATATGATTAGTTAATTATAATTAACTAATGGATATTATATGATTAATGATTAAAGAATAAATAATTAAAGAATAACTTAATAATGATTAACTAGTGATTAAATAATGATTGATTAGTTAAAAATTGTACTAAGAAACATTAGTATCATTATTTAGGATATAACAGGATGTTCTAAAATTTTAGTATCATAAATATTATATAGTTTATAAAAAATATCTTTTATTAGTAATGATTAATTATAGATTAATTACTGAATAACTTAGGATTCAAATATGAATACATGTAATGATTATCTAATAATACTTATCATTGATAAAATGAAAATTATGATTATATAAAATTAAATGGAGAATAAAAAACACATTAAATTACACATGAATGTTTTACAACATACAAGAAATACCTTGACATTCTTCAATTAAACATGGTTTGGATGAGATGAGTGTGACTTCGGAAGTGAGGTAAAATC
Source organism: Viscum album (assembly GCA_963277665.1). Lineage (NCBI taxonomy): Eukaryota > Viridiplantae > Streptophyta > Magnoliopsida > Santalales > Viscaceae > Viscum > Viscum album. The sequence continues at coordinate 1,066,838,128 of OY728162.1, forward strand.
CAGTTTATTTTTATTTAGTAGCTTAATAACATCATTTAAAGATACATACTTAATAAGTTAAATACATACTTGTATAATATGTTATTAAGCTATCAAATAAAAATCAGTTGGGTTTTACCTAACTTCTAAAGTTAGGCTAATATCATCCAAACCATGTTTTGTTGAAAAATGTTGGTATTCTTATATGTTGTAAAACATTCATGTGTTATTTTATGTGTTTTATCTTCTCTATTATAGAGTGATTGAATAATGATTAACTAATGATTAACTAATGATTAACTAGTGATTAAATAATGATTAACTTAGTAAAAAATGTACTAAGAAAAAATTAATATCATAGTTTACCCCCTGAATGGCCCGAATGCCTTCATTTTTATTGATTTTTGATAATGCCCCTTTCAAGGGGTGAGGGGGAAACCTTACAAGGCCCGTAGGATCAGAGATTACATGGACCATAGGCTTAGGAGATTACATGACATGAAGGTCTTAGGGAATTCAACCAGACTATCTAAAAGGAACTGCCCCTACCTAGCATCTGCATCATGATAGTAGCTCTCCACCTTCACATGACTATCTGGCTATGATTCTCGTGAAAGCACAAGCTAGTCATGATGACATAGCCATACCCTCTCATTCTGACAAATCCATTTGGCCTTGCTCTGGTAAGTGCACCTTCTCTGAATCCTCTTCTGGGGTTGCTCCTTTTTTATAGTCTGTCTGGGGAAACTGCATGTGGCCCGAAGGCCTTGAGGTGGCCCGAAGGACTTAAAGGTGGCCCAAAATCCCTACTGACCTGAAGGCCTGGGTGGCCCGAAATCCTTAAGGACTCCAAGCCCAAACCGGTGGCCCAAGGTGAAATAATAGTTATCATTAGTAATGATTAAATATATATTAATTAATGAATAACATATGATTAAAAAATGAATCCATATAATGATTTGATAATGATACTTATGATCATATAAAGTGAAATGAAGAAGAAAAAACACATTAAATAATACGTGAATTATTTATAACATACAAGAAATAACTTTAAAACTTTCAGTATAATGTGGTTTGGAAGAGATGAGTCTTAGTTCATACATGAGGTAAAATCCATCTTATTTTTAATTGGTATCTTAATAACATTTTCGAAGGATATGCACTTCACTTTTGAACTATAAAAAGTTTTTGTCCTTATAATGAAATCTAAAATGACATCTAAGATATGTCATTAGAAGGTAAAAAGATTTTGAAAGTTCAAAAGTGAAGTACATATCTTTCAAAGATGTTATTAAGCTGCCAATTAAAAATAAGCTAGATTTTACCTCATATTCGAAGTGAGACTCATCTCATAAAAACCACATTTTATTAAAAAATTTCAAGTAATTTCTTGTATGTTATAAAGATTTCATGTGTTATTTAATGTGTTTTTTATTCTTCATTTCACTTTATATGATCATAAAAATCATTTTATCAATGATAAATAAACTAATTTGACGTTTCTTCTTCTTTTTACCTCTATTTGCCAAAATATTCTGTGACTTATATTCTAATAAACTTTTATATAATGATAAATTACTAGTATATTTTAGGGTATAAAAAGGCATCCTAAAATTAAATTCTAATAAATATTATATGGTCAACCATCATTGTTAATATTTGTTACGCTATCATAATTATGATCAAAAAATCATTTTTGACATAGAGAGTCATGTTTGCCTGTGTGTACTACTATAGGGAGGTTATTTAAACTGGGAAAGGAGATTCTTATAGTAAACAACCAATAATAGTGGTTGGTATAACTGATTATGTAACCCTAAGTGACCTTCAAGATAGAATTTGTGGTTCCTTAAATCTGGGACCCAATCAAGAGATCAAGTCTATGAGATATAGACATTTTCAATTCTCAGAAACACTGTGGCATCTAGCTTGTCCATTAGTTGCTAATGCACAGTGGGTCCAAGAAATAAATTTATTTTCTCAATGGTCAAATGGTACCATGATAGAGTTATATGTTTTTGTTTCTACTATACAACAATATCATCTAGTTGTATAAAGACGTATACTTACAAGAGTGGTTAAAGATAGTCTGCCCCTTGAAATTGAGCCTATTCCAAATGAGGTAGAAGAGTAAACCCTAGATGATCTCCTAAATATACATGTCAATATGAATTCTGATTAGGAGTTTCGTAATGATGGAACAAATGGTGGAAACAATGCTGATGAGGAGGGACCATCAGAAGTTAGGGAGGAGGTTTTGAGAAATGCATTAGTTGTACAATAGCCTCGACCTACAATAAATCATCCACTACTATTTGCATCTTTGTTAGAATCAATGAAATGTGTGCCTAAATTTGAAAATAATGTTCTCATACCCACAACTGAGTTTCCTGAAGTTGTACCAGATAGATTTAGTGAGCTGGAAAAAACCTTATATATTGGAAGGAATTTTCCAAGTAAAGATGCATTAAAAAGCACACTAAAGATATTTAACATTGAGAGGCACTACATATATATAGTTCAGGAATCAGGCTATAGTAAATATCTCATATGGTGTGAGAAGTATGGGGATGATTGTAGATTCTGCTTGATGGAAATTCCAGACATTTCATTTAGAGGATGGAGAATCTTGAGGATTGAGGCAGCTCATACTTGCATTCAATCAAGATTAACATAAGATCATACCCCATTGGATGCAGAATTTGTGTCATCCATTATTATTGAGATGATTAGGACATTCCAATATGTTCTGATAGACCTTGTTCAAGAGAGTATGCAACATATATTAGGTTATAATATTTCCTATAATAAGGCATGGATGGCGAAACAGAAGGCAATTTTGAAGGTTTATGGTGATTGGGATGACTCATATCGGGTGTTTCCGCAATTACTATCCATATTGAGGCATCATAAACAAATTTTATTCCATCTTGATTCAAAAGAACATGTGTCTCATGATAACTAACTTAATATATCTTGTGTTCAATTTCATCGGTTGTTCTGGGAATTCTTCCCCTGTATCTCTGCATTTCGTTTCAGAAAACAGTTCATTCAGATTGATGGAACGTTTCTATATGGAAAATACAAGGGAGTATTGTTGATTGTAGAAACCCAAGATAAAAACCTTTCACCTCTTCCTCTCTCTTTTTCATTGTAGAGAAATAAAACTATGAATCATGGAGTTGGTTTTTGGCATGTATCAACAACCATTTCACCAACATTTGGGGTGTTTGTTTGATATCTGATTGGCATCAAGAAATTAATGGGTCAATCAATGAAGATCCTAATACACGGAGATACCCAAATTCACATCATAGGTTTTGCATTAGACACATTTCTAGCAACATGCATAAAAAATTTCACAACGAATCGATGAAGAAGGAAATCACAAGGCTTGGTACACATTGTATTTGTTATTTTTTACTATTTCAATGTAAAGATAAAATAAATTTATGTGAAATATCATATCTTATGTGTATAATATGAGTCGGATCAATGGAAGTTTGAAGAAGGTATCGAAAAAATCCGCCAATATAATCAATAATTTTATGATTATATGATGCAGATTCCAAAAGAAAAATGGACATTAGCATATAGCAGGGAGAATAGGTACATACACATGACCACAAACATTGTGAAGTGAATCAATGATGTATTCAAAGGGATTAAAAAGTTAACTATAACTGTACTAGTTCAGGATACCTTATATTGTTGCGTGAAGTACTTTTTTGATAGAAAAAAACTATCATCAGATGGAATACAGTAGGGGATAAGGTATGAAAGACACTTTCAACGAGAGATTGAAAAGAATATTGAAGAATCTTATGGTTATCATGTATAACTTTTTCAATGATAAGACTCTAAATTTGAAGTTCAAGAGCATTTAGAACCCATCATAAATAGAATCGGTGGAAAAATGGTGGTATTACTAGAAATGAGGCAATTTCAATGTGGAAACTTTCAGGCCTTATGGTTTCCATGTGCACAAGCCATTTAAGTATGTTCCCATATCACGGGAAGCATATATTGATCCAGTGTACCAAATGGACACCATTTCTAACAGTTATACTGCACCATGGATGCCTATTGCGGAGTTTTGTTATTTCCCAATGCCCAAAGGCCAACCAATAGTGATACCTGACATCAATAGGTAACATCCTCATGGGAGACTGAAGGCCAGCAGGATGCAGAATGAGATGGACTGGCCTCCAGAACAAGGGCAGAGTTTGAGATGCACCATATGTCATCAAGAAGGTCATAATCGGAAATGATTCCCTAACATCGTTAGGCCGAGTTCACACTCTCAACCACAACGATGTATTGTCTTCCTTGTGAGATTATAATATTGTAAATTACATATTGTTATATCTTCTTATTTACCTTGGTTTTCTAAAACCCAAAACCTAAAATCTGAACACTAAAACCAAAAACATCTTCCCTATACCGTAATCTCAAAATTCTAAACCCCAAACCTTAAAACCTAAACCCTACCCTTGAATTAATAAAACCAAACCCTAAAACTGAACCAAAAAATCATAAAACCTAGACCCAAAACAATATATTTGAAATCCTAATAATAAAATTGTAAAACCTAAAATTTGAGCCCTAAACATAAAAATCTATTCCTTATAACCTAATATAAAAATAATAAACCCTAAACCTTAAAACCTAAACCCTAACCCTAAAATTATAAACCTAAACCCTGAAACCTTACAAAAAATCCAAAAACCTAGACCCAAAACCCAATATCTGAAACCTTAATCTCTAAACCCTAAAACCTAAAATATGAACCGTAAACCCAAAAATATATTCCCTTTACCTCGGTTTTCAAAAAATTATGTGACTAATATTCTAATAAAATTTTATATAATGAAATAACAGTATCATATATTATGGTACAAGAAGATGTTATAAAATTTCAGTATAATAAAGATTATATGATCAACCAACTTTTTCAATATTAGTTACACTATCAGAATCATGATCAGAAAACAATTTCGACGTATAGAGTCAGGTTTTACCTGTGTGTACTACTTCAGGGATGTTATACAAACTGAGAAAGAAGCTTGTTATAGTACACAACCAACAATATAGGTTATTATAACTAATTCTGTAACACTAACTAACGTTCAAGAAAGAATTTGTGGGAAATTAACCATGATGCATGAGGAATAGTGACAATGAAGGTGGTGATTGAATGATTTTATGCCATCACCATCGTCATTGTTACCATTCCTTCTGCGTCATGGTTCATTTCCCACAAATTCTTTCTTGAATTTCAGTTAGTGTCACAGAATGACCTGTACATGTGAGAAAATAATCATGAAACATACCATCATGTGGACAATCATACATAAATTACAAAGCACACCATTTTCTAATAAAAATTTACATAATAAAGGAAAATTGCTTATATATATAAATATATAAAACCATATCTTACAAAACACCCTTTTCTAGGTAAAATAATATCTTAACAATACATTGGTAATATGATTTAAAAAACATGAATACAATCCCATTTCTTTTGGTAAAAATAACTTCATAAAACAATGTGAATAAACATGGCATGTATTGCATTCTAAAAGTCATAACATTCTGCTGACCATAATGTTATATTTACATTTTACACCTAAAACTCATTTCAAGATACCATACTACTCGCTCAGCAGGATAACATAACATTATAAATATGGATGATACCATACTATTCACTCAGTAGGATATCCATATTTACTAGGTTGTGTTAGATGGTGGTGAGGATCGATCGATTATGGTGCATCGAGTGCACCATTTTCATCAAAGGGAGCATCCACATGACATTAGACCATACTTGCATCGTGCAGGCTTCTATAGCATTGCCGTATCAGATTTCACATTTTTCAACCATCACTTACTTTCTGCCCTTGTGGAGAGGTGGAGACTAGAGACACACACATTCCACCTGCCTGAGGGAGAGATGACCATCACCCTCCATGATGTGGCAGTGATTCTCAGTCTTCCTATCTATGGGGAACACGTTATTGGACCCACTTGTTCATCTTGGCCTGACCTTGCTCAATGATTGTCAGGCATCGACATTTTTTCTGACCATAGGGATACAGATAGAGCATCGATATCTATGCCTTGGTTGGAGGTGCAAATTCCACATTTACCTGATTATGCTAACTAGCAGACTGTCATACGTTATGCCCGTTCATATATTTTACGACTCATTGGAGGGAACATGTGTACTGAACACTCAGGGATGTACATGCACATGATGTATCTACCCCTACTAGAGGAATTTGATCCGGCCAAGACGTACAACTAGGGATCATCCTACTTGGAATACACGTACATAGCATTATGCAAGCTATCCCATAGGGACCGCACAAGTCTCGGGGGATGCGTCATCCTTCTTCAGATGTGGGCATAGAAGCGCATCCCTGCATTCTGACCTGATCTTACTGGTCCGTTGATCATAATAGAGGTTCTACATGATGCTCTGTGTGGACTCTAGTATGATCACTCATTTCTATTGGTTTCTGATGCTACTAAGAGTTATTGAATTTAATTTCTCATTATTTGTCACTATCGATGTTGTATTTTAAAGGCGGTGTTAGAAACACAGTTTTCACGTGGTTCTGAGACACCATTTGGGCGTATATCAGCTCAAGTTGGACTGAATATTACCCTACTAGGTATGTATATACAATCTATCACTGTCTAAGAAATTTAATAATAGCATCAATTTTGGTTTTTAGTAAGGATCTTTTTTAACAAAGGTCACATGCCATTTTAGATTTCATGGCTTCTATACTAGACTATTATGGACCAGTTTCCAACATAATGCACTGATGGGATTGAGGATGTTATGGCTGTAGTTCCCCTCATTCACTTCCACATTATTTAGTGGCATTATCCTGACAGAGTCATGCACCAGTTTTGCTATACTCAGCTGATTCCATTGCCGCCGAGACAGACAGAGAATCTTCATGAGGTAAAGCTGACAGAGAGGCAGGATAAGGACTAGTGTCGAGTACATGCCTGCTTTCTCAACTAATGGTGCAAATGTGTAGGGTTTCATATCTAGGGTGTACCTATGAATCAATTCTTTCTTTCAGAGTAGGTCGAGTATAAGACATGGTATAGACTAAAGTCTATACTGTATCTTAACTGACATGGCATAGAGATTCATAAGATTTTAAGTCAATAAATTTCCATTAGTTTTTTATTGAACTATTTTCTAATTCATTTTTAATCTATTTATAGGGCACTCACTCAGAGCATATTGTTCGCATGAGTGATGAAGAGGAGGAGGGGGTATTTATCTGAGAATGCGTCCATGCTGAAGCACTGGAGATGACATCATCATGTCAAGTTCTTTTCAAGAGAATCTTCAAGAGTCCAACCTAGAGAGAGGAGGTTCCTACCCTGGAGTAACATCCTGAAGCAGTTGATGGTGTTAAGGATCCATGAAGACAACAACATAGAAAACATTGTGCTACACGTGAGGCCTCACCTGTTCCACAGGTAGAGGTTGGCCCTCTAGTAGTCCAGCCTCTGCCGATTCAGGATGTTCCTCAGGTGGCATGGGATCTTTCTTTATTGATAGGATATCTACAGTTATCTCCATCTTGGGGTCCAGATCAATCACAACCTTGGGTTTCAGATCCATCATAGTCTTGGGGTCTAAATCCATCACAACCTTGGGGTATAACTCCATCGTAGGCTTGGTTCCCCACTATGATGATGATCCGTACTTCTACCACCCTAGTGGGAGACAGATCAGGAGGGTAGTACGACTTCTAGTTGACAACTCCTCCCACCAACACATAGGTTTAGGATGTGATAGTTGATGTTTTGTTGCCTAAGGATCAGACCTTTCTAGGTCATAAGACTCCATAACAAACTCGACGCGGACGTCCTATTCATAGACCACCATGTGGGATGGAATCTTCTCGCCATAGATGTATACATTGATTTTACATGTTCATTTATATGTTTTATATCTATTGAAATAAAGATAATATTATAAATATCATCCCTTCTTATATGTTTATCCAGTTAAACTAGATAACTTTAAAATAATATAAAATATATAGTATAAAAACAATGTAAATAAAATTTAAAATATATCCTAAAAATCTAAAAAGTTTTTAAAAATAAAAAGTTTTATAAATAAAATAAATAAATGAAAAAAAGGAATGTAAGAAAAGTTACTTGGAAGTGAGAGAGAAAAGAAGGAATGTCAAGGAGGATCCAAAGCCACCTACTTGAATTTTAAAGACTATAAAATATAAACTATGAGACCCATATAAATAAAAATTAAAACTTAGACTACTTCTTATATGTTTAATCCATATTTTAATTTTCATTTATATTGGTCTTATAGTTTATATTTTATAGTCTAGAAAAGTCACGTACTTGAAACAATTTTAAGTTTCAAGTTGGTGGAATAGAAAGCTTATAAATTATTTTTCATCAATATTTTTAAAGAAATTATTTTTATTTTCTACTATTTATTATATGTTCAATCCATGTTTTAATTTTCATTTATACTGGACTTATAGTTTATATTTTATAGGCTAGCAAAGTCACATACTTAAAACAATTTTAAGTTTAATGCTCGTGGATTAGAAAACTTATAAATTATTTTTCATCAAATTTTTTTAAGAAATTAATTTTATTTTAGACTATTTATTATATGTTTAATCCATGTTTAATTTTCATTTATATTGGTATTATAGTTTATATTGTATAGGATCACAAAGTCACGTACTTGAAACATTTTTAAGTTTCAAGTTGGTGGATTAGAAAGCTTATAAATTATTTTTCACCAATATTTTTCAAGATTTTTTTTTATTTTCGACTACTTCGTATATGTTTAATCCATGTTTTAATTTTCATTTATATTGGTCTTCTACTTTATATTTTATAGGATATAAAAGTCATGTACTTGAATAAGAGATAAATTACACTGAAACATTTTGTTATATATATATATAAACATAAAAAAATTAAAATTAAAATTAAAATTAAAATTTTAAATATATAAAAAAGAATATTTAAAATAGATTTTTTTTAGGGAAAAGGCAGAATCTCCGCTGATACCTTTGGACTTAACTAAAAGGCGGCAATGGCGATGCCACCTTTGAGGCACATTAAAAAAAAATTGACCTACACATTTTTTTCTTCATAAAACATATTAAAAAAAACTCGCCTACTGTGGGTTGATGTAGTGGAGGAGTTTTCACCGTGGGTTGATGCAGTGGCTATCAACGTATGGTCATGGATGAGGAGAGGAGGGTGACATCAAAGGTGATGTAGTTACTGGTGTTTCTTGGTGCTAAATAGAGGGTGTAAGGAGGAGGTCCGACCACAACTTCTTTGTGCACCAGAGATGAGGTGGAGAGAGGATATTGGATGATTATGCACAAGAGGCTCTGCTAGTTGGTGAGAACTGGGAGGCGCTATACTAGGAGGAGGAGGCGATGTTGTGGTGTAGATTAGGATATAGAAATCATGGTGATTGTGTGAAAGAGATGGAGGAGAGGCCATTGTGGAGCTGGTGTGCAAGAAACGGTGGAGATGCCTTCATGGAGATGGTGTGCAGGAGATGGAGGAGAGGCCACTGGCTATGGGTTGAAGTGTAGATGAGATGAAAATGGGGTGTGACTTACAGGTGTCTGGTGTATAGGTAGTGCCTACTATGGCTAGACGAACCGCCACCTGAGTTTTTTTCTCTCATACGTGTTTTCCTATAGGCAAAACAGAAAAAAAATCAAAATAAGATTTTAAAACCTCTAATTATCTAAAGTGTCAAATGATAATAAATAATAATAATAATAATAATAATAATTATTATTATTATATAAATATATATATGCACATGTACTTATAAATACTAATACAATACATAAGATATAATTATTAGTTTGGTAAAATTATAATCTATACTAAAAATAACAACACTACTATTAAATGTTAATCTAATTAAATGATAAAATAAAACTAATGATATTAATATTAATATTATTAATACTAAAAATATTTATAATGAAATATAAAAAATATATAATACCAATATAGAAAATTAATATATAAATATATAATAATAAATATTAATAAACTAATAATAAAAATAATATTAGAGAAACAACTAAAAATAATAAAATTGTATTAAAAATTAATATATAAAATTAATTTAAACTAATAAAAATACTAAATTACTAATATTAGTATATAAATTAACTAAAAACTATAAAAAATAATAAAAACACTATGAAACTATAGAAATAAACTAAAATTACTAACAAAAGTTAAACTATTTAATTAAAACTAATTTATAAAATTATAAAAATGTTAGAAAAAATCATGTGCATCAAATCCACCACACTTAAACTTTTATATTCCTGGTAAAAACAATAAAAAATAATACACAACTATATCCATAGAAAAATCAAAACATCAAAATTACAAGTTCAAAAATTTTCAATCTTTTTTACCCACAAAATATCATGCTTCATTTAAAATTACAAATTTTAAAAATAGTTTCCCTTCCACTAACATTCTTTCAAAAACAATTACCTACACTCATGAATCATGTGACCTACCTCACCATAACTCTAATCACTCAAATTTTTTTATCAAATCTTTGCTCAATTATTATACACATGCATGTTTACCATAGTATTTCTATGAATTCCACATCACTAATATCGAGGACTTCATATTAGGTTCAAATGTCTCTAAGGCTATGAGATAATGATTCAAAAAAAGGTATTTTTTGAAGAAATGAGGGTTGGATATTGAAATATATGAATGATAAATGTCAATATAAATGCCTCCCTCAAAATATTTCTCCCCTATACTTAAAACGTTTCTTGTCCCCAAGCACATGATAATCCAATGTCTCTATTAAAATCGATGTTTTTTTCTTTCAATTTTTTTTCTCTCTTGTGTTTTTTGGGACACAACTCATTCAAGTAAGATGGGTAGAAAAAAATGGAATGTATTAGCTCCCAAATTCCATGATATATATATTAGGAAATATCCTAATGAAAAGTACACAAGTAGATCATACTCAGTAGAATCTTAGTGAAAGTAATTCATATAGAAAAATATCTAACTCTTGGAGTAATGAATCACCACTTTTATAGGTATCCCTAAAGAAGAGGGTTATCATGTAATGACCACATACATACTCATTTTTGGAACCAAAAAGATTATATATTCAAATATCAAAATACTATAGGTACTAAGCGTAGTGGAAACATTAGATTGGTCATGACCAACTTTTCTTTTTTTTCATGATCAATGATTAATTTCAGATTTATATGATAATAAACATTATGATCAATAGAATTGAATAAAAGAATATAGACAATGGATAAACCCTATAACCAAAGTGTAGGATCATAAAATATTCTTTATTATTAATTTAATCAATTAAAGAATTACCTTGTGAGAAATTATTTCTTCATTGATGGATCTAACAATGTCTCTATATCATACCATTATTGCATTGTAGAAATCAAGAATAAATTCCCTCCAGTGGTAATCCACATGTGTTCCCTAAACCTCCGAACATCTCCATATGAATATATGGGTTTTAGCATGATAGATCCTTACACTTGCCTCATTTTCCTTTGATTGCCTTGAGATCTGCTTCAAGAAAGGTCTCTCTTCGATCTCTCTAGACTTGAGAGTGGTGGTAGAGGAGGATCGCTCTTCATTCTTGAGAACATTCTTGGAGAGGGATCTCTCTATATATTTTAGAGGATTCTCTTTAGATTTCGTTATGAACAACTCAAAATGAATTGGATCTCTCAAGAAAATAATATAACTGAGTTTATATACTACCAGGGTTAGAAATAATAATTTCACATGCGCCCTTTATTATTTATACAATCCCTATAGAACCCCATGTCTATAATAATACTATTTTTTATTATTTCTTGATATGCACTAAACTCATAAATTAAATTAAATATTATTTATTCAAATAATATCCAATATATATTATTTCTCACCAGAACATTAAACCCGGTTCTCCATTCCTCCATAATATTTATCAGGCCATGAATAATGAATATTTATTTAATAAATAAATACCATTTCATTATTCTCTAATAAATAAATAAATATTCTATTCACTAAATAGTAAATAAATATCTATTAAATATTTGGATCACATAATATTCTCTCAAATAACTGGTGAATAAATATATACGATCAAGAAAAAAAAGAATAATTATTAAACCATGTGTGGGAATAATATTTATTCAACTTGTTAAATTATAATATTATTTAACTAAAATTATGGATTCACATAGCATGTGAGCCTTTAGACCTCTTTCTTAGTGGCATTAGAAAAATTAGCCTAAAGTCCATGGTTAGAATATATCAATATGACAAGGCATGAATATAGAATGAAGTTAATTCCACAATGATATAATACCTCATACAAATGATTACTGTATAATATAATCCCTTTATCATGATGTCTCCAATCAAGCAGGCTGCATACTAGTGCTATCAACCTATGTGAATGATTTTTCTTTCTTTGAATTTTTAGAAATCAAAATTGACTATAGAACACCATGGTCATGGATTTATTTAGGCTATATCATTTCTATCAAAGGGCCTAAGATATCAACTTATATTAAATAACAGAAGGGACAGATCCTTTATCACATTATTCATTAATGAAATATCAATCGTGATGCACCCAACATATTCTACCTCACCATAAACATATGTGATCACGATTTTCATCAATACATCAAAGTACGTGACTTATAATACTCATTAATAATAATATTAAAGTCTAAGGATCAATAAACATATTCATAGATGAGAACATCCAAAGAAACATATAAATGTGAATTCCCTATTGGTGGGTCTCATTCTCATAATATCCTACAATGGTTATTACCAAGGGTGTACACCATGAGAAGTTTCCTCAACCTCAAAACACAATCATTATCAACATTAGAATCCGGAAACATACCCTTCTGAACCAACTCTACCTTTTTCTATAACTCACTCTCTTCCTTCTGTGCTTGCTTAATTCTTTTTGATAGAGATGATTTCACTAACACCTGAAACAAAATAGAAGAATTTCCTGAACCAACAACTTCTAAGTGCTACGAGTATCCACCCCTGATATCCTATATCATTTTGTCCCTAAAATAATTTCATCCGACTATAGAGTATATATTTAAGAATACCATTGTGGCACTTCTGGGTTATCATCATAGTAGAGAACTACTATGACCTTTTAGTTCAAAAACTATTTTTAGGACATTATAACATACAATGTTACATAGAAAAATACTCATGATGTTATAATAAGTTTATTAATATTCAAAAACAATGAATAAAAGTTATTATAAAGTACATAGAAGTTGGTTCCAAGGCACTTACTCCAACAAACTCCCACTTTGACTAGAGCCAACTACTAATAACCCTCAGTCTGCTAGCTCACACATGATACCCATGTTTATGTTGAGAAATACCTTTAGTCAAGGGGTCCAACATGCTTTCTTCCATGGGAACTATTCTTACAATAACTTCGCCCCTCTGAGAAAAATCCCTCAAGAGGTGATATTTCCAGAGTTTATGCTTGGTCTATTGGTGTGACCTTGACTCTTTTTCAAGAGCCATCACTATAGTATTTTCATAATTCAATGTAATAGGGTCTTTACTTATAGGTACTAAATCAAGATCCTAGAAACATTTTCATATCAAAACTATAACATTCCAACCCAGGATCCACTAAAACGATTCCCTGAGATGGTGGGTCACATGGACTCAAGTGCAACTCCCCATACACCAGAGGCTACCGACTAGAAGCGATGGTCTATGGTGGTATGATGGGGAGACTATACCCACATATCAAAGCATCATAGTGATGAAAATAATAATCATAAATAGTGGAAGCATGATATAACTGATATCATAGTAGAAACAAGTGCAATAACCAACAGTAGATGATAAAAATCCAAGAAAAAAATAATAATAACTAGAATCCATAATCTGAGTCATATAAAAAATTATGTTATGTCATGATTATGTACAAAATGGTGATATAGGGGATACAGAGTACATGCATATACAACACGCTATACAAAAATACAAAAATACCAAAAGACATCTCCACTAGAATCACAAGAATATGCTTGTTATTCTACTCCCATGATCAAATTCTATAATCAAATCATATCAAGCATCGGTGATAGGGTTCTTAACCTTATCCACACTTGAAATCATGAATTCTACTTGGGTACCATGGGCGACCAGAGAAGGGTGTGAGATAAATTCAGTAGGACACCAACAACGGTATATAGAATAATCCAATTAGTGTATTTAGTATATAAATGTGTAAGAAAAATAAAGAATAAAAGATGATGAAAACTAAATACTAGTTAGACCAGGTTCCTGCAGGACACCTGGAAGACTCTACCTGCTTCATCATAGGCCGGAATAAGTCTGATCTTAGTTACCATGTCCATCCATTATAAATAATCATGTATATATATACACACACACACTATACACATGAGGACATATATAATTATAAACATAGATACTAGGTTCTAGTTAGACCTGGGGAATAACTTTGGTGTCTATGCATAGTCTAATGAGCAATAAGATCTGACAAGGGTACTGACCCTAAATCTCATATGAATGTGAGATGTCATGATCAGCACTCGAGATAGTGGGGTGAGTCATCATGCCAAACACCTGAGATAGTGGGGTGAGTCTTCATGCCTAACACCCAATGAAAGAGAGCATAAATTTCCATGCCCATAGTCCAAGTAAAAGTAAACGGTGTGAGACTCAATTCCCATCACTTAATGCAAGGGAATATGAAATTCCATGCTCAAGAAATCCCTTAACCATTTCTCACTAACCAATATCCATGACACAATAATAATAATAATATGGAATTTCCATTTAAATCATTTACATCCATTTAACCCTATCTAACCATGGGTTTAGAAAGTTATATAATTATTTATCAAATTATAACATGTGAAATGACCTTACCACTCACTTCCATTTAATTAAAATAAAACATTTGATTTAGGAGTCAAGGAAAATCTAACTAAAGGTCAAGATAAACCACTTAGGAGGTGGTTGGTCAATTATACATTTATAATAAAGAGGTCCATTAATTCAGCACACCCAAAGGGGTGGTAACCAATATAGTATACATCCTCTAAATATTTTAATAAGGATCTAAGGGAGTATTATAATATGATTTAATTAATCTAAAAATAAAACAAATTTTAAGGAAATGTGTGGAAATATACAACATGCGGTACAATAATTAATGATATAAAAATACCCAAAATTTTAGGGAAAATTACTAGACAACCTATCTTAGGCCTGTGGATGACTCCTCATATGATATCAGCTTCAGGTTCGAAGTTGAAAGAAATAAATCACCAAAATAGACAAATTCCATAAAAATAGGGCATATAATCTCGCACAAAAATAGTAAAATAGATGGAAATATAAACTAATAAAGGAAGGAATAGGATTAGATCTCTCACCATTATCTATCTAATGCATCTGACGATGAAGGAAATAGAGTCCATACAGAAGAGTTATCAACGAACCTAGCTTAGTCCATGAGAGAGCTTCATAGGAGAGGAAGAGGGGTGCATGTCCGCTAGAGAAGAAAAGGAAAGAGGGTGAAGGGTTTTAAAACATTTATGGGTAAAATGGTTATTTAACCCTTCATTAAAGGGTCACACAGTTTTCCAAACCATGTGCCAAACGTTCAAGAACTACTAACCAAGAAACCCCCTCACACGGGCTAGGTGCATGGTTCGACTAACCATGTGTAACCCGTGAAAAATGCATCTACCACAATTCTAAGACAAACTACATGACCATGCAGTTTGGGTCGCATGGTTGAGTCTAACTATGTGGTTCTCTGCATCCATTTACAACACCCCATAGTGTTTGACCAAACTATGTGGTCTCATGGGAACAATTTTTTCAAACTGTACACCGGGCCTATTTCCTCCAAAACTCAAAGATCTAGGCTCCATATAAGACCCAAATTCTCTCGAGAAATTATTAGGCTATAAGGCACACCCACAAGGACAAAAAATTCTTTTAAACTGAAAATAATAATCCATACCTTCATAAAAATCTGGGTCATTACAACCTCCCCTCCTTAAAGAAACTCATCCCCGGGTTAGACTTCTAAGGGTGGTAAGGGATCATCTGAGAAAATATCCAACCACTGAGAATGTATGTCAACTTCCCACTCCTAGGTATCTTCTTGTAATTAACTGTGCTACCATAGCACCTGTACCAAAGGAACTAACCTACCTTAGAGAGTCTTCATGATCCGATCCATGATATGAAATAGGAACTACTCAAAGGAATCATCCACCTTTAACTAAACCTATTCAGGTTGTAAAACATGCTCCAGTTCAGTATAATACCAATGGAGCTAAGACACATGAAAAAAATCATGCATAGACTGTTATTTCTGATGAAGTGCCACCCGATAATCCAATTGTCCAATTCTCTCTAAGACCTCAAAAGGTCTGATGAATCTAGGATATAAATTACCCTACCTCTTAATTTTTCACCAGACTAGCTTGGAAAAAATGTGCAAGAAAAAATGATCCCCAACCTTGAACTTATAAGGCTGCTAATGGAAGTTGGCATATGACTATTTCCAAGACTAAGATATCGACATGAACTTCCTGATTATTTGTAACTGCTCTGAAGTATCCTGAATGAGACATAGTCCAAGAAGTGTTCCCTCGTCTACCTCTAACCAGCATAGAGGCGATCAGATTGACCTACCATATAAGGACTTGTAAGGATCCATCTGGATGGTATCCTAAAAACTATTATGGTAAGAGAAATAAACTATGGGAATATGTTTCTCCCAAGAACTCTCTAAGTCAAGGACATATGTATGGAGCATGTCCTCTAACACCTATATCATGTGCTCTGTCTTTTCATTGGTCTGAGAGTGATAGGATGTTCTCAAAAGAACCTATATACCCAATTAATTTTTCAAACCTTTCCATAAATGTGATGTGAAACAAGCATACCTTTCAGATATTATAGAACATAAATCTCCATGAAGGTGTATAACCTCCCTGATGTATATCCTCCCTAGATCATCTACTGATAAGGTCTCTGGAATAGGTAAGAAGTGGGAAACCTTTTTTAACTAGTCAAAAACTACCCAAATTGTATCATTAAATTGAGGTGATCTATGAAAACCTGTCATGAAATCCATGGTAAAATTGTACCTTTTCCACTCAAGAATGGACAATGGATGTAAAAGTTCAGCTAGTTATTGATTTTATGCCTTAACCTACTGATAAGTGAAACACTGAGTAATAAATCCAGCTATTTCCCATTTCATACCAATCCACCAATATTGGCGACGTAAGTCTCAATACATCTTGGTGACTTTGGGATGCACTACCCATGCCGAGGCATGATATTCCTACATCAGTTCCTCTCGAATGTCTGCTGGAACCCAGACATGACCATGTATGTGTAAGAAATCATCCTCATCCATGGTCTAACCAAGAAATGGATCCTCATCTGAGATACTTTCCCTCAGGACTATACCCTTGGGATTGGAAATCTACCTCATCTTTACCCATTCTAGAAGGGTTAAGGTCACTGTTAAAGCTATGAGGAATGTCAGACCATGATTCTCATGAACCCAACATGCATCTATGAAAATAAGGACATGAGATATCAATCACTATTGGCCTCCTAAACCACCTGCGTTTGAGTCTTATGACTCATAGCATCAGCTACCGCATTGCCTTTACCAGGTGTATAGGAAAGATCAAATTCAAACTACTATAGGTATTCAACCCATCTACGTTGCTTGAGATTCATATCACACTATGTAAAGATATACTTGAGGATTTTGTGATTGGTGAACAAAAAAAAATTCCCCCAAGTAAATAATGTCTCCAAAAGCATACAGAATTAACCACCACTACCAACTCAAGGTTTTTCATTGAGTAATTCTACTCATGAGGCCTCAACTGAAGATACCCGTATGCTATGAATCACTCGTCCTACATCAGGACTAATCCCATCCTGATACCTGAGGCATTATAATATATTTTATAGCTTTAGTTTGGATCCATATGAATTAGGATCAAAATTGAATACAATCCACCTTTCAATTCATGAAGGTATTCTTCCCAAGATTCAGACCATACTGATTTTACACCCTTATTAGTCAATACTATAAGAGGAGTTTCTAGGCATGAGAAATCCTGGATGAAGCATCTGTAATACCTAGCTATCCCTAAGAAATTCCGTATATCAAATATGTTCTTGGTATTCTCATAGGAAAATAAATATCTCACCTTATCTAGGTCTATCGATACTCCTAACTCTGAGATTATGTGATCCAATAAGTGGACTTTGTCAATCTAGAAGTGAAACTTGGTGAGATTTGTGTAAAGATAGAACTCTCTCAATGTATTCAAAATTATCTCAAGATATTGGGCATGGTTTCTTCAAGATCAAGAATACACCAATATTTCATCCGAAAAGAATACCATGAAGGAATCCTGATATTGGTGGAAAACTCAATTCATCAGGGCCATGAAAATAGCTGGCACATTCGTGAGACCGAATGAAATTTCCAGGTACTCATAAAGACCACACATACTTCAGAAAGATGTATGAGGTATTTATAAAGGGTTGAAATGCGCCCGATGATAACCCAACCTCAAATAAATCTTTGAAAACATCCTCTCTCCTCAGATTTGATTGAAGTGGTTATTTATTCGAGGTAGTGGACACTGATTCTTAACTGTGATTTGGTTCATTTGTTGGTAATCCACATAAAGCCTGAGAGTACCGTCCAACTTCTTGGAAAAAATAACTGATGAATCCCATGGAAAGGTACTAGGTTAGATAAAAACTTTAGCTTCCAGGTCTTCCAACTACTTCTTGAGCTCTAGAATCTCTATAGTTACCATCCTGTAAGGAGGAATAGACATTGGTGCTGATCTCAGCACTATCCTAATGGTGAATTCTATCACTCTAACTTTAAGTAGCCCAATTTTTTTTAGGGAAGTCATACCTGAAATGATCTCCCATAGGATGGAAAATAGTAGGTTGTATTCCCTAATTATCTAAGAAAAGACTCATGATCTGGGTTGTCACTCTGCCCATCCCATTATGCTCAGGTCCTGCTTGAGATGCATGAACATTCCATTCTCCCTTGTAAACATGTCTACCACCCTTTGATGATGTAAATGTCAACCTATGACGATAAAAATAAATATGGTATCTATAGGGAACCAAACAATCCATCCCAATGATTATATAAAACACTTTCATGTCGAGGAAAAAAATATTCCACATGAATAGATATTTTTCCAATTTAAGGGGATATTCATTACATTAGAGAACACTATCTGATTAGATACCCAATGGGGTATCAAGTGTCATCACACCAAATAATTATTCTATCTCTATACCCAAACTCTCTTGAATTACTGTAGATATAAAAGAGTACGATGAACCTATATCAAAAAAAGTAGACACTAATGTAGATGATACTAGAATAATACCTCAAAATTTAAAAGGTCCCATGCTCTGCTCCTCCGACACCAGTTACACTACATGTAACTAGCTTGTACCAAAGTCTTGAGTTGCAAAATTACTTCTCTGATCCGGCCCGCTCTACTGGCACTATGTATCCTGAGTCTGACTTCCTCTTCCTTGACCACTACCTCAGCCTGAGTGGCCGATGGTACTCCAACTGCCTGCCTGGTGAGGTACTATTGGCTCTTCTCCAGAATGTGGAGTCAGTGTAGACCCTCTTTCACTAGGCACTAGTGGGAAGGTCCTACATAAGCACTGAATATATCCCATCCCGTAGCAACCTCTACTTTTAAATAGGTCTCACATGCATTGGGGTTTCATGTTTCCCAGTTTCCCGTGCTGGTGACATATAATGAAACTATCAGTATAATCTATAAGACTACCAATACCCCTATAGACAACCTTAAAGAGATTCTTCCTTGCACTAGAAGAACTAATTCCATGTCTGGGCGCTGAACCACCTTGGATCACACAATCAGATTCCCTCAAATTTTGCTTAGTAATAAGGGACTGGTTGATTATCTCAAAAATAGTAGTCAATCAGAAAACATTAACCTATGATCAGATGGCGTATACCAACCCATCCACAAATTGCCTTTCATTCATGATATCATCTTCAATTAGAGTCGGTGAAAATCGCTTCAGCTTAATAAAATCGGTAGAATAATCCATTACAGACATAACTCCCTAATATAAGTTTACGAACTCTCTAGCTTGGTCATCCCTTAATGTCTGTGGAAAGAAGTAATCATATAAGACCATCTAGAAGTCCCTCTAGATCATATCCCAATGTCGGTCTGCCTGGGTAATGACACCCAAAATTTCTTAGAAGAACCACATAATATATAGTCATCGAGCATGAACCTCATCTCTAGAGGAATCTCAAGATACTCAAATATAGAAAGCATGGACTCCATCCATGTCTTAGTAGCCTGAGGTCCACCATCCCATGAAAACATAGGTGGAAGCTGCTAGAATTATCGAGTCAACTATTCCATAGTAGGACTTTTATAGACTACATCATACAAATGAAACCCTCTCAAAACTGGGCATCAATTCCCAAGTCAGGAATAATAGGTGGAGCCTCCGGTGGCAGTATGAGAGGCATCACTGGTGTATTAGGGACCACCACCTCTAGATCATGTTATTCACTACCCTCCTAGCATATGACTCGAGGATATCATGTTGGGTTGATTCTAAAATGCTAGACACATGCCTCAAAATAGAATTCAATAGTTGAAAAGATTATAGATAAATGATTAGGATAGGTACAAGACTTCCTATTTATAGACCAATACCTCTCTACATGCTCCTAGATCTAGGTATAAGTGACAAGGGAAGACCCTAATAGGCTATAATAAATATAATATATAGCCCCAACTAACCACTACTAAGTTTGGGTCTGGGTCTAGGTCTCATATCACATGGCTAAGGTCCCAACATATAGAGCATCAATTGAAAGTTATAGAGGAAAACACCCTTTAATTTACAATTGGAATCCCCATTTAAATATAACCATTTATTTTAATAATTTAGTTTCATTTAATTACACACTCTTTTATATGTAAATATATATCATAGTTTAGTAATATTTTTCACCATTCCCAATTTATAAAATTCATACTCTTTATAAATTGAAATAAACACATCATGTAACTACAACCTGGCACTTACATATGGTATCAAGATGTAATAGGTCCAATATAATGATTTTATTGAGTGAAATACCATCCCTAATTTATAAAATTTAATTATTTATAAATTGAAATTATAATTCAATCAATCCAACCAAAAAATGTTTCATCCCATAGAACCAATGGTTCATGGCTCAAACATGGAATAATTGGTTAATTAAGGTGTCATAATTAATATATAAGGTAAAAAATCATTTATATTGATGTATACACTTTAATTAATCCATTTATGTTATCCCTGCAAGAAACATTATCACATTTCTAATATATATAAAGGCACCAAACTATATGCAACAGAAAAATGCACGCAGTAAGTAAACATGGCGTGAAAAAATGCATGGCATATAAGTTCTAAAGTGACTATGATTATGCATTAGCTACTATCCCCTTTCCACATTGGGCCAAGGGTAAAATAATATACAACAACAAAAACAATAATAATAATAGCAATAATATCATCACAAAACATGGGCGTCACCCAATAGTGAAATCAGTACAATTGTAATAGGCATAATCCGATAACAACAATAACCCATCCCAACTAATTTGTGTTTCCCCTATATGTGGGTTAGATAATCCTTATCACAAGATCATTACCAAATTCTATTACATTCTAGTCTCCTATATAATACCCAAATAGTAAGACAAAAGTAAAAACCTCTGATACCACTTTGTAACATCCCGACCCAAGAGCCACTAAAATGGTGCCCCAAGCCAGTGGGCCACATTGACTCAAGCACACCTCCTTGTATTCTAGAGGCTACTGACTAGAATAAAGAGTATATGGTGGTATGTTGGGGATACTATACCATCGTATCAGAGTATCATAGTGGTGACAATAATAATCAGAAATATCAGAAGCATGATATAATTGAAAACACAGCTGAAACAAGTACAATCATTAATAGTGGAAGATAAACATCCAATAAAAAAACTAATAATCAGAATCCATAAAATGAGTAATATACAAAATGATTTCATGTAATAAAGATGTAAAAAATGGGGATACAAGGGATATAGAGTACAAGAATATACAACATGATATACAAAAATGCAAAAAAGACCAAAATGAATCTCCACTAGCATCGCATGAATACACCCAGTACTTTGCTCCCATGATCCCATGCTATAAAAAATCAGATCAAGCATCCATGATAGGGAAATTTATCTTATCCACACCTACAATCACGAAGTCTGTTAGGGTTCCATGAGCATCCCAAACATGGTGTAAGATAAAATCAATAGGCCACCACCAACAATGTCTATAATAATCCATTCAGTTTATTTATCATAGCAGTGAGTAGGTAAAAATAATAATAAAAGTTGATGAAAACTAAATACTAGTTGGCTCAAGTTCTTACAGGACACCTAGAAGACTCTACCTACGCTGGAATAGGCCAGAATAAGGCTGATATCAGTTACCATTTCCATCTATTATAAATGATCATATATATATATATATATAACATTCTATATACATGAGGATATATATAGGAATATACATAGATACAAGTTTCTAGCTGGAACCAGGGTGTAACTCAGGAATCCATGCATATTCTAATGATCAATAACCTCCATCAATGGTACGAGACCCAAATCTCATATGAATTTGAGACATCATGCTTATTACACAAGATATTGGGGTGAGTTGTCATGATCAATACCCAAAACATTGGGGTGAGTCATTATTCCCAGCAATTGATGCAAGGGAATGTATAATGTCATGCCCATCATCCAAGTAAAAGTAAATGGTGTGAGATACCATTCCCAGCACCCAACGTAAGGGAGTGCGAAATTTCATTCTCAAAAAATCCCTTAACTATTTTCCTCTGACCAATATCCATATCCTAATCATAATAATAATATTTAATTTCTATTTAAATAATTTACACCCCTCTAACCCCATGTAACCATGGGTATAACAAGTTATATAATTCTTTATCAAATTATAACACATGATGTGGCCTAAACACTCACTTCTATTTAATTATAATAAACCATTTGATTTATTAGTAAAGGAAAAGACAACTAAAGGTCAATCCAAACCACTTAGGAGGTGGTTGGTCAATTATAAATTTACAATAAAGATGGACATTAATTCAAAAAAACCAAATGGGTGTAAATCAATGTGTTATACATCCTCTAAAAAATTAACAAGGCTCTATGGGCATATTATAACATGATTCAATTAATCTAAAAAGAAAACACATTTTAAGGCAACATACATAAATGTCTGGCATGAGACTCAATGGTGAATTATATAAAAACACCTTAACTTTTATGGAAAATTACTAGACCACCTACCTTAGGCCCATGCATGACTCCTCATTTGATATCGGCTTCAGGTTTGAAGTAGAATAGAAAAAATCACTAAAATAGACAATTGACCTAAAAATAGGGCATATAATCTTGTACTAAAATAGAAAAAGATGTGAAGAGAGAAACTAACAAATGAAGGGATAATATTATATCTATTACTGTTAGTGATCCAATGCATCTGATAGTGAAGGAAATCAAGTCCAGATGAAGGAGTTATCAATGAACCTAGATTAGGCCATGTGAGATCTTCATGAAAGAGGAAGAGGGATGCATGTCCACTGAATAAGAAAAGGAAAGTTAGAGAAGGATTTTAATTTTTTTAATGAAAATGGTAATTTACCCCTTCATTAAAGGGTCGCATGGTTTGGATGCACAATTTTCCAAACTGTGCGCCCACTGTGAGACAGCTACCGCCTAAGGAATCCCCTTGCATGGGCTAGGTGCACAGTTTGACTAACCATGTATAGCCCATGTGAAATTACTCAATCACAATTTTAAGACAAACTTCATGGTCATGTGGCATGGGTCACATAATTGGGTCTAACCATATGGCCCTTTGCAGCCATCTGCAACACCCTGCATGGTTTGACCAAACCATGCGAGCTTAGGGGCATGATTGGGTCAAACCATGAACCTAGACTATTTCCTCCAAAACTCAGAGTTATGGGATTTGAATAAGCATCAGACACTCCCGAGACCTTCATTAGGCCGTAGGGTAAACCCACAAGGATAAAAAAATCATTTATACTAAAAAATGACCCATACCTTTATAAAAAGCTGGGTCATTACACAAATGACTTACTTGGCTACATCTGAAGCCACTATATACTCGGAATGCACTTTAGAATCAGTGATAACTGGCTACTTTGAACTCTTACAGCTCACAATTCCTCGATTTAGACATAAAACATATATTGAATACAAATTTATATCATTTATTATTTGTTTGAAAACTAGCTTCGGCATAACCCCTGTTGACTAGATCCTTGTCCCCTATATACACCAGGAACATATCCTTAGTTCTTCTCAAATAATCAAAAATAGATTTATTAGTAGACCAATGCTGTTTTCCTAGATCAGCTTGATATCTTATTACCATGATCAATGTATAGGCAACATCAATTCTATTACATAACATGACATACATGATTAATCCTATTGTTGGAGCATATGTGATCTTACTCATTCTCTCTTTATCCCGTTGTGTATGAGGACACATTTTCTTAGAAAGATGTATACCAAATGACATTGGAACCAATATCTATTGTATTGTTCCATACTAAATATCTTTAGTATCTAGTCTATATATGTACTTTGAATTAGTCTAAGAAATCTCTTGGATCTATCAAAAATGATCTTGATCCCTAAAAGATAGGCTGCTTCACTAAGTCCTTCATGGAGAAACACTTGTTTAACCAGTTCTTAATAGACTGTAAGACTGGTATGTCATTTCCAATAAGTAATATGTCATCAACATATACTACTAGGATAATGACCACATTCCTACCAAACCTCTTAGAAATACATGGCTCAAATTCATTCTTAATGAAACCAAATTCTTTTATAGCTTTATTGAATTGAATGTTCCATGGCCTAGATTATTGATTCAATCCGTAATGGATCTCCGTAACTTTCATATCCTATCAGAATCACTTGGAGTCACAAACCCTTATGGTTGTGTCATGTAGACGTCTTCAAAAAGGTTCCCATTAAGGAAATCTATTTTGAAACCCATCTTCCAAATTTCATAGTCATGTTAATATGGTATATAAATTAGAATTGTTATGGATTTAAACATGAAAACTGGTGAAAAGATTTCATCATAGTCAATCCCTTTATTTTGTTTAAACCTTTTATTCACTATACTTTCTTTATAGGTATTTAATTTATTTTCCATGTCCAGTTTTCACTTGAATACCCATTTGAACACTACATGCTTTACATCAACTGGAACATCGACTATAACCCAAAATTAGTTTTGATTTGTGGAATCCATTTCAAAATTCATGGATTCTTTCCATCTTACATCTTATGATCTCTTTATTGAATCTTTATAGAAGATATGTTAATCATTTTCAACCAATAATGAGTCACCATCTTCAGTGACTAGAAAACCATATCTACATGGTTCTCTTAACTCTCTAGTGCTACTACACAGTACTTGTATTTTAGAAAATACTTCTTACATTGGGATCCGTAGAATCTATTCTTGTACCAAATATTATGTATCTTGAGCATCAAATCATCAAAGTTAATCTTTCTCCCACTATCCTTTTTGAGTATGTTCTCCTTCTCAAGAAAGATAGCTTGTATGGTGATGGCCACTTTCTTGTCTGAGGGTTTGCATATGTAGTATCAATTTGTTTCCTTAGAATACCCTATAAAGATACTCTTTGTGCCTTAGGGTTATATTTTCTCCTAATGATTAAAAAATGATTCACAACCCCATACACATGTATGCAAAAAATAGTTTTCTTTCCACTCCATATCTTGAAGGGAATTTCATTTTCTGCTTTAGTTGGTACTCAGTTTAGTGTGTATGTCATAGTTTGTAATTCATATTCCCAAAAGGATAATGGATGATCTACATGAATCATCATCTAACTTTCCATGTCTAATAAGGCATGGTTCCTCCCTTTACTAACACTATTATACTATGTTGTGTAATGTGGAGTGATTTGAGAAAGAATCCCAAACTCTTGTAGAAAATTAATAAACTCTTAGTTAATATATTCACTAGATCAATCTGATCATATCTTATTTATCTTCTTTCCAAGTTGATTCTCTAATTCATTCTTGAATTCTTTGAATTTATCTAAGGAATCAAACTTATACCTCATCAGGTATACATATCCATTTCTACTCAAGTCATCAGTAAAAGTTATGAAGTAAGAATATCCAATTCTAGCTTATACTAGAAATGGTCTACACACATTAGTGTGTACCAATCATATATGCTCCATGACCCTTTAACCACGTCCAATGAATGGTGGTTTGTAAATTTTTACTTATAAACAATCATGGAATCTTTCAAGTGGTTTTATCTCATAAGATTCTAAATAACTATCTTGAAAGAGATTTTTTAAACGCTTCTCATTTATATGACCAAGACAGTGATTCCATAACTGAGTCTTATATGAGTCATGTGAAAATGATTCATTATCTATTTCCAATACTTTTTTTCATAATTTAATACATAAATACCATTATTTAAATGTGACATACAATAAAATATGTTGTCTTTATAAAATTAAAAAATTTTATTTCCAAATTTGAAAATAAAACCATATGTATCTAGGAATGATACAAAAAATATGTTCTTGGTAACAGTTAGTACATAATAAAATTTTCTTAAAACCAATATCCTTCATGCTGGAAATGAAAGGTGGTAGTCACCAATGGCTAGAGAAGCCATCCTCACACCATTGGTAGCTTGGAAATCCACCTATCCTCTAGAAATATTTTAGAATCTACTCGGTTCATGATTTTGGATATAGATATGGGAACCACAAGATGCATCTAATATCCAATGTGTAGATATTGAAATATTACACTTGATAACGAATTCACCTTTAGATTTCCCTTGATTCTCGGTGTGATTATTCTTCTAGTGGCCTTGATGTCACATGAAAAACTTCTTGTTTCCTTTTCCTTACCCCACCTTTGGATCTTCCTCTTCTTAGAAGGATGGTTATCAGGAGATTTATACTTTTTATGATTCTTGGGGACCTTCTCCTTGTTCTTCATTTTATTATTCTCCATAAGGATGACTGGTCTGTCATTCCCCATGTCCTTATCCACCAGGAGAATCAGAGTACTAAGTTATGAAAGACTCTTCTCATTACTTCTCATGTTATAATTAATATTAAAACTAGAGAAGGACCTGGTTAGTGAGGAAAGTATGTGATCTGTGCACACATCATATTGTAATTTAATCCCTAAGATTTCTAAGTGTTCAATGTAGCCAATAATATTGACTAAATGAGGCCCTCATGGCACCAAATCTCAAAGACTAGTTGTAAAAAGAGCATTAAAGATCTTATATCTCTCTTTTCTCCCTTATCTTGATAGAGATCTCGAAGGTGAGACATCATACTATATGAATCCATGTCCTAATGTTGCTTAAAAATCTCATTGGTCATGGATGATAGCATGAAACACTGAACATATTTATAATCATTCAAATTTTTTTCATATAGAGGTAACTCTTCATCACTAGCCTCTTTACCAGGTGAATTAGGAATAGGTTCTTACAACACATGAAATTTCCTTTCATGGCGTATAATAATATGTAAGCACCTTTTACACTCTTAGAAATTTGTGTCAATGATAGGGTTATCCTTCGCAAGTATGGATCACAGTGATATGTTTGAATACATTTTTATTGTAGTTTCTAAAAATAATATGGGATGAATTTTATTACTTTATCTGAAAAAATTTAGACAAATAAATAAATATTATATTTATTAATCTCCCAATATTTTATTGAAACATAATAGACTTCACCATTAGATTTGGAATATCCTATTTCTTGTACATTTTAGTGGAAAGGACCCATATTCCCCTTCTCATCACCCCAAATTTGTCCAATCAACTAATTTAAAGGGTTTTAGGT
Organism: Viscum album; assembly: GCA_963277665.1. NCBI lineage: Eukaryota > Viridiplantae > Streptophyta > Magnoliopsida > Santalales > Viscaceae > Viscum > Viscum album. The sequence continues at coordinate 1,066,866,361 of OY728162.1, forward strand.
AGGCATTTCCAATTCCAACTACATTGACTCACAATACCTTGATCCATTGAATGGAATCACTAATCTTGAAATCCTTAAATTGTTCTTCCCCAACCTTTGCCTCTCAGTTATACCAATTCCTACTTTGGAAGTCAATCCTTAATGTGAACTAAGTTAATTCAACCCAAAAATTCAAGTTAGAATTCCCCGATAATAGAAATCACCCCAACTTTGGCTAGTCAATCACTTTAAACCATGGTTCGATTTTAACTGAAGTAGTGGAAGGCTATAATGAATTAATATATATAGTTGATAGATTTTATCTTTATATTTAAATTTATAATTATTATAGTTATTACATGTTTGTTAATATTAATTTAATTTACTTAAGTGATTAACCATGTCTTAGATAATGTCTATGCATAACCCATTTTATTTTAGTTTTATCTTACATGATTGTTAATTCATTAACTAATGTGATCATGATAAAAAATAATAATAAAATAAGCATGAAACTTGGTTGAAATAAAATATTAAAGTGGTATGATCGTGATCTGTTACTAATGGTTAGTTTATCTAGCGGATGATAAACTCTCGACCTAAGGGAAAAACACCTTGAACCATTTATGGTTCATGTTGCATATTTTTACCTGTCCACCTATATATCTCTATTGGATTGGTTTCACCTTGGATAAAAACTTTAACCACCTCCTATATCTTGGAAGAACCATCCATTAAATATGCTTTTACTCACACATAGGTGAGGGGAACCAAATGATTGGTTAAGGGGTTTACACAAAAAAATACTGCATGAAATTCATTATATAATAAGAGAAGATATAATGAACAAACCAACAATTTAATTTAATAATAAATTAAAATAAACCAATCACATACATAGGTCTGGTTGAGGCTCATGATCATCCACATGCATGCAACGAATTACACATTTAATAAAATTATCATTCAATTCTAATTATTCTTATTTAAGATAAATCTTGATCGAATCAATTAACTTTATTCTTTAATTAATCAATTATTTTATCTTAATTATCATCCGAATTTTATTGATATTGTCATCCATCGTAATTTTTTAAAAAATAATTAAATTTATTTAAAATTAATTATATACAAAAAAATGTACCTTGGAGGCAACACGATGAGTATCCGTTCGAACTACCCAATGTGTATTATTCTCGTATACTTTTTACTCTTGTGAAATGCAGCATACATGAATTATCATGAAATTTAATGGTGTGTACTATCAACTTAATGACCACATGAAACACATGGTGTTTTCATAGCATGTTACGCTTCAATACGCATAGAATAATAATTGTATTATGACTTATACATGATATGCAGATCCGAAAATTACGAAGAAATTAATTAGACATTTATATATTTAAAACACATCACAAGGAATGTATTATAAACTTAATTACCACATAGAACACATGTTGATAAGGTTTTAATAGTATAATAAATTAATTTTTAATTTTATATAATTTGCTATATGTACGCAGTGTATACATTGAAGCTACATGGTTTGTATTATTCTCACTATCTATTCATAGAACGCGCCTAGGGACTCGACATGAAAATGTGACATGGAAAATATTAGAGTACACAATGTGTATATGGGATACATGTCATGTGGTATCTGAGTTACATGGTCACCGATCATGTAGGCCGTGTAAGAGGATACAGAACCCATCTGTAACTAAAGGACTACACGTCGTATACGGAAGTTACAAAACGTGTAATCTGCCTGACCGTGCACCAATCCATCATGGTCAACATGCGATGTGTAATTAAATTCATCATGTATAATAAATTCACATGTATTTAATTAATTCCAAATTAATTCAGGGTGAATTAAACACTAGTATATGATGTGTACCTCCGGATTACATGGCGTATACTCGTGTGTTGTCCGACCAGAATCCTCGGTACCTCTAGCTGAGATATTTGAATTTATTTCATTCATACAATTAATCTATTTGATTATATTTTCAAGAAACTAAGAGGAAGAAAATAGAACTTGCAATTATGATTAAGGAATGATTGAACTAGAATTTAAAACTAATGAAAAATGTAAAAATATATCAATTATCTTTAAATAATTATAAATAATTATGCGACCACTCTAATACCACTTTTAGGTTATGAGTGTAGTGGAAGCATCATATGGGGCATTACCAACTTTTATTTTTTTCATGATCGATGATTAATCTAAGATTTACATGATAATAAACTCTGTGATCAATGAAATTGAATCAAATAATATAGAAAATGGATAAACACTGGAACCAAAGTGTAGGATCATCACATATTATTTATAATTAATTTAAGCAATCAAAAAAATTACATTGTAAGAAATTATTTCCTTGATGATGAATCTGACAACATCTCTAAATCAAACCATCATTGTGCTGTAGGAACCAAGAATATATTCCCTCCAATGGTGATCCCCACATGTTACATGAATATTCGAACATCACCATAAGAATCTCTGGGTGCTAGCATGACATATCCTAACACATTCATCATTCTCCTTTGATCACCCTAAGAACCGCTTCAAGGAATGCCTCTCTTTAATATATCTATACTTGAGAGTGGTTGTAGAGGAGGATCACTCCCCATGCTTGAGATAATTATTGGATATGGATATCTATAGGTCTTTGATAGTATTCTCTCCAGATCTCATTGTGAAAAATAAAAAATGAATTGGCTCACTTAAGAAAATAATATATTCGGGTTTATATACTGTTAGGGTTAGAAAATAATAATTGCACAAATACATGTAATACATGTAATACATGTAATGCATGTAGATAATAAAAAATATAACACATATAATCATGACAGGATAATGTCAATCTTTGTGAATAAAATGTCTCATTGTCCCTTAAGTAACCTTCATGATGAATAAATTTCTCCCATACACTAAGATCAAAAATAATCATGAAAATATTCAAGAAATTGGATGGCAAGGGTATCTACTATGGGATAATAATAAAAATGATTATTCATGGATTATAATGGCTACATAATAGAGAAAAATTATTGGTGGGTCAGTGGGTCAAAGGGGCTAAATAAATCAAAAAAACACCTCGGTCATTTCAGTGCAACTTTCAAAATTCCTATCATTTTGATGGAAAAACATGGAAAGTTTTATAATACATAACATGCTTGAGATTCTATCAATAAAAAGAGAAATATGAGATGATATAAAAATGGGAAACAATCCTCATAGGTATGGAAATATAATTTTGGAAAACATAAATGAGCATAAGTGAAAATAGGTGTCTAAAAAATATACAAGTTTTCAAAAAACATTTTCAAAGCATGGAATAATATAAAAAATAATCTAAACTATGGTATCAAGAATCAAATAATTTCAAACATGAATCATGTGCTCAAAATTACCAATGATATAAGTGGTAGGAATCTGATCGTGTTATGAAAAAATAAAACACCTTTAATGTGGTCTCCATAAATGATATGAATGTTAGTTTTTTTTTCAATTTTTTCAATTTTATTTTTTTTGAGTTAGTTATTTTACATGGTGTTTTTGGAAGCATAAAATATGAAAGAAAATAAAACTCTTTCTTGAGTAAGTGAAGATAGATGTGAAAAGGCTACATGTATCCATTGAAGCTCTCTAAATGATGTACCTATATAATATACACAAGGAAAACACATACCCACATAATATCAAAGAGATAACACCAAAATAAACTAACATATGGATGTTAAAAATGTATATGATGAATTCAGCTCCATTGTAGTGAAAATAGAAAATATATTGTTGTAAATTTATGCAGTTTTATTACCTAAAAACTAAATGAAATGAAACTAAATGAAAGAAAAGGAACGCTAAGTTTAATTAATCTTCATCTAGATGTTGATGACACTCCACTGAGATCAAATAGAAATATATACCATGAATATACTTCGTCATCATTGGGAGTGTTGCATGTATAAATTGAGAAAACAATTATCTTGCAATAATAACAACATCTCAATGGAAAATTTTCAGAAAAATGGATGGGTGGGATGAAATGAAAATAGATAAACTCACAAGGGAATGCATATACCTCATCTAAAGAAAAACTCACCAAATAATTGAAGTTTGTGTAAATTACATCATCATGAAGATCACAAATATTATATTTTTGAATTTTCACAAGAGAAGAAATGACCTTAACAAACTCTTTTATTGGTTATTTTATATCCATCACATTCTTGAATGAAGTATCTTGGTCAATGATGTATCAAAATTCATCTTCACCTTCAATTACTACTACTGGGAAATACACTGGTTTCTAACTCAATTATGTTTCACATTTTCATTGATTGTACCAAGGTTAATAGTATTTCTAGAATCTATGGGTATTTCAAGTGAATCATTTTTAACCTTTATGCATGGAGCAATTGGGGAGAGATCAATTGGAGTAGGTGACTCCATTATGTCAAGAACGAAATATTTTTCAAAAATTTCTTCTATACTGCCCTCATCATACTTTTCTATTGGTACATGTGGAACCACAAACTTAGGATCCTCCAAGAAATCCTAGTCTTTCATTGCTTCTATAAAGTCATGAGTGTTCTCCACCACCATCACTATCTTTTTTTTCTCACTTTAGAAATGTTCTAGATCTCTCCATTTAAAAAAAAATTATACTCACAAGGATTTTCAAAAGGAGGTGGTTCGATGTCATTTGAAGTGATTTCCTCTTGTGTGTGGTAATTCATGTTGTCTTGGATCAATTCTAACTCCATCGTAGTAAAGAATAGTCATAGTTCAATGTACTATTCATCCTCAAAAGGTGTAATTTGATAGACATTGAATACATATTTTTCACTTTTGGGATGGATGGGCTATAAACTCATATAACAGGGACATGGAATCTCATTTTATAAGGGACCTTTATATTTGGAAGGGCGGAAGACTAAGCACTCATATTCTTGAAATGTGATTAGATTTGAAGAATTAAATTGTGAGGGAGAGGAGTAATCAATGGTATGATAAGAAGAAGGATCAATCAAGGTAGCCTCATTATCAGAATCAAGTAATGGATGTTGTTTAAATGGAACCTCTAATATACTTTCCTCAAATTAATTATTCTAAATTGGATTATCGAGTGGTAGTGTGGTGGCTAGTTGGACAAGATGATTCATTTGATTTTCTTGATATTTCATTGAGGAAAGAAAATTGTCATAATGTTCATTTTGAATTTCAAACACCCTATTTGTCTTAATGATAATTGAAAACAATATGTGCCAAGTTATTGAATTGTTTGGTTCACACAGTGGTTGGTCAAATTGCATGTATTCCTCTAGCGTGCAAGATGGTTTATGAACCCTAATTTTTTTGAGATTGTGGAGTTGAGCGTTCAAATTTTTCTATGATTTCTTGCAAGCTAGATAGAATTCATAAATTACTGAGTTCAATATTTTCATGAATTCTTTGAATTTTAAAATTATTAAAAGATATATAAGGACTTGTGTCATAACATGGTGAAACATTCTCATATGGATCATAAAACAGAATTGAATAAAGATAATTAAAATAAATAGATTTATCTAGAGATATCATGTGTGGTGTAAGGTTGTATTCCATACCATGAAATGTTGGTGGGTAGGGTGGGTATTGGTTTTAACTATGTGGTGAGGCCCATTCTATTATAAAATTATAGGTGCCTATAATTTCCTACAATGATAAAAAATATACTCAGATTAGATCTGTACCTTTTTTTTGTTTTTTTCAATTTAAGACCTAAATCAATATCTTTGATGACTTTATAATGCTACTATTCTCCTCGAAAATGGTGCCATAATTTTGGCACACACATTATAGCGAATACAATTTACAAATTTATACACCTAATAAATACTTTAAAAATGGCAGGAAGGGTCAAACCACAGAGAGAATATGCATAGACACTAGGAATACCTTCTTAGAAGAATGTTTAGGAAAATTAGTTTTAAATAAGATTAACAATTAAAATTATAAAAACTAAAAAACTATTTAAAAACAATTATTTAAATTAACTAAAAACATCTAAGTGAACTAAATTAATCTATAGAGGAAATAAGAAAAGATTAATGTGTCAGAGTTATGACATCCGTTCAGGTGCATGCAATTCCAATCATTTAATTTCCACATCTAAATATTTATTTATTCAATTATCACTGATTCTAAATTTAATCAAAATACTATCATGTATTGTTCTATGATATTATATAGTATTCTATTTTTCATACAAATCATCCATTATTTCGTTCTCTGATTTGATGAATAATTTTTGAGTCATTTTAGCATTGAATCACCTGGTGAAGTGTAATTACTTGTTTCTCACAAAGTTAAAGTAACTATCTGTGCCAGTTTCACTCACATGTGATAACTTATTAGGTATCACTCATTCAAGTTTAAAGGGGGATACACCCAAAATATTATTTTTTCAATTAATAAAATTATTTATTCATAATTCAATTTCATGAGATTTACGGTTTTCTCACGCGTGCGACTAAGTTCCAAAAAAATAAATTCTATGATGATCTCCCACTCGTGATTACTTATTATATGTCACAAAAATGGACACCAACGAATATGTGAAGATCCCATATGATAATTAAATCTAACACAAATATTATTTAATAAATAAAAATTCATTTAATATAAATAAACTAACAATCAAAATATGAAAACAAAATAAGGAATGTAATTACCGTCACATTCATCGCAACTTCGACAACATGAAAATTAGTCCAACATCACAACCCAAAACATGCATGTGGTAATAAAATGATAATGCATGAAAAATATAACCACATTTACTAAATAGACATTCGTATCGGTCTTTACTCTAGATGTGTGAAGTACTCTCCGCCCATCGATGCATGAACCGCAACTAAACAACAACCGGTGAATCCCAAACCATTTCCCAAGGGGAATGTCTTCCCAATGTGTGGCTTCTGTGCATTTCTATAGTGGAGGAGGTGTCACTATTGGTTAATACAGTGGAGGTCGACACATGGTCGTAGATGAGGAGAGGAGGGTGATGCCATAGGTTACGTGATTACGGGCACAACTTGGTGCAACACAAAGGGTGCAACGAGGAGGTCCAACCACAACTTATGTGTGCACAAAAGATGAAACAGAGGGAGGTGCGTGGATGAAGATGCACAAGAGGGTCTGGAGTTTTTTTAATACGTTTTAAAAAAAATATTTTTTTAAAAATGACTGGATTTAATTTTTTTAAACTATGCCTCAAAGGCGGCATTGCAGATGCCGCCTTTCCACTAAAACCAAAAAAATTATTTATTAATTTTAGTTTTTATTGTTATTTTTGTTTTGTTTATATATATATATATATATATATATATATAAACAAAACAAAACAAAACAAAAATAAAAATAAAATTCTTAGTAGAATTTATCCGCTATTTAAAATCCAGCATCATTGCCATTACAACAGTCTGGATTCTGAAAGAAGCTCTCACTTAGGGATCCCTTTTATAATAGAGGTTACCCAGGAAATCATTCTGCATTTTTGATGTGTGATTCTGGTTCTCCCTTTCCTGTGCAGAACATTTTGCATTTCCGATGTGAGATTCTGTTTCAAGTACGTGACTTTTAAAGACTATAAAATATAAACTATAAGACCAATATAAATGAAACTTAAAACATGGATTAAACATATAAAAAATATTTGAAAACAAAAATAATTACATAAAAAATGTTGATGGAAAATAATTTACAAGGTTTCAAAGACACATACTTGAAACTTAAAAATGTATCAAGTATGTGACTTTGAAAGCCTACAAAATATAAACTGTGAGACCAAAATAAATGAAACTTAATACATGGATTTAACATATAACAAATAGTTGAAAATAAAAATAATTCCGTAAAAGAATGTTCATGAAAAATAATTTATAAGCTTTCAAAACCACATACTTGAAACTAAAAAATGATTCAAGTATGTGGATTTGAAAGACTAAAATATAAACTGTAAGACTGATAGAATTTAAAGTTAAAACATGGATTAAACATGTAATAAATTATTTAATTATTTAATTAATATTATTAATAATTAATTTTATTAATAATTAATTATTTAATAATCTATTAGTTAATTAGTAATTATACAATAATCGATTAGTTAATTATTAATTATTAATTAGTTAATTAGTGATATAATTATTAATTATATAACTATTAATTATATAATAATTAGTTACTTAATTAAAAATTATTAATAATTAATTATATAATAATTAATTAGTTAATTAGTAATATAATAAGTTAATTAGTAATATAATTATTAATTATTTAATAAATTATTATATTACTAATTAAATAATAATATTACTAATTAACCAATTAATTATTAATAATTACTAATTAACTAACTAATTATTATAAAATTAATAGTTATAAAATTAATAATTATATTAGAAATTAATAATTAATAATTAATAATTAATAATTAATAATTAATAATTATAATGAATAATTATAATGAATAATTATAGTGAATAATTATAAAGAATAATTATACTACTAATTAACTAAGTAATTATTATATAATATTTTTTAATAAGTACTAATTAATAATTATAATGAATACTTTTATTACTAATTAACTAATTAACAATTATATAATTAATAATTATATTACAATTAACTAACTAATTATTATATAATAATTTTTAATAAATACTAATTAATAATTATAATGAATAATTATAATTTATAATTATATTACTAATTAAATAATTATAAAAATGGTCTCGGCTCTATCTTTCTCAAAAAATTAATTAAATAACTATTATATATTTAATAATTATATTACTAATCAACTAATTACAAAATTATATAATTAATGATTAATAATTACTAATTAACTAATTAAAAAATTATATAATTAATAATTATATTACTAATTAACTAATTAATTATTATATAATTAATAATTATATTACTAAGTAACTAATTAATTATTAAATAATTAATAATTATATTGCTAATTAACTAATTATATTACTATTTAACTAATTAATTATTATATAATTAATTATCAATAATTACTAATTAACTAACTAATTATTATACAATTAATAGTTATATAATTAATAATTATATTACTAATTAACTAATTAATAATTAATAATTATAATGAATAATTTTAATGAATAATTATAATGAATAATTATAAAGAATAATTATAATTTATAATTATATTACTAATGAACTAATTAACTATTATATAATTAATAATTATATTACCAATTAACTAATTAATTATTATATAATAATTTTTAATAATTACTAATTATTAATTATAGTGAATAAATATAATTTTTAATTATATTACTAATTAACAAATTAACTATTATATACTTAATAATTATATTACTAATTAATTAGTTAACTATTATATAATTATTTATTAATAATTACTAATTAATTATTATTAATTAAATAATTAAATAATTAATTATATGTTTAATCCAAATTTTAACTTTAAATTATATCGGTAGTATAATTTATATTTTATAGTCTTTCAAAGCCACGTATTTGAAACATTTTTACGTTTCAAGTAGGTGTATTTGAAAGCTTATAAATTATTTTTCATCATCATTTTTAATTTTTTTTTTATTTTCAACTATTTATTATATGTTTAATCCATATTTTAACTTTAAATTATATCAGTCTTATAGTTTATATTTTATAGGCTTTTAAAGTCACGTGCTTGAAACATTTTTAAGTTTCATGTAGGTATATTTGAAAACTTATAAATTATTTTCCAACAATATTTTTTACGAAATTATTTTTATTTTCAATTATTTGTAATATGTTTAATTCATGTATTAAGTTTCATTTATATTGGTATTGTAGTTTATATTTTACAGGCTTTCAAAGTCACATAGTTGAAACATTTTTAAGTTTTAAGTTGGTGGTTTTGAAAGCTTATAAATTATTTTTTATCATCATTTTTTTATGAAATAATTTTTATTCTCAACTATTTTTTATATGTTTAATCCATGTTTTAAGTTTCATTTATATTGGTCTTATAGTTTATATTTTATAGTCTTTCAAAGTCACGTACATGAAACAAAATCCCACATTGGAAATGAAGAATATTTTGCATAGGAAAAGGAAAACTAGAATCCCACATCGGAAATGAAGAATGATTTCTAGGGTAAGCTCTCTAATAAAAAGGAACCCTGGGTGAGAGATTCTGTCAGAATCCAGACTTTTGTAATGACAGTACCACTGGATTTTAAATAGTGGATAAATTTTGCTGATTATATATATATATATATATATATATAAACAAAACAAAACAAAAATAAAAAAATAAAAAATTTTAAAACAAAAAAAATAGTTTTTTTAAGAAGAAAGGTGGAAATTAGGTTGCCGCCTTTCACCCAAAGCATAAAGGCGCTAGCTACACTGCCGCCTTTAGAGCTTATTTTAATTTTTTTAACCTAAGCATTTTTTATAAAATATTTTTTTAAAAAAAATGTATTTTAAAAAAATACAGGGTCTGCTGGTTGGTGAAAATAGGGAGGCACTCCACTAGGAGAAGTCAACGATGTCATGGTGGAGAGGAGGAGATGAAAATTGTGGTGCTGGTGTGCAGGAGATGGAGGAGAGGCCATCGTGGTGCAGATGTACAAGAGATGGAGGAGAGGCCACCGTGGGTTACAATGTGGATGAGATGAACAGGGGGTGCTGTTTGTTGGTGTTTGGTGTACAGGCCGTACCTTCTAGGGTTGGAAAAACCCCCCACCCAGGTTTTTTTATCTCATACGTGTTTTCTTACTGGTAAAACTGAAAAAAAATCAAAATTAGATTTTAAAACCTCTAATTATAAGTGTTAAATAATAATAATAATAATAATAATAAGTAAGATAATAATAATAATAATTAGAATTATTAGAATTATATAAATATATATATATATTTGTACATGTAATTTTATACAATAATAACATATATAAGATATAATTAGTAGTTAGGTAAAATTATAATCTATATTAAAAATAATAATACTATTATTAAATGTTAATCTAATTAAATGATAAAAAAATAATGATATTAATACTAATATTATTAATAATATGAATATTTATAATGAAATAAAAGAAACATAATATTAATATAGAAAATTAATATATAAATATATACTAATAAATATTAATAAACTAATAATAAATCTAATATTAGCGAAACTACTAAAAATAATAAAATAGTGTTAAAAATTAATATATGAAATTAATATAAGCTAATAAAAATACTAAATTACTAATATTAGTATATAAATTAGTTAAAAATTATTAAAAATAATAAAAAAACTACAAAACTATAAAAATAAACTAAAATTACTAATAATGGTTAAACTATTTAATTAAAAATAATTTATAAAATTATAAAAATGTTAGAAAAATCCATGTGCATAACGTCACTTTTAATATCTTTATGAAGTTTTAGTAAATACATTCAAACCTTTTATCTGGTACCCTTCCATAATAACCATCGAACGATGAATATCCGACCGATGTTCCTTCAAAACCGTGTGGTAACTTCTTAGAAGTCTCATGCTGGACTCTTCCTCCATCCGATGACTCACATCATAAATTTTAAGGGCTTGAATTAGTGTGGATCAACCCTTTACATGTTTTAGAAGACCTAGCTGCTCAGATAATTCTCGAAGGAAGTCTGGAGGAGTTCGGTCATGAGAAGCTGGAAATAGGGGGTACATGATGTGACAAAGGGGGACACGATGTGTATCATTCGGGTTTCAGAAAAATAAAACAAAGCATCGGGGTGACACATTTTTCGGGGTAAGTCACCTCGAGGTGGTACACGACGTGACGAGGAGGTACAAGTTGTGTACGGCCCCACCGTTGGGTGTTTTAGAGGCACCCCACAGCTTAGGGTTTTCAAACCCTATGACTTGATCGCACCCCCTCTTGACCCCAGATGACCCAGATGCCTCCCTATTCAACATTTGGGGATTCCTTTGTCCAGGATCGATTCCCCACTTCCTTCTTCGATCCATCTTCAATCTGAGGTAAGATCTACCTCCTTTATTTGGTTTTCTTCGATCCTTATTCTCTCGTTTCTCTTTTCCATGCTATGGTATTTGATCTCCAGGGTTCTAAGGAAGTTTATTTAGGTTTTTGTTGATGTGGTTGTTCCATGACATCCTCGGGTGGATGTAGTTGTTGCAGGGAAGGAGATCGTGATCCGTTTCTTTGATATGTTCTTGAGCGAAGAACTTTAGAAACCTAGGGGATTCATTTCTTCTCTATTATTTTATGTGCAACTTTAGAATTATCATGTTTTAGACCTTTGGATCACAATAGAATTGACCTAATTAAATACTTCAACTAGATTAAAAGAATTGGTTTGATCACATTTTGTTACTTTGCACCGTGACAACAGTTTGCCTCTTGATTTTCTAGATAGTGTGATATATATGCTTTTCTTGTTAACATATTGTTCTTGATGAAATTGGTAAAGAACTTAAAGCCAAAATTAATTGATAATTATTTGGATAAAGATAAAGAGGCATGTAAATGAATCCAGTTGTTGTTTTAATTTTATGTTAATCAAATTGATGCAGTAAGCATGTTTAATTATTTGTGATGGATATGGTAGATTTTGGTTTAGGTTTCCCACAGTCGTAACCTACTAATAATGAACTAATTGATCTAGATGGATTAAAGAACTAACTTTTTGATAAAAGATAATGCCTGGTAGAGTTCTGAGTTACCCTCTTGCTTGTAAGGCTGAGTGCTGTATGCTCTAGAGCCATGATTGCTCATTATGTATGAAGTATGGATGTCTTATTTAAGGTCCAAGAGACCAAATTATATGATGTTTTTCCCACTTCTTGTGTTGTGATGTGTTCCAGGATGGCTATTGTGATATGTGGGGGCAGGGAGGACCATTGGTTGTGACAACAGTTGACGCCAAGAGTGGATAGATGCATCATTTTATGCATGTGGGTGTTAGGGAGGAAACCATAGGTGACAAAACAGGTTGGATATGAATGTTGGATTCTTACTGAATCTTATTGGTTGTTTAACTTCTTTACTTTCCCCAATGCTCAAGGCAGATGGTTTTTCTACCCTCCTTCCAAAAAGAGGCGAAGACACGCGGGGTATGCCACATGAATTTTGTGTTTAGCTTCTTGAGTGAGGATGGGTCTACACTCTTTCTAGAGGTGGAAAAGATTCTACGGGTAGTTCACCTACTCACCGTGTTGACCCCCTTGTGTTTGGTATCTTATAATGTTTTTCTAGAATGCCTGTGAATATAAGAAAGTAATAATTCTGTTAATAAATGATTGAATAAATGACATTAACCCATGGAGTTGGAAATTGTTGTAATACAATGATGTGGCTACAATTTAAAGGAAAAATGGACTCCAGGTGTGATGCTAATGAAATATAATGTGTAATTGATAATGATTAATGTTTAAATAATTAATTAATATAAAGTGAAACTGATAAAAAGGGAATGAAGTAATAAAATAAATATCTTTAAAATATTTTGTGCTTATAAGATACCTAATCTTAGTATTGGAAGCCGGGAATCTGAGAGACATTAGCTGCATTTGATTCTAAGATTAGGTTATTCCCATAGTGTGGTTGTGAGATATAATATATGTTGTACTTTTTGTGTTTTTATATGCTAATCCACCCCATTAGTTAGGGAAATTGACACCCCATGGATTATGATCCCTAGGGAGGTATTTTCCCTAACATTATGGTGGGAGGATGGATATATGACTACCCCCTTTGGCCCCACTCTCTTCTCTTGGTAGTTACTTGTGTTGGTAGGCACAATGGTTAGTTTTCCCCATATATGTGTGAAGAGGGATGTAATGGATTGTGGTTATTCACACACATATATTCTGGATATAGTTTCCTATGGACTACTATAGGTGTAACATGTGTAGGCTATGATGGATTGAGGATACTTACTAGGTGTATGGGCTATTATGGCTTGAGGTTTAATGATTGACGTATTATAAACGTTATACGATCTTTGGTGGCTCCCATAAACTATATGGTTACTTTTTTTACGTGGATGTGGTGGTTGTGTTTCATAAGGTGCATGTTTTGGTACTTCACCTAGGTGTCTGCGGGCAAGCCTTTTTGGAGATATATTCTTAGGACATGTGAAGTTGGGTCAAAGTAGAAAATTGGTGGGGAAGTAGTAGTGGAGTACTATTGATATTCTTTATTATATTATATACTCTTGTATGTGATACTTGGTGAGAGTATCCATGGTGAGGCTAGGAACTTAGTATACCTGTTTAGGTGATGAATTAGTGTCACTTGTTGTTCACTATGATTTATCATGCTTTATTTAATTTTTCATGAAATGCTTCAAGGAGGATCCTACTGAGTATATTTTTATAATCACCCCACATATACATAAATTATATTTTCAGGTCACTTAGAGCAGGTTGGAGATCAGGCCAGTTACTACTAGATTGGGGTTGCAGGAGCTGTTCGAGCTTCATGGCTGCTGTCGTTTTTAATTTCTTTTGGTACTTGTAAATGTCCCTTCTATTTGTAATAGTTTTGCATGAAATTACATATATGTACTTGGTATTTTTTTTATTGCAGTCCAAATTGGAGTTGGTTGGTGTCTGTCTTATCTATATCTTCCGCATGTGTTCTCTTAGAGGCTAATGCCTCCCATTTGTGTGTTTACTATACCCTCAGTGTTAGTCGCCAACCCGGGGCCTACTGAAGGCAGGACTCAGGGGGTCACTATCTCCCTTATCACATTAGAGACCCAGGAGAGGTACACCTTGTGAGGAGGGGGTCATGAAAAAGTGGTATCAGAGGTCAGGTTGAGGGATAGGATGGAGTTTGGTGTTAGGCACAAGTGATTTTTCATGGGTTGGTAGGGAATCCATGTCAATTAAGTCTATAAAGTGATGTAAGAACTGGATAACAGATGAGAGATAGGCATTTAGGGACCCTTGTGATCTGATGCATGAACATTTAAGTTTACAATGGCTACTAAACAAGGTGATACTGGTTGTAGGGTAGAGACCTAAGAAATGATCACGCATCATTCTTCTTTGTGCGTGTGTTTGAATGGGTAGACCTTGGGATTGGTTTACCTAAAATGAATAAAAGAAAAAAATTAATTAATTAATGTCAAGTATACTATATTCCAGATTTATGAGCTCTAACTATTTGTTATTTTTCAGGTATGGCTCTAGGTTGATGTCCTCGTCAGGTTTTCGCATAAGATGTCCAGCAGGCTATGCCAACAGATCTCCGTAGGGTAGAGGTTGATGATGATGACACTTAGAGGAGGAAACTCTGAGAGTTTTATCACCAAAGTCTACAGAGTTATGAGGGATCCATTTTAGATGCAGTCACATAAGACTGGTTGGAGGAGGTTGAGATTACCTTCAGTTAAATCTATGCTCGGAAGAAGCACTAAGTGGATTTGGTTATGGAGATTCTACATGGGGAAATAAGGTAGTGGTGGTTCTTATTCCAAAGGGATCGTGAGGAATCTGGGATCTTGTGGGAGGTGTTCTGAGACAAGTTCAAATTCAAGTTTCTTTCTTTGAATATGAAGGAGTTCAGTCATCAGGAGCTGCATACCCTTCGACAGGGGAGCTCTAGTGTGTGAGAGTTTGGAATATATTTTAGGAACCTTTTAAGATATGCTTCGGACCTATTTCCAAATGAGGAGGCCCGGGCGAGGCATTTTGAGGAGGTTTTGTGTCCAGAGATCTAGTACCAGGTCACCCCATTTATGCTGAAGTCATATCTTGAGGTTCTGATGAGAGTAGAGGTTATTGGGAGGATGTTATCCAGAACTGAATCGTCATGAGAGGGGATTTTTCAAGATTCCTCACGAAGCAGAGTAGTGGTCTGAGGTTCTCGGTTTTCGGGGCAGAAGAGTTTTTCGTTTTTTTGGGGGTAGGTCCCAGCTCTCAGCATCTTGTTTCTCCAGGGGCTGTGTCTCTTAAACCTCTTCCAAGGGACTAGGTGCTTGTTGTTTTTGTGGAGGCTGAGGCCATCAATAGCGAGAGTGCCTGACCTTTCAGAACGGTTATCATGCACCAGGTGTTTCACTCCAGGTTCCTCCGTTGAGGCAATTACAGCCGAGGTAGCAGCAGCAGGTTGCACCAAATTTGGATTAGTAGAGAGTAGATGGGGCAGGAAGAGGATAGCCCTAGGATACTCCCCATCCTCATAGAGCAGATAACGACCATGGTGGTGGTCATCATTAGGGTCAGAGAGTCCATGGAGGAGGTTGTGGTCAGCTTCATGTTTTAGCGTTGCCAGCACCAGGTGAGCCAAACATTGTTTGAGGTACCCTTTTCTTGTTTTATACTTGGGTGTATGAGTTGTTTGATTCAAGAGTGAATCAATCCTTCATATCACTTTCCCTTATCTATTCTTTGGGACTTGAGGTAGAGAGGGTTCTAGTGCCCTTGGCTTTGACTACACTAGTTGGAGGTCGAGCTGACTTGTTTGAAGTATGTAGAGACTGTGAGATAGTTCTTAGGTAGAATTTCTCTTGGGGAGATTTCCTATGTCTAGATATATAACCATATGATTTCATCCTTGGAATGTATTGGTTGTATTTGGTGCAGTCTATCGTACATTTCTTCCGGAGGCAGGTGGTGTTCTTCGATGCTGATGGAGAGCTAGCGGTGTTTATTGGCGAGTGAGACTCTCATATGGGTCAGAGGTGTGTTCCATCATTAACATCCTTAATGGATGATCTAATGCTGAGTTCTTCATAGGTTCAGTAGCTGGAATTTCCTAGGGTTATAGAAGAGTACCCTGATGTATTTCTAGAAGAGGTTGTAGCATTAACCCCTTAACAAGAGATTGAGTTTTGGATCAATCTACAGTCAGGAGTGTCTCCTATATCTATGTATCTATATAGGAAGATCCCTTATGAGTTACGGGATTTGTGTATATAGATTGATAGTCTATTATAGTTAGGTTTTTTTTTCGGCCGAGTGTGACACCATGGGCTGCACTAATTTTGTTCGTGAAGAAGGCTGATGGTAGTTTGCGGTTGTGTATAGATTATCATCGCTTAAACAAAGTGACAGTGAAGAATCTCTATCCTCTTTCACGGATTTATTATTTATTCGATCAAATAAAGGGTGAAAGTTGGTTCTCAAATATTTAATTGTGGTTAGGATATCATCAGATGCATGTGAAGGATGAGGATATCCTGGAGACTGCTTTCCGTTGTCGTCATGAGAATTATGTGTTCGTTGTAATGCCATTCAGTGTGACGAATGCTTTAGCTGTGTTCATGGGATTTATGAATATTATGTTCTGTAAGTTCCTAGATAAGTTTTTTTGTGATTTTCATCGATGACATCCTTATGTACTCTGCGTCTGAGGAGGAGCTTACAGAGCATCTGCACGCCGTTTTGGGAGTTCTTCGTCAACAAAAACTATTTGGGAAGTTTTTGAAGTGTGAGTTTTGGGCTCGAGAAGTTCATTTTTTTTGGAATGTGGTTTCCCCATAGGGAGTAGATATGGATCCATCTAAGATAGAAGTAGTTGTGTCTTAGTCATCCCCCAAGGCAGTGGTATAGGTGCGAAGATTCCTTGGTCTCATAGGCTACTACAAGAGGTTCGTAGCTGATATCTCCCAGGTTGCTACTCCTATGACATCATTGACTAGGAAGAATCAGGAATTCGTGTGGTCTTATCAATTTCATACATCTTTTGAGTATCTGAAGGAGAAGTTGGTATGTGCTCTGGTTCTTTGTCTGCCAACATAGGGAGTTCAGTTTTATGTTTTCTGCGATGCTTCTTGTATGGGGTTAGGCTACGTTCTAATGCAGCAGAGATAAGTAGTTTCTTATGGTTCTTAGTAGTTGCTTCCCCATTAACGTAACTATTCCACCCATGATCTTGAGTTGGTAGTTGTGGTGTTTTCTCTAAAGTTTTGGAGACATTACCTCATTGGTGAGTGCTTTGTGGTTTTCACCTATCATAAGAGCTTGAGGTATGTTTTCTTCCAGCGTGACTTGAACTTGTGGCAGCGTCGGTGGGTGGAGTTCTTACAGGAATACAACTTCAAAATATTATATAAACCTAGAAAGGGGAATGTTTTAGCTGATGCGCTAAGCAGGAAGTCATGCAGTGATGTGGTGCATGAATTTGGTGATTCCTGTAGAGTGATGGAAGAACTTTCAACATTACATCTTGATATGGGAGAAGTTGGGGGTAGAGGTTGTATTTTTCAGATGATGGTGCAGTCACCCCTGGTGCAGCAGGTGGAAGAGTCCCAATTGGGGGGTATAGAGGTGGAGTTCTAGAGAGACAAAGTTGTTTGTGGTGAGGCCTCTGATGGTTAGTCTAAGGATGAACAACACTGAGTGTTGTATCAGGGTACATGACGTTTTTCATGTATCACAATCTGTCGTTATCTTCATGAAAACTCTCACATCATCAATTGGGGAGAGATTGATGTTTAAAATTACGTGACCTTTGAGGAGTGGACTATGGAGATTTAGGACTTCAAGGAGAAGGTGTTGCATGGGTGTTCTATCCCCTTGGTTCATGTATTGTGGCAGCATAGTGGCATGGAAGAGATTACGTGGGAATGTGAGTCATAGATACACACTCAGTATTCCAAGATTTTTGATTTTTATCTCTCTCCTTGTGAAGATGTTCATTTTGTGGTTGTAGACCTTTCCTATCTATGAGATTTATTTATTTTGTTTATTGCTGCAGCTTGATCTCTTTGAGAGGTATGTTCCCCGAGATAGCGTTTAGAATCTAGTTGTGGTTGTCACGAGGTGTCGCATTTTTATTTTGATGTGGTTGAGCTCCTGTGGTGGTGAAATCCTTGAGAAGTATCTTGTGGGGTGGTTGTTTGGATAACCCATTTTATATTTCCTTTCTAGGTTGGTTTTGGATTCTAGAGGATGAGAATATTTTGAGAGGTATCTGATGTAAAAGCCTGGATCCGCATGAATTGATCCTTTGTGTGTTTTTGAAGACCGAGGTGCTCAGAGAAGGTTCATAGGAAGTCTGGAGGAGTTCGGTGGCAAGAATCTAGGAACGCGGGGTACATGACTTGACTAAGGGGTATATGACGTGCACCGTTTAGGTTTCAAAAAAATAAAACAAAACGCCAAGGTGACACGTTTTTCAGTGTAAGTCGCCTCGAGGCGGTACACGACGTGATGAGGAGGTACACGTCATGTACTACCCCGTCGTTGGATGTTTTAAAGACACCCAGCCACTAAGTTTTTTCAAACTCTATACTTTTAGTGCACCCCCTCTAGACCCTAGATGACCCGAACACCTCCCTCTTCAATGTTTGGAGATTCCTTCATCCTGGATCTATTCCTAGATTCATTCTTTGATCCATCTTTAATTAGAGGTAAGATCTACTTACGTTCTTTGGTTTTCTTAGTTCCTTCTTCTCCCATTTCTCTTTTACATGCTATTTCATTTGATATACATGGTTCTAAGGGAGTTTATTTTGGTTGTTGTTGATGTGGTTGTGTCGTGACATCCTCAGGTGGATGTAGTTGTTGGGGGGAAAGTGATCGTGATCCTTTTCTTTGATCCGTTCTCGAGCGAAAAACTTAGGAAACCTTTTGAGGTAGGGGATTCATTGCTTCTCTATTATTTTATATGAAACTATAGAGTTATCATGTTTTATCCCTTTAGATCGCAATATAATATACCTAATTAAATACTTGAACCATATTAAAAGAATTGGTTTGATTGCATGTTGTTGCTTTGCACCATGATAATGGTTTGCCTCTTGATTTTCCAGAGAGTGTGATATCTATTCTTTTCTTGTTAGCATGTTTTTCTTGATGAAATTGGTAAAGAACGTAAATCCGAAATTAATTTATAATTATTTGGCTAAAGATAAAGAGGCATGTAAATGAATCCAGTTATTGTAATTTGATGTTAATAAAATTGATGTAGTAATCATGTTTAACTATTTGTGATAGCTATGATAGATTTCTATTTAGGTTTCCCATAGTTGAAACATTCTAATAACAAACTGGTTAATCCAGATGGATTAAATAACTAGATATTTGATAAAATATAATGCCCGGTAGGGTTCTGAGTTACCCTCTTACTTATAAGGGTGAGTGCATTGTGCTTTGGATCCATGAGAGCTCATTATGTATGAAAGATGGATGCCTTGTTTAAGGTCCAATATCCCAGTTGATATGATGTTTGTTTCCTACTGCTTGTGTTGTGATGTGATCCAGGATGACTATTGTGATATGTGGGGGCAGGGAGGCCCATTGATTGTGGCAATAGTTGACGCCTAGAGTTGTGAGATGCATTGGTTTATGCATGTGGGTTTCGGGGAGGACACCAAAGGTGATGAAATGGGTTGGATATGAATTTTGGATTCTTACTGAATCTTGTTGGTTGTTTATCTTCTTTTCTTTCCCCACTTCTCAAGGCAGCTGATTTTTCTACCCTCTTTACAAAAAGAGGCGAAGACGCATGGGGTATTCAATGTGATTTCCGTGTTTAGCTTCTCAAGGGAGTATGGGTCTATGCTCTTGCTATAGGTGTCAAAGACTCAACGGGTAGTTCTCCTACTCACCGTGTTGATCCCCTTGTGTTTGGTATCTTAGAATGTTTTTCTATAATTCCTGGGAATATGAAAAATTAATAATTTTATTAATAAATTATTGAATAAATGATGTTAACCCATGGGGTTGGAACTTGGTGTAATGCAATGATGAAGTTACAATTTAAAGGAACAATGGACTCTGGGTGTGATGCTAATGAAATATAATATGTAATTGATAATGGTTAATTAATGTTTAAATAATTAATTAACGTAAAGTGAAATTGATAAAAGGTAATGAAGTAATAAAATAAAGCTCTTTAAATGGTTGTGTGATTATAGGATACCTAGTATTAGTAGTGGTAGCCAAGAGTATGCGAGACGTTAGCTGCAGTTGATTCTAAGACTAGGTTATTCCCATAGTGTGGTTGTAAGATATAATATATTCTGTAATTTTGTTGTTTCTATATGCTACTCCACCCCGTCAGCTAGGGAAACTAACACCTTGGGGATTCTGAGCCCTAAGGGCAGGGGGGGGGGGTTCCCAACATTCTGGTAGAAGGATGGATGGTTGAATACCCCCTTTGACCCCACTCTCTTCTCTTGGTAGTTACTTGTGCTGGTCGGCACAACAACTAGTTTTCCCCATATATGTGTGTAGAGGGTTGTAATGGCTTGTGGTTATTCACACACATATATTCTGGATATAGTTTTCTATGGATTACTATAGGTGTAAAGTGTATAGAATGTGATGGCTTGAGGATCCTTACTTGGTGAATGGGCTATAATGGCTTGAGGTTTTATTCCCGAGGTATGATACACATTATATGAGATGTGGTGGCTTCTGGAAACTACTTGGTTACTTTGCTTACGTGGACATAGTGGTTTTGCTGCATGAGGTGCATGTTGTGGTGCTTCACCCAGATGTTTGCGGGAAATTCTTTTTAGAAAGAGATGTTTAGGACGTGCGATATTGGGGAAAAGTAGAAAACCATTGGGGAAGTATTATCAGGGTACCCTTGATATTATTTATTATATTATACTTGTATGCGATACTTGGTGAGAGTAGTCATGGTGAGGCTGGGAACTTAGTATACATGTTTAGGTGATGAGTTAGTTTCACTTGTTGTTTTCTATGCTTTAGCATGCTTTATTTACTTTTTCATGAGAGGATCTAGGGAGGATCCTACTAATCCTACTGTTATACTCACCCTACGTATATATAAATGATTTTTTTTAGGTCACTTAGAGAAGGTCAGAGATCAGGCTGGTTACTACTATCTTGAGGTTGCAGGAGCTGTTCGGGCTTCGTGGTTGCTTTCATTTTTTACTTTATTTTGGTAATTGAAGTTTTCCCTTCCATTTGTAGTATTTTTTCATGATATTACATATGTGCACTTCATAATTTTTTTTATTGTAATCTGAGTTGGAGTTGGTTGGTGTTTGTCTTATCTCTCTCTTCCTCATGTGTTTTCTTAGAGGGTAATGCCTCTCATTTGTGTGTTTACTATGCCCTTAGTGCTAGACGCCAACTCGGGGCCTAATAAAGGCGGGACTCAGGGGGTAAATATACCCCTTCTCATATTTCCAACCTAGGAGGGGTACACCTTGTGGGTAGGGGTTCATGACATAAACCTTCATCAGTTTCCCTTTCTTGGAAACCTCTAATCAATGAACTTCATACAAAATCATTTTTTTGATGACTTCAATCAAAACCTTTTGTATAATGACTTCTTAGAATTCCATCTGATCATCCTATAACAATTAAACTTCAAAAATTCATAAAATTCAATATAATAGAAATTGTACATTGGAAAAAATTATTTTTTCTGATGTCATTGCAAACAATTCATTCGATGAACTCGATTTAATGGGTTTGATATTGTTCCTCCAATGAACCTTTATACAATCTTCTATGAAAGTAACTTACTATTATCTACAACCTTCATAAAGATATATTTGATTAGACTTCATACTACAACAACATCACATCTTCATAAATTTAAAACTTGTAACTTTTCTTATCTATACTGTTGGATGATATCATCTATCTGGCGATCCCCACAGATCTTCATAATATGAAATTTGTACACTTGAGTGTTTTTCTTACCCTTTTGACTTAATATTGGATCATGATATCTTTTATTAATCATAATTTATAGAACTTAGGAATAAAAAATCATAACCAAATTCACATAATGAAACATTATATTTGACGTTACATAAGAAAAGACTTGGATAATAATTCAATACTAAAACTCTGGCTGATCACATCAGACTGGTAATGTCCATCTGATGACCTTGATCCTGTGGACTCCATCAGATACACTCGACCCAATTTACTTGATACAATCATCTTAAATGGAAAGATCAATCATGTAAAGTGAGTTATGTTAGATAATAAAATACAAAACTTTAAGAAACCCTTACTTCTTAAGTATCTTCTTAAAACACATCCAAAATTATAGGTCCAAACATAAACTTTCTCTTTGGTTTGTTATGAATTTTGTGGTATTGTAACATATTGGATTCATTACATATAGGATAAAACTTCCCCCACAAATGATATGGATTCACAATGTATTTCATGTGTCCTATCTTTATGAAAACTCTCACTTCATCGATTAGGGTGAGATCAACATTAATGATGATGCGACCTTCAAGGAGTAGCCTGTGTTGATATAGGACTTCTAGGATAAAGTTTTTTATGGGTATGTTATTTCCTTAGTTTGTGTCCAATAGTGACATAGTGTCATATAGAATAGAACTTGGGAACATGGGTCATAAATACATTCTCAGTACCTTGAGTTTTTTGATGCTTATCTTTTTTTTGTATTGATGATTTTATGTTGACCTGTATCTGGATTATGATATAACTTTATATTCCTTGATGAATTGTTTGTGTATTTTATCCTATTTGAGAGGAATATCCCCTAAGAGAGTGTTTATAAGAAAGTTGATAGTATTGCATAGTTTTCAGCTTATTCCTCTAAGTGAGGTAATTGTGCTCCTATTATGGATAGATACTTGAGAGGTATCTCATAGGGTGGTTGTCTGGGTTACCATTTTTCATTCCCTTATTTTTAGGTTTAGTTTTAAATTATCAAGTGAAATAATTGTTTTATTGATATCTTATGTAAGAGTATGGATCCTTGTATCCAATTCCTTTGTGTGTTTTAGGTGTTGGAGGTGATGATAGGAGGCACAGAGGAAGAAATAGGGGAGTTAAGCTGAAATTTTAGCTTCAGAGCAGGATTGAGGTGTGGAGGCTTGTGCTCCATTGTGGAGCCTATTCAGGAGATGGCGATATAGTGTGGATTAAGAGATATAGTGTCGAGGATCAAGATGGGAGGTTTGGGTAGTTCTTGTTTCGGTTCCACTATAGTATGAGGGGTAGGTTTCAGAGTAGAATCAAAGGAAGTATGTTTTGGTGGTAATTTTTTTTTTGCTACATCATGGAGTTGAGTTGTAGAGTAGCCTTTGGAAATGGAATTATATGGTGTGTTGGTTTACCTTATGTCATGGTCATCTTCCTAATTTATAAGATCTACATCATGGAGCACCCCATGTTTATTGGACACAACTTTGACCAGGTGTGCTATGATATAGTCTCTTGCCTTACACCGTAGTTTTTTCCTAAGCCAGCATCTTTACTCCATGGTGTAGGGTGTTGCGCCATGGTCTTCTAATTTCAAATTTTTCTATAAATTTCCGAATCCCATTTGAACTTGTATTTCTCCCAGTATTTTCTATATAATACTAGTTATCTATAGGTTCTATTTCAAGGTGTTTCAAAGCCTATTTGTTTTTGATTGATCCTCAAATTCCCATGTTTGATCTGTGGTGATTCGAGGTGATCTTCCCTCTTTTTTCTTATGGTTTCCTATTTGTTTGAATTTTTTTCTCCCATGATACCTTTCCATGCTATATTAGTTTATATCCTTCATTATCATGGATTTATTTTGATGTTTTGTGGTGTGTTTATGGTGAGATTCCCATAGGGACCAATAGTTCCTTACAGGAGAGGTGATAAGAGATCTACCTTTATTGTTCCATTCTCATCCAAGGTACATTGAAAGCCTTGATGTAAGGGATTTATTGATTCTCCTTGTTTTAAGTGAGATCATAAGGTTATCATGATTTATCTAATTGGGTAAATAAATATTAAACTAGGATTAAATAAAGAATTGGTTTTAGGTTATAATGATCACATGTGTTGATATTGTGTTTATGGTTTGCCTCTTGTTTTAATAGACAATGTGATATATCCTATTTTTTCTATGGGTTAGCATGTTTTTTTCTTGGAAATTCGATAGTAAACATAAATATGGTAATGATTTATGAACTAAATAAAAGAGAAATGTTTAGTTTTTATCGTTATTCCTTATGGTTGATGAAAATGGAAGTTTTGATGGAAGCATGTTTAAATAATTAATAACAATTTATAGTTGATGGATTATGTTTCATGTGGTTATAACCTATGGTAAATGATTTAGATAATTCATGATGGAAACAAATTGGTTGTTTGATAAAGATAATTTCTTGGGTCCAAGCGAGCTTGTTTTCTTATAAATTCTAAATGACTTGGTTTTAGGTCCTAGATTCCATATTCACTATTTGTTGTTTGCTTGTTTCCTTATGTGTTTTCTTTGGATATGATGCCTTTCTATATGATAAATTATGATCCTGTAATGGTTGATGAGTTTTCAAAAATGGGTGGGGATTCCCTAGTTTGTGGTAGCAGCTGGCTTCTATAATGGTGGGATGCATGGTGATATGAATAATGGTTTTGAGGATAGAACCAGGACCGATGGAATGGGTTGAAGTTGGGATTTCCCATTTTTTATTGTGATGAAAGATGAGATAATTCCTTGATAATGAATTTTCTTTAATGGTAACATTTCTTGGTTTCTTATTTCTAAATTCCTTTCCTTATTGCTTGATGCAGCTGGTTGTGATTGGTTTATGCATCTTTTATGGTATCTTAGGATGGGTTATAAAGTACTTGTAATCATGGAATGGTATTGAATAATACATTTTTAACCCATGGGGCCAGAGGCTTAATAAAATGATGAATGATGATAACTCTTAAGAAAATGAAAAAAAGTTGGGATTATGCATAAAGGATATAGAATTTAATTGATAATTAATATATTATGGAATGTTTAATTGAAATAATTAATTAATTAAATTTCTTCTTGAAATGTTTGTATTCTTATAGGATATATATTCCTTAGTGGTGGAAACTAGGTTTCTGAGAGATGATAACTACTGTAGAGCCTAAGACTAGGTTGTTTCCCGTATTATGGTTATGAGCTATATATTTTTATGTTATGTGATTTCATACTATACCCCACCCATGTCATTAGGGAACCTGACAACCAATGGACCATGGGAGGGTGTTTTCCCCAACATCCAAGTTAGAAAGGAATAGATAACTGACTAACCCCTCTTTTCCCACTCTTTTCTCCTGGTAATATTATGTACTAGTATGAATAGTGGTTACCTTTTCTATATATGTGTGTAGAGGGATGTAATGACTTGTGGTTATTTTATACACATGTATCTCAAAATATAGTATCATAAGGATTATTATAGGTATTTTGTGTATAACTGCGATGGATTAAATTATAATATATGATGTGCAGCTTGTGGTGGATCCTGAAAACTACTTGGTTACTATCTAGATATGTGGTGATGATGATGTGATGCATGGGGTTAATGGTATGTTACATATGCCTTGGTGTTTTCATGAAGGATTATTTATTTAGAGAGAGATGGCTTATGACGTGTGATGTTAGGGTAGAGAGACAAACTAGTGGGTAAGTGGTAGCGAGGAACCTTTAATTTTATATTTATATTAGATATTATAATATTTCTTATATGTGATACTTGGTGATGTATCCATAGTGAGGTTGAGAACTTAGCATACCTAATTAGGTGATGAGTTAGCTTCACTTATTTATTCACTATAATTTAGTATGCTTTCTTTAAATTTTACATGAGAGGATTTAAAGAGTATCTTACTGAGTATACCTATTATACTCACCCTATGTATATATAAACCACTTTTCAAGTCTATAGGAGCTATTTGGTGATTGGGATGAACATTACTAGCTTGTGGAGTTGTTCATGAGCTGTTTGAGATTCGAGAATGCTGTCGAGAATTTTCTTTTGGTATGTGTAGTTTTTTTGTATTTGTTCAATTTGAATGATATTTAATGCATGTTTTTAGATATTTTATTTATTTATGAGTAGATTTATTTTATTTTTTCATCTCATCTCTTATTCCTCACGTTCTTATGATATGAGAAATGCCTCCCATTTTTGTGTATGATATACCCTCAATGCTTTTCACCAACCTGTGGCCTAATGGAATCGGTCTTCGAGCATCATTATCTCTCTCCCTTCATTTCCAGACCAGTAGGGGTACCTTTAGGGGGAGGGATCATGAAAATATATCATAAATTGTACAATATTATTGATTAGTTTATTTGAAGGCAATGACATGGTTTCTTAAACAATATGTTACAATTTTCCTTCAATGATAGGCTATGATATCCCCATAATAATCTCATAAAAAATGAGTGATCTTCATACCTTATAATTGATATATATATATAATGGCTTTAGGGAATATCTACTATAATCCCCCACTTGAACTATAGCCTAAAAGTGTTTGTGTTATTTCACCTTATATCAAATCACATATGATAACTTCTGAAATTATATCCAATATTATTTTGGATATCTTCCAAAACACTTTTGGAAAATGTATCATCAAAGCTTCACCTTTCATTACATCATATTAAATACCTTGTGAATACTCATCTAAAACACATCAAGATTAACCCTAAAAAGCTTCTAGAGAAAATCTCCGAGTCAAACTCAATCCACATTCATCCAATCACAAAGTTTGAACCCACTTGAATTTAATGCATTAGAAAAAAATATAAATCACCAAATCTATAAATTCAAGTAAGTAGAATCATCAAGAAAAGTTTCAATACCACTTTATCTATAAAGGTATTTGGTGCGATCTTCATTAAACACATGTATCTCTACACCTATGTCCACTGGATATATCTCATGCTAGTATGCATTCTCATTTGTTCCCTTTTTACAAGACATCGAGTGACCATAAGACATAGTGTATTTCAATCCCATGTAGCCAAATAATATATTCTAGACTCTTTGAGTATATATTTAATCAATCGATGAATACATTACATGTTATTCATCTTTATGGATGATCACTGTTGTGGAAAACATTGAGTCGTATACCCCTATAAAATGGCCTAATACCAAATGGATACAAGTCTAGTTTCTTCTAAGTTCACGTAAATAGAAAATAAACAAATGAATTAAGATTAATTCTATAAGAGAAGTGATATTTTATGAGTCGAGATGGGAAAAACAAATAACAAAGAATGAATGAAAAAAGTAGTAAAGGACACAATGATTTACTATGATTCAGAATATCTAAGTCCTACATGCATGATAAAAACACAACCCAGTCACATGATTTTATTAATATTAAGAAAATTCAATAAAATTTTCAATCAAGATGTAATATCTCAATAACATAAGAACAAAAACAAATAAGTTTGAAGTAATAAGAAACAAAAAGAGGAAAATAATAATCCAGTCATCTTACCATTGAATGGTTTTATATAGGAGAGACTTCAAATAAAAACATTCTGAATTATGGATATAAATTCATACAAGGATGATGTTCCTTTATATGTATGATCACTGGATATCCATCACACCTCTATACAAGTATTGTCTCTCCTATAAAGTGATAAAAATAATTCGAGGGTACTCTATGGACAACATGAAAGCATCAACTTAGAAAGAATATTGAACTTCACTCTTGATCTATCTAGGATTTTCTCTATAACTCAAAGAATTAGTAAACACGAGAGAGTGAAATATAAAATGTTTCTTCACACTAAGAGGATGGATTTATAGGGTGTAATAATGATCTTAAACAAGTGCAACACTCATGGAGAAGCATAATGACCAAAGCAATGAGTAGAAACCACATAGATGGATTGAATTAGGCCTGACAAAAAGGACCATAAATGGATAAAAAGAGAATGAGAAAACAACTAAGTATCCACTCAGGGCATGGGGGACCAACCCGATTACAATTAAAGGCCCAAACAATAGAACAAACCACTTGAACCATAAAGAAACCCAACCCAACAAGCTATAAGAAAGATACAATAATAAAATTAGAAAAATAAATAATTATACATGAGAATTATAAAATACATACAGGAAAAAATATTATGAGTAAATAAAATTACACAAATCTCTAATATTTATTATTAAAATTGAATTTGGAGATGTCCTTTAACCTAGTGTTTTTGAACTATAACCATATTAAAAATATTTAAACAATGATTGAACTTGGATAATGTTATAACCTTAGTCAAAATATCAACTGAATTGTCATATTTATGCATATTATTAACACACACCATTCCAACCTCAATAAATTCTCTCATAAAGTGTACTCAGTTATCTATATGTTTATATCTACCATGGAAAACTATTTTTTTTACACAGATGTAATATAGACCAGCTATCATTATAAAAAATAATAAAAAAATTGCATAAACACAGTTCCAAAATTAACCCAATTATTCAAATGGTTTCTTAAAAAACATTTTTAATACAATATATCCATACTTAGAGGTTTATAGGGCAACTAAAAACTTTACATACCACTTTCAAGAAATGGGTCCTCCACATGTAGTAAAAACATATCCTATAAGGGACTTTCAAGTGTCAATGTTTCTTACATAGTCATAATCTATAAAACCAATCACTAATTATTTATAATTAAAATTTCTATAATAGAAAAGATACAATTTTGAAGAAAATAAGATATACCTAAAATTATACTTAAGGACATTCCAATGTGGCCTACTAAGATTAGCCATGAACCTACTTAGGTTACAAATAAAAAAAGTAACAGCTGGCCTTGTGTAAATCATATCATATATAATTCTACCCATAATACTAGCATAAATAAATCTACTCATGTAATCGATATTATCCTTTATGGTGGGTGACTAGGATAAAGAGAGTTTAAAGTGTTGTTCAAAGGGCACACTAAGAGGTTTAAGAGAATCAAACAAGTATATCTTCAAATTTTTTAAAACATAATCATATTGAGATTGGTAGAGTATTTTCTTATTTATATCCCTAAATATCTCCATTCCCAAATTTTTTATATCATTATTGAGGTCCTTCATTTTAAAACCATTCTTAAATTGTGATTTAACAAAAGAGACATGTTTTATAACTTTACTTATAATCAACATGTAATCAACATAAAAAACCAGATAAATCATGAAGTTTTAGACAAACTTATAGTAAAAACATACATCATATTTACTCCTATTTAAATGATTATCAAACATGAATAAATACAATTTATTATAAAATTGGCGTGAATATTTCTTCAAACCATAAAATTATTAATCTAACCTGCATACATGATTGGGATTGAATTTATTCATGAAAACATCAAGAGACTTCATATATTTTTGGAGTCAGTGTTATAGAATGAATAGTTTGTACTTTGGACATGTATATTCAAAAGTTTGAATATTAATAAAATATATTATTATATATTGTTAATTTTTTTTCATGAATTTAACGTGATAATGACCTAGAGTATCTGTTGCATTGATAAGGTCATAACAATTCCCTACTATGTTTGAGAACTTTGAAATGCCGTAATGATATTATTAAATATAGTTCTATAGTAAAATAACATACTATAATGGGACACAAATAATGTTGGATGTCAGATGTGAGTACTCATAAGAAGATGGAACTTCTTCTCACCAAGTCCTCACTTGGTAATCTTCAAGATAGGAGATTATAAGAACTGGCCAACTTGTAGGAATTTCGCATGTTTATGTGTCATTGAATACTTCTATCTATGATCATGTGTAATGGTCCTTAGACTTTATGATTATTATTAAAACTTATTATAACTTACATACTTTGATGTACTGACCAAAACCATGATTCCATATGTTTGTGGGAAGTAGGGTACATTGGGTGCATCATGAAAGTCATGTTATTAATGAATAAGTTGAGGAAGTATTTATCCCTTCTATATTTATATAAGTTAATATCTCAACCCGTTGGTTGAAATTAAATTGTCACAGTAAATTCTATGTCCATGGTGTAATGATGAGTTTTTTAAGATACATAAATAAAGACGTATCAAGCACATAGGTTTATGACACGTGTGTGTGATCTGCTTGGTCAGATATCATGATAAAAGAATTATATTTCATAGTAAGAGTTCACATGTGGTTTTAGATGTAGCAAAATTAAATTATTTATCTTGGATGAAATGACTCATTTCTAGATAGTAATATTATACTTTAGACAAGCCCACCTAATTTCAATATGAAATAAGTCTAGAGGGTCACACACTAAGTGTTTCCGTTGATCTCAATTAAATTCTATCTGGATTTAATTATTGTAATAAATATTATTCTCAAGACCGAGGAATAATTTTATTTAAATTTTTTTAATAACAAATATTTTCAAGGTAATAAATTATTATTTATTCATTAATAAATAAATTTTTTAATTTCATGAATATTTAATAAATATTTATTCATCAGACTGTGAATAGAATATTTATTTTATTTATTGAATATTTAATAAATATTTATTTTCCAGACCATGAATAGAATATTTATTTATAAATAAAATATTTAATAAAATATTTATTCAAGTATTATATAAATGATAAGAAGGATGAGAAAACCAAGATAATATCTAATGATAAATATTAATCTACAAGATGGTAAAATAATATTTATCATTGTACTAGTTAACACACACCATAAAATAATAACAATAATATTATTACATGGAATGAGGTCAGATAAGGTTTATTATATTATTTAAGAACTGTTATGTAATTAAATAATATTTTTTAACCATAACCCTAACTTTATAAATAAGCGGCTATGTCTATTATGTTGGGTTAATCGAGAATTTAGAATCACTGTACACAACAGATTTCTCTCAAGATTTATCCTTCTCTCATCCTCTCAAAAATGATAAAAACAATAGATAATCCTTTAATATTGAAGGAAATTGAAGTTATCAAGATGAAAAACACCAGATGATCGATCTATACTATTACCTGACATTCCATTGGTGTTGTTTAGAGATCAAAGAACCACATGTGGATCACCACTAAATGGGATCTATTTTGGGTCCTCCTTACAGAACAATGATAATATGAAAAGGGGTTTCAGAAGACCAACAAAATCATTTAAGAAAGATCCTATTATGTGGTACTTTTTATTATAATCTATTTAAATTGATTATAACTTTAACATGGAAAAGATCCTCCCTGGGTTCTGGGATTTCTATGTCAAAATTTGATGAAAAAATTTCATTGTTCATAACATTCACGTCTTTCACAATTGGTGAATTGTCCATCGAATATGATAAAAAAACTTAATGGTTATTTTCCCAAAAGTATATTTAGTTGTGTTTGAATACTACAAGTGGTATCAATGCATTCATGTTTAAATTTTTAGTTATTAATTTTATTTTTGATCATATGTACACAATTGTGGTCAGTTTTTCATTTCCAAATTATTCATTATTTAATCTGAAGTGCAGTTAACATGATTTCAACATTTTAATACTCTTAATTAAAGATCCATATTTTATTAAAGACTAAGAACATATATAGGATGATAAGATATCCCATCAAGTGGTGTCGTCGTTTCTGGACGATAGATTAGGTTACATGACCTGTAGCCAAAGTACACACCATATACCTAAGTTCACTTTACCAGGACATGTTGTAGGATACATGATTCACCAAGAATATATTACACATGGTGAATTTATTGTACACCACATGTAGACTCTTCTAACCTAGAACACAGTTTGTTGGGATACATGGTGTGTAACTAGAATACACCTCATGTAGTCTACACAGTTTAGTGGTGAAATTTTCTCTAATAATGTAGTAAAATACATGGTTTATAATCATTTTAGACAAATAAACTAGATAATTAATGAGACACATAGTGTATAGATTTCATACATATCATGTAACCCATTAATTCCCACATCTGAAGAACACATTGATTCAATATCTGGGTTATGTTGACACATGGAAAGTGGAACACACGGGGTTTGTCTAGAGTACCTGTCATGTGATCCTATTCAAAGAACATACTGAGTCAATTTTTAGATTACAAAAACCCACAACAAGTGGAAAACACGACATGTATCTTGTTAGTATACACCGTTTAATCCATCCAAGATACACGTCGAGGCCCCATATGTTTACCCCGAATACATGGTAAGAAAATGACCTGATGTGTAGCTCGATAGTACATGTTGTGTAGTCTCCCAATAAAGGAAATAATTAAATTATATCAAAATAATTAATTATATAATTAAAACCTAATTACACTATTGATACAAGATGTGTTTGAATATTTAATAAAGGTTTTTAAAAATTAATAAGTGCTCAATTAATTCTTTATAATTATCTATAATTATTGGTCATGTCGTTTATTTACCCTAAATGCCTTTATGATGGTCATCTCTATTAGACTTTGTATGATCATTAAGATAAATGGAATTAATTTATTGATTAATTAATTAGTCAATATAATCATGTTTATCTTAATAATAAATAAATAATTTAAGTGAATGCTATCCAATGCACTTTTGTGTAATCGTTGCATGTGTATAACCGATCACGAGCTTTGAATAGACCCGTGTATGTGTTTATTTAATTTAATTTAATTTATTATGTGGTTTTTTCATATATTTATTATTTAATTAAATATGATTGATTTAATTTCATTCATCCCTCTTCTATTAAATAGGACCAGTGTATTCAAGGTTGTTTATGCAATTCCCCTTGACCAATACTTTGGTTCCCCTCACCTGTGTGTGAGTAATAAAAAATGTAATAAAATGAGTATCCCAAGGTGCATGAAGGTGCTTTAAGATAAGAACAAGATGAAACAAAATTGGGTAATACACAGGTGGACATGTAGAATGTTTCAAATCATTACAAGACTGATATAAGGAGTTTTCCCCTAAAGCCACATGTTTATTTATTGTCCGATAAATAAATAAACCATCAGATAAGATCATGGTTAAGAAATTTATTTATTTTGATGTTATCAATGATTTATTTTATGGATAAAATATCACAATCACATAAATAAATAGACTAATGTGTAAATACAAAATTTAAATAAATAGATAATTCATAAATGTTTTATCAAAACATGGTTAATCAATTAAGTAAAATCTACTTAATATTAATGATAAATTTTAAGGATGAAGAATTTTTTTTAAATATAACAAATAAAATACCTCAATATAATATTAATTCATAATAATCCTTTAATTACTTTATTAGGAATGAAACCAATAGAACTAGGTGTTTGAATAACCCTTGTTAGGGCACTTACTTTCATTAGAGGATTTATTGTGAAAGTTTTGGGCCAAATTAACCATTTCACATAAAGAGGTGTTGCACTTTCTAGATTTGGTGTAATGTGTAGGAAAGTGTTAAGGAAATACCATTTAATATTTCTAGATTAGAGAATCCACTCAATAGATCTAGGAGCTACAAGCCCACATTTGAAAAATACCTACCTACCTAAATTCCTTCAAGTGATTGATCGAGCCCTTTCTTGGGTTATGATAAGGGAAATATGGATCCTTGACAATAGAATGTATTAGTTTATTTGAAATTATTATTTAAATGGTGAGGGACATTTAGACTTGATAAAATAGTGGGAAACTTAATAAAATTAAAATTAATATTTCATCTCACATAATTTATAATTAGTAAACATATTAACGATCTGTTATTTTAATATTGTAGAATAATGGAAAGTTCATCAACCACATTATACATGTGACCAATTTTGTAGAAATACCATCTACTTTCTAGAATTATCTTCAAAGAATGGTTCCGATGCCTATAGGTTATATTTCACCATGAACATAAATATTATATGCTAGAATTCTCACTGCCTGATCTTCCTACTAAGGAGGGGATTAATGAGAAATTAACTGTCTATGAAAAACATATGAGTGAAACAATTTATGTTTAGTGTTTAATCTTATCATACATGTATAATGAACTCATGAAGTCACATGAAGACATGGATACTTATAGAATTCTCTAACATCTCTATAGTATTTAATAGGAGAGAGATAGAAATGAATGGTTTGCAATATTCAAGGCACTCTTTCTGTAATTTCCCAATCAGGATGATTGTATCATTGAGAGGGGGAGGGGTGAATCAATGATACTTTTTCTTTTACATTTCTTTTCAATTGAAATAACATTCATCTCCTATTAAAGATTTCAATTCCCTACTGAAAACAAATCCAACACACATCCACCGGAACACAAAGATTTTCAAGGTTCACTATTAAATAAGAATAGCTATGTCCTTGGTATAGTTTGGAAATGATCTAATACCATACAATCCACTAGAAATCAATCCTTGGATTAAAACAAGTAGGATATACCATTACACTTCTGTAACACTATATAAACAATTCCAATAGTGTGTGTGAACCCTCTTAGCACAAATAGGGAAATAAAATGATTATGTAACAACCCATATTACCTGTGATTCTTTTCAATTTCACGAATGTATTCAATTAAAATAAATTTTTTCACTTTCTTACCTAGAAGAAGGTAAGAAATTCCTGTAATTTGTTATGATAAACTTAGCCCAATTTTCCCAGGTATGATTTTCCCAGTCCAATTCCTCCAAGTCTAATTCTCCCCATTATGACTCTTACAATCTAATTTTCTTTCAGAATATAATAGAAATGAATCAACACCACTTAAATTTCTGAGCTTGATAAAATTAGTACGATTCTTCCTCAGTCCAAGAACCTGAATAAAGAAATCTTGAATCTGATTAATCCATCTCGATATGATGATCATCTGAATACAATTGATAAGACAAATACAGTAATCAACTGAATATGATAATCACTAAGTACAATTATTAGCTGAATAAAACATTGAGATTTTTTCTCTTCTCTTATGTCTTCCTCCCATCAGAACGTCTTCAACAAAGATCAATATGGTATCTTCTTTCTCTCATTGAAAACTTGGATACTCTATCTCTATTATAGTGAAAAATACCAACCCATAGAAAGTACAAAGTACTTCACCTTTTATAGGTGACCCTCAGATAGATTTGGTGGGAATCCCAAAAATCTTTCTGCTCACACAAATTCACCCAAATTTCAATTTCCCCTGAAATCTCAAGATACATTTTTTACTTTTCAAATCTTCCTGATTCTTCTTCAACCTTAACTTCTTATTCATAATTTCATTTCAATTATCAATACGATTTTAATACAAGAGTCTAATTTTTCTAAAACTGATTTTCTCAATCTGATTGCTGAAAAAGATTCTTAGAACCGATTTGAATCAAAATCTTTCATTTGAAATTACAACTCCCCCTTTGAAAATACATCTAGAAAACTCCTTCACCTTTTCTCTTGACCCAATTGAGATAAAAAACTTCATCTTATACTCTTCTCTTGACTCATTTGGAAACCTACAAAGTAATTCAACCCTTTTGAAATGGTTGGCTACATTGTTGATCTCATTCTATGCTTATATTTTCATCCATCATCTTCAAGCAATTAATTCTCTGAATACAATTTTCCAGAGTATGATCATTTCTAATTACGATCATTTTCCTCCTGAGATTGAGTAGGATTTTTCAAAATACAATATTATCATTCTGATTATGATTATTTTGGATACAATTTTTTTTTCATGATTTAGATGAATGATCAGATGATATAGGGAATTAGCACTATCTCTTACTCCACTTCCACCCGGATATGATTAATCTGGGTACGATCCCTTTTCAATCTGCAACATCTCTTTCTTCTCTTTCTAGATATGATTAATCTAAATATGATTTCTAGTATTTCCTTCAATCCTCATTTATTTCATTAAGTTTTCATTATAAGTTTCACAACTTAGATATGATTTATGATAACTCTAATATTATAAAATCATCGTCACATTTATTTTATCATAGTCATAAAAACTCCAATTCTACATTTAAACAACCACTTATTTCTTACTGAATTCATAGTGAATTTGATTACCATTTACTTCCATCAAGATATATTCTCTATACAACCAATTCTCTCATTCCAAATAATGATCAATTCACCATTACGATCTTTTCCAAAACCCAAGGTGAGTTCGATCATAACCACTTCTTCCAAAATAACTTCTTCTCATTATAATGGATAAAGTGAGTTTTGATTTTTTAGAAAACACAAGTCCACTTATTTTAAAAACCTCTACCAATACTATTTTCACTAAAAACAAAGATAAGTGATTTTCTTTCTTAAAAAACATTCTTTAAAAAAAAAAGAAAAAACCTTCATTCTTTATCTTGGTCCTAATAATATACCTCTTTGTATTTTTTTGTCAACCAAGTTTCATAAATCACTAAACTTTATATCCTCAAGAAATGGATTACATTTCAACAATTCTAAGCCTATGTGAGATAACTCATTACAAGAAACCGGAATTGTTGAAAGAAAAACCATACTGTCCAAAAGTAGTGATTATGACAACCTCTTAATTTTTCCTTCCTTATCCCTTCTTCATTCTACCTGAAATACAAAAAAATTACTTTCTTATAACCAATCCAACAAATAGTTAGAATAGTTCATACAAAAAAAACGATGAATTCAAATCTTACCCACAACTACCTCTTTAATGCAATCAAAAGAATGGATTTATGAAACACTTTTTATTTCCCCATCAACAATACAATCCAAAGGTAAGATGAGACAGGGGACATAAACACATACCTCAACCTTGAAAAGAAATAGGTTGGATACCCATGTTCAACCCCAATCTATAAAATGATTCCTTTGGTAAAAGTTTTGTGAAAATGTCTGCCACTTGTTTTCATGTTGGAATATATTCCATTTACAATTCATTTTTCTCCACATGATCTTTGATGAAATTATATTTGATATCAAAATGTTTTAAATGATAATGTTGAACTAGATTCCTAGTGAGATTTATTGTACTTTGATTGTCACAACCCAAGAGTAAGGGTAACTTTACTTCAACAAGTAAATATTCCAATCGAGTCTTCATCCACATAAGTTGAGTAGTGGCTTGAGTGGAAGCAACATACTCAGCTTTAGTCATACTGAGAGTTACTAAATTATGTTTCTTTGAATTCCAACTAACATAATTCTTTCTCAGAAAGAATACCCCACAAGATGTGGATCTTCAATCATCAACATTTCCAACCCAATCAACATCTGAATACCCAAACAAATAAATACAATTTGAGCTGAAATACCTGATTACGAATTCTGTTGTGCCTCCGATGTATCGAAAAATTATTTTTCCAGCAAGTAAGTGTGATTATTTTGGAGCACTCTGAAATATATCACATAAGGTAACAACATAAACAATTTTAGTTCTTGAGGCATTCAAATACAATAGGATTCCAATCAGATTCTGATAATTTTCTGATCAACTTCATTTCCTTCAACATCTTTACTCAAATTTGTTCCTAATGAAATAGGTATGAAAATAGGTTTTGAGGTTTCTATGGTGAACCACTTGATAAGTTCCTTATTATACTTTTCTTGAGAAAGAAAGATGTATTTATCCTTTTTCAATATTTGTAACCCAGAAAAGTATTTCATTTCCCCCATCATGGAAATTTAAAATACCTTATTTATTTCTTCAGAAAATATTTCACAAGATCTTTCATCATTCACAGTAAATATAATATTATAAGCATAAAAAATTGCAATAAGGGAATGATATTTACTTTATCAGATATAAATATTTATATCCACACTTCCTTTATTAAAGCTCAACTTCCTTAAGCATGTATCCAATTTGGAATAACATGCCCTCAGATCTTATTTAGTCTATACAAATCCTTTTTCAATCTGCACACATAACTTTCATCTTTCCTAACAACAAATCCACAATGTTTTTCAATATAAACTCCCACTTCAAGATCACCATTTAGGAACACGGATTTAACATCCATTTGAAAGATCTCGTATCATTATTGTGAAACAATAGAAAGAATGATTCTGACTATTTCAAGTCTTGACATCAAAGAAATGTTTTCATCGAAATCAATGCCTTTAATTTGAGTATACCCTTTGCAGACCAATATTTCTTTATTTTTTATCACTTCACCTTCTTCATTCATCTTGTTTCAGAAAACCCATTTAGTGTGAATAATGTTTTTGTTTTCAGGATTGGGTATGAGTTCCCATGTATCATTATTTTCAATTTGATCCAACTATTCATTCATGGACTGAATCCATTCTATATGATCAAAATATTCTTTCACATCATTCAGTTCCACTTTTGAATACAGATAAGTACATGTAATTTAATTGGTTGTTCTTCCTGTTTGAAACTTTTGATGCTGATCACCAATAATGTTTTGAGTCTCCACTTCCTTCCTCATCCTAGGATGAGATCTTCGATTATCTTCTTCATCACTTGAAATAGATGAGTCCAATTCTTCTTTATGAGAAGAATTACAATTTTTTGTATCCTTATCAATATTTTTTTTCTTCAACTTGCTCAGCTTCCTTGTCTGCCTGAGAATGTTTCTCTTTCTTATATCCTTCAATAATTTTCACATCAACAGAATCAACAATTCTTCCCATTTCTTTGTTAAAGATTCTATATCCTATTCCTTCTAGAGCATAGCTAAGAAAGATTCCATATTCACCTTTCTGCTCAAGCTTACCATAGTTTACACCTTTCTTATTTATAATACATGGACTCCCAAAAACTATAAAGTGCTTCAAACTTTGAGTTTTGTCATAAAAAAATTCACAAGGGGTCATACCTGATTAAGACCTGTAGAAGCAATGATTCTGAATATAAATAGTAGTACTCATGGATTACCTCCAAAAGTAATGAGAGAGGACATGTTCAAGTAACATGGTTCTTCCCATTTACACCAAGATTATATTATTTCTTTAAGTAACCCCATTTTTTTGGGGAGTGTATGGAGAACTATACTCATGCCAAATTCCATGATTCTCAAGATAGTCTTCAAACTCTTCACTTCTATATTCACCACTATTATATGTTCATAACTTCTTCACTGAACAGTCACATTCTTTCTCAGCTTTCCTTTTTAAACTTCTAAAAATTTTCAAATCTTCTGATTTGTGTTTCATATACATAACACAAGTAATGCGAGTAAAATAATCAATGAGAGTAATGAAGTACTT
Source organism: Viscum album (assembly GCA_963277665.1). Taxonomy (NCBI): domain Eukaryota; kingdom Viridiplantae; phylum Streptophyta; class Magnoliopsida; order Santalales; family Viscaceae; genus Viscum; species Viscum album. The sequence continues at coordinate 1,066,906,295 of OY728162.1, forward strand.
ATCTCTATTTGTTTATTATTTTCTCATCAGCCCACAAATATTAGAATGAATCAGCTCTAGGGGTTGTCTTGAACAAATCTAAAATTTCTTATGCACAATATTTGTAATATTTCATTTCTAACAGATAATGAAACCCCAATATCTTCTTATTGAAAATTCAAGAATGTCCTGGACACTATCTCTTTTAGATAACTTTCTTACGTTTTTATGACACATATATCCAAACCTTTTATGCCACAACTAACTCTCTTCAACCAAGCTCATGTAACAAGAGTTCTGTATTTCACCAACCTGAAACAAATTCCCTTTTTTATGTTTTCTCTTGTAACAATTTTCTCATCTCCTTAAATATTTACAACAAACCCATATTTCTAGAAGATAACTTTTTTACTCTCATCGAACAATTATTAAATTCTTAGAAAATTGTGTTTCATCCCATCAACATACAATGTTTTCTTAGATTTCATCATTTCTTTTTTAATCATGGTTGACCCAACACCCTTGATTTTCGACGATTCATCATTTCCAAATGTCACAGTTCCTTCTTTAAAATATTTTACATTCTTAAAAATTTTTATGTCTTGTTTTATGTGATAAGAACACCCACTCTCAAGTATCCAAGGTCATTTTCCCTTTGAAGCTTTAAATACAGTTTCAACAACAAGATCCTTTTCTTCTTCCTTTACTTTCTTCATATTTATCTTTTGAGAATTTTTATGAATCTTCTATTGTGTCTATAATAAAACAAGACATACTTTTTCAAGTTTTCTAGGTTGTTCACACCTTTCACAAATAGTTTCCAGAGGTTGGAACCTATTTTTAGTTTTTTCTTCACCTTTCACAACCTTCTCAGACTTCTTCTTTTGAGGGAATTAACCCCCCTAAAACTTTTCTCTTAATAAGCTATGGAATAATAGTAATTTTTTTGGTTGAACCAACACATATTTTTTATATGTCAGAATCCACCACAATACCAGCAATAACCATAGAAGAAGTATTTTCCTCTAAAACTTCCATATCGATTGGAATTGTGAATATGTTTCTCAACCACATTCTTCTTTTTCTTTTTATACTTAATAGAATCATAAGTATTTGAAACTTTATAAATTAAGGTTTCTTTGAGACTTATGAATTCCCAAAATTGTCAGTCTTGATGACATACATGGATTTTTAAGATTTCTTGTTTTTAGAACCCATTCCATCTTTCTTATCACCCTTTAAAGGTAATTTTTTTTGAACCTTCTCAAGTTTCTTATTATTAGAAAATTTACCAACATCAATAGTAGACTTTTGTAAACTTATATTTCTCAATTCATCTTTAGATATTTTTTTTGGACAAGTTCTAACTCTTCTTCTTTTACTTTCAACTTCACTTCCAGATTCTCATTACAATTCTTTTCTTCTTCAAGAGATTTCTTCAAATCTTCAATATCTTTCTCTAGATTCAATTTCTTATCAGAAAAACATTATTGATTTCTTATTGAGGAACATTCATCTTCCAAATTTTTATTTTTATTTTCAAGCCTTCTAATATTCCTCAAGAACTCTTTCAATTCTTATTTCAAATGGAATTCAAGTTGAGTTTCTTTTTCTTCTTTAGATCTACTACTTTCAAATTATTTATCATTCTTTGTTTTAATAAAATTATTTTCAATACCATACTCAACTGATTTTTAAGATTCATCATCACTGCCTTATTCTTCTTCATCATTAGATAAGAAGCCTCTTCTTTTGGAATTGAAGAATTTCCTATCACCCTATTTCTTCCACAGTATTATTGACTTTCTTTCTTCTTCTTTCTTTCTTCAAGGAAATTTTGCAGCAAAGTGAACAAAACTTCACATTCAAAAAATTTCAAGGGAAGTTTCCCTTTATATTTTCCTATACCTCTTTTTAAATTTTTAGAAAATAAGGATTAAATATTTTCAAATTTTTTATATACCTCATTTTCAAAATCAGATTCACCAGCTTCATCTTCAATAAGAATCTTATTTGAATATTCTACCTCTAGGGTGGTGCATTTTGGATGGTGCGGAAATGATCCAATGAGGATCATCACCTGTCCCTTTTTCTAGAGGCAGTTTCCTATAAAATTCACCATTTCTTATGTTTTGACCCATTCTGTGTCATTATCCTTTAAAATAAGGTTGGATCAACCCTGCAGGGACTGATTAATTCACCCCTTTCACATTGCAAAGGAGGTGACACAGTCAGTCGTTCCTAGCATGTGATTGTGTGGGGTTAAGTACTTGTGCAATTGGTCATCCTTGGATATAACTTCCTTGGATAGTCTTCAACAATTTTATTTGTGGATCCAGAAATACCCAATGATCATGGTATCCTTGATTCACGGACCTTCTTTCCAAAGGTAAGTGCTCGTTGATTGACGATCCAACCAACGACACTTGAGGACTCCATTGGTCGAGAGTATGGGAAGTCATGATCACCAAAACCTTCTGGGGGAGGATTATTGCCTGTTTTGGGACTCTATTATAGATTTAAGTCATGTTCATATGTTTGTGATTCCTTGGTTCATTCCCAAAGAGTGAGTCAACGGGCTACCCTTGGGTTACAGGATCGTCATAAGCATGCATATATTTGATGTAACAGAGGTGATTATAACTTAAGATATACAATAAGTCACTCTAGATTTTATCATCATCCAGGGATATAGAAGGTGATTTGATGTTGGGATAGGGCCCACAAGATGGGTTTTCTACGTATCCTCGAGAGAGGAATCAGAACCCATGTAGTTTGGAATTATGTGGGGCTTATGCATGGACGCTGCCCATTTGAGGGGGCATGATTGGGTGGAACCTTTATGGGAGGGAAACCTTTTGATCTCAGACCTTCAAGTAGGCATCCTACGTATCATGGTTTTATCAGAAAACATAGTTCTCATAGTTCAGATTATTGGGGCTTACGCATTGGATCTTCCCACTTAGGAAGACATGATTGGGTGGACCCTTTATGGGAGGGAACCCTTTTGAGCTCAGGACTTCGAGTAGGTGTCCTATGTATCCTTGTTTTATCAAATATCAGATTTATCATAGTTCATATTGTTGGGGCTTACGCATGGGAGTTTCCCACCTAGGGAGACATGATTGGATGGACCCTTTATGGGAGAGCACCCTTTGGAGCTCGGGCCTTCGAGTAGGCATCCTACGTATCCTGGTTTTATTAGGAATCAGAATTCTCATAGTTCATATTGTGTGAATATTGTAATAGTCACAAACCTCTAATCCCACAAGAGTCATGCTCAGTGTGAGAAACAAGAGTATGTGGAATATCCAACCAACCACATGCTTCCTCTCCTACTGGTGGGAGAGGGAGAGCCTATGGTGGAAGACGCAAGGGAGACTGTGGGCGAGGGCACAGAGCAATGAACCCTTTAATGTGAGATGACATTAAAGGTCACGCGACTCAACCTTAGAAGATTGGGGACTTACCTCAGTGGGAGGGCCCCAGAACACACTCTGGGAAGGGGAGGAGTGTCATCCTCATCAAAGGAGAAGTGAACATAGATCTTTTTACTGATCACTATTCCTCATTGAATGGAAAAGCAAGTGATCACCCTTAATCCCTAGAACGGGGAGGTTCATGTTGATATCCCAAGGTTGGAATACGTGTTACCATGGGAATTTAGACCCACAGTAATTACTAAAGTCTGAACCGTTGTGGGGAGATCCTTCATGACTCTGCTTACCATGGATTTGTAGACTCAAAGGGGTGAACTGATGCACCCGATGGTCTGATCATACGGGTTCAGTGGATTTTTAGGAGGCTTTGGCCTGATTCTGAAGGACTGGTTCATGGAGGGATTATAAAGGACTGGTTGGTAGTGGAGGGGTGTGGTTGGAACTATAGGAAATAATACCAAAAAATAATCCATTACACATACTAGTTTCTTATGCAGGATTGGGGAAGATCTGCATACCATAGTGGTATGCGGGTAAAGGGGTTGTTCGCATACCGATGCGGTACCCGGGCTTGAGTATAGACCACCATGTACCATAGTGGTATGCGGCCCATCATGCCGCTTTGGGTTCCATCAGCATACCAATGCAGTACATGGCGCCAGGGTCAGTCTGCGTAGCGGTACACTATGTGGAGAAACATATTGAAGGATGGTCTAGAGGATTATTGTTCATGGGGAGTTCATCCACAAGAATTATGTGTTTTTAGGTTCACAAATTAGGTTCATGGTTCTATTATTATTATTCAATTCCCCCATTTTATGGTTCGTAGCCGGCTATACCTGCAGAGAGTGTGGTTTGCAATTCGGGCTTCGCCGATGATTCAAGACTGAAGCCAGAATCTTCTCTGAACTCTTTCTTCCAACCTATAGGTTCCCTTCATGCCTTCATCATCTGTCCCAAGATTTCATTCTCTCTCAATTAATTTTGTGCTTCTTTTACAGAGAATCAGGGAAATTATATCTATGAGTATGTGGCTCCATTTACAGAGGCCCATGAGAAGATATCCTAACCCGAAGAAGACTCAATAAACCTGGGTTTTGAAAAGGATTCAGTTTGTGATAATGGTTCGCAAAACCCTGTTGGTTCACTTTGTCTGTGAATTGATGAGTTCACAGAATGATATGCTGATGGCCTTCGCACGCATGATTCCTTTGGCGACGCGGTTCGTGATCCACCATGTTCATTGGCCATCACTCCATGGGCCAGTAGTTCATGAATCATTCTACATACTTTTTGTCTCTTTATCTAGGGGGTCCGTGAACCTTTCCTGGTGATGGTACTTAGGCCACTTCAAAATCCTTTGAAAACTTGAATTTCTTCAAGTTTCTTCTGAAATTTGAAACTCAATTTGAGTCCATTCACCATGCTATACTTGTAGGATTATTTTATTCCTTATTAAAAGTGATTTTGGGGGTATTTTCTTCCTTTGGAATAATTTTCAGGATCCTACAAATTCCCCCCTCGGAATGGGGTTCATTCGGAATGAAAAGGGGACTATTTCGATGTAGAAGTGGTCCTGAACTGAAATGGTTCGCGGTAGAACAGATGGGACCAATAAGACGGGACCGCACCTATATATAGGGGGTATTGTCGTTTTTATTTTACCATTTCTCATAGAGAAAAGTTATCTCAATTCCCTCTACTTCCTCTGTATTTGGGTACCATGCTTCTTGCAAAAATCACATTCACGAACCGCTTCGTATGTTTCGCGAACTGATCTTTTTAGTATTTTCTATCCACGTACCGAATTTTGGGTTTCATGAATGACATTGTGGAAATTTAAATTTAAAATCTCGAGTCCACATAGGAGAATTCTACGCTTCTTGTGTGTCTTCATACCGAGCTTGGATCTACGAACCTAACTTTAATAATCCGAACTTAAACTTTTAAACTGAAACTTTGAAAACAAAATTAATGAGGCCTAGGTGTGACACCCCAAGTTTTATGAACTGGTTTATGTAAGAAGTGTTTTGCCTTTAATAATGTATCTTGTTTTATTTGTTTTGCTAATAAGGAATTAGAAATGAAATAAAACATAGAGAATAAGGTAAAATGACATTTATTAAAACATTACTTTACAACGAGACCCAACTAGTTGAATGTACCATGCACAAGACCTAACACGGCCACCGTAAGACTACAAAGAACCAAAACGCGGGCAATCGGATAGTCGTCATCTTCAGGGTCCATCAGCGTGAAAAGTATAATCGCCAGGGCCACGACACACATGCTCAACGCCAATGGTATGAGGAGAGCCATCCTTCCTGTTCAAGTGTTCTGTTTTAGGAAGTACCCCACACCCCTATATTTATATTAGTTCTTTGAGTTATGACCGTTATGTTTATATATCCATTGGGTTTTCAAAAATGACCGTTGTGTTCCCACTAATAAAATTTACTTTAAAAGAGAACTCGGTTTTATTCCCTCATAACCTTATTCTTAAAAACATTCTTTCATAGAAGATTCTTCGTTTTTATTCTTAAAAGTAAATTTCCTCGTTTTTACAAAATTCCGAGGAATACCTAGGTAGTTGGAAACTTGGTTTTATATGTTTAGAGGGAATTCGTAATAATTATATCTTTTTATCTCTTAAATTATGAAAAATTTTGGGAAAACTTTTGGTCTTTAAAAGAATTTTATAAAACAAATAGTAGAGTATTTTAAAAATACTAATGATTTTATTAGTATTGTATAAAAGGTATATCTTTTAAAAATTTAGATCAAGAGTTAAAATATTTTATCTAAACTTGAAATTGGTTCTAACATTTTGAGTTAAAACTGTTTGTTTTACTAAATTCCTACATTTCACTATATTTTGAGCTAAGTATATAATAAAACTAATTTCTTATAAAAAAAATGGAGTGGGTCCCGGCCAGCCAAGGGCATCCTCAGGGGTCAAGCCCTCAGGCCAAGGCCGAGACCCCATAGGGACCCGAGGTACCGCCATCGGGCTCCCCAGGTCTGTGCGTGCACGTTTCGGGAGCCAGCCAGGCTGGAGGCTCGGGCAGGGCCATGCATAGGTTACCCAGGTCGCATACGGGCCCGTGTATAAGGCCACGGCTCGCGCTGCGTGACGGTGGGCCAAGGCCCGCGGGGGTGTGGAGGGACCCGTGTATAAGGTCCCGTGTGCGTGTGTGTTGTGCTATTGCACCGCTACCCGAACGGCTTGATATTTATACCGCGCCTCAAAACCTTTCGGTTTCGATGTGGGACGCGCTCCGTGCGACCAGAGCCGTCCGATCGACTTCCGCGTCGATCTCAGCCGTCCAGCCTGTTTTTAAACGCGATACCTCCCCCGCGTCTCAGAAGCCGCCCGATCTCTTCCGAGATTTGATCTCGACCCTCCGATTCCTCTAAAGCGATCATCACATCTCCACGCCCCAACCGTTCGATCGCACCAAGGACGAATCGGTGCCGTCCGTTTCTTTTCGCGCCAAGCAGACCGTGCCTCCCCCCGTCTTCTTCCTAGCACTGCGGCCCTGCGCCTGTAGACCTGCACCAAGGACGCCAGGCCCCTCCCTCCCTCGCACTGCTCCTTGACTTCCGAGCACACCCCCCTCCTAGGTCCCTGTTCTCCCGTATTCCCCACATCGGTCTACACCTGGGTCGGGTCACCAACGAGACACCGAGGCCGTTATAAACCCCCCTGCTTCGTTGAAGCCCACGACAGCTCCTTCCTCTCATCCTCCTTCTTTTCCACGGACACCCAGCAGCCGGCTCCGAGCTTCCTCCTCAAGCACAGTAAGGGTTTTCTTGCATTCTTGAACTGTTTCGGAACAACCTCCATTTTATATACTCACGGTGTATATATATATATATATAGTTATATATATGTATATACTTAAATCTAACCCTCTCGGGTTGCTTTGACTTCAAAGATCTTGGCCTTCGTAATTTTAATGGGTTGTTCCTGCATGCTTATCTTCCTTTAAAAGAAACATTCGGTTTAAACACAACTCATATTTACCTATATACACTCGATATATAAATACCCCTCGGTTCTGCCTTCAAGAAGTCGGCCTTCGGGTTTCCAGTGGTTGTATATGTGAGGGTGCGTATATACCTCGTTTTCCTGTTTTTATTTTGAAACCTGTTTATACTGCTCACATGTGTATATACAAGTCCACCGGTTATTATATATTGTGTATATAAGGTTTCATATATATGTGAATGGTATATAAACTTTGTATAAGCACGTTTACAAATTCCCCAGGTTGTTTATTTTACGATTTTATATTTTGGTTTTCAAAAAAAAATAACTAAATATATCTCAACCTCGTTTTTAATGTATAGGGTATGTATATATATATAAAGTTCGTGAATGTTTTCTCCTAACCCGACCTGTTTTGGCATCGATATTTAAATGAATTTTTTAGATATATATTTGCAAACTATGCTCTTTTGGTTTAAGTGAAGTTATGTTTGTAAAACCTTAATTTTTATACATAGATACCTTTATAACAAACCTTATATGAATTTAGTTTCAACCATGTAATCGAATTATGGTTGGAAACTTTGAGTTCCCTAAGGAATTTAATAAACTTTGTTTTTAATTGTGTAAAACCCATATATACACTACGGGTATATATATATGTGCACGTGTGTATATATTTATAAGAATATTTCCTTTTATAAATAGCAGGAATTAAACTATTCTTGGGTGCTGTGATGATTTTATTAAGCTATGAATTGTGTGATTGCTAAACCAACATGTTTTTTTACACACAAATGGGCATGTTTTATTAAAAAGGCTTATCTAACATTGCCCTGTTGAGTTTTATGATAGAATATGTATTTTGGGTTCAAGGGCCCGTTTACCACCGTAATTGATTTCATGTGTTTTTCTTAATATTTCCCCCTTTTTTCCAAATATTTATAATGACAAAGATTTATCATTTAGTATATTGCTGTTTTATATGCCTTAGTGAAAAGGATGTTGTACTAAACTATGTATTTCATTAATTTGTCCTTGCCCTTTTTTTTAGTGAGAACTGTCACATCATGTAAAGTGTGTAATGATTCATTAATTATGTTAGTTATTATTTACATAATGCATTTTTATGACCTATCACTAAATGGACTAAGAAAATGGATTACCCAAAGTGGTATGGGACACCATGGGTAAAATTAAAATGAATGAGATGTTCAAGGTGGTATGGGACATCTTGAATTACATAACCATTTCAGTAAATCATGAATGATGTGGCTCACATGATAATAAAGGAAAATTTAAGGGTGCGCCCTGATAGCGCTCCAATGCATTGGGTAATGATGTAACCACTAGAGATTAAAATTTTCACGATACCTTGGTGAATAACCTTGGTAATTTTCAAATGACACCTTGGGGATGGAGCTTGGTGAAACGAAATGATTTTCAATATTAAATGTTGATGCCACATAATTCAAGTCATATAACAAGTTTTCCGAGATAAAGTTCATTCATGACTGATGTCTTTAAAGTTTGTATAAAGTTCATAATTCCCTAGTTTTAAGCTTGAAGCATGCCTAGTGTTATCACTTAATAGAATAGTAACCAGCATATGAACATTTAGTTGTTTCCTTGTGCGCAACGCTGATTATGAATTACTTTTAACTGTTTAAATTTATGCTCAAGTAAATCACATGTAGTACTTGTTTATAACAACCATTATCACTCCTTCAAGAATTGACGTATTCGTTTCATGTTTTTCTTGAAAACTTTGATTAAAAGCATTGTTATGTTTGGTGTGTTAAAGTCTTTCTTAGTGGATGTTAAAATTATTTTAAAAGAATGTTTTCAAATGTTACAGTATTTTAAATTCTTTTTAAAACCCCCTTACTAAGTATTTCAATGCTCACCCTATGTTTTGGTTTAAAATTTTCAGGTGTCAGCTTTTGTAAGATGGATGGTTTCAGAAGTTTCCGGTTTCCCAGAACCCGAACCGCACACGATCCTCTGTATGGGACATGATGTGTTGTTAACAAAGTGTATTTTATTTTAAGATAACACATCATGTTCAGAAGGCACCGACTCCTATGGTTTTCTGGAGTCGGGGTATCTACAGTTGGTATCAGAGGTTCGGTTTGGATAACTCTGGAAAGCCAGAAACTGAAACAAAAATATATATGTATATGTATTTCAATTTTATTAAAAACTGGGTTTTCTTAATTTTCAGATGGAAAATGAAGGCACAAATCTCTTATCTCTCCCCACCGAGGCCCTAGAGACCATTGTGTCCTTAGCAAGCCGTGAGGACTTTCTAAACTATGCCCATATCCGCATGACATGAAAATACCTTTACGATGTATCCAACTCACCTCGAGTGCTTAGTCTACACCAAGGGTTGGGATTGGATTACCTCCTTATGATAATAACCCAATTTCCCTCCTATGTACGTTGAGGAAGGTACTACGAGGGACTTTTCTGAATTTTCACGGTGGGTGAGAACTTCGGCACTATGCTTGATAACCCCTTTCAAGAAGCTGCTGCTGACGGAGACCTCCGAGCGGGCTACCTTTGTCAGATTTTAAACTATGGCTTCTGGGGTCAGTTGTTTGACTTCGGAAGGTTAGAAGACGAGTCCACCCGTTTGTCTTACAGACGACAAGTGTATGAAGATGTCTCTCAACTTCACGCCCCCCATGCTAGACTCATAAGACTTCATAGGTGTCCTCATGAGTTTTTCCCTGAATGCTCGGCCTGTGTTTGGTTCAAGGAGTTAGAGAGTTTTGCTTCTCTGTGTGGAGTTCGTTTAGTCAATGAGTAAGGGAAACTCAAGCACTAATAATAATGAACGTATGTTTATTGAAATGTTACCTTTCTCCTTTCCTTGTCCTTACCTTGTTTTTGTCCTTGTATGATTTTCAAGTAATGGAACTCCTATCTTAAAACTTTCAGATGGAAGGACAAACCCACCTGTTATCTCTTCCCACCGAGATTTTGGAAATCATTGCGATCAAAACGTGTGAGGACGAGTATGACCCATTCGCAAATTTGCAAAGAACGTGCAAGCAATGGTTTGAGATAACAAACGGTCCGGAGATTCTCCGCACCTGCCAGGGGAATGCCTCCATCTATTACCGCATCGGCTCTGCTCAGCCAGCCAGACGTGAACAACGAGGAAGTTACCACGAAGGGCTCTTTCTTTGTTTCACCCTAGGCCGAAAATTCACGGCCAGAGTGAAATTCCAGGAGGCTGCGTTAGAGGGAAATCTTTATGCAGCTTATATGCTCCAACTTCTCAGCTTTAGCCTGTTTGACCACATCTATGGCTTCGATATCCTCGACCAAGACATAATTCGGAAAGTTCTTCGTACATTGGTCTGCAAAGACATTTCAGAACTTTGTACGGTTCGAGCTTCCCTTTGGAGGCCTGAAAGCCCGGAACATAAGTGCTACCCCTCCTGTCTTAGGTGTGTGTGGATTAGGGAGCTGGAAGAAGTGAGCTTCGCTACGGGGATCCCTCTAAATGCACCTGTTGACCCTATTCGATGGTGGAGGTGGTAGGAACGTTTCTGAACCTTGTAGTGTCGTGAAATAAATTGCGAGGATGCAATTTTCTAAAGGGGGGGATAATGTGACGCCCCAGGTTTTATGAACTGGTTTATGTAAGAAGTGTTATGCCTTTAATAATGTATCTTGTTTTATTTGTTTTGCCAATAAGGAATTAGAAATGAAATAAAACATAGAGAATAAGGTAAACTGACATTTATTAAAACATTACTTTACAACGAGACCCAACTAGTTGAATGTACCATGCACAAGACCTAACACGGCCACCGCAAGACTACAAAGAACCACAACGCGGGCAATCGGATAGTCGTCATATTCAGGGTCCATCAGCGTGAAAAGTATAATCGCCAGGGCCATGGCACACATGCTCAACGCCAATGGTATGGGGAGAGCCATCCTTCCTGTTCAAGTGTTCTGTTTTAGGAAGTACCCCACACCCCTGTATTTATATTAGTTCTTTGAGTTATGACCGTTATGTTTATATATCCGTTGGGTTTTCAAAAACAACCGTTGTGTTCCCACTAATAAAATTTACTTTAAAAGAGAACTTGGTTTTATTCCCTCATAACCTTATTCTTAAAAACATTCTTTCATAGAAGATTCTTTGTTTTTATTCTTAAAAGTAAATTTCCTCGTTTTTACAAAATTCCGATGAATACCTAGGTAGTTGGAAACTTGGTTTTATATGTTTAGAGGGAATTCGTAATAATTATATCCTTTTATCTCTTAAATTATGAAAAATTTTGGGAAAACTTTTGGTCTTTAAAAGAATTTTATAAAACAAATAGTAGAGTATTTTAAAAATACTAATGATTTTATTAGTATTGTATAAAAGGTATATCTTTTAAAAATTTAGATCAAGAGTTAAAATATTTTATCTAAACTTGCAATTGGTTCTAACATTTTGATTTAAAACTGTTTGTTTTACTAAATTCCTACATTTCACTATATTTTGAGCTAAGTATATAATAAAACTAATTTCTTATAAAAAAAATGGAGTGGGTCCCGGCCAGCCAAGGGCATCCTCAGGGTTCAAGCCCTCAGGCCAAGGCCGAGACCCCATAGGGACCCGAGGTACCGCCATCGGGCTCCCAAGGTGTGTGCGTGCGCGTTTTGGGAGCCAGCCAGGCTGGAGGCTCGGGCAGGGCCGTGCATAGGTTACCCAGGTCGCGTGCGGGCCCGTGTATAAGGCCGCGGCTCGCGCTTCGTGACGGTGGGCCAAGGCCCGCGGGGGTGTGGAGGTACCCGTGTATAAGGTCCCGTGTGCGTGTGTGTTGTGCTATTGCACCGCTACCCGAACGGCTTGATATTTATACCGCGCCTCAAAACCTTTCAGTTTCGATGTGGGACGCGCTGCGTGCGACCAGAACCGTCCGATCGACTTCCGCGTCGATCTCAGCCATCCAGCCTGTTTTTAAACGCGATACCTCCCCCGCGTCTCAGAAGCCGCCCGATCTCTTCCGAGATTTGATCTCGACCCTCCGATTCCTCTAAAGCGATCATCACATCTCCACGCCCCAACCGTTCGATTGCACTAAGAATGAATCGGCGCCATCCGTTTCTTTTCGTGCCAAGCAGACCGTGCCTCCCCCCGTCTTCTTCCTAGCACCGCGGCCCTGCGCCTGTAGACCTGCACCAAGGACGCCAGGCCCCTCCCTCCCTCGCACTGCTCCTTGACTTCCGAGCACACCCCCCTCCTAGGTCCCTGTTCTCCCGTCTTCCCCACGTCGGTCTACACCTGGGTCGGGTCACCAACGAGACACCGAGGCCGTTATAAACCCCCCTGCTTCGTTGAAGCCCACGGCAGCTCCTTCCTCTCATCCTCCTTCTTTTCCACGGACACCCAGCAGCCGGCTCCGAGCTTCCTCCTCAAGCACAGTAAGGGTTTTCTTGCATTCTTGAACTGTTTCGGAACAACCTCCATTATATATACTCACGGTGTATATATATATATATAGTTATATATATGTATATACTTAAATATAACCCTCTCGGGTTGCTTTGCCTTCAAAGATCTTGGCCTTCGTAATTTTAATGGGTTGTTCCTGCATGCTTATCTTCCTTTAAAAGAAACATTCGGTTTAAACACAACTCATATTTACCTATATACACTCGATATATAAATACCCCTTGGTTCTGCCTTCAAGAAGTCGGCCTTCGGGTTTCCAGTGGTTGTATATGTGAGGGTGCGTATATACCTCGTTTTCCAGTTTTTCTTTCGAAACCTGTTTATACTGCTCACATGTGTATATACAAGTCCACTGGTTATTATATATTGTGTATATAAGGTTTCATATATATGTGAATGGTATATAAACTTTGTATAAGCATGTTTACAAATTCCCCAGGTTGTTTATTTTACGATTTTATATTTCGGTTTTCAAAAAAAAAAATAACTAAATATATCTCAACCTCGTTTTTAATGTATAGGGTATGTATATATATATATAGTTCATGAATGTTTTCTCCTAACCCAACCTGTTTTGGCATCGATATTTAAATGAAATTTTTAGATATATATTTGCAAACTATGCTCTTTTGGTTTAAGTGAAGTTATGTTAGTAAAACCTTAATTTTTATACATAGATACCTTTATAACAAACCTTATATGAATTTAGTTTCAACCATGTAATCGAATTATGGTTGGAAACTTTGAGTTCCCTAAGGAATTTAATAAAATTTGTTTTTAATTGTGTAAAACCCATATATACACTATGGGTATATATATATGTGCACGTGTGTATATATTTATAAGAATATTTCCTTTTATAAATAGCAGGAATTAAACTATTCTTGGATGCTGTGATGATTTTATTAAGCTATGAATTGTGTGATTGCTAAACCAACATGTTTTTTTTACACACAAATGGGCATGTTTTATTAAAAAGGCTTATCTAACATTGCCCTGTTGAGTTTTATGATAGAATATGTATTTTGGGTTCAAGGGCCCGTTTACCACCGTAATTGATTTCATGTGTTTTTCTTAAGATTTCCCCCTTTTTTCCAATGATTTATAATGACAAAGATTCATCATTTAGTATATTGCTGTTTTATATGCCTTAGTGAAAAGGATGTTGTACTAAACTATGTATGTCATTAATTTGTCCTTGCCCTTTTTTTTAGTGAGAACTGTCACATCATGTAAAGTGTGTAATGATTCATTAATTATGTTAGTTATTATTTACATAATGCATTTTTATGACCTATCACTAAATGGACTAAGAAAATGGATTACCCAAAGTGGTATGGGACACTATGGGTAAAATTAAAATGAATGAGATGTTCAAGGTGGTATGGGACATCTTGAATTACATAACCATTTCAGTAAATCATGAACGATGTGGCTCACATGATAATAAAGGCAAATTTAAGGGTGCGCCCTGATAGCGCTCCAATGCATTGGGTAATGATGTAACCACTAGAGATTACAATTTTCACGATACCTTGGTGAATAACCTTGGTAATTTTCAAATGAAACCTTGGGGATGGACCTTGGTGAAACGAAACGATTGTCAATATTAAATGTTGATGCCACATAATTCAAGTCATATAACAAGTTTTCCGAGATAAAGTTCATTCATGACTGATGTCTTTAAAGTTTGTATAAAGTTCATAATTCCCTAGTTTTAAGCTTGAAGCATGCCTAGTGTTATCACTTAATAGAATAGTAACCAGCATATGAACATTTAGTTGTTTCCTTGTGCGCAACTCTGATTATGCATTACTTTTAACTGTTTAAATTTATGCTCAAGTAAATCACATGTAGTACTTGTTTATAACAACCATTATCACTCCTTCAAGAATTGACGTATTCGTTTCATGTTTTTCTTGAAAACTTTGATTAAAAGCATTGTTATGTTTGGTGTGTTAAAGTCTTTCTTAGTGGATGTTCAAATTATTTTAAAAGAATGTTTTCAAATGTTACAGTATTTTAAATTCTTTTTAAAACCCCCTTACTGAGTATTTCAATGCTCACCCTATGTTTTGGTTTAAAATTTTCAGGTGTCAGCTTTTGTAAGATGGATGGTTTCAGAAGTTTCCGGTTTCCCAGAACCTGAACCGCACACGATCCTCTGTATGGGACATGATGTGTTGTTAACAAAGTGTATTTTATTTTAAGATAACACATCATGTTCAGAAGGCACCGACTCCTATGGTTTTCTGGAGTCGGGGTCTCTACACTAGGTTTGTAGTATCCACCACTTGCGAACCTTTTTGTCCGACGACCAATGATCCATGAGCCAACTCCTCATGGATGGTTTGCATACCATGGCTGTACATAGTGAAATGTATCCATGTACCATAGCTATAGGTGGGGTTGCTTTCACGTATCATGTAGTATGCAGATCATGCCTACCGCGTGCCATTTCCAGGATCTGTATACGGAGACCTATGTGGACATATTTTAAGTCCTTTATCCATTCTTACATATCCATTATCCAAATTTTTTTATTGGAATGACTTTTTATCGACTTCTGGATATTCCTATGTAGGTTACAATGGATGCTTCAGAGGCTGTGATAAAATCGACGAAGACCATGGAAACCAGGGTGGGGAATAGTGAGGATCATCTTCGAGACCACATCATTCCTCATGACAGATTCTTAAAGGATATCTTGATGCCATAATTACTAGCCTATCCTCTATCTATATAGATGCCACTTTACAACTCTGGTCTCCCTGACGACATTCTTATACTGTTGGCTAACCCCGATACCCTTTTCATCCTCTTAGAGGCACCATAAGGAGATGATCGCGCCAACATTTCCTCAGTAAGAAAATTCATCTCCACTCTAATTTAGGATAATTTCTTCATACTTGGAGGCTCAACATTGACTCAGGTCAACCGCGAGTGTTGAGATGGTGTCCCGAGACTAGGCGCTCGAGATTACCAATCCGTTATCAACATCTCCCAAGAAAATCCTAATGGCGGGTGGAGCACCAAGTGGAATTTGTGGGCTGGAGGATGTGTCTCTGATGAATGGGCCTAGGAATTTTGGGTACATCAGACCTATTTGGAGTCCCCTAACGAGTTGGAGGTGGTGGACTTGTATTATGCAGCCTGAGTTTCTCAGTTTTCAGTCTTCTCCCCAGGCTAAATTCTTACTAAGCTGCTGAGCTGCGGGTGTTCAAGCACCAAAACCTTCCACTTATTTCATGGGGAGGTGGGAATCAGCTTATGGGATATCCACCATCTTGGAGGACTCCTAATCCTTGGAGATATGTATGACGAGTTTCTCCCACCATCCGCCACATGGAATGACACTGACCACGTACCCCCTTTGACAAGGATTCTACTGGTCATGGAAGAGGGGTTACAATATCATTCCCTCTAGGATCTTTTTCTTATCCCATTTTAGGTGTGGATATGGTTATTCTTGTAGAATAATGGACCCTGTAAGAACACAGTTCTTCTTATGAGGTACTGTTTGTACCTTCCTTTTTTCCTTTGAGTTATTTTTGAGAAAATAGGGAAAACTGAAAAAATGTTAAGTTTTAGTATAACACGCCATGTAATCCTATGTAAATTCCATATGGTCAGTCTATATAGGTTAGGGATGCACAATGTGTACTTTTTTTGGCTAGGAAGAGAATAAAAAGACACCACACACCGTGTACTTCCTATTACATGCCGTGTAGTCATGTCAGCAAGGTCAGTGTGGGATGCGTAAAGTAGGTCGGTGAATTTATGAATAGTAAAATGATATACACACCATTTATACTAATATAAATTCCATTTACTACTAAAATTTGGCTTAAAATGGGTATTATCCTTGTTTTATCTACTTTTGGACAGAAGAACCACTGGGTGAAGAAGGAGCCGTAGGAGTTGATTCTTCTCCCATTTCGTCGTCCGGAACACGATTCAAGTGTTGTTGATCTCATTATATTCCTCTTGGTAATATATTTCTTCTACTTGATCCGTTATTGATGATTTCGGTTCTTGATAATGTTATTCAAGGTTGAATGATTTACCTCTTTTCTTAGATATACTCCGTTCTAGGCCGATTCAAGGGCCAATGTCAGATTATATCAGTTATACGACATCGAGGTAGGTGGTCTCATGCCTCTCATTAATTGTTGAGGTGTTTATATGTGCCGTTGTACCACGTACCCATGTTTAGGGTTTTGAATTGAAATTAAATCAATCCTACTTATTGTCAAATGTTGTTGTGATAATAAATTGAATGAATTGAATCATGTTTAGAATCGTTTATTGGTTCAAGGCCACCTTACAGGTGTATTTACCTTAGATAAATGTTTTATCCATTTCTCTCAAGGATGTATATAGGCATGCTTTCCTTTTACCATTTTGGGTTGTTTAAAATGAACTTGATTATATCCGGAATTGCAATTGTGTTAGAATTGTGAGCATTTGATTATAGATTTGGGATTGTGATTGCCTCTTTGCCATGAAGTGTTTTGTTTGTTAAGAAGGTTGGAATGTATTATTGAATTTTAAATGAAAAAATGGTAAATAGCATTGGGTGATGCATGGGTTCAACTTAGAATTCCATGAATAGACTCGCATGACTATTGTACCTTGAACCTTGGGTGATAAATGGGTTCAGCTTAGAACACCGTGGACATAATTGAGAAGTTTTTGTTTATATGTCATTAGTGACACTTGGGATCCCTAGTTGGACCTCCAGGTATGGATTAAATTGACATAAACTTATACATAGTGTGATACTGTGGAGCTCCCTAGTAGGACCACTGAGGAAGGACTTGCTTGAACTTATACCAACATCAAGAGTGATACTCAGGCTCCCTAGTAGGACCACTGAGAACAGAATCATAGTATGTCGGTAGAATTAAACCTGCAGTGATACTTGAAATCCAACTTAGGAATCTCAAGAATAGACTCAGGTTATACTTAAATGATGGAGTGGAAGGAATTGTGACCCGTCTGCCAATCCAAAGCACAAGCTTGAGTTCATACTTTACTTACTTGTTATGAGGTCCTTTGAGAATTCTATTGTTCTTACTTTACTATGAGGAATTTCATGCTTAGGAAAAATTCTGAAATTTAAATACTTCAAGTAAATGAACTACTAATGAATTTAGTAAACTCTATAAATGAATACCAGTATCTGTAAAATTGTTTACTTCTAAGTGCAAACTACTTTACTGATTTACTATACACAACTGCTACATATACTCACTGATAGATTGGAAAAGACCTTTGGTGGTTGACTATTGGGATTTATTTCTCACACCCTATTTGGGTCATGTTTTTGGGACCAAATATACCATATTGTTTTAGGTGTCGATAGGGGAAATAATCCTTTTGCAGGTACTTGATTTTTTATTAGGAGCAAGAGAGCATGGGACTAAGCCTTGGCTTATAATGCTACTGAGTATCATTTTGTTTTACTGTACTTTGGTATTGTATTGTACTTGATTTTAGTGTACCCTGTTTTCACTGTTCTCTTTGAACATGTGACATGCTGCATCATTTTGATATTACATACCTTCTGGCTATCTTGTTCTTAAATCTTTAGTTGTTTACTTCAGATACATGCTGTTTACTAGTTCCTATATTGTTATTATTTATTCCGCTGTGTTACACTCTTCCAATGATAGAATAGTTTTCCTATAATAACACCCTAGGCCCTTGCGGCTAGTCGGTAGCCTCTAGCATTTGGGGAAATGCACTTGAGGCCATGTAGCCAACTGAGTACGGGGCACCTTTTAGTGGAATCTAGATCTAGGATGTTACAAAGTGGTATCATAGGGTTTCTTTTATACTTTGTCTTACTGTTTGGAGCCTATAGATAGAGATAGGAAGGAATGGGGATTTGGTAATTAGCTGTGCTCGGGAGTAGCTACCCCACGTATAGGGAAAATCAAAATTTCCTCAAAATGACTTATGATATTTAGATTTTGAGCTATTATAGTTGATTTAATTTTACCGTTGGGTGACACACTTGATTTCTACTATTACTATTGATGCAATTGTGGGTTCTATTCTAGTTACAACCCGATGAGATGGGGGTATTCCATTTCATGCATCATATAGGAACTTGTTAGAATCACATTCCATGCATTATGCCATGCCTTATAGGATGCATTAGTTATCACATGCTATTGTGATAGATGATGTGATAGCTATGCCTACTGTTGTGATAGGTTTATTGGTACGTGCTATGGTTTAGATTGAATGGACACCAAAATTTGGTTCCTAAGGTGTATGGGCCCTCTTGGACTGGAATTTGGTGGATCATGATTATGTTTTTACCTATAATTGTATTGATATGTTATTCTTGGGTGCCAAACTTTGATTTGTGAGGAGTATGGGCCCTCACAGATCAAAATTTAGCATCCTACAGGTTGGTTTTTCTACAGAACAGGGGTTTTCTGGGCATTCTGGAGTTTCTGTCTTGAAAAACCTATTATACACAACGTGTATTCTATCCTAACATGTCGTGTGTTCTTCCTTTTTGGGGAAGAATGTGTACAAAAAATTTAAGAAGAAAACACTATGTACCCAAAGTACACGCCGTGTAATCCTTAACCGTGTAACCTGCCATGTGAGGAGGGAACACGGGTTGTCAAGCCTTGAGTAGGACATGCCGTGTACTTTTAGTACACACTATGTAGAAGTTGACAATGTATACGACCATGTGACTGAAGACACGGGTGGATGAAAAATTTTTATGTACATTCCATGTACAGGGTAAACATGTCGTGTAGTCTTACACCGACAGAACTGTGTAGTTCTAGTCATATAGAAGTACCTGGGAATGAATGAAAATTCAAGCACATGTCTTGTCTCAATAGAAACGCGCCATGTGTGTGATGTGTTACATGGACATGTTGGGAAGATATACACACCCATGTAAATTACTACTAGGGAACTCCATGTAAGGGGTAATACATGCCGTGTACACCTATTTTGAAAAAAAACTTGGGTGTTTTCCTTAACCTGTTCCATTCTTACACTTATGAGTAATATTTTCCTTTTCATTAAGTCGGTACTGAGGCATGTGTGTTGGAATTTGTAGATTCATTCCACCGTGGTGACCAAGAGCTGTATTCCAGGAGAGTGGCGATGAGCATACTCCAGAAATGGTGATCCATGGGCTACCAATGGATACTCTAGTTGTGCCAGTTGCGGAACCAACCATTATATAAGACACAGGTGAAGACGCATAGTTCCGAGAAGGTTTTGTGAGGTTTATGAAGAGCTTACAGGGAGCACCGAAAGCTGTTGTATCTATGGAAGAGCTGACATTTATATTCTAGTAGCAGCATCTTCCTACTTTTTCAGAGGATGGTGGACCACAGGTTGTAGAATCATGCCTAGACTCAGTGATTACTATCTTTGATCATCTGGAGAGGCCTCTTGAGAGTAGGGTCAATCTCGCGACATATATGCTGTGTGATTCTAACAAGAGATGGTGGGACGTTATCACTCAGGCAGGGTGTCACTGGGATATGACATGGGAAATATTTTAGACAGTCTTCTATGATTATTATTTTCTCAAGACACTGATGGCCAACCGAGTCTGGGAGTTCATGCACCTGGAGTAGGGAACACTATCAGTTATGGATTATTCTACTCGGTTTACTGAGCTTCAACATTTCAAACCAATTCTAAAGGGTAATTACATATCGAAAGATAGGTGATTTGAGGATGGTCTCAGGTTTGACATTCGATCCCAACTGAATGTATTTAGGTTACCCTCTATTTCTGCTATTGTGAATCATGCACTGATTAATGAGCGCAACCTATGGTAATCTAGGGGTGCGATCTAGGGAGGTTTAGCACTGAGATCAGGTACTGTCTCGACCAGAAGCAAGAAATTTCGTATGGAGTTTTCTCATGGGGATACAAGCAGCAAAAAATTTTCTTCCTGTTGCTAGGTGAGTTGCTACCAGGGCGGTAGGACGAGACATCTAAGGCCCCAGGGACCGAAGGATCCAGTTGAGTGCCAATCTTGTGGCAAGATGGGCCATATATAGTGCTTATGTAGGATGATTCCACCAATGTCTAGTGAGAGAGGTTCTGTATAGACTCCACGTATAGGAGTAGGGTTAGTAGAGTCTCACTAGTCTGGAAACTGGAATACGTCGGGGCGTGAAGGCCAAGGTGGTGGGTGTGACCATGGTAGCCAGACCCCAGGATCTCAGCGACAGTAGGGCGGGTTGGTTCAGGGTAGCCAGAATATTTCACAAGGCCTCAGTATAGGTCAGACATATGTAGTGCAACAGACCCAACATGAGCAGGATCTCGAACCTTATACTGTTAGAGTTACTATTCTAGTTGCCTTTGTTTTATCATCTGCAATTTTTGATACTGGTGAAACACATAGTTTTATATCTATTCCCATTGTGGAGATCCTTGGGATTTGTGTTTATACATATAATAATGTTATGACGCTAGAAAATCTATTAGGGATTAGAATAACAGGTGTACGTCTGTGCAAGGAGTGACCCTTTGGGATTGATGGATGTCACTTATTTGGGGATCTCTACATCTTAGAGATGATGGGGTTTGATGTCATCCTCATAATGGATTTTATGGTATCCTATCAGGGCTTTATTGACTGTTATCACCATAGTGTGAGTTTTACATCACTAGAGGGCATATATTTTCTATAAAAGGGAGAATGGGATGTCCAGGAGAGCCGAGCTAGACCCGATCATTGTGGGCTGGGAAGGATGACAACCCAAATTGAGAGTTTATATCTGGATGATCAGAGACCTTGTTTGGAAGATTTTCCTTCAGTGTTTGATCGTTTCAGGGTTGTTTTCTCGGACAACTTCTCAGGATTACCTCTGATTAGAGAGGTGGAGTTCACAATCAAGCTAGTTCGAGGAGCTACACCGGTATCCATTACTCCTTATAGGATGGATACAATGGAATTTCAAGAGTTCAAGAGGTAGTTAGAATATTTGAAAGCTAAGGGTTTTATCCGAACTGGTACTTCTCCTTGGGGTTCACCAGTACTTTTCGTGGAAAGGCAGATAGTACTCTCAAACTTTGCATGGACTACCAGAAACTAAACTAGTTGATGGTTAAAAATTGATATCCCTTACCAAGGATTGATGACCTGTTTGATCAGATTTGAGGAGATTGAGTGTTCTCAAAGATTGACTTGAGGTCAAGATATCACCAGTTGCATGTTCTACCTGCAAAAATACCATGTACAACCTTTCTTTGTAGGTATGATCTCTTTGAGTACTTGGTTATGTCGTTTGGTCTCACGAATGTACCAGCAGTTTTCATGGAGCTGATAAACAAAGTGTTCCATCCTCACTTATATTCTTTTTTGGTTGTTTTCGTAGATGGTATCTTGGTGTATTCTCACAATCGACATGACTATTCCAAACACATTGAGATCATTTTGAATACACTAAGAGAGAATAATTTATATGCTAATATCACAAAATTACACTTATGGATGTATCAGATTCACTTCCTAGAACAAATCATATCAGAGACTAGAGTATCAGTGGACCCAGAGAAGGTCAGAGCAGTAGTTACCTGTGAGAAGCCCAAGAATTTTTTTGAGGTACAATGTTTCTTAGGGATAGCTGGTTACTACAAGAATTTTATATAGGAATTCTCACAGTTAGCAGTGCCGATTATAGGTTTGACTAAGAAAGGTGTGAAGTTTGAATGGTCAGATTCTTGTGACACAACCTTTTAGGAGTTGAAGGGATGTTTGACTTTAGCACCAATACTAATATTTACAGAGCTAGGAAAGAGTTACACTGTGTACTATGATGAAGATGTTTGTTTTACTTTCCAAAAAGAAAAGATGACTAAAAAAAGTCATAACATATTTGATATTCAATCTAGAAAACCACTTGAGCTTATTCATTCTGATCTATGTGGGATGATGAGACATCAATCAACAAAAGGGAATTTATAATTTACCACTTTTATTGATGATTTAACTCGGATGAAAAACATCATGTTCATGAAGCACAAGTCATAGGCCACTGAAATGTTCAAATTCTTTAAAAAATATATTGAGAAAGAATTGGGGGTTTCCATAAAGAAGATGAGAATAGTTAATAGTACTGAATCTATAAATAATGATTTTTATTCCTATCTAAGAAAGCATGGTATCAAACATCAGCATAGTGCTCCCTATACTCCACAACAAAATGAAGTAGCAAAAATGAATAACAAGAGTTTGGTGGAAATGATAAGAAGTATGTTAGCAGAATACAAACTTTAAAAATTATTTTGGATAGAAGCTATTAGTACCACTGTACATGTTCAAAATAGATGCTTATTGAGACCACAAACCAACATTACTCCTTATGAAATGTGGTATAACAAAAAACCCTCATTGAAATACTTCAATGTCTTTGGAAATCCATGTCTTCTCAAAGTAAAAAATCTAGAATTGGGAAAGTTCGATGAGAAAGCTGAGGAAGGAACTTTAATGGGTTATTCAACCAATAGGATAAGTTAAAAATGTTAGAAAAAATGTTTACAAAAGTTGGTGGACTCATATGATGTGAAGGTAATTGAAAATCAATGTTCCTTAACAAAATTTGTGGAGAATGATGAGGATTAAACATTAGAGAAATCCAAAAATAGTGAATGTTATCCAAAAGAACCTCACCATGATTTAGATGAGTCATGTGGTGAAGAAAGTGATGCTGGGGAAGAAACCGTGAGATTTCATACCTTACAAAAGCAGGTTGATTTTGAAAACATTATTGGGAATCAGAAGGCTCCAATTTAGACAAGAAAGAAGTTGATATTATAAAATCAGAATTCACTTATCTAAAAAGTTGAACCAGAATTAGTTTCAGATACTATTAAATATAAAGAATGGGTGGATGCTATGAATGAAGAGTTGGATCAGATTGAGAAGAATAAAACATGGGAACTTGTTCCAAGGACAAAAAATAAAAATGTTATCAGAAATAAGTGAATTTACTAAAATCAATTGAATGAGCATGGAGAAGTTTCAAGAAACAAAGAAAGAATTGTTTGTAAAGGATATGCATAGGTGTAAGGTGTGTATTTTGATTAAACCTTTTCCCCTGTTGCAAGGATAGAAACTATTCGAACGTTTCTTGTAGTGGCTACCCATCGGAATTACAATGTTTATCAGATGGATGTAAAGTCAAATTTCTTAAATGGTGAGAATGAGTAAGAAGTTTACCTTGAACAACCTTGTGGGTTTTTACTTGATGATGATGAAACCAAGGTTTGTAAATTTAAGAAATCTCTGTATGGGTTGAAACAATCTCTACATTCTTGGTATTTGAAGCTTGATTTTTTTTGAGAAAGGTGAACTTTATAAAGGAAAAGTTGATAGCAACTTGTATGTAAAAATGTTGACTTCCAAACATTAATTGTAATTGTTTATGTGGATGATATAATTTTTAACAGGGATGAAGAAAAGGTTTATGAATAGTTTTTTGAAGATATGAAGAAGAACTTTGAAATGTCAATATTTGGGGAATTAAATTTCTTCCTTGGAATACAAGTTCAAAAAAAAGATACATTTTATTATCTCAAGAAAATTATTCCAAGTAATTGTTAAAGAATTTTTGAATGGAATAATCAAAAAAAGTTTCAACTTCTATTTTAGTGATCACAAAGTTGAACAATGATGAATCTATAATAAGTGTGAATTAGAAATATTTTTAGAAGCTTATATAAAGTCTTATTTAACTTACAACTTCATAGATTGATATTGTTTAGGCAGTGACTTTATGTGACAGGTATCAAAGTAATCCAAAAGAATCATACGTGTTGGAAGAAAAAAGTATTCTGAGATATGTCAAAGGAACAACTTCATATGGGTTGTCATATAAAAGAAACAATGAGTTAAAGTTTCATGGTTACACTGATGGTGATTGGGATGGTGATAGTAATGATAGAAAATAAACTTCAGGAGGAACATTTTTCTTAGGTGAATGTTGTGTGAGTTGGAATAGTAATAAACAAAGTTCGGTAACTTTGAGCACATCTGAATCTGAATATGTTGCAGCTACTCAATCTTATACTCAAATGATTTGGATGAAAGTTTATCTGGAATATTTTCAAGTAAATTTTTCTAAACCATTGAAGATACTTTGTGATAATCAGAGCGCAATTGATCTCTCTAAGAATCCTATCCAACACTCAAGATCAAAACACATTGATATAAAATTTCACTTCATAAAAGAGAAAGTTTCTTCTGGAGATGTTTTTCTAGAATACACATCAACAAATTATTATATTTATGATATCTTTACAAAAGAAATATTGATGGAAAGGTTTTTTGAATTGAGGCTACAACTCTAGGTTCAGCCTCCTCCAATGTCTTCCTAAACCTCACAAGGAATTACCTCCACTGTGCTTGGATATGCTGAAAAAGATGGAGAGTAAAATAAATTTTTACTTTGTAAGAAGTTTTTACTTATCTTTCTTTTATGAATATGAATTTTTGGTTATCATATAATGGGGTAGATAAAAAGAAAAATGAAAAAAAGGTGAGAAAGAGAAAGATAAAAGCAAAGGGGGAGTTTGAGAAGGGGGGCGGGGGTTTATCTTTACATCGCCCCAAAATTTTCATGCCACTGAGGGATGAAAATATTTCAAAAAAATTACTTTATCTAGTAGTGTGGTGTTAGGACACTCTCTTTTTAGAAAGGCTATGTTTTGATAAAAGTCAAAAACTGGAGTTATGAAAAAATTCCGAGAGTTGGAAAATTTGTTTACAAAGTTTGTCAAAAAATCCAAAGGGGGGTATTGAAGAACCTTTTTGGTGTTTTTTATTAACAAAGTTTTGTATTTGCTGGAAACTAACCATTTTGTTGAAGAATGTTTTTGATATATAGGAAGATGATGTTGGTGGTTGTTGGAAGTTTGTCTCTATTGGTGAGAAAGAAAAAAGTTGTTGTTGTGCTTAAAAGAATTTGCTGAGTTTGAAGGAAGTTGCTAAGAAATAAAGAAGTTACTGAGTTTGAAAGATGTTGTTGAATTACTTTTTGTTGTTGAATAATCTTTAAAGAAGGATGTTACTGAAGAATCAGAAGTTAGAATGTTCCTCAAACATTATAAAAAAGATCATACGATGATTTTTTGATCTTAAAGTTCTAAAAAATCATGACAGGTTTCATGATAAAAGCTGTTGAAGAAATGGTGAAGAGGTATGAAGTCTTTTAATGAGCAATATTCTAGGAAAAATCAGATCCATAATTTTGAGCAAAATTCTGAGAAAAATCAGATCTAGAATTCTGAGCAACATTCTTGAAAAAATCAGATCTAGAATTCAGAGCAATATTCTAGGAAAAATCTCATGCAGAATTATGAGCAACATTCTGAGAAAAATCAGATCCATAATTCTGAGAAACATTCTGGAAAAAATAGGATCCAGAATTCTGAGAAACATTCTAAGAAATATAGGATCCTGAATTCTGAGCAACATTATAGGAAAAATTGGATCCAGAATTCTGAGCAACATTATGGGAAAAATTGTATCGAGAATTCTGAGCAACATTCTGGAAAAAATCAGATCCAAAATTCTGAAAAATTCAGAACCTGATTTTTGAGCAATTTGGAACCTGATTTATAAACAATTTCGATCCTGATTTCTTAAATAATTCATAACCTGATTTCTGAGAAATTCATAACCTGATTTCTATGAAATTCATAACCTAATTTCTTATCAATTTAGAATCTTATTTCTGAAAAATTCAAAACCTAATTTCTGATCAATTCATAACATGGTTTTTGAGTAATTTCGAACCTGATTTCTGTCCAATTCGGAACCTGATTTCTGAAAAATTTAGAATCTAATTTTTGAGCATGTTTTTAAGAAAAATTAAACCAATTTTTTGAGCATGTTTATAAGAAAAACTAAACCATTTTTCTGCTCATGTTTTTGAGAAAAACTAAACCACATTTTAAGCTGGTTTCTGAGAAAAACTAAACCACATTTCTGATCATGTTTCTAAAAAAAAATGAACTTCATTTCTGAGCATGTTTTTGAGAAAAACTAAACCAAATTTCTGATCATGTTTTTGAGAAAAACTTAACCACAATTCTAAGCTTGTTTCTGTGAAAATCTGAACCGCATTTCTGAGCATGCTTCTGAAAAAATAAGAATCAAGATTCAGCATTATCAAACCCAAATTTCAAATTTTCATAAATCTTAGAGAAATTTAAGGAAGTTTGAAGAATACAAATATTGAATATTAAATGTGAGAGATTTTCAGAGTTTTTGAGATTTGAGGAAGTGGGAAATATTTTCAAGTTTCCTGCCCTTGTTTTCTGAGTTGCGTATAAATATGTTCTCAGTTCATTCACTCATTTTTAACTTTCAAACACATAGAAAAGGCAGAGTGCTGGAGAATTCAAAGTGAAATGTTCCCACTAGTTTGAAGAAGTTTTCTTTGAGTGTTTATGTAAAGGAAAAATCAGAACCATCCTTACCATATTGAGAAGATCAGACTTAGCCAAATCGGACTGAGGATTCGGACTGAGCATTTGTGGAGCAGATTCAATAAAGTTTTTATTCCTGTGTTTGGATCAATTGTTCTTTAAGAAAACATTATAAACTGATGGGAGTCAGAATATAGAAGGTGTCTAACAGGAGTGGACACAAGTTGTATTCACCTTTACATTGTAGTGGATTTTTATAGACCTACAAGAGTGGCTATGGTAAGGATGTAGGTTCTCGCATTAATCCCAAAACCTGTAAATTGTGTGTTCCTTACTTTCTTTACTATTCTTTTATGCTTATGTATTTGTTAAAGGTTGATAAGGAAAGAAATATTAACAAGTTTCAGGGGTTAAGTTTCTTAATGTTTTGAAACTTATAAAAAGTGAACAACTGATTCAACCCCCCTTCTCAGTTGTTATTCGATCCTTGGAACTTTAATGTCAAACACGTCTAATTTTTTTAGGGTATAAATATAATTTTTTTGAGAAAAATAATTTTATAATGTGAAAATTATAATCCTTCACCATGGGAAGAAGTTCTTGTAGGACTACATAGGTCATAATAAATATATTCCCATCGATGATTTGCCTTAAAAGTGTATTTATTAAAATCCAACCCATTCTCCTAGATTTACCCAACATATAATGCTCATAGAAAATAAGATCATTAGGTGTTATATCATTTAGAAAACCCCATTTACTTAAACCCTTTAGACCTTTAGAGTTAACATGCCTTAACCGATTATTCCATAACATAGTATTTTCTTTGTTAGTGAAATATGTATTTCCCAAATTACTATAATGGGTTTTCCTATATAACTCACAAATTCCATTATCCAGAGAAACTCTAATGACACAATGAGATCCTTTATAAATTTTAAGACAACTAGATTCTGATTTAACCATAAAACCTTTATGATCTAGAACCCCTAAGAAGATAAATTTTTTATTTAGATCAAGGACCCACCTAATATAAATTAAGGTGATAATGAAATGGTCATTAATCTAAAAAAAACATAGCCTCTACCATGGAACTGGAATCTCCTATTATTGCCTCATATGAATTCTCCCTCTACTATCTTAGTAAATTCTAAAAATAATTATTTATTGGGACACATGTGGAAGGAAAACCCTGAGTTTAAGACCCAATTGTATGAAATATTATTCTTAGAAACATTTATAATCTCAAAAATATCATATCCTATATCAAAAAATAGGGACCGATCATCAGGATCATCGAGTTTTTGTTTTTGATTAGGCTTGAAACATTCTGTACTTATGTGACCAGGATTAGCACAACTATAATAAGAGATATATTTTGAACTAGACTTAGATTGAATACGACTAAATGGGTTTTGGTTATAAATATTTCCATTAACTTTAAAATTATATTTATTTTTACCCTTATTATTTTACCTACCCCTAGTGTGCAGACTCTCAACCTCATATTTAACCTTGGGTTTGTTATGAAGTTATATATAAATTAAAGTTGATTTAACCTATTTAAGAGTTAAGGATTCATGTGCATACATCATAATCTCAATGAGTGTGATTGAAACACCTTTTTAGGGTGTTCTAATTCTATTATTTATTTTTCCTAATGCAACATAATGGATGACCAGGGTCATCTCACTTGAGGAGATTTTTTGGTTCAAATGGTTACTATTCCTAATTCAATTATTATATTTTTAGTGTTATCTATTTTAATAAAACTAATTGTGTTTTGGTTTTATTTAATGAAAAAAATAAAATAAAATTTGAAGATGCAATGAAAACAAAATGAATGAAGTTAGGAAGAAAGGTAATTCTCCTAAGAGAGTCATCCAGAGAGAACCTTCGTTGTCTTGTTTCATGCTCACTTAACACTACTAAAAAAATGAATTATAGCCAATGAACTATATCCACAGTTATATAGGTTCTTGGATATAGGTTAATGTTAATCCACACTTAAATTGAAACCCATAGTATTAGGTTTAATTAATTGGGTTTCCTCAAATCACCATAGCCCCCTCTCACGATACCTGCACGACTATTCTCCCTCGACAACACCCTTCTCTACCTCTCCTATCCCCGATCCTCCTCCTTTGATGGTTCCCTTCACTACCTCTACTCTCCCCAATACTCCTCCCTCAATGGTTCCCTTATCTACCTCTCCTATCCTTGATCCTCCTCCCCTGAATGTGCTGCTCATGATGGTTCCCCTCACGATGATGCCCCTTGCTGCCACCGAATGAGGCAACCCCACCACAATCTGTCATCTCCGACCCCCTCCATCGATGCTTCCACTGAATGAGGGACACATCACCCCCCCTGTTGATGCTGATCCTAGGTGGAATCCACACATAATTCTCCACCACACCACAGATGCGGCCACCCCCTCCCAGTGATTCCATGACATTCATTCATTTCATGTTAAATTCTTACTACGATTGAGTGAATATATCCATCTATTTTGACTTAGTTTGATAAATTAATGTGAGGATTTCTTCCTAAGTGTCGATACAATAAATAGTGGGAGTTTTTATTTTGGGGATTTTGTTCTACCTATGAAATTTATAGTGATATAATATTCAATGATTAGAATATTTGTTGACTATTTCTATGTTTTTAGTATGTGACAGTTCAATGTTGCACTGTTTTGAGTTGTGAGTCTAGTAATGACATGGTTGGTTTGGTTTTGGTATTAGTGTTCATTAAGATATTTTGGAAAAGTGAAACACATTACATATTAATGGAATAATTTATTTATTGTTTAAACATTTTTCATAATTATTTTTCCATTATTCAGTTTAGAGGATGAGGTGTGTCTATTACACCATGAAGGACTAGATATTGAGTTCCTTAGTTATATCTCACCATTGGTTTTACCTATGAAATTTATAGTGATGTAATATTCAATGATTATAATATTTTTTGATTATTTATAAATAAGTGTAATTATAGATTTTTTTTATATAAATCCTTACAGTTTAGAAGGCAACAACATATGTGCAATTCCTAAATGTCATGATTTTATATTTTCATTCAGAGATTCTTAACCTTGAGCACACCTCCCATTATGTCAATGTATTTAAACTGGAAGTGAGGTCCTAAAACATTCACTGGGGAGAATATTCATTATTATCTAAGTACAACCATACAAAAAGTAAATAAAAACATCCAACAAAATCATTAATATCGTCGTATTCATAATAAATCAATAAAAATTTTCATATAAAATGGGATACAACATAAAACCAAACAACAAAAAGAATCACATGAAAGAATAATCACACATTTCAAATTTTAAAAAGAGTGAAAAAAAAGAATTATTTCTAAATCCATGGTTCTGAATCATCCCATACTGTTCTACACTAAACGACAATCCATTGCACATCCTCTGATAAACCTCAAATATAACAGAATGCCTAAATTCACACTGAGGTTCTTGTGTAAGGTGTGAATGTATAAATTTATACGGTCTAACTATTCACCTATAATATAAACTGAAATATTAATGTGTATACATGAGGTAAAAAATTAATATTAATAAACATTATCACTATATCATAATTATTTTACCCAAAAATCACAACATTCAACATGTTTCATGCACTAGTTGAACATAAATTAGATACCTAGAAAAGCATTATGTCTGACCATACCTACATTAGTTACATTATAGTATCTTATCCCCATGTTCCATATACACCATCTAATTATTTCCATTTCCTATTATTTTACATAAACTCATATAACATTATACATGAACCAATTTATATTGGTATTTTTTAGGGACACTATAATGGGCCTCTTGTTTTATAAATGAAATTCTCTTTTAAAATGAATAAATTCCTGTTTATATAATGATGTTATAAAAATAAATTAACTTCTTTTTTATATTGGATGGTTATAAGTTATATCCAATTATATTAAAAAGAATAATAAAAGTCATAATCATTGATAATATGGCCATTATACAGTGACCGTTAAAATTATTATATATTAAGGTTTATGATAAATTCCAATTGACACAAACAGAAGAATAAATGACCTTAAATAGTGGGATATTATGTCGTACAGACCATCAATATGATATTCTAATGGATATTAAATCATAGATATTTTTCCATTAACCAATAAAAATACATGATTCTATAACTAAATCATGTGAAAAACTGTTAATGGAAGATGTTAATGATTATTGAGATCATGGTCCAAACCATTTATAGAACACATACATAAAATTCATATGTTGGATCACACTTATTTGATTAAATCAAACTCCAAAACTTTTTTATATTTTGATTTTATTTAACACATTAAAAATTTATGTGTTGAAAATTAAAGAATTCAAGATAATCAGATTAGAAAAATTGATCAAATGGTATCCAATATCATTCCCATTTTCACCATGATGCGGTGTTATACTCCATGATTAAAAATAAACAATGGAATGGCATTTTTCAACACACTATGTTATATTGGTGTCCTTATACACACTATGGTATATGATATGGTTTGTATTTTCAAAATGTCTCTAAATTTCAATAAATTATTGTATAATTAATAGAAAACATCATAAATCATTGTCAATCCATCCAAACACTTTGGAGAATTGATTATTATTATCTCTTATATTTCATATAATTTTTTTTACTATAATAAATCCTTATTCTTGGAACTTATGTGTGACTATTCATGATTTTTTATAATTTAAAACATTTATTAATTCCATAAACCATAATTTTAATATATTTGTTTTGATTTTTTTTATTAACATGTTATTGATGGTTAATTAATATCTTATGAAACAATACATATAATGTTAAGTCATTTTTTATATTATTTATTTAATGTATTTTTATATACCTTAGAATGGATAGATACTTGATGTATAACATTGATCAGATCACTGATAAATTTCAGAAGGAGTTATGATATTTTTTGGACTTTGAATTCACTAATGATTCAGATGGTGGATTGATTCAATGACTGTGTTTTGATTGTGTTAAAAGACCATGGTTAAATCACGAGGAAGTGAGTTACCATATCACTAAACATGGTTTCCAAAAAAATTATCATGTGTGGTATCACAATGGATAAAAGGATCAAGTGGTGAATGACATCGATTCAACGAAAAGGATTGGTATGAAAAATATGATTTCTGATCAGTTTCCTTTTGTTTCTAAAGCCAAATCCTTATATAGACCAGTGCAAGAGGAAATGAATATTAGAACATGATTTTCATCTATTAATCATTATGATGACATTGATATTTTTAGAAAGCTGATGGAAGATGTAAATATCCCATTATATCATGCATGTGAAAAAATGAGCAAACTTGAGTTTTTAATGTGATTATATCATGGGAAAACAATGTATGGGTTTAGTAATATTGTGGTCGACTATCTACTTAAATTTACTAAGGATTTACTGCCTAATGATGCATGTATTCCATAAAATGATTACATGGAATCAAATTTGATTGAAAAAATCGGATTTTAATCTATTAAGATTCATTCTTGCCCGAAATATTGTTGTCTATTCTGGAAGGAAAATGCAGAGTTGAGTTAGTGAAAACAGTGTGGCACATCAATGTGGAATACTAATAAAGATGAAACTCAATCTCATATACCAAAGAAAGTGATGTGGCTTTTCCCTTTAAATTCATAGGATTAAGAAACTTTTTATGTAAAAGTAAATGAAAAGGAATATGATATGGAATGAAGATTAAAGAAATAAGGATAATAATGAAATAGGGAATCCTACAGATGGGTTGTCTTGGAAGAAATTTGATAGGTTACATCCTAATTTTGCAGCTGATCCACGAAATGTTAGATTGGGATTATCCTGTGTTGGTTTCAACCCATTTATCCAAATGAATACTGCACACAGTACTTGGCCTGTTTTCATTCACATTTATACATTTCCTTCATGGATGTGTATGAATAAGCCATTTAATACCATGAGTATATTGATATCAAGACCTAGTGATCCTGAAAATGATATTGATATATACTTTCATCCATTAATAGAGAAGTTAAAAGAGCTTTGGATTGTTGGTTCCTAAGTGTAGGATGCATTCAAGGAGTACTTTATGTTTCACGAAACTTTATTATGGTTGATAAATTATTTCCCTACCTATGGAATGATGTCTGGTTGGAGTACTAAAGGGAAATTATCCTACCCTATTTGTATGAAAAATACACATTCTCGAAGATTAAAGTTTTGAAAAACTATCAACTTCATAGGGCATCGACAATTTCTACCGATGAATCATCCATACAGGAAAAATAGGTGGCATTTCGATTATGTTTTTGAGAAAGATGAGACACCTCAATTAATTTTAGGGAATGATATTGTTAAATAACTTGATGATTTGAATTATGTTCTTGTCAAAAATCAATCAAATATCAGAAAACAAAAGAATGTTAATTATAATTCCAATAGTAATTGTAAAAAGAAAATCATATTCTTTGAGTTGTTGTATTGGTTATCAAATTTATTATGTCATTTTTTAGATGTAATGCATATCGGGAAATTTTTTTGTGAGATGTTACTTTCTACTGTTATAAATGGCAAAGGAAAATCAAAAGATGATTTTCAGTTTCTTCACGATTTGATAGATTGGGGTATAAGAGAAAGAATTTATCCTGAGTTGATTGGTCCAAATAAGTGGAAAGTTCCTTTTTCCTATTATTTGATGAAAAATGAGGAGAAGAAACAATTTCTTTCGGTCTTGGAAATTTTGAAGGTTCCAGATGGTTATTCAAGTAATATTTTGAAAAGCGTGAATACACAAGATATGAAAATAAAATCTCTTAAAACCCATGATTACCATGTCTTGTTACATTAGTTGATTCCTATTTTCATTTGGCATTTACTTTCATATAATTTTAGATTTTCTGTGATTAAGTTATGTAATTTTTATCAAGACCTTTGTGCCAAAAGACTAAGAAGTAGTGTTGTTCAGAAATTGCAGATAGATGCACCGATTATTCTTTACGACTTGGAGAAAAGTTTACCACCATCATTTTTTCACATCTATGTTACATTTGACTATGCATCTCCCTATATAAGTTCTTTTGGGTTTCCCTATTTTAAGTTGGTGGATGTATCCTATATAAATAAAGATGTTTACATTGAAATACTATGTGAGAAATAAATATCATCTCAAAGTCTCTATTGTGAAATTATATTTAGCACAAGAATGCATGTATTTCTTTTCATCGTACTTGGATAATGTCACTACGAGGTCTAATAGAATAATGAGAACTAAATATTAGCAATATGATCCCATTGAGACTGAATTTCCTTCACTACCCCAAATAGGGGGGATATCTGGATCATACTCGTTGTGTACTTTAAGCAGGGAAGGGTGGGAAATGGATCATCGTACAATATTATTGAACTATGGTCTGCTTGATGATTATATCAAATAAGTAAACTAGTAAATATCCATTTTTTTTTAATTATATGATTTCTTTATATCTTCTGACATTTTAAAGATTTCATATTTGTAGAGAGCATTTAGAAATTATAAAAAAGATACATTTCTCACTATCTATTTAGAGGTAGGAAATGTAGCACAACAAAGAATTTACTTCTTGGTTAAATTTAAAGGTAATAGATTTATTTTCTTCTTCTCATAACATAATCACATGTCTCTATTTAATGTTTGATGTTGGTATCTTTTAGGTTTTAAATATACCAATGAATGAAGTATAATATGAATTAAGAGCATTATCCTTTGGTCTAAACGACGTGGTACGTGATTTTAAGGAAATAGTTTTTAATGGATTTAATTTTTTTATAAATAGATCTAAAAAATTTGAAACACAACATAACAGTGTCATGATAAGTGCCACAACATATTGTTATGTGAGTGTATCATACAGACAACCTCGATTAAAATATATATCATATTACGATGTTGTTGAAAGAATAAATTTATTATATTACTATGCACATGGTCATATCGCAATGATGATATACAAGTGGTTTGATTTAATGAAACAATAAGGAATAAATATTCATAACTATGGATTTAGAGTGATTGATATGAAACTCCAGCTTCATACCGATGAACCTTATATTCTTGTATCAGAAACTAGACATGTGTTTTATGTAACTGACCCATTACAACAAAAATTTGGTTTTATTGTTGATTTAATTCCTAGAAATATTTTTGATGAATACATGGATGAAAATTATTTTTTATATGAACCTATCGATATTTATTCGAATGTTTCATTTGATGACACATATGATTCAATTGTTAGAACAGATTGTGAACCAGAAATTGTCACAGAGCACACATAGCATTGGAACATGTGTAAGTATTTACCTGATATTATCACATTATTGTATGTGTTTTTTAAACTATCATACATGATATCAAATTAACTAGTATATTTTATACCATTGAAAAAATAAAACAATTAATAGTCTAACCAATTTATGTTTAAGCACATATCTACCAATTATTGAACATAGAAATGTCTTGATATTTTATCAATATAAATATCACACATGAAAATGTATCTCATTATTTTATGATATAATTTTATTATTTAACATTTTGTATTATTTATATTTATTTGAGAATATTATTTTAGATTTTTAGGTCAAAATGTATGATTATGATGATACTAGAAGAAATAGAAGAATACAGAGAAATGAACAGTGTATGTCTCCTTTGGGAAACACTGTAAGTACAGTTTATGTTTGAATATTACGGTCTTTCATATTATTTATCATGTTATCGTTGGTTTTATTTTATTATCTATGTTATTTTAGGATACATATTTAAAGAGATGGTTAGATTATGCTACTAAGGCTGATAGTATGTCATGGGGTACTGATTCTATAGTTCAACCTACTAATATGATGCTTGAGTCACCAGGAGGTCATCCTCCCATTATGCCACCTCCATATTATCCATATCCACCTTTTCCATATCCCTTTCTGCTAGCACCCATATCGGATGGTAGTTCTTAGACTCCCATCCCTCCTTATTTTATATTCCCACCATCCACTGGACTGGGCACTGCACCCCCATATATCGCACTGCCATATCCATATCCACATCCTCCCTCATCTATATAGGTTTATCTATCGGGTTTTATCCCTCCATCATTACACTTATCATCTTCTACTATATAGAGTACTCATACTATAGATATCCCACCTACCACAGAGGCTACTGCCCCTCTAGATGCAGCACTTCAGGGGTCAGCAGATCCCATATCTACTGGTATGTGTTTAAACATTACTGTTAGTGATTAATGATAAATTCATATATATTATTTTCCTTTATTATTTTTATGATTATCTCCAGCCTCTACCAGACGATGAGGCCGTACAAAAATGAAATAGGTTTGGAATTGACACATTTAAATCATTTTTCAATACAATGAGGACAATGCTATAATTTAAAAAAATGGTACGGAATGTAAAATATTTATGGAAACACTTTATAGACACATCAATATCATTCCGGTTCACCCAATAATTTAGAGGGAATTTGGAGAAGAAATAAATAACAATGCCTGGGCAGATATCTGGGTAAGTAATATTAATTACATTTTATATATATTAATTTATAATATTTTCTTAACTAATATTTTTTTCCATTACAGCTTCGATATAATTTTACCGATGGACAAAATGCCAAGGCTTTAAGGTTAATGGATTTAGGTGAAATTTGTCCAGCGTACAAGTATGACTTATATCTTGGTTGGAAAAAGAGAGTCAGTACGGAGATTGAAGAAGTACCAGTGATTCACGATTTCTCAATATCACAATGAAAAGAGATGATCAACTATTAGAAGAGACTAGAGTTTATGGTTTTTGTTAAATATATATATATATATATATATTCATTTATTTATTTAAAAATGATTTTTAAAGTATAAATTTCTTGTTTTATTTATGTTAATGAAATTATATAATTATTTGTTTATAGGGGAAATCAGAAAGAAATAAAATAAATAGGAGTGTAATGAAACACATTTATACTTATGGATATACTTCACTCCCAGATCATGAGCAAACATAGCTAATTTAACATTTATAATATTTATCTTGGTTTAGTATAATTTTTTTGACTTCCAATTTTGATTTATTTCTTTTTTTCTAGAAAAAGGAATTCAATATCAAGGGTAGCGTTCCTCGATCTACTTTGTTTTGTACAATCAGAAAAAAGAAAGATGGTACTGTGACAAATATTGACAATGATAAGGCGATTGCAAGTATATTTAAATTTATTTTATTTCGACTGAATTTAATTCCTTATATAATTTTATCATTTTCATTTATGTTATATATCAACCAAAAGAATGATTTGAAGGCATTGGAAGAAAAAGAACCTGAAAATTTGGGCCCGAACAATCATCTACATTAAGTATCAAGAGATGAGCATCAGGACAGAGTGCATTGTCGACATGGGAAGAAGATTTTACCATCTCGATACTGGTCTATCAACAACATTTCTTCGAGTACCAGTTTTGGTTTGGTCACAGTGGGAAAAATGAATGCTGAAATCAAAGAAGAAACTCAAAAATCAGGAAATTTGATAATTGAAAATATGATGAAAGTTATGTCTACCATTTCTTCTACACTTCCACCATAAGAAGCTACAATGGTTTATGCCTATTTGATGTAGATGTGTTTTTATTATGTAGATTCTTATGCCAGAGCCAGAGCCAGAGCCAGAGTATAACAACCCAACTCTTTATTACACACGTAAACATGATTTATTACATAAAATCTCACTCAATACAACTCTGAGGATAGAGAGGTCTAGTGTATTGATAAATTAGGTACATTACATGAAAACTTAAGACATAAAAATACAACATCTTTATTGAAAACTTTCTTTACATGACCACAACATTCCCTCATACCTAGAATTTCATGGGATAACATGAGGACATACATGTGAAAAAGGTAAACTATAAATCCCAGTAAGGGAGTAAACAAGGCATAACATGAATAATAAAATACATGTTAGGAAATAATCATATCAATGGAGAATAAGAGAAATATGAACATAAAGGCATGGTATAGCATGATTATCATAACATGGAAATGTGGCAACAACATTTAGCATGATATCAGCATGAGACAAGGACCATTGCACATGGAGCATGAGTAAAACATTATTTCACTTTAATTATCATGAGTAAACCCTCATTTCACTTTACGTATCATGATACTATTCTTTACCCAATGTATTGGAGCTCTATCAGGGCACACCCTTCTTAATCATTTTATTTCATGCATAAGTGTGCCACATAGATCATACAACATGGATTCATTAAACATAATAATGTATTCGATGATAAAGGAATGTGGAATTAATACATTAAATTATTTAATCAATAAGTAAATTTATATGAAGTTTAATACACTTGATAGAGAACTGAGCATGGTATTCACTACACAATGACTTTGGCTTGGAAAATCGTGGTGCAATTTTGGCAGCATAACGACGTGACATAAGAATTCCTAAAAATGGTCGATGAGAGAGAAAGGGGTATATCATCATATTTACATGAAATGAACAGTTAAGGGGTCATATAGATACATTTACCAACATATGTAATGGAATTTATATTATAATATAAAATAATGGCTTGAATGTAAATGAGGAGGGATAAATCCTTTACGGAATTTCGACATGGTAATGGGTGTACATGGGAAGAATTAATGAGAGAGAAATGGGTCTATCATAATTGAAACATATGTAGGTAAGTATATAATAGAGGTTTGAAATCATACCTCAACATTTTTAATTGAAAAGACAAGGGTATAATAACATAAAGAAACTTGAAAAAAAATGAGAGAGGAAGAAATCCCTTACGAAAATTCGGCATGGTAACGAGCATACAAGGGAGAAATTAATGAGATATAAAGGGGTATATCATCATTAAATAATAATGAGGGCAGTATAGGGGAGGTGAAAAATTATACCCCATCATTTTTAACTTAAAATAAAAGGGTATAACAACATAAAGAATTTTGGAAAAAACTGAGAAAGGAAGAAATCACTTACTTGGAAGTGTGATCCCAAAGACTTAGGAGAGGCTTGAGAAAGAATTATTGGGAGATTTGGGCGCCTTGGTAGGATACTAGAGATATGAGGTAAGAGTATGGATGTGCTCTAATGGTTTTGAGGGTAGATAAGTGGGAGATTGGGTGGTTTTATATAGGAAAAGAGAGGGGATTCTTTAGTATTTAGGTTTTGGACACCACATATTAAACTAATCAAAACCACAAACCAAACCATAGTTTTTTCCCATCGTTTTTGTCAAAGTGGAGTGAAAAAAATTATTTTTTAATACCAATGACCTAAATTCTTAAAATATTAGGCTTTCTTATGTAGAGGTGAGTCACACTCCCAAGGAAATCATTTTAAAAATTAAAATGTTTTATAGGTCTTGGAGGGTCCACTAAGGCTTTGTAAAATAAGTAAAACAAGATTAAAATCAAATTATTTTAGTGGTAAAACATATATTATCCTGAAATCCCATTTATAGTATTTTATTATATCAATATTGGGTCATTATGATGTCATAAAACACATTATATATTTGAACAATATTTAATTTTTACCCAAAAATTCAATTGTCTCAAAAAATTATGAAAAATTCACCATTGAATAATTTTGATGTCCTGATTCCAAAAATAATATTCATTTTATCTAAATATTTTTCTAAATATGTGAATTTTTACTTTTAAAATTAAAACCAACATTTATAGAAATTTCATGGGTTTTGAAAAAAAAACGGCTTTCAAACATCAATAAAAATTACAATTGTATTCATAGAAAATTATATGGTCATTTATATTTAATAAAAATTAATTTAGTAATAATATTTTGTTAAAATAATATTTAATTCAAGAATCCATTAATTCATCAAAATAGATTTATTAATTGAATATTAACTAAAAATACTATTTTTCTTTAAAAACCATTTACAAAGTAACAATAATAAAATGAATGTATATTATTTATTCAATACAAAAATAATAAAAATAATCATAGTTATAGGGTATTTTTATATATTCCCTTATAACACCTGCATAATACCTAAGGGTAAGGTGTGAAATGGTGACAGACTCCTGGGCTGACTCGAATAACATCGCTCAGGTGGTAATCTCTATTAACTTCTATTTCTCCCATAGGCAGTTTTGTTGAAGCTTAACGTGTTGAATCTTGGCTTGGGCTTGGTCAAGAGAGAACCCCAGTGATGACGCATTCTTTATGAGCTCTAACTAATGGGCTTCATGTAGAGAAATTCTACTGGATGAGGCCATCGCTTCATTTTTCTGAGTAAATTAGATTTGTTAAAGCCCTATATTTATACTAATCATGTGATCAATGTTCAATAGCTATATTAGAAACAGTAACAATTCTTAACAATATTTTGAAATCAAAAAACATAAAAACATGGAATTTCATAATTTATATAACCATTTTACATACTAATACGTTTAATTAGATCAAGATGAATTTCCATTAATAAAATTCTGGTTCGTTAAAATATTTCCCCCTTAATAAATTTCACCATTGAAATTTCCTTTTCCCACACTAAAACAGATGAGGGTAACTCCAAATCATCACTTCCATTACCTCTTTAGGTATAAGTGTGAAATATACTTGAGTCTTTTGTGATCTATGTATATTTTACACTTATCCCTAAAGAGGCAATGTCTCCAAATTTTTAAAGTGTAGATTACTGCAGCCAACTCTAGATAATGTGTTGGATATTTTTTCTCATGAACTTTTAATTGAAATTAATCATAGGAAATGGATTTTTCATTTTTCATAAACACACAACCCAATACCTTCTTCGAAGAAACACTAAATACAAAAAAATGTTATTCACTTGTGGGTAGTGTGAGAACATGATCAATGATGAGCCTATTTTTCCACTCCTTGAAGCTATATTCACATTCATCACTCCAATAAAACTTGAATCCCTTCCGAGTTAGATTGGTAAGAGGGTTTGACAATCGTGAGAAATTTCTTACAAATCAGTGATAATATCCAATTAACCCCTGGAAGATATGAATATATGTTACTGATATTGGCCTTGGATATCCCTCTACTATAGCTATATTGGAGGTATCCACTGATATCCCATTGCTTTTGGTTATATGACCCAAGAATGAGACCTCATTCAACTAGAACTCACACTTGATGTACTTTGCATAGATCGTCTCCTTTCACAATGTCTCTAGTACAATTATTAGATGCTCCTCCTTGGTTTTGGATTATATTAGAATATATTCTATAAATAATACCAATAAATTTTCAAGGTAATGTCTAAATAATCTATTCATCAATTCCATAAAGATTGCTGGAGCATTAGTGAGTCCGAAAGGCATTACTATGAATTCATAGTGTCCATATTTTGTATGAAAAGAAGTCTTGGGGATATCCTCCTTCTTCACCCTTACTTAATAATATCCCAACAGAAGACCCACCTTGGAGAAGTATTGTGCTCCACATATATGATCAAACAAGTCATCAATTCGTGGTAGAGGATACTTTTTCTTTATCATGATTTTGTGGAGCTCACAATAATCGATGTAAAAGAGCATTGAACCATCCTTCTTCTTGATGAAGAGGACTGGTGCACCCCATGGTGAAGCACTTGGGATTATAAACCCTTTATCCAGATTCTCCTATAGTTTTTTCTTCCACTACTCATGCTCCACAATATCCATTCTATATGGAGTCTTGGATATTGGAAATGCCCCAGGTATAAGATCAATTGAGAATTAAAAATCTCTTCTAGGAGGAGGACCATGAAATTCCTCGAGAAACACTTCAAAGAATTCCCTCACAATAGGCATGCATTTAAGGATGGTTGCTTCCTTAGACTCAATCATTTGATCAAGATACTAATTCTCATAGGGAAGTAATATCCACGCTTGAGATGATGGTGCTAAAGAAGATTCATCTTCTTCCTTTCACTTCTACAGAATCAGGGGTTGATTATCCATATGGAGAGTGATTTACCTCTCACAACAATTTATGTTGGATCTATATAAGGAAATACAATAAATTCCAAGAATTTCATCAAATTACACTAGAGGTAGTATGGAGAGGTTCACCTGGAAGTTTAATCCACAACTTGGGATAGGGGAGGAGATATATTCATGGGTTGTAATGATTTCCCCATTTGCTGTTCTCACCGACATCTTTACTTCCATGATTTATGGTGGTTTTGGTATTATTATAATAAACTTAAGGGATATAAAATAATGATTATAACCATAATGAAAAAGCACATTCACTATTCTTGAATGAATAACTAGCATACCTATCACCACTTCATTTTTGGGGTTCACTTCGGTGGTAGTGATGGAAAATGATCACCCTTGCTGCCTTGGAAGTTGTTGGTTGCCTCAAAAAACCTTTTTCTTAGAGAACTTGTTTCAAAAGTCCCTTGGTTCTTTTCATTTGAAGTAATGAACAATGCATTGAGGGTATAACGGAGTGTTCCTATCCTCTATCACAGTCACATGTTTTTCTTGTCAATAGTTAATGGCCAAGTTCCCTTATCTTCCACACCTAAAGCATTTCCTCATTCCCTTCATAAAATTTATAGGGTTATTCTTCCCACACCTTTGGAAAGTGGGGTGCTATATTTTCTTAGCACTGTTGTATTTATCCATCAAACGTATAGAATTAAATTCCACGTTACGCTTCTTGTCCCTATGATACCCCTGATATTATCTGATCTCTATTTCAACTTTTAGGGCACATAGAACAATTTCTTCATAGCTCTCAAAGTCATGGATCACTAGGGATTTCCATAGGATAGGTTTTATCCCACCAAAGAAGCAATCAACCTTGCATTCAGGGGTAATGAAAAAGCCGGAGGCATATCGTGCAAGGCTTGTGAATCTTGCCTCATACGCTCTGATGGATTCGTCATATTTTTTTTCTTGAGGGCAAGGAAGTCCCTTTCCATCTTAAGTTAGAGGGTGTGAGGAAAATATTTATCAAAAAACATTTTCTGGAAATCCTTCCATTCCAACACCTCGATCTCCTCCCCAGGCTTTGTATTTTTGATCAATGTCCACTATTGACCAGCTTCACCTTCCATACGATAAGTATCCATAAGAACCTTTTCTTATTCGGAACATTTAAGGATGGAGAAGATATTTTCAATGGAGTTGATCCATTGTTCAGTAATTGAGGGATCACATGATCTATTAAAATTAGGAGGCCTTTGTCTCATGAAGATATCAATTGTGACTTGTTCTTTCTTAGGGGTGTTGAACATTCCTATTAACCCAAGTTTCTATTAAAAAATTTAGTTAACTGAGAGAGTATCATAAAAAAGTTCAAAATTCCCACTCCCATCAGATTGGGAATCTCATTTGAACAGTAATCACATTGATCTTCGCATCGGTTGTTAGCCCGATTCCTCCTATTACCAACCATTGGATGGAATAAAAAGAAATTTAGGGGTATCATATAAAGGGTAATCCAAAGAAAAAAAACAGATTACTTATAAATTACTTTTATTTCCTTAACTTATGAATTTATAGGCTTGAATCTATGTTATCTATGATCTACTCCCCAACAT
This sequence comes from Viscum album, assembly GCA_963277665.1. Taxonomy (NCBI): domain Eukaryota; kingdom Viridiplantae; phylum Streptophyta; class Magnoliopsida; order Santalales; family Viscaceae; genus Viscum; species Viscum album. The sequence continues at coordinate 1,066,950,272 of OY728162.1, forward strand.
ATATTATTAGGGGATTTTTTATTCCCTTAATAATGGTTTATACTAAGATTATGAATTTAAAAAATCATATCCCCTAGGAGTGTCATAACCAAGAGTTCAGAAGGGCCTGTTGTCATGTACCAGTTCCCATTTGAGTCTAGATCAAAGCGGTGTTTCTGTGTTTTACCGCTAAATACATCTGTGTCAGATTAACCTCTACCTGATCATATCTAGACATGGATGTATTTTCTTGATAAACCAATTACTCAATACTCACCAAAATTTAGGGATGGTTTTATTATAATTAGTCTTATCCCTAAGACTTTCACTAAGGTAATCTAATCATAATCCTAAAAATAACTAAACCACCCTCTGATACAAACTATAACAATCCAACTCTTTTTTTACACACTTAAACATGATTTATTTTATAAATTTTACTTAATAAAACTCTGAGGATCGATAGGTCTAGTGTCTTGGGAAATTAGGGACATTACATGACAACTTAAGATATAAAAATAGAACATCTTTACTGAAAACTTCCTTTACATGACCACAACATTCCCTCATACCTAGCATTTCATGGGATAACTTGAGGACATACATGTGAAAAGGGTGATATATAAATCTCAGTAAGGGAGTAAAAAAGGCATGACATAAAGAATACAACACATGTTAGGCAATAGGAATATCAATGGAGCATAAGAAAAACATGAACATAAAGGTATGCTATAACATGATTATCATAACATGGAAATGTGGCAACAACATTTAACATGATATTAACATGAGCCAAGGCCCATTGCACATGGAGAATGAGTAAAACCTCATTGAACTTGAATTATCACGAGTAAACCCTCATTGCACTTGACGTATCATGATACTATTCTTTACCCAATGCATTAGCGTGCTATCAGGGCGCACCCTTCTTAATCATTTCATTTCATGCATAAGTCTGGCACATAGATCATACAACATGGATTCATTAAAAATCATAATTTATTCCATGATAAAGGAACATGTAATTCATACATGAAACTATTTAATCAATAAGTAAATGTGCATGAATGTGAATACCCTTGATAGAGAAATGGGAATGGTATTCACTACACAATGACTTTGGCTTGGAAAATCATGGTACAATTTCGACAGCATAACGACGTGACATAAGAATTCATAAAAAGAGTTTATGAGAGAGAAAGTAGTATCTCATCATATTTAAATTAAATGGATAGTGAGAGGGTCATATAGATACATGTCTCAACATATGTAATGGAATTTAGATTCATAATATAAAATAATTTCTTAAATGTAAATGAGGAGAGAAAAACCCATTATGGAATTTCAGCATAGTAACGTGTGTACATGGGAGGAATTAATGAGAGAGAAAGGGGTATATAATACTTAGAAAATATGTAGGGCAGTAAAGGGTAGGTACTAAATCATACCCAAAAATTTTTAATTGAATATCCAAGGGTATAGAAACATAAAGAAACTTGGACATAGATGAGAGAGGAAGAAAACCCTTATGAAAATTCGCCATTGTAACAAGTGTACATGGGAGGAATTAATGAGAGATAAAGGGGTGTATCATAATTAAAAAATAAGGAGGTAATTATAGGAGAGGTGAGAAATCATACCCCAACATTTTCAATTGAAAACTAAATGGTATAACAACATAAATAATTTTGGACAAAAATGAGAAAGGAAGAAATCCCTTACTTGGAAGTGTGATCCCAAAGGCTTGGGAGAGGCTTTATAGAGGATTATTTAGAGCTTGAGGCTCCTTGGAAGGATACTAGAGAGAGTAGGGAAGAGTAGGGACGTTCTATAAGGGTTTTTAGTGAAGATAAGTGGGATCTTGGGAGAGTTTATATAGGAAAAGAGAGGGAATTCTTTATTATTTAGGTTTTGGACACCACACATTAAACTAATCAAAACCACAAACCAAACCATTATTTTTTCCAATGGTTTTTTAAAAAGGGGAGTTGAAAACAATATTTTATAAGGCCAATGTACTATCTTCTTTAAAAAAATAGACTTTCTTATGTGGAGGTGAGTCACACTCTCAAGGAAATAATTTTAAAAGTTAAAATGTTTTATAAGTATTGGAGGGTCCACTAAGGCTTTTTAAAATAAATAAAACAAACCTAAAATCACATTATTTTAATGGTAAAACATATACTAGCCGAACATACCATTTAAAGTATTTTATTATATCACTATTGGGTCATTACGTTGTCATAAAACACATATATTTAAACAGTATTTAATTTTTACCAAAAAATACGACTATCTCATAAAATTATGAAACATTCACCACTAGATAATTTGGACATCCTGATTCAAAAAATAATATTCATTTTATCTAAATAATTTTCTAAATATGAGAATTTTTAATTTTAAAATAAAAACTGATATTTATAGAAAATTCACGGGTTTTGACAAAAATGACTTTCAAAACTTTATAAAAATTACAATTGTATTCATAAAAATTATACAATCATTAATATTATATAAAAACTAATTTAGTAATAATATTTTATTGAAATATTATTTAATTCAAAAATCCATTAATTCATTAAAATATATTTCTTAATTGAATATTAAGTAAATATACTATTGTGCTTTAAAAACAATTTACAAAGTAACAATAATAAAATGAATGTATATTATTTATTCAATAAAAAAATAATAAACATAATAATAGTGATAGGGTCTTGTTAAATATCCCCTTATAAAACCTTCATAAGACCTAAGATCAAGGTATGCAATGGTGAAAAACTCTTGGGTTGGCTCAAATAACATCTCTTAGGTGGCAATCTCTATTAACTTACATTTCTCCTGTAGGCAGTTCTGTTCAAGTTTAACGTGTTAAAGATCGGCTTGGGCTTGGTTAGGAGTGAATCCCATTTAGACCACCTATTTTCCAAGATTTAAAAAATGTTCTTTGTATGGAGAAATTCTACTAGATGAGGCCATCAATTCCTTTTTCTAATTAAATTGGATTTGTTAAAGCACTGTGTTTTTACTAATCATGTGATCATAGTTAAACAAAAATGTTATCAAAGGTAACAATTCATAACGGCATTTTGAAATCCAAAAACATAAAACCAAGGAAGTTAATATTTTATATAACCATTTTACATACTAGGACATTTAATTATATCATGATGAATTTATGTAAATAAAAGTTTGGGTCGTTACACAGAGCCAAACCCAGTGCCAGCGTCGGTAGCGATGCTGGTGCTGATGATGATGTTGGTGTTCTGACCAGTGGTGATGGTGTTTCTATAGGAGGCATGGATGAATGTTATTATAATTCTGATGATAATTATATTGAGACTCACTATTAATGTAGATTGTATTTTTGGAATGTTAATATTGTGTAATTTAATTATGAAATGAAGTTTGATTATTGTTATATTGAATTGCATTATGGTGTTTCGATCTGTTTCTACATATATTGAATTATTGCATTATGAGGTATGTTTTTTATGTAATAGTTAAATTTTACTATTATTATATTTAATTGCATCCTCCTTCGATGCGACCATCAAACCTCCTCGCTGACGCTTCTCCGAAAAGGCCCCTCTACCTCCGACGGTATGTTGTCCAATTTTCCATTTTTTGCGGATTCTTTTTTATTTATACTATTAGTTAGTCCCCCTCATTTGTCTTATATTTTAAATTTATTCTACAGGTGAACTCATTCTGGAGAACCTCAGATGGTAGTCTCTAGGCATTTCATAAATATATATGTTTTTTTTGTTCCCATTTTATTATGTTTATCTTTATAATCATTGTGCATGTCATTGTGCAGGTGGGGTGAAAAAGGGATGGCGCATGGGGGGTATGTAGGGATAGAGGGAAAGGGGGAGGTCAGGGGGGGTATGCAGGGGAAGTATCTACTTATTCATTCATAAAGGTAACTATTTAATATTTTCCTATTATTTATATTGATATAATAGCCTTTTTATGCTTCATTATTTTTGATGCTTTTCTTGATTATGAACTCTCTATTTTTCAATAGAATGTATTCTAATAAAGAAATAAACAGGATGGGGAAGTGGGGTAGGGGGTAAAATGGGGAGGGGAATTGGGGAATGGGGTGTAGTTATTCTACATAGGTTTCTTTAATCTTATATGAGGCTGAATAACTATTAAAATCCATATATAAATCCCCCATTTATTCATGATTAGGTTTCTCCAAATATGCCCTCCTATTTACAAAAGATTACTTTCACTAAATCATGGTTTGATATCACTTGCAAAAAATTATATTTTGTATGATACCACTAGTTTTTATTGGTATGGATTTAGCACATTTTATTTTAAAATTCCAGGCCATTATCACCACTTTTAATTATACCTTATAAAGATAGATTTTGACCCTACAATATGTCCTCCTCCTTTTGGGGGGTTGATTCCAATACCACATTGCATGAATTTACCTATACATAACTAGATTCAGTATGATATTTAAATTAAATTATATATATCCAAATACACTACATTTCATCAAGATCAAGATATTGCTCATCAGTTTTAGTATGAAACTTTATCTGTTGCGTATTGATTTCATATTTTAACTTCCAGGCTCTTATAATTTCAATTGTTACATGAATTTTACATCTTTAATCTAGAACATTTTTCAAATATAGAACATGTTCTTTGTGATAAAACTCACCTCATTAAAAAGGGTGGGGGTGGGGGGTACGTGACTCCATATTGGTTCAGCTAATCAAAGATAAAAAAGCCAGACTTCTATCAGAAAATTTTATCCCACTATCTACCATAGTGGTTCATTAGTGTATGATGAATCTGAATCCATGAAAAGACTCTATAAATAGATATTTCATTATTCTAAATTTAGGTAAACTATGAACAATAAACAACCACTTTTTTGATTCTTATCTTACTAAAAATAACACAATGTCATGTTTTAAATGTAGGAACAACTTCTAAGAGAGAATATTGATCAAGAAAAGAACATCACACATTACAGTATCTTGAAACTTTCAATGTTACTAATTTATTTTGTTATATAATAACTTTAATTTATTTCCAGATTTATGTTTCTGTTGTACTATATGGTTGGTGATGTATCAACCATGTCTTTTTGTGCTAGGAAAGGATAACAGTTTGGTTCATTCATAGATGAATGTATAAACTCTATATCCTTGTAGCAACCTTATAGATCATGAAAATATTATAACACCATATACTAGCATACAATTGAAAATTGAAAATACCACTCCCTAAAACCAAACCTCCTTATAGGTTTGACAGTGAAACTCCATTCAATTTGATCATGCACCTTGTCCCTGTCCACTTTAATAATGATGTTCAAGCACGCCACTTTACTTTTTATGTTGTCCACCATATATTTGGCTATTTCAATCTCCCCTTGAATACTTCACCCTTGCACAGATCTATGCTTCCCCACCATGATCGTCCTAGTATTGACAAGGTTGAGTCTCCTATTGATAAGAGAGGAAAGGATTTTGTATGTGAATTTATAGAGGCAGATGGCCCTGTAGTGATTGATAGTCATAGGATCTTTAATATTTTTAATGAGAACAACCTTGGAAGAACATATAACCCTATTGAGGATTTGACATATGATGAAATCCCAAAATACTTATCCCACACTATCCTTGATAATATCATATGAAACCAAAAAAAGATCCCATAAATTCATCTGATCCTAACACAATCTCTTTATTCAAGCTACACACCACCTCCATTATCTAACCCTCATTGGGAACCACTAACAACATATCATTATCTGTGATTCCCACTAGACTTAAGATGTGGTTTATAAACTACTCCTCCTTTTCCTCCCTACTTAAGCCTCCACCATTGGTCCTGGTGTCTCCTACAAGTAGCTCCATGAAATGATCAATTTTCAATTTCCCATCAACCCCCACTTTCATCATATAAGATCTGTCATCCAATTTTATGTTGATTTTCTTGACCACATTCCTCTCCTTCACTTAGTACTGGAAGAAGGACGTGTTACAATCACCCTCTTTAAGCCATAGGTTCCTTGATTTTTCCCTCCATGATCTTTACATTTCTAGGATTCTTTTAGCTAGAGTAGTTTTATTTTCCACAAGATTTTCAAATAGGTCATCATCCTAGCTACCATAAAGCCTCTACTCTAGAATTTATATGTCTTTGTTGATACCCTCCAGGATATTTTACCTACTCATTCTACCTTCCATATATCTTAGAATTTATTTCCTTAAATGTTGTAGGTGATGTGTTAAACCCACCCAAGAAGATCCCAACTTCAACAAGCTGAAGAAATACCTCCATCCTCACCCAATTCCTTGAGTAGAAAAATTTCATACTCATTATTTCATCCTTCTTAAGTTTCACTAAGACCAGTGAGTGGTCTGAAAGATCACTTGTGAGATTATTAAAGGATGTATGTGTGTATGTTTCAATGACTTATAAGTTTAAAAGACACTGATCCAACCTAATCCATATTCTCTTAATTTCTCTCATGATGTTGCATCATGTGAATTTTCTACCTAAGGATCCAAAATATCTAAGACACTTAGCATATATTAATCTTCTGAAATACTATATGGAAATGGTTGTGTATGCTGAACCCCCTTTATTTTCTATCCAGGGGGGTATCCAGGAGGGAGGGGGTGTCCAGGAGGGAGGGGGTGTCCAGGAGGTGGGGAGGGGGCTGTCCAGGAGGGGGGTGTCCAGGGGGGGGGGTGTCCAGGAGGGAGGGGGTGTCTAGTGGGGGTGTCCATGATGGGGGGGGGGGGGTTCAGGGGGTGCAAGGGGGTGGGGAGGGGGTGAAAGGGGGGGTCTAAAGGGGGAGGGGGTGTGCAAGGGGGTCTGTAGGGGGTGGGTGGTGTGCAGGGGGGGTGGGGTTAGGGGTCTGTCTAGGGAGAGGGGTGGGGGTCTGTCCAGAGTGGGGGGGGGGGTATTTCCAGGAAAGATGGGGGTGTAAGGGGGGTCTATAGGGGGTGGGGGTCTGAATTGTAGTGTATTTTAATAACTAAAACTATCATTAAAATATTAAAAATACATTTTATACTTCATAAATTAAAAAAAAAATACATTATATATTGTTATAGATCCAATTATAGTTCTTGGTTAGTGATAAATCATTATTATTTTGGTTTATACAATTAAAATTAATTTTATGTTGATTAATAACCAATATATATTCATTAGAGGGAAATAATGAGTTTTTTTCACCTGATATGAATGTATTCAAACATAAAACACTTCTCACGACTATTGATATTTCATATTTCAATGTCTTCTCTATATCTTCAGTACAATATTCTAATTTGTTTTGAAATTTGAAGTTTCAAATAATTAAATAACATTGACACATCTGCTACCTTTATTTGAACACTGAAACATATATTATGAATGCTTGTCTTTTTGAGTATTAATGAGTTTTTGTTAAACTGTAGATTGAATTTCTTGACTTGTAAGATGCTTTTCACTTGGATAAAATGTAGTGTTTTGATCCTGCATACTAGGTTACAGGGTTTTCCATAACTAGATTTTAGAGAAATACAACATCATGGAACAAAAAATTAATGGAATATTTTTGAGTAAGGGATCATTTTATTCTATCCTAGTTATTAGTTTCTTATACTTGTACTAAATATCACTTTGGATACATGTTTTTGAAAACTGGATCATGTACTATATTTAACCAGTCGGTGATGTATTTAATTTGACCATTGGATTTTTTTTAAAATCATTGGAACATGTATTTTAGGGGTCACCCTATATTTTATAGGGTTGTACTTCAGGATTTGTCCAAGAGGGGGGTGTCCTGGAGGGATAGGGGGTTTTCCGGGGGGGGGGGGTGTCTAGGAGGGATGTGGGATCTCCAGGGAGAAGTCTGGGGGGGGGGGTGCAATGGGGGTCTGTAGGGGGGAGGGGGTTGTGCAAGGGGGAGGGGGAGGGGAAGGGGGTCTGTCCAGGGAGGGGGGTGGGGTCTGTCCATGGGGGTGGGTCTATCTAGGGTGGGGGTTGTTCGGGGGGCGGGGTGTCCAGGAGGGGAGGGGGTATCCAGGGGGCTGTCTAGAGGGGGGGGGGGGCTATCAAGGGGGTGTACATGAGGTAGGGGGTGTCTAGGAGGGGGGGGGGTGTCCAGGAGGGATGAAGGGATATCCAAGAGGGATGGGGGGCTGTCCAGGGGGTGTGTAGAGGGGTTTGTAGGGGGGAGGGGGTTGTGCAGGGGGGGATGGTGAGGGGGTTTGTCCAGGGAGGGGGTGGGGTTTGACCAGGGAGGGGGGTGTTTCTTGGAAGGAGGGGGTGCAAGGGGGTGTGCAGGGGTGAGGGTGTCTATAGTGGGGGTGGGTGTGTGTGTGTGTGGGTGGGGGGGGGGTCTATCCAAGGAGGGGGTGGGGTGTTTTTTTATATGAAATGTGAAGGGATATAGAAATAGTTTCCAACCATGGATATAGACCTATATCCACAGTTCAAACTGTGGCTAAAGCTTTATATCCATGGTTTGAAACCCAGGATATAGCCCCTGTGTGGCTTAAGATTCTTCCATAGTTTCAAAACGTGGATATAATGCTTCATCCATGGTTAGAACCATGGATATAGGTCTATTACCATGATTTGAACTGTGGATATAGGGCTTTAACCATGGTTTCAAACCATGAATATAGTTTTTTTTCTATAGCCATGCCAATACCATCCATGGTTCATTAAATCATGGCTATAACCTATAGCCACAGTTTTTGGGATTATAGCCACAATTTGGAACTGTGGATATAGCCTAAATTTCTAGCAGTGTAATGAAAAAACTCTACCATATGTGTGAATACCCATTTCTACATAGAATAAATAGTTTATTCAACTGATTTCACTACGCATCCACCTCCTTGATTGAGGGATAAAATTGTATAAAATAAAGGTAAACCATAGGTGGAACTTAAGATCTCTCTAAGGATCTCCCTCAACCCAACTTTAAGTAAGTAAAAAATTTAGAATCAGGTTCACAAACTAGATTTGTACCCCAGGATATTCCTCAATTTAGTTACTCATAACCACGATTATGAAAGTTCATAGCTAATAATGATATAGGGAGAGAAAATGTGAGAGTGAGAGATAATGAAATGAGAAAACTTTATTAAAAATATGAGAACAAAAAATGAAAATAAAGAAAACAAAACAAAATAATAAAATAGTATAACTAATAGATATATTATGTAGTTTATTTTCCAATTCCCTCAATTTATAATTCTCTCCCCTATTTATAGAGTGGGGGGGGGGGGCTCGGGTTAAAGATTATAAATTGAAAAGTTTAAAAATAAAGTCAGAAGTAATCACTATTTTTGAGCCACATGTTTGTCCCTTCAAATTATTAAAAAAATATTTCTCTACTTGAAAAAAAAATCTTTGGTTTTGAGTTTTATATCTTGTGTAAAAATTTCATCTCATTCCAAGAACAAATGTAAAGGTTATGGCCCAATCATTGAAGTAAGGTCCAAATGTATGAATCTAGTGTAGGGATGACTTGAAGAACCATGTTCTCTATCAGAAATTGCGATCCAAATCAAGGTAAAAACATTTAAATTTTTTTAATTTTAAATCTTGAATGAATTACCTTCAAAATTATAGTTTCTATTCTTATTTTCGGTCTCCATATCTATAAAGAAATTGAAGGTTTCCTTATTTTCTTATGATTGAAATATTATGCATATTTAGTTCCACATGGAAGATTCTGGTTGGTTGCATGAGTGTTGACATGGAGGCTTAAATTCATGTATCTCCATGTGGATGAGTCCCCCAACATTTAATATTGACATTCTATAGACTATATTTTTGATAAAGGCATAAAGCCTTATGATGGAGAAAAGGTTTACACTTAATCCCAAAATACTTATGATCAAATCCTAATCCTTATGATGCAATGACATAAAATAATTGGTGAAGATTTATGATCAAGGATAAAGCTTTACATTTGGGTCCAAAGATTTATTATTAGGGATAAATCTTTATAATCAAGTATGAAATCCATGTGACCTACTAGGAAAGTCTTATGATCAACTCCTTTCCTAATTTCCACACATTCTATAACAAACCAAACATCTTAAGTCCTATCCATATACTATTTGAAATACTATAATAACCATAAAAACATCTTTAAATAACATTAAAACACCCAAAATTAAATGTAGGATTTGTTCCAATAATTACAAAGATCAAATAAACAATTAAAATTCAAGTTTTATTCCATTTTCAAAATTAAACACAAAAGACACCAATAATTTAAACATGTGATTATTACACAATAAATGATAAATTAATGGGATTAAAACTATGAAAATAAAAGTGAAATATATATAAATTATTGAATCTATCGATTCCTACACACTGAAACATTACACTTTGTGCAATCATCTTATATCATGGTCAAATTAGATGTCTCAATATATTATTAGTATAAATTTTCAATTTAAACATCCAAATAAATATCATACCTCATAAGTAGAATTAAATTATTTCCTTCCTCACAAATTAAAAAATTCATCCAATATCTTATTAATTGTCATGTTCATTTTGTTCTTACCTCCACATATGTGCATCTATATTCACTCAAGGATTTTTCAATGGAGTTTTTCTCATTATCAAGATCATTCATGATTCCAATAAGCTTGGGGCCCTTCTAGAATCTCCACTTCATAGAATCATAAGGATATGTTAATCATGAATAATTTACCTGGTTTCTCACTTCAAACATTGATGACCATCTGTTGATTCATTTGATAGATTTTTTTGACACTTGGGGCTTACATGAATGAGATACAATCGGGCTTCTCAATAACATGAATTTTATGGTTCATTTTTTTAGAGTTAGATTTGATCAAGGATTGTTCAAAATAACCCCAAGTCTACAACGTATCTAGATTATTTATTTTCTGGTGGCCCTATGACTTCCACATGAAGCATGATTCTACAACAATAGAGTTTTGGGTATTTTTACCTGAGCTTCCTCTACCTTTTCAAAATACTTCAATAATTCGAATATTAGGGAACCTGATTGGCCACTTCCTTTGTTTTTATAGTATAACTAGTTCTATTTTACACCCTATTTACCCTCGGATCTGCATGTAATTTGATGTATCAAGGTTGATAATTAATTTTGTTTCTATTGAAGTCCAAGAAGAGTTATGACATAAACAACCAATTACTTTTGAATCATGGGTGGATTTTTTTCTTTATGAAAGAATTTGGGCCATCGGTTGTTAGTGTGTTATCAAGTGATCAAGGGAGGTTAAAAAATTAGGGACATGGTTTTAGAGTTAGGTCTTGGTGAGCCCAGGTATGATGGCCTGAAGGAACAGGTTCAGTTCGATGATTCACATGACCAAAGCCCCTTAAATATGCATTCCTTTTCTGTGGAGGTAGCTGACCAATTTGGGAGTTCTCTCCCCCTGAAGAAGGTTTTCCCTTTGATCTCAAATTCTAGATTCATGGATGTCTTTGTAAGTTTGCAAAGAGATTTGGTGGAGCACACTTTGGAGGTGAAAGCCTTGTCTGAGTCAAGAGTTATTGAAGGGGTGTGTACATTAGGAAGACTTGATCAAAGAAATAATGCTCACAAGGTTTCATCATTTGTGTATTTAGTGTGTTTTGGAAATGTTTAAAGTAAAAGAGACAGGTCACTAGAGTTATATCCTTTTCGGCATGGACATGCAATGGTGTCCCATGCAGATAGGGAGGTAGGAGCCACATGATGCAAAGATTAAGAGTTTTAGGCCTTAAGGGGTGGTATTATGATCAAGATAAAACCAATTATAGATTTTTCAACTATCAAGCTTAGAAATAAATTATAAGGTTTGGATAATAAAGGTCCAGATTTGGAAAATGAATTTGATTGGGCATGGGAATCTAATAAAGACTAGGTATTTTCAGGCGTAGAATAAAGTGATGAGTCTTACAATCAATTTTCAAGCTATAGTACAGAAAAAATTCATGTTAGAGTGATACATAGTTCAAGGAGGAGGAAGGGTAGGAGGGGAAATAGAGACTTGGTGAGTTGTATTATAACTAAAAGACAGAAGCTGAAGGGGTGAAAGGACTACATCTACTTTCCCCAACAAGTGGAGATAAAATGCAACAAAAATTTGAAGGATAAGGTGATAGACTATGATAAAAATTTCATAGAAAAAAAATTAATGTTTCTGGTGATCCTAAGGTTAAGGAGAAGTAAGGATCTTTGTTGGATAATCAGAAGTAGGAAGGCTCTGTGGAAATGAACCTATCTTCGAGTGGGGTCATCATGGATTGGGCTGAGACTATAGACAATGGGGAATCATGGGAACTTATTATTAATTCTGAGGAAGAAATGTTGGAGGGATCTCTCCTGATTAATTCCTTATAATAGGATTCTAATAAGATGATTGAGATACTATTACTTGTGGAATCTAATAAGGACCAAATAGAGTGGATAAAAAATCAAGATCAAATTTTGGTTAGTGGATTCAATGCAGTGAAGTTAAATATAGAGGAGTACATCCAAACGTGGGACAATGTGGATTATTGTTTTTAAGGTATTATAAAAGATGATCTAGCTATATAGGTAAATGGGATTTATGGGAATTTATTTAGTAATAATACATCCAATAGGATAAAATTATATTTCAATGGTTCAACTATCTCTTATGGTATTTGAAGCTTTGTATTTTGTAATTACATGGGTTATTACTTTTCTTTAAAGTGTTTTCAAAATAAAAAACATAATTTTAGTAAAACATATTTATAAATTTAACTTATAGAGGAATGTATGAGGGTATTTTATCTTATAATTTCCTAAAAAGATTATTCATGGCTACTTAGGGCTTAATAAAATGGTCAAATATAAGGGAAAGCTTGAAAATAGAGTTCAATGTAAAAAAAGATTTCATAATTGTTCCTCAATCATATCTCACACGTTTAATAAAATATCACAGGTTTGAATAAAAGAAAAACAAAAATATATAGATTTTATTTCATGCTTCAAGTTTATCAAAAAGAAGAGAAATAAGAAGAATATGTCAAATAAGATTAAAAACCTCTCGGGTGTGGGTGAAAATTTTCATTGTGGATAACACTAGTGCACATTGAGTTTCATATTAGATCAAATTTCATTAAATACACAAACTAAAAATAAAGATTCAAAATTCCATTTTACTAATCATTTAAATCTTTTACAAACTCAAATCGAGTAGTTTTTTTTCAAAAACATCAACATATTCTTATTTTTTAAGGTTTTTAATGAAGCCTAAATTTTAACATAAAAAATGAAAATCCAAAAACTAATTAATATCTAATGATGTTGAAACTCCATCCCACAAACTTATCTAACATTGTCCATTTAAAGTTAAACCATGATCCTAAAAGAATAGTATTGATTAAACAAATATAAAATAGAAATAAAACCTCACTTTATTGGTCCTAAAGGCACCTTTGAGTTAATCTCATAGGTATTATCCTATTATAGGATATAATTAATAAAATAAAAACATAATAAAAATAATTGAAAGAAAAAATATAATATAAAATAAATTAAATAGGAAATTATAGTTAGGGATATGTATTGGTGTAACCCTCAAGTGGGTACTAGTGTTTTATTTCCCATAAACAAGTAGTATAAATATTTATTTGAAATTAGATAGTGTGTAGAGCATCTTTGATTTGAATTGTTACATGAATTTTTTTCTAGCTTTAATTCCTCCACATTAGATATAGATAATACCATATATAGAGTACATCAATTCCATCCCTACATAAATAAGATAAAATTTTCATGGTGGGGGTAGGATAAATAATAGGACCTTATTCTTTGGTTTGGCTATAAATTTTTTAGCCTCTTATTATTCTTCAATGGATTGCTCAAAAGGTTCCCTATCAAAAAAACTATCAAAGGTAAAGTCAAATATTACTCTTATTTTAATATATTTAAAACATTAAAAATTTATGTCAAAATCTTCCCCTTCTAAGTAGGCAGTTTGTGACATGTTTGTTTCAAGAAAGGACACTAATAACTTTTCATGTACTCCTTTAAATAAATTTGTAACAAGTTTGGGGTGCTCCATGTATTTCTATTTGAGTAAAATTTATTTTTATTCTTAATCCTCCAAGGAAAACCATGTATTGAATAAATACGACCAATTTATACAAGGGGAGTTAGTGTGGATTTTAAATTCAATAAAATTAAAGACAACTGAGTTCAAGAAAGGAATATATCCCTGGGTTTGTCCATCTTTTATTTATTCTAAATGGTAAATTTCCTCTTGGAGTAGAGTTTTCATGGATGGAGGTAGGCATTCAGGCTCCTTGATATTTTCTTTAAACTCCACCACTTGGTGGTTTTTCCTTCTAAGGCTAGAGAAAGATACAATGGGGATGATTCTTATTTTTAAAGATGATATGATCATATTGCATATAAATTCTTATAACTTAAATCCAAAATCCATCCAAATATTATTGATATCCCATAAGTATATCACTAGGAAATTATTCTTCATTAATCACCTCTACTCATGGTTATGAGAGGGCAGATGAGAATAATTTTTCATGTAACTCATTCTTAGCCTCCCCATTTTTTTTAACTTGAAAAATTTGTGTAGATACTTCCTCCTCCAATATTCTTAGTTTGGGTTGCTCTAGTTACAGATCCTAAGATGTGAAAACATATTCACCCAACTATTCTATTTTTTTATAGGTTTTGAATTTTCTCTCTATGTTATTATAATTTGGAATTTTCATTATTGTGGACATTGTATTTTTCTTCCACCTTAGAGTGGTTGGTCGATTCATAATAATTTCAATTTGAATACGTCATGGAAAATATTTTTTATTTTTTTATAAAAATAAGGAAAATTATTTAAAAATGATGAATAAAAATATTAAGTGAATGAACTAATTAACTCCCCAGTGACGACATCATGTTCTTGGCACACATTTTATAGGGTGTGAAAAATATATTATTTATTTATCCCAATGAATTATAGTGTTTGGTCAGGGTTGTCTCAATTGAGGATATTTTATGGTTTAAACACTCACTATTATTAATTTAATTATTCTATTTTTAGTGTTTTCCATTTTAATAAAATCAATCTATTTTTCGGGGGTTTGGTTTTATTTAATGGATAACATAAAATTAAATATTCATATGTAATGGAAAAAATGAATGAAATCAAAAATAAAGGAAATTATCTCAGGGATCATCCAAAGAGATCCTTCATTGTCTTGTTTCATTCCCACTTAATGAATACACTCCACTATATGCAGGAACACCCTTTACTGAAAAAGTTGTGAATATACAATGTATTCAACTGATTTCACTACACATACACCTCCTCGACCGATAGAAATTTTTTTATAAAAGCAAGTCAAAACTTGGGTGAAACTTAATTTCCATCTAAAGTGTAACATCCCAGTTCTAGAAGCCACCCAGTGGTGCCCCATACTCGGTGGGTCAGATGGCGTCAAGAGCATTTCCCCGAACTCCAGAGGCTGACGACTAGCAGCGAAGGCCTTGGGTGTGATAGTGGGGAAACTATGCCCTCATTGGAAGAGTATCATAGTGGAAGTAAAAAAAAAGTGGAATCAGTAATAATAAAATAAAATAGTAAACAGTGGAAGACTGAAAGTAAGAAACAACAGAAGCACATATATAATGATACATGATACATGTGTCTACAAAAACAGCTAAACAAGTCACAATGCTAGAATATAGAAATAACAAAGTACAAAAGAAAATAGATAAATTCCAATAGCATCACAAGCCTCATCTTGGTCCCATGCTCTCCAGATCCTCAGTAATCAAGTACATGAAGTAGAAGGGTGATTTCTCTTATCTATACCTGCAACAATATAATCTGTTTGGGCCCAAAAGAATGACCCAAACAGGGTGTGAGACTAATCCCAGTAAGCAACCACCCAAAGATATATTCCTAATAGTTAGTGAATATATATGGCAGGTAAAATGAAAAAAGGAAACAGTAAATAGGTAGTACTCAAAAGTAAATATTCCTATAGTTTCATTTACATGCATATAACTTTAAGTATTTAATCAACCAACACAGAATCAAGAAACCCTCTAGGTAGTTCTCATAGCCTAACCCATCTAGTTCAAAATACAAGGAAAGATATACAAAAGACTCTCTAAGGAAGCACTCACCGTCAATTCCCCCTATAGTCATGTGTGATTAAAGACTCTCTGAGGAAGCACTCACCATCAATTCCCCCTATAGTCTTATAACAATAAACTACAGGCACTCTGAGGAAGAACTCAACTTCAATTCCTCTTGTGTCCTTGTAATGTAACTATAAACACTCTTAGGGAGCAGTCAACTTCAATCCCCCCTATGGTCTCACATCGTGATAAATATAACAGAAACTCTGGGAAAACCCTCAATGTTAATTTTCCCTATGGTCTCACTACGCCAGGTTCCCGCAACCCCATGTAAATTGATCGTGCACAAATGATAATCAGAATCCAAAGTGAACCTCTATAACTAATTGGATAAAAAATCTACAGTATATCATAGAATGTTATAAAAAATAATCACTCCATCCTAAAAATACTAGGCATGGGAAAAACAAGGCAGCCTAACAGGCTAAGCAGAACCTAATGGTTATAAACAAAACATGCATGTGAAAACACTTCCAAAGCATAGAAATTAACCCTATTCACATTAAATTAACCTCTAATCAAGCATACAAGCATATCAGGCAATTGACAGGGCTAAAACCATAAACAAACAATACCCCGAGTGAGGGTATTGGGATCTTTTGCACATATAATTCAAATACTATCTATGGAAAGACACAAACCACCTACCTCAGTGTTGTAGGATCGTTATTCATGAACCTCAAGCCTTGAATTTCAGAAGAACAATTTATATCTATAAAAATGCTAAAAACACTCAACTGAGGATATCTCCTAAAATAGGATTAATCAAGAAATGAAGCTCTAGAAGAAGGAAGAGCTTACTATGGAGATCCCAACTCAATCTACGGAGGTCGATTCAAAGAAAAGATGCTCGATTGGGGGATCAGGGAGGAATCAGTGCCATACGGATGCTCTCGGTCGAAGAAGGTGAAGAAGAAGATGCTTCTACCAATTAGACACGACCCCTATCTGTTTAATGGAAAAAAGAAAGTACATAGCCTATACTTTATAAGTACATGATGTGTACTCACCTTAACCAGAACCCACATTAGGCAGTCTCTAGGTCACCACACACGACCGTGTGCACGACCGTTAAACATCCAACACATGACTACGCACGGTAACCGAGTACACGGCATGTACTTATAAAGTACATGACGTGTACTTAAGAAATTTCTATAAACTCATATTTTTCTCAAAAACACCAGAAAAAGGAAAAACATACCTCAAAAGAATATTCGGGTTCTTACAAACTACCCTCCTTAAAGAAATTCATCCTCGAATTTCCCTAGAAAGGTGGCGTAGAGGAGGAATCCTCAAAAAGCTTCGGCCACTACGATCGTACATTGGCCTCCCTCTCCCAAGTCTCGTCCTATACTCACCCATGCTTCCATAGCACTCGTACCAGAGGAATAGACTAGCCATAGAGAACCTTCACACTACGATCAACAATCCAGATAAGATTCTCCTCGAATGATGCATCAACCTCAAACTCAACTTCCTAGGGTTGAAAATCATGAGACGGGTCTGAGAAGTGACATCAAACCTGAGAAACGTGGAAGACGTAATGCATAGCTCGGTACCTCTGAGGTCACTGCAACCAATATAAAACCAGCACAAATCTCTCCAACACCCCAAATGACCCGATGCACCTTGGTGAAAGCTTACCCTATCTCCTAATCCTCCTGTGTCCCAACCTCAATGTGACATGCAGAAAAACCTGATCTCTGACCTCGAACTCTAGAGGTCATATCCACCGATCAGCATAAGACTTCTGTCGAGACTGTGCAATATCCATCCTCTTCCAAATCAACTCTATCTACTCTGTGGTCTCCTAGACAAGACGAGGTCCCAGCATAGCAGCCTCTCCTGCCTCCAGCCAGCATAAGAGTGATCAACATGGCCTACCAAAGCCTCATAAGGTTCCATATGAATAGTTTCTTGAAAACTATTATTTTGGGAAAACTTCACAAGTGGTATATGATTCTCTCAAGAACCTCCAAAATCTAGGGTGCATGCTCGAGGCATGTCCTCCAGCACCTGAATCATACACTCAAACTGGCCATCTGTTTGGGGATAGTAAGCTGTACTCAAAAGAACCCATGTACCCAAAGCCTTCTGAAGCCCCTTCCAAACCCGAGAAGTAAAACTTGCATCCCTATCTGAAACAATGGAGTGTGGAACTCAATATAGATGTACAATATCTCAGATGTAAAACCTTCTCAGCTCATCAACACTGAAGGTCCCCTTGATCGACAAGAAGTGAGAAACCTTCATGAGTCTGTCAAAGACAACCCAAACTGCATCATTCCCTTGAGGCGACCACAAAAAACCTGTCACAAATTCCATCATGACATCGTTCCACTTTCACTTGGGAATGGGTAACTGTTGCAAAATCCCTGTTGGTCGCTGATCCTCCACCTTCACCTACTGATAGGTGGAACACCTCATGATGAAACTAGCAACATCTCTCTTCATACCTGGCCACCAATACTGAATATGTAGATCACGATACATCATTGTCACTCTGGGATGAGCTACCCAAACTGAGGAATGAAAGTCTCTCATTATCTCCTTGTGTATGTCTGTTGGCACCCATACGCACCCCTAGAAATTAAAGATCTCATCCTCACCTATGGTCCATCCAGGAATAGGGTCTTTTCTTGACATGCTTTCTCGTAGGACTAGGCCTTCTGAATCAGATAACTGCCTCATTTTCACTCGATCATGAAGAGTAGAGGTAACAGCTGTAGAAGATAGAAACGTCTGCCCTTTCCAGTCATGCACCTCCAAATGCATCTCAGAGAACAGAGCCATAAGCTTCCACTCACTTCTGGACTCCTGAACTGCCTGTATCTGAGTCCTCCTGCTCAGTGCATTAGCCACAACGTTTCTTTTCCCAGGCATTTAGGCAATCTCAAATTCAAAGTACTGAAGGTACTCAACCCACCTTCACTATCTCAATTTAGGTCACGCTGAGTGAAGATGTACTTGAGACTTTTGAGGTCGGTGAAAACCACAAAATGATCTCCCAGAAGATAATATCTCCAACAACATAAAGCATGAACAACTACAGCCAACTCGAGATCATGTGTCAGGTAATTCCTCTCATGTGGCCTCAACTACCGAGACCCGTATGCAACAACTCCTTCCCCTATATAAGAACATCTCTCAAACCGATACCTGAAGAATCAAAATAAATAGTATAGATCTTTCCTGACTCTGGAAATACTAGTATCAGTGATGAAGTCAACCTCCCTTTCAGCTCCTGAAAGGATGTCTCATAAGAATTTGACCATAAGAACTTCACACCCTTTCTAGTCAGACCCGTTAGTGGTGCTGCTAAGCGTGAAAAGTCATGTATGAAATGTATGTAGTATATAGCCAGCCCTAGGAAACTCTACACCTCAAATACATTCATCGTCTGCTCCCAGGAAACTACTGCTCTCACTTTCTATGGGTCTACTGATACTCATATCTCTGAGATAACATGACCCAAGAAGTGAATCTGATCCATCCAAAAGTGGAATTTTGAGAGCTTATCGTAAAACTGATTCTCTCTTAGTGTGTTCAGAATGATATCAAGATTTGTGACATGGTCATTTTGAGTGTGAGAGTATACTAAGATATCATCCACAAAGACAACCATGAAAAAATACTAGTATGGATGGAACACTCGGTTCATCAGTGCCATGAAAACTGCAGGCACATTTGTGAGACCGAATGACATAACCACATACTCGTATAGACCATACCTGCTCCGGAAGGCTGTAAGAGGTACATATGATGGTCTAATGTGCAACTGATGGTATCCAGACCTCAAGTCAATCTTTGAGAACACCCGGGTTCCTCGAAGCTGATCAAAGATATCATCAATACTCAGCAAGGGATATCGGTTCTTGACTGTCAACTGGTTCAGTTTCTGATAATCTACACAAATCCTGAGAGTACCGTCCACCTTCTTTGCAAACAGGATGGAAAAACCCCAAGGAGAAGTAATGGGTCAGATTAAACCCTTTTCCTGCAACTCCTCCAACTACTTCTTGAGCTCCTGTAACTCTGGTGTATCCATCCTATAAGGAGGAATGGACACCGGTGTCGCTCCCAGAATAAGCTCAATAGAAAATTCCACCTCTCTCTCTAGAGTAAAACCTGAAAAGTCCTCTGGAAAGACATCCCTAAAACAATCCACCACTGGAGGAAAGTCCATCTGTGAAATCCCTTGGTGATCCAGATATAGACTAGCAATCCGGGCTGTAACTCCTCCCAAACCATGATGCTCAGGTACCGCTCTGCTTTCCTGGACATCCCATTCACCCTTATGAAGAAACAATCTACCATCTAGTGATGTGAAACTCACCCTATGGCAATAGCAGTGGACAATATCCTAGAAAGGAACTAACCAGTCCATTAAGAGAATGATGTCATAGCCTATCATCTCCAAGACATAGAGATCCCATGAGAAGTGACACCCACCAAGCTCTAGAGGGAACTCCTTGCACTGACGTTCACTATCCTTTCTAGTCCCCAACTAAGTGTCTAACATTAAGATATCAGCAGAAGAAAAGATACAGAACACAAGGATCTCCAAAAAAACAACAAATATAAATCTATGGGAATCACCTGTATCGAAAGGATTAGAAGCTAAAATGAAGGCAACTAAAAAAGTACCTCAAACTGTAGAGGGTCTAGGATCCTAATCTTTCTGGGTCTGCTCCACTGCAAAAGTCTGGCCTATACCGCGACCCTATGACCCTGCCTAAACAATCTGAGTTGATCCACCTTGTTGTCACTAAATTCCTGGAGACTGACTACCATGGCCATGACCTCCACCTCGGCCTGAACGTTCAGAAGAACTCCAGTTCCCAGACTGATGAGAAACTGGTGGAGCTGCTCCTAAATGAGGAGTCATCAAGGAACCCCTGTCACTAGCTGTTGTGAGAAGATCTGATAAAAGTGGTGAAGATGACCCATCTTGCCACAAGATCAGAACTCCACAGTGTCTCTCGGGCAATGTGGCCTCGTATTCCTGACCTTTCCACACTGGTAGCATACCACCTGGATACTTGAAGGTGCATACCGCCTACTCAGATCTCCATGTGTAGTCTCCCTACGGTGCTTCCTGCTATCAGCCTGAGAAGCACTAACTCTGGATGCTGAACCACCCTAGCCCAAAACTCTAGAATCCCTAAGATTATGCTCTATGATTGGTGCCTGGTTGACTATAGTAGTGATGGAAGTCAACATGAATATGTTCACTTGAGATCAGATATCCTGCCTGAGACCATCCTTAAACTTTCGTTCTAGGAGCAAATCATATCCCCCTAGAAAGGGTGTAAAACACTACAACTCTGTGAAGTGAGAAGAATACTCCATAATAGAAAGAGTACCCTACTCCAGAATCATGAAATCTCAGGCTTGATCGACCCTCAAAGTCTTTGGGTTGAAGTAATCGTAGAAGGTTCACTGAAACTCGTCCCACACCATAACCTGCTGGAGTCCTGCCTGTGAGATCACATCCTACCATATATTGGTGGAATACTGAAGCATATACATAGAGAGCTTGACCCTACTCTCTAGAGGCATCTCCAGATGCTTGAATATCATCAGCATGGCTTCTATCCATGACTCTTCAGCTTGGGGTCCTCCATCCCCTTAGAAAGTAGGAGAATTCTGCTCCTGGAAAACCTACGTCAACTCTACCATAGATGGGGAATGATGTGGTACTCCATGGAAGGTCTGCATAAACCTCATAAATCCCTCTATGAACTATGAATCAACACCTTTTTCTAGAATAATAGCTGGTGCCAAGACTGGAACAACTAGAGGATCTGCTGGTAGTCCCTGATTAGCCATGCCTGGTGTCTGATCATATCCCTGTAACTAGCGTACAACCGGAGGAAGTCTCGGTGGCATGAATCTACAAGGTCAAGTGAACACCTTAGAACAAGATTATCAAGGGCTGAAAACTAGAAGTGTAAGAAGGGAACAAGATAAATAAATCATTCAAGTTTTTCAAAACATGGATACATGGCGTGTATAATGACTACACAACATGTTCCCTTAAGCATTCACATGGGTGTGTAATTCTGCCAAAACTGGTTGTGTAACACCCCATACACATGGAGTGTTGTCCTAACACACAACGTGTACTTGAATCATCTTTCCCAACCTGAGTTCTTTTACACGGCTAAGACACATGGTTCTCCTAAAGAAAAACTACATGGCATGTTACTGCCAAACACGGTGTGTACTCGATGTACTTCTCTGACCCATGTTGTTAGTCACATGGTCGGTTACACGACTCAATCTACATGGAATGTTCAATATGGACATGGAGTGTACTGCATAGGTTTCAACTACCCATGTTGTTAGCCACACAGGTGAATACACAGTGTGTTTATCCCAGACACGATGTGTACAAGAAGGATTTCACTGAACCGTGTTGCTCACTACACGGCTAGATACATGGGTTACACTACATGACGTGTTCAAGCTTGACACGACATGTATAACTTAAGTTTTATCCATCTATATCGTTAGTGACACGGTTGGAAACACGGTCTACACAACACAATGTGTACATCCAGTACACGACGTGTTCCACCAGAGACTTCCCAACCCTATGTCTCTGCCCACACATAGCCAGTGACATGCTTAGAGACTACATGACATGTACACCCAATACACGGAGTGTACTTAAGAAAAATAGTTCCTTCCCGAACATAAGGACACATGGCATGTATTCATCATTACATGCCGTGTATTCTTGGTTTTTCTGGGCAGTAAGCCTCAGAAACTACTCCAGAACCCAGAAAAAACACTGAAACAAACTTTAAAGTTCCCAATTCCAACCAATGAGGGCCCATAATCCCCGCAAATCAAATCTTGGAATCTCTTACATGTCATAAACAAGCATCACGATGCAATGATCCACCAAATTCCATTCCACGAGGGCCCATAACACCTCGAGAACCAAAGTTTAAAATTTATTCGTACAAAACCTTACACAATCCAATAACCTATAAAAAATTAGGTATTCTATCAAGGCATTTATCACAATAGCATGAATATCTAGCACTACATCTATCACAACAACATGAAATCGCTAATTTACCCTAAATGGAATGACATGTGATTTCTAGCATGTGCCTATACGGTTTATGAGATGGAATACCCTCATCTCATCGGGTTGAAACAGAAATATAACCTCAATAACACCAACAATAACATCACAAAACATGTGAATCACCTAATGGTGAAATCAAATCAACTGTAAAATTTCAAAACCAAAACAATTTCAATAACAGAGTAAATTAGACTTTCCCTATACATGGGTTAGCTACTCCCAGGAACATCTTATTACCAAGTACCTATTTCCTTCATATCCCTAGCTATAGGCTCCAAATAGTAATTCAAGAAGAAATGGAATCCTTTGATACCACTTTGTAATGTTCTAGTTCTGGAAGCCACCCAGAGGTGCTCCGTACCTGGTGGGTCAATGGCCTCAAGCACATTTCCATGAATTCCAGAGGCTGCCAACTAGAAGCAAGGGCCTTGGGTGTGATAGTGGGGAAACTATGCCCTCATTATAAGAGTATCCCAATGGAAGTAAAATAAATAGCAATAACAGAAGCAGTAATAATACAATACAATAGTAAACAAGGGAAGACTGAAAGTAAGAAACAATAGGAGCACATATATAATGATGCATGATACATGTGTCTACGAAAATAGCCAAAAAAGTCACAATTCTAGAATATAGAAATAACCAAGTAAAAAAGAAAACAAATAAACTCAAGCAGCATCACAAGCCTCAGCTTGGTCCCATGCTCTCCAGCTCCTCAACAATCAAGTACCTAAATTAGAAGGGCACTTTCCCTTATCTATACCTGTAATAATATAATCTACTTGGGCCCAAAAGCATGACCCAAACAGAATGTGAGACTAATCCCAGCAGTAAACCACCCAAAGATCTGTAACTAACAGTCAGTGAATATATAGGGCATGTAAAATGAAAAAATGAAATAGTAAACAGTTAGTACTCAAAAGTAAACAGTCCTACAGTTTCATTTATAGACATTTACCTTTAAGTATTTAATCAACCAACACAGAATCAAGAAACCCTATAGGTAGTTCTCATAGCCTAACCCCTCTATTTCACAATGCAAGGAAAGATATACAAAATAATATATGAGGTAGAACTCACCTTCAATTCCCCCTATAGTCATATGTGATTAAAGACTCCCAGAGGAAGCACTCACCGTCAATTCCCCCTATATTCTTTTAATGGAAAACTACAGGCACTCTGAGGAAGAACTCAACGTCAATTCCTCATGTGGCCTCATAACATAAATATAGACACTCTAAGGGAGCACTCAACGTCAATCCACCCTATGGTCTCATAGCGTGATAAATATAACAGACACTCTGGGAAAGACCTCAACGTCAATTTCCCCTATGGTCTCACTATACCAGGTTCCCGTATCCCCGTGTAAATTAATCATACACAAATGATAATCAGTAGCCAAATTAAACCTCTAGAACTACTTGGATAAACAATCTACAACATATCATAGCATGTCATAAAAAATAATCACTCCATCCTACAAATACTAGGCATGGGAAAAACAAGGCATCCTAACAGGATAAGAAGAACCTAACGGTCATAAACCAAACATGCATGGGAAATCACTTCCAAAGCATATCAATTAACCCTATTCACATTCAATTAGACTTTACTTAAGAATACAATCATAGAAGGAAATTAACAGGGCTAAAACTATAAACAGGCAATACCCCGAGCGAGGGAATTGGGAAATTTTGCACATATAATTCAAAGACTATCTACAGAAAGGCAGAAACCACCTACCTTGGTTTTGTAGGATCGTTATTTGTGAACCTCAAGACTTGAATCTCCCAAGAACACCATATATCTAAAAAAACGTAAAAAATTATCAACTGAGGATATCTCTTGAAAGAGAAGGAATCAGGAAACTAAGATCTTGAAGAAGGAAGAGCTTACCATGGCAATCTCAACACAATCGATGGCGGTCTATTCAGAGAACAGATGCTCGATCGGGGGATCGGAGAAGAATCATCACCGTATGGACACTCTCGGTCGAAGAAGGTGAAGAAGAAGATACTTCTTCCAATTAGACATGACTCCGGTCCATTTAATGAAAAATATAAAGTACACGGCGTGTACTTTATAAGTACACAACGTGTACTCGCCTTAACTAGACCCTGCATTAGGCAGTCTCCAGGTCACCACACACATCCATGTGCATGACCATTACACGGCTAACACACGACTACCCGCGGTAACCGAGTACACGATGTGTAATTATAAAGTACATGGAATGTACTTAAGAAATTTCTAGAAACACATATTTTTCTCAAAAACACCAGAAAAAGGAAAAAAATACCAGAAAAGAAGATTTGGGTTCTTATATGAAGACCCCCTCAAACTAACTCTAAGTAAGTATGAAATATATACTTGGGTTCAAACACTAGATTTATCCACATGGATATTCCTCAGGTTAGTTACTGATGACCACCAATATGAGAGTTTATAGTGAAGAATGAAATTGGGAGTTAAAATGAGATATATAAATAATAAAACCATAATACTTTATTAAAAATAGCAATTACATAATGAAAATAAAGAAACTATAATAGAAGACTAAAAAAATAGAACTCCGCACTAAATTTTTCTATTTAATGACCAATCCCATCACTTTCTAATGCTCTCCCCTATTTATAGAGTGAAGGGAAGTTATAAGTCAAAGATTACAACTTGGAAAGTTTGAAAATAAAGTCAAAAATAATTTCTATTATCATACCACATGTTTTACCTTAAACCAATCAAACCAAATATTTCTCTAATAAAATGAATTTTTTAGTTTTGAGTATTATATCTTGTGTGAAAATTTCATATCATCCTGATAAATATTGTAAAATTTAAGGTCTGATTAATAAAGTAAGGTCCATATTGATGAGTCCATTACATGGTTGACTTGAGGGCCCATGTTCTCCATTAAATATTGCAATCCATCTCATGGTAAAACCTCTAATATCTTTCAAATTAAATATTTGTAATCATACATTCAAACTCATGGGATATATTCTTCTTCATGGTCCCCAAATTTACATAGAATCCACAGGTTTCCTTATTTTATTATAATCAAAATATTATTCATATTTATTTCCACATGACAGATTCTGGATGGTTGTATGAGTGATGACATGGCAGCCTAAATTATTATCTCACCATGTGGATTATTCCCCCAAAGTCTACTCCCAACTTTCCATAGGCTAGATTTTTTGATAAAGGAATGGAGTCTTAAGACGAGAAAAAGGTTTACGCTCAAGACCAAAAGAATTATGATCAGATCCCAAGCCTTTTGATGTAAAGACCTTTTATCATCGATAAAGATTTATGATTAGGGATAAATCTTGACATTTAGGCCCAATGCTTCGTGCTCAGGGATAAAGCCTCACACTTAGGAAAAAATATTTATGCTTAGGAACTAAAGCCTTATGATCAGTTGGGAAAGTCTTACAATAAAATCCTTTTTGAAATTTCTAGACATGCTGTAACAAACTAGACTTATTCATTCCTATCAAGAACCTCTTTGAAATCTTCCAATAATCACACAAACAAACTAAAATATCATTGAAACACCCATAATTAAATGTCTTATTTGTTTCAATAATTCCAAAGATCATATAAATAATTAAAAATAAAGTTTTAATCCATTGTCATAATTAAACACAAAAGACCCCAATGATAAGAACATGTGAAAATTACCCAGTAAATGATAAAATGGTGGGAATAAAACCATGATTTTTTTTGAAAAATATAGAAAATATTGACTTTGTCAGTGATATATAAATTATCTAGAGAAATAAGCAGAATGGTAGCTTGATATTTATCAATAAATATTACAACATTGTTAGATAAGTCAAGGATTATTTTATAGAATTCACCAAGAAGAGCTGTGATAGGATTTCTATGACACATTTTGAAGGTACAAATTCTATGTTTTTTTTATAAAAATGTTCAGCTAAGGGTTAAGTCATATAAAATTTCTCTTTTTTTAACTAGATACTAGAAAAAACATATTCACATGAAACTTATCATAAAACTTTATCACTTAAAGACAACAATAGAGAACTATATGCCTTTACTAAAACATTGAAATACGCATCTTGGTAGATGGCAGTTGTCTGTCCATTAGTGGAATGAAAGATAATGGGTTTCTTAGGTCCATGAAGGGTATCGATGAGCCACCACTAGATAAGTAGAGATATCATATTAATTTTAAAAATATTGAAATAATTATCACCATTGAACTATTATATTTCATACTTTGTAGATTCTATTTACTTATCTATTGGCTCTGATACTAATTTTTTGGGATAATTTTGAGTGGTATACCCCCATGCAATGAACTAGGACCAAATGGATACATGTCTCATTTATACTAAGTGTGTGTAAATATAATATTAATGAAAAAATTAAGAATAAAGTTTTAAGAGAGGAAATATTTAATGAGTCATTATAGGAGAAACAAATAATGGAGAAATAAAGACAAAAATAGTAAAAGAAGTAATGATTTAATGTGATTTAAATGATTTTGTTCCTGGATGCATGATAAGAATACCACCCACTCATGAAATTTTATTAAGACTTAGAAAACAAAATATAAGAGTCAGTAAAGATGAATTAGATCAATAAAAGAACAATAAAAATGAAAATGTTTGAAATAACAAGAAATGAAAAAAAGGAAAATTACAATTCAATAAATTTATTATTGACTGATTTTCCTTCAGAGAGGCTTTATATTAACATGTTATGGATTAATGATCTAAACTCATGAAAAAACAATGTCCCTCACTAGGTATGAGAACTAGATATCCACAAGACCTCTACATTGTGATTGTATCCCCTTTGAAGTGATGAAACCGAGTCAAGGGTCTTCCATAGACAGTGTGTGTGCAATATCTTTGGAAGAAGATAGATCTTTACTCCTGATATCTCTAGGGTTTTGGTTAGAACTAAAATTAATGATGAACGTGAGAGATATAAATCCAAAAAGTTTATTCACACTAAGAGGATAGCCTTCTAGGGAGTAATAATGCACATGAACAAGAACAACAGTCGAGGAGTGGCATAATAGCCTAAGAAATGATAAGTATCCATGTGGATAGTTTATATATGGATAGATAGTGAGGACCATTAGTGGATCCTAAGAGACTAGGGAAACAATAGAGGATCCATGTGTGTGTGTGTGTGGGGGGGGGGGGGTGAGGGGCCATACCAACAAGAGTTCAAGGCTCAAGTAGGAGAACAAACCACTTAACCCACATAGAATCCTAACCTAATAAGTCAGTAGAAAACCGTAATAATAAAATGATCAAATGATCAAATGAAACAATTATTAATGTTAATTATAAAAGGTATATTATAAATAATTTTATGAGTAAGTTATATTTCACAACCACATTATATTCCCCTCACCTGAATAGATAAAAAAATCATATGTACCATCTACGTGTGGCCACACATACCCTAGTCTATCTTAATTAATGAAATAAATTTCATACTCATTATACAAGAGGACAAACACCTATCTTGTTCAAGCTCCAAATGATGGAATTATCATTAACATACCCAACCATCCCCTGATTAGCTAAGTCTCAATGACTTTCATAAGAAAGGTATTAAAGTATGATGGTTATCATATTAGGTATCTCTCTAACCTCAGGTAATAGGGACCCAATATGATCCATGAACCCCTAGTATAATAGATACATAATTTATAACACTCT
Organism: Viscum album; assembly: GCA_963277665.1. Taxonomy (NCBI): domain Eukaryota; kingdom Viridiplantae; phylum Streptophyta; class Magnoliopsida; order Santalales; family Viscaceae; genus Viscum; species Viscum album. Next base: position 1,066,979,259 of record OY728162.1, read on the forward strand.
TTCTGGTAAACCTAGTGGTCCATCTTGTGAAAACAAAGAAACTTTTCCTTTATCCCTCATGAAAATATTATGTATCTCTACACGAGAATCCTACCCACACAAACCTTAAAATTTCTTCATAATGTATGATACACCATGATGAACATCATTTAGAGATAAAATTCATAACTTTAGAGGTCAATTATCATTAAACTTCCTGAAATGTATATATATATATTTATATTTATACAACCAACATTAAATAATGATAAAATAGATATTTCTATTTATATGATACATTTTAATATTACTAAAACTTTTTTTTAAATAATAATTAACAAATACTAACATAAGAATTGGTCTATCATATCATATATGATAAAATTCCTTATAATCCTTATATTTATTTCATTTTTTGGGATAATGTAAACTTATTTCATCTAGAAGGACCTGACCTTATACATTACATAATCTAGTAAATTATTTTATAATTCACTTTCTTACACTAGCAAATATATTTTTAGTTTATAGTTTTAAATAATTAGGAAATAATTCATACATATCAACCCACAATCATACATAGTGGGTACTACTAAAAAAGTATCTATTTATTTCATAATATAATTTTTTTTAATAAAACATGAAATATTTTCACGAACAATCTTCACAATATTAATCTTGGATACTTATTTTATATTACCCATACTTAAACCTTGTAAAAAACATTTTAAAACTTGGGATGAGAAAAAAAGCTCAATATTGAACATAAAAATAAGAAAATAAACCATTAGTCCATGAATAGTTATAAACATATGAAATCATTTTCACAAAGACATATTTCTCACCCATAAAGTATCGTATACTTACTTTGTGAAAATAAGAGATTTACATAAAACATATAAAACATAAATAAAACCATAAAGGTATCTTGGGGTATTACGTAATTGTGATTTTTAACCCTCACTACTACCATATGATTTTTAACCCTCGTAGCTACCTTATGGTGTAACCATCACATTCAAACTTGGAGTAACCATACACTCAACCTCCACGATAAACATACCCAATGAAATGGAGGGAGATATAGGTCCCACCCTTCATAATAAAAAATTCCCAATAACCAGAATATAATTATAAAACATGAATACTTTCATCATAAAAAAGAATTCCTTTTAAATTCTGTAAAAACAGAAAATTAAAAGAGTATTTTTGGAGAAAAATTCCCTTACCTTGGATTTGTCTTACTTAAAATGTGTTAAAATCTAATTTATAATGATTTAAAGAGTGTTATTAATATATTAAATAACAATATTCATATATATAACACCTTATATGATATTTTAATAACAAATTTCCACCCATTTATTAATAATATTTTGTTATTTCCATAGTTTTAGGTGCGTTCTTTTCTTAGTTTCCACGGTTGGTTCAATTTTGGTTTTCTTAAAAAATGGAAGAAAAAAATACAAAATTGAACCAAGATATTTATTCATGTTAAAATGAGTTATTTTATAAAAATAATGGTGTATTAAATTATATTCTACAGTGCACTTGAAAATTGGTAACAAATCAGGAAATTCCCTTTAATCGGGCTTGCTTATTAGGAGGAATTGAAAAGGGAATATTATTAAAACATGCATTTACCCATAAAATAAGGATGATATGATATGGATATATGATTTTGGAACATATAAACATAATTTATAATAATTACACAAAAATAAAGAAGTATTAAATTGGGGTAAAGAGAGAGAAAGAGAGTAACCCGAAGGAAAAATAGGGGTTCAGATAGAATACCTTACTATGTCAAAATATGTTATGAAATTGAACTAAATATAATGGATAATAAAGTTAAATCCATTAATTAATTAGTTTAGAACCTTTTATACATGAATTTTATTTATTATAAATTTATTATGTTTATTAATGGCCTTTTGATGACTTATAAGATACAATTTTATCGTTTAGGAGTGTTTGTTCCCTTGGTTTACATGATCTGTTTACATGTATATATGTATGAAAAATCATATAAAATGGGAATACTTGTCTAGAATTTAAATTATATATTATTAATGAACTTAAAAAATATTTAGTGGTGTTATATATAATTTTATTATATGTAATGAGGACGAGTTATTTGACAAATAGTTAATGATAGTCGTTTGGGTTAATTTTGGCAGTTTTCGATCACAATGAACTTAATTCATTTTATCATTTAGTATTACGTAAATATTTTAGTTCTAGAACATAAAAGGTTTATAATTTTGTTTACAATATGTATAAACCAATATTTTTATTTTATTAATAGACTTGAAGGTGTTAAAGGAAAATGAAAATGCATCATCCATGATGTCGATAAATTGACACATTGTGGGTGATGATTTAATTTTTAGAATGAAGGAGAGTGATGAAGGAGTTTGATGATAATATTTTACATAAAAATGATAAAATTACAGTATAAGAGTTTTAATTCCACATGGATAATGGAAGTTGAGGAGAGAATAAGAAATGAAAATAAATTAAAAATAAAATAAAAGAAAATGAAAGAGAATTTTACGTCTTGAATTATCCTCCTTGATAACCTCATTAAGGCCCTTGACTTTGGAATTTTGGTGAGACTAAAAGGTATTGGATGTGAGGGAGCAGATTGGGACGGTAATTGGGCATAAATTGAACAATATACAATGATTTTAGTTGCAAGGAGAAGAGGTGGTGAGAGGTGGAAATTATAGTGGAGGAGAGGAGTGTTTTCTCATTATTATATTGGTTAGTTTATTATTTGGGCTCTAAATTATGAATAGATTAAGAATTTTTACTAATTATATTAAAATAATGAAGGGGGATTTAAGATTATGGTGATTACATCAATGATGACTCAAGGAATAGTATATTTAACTTATAATGTATATATGCCGTAAATTACTATATTTTACTATTCACTTAAAATTCAAGTATCTTAGAAAAATATCAAAAAATCAACCTAACCATTTTAATATTTGTAGAATTAAAAAATGAACTCCATTTTTTAAAATAATTTTCTAAATATGAGAAATTTAATATTTAATTAAAATCATAATTTATTAAAAAAAACCAATTTTAAAACTATAACTGATTTTATAACACCTTGAAAAATTAATCATGGTCTCATAAAATAATCTTATAATAATAAGACAATAAAATATTAATTTATGAATATATTTTATGCAATTTTTTTTAAATCATTAAATTAATTATAAAATTATAAGTAAACATTTATGTTTCAGAAAAATACCAACACTTAATTTATCACTTTAAAAACATTTATTTACATATTCTATGATATAAATATATCATATTTTTACTTTTAAGATACATGAATTTTATTTATAGTTTCATAGGTTAAGTTAGTATTCCTATTGGCCATATTAATATTCCTAATGGTCCTATTACTATTCCTAAGGTCAAGTTACTATTCCATCAGTAAAAATTCCTTAATTTCTATAAATATCAATTATTTCATTATTAATTTATAATGAATGTAAATATTTAATTCCATAATGTAAAAAAATTATTTTATAAGTACCTAGGTTGTTACATTCTTCCCATATTTCTTCTTCAACCATGTGGTTTCTCCACAAAACCTTAACATGGTGGATTACCTTATTTTGTAATACTTTCTCTCTACGATCTAGAATCCGAATAGGTTTCTCTTTATAAGAGAGGTTCTCTTCCAACTGAACTACTTCTGGGTTCAAAACATGAGATGACTCTAGATCATACTTTATCAACATCGAAACATGAAAAAATCATGTACCTAAGATAAAATTGGAGGTAAAGATACTTGGTAGAAAATTGGTCTAACTTTATCTATGATTTCATAAGGCCCAATGAACCACGAACTTAGTTTTAATTTCTTACCAAAACACATAAAAAATTTTTGAGGAGAGATTTTAAGGAAAACATGATCGCCTGACTCAAATAAAGAGTCTTTCCTCATGTTATCTACATAAATTTTCTGCATACTCTGAGCCATCCTCATGTGTTGCTAGATCATATTCAATTTCTCTTCCACATCCTCTACTTATTCTGGTCCCATCAACTTCCTTTCACCAACTTCATCCCAAAATGATGTAGTTTGACACCACTTTATATATAATGGATCAAAAGGTGCCATCTGTATGATGGAATGAAAACTATTATTATAAGAAAAATCTACTAAAGAAAGATAATGATAACAAATTCCCTAGAAATCCATTAAACATGCACGAAGAATGTATTCTAAGGTCTGAAATGTTTTTTCTGAATGTCCATATGATTGAGGATGAAAGAATATGCTGAAATTTAATTCTATTCCCAATGACTTCTAAAGGCCCTTCAAAAAGTTATAAGTGAACCTGGGGTCACGGTCAGATACAATGGATAGAGGAAATCCATGAAACCTAATAATCTCTTTTATGTATAGTCGAAAAAGATGATCTAAAGAAAGAGTGTCTCAAATAGGAAGGAAATGTGCATATTTTGTCAGCTGATTAATAATAAACCAAATCACATTGTTACCTCGAGAAGTCTCCAGTTGTTCCACCATGAAGTCCATGGATATATTTTCCCATTTCCACTATGGAACTGGTAAAGGCCAAATACTCCCCTTTAGTAGTTTTCACTCAGCTTTAACCTATTGAAAATTCAAACATTTCATTATAAAATTAAAAATATATCTTTCTATTCCACCCCACCTGTAATACTCCTAAAGGTCTCTATATAACTTAGTACTTCCACAATAAATTGAAAATGGAGAACTATGAGCTTTAATTAATTGTTATTTCTTAATCTGGGGATCAAAAGGTACACACAATCTCTTTCCAAATCTTAAAACACAATCTTTATCAAAGTTAAATTCTAGAAACTTACCATTTTTAATCAATTATAATTTTTTTTGTAACTCACGGTCTTCTTTATGTGATTTCTTAATTCTTTATAATAGAGACAACTGTACTAACACTTGAAACAAAATAGAGGAATTTCCTGTACCAATAACTTCCAAGAAAAAATTAATCAAATCATTAATCATGGGGTAATATTCCATACATAACATGGTTAATGTAAAATGATGTTTTTGGTTCAAGGAATCTACCAATTTATCTGATTTTATTGGATAGTAATTGATCATGCAATCATAATCCTTTATCAGTTTGATCCATCTTCTCTGCCTCATGTTGAATTCCTTCTATGTAAATGTACACTTAACTTTTATGGTCTATATATATTTCACATTTGGATCCGTATAAATGATGCCTCTAAAATTTTAAAGTAAAAAACCATAGTTGCTAATTCCAAATCATGTGTGGGATAATTTAACTCATGACGTTTCAATTTTCTTAAAGCATAAGCAATTACTTGATCATTATACATCAAAACACAACCAAGTACCTTCAAAGAAGCATCGCTATAGATGAAAAAAATCACCATTTCTAGAAGGCATATCTAAAACCGGGGCATTCACCAATATTTTTTTATGTTTTTGAAAACCAAAATCACAGTATTATGTCCAAATAAATTTAACCTAATTTTGTGTTAACTTAGTTAGAGGGATAGATAATTATGAAGAGTTTTTAACAAATCATCAATAATAACCTTATAATCCAAGAAAACTACAAATTTCTGTTACATTTATAGGTCTTTTCTATTCATCAATAACTTTTTCTTTGGTGGGATCAACTGTTATTCCATCCTTATTTATAATTTGGCCATGAAAATAAATATGTTGCAATAAAAAATCACATTTTCTAAGTTTCATGTATAACTTATTTTCTTTGAGAGTTTTCAAGATAATACTTAATTTTTTTTCATATTCATCATAACTTTTTGGAAACAAAAAAATATCCTAAATAAAAACAACATCAAGATTGTCCATGTAAACCCATAAAATTCTATTCATAAAATCCATAAATATAGTAGGGGAATTTTTTAAACCAAAGGATATAACAACAAACTCATAATTCCAATATCTAGTTCAAATAGTTATTTTTGTAATATTATCCTCCTTCACCTTCATCTGATGGTACTTAGATCTCAAGTAAATATTTGAAAAATACTGAGCTCCCTGGAGATGATCAAACAAGTTATCGATATAAGGAAATAGATAATTATTCTTAATAGTAATGTTATTCAAAGCTCTATAATCAATGAAAAGTCTCATGGATTCATCTTTATTTATAAAAAAGAAGCACCCCATGGTGATGTTCTAGGCCAAATGAAACCTTTATCAAGAAAATCCTACAACTTATTTTTTAAGTCATGACGTTCCAATTAATCCATTAGAAAAAGTTGTTTTGAAATTGTCTTAGCATCAAGAACTAAGTCAATTGTAAATTCAACTTCTTGGTCGGCTATAACACTAGGTAACTTATCAGAAAAATTAATAAGATATTCATTTACCATTTGAAAATCATTAATCTAAAGTGTTCTCTTTTTTTAACAATATATTCAAGATAAATTTTATTTCCATCTTTTAACAGTTTTTTAGCTTCCTCATATGTTATCAATGGTATGGGTTCATTATTGTATACAAACTGAATTTATTTTTGGAAAACAAATTCTTTAGCTCTATATTCAATATTAGCATGATAAACAGAAATCTGATCCATACCCAGAACAATATCAAACACTACTAGGGGAAAAATAACATTTTCAGGTAATGTATTTTCACATACCACAACCAGAAGATTCTTTTGATGTTGTTTTGCCTTAATATTTTCCCCTGGTGTTTTAACCATAATATATTGTTTCATTTATTGAGGTGAAATTTCAAATTTACCAGAAAATTTATTAGAAATGAAGGAATGTGTAGACCCCATATCAAATGAAATATTAGAAAAATCTAAGTAAACAAAAAAAGAACTTGATACCATTTTATTAGATAACCCAATATATACTGACATAGTTTTAAAGGATCTCACTACACCTTTATTCTTATAATCTAACTATTTCTCATCATTCAAATATTTATTTGGGTAGGTATTCTCATAATGAACCATCTCACCACATTTGAAACACTTTACAATTTTCTTATCAAAATAAATTTTAAGATCATTTTCATTTCAATATCAGGCCACATGTCCAAACTTACCACATAAGAAACACTTTTTGGATTTGTTAAGGCATTCCCCAGGGTTATTTTTACTACAGTTCCCACAAACTAGAAACTAAGTTTTCTTACCTTTATATTTCTTTTATTGACTATTATCCATAGCTTTCCATATGGACCTCCTTTTTTACTTGTTTTCAAATTTCACGTGATCATTATAAAACTACATTTCTACCCTCTCAACACATCAGAAATTTTTTTTCATAATTTTTTAATTCTTAGAAGGACAATGCCCTTTAGTATATTGAATTTAATCCTGATTTAAAATGATTTATTTTACTATCAAGATCCTGAATAATATTTGGAATTTACCTTTCCAATCAGGTGATTTTTTCTTCATACACAACCACTAAATATTCCTCCCTTTTTTTCAATTCAAGGAATTACTTTTCTATACTAAGCTAAAACATTTAAGGAAAATATTTTTCAAGGAAAAGATTCTTAAATTCATCCCATTACAAGGCATAAATCTCCTAGATATCTCTAATATTCTTGACCATTGACCGCAACCGGTTAGCTTAAACTTCAAAATGGTAAATATAAAGACTAACCTTTTGATTATTTGAACACCCCATGAAATTGAATATCTTTTGAATAAATTTCATCCACCCTTTATCCACCACTAGTTAAGAAGATCCACTAAAATAAATAGGGTGTTTCCTCATAAAATGTTCCACTATCATCATATTTCTTTGTGGTAGTTATGGTTGTTCTCTTTAATGAATGCCACCACCATTTATTGTCTGTGTCAGCTGAGCCATTACTGTGAAAAAATGATTAGTTCCAATCTATACCATTCTAGGTTATGGACTGAGAAAGATATCAGCCTCTCAGTTCCTTCCAACTTCATCTTCTATATTTCTTCTATGGAAAACTATTCCGAACAGACATATCTTAGATCAAGCAACATGGTAATCCTAAAATTCTATATCATTTCAACATAAGGTAAAAATAATATATGTTATTCTATTAACTTCATCCTAACCCCTAATTTTATCTAAACCATCCTATGATACCAACTATAAGGACCCAACATTATACATTACATAATCTAGTAAATTTATTTAGAATTCACTTTCTTACATTCCCAAAGATCTTTTCAGTTTATAATTTTAGAGAATTAGGAAATAATTCATACATATCAAACCACAAGAATAAAAATTAGATACTATTAAAATATTACCAATTTATTTCATTATACAAAAGTTTTTAAAAAAATATTAACTCATTTCATGAATAATCTTCACAACATTCATCTTCACTTATTTTTTTATGTTACCCTTCCCTAAACCTTGTGAAAACATTTTAAAACTTGACATGAGAACAAAAATCTAAATAAGGAACATAAAAAGAAGAAAATAGACAATTATTACATGAATACTTATAAACATATGAAATCATTTTCCCAAATACATACTTCTCACCCATAATGTATCATATACTTACTTTGTGAAAATAAGAGATTTCCATAAAATATAGAAAACATAAATAAAACCGTAAAGGTATATTGAGGGAATTACATAATTATGATTTTTAACCTTCATGGATACTATATGATTTTAAACTCTCATTTATAACATATAGTGTAACCCTCATGGGTACATTATGATGTAACCCTCACGCCTACCTTATGGTGTAACCATCGTAGTCACACTTGGAGTAACCATATGGTCGACCTCCAACATAAACATACCCAATGAACTAGAGGTAGATACAGGTCCCACCCTTAATCATAAAAAACTCCCAATAAACCATAAAATAATCATAAAACATGAATACTTTCATCATAAAAAACATTCCTTTTGAATTTTGTAAAAACAAAATTTTAAAAGAGGATTTTTAAAGAAAAATTCCCTTACCTCTGGTTTGTCTTACTTCAAATGTGTTCAAACCTCATGTGTAATGATTTAAAGAGTGTTCTTAATACATTAAATAACTATATTAATATATATAAAACCTTATATAATTTTTTAATAACAACTTTCCACCCATTTATTAATAATATTTTGTTATTTCCATTATTTTGGGTGCGTTCTTTTCATGGTTTCCATGGTTGGTTCAATTTTGGTTTTCTTGTAAAATGTAAAAAAAACTATAGAATTTAACCAAGATTTTTATTCATGATAAAATGATTTATTTTATAAAAATAATGGTGTCTTAAAAAATATTATAGTGTGCACTTCAGAATTGGTAAGAAATCGAGAAATTTCCTTTAATCGAGTTTTCTTATTGGGAATAATTGAGAGGGGAACCTTATTAAAAAATGTATTTCCTTAACAAATAAGGATTATATGATCTGTATATATGATTTTGTAACATATAAATGGAATTTAAAATAATTAAACAAAAATAAATATGCATTACATTGGGGTAAATAGAGATAAAGAGAGTAACCTGAAGGAAAAATGGAGGTTCGACTAGAATCTCTTACTTATGTTCGAATGTGTTATGAACATGAACTAAATATCCTAGATAATCAAGTTAAATCCATTAATTAATTTTTTAGAACATTTTATACATGTATTTGATTTATTATAATATTATTAAGTTTACTTATGGCCTTTTTATGACTTATAAGATTCAATTTTATCATTCAGGATTGTTTGTTTCCTTGGTTTACATGATAGGTTTACTTGTATATAGGTATGGAAAATCAAATAAAATGGGAATAGTTGTTCAAAACTGAAATTACATGTTATTAATGAACTTATATAACATTAAATGGTCTTATAAATCATTTTATTTAGAATGAGGATGAATCATTAGAAAACATTTTAATGATATTCATTTGGGTTGATTTTGGTAGTTTTTGATCACAACAAACTGAATTTGTTTTATCATTTAGTATTATGTAAATATTTTAGTTATAGAACATAAAAAGTGTTATAAAATAAGTTTTATGGTATTTAAAAACCATTATATTTATTTCATGAACATCATTTAATGAGTTTAAGTAAAATGAAAACTCATCATCCATGATGTCAGTAAATTAACACATCACATGCGATGATTTCATTTTTAGAATGAAAGAGAGAGGAGAAGGAGTTTGAGGATTAATTTTTACATAAACATGATATAATTCCATTATATTTAATATAATTGAGTTTTAATTTCACTCAGATAAGGTAATTTTAGGAGAGAATATGAAAATGAAAGAAATTGAAAAGAAAATAAAATAAAATGAAAGAGGATTTTACCTCTTGAATTCTTCTCCTTGAGAACCTCCTTAAGGCCCTTGTTGTTGTAATTTTGGTGAGACAAGATAATCTTGTATGTCAGTGAGGGTATTAGGAATGTAATTGGGAATAAATTGAAAAATATAGAAGGCTTTGAAATGCGAGGAGAAGAGGTGGTGAGAGGTGGTATTTATAATGGAGGAGAGGGGCATTTTCTCATTATTATATTCATTCATTTATTATTTTGGATCAAGACTATGAATAGTTTGATAATTACCACTAATTATATTAAAATAATGATGGGTGATTCGATATTATGGTTCTTACATGAGATACGACTCAAGGAATATCATATTTAACTTATAATGTATATATACCGTAAATTACCATATTTTACTATTCACTTAAAATTCAAGTTTTTTCGTAAAATATAAAAAACTAACCCTAAATTTTTTTCAATGTGTAGAATTAAAAAATAAAATCCATTTTTTAAAATAATTTTCTAAATATGGGGAATTTAATTTTTTAATTAAAATCATAATTTGTTTGAAAAATACCAATTTTAAAACTATAACTGATTTTATAACACCTTGAAAAATTAATCAAGGTCTCATAAAATTATATTATAATCACAAGACAATAAAATAATAATTTTTGAATCTATTTTATGAAAATAATTTTTCTTTTAAATCATTAAATTAATTATAAAATTATAAATAAACATTTATGTTTCACGAAAATACCAACACTTAATTTATCACTTTTAAAACGTTTATTTACATATTCCATGATATACATATATAATGTTTTTAATTTTAAGATGAATGAATTTTATATATAGTTTCATAGGAGAGGATACTATTATTTTGGAAAAATTACTATTCCTAATGTTCGTGTTCCTATTCCTAAGGTCAAGTTACTATTCTATCATTAAAAATTCCTTAGTTTCTAAAAATATCAATTATTTCATTATAAATTTATAATGAATTTAAATATTTAAATCCATAATTAAAAAATTATTTTATAAGTACGTGGGTTATTACAACATCTCTATATAATTCACATCACATCTCTATGTGACCATCTGATAAGATTCTACCACTAAACTCTTTAGTTAGTAACACCTATAAAGAAATAAAGTTTAAATAATGATGAGATATAAGAATCATATTTCTAATGTTCAACTCCTTGAAAATATTCCAACTTCTTAACTTCACATCATAAATGTTATGATGTTGACTTCTAGTTTTCTACTTAGAAATATTTATAAATGAAACACTTATATTTTCATTTATCATCATATATCTTAAAATATTTAGGATATTAAGTGACAATAACTTATCTTAGACTGATATAATATTTTACTTATTAACTTTGAACTACTCAAAGTTCAAAAATACTCCCAATAGACTCTTAGATATTCTATTCTATTCATAATATCATTCTAAGATACAAAAGCTCCTTTGTGATTAGGAAATAATAATTATTTCCTTTTAGTATGAATATTTAACAAATAAATTATTGTTTCAATATCATATATGGTATTCTATGTGTTTAGATCATCTTCCTTTAAAAATAATACTTTATTAAAATATTCTATTGATGGGTAGTGGGAACACATTCCTTTATATTTTAACAAAGTAGATAAAATCATTATCTTGGATAATTTTTTTATCCTTTTATCTTTCTTCAAACATGTTATAGAATATAATGAATCATAAACCACATATATACAAATAATCATCAAATTTTGTTCACAAAAAAATCATTATCATTGGATAACTTATCTTATCACATAAGATAAATACGACGAAGATACACATATTTTTCTCAAATATATCCAAGCTTAAAAAATTCATTTACTTTCCAATCTATGTTATAACAACTATTTATTTGTCATTTTAATAGAAAAACAAAATATTTTAATAATTATTATTTTAGTTTTGAATCCCTGTATATTTAAAAAACTTGTAAAGTATACATTTGGTATCACATGCCCTTAAAAATTAGAGAACTAATTTTAATAACACTAATACCTAGCATAAACATTCCATGAAGTTTCACAAACTCTATCAAGTATCTTGAATAATTCTATCTTATAGAAACATTACTTTTCTTGATTTGAACTTTAGGTTTTAATGACCTTGATTGGTTATTATAAGATAACTTTATTGTAATTTCCAACTAACTTTTCTTCTTATAGATTAAACTTTTACTCATAACTTAGACATCATATTCCCAATTCATCTATTCTCAAAACATGATAATATTAGGAAAAATTTTCATAAATTCAATCTAATTATCAGAATATTTCCATAGATGATAATAGGAATACTTACTTAACTATAAACATCCTTTAGGAAATATCTAGTCTCATCAAGTCATTAACATATCCAATCATATTAAATATATTAGTGGATAATTAATTTCTTAGTTCATTTTGAAAATAATTCCTTTGAAACCCTAATTGAACCATTCTATGCTTCATAAGTATCTATATTCACCTATTGAAGAACTTCAACACCTGGTCACTAAAGAAGGCTTTTCACTAACCCATATAAATACTCTGTATACTTAAGAAATATTCTCAAGTAACCAGTATAGAGAGTCAATTACATTACGATTATCCTTACTAACATTATTATAAAAATTAAGTTTGATTATTATGATTCATTTTAACTATAACAATAGTTTTTATCAAATGATTATGACGTATTATAACCATTTAATAGGAAATTTTATCAAATGACATCCCACTAAAATGATAATCCCTTTAGAATACATCAAATATATTAGCATACTAGAATCTATATTTAATTATGAATTACAATGGTTTATTCATATAAATAATCTATAAATACATCTAATTGACAACACTTGTCAATCATTTCATATATGACTCTTGGGTAGGTAAGTGGAAAACTCATTTTCAAATCCATCAATTGGATAAAACCAATTATATTCCTCTTGTATCCTAACTGTTAGTGTTTCTTATCCATTTTATCCCAAATAAAATTCCAAGAATAAGACACCTAACCATTAGGGTAATCTTGTTACTTTCTTTCCTTATACAAGATAATCTTGGGGCACCCAACTTTCACATGACCTACCAAGTTAGATGATCGAGATCTTGACAAGTTCTATCTTGGAAGGAATCTATCACTTAGTATTTAAAGTAAATTTAACCTCACCTTCTAATCTCATGTTTTTCTATTTTATATATTTATTATTTTAATGATTTAGTTTTAGAATCCCATTCCCTCTATCAAATCAATATTTTCAAACCATATTTATGTGTAACACTTGAAACAATTCATGGATTGTGTTACTCAACTAAATATAAAATTTAAATATATTTAAACATATCCAAACACATCTCATGTACAGGGAAAATGAAATATTTATATAAATATTTAAAATTATATGATATTTATAATATTAAAATGAGTAAGCTCGGTGTGATAGGTATCCATCCCCCACCTTTGTAGAAGAAGGCATGACCTCAAGGCTGGTGGAGAGTTTGACCCCAAGTCCCTATCCCCAGAGATAATTTTCTTAAGATATGATTTATTTTATCATAACTATAACAACCAATATGTATAAACTATATTCAATAACTAAATTCAATCCAATAAATTCAATTAAAAACCAAGATCAAGGAAGAAAAAACTAAATCTCATGTGATCATTTATATCATGTAATGTAAGGAATTACAATTTAAAAGAATCATTTTAAGCAATTTAAAACAAATCATACACATATTTCTAACTTATAAACAATTTATATCTATGAATGAATCAAGTAATGACCTTTAAATAAATGATCATTTCACATATTTAAACATGATATAATAATTTAGAAACAATTTATAAATAAAAACTTATGTATAAATATCTTATAATTTTAGCTAATTCATTGTGGACATTACATAATAATTGAATATAAATACTTTACATTCATAATATGAACATTTCATATTATTAAATATATGAAATTTATTTAAGTATATATGATATTTTATGAATTATAATTATTTTATAATTCAATTATGTAAACTATATACATAATTATAAATATCAAATATTTAAACATTATTTAAATCTTCGATCATATCAATTTATTAATTTTTTTGATAAGGTTTAAATAATTTCGAAATAAGGATCCTTTAATTTGAACATTTCAAATTAATTAATTATGAACAATTCATAATTTATATATAAAATCTTTATATTTTTCTTATTTTTTAATTTATAAACTCTTTTTAAATTACCCCTTTTGATTTCTAAATAAAAATTTTATTTACAATTCCTAGTACATGCCATATAAATATTTTAAAATGTATTTAATGTTAAATTTTAATATTGAATGGATATTTATTAATAAATATTTAATAAAAATTTATTAATTAATAATATACTCTTTATAATTAAAAAATTTACAAACTCATTATAAATTAATAAATATTCCCAAAATAGAATTTTTCTTTATTTATAAAAAATTTATAAATAATTAATTCAATCTATAATTAAATATAAAAATAATAATTTTTTCTTTATGTCATATCTATAATTCAAGGTGAATCGTAAAGCATGAAAAATATGCCATGAATTAAATCTACAATCAATTGTATTCTACGATTGATATTTAAATTGATGAATACAACAGACCTCAATACACCTTCAGTTGTATTTTATGTCTGACATCACTATCATCAGTTGTGATATCCCACATCATTTATTACAATACAAAAGGTTGTCATATTTCTGACTTGACACTCTATTTTTCAAAAAGTTGGTGCAAAAAATCAAATTTACTAATAGGATCTAGTCGTATGATATGACCCATAGAATATCCATGCACTTAAAACATGTCATGGATTATGATATCCTATATTGTACACCATGATACAAAACCTGCAGTACCAATGAACTAGCCATATTTTACAATTGTTAGAAGATACATAATATGATTTAGTTGTTCTTCAATTCCTGTATGATTTCATAAATCCAAAGACATGGGATTCTCTAATGCCAATGCTAGGTTTCATAAGGGTTAAAAAAACTTATAAAATTATGGGAAGTGATAAAATACCCATCCCAAGGTCACCATGCATTATAAATATTAAAATTCATAAATATAGAAATGAAGAAGACTGTAAATCATATACCTTTTTTTCAAACCACTAATTAATATTCATATACCAATGAACACCTTCATATAGGTTTTATGATGATCACTCAAGTGGAAAAAAATCCTCCCATCTCCAAAGGTATCCATGGGTCAGGTTGAATCAGTCAATATTTGAGTGACAACCATATTCCTTCATGAAATTCTAGTGCCTCGAGCACACATAAGTAATAAGAATAAAGATTAGGGTTTGAGAGTTTTATCCAAGCATATGCATGCATCTAACTCACTACCATATAATGGAAGAGGGATATATAAAGGCCCAAGTATGCTCTTCATCTGATGCATGCATTAAATCATGAATTATAATTCATGAGTTAATTACTTAGCTAATTTATTCTTTGCATGCATGAATGTGACTCACTCCCTTGCATTACATCACATATAATATAGCTTTTATGATAACTGAAGAGGGATGAATGTTAACTCTTAATGTTAGATCATACAATATATCTAAGGAATTAGTGTTTCACATTCAAAATGATTTACCTTACATCATATAATATGATTAATCTGTTTGGTCACTTAAACCATGCATAACGATTTCCTTCAATCATAAGCTATGATATCCCCACAAGCATCTCATGAAAAATGGGTAAACTTCATACATTATGATTGATTATGTTGTACTATATGATATATCATGTATATGACTAAAAATTAAAAAGTTTTAATTTCAAAAAACACTTTTAAGGAGGAAAGTGATAAACCTTAACAAAATTTTGGAAAATACCAAACTTTAAACAACATAAGATATCACCATACCATTCTATAATTTTTTTGAAATATTTGGAATCCATCACCCTATATATGCTCTATTTGATAATGGTTACCTCCATGTCTAGGTATTCCTTGAATAGATCCTTTAAGTGATAGGAAAAAATTTCCCAGGTCTAAATATACTCCTCCAAACTTATTTTACCTTCATTGAATCTGTGAGTCAAGATTTGATCTTGTTTTTTATCCAAAAAACTTTTTCTTCATTAAAACCATCTTGAAGTATTCTCTCAAACATTCTATTGTAATTCTAATTAAAAAAATTTATAGTGAACTAATCCTCCAATATCTATTCCTTAGAATGTAAAAGTGGATCCAAGGAATTTACGTTGTTGTCTTCCTCCTTTATGGAATCCTTCTAAAAGGTAATGAAGTGCTTACTCTGTCTTGTTTGTTTATAATGAGATTGGATAAAATGGGTGTTAGAATTAGATTTCATGAAAGAACATATTTTGTCTTTCATGTTTACACAATGCTAATGTGATCATAAAATTCAAAACTTGCTTAACGTTGCCCTTAGTAACTTCTTGGAGATGATACTACATGTAATATCATCCATGTAACGATGTAGTGATTGCAACTAACATCGTAAGTTGATGATAATATTATGACAGAACCATCATATGATTGATTCATGAGTCTCTTATAAGAAGTTTAACACCCACACTTCTTGAGGTTGTTTAATAGGTATAGGGACACCAACACCTTGAATTTCTGATATAGTAGTAATGTGCACAAGCGCCTATTCTACACTTAGAATTTCATACTTTTTTGGAAATTAACTTTGTCCAATATTTATCATAGTTTTAATTGTTGTATTTCTTACCATTTATCTACAAAAAATAAACTTTATCATATTAGAACTTTTGTATTTATTACCGAATGAAACATTACCGATTAATTTAATAATTAAATGTATCATACTATTTTGTCGAATTCTAGGAACCCTCTAAACTAGAATCAAAATACTCTGTCACTTGAGTAATCTAGTGGCAAGGATCCCTGAACTACCCCTCATAGTCTACAAGCTATGACTACACCACTACTCGGAGGGTTCAAGGCAGGCTTTTGACTGGCCAACCACCTGAACTCATGGTTCCTTGATCTATTCAGTGAAGTCCCAGCTTCTAAAATCATTACTTGATTTACTCAACTCTTGCCTCTAAACTGATAGCAGGTTATCAATGGCTAAAACTAACTAACAATTTAGATAATTTGACCCACCACTCTCATAATAACTCCCCAGTAGTAAGAGGTACCCTCATCTATGGCATGACTGGAACCCCAAACACCTGGTTTTGTTCAAACTTGAATAGTGGAAGGTGGTAAAAAGTTATTATTTCTGTGAGGGTTTTGTGTTTTTCTATCGACGAATGTAATCTATTTCTATTAATCTTGTTCATCTATGTTTTCACAATAACAAATGAACATTAATAGAAAAACATACGTCACTTCTTTATGAATTTTATTATTCATTACTTTATGTATTTTTTACGTCATAATAAAATGCATAAAATAATAAATAAATGTATAAAGGTAAACTATTACCTGACTGGTCTAGAGCATCTAAACAACCTAGGGGAATCATACCTGAGTCATAGCTTGAATCTTTATGCATCTTGCACCTCGTTTTGTATGTCCTCTTCTCTTCTTGAGTATTGCCTTGTCTTGGCGGGGTCCATGTCACATCTTGGAGTACCACGTCATCTTGGAGGGGTCCACATCATGTCTTGCATCGTCTTCATATGAAGTACAAAAATAATTGTGTGCAAGTGAGGGGGACAAGGTGTATAAATGTACATCTGGTAAATTGGAAACACAGGTCCTTATACATTTTAACCAAAAATTAGACGATGTGTAGACTGCCAATTAATTAATTACAAACATCGCACACAGTTAATTAATTAATTAAATAAATAAAACACTACATGGGTCGGTTCTCAAGACTAGTATGTGGGTTAAATAATATGCGATAAAACTTAAATTGCATTACATAAGTATGAGGGTTATTTAATTAAATTAAATGAATTAAATAATTCAAATAATTTAATTATTTATCGGTCCCATAATTAATTTAATGTTTATGTCGAAATTAAATTAACTAATTAATTTACTTTAATTGAAAAAAAATCAATTTATATCCCAAGTATAAAATTATTAATTAACCACAAATTAAAATTTCAATAAAATTAATTTACTAAAATTAAATTGATTATAAACATTAATTTGCAGTCCCAAAACATCATATAGGGCCTGTGTCAGTCAGATTGAACCTGTGCAAGCCCATTCTAGAGTATGAAGGATCAATCTTCGTCAGGTTGATCCACCTAGACCTATTTCGGGCTCGGTAGATACGCCCAGACCACTTCAGTGTAAACCTATCCTCCAAAAAACTTGCAAGTGAAGCAGGGGACCAGAAGTGTTTCAGAAATCGCTTGGGGAGTCGTAGTGTCTTTATTTTCAGTTTCATTATAGACACTTGACACTTATATTGGCATAAAATGTTTTCCCGTTCATTTTAGTATTTTATTTCAAATTTTTTATCTTGTGACATGAGTATTGTTGTGGTTATATATTCTTCTACATATTGTTTACTTAGTTTCTATGGTGTTTTACTCTGGTAAAAGATGTTATAGTCTCCCCAAGAATGACTTACCAGGCTCTCACTGCTAGTCGAAAGCCTCTGGAAAATGGGAAGGTGTGCTTGAGGTCATGTTGAAAACTAGCTTGGAGCACCACTGTGTGGCACCCGGGTCAAGAAGTTACAAAATCCCTAAAAAGAAGATCATTATTAGCTATTAATTTTATCTATTAACTAAAAATAATGTTATAAAACTCTAGGAATACAAGAGAGATCCCAATTGAGTGTCATTAGATTCTTATAATCCGTGGATATACTTAGATGAAGAAAACATTCAATATCTCTTCATTAATATCAACCAAAAACATGTAATAATATTAGACATGAAAATTTCTCAAGGTTAAATGTATATATTTTATAGTTTATTTTTTTTATTTTAAAATTAAACATATATTTTGGGATTATTGTTTTTGCTATTTTCTTTCACTGCATTTTAAATTGTAGAAATCCCTATGAATCCCTTTAGAATGTTACATAATTTTATGGAATTAATTTAAAATCATAACCATCATCGTCAATCAAATGGAATTCCAAACATGAATGCATAAAAGAATGTGGACCAGAACATAGCGGTTTTAATTAGTTCAAATGAAGTAAGATAAATCTAAGGGTCACACACTAATTGTGTATTAATGATTCAAAATAAAATATAATCAGGTTAATCAAATACATTTTTGGTCAAAATCACTCCATGTGAAGGCATACTAACTTTAATAAGTATCAGGTACGGGGAAATTGAGACGTCGCATACCCGCCCTTCTAAGATTAGAGGTGAAAACATGCATTTTAATTTCTTTAACTGATTATATATGAATCAAGTCAAACCAAAATTAAATATATCTCTATAATATGATAATTACTTCTCATAAATTTTAAAAGTATCATAGAACCAAAAATATTATTGATTATCTGATATATATGTAAATATTTCATTTCTCAAAAATTTAATCAACAACAATAACAAAATTTCAATATAACCCAAACATATACATATAATCTGACATACTATTTCCTAGGGAATACAGGAGATACATGAATCGAAGAGATCATTTTCTTAGTACAAGAAACATATTATCTAGTCATAAAAAGGTTAGATCATAGGCATTTAAGAAAATAAGAGAAAATGATAAATATATTATTTTTTCCCAATAAGAGTATTTTTGAATAGTTATGAGTGGTGGGAATTTTCCACCTTAATAATTTTTAATGAATTATATGAGATAATTTAATAATGAAGGAGAAATAAAAAATAAATATACATAAGATTAATTTATATTTTTTTTTTCAAATCAAAATGATACTATATATGATATTAAGTTTTTTAGAATATCGTTAGAAATGGACCAAAAAAAATTGGATCATTGAATTTTGACAGAGTCACAACCCTTTAAAAATAATTTCTTTAATCCCTAGAGAATCACTGAAATAATTTATTTTAAAAACATTAAGGAAAAACCTAACTATATCATTCATAACATAGGTTATGGAAGATACCATGACTTTATTTGAACCAAAATACAACCAAATCACCTTATATTATATAGGTTACACACAACCTACACGTACCATTTGTTGGGGAGGTATAAAATAAAAATACAAATTTCGAAAGGGTAGTATGAATAATTATACTATATGGAATAAAAAATAATATTAATAATTGTTTCAATATAAAATTGATGAAAAATTGATGCTCATAAATATAATTTACCTTCGATTGGAAGGGAGAAAATTTATTTCATAATAACATTTAGCTAAGTGATATCCAGTAACATTAATCTTCAAGGATGAGAATATGTAAGGATTTTATCTCTGATACAACCACTCACTACATTGGTCTAGTGATATTCTTATTTGTAGGTATTCATTAAAAATAGAAGTATAAATTTCATCATCTATAATCATAAACTAAAATCTATAATTTCAATGAGAACTTATAAATAAATTATTTTCAGATGCATGGTTTATAAATCCATTGAAAATTATACATAATCATGTTATAATAAAAATGATAAATACTAGTTGAAAAATTCAAACAATTTATAAATATAAGAAATTCATCATTAAATTTCCCTAAAAAAGTAATTGAGTAATTCATTCTAAAGAGGATCCTGAGGTCCTTTCATATTTCAAATCCATTCAAACATGATAATTTGAAAATTAGAAATGGAGATCATCCACCAAAAAAACAAATCATCCTCAGATATATTGGTGTATGGTTTTTTTCTATCATTTTTTAGTTAATTTTACAGGTTTAGGTTTTTTGATATTTTGGTTTATGGGTTGGCAAGCACCGATCAACTGGCGCTTTGTGTTTTATTTCCAAAACACCACATAATGTGTCGTTTTGGTTTTCTTCTCAAAACACCACATGATGTGGTGTTTTGTGCTCTCCCCAAATCCCACAACCCTCCATTTCCAATCCCCTCTTAAATATTTTATATATAATTATACATAAAAAATTAAAAATATATAAAAATATGAATATAATAATAATAATAATTATTATTATAATTAAATATTTATAATTCAATTTATAAATATATATTTCAAATTTATTATTGGTTTAAAAATATATTAAATTTATTTAAAAATATATATATTTATAACTGTATAAAAATATATTTATAAATATAAATTAATAATTATATAATTATAAATATATTAAAAAATATAATTTCAAATAATTTCATATTTTCAAATGAATATTTATATATATAAATTTATCTTTGAAATATATATTTATAATTATATTTATAAACAAATAATTTCAATTCTTTAAATAAAATTTTAAATATATATTTAAAAATAGGAAATTCTTTATAATTATATCTATAAATCTATATATAAATCTATATTTATATAGTTATAAATAAACCTTATTCAATTACAGAATTAAATAATTAAATAAACCTTATATATAATAATCAATACGAATTTATAAATTTAAATATAATTATTGACATAAATAAACATTATTAAATATAACACATACAATTTCTTTATATTTATATAAATATAAATAAATAAATTTAATATATATAATTAAATAATTAAATAAACTTTATCATTAAATAATTTATTTATATAATTTTACATTTAAATAAATCTTAGATTTATTTATTAAATTTATTTATATATATAAATAATTATAAATATATATATATATGTATAATTATATAAATAAAACTTATATATTAAATTAAATAATATTTATTTATATAAATAATTTTATATAAATTTATAAATTTATACATGTATATATAAAATTATATATAAGATTTATTTAATTATTTAATTACGTAATTAAACAAGGTTTGTTTATAATGATCTAAATATAGATTTATAAATATAATTATAGATATAATTATAATTATATATTTACAAAATAAATTTATTTATATAAAGATATACTTGAAAATATGAAATTATTTATAATAATATTTATAATTATTTTTATTACTATATAATTACAAATGAATATTTTTTAAACTATATTTATATAGTTATAAATATATATTTATTTATAAATAAATTTACAATATTTTTAAATAGATAGTAAATTCTAAACATATATTTATAAATTTTATAATAAATATTTAATTATAAATATAAATAATAAATAAATAAATATATATACTTATATATATATAATTATATATAAAATACTAAAAAGGGGGATTGGAAATGTTGAGGCATGGGATTTGGGGAGAGCCCAAAGCAAGACATCATGTGGCATTTTGAAAAAATAACCAAAGCACCACATCATATGGAATTTTGGAAATACAAAACAAAGCACCAGTTGATCCGGTGCTCTGCCAACCCATGAACCTAAATATCAAAAACCTGAACCCTTTATATTAAATAAAAATAAAGAAATACCAGGTACGCCAATTTTTCCAAGAATCTTCTATAGTTTCCTCTAGGGCCGCAACATCCAACATAACTCCCACAAAAGGATTTAATATTTTTGAATATATAAAACAAATATTAAGTCAATGGGTAGAGGCATGATGTATACCTCCCCTTCTGGCCAATTTAAAGATAATTATAAAACATGAAAAACATTACAGTGAATTCCAAAATCTCAATGAAAATATTACTATGATAGATTTATATATTATTTTTGTAGTCCCTTTTCTGCCTTAGGAAGGAATAAAGTACCAATGTTTCCAAAAAAATAAACTAGTCTATGTATTTTAATAGTAATTCTCATGTTCTCCATGGTTAAAATACTATGGTGTGGTGCTCTATTATAATCCATTTTACACAACTCGATGATGAACAAATCATTTATATTTCATAGAGATATCTTGTTGACTATTTTACACTATGAATTCAATACCATGATTTTAATTCCAAGATGATATACATATCAGTCAATATGTTTTTTTTTATTTTTTATATCTTTCATCACCTAATAATATATTATACATCCTAAATATTACTTTCTTGAACTGATCAATGTAGTGGTTTAGAAAAAAATCAATTGTTCATCATTTATAGATCCATTGCATGGTAATATATAGTTTTCATTTTTAATAAAAAAACATCATAAACATGAAATGAGTTTCACTATTCTATATTACATGAGAGATTCACTATGGGGTATTGAATTCTATTTTACCAAGAAATATTATAATTTCAAAAGCTATCATCATTATGGAATAGAGAGCGTAGATTCCTTTTATTTCATACAAAATGGTTTTCTGTGATTCAAAATGGTGTTGAGATGACAGTTTTAATTCTATAGAATTTATAAAATAAAAAATGAATCATTATATCCAAAATGAAAATATCATTTTATAATAAGAGGAAAATTTTAATAATTAAAAGATCTTTTAAACTATTCAATTCGTCTACATTAAAAATAATGAATTCTACACACTGAAAAATGTTATTAAGTAAAAATTACAAGGCAAGAGGAAATAAAGGTGGCCTAAAAATATTAATTCCAAGGGATTCATCAATAATAATAATCATAAAACCATGGGATAAGGATCCAATGGAATAAAAAATAGAGATGGGGAAGGATACATCACCAAAACAAGATAATATATCTATTGATCTATTTTTTTTCAAGCAAGATGTGATTAAACAATATATTTTTATGGTATTTTTTTATTTTCTAAATATATAGGCCATTTAATAATATGATTTCTAAAGGTTATTATTAATTTTTAAAATCCGAAAAATTACAATTCAACCTCTTTGTGCGGGATACCTCTATCAAGCAAAATAGAGTCCATCAAGTAGATATTTAGCTTCTTTGAGGAGAGATTTACATTATCTATAGAAGGTTCTAAAATACAAAAACAATGATCTAATGCATTCCCAAAAAATACATCCACCTTTAATAATTCCATTGGAACATGATTAATATGTGTTCATCTTAAAACCATAATTATGATGAGGTAAGGGAATCTTACCTTTATAATGAACTCTTCAATCATCCATGCGTCTATTAAAACCAACGAAGCTAGTCTATTTCATTCTACCATTAATATGAGTAGATATGTTTATAAAAATTATAATCACTTTATTTTTCTCTCCATAAAATTTTTATGGAGTTCTATTGAATTTGATTTCATTCAAGGATTCTAATATAGACTATAATCCAAATGATACATTAACCATTTATCAAAATTTTTGGACTTTATTCACTACAAAATCTCAAATACATGTGGATAGAAAATTACTGTAAGAGGAAAAAGGAATTGTTATATTTTCATCCCCACATGATATTTTATGAAGTAATCACCCCACTCACTACTGAGGAAAAAATAGCTTGTTTTCTATGCATGATATTTAATAGAAAATTTCTGATTAGAAGAGAAATGAATTCTCTTGCATTGTTCCTATTTAAAAGTTGGTGTGGAAAAGTACCTATATGAACTAATGATAAAGTTGATTTTGGTTTGGATAACCTCATTTTGTATTTTCATGCTAACCAAATCATCATCGTTCATAGTGTTCTATAGCTTGGAATAATCATTTCCCCTAAAATGGCTCAGGTTTGCCCCAGTGAAATAAAATATATCACCATCATTAAATATGGTAATGGTTTCAAGTATAAATTAATGCTCCAGATAGATAACATATTTTTTTATTCTATGAAAAACCATGGTTCTCTTGATAGTGATATCTAGTGAGGGTAATGGGGGAAAAAGATAGATCTCCCCGCCCATTTGAACTTCCCGAAAAAAATGTCACTATGCCTCCTCACTACACTAGAGTGTTGATGTTCATGGTTATAATGGACCTTTGGGATCAACCATATGGGAGAGAAGGATCATTTATATTTTAAGATGGCATTTGAACCATAACTATATTTACTCGTTATGAAAAAAGACCACAATAATTTACCACCGATGACATCCTTGTCATATTTTTCTTTTATTCCTTACATGGTATCTTCTAGTAATCTAATACCAATTCCACCTTAAACAATTATTCTAGATATCTACTTGATGCTATTCTAGTGATATTTACCTTCAATATTAGAGTCCCATAGGAATCCATTGATATAATTCTAAATCTGGTTGAGAACCTCTTTCAGAATTTGAATAAAATCCAATAAATGAATGGGGTTGGATGTCTATACTAAATTAATATGAATGATTAGACCAAGAAATAGTTTAATAATACTATTAATGTTGGTTATTTTAGCCACTATATTGTTTAAATGATTATTATTATTCCATATTTTAATCCTTCATTAAGAGAGAGGGGCTCCTAGGTTCTCTATAAGGATGTTTCCTTGGTATAATGGGATGAACCATCCAATATACCCTAGTACCATAATACCGTAGACAACCCTATCATGAAAAAAAGGGTGTTACCAGACCCCTTGGGTTGGGAATTATCTCATTGAATCATATAATAAAACACTAGGGAATAATTTTTTGATAAATGAAGCAGAATAAAAAAATACAAGTTAGTATGCTTGACACTCCAGTGGGATAAATTACTAGAATTTAATAAGTAAAATAGTACCCAAAAATTACAACCATAAAATAAATCTTAAAACAAAAAAATAAATCATATAACATTAAACAAGTTGATCACATCTTCCCCAATCACTACTATTACTTCAGGTCCCAAAGTTCTAGAACATCCTCCACCCCCAAGTGGAAAATTCCCTATGCCATGTAATAGTTCATTTTAAAAGGAATTACAAACATGTAAAGAAAATAAGTTCAAATTATATAATACACTCAGAATTTTTTTATTAAAATTGAATCATATGAATATTATTATATAAAAAATGAATATTATCCTCTTTTAGTGGCTAATCATACCCTCCAATTTGAGTTTTTCTAGTCCAAAAAAAATATATCTCAAAAATATGAAATTCAAATTCCCCTTTACAAAAACATTTTAATATAAAATGATCAAAAAAATACCTCATAACAAAAAATTATGAAACCTATAAAAATATTTTAACGCAATATACGTTCATAACCATATCACATGCCCAAGACCATTCCTTTGTTCAAATTCATCACCACACTTCATCCAATTTCATTAAAGTGTGATGATGTGTTTTGTATCAAAATAGACATGGGGGTTCATTTTTATTT
The DNA here is from genome assembly GCA_963277665.1 of Viscum album. Taxonomy (NCBI): domain Eukaryota; kingdom Viridiplantae; phylum Streptophyta; class Magnoliopsida; order Santalales; family Viscaceae; genus Viscum; species Viscum album. The sequence goes on from OY728162.1 coordinate 1,067,005,722, forward strand.
AAGGAGGAAAATATGGAATAACTACATGGAATCAAATTTTAATATTAACATGAGTATTTTTTTGTTTTTATTTTTTCAGTTTTTCCAAGGTAATTGAAATTGAACTCAATCAAGTCAACCCCTATAGCGAGACTTTGCCGATAACTCATAGGCTTAAAGAACTTAGGGAACCAAGTGAATACCACATACTTAAACATCATATTGAGTTAAATAAATAAAAAAATAGAAATTACCACATATAGAGATAATATTACCAACTCTAGTCCACAAAACTATGGAGTTATGATCCCCAAGTTCTGAAATCCAAACATTAGGTCATTCCATTTCTCTATGCACAAATTTATTGTTATTTTTTAATTAGTCATGTTAAAATTAAAACAATCAACAAAACTATATGATTTATTATTGTACAATGAGTACTTAAACTAATACCCCACAATCCAAAGGACATGCATTGTGAATGTTTTATTAAACAGATGAAAATATAAACGGAGAAAAATCATATTAGATAACCACACTTTCCAAAATCTATGATCATGAACTTAAACATGGATTAAAATTAGAATCAAGGAATGTAAAATTATTTTATATTAAATTTCAAATTATACAATGTGTATTATCATGTTCAAGGTTAAATAATTTTTTTCTTCCATTAACAATCATTTTTTCATTTCATTTTTTTAATTTTTTGTTGTTTTTTATGCACAAAATAATTATTTCATCCCCCAACTTAGAATACCATTATCCCCATTGTTTAATGAAATGGAAATTTAGATGGGGGGAAGAGGAAGAGTATAGGATTTAAAAAAATGAATTTGAAATAAGAAACATGGAATAATGTCACTAGGTGGTTGAAGTTGAAGTTCATGATGCTACTAATTACTCCTTTGATGTCCACATCACTCAAAGTAACGTCATAAATGATAGACTATTGTATTAGAAACATTAGAATAAATATGATTTTCCTGAAAATAAATCAACCTCAATATTGTATGAATATTATACAACAACACAATCAGAACATAATGGAAACCTCATGAGGTTCCCTTAACTAAAAACAAAAAAAATACAAATGGGACAGATAAAAAACATACTTTTTTATTTTAGAACTCTAAACATTGAGTCAATGTACAGAAAAAATCCATGTTTCCTCCCAAAAGTGATTTTTTTAATGTCTTTTTCTTGGCATGGACCCTAAATCTATCAACTTTTTTATGGTTCATAGGTTGGTTCAGTTAAACACTCCTTTATTTATTATTTAATGAATTATTCAATGAACGGTATTAACCTATGAACATTGAATTTGAATACATAACCCCTAGTGGGATTCTGAATCTCTACTACCCCATTGGGGTACACATGATACACTATGTAAGGCTTTGACCATCTTAACCTTAACTTTCCCAGGTGTGGGTGAAGTTTGGAACTGTACAGGAGCATAGATTTTTCTGGTTCAAAGTGTTTGACTTTGAGATTACTAGACTGGCAGGATTTAAATATATATTTATTTATCATGGAATTTTCATAAGCCTTTAAGTTAAGTTTTTCTAGTTCATTAAGGTTTAATTTCCTCTTTGTTTTGGCCAAAAAATGTGAAATTTAATTTTTTTTGATTTCCCAAAAGGCCTTATGTTCAATTTCAATAAATAAATGGAATGATTTAACATAAGCCAAACTATATGGTAACATTAATAAGATGGTTTTTAATATAATACAATATTTTAAAAGGGGATCCAAGAGTTTCTCATACTAATCTTTCCTAGAGGGGTTGACAGTTTTTCAAGAATTTTATTAATTTTCCTATTTTCCAACTCATTTTAACCATTGGTTTGAGGATGGTCGGTGGTGGAGACTTTGTGAGGAATACCATACATATACATGATTTCCAAAAATGGATGACTGTAGAAATGGGTTCTAAGATCACTGATGACAGCCCTAGGAATTCTAAATCTATAAAACATATGCTCTTTCATGAATAAGATCAAACTTTATGGTCATTGGACTTGGTGGGGATGGAATCAACCCATTTTGAGACATAATCAATAGATAATAGGATTTAAATATATTCTATAGAGTTTGTAAATGGTCCCATGAAATCAATTCCCCAACAATCAAATATTTTGATGACCAGAATAGGAGTAAGAAAATTTTGATTCCTTTTTGTTATAGATCCTAATTATTGACATTGAGGGAAACTTTGAAAGAATATGAATGAATATTTAGTGTGGTTAGTCCAGAAGAAACCACTTTGGAGGATTTTGGTAGTGGTTTTATTTGTGTAAAAGTGTCCTCCACATGCCTCTCCATGGTAGAATTTAAGAATGGATTCTTACTCAGTCTTAGGAACAAATATCTTAATGACTTGATCAGAAAAGAACTTGAAGATTTATAGTTTATAAAACACATAGTGTTTGATATCATAAATGAATTTACTCTTATCTTGGGTCCTGAAGAATGAAACTCGTAGCTAATTGGTTTTCTATATCATCATACCATGGGAAATGACTCACAGAATAAAGGTTATCATTGATAAATGAATTAAACATTGAAATGTGATGCAAGGTTTCTTTGAATTCCAACCAATAGAGGTAATAAACTATAAAATTTTTAACACCATTTTTTATCTTTAATGTTTATATAAAACTTTTGAAGAAGAAGGAATCACCTAATCAGTCTATCATTGGCATCATGTTTTTGGAAAAGGTATTTAAGGGATGAATGATATGTAAATACAATGATGGGAGATCCAAAAAGATAGGTACTGAATTTTTCTAAGGTAAATATAACAACAAGGAACTATTTCTCAGTGGTGTGTAGTTGATTTGTGCATCATTTAATTATTTACTTGTATAAGCAATGACAAAAGGGGTTTTATTATAGTGTTTTCCTAATACAACTCCTACAAGGAAGTCACTTTCATCACACATGAGTTCAAATGGAAGATTTTCAATTGGGATATTTCATGATAGGTGGAGAGATAAGTAATAAATTGAGTGTCGAGAATGATTCCTCACAAATTTTTGTACATATAAATAGACCATCTTTCACTAGAAGAGAAAAAAGTGGTCAGAAAATGGAGCTTAAATTCCTAATAAACCTTTCATATAAGAAATAATTTCCTAATAAGTACCTCAATTCCAGGACATTTTTAGAGAGGTAAGGTGGTGAATGATATCAACCTTATATTTATCAACTTCAATCCCCCTACCAGAGATTGGATGGCCTAGAACAAGTCCTTCCTTTACCATGACATGGTTTTTTCCAAATTTGGATGAGATTAGTATCCTCACATCTAGACAAAACCCTTTAAATATTTACTATTCATCCCTAAAATGTATCCCCTAATATGGATAAGTCACCCATAAATACCTCTAAATAATCCCCCACCATGCTAGAGAAGATTCCCATTATGCACTGTTAGAAGGTATCAGGGGAATTACATAAACCAAATGGAATGATATTGAAGGTAAAAGTTTTGAATGGATATGTGAAGGTTATTTTTCCTTGATCTTATAAGAATATCTCAATTTTATTTTAACTGAAGTATCCATATAGGAAATAGTATAACTGATGACCCACCACTCACTCGATGACTTGATCAATGAGAGGAAAATGGAAATAGTCTTTCTTAGTACATGAGTTTAGCTTACTATAGTCAATGCACACTCTTCATCCACTACTCACCCTTTTGGTGAGACGATCACCATCCTAATCGGTAATCATAGTGATTCCGACATTTTTTTGGAATAACTTGAAGCAGTATTAGCCACTCACTCTCAGCAATGGGATAGATAATACCTGATTTCAAAAAATTTATAATTTCTTTCCTTACCACATCCATAAGATTTGGATTGAGTCTCCCCTAAGGTGGGTGACATGGTTTGGAGTCATATTCTAGAATAATAATTTGAGTTATAATAAGTTATATAATCATAGGAATATCATATAGGGTCCATTAAATTTCTTTATTATGCTTTACCATGACATCTAAAAACATACACTCTTGATTAGATTCAAGAGAATAATAAATGACAACATAGAAGGTTTTATTTTACTCTAAGAATGAATACTTTAGTGATGAAGGAATGATCATAAACTTAAGATTATGTTGGTTAACACTTTCAAAAGAAGGATGGGACTTTGCATTGAACTCAGTTTCTTTTTCTAAATTTCTTAACATAATTGGTTCCTTTTGTACAAAGGTTTTATCCACCACATTGGCTAGATCAGTTTCAGGAATGGGAATGGACTTGATGTTTTTGATTTCTCCAATGGTTTCATGATCCTGGAAAACCATCAAAGGAGTATTCTAAAAGAGATTAAATCCAAGGAGACAAATTTATCAAATGTGAAAAAGGAAATCAATCTCATCTTGAATTAAACATCCATAAAAAATTCCTTGATGTTCATTTGGTCAAATATCAACACTACCTATCTAATTGACCTCATGGATCTCTTCATCATCCCCAATTTAAAAGTTTTCATTATAAATGTTTAGATTGAGTATTATGTTTTCTAAGGTTGTTGTCATGTTTCAATTACTAAATTGGATGACTGAGTTGATTGTTGATAAGAAGGGACAACCAAGGATGATGCAGGTATTCACCCTAGGACCTAAGATTCAGTGATTTTCAAAGATAATAAATTCATTAGGGTAAATGGAATTTTTAACTTTCACCAAGATATCCTTTAAGACCCCCTTATGAAATCAAACACAATGATCAACATGTTGAAGTGTGACATAAGTTGGTTAGATATCTTCAAGTCCTAATTAGAGATACATTATATATGTAGCGAGGTTAACACTGGATCCTATATCACAAAGGGCTTTGAATTTTTTTTGTTTATTATAGTTTTACATTGTTGTATAGACAACCAGGTTCTTTCCATTCAGGAGGAATGGTTCCTTGGATGGTGGTTCTCACATTATCTACCAAAAGGACGTGGTTTTTATGTGAGAACTTTATTTTGAATATACATAGTTAATTCAAGTACTTGGAGTATGTAGGTTTGGTTTGGATTGAATTGAGAAGGGTTATGTTCAACTTAACTTGTGAGAATATTTCCCTTAATGTTTCATTCAGTTCAACTTTAGATTCCCCTCTCATGCATTGAGGTAAGGGAGCATGTTGTTTGATTTTTTATGTGGTTGTGGTTCCTTTACATTATCATTGATTTTTTTAGATTTTTAAGGTTTTTATTAAACATTTTCATGTGGTTTTTAATCTTTTAAAGGTACTTGAATGGGTTGTTTACTTTTTTCAAGGAATTTCCAAATTCTTAATATGGTCACTACTTTTATTTGTTCATGAGGGGTTTGTGAGTAACTAGATTTTCCCCTTAAGGTTAGAGATAGAATGAATTGAGTAGGAATATATTCCATTTTTATTTTAATGGTTTTAAATACATGTTTAATATATGATACATCTAAGTTCAATTTATCTATTTTTTATACAACCTTTCAAGGATTGGGAGAGGGACATATTGGGCGGGGTCTTGTGCTATTTTGTTTATCCAAGGAGGATACTTTGGTTATTAGGTTGGATATTTAATGGGTTGCTGGATGGGTTGTATGTATTTTATAGAAGGATATTAGTATTGTACTAGTTGTTTTTGTAACTGAATATAGGTATAAAAATTATATATAGGGCGGGGGTTTGGTCTTTGTGGCTAACTGGGTTGTTGGATGGGTTGTTGGTTATCTTTCTAATAGAATCTTGGATGGTTATTATACCTTGGATTTAAATATTTTTGGTACTATGTATTTTGAAGGTTTAAAGCATTGACCTCTTTTGGTGGTATTACTAAAATAAAATCCTTTATAGAAGGTATAGTTGGGTAGTTGTCAATCTTGTGGTCATGTTTGTCACAAATTGTGCAAACAAGGTCAACCATTGAGATTTCATAGACATTACTTGTTAGTATAGAAATTGTTTCATTAAATATTTATTCTTTCCTAAGGTTTTTAATTCCAATATATTTGGTTGTATTCTCATAGTAAGGTGATGTTCCCCATGTTTGTTTTTGTTCAGCCATCCCTTCTAGATACTCATAAGCATCATTTAGGGATTTGTTTTTGAAGGTTCCATTACACATCATGTTAATGAATTTTTTGTTTTCCATACCCAAACCTCCATAGAAGATTAAAAATTTTTCTAGTATTGAAAATAAATATTGAGGTACTATGTTGAGTGTGTCTTTGAACCATTCCCATGTTTCATAAAATTACTCATGTTCTTTTTCAAAAAAGTTTTGGATTCTATTTTTTAGTGAAATAGTTTTGTGATGGGGGAAGTATTTTTTATAGAATTATATTTTTAATTAGTCCCAGGAGTGGATTGATTTAGGTATTATATTTTTTAACCAATTCATTTATCAATCCTTTATTAATAAAGGAAATATCCTCATCTTATCCGAATCAAGTTGATATGGTGGGCACATGGGTTCAACAATGTCATTGAACTCTTTGACATGAAGGTACGTAATTTTGACTCCATCCCACGGAAGGTTGGAAGGTGGTTTATGAAATGAGGTTTCAAGACATAGTGGGATTCACCTAGAGAATAATGTGTAATTTAAGAGGTTTTATTGGTCTAGTCAGGTGTTAGGTAGTCATTTATGGTTTGATCAACTAGATTTCATAAGTTAGGGGATACCACATTTGGGTTTTAATTTTGGTTATCATCAGTGTTTATGAGTTGGTATCTTTGATGACCCATCATTGGAATTTGATTAATTTTTGAATCATGAGTATTAGGAAGATTAATATCTAATGTAAATAGAATCCCATGTGTGATTGACTCCCCAACCCCCGGACTATCCACCTAACAATATTATTTTATTGGTCATGGGTATAAGCAGACATGCACCAAGAAAAGTGAAAAAGGGGAAAATATAAGAGAAATGGGATGAGAAAAGAGAAATGAGGGAGAACAGAATGAGTGTAAAGATTAATTAATTGGTTCCTCAGAAATGGTGCCAAAATATTTTCACGCCCAAATTTTCCCAAGTTTTTAGGGTTGAAGCTGTCACTGGTAGTGTTTATTGGTTTATCGAATCCTCAAAGACCTATAAAGAAACCTACAGACATGTGAATCCTATGGATTCTTTTGAATTTTAAGTGAAAAATTGTGTTTTATTTGATATTTTTTTAGATTAAAAATAAGAGACCTAAGTGAATTCAGTTTAAGAGAAAATGTTGATCCTAGGTTATTGCTCGGGGTGGACTGAATAAATTCCTTTTTATACTATTTTAATTTCTTAAATTTGAGAAGGGTTCATTCAACGAAGTAAAAATACCATCATCACTTACATGTTCAATACCTAAACACCCTAATACTAATCACCTATAAACTTGGAGGATAATATTTAGGAGCACTCCAAGGTAAAGGTTTGTATTTTCACTTTAAGTGTGTGACCTTAAAATTCAACATGGACGAAGAAGTTTTAAGATCATCAAAAGAAATTAAAAGTTAAAAGAAGTTATTATACATTAATAGAGTGATAAAATCCAATACAGACCCTTTATAATCCCTTGGATCAACCTATAATATTCTTATCCCTAAATTTATGTTATTCTCTCAATGGAAGTGGGAATTAAACTCATGAGGGAAGAATTAACGAAAAAATAATGAAATAATGATCACTCCACCGTTGTGTGAAGACTTTCACAAAAATTTATGAATAACATGAATAATTGAGTAAATAGTATTAGAGTGATATATGAAGAACATAATAAAAGAAAATGAATAAATTTTATTAAAAACTAGGGTTATTAGAACAACTTACATGAGAAATAAATGTGATTACAAAGACAAAGTGACAACATAACATTAAATTGAAAGAAAAACCAAGAATTCCCTAACTCCTTTACCACCACTACCTTAAATATTAATTTAAAGAAACTTGGGTCGATCTCCAAACATTAAAAGTCTTCCCACTTGATTACGGTAGGCCTAGGGTGGGAGAAAGTTTATAGAATTTAGACTTTTCCACCCTTGACCAGAAATGGAATCTAGCTTGCATGACTCTGATAGATGTGTCCAAAAGAGATAATAGATGGAAAAATTTGGGTGTGAAATATAAGATTAAATTAAATAAATATATTTACCCTAATAGTTTATAGAATTTTATCCCAATTTTGTATATTTTTTATATATATGATCAAAATTGTGGAATGTTTTTCTAGGCCATATAATCTGGCCCAGAATTTCATCTTCAACTTGGGACACATGGAACTCCATTAAAAAATAATAATTAGATCTGGAAACTATTGGATAAAATGTTACCCATGATTTAATATATCTACAATTAAAATTTTAGCATCATTATACTTGTATCTTGGCCAATACAATCATTTTATTGGGCTGGTATCCAGTTCACTTCACCCAGAATGTTCTTGGTTTAAGTCCCACTTTAGTAATCTTCCTAATTGAATATTTAATTACTCTAGAAGGATAAAATGTTCCTAATAGAATTGGATACATGAAAATAAAATATTAAAATAAAATCAAGACCATTGGGTGTTTTAGTAGGTGTTCAAAAATGTACCACGTAATAGTGCATTTTAAGAAGGAATTACAAACAAGTTAAGAAAATAAGTTCAAATTTCAAGATGAACTAGTACAAATGTTTATGAACATTGAATCACATGAATATTATAATATAAAAAATTAATATTATCATCTTTAAGTGGATAATTATATTTCTTTTATTTTTTTATAGAAAGTAAAACATTATTATAAATGTATTTAATCAATAATTGGAGAATAATAAAAACATTATTGATTTTTTAAAGAAAATGTGGACATTGAAGAAAAATATTTCAGACCGAATAGAAAAAAAGTTGGTTTCATATAAAAACATCCTTTTGGTATCTCGAGTACTTAAAGGGATGAAAATAAAATAAAAAATTATAATTTAAAGAGTTTATCATAGGATAAGAACATATATTGGGTTAGATATAGAAATATCATATAATTCCCCTAATAGATACCTGAACATAAATAATCTCGAATAAGGATGAGATTGTTAATTAAACCCCTATCTCTAGTATGAAATCCTTTATAAGTGATTTTAAACTCTGGTATAATAAATTTAAATTTATTATAATTATATATTAGAAGCATATATATATTTATAATATCATATATAATCCTCTTATAATATTTCATTAACCATTTATTAATATTTCTTTATTAAAATCATCGTTTCTGAATGCTAATTGTTTCATTTTTTATGATTGTTTTTGTTGGGTAGTTTCAGTCCTTGCATGTTTATACTTGTTAAATTATATAAAGAATATTAATAATGATATAAATATCATATATATTCATTTTATACATATTTGTAATCATTATTTAAATTCAGGCATGAAAAATGAATCACATCGGCTCGTGGAGGTGGTGGTCCACATGTACGCACGAGCGACATTATCATTTTTAACAAGTGGAAGGGTAAGAAGGTAAATGATATATTATATTTCAAGGACTATAATTATGTTATAAATACCATATATATTAATTAGTTCTATATTTATAACCATACAAGTAAATTTGTTATGAAAAGCAAATTACACCGCTACATGGAGACGGTAAGTCATATGTATGCACGAGCGATGTTTTGTCTTTCTATAAGATACAAAACAGGTGGAAAATTGTTGTCATAAAATAAAAATAACATATAAGTATATTTATGATACTGTATTAATTATGTTTGTATGGTTACAACATATTTAGTGGTATAATAAGAATAAATAAATTTTAAAGAGTTGGTAAAGACGATTACCTCTTCTTCAGTAAACCTTATCTAAATCCCATGTTAAGGACCCTTGGAATAGTCTTTTCATATAACCAACACCCCTAATTTTTGGATAGGGAATTTTTAGGATAAAATTATAGGGTTTAGTTGATATAGGTGGCTGAATTTTATGTATATAAGAGAGAGGATGGGGGAAATTTTATAAGTACGAGAGAGGATTCACTTAGAATTTCTTAAAGGACTAAAATATAATAATGTATTATTTAATAAAATTGATTTAAAATGGAAAAATATTCAACTTAAGGATAATATATGGTCAAAATATAGATATAAAATAGGATTTATACAAGTTTAATCGGAAATATTACCCTTATTTTTTCATTTAACCCCTAGTAAACCCGTTTTAACCATAACCATGATAACAAATTTTTATTGTTTTTACTATTAATTATAAAAAAATGAAAGTAGCCTCATTAAAAAATTTATAAATTATGATTAAAAATATGGAATATATTTTTTCAAGAATAAATATCTATAAATGTTATAAATTAATTTAATATAAAAATTCAAAACCTAATAAAAAATAGTTTTTTACAAGATACATTTTAAGTGTAAAAGTTTTTTTATATCAAGTTGATGTATAATATTGATCCAAAATTTATAAATTCATTTATTTTTAACAAAATGAAAATTATATAATTTTAAAACTAATAAATATCAAAATGTGTCTACAAAAATACTATAAAATAAATTATTATATTCTAAAAAAATCAATACTTGCACTATTCATCTAAAAATAATATTTTTCAAGAAATTCTCAAAAATTCACCCTTAGATAATTTTTATATGATGAATTCAAAAATGATATTATTTTTATAAAATTTAATTTCTAAAATTATCATAATTATAATATCCATGCAAAAATTCAATAAAAACCATTTTTTAAAGAAAACATATTTTTGAAGCATAAAATTACTTTTCTTAAATTTGAGTACTTATTTATTATGAAATAATACATTTATTGGAATTAAATAAAAACTTTATACATATTTTTAATCATGTGGTTAATGAAGGTACCATAGAATATAGTGGCATATGGTGGGCCGAGGATTTAAAATTTTTCACTCATAACCAATGTAACTTTTCCATCCTCGGCAAAGCGCAACCCTGGTAAATGACTGAGGATCACACATGATGAATTTAAAGCACAAAAGTTAAAACAATAATTAACTTGAATGATTATGAATTCATGCTTGAAATATTCTCATCACTGATAATTTTTTCTTGACGGATAAAAAGTTGAACCCCTCTATATTGTCGAAAAATTCTTTGAAAGTTTATGGGAGCATCGATCATTGAATTTCATGTGATAGATTATATATCTGACAATCCCTTCGACGTCATGATGATCACCACAATGATGATCCACTGATGCATAAAGATTAACTTCGATCAAGATCTCAGATCATCTACTTCTCCCTCTAGGAAGCAGGATATGAGAGAGAGGCTCTCACTCGTCTTGTGATTAATAGTTCAGTGTATAGAAGTCTCTCCTCACTTATATAGTGAGTTAATAAAATTACCTTAAAAGGGTCCCCGACCCCTATATTTTTATTACTCACTATAAATGACATCTTATGAATGCTTTACTGAGTCATAAATTTCATTTATATTTTTATCACTTACTTGTAATATATTAAATATATTACATGATAAAATAACCTATTAACTCAACTCATCGTTCCCACAAATATTAAACAAACCTTCAATATTAAAATAATGTTCATTTATATAATACTTTTCATGTATTTACTTTAATTATTATAAATACATTTAATTAATAAATTCAATACCAATTATTATAAACTCAAATAATATGAATTTATTTATTTCTTGGTGATCATATATCCTTGTGCATATCCTGAACCATGTGGTGAAGACTACCATGTTCTGAATTCCTATTCATCAAAATAAGGAAAACTTTCAAATATGCTAAGTTCGTGACCCTCTAGGACCTTATCTCAATAGTAGTGAATACTATTCACAGACTGGGAGAATATTCTAGCAACCCATCAAGATCTCTAAAGAGATAAGGAGTATTCATAGAAATGAATACCTTCCTATGAACACACGATGCATAATATAATCTCTTTGTCTCATGATATCTCATAAAGAAGGATGCACATTTTGTGTCATCATCCTTTCTTTCTTTATTATTTTTTGAACTTACTGGATAGACTTATATTCTTCTACCATGGACATAGATGTAATAAAGTCACTACCATCCTAATCAATTAGACCCAAGATATATCTTCCGTTCAAAAGAGATAAATTCTATATTAATTATTCAATCAATTCCATACCACTAATGATTCACCCAAAATAAGCTACCTCACTACGAATTCAATTCCATGGGTTTTTCCTTGCATTAAAGCATGCGATCAAATAGTATGCACTGATAATAATCTCAAGTCAGGAGACCATTATACATGTTCATAGATAGGAACTAATAATGACACCTAAAACATGTGGTGTTACTATAAGTGGGTTAGTCCTCATGATCTCATCTACTTGAGATCACCAATTGATAATTCATGAGATGAATTCTCAATGCTTATGAGACACCTACACCTAATAGTTAAACATCATCTATTTCTAGTCAGAATGATGTGTCTAGAACATAAGAAATTTGTTTAATATTAACGTTACAGTATCTCAAGGATCTCATTATAGCATGGTGACTATTATAACCTTTTGATATGAAAAATAATCTATGGGAATTACCATATAAATAGTGGATGAAAAAATAAAAACACTATTATGTTAAGTGTAGATATTGTATAAATCACATTGTACATGATATGGAAATTGAAAAGTATTATATAAGTTGTATCTAGGGAACCCACTATTACAAAACACCCAATTTTAATAAATAAAAATTTCTAACTGAACTTGTTATCTCTCACATGATAAGATCAACGACTTCATATATATTCTACTATTAGTGACTTCACCTCCTTGAGTAAGACTACTCAATATATGATATCCCTAAGTACATTTCTTTTTTTCAAACTTTCAAAGATTGAAATATTAGTTTATAATAGTAATGGGGTTTTCATAATTTATATTATGATAAAGATTTACTTGGTGTGATTACTAGAACTAGAACAAATCATTTTATATTATACAATTCATATTTATCTTCCTTTGACACTGTAATACACTCAATATTTATATATATGTCTACCACTGAATTGAATAAGATTTTATTGACTAGTACCTTATCTTGGCAGTGATATTAGGTCATATTAATCCAATGAATACTAGTTCCCCCCTTAAAACTACTTTCCTTCCCTCTCCACATACTAGGTATATATCTTTTGTACTTCTTAAAGTACAATTGGATATTTTTGACTGCTTCCCATGTAGTACTCCTAGATATAACTAATATTTTACTACCATTAAGTATATGTTGTAAATATCATATATAATATATAAAATGGAATACGTGATAGATCCATTAATAGTGCTCATGGAATTCTACTCACCACTTTAATCTCCTCCTATTCCCCATGCACGTTTTCTGGGAAAGATTTATGCCATGTGACACTAGTAATAATTCTCTCTCGGATTGTTTCAACTTGTATTTTTTTAAATACACTATCATTATATATACTATTTACTTATTCTAACAAACCATTATATTTACCTTAATAGATCTCATTCCATAGAATATAGGTTGATACTTTAATCCAATATTTGGAGAGTTAATTTTATTTTTATCTTAAATAACTATAAGACCAATAGATGTTTTCCATATGTTATCAAACATGTCTTAATTTGAAATAAATAGCGCTCCCACTAAGCCCTTATAGACACATGTAAAAACATATTTCCAAATGAACATTATCTGATCCTATCATGTACTTCAATACCAAACTAGATTTCAGAAAATTTCACCCCTTATTGGTATTCTTGGGTGTCACTATCCCTTTCTAGTTGCATATCATATACACCTTCCATTATTGGTGATCTTTACATCCAATTCTCAATAAAATGATCATAGAGAATATCTATGAAAAGTAAAATTCTAATGGATTTAGGAATAATGATTTGGTATTACCAATCGAGCCTTATTCAGACCATACTCATGCCACCCATGTATAGTCTCACTTGAATATCCCCACGGTATTCAAAATAATAAGTCCCTGAAATTTGATACATGGAATCCATTATTGAATTTTATTTGATCTTTTAAATCTTATATTATTACCATTTACTACTAACTTGAAGGGTTCATTATTCTAAATGAATAATGTATCACCGAACATGGTGAATGTAAAACCATTACATATTTTTCTCCTTCATACATAGTATATATCTCTAGAATATTCCTTTTTCCCTAACACTTGTTGAACATGTTCCTATACCAACTACTTGTGTATATACAGCCTTAATTAAACCCAAGATAGTCTCTCTCCCACTATCTCAAATAGATATCTGCACCATTTTATAGAAATATAGTTGATAACTTTACTATAACTTTTCTATCAGAGGTATTTTTGTAATACCATAAGAAAAAATTAGGATAATTACTTTATATTCACATTGCGTTTTTATTGATGTAATTTTATTTATATCCTTAAAAAAACTTCTAATATTAACACATAATGTTATGAAATAATAGATTTATATCATATTATTACTCATATGATATCCATTTCTTATAACAATTGGTATGTGGTTATGGGATAATGTCACTATTTTCAAAGCATGTGTCAAAAAAAAAACTAATGGAAGTTTTACAATGCATATAAATCTTAACATTGATTCTCCTTTTACTCACATAATGTGTTTGATGTGTATAAGGGGATATGAATTTAATAATTACTCTGTGCTACATTTTATAAATCAATGTTTACATGTAAAAATCACCATCGATCATCCCTTTAATAAAATCATGGATTTGATGTGATTAAGGAAATGTGAATATATGAATAAATCCACTCTATATTTCATGATTGATGTATACTTGTTCATAATATTATTCATCACAGAATCCTAAAGAAAATCATATCTTATGACTATTCATATAACCAAATTAACTTTTACATTCATTAACACTCTTAAGAGGATCTTAAGAAGTATATTTGTAGAGTCAATGAGGTTTTCCTTATGACTTTTCCATTCCTTCTTGTTTTGAAAATCACAAACACCTTATACGTAAGAAAATATATATTTTACTTCTATAAGGAATATTTCCTTGAGTAAATTTAACCTAACCTAGATTTCCTTATACATATCAATATTTTTATTAAGTATAAAAATCAGATTCATACCCAAAACCTCAGAATCATATAATGATGAGATATGAACTGTAATGAAGTTCTACTCTGAATTATTGATATGAACTGTAATGAAGTTTCACTCTGAATTCTAGATATGAACTGTAATGAAGTTCCAATCTGAATTCTAGATATGAACTGTAATAAAGATCCACTCCGAATTCAGGATACGAACTCTAATAAAGTTCCATTCTGAATTCAGGATACAAACTCTAATAAAGTTCCATTTTGAATTCTGGATACGAACTCTAACAAAGTTCAACTCCAAATTCTGGGTTCTGGTCTTCTATGAGTTCGACTCCGAACTTTTATGAGTTCGACTCCGAAATTCTATGAGTTCGACTCCAAACTTCTATGAGTTCAACTCCAAACTTTTAATGAGTTCGACTCCGAACTTTTACTAGTTCGACTCCGAACTTTTATGAGTTCGACTCCGAACTTTTACTAGTTCGACTCCGAACTTTTAGAAGTTCGACTCCGAACTTTTACCAGTTCGACTCTGAACCTCTACAAGCTCGACTCCGAACTATGTAAGTTCATATTCTGAACTCTGGTGAAACCAGACTCCGAATTTACTTAGAAATTCAGACTCCGGATTTCTACAGAATTCAGGTTCTGAATTCCTATAAAATAGAATCCGAATATCTTTGTATTATAGAATCCGAATTCCATTTTGGTTAGACTCTGAACTTTTATTTTCTTACATTCCAAAATTTAGTGTTCCTTATGATTACACTCGTTTCATTTTAAATAATGTCTTGCTTTCAGTTACACATGTTTTGTTATAAAATGATGTCATCCATTTTGTTTCTAACTAACCGTTGGTTTAGTGACACGTGTACAGGTCCCTCCAAAATTTAAGGAAAATATGACCGTTGGAGGAGGGATCCAATTATTGAAGCTTCACCTATAAATAGGATATCATTTGAAAGGAAGCTATAAATTTGAAAACTTTTACATTGATCTTGAACTAAGTTCTGTTGAAGTGATTTCTAGAGAGAGAGGATCTTATTAACTCTCAAGCTTCGTGCATAAAGTTTGAACAACTTGTCCAAACTTTTCTTTGTGCAGACTTGCTTTGTGTGACTCTGATTTTTGGTGATTACAATCGAGGGCTTCCGAGAATAGGAAGAAAGATGTTCCAACACCTTGAAGTTGAGGGCTTCCTTGCTAAGGAAGACAGAGGTTCCAACTACCTTGAATTTGAGGGCTTGCAGGGATAGAAAGACAGATACTCCGATCTTCATATCGAGGGCTTACCTGGGTGTGGGTAAGACATACTTTCTTGAAAGTATAAATCAAGGGACCTTTATCCAATGTTGTTGGATACCCTTCTCTTTGGGTTAAAAGATTTATATCTTGTTACTAGTTTTTTTACAAGTTTTCCGCTGCATTTTATATTTTAAGGAAAGTATAACCTTTTTGTATTTCCTTACAATTGTACTCTGATTAATTTAGATTCTATACACTTTATGGTAGAATCTCATATTGTAAACTTTGGTTAAGTTTCATTTTCTAGATCCATATTTCCGGAACTGGTTTTTCGGAATCACTTTCTAGATTTAAGCAAGTGTATATAACTAGAAGTTTGTAACTTCATACTTTGTCCCAATCTTTCTATTGGTGTTAGAGGTGTTTTGAATTTTCTTAGTTTAACTTTGTTAAACTTAGATCTTTTATTGTTTAAGGAAATTTTTAAAGTGTAAAATTCACCCCCCTCTTGTATATTGAGCATCTACATCGTTATTTCGATCCTACAATTGGTATCATAGGAGGTCTCTGAAATACTTATACTCACATATAAGTTTTTCCTTGCTCAGTTTTTTTCCTTGTTATATATTTTCCTTTCTTAGGAATAATTTTCTTTGAATCCGAACTTTTGTTATTAACAAGTTTTTTTGTAGAAATATTTTCTTAAAGATGGAAGGTTTAAATGTTGGTTCGATCGACAACTTAAATCCTACAAGACCACCAATTTTTGATGGCAACGATTATGAATACTAGAGAGATCGAATGAAGAATTTCATTATCAATAATGGGGTAGATAACTTTTTTATGCTTACTGGAGGATATAAAATTCCTGATAAAGAAGTAAGTGCTTTCAAAAACCAAGAGAAGCATGATTATCAATTGAACTATAAGGTACACAATACTCTACTATGTTCAATGACTAGGAACATATATAGCCAAATTTCTTCATGTGAAACAGCTAACTCTATATGGAAGAAACGTGAAGTTACACATTTTGGTACATCCAAAGTCATAGAGACAAGAAGAGATATGTTGAGAGCAGAATACCGTGGTTTTAACTTTCCTTATGGAGAACCCATTTGCAAAGTGCAACAAAGGTTTATGACTATCGTGAATATCTTACAATCTATGGGAGAGAAAGGTATGGATGATGAATCTCTTGTGGATAATATTATTGATATTATGACCAATGAGTGGGAATCTAAGAGAACAACAATTGATGAGAACAGGAAGGTTACTCAAATTTCCTTAGATGAGCTGTTTGGAACTCTTCTCCAACATGAAACAATGATGAAGAGAGATGCTGACAACATCAAAAAGAAGAATGGAAATGGTACTGTTTCTTTTACTACAACTTCAAATCACATGAACTCAAATACTCCTAAGAGAGTAACTAGATCCAAGTCTAAGTAGGTTACTATCCAATTCGAATCTAGTGAGAGTGAAGTCTCAGAGAATGAGTTAGCTAATATTGATCGAAGAATTAACAAGATAGCTGGTCAAAGAAATTTCTAATATAGGTATAAGAAGAAGGAAAGGAAAGATAAAAAAGATTCAGAGGTCACATGCTACGAATGCAAGAGAAGTGGACACATACCACCTGATTGCCTTTTTCTTAAAAATAAAGAAAGAAAAAAGAGGCATTCTGAAAGGAACATGAAGAAGTTTTACAAAGCTAAATCTAATAAAAGTCTGAAATCCAATACTACCTAAAGTGCTAGCTGTGGAGACTCTTCAGAAAGCGAATATTCAGAATATAATTCACCAGCTCAGAAGAATATGGGATTCATTGCTAATACTTCTTTTCCATATACATGTATTATGGCCAAGGTATGCTCTGCCGAGGCTTTAACAAATTTATCTCTTGATAAGAATTACTATTCCAAAAATAGTACTTCTAATGAAGATAATTCAACCTTATAAAATGAAGAACCTTCATATGAAGAAGTATCTAAATTTACCAAGTTACTTGAAGCAAAAAATTGTAAAATTTCTAAGAAATTAGAAAAGGAAAATACTAGGGAAGAAGTTCTTACAAAAGATATTTCAGATCTTTCTTATGATCTTAGAAATAAAGAAGAGCTTTTAGAAAAACTTTCTAAAGACCTTGAGAAAGAAAATTCTGATAAGGAAGAACTTTCTAAAGATCTTAAGAATGCTATTTCAAAAATGAAAGTTTTTGAGGAAAAATATAACTCTAAGGAAATGATTCCTGAGGATAGTAATTTAGTCACTAGACTAAAATCCAAAATTTTTTCTCTAAAGAAGCTTCTTGGAAAATTTACTCCTAGGAAGGAAAACTTTGACAAGATGTATTATCAGATTAAACCTCATGGAAACACTACTGGAGTAGGTTATTCTCACCAAAAACCAGTTTTCAAAAACAACTATTTTGTTCCTTTTAAAACCCCTTTTTGCACTTAGTGTCAAAATGGTGGGAATTATAAGAAAAACTATTCTTTGAATAGAGTTCAATCTCTTCGGTTTCATAAATCATATTTCTCTAAACAAATGTGGATACCCAAAATTTTGATATCTAAAAATCTCAGATCCAAATAACTTTGGATTCCAAAAGTCTAATTATTTTCTTATTTTATGGTAAATAAAGGGAGTACCAACAATAATAAATGGTACATGGATAGTGGATGTTCCTGAAATATGACTGGTAATAAAAACTATTTTGAAAAGATTATCAAGACGAAATGAGGAAAAGTAACTTTCAGAGATAATGCTCAGGGAGAAATTGTTGGTATAGGTAATATTGTTCTTCTTGGTAAAAACTTGATTTAAAATGTTTTATTTCTTAAGGTCCTTAAGAACAAACTCATTAGAATAAGTCAATTATGTGATAAAGGTTACCTTGTGAATTTTAGGAATGATAAATGCTTAGTACACAATTCTAAGGAAGAGTTTATTTTCTCTGCTAATAGGCAAGAGAATGTTTACACATTAAACTTAGAAGACCTTAGGAGCCATGATTTACCTTGCCTAAGTGCAATGGAAGACCATTATTGGTTATGGCATAGAAGAATAGGTCACTGTAACCTTATAATCTTATGTAAACTATCTAAGAAGAAACTAGTTAACGATCTTTCGGAGCTTAGATTTGATTCTTCTAAAGTTTTTGATCCTTGTCAATATGGAAAGCAACATAAATATAGTTTTTCTTCTTAAAAATTATGGTTATGACACCACTATGAGTATAAGTACTCCTATTGGTACCTCAAACACACTTGATCTTGATGAAGCTGTGAATCCAGTAGATTAGACATATTTTAGAGGTATGATAAGAAGTATACTTTACTTGAAAGCTAGTCGACCAGACTTGATGTTTTCAGTATGATTATGTGTAAGATATCAATCCAATCCTAAGGAATCTCATTTAAAAGTAGTGAAAATAATTTTTCGCTACTTAAAGGGAACCATGGATCTAGTATTATTTTATACTTTTGGAAATGATTTAGTTTTAAATAGTTTTTTAGATGCTGACTTTGGTGGATGTATAATGGATAGAATGAGTATATCCAGAACTTGTCATTTCTTAAGAGATTCATTAGTTTCTTGGTCCTGTAAAAAGCAACATTCTATAGCACTCTCCTCTGCTGAAGCTGAATATGTAGCAGTTGGAAGTTGTTGTGCTCAAGTGTTGTGGATGCAACACACACTCACTAATTATGGCTTGACTTTTACTAAGACTCAAATTTTTTGTGATAACACAAGTGCCATTGCCCTTAGTAAAAACCATGCACATCACTCTCGTGCAAATCACATAGATATTAGGCATCACTTTCTTAGGGATCACACACTAAAAGGAGATATTATTTTTCAATTTATCGTAACGCAAGATCAACTTGCTGACATTTTCACAAAATCATTACCCTCTGATAGATTTGAATACATTAAACAGAAGTTAGTAATGATAACCATTAGGTAATCCTTCTTCATTAACATCTTGTTGAACAATTCTCCATACAGTAATAAACTCCTTTTCGTAGGGGGAGTATATTTGCATGTTAGCATAATCAAAATTTTCGTAGTAAGTTTTTTTTTTATTTTTTTCTCAAGATTTTGTAATCAAAATTTTCATAGTCAGTTTTTTTTTCAATCTTTTGTAACAAATATTTTTTCGTAACAAGTTTTTAAAAATTTTCGGAACTGAAATTTTTGGAATAGAAAATTGGAACTGAAATTTTCAGAATGGAAATTTTAGGAACTGAAATTTTCGTAATGAAATTTTCGTACTGATAATTTTCGTAATTAATTTTTCATACTGGATTTTTCATAATAAAGTTTTTCGTAGTGAGTTTTTCTTAATCAAATTTTCCTCAAGAAGAATATTACCAATTATGAACACTCTTTCTAGACAATCCGAAAGGTATGAATTCCTTACTTAAGTCTTTGTAATCATATTTTACTTGCTAGTGTTTTCTTATGTGTTTTAATTTTTTTTGAATTCTAGTTTTCTTAAATCCGAATGTTTTTCTTAAAACCTCAAAAGATCAGAGTCATGTTTTCCTTGCGGTTTGTATCTAAACTGTTAGATCAAATCTGAATGTATCTCAACCATTCGATCAACTGTGGAAACTGAACCTTCGTCACAACGCCTATATAAAGGGGACCCCCCGAGGGTCTTCCCACATAAGTTTTCCAAAGCACTCACATCTCGAAGCTCTGCCTCTCATCTTAAGGCTGTTCCGATCTTTCTTAATCTCGTTCCAAATCTTCCAGAACTCTCCATTCCAAAAGTCTGTTGAAGATACTTCCCAAGATATGTCTACCTCAAAACAAATCTCAAAATGGTTAGTTTACAGGGAGAGGTTAGTGCATCCAAGTTTCTTCAAGTATGATTCTCTTATATCTAAGAATATCAAATTGAATAGCTGGGAGGATGTTTTCTTATCAAAGCAAGAGAAACAGGATCTAGTTTATACAGAGTTTCTTGTTGAGTTCTACGAGTCTGTTTCCTTCCTTGAGGAAGATGACAGAGAGTTGTTTTATTTCATGTCTTATGGGAAGACTTACAAATTATCATACACCAAGGCTGCAAGTTTGGTGGGTTTATCTTATGAAGGTGAAGCTTAGTTTTTTTCACATAAGCTTCCGAATGAGCAAGGAAGTTTCAATGAAGTGAAGGCATTGAAATGTATTGGACTTAAAGATGCCAAGACTGCTAAGATTTCTCACCACTCTATGAATAATCGAATTCTACAGCGGTGGGTACAAGGTTTTCCTTTACCAAGAAGGGGTGATAAGGATAATCTCAAGAAGAGTGACATTTACATCCTAGATTTCTTGGTAAATCTAAGGAAGACAAAACTGATGAGGCATGTTTTGATTACAGTTAAGAATATCAAAGAAGGGAATCTGAAAGCTCAGATCATAATGTATCTAGCCTTGATTTCTAAACTTATCATTAGATTTATTGATTCATTTAAAGTTTCTTGCACTTCCAAGAAAAGAAATTGCAAGGTAATTCTAGTAAGTGATGATACATTAAAGAGGATGAAAATGGGTTTTTCTGATGAATCCGGAGAATTCTACCCTTTACCATAGGAAGAGGCTGAAATCATTCAGAAAAATGTGGAAAAAGATGAGCCAGTGAATAAAGTTACTAAAAAGAGGAAGCTTAAGGAAGTGGTTGCTGAAGACAAGAACCCCAAATATAAGGAAACTCAATCTGCACCACCCAAGCCAAAAAAAAAACAAAAAGCCTATCCAGATGAAGTGGCTGCTAAGTGAAGGGAAGACAAGGAGAAGAGAAAATAAGGGGATCCACAGTTTGGATTGGACCCTGCGGAGGCTAAGGCCTTAAAAGAGAGAGCTGTTGATGAGTTAGAAAAGAAAAAGAAAAAGAGAAAAATATGAAGAAAAAGATGTCTGAAACTGATCTTTTATAATCTCTGTTGAGAGATACTGAAATATCCTCTAAGAAGATTCCCATTTCGAAAACCTTTGATGTCCAACCATTACCACAGACTCCTGGAAAAAAGTACTTCACTCCGGAAATGACCAAAGGGAAAGAAGTTGTTGAAAGAATAAAAGAAAAAGTTGTTGAGAGAGTAGAGGAAGAAGAAGAAGAGGAAGTAAGTGATGATCTTGATGACCTAATAAAACAAGTATAATATTATCAAGAAAAGGCTGAATCTACAAAATTAGTCATTTCTAGAAAGGGATTTGAGAAAGAAAGTAGGAAGGATGATGATAAGCAAGAGGAAGAGGAAGAAAATGTTTTGTATGATGAGGAAGAATCCTATGAGAAGAATTTTCTTGAGGAAGGAGAAGAAAAGGAGAAAATAGATGAAGACCAGATTGTTCAACTATCAGAGAGTGATAAAGAATCTCCAGATGATCAACCCATTCTGAAAACTGATAAATTTAAGCAAGTGCTCATGGATACCCCAATAAAAGATATCATCAGGAAGAGAAAAGTTGGTGGTTCTTCTAGAAGAAAGCTAGTGCAGGTTGAGGAAGAGCAATCTCCAAGAAAGGTCTCTGATTCGGAGTCATCAGCACACATTCATGACTTTGTTGTTGAATCTTTGAAAAAGTTGGTGGACACCATTCCGATATTTCCCACTATAGACTCTAGATTCCAGATGCTGCAACATAGCTTCAATCAGAAGTCAGAATCCTTATATATGGTGATGGATAAGTGTTTGAAGATTGAAGCCGACCATAGAAATTTCCTTATCAATTATGATGTACACAGGAAATCATGCAGCAAAATCACTTTGTGGTCTAAGAAAGTTGAATAAGACATGGTTGAGTTTGATCATTTTCAGGATGAGTTAGTGAAGATGCAGGAAGAGGCCATAAAGGCTCAGGAAGAAGTTTTGAAAGCTCAAGATGAATGAATAAAAACTTTGGAGAAGAAAGTTTAGGAGGATAAAAAAGACTTGAAGAAACTGAAAATATTGTTGAAGATGGTTATTCCGAAGGAAAAGGAGGACAAATAGACAAATCCGATCTTTTTTTGCATTTTTCATTCCTTGTAAAAATTTTCTCAACTCTAATGAAATTTTTGGTTGGTTGTATCTTGTGTTGTTATATACTAATGTTTTAGGTACTCTATTTCTTTTCCATTCCCTTAAATTCCTTTTGAAAATCACAAAGGGGGAGAAGGAAAAAGAACTACTCAAAAGAGGAGAAAGAAAAATTTATAATGGAGAAGGAAAAATTTCTAAGTAAAGATATCCTTAAAGTAAGGGGGAGTTTCTCATTATGAAGTTTTTCATTCCCATGATAATAAAAACCCCACTTCGGAAATTCAGAATACAATCCTTAGAGTTTCAATGCCTAAGGGTGAGTTAGTTTTATTCAATATCATCCATGAACAAAGGGAGATAAGTTTAAATTTCAAAGTCTAATGAAAATTTTCAAAGTCCTTATATTCTTTTTCGTAAGGATGTTTGTGCTTTCCAAAAAGGGGGAGATTGTTGAGTCAATAAGGTTTTCCTTATGAATTTTCCATTCCTTCATGTTTTGAAAATCACAAACACCTTATACTTAAGAAAATCTATATTTTACTTCTATAAGGAAAATTTCCTTCCTTGAGGAAATTTACCCTAACCAAGATTTCCTTATACATATCAATATTTTTCTTAAGTATAAAAATCGGATTCATACCCAAAACCTCGGAATCATATAATGCTAAGATATGAATTGTAATGAAGTTCCACTCTAAATTCTGGATATGAACTGTAATGAAGTTCCACTCCGAATTCTGGATATGAATTGTAATGAAGTTCCACTCAGAATTCTAGATATGAACTTTAATAAAGTTCCACTCCAAATTCAGGATACGAACTCTAATAAAGTTCCATTCCGAATTCAAGATATGAAATATAATAAAGTTGCATTTTGAATTCTGGATACGAAATCTAACAAAGTTCAACTCCGAATTCTAGACTCTGGACTTCTATGAGTTCGACTCTGAACTTCTATGAGTTCGACTCCGAACATCTATGAGTTTGACTACTAAATTTTATGAGTTCGACTCCAAAATTTTACTAGTTCGACTATGAACTTTTATGAGTTTGACTCCGAACTTTTACTAGTTTGACTCCGAACTTCTACAAGTTCGACTCCGAACTATATAAGTTCAAATTATGAACTCTGGTGAAACCATACTCCGAATTTCCTTATAAATTCAGACTCCGGATTTATACACACTTCAGGTTCTGAATTCCTATAAAATAGAATCCAAATATCTTTGTATTATAGACTTCGAATTCCATTTTGGTTAGACTCTAAACTTTTATTTTCTTACATTCTGAACTTTAGTGTTGCTTATTCTTACACTCGTTTCATTATAAAATGATGTCGTTCTTTCAGTTACACGTGTTTTGTTATAAAATGATGTCATCCATTCTATTTCTAACTAACCGTTGGTTTAGTGACATGTGTACAGGTCCCTCTGAAATTTAAGGAAAATATGACCGTTGGAGGAGGGAGCCGATCGTTGAATCTTTGCCTATAAATAAGAGATCATTTGAAAGGAATCTACAACTTTGAAAACTTTTAAACTGATCTTGAACTAAGTTCTGTTGAAGTGATTTCTAGAGAGGGAGGCTCTTATTAACGCTCAAGCTTCGTGTAGAAATTTTGAACGAATTGTTCAAAATTTTCCTTTTGCATACTTGCTTCGTGCGACTCCGATTGTTAGTGATTACAATCGAGGGCTTCCGGGGATAGGAAGATAGAGGTTCCAACACCTTGAAGTTGAAGGCTTCCCTGCTGAGGAAGACAGAGGTTCCAACTACCTTGAAGTTGAGGGCTTGCGGGGATAGCAAGATAGAGACTCCGATCTTCGTATCGATGGCTTACCCGGGTGTGGGTAAGACAGACTTTCTTGAAAGTATAAATCAAGGGACCTTTATCCAAGGTTGTTGGATACCCTTCTCTTTGGGTTTAACGATTTATATCTTGTTACTTGTTTTTGTTACAAGTTTTTCCACTGCATTTTGTATTGTAAGGAAAGTATAACCTTCTTATATTTCCTTACACTTATACTCTGATTAATTTAGATTCTATATTCTTTAAGGTACAATCTCATATTGTAAACTTTGGTTAAGTTTCATTTTCCGGATCCATATTTCCGGAACCGGTTTTTCGGAATCACTTTCCAGATTTAAGCAAGTGTATAGAACTAGAAGTTTGTAACTACATACTTTGTCCCAATCTTTCAATTGGTGTTATAGGTGTTGTGAATTTTTTTAGTTTAACTATGTTAAACTTATATCTTTTATTGTTTAAGGAAATTTTTAAAGTGTACAATTCACCCCCCCTCTTGTATATTGAGCATCTACATCGTTATTTCGATCATACAATATTTACCACTAGATAACCTTTGGAATAGTTCATTATTTTTATTTGAATTGATTCTGTTATATTTATGACTTACCTTTATTTATAAGGGATTCTTTATCCAATCTAAACAAGTAAATATTTCGATAATACCTATGGTCTTTATCTTGATAGAGTCTAAATACCACACTGGGTATAACTTTGAGAATTACATAGGATTTCTTGAAAATGAATTATCTTACCAAAATTGGGTGCAAATGAGTCTTTCATTTTATATTCATCAGTTATTGTCAATTATTCAAGCATTACTAAACCTTTATTTAAGTATAAGACACCAGAAGAAACATTCATTCCAAAATGGAATAATGTCTCCTTATTTCCATCATAAATGACAAATGTTTTGGTGATACTTCACAAAAATTTAACTAGAATCAATAATCTAGGGAATATAGAAGTTACATACTTCTCACCAATGACTTAGGAATTACTCTTTATCAGCCACTTAGAGAACAAAAATTACTTCTTGTAATGTTTCTATACTTATTTGGTTACTTTATTTCAATACAAATATGTGATAGGAATATTGTATTTAATACCTAAGAAGAAAAACTACTTACCATGAAGAATATGACTAAATAATAATCAATTACATGATTATTTAATTCGGTTCATAAAATTAAAACTTCCATCGGTTTATTTCATAATATATGAAGCAAATGACCTTATATGTGATGAAAAATCTCTTTTATTTTAAGGGCATTATGAAGGTTCCTTTAGCGTCACACTTTCTATTGTCCTTTTTACTTTGTATTTCAACTTTTCCACCATAAGAGTTAAACATAAAACCGTTTTAGGTTCCTATTTTCTTGGAAAACATTACCCAAAAGTCAATGAAGCATTTTATCCATACTTCTTATTTTGTAATATTAAAAGTAACTATAGTAATTGGGTGAAAAAATATAGTAAAGGTATGTTATTAAATATCATGATCCATATTGCAATTTACTCATATCATGTTTAAACATCACCTTATTCATATCTTTTTTCACTTTATCTTCTCAAGGCTTCTCGGAGATGAGATAACATGGGAACTCATCCATGTCATGATGTTGTATCCAAAACTCTCGTCTTACCTTCATGATAACATTATGATCTAAACGTCAAATGAATCATACATGCGTCTCCTGTAATTATATTTTACACCCATGCTTATTGAGTTGTCTCAACAAGTATATGGACTTTTCTACCTTGAATACTATATCATAGTAATATGAAAAAGTGCCTGTACTACTCTTACAAACTCATTCTGGTGAGGACATTGAATTTTTATAATATAAATCATAGTGTGTTTGTGGTATTAATTTCCATTTTTTATAAAATTAAATACTATAATTTTAGTATTTTTATCTTGATTACATATTAGAAATTACTGATTAATTAAAATATTAAATGTCTCCCACTAATTTATCGAACTAAAGTAGCCCACATTACAAGATCAAGAATATCCAGTCTCTATAATATTATATTTTTAAGGATCCTTAAAACATTTCCTCATAGTCTACAAGCTATGGTGGAACTACTACTTAGAGAGTTACAAGGTAGGCACTAGGCTATCCAACCACATTGACTCGCAACTCTTTGATCTATTGAGTGAATTCCCAGCTTCTAAAATCATGAACTTGATTTACTCAACAATTTTCCTCTAAAGATACAACAAGATATATATAACAACTTATTTTTTTCATCTTTAGTTAATTTAACCCATCACTCTCATAAGAAATCCCTAGTAGTAGGAGGCACCCTCGACTTGGGCTGACGATCACCCTGTACACCTGGCCATGTTCAAATTAGAATGACAGAAGGAATTTGTGACTTAATATTTCTTTGAGGGTTTTTATTATTTTTTTATGAATAAAATCATTTTTACGTGATATGCACATATTATGTGATCACACTCAAAAATTACTGTGCAAAAATAGAAAACATTCATTACAAATTTAAGTGAATTTAATATATGAATTTTATTTTTATTATTTTATTTGATTTCATAGTCTGTAATATTTATACAAATAAAAATAAATTCATAAATTAAATATACTATGCTAATTATCTTGAGAATTTATTATTGGTTGATCCATTTAAACTCAATGTACAACCATCACCTATGGGTATAATACCTGAGTTGGGTATTTACTCATATTGCATCTCGTACCCCAGTTTAATGTATCACCATATCATCTCAAGTATAACCTTGTCTTAGTGTGGTCTATGTCTTGCTATGTCTTTTTCATAATATATAAATACTCGTACATAGGCGAGGGAGTCCCAGGAGTGCATAATATAGATAAATAAATTTTATCTAGCCATGCATACCCTTATACATATATTGAAAAATACATATATTGCACAAACTTTATAAATAATTAATTAATTAAAAACATCACATAAAATTGTAATTAATAATTAAATAAATTAAATCCAGACATACATTGGTCAGTCTTTGGTCAAATTCAGTCAATACACAATTAAATGTGTAATAAAAATAATTTTGTAATAAATTTATGTCGAGGGAGATGAATTAAAATAATTAAAATAATTTATATATTGCTCGATCCCAATTTAATTTAATTATATTTAATAAATTTAACTTATTTTTTTGAAATATTTTTTTTAAATTAAACTTCCTTTATTTAATTTTTATATTTCAAAAATTGAACTTATTCTGAAAGTTTAAATTTTCTCTGAGGCCTGTTTGACCATAAAACCCTTAAAGGGGTTGCAAGTATACACTTGATCTATAATGGGCCTAGATAGGACTGGGAAGGTTGGACAAGACCCACCCTAGCTAATCGAGAGTTAGGAAGTACCCTCCCAGACCCATTCTGGGTTGGGTAGGACCCATCTAGACCCCTTCTGAGTCGGACATGACCCGCCAACGTATTCTAGACTGGGAATCTTGGGCGGGGTCGGGAATGAAATCATCTTTCATGGGAGGAAATGACTCGGGTTTGGTGTTCTTGTCCAATATAGGTGAATGTAGAGGTGGGGTGACAACCAGATCTATAGGGTTTCATGAGTTTTTTTTATGTTTTTAATTTTTTTTACAGGAAACGGTTAGGGATTTTTTTTTCAAAATCCGCCATAAAGACGACATCTGTGATGCCGCCTTTTCATTTCGAGTGAAAGGCGGCATCACAGTTGACGCCTTTTCACTACCGGCATGGATCGCTGACATAGAGAAGGTGGCACCCACGGTGCCACCTTTCTCCTAACATCATTGTGAAAGGCGGCACTACGGGTGCCGCCTTTGCCTCCACACCATATAAAAGGGCAGCGCCCCCTCCCCTTCTCCTCACTTCCAAAAACCCATTTACCTCTCATCTTCTCTCTATTATGGCGAAGTTTGCAGTTTGAAATTTTTGGAAAGCTTTTAGAGGTATGTTTTTTTAATTTAATGTTTTTTATTTCGTTGAATTGTTTTTAGTTATTTTTTTAAATTTACTATTTTTTATTTAGTTGAATTGTTTATAGTTAAATATTTTAATTCTTTAGTAGTTTAGTTAGTTTTAAATTGTTTTTGTTTATTAGATTGTTTAATTTGTTATATATATATATATATTTAGGAATTATAATTACCATTAGTATAAATTAATTTAGGATTATTTTAATGAAATTTTGGTAGAATAAAGACTATGTTATCTAAGAAATCAAATCCTTGTCTGGATACAAACAAGTGAATGTGGCTCTAGCATAGATGTACCTAGGGGTAAAACCCGAAAACACCGATTTGAACTAGACTCGAATGGGAACTGGTGCACAACAACGGGCCTTGCTGCATTCTTGATTGAAACTCATGGGGGATATGCTTAAGATATGCATATTTATTTATAAACTTCTAAAATATCTAAGAAAAGAAATGATAAATTGATAATTTAGTAGTGATGTTGATAGTTATTATTAGGAATGATTAATTATAAATTAATTAATAAAAAACATAGATTTATAAATAAAACTACAGTTCAAATGATATTCAATAACATGGAGTTAAAAAACAACATGGAGTTAAAAAACAACATGGAGTTAAAAAATAACACAGAGCTAAAAAATAACATGGAGTTAAAAAACAACATGGAGTTAAAAAAACAACATGGAGTTAAAAAACAACATGGAGTGAAAGTTAAAAAATAAATAACATGGAGTTAAAATATAAATAAAACAGAGTTAAAAAATAAATAACACCATGTTTCGAGCATCTGGACTTTATTGCACTGAATTGGATATCAAAATTTCAGAAAATCCATGTGACAACCCGTTTTCTGAAATTTTGATATCCAATTCACTGTAATAAAGGTGAGAAGCTCAAAACATGGTGTTATTTATTTTTTAACTCTATGTTATTTATATTTTAACTCTACTATGTTATTGAATAACTAATTAACAATTTAGTAAGGAATAACTAATGATTGAAGAATGATTAACTAATTAAATAGTGTACTAAGAAATATCCTAGTTCAGGATATAAGATCTTTTAAAATTTAAGTATCATAAAGATTGTATAGTTTATAAGTAATAGTTATTATTTGAACGTGAGGTAAAATCCAACTTATTTTTAATAAGTAGTTTAATTACATCTTCAAAGTATAAAATCAAACTTATATTGGTAACCATCATTCTGAATGTCACTTACATTTTCAAAATCTTTATTAGAAAACTTTTTTTACGTAGAGCGTAATGTTTTCTTGTGTGTACTAATATGGGGAGGTTATTCAAACTGATCAAGGAGATTCTTACAGTACACAACCAATAACAGTGGTTAATACAACTGATTGTGTAACCCTAAGTGACCTTCAAGACAGAATTCACGGCTCATTAAATCTAGGACCCGATCAAAAGATCAAGTCAATGAGTTTTAGACATTTTCAGTTCCCGTCAACATTGTGGAATCTAGATTTTCCATTGGTTGATGATGCGCAATGGATCCAAACAATTAATTTATTTTCTCAACAGTCAGATGGTACCATGATAGAGTTATATGTTGATGTTTCTACCGTACAACAACAACATCCAATTGTACAAAGACGTAGACTTACAAGTGTTGTTGAAGATAGTCCACCCCATGAAGTTGAGACTATTCTAAATAACGCAGAAGAGGAAAACCTACTTGATCTCCAAAATATACATGTTAACCCAACATCTGATGAAGAGTTTCGTAATAACGAAACAGATGGTGATAATAGTACTGATGAGGAAGGAACATTGGAAGTTTTGAGAAATGAATTAGTTTTATAGCAGGCTCGACCTACAATAGATCATCCACCGCTCTTTGCATCTTGGTCAGAAGCAATGACACATGTGACTGAATTTGAAGATAATGTTCTCACACCAACAACTGAGTTTTCCAGAGTTATATGAGATAGGTTTAGTGAGATGGACAAAAATTTATATGTTGGAAGGAATTTTCCAAGTAAAGATGCATTAAAAAGTATGCTAAAGATATTTCACATTGAGAGGCACTATAACTATGTAGATTACGAATCAGACCGTAGAAAATATGTCATACGATGTGACAAGTATGTGGATGATTGTAGATTTCGATTGAGGGAGATTCCGGACATTGCATTTGGAGGTTGGAGAATCTTGAGGATTGAGGCAGCTTATACTTGCATTCAGCCATGCCTGACACAAGATCATACTTCAAAGGATGCAAAATTTGTGTCATCCATTGTTGTTGAGATGATTAGGACATGTCAAGATGTTCCTGTAGCCCTTGTGAAAGAGAGGATACAACCAAAATTTGGTTATAAGATTTCGTATAATAAGGCATGGATGGCGAAAAAGAAGGCAATTGTGAAGGTCTATGGTGATTGGGATGACTCATATCGAGTATTGATGCAATTGATAGCTATACTGAGTCATTATAACCAAGTTTTATTCCATCTTGATACAAAATAATATGTGTGTCATGATAACAGACTTGATCCATCTCCTGTTCAATTTCATCAATTGTTTTGGGCATTCCTCCCATGTATCTCCGCATTTTGTTTTATCAAACACTTCATTTAGATTGATGGAATGTTTGTATATGGAAAATACAAGGTCATATTTTTGATTGCGGAAACCCAAGACTGAAACCATTCACCTCTTCCACTTGCCTTTGTCATTGTAGAGAAAGAAAACTATGAATCATGGAGTTTGTTTTTGGCATGTATCAACAACCATTTCACCAACATTCATGGTGTTTGTTTGATATCTAGTCAGCATCAGGCAATTAATGAGGAAATAAATGCGGATCCTGATACACGGAGTTACCCAAATGCACATCATCTATTTTGCATTAGACACATTGCTAGCAACTTGCATAAAACATTCCACAACGAACTGATGAAGAAGGAAATCACCAGACTTGGTACGCATTGTATTTTTTATTGTTTTGTATATAAATGTAAATATAAATTCAAAATATGTGAAATATCATCTATTCTGTGCAGTATATGAGTTAGATCAATGACAATTTGAAGAACGTTTCGAACAAATCTGTCAGGTTAATGAAGAAGTTTACAATTATATGATGCAAATTCCAAAAGAAAAATGGACATTGGCATATGATGGGGGGAAGAGGTACGAGCACATGACCACCAAAATTATAGAGTGCATCAACAGTGTCTTAAAAGGGCTTCACAAACTACCTATAGCTGCCCTAGTTCAGGAGACATTATATCATTGCGTGAAGTACTTTTTTGATAGAAAAAAACTAGAATCGGATGGAATACATTATGGGCTAACATACAGAAGAAATGTTAAATGAGATATTGAAAAGAATATTGAAGAAGCTTCTAGTTATCAAGTCTTCCTATTTTGACGAGAAGAATCTCGATTTGAAGTTCAAGAGAAGTCAAACCCCATCACAAATATCATTGGTGAAAAAATGGGGGTATTACTAGAAACGAGGCAATGTCAATGTGGAAACATTCAGGCCTTACGGTTTCAATACTCACATGCCATCGTAGCATGTGCCTCTGTTAACATATCATGGGAAGCATATGTTGATCCAGTGTACTAGATGAACACCATTGCTAACTATTATGCTGCACCATGGACACCTATTGGCGAGTTTCATTATTTACCAATGCCCAAAGGTCAGCCGATAGTGGTACTTGATATGAATCGTTTGTGTTCCCATGGGAGAATGAAGGCCAGTAGGATACAAAATGAGATGTACTGGCCTCAAGAACAAAGACAGATTTTGAGATGCACCATATGTCATCAAGAAGGTCATAATCAGAAATGATGCCCTAACATTGTTGGGTCGAGTTCACACTCTAAGACACAATGATGTATTGTCATTATTGGGAGATTCTCCTATTGTAAATTTTATGTTCTTATATCTTCCTTTTACCATGGTTTTATAACCCCCAAAACTGAAAATCATAATAGTAAATCCAAAAATATCTTTTGTATACCGTAATCCTAACATTCTGAACCATAATCCTGAAAATATTTTCTCAAATCATTAACATAAACCCTAAAATGTAAAAAAAATCTAAAATCCTAGATCCAAAAGGGAAAATGTGAAACCTTAATCTCTAAATCCTAAAATTGAAAAGATGAACCGTAAACCCAAAAACATCATCCCTTTACATCAGTTTTCAAAACATTATGTGATTGAGGAAATAATCATGAAAAATACAGTCATGTGGACAATCATATATAAATTATAAATCACATAATTTTCTAATAAAAATCTATATAACACAAAAAATGATTTATATATATAAATATATAAAACCATATCTTACAAAAAACACAATTCTAGGTAAAATCATATCTTAATAAACTTTAGTAATATGATTTGAAAAACATGAAGACATGCCCCATTCTTTTGGTAAAAAAAAACATCATAAAAAATTGTGAAAAAACATGGTCAGATCTAGTATTATGGATTGTACATGGACGGTATGGAGTCGGTGGCTCTCCTAGGGCTCATGGGATCCTTGGCGAAGATGATCAAGTGGGACCTTGTGAACAGATTGATGCACTATCTCCCTTCAACCCTTTTAGCGAAATGTGGAAAAAGGAAAGAAACCATGGGCTGCAAAAAGGGGGGAAAGCTATCCCATCCTAGTTATCCTCTAGCTGGCCTCTGGAACTACAAGAATCCTAAGAATGAGATTCCAAATGCGCCGCACCTTACTGTTGAGATGGTTAGAAGAGTTGATTTTTGGAGAACACAGTACGATGAAAGTTGTAAGCTGTGTTCAGGGGGGGAGTTTTTGTCTATCGTTGGCCTCTATGTAGAATCAGTCGAGGACCGGAGATGTTGCATTCTACAAATAATAATATTTTACTAATCATGATTTTATATTTACAGTTTACACTTACAACTCATTTCATTTGTTTATATGCAGATGAATGACACCATACTACTCAGTTAGCAGGCTGCCCATTATTCAACGGTTGTGATAGAGGGTGGTCCATATCGATTGATCAGGGTGCGTCGAGCACACCATTTTCATCACACGGAGCCTCCTCCTAAAATTATACCATACTTGCGTCGTGATGGCTTCTATGGTATTGTGGTATCGGATTTTACATTTTTATACCATCATCTACTAGCTGCACTCGTGGAGAGGTGGAGACCAGAGACACACACATTCCACCTACCTGAGGGAGAGATGAACATCACCCTCAAGGATGTGGCTGTGCTTCTTGGTCTTTCTATCTAGGGGATATCGGTTATTGGATCCACTATGGAATCTTGTCCTGACCTTGCTCAGCGCTTGTTAGGCGCTGACATTTTGTCCGATCGTAGTGCTACCGATGGAGCATCGATATTCATGCCTTGCCTGGAGTCACAGATTCCACTTTTAGCTGACGATGTTGATGAGAAGAAGGTGATGCGTTATGCACATGAATATATATTACGACTTATTGGAGGGACCATGTGTATGGATCATTTAGGGATACACGTGCATATGATGTATCTACTTCTGCTAGAGGAATTTGATCGGGTAGGGACGTACTGTTGGGGATCCGACTACTTAGCATACACATACAGATCATTATGCATGATATCTGACAAGTGGTGCACAGGTCTCGGGCGATGCGTCATCCTTATTCAGATGGGGGCATGGGAACACATCCTCGCATTCTACCCTGATCTTGCTGGTCCGCCGGTTGAGATGGCGGTACTGCATGATGGTCCACATGGATGCTCTTATGATCACTCATTTTTATCAGTTTCTGATGCTACTAAAATTTACTGACTTTAATTTTTCATTATTTATCACTATCGATGTTGTATTTTATAGGTGCTGTCAGCGACATAATTTCAATGCGGTTTTGAGACACGATTTTACCGTATATCTGCTCAATTTGGAATTTCTCTTACCCTATCAGGTATGTATATACAATCTATAACTGTCTAAAAAATTTAATAATAGCATAATATTTTTAGTTAAGAGTTTTTATAACAAGGGTAATTTGTTATTTCAGATTTCATGGGTTCCATACTGGTCTGTTATAGACCAGTTGCTTCCATACTGCACAGTTGGTCTTGACGATGTTACGACTATAGTGACACTCATTTACTTTCATATTGTTGAGTGGCACTAGTCTGACAGAGTCATGCGCCCATTTCTCTTGACTCAGCGGATTCCATTACTGCCGAGATAGATAGATCAACTCCATGGGATGAAGCTGACAGGGAGGCTGGATGATGACTGGCGTTGAGTACATGCTGTATTTCTCCACTGTTGGCGCAGACGCGCAGAGTTTTGTATCCAGGGAGTTCCTACGATGCAGTTCTCTCTTTCAACACAGCACAAGTATGATCCATGGTATAGACTGAAGTCTATACTATATCTTACCCGAGACGACAGAGATATGCATATGATTGTAAGTCAATTAAATTATATTACTATGTTTATTGAGTTATTTTCTAATTCATTTTTAATCTGTTTACATGAGAGTCACACAGACAGTCTTATTCATATGAGTGATGAGGCTTAGGATAGAGTCTTTAGTCGGGAAGCCGTTCATGCTCAAGAGTTGGAGCTGAGGTCATCTATCCATGCGTTTGCCGAGAGCCTCTTCAAGCGTCCGACACGGAGACAACAGGTTCCTGCCGTAGAGGAAGATCCTACTGTAGCTGTGAGTGCTGAGGAGCCACGACCACGATGACGTGGACAACATCGTCCTGCACGTCAGGCCTCACCAGTTCCACAGGCATAGGTCGGCCCTCTAGTATTCTAGTCTGAGCCAATGCAGGATGTGCCTCAGCTGTCATGGGATCCATCTTTTTTGATGGGATATCCCCAGTTTTCTCCATCGTGGGGTCCATATGGATTGCAGCCTTTGGGTCCAGATTCATCGCAGCCTTGGGGTCCAGACCCATCGCAGAGTTGAGGTATAGTTCCACCACATGATTTTTTTCCCCACTGCGATGATGTCGGGTCCTTCTACCATCGAAGTGGGAGAAGGATCAGGAGGGAAGTACGAGGTGGAGTTGACATTTTCTCCTACTGGCACAGAGGTGGAGGATATGACAGTCGATGTTCCAGCACCCGAGTATCAGCCCTCTCCAGGTCACCAGACTCCCCAAAGATCTCTCCGCAAACGTCCTATTATTAGACCACCATGTGGGATTGGATCTCCTCACCATAGACATCGACATTGATTTTTTATGTTCATTTATATGTTTTATGTCTATGGAAATGAAAAATAATTTATAAGTATTCAAAACCACTTACTTGAAAGTTAAAAATGTTTCAAGTGCATTACTTTGAAAGAATATAGAATATAAACCATACGACCAATATAAAATAAACATTAAACATTAATTAAACATATAAGAAATTATTAAAAAAAAATCATTTCATAAAAAATGTTCATCAAAAATAATTTATAAGCTTTCAAAACCACCTATGTGAAACTTAAAAATGTTTCAAGTACGTGACTTTGAAATAATATAAAATATAAACCATAAGAATAATATAAACAAAACATTAAACATTGATTAAAAATATAAAAATTTGTTGAAAACAAAAATAATTACATAAAAAATGTTCACGAAAAATAATTTATAAGCTTTCAAAAGCGCCTAATTAAAACATAAAAATGTTTCAAGTACGTGAATTTGAAAGAGTATAAAATATAAACCATAAGACCAATATAAATTAAACTTTAAACATTGATTAAACATATAATAAATTGTTGAAAAAAAATTATTTCATAAAAAATGTTAATGAAAAATAATTTATATTCTTCCAAAAGCGCCTACTTGAAACTTACAAATGTTTCAAGAATGTGACTTTGAAAGACTATAATATATAAACCATAAGACCAACATAAAAAAAATAAAACATTTATTAAACATATAGGAGTCAACCCCGCATCAATATGATGCATGGTGTCTCTAGTATCACATAAATATATAATATTTGATGCAAGAGAACATCTTATATCTCTTTTTATGGGACAACAAAATCCATTCTTCCACCCACCATGTCCATATCCATATCAACATTAGGCCGCATAAGGGTATGGTGAAAGATATGCCACATGAAATGCTCATCTGTTCCCATTCCTGCAAATACCAACCCCTTCAACACCACCATGCATCCAACCATTATAATTTCTTCCACAATTGTCACCCCATTTCCCCAGGCCCAGTTGATCAGATGAAAAAACCAATGATTCCACATAGCCCATCAAAATAATCATCACCAAATCTTTACCCTTTATCATCTTCAAAAGGCTACTATAGGACCTCTTTCATCCATCCATTCCAAACACACACACACATGTATACTATAAACATAAAAACCAACAAATTTTCAGGTTTTTATGTTTATAGTATACTTGTATGTGAGTGTTTGGAATGGATAGATGTAGGAGGTCCTATAGTATCCTTTTGAAGATGATAAAGGCTAAAGATTTGGTGATGAAGAGTTCGATGGGCTATGTGGAATCGTTGATGTTTTCATCTGATCAACTGGGCCAGGGGAAATGAGGTGAAAATTGTAGAAGAAATTATAATGGTTGGATGCATGGTGGTGTTAAAGGGGTTGGTATTTGGAGGAATGGGAATAGATGAGAATTTCATGTGGCATATCTTTTACCATACCCTTATGCGGCCATATGTTGATATGGATATGGACATGGAAGGTGGAAGAATAGATTTCGTTGTCCCATGAAAGAAGATATAACATGTTCTCATGCATCAATGATTATAGATTTATGTGATAATAGAGACATCGTGCATCACATTGATT
The DNA here is from genome assembly GCA_963277665.1 of Viscum album. Taxonomy (NCBI): domain Eukaryota; kingdom Viridiplantae; phylum Streptophyta; class Magnoliopsida; order Santalales; family Viscaceae; genus Viscum; species Viscum album. Next base: position 1,067,043,655 of record OY728162.1, read on the forward strand.
CAAGGTTGACTCCTATATGTTTAATCAATGTTTAAAGTTTCGTTTATATTGGTCTTATGGTTTATATTTTATAGTCTTTCAAAGACACGTACTTGAAACATTTTTAAGTTTCAAGTAGGCGCTTTTGAAAGTTTAAAAATTATTTTTCATGAACATTTTTTATGAAATGATTTTTGTTTTAAACAATTTATTATATTTTTAATCAATTTTTAAAGTTTCATTTATATTGGTCTTATGGTTTATATTTTATAGTCTTTCAAAGTCACATACTTGAAAAAATTTTAAGTTTCAAGTAGGCGGTTTTGAAAGCTTATAAATTATTTTTCATGAAATTTTTTTATAAAATGTTTTTTTGTTTTCAACAATTTCTTTTATGTTTAATTAATGTTTAATGTTTCATTCATATTGGTCTTATGATTAATATTTTATAGTCTTTCAAAGTCACATACTTGAAACATTTTTATGTTTCAAGTAGGCAGTTTTGAAAGCTTATAAATTATTTTTCATGAACATTTTTTATAAAATGATTTTTGTTTTCCACAATTTATTATATTTTTAATGAATGTTTAAAGTTTTGTTTATATCGGTCTTATTGTTTATATTTTATAGTCTTTCAAATTCACGTACTTGAAACATTTTTTACTTTCAAGTAGGCACTTTTGAAAGCTTATAAATTATTTTTCCAAAACAATTTTTATGAATTATATATACAAATAAATATATAAACAAAACAAAACAAAAATGAAAACAAAATTTTCAAAAATGATAATTTTTACATTTTTTATGAATTATATATATAAATAAAAATATAAACAAAACAAAACAAAAAATCAAAACCAAATTTCAAAAAATATTAATTTTTTTTGTTAGGTGAAAGGCGATATCCTCCTGAACATTTTTTATGAATTATATATATATATATATAAACAAAAAAAACATTTAAAAAAAATTCAATTATTTTTGTTAGGAGAAAGGCGGCATCACTGGTGCCGCCTTTCAGCCGCAGTGCAAAGTCGGCATCCGTGATGCCGCCTTTCACCCAAAAAGAAAATGCGGCATCGCGGATGCCACCTTTGGGGCGAATTTTGAAAAATATTTTTTCCCTAACCGTTTTTAGTAATTTTTTTTAAAAACATAAAACAAAACTCGGGTTTCAGCGTGTCAGAGGAGGAAGGTAGCTAGTGACATCGAGTGCCAAATTTAGAGATGGGGCTTGACCATTGCTAGTAGTTCACCGTTCGATAGGTCCAGGCAGCGTTGAATCTCTATGGGGCTCTACCATTGCTAGTAGGGAAATAGAAGTAGGGGTTGTGGTGACTGTTCATTGCAGATAGCCGACCAAATGAGCTGTTGACAGTGGTGGCGCCACACAATAGGGTGATGAGCAACACCTGGGATCCTGTAAAGTTGTGGCGTGGATGGCAGGTCACCTGCGTGCAGTGGCCAATGGGGAGTTAGGTAAAAAGTTTTTTTTATTTATGCCAGTAGTCAGGTGCCCCACCCTATCCTTGGAACCCTTTTAGTTTTTAATTAGTTTTCCTCAGTCTAATAGAGTGGACTGGAGTACCCCCTTTTTCATTTTTTTATTTCATATATTTTTCTCTAAGCCAACTCAATTATGACTTAGACATTTTGTAAAAAAAATCCACAACCATGTGGAAAAATATGTAGGTGGAAAAAACTATTTCAGCCAGAAAAACTTATCCAAAAACGTGAATAACTAAAACTCATACACTACACCCTTTTATGTAAAATAATACCATTTAAAATATATATGTTCTTTGAAAATTTTATGCCCACAAATAGAGAATTTAATCTGACTTAAAACATCATATGATTGAAAATTTTCCATCTAATGTTAGATTGAATTGTCTTATATGGTGTTGGGATCGTTGTGAATCCTTATACACAAATTTAATGACAATTTAATTTTTCCATAGATTAATTCATTACGTGATCTCTCTAATACCAATTGAAGGTACCAAGGCATGCATCAGAATCCAATGGGATGGAGATTTGAAGATTTTCACTGGAAATAAACATAACTACGTCATCACCGGTGAAGCACAACCTTGATAAATTTCCAAGGATCTCGCATGATGAATTTTAAGCACAAAAATTAAAACAAGAATGACCTCTAACGATATAAATCCATATCAGACATTTTCTCATCGCCGGTAATCATTGATTGAAGGATCCGAATTCTAACCCATTTAGATCATCCAAACATGCTTTTAATGTCTACAAGATCATCGATCATTTAATTTCAAGTGCTAGAATGGAAATACAACAATGCCATAAACATCCTGAAAATAATTGCAATGATAATCTACTAATCTAGGAAGAAGAACTCGTATTGGGAGATCAAATCATCTGCTCCACTATCTAGGAAGCAGGAGAGGTGAGTGAGGGTGTCACCCATTGTGTGATGAATAGTTCAATAAATGGGAGCCTCTCCTCACTTAAATAAAATGTTAATAAAATTTCTTGGAAAGGGTCCCCAACCCTTGGATATTTATTACACACTATAAACGACATATTATGAAAAATTTACTAAGTCATAAATATAATTTATATTTTTATCACTTGTAATATATTAAATATATTATGTGATAAAAGTGATCAATTAACTCAGTGTTCTGATTCCCATAAATATTAAGCAACCCAAGAATATTAAAATAATATTCATTTTAATAATATTTTTAGTGTATTTAATTTAATAATTTTAAATCATTCTAATAAATAAATTCATTTACAATTATCATAAACTTGAATAATATTTATTTATTTATTTATTTGTGATCATACATCCTTGGACATATCCCTCACCCCATGGTAGGGCCCACTATGTCCTAAACTCTTATTCATCAAAATAGGGTAGGATTTAGAATACGCTAAGTGTGTGACCCTCTAGGACATGATCTCGAGAGTAGTGAATACTATTCATAAACTAGGAGTATAGTCTAGAAACCCATCAAGGCCCCTAAAGAGATAAGGAGTATCCATAGTAGTTAAAACATTCCTATAAACACATGTCATGTAATATAATCTATTTGTCTTGCGATATATCATAAAATAGGATACACACTTTATGTTATAATCCTTTCTAATTTTATTATTTATTGACCTTATTGGATAGAATTATATTCTTATACCATGGAAATGGATTTAATAAAGGTAATACCATCCTGATCAAATGGGACTAAGACATCTCTTCCTTTCATAAGTGAAAAATTCTATCTTGATTATTCAATCAATGCCATACCCCCAATGATGCACCCAAAACAAGATACCTCTCTATGACTTCAATGCAATAGTTTTTTACTTGGATCAAAGTACGTGATCAAATGTATGAAATGATATTAATCTCAAGTCAAGGGACCATTACATGTGTTTGTGGATAGGAGCTACCGATGACATCTAGAACATATGGTGTTCTAATTGACATTATAGTCCTCATGATCTCTTCCACTCGAGATCAGCAATTGAAAAATTCATGAGAAGAAGTCTCAATTCTTATGATCCCATGACACCTGATATCGATATATTATTTGTGTCCAATTTGAATGATGTATCTAGACTATATGACATTTTCTTAAGATTAACATCATAGTATCACATGGTTCTCATTATATCCTGGGAACTAATATAATATTTTGATATGACAAATAATCTATGAAAATTACCATTTAATTAGTTGATACATAAATATCAACACTATTATGATAAGTGTGCATAATGCATAACTCATTTTATACATGATATGGTAACCAGAGATTATTTTTTAAGTTGGGTATAGGGAACCCACTATTACAATAATTAATTCTTTTTATACCCACCAATATAACAACTAGGTTATTAAGGTATACTATATCATGGTTCATTTAGACTTGGGTTTTCTTGTAAAGTAAGTTATCAAAGAAATAAAATTTATTTAAAGAGAAATATATCATAAAATCACAAGGTGTTACATCCATTATACCTTATAAGAATTTATCATTTTAAATTCTATCACTCTGATACAAAAAACTAAGGGAACTTATAGCTCATCTCACCCTCAGGTTCCCATGTATCTTTATCAAATTTATGGTTTCTCCACGAAACATTGACCAAGTGAGTGGTTGTGTTTCATAGAAATTTCTCTCAATAATCTGTAATCATCAGTGGTTATTCCTCATAAGATATATCTTTTTCCAGCAGTATGACCTTTGAGTTCATTACATGTGAAGGATTAGGTATATAATTCCTTAGGATATAAATATGGAACACATCGTGAACTTGAGAGAGATTCAGTGGAAGAACCAAGTGATATGCTACTATCCTTATACGATCAATAATTTTTTGAATAGACAGATATATATAGGGCTAAAATTATCATTATTTCTAAATATAATAACCTTCTTCCAAGGAGATATTTTTAGGAATTCCTTATTACTAGCTTCCAACTCTATATCTTGTTGAATACCTTTGACATAACCTTTTTATCAACTATGAGTTTCCCTTATGTTTTGTTGAATGGATCTAACCTTATATATCACTTCCCCAGTTAGATCTGGTCCAAATAGATTTTTTTATATAAATTTATCCTAGCACATTTGTAACGCCCCGACCCCAGTTACCTAGATTCGGTGCATTATTACATAACATTGGCATGATCACAAGAAAGATCAAATCTCGAAAGACCGATTAGTTTAGTAGCCTTGGAAACACTAGATATATTCATAAAGTTTACATTACATCATAAAATGAAAACTAAAACAATATATTCTCCATAGTCCACACTCTTATCCCCTCATACTATCCCTACAGGTCATTCATAAATTACTTCTTCACATCTTGGAAAAAATAAAACATAAAAAAAGGGGTGATCTCAAATGCCCAGTAAGGATAACAATATAACGGAAACTTTCATAAATAAGAATAAACATTTAAGGAAATGTATAACCAAAAAAATCCTTTTAAACTTGAACTTAAACATAGTATGGAAAAAAATAAAATGAAATAATGCCATTTACTTATTCACATGGATATTCTACTAATCGAATATTCACATGAAATATCAATAACCAATTTCATAATGATGGAATGCATAATGCCAGACTATCATAACCACATAGCCAAGGCCTCATGCCAAGACTATAAATAAGAATTTGTAAAGGCCTTGTGCCAAGACACTAGTTTGTCTCATGAGACATACCAATGCATTGAGGAGCTATAGCGGGCTCCACCCGTCACATATTAAGTCCAGTGCATTCCCATATGAAAAGGTGTAAACATAACATAAACATTCGTAATAAAACTAGCATAAAAATGTAAGTACTTCATCCATAAAGCATGAATGGTATAAAAATAACACATCCACAGTCAAACATATCACAAAACCTTCAATAAAATATAGAAGCTTTGTATCATAATAAATCAACTTCAAATAAGCATAAAATCCATAAAAGGATGTTTACATAGATGAAATAAAAACTCTTTTTAGAGAAATATCTCTTTCTATTTTGAAATAATTTAAGAGTCATATATTTATAAAATAAAACATTTACTTTCAAAATATTTTTATAAGCTTTTAAGGGAAGCTTCAACGATTTTATAATGACGGAAAATAGCCACACCCGCCGTATAAGTTAAAAAAACATTCTTACCTTAATTTTGTCGAAAAGGTTAAAAAGGACCTTGTTTGGAAAATGAAAGAAATATTCCTTTATAAACTACTTATAAAAGTCAACAAGGGTATAAATGACTTTAACCCATATTCTAGTAAATAGTAAAAATGTTTTGAAATACATTTTTAAGAAACATGGATGTGGATGATAAATAAGTCCCAATAGATTATTACGTATAAACAACCTCAGATAATGAAGAGATTACGAAATAAACCCTTACCTTGTTCTTTTCCTTGGTTGGGGTAGGTTAACCTCCTGTATAATGGAGAAATAATTGTTATTAAATTATACAAGAATCATATACATTAATATGATATCATATATGATCTTTTAACATTGATTTGTTAATAATATCTTAGTATTATCGTTGTTTCGGGTGTTAACTTACTCGCTTTCTTTTATATGTTTTGTTATGTAAGCCGTTTTTGTCATGGATAGGTTGTATCTTAATCATATACATAATGATATCAAGTCCTTAGATACTATTATTAATCATCAAATGAGAATTATACTTGAATGGATACGATGGAGAATGAATCTCATCGCGTTCGTGGAGACGGTAGCCCGTACGTACGCACGAGTGACAATATCATTCTTTTGATATTAAAATAATATATAATTGGATGGTGTATCATATATACAGAATCATTATCATGTTATATTTATTATTTAGATGAATTACACGTCATTATTATACCCATCCAAATAATAATTTATTGAATAACAATTACACCACGACGTGGAGATGGTAAGCCGTACGTACGCACGTATGGTGACATGTTATTCAAAGGATGGATAGAATACTGAATATGTTTGTACCATATTTATAATAATATCACAGTATATATAAGATACTGTAGTTATTATTTTAGAATGGTAAAGAAATAAGAAGTTGAAGAAGAAAGGAACTTGAAAGAGGGTGGTGAAAACATTACCTCTTCTTCGGGTTCTTCCTTTTTATTTGATCAAAAGGGATCCTTAGGTTGGGTTTCTGACTAAAGGAAGGCATCCAGGATGACGTGAGGGAAGTTGAGAGAGTATTTGGGTAGATTTTGGCCGAGCCAAATGGCTTTGAATGTGTGAATTAATGATAAGGGGGAGTGCCCTTTTATAAGAGGGGCGAGGGGCACCTTTGGAAAAGTTAGCAATATTATTTTATAATAAATTCATATTCTGTTTCTAATGGATCCAAAGTGGATTATTTAAATTTTAAGGTCGGGATGAGTCAAAAACCACTCAACCAATAGAATTTAGACAGGTTTGGGTCATTATATTAACCTTAACTTTTAGTTTTAACTCTTAGTTAATTAGTTTGACACTTACCATGTCACTTGGTATTTTTATATTATATAGTTAATAAACATACTATATAACTCTAAGAGACCCCCAAGTAGTCCATTAATGATACAAATATCATGATATAAGTCTCTTTTACTAACCTTAGATTTTTAGGAATTGAATATCAATTAATAATATAATATTTGTTTTAAAAACTCTTTTATGTCAATTTTGACACTATTTGGAAAATTGATTTTTGTGAAAATCATAACAGAATGATTACTTATAAAAAAGTTAATTAAATCATTCCTAAAATTTCATATTAACCTATAAAATTAGTTTAATTCATAAAAAGTCTCAAATTATATTTATTGGGGTATTTATAATATCAATTATTTTAATTTTGAACTATTATGGTAATTACTGCATCATCATTGTGTCATAAATAAATTAAATTATTTAATGTCTAAAAATTATAAATAAAATATAATTATGTAGGAAATATTTTTCCATTTCTAATGAATATTTATAATCAACTTTATCTTATGTTTAACCCAATATTAAATTTTTTTTAGTAAATAAACTTTGATTTTAACTCTTTTAACTCTTCTTTGAATTAAATAATAATAAATATCCTAATCTAATCCAAGTGGACCTAAATGATAATATTTTATTCCTAAGGTTTTTTTTGGTTGAGATACACTTGTCCAATAGAATTAGGACATGTGTTAGGGTAATATTAATATCATTTTTACCCTTAATTACCCTATTTACTTTTAAACGTGGTAAATAAAAGTAAAAAGTTACTATTCAACAAAAATTATTTTCATCTCATTGAACCACATTTTACTCCTTGATATTAACCATGTCTCTCTGATTTTCGAAATTCCACTCACAGAAGCGGTAAAATCAAGTTTTATGAAAAATTCCGTTTTTTTAACTACCACTTAGTGGTTTCACTATTCATCAAAAAATGAAGTTTTTCAGAAAAATACCAAAAATTCACCCAAGGATAATTTCGATATTCCGAATCCAAAAATGAAGTCCATTTTGAAAAATAAAATTTATAAATTTCAAAAAGTGGGTATTACTATTCATAACGGCTAGTTTGATTGGTTGTGGTGTGTTAGAACTCGATGTTGCGTACACCACACACTATTGCATTATTCAAAGAGAAGCATACCGTAGAAGCTTGGGGTGTTACATTCTCCCCTACTTCAAATAATTTCATCGTCGAAATTTCTAGAATACTACCGCATGAAAGGACTCGGGTGGTTCTTCATCATAAGTTCCTCTGGTTCCCACGTTGCCTCTTCCATCTTATGGTTTCTCCACAAGACTTTTACCAGACGAGTCGTCCGGTTTCTTAGTACTTGTTATCTCGTATCAATAATCTTGACGGGCTCTTCGCAATAAGACAGATCGGGTTCAAGTTCTAATTCCTCATAGGTGAGTTCATGTGTTGGGACAGGCATGTATTTCCTCAATAGTGATACGTGGAACACATCATGAACTTTGGAGAGATTTGGCAGCATTGCCAAACGATAAGCTACATCCCCAATTCGTTCTAGAATTTCGAAAGGTCCGATGTACCTGGGACTCAATTTACCTTTTTACCAAAACGTATGACTCCCTTCCATGGAGATACCTTCAGGAAAACGTGATCACTGACTTGAAATTCCAAATCCTTCCTTCGATTATTGGCATAACTCTTCTGCCTACTTTGAGCTGCTTTGATATGGTTTTTTATTACCTTCACCTTTTCCATCATTTCCTCCACCAGTTCTGGGCCTATAAGTTTTCTTTCACCAACGTCATCCCAACAGGTTGGTGTGTGACATCTCTTTTTGTATAACGCTTCATATGGTGCCATCTGAATACTCGAATGGAAGCTATTTTTATAGGAAAATTCTACTAGAGGTAAATATTGATCCCACATTCCCTGAAAGTCATGTGAGCAGGATCTCAACATGTCTTCTAAGGTTTGAATAGTTCTTTCTGATTGTCCATCTGTTTGAGGGTGGTAGGTAGTGCTCAAATGAAGTTCAGTATCCAAGGATTTCTGAAGACTTTTCCAGAATCTTGATGTAAAACGGGGATCACGATCAGAAACAATCGATAGGGGTACTCCATGAAGTCTCACCACTTCATTAATATATAGTCTTGCTAGACGTTCCAGTGGTAGATATTCTCTTATAGCAAGAAAATGTGCTGACTTGGTAAGACGATCAACAATAACCCATATTTCATCGTTCCTTCTAGGAGTCTTTGGTAGACCCATGACAAAGTCCATCGTAATATTGTCCCATTTCCACTCCGGTATGGGAAGAGGTTGCATGAATCCTCCAGGCTGTTGCCTTCCAGCTTTCACTTGTTGAAAAACCATACATCTTGACACAAAATCAGCAATCTCCCTATTCATGTTGTCCCACCAAAAATGTTCCTTCAAGTATCTATACATTTTGGTGCTCCCAGGGTGTATATAGAAATTGGAATTATGAGCATCATCCAGAAATTCCATTTTTAGATCAGGTATATCGAGAACACAAAGTCTCTTCCCGAATTTCAAAATCCCATCTTCATACACAAAGTCTCTCAATATCCCATCATTCACAGCTTTACTCTTCTTTTGAAATTCTTCATCATCGGTCTGAGAACCCTTAATCCTTTCTAGTAAAGATGGTTTTGTAACCATTTGAAAAATAATTGATGTTTCACCTTCCCTGGTTATTCCCATGTTCATCTTCACTAGATCCATGAAAATTGGAATCCTTTAAATTCTCATTTTGTTCAAAACTCAATGGTATTTTCTGATCAAAGCATCTGCCACCTTGTTTGATTTCCCCGAGTGGTAGTGTATCGTACAATCATAATCCTTGAGTAATTCAAGCCATATCCTTTGCCTCTTGTTGAGTTCTTTTTGTGAGAAAATATATTTCAAACTCTTGTGATCAGTATAAATCTCACATTTTCACCATAGAGGTAGTGCCTCCATATCTTCAAAGAAAAGATCACAGCTGCTAACTCAAGATCATGAGTAGGATAGTTTTGTTCATGAATTTTCAACTGTCGTGATGCATAGGCAATAACCCTATCATTCTGCATAAGGACACAACCAAGTCCTTTCTTCGATGCATCACTATAAATAACGAACCCATCATTCCCCGATGGTAGAGTCAATATAGGAAAATTGACTAATCTTCTCTTCAGTTCTTCAAAAAATTCTTCACACTCTTTTGTCCAAACAAATTTAACCCCTTTACGTGTGAGCTTTGTTAATGGGTTAGCCAATCGGGCAAAATTCTAGACGAAATGTCTATTATAACCTGCCAAACCAATAAAACCGCGTACCTCAGTTATACTCGTAGGTGCTGGCCATTCTTAGATTGCCTTGGTCTTAGAAGGATCAATAGAGATTCCATCTTTAGAGACAATATGGACAAGAAAAGAAACCTCCCGAATCCATAATTCACACTTTCTAAACTTCCCATATAATTCATGTCTTCTCAGAGTCTTCAGGATAATGTGCAAGTGATTTTCATGATCTTCGTATCTTTTAAAATATACCAAGATATCATCAATAAATACCACCACAAATTCATCTAGATATTCCTTGAAAACTCTATTCATCAGATTCATGAATACAGAGGGTGCATTAGTCAATCCAAAAGGTATTACTGTAAACTCGTAATGCCTATACCTTGTTCGAAATGCTGTCTTCGGAATGTCTTCCTTCTTCACAGACAACTGATGGTATCCAGATCGAAGGTCAATCTTTGAAAAGTATTGAGCTTCATGCAGTCGGTCAAATAAATCATCAATGCGAGGTAGGGAATACTTGTTCTTTATTGTTATAGCATTGATCTCCCTGTAGTCGATACATAACCTCATAGATCCATCATTCTTTTTAACAAAAAGAACAGGGGATCCCCATGGAGAAACACTAGGGTGAATAAATCCCTTATTACTCAATTCCTCTAGTTGTTTCTTTAGTTCAATTAATTCTATAGTGGCCATTCTATAAGGGGTCTTTGATATAGGCCTTGATCCAGGAATTAAATCAATGGAAAATTCAACTTCTCGTTCTGGAGGATGTCCAGGTAAATCTTTCAGAAACACATCTATATATTCTTTTACAACAGGTACATCCTCTATTTGAACATTCCTTTCCTCACCCACAACCATTTCATTCTCTTCCTCCCCAATAATTGAATTTATTTGAGCTACTGGGGGTGGATCTAGATAAGAATTAGGTGGTGACGATTCTGCTCTAAAGATAAGGTGCTCCTTATCATCATCATCAAAAATCATAACCTCCTTCTTTTTACAATAAATCTTCACATCATGGTCTGAAATCCAATCTATACCGAGGATTATATCAAACTCAATCATAGGTATGACGATGAGATCAGCAGATAAAGAACATTTATGTACTCTAATGGGGACTGATTCACAAAACTTTGTTGCAATGATACTTCCCTTAAGTGTTTTAACTGAAAACTCCCTTGTTAAATCAAATTGTAAATATCTAATTTTCTTAGCAAACTGGGAAGATATGAAACAATGCGATGAACCAGAATCAAATAATGAATTTTCTAAACTTGAGGAAACCATTAAATTACCTGCCATCACCTCTTTCAGAGCTTCTACCTCAGTAGTAGTGATAGCATAAGCCAGGACTTGATCCCTTGGCCTTTTCTGAGGTAAGTTCCCCTGATGCTTAGGAAATTCATTTGCATAATGTCCCATCTCCTTGAAATTGTAGCACTGAATATCTATATCTTCCTTCTTCCCTTCGCAATCACGGGCTTGGTGGCCCTTTTCACCACACTTGTAACAGACACCCATTCCCTTCAAGAAAGTACTGGGGTGTTTCTTCCCACATTTACCACAGGATGGATATTCAACCTTTCCCTTCTTCCCCTTATTTCCATTCACAGATTGATCAGTAGATATCTTCTTTTCTTTCTTTTCTTTAAAGTCATAAGACTTAGAGAATTCTTTCTCTGTCTTGATAGCACATGAGACAATGTCTCCGTACAACGAGAAGGATTGTGAGACTAATGCTCGACAGAGAAATGGTTTTAACCCATGAAAGAAACGATCAATCTTACTTCTTGGGTTACGTATATAATCTCTAGCATACCTTGATAACCTTGTAAAGTTAGCCTCATACTTTGTGACATTCTCATCCTCCTTTTGTCTCAGACTCAGAAATTGCCTTTCCATATCAGCTCGATGGTCACGAGGAAAGTATTTTTCTAAAAATAGATCTTTGAACTCCCTATATTCCATATTTGATACTTCATCATATTCCTTCGTGTTTTGAATCAATGACCACCATTGATCAGCATCTCCAGTGAGGCGGTAAACTGCCATGATAACTTTTTCCCTTTCACTACTTCCCAAAGCCTGAAATATTTTCTCTAGGGAACTTATCCATTTCTCAGCTACCAATGGATTCTTACTCCCATTGAATGTTGGGGGTTTTTGCCTCATGAAGCAATCTAACATTGATCCTCCACGTTGTGGATCAGGGTGCTCCATACGGGTAAGGTTATTATTCATAATTTGAGTGAGTTGTCCCAGTATAGTGATTAGTTGATCATCACCAGTTGCATCACCAGCGCCACTATAATTATCTTGAGCCAGAGGGAAATCCCTATATGGAGTGCATGCATTTATATGGTTTCCATTTCTTCCACTAGGCGCCATTTCTAAATAATGGCATAAACTAGATCAGTTTATGAATCAAAATTCATAATTCCATACTTATAAAACACTTAACATAAATTGAACTATTTATGGATATAATCCATAATCATAAAAATGTTTTTTTTGAGGAAGTATATACTCATAAACCCTTAATAATGATTTGTAATGAAAATGAGAGTTATCCTAAGCATATCCCCCGGGAGTGTCGTAACCAAGAGTGAAGCAAGGCCCGTTGTCGTGCACCAGTTCCCATTCGAGTCTAGCTCAAAGCGGTGCTTTCGGGTTTTACCCCTAGGTACATCTGTGCCAAATCTGCCTCTATCTGCTCGTGTCCAGACATGGATTTATTGCTCGGAAAACTCACAAAATCTCTACAATACCAAAATTCTAGGAAGTTCTTCTATACTAATCCTCAAAGTCCATATTAAATCTATGTTCTCTAATCAGAGTTTATCTAAATCTAGCTTCCAAGGTCTGTACTAAACTTCCTATGATACCAACTGTAACGCCCCGACCCCAGTTACCCAGATTCGATGCATTATTACATAACATTATCATGATCACAAGAAAGATGAAATCTCAAAAGACCGATTAGTTTAGTATCCTTGGAAACACTAGATATATTCATAAATTTTACATTACATCATAAAATGAAAACTACAACAATATAGTCTCCATAGTCCACACTCTTATCCCATCATACTATCCCTGCAAGTCATTCATAAATTACTTCTTCACATATTGGGAAAAATAAAACATAAAAAAGGGGTGAGCTCAAATGCCCAGTAAGGATAACAAAATAGCAGAAACTTTCATAAATAAGAATAAACATTTAAGGTAATGTATAACTAAAAAAATCCTTTTAAACATGAACTTCAACATAGTATGGAAAAAATAAAATGAAATAATGCCATTTACTTATTCACATGGATATTCTACTAATCGAATATTCACATGCAGTATCAATAACCACTTTCATAATGATGGTATGCATAATGCAAGACTATCATAACCACATAGCCAAGGACTCGTGCCAAGACTACAAATATGATTTTTCAAGGCCTTGTGCCAAGTCACTAGTTTGTCTCATGAGACCTACCGATGCATCGAGGAGCTATAGCGGGCTCCACCCGTCACATATTAAGTCCAATGCATTCCCATATGAAAAGGTTTAAACATAACATAAACATTCGTAATAAAACAAGCATACGAAATGTAAATACTTCATCCATAAACCATGAATGGTATAAAAATAACACATCCACAGTAAAACATATCACAAAACCTCCAATACAATATAGAAGTTTTTTATCATAATAAATCAACTTCAAATAAGCGTAAAATCCATCAAAGGATGTTGACATAGATGAAATCAAAACTCTTTTTAGAGAAATATATCTTTCTATTTTAAAATCATTTAAGAGTCATATATTTATAAAATAAAACATTTTATTTGAAAATATTCTTATAAACTTGTAAGGGAAGCTTCGAAGATTTTATAACGGCCGAAAATAGCCGCACCCGCCGTATAAGTTAAGAAAACATTCTTACCTTAATTCTGTCGAAAAGGTTAAAAAGGACCTTGTTTGGAAAACGATGGAAAGATTCCTTTATAAACCACTTATAAAAGTCAACAAGGGTATAAATGACTTTAACCCATATTCTAGTAAATAGTAAAAATGCTTTGAAATACATTTTTAGGAAACATGGATGTGGATGATAAAGAAGTCCCAGTAGATTATTACGTATAAAAAACCTCGGATAATGAAGAGATTTCAAAATAAACCCTTACCTTGTAATTTTACTTGGATGGGGTAGGTTAACCTCCTGTATAATGGTGAAATAATTGTTATTAAATTATAAAATAATCATATACATTAATATGATATCATATATGATCTTTTAACATTGATTTGTTAATAATATCTTAGTATTATCATTGTTTCGGGTGTTAACTTACTTGTTTTGTTTTATATGTTTTGTTACGTAAGCCGTGTTTTTCATGGATAGGTTTTATATTAATCATATCCAGAATGATATCAAGTACTTATATACTATTATTAATCATAAAATGATAATTATACTTGAATGGATACGATGGAGAATGAATCTTATCGCGTTCGTGGAGACGGTAGTCCGTACGTATGCACGAGCGACAATATCATTCTTTTGATATTAAAATAATATATAATTGGATGGTATATAATAAATACAGAATCATTATAATGTTATATTTATTATTTACATGAATTACACATCATTATTATACCCATCCAAATAATAATTTATTGAATAACAATTACACCACGACATGGAGATGGTAAGTCGTACGTACACACGTATGGTGACATGTTATTCAAAGGACAGATAGAATACTGAATATATATGTACCATATTTATAATAACATCACAGTATATATAAGATTCTATAGTTATTATTTTAGAATGGGAAATAAAGAATAAGTTGAAGAAGAAAGGAACTTGAAAGAGGGTGGTGAAAACATTACCTATTCTTCGGGTTCTTCCTTTTGATTTGATCAAAAGGGCTCCTTAGGTTGGCTTTATGACTAAATTAAGGCCTCTAGGATGAAGTGAGGGAAGTTGAGAGACTATTTGGGTAGATTTTGTCCAAGGCAAATGGCTTTGAAGGTGTGAATTAATGAGAAGGGGGAGTGCCCTTTTACAAGAGGGGTGTGGGGAACCTTTGGAAAAGCTAGAAATATTATTTTATAATAAATTCATATTAGGTTTCTAATGGCTACAAAGTGGATTATTTAAAGTTTCAGGTTCATATGGGTTGAAAACCACTCAACTAATAGAATTTAGACAGGTTTGGGTCATTATATTAACCTTATCTTTTAGTTTTAACTCTTAGTTAATTAGTTTGACACTTACCATGTCACTTTGTATTTTTATATTATATAGTTAATAAACTTACTATATACCTCCAAGCGACCCCCAAGTGGTCCATTAATGATAAAACTATCATTATATAAGTCTCTTGGACGAACCTTAGATTTTTAGGAATTTAATATCAATTAATAATATAATATTTCTTTTAAAAACACTTTTATGTCAATTTTGACACTATTTGGAAAATTGATTTTTGTGAAAATCATAACAGAATGATTACTTCTAAAAAAGTTAATTAAATCTTTCCTAACATTTCATATTAACCTATAAAATTAGTTTAATTCGTATAAAGTCTAAAATTATATTTATTTGGGTATTTATACTATCAATTATTTTAATTTTTCACTATTATGGTAATTACTGCATCATCATTGTGTCATAAATAAATTAAATTATATAATTTCTAAAAACTATAAATAAAATATCATTATGTAGGAAATATTTTTATCTTTCTAATGAATATTTATAAATGAATTTATCTTATGTGTAACCCTATATTAAAAATGTTTTAGTAAATAAACTTTGATTTTAACTCTTTTAACTCTTCTTTGAATTAAATAATAATAAATGTCCTAATCTAATCCAAGTAAACCTAAATGATAATATTTTATTCCCAAGGTTTTTTTGGTCGAGATACACTTGTCCAATAGAATTATTACATGTGTTAGGGTAATATTAATATCATTTTTACGCTTAATTACCCTATTTACTTTTAACTGTGGTAAATAAAAGTAAAAAGTTACTATTCACCAAAAATTATTATCATCTCATTGAACCACATTTTACTCCTTGATATTAACCATGTCTCTCTGATTTTCGGAATTCCACTCACAGAAGTGGTAAAATTAAGTTTTATGTAAAATTCAGTTTTTTTAACTACCACTTAGTGGTTTCACTATTCATCAAAAAATGAAGTTTTTCAGAAAAATACCAAAACTTCACCCTAGGCTAATTTAGATATTCTGAATCCAAAAATGAAGTCCATTTTGAAAAATAAAATTTAAAATTTCAAAAAGTGGGTATTACTATTCATAACGGCTAGTTTGATTGGTTGTGGTGTGTTAGAACTCGATGTTGCGTACAACACACGCTATTGCATTATTCAAATAGAAGCGTACCGTAGAAGCTTGGGGTGTTACAATATTGTAGTTCTAAACTTTGTTCTATAGATGAATTTATAAGGAGTCATCTTAATCCTTGAGTGAAAGCTATTTTTGTAATAAAATTCCACCAAAGGTAGTTGTTGATCCCAACCACCTTTAAAATCTACAGAAAAATCCCTCAACATGTCTTATAGAGTTTGAATGGTCCTCTTAGACTTTATATCTATCTAAGGATGATAAGTAGTAATGAAACTCAACTCTATATCAGGATCCTACTAAATACTTCTCCAAAATTTTGAGGTAAACATTGGTTACTAATCAGTTAAAATAGAATGCATTTATCCATGAAACCTTAACATTTCCTTAATGTATATTCTATAAATATGATCAAAAGATAAATATTCTCTAATAGAAATAAAGGGTGTTTAATTCACAAGGTAATAAACTAAAATAAAAAGAGAATTATTCCATTTAAATGTTTTGGAGAGTCTGATAATGAAATCCATTGTTATGTTTTACCATTTTCATTTTGGTATGGGTAATAGTTGTAACATCCCCTTAGACTTCTATCTCTCATACTTGTCTTTATTATATAACATAAATCGAGATACATACTCTATAATAACCTTTTTTATGTTATCCCACTATAAATACTATTTTAGATCTTTATATATCTTCATACCTCTAGGATTAATGGAGAATGTTGAATTATGAGCTTTATCCAACAACACCTTCAAGTCTAGTATTGATGGAACATATACTCAATCCCTAAAACTTATCATTCCAGCATGATCATGGTTAAACTGAAGAACATTTTTCACATTATTCTATAATTACACATCTTACATTTACACCTTCTTAATCTCTCAGGGATGGATAATTGAACTTTCATATGAGAAATATAAGATATGTCACATTTTCTCATGATTTCAAGATCCATATTATAAAATTAAATAAAAAATAGATCTCTTTAAATAATCATCATGAAAAACATATTATGATATTTCTAACTTAGATAATTAACCACCTTGTTTGCTTTCCCAGGGTGGTAATCTATTGAAATGTCATAATATTTGATTAACTCAAAAAATATTCTTTGATGTGTATTCAACTCTTTCTATGTAAATATATACTTTAAGATTTTATAATCTACATATATAACACCTTTCTACATGAAAATAATTCCCCTATTTATTCAATGAAAAAATTACCATTGCTAGCTCCCAATCATGAGTCAGGTAATTTGGATCATGAATTTTCAATTGGAAGGATACATAAGCTATCACTATATAATTATACACGAGTAAACATCCTAGTCCACTGTTTTACACATAAATATATATCACAAATACTTCTCCACTTCTGGGTAGTTTAAGTTCATACACATCAACCAAATGTCTCTTTAGTTCTTTGAAATTATACTCAAATTATTCTTTCTATAAGAACTTGGCTCCCTTCTGAGCCAACTTGGTTAGTGGATTTGATATCTATGAGAAATTTATCATAAGAAAATGGTATTATCCTACTAACCTAAGAAAACTATGGATCTCAGTAACCACAGTTGGTCTAGTACATTGTTTAATAACATCCAACATTTAAGGATCCACCAATATACCCTCACATGATATTATATGACCCAAAAATGAGACTTTTTGTAAACAAAATTCACACTTGCTAAATTTTTTATATAGCTTCACATTCCTTAGGGTCTTCACCACAATCCTTAAATGTTCTTCATGCTATTTATTTATATTAAAATATATAAGCTTTTTTTCTATAAAGACTACCAAAAAATGATCAAGGTAATATATAATGACTCTATTAATTAAACACAAGAATATAAAAGGATCATTTGGAAGTCCAAATGTAATTACTATAAATTCATAATGACCATATGACATACAGAAGGCTATCTTGGGTATATCCTCTATATAGACCCTTAGTTGTTGATATCCATATCGAAGAGGAAACTTACAAAAATATTGAGTTTCTCATAATTGATTAAATAGATCATCAATACAAGCTAGAGTATACTTGTTATTATCAGATATCTTGTAAATTTTATCATAATCAATGAAAATATGAATTGACCAATATTTCTTATTAACAAAAAGAATAGGTGAACCCCATGGTGAAGAAATAAGTTGAATGAATACCTTATCTAGATTCTCCATAAGTTGATTTTTCAATTCCTATAACTAAATTGGGGATATTATATATTGATTCATTGAAATATATGTAACAATAGGTATGATCTCTACTAAAAACTCAACTTCATGATTTTGGGGAAGACTAGGAAGTTCTTAAGAAAATATATCATCCTATTCTTGAACAATAGTCAAATTTTAAATTTTGAGTTTCTAACCAACCATTTGAGATAAATATACCTCATTAATAGTTTGTAATTCCCATATGATGGAATTAATTTCCATTGGGAGTTTAGGTTCATCCTCACAGAGATAAATGATCACAGATTGATTCATAATATCAAATTTAATTTCCCTTATTAAAAAAATGATATGGGATATATATTTAGAGAGCCAATCCAAGCCCCAAATTACATAAAATTCAACTATAGGAAGAGTAAAAAGATTTTTAGGAAACACATTCTCATAAAATTCTATTAGATAGGAGCTACATACTTGAGGTGGAATCATCATACCATTAATAGTTTTCACTACCAACTAAACATATAATCATTGAGGTGGTGATGTGATACCCATATAAAATTATTTAAATATAAAAGAGTGATTAGAACCTAAATCAAATAATTTTTTTCACCTTCATAGTGGAGGATAAGTGTACCTTTCACAACATTGGTAAGAACTTCCACTTAGTTGTAGTAATTACATAAATTTGGTCATCCCCCCTTGGATTATTTTGTTGTAAGTTCAATTGATGTTTTAGGAAATAGTTGGCATAGTTCCCCATATCCTTACAGTTATAGTACTATACTTTTATGGATTCTTCATTAGCCTTGAATTCAGGACAACGATGGACTCTCTCTATACACTTTAAGTAAACTCACATTCCTTTTAATTATATACAATGGTGTTTTATTCCAAAAGCATAAAATGTTGTAAATTACCCACTCTCTTATTCCCCTTATCTTTTTTTTTGCTTCATGAGGCTCTCAAGTGTCCTCTTCTTCTCTTAAATTACTTATAAGTCATAATAATTGTAGTTTTTTTCTTCTGTTTATTGATAATATATGATACTATATCCTGATATGATGTGAATTTTTGGGATACTAGTGTACTTAAAATGATTACATTTATCCCATCAAATAAATGATTAATATTTCTCTTTAGATTATGTATGTAGTATGAAACTTACCTTCCTAACCTTGTAAAGTTAGGTTCATAGTTTCCAACATTTTCCACTTCCTTTTGTCTTAGACTCAGGAATTGTCTCTCTATATCCACTTGTTGTTCGCAAGGAAAATATTTTTCTAAGAAAAGTACCTTAATATCCTTCCACTCTATTCGTACTATTTACTCTACAACTTTAGTATTGTAAATAAATTACCACCATTTTTCAATATCCCTTACCAGATAATAAACTTCCATGAAATTGTTTTCCCATTCATTACTTACCAAATTGAGAAATATCTTTTCTATATAACTTATCCATTGTTCAGCTACCAAATATTTTTGGTTCTATTGAGCTATAAAGGTTTTTGACTCATGAAACGATCTAAAATTGTTACACCACATTAAGGATTAATAGTATTCTCTATATGATCAAGGTTATTTATTATAACCTGAGTTAGCTTCCCCAATATATTTATAACGAGTTTACCTTCAGGCCCAACACCACCTCTTTCTTCAACTTCATTATCTTTCTCAGGAGGGAAATCTATACATTGATTATGTGCATTGATACGATTTCAATTCATTTCACTATGATGTATTTCTAAAAAATCTCATACACTAGATTAGATCATAACATTATGAATCATAATGTATAATTATAAAAATGTCGAAACAATTTTCATAGATTGACAATGTATGTATAGATAACCTCAAAATCATAATACTAGTATCATCGGGAATATCTTCAAATCATAAAAATATTTTCAAATATTTCATAATGGTTTGTAAATGGAATAGGAATAAATAAAATCATTTCCATTTGAAGTTTTATTATAGGCATGCAGTCTTAGGCCCACTCATCATGCATTGGTGATGATTGAGTAAATACCCAATCCACCCCTTTTAGAGTTATTACCACTAGGTGAATTTGTGCCACAGTTTCAACCACTTTTTAGTATCCTGATAGGGATGTATTTTATAGGAAAACACACATTCTATACCTTAAAAAACTTCATTATATTTTCCTATAATTATAATTATTCCTAGAGTCCACCATAATATTTTGTTCTCTAATATATGTTTTTCTAAATATAGTTCCCAGATTTATACTAAAATTATTCTAATGACAACTATAAATCCCTAACCCTAGTAGCCCAGAGTTAGTTGTTACTTGATTAAATTGTGAATAGATTTAAGCAATAACATTCCAAGGGCTTTAATAGTTTAATATTCTTGGAAAACTGGATACATGAGTTATTCTCACATTACATTTGAAAACATAAAATTCAATGTAGTATTTTCTTTGAGAAAATTATTATTCCCCCGAGAATATCCTTCCATATAAATCATAGTGAACCTTATAGTATCTTGGGGAAAGAAAATAAAATAAAAGGGGTGAGATCAGATTCTCAGTAAGGTAATGCCTACAACAGAATCTATAATGAAATAAATAATGAATGGATAATATGGTCAGAATAAATGATGATGAAATATTTATATATAAATAATCACATTATCTTTAAAATTATCCATGAATGAAAAAAATATTAAAATAATCACATGTACATTAATAATTAATTTTATAATGATGACATTCACAATACTAGACATCTTAAACTTACGGTTGAGGCCTTATGCCAAGACATCTTATATAAAAGGGTAAGGCCTTATCCAAATACCCAAATTGTTTTGCATCATGATACCAAC
Source organism: Viscum album (assembly GCA_963277665.1). NCBI lineage: Eukaryota > Viridiplantae > Streptophyta > Magnoliopsida > Santalales > Viscaceae > Viscum > Viscum album. Next base: position 1,067,065,354 of record OY728162.1, read on the forward strand.
CAAATCATTGAGTGGATATATAATTTTTACCCCCAACCATGACTTAATAATTCAAATGCATTCATCATAAGAATAAATAATACAACTTAATCAACATTCCTTAATAATCAATAATTGCCCGCATTAGAAGAACTAGCATAAATAATATCAATACTTTCCCCAGTAAATAAGATCATAAACCATCTAGAGAAATATGGTGGATGATATCATTAGATTATTTCCTCAATAAAGTATAATATTCCTCAAAATATTTCTATATAGATGAAAATATTTTTAAAAGATCACATTAAAATTTCTTGAGAAAAATTCCCTTTTCATTTTGAAATCACTTATTTAAAATCTTAAAAATTAAAAATTATTATGAAAATAATTTTATTTGGAAATAATAATGGATAATTGTAAAGGGATATTTAAATCAAATATTTTTCATGATAACGGGAAAAGTAATTCGTGTGGTGTACATTTAAACAAATATTTTGTTCACACCTTTGGTAAAAAGTGCCATGTTTTTGAAAATGACAATAATTAATATTTTTTTATATTAAGTAAAAATGGGTAAATATTTATTTAAAAAATAATTGTATAATATTATTAAAAATATTTAAAACATTTTAAATAAGATATTGATATGGGATAAAAATATTTCTGAATGAATAAAAAATAATATTGAATTTCTTAAAAAGAATTCATTCAGCATTTTGAGTACTTAAAATGAGGAAAATTAAAGGTAAAATTTTAATTTCCATAAATAATTTGCGTATAATAAAAATATATTTTGTTTAAGATAGAAATATCATATAATTCTCCCAATGTAGAATTAAACATAAATAATCTCGAATACGGATGAGATTATGAAATAAACCCTTACCTCATGTATGACTTAATTTGTAAGTAATTTTAACCTCATGTTTGATAAATTTAAACTTGTTAAACTTTTATAAGTGAAAAATATTATAATAAATAATTCACTTATAATATTTTAACACCCATTTATTATTAATTATTTATTTAAATCATTGTTTATGTGTGTTAACTCTTTGATTTTACATGTAAGTTTTTGTTCAGTAGTTTCGTTCTTTTAATATTTATCATGGTTCCATTATATATATAATGTTAAAAATGATATAAAAAACATATATATTAATTTTATACATATTTAGAATCATCCCCAGAAGGAGGATATGAAAAATTAATTTCATTGCCCCGTGGAGGTGGTAGTCCACACGTACACACGTCCGATGTAATCATATTTTAATGAGTGGAATGGTAAGAAAGAAAATGATATATTTTATTTAAAGGAACATAATTATTTCATAAATATCATATAAATTCATTAGTTATATATTTATAACCATCCAAGTAAAATGGTGATGGAAAAAAATTATAGTACTATGTGGAGACAGTAAGATATACGTACACACGAGCAATGTTTTCACTTTCTATAAGACAAAAAGAGGTAAAAAATGGTTATCCCATAATTATAATAATATATTAGTATATTTATTATACAAGAGGAATTATTTTATAATGTGTGCAATATATTTAACATAATTATAAGATGAAATAAATTTGAAATAGTTAGTAAACACTATTAACTCTTCTTCGACAGACTTCCTTTAGATCCCCGGTTAAGGACCCTTGGAATGGTCTTTTAAGAATAAAAAAACTACAATTCATGTATTGGTAATTTTATATGAGAATTTGGTAGGGTTTTTTCAATATAGGTGGCTCAATTGGGTGTAAAGAAGAGAGGTGAGTGTCATCCTTTTATAAGTGAGGGAGATGACATAATTAAAATATCTAAAAAGATCAAAATACAATTTCTTATTCCATCCAAATGCTTCCAAATGGATAAGCATTCAATGTTAGGATAATATAGGGTGTTAATATGGAAAAAATAGTATTTATACCCCTTTGATTATTAATATTTTTCTTATCTCTTGGTTTAATCCCCAATAAACCTATTTTAACCTTAACCATGATAATCGATTTTTGCTATTTTTATTATTCATTATGACCAAATATGAAAGTGGAATCATAAAAAATTTTAGAAATGATGATTCAAAATATGTAATTCATTTTTCAAAATTCTATTTTTATAAATGGTTTAAATTAATTTACTATAAAAATGAAAAGGTAATGAAAAACAGTTTTCTGAAAAATGAATTTTTAAGTCTAAAGGTATTTTTATACCCTGATCGAGTATAATATTGATAAAAAATTCATACATTGAATTATTTTTTTTTATCAAAAATAAATTAATAAAATTTTAAAACCAATCCAAATCAAAATGGTTTTTTAAAAATACTATAAAATAAAAGATAGTTTTCTTTAAAAAATTGGCATTTTTATTATTCACCCAAAAATCAACTTTTTCATAAAATTCCAAAACATTAACACTCAACTAATTTTTATATACTGATTCAAAAAATTATATAATTTTTTTGAAATTTAATTTATAAAATTTTCATAAATTAATTATAATTTAATTTCACAAAATTCAATAAAAACTATTTTTTTAAGAAAATATATATTTTGAAGCATAAAATGACTTTACTGAAAATTGAGTACTTATTTATAATGAAATAATCAAAAAATTTGCATTAAATAAAATATTTATACATATTTTTTATAATTTGTTTAGTTATATTCATAATTTTTAATCCAATGGATATGTTATAAATGTATATTATATTACAGTTCATTTAGATTCAGGGTTGTGTATAAAGCATGATATCAAAGATATAAAATTTATTTAAAGAGAAATATATCATAAAATATTAGGGTTTTACAGCCTACCCATAATATGAAATTACACTCTGATTATAATAATTTTTAATATTCATAATAATTTGATAGTTTTCCAATTTGAATGAGAAACATCACAAGACTTCACTAGCCAGTGATTGTATAACTCCATCACATAACTCCATCTTAAGAATTTTCCCTAGACAGATCATAAGACTTCGCCATCCATCATACGAATTCACCACAGGAATTAAAATAATAATATGACTTAAAATTATTAGGATTTGACTTCTACTAAGATCTCATGACTTACACTAATCGTAAGAATTTGAATTCATACGATGTGAGATACGTAAGGATAACTGACATAGGTTAGATAAAGGTAGAACCCCAACCACTAATGAGAGACATGTAAGGGTAACATCTATGGGAAAAAGATACATATAGTTACCTTCATAGATTACACTGGCTATGTAAGGGTATAAAGAATGATCTAGAGACTATATAAGGGTACCATTAAATATACCAGAATGGTTGAGCTCAACCTAATATCAAAAGTCAAATTTCATTCCTACTATCTGCCTAAATCAGAAAGTGATACTGATAAATCCATTTGAAAATAATCTAATGAACTGAATATAATGAAGATCATGGGAAGGTAAGGTATAAATAATAATATTTGATTGAATCCTACCTAAATCAATATCATCACTTAATATATATATGTGGAAAAAATCAAAGAAGGGGGATCATGGCACTAAATTTATGGAATATTTTGAAGGTATTGAAATCATTGGAAGAGGAATAGGAAGAACATGCTTCTAACATGGGAGATGAAGATGTTAAACCACATGATGAAACCCATGTGACTTCTATAAGAACATGAACATTCATTGTAATATGGGGGGATTCTACTAATAGAGATCAGATAATATAATTTCTTTCTATATTTTAATTTTATTATAATGTCTCCAGTGTTGGAACAGTAGGATATTAGTATTCAAGATGAAAAGATTCCCCTTACCCTATTAATGAATTCAAATTCAAAATTAATATTATATAATATTAATTTCTCTAGAATCATTTGATTTTTTTGGATATTATGATATTTCCATTATTCTATGAATTTTAATTATTCTTCTATAATTTTTGATTCTGAACACATAGAACACCTCAGAATTCTACACTAAATACAATGGTGAGAAGTGGGTTAATTTAGAATTTACTGGAGAATTTTTATTAATGGGATAAGTAAGGGAAGTATATGTAGCGTTCATTACATATTTCTACTTATGATAAAATAATTAGGTGAAGATAGTTAGTTGAGGTTTAATATGATTGGAGAGAGAATAAGAGAGTAAAATTGAATGATGATCTGATAGGTAAGTGAGAATATATCTAAGGTTAAAGAAATAACTTTTAATGTAATTTCAAACCCCCATTTTCTTAGATTTTATTTCACACAACCATTATTTTCATCAACCTACCGAACCTACACAATTCAAGAGAAAAATAGACAAGAAACACCCTCCAATTCTAATACAAAATTAGTCCCACTTTTACTACATTTTAACCTGGGTTCAATATAAATTTTGATAGGAGCCTTGTGAAATGCTCCTCATAAAATTAGTTCCATTTTAAGGGAGGTAGGAAAATTTTGGGTTGTTGTTTTATTTTATTTTATTTTAAATGATTTGGATACATGACCAGATCTATTTTGGATCACCTCATTGTCTTTTATCCATAGGTTGATAGAACTATACTGGAAAAACTCAAGATTCTAAGGATCACTAAACAGGAGGAAAGGGAGTTTTCCATAGTCCCATTGAAAAATTATCTATCCCCGTGTTCTTCTTCCAATATGGTTAATTTATTTAGTTAAAATGGAAGATAATTTAGCCGAGTCGAATAAAAATTTAAGAAAATAACATGCTCCTAATTTCAACAATAAAAAATAGCTCTAACAATTAAATAATAAATTTTATTTTTAACTAAAAACTAGAATGATCCTAATATTTCCTAAGTTTCATGGATTAGAAAAAGAGGATCATAACAAACCCTTGAGTCATTTTGGTAATGTTTTTAGTAATTTAAAACCATGAGATGTCTTATAAGATCAGATCAACTGAGTATTTTTCTATTTTCCCTCAAAGAATCAACTAAATAATGGATATACTATCTTCAGTTGGGAGAAGTCACCAACTTGGATGACCTTTAGAGGCACTTTCTACAGAACCGTTCAATACCACAGAAAGTACCCAATTGATAAAAGAGGTTTATATAATCAAAAAATAAAGTATAAAAACTCTATATGAGTTTTAATAGATATTCAATTGGTTTAAACTATCCTTCCCACATCTACCTTTTGAATACCATCAATTCTTGGAATTATTTTACCAAAGATTAGTTGAAAATGACTAGAACCATCTATATACTTCTTCTAGAGGAGTAATGACTAAAAATTCACCAGTTAAAGTTAGTGATTTGATAAAGAGGATTTTCTAAAATTCCTAATAATTAGATATAAGAACCATAATTAAAGGGGTTCCTGAAGTAAAGAGTTCTAACACTTATTTAAATAATTCCAAAATTAAAGAACTAACTTCTATTGTGAGACAGTTTAAATTGAATAAAGTCCAATAATTTTCATGTACCAAAAATATGATAGTGTCCTATATTTTTCACTACTTATAACACTACACATATGGCTACCTAAATTTTAAGAAACTAAAGTCTATGAAGCTATGTACCCAAAAAAGTACAAAAAACAACCAATTAACTACTAATGACTCAGGGAGTACCCTAACAATTAGTTTAAATCTATAAACTATCATCCCTCAAGAACACTTTTCCATAATAATTTTCAACCATATTTTAAACCACCACCCTTCCAAATAAGAATCTCTCAACCTTTTAAAAGATACCGATAAGAAAAAACACAATAACCCTCCATGAAGTACATACTGAGGAAACTTATGGAGTCTTAGAACAGTATAAAAAAACCCTCAATACTCATGGTTAATAGATTAAGTTGTTAAAATGAAAATTCAACTATATTATTTCCACCGTCAACAATCTCTTAAACCAAGTCCCATGTAAACTCTCCAACCCATCAATTTATAACACCAAATAAAATTTTAGTTCTATCTCAAAAAGGATTGAAAAATAGGTGAAAATAAATAAAAAACCACCAATAGATGTTGTAGTTGGAAGTGGATAGATCAAAGAACATGAATAATATTACCTTGATAAATAAATTTAATGAGTATGTCCTTATAGAGACATAAACAGTAAAGAAGGATAAGATAAAATGCAAGATGAAGGACCTACATCAACCCCAACCTCCCTTATCTTTAGGGATAAATCTATCCAAGAAAACCAGGGATAAATCCTTACAACAAGAGGTATTATAAACATTTAAGAGAGTAGAGATAAACATCCCTTTACTAGAGGCCATCCACCAAATCCCAAGGTATGAAAGTTTTCTCAAATAGATATACACCAAGAAGAGGCATCTTTAAAGACATGAAAAGGTTAGTTTAGGAAGAAACGTTTCTTCCTTTGTAACCCCTTCATTACTTAGAAAATATCAAGATCTAGGTATATTTAATATCCCTTTAACCACACGAGAACTCACTTTTTCCAATGTATTATGTCATTTAAAATCATCGATTAATGTTACACCTTACTCTATTTTTTTATTCCTTATGAATAGAATAGATCAGGATAAATAGAGTGGTTGTGAAACATTATAAAAAAAAGAATTGCCTACCTAATGAGAGTTTTATAATATGTTTTAGTAAGATTGATATTATTTTTGTTCCCAACTAAATTTTATATTATGAACATGGATTAAGAAAGAAGTAAAGATCATTCTCTTATAATTTTAGGTAGGTCATTTCTCAAGACTGCTAAAAATATAATAAATGTCAATGAAGAAACTCTTTCAATGGATATTGGGGAAGCTTAAATGAACTTAAAAATTTTAGATTCAATTAAAAACCCCAATTCTTATACCCCTACCATTCATTAATGTACACACCCCTTTAGTTATTTTTGAAACCCCTTGTTTTTGTCTTTAAAGAAATGTATGAGGGGGTTCAGTGGGTGAGAGGGGGTCTTAGAGGATTTTTAGAGGTTTGGGAGAGGGTTAGGGAATGTAACCTAGAGTCTTCATTGCTACCAACTAGTTGGTGTCCTTTTAGTAGGCTTACCAGCATCTCACCATCTTGAAAGTGGGGCTGGGAAATGTTTTTTTGGGGGGGTGGAGAATTTTTTTCTTCACCCCCCACTAAACTCACATGAATTTCTCCCCTATCACATTCACAATATCCCACACCCAATATCTCTTTATCCTATCATTATACCATAGTAGATATCCCTTATACCTCATATGTTTCTTCTTTAATTCGAGGAGATTAAAGGATTAAGGTAAGGATTCTACTATTTTCCTTACTTTATTTAAGATCTTCACTACCTTATGATTTCTGACTACTTAAGGTTGTTATGACATATATTTAGGTATTTTTTTCTAATCCTTTTATTTCTCTTATTTCTACTCAAATAGAAGCTCAATAATCGATGAGTGGATGCCTATTATACTAAGGAAAGTTGTCTTCGAGTCTTCCTGTAAAGTTTCACCATTTTATGGTATATGATAAAGGTCCCAACCACAATATAAGCATACTTTTTTTGTATGAAAAATTATTTTTTTGTCTTAATTTACATTTAATTATTTCCACACATGATAAAACATAATTTCTAATAAAAAATAGATTACTTGACTAGATTAAAACACAGGAACCCTAAAAAGAGTATCTTCACATATAATTTATAATTAATCTATGAGAATATATAGAATTACCTAAACTTTTAATTCTTATTTCATTGATGATCTAGTAAACAAGATATCTTCATACCATAATTTCACTACAGGATCTAAGTGTAAAATCCCTCTAAATTTGATCCACACATGCACCACAATCTCTAATCGACACCATATAATCACTGGGTTCTAGCATGATTGATCCTCATCGCTTTCATTGTTTGTGGTTGACTACAACAATATTATTTTAAGAGTAAGAACTATTAGTTTTTTTGATGTCTTGAGAGAGGAGGAAGAGATAACTCACTTTAGGTATCCAAAAAGTCTCTTTATATCCATTGTGCACACAAAAAGTCAGTTGTGAAATGTGATATAATTAAATATTTATTATAATAGGTTTAGGGTTGATAAATCGTACACGAACCCTTTAAATTTTTTAATATTCTTAGTTGACCCCATGTTAATTAATAATAATAAAAATATTATTAATAACATTACATGTTCATCACCTTAAGAATATAAATAATTATTATCTACACAATTTAAAATCAAAACATTAAGCTCGATCCCATTTCCCTCACCAATATTAACCGATCCTTGAATAATTAATATTAATAAATAAATGTTACTCAATTATTCTATGATAAATATAATAAATATTATATTCACTAAATGTGAAAAATATTTATTATTATTATTTAACTCACTTATTATTTTTAATAACTTATTATTAAATTATGGTGATCAACCAAACATAATAAATCTTATTTATTTTAAATTTTTAAATTCATTACTTGAATTTAACTAATATTGAAGATACACTATGTGTGATACCATCTAGGCCTATTTCTTATTGGCCTTAGGCATAACTGCCAAAAGTCTAAGGTTAGCATCCATAAATAAACTAAGGCACCCATAGAGAAACAAGTTAATGTTGTAATGACATCCAACAACATACGAACGCTTACCATGTAATATAATCCATTTAGAATGATATCTCAAGTTAAGAAAGTTTCTTGCCGGTGCTATAAACCTATATTATTGATGTCACTTTCTTTGAATTTTTGAAAATGAACTCACCAAATGGACACTATAGTTATGGATTTATGCTGGCAGTTTCATTCCAATTAAAGGGCCTGAGATATCAAATTCCATCAAAGGATAAAAGGGATGAATCCTTACTTGCATTTTTCATTAATGAAATATCACTCATGACACACCCAATACATCATACCTCATCGCGATCATATGTCATCATGGTTTTCATCAATAAATTATAGTGTGTGAGTCCTTATATCTATTAATGATAATCTTAAAGTCTAAGGATCCATGCACACACCCACATATAGGAACACTAATGACACATGGAAATGTGGATTTTATATTGACGAGTCTATTCTCATAACCTCATTTCTTGGATATAACCAATGGATAACACCATGAGAAGGTTTTTTAATGTCTTATTAGCCTTATAACCCTGATAAACTGTATCATCCGTGTCTATTTAGACAATATTATACAGCCATAAAATAAAGTTAAAGATTAATGTCATCGAACCTCTAGGTTCTCATCATAGCTGGGAACTACTATGTACTTTTAGCGTGACATATATTATTATTAAATTATCAAGTAAAAGATTAATGGAAAGTAAAAATCATGATCTGATAAGAAACTTCATTTAAAAATTTAATAATGTACTAAGAAATTCAATTTTAGGGAACCAAATCCAACATAATCCTACTTTTATTAGAGCCAAATGACAACATATTTTAGTCTAATAGCTCTCTCATGACACTCATTCTTGAGATAAATCCCTAGTCAAGGGTTCCACCAAGTTTTCCTCCATTGATACTTTGCTCACCACAACCTCACTTCATTGAGAAAAATCCCTCAAGAGATTAAAATTTTGAAGTATGTGCTTTGTACTTTGGTGTAAACATGACTCCTTGGAGAGATCCACCACTACAATGTTATCATAGTAAATTGTGATAAGTTATTTACTACTAAGTACCACATCAAGATCTTGGGGAAATTTTTGAATCAATACTACTTCCTTGGATATATTAGAAGCTGTGATATACTCAAACCCTGTTATATAATCGATGACAACTGGCTTCTTTGAACTCTTCCAGCTCATAGATCATTCTTTGAGAATAAATATATAAATAGACCATGACTTCATATCATTATTATCTATATAAAATATATAATCTATATATCTCTTGAAGACTTTATCTTCATCTCATCTATACAGAAGGAATATATCCTTAGTTCACCTTAGATACTTAAGGATAGTCTTAAAAACAATCCAATGTTTTTTACCTGAATCTTCTTGATATATTCCTACCATGATCAAAGAATATTCATCATCAAGCCTCATACATAACATGTAATACATGATATATCCTATAGTTGAGGTGTATGGAATCTTACTCATTCTCTCTCTTTCCTCTTGTGTATAAGGACACATTTTCTTGAAAATATGTCAACCATGTGACACTGGAACCAATCCCATCTTGGATCCTTCTTTATTGAACCTCTTTAGTATCTAGTCAATTTATATACCTTGATGTAGTCTAAGTAGCCTCTTGGATCTATCATGAATGATCTTGATCCCTAAAATGTAGGATTATTCACCTAATTCCTTCATGGAGAATCACTTTCTCAACCATGTGTTAACCTCTTATAAGGCCAGTATATCATTTCCAATTAGTAATATTTAATCAACATAAAATACTATGAAAACAACTGTACTCTGAATAAACCTCTTGTAAACACATGGATCACATTCATTCTCAATTAAATCAAATTATTTTATGTCTTCATCGAACTTAATATTCCATGACATGGATGCATACTTTAATCCATAAATGGATCTATAAAACTTTTATACCTTTTTTGAATTTCTAGATTCATAAACCCTTATGGTTGTGTCATAAACACATCATCTTGAAGGTTATAATCAAGGAAATCATTTTTGACAAACATTTTCTAAATCTCATAGTCTTGGTAAGATTCAATGGGAAATAAAATTTTGATGGATTTAAACATGGAAATTTAGAAAAGGTTTCATCATAGTAAATTCTTTAACATTCTCTAAACCCTTTGTCCACTAGTCTTGATTTATAGGTATTTACTTTAACTTCCATGTCTATATTTATCTTGAATACCCATTTACATCCAATACGTTTTACATTAATTGGTTGATAGATCAGAATCAAAACTTGATTTTGTTACATGGAATCCATCTTAGAATTCATGGATTATTTCCATCTTGAGGATTTTGAGCTCTCTACTTCCCCTTGTAAAAGAGTGGATCATAATTTTCAACCAAAAATGAGTCTCCACTATTAGTTAATAAAAACACATAACTTATTTGTTCTCTTACATCTCTAGAACTCCTCTATAGTACTTGTGTTTCAGGAAAAACTTATTCCACAGAGACTTTTGGAATCATTTCTTTTACCAAATCTTATGTATCTTGAGCATCAACTTCATCTAAGTCAGTATTTCCCCCACTAACCTCATAGAGGATGTGATACCTATCAATAAAAATAATCTATCTTAGAAAAATTACTTTCTTATCTGATGGTTTATATAAATATTATCCTATTAATTCCATAGGATACCCTATAAAGATACACTCTATGTATCATGGTGATAGTTTGATGCTTGCGTTAGCCTTAACAAAATCCTCACAACACCATGTCTGAACATGTGGAAAATGAGTTTCTTTCCACTCCCTAACTCAAAGATAATACCATTTTTTACTTTAGTTGGTAATCAATTTATTAAGTATAATGTCTTCTATAATGCATATCCCTAAAATGATAATGGAAGGCTTGCGTGACTCATCATCAACCTTACTGCGTAGAATAAGATACAGTTCCTACTTTCACTAACACCATTCCACTATAGTGTATAAAATAGAGTGAGTTGAGATAAAATCCCATAATCATGTAGAAAGTATATAAATTCTTGGTTAATATTGTAACACCTCTAGATTTTAAAAGAAGAAAATTTTGTTTGATAGCATATGTGACACGCAACACCAATCTTAGAAGAAAATATAACACCCTGAAAATCTATGATATATTTATTTTTAAATAAATTAAATATATTAAATATATTTCATTACATGAAATGATGATTTTATTTTTCATTATAAGCAACACTATGTTTAGATTGCATTACATTCAACACCCAGTTTAGATTTTGTTACACACAACACCGAGTTTAAACGAAATGTGAAATATTTTTAAAATATTATTATTTAACATAATAGTTATAACCTAGTAATTAAATTGGTTTATATGAACATTAATAACTAAATTATAAAAAATGTGGTTATCTATTTATTAGTAATAAAATAAGAATCATTTAAAGGAAAAAAGAAATGTTTTCTGAAAAAATGTATTTTCTCTAAAAGACTAATTAGTCATTCTTTGCACACATAATTTAAAACTATTTTTTAACAATTATAAAAAATTTATTTGAAAAAGTAACCTTAATTTTTGAAATAATAATACCAAAATTATCTTTGAGTAAATATTTGGGATTTTTTTAAAAAAATTATTTTTTGAGAAATAGTGAGAAATACTGAATTTTAATTAAAAAATTCCTTTTAGTTTAAATTAATTATAATTTTAAATTATATATTTAATTGGGTTTAAAGTGAAATTAGTGAAATTATATATCAGTTAATAAAATTTATTTCATTGGAATCAATTTCATATTTAATTTTGATATAAAAATATTGTAAACTTTTGAACATTTTCATTTTAAAAAACCTCTTTCTTGCACATCTATAAAATTAAATTAAAATTAAAATTTTAAAATTATGTAAATTTAATTTGTAAAATGGATTAAATATTTATAATAAAAATAATTTATAATTTATAACAAGTTAAAATTATTTTTTTACCAAAATGAACAGTGAAATAAATAAAAATTAATTACCGCGGTAAAGATAAAAAAAGGTTTATCGGGGGGTTAAACTAAAAATATTAGAGTAAAAATGCCAATAAAATTGTCTAAAAACAATTATAGGGACATATGTCGACCCGTAAACATATAGGGTTCGATAATGGCCCATTTTTTTACCTTTTTGAAATTTGAAAAATGTGGGAGGACTCAATTCTTTTTAAAAACACCAAGTGTCTCCTCTCCCCCACTTATAAAAATCCACCCCATATACTCTCTTCTTAAAACCTTAAAAACACTTTGGTTAAGCCAAGAAAGACCCAAAAAACTTCCCAAATTCCATCCTATAATCTTTAATCCTTATTTTTGGCATAATGTAAACCTAGTAAGTCCTTTTGTGGAGACCTAAGGAGGATACACAAAGAAAAGGTAACATTCTTCAATGAGTATCTTTATTTTATTTCTTTCTCCAACTCATTAAATTATTATTAAAACATACTGATATAATAACATAAGTATAAAATATATATTTTTACGTTATTATGTTAATTTAATATCTTAAATCATTTTTATCTTCAATCAAATGGGTTATGAAATCATCATTCATGTATATGGCAGACTACCGCCTCATGAACCGATGTCTTTCGTTTTTCAATTACAACCTACCACGATTGGGTATGATGATGGATATAATGTTTATATATGATATTTATAAAATAATTATACCTATGGATTAATTATATCATATATATCCTTTTTCATTTCATTTCATAAGGGATACAATAACATCGCCCGTGTGTACGACAGACAAACACCTCGCGAAGCGATGTGATTTGTTTTTCACTAACCCATTACCTAGAAGGTAATAAGTGTAATTATAATAAATATATGTGATATAAATGAAATAATTATGATATTAATAAAATATTTATAATTATATAAATATAATATATCATTTTATTTCTGATCATTTAAATCACTGAAAAAATGATAATGCCGTTCGTGTACGTGTGGACTACCACCTTCACAAAGCGATGCGACTCTTTTTTCATCAACAAACAAAATTTATGATAAATATAATTATATAATATGGTATATATTATATTATTAACATTATCTAAATATAACTTATTACTTAACATATTTCTATAATGATCATTGGAAAATGGAAAAGTTACTCATGCGTACATACAACCTGCCCTCTCCATAATTCTAACATAGTTCATTTTTCATAACCAAAATTCATGATTGGATTTAAAATTATAATTTATGTATAAATATGATAATTATTTCATGATTATTATTATTTATATATTTAAATAATGACGTCTTTGACCATAGTCAACCTACCAAATGCGATTTTGACACATACACCAAATATGGTAAAAACATCCAATGTAAACATAATTGATTAAGTAATAGTATAAAACATTATAATAAGTGAATGAAAATTAAAAAAACTTGATTTTTTTTAGAAATTAAATAATTAAAATAAGTTCATTATTCAGGAAGATAAAGACACATGTGATGAATCATACTCAAGGTAAGGGACTTCACGCCAATTTCTTTTTATTGAGACATATTTTGATGTCATGCACCTATATTACTTTCTAAAGTGTATATACAGAACCTTTGAATTGATATATCATTAATATCCCTATTATGATCATATTTAAATGGGTTTTAATGTTATTATTTAATGGTGGTTATGATTCAGGTGTTTCCCAAGTGATACATGACTTTTCTTTAAAAGCCATCTTTTAAAGTTTTCCTTCCAAATATTTCTCTTCGTTGTCAATGTTTTTAAAATTATTTTAATAATGTTTTTATATGGACATAAAAAATTTATAAATTTAATTTTATGCAACCTTTTAATTTATTTAAAAGTTTTTCAAAAGGAATATTTTTACGTGTTTTATACATATTTTTTTGATAAATGATAAAAGGAATGTTATTTTCTTAACATACACAGTAACAACAAATTTTCTGTTACTATAAACATTATTTTATTTTCGGATTAATTTTAAATATTTCATGTTTTATTCAACGAAAAGGGTGTTTTGGTATTGAAAATGGGGTTTCAAAAGAAAATAGTATTTTTATTTGAAAGTGTTTTTCATATGGGATTAAAAGAGTTTTTTAAAGGGATTTATGTTGAAAGTGTTTTATTCATAATATGTTACTTGAGAATTATTTTAAATGGGTGAAATATATATATCTTATATGAAGGGTTGATACCCATTATAGATTATGATTAATCCAAATATATATTATACGAAGGGTTGATCCCCATTATATCTTATAAAAAATGGGTGAGCTTGATATAGATTACATGAATAGTGATCCCCATTATAACCCTCCAATGCATTGGGTAATGATTATATTAAAATTTGGCCATATGGTTAATCCAACTGAAAGTGTTTTTAAAGGGTTTTATCAATACAATGCTCTAAGATACAGAAAAGGGTTTTAATTTCTTGTTATGGGTTTAATTTATTTCTTTGATCAGAACGTGTGTGTATTTTTTATGTGAAAATGTTTTACTTACACTCAATGAACATTGAATTTAAATGTAAAAATTATATGAGTTTCCATGTTTTCCACTATATTAATGGTTTTTCTTTATTTTTTTATGTCCCTTACTGATATTTTTGTGATCATTCCACATTTTAAAATGATTTTTATCGGGTTTAAGGATGGGTAAGGGAAAGGAATATGTAAAGTTTAAAGTCATGGATATATTCCATGAAAAGAAATTATGCTTTATATTAAAAGTTTTATATTATGGAAAAATGGACACTGATCATAATTTTACACTTTGTATTTCATGTTTTTGTTATGTATGAGTTATGAACTAATTATATAAAACTCTAAAACTGAAAAGATCATCAAATGAAAGAGAATGAATTATTGAATTAAAAATTAAGATTATGTAATATCTAAGGGGTGGGTTATTATATTTTCTATCAGATGATGATTTAGACAACATTAGAGGTTTGGATAGTGTTAATAGAACGACCTTATAGGATTTTACTTTATAGTTAATATGAAATGATTTATAATTTTCAGATTACCATATTTATTCAACTAAACTATGTCTATTTAGAATTGTTTTCTATAGAGGAAATATGAAAGATATAGTGGTAAGGATCCCAGAGGAAAATATCCATCCAAATTATAATCCTGAGATGGTTATAATTGGATAATAATAGTTTGTTGTAGTGATGGATCAATTTACACAAGCTATAAATGGTGGGGGTATCCATGATAGAGAGGAACCCAATATATAATGAAAGAAAATATCAACATTAAATCATTTTATGAGAAAATATCCCCCATATTTAAGTGGATCATTTGAACCTATCATATATGAATGATGGATCAATAATTTTTAAAAGATATTTGAAGTCATGGGATGTTCAGAACATTAAAAGGTAACTCTTTCATTTTATCATTTTTATGGTGAAACTAATTGATGGAAGTATTTGGTTAAGAATACTAGGGATAAGGATGATATTGATGTTATGGAATATGACATATTTAAGTATATTTTCCTCGATAAATATTTCCCTAAGGTTTTTCGCCTTAGGATGGAGAAACAATTCTTGGAATTGAGGAAAAAGGATAAAGATTAAGTGTCTGTATATGAAGATAATTTTAAAATGTTATCTAGGTACCTACCATATTTTGTTTGGTAAAATTATAGTAAAAATAATAAATTTTACTCAATATTAAAAACAAGCCTAAAAAGTGATTTGGCCACATGATAATTAGAAGTTATAATAAAGTTATTCATTGTTCTGAGAAATTTGAGATGTATTTTTTTGACACTTATGTGTCATGAGATGAAAAGAGTTAAAAATGGTCAAAGTGGAAGAAAATATATAATAAACCAGCTAATAATCCTATATTTAAGCCCCAAACATGTTTCAAGTTCAATAAAATACATTTCTAAGAATGCATGTTAGGATTTGGGAAGTGTTACCAGTGTCATAATTTTGGTCACAAGGTTCATGATGACAATGAAAAGAGTCATGAACAATGCAAGAGTTAGATAACAGATTGCATGTTATCATTAATATGTTTTTTCTATAATGATTTAGGAAATTATGATAACGTGTGTCCAAAATTACTCACTTAGGGTGTAAATCATCATTATTAAATACAAAATGGGTGTAAAATCATTTTCCACTTCTACATTTTATGTTGGGACATTTGGTGAGGTGGTGACAGGTTTAGGGAGCATAATATTTTTTGAAGTTTGATCATAAGATTAATGACTTGGGCACCCCTCTTTTGATGTTTTAATTTATGGAATTACTTTTTGAGATATTTATTGAGTTATCATATATATTGGAAATATATATATTATTGGAAAATTTATTTTGGGAATAATTACTTTACATGTTATAGACATAATTTAAAAGGCATTAATAAACTTTAGGGTTAATATGATCATGAATGAAATTTTAATAATAGTTAAATAACTTTATTAATCCTTGTGAAAAAAGTTAGTGTTGAAAACTTTAGTAAAAATTTTATTAAATGATTAATTTTATTTCAAGGATGACCATATTTTTTAGAACTTTATAGGAATTGTATTAATATAGTTTAGAATAAAGAAAACTCGCATATGGGGTGACAACCCATCACATCCAGAAAGGCTACAGTGATTGAACCCATGCCCTATGGATGATAAGGGTTTTGTGCTTACCACTATTCTACATGATGTCTTGGTTAATATGAAATTTGTTTAGTTAAAAATTTTGAAAAATAAATATTAATGATGAAATGATGGTGTTACTTTGGAGGTTTAGAGATTAATTTATTATATTAGAAAACATGTGTTAACCATATTTATTTTAGAAACTGGTTAGAGATAATTGGAAAGTCTTGTCACTCCTTTTTGGATCTTACTATCCATTAAAATTGAATTTTAGTGATTTATACATTAAAAATTCATTTTTGGGGTAAAGGATGAATTGAAAATTGATCGAAGCATACCCAAAGGATGAAATTGTGATTATAAGATAGAAACATATCAAGTAAGTATATTTCATTATATTCTTAGAGAGTAAAATAATTATTCAACTTTAGTAAAATGATCTTGAAAAAAAATGTTAACCTATTACATTCATATCCGATGAATGAGATTATCTTTTAGATCATCCCAAATTTATGGTTTTGATTCCTTTAACTTTCCATTGATCATTAAATTTATTTTAATCAATGACCTCAATAACTCTATATGATTATTTATGTTTTTATTCCATGTCTAAATATTTACTTCTCACCTGTCTTCTATTATTTGGAAACCTAGTTATTTATTATTCCATATGAAATATGTACTTCCCTTTCTCTATTATTAAGTGGATGTTTTACTAACCCTTTTCACAATGTGGGTTTAAAAAAAATTATTTTCAAATTTCAATCCTTTGATTACCGAGATAAATTTCAAATTGTGAGTATGAAATTTATTAATGGGTGAGGATGTAAAACCATGATATTTTAAAAGAAGATAATTCTTTTTGATATTGTATACGACATGAAATACCATGCTTAGAAGAAAATATAAAATCTTGAGACTTTATGATATATTTATTTTTAAATAAATTCAATCTCTTAAAGAGATTTCATTACACACAACACTGTGTTTATCTTTTGTTACATGCAACACTATATTTAGCTTGCGTTACATACAATACTCAGTTTACCTAGTGTTACACAGAACACTAAGTTTAAACAAAATGTATAATATTTTTAAAATATTATTATTTAATATAATAGTTATAACCTAGACGTTAAATTGGTGGGTATTAATATTACTAAATAAATTATGAAAAATACGTTTATCTATTGATTAGTAATAAAATAATAATAATTTATATGAAAAAATTAATGTTTTCTAAAAAATTGTATTTTTTCTAAAATACAGACTAGTCAAAATTTGTGCACATAATTTAAAAATATTTTTTACAAAATTTAGAAAATTTATTTGAAAAAATTGGATTAATTTTTTAGATTAGAATACCAAAATTATTTTAGGTTGATATTTTGGTATTATGATGAAAAGTTTCATTTTTTGATAAATAATGAAAATACTGATTTCTAATTGAAAACTAACTTTTAATTTAAATAATTTATATTGTTAAATTATATATTTAATTGGTTTTAAATAAAAAATAGTTAAATTATATATCAATTAATCCAATTTATTTCATTTTAATCATTTTCATTTTTAATTTTGATATAAAAACATTGATTTTTTTTGAATATTTTTACTTTAAAAACCAACTTTCTCATCACGTATGCGGAATTAATTTTAAATTAAATTTTGACACTTATATGAATTCAGTTTGTAAAAATGGATTCCATATTTTTAATAATAATAACTTATAATTTATAATAATATAAAGTTAAATTTTGACCAAAATTAATAGTGAATGCAGAAAAAATTAATCACCGTGGTTATGGTAAAAATTGGTATACCAGGGGGTTAAACTAAAAAATAAGAGTAAAAATGGGATAAAAAGTTGTATAAAAACTATTTCATGCACATGTTTAGACCATTAAAGCTATATGGTTCTATAATGGTTCATTTTAACCATTGTGACAAATGAAAAACCCAAGAGTACTCAATTATTTTCAAAAATACCAAGTGTGTCCTCTCCCCCACTTATAAAAGGCCAAACCTATCCTCCCTTATTCACACCTTAAAAATGATTTTTATGACAATAACTTCCGAAATCACTTCTCAAAATACACAATTACATCCTAGAATCCTTATTTTTATCATAAATCTAACCTAGTAAGTCCTTTGGTGGAAACCTAAGAAGGATACCTGAAGAAGAGGTAATATTCTTCAAGGAGCATCTTTATTTTATTTTTTTTCTCCACCTCCATAAATTCTTATTAAATTATTAAGATATAATAAAATTAGTATCTTACATATACTTATGAGTTATTATGTTAAATTTATAACCTAAATCATTTCCATATTCCATCAAATGGGTTATGAAATCATCCTTTGTGTGGATGATGGACTATCGCCTCACTAACCGATGTCGTTCGTTTTTCTGTTACCAAATCTCAGAGCTGAGTATGATGATGTATATAAGGAAGATATATAATATTTATAACATAATTATACCTATAGATTAATTATATAACATATAACATTTTAAATTACATTCTATAGGGGATACAATAATGTTTCTCGTGTGTACGGTAAACTACCGCCTCACGAAGCAATGTGGTTCGTTTTTCACTAACACGTTACATGGAAGGTAATAAGGATATAGATAATGAATATATGTGATATAAATGAAATAATTATGATATTAGTGACATATTCATTATTATATAAATATAATATATTTTTTTATTTATTATTTTTTCACTCATTGAAAAGGTGATAATGTGGTTCTTGTATGTGTGGACTACCATCTTCCCGAAGTGATATGACACTCTTTTTATAAACACACCACATTGATCATAAATATAAGTATATAGAATAATATATATGATATTATTATAATTATGGAAAGATAATTTTTCACTTATCATATTTCCCGGACTATCATTGGAATATGGAAACGTTACTCATGCGTACGTACGACCTACCATCTCCATGATTGTAACGTAAATCATTTTTCATTACCATACATAATGATTGGTTTTAAATGTATAATTGATGTGTAAATATTATAATTATTTCATTATTATTATTCGTTATATATTTTAAATAATTACCACCTTGACCATAGTCAACCTACTAAAGTCGATTTTGACAAATAAGCTAAATATGGTCAAAACATCTGACATAAAATCAATTGATTAAGCACTAATATAAAAAATTGTAATAAGTGAAATAAAAGTAATAATAAAATTAAAAAAGTTTTTCAAGAAAATAAATAATTAAAATAATTTTTCTATTTAGGAATATTAAGACACGTGTGATGAATCAGACTCAAGGTAAGGGACTTCGTCTCAATTTCCTTTCGTTGAGGCATATTTTGATATTATGAACCTATATTATTTTACGATGAATATATTCAGAAAATTTTACATGAAATGTAATTATTTTATCTATTCTAATGATATTTAAAGTTTTTTTAATTTTATTCTTTAATGGGGTTTATGATTCAAGTGGTTCCCAAGTGATAAGGGACTTTTCTTTTTAAAACATCATCTTTAAATGTCTTCCTTTTAACTCTTTATCTTACTTGTACATATTTTTAAAATTATTTTATTAATGTTTTTATATGAAAAAAAATATTTATCAATTAAATTTTATGTCTATTTTTACTTTATTTTCAAATGTTTTGAAAATTAATCTTTTACATGTTTTATACAGAATATTTTGACAAATGAAAAGAAAGAATGTTCTATTATTAACATACACAGTGACATAGAGTTTTCTACTACCATTGACATTATTTTATTTATAGATTAATTTTCAAGATTTCATGTTTTCTTCAATGAAAAACTATCTTTCTCTTTTTTGGGTGTTTTGGTATTGAAAATGTCTTTTCAAATAAAATGGTGTTTTGTTATTGAAAATGGGATTTTAAAAGAAAATGGTATTTTTATTCGAAAGAAATTTTCATATGGGTTTAAAAGAGTTTTTAAAGGGATTTATGGTGAAAGAGTTTTATTCATGATATGGTACTTGATAATTATAGGAAATATGTGAGCCCAATATAACTTAAATATAGGTTTAAGCCCCATTATAGCTCATAGGAGAGCCCAATATAGCTTATATGAAGGGTTGAGCCCCATTATATCTCATAAAAAATGGGTGGGCTTGATATAGATTATATGATGGGTGAGGTCCATTATATATCAAATATATTTTGTAATGAATATATAGGAAGTAGGTCGTATGGTTATTACTATTAAAAGGTTTTTGAAAGGATTTTGTGAATATGATTATCTAAGTTACCAAAAGGGTTTTAATTACATATTATGGGTTTTAAAGCCTTTATTTGAGAAAAATGTGTGTGTGTTTTTATGTGAATATTTTTTACTACATACTCTCAAAGAAAATTAAAGTTAAAGGTAAATGTTATATGATTTTTACTTTTTTTTCTAGACTAATGGTTTTATTTCTCTTTATGTCCCATATTGAAATTTTTATGCTCATCCCATGATTTTAAATGTTTTTAATAGGGTTTAATGATGGGTAAGGGAAATGAAGAAGTCAATTTGAAAGTTTTGATGATTTTATATGAAAAGAACTCCTGATTTATTTTAAAAGTTTTATATTATTGAAAAAATGGATACTAATCAAAAGTATCCACTTTGTATTTAATTGTTTTTTAATATATGAGTTATGACCTAATTATATAAAACTCTAAACCTAAAAATATCCTCAAATGTAATAGAATTAATTCTTGACTTAAAAATTAATATTATGTAATGTTAAGTATAGTTATTTAAAAAGATATTCACCAACTTGATCTAATTGAATTTTCTTTATCTTATCACTAAGATGATTCTCAACTTCATTATTGAAATCTTTTGAATTTATCAAAGGATTAAGAATTAAAACTTATCAAGTAAATATAACCATATCTGATCAAGTCTTCCATAAAAGTAATAAATTATGATAACACACCTCTAGGCTCTACATGAAAAGGTTCGCACACATTAGTGTAAACCAAATATAAAAGCATTGTGGCCCATTCACCTTGACCACTGAATGGTGGTTTGGTCATATTACATTATAAACAAGAGTGACATCTTTAAAGTGGATTAATCTCAAAAGAGTATAAGTAACCATATTTATATATCTTTGTTAAATGATTTTCATTTATGTGACCAATACAGTGATTCCATAACTGGGTGTTAAATGTGTTGTGTAGATTTCTTTTATTATCTATCAACAATATTTTTTTTAGTAATTTGATGAATAATGACAATTATTCAATTATTCTATACCATAACATATGCTATCTTTATAAATGTATAAAACTTTATTTCCAAATTTGAAAACAAATCCACCCATATCTAAACATGAAATGGAAATAATGTTATTGGTAAAATGAGGAATATAATAAAAATTATTTAAAACAAAAATCAATCTTGTTTAAAATGTGAGATGGTAGTAACCAATGGATAGAGTAGCCAACCTCACTACATTGGTAGCCTATATATCCACCTCATCTATGGTAATATTCTGAAATATACCTCTCACTTGTATCTAGATACAAATGTGATCACTAAAGGTAGTATTTAATACCCAACTTATAGTTAATGAAATATTACAGTCAATAAATACTGCTTCTAAATATTCTTCTTTCTTCTTTGGATGGGTGAAATTCATCTTCTAGTGGCCTTTATTACCACATGAAAAACATAATGCATCCCATTCCTTTCCTTTCCTTTGGATCTTCTTATTCCATGAAGGGTGGTGCTCTATAGCCGTAGACTTGGAATGAGTCTTCAACCCCCTTTACTTTTTCTTCCTCTTCTTATTCACCAGAAAGAAAATAGGTATTTCATTCCCCATGTCTTTATCAACTTGGTGAATAAGTGTAAGATTTTTTTAAAGTTTATTCTTTTTATTTATCCTATTTTAAATCACAACAAAAATAGAGAAGTTCTTGGGTAGTGAGGACATAATCAGATCAATGTGTAGCTCATCAGGAATCTAAAAACCCAAGATGTCCAGGGGATTCATGTACCCAAACATCTTGAATATATGTGCCTTAGCTATTTCTAAATCTCTAAGCTCGCATGTGAACAATGATTTGGAGGTCTCATATCCCTCTAATATCACATTCTCTTGATAAAGATCCTTAAGTTAATAAACAATTCTATGTGAATCCAAATAATTATATTTATTTATAATATAATTTTACATGAAGGATAATATAAAAACTTTTAAATCCATAGTGCCTTCCATAAGATTTAAATAGAGAGATACTTTTTCCTCTTTAGTATATTTGGAAATGAACTAAGGAAGTGGGGTTTTTAGTATGAATAATTTATGTTTATGGTGTAGTATAACATGTAAGCACCTATACTAATATTTTAAACTTGTTTTGATGATAATATTATCCTTATAATTTATGGATCATAGTGATATTTTAAAATTCATTTGATTTACCATTTCTGAAAATTAAGAGCTGATAATTAGTACTTATTTTTATTATAAAATTAGATTAAACAATTTAAATTTATCTAAATTCCATTAATTGCCCACAATTTTTCAAAACCTAATTGACCTCACCATTAATTTTAGAATATCTTGTAACTCATATATTCTAGTGATAATGATCAATATTCCCATTCTCATAGCCCAGAATTGGGCCTACTAAGATATTTTAAGGGTTTTAGGTAGGCATAACTTACCAAATGCATTAAATAATAGTTCCTTAATCTATTGATTAGAATCCAAAATCCTTAAATAATTTTTTAAATATTTCCTCAACACTTTCCTATTAGTTACATCAAGTCCAACTTAGGTAGTTAAACCTTAATATAGACAGAGTTAAGTCAACCTAAATATTTAAGCTAAAAGTTACACAGTAGTTTAAAGCACCTCAACTTGGGTTGGTTAACCATTTTGAATTATGAGTCCATTTCTAACTTAAGTAGTGGAGGAAAATAGAGGCTTAATATTTTAGTTTGATGTATTTTTTTCTTTATGAATAAATCCCATTTTATCTTTTCAAATACCTTTTTAATATTAAGATGTTTTTATTTAAATGATGAACCATTTCTGATAAATTGTTTAATCATAATAAATTTATATTTTATTCCATATTTAATGATTATAAATTTATTTATCAAGTGATGGCATAACATTCAAAAACATAAATAATTAACCATGAAACTAATAAAAATGAAACATAAGTGGAAATGTCATGAGATTCTCTAATGGTTAATTTATCTAGTAGATAATAAACTAACCCTTGAACCTAGAATAAAATACCTTGAATCATATCTTGGTTCATCTTGCAGTATTCCACCTTTTCTCTTATGTAACACCTTATTTAGTTTTTCCTCGGTTCCTTGACTTATACCACCACCTCTCAACTAGGATATCCATCCTTATATAAGCTTTTACTCAATCGCAGGTTAGGGGATCCAATGGATTATATAAAGGGGGTTTGCATAAAATAAACCACAAGCACATAGTTCCTTACATAATAAGGGGATGGTATGAATCACAGGCCATCGATAATAGTTTAACCAAAATAAATTAAAATAAACCTGTCACATAAAAGGGTTGGTATAATCTCATGATCATCTACACAACATGGAATGAGCATATATTTGAAATATTATTATCAGTTACTTTTATTAATTATTTAATTGAGATAATGTTCTATGAACTAATATAATCAATTCAATTTATCTTAATTCCATACAAGCATCCTTAACTCACCATCATTTATAACTTAAAAAAATTAATTTTATTTAAAATTAATGAATTTCAAAAGTGTACTTGGAGACAAATTTCTGTGATTATCCAAAAAATAAACAAATAATTTATTTAATATATAATTATCAATACTACTACTTGGAATGCAATTTTTCAAAAAAAATTACACATAGAATACATATGAATAGGTTTGATTATATATTTAATTTTTCTTTTCAAAAAACTGGTAAAATTTTATACAAAAAATTACATGAATTTTACTAAAGTACACAACATGTACTATCCTTTGCATATGTCTGTAGTACACACCCTAGGAATGGTCATTTTTACTATCATGAACTCATTTTAAGTACACATAATTTTTCCAAACATTCATGGAATGTACTATAATTTTTCCATTTCTGAAGAACTTGCCTTGGGACTGAGTCTCTTCCCTACTTGAGGACATATTTGAGGTACATGAGATGTATTAGGAATATATGGAATGAATCTTATTAATTTCATGGATCGATAGTCCCCATGACATGTTTTTGATAAAAAACACACTAGGACACCCTGTAATCTCAGCCATGAGAAAACAGGGACTATACATCATGTATAGTGGTTACATGTGTAGTTTATCAAGATTTGTGCAAGTCTATCCAAATATATGCACTAATATGATTTTTCAGAAATTAGATCCAATTGACTCAGATATATTTGACTTTATCACATGATATGACCATGAAAACAAAATAAATGGTGTGTATATAGGGAATATACATTGTGAACTATAGTTTTGTCCATAAATAAAATTTATAAACTTCCGATGGTGTTCTTAAAATGCTTCTTAATTTTACAAATTTAACAGGTTAAAGGTTATTTTAGCTAAAATGAAGAAATAAAGGGAAAATGATGTTCAGATATTAAAACAATTCATTTTAAATAAAATAAAATGAAAAAACATGAAACTAATCAATGAATAATAAATAATTATAAATTAAACTTATATCCTAGATCTGATACCACTTGATAGTTTCAGATGTAGTATAAACATCCTTTTATATATGAACAACTTATAATTTATTCTTAATTTATGTTAAATCATTTTCATAGGTGATTAAAAAAATCATGTCAAATAAAAAAAATATATTACATGACTAGATTAAAACACCAGAACCAGAAGAGGAGGATCTTCACAAGAAATTTATTACTAATTTATGAGTAGATATAGAATTACCTCAACTTGTAATTATTCTTTCATTGATGATCCATTTAACTAGATCCCAACCTTCCATTGTTGCGTTGTGGGATCCAAGTGTAGAATACCTATAGCGGTGATCCTCATGTGTACCATAATCTCGGATTGACATCATAGAATCAATGAGTACCAGAATGACTGATCCTAATCACTTTCATTATTTGTGGTAAAAAACAATAGTATTTTTCTCAAAGGAGAAATGAAAATTTATATTATCTCAAATTATTGAGATAAGAGTAAGAGATAATTCACTCTAGTGATTCAGTAATTCTATTTCCATCCGTTGTACAAAAAAAAAGTCACTTGTGGAAAGTTATATAATTAGACATTTATTATGGAAGGTTTAGGGTTAGAAAACCGGACAAAATAACTTTACCATCTTTAATATTTTTATTTAACCCCATTCATATTAATAATAATATTAATATTATTATTATTATTCACTTGACATGTGAAATGCATTAAGAATATAAATAAATATCATTTACAGTATTTTGAATCATACTGTAATATCTTTAATTTTTAAATATAATAAAAACCCTATTTGTTAATAATTTATTAGTATTTTTATGTGAAAATGTAGTTTTTCAATAAAAATCAGTTAATAAATGTTATAAAGGCTTTGAGTAAAGGTAAAATCCGAGTTAGCATCTTGGAATATTCTATGGAATAATTTTAGAGTTAGGCACTGAGTTAGTGCTAGATTCTGAGGCCAGTATATTCTCAGTATAGATGGAATCAAAATATTAAATGTATTATACTATGCATGCATTTTTTATCCAAAAAAATTAAAATATCCCAAATGGTTCATCATATGAGAAATTCAAGACTGTTTTTTGGTTCGGGATATGGGGTTTACCTTAGGTGGGGTATAACTTTTGTGCAATTCAGACGTTTAGTCAAATTTCATGTGGGGATAAGTTATTTAATTTTTTTATTATGTTATTTTTTAGAAAATAATTTAATATCTCTAAGATATGGTGCAACCTTACCTTGCTTCCTTAGACTTCAGTGACCTAACCAAGGAGTTACTCTCAAGAATACCTGATCGCTCACATTGAAATATAAGAGTCTTATCTTATGGTAAACATATAATCCTTTTCTACTCTGAGTGGTGATCGACTTATTTTTAGTCACATGAACTCTCTCGGAGGCCTCCTGAACCAAACAGGTCCCACAACCATTTCCTCACCCTCCTCATGCCAATAAGAGGTGATCTACATGGTCTCTAATAATGATCCTCGTAAGTTTCCATCTTAAAGGAATCTTGATAACTATTATTTAATGTGAAATCAATCAATTATAGGTGAAAATCCAATGCTCCACCAAATTTTAGAATGAAAGATCAAAGTATATCCTTCAATATGTGTATAGTCTGCTCAGACTATCCATTGGACCGAGGATGTTATGTCATGCTCAATCTCAGTTGAGTTATTAGGGGTTTCTATAGGAAATACCAAAAGTATGAAGTAAAAAATTCATCTCTATCATAAAAAATTCTCAATGGAACTTCACGAAGTCATATGATCTCTCAGACATAGAGCTTTCCCAGATCTCCACTGAGTGAGTCTCTCTAATCGGTAAGAAGTGATAACACTTCATTTTCCGATCGAAAATCACCTAGACTGCATCAAAAATCCTTAGGGTCTTGGGTAACCCCATAAAAAAGTCCATTGTGACTTCCTCTCACTTACTCATGGGTATATGAAGTGGATTAAGAAAACCATCAGGTCACTGGTGCCCGACCTTCACCCTATGACAAGTAAGGCCTTTGGAGATGAAACTAGCAACATCCCTCTTTATCCCCAACCACCAAAATTAGCATCTAATGTCATGGTACATCTCCATTTATCCAGGATATACTTCACATATAGAGGAAAGTTATTCTCTTATCATCTCCTCTCTAATGTATGAAGGGAATACTATTATCCCATGTACTAAGATCACTTCATCATCGTCCATTGACTATCCAGGCATCAAATCAACATTAACTAGCTATTCTATTATCATAGCACACTTTGAGTCCAAACTCTATTCATCATTTACATGGTCCACATGTGAATATATGAGTACCAAGGGAGATCAAGTCATATAACCCAAGTCCTTTGAGGAATCTATCCTCCAATCAGCTAATAAGCTTACAATGCATCCCCACTCCTCTAAAGACCTCTTACTAATCTCTTACTCAGCCTGTATCTTATAGCCATATGAATCCGCAATACTGTTACCTTTCCCAAGTTCATATACTATAGAAACCATGATTTTATGACATTACATTTACATAATTTTAATGTTAAAAAACATAAAATCATTCCACAAAGAGGATACAAATTTTTAGTTTCTTGGGAAAACTAGGAATAAACATAACTTTTACAACATAAACATAAAAATTTATTTAATTCCTTATTATCTAGATTCTTATTGGCCCTAGAATTCTCCTTAGTACAAGTAGTCACCTAATGATATACATCAAAAGGGGGTGATCTAAAAGACCAGTAAGAGGATAGATAAGAACATGGTACAATATATCATGGGGTGAGAATAATTATTATCATCACAACATAGGAATAGAATTATAATCATGAGAGAAAACATTAAGAAAAGACTTGGAATGTGGAAATGCATAAAAATGGAACATCAGGTCTTAGTATTCAACTACCACACATAGTTGTGAACAAAGATAGCATCATGTTCACACATATTTCACTTTAACTAATGATATTCCTCTCATTACCCAATGCATTGGAGTGCTATATAATTACATGTGCACCCATAACATCATATAATTTACATTCTCATGCATGCCACATAGAACATATATCAATATTGAACATAAAAAAACCCAGGGAAGGGAATCAGTTTCACTTCATAAAGCATACATTCATAAACTTTGGGTTCTTAAATGAAAGAAGTAATAACATACTTGATACAAGAACCATCAACCTTGAGTGAGAAGTAAAAGGTGTGTTTTTGAAAGAAGAGTTATCTTAGATAACATTGTGTTTGACATAAACTCTAGTAGAAAAAATCTATATCCTAGAAAAGGTAATTTAATTCTGAATAAATTATTTTTACAAAAGAACCATAATGAAAAACGGAGTGAAAGAGGGAAAACCCGAAGAAAGAATGTTGGGTTTGAGAATTCCCCATTACCTTGTATTCGAATGATTTCTACAATTTAATGTATTGTATAATGACATTAGATTCATTAATTAACTATTAAATAAACTTTTTTACATGAATATGATTCATTATGGTTTCATTAAGTTCTTTTATGGGCCTTTTCATGAGTTATAGAGTTTAAATTCATTCTTTTCATGAACGGTTCACATGTACACATTAATGGAAGTTCATGTAGAACATTTATAAACATCCAGAACTAATATTACATGTTATTAATTATCCAAAGGATTTTAAAAGATCTGTTAATGAATTATTTTATATACAATGTGGATGAATCATTACTTAAAATTTAATGATGATCATTTTAGGTTAATTTGGGTGGGTTTTGGATCACAACGAACATGTTTTGTTTTATCATTTATTATAATGTAAAAAAGTTGTTTGAAGAAAATAAAAGGGGTTAAGAAATAAATATTAAATTATATTTTCAACCATTTAATGGTTTTATTGAAATCCTTAAAGGATTTTAAAAAAAATGGAAGTTTATCGCCCATGATGTAGGTAAATTAACACACCATGGGAAACAATTTTATTTTTATAAAAAAAGTGAGAGGGAGGATTAAAATGAATAATATTCCACAAACATGACATAATACCAGTATATCAATCATACTGGATTTATCATGACATTTGGATAAGGTAATTTTAGGATAATAGAAGAAAATAAATGACATTTGAAAAGAAATTGAAAGAAGAGAGAGACCGGAATTACCTCTTGAATCCTCCTATTGAGATCCCCCTTAAGGAACCTAGGATTGGTATTTTGATGAGACCAAGATCTCCTAGATGTGGGGGATGGTATAGGTAATAGTTTTGAGGAGAATTTATACAAGTATTGAAGCTTTATAGGTGTGAGGAAATGAGGTTGTGAGGGGTGATATTTATCGTGGATGGGAGAGGGGTTTTCTCAATATTATATTCATTATTTTATTATTTCTCCATAAAACAAGAAATAATGAGAATTATTGTGACTAAAAATTGTAATAAGTTCATTTCAGTTCTATCCAATGGACATTTACATCATCCATGACTGAAGCATGATGTAGAAATTCATTTATTTAGCATATTTTGTAAATTATAAAATTTCGCTATTCACCAATAATTAAGTATTTCAGAAAAATACAAAAAATTCACCCTAACCATTTTTTGACGTGTAGAATCAAAAAATAAAATAAATTTGATGAAAATAATTTTATAAATATAAGTAATTTAATTTTTAATTAAAATCATTATTTACTTGAAAAATACAAATTTTAAAATTAAAACGGCTTTGCTAACACTTTGAAAAATTAATTAAGGTCTCATAAAATTATCATATAATCATAAGAAATAGAAATACTAGTTTATGAATAAATTTTATTAAAATAAAGTTTCTTTTAAATTATTATTCTAATCATTAAATATTCATGACTTACAAAAATACCAACACTATAATATAATTATATCATATTGTCACTTATAGGATGGATAAATTTTATTTATACCATCATTGGTAAGGTTCTTATTCATTTAGATGATTTAATATTCATAATTGTAATATTAATATTCATAAGGGTAACATTACTATTTATAAGGGTATGTTACTATTCACCAAAAATCACGTTTGTCCCATCAGACTCCAAACATTTTACTAATAACAACTGTGTATGTCAGATTTTTGAAATTCAAATCATAGAAGTGACAAATTTATAATAGTTCATTTAAGCATGATGTGGCACTGTGTTTCATAATGTGATTTTATGGGATTATGACATTAATACAAGAAGGGATAAATTTCATTTATAAATGTTTGGGTCGTTACATATACTATCTCAAAGTCTAATGTCTATAGATACTCAACTCAGTGCCTTTATCTCAGGTTTAGGTCCCTCTGTGTGAAGTTATAGCTAAGGATTTTTTGGTCCATGTAAACAATAAATATCTTAGTAATCATATTGTGTCTCCAACACTTTAGATCATGTTCCATGACTACTATATCTAAGCCACATGTAGGTTAGTTTCTCCAATGGGTTCATGGATTACGAGACTCATAGACTATTACCTTCTATCTTTTCGTCAACACTACTCCTAGAGAAATTCCTAATGCATCATAGTACAACACATTACCAATCCCATATTCAGGGAGTTTCAGTACTGGAGATATCATCAACCTTCTCTTTAGATCAAGTAACACCTCTTCACGTTGGTTTAGCCATTGAAACTTCACTTCCTTATTTATTGGAACTGTCATGGGTACTTATAGTTGGGAGAAGTTATGGATAATCCATCGATAATATATTTCTAAACCTATAAAGATCCTAATCTCAAACAAATTCTGAGTACATTACCAATATATGACTACCTCAACTTTCTCTAGGTCTATAAATATATCGGTATCAAACACCACATTTCCTAGGAACTTCACCTCTCAAATATAGAAGTCATACTCCAAGATCTTGGTGTAAAGGTGGTGTTCTTGAAGCATATTCATGACTATCTATAGGTTACTAGAATATTACACTAGTGTCATTGAGTGGATGATTGTATCATAAATGAACACTATAATAAATGAGTCCATGTATTGATGAAAGATCTAGTTCATGAGGTCTATGAACACAACCGTCACATTTGTCACCCCAAACAACATCACACAATACTCATACATTCCTTACCTACTCTGAACATTGTCTTCATAATTTCATCCTATTTAACTTAAAACTTATGATATCATGATTTAATATTAATATTGGAGATCCACCAAGCTCTCCATAGCTGATCGTGTAGGTCATCGATCCTGACAAAAGTTATTGATTCTTCATCGTCACCTAGTTCAACTTCTAGTAATCAACACATAGCTGACGACTATCATCCACCTTCTAGGAGAACAATATAAGTGAACCCCATGGTAAATTACTTAGAATTATTAATTCCTTACTTGCTAATTCATCTAGATAAAAATTGATCTCATTTAGCTTTTTTGGCACCATATGATACGGGGGTATTGAAATGGACTGCACACACAACATGAGATCTTTTCATCTTAACATACCATTAATTTAGAGTCTCTACTATTTCAAAGATCCCCTTAATGATTTCAATACATTCCTTAGTATCCTAAGGTTCTCTATTTCACTATTAGGATATATAATGATGGAACTGAAAGTCATGAAATGTTCAACCATAGATATGGAATTCTATTCCTAGGTCAGATGCTAAGTTAATGACTTATTGTGGAATTATCCTTGCTACCCTAACCACATAGTAGGCGCGAGAGGATGATTAGATTAATTATACTACACATCTAATGGTAAATAAGAAACATCCTCCCTCATATAAGAATTCCATCCTTACTTCAAAAGTAGTTCCATAAGAATACGTACAGGTGACATCTTCTATAACATGAAGGAAAATTAGTAACAGAAACAGATATTATTCAGTCCATGGGATCACATAAGGTTCTCCTAAGAGTCTATCATTAACCAATGGTATACCCCTCCTAGATTTAACCCTTGTTTTTGTCCCTTCACATTATTCACAATCATTATATATATAATAACACAACAAAAATCCCAGTTGAACTAATTAATTCCAATATAGATATATCACAACATTATAAAACACAAATATATCACACAAGAGAGACTATCCCAAACAAATAGCACAAATCAATGCATTTAATTAAAGAACTACTATATAGCACAACAACAATTATATATATGGAATGTCAACATATGTGCCTATTCATGATGCAAAAATGAACCTAAAATATCATAAATAACATATAAACATCATGTGCATCACCCTAGGTGAATTTAATCAATGGTAAAAACAAAAAATTCCCACTTTTTGGAAACTTAGAGGTCAACTATATAATGTTGTCTAGGCACTGAAATAGTTCTCCTGCCCAAGTCCCAACTCTTCTATCTCCTATCTACCCTATCCCAAACCAATATAAGAGAAGAAAAAGATTATATCTCAATTGTAGGAGTAAAAGTTTGGTGTTTTTTGTGAGTGATTAGGTCTTCTTAAGAGTGAATCCTCGGTTAGGACACTAATGTCTGGGGAAGAAAGGCAACATAGCACCATGTTTTGTTAGACCCTTTGAGATCAATAAGAGGATAGGGTAAGTGACATACCATCTAGACCTCCATTTGGTGATAGGTTAGTGTGAGATTATGAGGCTCATAAATCCTCAGTGCAGACAAAATAAAAATATTAAATATATCATATTATATGCACATTTTTTATAAAAAAATTGAATATCTCAAAAATAGTGTTTCATATGATAAAATTGAGACCACTGTTAGGTTCGAGACATGAGGATTACCCTAGGTGGGGTATAAATATTGTGTGAATCAAACATTTAGTCAGATCAAATACAAGGATAAGTTATTTAATATTTTTTTATAATATTTTTTTATAAAATAATTTAATATCTCTCAAATTGTGTGTCATATGTGAAATTTGAGACCATTTTTAGGTCTAAGATGCAGGGTTCACCCTAGGAGGGGCATAACTTTTTCATGTGTCGGGAATTTGGTCACATCTTAGGTGATAATACCCTTTTTAATATTTATTTACATATTTGTTACAAATTTAATTCATTAAATTTTTTTATCCCATCTTATTAAACGCACCATTTCCACTATTATTGATGATTATTTGATAAAAAAACATGGATTTTAAACCTTTTTTGACAATTTAAGTTCCAATGCATTAATGTGGTTAAATAAATGATTTCACAATGAATCTTCAATTGAAACAAAGATTAAATTGGGTTATTTATTTTTTATTTTTGGAATGTGGTGCGTACACATCATAGGTTCTATAATATCAAACTGGCCTTCGAACTTGGTGGATCTAGTTAAGTTCAAGTGACCTCTGGTCCCCTTACATGCGGTCAGTAAGTCTCAGTCGATTTCTATTCTTCTAGATCTAGCATGTGCGATGTCCCACGCCTTTACTATTCATGGTGCGCATATTCCATATAAAAGGTGAGTTTTTTATTTTCTTTCTTTCTTTATTTTATTCTTACATTATTTGTTACACCATAAATTCAAAAAAATGGAGGAATTTAATACAAATTGTAAAAACTAAATTATAATTCATAAATTATCAAAGGATAATTATTATGATTATCAAATGGATTTTTTTTCAAACTACGATAAAAGAATAATTTATAAATGAATTATCAAATGATAATTATTTCAAATTATCCAGTGACAACCACAAATAAGAGGTATAATCATATCGATTTATCAAATGATACTTTAAAAAAATTAACAAAGGATAATTTCATGAGTCTATTGAAGATAATATCATACAATTATCAAATTATATTTTATAAGAAATTGATAAAATTTGATTATCAATGGGTAATTTATGGAATTGATTAAAGGATAATTTAAAAAATCATTAAAAGATAATTGTGAAAAATTATCAATAATAATTGTAAGGAATTATCAAGCGATGGTTACATCGATTTATCAAAGGATTATAAATTAAATTATAAAAAGATAATTATTGAATTATAAAAGGATAATTGCATAGATTTATCAAGAGATAAATTATTTGAATTTCTAGAGAATAATTACTTTGATTTATCAAAGTATAATCTATTAAATCACCATAAGATAATTATTTAATTATAAAAGTATAATCAAAAATATTTATCAAGGGGTAACTTATTGGATTTTCTAAATAATAATTACTTTGATTTATCAAAGGATAGTTATTAAATTTATCAAATGTAAATTACAAGTTTATCAAAGGATAAATTATTTAAAAATTATTTAAAATATAATTATAAAGAGGATAATTTATAAATTTTTTTTAAAATATAATTATAGATGATGATTTATAAGAAATTACCAAAGGGTAATTATAAAATTATAATTTAGGAGAAATTATAAAAAAGTAATTAAAAATGATAATTTATAGTAAATAATCAAATGATAATTATAAAAGGATAATTTATGAGAAATAATCAATAGATAATTATAAAAGTATAATTTATAAGAAATTCTCAAAAGACAATTATAAAAGGATAATTTAGCATAACTTATCAAAAGATAATTATAAAGGATAATTTATAATAAATCACCAAAGATGGTTATAATAGGATAATTTATGATAAATTATTAAGATAAAATTATAAAGGGATAATTTATGATAAATTATCAAAAGATAATTATTCTTATAGAGAATACTGTGAGAGCATGCATTGACCTAGAACAATTATTCAAAAATTATCCAGAAGAGAGAATATATCAACACATGTGATATTTATTTATTTTTGAAATAATATAGCTGGTTTTGGTTATAATAACCCTTAACAAAACTCAATCATTTATGTGTCTACATTTATGATAATAAGGTCGTGAAAAGCAGTTCTTGACTATTGAGGATTCCACTCCACCTATTGAGCCACACAAGGTAGTTTTTCCTTTATTTTGATGTCATTGACTTTTGAGGTAGGAAGTTCCTTACCTTCATTGGGTCTTGTTACATGTGTATTTCCATGATATGATTTATTTGTGGGTTGATTGATATTCATGATTGAATTATGATCACATATAGGTGTTTGTGTGTGGCCCATGATATGGTATGGCTTGATTCAATGATATTGATGCGATAGATAGATTCCATGATGATGTTTGATTCACATGTTGATGTATATGATAATGCTATATTTATCATGATGTGTTCTATGGTTATTATCATGCTATGAACTTTCATGTTTTCCTTTGGGGGATTGGTATGTTTATACTTAATAGGTGGGAATCATGGTATGATTAATACTTGTGGAGTGAACATATGGTGTGAAACAATGATAATGGTGCATCATGATAACCTTGTAACCTATAATATACTTGATACCTTGTGGATTCCAAGTATATGGACAACACTTATTCCTTATGGATTTTGAGTGTTACCCGATGCCTTGTGGATTCCAGGTAGGTTATAGATTCTCAACGCCTTGTGGAATATGAGTATTACCCTATTCATTGTGTGTTAGAGTCGGTGTCCTGAGAACCAACTATTTGTGCTTTGATTACATGAATGTACACTTATTATATATTGTTCATTGTTCTGCGTGATTATAATATAATAATGTCTTGGAATATTTGTTGCATTAATAAGGTCATGGTAGTTCCCTGCTATGATGAGAACCTTGAAATGCTATAATAATATTCTTAAATAAATTTCTATGGTTGGATGACATACTATGATAGGACACATAGTATACAGACCGTCATGTGTGAGTACTCATAAGAAGATGAGACTCTCTCTCACAGAGTTCGCACTTGGTAATTTCCATGATGGGAGTTTATGAGAACATACCCTCCAGTAGCAATTCTGCATGTCTTTGTTTCATTGGATATTGCTATTTGAGAGCATGTGTAATGGTCCTTAGACTGGAATATTATCATTAACTCATGTCATGATTCACGCACTTAGCTTTGCTGACGAAAACCATCATGTAGAGAGTTGGTGGGAAGTAGGGTACGTTGGGTGCATCACGAATGACATGTTTTTAATGGATTAGTTGATGAAGGATTTTCCCTTCAATATTTATAGAATCAGATATCTCAGTCCCTTGGATTGAAATATAACCGTTGCCCAAATTCCATGGCCATGGTGTAACGATGAGTTTATTTCTAGAAGTAAAAGAATGACATATCAAGAATATAGGTTTATGACACTTCCATGAAACCTACTTGATGAGATATTGAGACAAAGGGAATAAATTACATAGTAAGTGTTCGTATGAGGTGACATGTCAATGATACATCAACTTCTTTCTCTTGGGTGCCTTGACCCGTTGCTAGACAATAATCTTGGACATTAGGAAAGCCCACCTAATGACAATGAGAAAGAGGCCTAGAGGGTCACACACTTAGTGTATCCAAGAATCTCAAGTATAATAAAGATTATTCCCATACATGGTTTAATAATTATTCAAGGAAGCCTAAATCGTTTTAATGTTGGAGGAAGAATAAAATGAAAACAAGTACACTCCATGTATTAATGATTACACATCATGTAGTTTTTATTTTGAAAACAAGTACACGTCGTGTATTAATTATTACACGCTGTGTAGTTTTCATTTTAAAAAGGAGAAGAAAAAAAAGTACACACCATGTATTAATGATTACACGTCGTGTAGTTTTATGAAAAACAAGTACACGCCGTGTATTAATAATTACATGCTGTGTAGTTTTTCCAGTCGGGATTTTGAGGAAATAATATTTTTTTATTAAATGATATTTATTATAATCAGCGTGGGTGCATGTCAAGGAATTAATTATTCGATATGGGGGTTTTCAATAAGAGTTAATGAAATAAATAAAATGTGTAAAGCATTTATTTATTATCATAACTCTATAACCTCAAACCCGATTATAAATATCCTCAAAACCCCAACACTTTTCCTTAATCGTTGTGCACAAAAATTCTGGAGAATTTCCTCAAGGCCGAGAGAACTCCTTCCTCCAAGAATGCTCTCAAGACTGGGAGAGATCCTCCTCCATCGGATCAAGATGATCTATGGAGGACAACGCAAGAAAAGGTTTATCCACACTGGCACCCGGAGAATCATTTGGCGATGTCCATAGATACGTGGTGCACGTGTGGATCACTGCTAGAGTAAGTCTACAATTGGATTCTGTGACACAATGACGAATCACATCGTAACGTGATAAAGAATATCAATGAAGAAAAAACACCCAAAAGGTACTTCTTGTCAATTAATTAAATTAGTTATAATCAACTTGTAACGGTCCTTGTTTGTGGTTCCAGGACTATACTTCTTCTTTGTCTATTTCTTTGATTCGATCCATGGAGACTGGAATTTATCATCGTATTGATCCAGGATTGATCCTTTCTAATGACAAAAAGCTAAGTGGGAACATCCACCCACGAGATTTCTTTGTGTCCGGAACCTTCAAATGGTATCAGAGGGAGGTCAGAAAGTCGATTATAGTTATTTAATTTTTTTTTATAATTTACACATTTATATTTGATTCAATTCAAGATAAATCATTCTATAAAACTGAAATAATGAGATCTGTTCTTCATCCTTCGTTTCTCAATTCAAATCATAGAAAAAAACTTTTAATTTTAATTTTGATTAAATTAAAAATGATGAAATCATCTGGAGGAGCCTCTCTTTCTGTCTGTACAACACAAGAATACATGGTGTGTAGTGAAAAAATATGTTGTGTACTTAGGTTCAATGAACCGGTATTGGTCCTCCAAACCACGTTGTGTCAATTGAGTATACCTAAGTATTTATTACACAATGTTGAATAGAAATGAACAGCGCGTGGGAACCAGAATACATGGCGTGTATGTTGAATCAACACATAGTGTAGTCCGATCTGGCCCAAGTGAAACCATGTACAAGGAGAAGCCGTGTTCCACGTACACGGGATTACCAGGCTGGTAAACGCATAACTAGGAAGTACACACCATGTTAGATTAATCTACACGCCATGTACTCCAAAATTTCCAAAGTACAGAAAACACTCCAAAGCCCCCGATGTGTACTTTGGATAAAGGGAGAAAAATACACAGTGTGTAGGCTATATTACACGCTGTGTACATTCCAGAAATGGAATTTCACTAGGTTTCCTCCAAAATTACAAAGACATGTACAAGGAATTTGGATGAGAAGAATCTCAAGGAAATTCAGAAAGGAATTTAAGATAAATAATTGATTAATTATAAGATCATAATTAATTGAATTCAAGCGCGACTTATCTTGAATAAATAGAATGATTAAAAGTATTAGAATTCTAAATATGCATAAATGTCATTTCATGCTACGAATGATCATGTTATAGACCAAAGATCCTTTTTATGTGTGTATGGTTTCATTTGAAGTTTTTTAATTTAAATTTGTTGGCTTGCGCGCCTTCTTCTAATAAAATGTAGGGACTGCGAGCCCATGGTTTCTTTAATGTAAACCCCATGTAATGGAGGATCTCCCAAGTCAGAGGAGATGGTTCAAAACCCAAAGTTTAGGTGAAACCAACCCAACAAGACACAAAGGTGGACAGGTGGGAGTTGCAAAACACGAACCATCAGGTTCGAGGTGTTTTCCCCTAGGTTAGGGTTAGCTTATCAAAACCGCTAGATAATCTAACCAATAGAAGCTCATGATAATGCCATATTATTTTATTTTTTCTGACTACATAATTTATTTATTATGTAT
Organism: Viscum album; assembly: GCA_963277665.1. NCBI lineage: Eukaryota > Viridiplantae > Streptophyta > Magnoliopsida > Santalales > Viscaceae > Viscum > Viscum album. The sequence goes on from OY728162.1 coordinate 1,067,104,865, forward strand.
GTGTTGTTTCGATCACATAATTAATGAAATAAATAAGCATTCAAAGATGGAATAAAATAAAAACTGGACTATTCGTAAACATTATCAGAAGATGGTTAATCACTTAAGCAAGCATCGCTTAATATTAACAAGCATGTGATAATTCAAAACTACACATAAAGAATAAAAACCCTCAAATAACATATTAAGTCAGACCAAGCCTTATGGTACTTGATTAAGGGAAATACTCAATAAAACTATGTGTTTGGCCAACCGTTGTTGGGACACTAAATTTTATAAAGGAAGCTCTTATGAAAGTTTCGGGTTAACTTAAACATTTTACATCAAGAGGAATTTCCCTTGCTAGAATTGTTGTAAAATGGAGGCAAGTGTTGAGGAAATCCAAGTCAGGATTTCAGGATTGTGGAGTCCACTAAACAGATCAAGGAACTGTAAGCTCATAGTTGGCAAGGACCTGCCTACCTAAATACCTTCAAATAGCTTGACCAACCCTTTTTGGGGTCATGAGATGGGGAATATGGATCCTTTCCACTAGAATGTCATGGAAACTAGACATTCCAAGTTCAATGGTGAGGGCCATTGGGACTTGAAAATATAGTGGGAGAATTAATAAATTCATTTATTATTTTTCACAAAATGTAATCAAAAGGTATTGATAAATCTTCTCTTTTAATTTTCAGAATCAATATGAAAAACTCATCAACCACATTTTATCTGTGATAAATTCTGGATAAAGACAATATCCTCACTGGTAGTAACTTTCAGGAATGGTTTAGGCACCTTTGGGTTATCCTATGCCATGAATGAATGTTTTACGTGTTGGATTCCTCACTTCCTGGTTTTCCTACCCAAGGGTAGAGTGATGAAGATTTCCTGGTCTATGATCAACATTTGAACGATGCACTCAAAGTTCAATGTTTGATGTTATCATCAATGTCTAGTGACCTCATTACGTCTCATGAAGACATGGATGCCTATAGCATGCTCGAGCACCTATATGGTCTATACCAGGAGAGAGAAAGATAGGAAAGGTTTGAGATCTTCAAGGCACTATTCCAGAGCAGGTTTGGAGAGGGTTGCCCAGCTGGGCCTCATGTAGTCAAGATCATTGGATAAATTTAGTGCTTGGAGGTTCTAGGGTTTAAACTCCCTGAAGAATTGGGTACCAGTCTCATTCTTGCATCACTCCCCCAAAGATTCTCTAACTTTGTTGTAAATTTCAACATGAACAACCTAGAGAAGTCTCTATCTGACCTTTTATCATAATTGGCCAAGTGGACAATGATATGAAGTGTGAAAAGAATCCTGTCCTTATGGTGAATAAAATAAAATGGAAGGAGAATATCTTTAAGCCCAAAGCTTCTTCAAGGTCTTCCAATAAAAGGAATATCAAAGGGGAGGCAAGAGAACTGGAGGCTGTTTGTTTCGCATGTGGCAAGAAGGGCCACTAGATATAAAACTGCACCTAGCCACAGAAGCAAGGAGAAGCTTCATGTGCATTTGTTATCGAAAGTAATCTATCTATTTCTACAAATTAGCTATTATATATTGCTTATGGTGCTCACATATGTATCCAAATATAGGAACCATGTAGATTTAGGAAGACTGATCGAGGGGAGGTATATCTATGAGCAGCCAATGGAGCCAGACTTACTGTTGTAGCTGTCAGAGACTACCACCTGACATTGCCTAGTGGGATGGTCTTGGTATGGAAAGGATGTTATTATGTACCCTATATAACCAAAAACATTATTTTAGTATCCAGATTATATACTGATGGATTCATCTTCAAGTTTGGAAATGAATGTTGATACTTTTATAAAGATATAATTTTTTTGGTAGGGAACATTTATATAATAGACTTTATGTGTTAGACTACAAAAACCAAGTAATGGAAATTTATGACAAAGTTAATTCACATGATTCATACCACACCCAACTTTGGAATCACCGGCTAGGTCATGTCAATGAGAAACGTTTGACAAAATTACATCAAGATGGGTATTTAGATTCTTTTGAACTAAAACCACTTGGTGTATGTCATGCATGTATACAAGGAAAAATGACCAAAGCCTCATTTATTGGGAAAGGTGAAAGGGATAAAGTGATTCTAGAATTAGTTCACACAGATGTGTGTGGACCATTTAGAGTTCAAACAAGGGGTGGGTTCTTGTACTTCATACCTTTTATTGATGATTTTAGTAGATATGGATATATTTACTTAATGAGGTATAAGTCAGATTCTTTTGATTGGTTTAAAGAATATAAGAATGAAGTTGAGAACCAGCTTGCTAAGAAGATTAAGAAACTCTTCTCAGAAAGAGGAGGAGAATATCTTAATCAGCACTGCATTGATTTCTTACAGGAGTTTGGATTCTATCTCAACTCACTCCTCCTTACACACCTAAGTGGAATGGTGTAAGTGAAAGGAGGAACCACACCCTGTTGGACATGGTGAGATCAATGATGAGTCATGTGAGTCATCTATTATCCTTTTGGAGATATGCATTACAAACAGAAGCACACAAACTAAACCAAGTACCAACTAAATCGATAAATGGTATTCCATACGAGTTATGGAGTGGACGCAAAGCCATGTTATCAAATTTACATGTGTGGGGTAGTGAAGCATTTGTGAAGGCCTATTTAGGTAACAAACTTGCACCCCGAGGCACAAAGTGTATATTTATAGGACATCCCAAAGAAACAAGGGGATATTACCTATACAACCCCTCAGATAAAAAGGTTACAGTGGCAAGAAATTCCATATTCATTGAGAGGGAGAAAATTTCCAAAATAGATAGTGGGAGTGAGATAGACAACGATGAAGTCGAGGATCAAGATACACAGGAGTTGGTACAAAATCAGCTTCCACAAAGCCCCATGGAAGAACAATCTATTCTAGAGACACAAGAACTGCATAGGAGCATGATATAGGTGAGAGAACCAGAACGATATGGTTTTCTTGTCACTGAGGATGGTGACTCATTATTTGTTGACTATTATGATCCTCTTACCTAGAAGGAAGAAGTTGAAGGCATAGACGCTTCCAAGTGGCAAGAAGTCATGAATTCTGAAATGGATTCCATGAACCAAAACCATGTTTGGATTTTGGAAGATCCTTCATTTGATGTAAAGCCTGTTGGTAATAAATGGGTATTCAAGAAGAAACTAGACATGGAGGGGCAAGTCAATACCTATAAGACATAACTGTTTGTAAAAGGTTTTAAACAGTGTCAAGGAATTGACTATGATGAAACCTTTTCACCAGTTGCGATGCAGAAATCCATCAGAATCCTATTAGCCATTGCCGTTTACCATGACTATGAAATTTGGAAAATGGATGTCAAAACAACATTCCTTAACATGAACCTCCAGGAAGATGTCTACATGACACAACCTGAAGGGTTTGTGACTCCAAAGGATGCCAACAAGGTATGCAAGTTTTAAAAATCCATTTATAGATTAAAGAAAGCATCGAAGTCATGGAACATTCGTTTTGATGAAGCCATAATGGAATTTGGCATTGTTAAGAACGAATGTGATCCTTGTGTCTACAAAAGGATTAGTGGAAGTGAAATTGTTTTCCTCATAGTATATGTTGATGACATATTACTAATTGGAAATGAAGTACTTGTCTTATAGTCAGTTAAGGCATGGTTGGATAAATGATTCTCTATAAAAGACTTGGGCGAGGAAGCATATATTCTTGGGATCAAGATCCATTGTGATAGATCCAAGATAATGTTGGGCCTGAGTCAAAGTACATACATTGACAAGATATTGAAGAGATTCAGTATGAAACAATCCAAGAGGGGATTGTTGCCAGTGTCACATGGCATTCATATTTCCAAGAAAATGTGTCCTTAGACAAATGAAAAAAGAAAGAAAATGGAAAGGATTCCTTACGCTTCCGTGATTGGGTCAGTCATGTATGCTATGCTATGCACAAGGCTAGATGTTGCTTACGCATTAAGTGCGGTAGGTAGATATCAAGCTGATCCAGAAAACCTCCATTGGATGGTAGTCAAGACTATCCTTAAGTATATGAGGTGTACCAAGGATATATTCCAGGTTTATGGAGGAGATGAGGAACTTGTCATCATAGGACATGTAGATGATAGTTTCCAGACTAATCAAGATGACATGAAGTCGCAGAATGGATATATCTTCAGTTTGAATGGAGGTGTAGTGAGCTGGAAGAGATCAAAGCTACTTGTGGTTGTAGATTCTACAGTAGAGTCTGAGTATATCTTAGCTCTCTGAGGTATCTAAAGAAGCATTATGGATGCGAATCTTCATCCAAGAGCTGGATGTAGTACCGAGTATTAAAGATCCTGTCACACTCTATTGTGATAATACTGCAGTGGTGGCACTTGAAAATGAGCCAAGGTCACATCAGTGGAAAAAGCACATACTTCGAAAGTATCATCTCTTGAGGGATTTTTCTCAAAGAGGTGAAGTTGCAGTGACTAGTATTTCCACGGAAGACAACATGGCAGACCCCTTGACTAAAGCCTTGACTCAGCATAAACATGATCATCATGTGAGGTCTAGCAAACTAAAAGTCATATGTAGTTGGATCTAGTCCAAGTGGGAGTTTTTTAGAGTTGGTGTCCTGATAACCAACTGTTTGTACTTTGATTACATGAATGTACACTTATTATATATTGTTCATTGTTCTGCATGAATATAATATAATAATGTCCTGGAATATTTGTTGCATTAATAAGGTCATGGTATATCCCCGCTATAATGAGAACCTTGAAATGCTATAACAATATTTTTAAATAAATTTCTATAGTTGGATGAAATACTATGATAGGAAACATAGTATATAGATCATCATATTTGAGTACTCGTAAGAAGATGAGACTCTCTCTCATGGTGTTCGCACTTGGTAATCTCCAAGATGAGAGATAAAGTGAATAGACCCACCAATAGTAATTACGCATGTCTTGGTGTCATCGGATATTGAAATCTCTGAGCATGTGTAATGGTCCTTAGACTGGAAGATTATCATTAACTCATGTCATGACTCAAGCACATAGATTTGCTGATGAAAACCGTCACGTAGACAGTTGGCGGGAAGTAGGGTACATTGGGTGCGTCATGAATGACATGTTGTTAATGAATACGTCGAGGAAGGATTTTTTCCCTTCCATATTTATGGAAGCAGACATCTCAAGCCCTTTGATTGAAATAGAACTATTGCCCAAATTCAATGGACATGTTGTAACAATGAGTTTATTTCTGGAAGTCAAAGAATGACATATCAAGCATATAGGTTTATGACACTGCCGTGAAACCTTCTTGATGAGATATTGAGACAAAGGGATTAAATTACACAATAAGCATTCGTATAAGGTGACACGTCAATGAGACGTCAAATTATTTCTCTTGGGTACCTTGACCCGTTGCTAGACAGTAATCTTGGACTTTAGGCAAGCCCGCCTAATGCCAACGAGAAAGAGGCCTAGAGGTTCAAATACTTAGTGTATCCCAGTATCTCAAGTAGAATAAAGATTATTCCCATATGTGGTTTAATAATTATTCAAGGAAGCCTAAATTATTTTAATATTGGAGGAATAATAAAATGAAAACAAGTACATGTCGTGTATTAATGATTACACGCAGTGTAGTTTTTATTTTTAAAACAAGTACACGTCGTGTATTAATGATCACACGCTGTGTAGTTTTCATTATGGAAAGGAAAATAAAAACAAGTACACGCCATGTTTTAATGATTACATGCCATGTAGTTTTATGAAAAACAAGTACACACCATGTATTAATAATTACATGCCATTTAGTTTTCCCAGTCGGGATATTGAGGAAATAATATTGTTTTATTAAATGATATTTATTATAATCAGTGTGGGCGCATGTCAAGGAATTAATGATTCGACATGGGGGTTTTCAATAAGAGTTAATGAAATAAATAAAATGAGTAACATGTTTATTTATTGTCATAACTCTATAACCACAAACCCGATTATAAATATCCTCAAAACCCCAACACTTTTCCTTAATCGTTGTTCACAACAATTCTAAAGAATTTCCTCAAGATCGAGAGAACTCATTCATCCAACAATGCTCTCAAGACCGAGAGAGATCCTCCTCCATTGGATTAAGATGATCTAAGGAAGACAACACAAGAAAAGGTTTCTCTATGCTAGCACCCGAAGAATCCTTTGGTGACGTCCATAGATACGTGGTGCACATGTGGATCACTGCTAGAGGAAGTCTACACTTGGCTTATGTGAAGCAACGACGAATCACATCAGAACGTGATCAAGAATATCAATGAATAAAGAACACCCAAAAGGTACTTATTGTCAACTAATTAAATTAATTATAATCTACCTGTAATGGTCCTTGTTTGTGGTTCCGGGACTATCCTTCTTCTTCATCTATTTCTATGATTCGATCCATGGAGGCTGGCGTTTATCGTCATATTGATCCTGGATTGATCATTACTAATGACAAAAAGCCAAGTGGGCACATCCACCCACAAGCTTCTGCTGCACCCAAAACCTTCATTGTGGATTCCAGGTAGGTTGTTTTAATTCGATGAATTATGGATTCTGAGTGACTCACTAATAACCTTGTGGCGGGTTGAAGATACTTATTGACATAAGGTACATTTCTGGCATAGAGATGAAGTATGTATGATTGGGGTTCTTGGTGGCTTGGTTAGTGCACAACTTCTCTCTTCTAGATTGTATGTTTATGATTGTTACACATTGATCATTATAATTTAATACACTCTTATAATTGAGAACATCGAGTTAAGGATGCATTGGTGGTGTACTATTGAGTCTTGTACTCACACGCTACTCAAGAATTTTGATGTGACTGTAGATTTTATGAGGGATCCGATAAAGGGAAATAGCTCTATGGTGGATATATAATATGAGGAGAATGGAGATGGTGGCAGGGTAGGATAGAAACCGGAGTACCTTCAGTTTATCATTCATTTATTTATCTTCTTTATTTAATATGAATGATATTTCCACTTATGGGAGATATTTTTATTTATTGGACATGTATTCTATTTATTCTATTTTTTTTATGTTTTCTATGATGATTTATTATGTTATTTAATGTTTATTATTGGACTATGACTCGATACAGATGGTATAATCTCCCCACTATTGGACTTAGACCCTGGATGCTAGTTGGCAGCCTCCCATATATAGGGAGACATTCATTAGGTCACATGAATTCTAGTTCAAACTCAGTGGTTTGGGCTGGGTTGTTGCGTAAACCATTAAGCTTAGACTACTTTCCCTCGTCGACATTTACCGATCCTCAATTAATGACTATTTAATAAACTAATGTCACTATATTTTTCTATGATAAATATAATAAATATTACATTCACCAATCTTACAAATATTTATTATTATTACTCTACTCACTTATTCTTTTGACTAAATTGTGATTAAATTATGGTGATCAACCAAATTGAATAAATATTATTTATTTAAACTTTCTAAATTCACTAATCGAATTTAATTGAGATTGAAGATACACTAAGTGTGAAACCCTCTATGACTCTTTATCAGTAGTATTAGTCAAAACTACCTAAATTCCAAGGTTAGCATCTAACAACATTTTAAAGAAGCCATAGAGAAGGTAATTAATGTCATAACTACATCCAAGCTCATTTTAACACTTACCATGTAATATAATCCATTTATTGCGTTATCTTGAATCATGTAGGTTTCATGTTGGTGCCATAAACCTATATGCTTGATGTTTCTTTCTTTGAATTTCCTGAAATAAACTTACCCACTGAACACCATGGACATGGATTTATGTAGGTAGTTCCATTACCATCCAAGGTCATAAGATATCAACTTATGTCAAAGGAAATAAGGGATAAATTATTTTTCTCATTATCCATTAATGCAATATCACTTGGGACACACCCAACATATCCTACCTCACTATAATCATATATCATTGTAGTTTTTATTAGTACATAAAATTGAATGATTCATGATATCCATTAGTGATAATCTTAAAGTATAAGGAATAATACACAATTATGAATATAGGAACATCCAACTAAAAATCAAAATATAGATTTTCAATTTATTGGTCTGTTCTCATAACCTCACATCTTAGAGATTACTAATATTGAACACTATGGAAAGAAGTCTCAATATATTATGCGCCTCCTAACCCTGATAGTTTATATCATTTTATTCTATTAGACAATATCACCCAACCATATAAAAAAGTTCAAGAAATTTGATGTCCAGGTCCAGCTCACTCAACAATAGTAGCCAAATCGGTGGCCACATGGCCTCAATCTCTCCTCCTCATACGTCAAAGTCTATTGAATAGTTGTGAGGTTCTGTAAGGGGATTTGGGGAGACTATAACCTCATGTTCAAAGTGTGGCATAGTGGAACCATAATAGTAATAAATAATAGAATAATAATAAATAAATAACTGGTAGCATAATAAGTAAATTATCTATATATCATAAATAAAATGGTAGAAATCATATCCAATGTCATGTACAAAATGATTCTTACCACATAAATCTAATATAAAAAAGGGAATAAACAATATATAGAAGAGAAAACATATACAACATGCTATAAAAAAAGAACAAAGGACAAAAACTATCTCCCATAGAATCACAAGAATAAGCTCACTCCTCTACTTCTATACTCTATCCTATAATAGAAATCAGAAGTCCAAGGAAATACCCTTCCCTTTATCCCTACCTGCAACCATAAAGTCTATCCGGGTACCAATCAATGGCCTAAAAAAGGTGTGAGATATAATTTTTAGGCCACCACCAATAGTGTCTAAGACACCTAGTCCATGAATATTTAAGAAGCATTGTGTAGGTAATAATAATAATTATAAGTGATATATGTAATACCCAAATCAGTCTGAGTTCCCAATGGGGAACTCGACTGATACCTCTTACTTTAACCTAAGTCAGAATACATCTGACTGATTACCCATTTATGATTTTATTTATATGAGAGTCTCATGACTTAGCTCATATAAATGGTGTCCCCTGTGGTTTGTATCTATATATGGGATGAACACATCCCATGCCATTTTACTTGATAAAAGAAATATAACAAGGAAATTAGTAAATAAAGATCTAACATACTCCAAGCATGTTCTTTGTCTTTGTAGACACATCACTTTGATTAATTAATCAGTTTACATATCGACAACCCGATCCCATCCAGGGAATTCCGTATAAGGAACCCAGGTATCACTCAATGTGTAATATGAATCAATCAAATTACAAGCCTATCCATGGAATTCATCATAAGAACCTAGGTATTTCTCTATTCATGGTAAAATGTCATCACTATCTGAGTTCTTCCTTATAATTCCATGTGAGAAACCTAAGTGTCACTCATGGAATAATAACTCAAATTCTGTCCTTGGTGTTCTATATAAGGTACCCATGTGTCACTCGTATCATAACTTCATGAACTACCCTATGATCTCATCCTTGTAATTCCTTACCAGGAACCCAAATTTCACTCAAGGATTAATATAATCAACCCACCAAGTATTCCTATCCATGGAGTTCATACAAGATCCCTTGTATCACTCACGATGTGATATAATTCCTTTTTTAAGTTAATTAAATCCAGTAATATCAACAATCCCATCCATGGAATTCCAAGTTGGAACCAATGTATCACCCTCGACATGGAATAATTAATGGTCATAGTCTCTCAGTATATCCATACCATTAAACATCATATTTAATTTAATTGGACATTTCATTTTTATAGGATAAGTCTAACTCTCCTTAGAATGTGGTTAAATCACATATCCTAGGCTTAGAAGGCCTAGCTAGTCTTAATTCATTCCATCTAGTTTGATTAATACATATCATTTAATTAATTATAAGCTCCATAGTATAGTGGTTATGGAACACACCTCATAAGGTGAATCGATTTCATAAGCAACCCATGGTTATTTTTTCCAGTTCAGTAACACACCCAAAGGGGTGGTTCTATTTGGAGTTATTAACCCTCATCGATGATTATGGAGCTTGTGTAATATATAAACACGATCCTATACATTTAATTTAATAAAAACCCACTTTAGGAAGTGACGCACTGAAATTTCATCCTGTGTCACAACGACACAATATATATATCACTAGAATTTAAAAGGAAAATAATGAGGCAAACTATCTTAGATGTGTAGTGGATTCCATATTCATTATTATCCTCTAATTTGTTCCATCTTGGGAGAAATCAAAGAAATAGATGAACACCCTAAAAATAGGGGAAAGATGTCGAATGAATTTAGCATTCTGTATGAAGATATAAATGAAGAAATGAAGAAATAGGATTAGAGAAGTTAATGATATGTTTATTACATGACTGATGATGAATGAATCAAAGTTATATTGAATAAGTTCTCTTTAAACCTAGGTTGAGAGAAATTTTGGAGCTCTAATGGGTGGGAGGGGTTATGTGTGAAGGAGAAGGAAAGAGGGTTAAAAGATTTAAAGGTCAAAGGAAAAAATGGTCATTTTACCAAAATTTTAAAGGCCACAAGGTTTGGCCACATGATTGGAAAAACTGTGCACAAACTGTGTGCTAGAACTTTCTAAAGGAACCAACCCCTCACATGGTTAGTTGGTATGTTTTTTCCAAACTGTGCACTAACCAAGTGGGGTTACTACATAAGTGGCACTACCTGCGTGGATAGGGGTATGGTTTGAAAAACTGTGTGCAACCTATACAAGTCCCCTCTATAAATCCTATATAGTTCTTTAAATGGACATGTGGCCCACCTCAAATAGTTTATAAACTATGATCCTCCTCTTACAGGGTTGTTCAGATAAGCCGTACAGTTTCTAATAACCATGCACCGACAATGAGCCTCTTTGAGTTCCTCAAATTTGTTTATCTTTAGTCTCTAATTGAGCCTTGGACGATCTCAAACCCTTCCTTAAACCTTTAATCACTTCCATTAGAATAAAAAAATGTATTCATACTAAAATTTAAAGGGTTCACACCTCATACAAAATTCCAAGATCTTACAATATCCCCTACTTAAATATAACTATTCCCTAAGTTTCACTTCTGAGGGTGGTAAATCATTATATGAGAATAACTCTAAAAATTGTGAACATACATCAGCCTATCACTCCCATGTCTCATCCTGTATATGTTCATACTTCCATAACACCCGTACTAGTGGAACTGAAATTCATTAGTGAGTATTTATGCTCCAATCAATAATACTTATATTATTCTCCTAAAATGATAAATATACATATAACTCAACCTCATTAGGATGAATAATATGAGATGGGTCTGAGTGATAATGATGTAACTGAGATACAAGGAAGATATCATGCATGGATTAGTACCTCTAAGGTAATTGTAACTGATAGGATACCACCCCAACTCTCTCCAGGATCTCAAAAGGACTGAGATAATGAGGTGAAAGCTTTCCCAATCTCAAAATCCATCCATTCCCTATCCTAGGTGAAACACATAAGAATAAAAAATCCCCATCCTTGAACTCTATAGGTTAGTTGTGTTGATCGAAATAATAATTTTTCCTAGATTGAGTTGTATCCATGAACCTCATGACAAGATATACCTACTCTGAAGTCTCCAGAATCACACAAGGTCCCAGTAGTATAACCTTTACTACTTATAACTAATATAGGGTTGAAAAAAATAACCTAATATATAAATACTCATAAGGTTCCATCTTTATGGTTTAATGAAAGTTGTTATTATAATAAAATTTAGTAAGTGGTATGTGTTTCTCCAATGAACTACCAAAATATAAGGAACATTCCTAGACAATTTCTTCTAACACCTATATTGTACACTCAAATTAACCATCGGTCTGTGGTTGATAGGTTTTACTTAACATTACCAATGAACCTAGTTCCCTTTGAAACCTCTACCATAATCGAAATGTAAAAAAACATATCTATCCAAGAAAATAGTATGTGGCACTCTGTGAAGGTGTATGATCTCTTTGACATAAAGATGTCCTATCTCAACCAGTTAAGAGGTCTCTTAGATAGGTAAGAAATGAGAAATATTTTTCAATTTTTTTATGATCACCCATAATATTTCATATCCTCAAGGTGACCTAGGTAAACCCATCACAAAATCCTTAGTGACGTCATTCCATTTCCACTCAGGAATAAGAAATGGTTACAGAAGCCCTACTGGTCACTAGTGTTCCACCTTCACCTACTAACATGTGAAAAAATGAGTAATGAAACCAATTATCTCACTTTTAATACTATGCCTCCAATAATAGTGTCATAGATTATGATATATCTTCGTAAGTCCAAGATTCACTAAAAAGGATGAAGCATGATAACCTTGCATGATTTTCTGTCAAATGACTACTCGAACCCAGAAATTTCTATAAATGCACAAGACCTCAGTGATGTCAATGACCCAACCAAGTAGTGGGTCCTCACCTAAAACACTCTCCCATTTAACCAATCACTCTGGATAAAAAAGATGCATCATATTCACTCTTTATATAAGTGAATAGGTCACTACTAAAGTTATAAGAATACGCTTCCCTTGATACCTTTTAACCTCTAAATTCATCTCAAAAAAGAGGTCCATCAACTTTCACTCACTATTGGCCTCCTGAACTACCTGTGTCTGAGTCTTCTATCCCAGATCATCAACAACCATACTTCCTTTACTAGGCATGTAAGCGAGATCAAAGTTAAAAAATTGTTGGTATTAAATCTACATTCATTTCATGAGATTCAAGTCAAACTATGTAAATATATACTTGAGGATTTTGCGTCTTTTGAACACCAAAAAACACTCTCCCAATAAGTATTGCCTCCAACAATGAAATTCATGAACCAAAACTACTAGGTATAGATTATACGTTGGGTAATTATGCTCATGTGTCCTCAATTTATGAGAAATGTATGCCATAATTCGACCCCCCTTAATCAGAATGACTCCCAATCTGATGCCCGATGCATCAAAATAAACCATGTAGAATTTTATAGGCACATGTAAATTCAATATTAGTGCTTAATTCAATCTCCCTTTCATCTCTTAAAATGATTTATCACATGCTTCAGAACATATAAAATTGACACCTTTATTGTTTAAGCCTTTAATCAATGCTACAAGACGTGAGAAATCCTATATAAAGCACATGTAATATCCAACCATCCCCAAGAAAATATATATTACAAATTTGTTCTCAGGATGATCCTAGTAATAAATGGATCTCACCTTATATAGGTCAACTAATACTCTTGTTTTTGAGATAATACACTGCATAAGTGGACCTTGTCAATCCAAAAGTTGCATTCGGTGAGATTAACATATAGTTGTTTCTCTATTAGTGTGATTAAAATGATATCAAGATGTTGGATTGTTCATATGAAGTATGTGAGTACACTAAAATGTTGTCCATGAAGAATACCTCAAATGAATCTAGATACAGGTGGATAACCAAATTCATCAAATCCATTAATACTAATGGCGTGTTCGTAAAGATGAACGACATGAAGAAGCACTCGTACAAGAAATATCTACCATGGAATATTGTATGTGGTATATCCAATATTATAGCACAAACATAATGGTAGCGTAATATCAAATCGATCTTTGAGAAAACCATTGCTCCTCAGATCTAGTCAAATAGGTCTTCTATACATGCCAGTGGATACTGGTTCTTAACTATAAACTTGTTTAACTGAAGGTAATCCATGTGAATCCTTAGGGTACCATCCATATTCTTGGTGAAAAGGACTAGTGAACCCCATAGGGATGTATTGGAACATATAAACCCCTTAGATTATAAGTCTTCTAACTGCCATTTGAGCTCCAGTAACTCAGTTGTAGCCATATCAGTTCTTTTCCAAGCACTATATCAATAGTAAACTATATCTATTTCTCTTGAGGTATTCCAAAAATAATTCTAGGGAAGATGTACCTAAAATGATATAATATTGGAGGGAAATTATCATGAATCATTACCTAGTCATCTATATAAAGGCTAGCAATCTGGGCTTTCACCCTGCTTAGCCCATGATGCTCTGGTCCAGCTCAAATTTCTTGGACATTCTATTAACCCTTGTGAATATAACTATCACCCTTTGGTGATGTGAATGAAACCCTCCAATGATATAAATCAATATAATCATGATAAGGAACGAAATATTCCATCATAAGAATGATTTATAAACCCATCATCTCTAGGATAAAGTGGTCCCATAAGAAATGATACCCATATATCTCAAGGTGGAACTCCTTGAACCGGTGTACACCATCTAATCGAATTCCTAATGGGATATCAAGTTTCACTATTCCACAATAATACTAAATATCAAGCCCAATTATATCCATAATAGAATAAATTATGAAGGATTTGGAAAAACATGTATCAAATAATTCAGAAACAATAGTATAGGCTAACAAGATCATACCTCTAACCGTAGATGGATCAGAACTATGACCTTCAGGGATCAACTACATTACATATATCTAGTATATTATATTGCCTTGAGATACAACCTAACTAAATTAGGTATAAATCCTCTTATAGTTCTTTAAATATGGTTTCTAGCTCCCTCAGCCACAACCACCTCCTTTTCCCATATGGTCGGTAGTACTCTAGCTCCCTTCTTGAAGAGGGGATGATGAACCTATTCCTGAATGTGGATTTGGTGTTGATCCCCTACCAATAAACACTAGAGGAAATTTTATTCAAAAAAAATGAAGTTAACATATATTTACAAAAATCTAACACTAAACTAGGTCCTTAATACACTAGGTCTTTATATTTCATAGCCCACTTAACTGATGGAATACCACCTGGATACTTGAGAACATAATTTTCCTACTGCTGCTCCTATGAGAAGACTCAAAATGATGCTTCCTACAACTAGTAGAAGTAGTTCCATGTCTAGGAACTGAACTGACCTATATTATTCCTTTAACATATCTCATTTTATGCTCACTAATGAGTACTTTATTCACAATACCAAACATGGTAATCAACTGAAATTCATTTAATTGTTATCAGATGTCATGCCTGATACTATCCTAAAATCGGCTAACCTTAGATAACTCATCTCCAAGAAGGATCAGTGTAAAATATTAGATTTCCATGAAATGTGAAGAGTACCCCATAAAAGATAAAGATCCCTACTATAGGTGCATAAAATCTATCGATCTATTTGACCTTAGTGTCTCAGGATAAAAATAATCATAAGAGAGCATTTGGAAATTCATATAGGCCATATATTAATGGAGATCTTCCAGGTTAACAATGTCCCTCCATAGCTTGGCATAATCTCAAAGAATATACACATAAAGATTCACTATCCTATCAAGAGGTCCCCCAAGATTCTTGAACATGGATAGCATGGCCTCTATCCATGACTCCACAGGCTATTAAATTCCATCCCCCAAAAACGTGGGTGGGTTCTACTGTTGAAATTCCTACATCAACTCTACCTTAGAGGGGACAAGTCACGAGGATCCCTGCATGGTCTTCATGGTTTGTAATAATTACTGTCGAAATTAGTAATCAGTTCCCCAATTGAGTATAACAAGAGGTGCCACAAGTGATACTAAAGGAGGTAATACTAGTGGATCAGGTCCCACCACCTCCAAGCATGGACGTAACCACCATCTTGGCGCATGACTTGAGGAAGTCATGGTGGAATAAATCTATAAATTCCAAGAACACACCTCAGATAAGGTTTGATAATGATAAGGATCATAGATAATAGAATAGGATAGGTACACAACTTCTTATATAAGAGTCACACCCCTCTACCTACTATTCTTAATTTTCTTGTAGGGGTTGCACGAACATAGGCCCCCACTACCACAAATTATGACATTCACTCTCCCTCTTAGGGAGATGTTAGGCCAACACCCCTCCATTTTTGGCTGATGTACAATTCCATAAGGAAACACAAGATATATTACCAACATCCCACTACTAAGTTCAAGTTAGGTTCAAGTTCTCTATTTCCACTCAAGGGTTCTGGCATATAGTGTGTCAATTTCAAGTTATAGGGGGAAAACCCTTTAAGTTTCAATTAGAATATCCATTTAACAACAACCATTTCATTTAACTTTTTTTATTATCATTGGTTTATTCTCATATATTTATATAATGTTCCAATTAGATGAGTCAACATCCCCAATTTATAAGGTCCATATATTTTATAAATTGAATTTTTGTGTCAATTTAATTTCAACTCGAAACACGTTCTATACCATGGGATAAATGATCCATGTATTGAGTGTTCCACAATTGGTTAATTAAGGTTCCAAGTCCAAGATAATTGCAAAAACACCATTTAGGTTGTTGCAGAAACATTAATAACCAATAACTTATCCATCCCATGCATCTGATGTTAACTAAATTCTAACATAGAAATATACGAACTAATAATATATAGAGGCAATGCTTGTTGTAATATAAACGTGGAATGATATATAAATACTCTAGTGCCTACAATAATGCATGTGACCATAAAATCCTTATCATACCTAGCCAAGGGTAAAAGTGAATCCATAATAATGATAATAAATTCCACATGTCAAGTGTGTCGCCTAGCAGTAAAATCAATATAGTTGTAATAATAATAATCCATAATAGCAGTATCCCTTCCTAGGAAATTTTAATTTTCCATATACATGGGTAAACTAATCCCAAGCATAGGTTCATTACCAAATAATAATACATTAAGAAAAATAATATTCAGATACAACTTTCTGACATCCCATCCAAAATCACTCAATAACAGTAGCCGAACCGGTGGCCACATGACATCAAGCACGCCTCCCCATATTTTAGAGGCTACCGACTAACAGTGAGGGTATTTAAGAGGATTATGGGGAGAATATACCCTCATGATGAGAGTGTGTAATAGCATAACCATAATAATAATCAATATTGGAAGAATAATATATAAATAACCAATAATGAAATAAGTCAATCAACTAGATATCAAAAATAAACTGGGAGAAGTCATATACAATGTCATATAAAAATAATGTTGACCATGTCATGCTAATATACAAAATGGAATATAGAGGATAAAAAGGATCATGCATGTACAACATGCTATACAAAAAGAAAAAAGGCCAAAAGCTATCTCCCATAGCATCTTTAGTATAAGTCTAGTCCTCCACTCCCCTACTCAATCCTAATATATGAATTAGGAATAAAAGGCTAGAAACATCCATTTTCCCTACCTACAACGATAAATTATGTATGGGTACCAATTGATGTTCCAAACATGGTTTGAAAAATACTTAGTATGCCAATACCAATAGTGTTTAATCCATACGGTCCATAAATATAAAATAAACAATGTGCTGGTAATAATAATAACTGCAAGTGAAATATGTAATACCCATGTCGATCTGAGTTCCCAATGGGACACTCGAACGATACCACCTAATTTAGCCTAAGACATAATGTGTCTGAATGATTACCCATTTTTTGATATTATTTATATAAGAGGCTCGGGACCTAGATTATATCCAAGGAACCCCCTATGGATCATACTTGTATGTGGGATAAATATGTCCCATTACATTTCACTTGATAAAGGAAATATAACAAGGCCACCATGTAAATAAAGATCTAACTAAATCCAATCATGTTCTTTGGATTAGTAGATGTATCACTTTGATTAATTAATCACTTTACTTATTGTAAACCTAATCCTATTCATGACATTCTGTATGAGGAACCTAGCTATCACTCTAGGTGTAATATGAACCCATCACCCTACATTATTGTCCATAGAATTCCTCATTGTAACACATGTATCACTCTAGGTTTGGTAAAATGTCATTACCCTATGAGATTATCCTTAGAATTACATATAATAAACCAAATTATTAGTCATGGAATAATAATAATCACTTCCCTTAGAGTTCTTCCTTCTAATTCCATATAAGGAACACAAGTGACTCTCATAGAATAATATCATGAATTTCCCTATGATCCCATCCTTTTAATTCCATACCGGGTACCCAAATATCACTCGTTGTTTAACACAATCAACCTGCCATGTTTTCCCATCCATGGAAGTCATAAAAGAACCCATGTATTTCCCATAATGTGATATAATTCAATTTATAAGTCATTTAAATCCAACATGGTTGATGTGTCCATCCACAAAATTTTTAGTCGAAACCCATGTATCAACCTTGATATTAATAACGAATTTTCATGGTCTCTCAGTCTAACCATACCCTTAAACATTACATTTAATTAACTTTTCCATTTAATTTATATAAGATAAGTCTAACTCACCTAAAAAATATGGTTCAATAATATGACCTAAGATTAAAAGTCCTAGTCAGGCTTAATGAATTCCATCCAATTTAATTAATCCATATCATTTATTTAATTATAACCTCTCTAGTACAAGTGGTAAAGAACACACCTCATATGTTGAATAAATTTCATAATCAGCCCAATTTTGTTTTGACCAATTTAGAAATACACCCAAATGGGTGGATCTATTTGGGGTTATTAACCCTTATCAATGATTACATGTCTCACTGAATATATAAACATGATCCCATTCATTTAATTTAGTAAAAAATTACTTTATGAAGAAATACATGGAAATCCTAGCATGAAACAAAATGGCACAATATGTATATCACTAGAGTTTAAAGAAAAATTATGTGACTAACTAACTTATATGTGTAGTAGATTCATCATCTACTATTAGTCTCTAATTTAGTCTAGATTGGGAGAAATCAGAGAAATAGATGAACTACATAAAAATAGTAAAAAAGATATCACATAGATTTAACATTCAATATGATGTGATAAACCAAGGAAGAAAGGAAGATAATTAAAGATCTTATCAATATGATACCAACATTACTGGTGATGAAAGAATCAGATTATGATTGAAGAAATTATCTCCAAGCCCTGGTTGAGAGAAATTTGGGAGCTCCCACTCTAAATAGATTTTTTTTTTTATTTTCAAAAATCCATTTTAAGGATAAATGGTAAATGTAGATTTACAAATAAAAAACCATAAAACGACTCAAATTTAACAAAAATCAAGATTCAAAATAGTAGACACCAAAGCACCAAATTCAAAATTTGAAAATACTACATCCCTACACCACCTAGCTGCCTTGGGATGTAATAGCCTTGATCCATGCTCCCTAACATGAATCACCATCATAAAAAAACCAAAACACTAACTATTATTACTATTAGTCTCCATCGTCACCCTACATTCTATGGATCCATAACTGGGGAAATAAATTTGAGATGCTAGAGAAATCCCCCATCCATCGTGCTACTAAAGTTTCAAACCACAATCACCAGAAACATCATCAACCCTACCATTATCTTATCCCCTTCAAATTGAACTAGAATCCATAACCATAGTCGAACATTAGAGAAAACCCCATTCAATACAAATTCCTAAGGTAAACCACTGGATGATTAGCAGTAGAAAAAAGTTGGGAAGTAAAACCACACATCGATGCCAACCCACCCATACCAGCATAGTCCCAAGTTACCACAATTTCTTTCATAAAAAATCGATATGGGTTCTAGAACAAAGGTTTCAATAGCAAGAGCAGAGGAATGGGTGAGCAAAATGATGAGGGAGGAAACTCCAAATGCCACCACCAACATTACCCCAAACCACCGAGGCACCACCGAGACAAACTAGCATGGGGTTTTGAAATGATAAGTTAAGTGATAAGGGTGGAAAAGGAATCGTTCAAGGCTTTGAAACCCCTGGGTGATGACAAGGAAATAGAAGGGATACCCTTCCACAACACAATCATAAGCCACATGAATTCCATCGTAAAAAACCAACTTGTGGTTAAAAATGATAGATCTAACGATAAAAGTAGACAGGAAACGTCGATGCCGTTGAAAAACAAAATAGTACATCGCACTGAGATGAGAGGGAACCCAGAATGGAAAGGGAATGGGGAAGAGGAGATGAAACATAGATAAGAGTCACTCTCCATTAGAAGTATGATAATGGGGAGTAAAGGCAAGAAGGGAAAGATCAAAATCACTATCAATAGAGCCATAATGATATTTAGGAAGAAATACTACTGGACACCGAGTAAAGACAAAGAAGGAGAAATAGGAGAATTTGGTTCCATTGAGAGAATTTGGGAGATCCAATGGGTGGGAGGTGTGGTGTGTGGAGGAGAAGGAAAGTGGGTTAAAATATTTAAATCTTGAAATATTTTTTTTTCATTTTTCCCAACTTTAAAATTGTGCGTTGTTTAGATGCATGGTTTGAAAAACCATGTGACAAATGTGTGTGATAACTATCTAAAGGAACCAACCCTTCACATGGTTTGGCCACATGTTTTTTTTCCAAACCATGAACCAACTATACGGGGATAATACATAAGTGAAACTACCCCTATGGCTAGGCTCATAGTTTGAAAAATAACACACATCCTATGTGGGTACCCTTTGCAACTCATCTATGGTTTTTTCACATTAACATATGAACCACCTTGAATAGATTAAAAACCATGATCTTCCTCTTATAGGGCCACACGGTTGAACCACAAAGTTTCTAATAACTATGTACCAACCATGTTCCTCTAAAAATTGGATCTCTGGGGTCTGAACAAGCCCAAAATTCTCTCGAAATCTTCCTTAAACCTTTAATGAATTCTATTAGAAGAAGAAAAACAGATTCAGCCTAAAATTTAAAGGGTTCATACCTCATACAAAAAGTTGATATCTTATAAGAATAATGTTGTAGAACCTCTAGGTTCTCATCATAGAAGGGAACTGCTATATAATTTCAGTGATACATATATTCTTAGTACATTATCACATACAAGAGTTATACAAAGGAACAATCATGATGTGACAAGAAAATTAATTTAAACATGTAATCAAGTACTAATAAAGTTTATTATTGGGCCCTAATTCTAACATTTGAAATATATGTTATCTTACCATTTTTTCATGTGTTCAACCAAGAAGAAAAATTAAATTAGTTTATTTATATATGTAAATCTTTAATCCTTCAAAGATCATGAATCAAACATTATTGATTTAAAATTTAAACCTTATCCACCCCTTAGATATGGTTTATGTAATGTTTGGTTAATATTAATTGGAAACTCAAGAGGTATCATGGACTTGATAATTGACCTTTGGAATAAATGGAAGGTCCCTAGGATGTTAATTAGGACCCTTTGATATTGTTAAACATGAATAATCCTTGGAAATACTTTAATTGGGTAAATTGTCTTATGACCCCTTGATAAATGACATGATTGAGTGGAATGCATGAGATCCCTTCCCATTTTATAATCAAATGAGTTGTTATTGAAATTTAAAATAATAAAAAAACTCTTCAATTTATCTTTGGGACTAATGATACTTAAATGGAATACATGGTTATATATTGGATTATTTAAATAAGTGAGATTATCAGGATGAGCTCCGTGTATTATTTATAATATATGATGATAAATGAGTGAGAATTTTGGGATTAGATCCTTGGATTCCATATGATACATGGTGTTAAATGAGAAGGAATTATGAGATGAACTCATTGGATTCTATACGATACATGATTTTAAATGAGTGATGATTATGAGATTAGATCCTTAGATTCCATATGAAACATGATTCTAAATAAGTGGTAATTTTTGGATGATCTCATTATATTACTTATGGTATATGAGTTGGGAATTCTAGGATGATCTCCATGGATTTCACATGATATTGGATGCTTGGGAATGTTGGGATGATTATGTGGATTCCTTATGATACATGATGATTGGAAATGACATGATGATTTATTAGATTCTACATGGTGAATATGTTTGACATAGTCATCATGATGTGCTCAGAGACATTTGGCTCTGGAAGAAGTAGGTATTTTTGACCTAGGTTTCATCGTAGATCTTGAGGATTGAGGGTATTTTATTTTATTTATTTACTTGTTTCTCATTCTTATTTGATGGAATACATCAGAATTCACTATATTGGATCAAACTAGACATGTTTTTAGACACTTTGGGTGGTGTATTGCTAAGTTTTACTCACACCCTACTTGGGTAATTGGTTTATACCTAAGTAGACTTCTTGGATGGAGGTCTGGATAAGGGAAACTAATCTATGTTAGATGCATGATATGGGATGGTATGGATATTTGGAGTTGGGGATTAAGGTAGTGACAAAATTTGTCTGTCACAAACCACTATTCAATTAATTTATTATTCTTCTTAGCATGTACCATAGTGATAAAATCTTGGGTCGATATCAAGGAGGCCTCTCACACTCATTGTCTTCCTATTGTCAATATTATAATCTAACTAATATAAAACTACTAATCTAATATAGACGAGGGGTTGGATTATGAAATTCATTTAATTTTAATATATATATATATAATGAAATGAACAACTAATTTAGACATAAATAACGAAGGAAAATGTTCTTGGGAGGTCACGATGATTGATATCATTGTTCTTAAAGGTTTCCTAATATTTAATTCAATATAGTGATCAAGAACTGTCACACTAAACCCTCTTGTTCGAATTTTCATAACCCTATACCAAGACCTCAGCATAAAGATAAATGATATTCCTAAATTCATCAACGATACCTCTTCACCAACCATCACTACCCAGCCATACTCCATCGTATGTATGACTTAGATAATGAAGGTAAGGATAATTGATAAATGAGAAAAAGAATTTAGATGATAGAGAAAATGGGGAGATCTCTCACTGTAATCAATTTAACAATTTAATTAATTAAAATAATTTAATAAATATAAATAATTAAATCACAAGAAACTCAATGATACTACAATTCACTACATTGAACAAATATCGTGGTTAGTTCTCAATTTTTAGTGTAGTTGAGAAGGGAACATAGTGGGAGAACATATAAAATGAAATTAAAAATGAAAGAATGGATAGTTTAAGGAGAACTAATACATATTAAATATTTATAATACTAATAAAACATCTATAATCCTCTTTATCCTCCTGAAAATAGATATCCATTGGAATGGGAGGGGAGATGCATTTTTATAGGGATAGGGGAGAAGAATTTTCACTATAATTCTTTCCACTAGAATTTTTCACCTAGTGGCCATATTAAATGAAAAAATAGAAAACGTTTTATTATTTAAAGTTTTTATTATTTTACTTTAACATGAACCTAAATTTTTTATCATCATTTTCTAAGTGATGAAGGAGTTAGGTAAGATATACTATATAAAATTATTCTATCCTGGTGATTGTTTGAACTCCAATACACCAAGTCCCCATGAATTTATAACCATGAAGGAGGCCTATTCAGGCATGAAAACAGTTAATGAACTTGTTATAAAAACTCTTATATAGATCCATATATAATTATAGATTATTTTGGTAGTAACGTTTTGATATATAAGCTAATATTAAAAATTATATTGATCTATACACAGATTTTGAGGCCCAAATTGTAAGCCTGTTTTGAGCCTCATTATATTGGATCGAGCTTTGGATCTAGTTGATTGAAATGAATCCAAATATGTATGGAATCCTAAAAAATATAATTTGAAAATTTCAATGACTTTAGAAAAAGTTATGGTTGAAATATAAAAATAAATAAAAATATTTTAAAATCCAAAATTAGGCCATTTTAGCAATTATTCTCAAATCACCACTAAAGCTGAAAAATGTAAAAATTTCCCATAAAATAACACATTAGTGAGATTAAAAATATTTAATTTTAGAAAAAAATATGTGAAAATGTAAGATTTATCACTCCCCCATACTTAACCATTACACCCTTAGTCAATCATTAAATATAAAAATCAAAATCCACATGAAAATAAAAAATTATAAATCATATATAAACTTTTCTAAAACATAATTACATCATTTATTCTCTATGAATAAAATTCCCTTTCATTTTAATCCCTCATATATAATTTTTTCCAACTTTATAAATCCATCCATTGCTAAATCAAAATCTACCTCACATTGAATTTTATGTGACTATCCACTCAATAGAAATTAAATATAGAGTTATACTTATACCTGGAAAATACATATATTAGAATATTTGTGTGAAAATTTATATCTCTTAATAACATGAGAAATGAAAAATATTTTTAATCATGAGGTCATTTTCCAAGTGATTTCTATGGCTTAGGGTTGGAAGATAAAATAATTTAAAAATTTAAAGGCCAAAAAAGAGGATGTTTAAATTATAAATAAAATGCATTAATATTCAAGTGAAAACCAAAAAAATAACTCACTCAATTCCAATAGAAAATGTGAAGCATAAAACCACCCCGTTTTATGAAATGGGATATGATCCATACAACGATCATAGTGAATTATTTCATCCAAATCCTCTCATTTTTTTCATGGTGGATGAGATGGAAATTGAATACACTAAAAGAATGAAAATTTATGCCTTTGATTTTTGATAGGGACACGAGTCACAAAAGTAATAAGAATGAATAATTCAATCTCATCTCCATTTTTTTCTTTTTGTATTTTTTTGTATTTTTTCCAATTTTTTAAGGAGAACATAATGATTCAAATAAAGCATAACGAAAAGATGACTCATTCCATATTTTCTCTCCATATACTACCCAAAAATATTACACATGCCTCACACCAACCAATAATTAAATATATCCCAGAGAACACTCACAAAAGGCCATCCCCCACACTCAAACTTGAAATATCCATGAAAAAATATTAATAGTGCAAATAGGAAAGAAAATATTAGTTTTTAATATGGATTAAACCTATAAGGAAATTCATGGATTGTTAGGGATAAAAAAGGTTAAATGTAAAGGTAGGTATCAGTTAAAATATGGATATCAAATAAAATTCCTCAATAGTATAAAAAACATTCCATGAACTCAAACAATTTGGAAGAGAAAAATAAAAAGTTCTGGTTCTCACACAAAATACATGTTTCTCTCAAGGAAGTGTGGGTAATAGGAATAATATGTAAAAAATTGTTCAGAATAAATCTCAGTAATAGATGAATATTTTTAGTTAATTTTTCATGTTGATGGATTTCAAAAACCAGTCAAACTCATAAAAATTATTGAAAATAAAATTCAAGGAAAAAGTTGTCACATTAATAATCATTTCAAATCCATTTTTCAAAAATCATGTAAACTCTCTAAAAATCAATTTAAATATGAAAAATTATAATAATATTCATTTATTATCAATTTTACTAAACAACTAACCAGTTTTACAATCCCCCCACACTAAGATTTAACTACCCCTCATCTAAGCTAACAAAAAATAAGGGTAGAAAATCAAAATAGAATAAAAGATACAACCTAAAATTATTTTTCAATTATATCCTTGAGTTAATATCCTAGATTCTACCACTTATAATTATAAACAACAATCAAAACATAACATAAAAAAATAAAGATTAATGTAAAAGTGGATAGAGCATAGTTTAGACCCCCCATGTGGGTACTAGGGTTTTACTACCCCAAATCAGGTAGTTGTAGTGGGTTATAAAAAATCTAAATGTGGATGAGGTTTCTTGATCTTAAAATACTATATATTATTTCTACCAACATTCATGAGTAGATTATAAGATTTAGTAACCCCAATGAAAAAATATCCCCAACCCTAGAAGAGATGAAAGAGAGAAATTGAGTTGGAGAGGGTGATGAAAAATAATATCGAGGTGCTCCCTATTTTCTTTAGCTAGAGGTGTGGTTTCTAATGGTTATGAAAATATTAGAATATTATTTGAATTATCTAATATTTTTTGATCATAAAATTATTCTACAATTATTTCTTACTTTGTTCCATCATCCTCATATACACCAATGTACAGCTCAACTGGCTCCTCTATTACCTCCTCAACACAAGAAATTTCTTTATCATCTTCATCCAAGGGAATCCAACTATTTTTTGAATATAAAAAATTAAAATAATGATATGTAATTATAAATTTATCTTTAATAAAATAAAAATTAAAATAATTAAAGAAAATATTATCTTCTTTAATTTTTCCAACATTCATTCATCTTTTTTCCTTAGTACAAGCTGGAGTAGATTTTTTATGGATGGAGTCAGGTAGTCAATTTACTCCAATTTTGTAACACCCCAGCCCCAATAGGCTAAGGTCAATGCATTACATGTGATATTGGCATGGTTAGAAGGAATAAAAATCCTGAAAGAGTAATTAGTTTAGTAGTCTTGAAGAAACTAGATACATAGATTGAACACAAATTACATTAGATACGGTTACAAGATACAATACATAAAGAAAACCAAAACGGCATCCATAAGCACTCAATAAATGACCTCCTCTTCATAACCTATTGAAGGTAAAAAATCAAAGGGGTGAGCTCAAACACTTCCGTAAGGGTTACAAATAGCTGAAGCATGAGTAAAATAATAAGTTAATCATAATCAATCTGATATAATCAAAATGGTACAGTGAGTAAATGAACAACTAATGCCATTAATAAACTGATAATGAAACTACACCCATAGATTTTGTCATAGTGAAAACCTCATGGATAGTAATAATAAATGATAATGAATAAATATAATTCTTATTAATTGGAAGTCATGTATCTGGAACATGAAACCATAATACCGTTGAAACAGTTTAGTTCTGTGGGTAGAAACCCGTTTGATTTTTTTTGGAAACAAACTCGAAGGGTCTGTCGCCAAACTGTTTTGTCTCATGAGACCTACCGATGCATCGAGGGGCTGTAGTGGGAACCACCCACCTCTAAATCTAATAATTATTTATACATATATTCAATACAACATCAATATGAATTTAAATTAACCATATAGAAGAGAGGATACAGATTCATTAATATTCACACTGTTAAAACAACATTCCAAATAAATACCATATGTAAAATTGTATACGGCTTAGACAATAATAATATCCATGATATGAGAATATGTATATTTGAATGGAATATAATTTAAATTGAAAAGTGATCTCAAATGGGAAGTAGGTACACCACATAAGAAAGAGTAGGTGCAAAATTACTAAGCAAGTCACAACGAAGTGAAAATTGAGACAAAGCTCGTTACTATGTTGTATTCAATTGAGTCGTATGACAAAAAGTTAATAACCACCAAAAGAGTCACAAAATACAATGAATATAAGGAGAAATACTATAAAATATGTCAAATGACAGTACTACTATACCACATATAATAAATAAGAGGTGAACAATGAAAATTCCACAAAATTGAAAGTGAGATGAGAAAAACCCCTTAAAAACATTTCGGCATGGTAACAAGTGTTCTTGTGAGGAATTAATGAGAGATAAAATGTTATACCATTATTTATATATCATAATGGTAGTATGGAGGAGGTGAAAAAACATACCCCATCATTAGAAATTAAAAACAAAAGCACACAAGATAGGGTGGATTCTTGAATAAAAGTGAGAGAGAGGATCCCTTACCTTATGATTGAAGGTGTTCTTGACTTGTTACTAAAGACATGAATAAACAAATTAGTCTTATTAATTACTAAGTCCAGAACCCCTTTTATTTGTAAATTATTTGTTATAATCCTTTTTAGTTCATTCTAGGCCTTTTTTTATTAGTTATAAGGTTCAATTTCATTGTTCAGGCTCGTTTGTTTTCTTGGTTTTAAATGATCGGTTCACTTATATTCAAGTTCAGATAAATATATAAGATGGATGTGGTTGTCCAGAAAATAATTTATATACTATTAGTTAACATCCAGGAGATTACATGGTTTTAAATTTAATTTGGGTTACTTAGATTGAAGTCTATTATATATATATATATAACCTTAGTGATAACCGTTTTGGTTAATTGGTGGGTTTGATTACGATGAACATGTTTTTCTTTATAACTTAATACCATTTGTACAAAAGTATTACAGAACTAAAACTAGGATATATTACATAATAATATGGTTCAACCATAACACAAATGGTTTCCTGACCAGAATTAAATATTATAACAGAAATTGATAAACCGTTGTCATTGAATGTGCTAAATTAGCACATCTCAAACGGTGCTTCCATTTCTTTCAAATAAAAGTGGGGAAATGAGAGAAGATAATGGAATATATTCCATTATCAAGAAAAAATTCCAGTATATGTATGTTACTAGATTTATCCGACTATTTTGGTGCAGGTAAGTGAGGAAATAAACAAAAATAAAAGAACTTAAAAGAAAACAAGGGATTTGAAAGAGGAATTTACCTCTTGAGACTTCCTCCTTAGAGAACCTCTTAAGGGGAGAGGTTTTGGTATTTTGAAGAGTCTAGGAGCTTTTGGACATGGGGGAGGATCTTGGGGATTGATTTGGGCTGAATATTGGCAAGGAACAAGG
The DNA here is from genome assembly GCA_963277665.1 of Viscum album. NCBI lineage: Eukaryota > Viridiplantae > Streptophyta > Magnoliopsida > Santalales > Viscaceae > Viscum > Viscum album. The sequence goes on from OY728162.1 coordinate 1,067,133,240, forward strand.
CTTGAGAGGAGTGAAGAGAAGAGGGAGTGAAGGGGGTTTTTATAGTGGAGGAGAGAGGAGTATTCTTAATATTATAATACTTAATTTATTATTTCCTCTCAAGACAAGTAATAGTGAGTATTCCATGACAAAGAATAGTAATATATTCATGTGATTTCGAGATCTTGGGTTCTTACATCACTCATGATGTAAGGAATAGTTAATTTAAATTATAATGTATTTATACGGTAAATTAATGTATTTTACTATTCACCCAAAATTCATGTATTTCAGAAAAATCCCAAAAATTCACCCTAAACATTTTTTTTGAAATGTATAATCCAAAAATTAAGTCTATTTTACAAAAATAATTTTCTAAACATGATTAATTAAATATTTAATTAAATAATTTTTTAATTGAAATATATAAACACTTAAAATATTTATCTTCATTTTTAAGGTGTCTAAATTCATTTATAAATTCAAGGGTATAGCTAAAATTCATAAGAGTCATATTTATATTCATAAGGGTAATCTACTATTTATAAGGGTAGGTTACTATTCATAAGGGTAGGTTACTATTCACCAAAAATTAAGTTAATTCTATCAGACTCTAAATATCATCTTGAACACAACCATTTATATATAGGTAGATATTTGATGATTATTCTTTGTAAATAATGGGAGGATCACTTACCTTTTGTGCTTCAACAAAATCTAACCAATGTTCTTCCTGGTCATGTTAATCCCCTACAATTTTATCAGTTAGCATAACAACTTTAGGAACCTCTTCAAGTAATTCCCTCAAGAGGTTTAATGGATCTTAAAGTTTCATATTTAAGTCCTAATTTGGTTATTAAACTTAAAATATAGGCAAAAAACTTTAATTCTTATTCAATTGTTTTTCATTCCCACCATAAAACTTTTATTTCCTCAACTGTAGTTTCCAAAGATTCTATTTGACTTCTTTCTTCTTCCAATATCTTGAAATTATATTAAATTTTAAAATTTAATGTTTATTCACTAATAGACTCTTAATTATTCCAATTATATGAAACATGATCATAAAAAGACATCTCAATATATTAAATGAAATAAATTCAATAAATCAATTTTTTAGTTCTTGATTTTTTTAATTTTTTTTGGTTTTTATAAAAAATAGTGTGTGTAATCTATTGGAATCCCCAAAAATGGTTCCAAAATTGATGGAAGTGGGTTTTTTAACCACTATTCAATTAATTTCTTATTCTTATAATCATTTACCATAGTGTCACAACATAGGGTTGATTTCAAGGAGGCCTCTATAACGCACTATATTTCTATTATCACTATTATAATCAAAATAATATAAAACTACGATACTAATATAGATGGGGGTTGTATTATTAAATTCATGTTATATATATATATATATATTAAATTCAATATATAATGAAGTTATACATAAATAATGAAGGAAAGTATTCTTGGGAGGTCACATTGATTTATACCACTATTCTCAAAGGGTTATCAATATTCAATTAAATATAGAGATCAAAAACTCTCACACTAAGAAATATCATTTGAATTGTCATCACCCCATAATAATAAATTTTATATGGGTAAATTGTACTCTTAGATTCATATAGGATACCTCTCCACCAACCATTACTACCTAGTCCATACCCCACCACATGCATGACTTAGGTAGTTAAGGAAAGGATGGTTAATAAATGAGAAGAATAATTCAGAAGGCATGGAAAATAGGGCGACCACTCACCATAATAAATTCAACCATCACTAAAATTCCCATAATTGAATAAAAGGAAAGAATTAAAGAATAATAAACTCAATCAAACCACCATTACCTCCCTCAAATAAACTTCAAGGTTAGTTATCCATTTTTAGTGGAGTTGTGAAGGGAAAAAGACGGGAGAACACATAAAATTAAAATATAAATGAGATAATTAATACATGAATGAGAAATGATATACATGAAATATTTATAATTCTTATAAATCATATATACTTCACCTTATGCCCCTAAAAACTATTATCCCTTATAATAATAGAGGAGATGCATTTTTATAGGGAGAGGGGAGAATAATTTTCACTCAAATTCTATCCACCATAAGTTCACACTTGGTTTCCAAATTAAATGTATGGATTAAAAAAATATTAAAAGTTTGTTTTTATTTTTCTTAGTTATTTACCCACAAAATTTAAGCTTCATTGGCCAAGTTATGAAGTATTTATGACCTATTTAATTTCAAAAATTATTCTGGTCTAGTGACTACTAAAATTCCAATATGTCAAGTTCCCATGCATTTATGACCTTCAAAGAGGATAATTCAAAAATTTCCATAGTTAATTAACTTATTCCCCGACTTATTTTATATCTCCATGTCACATTTTAGCTTATTTAGGTTGGACCTTTTTGATATATATTCCCATATTCAAAATTATATAAATATGTGAACAAATTTCAAGGCCTAGATTGTGAGATGGTTTTGGGCCTCCAGATGTTAAACTGAGCTTTGGATTCAGTTTATTGAAATTATTAACAACATATATTTAAGCCTAAAAATTTAATTTCATAATTTTATCATTTTATAAAAAGTTATCTCTGAAATTAAAAAAAAAATAAAAAATGTTTAAAATCCAAAATTAGGTCATTCTAGAAATTAAGCTAAAATTAATACTAAAACCTAAAAATGTGGAAATTTACCTTAAAATAACACACTGGTGGGATTAAAAAATTTAATTATAGTATAATATATATGAAAATGTTATCTTCATCAGCTAGTAATTGTACCTCTTAGGGTATTTTGTGGTTTTGTCTCGTTTTGTCCTTTTATCATGTTAGACTTATATATATGACCTTCTAACATATATGAGTCACTAATAGGAATGAATTTTAGTTTGTTATAGCATGGGTTATATGCTATCTATTATTTTATTCCTACTTTAATTTCTGTAGGTATGTCCAGATGGATGTTACATTACCTTATTTACTTACTTGTTGCATAATCTAATAACAAGGGCATAGTCTCCCCATTTTTACCTCATAATCCCTCACTACTAGTCAAAAATCTCTAGAATATAGGTAGGTTCACTTGAGTTCTTATGGCTACCCAATCTAATAAATGTTCACCATGAACTACGACAGGATTCTATAAAATGGTATTTGAGATTTTTCTCTTTTTGACTATTTAGGGATGGTAGACAGAAGAATGTGATGTGTCAAGCATCAGTAGTGATCTCATTCCTAGGAGTAGCTAACCCATTTATAGGGAAAAAAAATCCAATTCTCTTGGATTGGGAATTATTATTATTTTTTACTTTATATTGTTACAATTGATTGATTTCCACATTTATTGGTGAAATTGAGTGTGATGTTATTGATTTATGGGATTTTCATGATAGGGTTGGTATGGCAAGAGGTGTATGTTCATTCATCATTCAGGAAAAAAGGAATTAATTACATAAAAATGATTTCCTAAAACCATTTATACTGCAATGATAACTGGGTTGGTTATCTAGACAAACTACATCAGTTTATACAGTTTTTCATGTAAGTTCATAGAGGTATTTATTAGGCCAATTCTTTTCATATTTAAAAGTTTTTTTTGAATACTTTAAATGATTATTGGTGATAGTTAAATGGTGTTCCAATAACAAATTTTAAGGACTTTTCCTCTATAACATGCGGTCAAAACTACATATAAATACACCCTAGTTAGGAAAATTCTAGAATTATTAAAGTAAATTGAGAATGGTGAGAAAATTTATTTGATATAATGACATAAATACTACTTATTGTTACATGAACCTAGTATGGGTAGTTAGGGATTGGGAAAGACCCTAGGATCTAGATGTTTAATGATATGATGTGAATAAAATAGATTCCATTATAATGCTTACTAATTTCCTTAACTTTTAATAACAAGAATTCTTATGTTATAGGGATCTGAGAAGTGTGTTTGTAATTATAGAAAAATTCATCCATGATGTCCCCAACTTGAGATCTAGGAGGGTGCATATGAGAATGACATTGAGGATGTCAGACTAAGTCCTCCTATGGAACCGAGTGTAGTTTAAGGATATTAACTTTGAGTGATTTTTTTGTGAGTTGTACAATTGATGGAGAGGGAGGCTCCTCACATTATCCCTTCTATGTTAGAGTTTACCAAGGAGTTTCTACTCCAACATCCATCAAAGTTTATGGAGGAGAGTGGAACCCAGGAATTTGAGTTCTAGATAAAGTCTATTTCGATTATCTTTGACCATATCGATACCCCTCAGGAAAAGAGGGTAAATATTGTAGTTTATTTTTGGGAGTATCAATGAGATAATAATGGGACATTTTATTCTAGTATAAATAGCACATGGGCATGTTATGGAAGGACCTTGAGACACACTTCTTTGACCATTTCTTCCCAGAGACCCTAATGATTGAAAAGTCTAGGTATTATGTGTGCATTAAAAAAAGGATTATGTTAATCATGGAGTACATTGACCAATTTACAGACTTTTATCACTTCACCAATTCGATAGTAGTGGATGAGAAAGCTCTGGTGAGGTAGTTTGAGGATGGGTTGAGGTTTGTGATTCACGTCTAGATGAATGTATTCTAGATTAACACCTTTTATGAAGTGGTGAACCATGTTATTATTAATGAAAAAAACCCAAGTGAGGGTAAGGTATCAAGGTAGTTAGATTTTATAGGAACTATTAGTGGGTTTTCTGGCAGCTTAAAGTGCTAATATGATGGAACTCACCATAAAAGTAATGGACAGAGTGGTAGTTTGATGCAATGTTACTAGTGTGGTAGGTGGGGATAAATTCGACCTTAGTGTGAATAAGAACCAGTGGAATGAAAATTGCGTATAAATATGGGTCCCCTATAGAGATTTTTAAGGATGATGAAGTAGGAATTGTGTACTAGAGGATCCAAAAAAATGTAGTGTTCAAGGGTTGGGTTGGATACGTAGTGGCATACAGGTAGTTGGAGCTCTATTAGCTGGTCATTCTGAGGTGGAGGTCTTGAACATGAGGTCTAGAGAAGAAAAACTAGTAGGGTGGTGCTAGGAGGAGGAGTTAGTTTGTGTCACAAGGACATAGTTAAAGCTAGTTTCATGTAGTGTGAACTTCTTCCACTGATTAGGATGTCATGTCATCTATAGTCTATGGTACGATCTTGGTAGCTTTCATTGTAGCATGTGATTTATTTGATTCAAGAGCTTCTCATTCCTCTATATTGACATGGTTTTTATAGTTCTTGGGCTTATCCATGGATTACCTATATAAATTAATGTCTATAGACACTCTGTTGTGAGTTTGGTTGGAGGGTATCCACCATTGTTGATAGTGTGACTTAGAGATTGGTGTTTATTGATTTTTGTGGGATCTGATTATCTTAAAGATAACTATCTTTAACCTAATTATGAGTATAGACCCATTGAATCCATATTTAGCTCACATTGACTATTACCATAGGTAGGTGTTGTTTACATATCTTGGTAGTCATAAAAATGTACATGTTATAGAATGGGATATCTAGTAAGGTTATAGAAGATCGAATTTCTTGAAGCTAGGAGAAGTTACCGCCCAGGTGAATGGTATAGTAGTATAAGATGGATTGTTTTAGTGTTATGTTTTTCATATCATGGTAGATAAATTCCATGATGTGGTTTTAGAGGAATTTTTTGGACTACCACTTGATAGATGGATCAAGTTCACGATCGAGCTTATTCTAGGTGCATATCCAATTTTCATTATTCCTTACAAGATGAATAATAAAAAGCTATGAGAACTTAAGTTTTATTTTGAGGACTTGGAATCCAAGTGGCTTACCCATCCATGTACCTATACTTAGGGATCTACAACACTTTTTTCTAAAAATTCATATGGTCCCTTGCACTTTTATATTAATTATAAGAATATGAATCAAATTTTGGTTAAGAACCGGTATCCATTTCCTTAGATTGACGACTTGTTTGATCATTTAAAAGATGATGAAGTATTTTTCAATGTTTATTTGAGATCAGGATATCACTAGTGAGGATTATAACATCATACATACATTAGTTATTTTTTAGGAAAAGATATGGTTTTATGAGTTCCTGGTTATGTTGTTCAGCTTGAAGAATATACCAGCTACATTTATGGCCCTAGTAAATCAGGTATTTCTCTTGTTTTAAAATTCATATATGGTTGTTTTTTAATGATATAATCATGTACTCCATGTCAAGGGAGGAACATTATCATTATTTGGAGTTTGTATTAGGAACATGAAGGGACCATTAGCTTTATGTCAAGCTCTGTATGTGTCATTTCTGTATGGACCAAGTTAATTTTCCGGGACATGTTATCTCTGAGTTTGGTGTATTTTTTGACCCAAATAAAATTAGAGTTTTGGTTTCTTAGGAGTATCCTAAGAACATGTTTGATTTAAATAGATTATTAGTATTGTTAGGAAACTAAAAGAGATTTATTTTTGTGTTCTACTACCTAATATGGAATTTAATAGGCCAAACCAAAAAAGGGGGTGATGTTTGTGTGGTTTGACTATTGTGAGGATACATTTAAGGAGATAAATATAAGATTGACTATAAAATAAATCCGAAAACCAATTGATCTTTATAAGGAATGTACTATATATTTTCATACATAATGGGTTAGTCTTAGAGTAATTATGATGTAGGGAGGTTGTGTTGTATTTTATGGGCTTGATAGTTGTGGTCACATGAACAAAACTATCCTACAAATTACCTTGGGGTAGAAACATTAGTAAAATATTTGAGATCTTAGAGAAAATGATTGTTGGGTGAGAGGTTTTTAGTTTACATAGACCATAAAACCTTGAAATACATATTCTCATAGTAGGATTTGATTATTATTCAATAAATTTGGGTTTAATACCTACAATATTTTGATTTTGAGTTAGCCAATGCCTTTATATAGAGAAAATACATTGTTATTTCCTTAAAGAGGAAGATTCAGGATTAGTTTGTTCAAGAGTATAACAATGAATGGTGGTTAATGGATCTCTTATCAAAGATGAATTTAGTTTTATAGGAACATCAAGAATGATAAACCCTCACATAACTATATACTGTTCCCTCACTTATTAATTAATTTTTGAAGAGGAAGTTATTTGATCCAGAGTGATTAGATTTGAGGGATAGTATTTATGGTGGGGAGTTTTCACCTAAATAGTTTATTAATGCTTATGAGATTCTTCATATTCATGGGAAATTCTTGGTTCCTATAAGAATTTAGGAAGAGTTAATGATGGAGCCTCATGTTTCTAAGTGGGAAGTTTATCTAGGGATAACAAAAATGTATCATGATCTACATCGACAATATTAGTGGAAAGGAATAAATAAGGATATAAAAAGTTTTGTCCTGAGGTTCTCTACCTATCAACAAGTAAAGGATAAGCACTAACAACTTTCTGGTCTCTTATAGTCATTTATAATTCTAGAGTAAAAGTGGGTTGATGTTACTATAGATTTTTTGACTGAGTTGTTGAGGATACCATGGGTAATGACACCACGTGGGAAGTTGTGGATAACTTGACTAAGGTTACACATTTCTTTCCTATCTAGGATAACTTCTCAATTTATGATCTTGGGAATCTTTATGTTCATGAGTTTGTATGGATTCATGGGGTTCCTCATAGCATTTACATAGACAGAGATTCCCATTTTATATCTCACTTCTTGAAGGGGTGACACAATGTTCTTAGTATGTATGTTCTTATGAGTACTGTTTATAATACCTAGATTAACAGGTAGTCAAAATATAATATACACACACTTGATGAAATGTTATGGGAATGTAACCTTGATTTTGGAGAATATTGGGAAACCCACTAGGATTTGGCATAAATCAAAAATAATAATATTTGTTTTGTGGATATTCAGATGAAACCTTATAAGGATTTGTATGGAAGACTGTGTCATTCACTCTTTTTCTGGATAGAGGTGTGTGAGGTGGTGATTTTTAAACTGATTCTCATATAGGAGATACCATATCATGTTTAGTTTAGAATTAAGTGGTGGCTATGAATAGAAAACAAAAATCTTATAGGGATCAATATCATCAACCTCTTGAGTCTGAGATAGGTGACCATGTTTTCTTCCATTTGTGACCTAGATTGGGACACCATTAGTTACAAAGGTTGGGTAATTAGATCCTAGGTTCATGATACCATTTGATATTATGGATAAGGTAGTCCTAGTGGCATACTGACTATCTCTTCAACAACGGTCCATTGCTATGCATGACATATTTCATGTGTCTCGTCTTTATTAGTCAATTTCTAATCTATCAAATGTTATTGATACAGATTCTATTGATCTCATGGTCAATTAATTATTTTAGGATCATCTATTTCATATTATGGATCATAGTGAGAAGATTCTTTGTGGAAATTATATTCCTCTAGTACTTTTTCTCTGGAAACATGTGCGTGTTTTGAAAGAAACATGGGAGTGAGAATCAGAAATGCAGGTTCAATGGATACAATTTTTCATTATGGAGGTCAATGATGTTTTATAGTGTATCTTGGGGATGAACTTATTCATAGTGGGGAGATTGTAAGACCCCACTCCTTCATTGAGCTGTGGACCCCTTAGTTTTTGTCAAAAACAACTTTTGTTTTCTTTAAAGTTGTGTATGAGGGGTTTTATGGGGGGTTAAAGGATTTTAGGATGTTTAGGAGGTGGATAAAGAATTCATCCTAGAGGCTATAATGCCATTAGCTAGTTGAATGGAGGTTTCTGGCTAGTCGGTAGGACCTAGATAGGTTTTTAGGGGGAAGTTTTGTATCCCCCACCCCCTTTCACTCATTAACTCACCTGAATTTCTCCTATTTCATATGCACAACATCCCACACCCAAAATATGACTCTCCTCTCATTAAACCATGTCGAATATCCCTTGTTCCTCATCTATTTATCCTTCTATTTTATGTGATTATAGGATCAAGGTAAGGCTATAAATCCTTTCCTTCCATTATTTAATATTTTCACTACTCTATGTGTTCTCACCACTTAAGGCTGTTATACCCTATTTTAGGGTGTTTGTATGCTTCTTTGATTTATCTCATTTCTTCTTGAGTTAGAGGTTGATACTATATGAGTGGAATTATACTAACCTAAGGAAGGCGGTCTTCGAATGGTCCCATAAGTGTCACTATTTTATGTCACATGATATGTATTTCATTTAGACGGGTTGCTATGTATTTGACCAAGAAACCAAATTAAATTAGTTTGTTCCCAAAATAGAATCTTAAAACCTTCAATATCATGAATCAATTATTGTAGATTTTAAATTGGAACCTTATCCACCCCTTAGTGTTGGCATGGTTTATGTAATGTTTGTTTTATATCAAAGGGACACCCGAGAGGTGTTGTGGACTTGATGATTCACCTTGGGCATAAAGGGAAGGTTCATAGGATGTTTTTTAGGACCCTATGACACTATTAAACATGAATAACCCTTTTAAATTATTTAATTTGGTAAATTTACTTTTGACCCCTTGATAAATGAAATACTTAAGTGGGATTCTTGAGATACCTTCCTCTTTGACATCCAAATGAGTTGTTTTGGAAATTAAAAATAATCAAATAATCTCTTGAATTTGGATTTACAAGTAATATTAATAAAATAAAACAAAATAAATGTATATATATTAGATTATTTAAATAAGTGTGAATATAAATATGAGATCATTAGATTCTATATGATACATGATGTTAAATTTGTGGGAATTCTAGGATGAGATCCTTGGATTCGGTATAATGCATGATGGAAAATGAGTGGGAATTTCAAGATTAGATCCTTGGATTCTATAGGATACATGATGCTAAATGAGTGGGAATGTTGGGGTGATATCTAGGATTATGTATGACACATGATGCTAAATAATTGGGAATGTCGGGAGGAGATCCCTGGATTCTTATAGTACATGTGTTAGGAATGTCGAGATGAGATCCTTGGATACCACATTATACATAATGACTGGAAATTCTAGGATGGGTACCTAGATTTATTATTATAAATGATGCTTTGGAATTCCAAGATGTGGGAATATATTCCATGTGATAACTATAGTTGGAACGGTCATCGTGACATGATCAGAGACATTCGATACTGACTGAAGCAGGTCTGTTCAATCTAGGTATCATCATGAAGATTGTGGATCAGAAGAATTTTGTTTTATTTATGTACATATTTTGATCATTTATTTGATGGTATAAATTATCATTCACTATAATTTCTCAAACATGATATGTTTTTAGACATTGTTGGTGGTGTCTTGCTGAGTTGTACTCACACCCTGCTCGGGCCACCGGTTTGTACCCAATAAAACTTCATAGATGAAGGTCTAGATAAGGGAAAGTTACCTATAAAAGATTCTTGATATGGGATGGGATGAATATTTAGAGTGAGATATTGGGACAGTACTCATACCTCTTTGGATGTTTTTTGGTATTTTTCCCTTTTTATACTTTTATTATTTTTTAATTGTACATATGACATTTTGACATGTAGACTTAACGATGAGCATAAATTTTGTTTTGTTATATCATTGTTTGAATTTTATATGTTATTTTATTATTTCCATGATTTATGTATCTTTTTTGGATTTATTTAACTTTCCCTTATTTACTTCCATGCTGTAAACTCCAATAATAAGGGCATAATTTCCCCAGATTTACCACGTAGGCCCTTGTCACAAGTCAGAAACCTCCATCATATGAGGAGGTGTACTTGAATCCTTGGAGATACCCAGTTCAAATATTATTCATCATAAAATTGGGTGCGATGTTACACCCATGATGATCAATATATTTTTACAGAAAACTATAATAAAATTCCTTATTGTTATAAGGTATAAATGAACATGTTTAATGAAATAATTCCACTTGGGGAAGCTCTAGATTCACCAAATGTTTCTAATGAATATGTTTTTGAAAATTAATTAAATATGGAATCATTTTTACGTGTTAAAATATTTGAGTAACTTAATAAAAATTTTTTTTATGATTTACTCAAATATACTACTAGAACTTTTTATTTACACGTTCATCCTGCAAACATAGAAAATAATAAGTTAAAACCACATTTAGAACACCCCATGAATTGGAACAAAAGTAACTACCAAAAAAATTAAAATATTATTTCCTTAAAGAAAATGAAAAAATGCATGTCATAATTTCAAATAGGTTGAAGTGTAATAAAGAGAACCAACTACTAGAAAATTTGAAACAAAATTTGGAGTAATAGGCTAATCATTAGAATATATTCTTGGAATTAGTCCCACAATATGTGTGCACCAAATTCTCTTGAAAAGTTAGTCTAAACATGCAATACTTCCCCAAATAGGGCCCCACCAAACCCTCATAGAAATTGTAAAAAAATAATTTGGGTGAATTTTAGGAGTTAGAATCATATTGTAACATCCCGGTTCTTGGTTCCGCCCAAATGTTCCCCGTACCTAGTTAGTCACATGGCCTCAAGCACATTTCCCTGAACACCAAAGGCTGACGACTAGTAGTGAGGGCCTTGGGTGTGATGGGGGGGGGACTATGCCCTCATTGGAAGAGTAACAAAAAATAAACAAATGTATAAAAGTAGCAGTGTGGATTACCAATTATTCAACCAATCATTCACAAGAAACCCTATGGGAAATTTATCACAGCATAACCCCTCTAGTTCAACATAAAATTTAATAATAAAGTTATAACAACCCACTAATATATCTCACATAGTCTAACCCATTTGGTCTCATAAAAACTAAGACTCTCTGAGGAAGCACTCACTGTCAATTCCACCTATAGTCTTTTAACAATAAAATACAGACTCTCTGAGGAATAACTCAACGTAAATTTACCCTATTGTCTCATAATGATAATTATAAACACTATGAGGGAAATCTCAATGTCAACCCCCCTATAGTCTTACAGCATAAAAAGTATCGCATACACTCTATGGAAGCCCTCAACGTCAATTCCCCCTATGGTCTAACTACCCAGATTCCCATATCCCCATGTAAAACAATCATGCACAAATGATATTCAAAAGACAAAGTAAAACAAAAATACTACATGGATAAATGACTAAAAATCATAACACAAGCATGTCAGATAATATCAATCCATCCTAACATCACTAGGCATGGAAAAAAGAATAGCCTAATAGTCAATTCTAGACCCAACGGCCAATATCAGATCAAACATGGGAAAAAACATCCATAAAAAGTTAAATAACCCTATTTATAATAAAAAACCCATGCTCAAGCAATAAGGCATAGTAGACATTAATAGGTTTAAATTCCCTAAACACGTGATACCCTAAACTAGGGTATTGGGCACTTTTTTCACATATAATTTAAAGAAAAACCATGTAAAGGCATAAACCACCTACCTCAGCGTTGTACAATCGATATAGTTAAACATCATCCTTTGAATCAACCTAGAACACGATAGATCTGCAAAAACGTCCAGAACACTCAACCAATGATATCTCACGAAGGAGGAGAAATCAAGAGAAGAGGTTCGAGAATAAGGAAGAACTCACCGATGTGATTCCCATGAAATTGATGGTGTTAAATTCGGAGCACGAACAACCGATCGGGGGATTGGATAATAATTGTTGATCTCTGGTCTCTCTTAGACGAGATGAAGCTAGAAGAAGTCTTCTCTTCCAATTAAATGTGACCCTGGTCTAATATATTAAATAAAAATAAAAATACACAGCATGTTCTTGAAAGATACATGATGTGTATATTCCTTTCTAGGTCATGCTTTAAGTGTCCCTTCCATGTCATCCCACAGTCATGTACGTGGATGTGACACAGCCTAACATGGCCTGGACTCAGTTCCAGAGTACATGGAATGTATAATGAACTACAGAGAGTGTACTCTTAAAATTTTCCTTCTTCTCTTTTACCTCAAAAGAAACATGAAAACAAGATCCATACCTAAAAAGAAGATATGGGTTCCTACAAACTTCCCCCTTTAAAGAAATTCATCCCCGAATTTCTCTAAGAAGGAGGAGAAGAAGAAACATCTAATAGTTCCGGCCACTGCGATTGCACATCGGCCTCCCTCTCCCAAGTCTTGTCTTATACTCGCCCGTGCTTCCATAACACCCATACCAGAGGAACAGATTATCCATGATTAATCTTCATTCTATGATCAATAATTCGGATAGGATGCTCCTCGAATGAGGGGTCCACCTCCAACTCAACCTCCTTGGGTTGGAAGACATGATACGGGTCCGAGAAGTAATGCCAAAACTGAGAAACATGGAAAACATCGTGCATAGCCTGGTACCTCTGAGGTAACTACAACCGATAGGCAATCGGCCCGAATCTATCCAAAACCTCAAACGACCCAACGTATCTCGGTGAAATCTTTCCATGTCTCCCAATCCTCTTGTGTCCCAACCTCGGTGTGACACATAGGAAAACCTGATCTCTGACCTTGAACTCTAGAGGTCATCTCCATCTATCAGTATAAGAATTCTTCCATGAATGTGCAGTTTCCATACTACTCTGAATCAAATCCACCTGCTCTATGGTCTCTTGAACAAGAGGAGGTCCTAGCATAGATGTCTCTCCTACTTCCAACCAATATAGGGGTGATCGACATGACCTACCGTAAAAATCCTCATAAGGTGGTATCTGAATAGTTTCTTGAAAACTATTATTGTAGGGAAACTCCATGAGAGGTATGTGCTTCTCCCATGAACCTCCAAAATCTAGGACACGTGTTTGAAGCTTTTCTTCCAGCACCTGTATAGTACGCTCGGACTGGTCATCTATCTGGGGATGGTAAGTTTTACTCAGAAGTACCTATGTACCCAAATCCCTCTGTAATCCCGGCCAAACCCAAGAAGTAAAACAAGAATCCATATATGAAACGATTGAGTGCAGAACCCCATGAAAACTTACAATATACCAAATGTACAACCTTCCTAGCTCATCAACAATAAAGGTATTCTTGATCGACAAGAATTGTGCAATCTTAGTGAGTCTTTCAATGACAACCCAAACTGAATCATTCCCTCGAGTTGACCTCGGAAACCCCATTAAAAAATCCATCGCAACATCATTCCAGTTCCACTTGAGAATGGGGAACTACCGCAAAATCCTTATCGGTCGCTAATGCTCCACCTTCACATGTTGATAGGTGGAACACCTCATAACAAAACCAGAAACATCTCTCTTCATTCCTGGCCACCAATACTGATGGTGTAGATCTCGATACATCTTGGTGACACCAGGTTGAACTTCCCAAACTGAAGAATGGAAATCCCGCATCAGCTCATCACATATGTCTGATGACACGCATACGTTACCATGAAATCACAAGATCTCATCCTCGCCTATGGTCCATCCTAGAATATGGTCCTATCCCGACACACTCTCCCGTATAACTAGGTCTTCAGCATCTGAGAGCTGCGTCATTCGTACTCGATCAAGTAGACTAGATGTAATAGCTAAAGAAGAAAGAAATGTCTGTCCCTATCTATCGTGCACCTCTAAATGCCTCTTAGAGAATAGATCCATAAGCTACCACTCACTGCTGGCCTCTTGAACTGCTTGTATCTGAGCCCTCCTACTCAACACATTAGCCACTGCGTTTCCTTTCCCAGGAATGTAGGCAAGATCAAAGTAAAAGGACTGAAAGTACTCACCAACCTTTTCTATCTCAGATTCAGGTCATGCTGAGTGAAGATATACTTGAGACTTTTGTGGTCGGTGAAAACCACCAAATTCTCTCCCAACAAATAATGTCTCCAATAGAGTAAATCATGAAAAGATGCAACCAAATCAAGATTGTGCGTCAGATAATTCCTCTAATGTGGTCTTAACTGCCATGACCCAAAATCAACGACTCCTTCCCCTTCATAAGCACTGATCCCAACCCGATACATGAAGCATCACATAAAATAGTACAACTGTTTCCCGAATCTAGAAAAACTAGTATCGGTGCTGAAGTAACCTCCCTTTCAACTTCTAAAAGGATGAATCGCAGAAATCTATCCACAGGTACTTCACACCCTTCTTAGTCAGGCCCGTCAATGGCGCTTCTAAGCGTGAAAAGTCCTATTTGAAATGTCTGTAGTAACCATCCTACCCGAGAAAACTACGTACCTAAAATAAATTATTTGGATGCTCCAAAGAAACTACTACTCTCACTTTCTATGGGTCTACTGATACTCCTGACTTTGAGATAACAAGACCCAAGAAGTTAATCTGGTCCATCCAAAGGTGGCATTTTGAGAGCTTATCATATAACTGATGCTCCCTCAGTATACTCAAAATGATCTCAAGATGGGTGGTATGGTTGTGTCGAGTGTGAGAGTACACCAAGATATCATCCATTAAAACCACCATTACGAAATCCAAGTATGGATGGAACACTTGATTCATCAGTGCCATAAAAAATTTAGGCACGTTCGTGAGACAGAATGGTATAACCACATACTCATATAGACCATACCTTCTCCAAAAGGTTGTAAGAGGTATATATGATGGTCTAACGTGAAAAATATGATAACCAAAACTCAAGTAAATATTCGAGAACACCCAAGCTCCTCAAAGATAATCAAAGAGACCATAAATCCTCGGCAAGGTATATCGGTTCTTGACTATCAACTGGTTCAACTTCTGATAATCCATCCAAATTCTGAGGGTACCATCGACCTTCTTCGCAAACAGGATAGGTGAATCCTAAGGAGAAGTACTGGGTTGAATGAAATAATTTTCCTACAAATCTAAAAACTCCTTCTTGAGCTCCTTTAACTCTAGTGTATCCATTCTATAAGGAGGAATGGACACCGATATCGCTCCTGACACAAGCTCAATAGAAAATTCCAGCTCTCGCTCTGGAGGAAAACCTGAAAAGTCGTCTGGGAAGACATCCCCAAAACAATCCACCACTAGAGGAATGTCCATATGTGAAGTCCTCTTGTCTTCTAGATATAGACTAGCAATATGGGTTGTAAATCCTCCCAACCCATGATGCTCGGGTCCTGCTCTGCTCACCTGGACATCCCATTCACCCTTATATAGAAACAAACCACCCTATGGTGATGTGAAACACACCCTAAAATGATAGAAGTCAACAATATCTTGGTAGGGAACCAACCAGTCTATTCCGAGAATGACATCATATCCTGTCATCTCTAAGACATAGAGGTCCCATAAGAAGTAACACCCACCAACCTCAAGAGGGAACTCCTTGCACTGACGTACACTAGTTTTCCTAGTCCCTAATGGTGTGTCTAATGTTAAGATATCAGTAGAGTTAAAGGTACAAACCCAAGGCTCTCCACAAAAACATCAAATATGAAACTATGGGAAGACCCTGTATCAAAAAGTGAAGAAGCTAAAACTAAGGAAAAAAGAATCATACCTCTAACTATAGAGGTTATGGGATCCTGATCCTACTAGGTATACTCTACTACAAATGTTTGACCTGTACCACGTCCATGTGACCCTTCCGACCCACCATAAGCTGATCCACCCAATTGTCGCTGAAATCCTGGTGAATGGATACCATGGCCAAGACCTCCACCTCAGCTTGAATGACTGAAAAAACTCCAGTTCCTAGACTAATGAGAAACTGGTGGTCCTTCACCTAAATAAAGAGTCATATAAGAACCTCTATTGCTAGCTGATGGTGAGAAAAACTGATAGAAATGTTGAAGATAACCCATCTTTCCACAATATCAGCACTCAACTGGGCCTCTTGGGAAATATGGTATCATATTCCTGACATTCCCACACTGATATAATATTAAATGGATACCTAAATATGTATCCCACCTACATGGATATCTATGTGTTGACTCCCTATGACACTTACTACTATCAGCTGGAGAAGCACCAACTCTGGATACTAAACCGCCCTAGCCCACATCTCCAGAATCCATCAGGTTGTGCTCTGTGATCAATTCCTAGTTGACTACGGAAGATATTATTGTCAACCTAAAGATGATCATCTGAGATCGGATGTCATGCCCAAGACCATCCTCATACTTCCTCACTAAGAATAACTCATCACCCCCTAGAATGGGTGTGAAGCACTACAGGTCTGTGAAGTGAGAAGAATACTCCATGATCGAGAGAGTACCCTAATCAAAACTCATGAACTCTCAGGCATGATCGGCTCTCAAAGTCTCCAGGTAGAAGTAGTAATAGAAGATATTCTATAAATCATCCCAAGACATAACCTTATGGTGTCCCATTTAGTATATAACATTCCACCATCTCTTGGAGGAATCCTGAATAATATATGTAGCGATATTTACCCTCCTCTCCGAAGGCGTCTCAAGATGTTAGAAGATCGGCATCATGGATTCTAACCACGGCTCTGCAGCCTGAGTTCCTCCATCCCCTAAGAAAGTGGGAGGATTCCACTACTAAAAATCCCACGTCAATTCTACCATAGATAGGGTAGAAGGCGATGATCCCAATAAGGTCTTCATAAACCTCATGAAGCCTTCTTGAAACTGTGCATCAGCCCCTGTGTGCAAAATGACGGCTGGTGCCAAGACAGGCACAACAGGAGCATCTGCTGGTAGTCCCTGATCTACCATGTCCGGAGTCTGACTGTTTCCCGATATATGGTGTACAACATGAGTAATTATTATTGGAATTAATTTTCAAGGTCAAGCGCACAACTTAGTTCAAGATTATCAAGTACCAAAACTTATAAGCGTAAGAAAGTAACAGGATAAAGAAAACATTCATGTTTTTTGAAATAGGGATACACAACATGTATGACCCCTACACGGCGTGTTCCCCAAAGCCTTTACATGGGAATGTACCTCTTTAAAAACTGGTCGTGTAACACCCCTATACATGGCGTGTTCCTCCCAAGGACACATTGTGTACTTGAATCGATTCCCTCCTCCCAAGTTCCTTTACATGGCTAAGCCACACGGTTCTCCTAGAACAAAACTACATGGCATGTTTATACCAAACACGACATGTACTGGAAGGATTTCACTGACCCATATCATTTTTCACATAGCCGGTTACACGGTCGACTCTACATGGATTGTTCAATATGGACACGATATGTACTACCTAAGTTTCATCCATCAATGTTGTTAGTTACATGACTGGACACATGGTCTAAACAACACGACGTGTACGTCCGGTACACGGTGTGTGCCACCAAATATTTCTCAACCCCGTGCCTCTACCCACACAGACAGGCACACAGTTAAAGACTACACGGTGTGTACATATAGTACACGGCGTGTACTTAAGAAAAACAGTTCCTTTCCGATCAGAAGGATACATGGCATGTATTCATCATTACACACCATGTATTCTGGGTTTTTCTAGATAGTAAGCCTCAAAAACCAATCCAAAATCCCATAAAAACACCAAAAAAACATTTAAGTGCCAAATTCTGATCCGTGGGGGCCCATAATCCCCACAAATAAAAGTTTGGAATCATTTTTATATATATCACAAGGTATAACAGTGCAATCAATCACACGATCCACCAAACTCCGATCCCTGAGGGCCCATAACATCTCAAGAAACAAAGTTTGGCGTCCATTAAAATGATACTTTAAACATTAGAAATACCCTATCAACCCACATGTATTCTATCAAGGCATCTATCACATCATCATGCATATCTATTACAACATCTATCACAACAACATACAATCGATAATGCACCCTAAATGGCATGATAAGAATACATGACATGTGATCTCTAGAAAGTTCTTATATGATTCATGAGATGACATACCCTCATCTCATCAGGTTGAAATAGAAATAGAACCTCAATAATATCAATCATAATAGCACAAATCAGGTGAATCACCCAACGGTGAAATTGAATCAACTGTAACAATTGCAAAACTAGAAAAATTGTAATAATCGAGGTAAATTGGATTTTCCCTATACACGGATTAGCTACTCCAGAAAAAAAAACTTATTACCAACTACATATTCCTTCCTATACCTATCTATAGGCTCCCATCAGTAAGTCAAATAATAAAATAATTCCCCTGATACCACTTTGTAACATCCTGGTTCCAGGTGCCGCACAAAGGTACCCCATACCTGGTTGGTCACATAGCCTCAAGAACATTTCCACAAATTCCATAGGCTGTCGACTAATAGTGAGGGCCTTGGGTGTGATGGTGGGGAAACTATACCCCCATTGGCAAAGTAACATAGTAGAGAAAAAGGTATAACAGTAGTGGAAACAGTAATTCCATACAATAAGTAATCATCAGAAGATTGAAAATAAATAAACAACTGGAACACATATATAAATGATGCATGTCACATATGTCTATGAAAGCAGCCAAACAAGTCACAATTCTGAAATTCAATACTAAACCAAAGTATAAAGAAACCAATTAAACTTCAGCAGCATTGCAAGACTCGTCTTGGTCCCATGCCCTCCAACTCCACAACAATCAAGTACCTGAAGTAGAAGGCAGCTTTCCCTTATCTATCCCTACAACAATATAATCTCTCTGGGCCTAATATCATGATCCAAACTGGGTGTGAGGCGAATCCTAGTAGAAAACCACCCAAAGATATGTTCCTAACTATCAGTGAATATATATAGTAGGAACAATTCAAAATGAAGTAATAAAAAAAGAAGTATTCAAAGTAAACAATCATACAGTTTCAACTACATTCATTTACATTTACAAATTATTCAACCAATCATTCATAAGAAACCCTCTAGGAAAGTTCTCACAGCCTAACCCCTCCGGTTCAAATTATCATTTAAAAATAAAAGTATAACAAACCCCCAGGATAGATCACATAATCTAACCCCTTTGGTCTCATGAAAACTAAGACTCTATAAGGAAGCACTCACCATCAATTCCCCCTATAGTATTTTAACGATAAACTACAGACTCTATGAGGAAGCACTCAATGTCAATTACCCATGTGGTCTTGTAATGATAACCATAGAAACTTTGAGGCAACACTCAACGTCAATATCCCCTATGGTCTCACAATGTAAAAAGTACAACAAACACTCTGGGAAATCCCTCAACGTCAATTCCCCATATAGTCTCCCTACACCAGGTTCCCAAAGCCCTATGTAAAGAAATCATGAACAAAAAATATTCAACGGTGAAAGTTAAACACAAATACTACTTGTATAAATGGATACAAGGAATAACATAAGCATTTCAGATAATATCACTCCATCCTAACAACTCGAGGCATGGAAAACAGAGCAGCCTAACCGAAAATTATAGACCCAATGGACAATAACAGATCAAACATGGGAAAACACATCCATAGCAAGGTAAATAACCCTATTTACAATCAAGAACCCATACTAAAGAAAAAATTCATAGTAGACATTAACAGGGTTAAATGTTTTAAACACGTGATACCCTAAACTAGGGTATTGGGAACGTTTTTCACATATAATTCAAATACAAACTACGGAAAGTCACAAACCACCTACCTCAACATTGTACGATCGATATAGTTGAACCTCAACCTTTGAATAGACATAGAACGTGGTAGATCTAAAAAAACTTCAAGAACAATCAGCCAAGGATATCTCATGAAAGAGGATAAATCAAGAGAATATGCTCTAGAATAAGGAATAACTCACTGATGTGATCCCAACGTAATTGGAGGTGTTCAATTCGGAGCACAGATGGAAAATTGGGGGCTCGAAGAAGAATCGTCGATCTCCAGTAGCTCCTGGATGAGACAAATCTAGAAGAAGTCATTTCTCCCAATTAGACACGACCCTAGTACGATATATCGAATAAAAATAAAAATAAACGGTATTTTCTTTAAAGATACACGGTGTGTATATTCCTTTCCCATGTGCCACTTTAAGCGGCCCTGCCATGTCATCACATGATCATGTACGTGGCTGTGACATGACCTAACACGGCCTGGACTTGGTGCCAGAGTACACGTTGTGTACATGAAAGTACACGAAGTGTAGTCCTAAAATTTTCCTTCTTCCCTTTTTACTCAAAAGCAATATGAAAACAAGACCCATACCTGAAAATAAGATCCGAGTTATTACAAATATAATCCATCATAGAATCACAATGGGTGCATCCCATTTATATTTAAGCCAAAGATACTAGATTCACCATTGTATAAAATGATAATAATGAGTTAGTAACCACTAGGATTCAAAGTAATTCGAGGGTCTGCATTGACTATAGGAGACTAAACCATGTGATCATAAAGCATCATTTCCCAATCCATTTTTAGAACATATGTTAGAAAGACTAGTAGGGAAAGGTAATTATTGTTTTATTGATGGGTTTTATAGGTACTTTCAGGTCCCATAGCTCTAGAAGACCAAGACAAAACAACATTTACATGTCCTTTTCATACAATTTCTTATTGTAGAATTCCCTTTGGGTTTTTCATTCCACTTGGTACTTTTCAATATTACTTAGTAATTATCTTTTTATACCCGATTGAGAGATTTCATGAGGTATCTCTTAATAATTTTACTATTTATGGTATATTATTTGAAACCATCTTTAAAATTTAGAAAAAGTTTTAAAGAAATGTATAGATAAAAACATAGTTCTAAACATTGAAAATTTTCATTTTATGGTGGAAAATTGAAATTTTTTAGGCTACATAATTTCTAAGTATGGATTTGAAGTTGATAAGGTAAAGGATGGAATTATTTTAACACTACCCTACCCTCCCACTATGTGAAATATCAGATCATTTTTAGGCCAAGTTGGATTTTATATAAGGTTTATTAGGGACTTTAGAAAAAAATTTTTTCTTATAACTAACCTACTCACGAAGGAAAATCATTTTTTGTTCAGTGATTCATGTAGTATAACTTTTTAAAAACTTATATATATTAACCACAACCCCTATAATCAATCCACTGGCCTGGGAGAATCCCTTTAAGATATTGTGTGATGCATCTAAAAAAACATGGGATCTCTGTTATCCCAAAGGAATGATGGGAATTCATATATGATATCCTACACTTCTTAGACCATGAAAATAACAAAAATCAACTATACTATAATAAAGTAGGAGTTGTTTTTTCAATTTTTGTTACAATAGAAAAATTTCATTCACAATATCTTGGAAATTAGGTAACCATTTTTTATGATCATGTAAAACTTAGGTATTTGATAAATAAAGAATAAACAAAGTATTTGTTTGTGATATGGGTGTTGCTATCACAAGAATTTTATTTAGTGATCAAGGATAAGAAGGGTTTTTGAAAACCTAGTGGTAGATCACATGAGTAGATCACCCCACACTATTGAGGTTGAAACACCAACCAAGACATCCATGGATGGATCCTTCCTTAGTGAGAAGATGTACAGAGTTATGCAAGTTCCCTAATTTGTTGAATTAGTAAACCGTTTGGTTGCATAAAAGGTACCCCCTTCTTTAATAAGAATCAAACCCTTAAATATAAATTTGAGTCAATGTTTTATGTCTGGTAGTATTCTTAATTATAAACGATATGTTGTGACAAAGTGATTATGAGATGTATCTTTGAGGAATAGGTAAAGTTTATACTTTCATTTTGTCATACAATTTCATGTGGAGGCTATTTTTGACTGAAAATAATGGATAAAAATAATTTAAAATCTAGTGTGTTTTGACATCAATTTTTAAATACTCAAATGAATTTTAAAAAGCATGTAAAAACCTTAAATTTTCTAGTGTAGATTCAAAAATCCAAGAAATTCCCAAAACTAATGATTCCAAGGCTTTCATTTAGTTTCTAAGATCAAACAATTGTTTGAGCATTTGTAGTTTCGTGAGCCATAATCAGTGACTAAGGCACACAATTCTATAAAAAGAACATTGAAGTCCTTATAAAGAGGTATAGAGTGCACCACAAGAACATTAATGCCTATCACCCATAAATTAATGGGTGGGTTGAGGTGTCAAACTGAGAGATCAAGTAGATTTTGCACAGAAAAATTAAACCTAAAAAAAATACTAGAGTAAAAAACGATTTATGATGCACTTTGGTAATATAAGACTACTTTTAAAAACCCCATAGTATTTCCCATTATAGAATTATTTATAGAAATAATTTTCACCCACCTGTTGAGCTATAAAAAAATGAATAATGGGTTGTTAATAGAGTGAAAATGGAGTTTTACAAGGGTGGAAATAAAAGGAAGCTCCAAATTATTGAACTAGAGGAGCTAAGGAGAGAATATTTTGATAATTATATACTTTACAAAGAGAAATCCATATCTGACCAGCATAGACTCATATAGAAAAAATACATTCAATCCAGAGACAAAGTTCATTTATTCTCCTTAAGAATGAATCCCATAACTAGTAATATTTATTCTATATGGACTAGACCTTTTATAGTTACTAATATATTTCCATTTAGGGTAATTCAAATCAAATGAATTTAATTATGGTAAACCTTCAACAAGAATAGAAAATAACTAAATAATTTTCATAATGAATTTTGGAAGGAGTTAAAAGACGAGACCAAACTCCTCCTTACTATTATTTAATAAATAAGGTTTTATCTTTAATTAAAATTATTCTAGACACTCACTTCTTGAGAAAGTTATTCCTAATAAATTTTCAACTAAAATTATTTGAAAGTGAGGTTTAAGATATGTTTAGGGGAGAGGAAAAGTAACTTAAGATATTAAATGAAAATCAAAGTGTACAAATGGTTCACTTCTTTCTAAGAGTTTTTATTGAAATAAAATGAATTAAAGTGATTTAAAACATGTTTAATAATCAGTTTTTAAAAATATTTCACGTTTTTACTTCTATTTTTAGATCTTAGAGTGTTTTAGATAGGAAAACATGATATCCTATGTTTTATTTCCTAGAAATAAGTTTCATGCTAGTGTGTAGAGATTCTATTTGTTCAAATATTGTTGTTATTATATGATTACTAAGTGAATTTTACCACTATTTTCATGGATTTTTTTGTTTAGAATCATGAAAAGTAATTTCAATGAAAAAAACTTGGTGGAATTAGAATAATAACATCAACAAATTGCACTTATTAAATTAAACCTGGGTATACTTCCTATATTGATTGATTAACACCTCAGGGAGCCTCCAAAAATTACATTTGGATAGATCATATAAACTATCATAAAATGAGAAGATGATAACTGATATATAAGTGTTCCTAAGTCACCATAATCACATGTGTGTGTGTTATCCATCAAATAATAGTTATAGGGACCTTAGAGATGGATTCCAAAGTGTTACGTCTATTCCATGACTATTATAATTACTCCTAGGGGATGGTTTCTATCTTGGTATAGTTTAGTTATGGATTTAGCTACAATCATACAATATGTTCTTTTTACAAACATGGATGGGATAAATTCAAAAGGTGATAATTGAAAAATAGGACGATAATATTTGATAAATTCTAAACATAAATTAATAAAGGATATGTGATATATCATACTTTCATTTAGAAATTATCAATAATGTGTGAAAAGGAACTTTAGAGAAGGAAACTTAGGATAGAGGGATTTAGGAAAGTTCCACTTGTTAAAATATTGATTCCCCTGTGGTCCATTCTATCTACAAATTTAGAACTAAAACTTATGGATTAATTGAATTGATACAATGAATTTGATTCAGAAATGATGTATGATAATTTTAATAATGAATGAACCTAAAAGTTTCTCCTTCTATGGATTTTGTATTTAAGATTTGGTTAGACAAATTATATTTTTATTAATTAAATTAAATTCATTGTATTTTCTATGAGTGGTATAGTGTAAGTGTAGTGGACTAATGAGATCTAGTATTTTAAAATATTTAATCCATATTTACTGATAATTAACCCCTAATTAATATGAAAACCATGTAATTATTTAATTTTATTTTACTTTTTTAACTCTGGAATGAAAGTTATAATTAGATTAAATATTATGTTTTATTGATTTATTCAATTTATTGAATTAATTATAAATACATACATTGTTTTTTGGATCTTAGATTAAAATTTTAAAATAATTTCAATCATTATTTTTCATTTTTTTATTTAATTCAGGAAATATATAGAATAATATTATAGTTAAACTATGATTTTCAATGTTACAAGTCTTCAAATAGAAAAGAAAAATCATATGGATTCTATAGCTTGACTTCAGCCTACCAATTATATGAATTTACTCCTTTATCATTTTTTTTGATTTCATGACTTTGAGACATTTCCAAAGTTAGATGAGAAACACTGTAAGACTTCACTTGTTAGGGAGCTTATGACTCTATCATATGAATTTTCCCAGACCAGATTGTAAGAATTCACGATCCATCATACAAATTCACCATATGACTTTCAAATTAATATTATATGACTTTTCCCATGATTATATGACTTATAATGATCATAAGACTTCGAAGTTATGCATTCCGGGATGCATAATGGTAACCATCATAGGCTGCATAAAGGTAGAACCTCGACCACTAGTGAGAGCTGTGCAAGGGTAAAATTTATGGTATAGTGATATGTAAAGGTGAATCCACAAATTACACTAGATATGTAAGGTTATAAGGAATTATCTATACGCTACGTAACAGTATCACAACATTTTCAAAAAAAGGACATGCTTGATCTAAAATTGAAAGTCACATTTCATTCCCACTATCTACCCAAAATGAGAAGCGATACCCCACTACATCAATGCTTCAATCATCCAAAAAATTAATTGAATGGATATAATGGGAAGGTAATGTCTCAAAAAAATATTATATTAATTCCTCTCTAAAACAATCATGAACCTTGAGCTGTACACATGGCGACAATCAAATAAGAGGGAGTTGGGTACTGAATTTATAGAATATTTATAAGGTACTAAAATTGTTCATAGAGGAAGAGGATTCCCATGCTGATCACATGGGATATGAATATTCTTAACCACATGAAGATACATAGGATACTTCTATAAGAATATGTATACTCACTATAATAAAGGCGGATATCGTTGATCAAACTAATCTACTAAAAGTACTTTTTATTTTTTAATTTTTATAACACCCCAAGCTTCCACGGTACTCTTCCCTTTGAATAATACAGTAGCGTGTGATGTACGCAACTTCGAGTTCTAACACACACCACAACCAATCAAACTAGCCGTTTTGAATAGTAATACCCAATTTTTGAAATTTTATAAATTTTATCTTTCAAAATGGACTTCATTTTTGGATTCATAATATTGAAATTATCTTAGGGTGAATTTTTGGTATTTTTCTAAAAACATTCAATTTTTTATGAATAGTGAAAAAACACTGAGTTATAGTTTAAAACCGAATTTTTATTTAAATAATTATTTATTTTATTTAAGTTTAATTAAGGTCAAAATATATACATAATATCTATATAATTTCAATGTAATTCATTGGATTTAGTTTATAATAATTTTAGATATATGAAAATTTTATTGAAATTTTCACCGTCTTTTACCCACCTCCTAGGAAAATTTTCAAATTCACATAAAACATAATTTTACCGCTTCTGTGAGTGGAATTTCAAAAATCCGAGAGACACGGTTAATATCAAGGAGTAAAATTTGGTTCAATAAGATAAAAATAATTTTTGGTGAATAGTAACTTTTTACTTTTATTTACCACAATAAAAAGTATATAGGGTAATTAAGGGTAAAAATGATATTAATATTACCCTAACACATGTCCTAATTCTATTGGACAAGTGTATATCGACCAAAAACAGCGTTAGTAATAAAATATTATCATCTGGGTCCACTTGGATTAGATTAGGACATTTATTATTATTTAATTCAAAGAAGAGTTAAAAGAGTTAAAATCAAAGTTTAATAACTAAATTTTTTTAATATAGGGTTATACATAAGATAAATTAGATTATAAATATTCATTACAAAGGTAAAATTATTTCATACATAATGGTATTTTATTTATAATTTTTAGACACTAAATAATTTAATTTATTTATAACACAATGGTGATGTAGTAATTACCTAATTAACGAAATATTAAAATAATTGATATTATAAATATAAAAATAAATGTAATTTGAGACTTTTTATGAATTAAACTAATTTTATAGGTTAATATGACATATTATGACTGATTATATATATTGTTTTCTAAGTAATAATGCTTTTATGAAATTATCAAAAACAAAATACCCAACAGTGTGAAAATTGACATAAAAGAGTTTTTAAAAAAAATATTATATTATTAATTTATATTATATTTCTAAAAATACAAGGTTCAGAAAAGAGACTTATATAATTATGTATGTATCATTAATGGACAACTTGGGGGGTCTCTTGAAAGTTTATAGTAAGTTCATTGACTATATAATATAAAAATACAAAGAGACATGGTAAGGGTCAAACTAATTAACTAAGAGTTAAAACTAAAATATAAGGTTAATAAAGTGACCCAAACCTGTATAAAACCTATTGGTTGAGTGGATTTAGACCTATATCTACCTTAAACTTTAAATAATCCACTTTGGAGCCATTAGAAACCGAATATGAATTTATTATAAAATAATATTTCTAGATTTTCCAAAGGTGCCTCTCACCCCTCTTATAAAAGGGAACTCCCCCTTCTCTCAATTTTACATCTTCAATGCCTTTTGGATCATCCAAAACCTTTCCATATATTCTATAAACTTCCCTAACTTCAACCTAGAGTCCTTAGTTTGATCAGAAATACAACCTAAGTATCCCTTTTGGTCAAATCAAAAGGAAGAACCCGAAGAAGAGGTAATGTTTTGACCACCCTCTTTCATGTTCCTTTCTTTTTCAACATCTTATTTGTTTGTTATTTCTATTATAAAATAATAACTCCAGTATCTTCTATATACCATGACGTTATTATAAATATGGTACAACCATATTCAGTATTCTATCCATCCTTTGAATGACATGTCACCATACGTTCATATGTACGGCTTATCGTCTCCACATCGTGGTGTAATTGTTATTCAATATATTATTATTTGTATGGGTATAATAATGATGTGTAATTCATGTAAATAATAAATATAACATGATAATGATTCTTTATATATGATATAACATCCAATTATATATTATTTTAATATCAAAATAATGATATTGTCGCTCGTGCGTACGTACGGACTACCATCTCCACCAACGCGATGAGATTCATTCCCCATCGTATCTATTCTAGACTAATTATCATTTGATGATTAAAAGTAATGTTTAAGAAATTTATATCATTCTGGATATGAATAATATACAACCTATCCATAACAAACATGACTTATGTAACAAAACATATAAAAGAAAACGAGTAAGTTAACACCCAAAACGACTATAATACTAAAATATTATTAACAAATCATTATTAGAAGATCATATATGATATTAGAATTATTTATATGGTTCTTTTATAATTTAATAACAATCTTTTAAGTATTATACATGAGGTTAACATACCATCGACTAAGTAAAAGTACAAGGTAAGGGTTTATTTCACAATCTCTTCATTATTCGAGGTTGTTTATACGTAATTATCTACTGGGACATCTTTATCATCCACAACCATGTTTCTTAAAAATGTATTTCAAATCATTCTTACTATTTTAAAGGATATGGGATAAATTAATTTATACCCTTGTTGACTTTTTATAAGAAGTTTATAAAGGAATCTTTCTGTCATTTTCCAAACAAGGTCCTTTTTAACCTTTTTGACAGAATTAAGGTAAGAATGTCTTTTTTATCTTATACGGCGGGTGCAGCTATTTTCCGCCATTATAAAATCGTCGAAGCTTCCCTTACATGCTTATAAGAATATTTTCAAAGTAAATTTTTTATTTTATAATTATGAGACTTTTAAATGTTTTCAAAAAAAAGAGATATTTCTCTCAAATAGTTTTGATTTCATTTATGTCAACATCCTTTGATGGATTTTAAGCTTATTTGAAGTCTATTATTATTATGATACAAAACTTTCATATTGTATTGAAGGTTTTGTGATATGTTTGACTGTGGATGTGTTATTTTTATACCATTCATGGTTTATGGAGAAAGTATTGACATTTCGTATGCTAACTTTAATATGAATGTTTATGTTATGTTTAAACTTGTTCATATGAGGAATGAATTGGACTTAATATGTGACGGGTGGAGCCCACTATATCTCTTAGATGCACTAGTAGGTCTCATGAGACAAACTAGTGTCTTGGCACAAGGCCTTTACAAAATCTTATTTGTAGTCTTGTCTTGAGTCCTTGACTATGTGGTTATGATAGTCTGGCATTATGGATTCCATCATTATGAAAGTGGTTATTGTTATTGCATGTGATTATTAAACTAGTAGAATATCCATGTGGATAATTAAATGGGATTATTTCATTTTATATTTTCCATATTATGATGAAGTTCAAGTTTTAAAAGCTTTAGTTTTAGTTATATATTGCCTTAAATGTTTATGCTTATTTATGAAAGTCTCCGCTATATTGTTATCCTTACTGAGCATCTGAGCTCACCCCTTTAAATGTTTTATTTTTCCTATGATGTGAAGAAGTAATTTATGAATGAACTGTAGGGATAGTATGATGGGATATGGAGACTATGTTTTTGTACTTTTCATTTTATGATGTAATGTAAACTATATAAATGTATCTAGTGATTCCAAGGCTACTAAACTAATCAGTCTTTCAAGACTTGATCTTTTGTGATCATGCCAATGTTATGTAATAATGAACCGAATCTGGGTAACTGGGGTCGGGGCATTACAGTTTGTATCAGAAGAAGTTTAGTATAAACCTTGGAAGCTAGATTTAGATAAACTCTGATTAGATCACATATCCCTAAGATAGACTTTGAGGATTAGTATAGAATAATTTCCTAGAATTTTGGTATTGTAGAGATTTTGTGAGTTTTCCGAGCAATAAATATCTGTCTGGATATGAGCAGGTAGAGGCAACTATGGCACAGATGTACCTAGGGGTAAAACCCGAAAACACCACTTTGATCTAGACTCGAACGGGAACTGGTGCACGACAACGGGCCTTGTTGGACTCTTGGTTATGACACTCCCAGGGGATATGCTTAGGATAATTCCCATTTTCATTAAAAATAATTATGAAGGGTTTAGGAGTATATAATTTCTCAAAGAAAACATTTTTTTTATGATTATGGATTATATCCATAAATAGTTCAATATATGTTAAGTGTTTTACTAGTATAGAATTATGTATTTTAATTTATAAACTGATCTTGTTTATGCCGTTGTTTAGAAATGGAGCCTAGTGGAAGGAATGGAAACCGTATCAATGAACACAATCCATGTAGGGATTTCTCCCCTGCTCAAGATAATTATAGTGGAGCTGGTGATGAAACTGGTGCTGATCAGTTAATCACCATACTAGGACAACTCACTCTTGTTATGAATAATAACCTTACCCGTATGGATCACCCTGATCCACAGCGTGGATGATCATTGTTATATCACTTCATATGGTAGAAACCACCAAAATTCAATGCGATTACAAATCCATTAGTAGCTGAGCAATGGATAAGTTCCCTAGAGAAAATATTACATGCCTTGTGGAGTAGTGAAAGGGAAAAAGTTATCATGGTAGTTTACCGCCTCACATGAGATGCGGATCAATGGTGGTCATTGATTCAAAACACGAAATAAGATGATGAAGTATCAAATATTGAATGGAGGGAGTTCAAGGATATTTTCTTAGAATAATACTTTCCTCATGACCATCGAGCAGATATGGAAATGCAATTTCTGAGTCTAATACAAAAGGAGGATGAGAATGTCACAAAGTATGCTGCTAACTTTACAAGGTTATCAAGGTATGCTAGAGATTATATACGTAACCCAAGAAGTAATATTGATCGTTTCATTGATGGGTTAAAACCATTTTATTCGTCGAGCATTAGTGTCACAATCCTTCTCGTCATACGAAGATATTGTCTCATGTGCTATCAAGACAGAAAAATAATTCTCTAAGTCTTATGACTTTAAAGTAAAGCAAGAGAAGAAGAGATCTGCTGATCACTCTGGAAATGGAAATTAAGGTAAGAAGGGAAAATTTGAATATCCATCCTGCAGTAAATGTGTGAAGAAATGCCCTGGTACTTGCTTGAAATGAATGAGAGTCTGTTACAAGTGTGGTGAAAAAGGCCACCAAGCTCGTCATTGCAAGGGGAAGAAATAAGCTACTGATGTTAAATTCTACAAATGCAGGAAGATGGGACATTATGCAAATGAATTTCCTAAGTGTCAGGGGAACTTACCTCAGAAAAGGCCAAGGGATCAAGGGCAAGCTTATGCTATCACTACTGCTGAGGTAGAAACTTCGAAAGAAGTGGTGGCAGGTAATTTAATGGTTTCCTCAAGTTTAGCAAATGCATTATTTGATTTTGGATCATTGCATTGTTTCATATCTTCCCAGTTTGCTAAGAAAATTAGATATTTTCAATTTGATTTAACAAGGGAGTTTTCAGTTAAAACTCCTAAGGGAAGTATCATTGCAAAAAAGTTTTGCGAATCAGTCCCCATTAGAGCACATAAATGTTCTTTATCTGCGGATCTCATCATTATACCTATGATTGAATTTGATATAATCCTCGGTATGGATTAACTTTCAGACCACGATGCAAATATTTATTGTAAGAAGAAGAAGGTTACAATTTTTGATGATAATGATAAAGAACACCTTATCTTTAGAGCAGAATCGTCACCACCTGAATGTTATCTAGATCCACCCCCAGTAGCTCAACTAAATTCAATTATTGGGGTGGAAGGGAATGAAATGAATCTGGGTGAGGAAAGGAATGTTCAAATAGAAGATGCACCTATTGCGAGAGAATATGTTGATGTGTTTCCAACATATTTACCTGGACATCCTCCAGAATGAGAAATTGAGTTTTACATTGATTTAATTTCTGGATCAAGGCCCATATCGAAGACCCCTTATAGAATGGCCACTGTGGAATTAGTTTAACTAAAGAAACAACTAGAGGAATTGAGTAATAAAGGATTTATTCACCCTAGTGTTTCTCCATGGGGAGACCCTGTCCTTTTTGTTAAGAAGAATGATGGATCTATGAGGTTATGTATCGACTACAGGGAGATCAATTCTACAAAAATAAAGAACAAGTATCCCCTACCTCGCATTGATGATTTATTTGACCAAAAGCATGGAGCTCAATACTTTTCAAAGATTGACCTTCGATCTGGATACCATCAGTTGTGTGTGAAGAAGGAAGACATTCCAAAGACAGCATTTCGAACCAGGTACGGGCATTACAAGTTTACAGTAATGCCTTTTGGGCTGACTAATGCATCCTCTGTATTCATAGATCTAACGAATAAAGTTTTCAAGGAATATCTCGATGATTTTATGGTGGTATTTATTGATGATATCTTGGTATACTCAAAAAACTACTAAGATCATGAAAATCACTTCCTCATTATGTTGAAGACTTTAAGAAGACATGAATTATATGGAAAGTTTAGCAAGTGTGAATTATGGCATCAAGAGATTTCTTTTCTTGGCCATATTGTCTCTAAAGATGGAATTTCTGTTGATCCTTCTAAGTCCAAGTAAATCCAATAATGTCCAGCACCTATGAGTATAACTGAGGTACGTAGTTTTATTGGTTTTGCAGGTTATTATCGACGTTTCATCCAGAATTTTGCCCGATTAGCTAACCCATCAATGAATCTCACACGTAAAGGGGTTAAATTTGTTTAGAAAAAAGTGTGTGAATAATGTTTTGAATAACTGAAGAGAAGATTAGTCAATGCTCCTATATTGACTCTACCATTGGTGAATAATGGGTTTATTATTTATGGTGATGCATCGAAGAAAGGACTTGGTTGTGTCCTTATACAGAATGATAGAGTTATTGCCTATGCATCACGATAGCTGAAAAATCATGAGAAAAACTATCCTACTCATGATCTTGAGTTAGCTGTTGTAATCTTCTCTTTGTAGATATGGAGACATTATCTCTATGGTGAAAAATGTGAGATATATACCGATCACAAGAGTCTAAAGTACATTTTCTCACAGAAATAACTCAACATGAGGCAAAGGAGATGGCTTGAACTACTCAAGGATTATGATTTCACGATACACTACCACTCGGGGAAGGCAAATAAGGTGGGAGATGATTTGAGTAGAAAATATCATGGAGTTTTGAACAAGATGATAATTGAGAGGGATCCTATTGTCATGGATTTAGTAAAGATGGATATGGTAATCACCATGGAAGGTGAAACATCAATGATTTTTTTCAAATGTCTTCCAAACCCTCTTTACTAGAAAGGATAAAGAGTTCTTAGACTAATGATGAAGATTTTCAAAAGAAGATTAAAGCTGTGAATGATGGGATATTGAGTGAATTTGTGTATGAAGAAGGAATTTTGAAATTTTGGAAGAGACTTTGTGTTCCCAATATACCTGATCTAAAAAGGGAATTGTTAGATAATGCCCATAGCTCCAATTTCTCTATACTCCCTGGGAGCACCAAAATGTATAGATATTTTAAGGAACATTTTTGGTGGGAAAAAATGAAGAGGGAGATTGCCGATTTTGTTTCAAGATGTATGGTTTGTCAACAAGTGAAATTTGGAAGGTAATAGCCTAGTGGAGTATTGAAATCTCTTCCCATACCGGAGTGGAAATGGGACAATATTACGATGGATTTTTTCATGGGGCTACCAAAGACTTTTAGAAGGAATGATGCAATATGGGTTATTGTTGATCGTCATACCAAGTCATCACATTTTCTTTCTATAAGAGAAGATCTACCACTGGAATGTCTAGAAAGACTATATATTAATGAAGTTGTGAGACTTCATGATGTACCCCTATCGCTTTTTTCTGATCGTGATCCCCGTTTTACATCAAGATTCTGGAAGAGTCTTTAGAAGGCCTTGGATACTGAACTTCATTTGAGCACTACCCACCACCCTCAAATAGATGGACAATCAGAACAGACTATTCAAACCTTAGAAGACATGTTGAGATCCTGCTCACTTGACTTTCAGGGTATGTGGGATCAATATTTACCTTTGGTGGAATTTTCCTATAACAATAACTTCCATTCAAGTATTCAGATGGCACCATATAAAGCGTTATATGAAAAGAGATGTCACACACCAACCTGTTGGGATGACGTTGGTGAAAGAAAACTTGTAGGCCCAGAACTGGTGGATGAAACAATGGAAAAGGTGAAGGCAATCCAAAACCACATCAAAGCAGCTCAAAGTAGGCAGAAGAGCGGTGCTGACAACCGAAGGAAGGATTTGAAATTTCAGGTAGGAGATCATGTTTTCTTGAAGGTATCTCCATGGAAGGGTGTTATACGTTTTGGTAATAAGGGTATATTGAGTCCTAGGTACATCGGACCTTTTTAATTTCTAGAATAAATTGGGGTTGTAGCTTACCGTTTGACAATGCTGCCAAGTCTCTCCAAAGTTCACGATGTGTTCCACGTATCACTGTTGAGGAAATACATGTCTGAACCAACGCATATACTCACCTATGAAGAATTAGAACTGGAACCCGATCTATCTTATTGCGAAGATCCCGTCAATATTCTTGATACGAGAGAACAAGTACTGAGAAACCGAACGACTCATCTGGTAAAAGTTTTATGGAGAAACCATAAGATGGAAGAAGCAACGTGGGAACCCGAGGAACATATGATGAAGAACCACCCAAGTCTTTTCATTTAGTAGTATTCTAGAAATTTCAAGGATGAAATTATTTGAAGGAGGGGAGAATATAACACCCCAATCTTCCACAGTACGCTTCCCTTTGAATAATACAGTAGCGTGTGTTGTACGCAACTTCGAATTCTAACACACATCACAACCAATCAAACTAGCCGTTATGAATAGTAAAACCCACTTTTTGAAATTTTATAAATTTTATCTTTCAAAATGGACTTCATTTTGGGATTCGTAATATTGAAATTAGCTTAGGGTGAATTTTTGGTATTTTTCTGAAAACGTTCAGTTTTTGATGAATAGTGAAAAAACAATGAGTTATAGTTTAAAACCGAATTTTTATTTAAATAATTATTTATTTTATTTAAATTTAATTAAGGTCAAAATAGATACATAATATCTATATAAGTTCAATGTAATTTATTGGAGTTATTTTAAAATAATTTTATATATATAAAAATTTTATTGAAATTTTCACCGTCTTTTACCCACCTCCTAGGAGAATTTGCAAATTCACATAAAACTTAATTTTACCGCTTCTGTGAGTGGAATTTAAAAAATCCGAGAGACACAGTTAATTTCAAGGAGTAAAATGTGGTTAAACAATATAAAAATAATTTTTGGTGAATAATATCTTTTTACTTTTATTTACCACGGTAAAGAGTAAATATGGAAATTACGGGTAAAAATGATATTAATATTACCCTAACACATGTCCTAATTATATTGGAAAAGTGTAACTCTACCAAAAAAACCTTAGGAATAAAATATTATCATTTAGGTCCACTTGGATTAGATTAGGATATTTATTATTATTTAATTAAAATAAAAGTTAAAAGAGTTAAAATCAAAGTTTAATAACTAAAACATTTTTAATATAGGTTTATACATAAAGATAAATTCTATTATAAATATTAATTATAAAGGTAAAATGATTTAATACATAATGGTATTTTATTTATAATTTTTAGACACTAAATAATCTAATTAATTTATGACACAATAGTGATCCAGTAATTACCTAATTAATGAAATATTAAAATAATTGATATTATAAATATAAAAAAAATGTAGTTTGAGACTTTTTATGAATTACACTAATTTTCTAGGTTAATATGACATATTAGGACTGATTATATAAGGTTTTTTTAATGTAATAATGCTGTTATGAAATTATCAAAAACAAAATACCCAACAGTGTCAAAATTTACATAAAAGAGTTTTTAAAACAAATATTACATTATTAATTTATATTCTATTCCTAAAAATCTAAGGTTCCGCCAAGAGACTTATATAATGATAGATGTATCATTAATGGACCACTTGGGGGTCTCTTGGATGTTTATAGTATGTTTATTGACTATATTATATAAAAGTACAAAGAGACATGGTAAGTGTCAAACTAATAACTAAGAGTTAAAACTAAAAGATAAGGTTAATAAAGTGACCCAAACCTTTCTAAAACTTATTGTTTGAGTGGTTTTAGACCTATCCCCACCTTAACCTCTACATAATACACTTTGGAGCTATTATAAACCGAATATGAATTTATTATAAAATAATATTTCTATCTTTTTCAAAGGTGCCCCTCACCCCTCTTATAAAAGGGAACTCCCCCTTCTCTCAATTTCACACCTTCAAAGCCTTTTGGCTCAGCCAAACCCTACCACAATATTCTCTAAACTTCCCTAACTTCGACCTAGAGGCCTTAGTTTGATCTTAAAGACAACCTAAGGAGCCCTTTTGATCAAATCAAAAAGAAGAACCCCAAGAAGAGGTAATGTTTTCACCACCCTTTTTGAAGTTCCTTTCTTCTTCAACTTCTTATTTCATTGTTATTTAAATTATAAAATAATATGTACAGTATATTCTATATACTATTATGTTATTATAAATACGGTACAACCATATTTATTATTCTATCCATCTTTTGAATGACATGTCACCATACGTGCGTATGTACGACTTACCCTCTCCACGTCGTGGTGTAATTGTTATTCAATATATTATTATTTGGATGGGTATAATAATGATGTGTAATTCATGTAAATAATAAATATAACATGATAATGATTCTTTATATATTATATACCATTCAATTATATATTACTTTAATATCAAAAGAATGATATTGTTGCCTGTGCGTACGTACGGACTACCGTCTCCACGAACGCGATGTGAATCATTCCCCATCGTATCCATTCAAGACTAATTCTTATTTGATGATTAAAAGTAATGTTTAAGAAATTTATATAATTATGTATATGAATAATATACAACCTATCCATAATAAACAAGACTTATGTAACAAAACATATAAAAGAAAACGAGTAAGTTAACACCCAAAACAATGATAATACTAAAATATTATTAACAAAGAATTATTAGAAGATCATATATGATATCATAATTATGTATATGGTTCTTGTATAATTTAATAACAATGTTTTAACTATTATACAGAAGGTTAAAATACCATCAACTAAGTAAAAGTACAAGGTAAGGGTTTATTTCACAATCTCTTTATTATCCGAGGTTGTTTATACGTAATTGTCTACTGGGACCTCTTTATCATCCAAATCCATGTATCTTAAAAATGTATTTCAAATCATTCTTAATATTTTAAAGACTATGGGATAAAGTAATTTATACCCTTGTTGAATTTTTATAAGAATTTTATAAAGGAATATTTCTGTCATTTTCCAAACAAGGTCCTTATTAACCTTTTCGACAGAATTAAGGTAAGAATGTCTTTTTTAACTTATACGGTGGGTGCGACTATTTTCTGCCGTTATAAAATTGTCGAAGCTTCCCTTACAAGATTATAAGAATATTTTCAAAGTAAATGTTTTATTTTATAATTATGAAACTTTTAAATGATTTCAAAAAAAGAGATATTTCTCTCAAATAGTTTTTATTTCATCTATGTCAACATCCTTTGATAGATTTTAAGCTTATTTGAAGTTTATTATTATTATGATACAAAACTTCCATATTGTATTGAAGGTTTTGTGGTATTTTTGAATGTGAATGTGTTATTTTTATACCATTCATGGTTTACGGAGAAAGTATTGACATTTCATATGCTAGTTTTAATATGAATGATTATGTTATGTTTAAACCTGTTTATATGAGGAATGCATTGGACTTAATATGTAACGGCTGGATACCTCTATAGATCCTCGATGCATCGGTAGGTCTCATGAGACAAACTAGTGTCTTGGCACAAGGCCTTGACAAAATCTTTTTTGTAGTTTTGGCATGAGGCCTTGACTATGTGGTTATGATAGTCTGGGATTATGCATTCCATCATTATGAAAGTGGTTATTGATATTTCATGTGATTATTCGACTAGTAGAATATCCATGTGAATATGTAAATGGAATTATTTCATTTTATCTTTTCCATATTATGCTGAAGTTCAAGTTTAAAAGGATTTTGTTTTAGTTATACATTGCCTTAAATGTTTATGCTTATTTATGAAAGTTTCCACTATATTGTTATCCTTACTGAGCATCTGATCTCACCCCTTTTAATGTTTTATTTTTCCTAGGATGTGAAGAAGTAATTTATGAATGACCTGCAGGGATAGTATGAGGGGATATGGAGACTATGTTGTTGTAGTTATCATTTTATGATGTAATTTAAACTTTATGAATGTATCTAGTGATTCCAAGGCTACTAAACTAATCGATCTTTCAAGACTAGATCTTTTGTG
Organism: Viscum album; assembly: GCA_963277665.1. Lineage (NCBI taxonomy): Eukaryota > Viridiplantae > Streptophyta > Magnoliopsida > Santalales > Viscaceae > Viscum > Viscum album. Next base: position 1,067,171,647 of record OY728162.1, read on the forward strand.
ATCATTCCAATGTTATGTAATAATGCACTGACTCTGGGTAACTTGGGTCGGGGCGTTACAATTTTGTTGTAATGCCTCTAGTGATGACATTTAAGGCTATTAGTGGTTTATCCAAAGAGATTCCCCTCAACCATATTAATTAATTCAAATTATAATTAATTAATATATTATGTTCATTTCTTTATAAGTGTCTTATTTTTATAGTTAGTAGTATATTTCCACTATTTTATGTATTTTAATTCATCTTATATCATTCTTTGTTTTGTACACACATGCCACCTAGAATTTCTTCATTTCCTGTGATGGTAAGAATTGGCTTGATTTAGGATTTATTGGATAATTTGGATCTATCCGATAGGTAAGGATAGTGAATGTATTGATCATTATATATCACTACTAAAGATAAAATCACCTGGTGAGGATAATAAATTGAGGTTATATCTGATTCGAGAGGGAACGAGAGAGTAAAATTGAATAATGATCTAATGGGAAAGTGTGGGGATATCCAAGGTTAGACCCTAGATTTTAAAACTGATTTCAAAAAACTTTTTTATAATCTTAGATTTCACACAGCCATTTTTTTCTTCGACCTACTAAACCCACACAATCCAGGAGAAAAACACACTATAAACACCCTCCTCTCTAGAGACAACTCAAGTCCCATTTTTACTACATTATAATTCGGGTTTAAAATAATATTTTATAGTATCATTATGTAAAGATATTTATCAAACACTATAACCTAAAACATTTAAGGATACAAAATGAAATTAATTTTGTAATTTGACTAGAATAATCCTTTAGAAAGTAGTGATATTCACTCTCTCATGGTAATTAAATGTAAATATTTACATTTTTCTTTTACTATCATATATCCCAAACTCTTTAGGATATTTTTTGAATAATAACATTAATATTAGGTTATTATAATATTTTATTTGTTAAATTTGAACTTCTAAAGTCTAAAAATATTCCCACTAGCCTCTTAACTCTATATTCTTTTGAAAATATCATGTTAAGAAACAAAAATCATTTATGTTAGTAAATTGCACATATTCATTTTTAGAGAGAATATTTACCAAAAAAACTATTATTTCCATATCATATATGTCAATATATATGTTTTTATTATTTTATTTAAAATAATATTATTCTTTAAAATATTCTATTGATGAATGGTATTGGGAACATCTTCCCTCATATTTTAACAAATATTTGGAGAAAAAAATTCTTGATAAAACACTTTTATCCTTGTATTATTCTCAAAATATGGTATAGAATATGATAAATAATAAACCATGTGTATTAATTTAATCATATTGATTTTTTCATAATGAATATTTTTTAATGGAAAACTTCTCTTATCACATAATAGAAGAAATAAAAAATACACATCCTTTTGAGATCTATTTGAGCTTGATATATTCCCTTATATTCAAATCCTTGGTGTAGAAATTATTTTCTTCATAATTTGAATGAAAACCATAATATTTATCAAATATTTCTTTTTTTGAACTCTTATATATTCATGACACCTATAAATTATACATTTGGTATCTCATACCCTTAAAAATGAAGAATTTAGTTCTATAACACTGATACCTAACATGGAAATTCCATGAAGTTTCACAAAATCCTTAAAGTATCATAAAAAATTCCATATCATGTAATAATAACTCCCCCTTCTTGATAAATACATGCTTCGATGACATAGTCTATTAAAACAAACATTGTTGGACTATACAACTAAACTTCCTTATTTTTGTTGGAAATTTCATCCACTTGTACTATCTATACAACACTAGAACCTAGAAATCAAATTACTAGTACATGTGTTCTCAATAATTGAAAAAATTAAGTAAGAATTTCATGAATTCATCCACATTTTTGAGACATTTACATCAAATAAATTTGGATAAATTACTAAAATAGAAAAAGACTTAAAGAAACCTTTTGTCTAACATTGATATACTTAATCTCATTGAATATATTATTGGAGACTAAAATTAATTAGGTTATTTTTGCATAAAATTATTTGAAAACCCTAAGATAATCATTCCAAAATTCACATAATCATATTTTATTAACCTATTAAACATATTCAACACATTAATTACTCAGGAAGTTGATGCTCTAAAAAATCAAATTTCTTTTTCTTAAGAACTTTTCTTATGTAACCATTATTAGGTGTTTCTTATATTAATTTTATCCTTTATAGGGGTTAATGTCAAATTTAAGTTTAACGATGATGATTTTATTTATCTACATTAAAATATTTTATCATATGAGGGTCATGTGTTGCATATTTTCACCATATAATTTTAATGAAAGAACTCCCAGTAATAAATGACGACCCAATACATCAAAAATATTCATGGATCTATGATCTATATTTCATTATGAATTACATCAGTTTTAACATGTAAATAATCCATGACTATATATGATAAACAAAAATCTTTTCAATAATATAATATATCATTATTAGATAGTTTAGTGGATAAACCCTCTATATAAATCAATTATATAGATTCAATCAGCTCTATTCCTATGTTATAATACCCATTAATGTTTCCAAATTAGTGTAACCCAAAGTAAACATAAAAAACAAGGTACCTCACCATTAGGTCCACCTTATTACTTTCTTTCTCTACTCAAGAGAAGTCATGGACACATAATAGTTAAGGTCACATATACTAAATTATTGAGGTCTTGAAATGTTCCACTTTAGAATTAAACTTACACTTAAAATTTTAATGGTTTTTCTTAACAATCCACTAAATTAATATAAATCGTATTACAATTATGTTTTTAACTATTACATTATTTGAAATCTTTATCTTCTCATGTTTTATTCCTTTGTATATGAATTCTTCTAAAATTTTATCTTTGTATCCCTATTCAATCCTTTAAATTAATGTGTTCACACCAAATTAATTTGTAACTATTTACATAACCCACAAGTTTGTGTTACTCACCAAAATATAGAATCCAAATATATTCATACATATCTTAATACATCTCATGAATAAGGTACATGAATTTTTTCTTGTAAATTTATATAGTTATATGAGATTTAAAATCACTATATGAGTAATTCCATAGAGACAAATATCTTACCCCTCACCTTTCTAGAATAATTCATAATACTTTAGGCCAATGGGTAGCACGACCCTAAGTCACCCTCCCAAGAGAGACTTTTCTCAAGATAGAATTAAATTTATGACATCTATAACACCTTATATGAAAAAACTATATTTAATAACTATTATTAAGTTAATAAATATAATAACATACTAAGGTCAAATAAGATTAAATATAAATCTTATTGAGTCACACCTAGCATGTGTTGTAAGACTCTATCTCCTAAAACCAACTTATCACATAAATTTTTCATACACAATATTCACATTTCATAAATAATTAATATACATGAATAAAGTATAAAACTACATTTAAATAAATGAACATTTCATAAATTTAAACATGGAATAAAAATTTATGAAAATTCATATAGAAACCCATGTTTTTTTACATATATCATTACATGATATTTAACATAAATATCCATTAATACAAAAATAGGATGGAAAAGGCCATGTTTCTTTGTAAGATATTGTGAAAAAAATTCCCTAAGGTAACATTGAAGTATTTTGGGTTGATTGTATTTGTTGATAATGTAGGTTTATAAGGTATAATGTGGAGTTCTATAGATATTATTGACACAATATGTTAACAAATATTCAAGACAAAGGAATGGATGCTTTGGAAGTAGTATAGAAAATTATGTACACATGGTGGTGTCGTTTCCCAGTGTTTTCCAATTTTTTGTGGTCTGAAATTTGGAGGTTAGACTAATAATCATGAAAGATGGATTTCCATGAAGGACTTGTAAAAATATGGAAAAGCCTTGGGTTTTTTGAAGAATAGGTTTCATGAAGGGTGTTTCACAAAGGTGTGAATTATCACGAGTGGAACATCATGAAGGCATGAAGAGTTGATGGTACTCTCAAGGAATATGAGAAGATACAAGAATGAATGTAACACCCGAGACTTTTATGAGAAATATTTTGTTTTTATGTTATATAAATCATCAAAAGAATATTTCACTGCACACAACACAAGCTTGGCTTGCTTTACACGCAACCGCGACCTTCCTCAATAGCTTACGTCGTACGCAATACCGAGTTTCACTAAACAACGATATGCTATTAAAATATTATTAAAACTAGCAGTTGTGAATAGTAATAACCACTTTTTGAAATTTTGTAATTTTTTTTTTCAAAACGGACTTCGTTTTTGGATTCGAAATATCGAAATTAGCTTAGGGTGAAATTTTGGTACTTTTCGGATAACTTTCATATTCTGATGAACAGTGAAAATTATTAAATTTTAATTAAAAACAACGTTTTTAATCGAAATAATTAGTAGTGATAAATTATTAATTTGAGTGGTTTTAAAGGATATTTAGAATATATTTTTACAATTTAATACAATGTTGTTCATTGGATGTAATTTCACATTTAAACAAGACATAAACAAGTGTCAATCTTTTGATAGTTATTATCTCTTAAAAACACGCTATTTGTTTTGACGACGGAATTATTTTTTAAATTAGTTAATGTAACCGATATTTTTTAAATTTGGTAAAATAAACATCATTTTTGAATTCATAATATCAAATATAGCTTAGGCCTAATTTTTGGTATTTTTCTGGAAACTTTCATTTTTTGATGAATAGTGAAACCACTAAGTGGTAGTTAAAAAACTGAATTTTTTCATAAAACTTAATTTTACCGCTTCTGTGAGTAGAATTTCAAAAATCCGAGAGACACGGTTGATGTCAGTAAGTAAAATTTGGTTCAATGAGATGAAAATAATTTTTGGTGAATAGTAACTTTTTACTTTTATTTACCACGGTTAGAAGTAAATAGGGTAGTTATGGGTAAAAATGATATTATTATTACCCTAAAACATGTCCTAATTCTATTGGATAAGTGTAATTTGACCATAAACAAAGGAATAAAATATGACCATTTAGGCCCACTTGGATTAGATTAGGACATTTATTATCAATTTATTTAAAGAAGGGTTAAAATAGTTAAAATCAAAGTTTAATAACTAATGAATTTTTAATATAAGGTTATACATAATATAAATTCGACTATAAATATTCATTAGAAAGATAAAATGATTTCCTACATAATGGTATTTTATTTGTAATTTTTAGACTTAAAATAATTTAATTTATTTATGATACAATGATGATGCAATAATTATCTTATTAATGAAATATTGACATAATTGATGTTATAAATACCCATATAAATGTAATTTGAGACTTTTTATGAATTCCAATAATTTTATATGTTAATATGACATGTTAGTATTGATTTAATTAAATTTTCTCGAACTAATCATTCTGTTATTATTTTCACAAAAATCAATTACCAAATAGTGTCAAAATTGACAAAAATAGTTTTTCAAACAAATACTATATTATTAATTGTTATTTTATTCCTAAAAATCTAAGGTTCGTACAAATGACTTATATAAGGTTATATATATTAATAATAAACAACTTGGGGTTTTTTGGCTTGATATAGTAAGTTTATTAACCTTATAGTGTAAGAAAACAAGAAGACATGGTAAAAGTTAAATTATCTAACTTAAAGTTAAATCTAAATGATAAGGTTACAATTGATACCTAAACTTGTATAAATTCTTTTGGATGAGAGGAGTTCGACCCATCCCCACCTAATCTTCTAAATATATCAATTTGGAGCTATTAAAAACCGAATTTGACTTTATAATAAAATAATATTTTTAGTTATTCCAAAGGTGCCCCTCTCCTCCCTTATAAAAGGGCACCGCCTCCCTCTCTTCCTCACACCACTTTGAGCATTAAATCTCAGCCAAACCCTTAAAAATTCTCTTCTCCACTTCCATATGAACATCCTATAGGTTCTGGTCTTCTTCAAAGACCAATTTTAGTGCCCTAAGAGGAGGTCTCAAAGAGGCGCTTCAAAGAAGAGGTAATGCCCGTTACCGATTCTTTCATCTTTATTTCTTCTTCCACTTCTTCTTCTTTAGTTGTTTCATTATGAAGTAATAACATCAGTATCACTCATATACTGATATGTTATTATAAGTATGAAACAACCATATTTCACCATCTATCCATCCTACGGAAAACGAAATCACTACGTGTGCGTACGTACGGAATACCGTCTCCACGCTGTGGTGTAATCTATTTTCCACCACCACCTTAATCAGATGGGTATAATGGTGTAAATAATAACTATATATGATTATTGTAAAGTGATATTGATTCTGAAATAGTATACATACACTCGAATACAAATCCATGATCATGGTAACGATATCATCTCTCGTGCGTACGTACGGAATACCGTCTCCATGATGTGATTCGACTCATTATACATGATCTTCATTGCATAATGTTTATATAAATTAATTGAGTGAATGAATATGATATATATTACACTAATATCATTCTTTAAATGAGGTATCTATAACTTAAAAAGAAAAATAAGAATTTATTCGACAAAACGCGCATAAGAACAAAAAGTAATAAACACCCGAATAACGAGTAGTAATGAAATACTACTAATAATAAGCTAAGAATATGACCATATATGATATCATAAAAAAAAGTATGATTCTGTAATAAGTCAATAACATTATTTAAATCATTATACAGGAGTTTCGGACACTTATGAAGCAAATCAGACCTAAGGTAAGGTAAAATATAACAATCTCATTTTTATCCGAGATTGTTTATACTTTGGTATTTACTGGGGTGTATTTTATCATCCACATCCATGTTTCCTCAATATTTAATATTGTTTCCATCCACCTACAATTGTTTAAATCCAATTTTACCCTTCAGTGAGTTTTTAGTAAAAGATATAAGAGGAATCTTTTGTCGTTTTTCGTACGAGGTACTTTTTGACTTTTCCGACAAAAGTACGGGAAGAATGTTTTTTTAACTTATACGACATGAATGGATTTTTAAAACATTATTTCCAAGAAGCTTACTTTACAAGTTTTCAAGTTTATTTTTAATCAACTTCTTTTAGTTTAAAATTTTATGACATGTTATGAAAGGAAAATGTTTTTGAAGTAGAAAGGATATTTTCCTCAAGAATGGAGTTCAAGTGTTTTATCAAAATTATTTTCCATATAAGATAATATAGGGTACTGTTTTTATCCCTATTATACATTGATTTGATTATGGTGTGATGTAATTATTTTTATGAATTCCTTTATCTTATATGAATTGTTTTATGATGTCATGTTGTTTAAGAATCCCATTTTTATTACATGGGTTATGCAATGATGTATGATTTATGATTTTGTGGCACACATATGAATGGTATCATTATGAGATGGTTGGGACCTATATCTCCCTCCAATTCATTGGGTAAAGATTTTATATCTCATGAGATAGACATGGCTGGAACAGCAGGTTAAACCGGTTCAGTGAAACAGGACTGAAACGAGGAGTGAACTCGGTTCAGAAATGGAATTTGTCCACTAAGATAGTCTTGGCAATGAGTCTTGAGTAATAAGAAATGATTATCTATGATTATGTGTGCATGCCAAAAAGTTTCATGTTTTATGTTATGATTATTGGGATTACATTTCACTACCATTATTTATCCCATGTTATGAAATTATGACCTCTTTTGCAGGGTAAGATTTCCAAAATGTTATGTTCTTATTTTGATGTGATTGATATTTCTTTTGTTTACCCTTACTGAGCATTTGAGCTTACCTTTTTGTATGTTTTCTTTCCCCAGGTCAGGAAGAAGGGTATTAAGTAAGATATTCCAAAAAGGGACTATAGATCTAATGAAATAAATGAGAGATAGTGTAGATGCTTTATGAACCAGTTGTTTATGTTTCCCAGTTTCTAAAGACACTATACATATACAGTCCTTTCATGGTTTTGTTATATGTTGTAATAAGTATGCTTCAATTTTTAAGTAATAACAATTTATGTAAAGTATGGGTCGTTATAGTTGGTATCAGAGGAAAGGTATAGTCAACCTTTGGAAACTAGGATGTGAAAGCCTTAGTAAGAACACTAAGGATAATTTTAAGCATAGAACACAGTCTTAGTGTTTTAGAAATGACCATGAATAACCTAGGATAAGACCTTAAGTGTGAAATTTTATTATTGATTATGTGGTTTTCCTATTATAATTAGTGTTTCTCACACTATTCTTCTTGGTTTTAGTCAATGGATGGAACCCGAAGGAACCGTGTTAATGCGGAATGTGACGGGCAATGAAATGATTGTCCCCCTGAGCAACCAAATGTTATAGGAGCTGGAATTCAAAATCTTGTAGCCATGCTCACACAACTTTCTCAAGCTATGAATCATACAGGACTTCCAAATGAGAAAAGGAAGGAGAAACATTCTATTGAATCCTTCATGAGGCAGCTTCCACCTTCTTTCAGCGGGTCTACTGATCCATTAGTTGCTGAACAATGGATTAGTACTACTGAAAAGATATTTTTAGTTATTCAATGTTCTGAAAATTATAAAGTCATCCTAGCAGTGTATCGTTTGGAAGGAGATGCTGATCAATGGTGGAATATTATTAAGAATACAAGGCAAAGGGATGAAATTGAGTCCATGGAATGGGACGAGTTCAATAAATTATTTTTCAATAAGTACTTCCCTCGTATTCTCCAAACAAATATGGAGAAAGAGTTTCTTAAACTGAAGCAAAAGGATGATGAATCTGTTGGTACCTATGAAGGAAATTTTACAAGACTTGCAAGGTACACTTCCGGTATTATTATCCAACCTGAGAGTAAGATCAATCGATTCTTTAGTGGCTTAAAACCAAGTCTTCAAAGGGCATTAGCCATAAGGGACTTCAATAGCTATGAGGAAATCATTCGATGTGCTCTCAAAGTTGAGATGGAGATTGGAGTAACCCATCAGTCATATGGGTTAGATAAGAAGAGGAAAATAGAATTCAAAGGAAAATATAAAGAGCACACTGAAAAGAAGATGAGATTTCCCTTATTCTCAAAGTGTGGAAAGAAACTTGGAGGGAGTTGTCTTAAAGGGACAAGTAAATGTTTCAAATGTGTAAAGGAAGGTCATCAGGCATTTGAATGCCGCAATGATGGGAAGAAGATTTCTAATGATGCAAACAAATGGAGGGACAAACAGAATGAACCTACTACACTTCAATGTTTCAAGTGCAAGGACATGGCTCATTATTCCAATAAATGCCCTAATACAAGGGTTTTTTATGATGATCGACATCAAAAAAATTTTAAGGCTAAAGACAAAGGAAAGTCACATGCAATTTCTATCAGCGATGTGGAGTACGATAACGATGTGGTGAAAGGTACACTTACCATCCACTCTAAAGTAGAAAATGTTTTATTTGTTCTTGGATCACCCACTCTTTTATTTCTGAATATTTTTCTAAGGGTATCACTATATTACATCAAAAATTAGATGTTGAGTTAGCTGTGACAACACCTAATGGCACAACAGTCACATCAAAAGTTTAGAATTCTTCCCCGATTGAAGTTTGTGGGAAAGTGCTTCCTGCAAATCTTGTGATCCTTCCTATAGTGGAATTTGATGTGATTCTTGGAATGGATTAGCTTTCTTTATATGGAGCTCATATAAATTGCCAAAGAAGGGAAGTCACATTTCATATTCCAGATCAATCTATGATCGTCTATCGATGCAAGGATGAACATAACCTTCCAGTGGAAATTTCTTCCATCTTATGGGTCTTGATTCCACTGAATGAAGGTTATTTATCTCAAATGGTTGGTGAGAAACTCACGATTAATAATATTCCCATTGTACAGGAGTTTGATGATGTCTTTCCGGAGGAATTGTCGGGTCTTCCACCAAATCGTGAAGTTGAGTTTTCAATAGAACTCGTACCGGGTGCTTTGCCTATTTCAAAGACACCTTATAGAATGGCCCCAATTGAGTTGCAGGAATTGAAGAAGCAACTCCAAGAGAATCTTGATAAGGTATTCATACGCCCTAGTGCGTCACCTTGGGGAGCACCTGTTCTATTTGTTAAGAAGAAAGATGGATCAATGAGACTCTGCATTGATTATCGAGAACTTAACAAGATCACTATCAAGAACAAATATCCTCTCCCACGCATTGATGACTTATTTGACCAACTACATGGAGCTCAATAATTTTCCAAGATTGATATTCATTCAGGGTATCATCAATTAAGGGTCAAAAGGGAGGATATACCAAAGACGACTTTCCGTACAACGTATGGACACTATGAATTTATAGTGATGCCATTTGGTCTTACTAATGCCCCTGCTATCTTCATGTATCTGATGAATAGAGTCTTTAGAGACTATCTTGATCAGTTTGTGGTAGTCTTTATAGATGATATTCTTGTATATTCAAAGAGAAAGGAAGAACATGAAGATCACTTGAGAATTATATTAAAGACCCTGAGAAAGGAGAAACTTTATGCCAAATTTACCAAGTGTGAATTTTGGCTTCAAAAAGTTTCATTTCTGGGTCATATAATCTCAAAAGAGGGGATATCTGTGGATCCAGCAAAAACAGAGGTTATCGAAAGATGGTCGAGACCAACAACAGTAACTGAGATCTGAAGTTTTCTTGGTTTGGCTGGATATTATCGACATTTTGTGAAAGATTTTTCACGATTATCTAATCCACTCACCAGCTTGACTCGTAAAGGAGTTAAGTTTGTTTGGATGGAGGAATGTGAAGAGAATTTCAAGGAGTTGAAAAGAAGGTTATCCAGTGCACCTATGCTCACACTGCCTTGTAGTGGAGAAAGGTTTGTGATCTACTGTGATGCATCCAAGAAGGGGATGGGGTGGGTTCTTATGCAAAATGATATGGTGATATCTTATGCCTCATGACAGTTGAAAATCCATGAGCAAAATTACCTAACACATGATTTGGAGTTAGCTGCGGTAATATTTGCATTAAAGATTTGGAGGCATTATCTTTATGGAGAAAGGTGTGATATTTTTACTAATCATAAAAGTTTAAATTATGTTTTCACACAAAAGGAGCTGAATATTCATCAAATAATATGGTTGGAACTGATTAAGGATTACGACTGCTCAATTCATTACCACCCTGGGAAATCAAACAAGGTGGCAGATGCATTAAGTCGATAATACCATGCTATCTTATCCATGATAAGGATCACAAAAGATCCAATATTTATGGATTTACAAATGATGGATCTTGGAATTTTAATGGAAGGGGGAAAATCGTATCTTTCTCAAATGATTGTTCAACCATCTATACATGTGAAGATTAAAGAGGCACAGAAAGAAGATGTAGAGTTACAAAAGAAGGTGAGAAATATTCCTGACTTCAACCTTGATTGTGATAGGATAATAAAGTTTAGGAATTGGGTTTGTGTTCCTCCCATCCCAGAATTAAAGAAGGATATACTAGATGAGGCTCATAGTTATTCATTCTCTATTCATCCTGGAAGTACGAAGATGTATAGGGACATGAAAGAGTACTTCTGGTGGGATGGCATGAAAAGAGATGTTGCTGAATATGTCTCTCTATGCTTGGTTTATCAGCAAGTTAAAGCTGAGAGACAGAATTCTAATGGGATGTTACAACCATTACCCATTACCCGAATGGAAATGGGAAAACATCACTATGGACTTTGTCACAGGACTTCCTAAAACATCCAAAAGCAATAATTCTATCTTGGTCATAGTTGATCTTCTTACAAAGTTTGCACACTTCATTGCTATTAGAGAGGATTTATCTCTGGATCATCTTGCTAGGATATATGTAAAGTAAGTGGTAAGATTTCATGGAGTACCACTTTCTATTATATCTGACCGGGATCCGAGATTTACCTCGAAGTTCTGGAAAAATCTTCAGCATACTCTGGATACAAAGTTGAGTTTCAGCACTACTTATCATCCTCAGACAGACGATCAGTCTGAGAGAACAATTCAAACTCTAGAAGATATGTTGAGAGCTTGCTCTATGTATTTCAAAGGTGGTTGGGATCGACACCTACCTTTGGTGGAATTTTCTTATAATAATAGCTTTCACTCCAGTATTCAGATGGCTCGTTATGAAGCTCTCTATGGAAATAAATGCAGGACTCCAACTTGCTGGGATGAAGTTGGGGAAAGAAAGCTATTAGGACCTGATCTTGTTGATGAGATGGTAGAAAAGGTCCGATCTATTCAACAACACATAAGAGCAGCTCAGAGTCGACAGAAAAGTTATGCCGAAAACCGAAGAAAATACCTAGAGTTTGAAGTGGGTGATAAAGTGTTCTTACGAATATCTCCCTGGAAGAGGGTCATGAGATTTGGAAAGAAGGGGAAGTTGAGCCCTTGATATATCGGTCCTTTTGAAATACTAAATCGTGTTGGAAAGGTATCTTACCGATTGGCGCTTCCACCGAATCTCTCTCATGTTCAAGATGTGTTCAATGTATCTCTCCTGATAAAGTACATACCCTATCCTTCACATGTACTCAGCTCAGAAGTTGTACCGCTGGAGCAAGATCTTTCTTATGAAGAACAACCGATAGAGATTCTAGATCATAGTGAAAAAGTACTAAGGAACAAGACCACTCACTTGGTGAAAGTTTTATAGAGGAACCTCCAATTAAAAGAAGCTACATGGGAGCTTGATGATATGATGAGGGAGAGGTATCCTCATCTTTTTGTTAGAAAGTGACAAATTTTGAGGGTGAAATTCATTTTAAGGGGGGTAGAATGTAACACCCGAGACTTTTATGAGAAATATTTTGTTTTAATGTTATATAAATCATCAAAGGAATCTTTCACTACACACAACACTATCTTGGCTTGCTTTACGCGCAACAACGGCCTTCCTCAATAGCTTGCGTCATACGCAATATCGAGTTTCACTAAAGAACGATATGCTATTAAAGTATTATTAAAACTAGCCGTTATGAATAGTAATAACCACTTTTTGAAATTTTTTAATTTTTTTTTTCAAATTGGACTTCATTTTTGGATTCGGAATATCGAAATTATCTTAGGGTGAAATTTTGGTACTTTTCGGATAACTTTCATATTCTGATGAATAGTGAAAATTATTAAATTTTAATTAAAAACAACTTTTTTAATCAATATAATTAATAGTGATAAATTATTAATTTGAGTGGTTTTAAAGTATATTTAGAATATATTTTTACAATTTAATACAGTGTTGTTCATTGGATGTAATTTCACATTTAAACCAGACATAAACAAGTGTCAATCTTTTAATAGTTATTATCTCTTAAAAACACGATATTTGTTTTGACGACGAGAATTAATTTTTAAATTAGTTAATGTAACTAATTTGTTTTGAATTTGGTAAAATAAACATCATTTTTAATTCATAATATCAAATATAGCTTAGGCCTAATTTTTGGTATTTTTCTGGAAACTTTCATTTTTTTGATGAATAGTGAAACCACTAAGTGGTAGTTAAAAAACTGAATTTTTTCATAAAACATAATTTTACCGCTTCTGTGAGTGGAATTTCAAAAATCCGAGAGACACGGTTGATGTCAGTAAGTAAAATGTGGTTCAATGAGATGAAAATAATTTTTGGTGAATAGTAACTTTTTACTTTTATTTACCACGGTTAAAAGTAAATAGGGTAGTTAAGGGTAAAAATGATATTATTATTACCCTAACACATGTACTAATTCTATTGGATAAGTGTAATTCTACCAAAAACAACATTAGGAATAAAATATGACCATTTAGGCCCACTTGGAAAAGATTAGGACATTTATTATCAATTTATTTAAAGAAGGGTTAAAATAGTTAAAATCAAAGTTTAATAACTAAATCATTTTTAATATAGGGTTATACATAAGATAAATTCGACTATAAATATTCATTTGAAATATAAAAAGATTTCCTACATAAGGGTATTTTATTTGTAATTTTTAGACTTAAAATAATATAATTTATTTATGATACAATGATGATGCAATAATTATCTTATTAATGAAATATTGACATAATTGATGTTATAAATACCCAAATAAATGTAATTTGAGACTTTTTATGAATTACAATAATTTTATATGTTAATATGACATGTTATTATTGATTTAATTAAATTTTCTCGAACTAACCATTCTGTTATAATTTTCAAAAAAATCTATTACCAAATAGTGTCAAAATTGACATAAATAGTTTAAAAAAAAATACCATATTATTAATTGTTATTTTATTCCTAAAAATCTAAGGTTCGGCCAAATGACTTAGATAATGTTATATATATTAATAATAAACAACTTGGGGTTCGTTTGGCTTGATATAGTAAGTTTATTAACCTTATCGTGTAAGAAAACAAGAAGACACGGTAAAAGTTAAATTATCTAACTTAAAGTTAAATCTAAATTATAAGGTTAAATTTGATACCTAAACTTGTCTAAATTATATTTTATGAGATTATTTCGACCCATACCCACCTTAGCTTCGAAATATATCAATTTGGAGCTATTAAAAACCGAATTTGACTTTATAATAAAATAACATTTTTAGTTATTCCAAAGGTGCCCATCTCCTCCCTTATAAAAGGGCACCTCCTCCCTTTCTTCCTCACACCACTTTGAGCATTCAAGATAGGCCAACCCCTGAAAAATTATCTTCTCCACTTCCATATAAACATCCTAGAGGTTCTGTTATTCTTCAAAGACCAATTTTAGTGCCCTATGAGGAGGTCTCAAAGAGGCGCTTAAAAGAAGAGGTAATGTCCATTACCGATTCTTTCATCTTTATTTCTTCTTCCAATTATTATTCTTTAGTTGTTTCATTATGAAGTAATAAAATAAGTATCAATCATATATTGATATGTTATTATAAGTATGAAACAACCCTATTTCACCATCTATCCATCCTACGGAAAACGAAATCACCACGCGTGCGTACGTACGGAATACCGTCTCCACGCCATGGTGTAATCTATTTTCCACCACCACCTTACTCGGATGGGTATAATGGTGTAAATAATAACTATATATGATTATTGTAAACTGATATTGACTCTGAAATAGTATACATACACTCCAATATAATTCCACGATCATGGGAACGATATCATCGCTCGTGCGTACGTACGGAATACCGTCTCCACGATGTGATGCGACTCGTTATACATGATCTTCATTGCATAATGTTTATATAAATGAATTGAGTGAATTAATATGATATATATTACACTAATAACATTATGTAAATGAGGTATCTATAACCTAAAAAGAAAAATAAGAATTTATTCGACAAAATGCGCATAAGAACAAAAAGTAATAAACACCCGAATAACAAGTAGTAATGAAATATTACTAATAAGAAGCTAAGAATTTGACCATATATGATATCATAATAATAATTATGATTCTTGAATAAGTCAATAACATTATTTAAATCATTATACAGGAGGTTCGGACACTTACGAAGCAAATTGGACCTAGGGTAAAGGAAAATATCACAATCTCATTTTTATCCGAGATTGATTATACTTTGGTATTTACTTGGGTGTATTTTATCATCCACATCCATGTTTCCTCAATATGTAATATTTTTTCCATCCACCTACAATTTTTTAAATCCAATTTTACCCTTCGTTTAGTTTTTAGTAAAAGATATAAAAGTAATCTTTTGTCGTTTTTCGTACGAGGTACTTTTTGACTTTTCCGACAAAAGTACGGGAAAAATGTTTTTTTAACTTATACGACATGAATGGATTTTTAAAACATTATTCCCAAGAATCTTAATTTACAAGTTTTCAAGTTTATTTTTAATCAACTTCTTTTAGTTTAAAATTGTATGACATGTTAATAAAGGAAAATTTTTTTGAAGTAGAAAGGATATTTTCCTCCAGAATGGAGTTCAAGTGTTTTATCAAAATTATTTTCCATCTAAGATAATATAGGGTTCTATTTCTATACCTATTATTACATTGATTTGATTATGTTGTGATGGAATTATTTTTATGAATTCCTTTATCTTATATGAATTGTTTTATGATGTCATGTTTTTTAAGAATCCCATTTTTATTACATGGGTTATGCAATGATGTATGATTTATGATTTTGTGGCACACATATGAATGGTATCATTATGAGATGGGTGGGACCTATATCTCCCTCCAATGCATTGGGTAAAGATTTTATATCTCATGAGATAGACATGGCTGGAACGACAGGTTAAACTGGTTCAGTGAAACAGGACTGAAACGAGGAGTGAACTCGGTTCAGAAATGGACTTTTTCCACTAAGATAGTCTTGGAAATGAGTCTTGACTAATAAGAAACGATTCTCTATGATTATTTGTGCATAACAAAAAGTTTCATGTTTTATTTTATGATTATTGGGATTACATTTTACTACCATGATTTATCCCATGTTATGAAATTATGACCTCTTTTGCAGGGTAAGATTTCCAAAATGTTATGTTCTTATTTTGATGTGATTGATATTTCTTTTGTTTACCCTTACTGAGCTTTTGAGCTCACCCTTTTGTATGTTTTCTTTCCCTAGGTCAGGAAAAAGGGTATTAAGTAAGATATTCCAAAAAGGGACTATAGATATGATGAAATAAATAGGAGACAATGTAGATGCTTTATGAGCAAGTTGTTTATGTTTCCCAGTTTCTAAAGAAACTATACCTATACAGTCCTTTCATGGTTTTGTTATATGTTGTAATAAGTATGCTTCAATTTTGAAGTAATAACAATGTATGTAATGTATGGTTCGTTATAATGAAACTTCTGAAAATCTATGATATACCATCGGTTTTAAACCGTTGGTATATGCTGGAAAATTGTTGGAATAATATATACCAACGGTTGTCCAAACAGTTGGCTACTAAGCCGTGGTGATAGACATATCCCAATTGTTATTAATAAATGGTTGGGGTATGTCATCTTACATCACAGTATACCAACAGTTTTTCTATAACAGTTGATATAACTCTTTACCAATGGTTTTACACCATTACAATATAACTCACTTTATATATATACCAACAATTTTATAAACAATTGGTAAATATTTAGTTAACAGGTCTATAATAACAGTTTGTAAACCTTTGGTATATACTTTTACAAATGTTTTGATGAAACTGTTGGTATAGATTCAATTTTCACATCTATACCAATGGTTTTGATACCATTGGTGTAGAGTTGTTGTAACTCAATCAGTAGGCAACACCAACCTCCCATTCTGCAATTACCTGCAATAATAACAAACCTATACAGAATTCCAAATTAATTACCTCCAACTACTTGTGTAATTACCTTCAATTGAAATAATATACACATAATTCAAAATAACACCAATGAAGACATATATAATCCAAATAATATTCCATTAGAATAACACCAATACAATTGCAGTACACTATACAGAATTTAGAATAACACCAATACACTCAAAAAAATACACCACTAGAAACTAGAACACCTTTAAAACAAACATCTCCATGAACACAACACTTGTAAATTTTGTAACACCCCGAGCTTCCATGATACGCTTCTCATTCAATAATGTAATAGCTTGCATTGTACGCAACATCGAGTTCTAACACACTATAACTAATCAAAGTAGCTGTTATGAATAGTAATAACCACTTTTTAAATTTATAGAAATTTTATATTTCAAAATGGACTTCATTTTTTTATTCCTAATATTGAAATTATCCTATGTTGAATTTTTTGTAATTTTCTGAGAACTTCAAAATTTTTATGAATAGTGAAAAATACTTAAAACAACTTTTTTAATCAAAATAATTTATAGTGATAAGTTATACTATTGAGTGGTTTTTAAGTATAATAAGAATATATTTTTACCATTTTATCCAATGGTGGTCATTATAATTAATTTCACTTTGAAATTGGACATAAACAATTGTCAATCTTTTGATATAAATTGTTTCTTAAAAACACGCTATTTTGTTGTGACAGCGGGAATTAATTATAAAATTAATTAATGCAAATTATATGTTTGGAATTTCATAAAATAGACATCATTTTTGAAATTGCAATATCAATTATAGCTTAGGGTGAAATTTTGGCCTTATTCTGAAAAACATCAATTTTTGATGAATAGTGAAACCACTAAGTGGTTGTTAAAAACTGATTTTTCGTTAAAATGAAATATTACCACTTCTGTGATTTGATTTTCAAAAATCCGACATAAATGTTTGTCATTAAGAAGTAAACTGTGGTTCAACGAGATTAAAATAATTTTTTTGGTGAATAGTAACTTTTAAGTTCTTAATCGCGATTAGAGGTAATTAGTGTAGTTTAAGGTAAAAATAATATTTTAAGAATATGAGATGAGCTTGACACTTGTCCTACTCCTATTGGATGATTCATGGACGACCAAGACAACCCATGGGTCAACTTGGGGACCCCATGGAGCCAGATTGGCTGGAAAATGACATTAATATATATTTATTTAATGTTAAAATTAAATTGACACAAACATGAGTTGTTTTACTAAAACAGTTTTTAAGTGGGGTTACACAAGTCCAAATTTTGACTATAAATATTCATTAGAAATAGAAAAAGATTTCATACATCATAGTATTTTTTTATAATTTTTAGACATTAAATAAATTAAATTATTTATGACATCATTATGATGTAGCGATGACCTCATTATTTAACGATTTTAATAAAATGAAAAGATAATGTAAAATCCAAGGATTACACTTGTCCAAAGACTATTGGATGGGTAGATTCCTAACCCTTATCACCTTATCCACGAGTTATATAAGTGTGGGACCTTTAGAATCCGAAAAGCATTGTATAATAATGTAACATTTCCATATTTCCAAAAGAGCCCCTCCTCTCCTCTTATAAAAGGCCCCCACCTCTACCACCTTATTCACACTTTCAAGCCTTTTGGTTCGGCCAACCTCTGCCCAAATACTCTCCCAAATTCTCTCCCTTCATCCTAGAAGCTTTACTTTAGTCAGAAAGCCATCCTAAGGAGTCCTTTTTATCAAATCAAAAGGAAGAACCCGAAGAAGAGGTAACGTTTTCATCACCCTCTTTCAAGTTTCTTTCTTCTTCCACTCCCTCTTTGTTTATTATTTCAATTATAAAATTATAACTCCAGTATCTTCTATATACTGTGATGTTATTATAAATATGTAACAACCATATTCAGTATTATACCCATCATTTGAATGACATGTCACCATACGTGCGTACGTACGGCTTACCGTCTCCACGTCGTGGTGTAATTGTTACTCAATTTATTATTATTTAGACGGGTATAAAAATGATATGTAATTCATGTAAATAATAAATATAACATGATAATGATTCTGTATATATGATATACTATCCAATTATATATTATTTTAATATCAAAATAATGATATTGTCGCTCGTGCGTACGTACGGACTACCGTCTCCACGAACGCGATGAGATTCATTCTCCGTTGTATCCATTCAAGTATAATTATCATTTGATGATTTAAAAATAATGTTTAAGGACATTATATCATTCTGGATATGAATAATATACAACCTATCCATGAAAAACATGACTTATGTAACAAAACATATAAAAGAAAACGAGTAAGTTAACACCTGAAACAATGATAAATCTAAGATATTGTTAACAAAGCAATGTTAAAAGATCATATATGATATCATATGAATGTATATGATTCTTGTATAATTTAATAACAATTATTTCACCATTATACAGGAGGTTAACCTACCTTAACCAAGGAAAAGTAAAAGGTAAGGGTTTACTTCACAACCTCTTCATTATCCAAGGTTGTTTATACATAATTATCTACTGGGACCTCGTTATCATCCACATCCATGTTTCTTAAAAATGTATTTAAAATTTTTTTTAATATTAAATGGAAAATGTGTTAAATTCATTTATACCCTTATACGTTTTTGAAAGGAATCTTACCGTCGTTTTCCAAACAATGTACTTTTTGACCTTTTTGACAAATTTAAGGTAAGAATGTTTTTTTACTTATACGGCGGGTGCGGCTATTTTCCGCCATTATAACTTCATCAAAGCTTCCCTAAAAAGCTTATAAGAATATTTTAAAAGTAAATGTATTATTTTATAATTATGGGACTTTTAAATGATTTCAAAAAGGAGAGATATTTCTCTCAAATAGCTTTGATTTCATCAATGTCAACATCCTTTGATGGGTTTTAAGTTTAATTGAAATTGATTTATGATAAAAAACTTCCATTGAACATTTTGTGATATATTTGACTGTGGATGTGTTATTTTTATACCATCCATAGTTTATAGAGAAATTGTTGACATTTTGTATGGTAGTTTTAATACAAATATTTATGTTATGTTTAAACCTATTCATATGAGGAATGTATTGGACTTAATATGTGACGGGTGGAGCCTGCTATAGCTCCTCGATGCATCGGTAGGTCTCATGAGACAACTAGACATGGAATTGGACGAGGCCCTTTCCCAATTTGATTTATGGTTTTGGCCGAGGCCTTAATCATTTTAGACGTCTTGGCCGAGGCCTTGACAAAATGTTTCAGAATGTCTGGCATTATACATTCCCTCATTATGAAAGTGGTTATTGATATTTCATGTGATTATTCGTCTAGTAGAATATCCATGTGAGTAAGTAATGAAATTGTTTTATTTTACTTTTTCCATATTATGCTGAAGTTCAAGTTCAATAAGGCTTTTGTTTTATTTATACATTGCCTTAAATGCTTATGTTTTCTTATGAAAGTTTTCGCTATATTGTTATCCTTACGGAGCATTTGAGCTCACCCATTTCAATGTTTTATTTTTACAAGGATGTGAAGAGGTGTATTATGACTGACTTGCAAGAATAGTCAGTGAGGATATGAGTGTGGACTAGGGAGACCATGTTATTGTAGTTTTCATTTTTATGATGTAATGTAATGTTTATGAATGTATATAGTGTTTCCAAGGCTACTAAACTAATCGGTCTTTCGAGACTTGATATTTTGTGATCATGCCAATGTTATGAAGTGATGCACCGACTCTGGGTAGCTGGGGTCGGGGCGTTACAGTTGGTATCAGAGGCAGTTTAGTACTAACCTTGGAAGCTAGATTTAGATAAACTCTGATTAGAGCGCATAACCCAAAGATAGACTTTGAGGATTAGTATAGAAGAACTTCCTAGATTTTTGATATTATAGAGATTTTGTGAGTTTTCTGAGCAATACATCCCTGTCTGGATACGAGCAGGTAGAGGTGGCTCTGGCACAGATGTACCTAGGGGTAAAACCCGAAAACACCGCTTTGAGCTAGAATCGAACGAGAACTGGTGCACGACAACGGGCCTTGCTGCACTCTTGGTTACGACACTCCCGGGGGATATGCTTTGGATAATTCTCATTTTCTTTATAAACCACTATAAAGGGTTATGAGTATATAATTTCTCAAAGAAAACATTTTTATGGATTATATCCATAAATAGTTCAATTTATGTTATGTATCTTACAAGTATGGAATTATGTATTTTGATTTATAAACTAATACAGTTTATGCCATTATTTAGAAATGGCACCTAGTGGAAGGAATGGAAACCGTATCAATGCACGCACTCCGTGTAGGGATTTCCCTCATGCTCAAGATAATTATTGTGGGGCTGGAGATACAACTGGTGCTGATCAAATTATTACCATACTGGGACAACTCACTCAGGTTATGAATAATAACCTTACTCATATGGAGCACCCGGATCCGCAACGTGGAGGATCAATGCTAGACCGCTTCATGAGGCAACAACCACCAACATTTAATGGGGGTACAAATCCATTAGTAGCTGAGCAATGGATAAACTCCTTAGAGAAAATATTCCACGCCTTGGGGAGTAGTGAAAGGGAAAAGGTTATCATGGCAGTTTACCGCCTCACTGGAGATGTTGATCAATGGTGGTCATTGATTCAAAACACAAAGGAAGATGATGACATATCGAATATGGAATGGAGGGAGTTCAAAGATCTTTTCTTATAAAAATACTTTCCTCATGGCCATAGAGCAGATATCGAAAGGAAATTTCTGAGTCTGAAACAAAAGGAGGATGAGAATGTCGCAAAGTATGAGGACAACTTTACAAGGTTAGCGAGGTATGCTGCAGATTATATACGTAACCCAAGAGGTAAGATTGATCGTTTCTTTGATGGGTTAAAAACATTTCTCCGTCGAGCTTTAGTATCACAATCGTTCTCAACATACGAAGATATTGTCTCATGTGCTATCAAGACAGAAAAGGAATTCTCTAAGTCTTATGACAACAAATTAAAGCAAGAGAAGAAGAGAACGGTGGAACAAGAGACAGATAAAGGGAAAAAGGGAAAGAAGGATTTTCCATTATGTGATAATTGTAGGAAGAATCACCCTGGTACTTGTCTAAAAGGAATGGGAGTTTGTTATAAATGAGGGGAAAAAGGTCACCAGGCGCGTGATTGCAAGGGAAAGAAAGAGGCTATCGATGATGAATGCTACAATTGTAGGGAAATGGGGCATTATGCAAATTAATTCCCGAAGAGTCAGGGAAACTTACCTCAGAAAAGGCCAAGGGATCAAGGACAATCTTATGCTGTTACTACAGTTGAAGCAAAATAATTAATGTATTGGTGCCTTTGGACTCATGGATTATATTCTGGTTATTAGAATAATGTGATATATATATATATAAGGATTGTACTACAGTACTTGTTGATTTCAGTAAGGTTTTAATATGATGAAGGTAATTATATTTTTAGTATGTGACAATAAGAGAAACTTTACTTTGTTTGGGGAATCTGATAAATTGATTTTGGAATTAAGAGACCTTTTAGAGAAAGTCTGGATAGAGGTATTTTGGATAAATATAAAGGTTGGAGTGGATTAAGTTGATCTTTGGATAGTATTGTTTAAGGTTAAAATTTTATGAAGATTATTTTTGAATATTATAATACTATAGTTTTAGGAAAAGGACAACCTGCAGGGTGGGGCATAACCCGTCGTGTCGGACAAAGCTGCAGGAATCGAACCCACAATCATAGTGAGACATGCCTTTATTTCCTACCACTAGCCTATAGGAAGTCCCTGGTTATTACAAAATAATATTACTAATCTAAATGGTATGTGTTAACATTTGAAACCTTATACAATTAGGATAAGTATAAGATTTTTGAGTTCTATTATATTTTTGAGTGAAAGATGAGATGAAGGTTGAAACTCTAATTGTCAAGCATATATATATATATATATACCTATCTCTTATTCAATGAATAAATTAATTCTTAAACATTATTAAAGGGATATTAAAACAAAAAATGTGTTATCCTAATAGCTTATGTCTTGTTGAACTGATGATATTTTAAATCAACATAGATTGAAGGATTTGAGGCCCTCAATTTGACAGTTGATTGTAATTGATGACCACAATCACTCCCTACAAATATTTACGTTTTTCCTCCAATTATATGTCTCTAATTGCCACCAATGTTCTCCTAATCGAGATCATAATTGGGTGGTGACTTTTTCATTTCCCTTTCCCTCTTATTAAGGCTAAATTTTATTAATCTTATTTCCGATGTGGGTTTTCCACAAAGGTATTTTCTCTTTTCAACCTTTTATTTACAAAGAAAAATTTCAAATTGTGAGGACGCAATTTATTGAAGGAGGGGAGAATGTAACACCCCGAGCTTCCATGATACGCTTCTCATTCAATAATGTAATAGCTTGCATTGTACGCAACATCGAGTTCTAACACACTGCAACTAATCAAAGTAGCCGTTATGAATAGTAATAACCACTTTTTAAATTTATAGAAATTTTATATTTCAAAATGGACTTCATTTTTTTATTCCTAATATTGAAATTAGCCTATGTTAAATTTTTTGTAATTTTCTGAGAACTTCAAAATTTTTATGAATAGTGAAAAATACTTAAAACAACTTTTTTAATCAAAATAATTTATAGTGATAAGTTATACTATTGAGTGGTTTTAAAGTATAATTAGAATATATTTTTACCATTTTATCCATTGATGGTCATTATAATTAATTTCACTTTGAAATTGGACATAAACAATTGTCAATCTTTTGATATAAATTGTTCCTTAAAAACACGCTATTTGTTGTGACAGCGGGAATTAATTATAAAATTAATTAATGAAAATTATATGTTTGGAATTTCATAAAATAGACATCATTTTTGAAATTGGAATATCAATTATAGCTTAGGGTGAAATTTTGGCCTTATTCTGAAAAACTTCAATTTTTGATGAATAGTGAAACCACTAAGTGGTTGTTAAAAACTGATTTTTCGTTAAAATGAAATATTACCACTTCTGTGATTTGATTTTCAAAAATCCTACATACATGGTTGTCATTAAGAAGTAAAATGTGGTTCAATGAGATTAAAATAATTTTTTGGTGAATAGTAACTTTTAAGTTCTTAATCGCGATTAGAGGTAATTAGTGTAGTTTAAGGTAAAAATAATGTTTTAATAATATTAGATGAGCTTGACACTTGTCCTACTCCTATTGTATGAGTCATGGCCGACCAATAAAACCCATGGTTGAACTTGGAGACCCCATGGAGCCACTTTGGTTGGAAAATGACATTAATATATATTTATTTAATGTTAAAATTAAATTGACACAAACATGAGTTGTTTTACTAAAACAGTTTTTAAGTGGGGTTAAACAAGTCCAAATTTTGACTATAAATATTCATTAGAAAGATAAAAAGATTTCATACATCATAGTATTTTTTTATAATTTTTAGACATTAAATAAATTAAATTATTTATGACATCATTATGATGCAGCGATGACCTCATTATTTAATAATTTTAATAAAATGAAAAGATAATGTAAAATCCAAGGATTACACTTGTCCAAAGACTATTGGATGGGTATATTACGAACCCTTATCACCTTATCCACGAATTATATAAGTTTGGGACCTTTAGAATCCGAAAAGCATTGTATAATAATGTAACATTTCAATCTTTCCAAAAGAGCCCCTCCTCTCCTCTTATAAAAGGCCCCCACCTCTACCACCTTATTCACACTTTCAAGCCTTTTGGTTCGGCCAACCTCTGTCCAAATACTCTCCCAACTTCTCTCCATTCATCCTAGAAGCTTTACATTAGTCAGAAAGCCATCCTAAGGAGTCCTTTTGATCAAATCAAAAGGAAGAACCCGAAGAAGAGGTAACGTTTTCATCACCCTCTTTCAAGTTTCTTTCTTCTTCCACTCCCTCTTTGTTTATTATTTCAATTATAAAATTATAACTCCAGTATATTCTATATACTGTGATGTTATTATAAATATGGAACAACCATATTCAGTATTCTACCCATCATTTGAATGACATGTCACCATACGTGCGTACGTACGGCTTACCGTCTCCACGTCGTGGTGTAATTGTTACTCAATTTATTATTATTTAGATGGGTATAAAAATGATATGTAATTCATGTAAATAATAAATATAACATGATAATTATTATTTATATATGATATACTATCCAATTATATATTATTTTAATATCAAAATAATGATATTGTCGCTCGTGCGTACGTGCGGACTACCGTCTCCACGAACGCGATGAGATTCATTCTCCGTCGTATCCATTCAAGTATAATTATCATTTTATGATTTAAAAATAATTTTTAAGGACATGATATCATTCTGGATATGAATAAGATACAACCTATCCATGAAAAACACGACTTACGTAACAAAACATATAAAAGAAAACGAGTAAGTTAACACCCGAAACAACGATAAATCTAAGATATTGTTAACAAAGCAATGTTAAAAGATCATATATGATATCATATGAATGTATATGATTCTTGTATAATTTAATAACAATTATTTCACCATTATACAGGAGGTTAACCTACCCCAACCAAGGAAAAGTACAAGTTAAGGGTTTACTTCACAACCTATTCATTATCCAAGGTTGTTTATACATAATTATCTACTGGGACCTCGTTATCATCCACATACATGTTTCTTAAAAATGTCTTTCAAAACATTTTTACTATTAAATGGAAAATGGTTTAAAGTCATTTATACCCTTATATGTTTTTGAAGGGAATCTTACCGTCGTTTTCCAAACAATGTACTTTTTGACCTTTTTGAGAAATTTAAGGTAAGAATGTTTTTTTACTTATATGGCGGGTGCGGCTATTTTCTTCCATTATAACTTCGTTGAAGCTTCCCTAACAAGCTTATAAGAATATTTTCAAATAAATGTATTATTTTATAATTATGGGACTTTTAAATGATTTAAAAAAGGGGAGATATTTCTCTCAAATAGCTTTGATTTCATCCATGTCAACATCCTTTGATGGGTTTTAAGTTTAATTGAAATTGATTTATGATACAAAACTTCCATTGAACATTTTGTGAAATATTTGACTGTGGATGTGTTATTTTTATACCATCCATAGTTTATGGAGAAATTGTTGACATTTCGTATGCTATTTTTAATACGAATATTTATGTTATGTTTAAACCTATTCATATGAGGA
This sequence comes from Viscum album, assembly GCA_963277665.1. NCBI lineage: Eukaryota > Viridiplantae > Streptophyta > Magnoliopsida > Santalales > Viscaceae > Viscum > Viscum album. The sequence goes on from OY728162.1 coordinate 1,067,198,228, forward strand.
ATGTATTGGACTTAATATGTGACGGGTGGAGCCCGCTATATCTCCTCGATGCATCGGTAGGTCTCATGAGACAACTAGAAGTGGAATTGGATGAGGCCCTTTCCCAATTTGATTTATGGTTTTGGCTGAGGCCTTAATCATTTTAGACGTCTTGGCCGAGGCCTTGACAAAATGTTTCAGAATGTCTGGCATTATACATTCCCTCATTATGAAAGTGGTTATTGATATTTCATGTGATTATTTGTCTAGTAGAATATCCATGTGAGTAAGTAATGACATTATTTTATTTTACGTTTTCCATATTATGCTGAAGTTCAAGTTCAATAAGGCTTTTGTTTTATTTATACATTGCCTTAAATGCTTATGTTTTCTTATGAAAGTTTCCGCTATATTTCTATCCTTACAGAGCATTTGAGCTCACCCCTTTCAATGTTTTATTTTTCCCAGGATGTGAGGAGGTGTATTATGACTGACTTGCAAGAATATTCAGTGAGGATATGAGTGTGGACTAGGGAGACCATGTTATTGTAGTTGTCATTTTTATGATGTAATGTAATGTTTATGAATGTATCTAGTGTTTCCAAGGCTACTAAACTAATCGGTCTTTAGAGACTTGATCTTTTGTGATCATGCCAATGTTATGGAGTGATGCACCGACTCTGGGTAGCTGGGGTCGGGGCGTTACAAATTTGATCAAAGGGGGTGGGGGCTGTCCAAGGGGGTGGGGGTGTCCAGGGGGTGGGGCGGTCCGGGGGGGGGGGTGTCCAAGGGGGTGGGGGCGTCCCAGGGGTGGGGGTGCCTAAGGGTGTGGGGGTCGGGGGAAGGTGTCCGGGGGTGGGGTGTCCAGGGGGTGGGGTGGTGTCCTAGGTGGGGGGGGGGGTTTCCAGGGTGTGGGATGTCTACGGGTGAGGGTTGTCCTAGGGTGTAGGGGGTGTCCAGGGGGTGGGGGGGTATCCAGGGGGGTTTACCAAGGGGGTTGGGGAGGGGGGTGTCCAGGGGTTAGGGTAGTCCAAGTGGTTGGGGGTGTCCAGGGGGTGGGGGTGTCTAGGGGGTGGGGGAGTCTAGGGGGTGTCCAGGGGGTGGGGGACTATCCAAGGAGTGAGGGTGTCCAGGGAAGGGGTGAATCAATCACACATATATTCAGTCACATCAAATCATCAAGTACAGATTTATTATTTATATATAAAGAAATAAAGATAATGTGACATACCTAATCACACATATATTCAAGCGCAACAAATAATCAATCATAAAATTTTAGTAATATCAGTCAAAAATGTAATGAATAAATTTGTCCCTTATCATCATCACTATCATCATCATCATCATGATCCTCATCCCCATCCTCATCGTTGTCCCCATCATCATCCCCTCCCTCCTTAAAACCCTCCTCCTTGCCCTCGTACTCTGACTCAGCCTCCTCCTCGCCATTATCCTCTCCCTCATCCTCTGCCTCAGACTCCTCCTCTGCCTCGACCTCCTCCTCACCCTCCTACTCCCCCTTGACTTCCTCCTCGCCATCATATCGACCACCACTAGAACTACCACCTGGTGAACCATATATAGAATTTATCGAAAAAATATATTCATCACAAGTTGTGCTTGCCTCTGGTGGAATTGTTGGACATAAAACTTCCATCAGTTTCATAAATGCAGTTTTTACCCTAGAAGATTGTTTTTCCATCTCTGTGGACCTTTTTTCATCCTGTTCTACCTGTTCCTAAACTTTCTAGAAATTTTTGGCACTACAACTCATACCTGATGAGGTCTAATACCTTTCCATGACTATACTCTTCCCAAGTCAGCAGTGTACTCTTCCAGGGTGCTCATCTGCCAACACCTGATGTAAGTGATCATTTGGCCCAAAATTGTCAGGTTCTTGGGCATCAAGGACCTCTAAAACAGCCTATTACAAATATAAATATATTATTAAGTTATATAATAGATATTAAAATGTGAAATCAATGAATAAAAACTTATATTCTACTACTGAGTTGGTTTGTTAACTACACTTCCATCATTCTTCCTTCTACTAGAGAAAAATAGTTTTTCTCGAGGCACAAGTCCTTTAATATTCAATGTTTTACTCTATAATGACATTGAATGTAGGAAAACATAACTAAAAATAGGTTACCAATAATTAATTTTACAATTTAATTATATGATAACTTTAACAATCGAATAAATTATGGAGGAAAAAATATACAGTGAAAGTCATAAAGAAAAATTATAAACAATTGTCATACATGCTTCCTCTCATGATCTAACATCGTAGTGCGTCCCAAGGTGTGAATGTATTTTTTAGTATCAATTTTTTTTATTTCTTCCAGATGATTCCTAAATACAATTTAATAATACAAAAGATAGTATTAATTAAAAACATGAAAATGTTCATTTAAATACCACAAATATGATTAATACATTAAACTAGATAGTCCTGCAATGATTATTCATCTACGTATAATGTTATATTAGACAATAATCCATGACAGGTACCACCTATAAATCTATTCCAACTATATCACACCATCCAATATACAACTCATGCTTATAGGCTCGCCAAATCTCACCTAAATCCTTTAGACGTGATGGTCGTGCACCGTCACCATCGGGGAAATTAAACTAAAGATTAAACCAAAATATTAATTCATATAAATAAAAAATAATATATTTCATTAAATAGAACATATTTTTTTACCCATATCTATGCCCAAGCATTATCCTTGACTTCATTTAGAAACATTATCCCTGAGAGAGGGCTGACAGGAATGATGTCGGAGTATTTGGAAAGCTTCACCAAAAAACTCTGAAATTGTTGCCCTATTGTATCAATCATTTGACTATCTTCATTGTTGTCCACCATCAACTACATGTGGGTGTTCCACATCGCATGCAAGTGTTTATTCCCCCACCCCTACCTCTTATCAGTATATGTATCTGTTATGAAAGAAAAATAAGTATGTTATCAATACATGTTATAATGAAAATAAATAATGGTATAAAAATTTGATATGTTTCTATAAATATAACTGAAAAAGTATGATCAATGGGCACCGCTAGATCCATAGAAACTGAAGGAACACCCTGTATAGGTGGTGTGGGTCCCAATGTATGTTCTGTAGGGACAGACTAGGGCAGAGCATGAGTCAAAAAATATGGAATATAGAAGCTTAGTGATAAAGAAGTGGAAGTAAAATAAGATGGCATAGATGGATGTATGAACGTTGGATGGGGAGTGGGAATCATCATCGGATATGGTAATGATGGGTGAGTAGACTCAGATGTAAAGGGTTGTGAAAACATGGGAGGCCTAAATATCTCGTGTGTCCTTAAAAACACACTGGGATCAGATTGTGGTATATATGGTATGTTAGTGGTAGGGTAAGGGTCTAATCAGGTATGCCGACCAGATCTCCTAACTCTCATACCACCCCACCTTGTACGAACACCCTGAGTACTGGGACCACTACTAGGCTTCTCATCAAATAATTATCACCTAACAGGTGGATCCTGAAAAAATGTTTAAAACAAAATTAATCACATGACATTATATATTATTTAAATATATATATTTGAAATAAAATACTCACTACCGGTAGTAGTGGTGGAACTCCCATCTCAGCCATGCGGAAATTGTTGTCCATCATCTTTTTTCATCGCATCTCTTCAATTTGTTGTAATTCATTCATTTGAAAACAAATATGGGAGTAATTAGAAAAGGATAACTAATGTGTAACTTAAAAAACAAAATATATGAGAGGGAATATGGGGATTCATGGATAATTTAACTATCCATTTTTTAGGTGATCTAGAATGGATATATAATGAATTCAATAAATTGTATAATATGTAATAAATAAATTTAATTTTGAGTAGGATGGTTATTTACTAAGTTTCACTAGTCTATTAAAATCATGGAACATTGATTCTGAGGCTTTATTTCACTCAACAATCAAGAGAGAGAGCATGCTGAATTATGCCTCTAGAAAATTCAGAAAGGTATATATTATAAATGATTAAACCCTTAAGATAGTTAGAAATGATGATATAAACAAATGAAAAAGGATAAGATATCTACCAGATTCATAAGGGGTATATCCCTTGTCGAAATTAAGGAACAATTCAATTTCTTTAGCCCAGGTAGATGATGTTGTTTTCTATACATGTTTTTCATAAGAAGACAATCCATTATGTTCATTATCTGGTGAAATATTAAAGGAAGGTATTAGAGTTATACTAATTTTATACATGGTAAATATATCATTGAAATGTTAACCATGTCAGAAATGTTGGTTTCTTAGGTTTGAATACAGTTTAATTCCAAATTAGAAAATGAAATTCAAATAATATTACAACCAATAAACCTTCAAAATTCACATAACCGTAAAGTCGGATACAAGATATTTGTAATCAATATTAAATAAATTTGAATATTACCAACCTTAACAACCCAAGTCGATCTAAAAAAATAACTGAGAACATGGATAGCTGATTCTATATATTTCCCACCACAACTTCAGGTTCACAGTCAACTCTGAAAACTGAGCTATTGGATTCATCAAAAGTAATAAATGGATTGTTTCCAATGGCATTAGGAATGGTGTTAATTCCATCATCACCATCATTAAAAATATTTGTTTTAATTATTTCAATAATGGCACCAAATTCAGGTCTAAGCTGGTCTTTGACATAAAAACATGTTTCTATATTGATTCTAATACATATGGTTCATCGGTAGCAAGAGTATGAGTCATATCAATTACTCAAAATCCACAATCATCAATAAATGTTCCATGCCTCATCATCTAATCAAACCACTAACATTTCATTATCATGAATCATCCATGAGAGTAATAATCCAATATTATTATTTTTTCAACGACTCCATAAAAACCTACATTTTCAAATCATGGTCCACTATCTGATGCACTGGCATAACAGTCTGTTGTGATAGTAACCATAACACCATCATGTTGTGTTCTCATGTTATTTTCTCATTCAGTGATAATAAATCTGTACCCATTTATAAAAATTGATTTATAGTCATGAACTACAATATTAGGACCAAAAGCCAAAGCTCTTATTTCCTCAATGAAAGAGTCAGTAAGAAAACTCAATACCTAAAATATAAATTAATATTAATCTTAATTAAATATTAATTTAATTATTTTAAACAGTAATATTCTTACCTTCAATTTTAACCAAGAAGAAAATTTTTTTCTATGCAAATTATCCCTACTTATCAAAGATAAAGAATAATGTTTTCTATTTATCAATTCTTTATATTACTTATAGATAAAAATAGGAATAGTTTAATAGATATATATGTAAGATATACATATTCAATTTACATACCTAATGTAGTCATCAAGAAAATCATAGTTTAATAGAATTGTGCGATGTCCCATCTCCCGCTCTTCAAGCCTTAATGTCGTCAATGTATATGATCTAGGAATTCCCCCTGTTTGAGGTAGTGATGGAAAATTGGGTTAAATTTTTTCATATTTTTATTCTTCATTTCTCATCGGTCTGTTAATTACTATAGTTAGATCAGACAAATACATAGAGCATAAATCTATATATTCTTGAGCCAAGTAACCGTTCATGATAGAACCTTCAGAATGATTCCTATTCCGGACAAAATACTTTAATGTGTATATATTTATTTCAGTTTGATACATCCAACAAAAAGAAATAGGTCTTATAAGAATTATTTTAGTTGGCATATGGATAGTCATATGAAACATGCTTTTGAAAAATAGGAAACACATGGAACCTACTATTTATTTTCACTGATATGCACAAGATGCAATTCTGGTCTGACGCCCCAATCCACCAAGTCACGCCGAGACCATAAATCATCTTTTTTCTTTTCCTTAACATTTATAAAAATAAAAATAAACATTTCACATATATTATTTTCAATGTTCATTATGTCTAATCAATGAAGTATCAAATTGGTTGACCAATAAGGAAAATCAAAGAAGACACTCCTCTTCTTCCAATTGTAACAAGTTTCAGTGGAAACATTCTTTCTCTTTCCAGATTTCATTTGAACCTTCCCGAATGAAAAACTGAAATCTTTCAATTCACTAAGCATATCATTTCTTGACATACACTGAGGTGGATCATCGGTCTCCATGGTATTGTAAAATCTTTCACAATTATTTAAATATGGATGGTCCATTGGAAAGAATCATCGATGTCTCATAAAACTAAAACTACAATGATGTTTCAGTCTTATGGATCATGTATTATTCATAAAAACATAACATGATAGTTTTCTCTTCATGGTCCATCCATAAATGATTTCATAAGAAGGAAAATCATTGATCATTCACATAAGCACAACATGCATATGAAATATGTATTTCAAAAAATGCATCGTATGTACGCACACCGACATCCCAAATAAGTTTCAACTCTTTTATTAAATGTTTCATGTATACGTCTATATCATTTCCGGGATCAGAAGTTCCAGATATGAGTATACTCATGAAAGTGAAAAAAAATTTCATACACAACCATGGGGGAAGGTTATAAATGTGTATAAAAACTGACCATGTGATGTGTGAAGTAATAATCTTACCAAATGGATTCAAACCGTCACATGAAAGACCCAACCTCACATTACGCAAGTCAGCTACAAAATCAGGATATCGAGCATCAAATCTCTTCCATGAAAATCCATCTGCAGGGTGAACCAACTCATCATTAGTCTTCTTTATCTCAGTATCATGCCATCAAATTTTTATTGATATTTCAGCAGACATAAAAAGATACTAGAGTCTGGGGATCAATGGAAAGTGACAAATTACTTTCTATGGAACACAGGATGGTGTTCCATTAGCTTTTGGCTTCTAGTGGGATGTGCCACATTTTATAAAATCATTTCGTTCAGAAGTTTCCTCCTAGAATAAACCGCAATCTTTCGGGTAAGCATGAATTTTGTTTCTTGAAAATCCAATCTCCTCAACTAACTTCCATTCCATATAGTGGTTTGAGTGAATATCTACATCATCTATAAGTAAGTACTTCAAGAAGGTAAGAATGTAATCAATGGTAGTATTATAAATCTCATACATAGTTTTCCTATAAAACAATCGGACTAAAAATTCCACCCTTTTCATTTTACCGCATTATCGGTATACTGGAGTCACAACATCATCATTCAATTTTTTTACCCTAACAAAATCATCATTTTCATTAGATGCATCATGTGTGCTCATATAAAAGTATTCTTGGGTTTCAATATTTTCTTTTTCATGATGACAAATAAATGGAAACCGATCATATAACAAATTATCCAATACAATCCTCTCATTTGGATCATCATCAATTTGAGATTTTATTTTCTCCACATTGTAATACCACACATAGTAGTTTTCTTGAAAACCATATTTGGTTATGTGGTAAATGACTTCTTCACGGCTCAACCAAGGTCTTCTAATACAGTTGTTACATGGGCAGTGTATGTGAACATTATCTAAAGCATTGTGAAATGAAAAAGCTATAAATCTCTTCAATTTGTTTTGAAAATTGCTTGAGATCTAACAGGTTTCATACATCCAACTTCTACCCATTCTGTAAAAAAATCATTATAAGTCATTTCATCAAAAGAAAATAAATAATATTTAAGTTTCATAGAAAATATATTTATGTAAATGAGAATTATTCAATTTATATGAATCAATAAATGACACAATACTCTATATGAGAATCATAATATAAAAGACAACAAAATACTATATTTATAAAAACAAATATTTGAATAACTACACATGAGTGTACAAGATCATGTACACTTTTAGAGTATAATTATTCTGGAGTTGAGTAAATTTTAGATCGAATAAATTTTATATTTTAGTGTATTATTTGAGTGATATTCATAATATCTATTCTGAATGAATGAGAAATATAATCTGAAAATGATGGTAAAAAGTTCCTCAGGGATTGGAACATCATGGTCATACATGTGGATCATGATCCAAGAAAGATTAAATGGAACTAATAGTAGTTTGATGTCATAAGATTAAGGTTCCATGGGGAAAAGAACCATGATTCCATGTACATGGAGATTTAGAATGATGATATCGAAATTTATTTTCCAAATGGGATAATCTCTCCCCATTTTAAATATCCATAATGTAAGGGGTTTCTAGTGGATGTAGTGAACTAATATTGGGTTGATACCTTATTATTAAAACAATATGAAGATATAATAATTTGGCTATGTGTGCCTAAATTTGAGGTGAAATGTGTTTTGGAATTTTTTCATTTATCACATATAAGAGGACACCATAGACCTGATAGAACATTGTTCAAGATATTAAAAAGTGAATTATTTTCATCAAATATGTAGAATGTGTAAAGATATTTTTTAAATAAGTTATTGGTGCTAAAAAATGGAAATATTTTGAAAAGTTAGGAGATTTAAAAACTCAAAATACCCAAAGTCAATGTATTCATTATGTGGGGGTGTCCAGGGGGTGGGGGAGATGGCTAGGGGCCTGTCCAGGGGGTGTGGCTATCAAGGGTGTGGGGGGAGGTGTCTGGGGGGGTTGTCTAGGGGGTGTGGGGGCTATCCAGGGGGTGGGGGGATGTCCAGGGGTGGGGGTGTCCAAGGGGGTGTTCAGGGGGTGGGGTGGTGTCCAGGGGGGTTGTCCAGGGGGTGGGGTGGTGTTCTGAGGGGGGGGGGGGGGGGGTCCAGGGGGGTTCCATGTGGTGGGTGTGTCTACGGGGTGGGGTGGGGTGTCTAGGGGTGGGGGATATCCATGGGTGGGGGGTGTCCAGGGGGTGGGGGTTTTCAGGGGGTGGGGATGTCTAGTGGGTGGGGTGGTGTCGAGGGGGACAATCTAAGGTGGTGGGGTGTTTAGAGGTGGGGGGGGGGGTCTAGGGGTGGGGTTTCTAGGGGGGATGTCCAAGGGGGTGGGGTTGTCCAGGGGGTGGAGGTTGTCCAGGGGGTGGGGTTGTCCAGGGGGTGGGGTGGTGTCCAGGGGGGCTGTCCAGGGGGTGGGGGATGTCCAAGGGGGGTAGGGGTGTCCGGGGGTGGGGGTGGGGTGGGGTGGGGGTGGTGTCCAGGGGGGATGCCCATGGGGGTGGGGGTGTCCAGAGGGTGTGGGGGGTGGGGGCTATCCTTGGGGTGGGGGTGTGATGGGGGTGGGGGTGACCAGGGGGTGGGGGTGTCCCAAGGGTGGGGGTGTCCAAGGGGGTGGGGGTGTCCAGGGGGATTGTCCATGGGGGGTGAGGGGTGTCCAGGGGTAATCATTTAAATGATTTTCATGATATTTAAAATCCATAATGAAGTGTCATTTATTATCGATACACATAAACAATAAATGTATCCCTCAATACTACAATGTTATCATAAATTTAATAAGTTTACCTTCCATTTCACAATGAATGTATTCTATCTTCTATATTGATTGTTGTATTTTCACCAAGATAAAAACACTATTCAATTGAATGGGGAAAGATTGATATTCTATAGATCCATTATTTTTATATGGATATCTATTGATTATTTATCCCTGATTAAGTATATGGTTCCATAAAGAGTGCTATTTAATTTATTTTTTATCCACTCTATTGATATTATTAATTAATTTTACAGCCCCCTACCCCCCAACCCATCCCCACCCCCACACCTAGACAACCCACCCCACCCCACCCCACCTGGACAACCCACCCCCTCCCTGGACAGCCTATCCCCCCCACCCCACCTGGAAAACACCCACCCCACCTGGACAGCCCCCTGGATAGCCCACACTGCTCCCAACCTTCGCACCCCTCCCAACCTGCACATCCCTCCCCCTCACCCCACCCAGACAACCCACCCCCCTCCCTGCATACCCCAACCCCACCACTCCCTAGACTGCCCACATCCACCCACCTCACAATGGACATCCCACCCCCTCTTCATATAATCATGATTCTAAAATTAGTTCAAGTAATTTAAATTAAAATGATAGAAATAACTATACATTTATTCATTTTTACCATCAGAAGGGTATTGAAATAGTCAAGGTGAATCATTCCACTCATAAACCACCTTTTTATGATTAACTTTAATACTTTAAATAATTAAAAATCCTTAAAATTAATAAATGAATCACCAAGTGTTAAAACACATCCATTGCACCAATGGAATTTATTTACGTCATCAGAGAAAATCCCAAACTAGGGTCGTATAATTCAATCCCTATCCAATTTTAGCATGACTTCGAGCCTATTATGGATGACCTAGAATAATGTCTGTGCAAACCATGAATATCATACATATAAATCATAACACACCTCATTGTAAACACACCTCCAAATATTATACGTGGATCAAATTTTATCTTACACTCTAAATATTATACATGAATTCTAAAAAACACACCTAATTATAAACACACATCCAAATAAATCATCAAGAACCAAAATTATTGATCAAAACACTAAACAAAAAACAACCCCTGACTTTAAATCAATCCAAATGAAAAAAGGTAAAAAAATATAACCTGGTTAAAACTTACCAAATTTAAATGGATGTTAAATCAAGGATGGATTGAAAATAATAAGGTAGCTATAAATAAAAACAAATAACAACCTTGCCTTTAAATAAATCCGAATGAAAAGCTGACGCAGAACATAAAACTAAGTTAAAACTTATATATTGGAAGTGGTAGAATAAAAAATAAATTTTTGGGAAGAGGGTTTTAATGGGAAGAATTGTGAATAAGGGTTCAAATGGGAGGGTAGAATGTGAGATCTGGTTTAGGAAAAAATTTGGGAGGATCAGGGGATCTGTATATACGGCATTCCATCCCAAAGGATAATTAAATCCGTTGTAAAAAACATGGTATCCCGACGGTTATATGGAACAATTTGGAAAAATGACTCTAACAAGGCTCATCCCAATGGTTTGAAAAACTGTTGGGAAAACCCTTCTATTAATACCAAAATACTAATGGTTTACAGAAAAACATTGGCAGAGGTTCCCTTTCCCAATGATTGACATAATCCCTTGGGATAAGAGCGTTGGTATAAGGGGGATTTATACTAGTGTGAGAAATTAACATGGTGCTTCATGAATATAGAAAGAATCACGAACAAGATATGAGATATTTGAGAAATGGTGATTACATGTATGGAAGCTTATGGAATCAAAAGAAACAACTATAAATATGACTTTACCCCCTTCAGAAAAGTAGTGAGACTTAACGAAGATTCTAAGGATCTAGATTCATGAAGGTGATTCTTGAAGGGTGTTCTTGCGAAAATGTTCACAAATAACTGTGGTTTTTGAAGGCTATGAAATCCAACCAAAAATTATAATAATCACGAAAGTAATGGAGTTCACGAAGGGTAAGTGGGATTTGTGAAAGTTGTGTTATTTGATAAGGCTAAGTGAGCTTCTCAAAATATGGTTTCTTCACAACGGCAATTTGAGCTTCACAAAATAGGTGATCTTTGTGAAGGCAACGATCATCGTGAATGTATTGAAAAGGGATTTCCTAGTAAATCTATGGTACAGTGGTATTCATCAATTATATGAAAGTGGGATTTCAACATAACACCTATATAAAACTGAGGATGTATTCATTATTGTTAATGAAGGGACCTACATGTCCATAAATTGTGTGTGTATCCCTTCCAGAGTAGTGATTAAAGGAAGAGAAAGACGGTAATCCCAATGATTGACATAATCCCTTGGAACATTACTATTGTATTCTCCTTGGATGTTTCCCAATGAGGGTGAAATAAATAAAATATATGTGTCCTTATGCTTTATTTCCTATTTTACTTCCACTGCATCATCATTAGATTAAGAAGGAAAGAATAATATTAGCATAAAAACTTAAGAGAAAATAAAGTGAACCACATAATAAAGAGGCCAAGATCTAGTGGGGCAAGAAGAAGTTTGAAAATAATATCCAAACTCTGATTCTCCCATCCAATCAGGGTATCTAGGCCCCTTTTGGATCTAATAGAATACTATGTATGAAAAGCATCAACATGAAAAACTTATTTATTATAATATATATAATACTATCCCAAATCTCATTAATATCTCAAAACTACATGGGATAACCAGGGTATTAAAAAAACAAAAGGGGTGAGCTAAAAATATCAATAAAGGGAACAAACTTTATAAGTAAAAATAATGTGTTAGTCAAAGTTATAACAAGATATCATAAAATAAAAATCTCATGAGTAATCACATGAGATAATAAAATAAATAAAATAGTATCACATTATATTAAAAGATCATTTAAATATAGGAAATGAGGGAAAAACACAAAACATTACATAATCATAAGTCAAGGCTAACATTTAAGACAAAATCACATGGTGGATAGAGTCTGATAGTAGATTATATTTACTCCTTAATCCCATAAATAATGTCTCATGTGATAAAATATTTACGCAATGCATTGGAGAAATATCTAGATGCTCCCATAATAACATGTTTATGATTATGTTTTCCACAAAAGGGAATCAATTACAAGTCATAATCATAAGAATTACCCACGTAAAGAAATGGGTTGTGTAATCTTGCCTCAAACATAATCAAAGGAAATTTCATAATGAAGGCATTTAGGAAATGTAGATAAGGAATGTATTACCCCATTAAAGGAAGTTAGAATAAGATAGGTATATATGTGAGAGAACCATATAAATAATTAATAATAATTCTATAAATTTAATGTTGTAGAGAAGGTGATTTTGATAGAGAAAGGTCATAACTTAAATAAAACAGTGGTTTAGAGAGATCCCTTACCTTGAGCCCGAGTCGTCATGTGAGTTCCATATATTTATGGATAATAAATGTATGTTAATTATTTAATTGATTAATAACCTTTTTAATGTTTATTATTTTCTTTATTTTTTTATTACAATTTCATATTCAATTACTTAATTATTTATTTTACCGTTGGACTTTTTGATGATATTTGGCTCATGTTTCCAAAATGGCTTCAGTAAGTTAATTATAGTTCAAGAGTTAATTATTTCACCATATAAAAAACAATAAACATGAAATAATAACCATATTTATAAAAAATATATACTTTTCAAACCAACCATAAAATATGTTTATGAAAAATGAATTATGCTACAATCATGGTGACGGTAGGTCACACGTACGCATGAATAAAGTTTTAATTTTTAACCAACATTAAAGAAAGAAGGTAAGTATTATTTTATATTTAAATAATTATAATTCTATCATAAATATGATATTATTCCTTCAAAAAAACTTATATATACCATCAATTCTATTCAGTAATGAAAAATGAATCACATCGTTTTGTGGAGGAGGTAATCAACATGTAAGCACAAATGACGTTATCATTTTTCAATGAATAGAAATGTAAGAAATATATGATGTATTAATTTAAAATAATGATAAATATGTAATTAATATAATATAAATATATATTTTAAATCCATCATTATATCCATCCTTGAGAGTCGGTGATGGAAAATGAATTACATCGGTTCACGAGGCAATAGTCCGTTGAACACACAAATGATGATTTTGCTTCAAATTTGAGAGAATTGGATATGGATCTAGGTAATTTAATCAACATAAAAACATAAAAATATATTTAATATATGGGTTTTATTATTTTTAATGTTTTAATAAGGTTTAAAGGAGGAACAATAATAATCAAAATGAAAACGCTTGGTTAAGAACTATACATCTTCTTTGGACGACCTCTTAAGGTTTACACAAAAAGATTTCCTAGGTTGATTTTATAATAAATAAAGGAATATATGACATGGGTTTTAATTTAAGGGAGGTATTTTGTTAGGGATTGTTAGAACCAAATGGTTTTTAAGTGTGAATAAAATACAATACAAGGTGCGCTTTTATAAGTTAGAGGAGGGGAACTTTTTGTAATTTCTTAAAATATTAAATTAATATAAATTAATTTTTTTGGAAAAGGATTAAAACTTATATAATTATAATATAGGAATATTATGGGTATAAATAATCTCATAAAATGAAATTTAAACCAGTTTAGGTGATGTTTTTACCCTTATTTTTTGGGTTTAACCCGGGTTAACCATTTTGGATAATTACCATCATAACAACATTTTTTACTCTTTATGGATCAATATAGTTACTATAAATAGGAAATTGGAACATAAGCGTAACACGGTTTTTAATTTAAAATATATCCAAATTATGTTTTGAAATATATGTTTTTTAATAATTTTAAATCATTTAATAAATTTTTAATTTTTATACAATAACATTAGTGTCATTTTTGAAAATATTCATTTTTTACTTTGAAAATAACATAAAAACAAATGAATTAGAATACAATCACCTAAAAAATCTTTAATAGGTTATATTTATCAAAAGAATTAATGAAACACAATAATTATTTCAAATTATATTACTTCTAATATTTTTAAAATCATTTATTTTATTTTTCTATTAATTGGATAAATGTTATGTCAGTGTTGCACAAGCGTTTAAAGTAATTATTTCATCACTAAAAAATAGAAATAAATTTTCATGATAAGAAATTATTTATCTTTCAAATGATAATTTATAACCATACATATTGGTTTTATGTCAATCACAAAATATTGTTGATATTAAAAGTAAGAAAGTGATTCTTTTCTTAATCTTTTAATTAAATATAATAAAGGTAAAAATCAAAGAAATATAGAACCAAATGGATACATATTTGTTAATTGGATGGAAATGGGATAAATAAACTCATAAAATATGATAAAGTCAAGTGTTAGGGTTAGTTTTTAGTCCTTATCACATTATATTTAACCATAATTACCTGATTTACCCATACCGTTGTGATAATTATTTACTATAGTAATTTTTCATAATGACTAAAAATAAAAGGGCTATATTTCAAAATTATGAACTCATTATTCAAAATATGGAATCCATTTTTCAATATCAAATTCATATAATTATTATAATTTAATTTAAAATTAGACTGGTGAGACGTGAAAAAAAATTGTTTTTCAAAAAAAAAGTATTTCAATGTCCAAAAATGAACTTATCACAAAATAAAGTATAAAGATGATTAAAATGGAATTGATTAGATAAAATATAACCAAATAATACTTATGGTACTTTAAAATGAAATTCAAATCATCACGGTGCTATTAAATTACTTAATTTATTAAAAATAAATGATAGTTTTATAAAAGCGATATTTTTCAGTATTCACTAAAAAATCACTCTTTTTAGAAAAATTCTGAAATCTCACCCTAAAATATTTGTTATGATTATTTTAGAAGTTAAATAATTTTTATAAAATTCCAGTTATAAAATTTCCAAAAATGAATTATAATATCCTATCACAAAAATTAATAATTTTTTTTAAAGAAGAGATATTTTTGAAAAATAAAATCAGTTTACTAAAAATTGGGTGATTATTTACTAAGTAGATATCAATAATGAGAAGGAAATTTATAAATATTTCATAAATTGGTTAATCTTGTACAAACCAACCAATTTAATGGCTAGGTTTTAATGGCCATATTTCAATAATAACATTTCATGGTTCGTTTAGGCTTGGTGTTGCATGTCATATATGCTATCACACGTAGTTTTCTTTAAAGAAAACTCAGAGTGTTTAATTAATAACCCCTTAATAAGTTATGCCCTAAAAATTTAATATTACATAATATGTGGAAAAAATGATTCTACTTCTGCTTCATGGATTCCTTTGGTTCCTTGGTTTCCTTTTCATATTTATGGTTTCGTCATAGTACTTTGACCCGGTGAGTTGTATTGTTGTGTAAAACTTTATCTCTACAGTACAATATTTTCACCAAATAATCCTCATAAAAGATATCATTTTCTATTTATACCTCCTCTAAATTCAGTGCATTCAAGGGATCTAGTATATAATTCCAAAATAGGGATACATGGAATACACTGTGTACTTAAAAAAGGGTTGGTGGGAGTGATAGTCGATAAGGCACATCTATGATGAGATCAAGAATCTCAAGGGGGTTGATGTACCAAGGGATTAGATTTCCCTTATTCCCAAATATAACGACTCTCTTCAATGTATATATGTGGAGAAAAAATTTATCACCAACCTCAAAATCTATATCTCATCGAGGATTGTAAGTATAACTCTTCTATCGACTCTGAGCATCCCTAATGTGTTTCTGGATGACATTGAACTTTTATACCATTCCACAACCATTTCAGGCCCCAAAATCTTGAATTCACCAACTTCATCCCTACATGTAGGTGTTCCACATCTCTTCCCATAATGGTTGTTATAAAGATCCATTTGGATGCTTGAGTGAGAGCTATTATTGTAAAGAAAACTCGACCAAAGGAAGACGTTGATCCTATCCTCTGTTGAAGTACATAGATCATGATCCCAATATTTATTCTAGTGTATTAATAGTATTATTAGATTGGTAAACATTTTGGGGGTGATAATCCATACTAAAGTTGAACTTAATATTTAGATCATGTTAGAGACTCTTCTAGAACATGGAGGTAAATCTCAGATCTCGGTAAGATATAATTGATAGTGGTGTTACATGTACCCTCACCACATGTCTGATGTATATCATTGCATGTTTATCTAGTGAGAAATCATCTCGAATTATAATAAAGCAAGCAGTCGTAAGATGATCCACCACAACCCATATGGAGTTACTTCATCTTGATTTCTTTGAAAGACCAATGATAATGTCTATGGTGATGTTTTTCCATTTCCATGTAGGTATGGGTAATTGTTTCATAATACCCTAAGAATTTATCCTTTTATCCTTCACTTTTTAACAAACCAAACACTTTGATGTATATTCCACAATCTCTTTATTCATATTGTTCCACTAATTGTGCTCTCAGACATATCAATACATATTCTGCTCCCTGGGTGGATAAAGAAGGTCAATCTATGTGCATCATTCAATAAATGTTTATTTATATTAGGATTTGATGGTTTACATAGTCATGACCCAAATATTACAACTTCCTCTTCATCAATTTTGAACTTTATGATTTCCCTTTTCTTATATCTTCCACCTTATTCTGAATTTCTATATCATCTATTTGATCATCCATTGACTTCACCATAAGGGATGGTTGAGCAATCATTTGAGAAGGAAATGATTATATTCCTTCCTTTATGATTCCCATGTCCATCCATTTCAAGTATAATAATATTGTATCTTTCTCAATTATCATCATTAATAAAGTTGTTGGATATTTTATTCATAGAGCATCATCCACTTTGTTTTCTTTCCTAGAATGGTAATAGATTGAGAATTCACATTCCTTAATTAGCTTTAACCATCTTAACTAGATCATAATATGTTCCTTATGTGTGAATATATATTTTAGGATCTTATAATTCATATATATTTCACAATTCTCTCCATATAGATAATGTCGTCATATTTTCAATGAAAAGATCACTGCATCTAAATCCAAATAATGTATCATATGTTTCTTATAGTACCCTCGGTTTGAGGTATGCAACTATTTTTTATGTATTTTTATGTATGTTAAGTAGTTGGGTGTTGTTTGGGAGATTTTGGACAGGTTTTGGGAAGGTTTGGGAAATTTTTTAAGGGTTCACGGTTTGATCATGGATTGGGAAAACCGTTCGGCTTCTCTAGGAAACCATGCAGGTTGAGTTTGAGGGCCATGGGATGGCGTATGGTTAAGGTACATGATTTGAAAACTATGCGGCCACCCCAAGTTAAGTGTGAAACTTTATACAGTGGGCTTTCACATGGTTGACACACGCTTTGTCTGACCATGTGGGCCAATCATGTGGGGAACCCTTTGGGACAATAGTAGTCTCACAATTAGCACACAATTTGTCTAACTGTGGGAGCTAACCATGTATGGTTTAAAAGGGGGGTTTTAAAAATAGGTTCACTTAGGATTTAACCCAAAACACTCATTTCTCCCCCAAAACTAACCCAACATAGGATTCACTCTTCTCATAGGTTAGGGAGGCACTACCACCCACTTTGGACAAAAATTGAAGGGTTTTCTTGGTGGTTTAAAGGTGGTTCTTCCTTGGTAAGTCTCTCTCCATGGTTATTTTGTGATTTTTTCTAGATATATTTCTCTATATATCTCTATTTTCTATATATACTTCCATCACATGTAGATATAGGGTTTTTCCTAAAATAATGATAGTTTGGCTTGTTGATGTTATACAAGGAAATATAAGGGGGTTTTGTAAAGATTCTACCTAGATTTGTGGTGCAGTTATGTGTTGGTCAATTTTTTCAAAACCCTAAGGTAGGTGGCTTCTCTCTAAAAACAATTTTTTATAGATTTTGATGGTAATTTAAAATTAATGGCAGATTCTTAAAATTTATTGTGATATTGATGTGCGAAGCTTTCTCGGAACCCATTTTGTGATAATTTGTTGATTTGAGGAAAATGGTTTATTGTTTTGAAAGGTTATTTTTGTGGTATTTTAAAATGATAATTTTAAATTCATTGGAATGGATGATTTATATAAAATTGTTATCAAAAATGATTTTCAATAAAAATGGTTTTTTATTGAAATTTGGTTTGACATGTATGTGGCCTAATGATGTTTTCAATAAATGTTTGATTTTATTGAAAGGGGGTTTTGGATTGTTATTGGAATTGTGTTGGTGAAATGGGTGGTTTGGATTGGAACATGTTGTGTTATAGGGTTTCTTTGGGCATGTGTTTGCTGATGTGATTTTGGAATTGTGATTGTCATGGTTTCTCTGTTAAGTGGTTTAGATAGAGTTAGATGGGATGGATTATGGTCATGAAGTACCACCATCAATTGGTCATGAAGTAACACTATAAAAAGTGGAAGAATTATGGACGTGAATTTCCACCATGAATGGACACCAAGATCATGTGGTTGGTTTTTAGACATGGTTGTGTTATGCATGTAACCACGCAGGATGAATTGGGTTATGCCAATATGTTTTTGGAAAATGGGTATGTTTTTTTTATTTTTTCTCCTGAGAATGTGTTGTTTTGGGTTAAATGGTTACGGTAATGATGTGTTTGGTTTTTTAAAAATTGAGAAGTTGTTAAAATGGATTTATATAATTTTTTTTATATAAATTATGATTACCGGTTTTATCCTAGTGGAGTTTGTAGGGAAGTAATTTTGGGAAATCATACCGAGTATTATTACCCACCCCCTACTTTGGAACCTTAGTGCTTTTTCAGATGTTTTACTCTAGTAAAAAGGTAAAGTTAAACCATCTCATTTACTTAGTGGTTCATTGTGATGATTGGGTGGTCCTGTGGTGCTTGGATCATGGAGCTCAGTGTGAATATGTGGAGTTGTTTCATGGATTCTTGTGTTTTGTTTTTTATTATTCTTATAGGTACTATGATTATGGTATTGTAATGGTTTTGAATTTTTTGGTCTTTGGGGAATGTTTAATTTCAATACATTGTTGAAATGCATCATACAATTGTTTTGGTATTTTCAGATTGGTTGGTTGTTTTCATTCTAAGGGAAAATCCTTTCCCAATTTTTCATGAAGCTCTTAACATTTATTACCAGCCTTTGGTGCCTTAGGAATGTCACTTAAGGCCAAGTAGCACCTATGCCTCAACACAAGACAGTGAGATGGGGTGGGGTGTTACAAGTGGTATCAGTTTGTTCGATCATTGACTTTCAAAGTGCAAGTAACTTTGTTTGGTTCTTTGGCATTAATTTTTGGTCTTGGAGTTCGTACTCATTATTGTTATATTCCTTGAGTTGGGATAGTAGCAATGATTGTATTGTTAAAACATGATATGTATATCATAAAAGGATGTAGCTAACCCATTTATGTTAAACATCAATTTACCAGGTAGTTGGGTACATACGTGTTTTGGATACACTTATAGGAGTGTGTTCTCATTATCTTGGGTGTATCCAATTAGAAGAACATGGAATACGTGGTAAAAATTACTTCCCACTAGGATTTCATATTTCATTTGGCATAATGATTTATATGTGGTCTGACTTTTTAATTTTTGAAAAATCTGGAAATTATTTTTAAATGGGTGATTTTGAAAAGTTAATGGTTGCAATATTTTGAAAATGTGTCAATTTTCAAGACATGGTAGTTTTTTGAAAAATTATTGAACTTGGGGAATGTGTTATTTTGGAAAGCATGGTTTTTATAGTTTAAATGTGATATAATTTGAAATTTTAAGGCTTCAGTTTCTAGGGAGTGAGACTTATAGTTATTCTTGTGTTGATAGAAATGGAACCGGTTGGACGTCATAGAGAGAAACTAGAGGATGCTATAGAAAACGTGGTTTCACTTGAACCACAGGTAAACCAGAAGCTAGTGCAGATCACAGTGCAATCTTTCCATGTTGTGGAAATTAGGAATAAAAGCGATTAGTCAAGGCATGTGGATCACTCAGTTCAGTTTCAAAAGAAGAATCCACCCATTTTTCAAAGTGATTTGGAATCAGAATGGGTGGAACCATAGAAAAATAGGTTGAATCCAATCTTCGATTTCCTAGGAATTCTAGTGAAGTTAAAAGTGAGGTTGGAAACATACATGTTGGAAGACCTTACACGTCAGTGGTAAGAGTTGATGGTCCAGGCTAGAACAGACCAAGGTATAACATGGGATTGTTTTTAGGAATTTTTTAACAAACAATTTTACCCTCACATGTTCAAGATTCATCTAACAACATATTCTTTAGTTTGAAGTAAGAAAACTGCTCGATAGTGGAATATGTGGATAAATTTTTGGATTTAGTCTAGTTTTCACTTGAGATTTAATCTAGGGAATCCTTGGAGGTATACATCTTTGAATTGGGCTTGTGGTATGAAATTTGTTCAAAAATAGTGGTGCTATGTATAAGTGATTATACAGAAATAGTGAATAGAACAATAGTGTCTAAAAGGTACATCTTGGGGGCTATGATCGTGGGAAGAATTTTGAAACCCATGGAAAATAGTGGGAACTCTAACATGGGGAGCAAGCTGAAGAGGGACACTTATTTCCACGGCAGGAGTGTGGCTCAGAATCCAATGGTAGGATTAGTGAACCTTCCTCTAATGACTCAAATCAAGGTAGGATACTTTTAGTGTGGCTCTTTAACCCACATGAAGAGGGATTATACGACACTACCTCGAGAATATCATAAATGCAAACATATGGGGAATATCTAGTGCTATTGTCATATTGCTCTGAGTTCGAGTGCTCGTGACACTCCTCAGGGGTCACATACATCATATGCCTCGATGAGATGGGGGCAGTAGTACACCCCTCCTAAGCATACTAGAATTATCCATGGTGATTCTAGGATAACCATGACTCCTTAGAAGGGGTAGTTTTAACATGGGATCAAAGAGAAGAGTGTGGATAGTAATCATATGTTTGGATCTGAGCAGGTTGTGGGGGATGATCAGTCATGACTATCCACGATTTAAGGTATGATTATTTTTAATGCTACCTTTAATAATTTTTTGTTTGATAAAAGTGCATCTCATTCTTTAATTTATTCTCGTGTTGTTGTTTTGTTGGGTTTTTTTTTGTGGAAATGATGCCTTATATTTTAAAACTTGAAACTCCTCTAGGTGAAAAAGAGTTTCAATCCTTCTTATGTAGAGCGTTCTATTTAGCTATGGATAGAGTTGAGATAATGTGGGACTTCTCAGTTCTTGAGATCTATGTGTATTATGTAATCCTGGGTATGGATTGGTTGATGATGTTTAGGGCCCAAATTGACAATTAAGTGTGAATGGTGAGTTTCATAATGGAGGATGGCATTGAGAATCTCTTTAGAGGATAAAAGATTGAAAGGGTGTGTAAAATAGATTTATTGACACCAAAATTTGGGAAAATATCATATCAGTTGGAGGTTTGTCGTTGGCATCGACCGAAGAGGTCAAGAAAAGTAGTTGCCCGGCAGTGGTCGATTTGTTTCTGGATGTCTTTCCTAATTAATTATTCGGGTTTACACCCATGAGATAATTAGAGTATATGATTGATCTCCTTCTGGGGACCAGTCTTATCTCACTTCCATCTTACTATATGTAATTGATAGAATTGATCGATTTGAAAGTGCAGTTGGAGGAGTTGGAAAACAAAGAGTTCATCTGACCTAGCACATTTCCATGGGAAGTGTTGATTTTTTTCATTAAAAGGGAGAGTAACTCTTCGTTTGTGTGTTTAATATCATAATATTAACCAAGTTAGGATAAATAACTATTATCCACTCCCATGAATTTATGAACCATTTGATTAGTTGAGGGGAGCTCAGTGATTCTTCATGATTGACTTATGATCAAGACATCATCAGTTGTGGGTGCGGAAGGATGATATTCCCAAAACAGCCTTTAGATGTCGATATGGCCATTATGATTATGTGGTTATGCCCTTTGGTCTTATTAATTCACCAATGGTGTCCATGACATTGACAAATGAAATATTTTAAAGATATCTAGATTATTTCATGGTGGTTTTCATGGATGATATACTAGTGTATTCAAGGACAAGGGTAGAACATGAGAAACACTTGGCAGTAGTGTTGGTAATCTTAAGAGACCATCGGTTGTATGCCAAAAATTAATTCCCGACCCCAGTTACCCATAGTCGGGGCATTATTACATAACATTGGCATGATCACAAGGAAATCATGTCCCGAAAGACCGATCAGTTTAGTATTATTGGAAACAAGATTCATATATAAGTTCAACTTTAAAACTTGAAAATAAATACAACACTAATTTATTCCATTATAAAAATCCAAGACTCCTAGATTAATCATGCAAGTCACTCATAATTAACTTCTTCTCATCCTTGGAAAAAATAAAACATAGAAAGTGGTGAGCTCAGAAGCTCGGTAAGGATAACAATATAGTGAAAACTTTCATAAATAAGCATAAACATTTAATGAAATTTATAAGACTAAAAAAAATCCTTTTAAACTTGAACTTCAGCATAATATGGCAAAGATAAAATCAAAATAATTCAATTTACTTACTCACATGGATATTCTACTATTCAAATAATCACATGAAATATCAATAGCCACTTTCATAATGATGGAATGCATAATTCCAGACTTTCATAACCACATAGTTATGGCCTTGTTCCAAGACTAAAACTAAGATTTTGTCAAGGCCTTGTTCCAAGAAACTAGTTTGTCTCATGAGACCTACCAATGCATCGAGGAGCTATAGTGGGATCCACCCATCACTTACTAAGTCCAATTCATTCCTCATATGAAAAAGGTTTAAACATAACATAAAACTTTCTATTAAAAATAGCATACAAAATGTAAATACTTTATCCATAAACCATGAATGGAATAAAAACAACACATCCACAATTAAACATATCACAAAACCTCCAATACGATAAGGAAGATTTGTCTCAACTTCAAAAAAGTTTAAAATCCATCAAAGGATGTTGACATAGATGAAAATGATTTGTAAAACTCTTTGAGAAAAATATCACTTTTTCATAAAAATATTTAAAACTCATACAATTTAGAAAGGAAGAAATTTAAAGAAATTTTGAATCAAATTTTACCATACCACTTTGAAACTATTTAAAATAATTAACATTTTTAAAATATTCATGTCCATATAAATAAATCCTTAAAAACCATTTTAAAAACATGGACATTAATGAGAAAGGTTTAGAAGAACAAATCATTAAAACATTTAAAATGATGGTTTATTAAAATATTCCCTTAAAAATAATCCCTTTGAAAACTCTTTTATGAAACATGGACATGGATAATTAATATGCCCCAGTAGATACTTACATAAAAACAACCTCGGATAATAATGAGATTTTGAAATTAACCCTTACCAATTTTGTAACATACGAGACATACACCCCATGAAAGAATTATCATACAATGAAGATTTAAATACACATAAATTATATTATATTACAAAAATAATACAAATATGGGAAGTACATACACCACACAAAAGGAAATAGTGGCAATATAACATGAATCTCACGGGAATAATGAGTGAGATGAAAACCCCTTACATTGCACTTTCATTTGGTCGAGGGTACGTTTAACCTCCTGTATAATGACCATTGTATGTTATTATATTATAAAAGAACCATATTAATATTTATTATATCATAAATTATTCATTTATGATTTTATATTATGCATTTAATATTGATTTCCATGTTAAATTAACATTTTGGGTAATAATCGCTTTCTTTATCGTAGGTATTTTAACTTGTTATTATTGATCGTATAATTTATATCATGATTTAAATAATTCCAGAAAATAAAACATGATTTATATATAATATATATTTAGAATATAAATATGTATAGTAGATAGATATATGAAATGGAAAACACCGTTTATGGAGACAGTAGGTCGTACGTATGCATAAACGCTGTTTCTGTTTTCATATCGTATTGAATGGAAGTAAGTGAATGAGATGAATGTAAATAAATAAATAAATAAATACATATATATATTTCCAGTATTATTATTATTTAATATGTTACATTCTTATTAATAATATATAATTTTATAATCATCATTGAATGGTGAACGTGGAAATGAATCTCATCACGTTTGTGGAGATGGTAATCCGTACGTACGCACGAGCGACAATATCATTATTTTGATATTAAAATAGTATTTAAATAGATTTTATATCATATATTTATAATCATAAAAATATTATATTTTTTATTTACATTAATTATACATCATTATTATACCCATCCAAAAAATAAAGTATTAAATAACCACTACACCACGACATGGAGACGGTAAGCTGTACGTACACACGTATGGTGACTTTTTCATTTATAAGATGGATAAAATAATGAATATAGTAGTACCATATTTATAATAACATAAAATAATATATAAGATACAAGAGTTATCATTTTAGAATGGAAACAACAAAGTAATAGGAAGTGGAAGAAGAAAGAACTTGAAAGAGGGTGGTTAAATTATTACCTCTTCTTCAGGTTCTTCCTTTTCATTTGACCGAAAGGGAACCTTAGATTGGATTAATGACTAATGTGAGGCCTCTATAATTAATTTATGGACGTTGGGAGGATATTTGGGCCATGTTTGTATTATCCAAAGGCTTCAGAAGTGTGAGAAATGGGTTAGAAGTGAGGAATTATATAAGGGAGAGGAGGGGCTCTTTAGGAAAGTTTGAAACAATTATTTTATTATAATCTCATCTTCAATTTAAAAAGGTCAAATATTAGTTAATAACAAATTTAAGATGACTCATGGTCGAAATAAAATAATCCAATAATAATTGGACAGGTTTTGAATATATTTTTTAATATCTATAATCTTATTTATTTAAATGATTCATTAATGGGGTAAATATTGCATCATTATTGTGTCATAAATAATTTAATTTATTCGATGTCTTATAAAAAAATACCATGATGTCAGAAAACTTTTTAGTTTTCCAAAGAATATTTATAGTTGAAAATATAACTTATATAACCCCACATAAAAAATTATTTACTAAAAGATATTTGTTTATATCATTTTTGTCTTTAATTTAAATTAATTATTATAAAATGTCATTATTACTTCCATGTGGCTCCACGGGGTCCCAAATTCATCCTAAGGATGCCCATGGTCGGATATGTATTAGAAAATAGGATTAGAACACATGTTAGGGTAATTTAATATTATTATAATATTATATTTTACCCTTATTTATTATATTGACCCTTTAATCATGGTAAATAAAATATTTACCGAAGTAATTATTCAAAATATATAAAAATAAAAGTTACCTATTTAAACAATTTAGACCTATTGATTCCAAATATGGAATCCATTTCTCCAAATAAAAACATAGAAGTGGCAGAAATTAATTTGAAATTAATTCCCGATGTCAAAACAAAAAGTCTGTTTTTACGAAGTAATAACTATCAAAAGATCGACACTTGTTTATATCCAGTTTAAATGTGAAATTATATTCAATGAAAAAAATTGGATTAAATTGTAAAAATATAATATAATTATACATTAAAACCACTCAAAATTATAATTTAACACTATAAATTATTTTGATTAAAAAAATTAATTAAAATTTAGTATTTCTCACTATTCATCAAAATATGAAAGTTATCAGAAAAATTCCAAAAAATTTATGCATACTAAATTTTTATGTCCCGATTATAAATAAGAATTTAATTTCATTAAATTGAATATATAAAAGTGTAAAATATTGATTTTAAAAAGGGTTCATCATTAAAAGGCGGTAAAATTTTACTTTTTGAAAAATACTTCATTTATCTAAAAAAATGAATTTGTTCTTATATTATGTCTAAGAAACACATAATATGGATTATAAAATTTTATATATTATATAAAATTCAAAATTCAGTTAATACTATTCATAACCGCTTTTTGAACGGCCAGTTTAGTAAGTCGTGTTGCGCTCGAACTTGGTCTTGTGTGTAGCGCAAGTTATTGAATTACTTTGAAGTAATAACGTAATATGAAATCGTGGGGTGTCACATTCTCCCCTCCTTAAATAAATTGAATCCTTGCAATTAGAAATTGTTCTTTGAAAATAAAAGGTTGAAAATATAAAATACCTTTGTGGAAACCCCACATTAGAAATAGGGTTAATAAAATTTAGACTTTATAAGACAAAAGAGAAATGAAAAGTTCACCACCAAATTATGATATCGAATAGGAGAACATTGGTGGAAATTAAAGACATATAATTGGAGGAAAAAATTAAA
Organism: Viscum album; assembly: GCA_963277665.1. Taxonomy (NCBI): domain Eukaryota; kingdom Viridiplantae; phylum Streptophyta; class Magnoliopsida; order Santalales; family Viscaceae; genus Viscum; species Viscum album. The sequence continues at coordinate 1,067,224,932 of OY728162.1, forward strand.
TATTTATAGGGAGTGATTGAGGTCATCAATCACAAACAAGTGTACACTTGAGGGCCTCAATGCCATTGATGTATGAGGATCTAAAATATCATCAGTTGAACAAAACATACGGTATTAGGATGACACATTTTTTGTTCTAATATCCCTTACCTAAATTTTAAGAATTAATTTCTTCATAGAATAATATATATATATATATATATACTTGATAAGTAGAGTTTCATCCTTCAAATAATTTCTACCACAAACTCATCTTTCACTCCAAAAGATAATAGAACTCAAAAGTATTATATTTATCCTAATCTTATAAGGTTCCAAATATTAGAAAATACAATTTAAATGAAGAAAACATATTTTTTAATAACTAGTGACTTCATGTAGGCTAGTGGTAGGTAATAAAGCCCTGTCGCACTATGGTTGTGGGTTCGATTCATGCATCTTTTTCCGATGCGACGGGTTATCCCCCAACCTGTAGGTTTTCCTTTTCCTAAAACTATAGTATTATAATATATTCCAAAAATAATCATAAGAAATGTTTTAACCTTTAAAAATACTATACAAAGTTCAACTTAATCTAATCCAGCCTTTACAGTTATCCAAAATACCTCTGTCCAAACATATAGTCCAAAATTTATAAGGAAGGTAAACACAATGAAGATCTTTTTTTTCACGTAATAACATGTGAATACCTTTATCATATATTCTTTTAAAAAATGGTAACACCATAAATAACCATAAAACCTTATTGATTACATTCATTCTCCCTTATTCTTTATAGAATACTAGATATATTCCTCATATCCAAAAATTTTGGAATACTCCAACAATGATGAAATAAACAAACCATTAATCAGTTCCAAGGTATTCAAGAATATCCAATATAATTTATCCAAATAAAATATCTCTTATTCCAAAATTATTATCTCAGTACCAAGACCATATTAATTTTTATCTTTCCTTGAACTTTGAATTTTACAAAAATTTTAAATTGTTATTCAGTCGCTTTTCAGAGAACCATATAATCTCAAATCCTCAATGAAATTGTACTCCAATATAATTACTTATTTATTTCCATAGTTCATATAACAAGTACATCATCGATACAACATTGAAATGACATAATTATTTAATAACAACATAAGAACACTAATCATTAATCTTCATCTGTGATAGTATCATAACTTGATTATTATCCAATAGCATCATTTGGGGCATACTCTAATGATTTGGATATTGGTTCGCGTAGTGTCCCAAATCCTTGAAAATGAAGCATTTTACATTTGAAACCTTTTTCTTACCCTTGCAATCACAAACTTGGGGTCCTTTTTCTCCACACTTATAAAAAACTCCCATTCCCTTCATGCATTTACCAAGGTGATTCTTTCCATAGTTATCACATATGGGAAAATCCTTCTTTCCCCTCTTCCCTTTATCCATCTTTCTCTCTACCATCATTTTATTCTCTTGCTTCCCTTCAAAGCCATAGGACTCAGATAATTATTTACTTATCTTATTAACACATGATATTATTTCTTCATATATTGAGAATACGTGGGAGACTATTTCCCTTCAAAATTTTGGCTTAATACCATGAAACATATGATCCTTATTACTATTTGGATCATATGTATTGCTGGAGTTCTCAATCCTTCTACTGGGTGCCTTTTCTAAACAATGACATACACTAGGCCAGTTTATGAATCACAATTCATAATTCCAAACTTGTAAAATACCCAGCATAAATTGAACAGTTTATAGATATAATCCATAATCATAAAAACATTTTCTTTGAGGAAGTATTTACTCTTAAATACTTAATAATAGCTTGTAATGAAAATGAGAATTACCCTAAGCATATCCCCCGAGAGTGTCGTAACCAAGAGTGCAGTATGTCCTGTTGTCGTGCACCAGTTCCCGTTCGAGTCTATCTCAAAGCGGAGTTTTCAGGTTTTACCCCTAGGTACATCTATTCCAGAGCCACCTATACCTGCTCGTATCCAGACGAGGATGTATGTCTTGGAAAACTCACAAAATATCTACATTACCGAAACTCTAGGAAGTTATTCTATACTAATCCTCAATGTCTATATTAGGGTAATGTGCTCTAATCAGAGTTTATCTAAATCTAGTTTCTAAGGTTTGTACTAAACTTCCCCAGATACCAACTGTAATTCCCCCGACCACAGTTACCCAAAGTCAGTGAATTATTACATAACATTGACTTGATCATAAGGAAATCATGTCCCGAAAGACCAATTAGTTTAGTATTATTAGATATAAGATTCATACATAATTTTAAATTTACAACTTGAAAAGAAATATGACACTAATTTATTCTATTAGAAACATCCAAGCCTCCTAGATTAAGCCTGCAAGTCACTCATAATTAACTTATTCACATCCTAAAAAAAATAAAACATAGAAAGGGGTGAGATCAGATGCTCAGTAAGGATAAAAATATAGTGTAAACTTTCATAAATAAGCATAGACATTTAATGCAATTTAAAAGACTAAAACAAAAACCTTTTAAAAATGAACTTCAGAATAATATGGAAAAACTAAAATCAAAATAATTCCATTTACTTACTCACTTGGATATTCTACTAGTCGAATAATCACATGCAATATCAATAGCCACTTTCATAATTATGGAATGCATAATTCCAGACTTTCATAACCACATAGTCAAGGCCTTGTGCCAAGACTACTAAAAATATTTTGTCAAGGCCTTGTGCCAAGACACTAGTTTGTCTCATGAGACCTGATGATGCATCAAGGAGCTATAGCGGGCTCCACCCATCACTTACTAAGTTCAATGCATTCCTCATATGAAAAGGTTTAAACATAACATAAACATTCATATTAAAACTAGCATATGAAATGTCAATACTTTATCCATAAACCATGAATGGTATAAAAATAACACATCCACAATCAAACATGTCACAAAACCTCCAATATGATAATGAAGATTTGTATCAACTTAAAACAAGTTTGAAATCCATCAAATGATGTTGACATAGATGAAAATGATTTGTAAAATTCTTTGAGAGAAATATCCCTTTTTCATGAAAACATTTAAAAGTAACACAATTTAGAAAGGAATATATTTAATGAAATTTTTGAATCAATGTGTCCCATACCACTTTGAAAATTTTGAAAGGAATTAACATTTTTAAAACATTCATGTCCATATAAATAAATCCTTAAAAACCATTTTAAAAACATGGACATTAATGAGAAAGGTTTAGAAGAGCAAACATTTAAAACATTTAAAATGATGTTTTATTAAAAGAGTACCGTAAAAATAATCCCTTTGAAAACACTTTTATGAAACATGTACAAGGATAATAAATATTCCCCAGTAGATACTTATGAAAAACAACCTCGGATAATAATGAGATTGTGGAATTAACCCTTACCAATTTTGTAACTTACGAAACATACACCCCATGAAAGAAGTATCATAAAATTAAGATGTAAATACACATAAATTAATTTTTATTACACAAAGAATAAAAATATGGTAAGTACATACACCACACAAAAGGAAATAGTGGAAATATAACATGAATCTCATGGGAATAATGAGTGAGATGAAAACCCCTTACCTTGCACTTTCCTTTGGTCGAGGGTATATTTATCCTTCTGTATAATGACCATTGTATGTTATTGTATTATAAAAGAACCATATTCATATTTATTATATCATACATGATTCATTTATGATTTTATACTAACCTTTTAAAATTTATTTCCATGTTAAATTAACATTTCTGGTAATAATCGCTTTCTTTACAGTACGTATTTTAACTTGTTATTCTTGATCGTATAATTTAGATCATGATTCAAATAATTCCAGAATATAAAACATGATTTATATATCATATATATTTAGAATATAAATATGTATAATAGATATATATATGAAATGGAAAACACCGTTTATGGAGACAGTAGGTCGTACGTACGCATAAACATTGTTTCTGTTTTCATATCTTATTGAATGGAAGTAAGTTAATGATATGAATGTAAATACATATACATATATATATATATATATATTTCTAGTAGAATTATTATTTAATATATTACATTCTTATTAATGATATATATTTTTATAATCACCGTTGAATGGTAAACGTGGAAATGAATCTCATCGCATTCGTGGAGACGGTAATCCGTGCGTACGCACGAGCGACAATATCATTATTATGATATTAAAATAGTATGTAAATAGGTCTTATATAATATATTTAGAATCATAAACATATTATATTTATTATTTACATTAATTATACATCATTATTATAACCATCCAAAAAATAATGTATTGAATAACAACTACACCACGACGTGGAGATGGTAAGCCGTATATACACATATATGGTGACTTTGTCATTTATAGGATGGATAGAATAATTAATATGGTTGTAAAAAATTTATAATAAGATCAAAATATATATAAGATACTAGATTTATCATTTTTTTAATGGAAACAACTACGAAATAGGAAGTGGAAGAAGAAAGAACATGAAAGAGGGCGGTGAAATTATTACCTCTTCTTCGAGTTCTTCCTTTGTATTTGATCAAAAGGGCTCCTTAGGTTGGATTTATGACTAAAGGAAGGCCTTTAGAATGAATTTATGGTTGATGGGAGGATATTTGGGCTATGTTTGTACGATCCAACGGCTTGATAAGTGTGATCAATGGGTTGGAAGTGATGACTTTTTATAAGGTAGAGGAGGGGCTCTTTAGGAAAGTTTGAAACAATTATTTTATTATAACCTCATCTTCAGTTTAAAAACGTCAACTATTCTTTAATAACAATTTTAAGATGAATCATGGTTGAAATAAAACAATCCAATAATAATTGGATAGGGTTTGAATATTTTTTTTCATATCTATAATCTTATATATTTAAATCGTTAATTAATGAGAAAAATGTTGCATCATTATTGTGTCAAAAATAATTTAATTTATTTGATGTCCAAAAATTATAAAAAAAATACCATGATGTAGTAAAGCTTTTTATATTTACAAAGAATATTTATAGTCTAAAATATAACTTATATATCCTCATGTAAAAATTTATTTACTAAAAGATATTTTTTATATCATTTTTGTCTTTACTTTAAATTAATTATTATAAAATGTCATTATTACTCCCATGTGGCTCCATGGGGTCCCAAATTCAACCCAAGGATTACAATGGTCGTATATGTATCATCCAATAAGATCAGGACACATGTTAGTGTAATTTAATATTATTATAATATTATATTTTACCCTTATTTATTATATTTACCCTTTAATCATGGTAAATAAAATATTTACTGAAATAATTATTCAAAATGTATAAAAATAAAAGTTACCTATTTAAAAAATTTGGAACTAATGATTCCAAATATGGAATCCATTTTTCCAAATTTAAAACACAGAAGTGGCAGAATTTAATTTAAAATTAATTCCTACTGTCAAAATAAAAAGCGTATTTTTCTGAAATAATAACTATCAAAAGATTGACACTTATATCCAATGAAAAAATTTGTATTAAATGGTAAAAATATAATCTATTTATACTTTAAAACCACTCAAAATTATAATTTAACGCTATAAATTATTAGTATTCAAAAAGTTGCTTTTAATTAAAATTTAGTATTTTTCACTATTCATCAAAATATGAAAGTTATCAGTAAAAATCCAAAAATTTATCCAAAATAAATTTTTATGTCTTGATTATAAAAAATAATTTAATTTCATTAAATTGAATATATAAAAGTGTCAAATATTGGTTTTAAAAAGGGTTATACATTAAAAAGTGGTAATATTTCATTTTTTGAAAAATACTTTTTTATCTAAAAAAATAAATTTGTTCTTATATTATGTCTAAGAAATACATAATATGGATTCTAAAGTTTTATAGATTATATAAAATTAAAAATTCAGTTAATACTATTCATGACCACTTTTTGAACATCTAGTTTAGTAGGTCATGTTACGCTCGAACTTGGTCTTGCGTGTAGCGCGAGTTATTGAATTACTTTGAAGAAATAACGTACTATGAAATCATGGGGTGTTACATTATCCCCTCCTTTAATAAATTTAATCCTCAAAATTTGAAATTGTTCTTTAAAAATAAAATTTTGGAAATATAAAATACCTTTGTGGAAAACCCACATTGGAAATAGGGTTAATAAAATTTAGACTTAATAAGACGAAAGAGAAATGAAAAGCTCACCACCAAATTATGATATCGAATAGGAGAACATTGGTGGAAATTACAGACATATAATTGGAGGAAAAACATAAATATTTATATGGAGTGATTTATGTCATCAATCACAAATAAGTGTACACGTGAGGGCCTCAAAGCCATCGATCTATGATAATCTAAAATATCATCAGTTCAATAAAACATGCGGTATTAGGATCACACATTTTTGGTTTTAATATCCATTACCTAAAGTTTAATAATCAATTTCTTCATAGAAAAAGAGAGAGATATATATATATATATATATATAAACATACTTGACCAGTAGAGTTTCATCCTTCAACTAATTTCTACCACAAACTCATCTTTCACTCCAAAAAATAATAGAACTCAAAATATTATATTTATCCTAATCTTATATGGTTACAAATATTAACACATAACGTTTAAATGAAGAAAAAATATTTTGTAATAACCAGGGACATTCTGTAGGCTAGTGGTAGGTAATAATGGCCTATCTCACTATGGTTGTGGGTTTGATTCATGCAGCTTTGTCCGATGCGACGAGTTATCACCCGACCTGCAGGTTTTCCTTTTCCTAAAACTATAGTATTATAATATATTCCAAAAATAATCATATGAAATGTTTTAACCTTAAACAATACTATCCAAAGTTAAAATTAATCCATTCCAACCTTTATAGTTATCCAAAATACCTCTGTCCAAACTTACAGTCCAAAATTTTTAAGGAAGGTATACATAATGAAGATCTTTTTTCCACTTAATAACATGTGAATACCTTTATCATTAATTCTTATAAAACATGGTAACATCCTAAATTACCATAAACCTTATTGATTACATTCATTCTCCCTCATTCCTTATAGAATACTAGATATACTCCTCATATCCAAAAATTTTGGAATATTCCAACAATGATGAAATAAACAAACCATTAATCCGTTCCAAGGTAGTCAAGAATATCCAATATAATTTATCCAAATCTACCATCTCTTATTCCAAAATCACTATCTCATTTTCAGGACCATATTAAGGTTTATATTTCCTTGAACTATGTATTTTCCAAAAAGTTTAACTTACTATTGAGTCACTTTTGATAGAACCATTTGATCTCAAATCCTCAATGAAATAGTACTGTAGTACAATTCCTTATTTATTTCCATAATTTTTATAACTAGTACATCATCAATATAACAATGAAATGACATAATTCTTTAATAACAACATAATACCACTAATCATTCCTCTTCATATGTGGTAGTATCATAACTTGATTATTATCCAATAGCATCATTTGGGGAAAACTATGATTATTTGGACATTGGTTCGCGTAGTGTCCCAAATCCTTGCTGATGAAGCATTTTACATTTGAAACCTTTTTCTTACCCTTGAAATCACGTACTTGGTTTCCTTTTTCTTCACACTTATAAAAAACTCTCATTCCCTTCATGAATTTACCAAGGTGATTCTTTCCACAGTTATCACATATGGGAAAAACCTTCTTTCCCCTCTTCCCTTTATCCATCTTTCTCTCTACCATTATTTTCTTCTCTTACTTCCCTTCAAAGCCATATTACTCAGAGAATTCTTTACTTATCTTATTAAGACATGATATTATTTCTTAATATGTTGAGAATAAATAGGAGACTATTTCCCATATAAATGTTGGATTAATACCATGAAAGATATGACCCTTCTTACTCTTTGGATCATACGTATTGCTGGAGTTCTCAGTCCTTCTACTAGGCGTCATTTCTAAACAATGGAATACACTAGGCCAGTTTATGAATCACAATTCATAATTCCAAACTTGTAAAATACCCATCATAAATTGAACAGTATATGGATATAATCCATAATCATAAAAACATTTTCTTTGAGGAAGTATTTACTCTTAAATCCTTCATAATGTCATGTAATGAAAATGCGAATTATCCAAAGAATATCCCCCAGGAGTGTCATAACCAACAGTGCAGCAAGGCCCATTGTTGTGCACCAGTTCCCATTCAAGTCTATCTTAAAGCGGTGTTTTCATGTTTTACCCCTAGGTATATCTGTGCCAGAGACACCTCTACCTACTCGTATCCAGAAAAAGATGTATTTTTTGGAAAACTCACAAAATATCTACATTACCAACACTCTAGGAAGTTATTATATACTAATCCTCAAAGTCTATCTTAGGGTAATGTTCTCTAATCAGAGATTATCTAAATCTAGTTTCCAAGGTTTTTACTTAACTTTCTCTAATACCAACTATAATGCCCCGACCCCAGTTACCCAGAGTCAGTGCATTAATACAAAACATTGGCATGATCACAAGTAAATCATGTCCCAAAAGACCGATCAATTTAGTATTATTGGAAACAATATTCATACATAAGTTCAACTTTACAACTTGAAAAGATATACAAAACTAATTTATTCCATTAGAAACATCCAAGCCTCCTAGATTAAGCCTAAAAGTCACACATAATTAACTTCTTCGAATCCTAGAAAAAAATAAAACATAGAAAGGGGTGAGCTCAGATTCTCGGTAAGGATAACAACATAGGGGAAACATTCATAAATAAGTATAAAAATTTAATACAATTTATAAGACTAAAACAAAATCCTTTTAAACATGAACTTCAGAATAATATGAAAAGATAAAATAAAAATAATTACATTGACTTACTCACATGGATATTATACTAGTCTAATAATCACATGCAATATCAATAGTCACTTTCATAATGATGGAATGCATAATGCCAGAATTTCATAACCACATAGTCAAGGCCTTGTGCCAAGACTACAAAAATGATTTTTTAATGCCTTGTTCCAAGAAACTATTTTGTCTCATGAGACCTACCGATGCATCGAGGAGCTATAGTGGGATCCTCCCATCACTTACTAAGTCCAATGCATTCCTCATATGAAAAGGATTAAACATAAGATAAACATTCCTATTAAAACTAGCATACAAAATGTCAATACTTTATCCGTAAACCATGAATGGTATAAAAATAAAACATCCACAATAAAACATATCACAAAACCTCCAATACAATAAGGAATATTTATATCAACTTCAAACAAGTTTAAAATCAATCAAAGGATTTTGACATAGATGAAAATGATTTGTAAAACGTTTTGAGAGAAATATCCCTTTTTCATGAAAACATTTAAATGTCACACAATTTATAAAGGAATAAATTTAAATAAATTTTTGAATCAAAGAGTCCCATACCACTTTGAAACTTTTAAAAGGAATTAATATTTTTAAAACATTCATGTTCATATAAATAAATCCTTAAAATCCATTTTAAAAACATGGACATTAATGAGAAAGGTTTAGAAGAACAAATATTTAAAACATTTACAATGATGTTTTATTAAAAGAGTACCTTAAAAATAATACCTTTGAAAACACTTTTATAAAACATGGACATGGATAATAAATATTCCCAGTAGATACTTACATAAAAACAAGCTTGAATAATAATGAGATTGTGAAATTAACCCTTACCAGTTTTGTAACTTACGAAACATACAACCCATGAAAGAAGTATCATAAAATTAATATGTAAATACACATAAATTAAAGTGTATTACACAAATAATACAATTATCTTCGGTACATACACCACACAAAAGGAAATAGTGGCAATATAACATGAATCTCATGGAAATAATGAGTGAGATGAAAACCGCTTACCTTGCACTTTCCTTTGGTCGAGGGTACGTTTAACCTCATGTATAATGACCATTGTATGATATTAGACTATAAAATAACCATATTCATATTTATTATATCATACATGATTCATTTATGATTTTATACTACCCATTTAATATTGATTTCCATGTTAAATTAACATTTCGTGTAATAATGGCTTTCTTTATCGTACGTATTTTAACTTGATATTCTTGATCGTATAATTTAGATCACAATTTAAATACATCCAGAATATAAAAAAATATTTATATATCTAATTTATTTAGAATATAAATATGTATAATAGATAGATATATGAAATGGAAAACACCGTTTATTGAGACGGTAGGTCGTACGTACGCATAAACGATGTTTCTGTTTTCATATCGTATTGAATGGAATTGAGTGAATGAGATGAATGTAAATACATATATAAATATATATATTTATAGTGTAATAATTATTTAATATATTACATACTTATTAATAATATATATTTTTATAATCATTGTGAATGGTGAACGTGGAAATGATTCTCATCGCGTTCGTGGAGACGGTAATCCGTACGTACGCACGAGCAACAATATCATTATTTTGATATTTAAATAGTATGAAAATAGATAATATATCATATATTTAGAATCATAAACATATTATATTTATTATTTACATTAATTATACATCATTGTTATACAAATCCAAAAAATAATGTATTGAATAACAACTACACAACAACGTGGAGACGGTAAGTTGTGCGCACGCACGTATGGTGACTTTTTCTTTTATAGGATGGATAGAATAATGAATATGGTTGTACCATATTTATGATAACGTCATGGTATATATATAGTATACTATATTTATCATTTTATAATGGAAACAACAAAGAAAGAGGAAGTGGAAGAAGAAGAAAGAACTTGATAGAGGGTAGTGAAATTATTACCTCTTCTTCGGGTTCTTCCTTTTGATTTGATCAAAAGGGATCCCTAGGTTGGATTTCTGAATAACTTAAGGCCTATAGAAGGAAGTGAGGGATTTTTGGAGGATATTTGGGCAGGGTTTGTATGAGAAAAGTGCTTGAGAAGTGTGATAAATGGGTAGGAAGTGAGGGATTTTTATAAGGGATAGGAGGGGCTCTTTAGGAAAGTTTGAAATAATTATTTTATTATAACGTCATATTAGATTTAAAAAAGGTAAAATATTCATTAATAAAAATTTTAAGATGACTCATGGTCGAAATAAAATAATCCAATAAGAATTGGATAGGTTTTGGATATTGTTTTAATATCTATAATCTTATTTATTTAAATCATTCATTAATGAGGTAAATATTACATCATTATTGTGTCATAAATAATTTAATTTATTTGATGTCCAAAAATTATAAAAAATACCCTAATTTAGGAAATATTTTTATCTTTACAAAGAATATTTATATTAAAAAATATAGCTTATATAACCCCATGTAAAAAATTTATTTACTAAAAGATATTTGTTTATATCATTTTTGTCTTTACTTTAAATTAATTAATATAAAATGTCATTATTACTCCCATGTGGCTCCTTGGGGTCCCAAATTCAACCCTAGGATTCCCATGTTCGGATATGTAATAGAAAATAGGATTAGGACACATTTTAGGGTAATTTAATATTATTATAATATTATATGTTACCGTTATTTATTATATTTACCCTTTAATCACGGTAAATAAAATATTTACCGAAGTAATTATTCAAAAATGCCTAAAAATAAAAGTTACATATCTAAAAAATTTGTACCTACTAAATCCAAATATGGAATCCATTTTTTCAAATTCAAAACACAAAAGTGGCAGAAATTAATTTAAAATTAATTCCCATTGTCAAAACAAAAAGTGTGTTTTTACAAAATAATAACTATCAAAAGATTGATACTTGTTTATATTTAGTTTAAATGTGAAATTATATACAATCACCAAAATTGTATTAAATGGTAAAAATATAATCCAATTATACTATAAAACTACTCAAAATTATAATTTAACAGTATAAATTATTTCGATTAAAAAAGTTGTTTTTAATTAAAATTTAGTATTTTTCACTATTCATCAAATTATGAATGTTATCAGAAAAATTCCAAAATTTATCCAAACTAAATTTTTATGTCTTGATTATAAAGAAGAATTTATTTTCATTAAATTAAATATATAAATGTATCAAATATTTGTTTTAAAAAGTGTTCTCCATTAAATGGAGGTAAAATTGCATTTTTTTTAAAATAATTCTTTTATCTAAGAAAATTAATTTGTTCTTATATTATGTCTAAGAAACACAAAATATGGATTATAAAATTTTATATATTATATAAAATTCAAAATTCCGTTAATACAATTCATAACCGCTTTTTGAACGTCTAGTTTAGTAAGTCGTGTTACGCTCGAACTCAGTCTTGCGTGTAGCGCAAGTTATTGAATTACTTTGAAGAAATAACGTACTATGAAATCGTGGGGTGTTACACAAATTGTAAAAGTTTGACTTTTATATACAAGAGGTATGTATTCTGGGCTAGGTTATTTTCAACAAGGGTGTTTTAGTGGATCCAGAGAATACAGAGGTTGTTACCTCTTAGAAATATCTGAATAATGATTTTGAGATATAGAGATTACTTGGCCTAACTAGGTGTTATAAATGAATTTTTCATGAATTATCATGATTAAATTCACTGATGACAACTTTGAATAGAAATAATGTTCTATTTAAATAGAATGAGAAGTTTCAAAAATCTTTAGAAGATCTTAAAAATCATCTTACATCCGCACCAATATTGATTTTTCTAGAACTAGGGAAAGCGTATGTGGTGTATTGTGATGCATCGAGATTAGGGTTGGGGTGTTTTCTCATTAAATGGGATCATGTGGTTTCATTTGGATCATGATATATTGTGCTTAATGAGAATAACTGCCCAACACATGATTTGGAGTTGGCAACAGTAGTTCATGCTTTGAAAACTTGGAATAAATATCTCTTTGGTGATAAATTCATGGTGTATATCAACCAAAAGATCTTGAAGCATATTTTATCATAGATATATTTTAATCTAAGTAAAAGGAGATTGATGCAGTATCTCTATATGTTTGACTTTGACTTGATGTACACACTGGGTAGAGGTAATTTAGTGGCAGATTAATTAAGAATAAATTCATATGATCATGTGGAAAAAAAGAATCAGATAAGTGGTAGTTGATGTTGGTCATAGCCGACATGAAATTGAAATGTGAAGACTGAGGTTATATAGAGGTTTACTTTCAATTTTTGTTGGTTCCTAACTTGGTTGATTTGGTTATAGAGGCACAGGGGTCCAATTTAGAGTGTGTGGTTATGAGGTTGAAAATAAATTGTGGGGAGACCATTTAGGGATGGAATATCATGACCCAACATAAGCTAGGGATTGAGCCGCAACTACCCCAAGCCCGCCTTGATAGTCCAGGGGGTGGCGATAAAAACTTAAAGAAAAAATAACTCAGGGAGTAATTTTCCTAATTACCTTTACAGATGCTCACAACCAACTCAATGAAAAGGTAAAGAGGGAAAGAAATAAAAGATTCAACACTACTATAAATAAACCAAATATGCATGGACCTCTAAATAGTATGAAGTTCAGTAGTGTAAAATGAAAAGTAAAAGGAAAAAAAATACACACCCAACAAGAAATATTTCCTAACCTGACAAAACTAGAAAAGAGTATATAACTAAGATCTTAGATGTTGTTTCCCAGGCTATCACCATTGTTCTCGGTCCAAGCAGTCCATATCCCTAAGCTCCTCTAAAGTCACAATCCACCTTTCCACCATTTTTAAAAGAAACTACATGTGCTGGGAAAAACCCATGCAGGGGTGAGTATATACATACCCAACAGAATGCCCCGAAAATGGATAAGGGGGATTAGTAACTGATACAACTAAAGAGGAATGAATTAGATTGAACAAAGTACAGTAAAATAGTATAGATCAATCCAATAATATAGTGAAATAAAACTCATCTTAACACAAGGAGATTGACATGGTGATAAGATGAAATTCCCATTGAGTGTTTTCTACCTATATCAGGATAGTATACTTATACAACAATGAGAATCTAGGCACGGAAATCACATGGCGTACCACAAGCATCTACGCCTCTCTTGGAAGGAGAGTAGACAAACCTATGGAGCTGGTAGTGAAGATGGATATATATATATATATATGTTCATTCAAAGAAGCCCAAATGAGAGAGTAAGGGGATCTCCATATCACAGCTCAGCCTAAGAAGAATGGACAATAGTTCCAAGGTTATTCCATCAATGATTCCCAACACCTCATGTGTCTACCTATGAAACACATATATAAGGGACTCAATCACCACTCCTTGAACTATACTCTTAGGGTGTCATTGACTCACCCTCGTGTTTATAGGTCGCGTCACAAGAACTTGTCTCGGTGGGTAAAGTGTCAATATTTCTTGTGATCCCAAAGGTACATCAAACCACATCTCTTCACTATGCCATGCAATAGAGGGGTCACCAATTTTATGAAATGATCACATTCCCTTGTATGATAAGAGGGTCCTACTCTTGTAGTCACCGAGGAACACCACTATCCAGTCTTACTAGAGGGTACCACTCAAGAAGGTCACTGAGTAACACCACTTCCCAATCCTACTAGAGGGTAAGCCCGGTGAGTCATCAGGGAAACATCACTACCTAGTCCTACTAGAGGATTATTTCTGGAAGATTTCATCAGATAACACCACTGCCCATTTCCAACTAGATGGTAAGCTCGGAATGTTGATGAACTCTACTGATCATTCCTACTAGATTATAACTTGAAAAGATCATCATGGAATGCCCCTACCCAGTCCTACTAGAGGGTAATTCTGAAACTACTATTAGGGAACGCCACTACCTATCCTAACTAGAGGGTAATCAAAGAACTATTATCAATTAATTTCACTTCCTATCCCAGCTAGAGGGTAAGCCCTCGACTATCATAGAGGAATGCCAATGCCCATCCTTGCTGGTGGGTAAGCCTGATACTCCTATGGTGATTCTATATGATCATTTCCATCATCAGGTGTTGACTCAACATGTTCCAAACATAGATAATTTTTAATTCATTTCTCAAAATTCACTTAAGAGTGAGAAATATCATTCTACATGAAAAAATACTCAGGATAGTCATCTCACGTACCAAAATATGAGTTCAAATGAAGGAGATAAGGACATTCGAAGTTAATTCAGAAGAGCTCAAGAAGTACACAAAATTTGAGGGGACCCACACGACTTCTGGTACAACTTCATCGTTATGTATATGCCTTTAGTTAGTAAATAGGTCTCATCCATGTAGGGATACATGTTGTGTAGGTTGAATATACAACATGTCCCACCTATCCGGGGACCGATCTGTGTCCTCTGGCCTTGTCTATGTATGTGGACCCCATGTCTATATACTTTGGTATAGGCCATCTCTCTGGAAGTGTATTCCATCAAATGGCTCATTCACATGAGAAATAATTACACGGTGTGTCAGGGAATTACCTACCAATCCATCCTTATGGGTGTCCAAAACCCTAGAACCACCACTAGAAGGGGCTATATGTTGTGTGTTATTCATACTATATGGTCTGTAGTCATGATTTTCCCTAGAAACAATAGATAGGATATCTTTCAGGTGGTACTATCCATTCCACCTTAGATAATACCTAGAATCAGTCTAAAAACTGTAGATCTGACTAAAGAACACAGATCCCCATCGTTTCTCTCTATGAATCGGCCTCGTTTATCGATGAGGGTTTGGTCGATTTTTACACACGCCGTTGTGCTTCTAATCACCATGAACTAAAATATTAATCAATGGATCAGTCATCATTTCCCCACAAGATTTCAAAATCCACACTTGGATCACAAAACCATTGACGAGTTGTCGATCCACTACAAATCTAGGCCCCTGATCGAGCTCAATTTTCCCAAAAACTATCGAGTCGGGAACCATGGGATTTCAATGATGAAGAACACAAATAATGGGTGGGAGAAAAAGCACATGAAAAAGGTTTTATGTGATTTTTGGCCAAGAGTTCTTGGTTAATAGTCAATAACATTCTCTAGGGTTAGATAAACCAAATAAAACAATTTAATTCACCATTATTGGGTGCATGTAAGGTTTTTCAAAGGCAAAAATTATAGGAATAATAATGATATACTCAATCATTTAATTATAAGGGTGATAAAACACAAATAAAAATTCCTTCCTAATTTTTGTATCATTCATTGTTGGAAAACATGATCACCAATGAATTCAGGGGGAAGTTGCGGAGTTTGTTACACTTTGATCCACCTTGAATCAGAGGTTCATCATTCGCCGCCAATAGAGGAGAAAGAGAGATCTCTCACCAGTGAATGGTGGAATGTGATCCAACCTTGGGAAAATCCCCTTTCTGACCTATTTATAAAAATTTTATTATGTAAAAATATAATTAATTAATTAATATGTTAATTAATTAATTCACTTAATGCACCGCCGATGAGCAAGGTGTCTGAACATCCTGTGTCGACTCATTTTATGTTGTTCCTAGGGTAAACACCACATTATAGACACAACTATGGTATCATATTTCTGATTGGATGAACCATTTAAGAGTTACCTAATTTTACTTAATTAACCATGCACGTTCAATATAAAATATATTTAGTATTTTTATAAAATTAATTCCAGGAACACCGGGCCTCAGAATATCATGCCTTCTCAGTTCCTAACTCTAGAAATATATTCTAAAATATTTAAAAGTATTACAAGGCCGAAATAGGGTATCTAAACCATTCTCTCCTTCAATATTTTCATTTCCAAAAGCAAAAACAAAAAAAATAATAAAATAAACTTGGGATACTGAGCCTACATCTGGATCTCCCTCTCATTGGAACCCTTCTGTACATTTCCATGCTCCCATAGCACATGAACCAAAGGGATGGACCATTCTCACAAGGTATGCTCCTATCGGTCCTCGATCACCACTAGGTTCTCTACAAAGGTGGATTCACCCTTGATGTCCAACTCACCCCAGTTAATGAGTGAATTAGGTCGTGCACATATTTCCTCAGATGCGACACATGGAAGATTTCATGCACTCTATCTAGCTATTGGGGTAGGGAGAGGTGGAGGGAAACCTAACCCACCCTCTGCATAATCTCGAATAGCATGATGATCCTTGGGGATAAATTGACTTTCTAACATAACCTTCACATTCTTCACCAAGGACAGACTCTCAAGAAGATGTGGTCTCCCTTTTCAAACTCCTAGGGCCTATGACAGTGATCTGTAAAGGATTTATGTCTTCTCTGGGCCATCCTCATCCACCCCGAGATGACCTACACTTTCCCCATTATCACCTCCACCAACTCTGGGCCCATGAGAGATGACTATCTAATCTTTTCCCAGCATAAGGGTGACCTGAAGGTTCTCCCATAAAGGGCCTCAAAATCGTCCATACCAATGGTAGAGTGGTAACCATTTTTTTATGCAAACTCTACCAAGGGTAGGTGATCCTCCTATCTCCAAATGAAATCCACCATGCAATCATTCAACATATCCTCTATCACCTGGATAGTGCACTTGGTATGCCCATCAATTTGGGGGTGAAAGGCTACACTCATTTGCAGTTGGGTCACAAATTCCTTATATAAGCCTCTCCACAATCATGATGTAAACTGTGCATCATGATCAAAGACAATCATCGAGGGTACCTCATGAAGGAAGACAATATACCATATGTAGACCTTCCAAACATTCTCCACCGAATTCTATTCCATGATAGAAAGGAAGTGCACCAAATTTGTGAGTCAGTATACTATCACCCAGATGACATTATGACCCTTTGTTTTTTGTGGAATCCTTGTGAAAAATGTCCATGGATATTCTATCCCATTTCCACTCAGGGATCTCAAGAGGTTGCAACAAAGCTACCAGGACATGGTGCTCAGCTTTTACCTACTTAAAGGTGAGGCACCATGAGACGAACTTAGATACACTTAATCTCATTATAGACCACCAAAACATTCACTGAAGTTCTCTTTAAATATTCCCCACACTAGGATTTATAACTAAGGATGAATTTTGGAACTCTTACATCACCTCCTCCTGCATCATGATTGGAACCGTTGTTCTCCCCTGGAACAAGATCTTGTGATTACCTTCTTCAGAATATCAATCAGGTGCATCTCCTATGTATATTTGATAATTTATAATCTCATAGTCGATTTCTCCCACCTGGGACTCTTTCACACGCTTGAGGAGCGAAGGAGTCAACACCATCATTTATAGAAAAGTTATACCCTCTTGCTCCACCAGGGTCAGTTGTAGGGAAGCTAAATGCTCTAAAGCTTCTTGAACTAGGTGCTCTGGGGACTTTCTACTAATGGAATATTCTACAACTTTTCCCTTTCCTATAGTATAGACTATCTCGAATTCATATTCCAATAAGAATTACAACCTGAATCACTACCTCAGGTTTAGGTCCCTCTGAGTAAAGATGTACCTGAGGCTCTGGTGGTTTGAGTAAACCAAACAAGTTCTCTCCCAGAAGGCAGTGTCTCCACATCATCAAGGAGAAGACTACCGATTCTAGATCTAGGTCAAGAGTCCCGCAGTTTTTCTCATGGGGTATTAACTACCTTGACCTATACGTGATAATTTCTTATCATCACATCAACACGCAACCGACCCCATCTTCTGATGCATCACAATTCACTATGAAATCAATGCCTTACTGTGGTATTCTCAATAATGGAGTTCTCATCAACCTTTTCCTCAACTTCTCAAAGGCCTTATGGAACTTTTCATACTAGGTAAATGGATATCCCTTCCATGCCAGGGTGGTCAAAGGGGCTATGACTCTAGATAAGTCTACCACAAATCTCATGTAGTACCCCACCAAGAAAAGAAAACTCCACACCTATGACAATTTCTTGGGTGGATCCCAAGAAAGAACATATTCGATATTTCATGGATCCATATCTAAAACATATTCAAAAAACGAATTCCCCATAAAATTAACCTCCTCTATCCAGAATTGGAATTCCAAGATATTTCAATAAAGCTGGTTCTCTCAAAGTAAATCTAAAACCATCCTTAGGTGTTTTGTATACTCCTCCTCTGTTGTAGAGTAGACAAGTATGTAATCAATGAAGAAAACAATAAACTGGTCTAAGTATGGATATAAGTCTTGGTTCATCAAATAAATTATGATTGAAGAGGAATTTATCACACCAAAGGGATCACTAGGAACTCATAGTGTCCATATAAACTTTGGAATGCCAACTTTGGAATATAAACCTCGCGAACCCACAACTAGTGGTAGTCGGATCTGAGATTGATCATAGAGAACCATATCACACCTCACAACTGATAAAAGATGTTGTTAATCCTTGTAAACGGGTACTTGTTCATTATTGTTTCTTGGTTTATGTGATGATAATATATGCAAATCCATTAGCTCATGTATGCCTTCTTCATGAACAGAATTGAAGCTGCCTAGGGGGTCACACTGGGTCTGATGAAACCATTCCCATGAAGGTATTATAATTGAATCCATATCTCTAAAATCTTGGTAGAAGTTATCCTATATGATGAAGAAGTTTTCAAGGTAATCCTAGGATGAAAGTATATGAAAAACTTCATCTCCCTCCTTGGGGGTACTCCCAAAAAAATCTTCAGGGAAGACGTCCATATAGTCCTCCACAACTGAAGGGATTCAGATTCTTGAAGTGTCTGTTGAACTGAGGGTAACACTTTTTAACTTCTGGTTAATAGGCATAAAACTTCTTCTTATAGTATCCGCTTGTCCCTCTATGAGGTCTCTCTCACCGAAAAAGGAGAACATCATCCATTTAGTGTGTAGGCATATGACCAGTCTGTAGTGACGGTTGATCTGATCTCAAAACATGGAAATATAATCCATACACAATATAACTTTATAGGGTCCCATAATGATTAAAAATAGGTCCCACATGAACCTCTATCCACCAAGATATAGATCACACTTTCAGAAGGGGAAAGAAACAGAAGAAGCATTCCCTATAAGAACCTCAATACAAAGTTGGTGTGTCAGTATATCTACCGGGATCTCTAGCTCTCACACCAAGAGTTGATAGATAAAATAATGGAGGAAACATGTTTCTACTAATACTGATGAAAGAGTATAATAAACACAGATCTCACCTAAAATAATCTCGTACGTCGCAGGATCATAGAAATCAAAAGCTTAGAGTTGTCTACAGCCCTAGAAGCTAGCTCCCTAAGCCTGGCATGGGCAACCTAGTGGTGGTGGTGATGGAAGGACCTCATAGCACCATCCACCTACAACACCTCCTGCTCCTCATCCTTCTCCGACTCCCTGGGGGAACCCTATTCATGTCTGGAAGATCTCTGATCATGAAGTTGTCTTTGTCACAGTGGTCCATCAACAATCTTCCTGGGATACTCAACACATTTGGTGAGGTAGTCCCATGCCATGTGACCTCACCCAACAAAAGCATTACATCGGCCCTCTCTAGGATACCCTAGTACTCTGTGCTAACCCTGCACTATATGACCATGTCCTTGATTCTACTCATGGAGGGGTATCCTCATCCAATATCTCTGACACCTACCTACTACTGTAGATGATTGAGATCTTTCATTCCCACTTCCAGCTCCAGCTATCTGGAGTCCCTTCAATAAAAATCTCTCTATCACAAGTTCCCATTCTAGCACCCTAGTATAGGTGGGGATGAACAAGGTAATTGCACTAGTTCAGATGTCTCTGTGGATTTCATGCTCAAAATTCTATGATCAGAAGAAACCATCTCTGATCATGTTGATATAGTAGTTTGTAAGGTTTGTGAACCTATCCACATACTCAGCCACTATCATCCCTACCCACTAAAGCTCCAAGATATCCTGAATCTAAACAGAGCGTAAGTTGGAGGGGTATTACTCTCCATGAAATAGCTTCTGGAAGTCATCCCACGAAAGTATCGACTCATCATGTATCTGGGTAACCATGCTTCACCAGTACTGAACTACTCCATATAATAGATTTGATTTCAAAGCCGCCATCTGATCTATCAGTGTCCATATAAGCCTAAAGATATAGACCACCGACTATATCCACCCCTCCTCCACCTGAGGATCTAGATCTCCACAGAACCTCAATATCCTTTGACACTGGAACTCACTGAGTGCCCTTATCTTGTGCACATCCTTAGCCTAATTTGCTAAGAAAATTTGTAGCTCAAAAGGTGGAGGTGATTCTACCTATCCACATAGAGGAAGGGAATTATGGGATGAACCATGAATTGAGGCCTTGTCGCTCATAGTGTCATCATCACAAACCATAACCGGTATCCTGGCTAGCTATCATTGTGGAGGCATCCTGAAATTTATCATGGAGTAATGGGGTTAGATGAGCACACACACACACACACACACATATATATATATATCAACAAACATGGGGATTTGACTCAATATGGATAGTTAAAAACACAATCCTATATGATACTTGTACCATTGATCTATGAAATAAATATATCAACATGTTGAGTTGACAAAGAAGTAGTTAGGGTCTTGGTGAATGGATATATCATCCAACGCACCATCACTGGACTCCCAAGATTAAGATCTGCACTTGAGACACTTTGAAATTTTTTCCCTAACCCCAACCAATCCTTTTAAGGGGAAATGTTTGAACAAAATCCCAAGAAATGAACTTTCTCTGATACCAATCTGTCATTACCCAAACCAAGATGGGGATTGAGCCGCAACTACCCCAAGCCCACCTCCATAGGCTAGGGGGTGGTGAAAAGTTCCTAAGGCATAACTAACTATGGGAGTTATTTTCTTAAGTACCTGTGCACACATACATAACCAATTCAATGAACAATTACAGAGGGAAATAAATAAAAGATGAAAAATTTCTATAAATAGACCAAATATGCATGGACCTATAAATAATATGAAGTAATGTAGTGTAAATTAAAATAAAAAAGTGGGAAAATACATTCCCACACAAAAATATGTCCCAACCTAAGTAAATTGGGAAAGAGTAAACAACTGAGATCCCAGCTCCTACATCCCAAGTTATGACCACTATATGCGGTCCATGTGGTCCATATACCTAAGCTCATTTGAAGTCATGATCAACTAGTCCACCATCTACAAAATACATGACATGTGTTGGGAAAATCCCATGTAGGGGTGAGTATACCCATACCCAGTAGAGCAACCCAAAAGGGAGAAGGAGGATAAGTAAGAGATACAATGGAAGAGGAAATCAGTAGACAGAACACGGTAAAATAAAATAGTACCACTCAACCCAATAAGAGATTGAAAGTAAACTCATCCAAACACAAGTATATTGATATGGTGAGATGATAAACTACTCATCGAGTCTTCTATGCCTATATTAGGAGACTTGACTCACCCATCCATGAGAATATAGACACATAAATCACATGGAATACCCCGTGTGTCTTCGCTTCTCCTAGAAAGAGAATAACAAAAACCCAATGTGTGGGTATCTAAGAAGGATATATATATATATACATATATTCTCAGTCAAAGAATCCAAAATGAGAAAGGGGATCTCCATATCATAGCTCAACCCAAGAAGAATAGCCAAAAGTTCATAGGTAAGCCCATCAATGATTCCCAACACCTCACGTATCTGCCCAAGACACAGAAGTCTAAGGAATTTAATCACCACACCTTGATGCTATCCTCTTTGGGCGGCACTAACTCACCCGCATAGTTTTAGGTCGAATTACATGAACACATATCGGTGGGGAAAAAATCTCTCTTTCTTATGAGACCAAAGGTATGCCAAACCACATATCATCACTATGTCACATAGTCGAGGGGTAAATTTTTTTATTAAAGTATTTTTTCCCTAGTACGATAGTAGGTTCATACTTTTATAGTCATCGAGGAATGCCACTTCCTTGTCCTACTAGAGGGAACCACTCGAGAAGATCGCTGGGGAATGCCACTGCCCAGAACTACTGGAGGGTAAGCCCTGTGAGTTATCAGGTAAATGCCACTACCCAATCCTACTAGAGGGTTACACCTGAAAGATGTCATCGAGGAATGTCACTTCCCAACCCAACTGAAGGGTAAGACTAAAACATTAAGGAACTCCACTACCCAGTCCTACTGGAGGGTAACTTAGAATGATCATCAGGGGATGCCACTAAATATTCCAACTATAGAATAAGACTAGAACTTCCATCGGGGAACAACACTACCCATCACTTCTACAGGGTAATCTTGGAACTACTATCATGGAATGCCACTACTCGGCCCACAGGGGGGTAATCCTGATACTAATCTGGTGATTCTTTGTGATCATTTTTGTCATTAGGTGTTGCCTCCGCATGTGATAAAGCAGTAAAATTTTACATCATATATCAAAATCAAATTATGAGGGCACTATCACATTCTACGTGA
Source organism: Viscum album (assembly GCA_963277665.1). NCBI lineage: Eukaryota > Viridiplantae > Streptophyta > Magnoliopsida > Santalales > Viscaceae > Viscum > Viscum album. The sequence goes on from OY728162.1 coordinate 1,067,248,357, forward strand.
AAAAATACTCATGATAGGAATCTCATGGGAAAAAATATGAGTTCAAATGAAGGAAATATGGATGTTCGAAGTTTTCTCAGAAGAGGAAAAGAAGTACACAGTGTGTGAGGGGACCAAAACAACGTGTGGTCCCTCTTCACCATCCTAAACATGTATCTAGTCAGTACATGGGTGTCATCCATGTAGGTTAACTACATGGCATGTCCCACCTATCCAGGGACCAGGCCATGTTTGTCGATCGTGTCTGTTTAGTCGGACCTCGTGTCCATTGAATTTGGTACATGAAGTGTATCTGGACGTGTAGTCCATCTCACAGATCATTCACACAAGAAAAAATTACATGGAGTGTCAGGGAAGTACACATCGTTCCATCCTTATGGGTTTCCAAAACCCTAGCATCACCACTAGAAGGGGCTACATGCCATGTGTTCTTCATACTACATGATGCGTAATCAATATTTTTCCTAGAAATTTTAGATTAGATCTCCCATAGTATAAATAGTCCATACCACCTTGGATAGTGCTTGGAATCAGTCCAAAAATTGTGGATTTGACCGAATAACATGGATACCCATCATTGCTCGTTGTGAATCAACCTCATTCTTCTACGAGGGTTTGACTGATCATTCCACATGTTGCCCCACTTATGATCATCACAATATCAAAGATTAATCACCAGATCAGTCATCCTCATCTTGTAAGCTTTCTGAATCCACACTCGTCTCACAAAACCATTGATGATTTTTCCATTTTCCACAAATCTGGGTCCCCGATTGAGCTTGGGTTGTCTGCTAACTATTGAGCCAGAAACCGTGGGGTTCAAACGGTGAAGAACATGAAGAATGAGAGGGGTAAAATCACTATAATAAGGGTTTAAACGAATGTTACCCAATATTTCTTGGCCAACGATCAAGAACATTCTCCAGGGTATAATAAACCAAAGAAAATAGTTTAATTCTTCATTCTTGGGTGCATGTAATGTTTTTCAAAGGCACAAATCATAGGAATAATAATGATATACTCAATAATTTAATTATAATGGTGAAAAACCACAAATAATTATTCCTACCTCTTATTTTGATCATTCATTGTTAAGTAGCACACTCACCATTGAATTTGGGGGAATCCACTACATTCGTTGCGCTTCAATCCACCTTGAAACAGAGGTTCGTCATTTATTACCAATGGAGGGGGAAGAGGGAGATACCATTAAAGAATGGTGGGATATGATCCAACCTTGTCCAAATCCCCCTAATGAACTATTTTTAAACTTTTAATTAGGTAAAAATGTAATAAATCAATCAACAAAACAATTAATTAATTCACATAATGCACCGCCAATGAGAAATGGGTCTGAATGCCCCATGGTGACTCATTTTATGTAGCACCTTGGGTAAACACCACGTTACAGACCCAACCATAGTCTCTGATTTTCAATCCAATCAACCTTTTAAGAGTTATATCATTTCCTTTAATGAAATACATGAACAATATAAAATATATTCAATATTTTTAGAAAATTAATCTTGAGAACACCAGGCCTCAGAATTAAATGAAATCTTAACACCTAACTTTGGAAATATATTTATAAATATTTCAAAGTATTACACAGGAAAAAATGGGTCTCTACTTGGAAACTAGATGGAAATTCAATGTTATTGTTTTAGAATTGTATGGCTTCACCAGTGGATTTTCCAAAGAAACTTCTCAGTTCATATAATCATTCTAGATGTTATACTCATCCTAGAATTCATAATAAGTATAAGGCATTGAAAGAGTAGTTATGGTGGGCTTGTATGAAAAGGAAAGTGGTTGAGTTTGTTTCAAGATGCCTGACTTGTCAGTAAGATAAGGTAGAGCATCATCGACCAATAGGTATGTTGCAGTCTTTACCTATCCCAGTTTTGAAATGGGTTCAGATAGAAATATATATATTTTATATTTCTTCCATGAATGGTCAAGAAACATGATTCGATATGGGTGATTGTGGATCTACTCACAAAGTTTTCCCATTTCATTCATATTCATGAATCCCATACAATGGAGGATCTATCCAAAATTTATATCTGTGAGGTGGTAAATAAGAATGGTGTACCAATTTCAATTGTATTGGTTATAAATATTAGGTTCACATATCATTTTTGTAAATCCTTTCATCAATCCCTTAGGATGAAATTGACAATGAGTATGGCATACCACCCTCATATGGATGGGAAATTCGATTGGACAATACAAACATTAGAGGATATGTTGCATGATTGTGTGGTGGATTTTGGTGTCTCATGGGAGGAGAAATTACCATTAGTGGAATTTTCATATAATAATAGCTATCATTCCTTGATACATATATCCCCATTTGAGGCATTGTATGGGCCTCCATGTCATTCTCTACATTATTGGGTGGAAATAGGATAAACTTCATAGGTTGGACTAAGCCTTGTCCAAGAGACAACAAAGAAGATCAAGTTGATCAGGAAAAGTATAGAGACAACTCAGAGTTGTTTTAAATCCTATGCAGACCATCATTGATGGTCGTTGTCTTTCGAGGTGGGTGATTATGTGTTCTTGAGAATCTCCCATAGATTGGGACATCATCAATTTTGAATGCAGGGTAAGTTATATCCAAGGTATATTAAAATTTTTGAGAAACTTGAGAAGGATGGAGAGGTGGAATACCAGTTGTCTTTTCCACCACAATTTAGTGTATTTAACAATGTGTTTCATGCTCGATCATGACCATGTGACTTGTTAGGATCATGTTGTTGCAGAGTCCGATGCTTTGTAAGTGCATGTGCTAGTACGGACTATGGACATGAAAGAGAAATTCTTGTGTGAGAAAATAATCAATTTAGTTCAAGTTGTGTGGAGAGATGGTAAGATTCAGGAGGAGACATGGGAATAGGAAAAATAGATGGTTGAGCAATGGCCCGATCTCTTTTGAAAAAATGATAGATTTTTACTTTCTGAGGATGAAAAGGACAATGGTGGGGAGAATGTAGTACCCATATTTTGAGGTATGTAATCCTTTTTTATGTCTTTTTCTATACGTTAGGTGATTGGGTAATGTTTGGTAGAGTTTGGAAAGGTTTTGGGAAGGTTTGGGGTATTTTCTAAGGGTGCACAGTTTAAACACAATTTGGGAAAACTGTGGAGCTTCTCTAGGAAACTGTGAAGGATGTGGAATAAGGATATGGGATGGAACATATTCAAGGCACATGGTTTGAAAACCATGAGGCCAACCATAATAAAGTGTGCAACTTGAGACAACATGCTTTTTCACAGTCGGTGCATGATTTGTCTAATAGTACAGGGCACCCTTTGGTGCAATAGTAGTGATAAGACTAATTTATATAAAAATTTGGCTATAAGTGTTTATAGTTTCCATTAAATTACTTGATAATGCACTATTATGTGTCTAATTTTTCAGGAAAAATATATTCATAGGTTTCAAAGGAGTAAAAGGTAGAAAAAGTGAAAAACAGGCCAAGTACACATTGTGATTTTCCTATACACGTCGTGTACCTGAAGATTACATCCTGCCTCAAGTCATGAAGCCAAGCTGTGACCATGCCACAAAGCTTAAAGGAAAGGCTTCTACACGTCATGACTATAATAAACACATTATAAAGCCATTAAAATTCTTAGGTGATAAATCCATGAAAAATCCATGTAAATATTTGATAGAGATGAGGTACACGTCGTGAATGACTTGTTCATGTTGTGTACCCAGTAAAACCTCTTAAATTTGAAATATACTCGTGTGCCATGCTAGAGATCCAAAATCCTTGAAAACTAAAGTATATATAGTCTACATTTCATATACCTATGGTAAACATTGTGAATATTTATTCCTATATAATTAGTAGAGCGACAGACAATTTTAGAGTATTCCAGATGTTCTTCTCTTCTCCCTTTCATCTCTTTTGTGAATACTTTCTCCCTTTCCCCTCTGAAACTCTCAAACTCTTAGTATTTGTAAATTTTTATTAATACAAGATCCATGGAGACTCTATTCTTCAATGCATTCAATTCACACCATTACATTTAGTTTCAATTTCCATTTCTCTTTGCCAAGTAAGTCTTTTATTTATAATTGTAATTTACTTAGTGCATGTTTATTTTAGTTACAATTCCTGAACCTTTGCATGATCCCAATTACATTAGTTAATCCATAAAGCATGTTGTCTTTCATTTATTTAATCACATACTATCCCACCATGAGTGACTAAATTTATTAGGGGTATGGATCAAGAAACGTATCAGGATAAATAAATATACCTTTTAATCTAAACTTTTCAAGCCTAATTGAATTAGTAACTAGGAATGGAACCCCCAGTCTATCACATTTGTGCGAACATCCCTAACCACGAGATGGTCAAACAAATGAACATATCCTAATTGGATTAGAATAAGCTATGACCACTTTCTTAGGAGAATTGTTTCCATAAAGAAGCCAAACATAATGCACCTAGGCTGTCGCTATCTCCCGACCATGAAATAGATACTTCCAAGGTAGAACTAGGAGGCTAAGACCAAATTCAACTGGTGATACCAGTTTTCTTCGTAGACTAAGACAAGGAATATTTCAAGGTTATAATTAAAATTACATCCTTCACTTAGATACATGACTTGATCCCAAACCCTATTTCATCATTTAATGTCATCCCCAAAACAGAACATAGATTAAACTCCCAAATAAGGTCTTATAAAAAGGACTCCACTATAGGTTTAGGAATTAGATTTCTCCAAAGTCAAAATGGTAGTATCCATATGGATTCAACCTCATACTACCACTACACTACTTCTCTCTAGTTAGTTAAAGTTTAGGACTAATTATAAATTTCTAAATTTGACCCATGTCCATATGAATTAACAACACATTTTGGGAACATCAAATTTCTAGCATCGTTTCCGGGGATTCAATGCCATTTTTAAGAAAAATAACTCTTGTTTTTGAACCTAGTATTACCTTTCCCTGATCCCATTTCTTCTTTTCCAAACACCATTGCATCCCTTTATTCTCTTCTTTCTGCATGTACCAATATCCCTTGACTTGATCAAGGAATATTGAAGCACAAAACCCTTGGCCTTCGATCCTGAGATCAAAAGGAATTTTTCTTCACTCTTCTGATCAGCAATGGACGGGCAACATCATCCAATAGGTCCCAACCCACCAAACCATAAACTCATACCTGGAGAACCTCAGATGCAACAAGAGAAGACCATCATGGACTATAGTTTATCATTGATCCATGGTGAGACACACAACATAGTCCACCCATCAATCCAAGCCCACACATTTGAAAATAATCCAGGACTCATTCCCATGATCCAAAACATGGGGCAGTTCAACGATCTTCATAGTGAAGACACCCATGAACATATTTCTAACTTCCTAGAATTACTCAATACCTTTCTCAACCTAGTATTATTATTAGATGCTATAAGAATTTGTGGCTTCCCATTCTCACTCAGAGGTCAAGAAAAATATTGGCTCAAAATCCAAGCTCTTGAGTCAATTATGACATGGGATGATCTCGAAAAAAAAGTTTCTTGATAAATACTTTCCACAAATCTAGACCTAGATTCTTCAGAATGACATTCAAAACTTTTCACAAACAGATAGAGAATCCACATGGGAAGTATCAGATCGATTCAAAGAACTAATGATGAAGTGTCTACGTCACCGAATCAATACTTGGATTCAAATGCAAACCTTCTATCAAGGACCCCAACCAGTGGCACAAACAGTCTTCGATGCTACCGCTAAGGGAGGTTTGATGTTTAAAAACCTGACATAGGGAGATCTATTTTGGATGAAGTATACCACAATGCCAGTCTATGGAAAAGTGACCTTGGACTATCTTGATGTGGAATCCACCAAGTTTATTAAACCACGTAGTTATTATTGCACGTTGAAGTGCTGACTAAAAAGCCTAAGTCATTTCAGATACCAACCACACAACCTCCTCATGTACCAGTCATGGAGATTTAGTCATGTGAGATGTGTGGTGGACTACACCTATATAAAGATTTCAAATCAGGATATGAAGATCCACAAGATTGTAATTTTGTTAATTAAAATAAAAAAAATCAATCATTTTAGCATCAACAACAACAACTGTTTTATCAGAAAATGGCTTCTCAACAACAACCTCAAAACAATAAAGGATGTTTTCATCAGTGTAGTGGTCAAGATCAGTTTTGAAACTAGGGACCACTAGGATATCCACTAATAAACCCTATCCTAAGACCACAACAACAGAAATATTCACAAAAACCCTTTATGCGGCCCCGAAAACAAAAAAAATTACACCCTCCATACAAGACCAAAAAAGCCTCCTCCACCATTGCAAAGTAACTTTTATAACCTCATAAATTATTTTATTCAAAAGTAAGATCAAAGGATGACCACACTGGAGATAGAGATGAAAAACTAGTGAGCAGCTTTGAGAAATTTGGAGATTCAAATGGGTCAGATCTCAAAAACCTTATTTGAAAAGATTACCAGGCACTCTACCTGGTAACATTGAGACATACCCACAAGAAGAAGATAAGGTTGTAGTGATGAGGATAGGAAAAGTCTTAGAATTCCAACAACCAATGAAAACAAGGCCACAGGAAGATCCCAATAAATAAAAAAAAGAAGTAGAAGAAGCCATTCCCATAGCGCCATAAGAATCACTACCAGCTGAGAAGGAGAAAAAGCTGAAAAATCAGAAGGAACCTTTTTTATGTAGCCCCACTTCCATAAAAGAGGCCTCTTCCCTTTCTATAATGAGTGAGGCTAGGTAGACATGAAGCTCAGTGTAAAAAGTTCATCTAAATGTTAAAAAAATTGCATATAAATATTCATTTTGATAAAGAAATTTCCCAAATGCCCATGTATGAATAATTTATCAAAGATTTGCTATCAAAAAATAGAAAAATAGAAAATCTGGGAGTCATATCATTAAATGAATAATGCACTGCTGTTGTATAGTATAAAACCCCACCAAAGATGAGAGATCTTGGATGTTTTTCAATCGCTTGTGCAATAGGAGAGTGTAAATTTGGAAGATAACTCTCTGATCTTGGAACCAATATTTACTTGATGCTAATGAGTGTTTTACACAAGCTAGGACCCCAAGATCTTAAGACAAAAAGGGTAGAATTGTAGTGAGATGATTGTTTAGTTAAGTACCTAGGTGGTATTCTTGAAGATGTTCTGGTTAAAGTCAGAAAATTCATTTTCCTAACAGACTTTTTGGTTTTGGAAATGGAAGAGAAAGGAGATTTACCGACCATTATTGTAATACCCTTCCCAATGATAGGAAAGTCCTTGATAGATGTTAATCAAGGAAGTCTCATATTCAGATTCAAAGAAGAACAAGTAGTATTTAAACTAGTAAAGGCTGCACAACATTCAGATGATACAGTTGACTATAATTCCATCTCTCTCACTCAGCAAAGAGGGAAGTACATAGATATTGTGGAAGAGACCGGTGATTCATGTTCAAAAAAGGAAGAATTTTATGAATTCAAGAAATTCAAATTTGTTGATCCACTCACCGGAGACACGATCCCACCATTTATCTCATCCATCATTCAGCCACCCCAGTCAGACATGAAACCTTTACCGAGTATATTGATGTACTCTTTTTTAGGAGATTCATTCTCTTTACCAATCACCATTAGTGACGAAATATCCCGATCTCAAGAATAAAAACTAGTTGATGTCCTAAAAAGACACAATTAATCAATTTCATGGGGAGTGGAAGATATTAAGGGAATCAATACTTCATAATTCACTCACTAAATTCTATTGGAAGAGGATAAAAAACAAAAAAGACAACATTAGAGGTGGATCACACCACCAATGAAGGAGGTTTTCAAGAAGGAAGCACTAAAAATTTTGTATGCTGGAATAATATTTCCTATATCAGACAATGAATGGGTGAGTCCCCTCCAAGTCATTCCCAAGAAAGGAGGACTCATAGTAGAAAGGAAAAATGATAATGTGTTCATTCTAACAAACACCATAACTGGATAGAGAGTGTTCATGAACTATAGATGTTTTAATGCAGCAACAAGGAGGATAATTTTCCATTACCAATTATGGATCATATTCTAGAGAGACTAGCATGGAATGGTTTCTACTATTTCCTAGATGTATATTCAAGATACAATCAATTTTTAGTCAACCCTACTGACTAGCCCAAAACCACCTTCACCTGACCATCTAGTACATTCACATATAGATACATGTCATCCGATATGTGCAATGCACCAAAAATTTTCCAAATATGTATGACACACATCTTTCATGATATGGATGAAGAATTTATTAAAATATTAATGGATGATTTCTCAGTCTATGGGAGATCATTCGATGTTTGTCTACAAAATCTAGAACTACTTATCTAATGATGTGAGGAGAGAATATTAGTGATTAATTGGAGAAAATGAAACTTCATGGTACAAGGAGGAATTGTACTCGGACACAAGATCTCCAAAGAAGGCATTAAGGTTAATCTAGAAATGATCAAATTTATCAAATATCTACCTGAATCATCAATTGTTAAAGTTATTAGATGTTTCCTTGGACATATAGGGTTCTACAGACATTTTGTAAAATATTTTTCTAAAGTCGCACATCCACTGACACAGTTGTTTTCAAAGGATACTCCCTTTAAATTCAATACGTAATATCGACATGCTTTTGAAACACTGAAAAATAGTCTGATTGCATCTCCAGTTATCATTGTACCAAATTGGGAAAATGATTTTGAACTTATGTGGGATGCCAGCAACCTAGTTGAAGGAGATATGATTGGAAAACACATTGACAAATACTTCTTTTCAATCTATTATGCCATCCATAATTTAAAAAAATCTCAGGTCAATTGTAAGACTAAATAGAAGGAACTTCTAGACATCATATATGTCTTTGAAAAGTTATGTTCTTACCTCAATCTATCCAAACTCATTTTCCATACAGATCATGCCACCCTTCGATACTTGATGAAAAAGAAATATGAAAAACCAAGGTTGATACACAAGATTATTTTATAGTAAGAGTTCGACATTGTGATCAAGGACACCAAAGGAACATAAAATAATATTTGCTGACAACCTCTCTCGATTACCCCTGACCATCATTAAAGAAGACAATGAGACGGATATTGAAGTATATTTTTGAGATGAGACATTGTTTAGAGTCAAGACCCAACCCTGGTTTTCACATTTGGCCAATTATCTTACCACAATATATTTCCATCATGACCTCTCATACCAGCAATGCAAGAAGTTTCTGTCTGATGCCAAACACTGCTTTTGGGATGAACCATTTCTATTAAATAATTGTTCCAATATCGTTTTAAGATGTTCCATCCTGGAGGAAGATATACATAATTTCATCGAAATTTTCCACACATTTCCAACTAGTGGACATTATGTCCCTGAGCGTACAGTGGAAAAATACTACAAATCATATTTTTATGGCCCTCATTACATCATGATGCTAGGGGATTCTGTCATCAATGTGATAGATGTCAATGAATGGGAAACATCAGTAAAAGAAATAAAATTACACAAAAACCCATTCTAGAAGTTGAAGTTTTTGATGTTTGGGGTATTGACTTTATGGGACAATTTCTCACATCACATGGAAGGAGTTACATTCTCGTTTTAGAAGACTATGTCTGAAAATGGGTGGAAGACGAAGTGAAAACACATGAAAAAATAAAGGTGGTCGTGAATTTTCTTCAAAAGAATTTGTTTGAACATTTTGTATTTCCACGATTACTCATCAATGATTGTGGAACACCTTTCTCGAATCAGACCATATGAAATATTCTTGAAAGATATAGAATTCGATACAACATTGGAACTCCCTATCACCCACAAAAAAGTGGTGAATTAGGATTTTCAAACAAGGATGTGGAACAAATATTCGAGAAAATTTTAAACAATATCTAAAGTTATTGGATCCTAAAGTTGGATGATGAATTATGGGCATACAGAACTGCATATAAAACACCCATAGGCATCACCCAATTTAGACTGGTTTATGGAAAACCATGTCATCTTCTGATGGAGCTAGAACATCATTCATTCTGGGTAATCAAAAAGATGAATCTAAATATAGAGAATGTTGTAGAGGAATAGTTATTACTATTAACCACATTAGAGGAAATTAGGAGAGATGCATTTGAAAATTTAAGGATTTACAAGGAAAAAATTAAAAAATGGGACGACCAACGAATTACAAGAAGTACCTTCCTCCCAGGGAAAATGTTTTGCTTTTCAATTCAAGATTAAAACTATTTCCATGAAAAATTAAGTCAATTTGGTCTTGTCCTTTTGAGGTTGTCCAAGTTTTTTCCTATGGAACAATTGAAATTCAACAAGATCGAGGACCACCATTCAAGTTAAATGGTCAAATTTTGAAGATATTTCAAGATACATTCCATGAAGGTTGTGTCATAAACCTCAAGTTACACTAATCATTGAAGGAGTCAAGATCCTGACTATAAAGGAAGCACTGATTAGGAGGAAACCCAAGGTAGGGATGTTTTAGATAAGTAGATTAAGAGCATTGTCTAAGAGTCTCATGTATAAAGGAAAATGAAAAGTATAAGGAATAATAAAATGGTCCAAACACAGTTAAGTACTGGTCGTGTACACTATGTTTCTAATGTGTCTCATTCTCACCTGGAATTTAATTTTTCTTCCCTATACACGACGTGACTGATCTGTACACATCGTGTACATGGCCGTTTTTGTTTTTGAATAATTATAGACTGCAACCCACAAGTCATGACCTGCACTACCATCTCCCCCAACCCCTCAACTCCCTCGACTCTGCCCTCTCCCTTTGCACCTGAAACCCCTCCCAACCCCTCCTCCACTCTCAAACCACACCCCTCACCACACCCTCCCTTATCCTCTAACCCACACCGCCCAACCAGGTTTCCGCTGTAACACCCGAGACTTTTATGTTATATAAACCATCAAAGGAATCTTTTTCTACACAATACTTGCTTGGCTTGCTTTGCATGCAATCACGACCTTCCTCGATAGCTTGCGTCGTACGCAATACCGAGTTTCACTAAACAACAATATGCTATTAAAACTAGCCGTTATGAATAGTAATAACCACTTTTTAAAATTTTATAAATTTTATTTTTCAAAATGGACTTCATTTTTGGACTCAGAATATCGAAATTAGCCTAGGGTGAAATTTTGGTATTTTTCTGAAAACGTTCAATTTTTGATGAATAGTGAAACCACTAAGTGGTAGGTTAAAAACTGAATTTTGCATAAAAATTAATTTTACCGCTTCTGTGAATGGAATTTCAAAAATCCGAGAGACACGGTTAATATCAAGGACTAAAATGTGGTTCAATGAGATGAAAATAATTTTTTGGTGAATAGTAACTTTTTACTATTTTTACCGCGATTAATAGTAAATAGGGTAACTAAGGGTAAATATGATATGAATATTACCCTAACACATGTCCTAATTCTATTGGACAAGTGTAATTCGACCAAAAACGAACTTAGGAATAAAATATGACCATTTAGGCCCACTTGGATTAGATTAGGACATTTATTATTAATTTATTTAAAGAAGGGTTAAAATAGTTAAAATCAATGTTTAATAAGTAAATCATTTTTTAATATGGGGTTATACATAAGATAAATTCGATTGTAAATATTCATTAGAAAGCTAGAAAGATTTCCTACATGATGGTATTTTATTTGTAATTTTTAGACATCAAATAATTTAATTTATTTATGACACAAAGATGATGCAGTAATTATCTTATTAATGAAATATTGACAAAATTGATAATATAAATACCAAAATAAATGTAATTTGAGACTTTTTATGAATTCCACTAATTTTCTAGGTTACTATGATATATTATTGTTGATTTAATCAACTTGGTTCGAACATATAATTCTGTTATGACTTTCACAAAAATCATATATCAAATAGTGTCAAAATTGACACAAAATAGTTTTTAAATCAAATATTATATTATTAGTTGTTATTTTATTCCTAAAAATCTAAGGTTAGGTCAAATGACTTAGATAAGGATATATATATTAATATTAAACAATTTGGGTTCGTTTGGCATGTTATAGTAAGTGTATTAACCATATAGTGAAAGAAAACAAAAAGACACGGTAAAAGTTAAATTAATTAACTTAGACTTAAATCTAATTGATAAGGTTAAAATAATACCCTAAACTTGTCTAAATCCTATTGGTTGATAAGATTTCAACCCATCCCCACTTTAGCTTCGAAATAAGACCCTTTGGAACCATTATAAACCGATTTTGACTTTAATATAAAATAATATTTTGAGATATTCCTAAGGTGCCCCTCTCCTCCCTTATAAAAGGGCACCTCCTCCCCCTCCTCCTCACACCAATTTGAGCACTCAAGCTCGGCCAACCCCTGCCATTTTCTCCTCTACACTTCCCTAGAATAATCCTAGAGGTCCTGGTCTTCTCCAAAGACCAATCTTAGTTCCTTAAGTGGAGGATTCAAAGAGGCGTTCCAAAGAAGAGGTAATATCCATTACCGATCTTTTCAATTTCTTTCTTCTTCAACTTATTCTTCTTTAGTTGTTTCATGATAAAGTAATAACATCAGTATTACTTACATACTGATATGTTATTATAAATATGAAACAACCCTAATTCACCTTCTATCCATCCTACGGAAAAATGAAATCACCGCGCGTGCGTACGTACGGAATACCGTCTCCACGCCGTGGTGTAATCTATTTTCCACCATCACCTTACAAGGATGGGTATAATGGTGTAATGAGTAACTATATATGATTATTATTAATTAATATTGATACTGAAATAATATATATATATACTCCAATACAATTCCATGATCATAGGAACGATATCATCACTCGTGCGTACGTACGGAATACCGTCTCCACGATGTGATGCGACTCGTTCTACATGATCTTCATTTCATAATGATTATATAAATGAATTGAATGAATGAATATGTTATATACTACACTAATACCATTCTGGAAATGAATTATCTATAACCTAAAGATAAGAATAAGAATTTATTCGACAAAACACGCATAAGAACAAAAAGTTATAAAGACCCGAGTAACAAGTAACAATGAAATATTACTAACAAGAAGCTAATAATATGACCATATATGATCTCATATCAATATGTATGATTCTGTAATAAGTCAATAACATTATTTAAACCATTATACAGGAGCTTCGGACACGAACAAAGCAAATCGAACCTAAGGTAAGGGAAATATCACAATCTCATTTTTATCCGAGATTGTTTATTCGTAAGTATTTACTGGGGTGTATTTTATCATCCACATCCATGTTTACTCAATATGTAATTTTATTTCCATCCACCTAAAATTGTTTAAATCCATTTTTGCCCTTCGGTGAGTTTTTAGTAATACGTATGAAAGGAATCTTTTGTCATTTTTCGTACGAGGTACTTTTTGACTTTTCCGACAAAAGTATGAAGAATGTTTTTTTTAACTTATACGGCACGAACGGATTTCTACTGTTTTATAAAGCCTTATTTTAATGAAGCTTCCTCTAAAAGATTTCATGACTATTTTCAATAAAATCCCTTTCTTTTAAAATTGCATGATGTTTTGTGAAAAGAAATTGATTTTGAAGAAGAAAGGATATTTTCCTCAAGAATTCAATTCAAGTGTTTTATCAAAATTATTTTCCATCTAAGATAATAAAGGGTTCTGTTTCTATCCATATTTTTACATTGACATGACTATGTTGTGATGGAATTATGTTTATGAATTCCTTTATCTTATATGAATTGATTTATGATGTCATGATGTTTCAAGAATCCCATTTTTGTTACATGTGTTATGCGATGATGTATGTTTTATGATTATGTGGCACACATAAGAAAGGATTCATTATAAGATGGGTGGGACCTATATCTCCCTCCAATGCATTGGGTAATGATTTTATATCTCATGAGATAGACATGGCTGGAACGGAAGGTTATTTCGGTTAAGTGATACAGGACTAAAACGAGGAGTGAACTCGGTTCAGAAAGGGACTTTGTCCACTAAGATAGTCCTGGCAATGAGTCATGACTAACAAGAAATGATTTTCCATGATTATGTGTGCATGCCACAAAGTTTCAAGTTTTATGTTATGATTATGGGGATCTCATTTTCACTTCTATGATTTATTCCATGTTAAGATATTATGATCTCTTTTGCAGGTTTTGATTTTCATAAAGATATGATATGATTTTTATTTCCTTTATTTGCCCTTGCTGAGCATTTGAGCTCACCCTTTTATGTTTTCTTTTCCCCAGGCCAGGAAGATGGATATTAAGTAGAATATGCTAAAAGGGACCCTAGATATGATGAAATAAATGGGAGACACTGTAGAAGATTTATGAACCAGTTTTTTATGTTTCCCAGTTTCTAAAGACACTATACCTATACGGTCCTTTGTGGTTTTGTCATATGTTGTAATAAGTGTGCTTCAATTTTGAAGTATTAACAATGTATGTAAAGTGTGGGTCGTTATAGTTGGTATCAGAGGAAAGGTATAGTCAAACTTTGGAAACTAGGATGTGAAAGACTTAGTAAGAACCCTAAGGATAAGTCTAAGCATAGAACACAATCTTAGAAATGGCCATGAATAACCTAGGATAAGACCATAAGCATGAAATTTTTTTTCTTGAATTATGTGGTTTCCTATTATAATTAGTGTTGCTCACACTATTCTTCTTGGTTTTAGTCAATGGCTGGAACCCGAAGGAACCGTGTTAATGCGGAATGCGATGGGCAATGCAATGATTGTCCCCCTGAGCAACCAAACGATATGGGAGCTGGAATGCCAAATCTTGTAGCCATGCTCACACAACTTTCTCAAGCTATGAATCACGCAGGATTTCCAAACGAACAAAGGAGGGAGCAACATTCTGTTGAATCCTTCATGAGGCAGCGTCCACCATCTTTCAGCGGGTCTACTGATCCATTAGTTGCTGAACAATGGATTAGTACTACTGAAAAGATATTTTCAGTTCTTCAATGTTCTGAGCATGATAAAGTCATCCTAGCAGTGTATCGTTTGGAAGGAGATGCAGATCAATGGTGGAATCTTGTTAAGAATACGAGGCAAAGGGATGAAATTGAGTCTATGGAATGGGACGAGTTCAAGAACTTATTTTTCAATAAGTACTTCCCTCGTATTCTCCAAACAAAGATGGAGAAAGAGTTCCTTGAACTGAAGCAAAGGGATGATGAATCTGTTAGTACCTATGAAGCAAATTTTACAAGACTTGCAAGGTACGCTTCTGGTATTATTATCCAACCTGAGAGTAAGATCGATCGATTCTTTAGTGGCTTAAAACCAAGTCTTCGAAGGGCGTTAGCCATAAGGGACTTCAATAGCTACGAGGAAATCGTTCGATGTGCTCTCAAAGTCGAGATGGAGATTGGAGTAACCCATCAGTCACATGGGTTTGATAAGAAGAGGAAGATGGAATTCAAAGAAAAATCTAAAGAGCACACGGAAAAGAAGATGAACTTTCCCTTATGCTCAAAGTGTGGAAAGAAACATGGAGGGAGTTGTCTTAAAGGGACAAGTAAATGTTTTAAATGTGGAAAGGAAGGTCATCGGGCATTTGAATGCCGTGATAATGGGAAGAAGATGTCTAATGATGCAAACAAAGGAAGGGATACACAGAATGAACCTACTACACTTCAATGTTTCAAGTGCAAGGAGATGGGTCATTATGCCAATCAATGCCCAAATCCAAGGGTTGATGATGATGGTCGACGTCAACAAACTCTTAAGGCTAAAGACAAAGGAAAGTCACATGCAATTTCTATCAGCGATGTGGAGTACGATAACGATGTGGTGAAAGGTACACTTACCATCCACTCTAAAGTAGCAAATGTTTTATTTGATTCTGGATCCACCCACTCTTTTATTTCTGAAAAATTTTCTAAGGGTATCACCGTATTACCTCAACAATTAGATGTTGAGTTAGCTATGACAACACCTAATGGCACATCAATCGCATCAGAAGTTTATAATTCTTCTCCGATCGAAGTTTGTGGGAAAGTGCTTCCTGCAAATCTTGTGATCCTTCCTTTAGTGGAATTTGATGTGATTCTTGGCATGGATTGGCTTTCTCTACATGGAGCTCATATCAATTGCCAAAGAAGGGAAGTCACATTTCATATTCCAGATCAACCTACGATCGTCTATCAATGCAAGGATGAACATAACCTTCCAGTGGAAATTTCTTCCATCTTATGGGTATTGATTCCACTAAATGAAGGTTATTTATCTCAAATAGTTGGTGAGAAACTCACGATTAAGAATATGCCCATTGTACGGGAGTTTGATGATGTCTTTCCGGAGGAATTACCGGGTCTTCCACCAAATCGTGAAGTTGAGTTTTCAATATAACTCGTACCGGGTGCTTTGCCTATTTCAAAGACACCTTATAGAATGGCCCCAATTGAGTTGCAGGAATTGAAGAAGCAACTCCAAGAGAATCTTGATAAGGGATTCATACGCCCTAGTGCGTCACCTTGGGGAGCACCTGTTCTATTTGTTAAGAAGAAAGATGGATCAATGATACTCTGCATTGATTATCGAGAACTTAACAAGATCACTATCAAGAACAAATATCCTCTCCCACGCATTGATGACTTATTTGACCAACTACGCGGAGCTCAATACTTTTCCAAGATTGATCTTCGTTCAGGGTATCATCAATTAAGGGTCAAAAGGGAGGATATACAAAAGACGGCTTTCCGTACAAGGTATGGACACTATGAATTTATAGTGATGCCATTTGGTCTTACTAATGCCCCTGCTATCTTCATGGATCTAATGAATAAAGTCTTTAGAGACTATCTTGATCAATTTGTGGTAGTCTTTATAGACGATATTCTTGTCTATTCAAAGAGCAAGGAAGAGCATGAAGATCACTTGAAAATTATATTGAAGACCCTGAGAAAGGAGAAGCTTTATGCCAAATTTACCAAGTGTGAATTTTGGCTTCAAAAAGTTGCATTTTTGGGTCACATAATCTCAAAAGAGGGGATATCTGTGGATCCAGCAAAAACAGAGGTTATCGAAAGATGGTCAAGACCAACAACAGTAACTGAGATCCGAAGTTTTCTTGGTTTGGCTGGATATTATCGACGTTTTGTAAAAGATTTTTCACGATTATCTAATCCACTCACCAAGTTGACTCGGAATGGAGTTAAGTTTGTCTGGACAGAGGAATGTGAAGAGAATTTCAAGGAGTTGAAAAGAAGGTTATCCAGTGCACCTGTGCTCACACTGCCTTGTAGTGGAGAAAGGTTTGTGATCTACAGTGATGCATCCAAGAAGGGATTGGGGTGTGTTCTTATGCAAAATGATATGGTGATAGCTTATGCCTCACGACAGTTGAAAATCCATGAGAAAAATTACCCAACACATGATTTGGAGTTGGCTGCGGTAATATTTGCATTAAAGATTTGGAGGTATTACCTTTATGCTGAAAGGTGTGATATTTATACTGATCATAAAAGTTTAAAGTATATTTTCACACAAAAGGAGCTGAATATGCGCCAAAGAAGATGGTTGGAGCTGATTAAGGATTATGACTGCTCAATCCATTACCACCCTGGGAAAGCAAACAAGGTGGCAGATGTATTAAGTCGACAAGACCATGCTAGTTTATCCATGATGAGGATCACAAAAGATCCAATATTTATGGATTTACAAAGGATGGATCTTGGAATTATAATGGAAGGGGAAAAATCTTATCTTTCTCAAATGAATGTTCAACCATCTATACATGTGAAGATTAAAGAGGCACAGAAAGAAGATGTCGAGTTACAAAAGAAGGTGAGAAATGTTACTGAATTCAACCTTGATTGTGATGGGATAATAAAGTTTAGGAATCGGGTTTGCGTTCCTCCCATCCCCGAATTAAAGAAAGAGCTGCTGGATGAGGCTCATAGTTCTTCATTCTCTATTCATCCTGGAAGCACGAAGATGTATAGGGACCTGAAAGAGTACTTCTGGTGGGATGGCATGAAAAGAGATGTTGCTGAATATGTCTCTCGATGCTTGGTTTGTCAACAAGTTAAAGCTGAGAGACAGAAGTCTAAGGGGATGTTAAAACCATTACCCATACCCGAATGGAAATGGGAAAACATCACTATGGACTTTGTCACAGGACTTCCTAAAACATCCAAAGGCAATAATGCTATCTGGGTCATAGTTGATCGTCTTACAAAGTCTGCACACTTCATTGCTATTAGAGAGGATTTCTCTCTAGATCAGCTTTCCAGGATATATATAAAGGAAGTGGTAAGATTGCATGGAGTACCACTTTCTATTATATCTGATCGAGATCCGAGATTTACCTCGAAGTTCTGGCGAAGTCTTCAGCATACTCTGGATACAGAGTTGAGTTTCAGCACTGCTTATCATCCCCAGACAGACGGTCAGTCTGAGAGAACAATTCAAACCCTAGAAGATATGTTGAGAGCTTGCTCTATGGATTTCAAAGGAGGTTGGGATCAACACCTACCTTTGGTGGAATTTTCTTATAATAATAGCTTTCACTCCAGTATTCAGATGGCTCCTTATGAAGCTCTCTATGGAAAGAAATGCAGGACTCCAACTTGCTGGGATGAAGTTGGGGAAAGAAAGCTATTAGGACCTGATCTCGTTGATGAAATGGCAGAAAAGGTCAGATCTATTCAACAACACATAAGAGCAGCTCAGAGTCGACAGAAAAGTTATGCCGACAACCGAAGAAAAGACCTAGAGTTTGAAGTGGGTGATAAAGTGTTCTTACGAATATCTCCCTGGAAGAGGGTTATGAGATTTGGAATGAAGGGGAAGTTGAGCCCTAGATATATCGGTCCTTTTGAAATACTGGATCGTGTTGGGAAGGTAGCTTACCGATTGGCACTTCCACCGAATCTCTCTCAAGTTCACGATGTGTTCCACGTATCTCTCCTGAGAAAGTACATACCAGATCCTTCACATGTACTCAGCTCAGAAGTTGTACCGCTGGAGCAAGATCTTTCTTATGAAGAACAGCCGATAGAGATTCTGGATCGTAGCGAAAAAGTCCTACGAAACAAGACCACTCGCTTGGTGAAATTTTTATGGAGGAACCACCAACTTGAAGAAGCTACATGGGATCTTGAGGATATGATGAGGGAGAAGTATCCTCATTTGTTTGTTACAAAGTGACGAATTTCGAGGGCGAAATTCTTTTTAAGGGGGGTAGAATGTAACACCCGAGACTTTTATGTTATATAAACCATCAAAGGAATCTTTTTCTACACAATACTTGCTTGGCTTGCTTTGCACGCAATCGCGACCTTCCTCGATAGCTTGCGTCGTACGCAATACCGAGTTTCACTAAACAACAATATGCTATTAAAACTAGCCGTTATGAATAGTAATAACCACTTTTTAAAATTTTATAAATTTTATTTTTCAAAATGGACTTCATTTTTGGACTCAGAATATCGAAATTAGCCTAGGGTGAAATTTTGGTATTTTTCTGAAAACTTTCAATTTTTGATGAATAGTGAAACCACTAAGTGGTAGGTTAAAAACTGAATTTTGCATAAAAATTAATTTTACCGCTTCTGTGAATGGAATTTCAAAAATCCGAGAGACACGGTTAATATCAAGGACTAAAATGTGGTTCAATGAGATGAAAATAATTTTTTGGTGAATAGTAACTTTTTACTATTTTTACCGCGGTTAATAGTAAATAGGGTAACTAAGGGTAAATATGATATCAATATTACCCTAACACATGTCCTAATTCTATTGGACAAGTGTAATTCGACCAAAAACAAACTTAGGAATAAAATATGACCACTTAGGCCCACTTGGATTAGATTAGGACATTTATTATTAATTTATTTAAAGAAGGGTTAAAATAGTTAAAATCAAAGTTTAATAAGTAAATCATTTTTTTAATATGGGGTTATACATAAGATAAATTCGATTGTAAATATTCATTAGAAAGCTAAAAATATTTCCTACATGATGGTATTTTATTTGTAATTTTTAGACATCAAATAATTTAATTTATTTATGACACAAAGATGATGCAGTAATTATCTTATTAATGAAATATTGACAAAATTGATAATATAAATACCAAAATAAATGTAATTTGAGACTTTTTATGAATTCCACTAATTTTCTAGGTTACTATGATATATTATTGTTGATTTAATCAACTTGGTTAGAACATATAATTCTGTTATGACTTTCACAAAAATCATATATCAAATAGTGTCAAAATTGACACAAAATAGTTTTTAAATCAAATATTATATTATTAATTGTTATTTTATTCCTAAAAATCTAAGGTTCGGCCAAATGACTTAGATAAGGATATATATATTAATAATAAACAATTTGGGTTCGTTTGGAATGTTATAGTAAGTGTATTAACCATATAGTGAAAGAAAACAAAAAGACACGGTAAAAGTTAAATTAATTAACTTAGACTTAAATCTAATTGATAAGGTTAAAATAATACCCTAAACTTGTCTAAATCCTATTGGTTGATAAGATTTCGACCCATCCCCACTTTAGCTTCTAAATAAGACCCTTTGGAACTATTATAAACCGATTTTGACTTTAATATAAAATAATATTTTGAGATATTCCTAAGGTGCCCCTCTCCTCCCTTATAAAAGGGCACCTCCTCCCCCTCCTCCTCACACCAATTTGAGCACTCAATCTCGGCCAAACCCTGCCATTTTCTCCTCTCCACTTCCCTAGAATAATCCTAGAGGTCCTGGTCTTCTCCAAAGACCAATCTTAGTTCCTTAAGTGGAGGATTCAAAGAGGCGTTCCAAAGAAGAGGTAATATCCATTACCGATCTTTTCAATTTCTTTCTTCTTCAACTTCTTCTTCTTTAGTTGTTTCATGATAAAGTAATAACATCAGTATTACTTACATACTGATATGTTATTATAAATATGAAACAACTCTAATTCACCTTCTATCCATCCTACGGAAAAATGAAATCACCGCGCGTGCGTACGTACGGAATACCGTCTCCACGCCGTGGTGTAATCTATTTTCCACCATCACCTTACAAGGATGGGTATAATGGTGTAATGAGTAACTATATATGATTATTATTAAGTAATATTGATACTGAAATAATATATATATATACTCCAATACAATTCCACGATCATAGGAACGATATCATCACTCGTGCGTACGTACAGAATACCGTCTCCACGATGTGATGCGACTCGTTCTACATGATCTTCATTTCATAATGATTATATAAATGAATTGAATGAATGAATATGTTATATACTACACTAATACCATTCTGGAAATGAATTATCTATAACCTAAAGATAAGAATAAGAATTTATTCGACAAAACACGCATAAGAACAAAAAGTTATAAAGACCCGAGTAACAAGTAACAATGAAATATTACTAACAAGAAGCTAATAATATGACCATATATGATCTCATATCAATATGTATGATTCTGGAATAAGTCAATAACATTATTTAAACCATTATACAGGAGCTTCGGACATGAACAAAGCAAATCGAACCTAAGGTAAGGGAAATATCACAATCTCATTTTTATCCGAGATTGTTTATTCGTAAGTATTTACTGGGGTGTATTTTATCATCCACATCCATGTTTACTCAATATGTAATATTATTTCCATCCACCTAAAATTGTTTAAATCCATTTTTACCCTTCGGTGAGTTTTTAGTAATACGTATGAAAGGAATCTTTTGTCGTTTTTCGTACGAGGTACTTTTTGACTTTTCCGACAAAAGTATGAAGAATGTTTTTTTTAACTTATACGGCACGAACGGATTTCTACTATTTTATAAAGCCTTATTTTAATGAAGCTTCCTCTAAAATATTTCATGACTATTTTCAATAAAATATCTTTCTTTTAAAATTGCATGATGTTTTGTGAAAAGAAATTGATTTTGAAGAAGAAAGGATATTTTCCTCAAGAATTCAATTCAAGTGTTTTATCAAAATTATTTTCCATCTAAGATAATAAAGGGTTCTGTTTCTATCCATATTTTTACATTGACTTGACTATGTTGTGATGGAATTATGTTTATGAATTCCTTTATCTTATATGAATTGATTTATGATGTCATGATGTTTCAAGAATCCCATTTTTGTTACATGTGTTATGCGATGATGTATGTTTTATGATTATGTGGCACACATAAGAAAGGATTCATTATAAGATGGGTGGGACCTATATCTCCCTCCAATGCATTGGGTAATGATTTTATATCTCATGAGATAGACATGGCTGGAACAGAAGGTTATTTCGGTTCAGTGATACAGGACTGAAACGAGGAGTGAACTCGGTTCAGAAAGGGACTTTGTCCACTAAGATAGTCTTCGCAATGAGTCATGACTAACAAGAAATGATTTTCCATGATTATGTGTGCATGCCACAAAGTTTCAAGTTTTATGTTATGATTATGGGGATCCCATTTTCACTTCTATGATTTATTCCATGTTAAGATATTATGATCTCTTTTGCAGGTTTTGATTTTCATAAAGATATGATATGATTTTTATTTTCTTTATTTGCCCTTGCTGAGCATTTGAGCTCACCCTTTTATGTTTTCTTTTCCCCAGGTCAGGAAGATGGATATTAAGTAGAATATGCTAAAAGGGACCCTAGATATGATGAAATAAATGGGAGACACTGTAGAAGATTTATGAACCAGTTGTTTATGTTTCCCAGTTTCTAAAGACACTATACCTATACGGTCCTTTGTGGTTTTGTCATATGTTGTAATAAGTGTGCTTCAATTTTGAAGTATTAACAATGTATGTAAAGTGTGGGTCGTTATAGCCGCAAGCCAACCTCCTTTAGCACGCCAACTTCACCCTCCCTACACACCACCCTCCTCCTACCATGGTGCACACCAAACGACCCAGGCCTCATCCTACACCCTCTACCTAATCCTTCGACTCTAAGAGCCAACAACCCACTATTAAGAACCTCTGCGCTGCATCATAATCTCAGGATGACACCTACCGTCCCTCCACCGACGTGAACCTCCATTTGCACATGGTGCTCTACTTCAGCAACCCACATCATTGGGTAAATCTTCATCACCTATAGGTGAAGATGATGCATACCAACAAAACGTTATACTTCGACATTCTCACCAAGTTGAACATCACTGATACTATCCTACACCTCTTAGAGACTTTGCATATCGACAATATTATCACAATGCGGGAGGAGATGTACCGAGAGTTATTTCTTGAGTTCTTGGCCACGTTTGAGATCATTGTGTACTACCTACATTTTCAACATGGCATCAGACCTCATCAGATTGGTTTTGTTGAGTTTGGAGTTGGGCTTGGTATATAAACCAATGCGTTTATTATCTCTGATTTTTCCCACCCTCCAGACACGGCCAACCAGAGAGACTGCACCAAACCTATGGCCTCCCATCACCCATGACCCCAAGTCATTTCACGAACCTCAACTCACGAAATCGACTCAGCTATGGGGCCCCGCCTTGCACATCCTTCATATATCCATGGTGCATGGCTGGTTTTCTCGAGGAGAGACCCATGACAGTGTCAGCTAAATGGACGTTTTGATACTCGCAGCTGCTGGGTGGGCCACCCATCAATATGGCCACCCAGTTTGCCTCATATTTTAGAGTCCTGACTCATAGGTTGAGAGTAAAATTCATGGGTCGATCTTTCATCACCCACCTAACCAAGTACATGTGTGTCTTTGACGCCTATCTACCCCTCACATCTATTGGACTTTTTGAGCTGATTGATCCTGTGATTCTCTACAAGATGCATATGCTCGTCTAAGAGGAAAAAATATATTTTTGGGAACTAAGTGTCCAGGAGGCCCCACCTCCAGAGCAACCATCCAGAGACGTAGCACCAGATCCACCCCAACCTCCTCAGACAACCACACCTACTACACCCTTACCCACCACCACCTCTGCCGACACCCCTTCGATCGTACCACCACCATCCTATCACACCCTCATCAAGCTCCAAGACGACATCCAGTGGGTTCTGGAAAATATATGCCAAATATTAGACCACCTATATCTTCTATTCATTTAGAACACTTCATTTTAAAGTTCACCCTCTATCACCCTAGCTGGACCTTCTTCCTCCACCATTCCACCACCCCTTTCCACCGATCGAGAACTACCTCCCTATCTCACCGACCCTGCCACCCAATAGGAGTTCCTAGAAGAACATGCCTGTAAGGGAAAGGGGGTTTCCACTGAGGCCATACCCATGGTACCATTCATTGATCTAACTTCCAAACCCACAACCTCAGTACAGATCGGTACATCACCACCCACCACCCAAACCCATCTCCATACCTCCACTACCACACCACCCACCACCGATACACCTATATACACTATTGTTGTTGCTACTGACATAGATATGCCTAACCAGTCGATTAAGATACCAGGCAGGGGGATGACGCTCAAAGAGATTTTTGGGGTGGATATCTGATCTGATTTTGATCTATCTTTTGGGATTTTTGGACACTTTTTCATGTAATTGGCATGGGTTGTTGTTTTATTAATTTTTTCTCCCACCACTGCATGCACTTTGGATATATTTATATTCATGGAATTTCATTTTTACATTTTATTTTGTTTCCAGTTCCTTCTTTTTTTTGTATCACTAGTATGTCAAGCTCCTCAGAATCATTTGTCATCCTTGATGATCTAGTCCTGCCAATGGTCTTAGAACAAAGGGTGCTCGAGCATGTCCTTGACATTACTCGATAGCTTCACGAGATCTCGATCATAATTCACCACCATAAACAGCTATTGAGACCAATTATTCCATTATTAACACACCTCATTCATGATCACATAGCTGGGGGTGAATTTCTTAACCCACCAAAGCGACCACACGATCTTGTGGACATAGCCTCTAGTAGTTGTAAAAGGTGAAAGAGAAATTGAGTCAGTGGAACTTCTAAAAACAATCTTCATCCACTTTTTTGGAAGACTATGTTTAGTTAGAGCTTTATGGGATACAACCCATATATTTTATTTCTTGTATTTTCAGGTTTTCATGGCCATGTCATTTTCATTTCCTTTCCATTCTTCATTTTGTGTCTTTCATGAAGCTACATTGTAAAACTATCAAAATTTGAATAAAATGGCTATCCCAATTTTCCACACTTTGTGCCTACTTGTTTTCTATTCTATTCTTCATGCTTATACCTATAAAATAACATTTTTTATCTAGTGAATGATTTTCTATTCTAACACTTTTTCAGGAACATTGTATTTTCATGCTATAACAGCTTAAACACCCCTCATGGCATACCACTTGTATCAGGGAGATCTCTATTCCCTCTTATTTTAATTTTTCCCAATAATCCATTTCAAATACTTTAAAATTTCACTACCATAACACTCCAACAATAATTCTATTGATATTTGGGACATTGTCTCTTACGAAATTTGAAAGGATCTTCTCAAAATTTCATTGATGATACAGTTGAATTTTTATTGTTCTCACTTTTCAAGGAGAATTTTTTTTTAAAAAATAAGTATGATTTAAACCTGAGAATCTTTATGCCCTTTTAATTAAAGAAAAAGTTAAGTGGAAAAGTTCCAAGGAATATATTCCACTCTTAAGATTTGTTTATAATGATTAATGAGTTTAGGGAATTAATTCAAATTCAAAATATTCTATGTTATGACTAATTGACCGATTAATTATGATTTATACCCTTTGTGATTTCAAGTTTGATTTTTATTTTCTCTACCCGAGAGGAATCTAAGCCTTCAATTTCATACTCTTATCTAAGAATATTTATTGAGAGATACCTAGGGCATCTAAACCGACTAGAACTTACACTGAGATCTTATAAAAAAGTTGACTGAACAAGTATGGATTTAAAATTATTAAGGAATTATTTGATAGAAACTTTCCCTGAGTCCCACCTGACATCTATCCTTAGTTTAGGCCATAGTTTCCATGAATGATCTATTAGAATGAAGCTATATGAATCTTATTTCCCTTATAACTCTACTCTGGTACAATGCTTATGGATATCTTTAAACAAGCATGGGGAGATATTCAAACTGCATGGGATGCTCCCACTTTTAGATATGTATAATGCGATCACCTAACTACGACGTTTCATCCATATACCATTTTTTTGCAACTCATTCACATTCTGTTCCTTTGAAAAATAGAAAAAGAAATGAAAAATTGATATGGGTTGTGCACTAGGAGGGTCACAAATCACCATTTTCTAGACTGATGAATCACTCGAAGGATCATGTATGGTTAGGTGATGGATGTGAGATCTATCATAAGCATTAATTTACAAAAAATAAAAATTCAAAGAAAATGAAAAAGGAAAGGAACATAATCATTTTTGTATGCATATTTTCTACACATATGGATCCCACCCAAGATGTTGGAATATAGATTTGACTGGTTAGAAGGAAGAACTTCATCACACTTGTTCTTTCACCTATTATTTGTAATTTAGAGCCTACTATGCTTTTGAGCCTGATTTTCACATTTTACCCACCTACCCACATCCGTAGAGTCATCGGAACCCAATTACTTATAGCCCCCAAGATTAATCTTATGCTTGTATTAACACAGTGGAGCTGATTGAACTAGTGCAATCCTATGGTTAGGAATAGCTACTCAGGGTACGAGTATAACTCTAATTATATTTTTTACTCTGAGTGATTAGAGAAAAGAATGGTGAGGAAGATTACAATTGGGCATATAACTTAAGGAACAGTTAAGAGGTTATGATTAGAAGAATAAAATTTGTTTTGAAAACTAGACTATGAGGCATGACTAACTTTCTATGTAGTTTTAATTCTGGAAATTGACTTTTCTCTACTTAAACCTAATTTAATTGCATGTATATAATGAATATTTTTTACTTTAAAAATTTTTTATCATTCAAGAAGTATTTTTTGAGATTTTCTTTATTATGTAAAAGTAATTTTTCAAGTGTGGGGGGGTTTGATAAGCCTAATTTATATATAAATTTTTCTATAAATTATTATTAGTTTACATTAAATTACTTGATAATTCACTGGTATGTGTCTAAATTTGTAGGAAAATGAGCTTTATAGGTTTCAAAGTAAGAAAATGCAGAAAAAGTGAAAAATAGGTCAAGTACATGTTGTGATCTTCCTGTACACATTGTGTACCTGAATATCACATCCTTCCTCAAGTCATGAATCCACGTTGTGACCATGCCACAAAGCCTGAAGGAAAGGGCGCCACACTTTGTGACTTGACTGGACACATCATGAAGCTAGTCAAAGCCTTGGGTGAGAAATCCATGAAGAATCCACAGAAAAATCAGATAGAGATGAGGTGCATGTCGTGAATGACATGTTCACGTCTTGTACCCAGTCAAACCTCTTAAATTCGTGAGAGACCTGTACACCATGCTGGAGATCCAAAATCTACGGAAACTGATGTGGATCAAGTCTACACATAATTTACCTATGGTACACTTCATGATGATTTATGCCTATATAAGCAGCAATTATGAAGATAATTTCATAGCATTCTAGATGTGATTCTCTTCTCCCTTTCATCTCCTTTGAAAATCCTTCTTCCATTTCCCCTCTCAAACTCTCATACTCTTAGTATTTGTGCATTTTTATTAATCCAAGAGCCGTGGAGCCTCTATTCATAAACGCATTCAATTCCCTCCATTGTGTTTAGTTTCAATTTCCATTTCTCTTCAATTAAGTATTTTATTTATAATTGTAATTTACTTAGTGCATGTTTATTTAAGTTACCATTCCTAAACCTCTTCATAATCCCAATTCCATTAGTTAATCTACCAAGCATGCTATATTTCATTTATTTAATTGCATCCTAACCTTCCATGAGTAGCTAACTTTTAAAGAAGTAGGGATCAAGAAATGTATCTACATAACAAAATTTACCTTTTAATCTAAACATGGATATACTAATTGAATTAGTAACTAGGATATGAACCCCTAGTCTATCCCATTTGTGCGAATGTCCCTAACCACATGATGGCAAAAAAAAAGACCCTATCCTAATTGGAGTAGACTAAGCTATGAGCACTGTCTTAGGAGACTTTCTGCCTTAAATAATCCAAACCTAATGCACCAAAGATGTCTTTATCTCTCGAACATGGAATATATACTTCCTAAGAAGAACTAGGAGTCTAATACCAAAGTTAACTAGTGATCCCTGTTTTCTTCACATACTAAGACATAATATTTTTACAAGGTTATAATTAAAAGGGAATCCTTTACTCAAATACAGGACTTGATCCCAACCCCTCGTTCATCATTTAAATTCATCTCAAAAATATAACATAGATTAAACTCTCAAACAAGGAATTCTAGAAAGTACACCCCTACAGGTTTAGTAATCATATTTCTCTAAAGTCAAAATGTTAATATCCCTGTGGATTCGACCACATGCTCCCACTACACTACTTCTATATAGTCAATGAAAGTTTGGGACCAATTATAAATTTCTAAATTTGACTCATGCCTAGATGAATTAATGACGCCTTTCAGGCGAGTCAAGTATTTGCATAGTTAGTGAACGGTTTGCCTAACCAAGATTAGTTTTAAAAAAATGGGTTTTAAAAATTGGTTTACTCAGTATTTACTATAAAACACTCATCCCCCCCCCCCCAAATAAACCCAACTTGGGATTCACTCTTCTGAGGGGTTATGGAGGCTCTCCTACCCATTTTGGAAGCCAATCAAAGGGTTTTCTTGACGGTTTGAAGGTAGTTCTTCTTTGTTAAGTCTCTATCCTTAGCTGTTTTGTTGTTTTCTCTAGATCTAGTTCCCTCTCTATCTATTGGTTTTCTAGATCTAATTTCATTTCATGTAGATATAGGGTTTTTGTTTCTTAAAATGATGAGATTTGGGATTTTTGTTTTTAGGTAAGAATATCTAAGGTGGGTTTCGGGAGATTTTACAAAAAATTTTGGTGCGGTTGTGCTTTGGTTGATTTTTCTGAAACCCTAAGGTAGGTGGATTCTCTCTAGACTCCATTTTGATAGAATTTAAAGGATTTATTTTCAAATTATTGGTTTTTTATAGAAATTTATTGTGATATTGATGTGTGAAGCTTTCTTGGAACCCATTTTGTGATAATTTACGGATTTAGGAAAAATGGGTTATTATGGTGAAAGGTGTTTGATGTGGTATTTTAAAAGGATAATTTTAAAATCCTTATAATGGATGATTTATGGAAAATGGTTTTTGAAAATGGTTTTTGAAAATGGTTTAAAAAAAGGTTTATTTATTTAAATGTGGGTTTTCATGCTTTTATTTTCAAAAAATGTTTTATTTTATTAAAATGGGTTTTGGTTTTTTATTATAATTATGTTGGATGAATGGGTGGTTTGGAATAGAACATGTTGTATTTTCATGGTTTCTTTGAGAATTTATAGGTTGATGTGATTTTGGAATTGATATTTTAATGTTTTCTTTCTTAATTGGATAATAAAGTGTTGGATGGGATGGATCATGGTCATGAAGTACCGCCATCAAGTGGTCATTAATTACCACTATAAAAAGGGGACGGGTTATGGATGTGAAGTTCCACAATCAATGAACACTGAGCTTGTGTAGTTGGGTTGTGTACTTGGTTTTGTTATGCATGTGACCACACAAGATGAATTGGGTTATGTCAATATGTGTTTGGAAAATTAGTATGGCTTGTTTTGTTGCTTCTCATGAAAATGTGTTGTTTTGGGTGAAATGGTTACAGTAATGATTTGTTTGGATTATTAAAAATTGAAAAGTTATTTAAATGGATTTATATAAATTGTGATAACTAGTTTAATACTATTGGAGTGTGTAGGGAAGTAATTTTGGGAAAACCTACTGAGTATTATTACTCACCCCCTACATTGGGACCTTGGTGTTATGGATATGTTGTATTCCGGGATACAGGTGAAGGTAAATCATCTCATTTCATTAGTGGTTTATCATGATTCTTGGGAAGTCTTGTGGTGCTTGGATCATGGAGCTTGCTGTGGATCTGTGGAGTTGTGTCATGGATTCTTGGGGTTTTTTGCTTATTCTTCTACTTGGTACTCTGATTATGGAATTATGATGGTTTTGGATTTTTTTGGTCTTTGGGAAATATTGAATTCTAAGTTATTTTTGAAATGCATCATGTATTTGTTTTGGTATTGTAACATTGGTTAGTTGTTTTCATTATAAGGTAAAATTGTTCCTCGACTGTTCTTGAAGCCCTTAGCTTTTATTTCCACCATTGGATCCTTGGTAGCATCTCTTATGGTCATGTAGAACCTCCACCTCAACTCAGCCAATGAGATGGGGTGGGATGTTATAATTTTCTCATGAACTTTCAACTACCTTAATGTGTAGGCTATCACTTTGTTATTTTGAATTATTACACAGACCAAAGCCTTCTTTGAAGCACCACAATAAAACACAAATTTCTCCCAACTTGAGGGTGGTGTGAGGAATGGTTTAGTGATAAACCAATTTTTCAACTCCTTAAATCTCTCTTTTTATTCACTAGTCTAGAAAAAATTTTCCCCCTTTAAATTCTTATTGGTTAAAATGTTTTGAAATCATGATAATTTTCACAAAAATCATATATAATATCCAGATATTCTAATGAAACTATAGATCTCTATTACATATTCTAGTTTGGGTCACTCCTCAATTACCTTTATCATAGACGGATCCATAGATATCCATTTATTGGTGATAAAATTCCCAAAGAATGGTAATTCCTTTATCCAAGACACTGATTTACTGTAATTTTCATACAGATTTCCCTTTCAAAAATTCTGTAGCGCAATATTCAAATGATTCTCATGGTCCTCCTTTATTTTGGAGTATATCAGAATATCATCTATAAAGACTACCATAAATTTTTTGAGGTAATATTTAAAGTCTTTATTCATTAATTCCATAAATATTGTCAAAGAATTAGTGAGTCCAAAAGGAAACACTATGAATTTATTGTGTCTATACCTTGTTTGAAAGTTATTTTTGGGAATATATTCCATGTCCACCTTTAATTGGTGATATCCTAACCAAAGTTCCACCTTAGATAAATATTGGTCCCCTCATAGTTGATCAAAAAAGTTGTTTATCTATGACAGGGGATACTTTTTATTTATCCTGATTTTATTGATATATAGATAATCAATACATAAGTATATTGACCCACCCTTCTTCTGGATAAATATGACTGGAATACTCCATTATGAATCACTTGAGCATATAAAACCCTTTTCTAGATTCTCTTGTCACTCCTTTTTTAGTTCTGTAAGGAGTCTTGGATATGGGTGGAGATCCAGGTATATGTTCGATTGAAAACTCGACCTCTCAATTAAGAGGAAGTTCATTCAACTATTTGGGGAATACATCAGTATAATCCATCACAATGGGAATTTATTCATATGTGATTCTCTCATTTATCTAAATCATTTGGTCTAGATATTATTTCTTATAAAGAAACAATATCCACTCTTTATTAGAAGATTCTAGGGGAGATTCATCATCCTCCTTACACTTTTACAAAATAATAGGATGACTTGGGATGTTAAGAGTGATATCCATCTCTTGAAAATTGATGTCATCTTTATATAAGGACAACCAATCCATGCACAATATAGCATCATACTCCACTAAAGTATGTAAGGTAAGATTTTGATGGAAGATTCGGTCCACAAACATTTATTGGGGAGGATTTATATACTTGGGATTCAACAATTTCTTTGTTTATTGTTCTCATAGATAGCTCAAACCCCATGGTTTGAGGTAATATATGATAAAATCTACTAAACTTGGAGGATATGAAATAATTCATTGAACAAGAATAAAAAAGTACATTTTTTATTCTTGAATGAACAACTAGCGTACCTATCAGCACATCATTGTCCGGATCCACCTATGCAGTAGTGATATCATACACCCTTCCTTGTTCTATAGGACTTGGAGGTTGTTGTCATTGATTTTCTCTGGAAACCCTTTTCTTAAGTAATTATCTTTTATAATTCCCGTGTTCTTTGTTGATGAAAAATTTTACTATAGGTTGAGTGTTGATCTAAACCTTATTTTCATCTATCAAATTAGTGGGATTCATCATATAATTTTAGAATTGATTATCCCTTAACCCCTATTTTACATATTTTAAGCATCTTCTAGTTCCCTTGAGAATGTTTCCAGGGTGGTAATTCTAACACCTTTGGCATATGGGATGTTGATTTTTCTTTCCTCTATGAGATTTATCTATTTATCCTCCTAAATAAAACTCCATTTTATTCGTTTTATATGTAGTCTCACAAGACTACAGAGAGTTACCAATCTCCATCTAAACTCTGAGGGAACAATGTATAATATATTATTATCTATTAGTGTCCTGAATCAATAAATATTTTCATAAAATAAGTTTTAACCCACTAATGAAATAATCCACCTTACTTTTAGTGTTGATGAAAAATCTAGTGGCATACTGTGGAATCCTTACAATGTTTTTTTCTCATAAGCACTGATAGACTCATCAACCTTTTTCTTCTGTCCAAGGAACTCCCTATCCATTTTAATAAATATAGTTCAGGGACAAAATTATCGGAAAATATTTTATTAAATTATTCCCATTACATGGAATTAATATCCTCTTTGGACATGTTCTTGATCAACGTCCACCACTGATCAGCTTCCACCTAAATGTGATAAACAAACAGCACAAATTTCTCTTATTTTGAGCATTAGAAGATAGAGAATATCTTATCATTGGAGTCAATCTAGTTTTACACAATGATGGGGTCAGGATATCCACTAAAGGTTGGAGGATGTTGTTACTTAAAAGACTAGACTGCAACTTGATATTTCTTAAGAGGAGGTTGGAATTATTCATATTCCATGTTATTATTCCTAACCTGATCTAATTGAGCCAATACTTCTATGAAGTTATTAGCTCCTTCTTTATTAAGATTTGGAATATCATTGGGGTAATCATCCCATTTCCTATCACCTTTTTTGTTGGTACGATTTATCCTATTTCTTACCATTAACTAAAAAAGGGAAAAAATAATATGACAATACATTAACTAATAAACAAACAAAAGGGATATGTATAAACATAGAAGGAATAGATTATAAATGATAAGTATATTCTAACTTATTAGTATCTAAGTTTTTTCTAGGTCTTCCTTAATAATGTTTCCTATTAGGTTTTATAATTTAATAAAATTTTCAAGTCCTTTATAATGGTTTGTAAAGAGTTTCTGAATTTCCAAATCATATCCCCCAGGAGTGTCAAACCTGGTGTGAAATAAGGAATAATAATCATACACTAGTTTATGATCGAGTCAAATCCCAATATTCCCTTTTTAGAGTTATTACCTCTGGGCACAACTATGCCAAATCCAAATCTACTTGAAGTATCCAAACAAATATGTAACGTCTTATAAACCACTCACTCTATACTTCACCAAAATTCCAATATATTTTCATATAATGAGACTTATCCTTAGAGATCATAATAAATTATTCTAGTCCTAATACACAAAACAACTTGACCTTTTTCTAATACTAACTATAGTGACCAATTATTATTTACATGTAGTATTAAATCATTTTAACATAAATATCCATTAATAGAAAATAATGATCGAAGAGGCATAGTGTATTTGGAGGACTGGGTAGGTAAAACAGCAACATGAAAAAACAACTTTATTTTAATCTCTATAATGAGATCCTAAATCCATTTGATCTCCTAAAACCACATGGGATAACCTAGGGAATACATAGACAGATGGGGTGAGCTAAAAATCCCAATAAGTGAATAAATATGACAAGGAAACATAACATGTGATTCAAAATTATATCATGATATCATAAAGAGAATGATCATGACTAATAACATGGGATAATAAAATAAATAATATAGTATCAAAAGATCATGGAAACATAGAAAATGTGTTGGCAACACAAAACCTGAAATAATCATAAGTCAAGGCTAACTACTAAGACAACATCACATGGTAGATAGAGTCCCATATTGGATTAGGTTTACTCCCTAATCCCATACACAACATCTCATTAGAAAACAGTTTTACTCAATTAATTAGAGTTATATCTATGAAAACTCATTATAACATGTCCATGATTATATTTTCTATGAAAGGAAATCAATTATAAGGAATAACAATAAGAATTACCCATGTAAAGTAATGGGTTTCATAATCTTTCTTAATATCATAATCAAAGTAAATTTCATAATTAATACATTTGAGAAACGAAAATAAGAAATATATTACCCTATTAATGGGAAAATAATCAAGTTATATATATGGGAGTCATATATATAGAATTTATAAGTATTCTATATATTTAAATAGGGTGATAAAGTTAGATAGATAGAGAAAGGTCATAACCCAAATAAAACAGTGTTTAGATTGATCCTTTACCTCAAGTAAGAATCATCAGGTGCATTCCCAATATTCTTGTATAATAAAGTTATATTAATTATATAAGTTATTAAGAAATTTTTTCACTTTATTATCCCTTTTATTTTATTTTTTACCATATCATATTCAATTACTTAATCAATTAATTTCACAACATATTTTTTGATGATATTCGGCTCATGTGTCCAAAATGAATTCAGTAGGTTGAATGTGGTCAATGAGGTCAATATTTCATAATCTATAGAATAATTATCATGACATAATTATCATATTTAAAAACCAATTTTAATTTAAAAATAGCCATAAAATATGGTTATAAAAAATGAACTATGTTACAATCATGAAAATGGTAGGTCATACATACGCATGAGTAACGTTTGCATTTTTCAACCATCATTATTGAAAGAAGTTATGTTTTAATTTATATCTATAGAATTATAATTATATCATAAATATCATATTATTTATTTAAATACACTTATATATACCATCCATATTATTTGTTAATTAAAAATAAATCACATCACTTCGTGGAGGTGGTAATCCACATATACACATGAATGACATCATCATTTTTCAATGAATAGAAGGTAAGAAAATATATGATATATTATTTTTACAGAATAATAAATGTTTCTGGAATATTATATATATATATATATTAAATACATCATTATATATATCCTTGAGAGGTGGTGATGGAAAATTAATTATATCAGTTCGCAAGGCGGTAGTCCGCCATACACACGAACAAAGGTTTTGTTTCCCATTTGATAGAATAGGATATGGATACAGGTCATGCCATGAGAATAAAAAAATATTATTATATATAATATAATACTATTATTATTTTAGAATTTTTGAAGAAGGTTTCAAGTAGGAATAAGAAGAATTAAAACAAAAAATCATGGTTAAGTAATATACCTATTCTTCACATGACCTCTTAAGGTTTACAACAAAATATTTCCTAGGTTGGTTTTATAATCAAAAAAAGGAATATAGGACATAGTAATATATGTAAAGAAGGTATTTGGATAGTTATTGGATAAACCAAAAGGTTTTTTAAGTGAAAATAAAAAATGAGAGGTGGTTCCATTTTATAAGTGAGGGGAGGGGAACTTTTGGAATTTCTTAAAATATTCAATTAATATAAATTAATTTTTAAGGAAAAGGACCCAAACTGATATAATTAAAATATATAATGAGTATGGATTTCTATAGTCCCATAAAACAAAATTTTGATAAGTTTAGGTGATTTTTATTAATCATATTTTTGGTTTTATCAAATTTTAACCCTTTTGACGATTATCACTCTAACAATGTTTTTTATTTTGGGTCAACATAGTAACTATAAAGGAAATATTGGATCAAAATTTGATATGGTTGATATTTTAAAACATATCCAAATAAATTATCTTAATATAGTATTTTTAGAAATTTTAAATCAATTAATAAAATATTATTCATTATAAAATAACATTAATATCATTTTTGGAAGTATTCATTTATTTTGACATTGGAAACAACATGAAAATAAATGAATTGGGCTATAATAATTTAAAAAATATGTTATAGGTTAAATTTATATAAAAAATTCATGAATCATAGTAATTATTTCATATTATATTACTTTTAATATTTTAAAATCATATATTTTATTTATCTATTAATTAAATAAATATTTTGTTAGCGTTGCACAATCATTTATGGTAATTATTTCATCACCAAATAAATATAAATAAATTACCATAATAAAAAAATAATTTATCATTCAAATAAATATTTATAACATAACATTTTTTTATCACTATTACAAAAAATTATAGATATTAAATGGAAGAAAGTTATATTTTTGTCTATCTTTTACTTAAATATTATAAAGTTAAAAAACAAAGAAATATGGAATCAAGTGGACTTATATTTGATATTTGGATGGAAATGGTCAAAATAAACTCAAATAATAGGATAAATCCATGTTTTATTATCCATATTTATTACTTATTAATTTTTTAAACCATAATTAC
Organism: Viscum album; assembly: GCA_963277665.1. NCBI lineage: Eukaryota > Viridiplantae > Streptophyta > Magnoliopsida > Santalales > Viscaceae > Viscum > Viscum album. The sequence continues at coordinate 1,067,284,928 of OY728162.1, forward strand.
TTGATTTACCCTTACTGGGGTGATAATTATTTACTATTGTTACCATTCATAATGACTAAAAATAAAATTTACCTATTTACAAAATTTATACCTCATGATTAAAAATATATAATAAAATATTCAAGATTTAATTCACAGAATTAGAATAATTTAATTTAAAATTTGTCTCACAAGACATGATGAAAAACAAATTTTCAAACAAAATGCCTTTTTAGGACAAAAAATGAACTTATACCAAAATCCAATATAAAGATGATTCAATTAGAATTAATTAAATTAAATATATCTAAATAATTATTATTTAAATTTGAAATAAAATTAAAATAATAATTTTAATTTTTAATTACTTTATTTATTTAATATAAATGATAGTTTTACAAAAAAAGTATTTTTCACTATTCACTAAAAATCCACTCTTTTTAGAAAAATCAAAAAATTTCACCCTAAGATATTTTTGATATGATGTTTTCAAAAATGATATCCTATTTATAAAATAAAATTCATAAAAGTTCAAAAAATTAATTATAATATTTTCTCACAAAATGCAATAAAAATTGTTTATGAAGAAAACATATTTTTGACGAATAAAATGAATTTACTAAAAATGGAGTGATTATTTACTAATCAGTTATCAATACCAATTATGAACTTCATATATATTTTATAAATTATATAATATTATTCATTCCATCCAATTTAACGGCTAGGTTTTAACCGTCATATTTAAATAATAATATTTCATGGTTCATTTTGGCTCGATGTTGTGTATCATATATGCCATCGAACATGGTTTTCTTTAAAAAAACTCAAAGTGAAACAATTCATAAATAAAATCCTACTATAATTATTTTATAATTAAGCTAATTTTATTTATATTACATAATCATTGATATAAACACTTTATACCCACTTTCAATATGAACTCTTTCATACCATTCATTATAAAACATTTTAATCTAAATATATGATATTATTATGAATTATGAACAATTTATAATCCAAATTCTATCATGAAAACTCTTTAAATAATATAAATATCATATACATAAAATTTATTTAAAACCTGAAACAAAATTCATCAAAACACATTTGATGTTATGTAAATAGTATCTTAAATAAGGTCCCTTTTAGTTTAAACAATCCAAATTAATTAATTATAAACAATTCATAATTTAAAATATAAAATCATTTATATTTTGAAATATTTATGTAATTTATGAATTCTTTATAAATGTCCCTTATTATTTCCAAATAAAAAATTTATTTCAAGATTAGAATTCATTCCATATAATTTTTTAAAAGGTAAAATACATTTTAGTATTATTTACTATAACAAAAAAAACTTTTGAATAATATTTTATTTCCTAAAAATGTATGTTTTACTCTGTCCCATTAATTAAAATTATAAAAGTTTAAATTGAAATATAACTATCAGTTTTTGACCGTTATACGTCCATTGGCCAATTTTGACTGAAGATCAATATGACTGTTATAAATAATAATAATTTTAATGTTATAATTATTGTTTATAAATAGAAATAAAAATGGTATAATTAATTCAAAAAGAAGAGTCGATGGCCTCTACCAGTAGAATTGTGCCATATGAAGCCCATTTTTCAGAGCTTAGAAAAGAGGTTGTGTCACTTGGATTCTCTCTTAACCTAGCCCAAGTCGAGATTCAACATGTTAAGCTTGAACGGAACTGCCTACGGGAGAAGTGGAAGTTAATAGAGATTACTACTTGAGAAATGTTATTCGAGACGCCCCAAGAGTCTATCACAATCGTACACCTTACCATTAGGTCTTACAAAGGGGTTATAAAGGGTTATGTACCAATGTATTAGTTACTTATTGTGTAATACATTTTTATAAATAAAATTCTTATTCCATCAATTCCTTTATGATAATAGTTTTTCTTAAAAATATAATGAATTAGATATATTGACACTTTGGGTAAAATTGTACATTTTAGAAAAATATTAATTATCATATTAAACTAATTTTTTATTAATAATGGTTTTATTATAACACTAATTTTATTTATAAATTTTGATTATATTTATTCCTTATTTTTTTTACTCAATAAATTATTAAGTATTCAGTTTGATACGAATTATATTTTAATATGATAAAATAGAAATTTTATTTTTAATTATAGAATTTACTTTGATGAATTAATGGAATTTTGAAATAATTTATATTTTAATAAAATATTATTATCAAATTAATTTTACTAATAACAAATGAGTATATAATTTTTATGAAGTCAAATGTAATTTTTATTAAGGTTTAAAAACTGTTTTTTTCAAAACCCAACAATTTTCTATAAAAGACAGTTTTTATTTTAAAAGTTAAAATTATAATATTTATAAAATTATTTATATAAAATAAGTATTATTTTTGGAATCAGGACATCGAATTTATCCAATGATTAATTTTTCATAATTTTCTGAGACACTTGAATTTTTGGGTAAAAATTAAATACCAAATAAATATATAATGTGTTTTATGACATCATAATGACCCAATAGTGATGTAAAAAAATAATATAAAATATATATTTGGAACATATATGTTTTCAATTTAAAATATTGTGATTTTATATTTGTTTTATTAATTTTATAATGCCTTAGTGGACCCTCCAAGACTTATGAAATATTTTATCATTTTAAAATGATTTCCTTGAAAGTGTGACTCACCTCTACATAAGAAAACATAATATTTCAACATTTTCAGCCCTTCTACTTATAAAATATTTTATACCACTACCCTTTGGAAGAAACCATGGGAAAAAACCATTGTATGGTTTGTGGTTTTGATTAGTTTAATGTATAGTGTCCAAAACCTAAATAATAAAGAATTCCCCCTCATTTCCAATATAAACCCATAAAACCTCTTATTACTCTCCACTAAAACCATTTGGAGCTCTAAAAACCTCTTCCACATACTCCTTAGAGTCCTCAAAATGTGACTCAATCTCCCAAGAAGCCTCTCCCAAGCTGTTGAGATCACACTTCCATGTAAGGGATCCTCACTTTCCTCTCCTCCTTTCAAATTCAAGAATCTTATTTGAAAGCAGTTCTTTTAATTTCAAATTTTTATAATATTATTATATTATAATCACTATATTACTGTCCATTTTATTTTATTTTAGTGAGGTATTATTTATCCTCCCTCATTTTGACCTTTACCTAAGCCGTTACTATGCCAAAACTTCGTAAGAGATCTTCCACCCTCCTTTATCAAGCTTTATTTTCATGTTATGTCTTTTAATTTCTTTTATTAATATGTTGGTATATGTTATTAAATATCCTCCTTCCCATTTGTTTTATTAATGATTACATCCCATTTCACTATCATTTTTCCCACTTATTAACCCTTATATATATCCTTTACTATGCTGAATTTTTTTATGGGATTCCTTCCATTCCCATTTTTATCTATGTTTCTTTATATTGTTATACTATTTTATTTTCTATTAAAAATGTTGGGTTATGATTTATCACATCCCCCATATTTTCCTCCTTATTTTTGAATGATTATATACCACTTTCTCTCTCATTAATTCCTTCTGTGTTCACCTGTTACCATGTCGAAATTCCGTAAAGGATTTCTCTCTTCTTATTTCCATTCAAGAATTTCTTTCATATTATGCATCTAAATTACATTTCATATGTTGGGATATTATGTTACATGACCCCATTATTATATATTTCATTTATAAATTATTAGAGACCCATTTCTCTCTCATCAACCCAACTTATTAATTTCTATATGACGTTGTTATGCTGCCGAAATTGCACAGTGATTTTCCCAGACAAAAATCATCGTGTAGTGAATACCGTATCCATTTCTCTATCAAGGGAATTCACCATTATGAACATATAATTATTGAATAGTACTTAAAAATATATACTCCACATTAATTAATTGTGTAATAACTAATGATATTGAATGATTCCACGTTATATGATCTATGTGGAACACTTATGCATAAAATGAAATGTTTATAAAGGGTGTGTCCTGATAGCACACAAATGCATTGGCTAATGTTTAGTATCATGATACGCCATGTGAAATGAGGGTTTAATCATGATAATTCAAGTGAAATTAGGGTTTACTCATTATAATTTAAGTGCAATGAGGGTTTACTCATGCCAATCCATGTGCAATGAGCCTTGGCTCATGCTAATATCATGTTGTATATCGTTGCCTCATTTCCATGTTATGATAATCATGCTATATCATGCCTTTATGTTAATGTTTCTATTATGATCCATTGATAATCCTATTTCCTAACATATATTGTATTCTTCATGTTATGAATTTTTTACTCCCTTACTGGTCTTTATAACTCACCCTTTTCTTATGTATTTCCTCAGGTTATCCCATGCCTTCCTAAGTACGAAGGAATATTGTTGTAATATAAAAGCAGTTTTCAATAAAGATGTTTTATATTATGTCTTAAGTTGTCATTTAATGTTTCTAATTTCCTAATACACTATAATCCTTGATCCTCAAAGTTGTATTAAGTGCAATTTTATGTAATGAATCATGTTTAAGTGTGAAATAAAGAAAAGGGTTGTTATATTTACAAGCATTTTATAAACCATATAAATTTGATAAGGATATTCTTACTATTAACTCTTTAATATTAATAGAATATTTATAATAATCGTTTCAAAAAAAATTAATCAATTAACTATAAACATTTTATAAGTAATTAAATTATAAAACCCTTTTATAAATTCTATAAATATTCTAAACATATCTTTTTCTATTTTGATAAATAATTTATAAATAATATAATTTTTTAAATTTAAATAAAAAATAAAATCTTTATTTATCATGAGAATAAATTATGAACTTTTCATATTTAAATTTTTATATCTAAAAAATACTTTTTAATTAAGACTAAAACTTATTATTTATAACTAATAGATAAACTATTATCAAATTTAAATAAATAAGTATTTTTATTTTATTATTCCAAAAATAGTGTCAACCCATAGCTAGATCACCTAAGAATCCAACCATCACAAGGGAAAATAACTAATCTCAAAGGAATGATGTATGAGAATGGAATTGGAGGTACGAGCCGGAGTTAGTACAAACAAGAAGAGGGAAAGGAAATACTATAGAAATGCCACATTGTAAGTCAACACCACAGACCTCTGGTATAGAGTGATACCAAAGGATTTCAACATCCACCCTTGGTGCATCTGGGGTAATGAAAAAGTGAAATCTTAAATCAAAGTTTGATGTGGGAAACTTTCGGTAAGGAACTATTTGTAACACCCTATGTTTTTTTTAATTTTTTTCATATATATTTAATCTTTTTGATATTTTATCTCACATGAAACACTGGGTTTAGATTGTGTTACACACAATACCAAATTTAAACCAAAGATGACATACTATTTAAATATTATTATTTAACAGAATAGTTATCAATTGTCCATTGGGATGTTGAGTGTTAATAGGATTAACTAAATTATGAAAATATGGTTTACACATTTTTACATAATTCCTTGTTAACTAATTAATTAGTAATGAAAATAAAACCCTTTTGAAAATAAAAGGAAATATTTTTCCAAAAAACTATTTTTATGTGCAGAAGTATTTTTTATGTCAATAAATTAACCAAATAGATTTTTTTTAATTATTCTAATGAAATTTATATGTTATATATTCAATCAAATTGTTAACATTCATCTTATATGTTTTCTAGATAAGAGATAATAATAAATACAATTTTACGTCTTTTGTGGTGCACTTATTTTGAAAATAGATTTTTACAATTTTATAAAATGAATTTGATCAAATAAAAATTGTTTTTAAATAAGAATATAGAAATTATCTTAAGGTTAATTTTTGTGATTTTTATGAAAAGTTTTATTTTTTGATGAATGGTGAAAATGTTGAATTTTAATTGAAAAATGCCTTTTCGTTTAATTTATTTATAAAGTTAAATTATATTTTGAAATGTTTTAAATTAAAAATAGTTAAATTTAATATACATTAATCCCATTTAGGTCATTAGAATCAATTTTATTTTAAATATCAATATAAAAACATTTCAAACATCCGAACATTTTTCTTTTAATAACCTGTTTTCTCATTGCTTATGTGGAATTAATTTTCAATTAATTTTTTCCACATATATAAATTTAATTTTAAAAAATTGATTCCAAATTTTAAATAAGAATAATTTCTAATTTTTAATAAGTTCAACTTAATTTTTTGACCAAAATGAATAGTGAATGCAGTAAAAATTAATTTCCACTATCCTTTGAATATACCCCATATAATAAATTGAGTAAAGAAAATGACAATGTTTTTCTTAATTTTAATATCTATAAAGCCATGGGATAGGGGATAAAATATTTAATATTATATATATCTTTTTTAAATATAAATGAGTTTTTTAACGTGATAATTTATTTTAATTATATTGAAATTAAATAAATACTTTAAATACTTAAGAGATGCCAATAATGTAATCATTTAATTAACAATTAAATAAAATAAATGATACAATACATATTAAAAGTGATGAAAATTGAATGAATTATTGAATTAAATTATTTTTTAGATGAATATATCAAGATACACTGGTGTGAAACAAATATATTTTAATTCCATCATTGTATTTATATATTTAATTCAAATTAAATGAATAATGTCATAATTGACTTTAATGTTATTTTATAATAAATCATACTTTATTAAATGATTTAAAATTAATGTATATCATATGTTATGTCAATTTATTTTTAAATAGTAATAAATATCAACTATGTTCCATTAATGGACAAATTGTTCTATGATAATGACTATATTGACTGTTAAATAGTAAAAACTATGTTAGAACTGTTACAATTAATGTGGTGTTTTTGCACGTTATATGTGATTTTGTTCAAATTAATTTCCAAAACACATAGGATTAATAATTTATAAATTAGTTATAATATTTATAATAACTAGTTCCAAATTATCTAGTAAGTCTCTCTCTAATTTATTCTTATTGGATAAATTACCAATTCTAGAAAACTAGTTACCATTATAGAAACCCAAAATGGAAAAAAATAGAGATACTTAGAAGTTAAGGAATGAAATGTTCAAAAATTTTGTTTCATTAATATTTGGAGGTTTGGATAGACCATATAATCCATAAAACCCATTAATTATCCTATTTTAATCCACTTGAGGTAAGATTGACCTCTCAATAGTGAATACTTTTTAGTATTTAAAACAATGTAACTCCTCCTCAACTATAAGAGGGAACTCACTCTCCCGACTTCTACACAACTCTTTATACATTTGGACTGAACAAGATCTACCTAAATAACTTCTTAAATTATATACCCTAATCTTAGAATACTTATTTTTGACAAAAATATAACCAATCTAGGCTTTAGTGCAAACCTAAGGAGGATACCTGAAGAAGAGGTTACGTTCAACAATGAGTGTTTTTGTTTTATTTCTTACTACACACAATTAAATTATTATTATACCAAAAATATATAATAAAATCAGTATCTCTAATATATTTAGATGATTTTAGGTTAAGTTGAGGACTTAAAATATCACACAGTTCCATAAAATGGGTTGTGAAATCATCATTCGTATGTAAAACAGACTACCACCTCACAAACCGATGTCATTCGTTTTTCCATTACCAGCATTTGAGGTTTTTAATAATGATAGATTTGTAGTTTATATATTATATATATGATATTTATGATACTATTATGTTTATATAATTATTATATCACGCATACCTTCATACTTTCCTTTTTTGGGGAATATGATAATGTCATTTGTGTGCATAGCGGACTACTGCCTCGCGAACCAATGTGATTCGTTCATGATTTACATGGAATGTATTAAGGATGGGTTTAATAAAAATATGTGAGATATATGACATAAAAATGATACTGGGATGATAATATATATGTATATATATATATATATCATTTAGTTCTCATTTTTTAAATACAATAATAAAATAGAAATAACATTCATGCATACTAATGGCATACCCTCTCCATGAACGGTGTATTTAGTTTCCTATCACTAAATATTATGGATTACCACTGAATATATATGATTTTTATATCATTTTTATAGTTCTATTGAAAATTAATTCATGATCAGATTAATAGGACTAAAAATAACAAATCAAAACATATATGAGAAACAAAGTGGTTATTACCCGAGACATAACTTTAACATGAAATTGTTAAAAAGGATGAAATGAAAGGTCATAATAAAATCATATATGGTATTATATATAAAATTATTATTCTTTAATATATTTATAATAAACTTATATTTATTATACATTAGGTTTTAACAAGTACGTTGGAAGTCAAGATTTAAGGTAATGGGATTTCTAGTCTTACTTTTTTTATGAGAGACTTATGGAATATTCACCACTAATTTATTTTGTGTGGTATATATACTACCCTATGAAATGATAAATCATGAATATAAATCATTTAATAATAATTAATGTTTCCATTTATATTTTTATTTCATGGGTATTATGATTAGAAAGTTACTCAAGCAGTAAGGGATTTATATCTCACTTTCTAATCTTGTGATACACATGTCATGTTCACCACCTATTTATTTTATGTGAGGTATATAATAACCATTAATTTATTTTATGTTATTTATACCTAAAATTATTTCTATCTACATATACATTTTATAATCTATCTTTCTTGGGGTTGACGATTAAAACGTTACCAAATCAGTAAGAGATTTTTGTCTAAATTTACCTTTTTTTAGATATAAGTTATGTTATATTCTTTCATGATGTGTATATTCAACCCATTTGACATGTAATATAATTAATTTATTAATCCTAATGATATTTGAAGTTTCATTAAATGATCTTACATCATGGGGCTTATGATTCAATATTACCAAAGTGGTAAACATTTTATGTTACAATCTCATCATTTGACGGGATTATTTATGATTAAGTCTCCAATATTGGAATATCATGATCTTAATATCAATAATTCTCATGAATTTTATTATACCTATTTATTGATAATAGTTTCATGTAATGGTATTATTTTCAACTATTCATTACTTAAAATTACTAATAAAATGTTTTAAATAAAATCCAACTTTATTTCTCTCCTTAGTAGAAAATCTATTTCCTTCAACAAACAGGTGTTGTAATTTTTTTAAATTATCTTTTAAGATCATTTTCAAGTAAAATGATTTTGAAAATTTTTATTTTTGAAAAAGTGTTTCAAATGATTTTAAAATATTCCTTTATAAGTTTCAAATTTTATTTTCAAGGAAAATATTTTAAAAATTGTTTTATGTTTAAAATGTGTTTAAAATGATTTTAAAATATTCATTTGTAACTTTTCAAAGTTATTTTAAAATTAAAGTGTTTTAATTTTTTTAAAGTGTTTTTCAATGTGGAAATTATGTTTTCCACAAGAAATGTTTTAAATGATTTCTAAAATATTCCCATATAATATTTTAGGGTTATTTTCAAAGAAATGGATTTTAAAAAAAGGTTTTATGTTTTAATAACTATTTTAAAAGAAATTTTATTTTACATAAGAAATTTTTTAAATAATTGATCAAAATCATTTTACATATAATATTACATCTATTGATGTTACCTATGCCATATTGGGGATATGATCCAAAGATACCATTCTTATTATTTTCTAAATGGTTTATGTTTTTTGATGACATGATATTTATAAAACTTGTTTCTCTTTTATGCGTTATACCTTGATAAGATTCTTATGAAACCTGCTTCTTTTTACATGAATTATTTTATGATGATTATGATACCCGTATATTTTACTTAGGTTATGATATGATGGAATTTTTATGATACCAATTTCTTTGCATGTGTTATGATATGATGAATGTTTTATGATGTTATGGAACACTTATATATGTTTTTCATTATGTTATGGGTGGAACCTATATCTCTATCCAATGAATTGGGTAATGATAAATGTTCTACAAGCTCATATGGTATATGGGTGGTTAACCCAAGCCTGAAAATGAGGATGCAAGGGTGGTGATACCAAGCCTAAAAAGGATGGTACACAGATGGTCATCACAAGTGCAAAAAGGATGGTATATATGTTTTCAGATCAAACCCTAAATAGGGTAAATGGGAGGTTATCTCAAGCCCAAATAAGGTATATGAGTGGTGAGCTTATTCTAACTTATTATGAATGTCTTGGTGGGCATCCTTGATATAATATTTTCCATGTTTATGTGTATGACACAAATATATGTCTTATTCCAATGTTATGATCTTATATATCATGTTGTTATATTATATTATTACACATGTCTTATAAACTTCCAATATTTATTCCATGACTCATGATTATGATCTTGGATATGCAGGGCATGGTTTTCAAACGCTATGATCATGTAATCATAACCTTATGTACATGTTATGCCTAAGTTTCACCCTTATTTACCCTTATTAAGTGTCTAAGCTCACCCTTTCATATATTTCCTTTCCCTAAGATATAAAGAAAGGTTTTATATAGGGTTTTTTTGTTGAATATTACTAAATGGGAAGATATTTGTGAAAAAAATTGAATATATTTCACCATATTAGAAGATTGTGTTTCAATTTTCCTAAGGCACTAAACTATTATTGTCCTGAGGTATGTATTTGCCTGCAATCCTTTTTTTCATTTTCTTAAAATCCAGTTTATGGGTTACCGGTAACCATACAGACACTGATCCAACATTAAACAGCAGTCGTGGAAGCCGCCAACTAGAAAGAAAATCAAAACAGCAGATTCAAATTTCAAAATCAAAACCAAACCCATCATCACATACACGATGACTGAGGTGTCTCAATCAGTGAACCACCTCGAGCCATTCTCCCGAAATCACCACATAGAAATTTGAATTTCCGGAGACCAACCACCGGCCCTCGCCGCCACAACCAAAACAACGAAACCTAGATGCATCGCCTCCAAACCTGCAACGCCACCAAACCAGAACGCCGGTGAGACCTGTCACTGGAAATCAGTCTGTCATCCCTTTGACAACACGCTAACACCCATTTCATCGATGTCAATGAGGCAGAAACCCTCAGCACATCATATAATCATCGTTAGCACAACGCGAGAAACAACAGGATGAACACCCATCGAGAAAAACAGAGAGTGAGAAACCACAAAAACACCATATTCAGCACCACACAATAATCAATTGCAACCAATACTTGTCAGAAAACCCTCATCGAAGAGATCCGGTCCAAACCATCACCAAGCTCGCCGCCTCTAGAAGAAACAATGAAGCATTCTACATACCTGAACAGATTCATCAGCACAACCAACATAAGACAATAAAGACTTGGAGCAAAACTCATCGCTGCCTTCAGAAACACACCCGAAGACCAAATCTACCCAAAACCCGAACAGTCGACTCATAATTCAACAAAAACCTCATATCGTATCACCAATAACCCGCACCTTGGACCATCATCATGCCTCCTCAAACAACTATCCAGATCCAATCTAGAGTGAGGAGAAAGAAACGATGGAAGAAGCTAAGGATGTTGACGAACCCACGCGACGAGAGGCGACATCGCAAACGCACCGAGCTGAAAGCCAAGGGAAGGTCAGCCAACAGGGAAGAAGAAGACAACAGCGGGTGGGAAACCTAGCACCGCAGATCTCGTTACGGGGTCATCCTATTCATTATGATACTACAGAATAGATTTTCCTTTGGCCCCATATCCCTTATTGAAGAGAGAGATAAAACCTGAGAACCCTCAGGCATGTGTTTGTATAATGTAAAGAATATTCATATAAAAAGTATGTAACATCCATGTATGATAATCTTGGTTCACTATATTTGGTATCCGAGTAAAGGATTAGATAACATTTGTAAACTAGGATAAGAAACATTTAGTGATATCCCTAGGGATATTTCTTAGGATATGTCTTGAGATGTCTCTAAGGATAAGTCTAAGGATGTGTTAAAGTATATAAAAATTTCCTAGAATTTTGGTAAAGGATATAATGATTGGTTTCCAAGAAATTAAATCCATATCTAGATATTGAAAGTGGATGTGGCTCTGGCATAGACGTACCTTGTGGTAACAACCCTGAAAACACCATATTGAGTTATACATGATCATGAACTGATGCACGATAATAAGACTTTCTTTACACCTATTTTGACACTCCCAGGGGACATGATTTGGAAACTCACAAACTCTTTATAAACCATCATGATAGATTTAAATAGACGATGAGTATAAATGACCTAGGATAAACCTAAGGTGTCGTAGATTAAAAATAATGCTTCATGATTTAGTCCTCATATTTTTTTCAGACTACATGATTTTCCATTATGATTAAAAATGCTCACACTTTTATTTCTATTTTTAGTCAATGGATGTAACCTGAAGTAATCATGTTAACATTGAATCTAATAGAAAATTTAGTGACTATGAGAAACGAAATCGGATGATGATTAGAAAGAAAGATATTATGATTATTCCTAATTATTTATCATGGTATATGATTAACAACATAAACTTTTTTGAGATTCCTGATACATCGAATAAGAGGAAGATAAAATTTTATGAAATTTTGTGTGGAAATGAATATAGAGGAAAGAATATTAAGCATTCTACATATCAAGAAGGTGGTAAGAAAAACCTAATGGAATATCTCAAATAGAGGGTAAGATGTTATCTTTGTGGAAAACAAGTTCATAGAGTGATTGATTATTGAGGAGTTAAATTTATTATCTGTGGAGAACATGAAAATTATTCAATTCAGTGACCTGAATCAATAATTTACTATAGAATAAGGAAGGACCCATTAAATTCTAATCATTAATGTTGAAGGGATGAAGAATTTATCTATTTGGATTCTAGAATTATGATTTGTGAAATATATAAGGATTATTTAGTATAGATTTTTCATTAAGGATTTGAAATAATATGTTGAATGATGTCGATGAACTAGAAAAGTTATTTAATGGAAAGGTTGTATTCAGGGAAAATAAATTATCAAGGGAAATATAACCCTTAATATGTTCCTGATGTTGAGATAATTATGCTGGTATAAAGAGATTACTGATTTGGATAAATTAAATTGGACAGTATTGATGACTTCTAAAATGATAAAGGATTTATTAAGAAAGTGGTTTATGTTATCATTGATGGAGTTTACAACAGTTTTAAATTTATAGAATATATCCAATAATCTATGTTTTGTTTAAGTATTGAGAAGGGATGTATGTTTTCAATAAGGTTTTATGGTAACTTGGGTTATTACCATGTTTTAAGAGAATACATAATGAAGGTATTCACATTTTTGGTATGTGACAAACAAGAGATACTTTATGAGATATGGGGGATTAATGTGAAGTTTATTTTGAGAAATTTAGTATCCTTATTTATAAATATTGAATATTGGAAGGGTTATAAGGTTAACCTATTATGGAGTGGTATGTGTAATACTTTTAATGAGGTTTTATAGATTACTGTATTAATTCACTATATGAAGATTTATCATATTAGATAACCTATGATAACCATTTTTGTTGTTGTGATGATAGCTAAAGACAGAAAAAATAAATTATGATTACATTTATGGATCTTATGATTTTTTGGTGCTTTAGTAATAATAAATTAACCTTATTTTTTGGAGTAATAGATGAAGTGGAAATTGATTAAGGTACAATGAAAGGGTGATATTGTGCATATGAAATGGAATAAAATCAAGAAAGTATATGTTCTGGTGACAAATATTAAACTATTGGAAAAGGATATTAAAATAAAATTTTATTATAATATCATAATTTTTTATTATATCAATGACCTTTTCATGCCTATTTGGGTTATGGTTTTTTGGTTTTTAACATTCTTTAGATCACCCACTTTTTTGTGATTAGTGATCATTATCACTCTCAACAATTATTTATTATTTTCTTCAATTTCCACATCTTCATTTTCCACTTATGTTCTCCTATGTGGAAACCCAATTATAAGTCACTTTGGTAACTATTATGTTTCCAACTTTCCATTTTTAAGGGATGTTTTATTATTCATTTGTTCGATGTGGGTTTCTATAAAGGAATTTTCAAATGTTAATCCATTGTTGACTAAGACAAATTTTGAGGGAAACATTCATCTTAATAGGGGGTAGAATGTAACAACTTGAGATTTTGTGATTATTTTTTTAATATATCAAATCTTTTTTATATTTTATATTACATGAAACACAGAGTTTAGCTTGCATTAAATTCAACAACGATTTTAAACCAAACATTGAATACTATTTAAATTTTTTATTTAATATAATAGTAATCAACTAGTGATTGGAATGATGGATATGAAAAGGATTAACTAAATTATGAAAATATGAATTACACATGTTTATATAATTCTTTGGTGACTAATTAATTGCAAATTAAAATATAACACTTTTTAAAACAAAAGGAAATCATTTTCTGCAAATATATTATTATGTGTATAAGTGTATTTTATATCAATAAATTTACCAAATCACTTTTGGTTAATGGTATTATTTAAATTTATGTATTATATATTCAATAAAATTTTTAAAATTAATTTTATATTTTCTATATACAAGAGATAAAAATATATTTAATTTTACACTTAAAGATCGTTTTTTTTCAAAAAAATTAGTTTTGTCACCTTTTTATAACGTGCTTATTTTAAAAATTAATTATTAAAATTTTATAAAATGAGCTTTATAAAATAAAAATAATTTTTTGAAATTAAAATATCAAATTTAGATTAGGGATTTTTTTTTATTTTTTTGGAAAGTTTCATTTTTTATGAATAGTGAAAAATATTGAATTTTAATTGAAAACTACCATTTTCATTTAATTAACTTATAAAGTTAAATTATTTTTTTAATTTGTTTTAAAGTAAAATTATTTAAATTTTATTTTCATTAATCCAATGTAGTTCATTGGAATAAATTTGATATTAAATCTGGAAATAAAAACATTTCAATCATTTAAACTTTTTCTCTTTAAAAACCCTTTTTATCATCGCTTCCGCGAGATTAATTTTAAATTAATTTATGCACAACTATGTGAATTGAATTTGTAAAAATGGATTTCATATTTAAAATCAGTATAATTTATAATTTCTACTAATTTAAAAGTAATTTTTTACCAAAATAAATAGTGAATGCGATAAAGATTAATTATCGCATCTATAGTAAAAATGGGTTTTCCAGGGGTTAAACTAGAATGATAAGAGTAAAAATGTCCAAAAATATTATATTAATTTTATTTAATGAATTTATATATTTTTTTCCATAAAATTATCTGAAATATGACATTTTATTTCCAATTTCATTTGAATATAGCCCATATAATAAGTTATGATGAAAAATAAAAAAAATAATTTTCTTACTTTTAATGTCTATAAAGTTTTGGGATAGGGAAAAACAACATATATTAAGTTATATATATATCATTTTGAAATATAAATGAGTTTATTTTGTACTTATAATTTATTTTAATTTTGTTTTGAAATCAATTTATTACTTTAAATTCTTAAAAAACATCAAAAAAGTAATTATTTAGTTAATAGTTAAATAAAATAAATGATACTAAAAATATTAAAAGTGAAATAAATTGAATGAATTATTGTGTTACATTATTTTTTATATAAATATATCATGATAAAATGGTATGAGAACAGTATATTAATATTCCTTTATTGTCTTCGTATTTTTAATTAAAATTAAATGAATAATGTTAAAATTGACATACTTGTTATTTTATAATAAATGAAATATTATTGAATTATTTAAAATTTCTAAAAACATGTATTCTAAATATTTATTTTTAAATATTAATAAATATCAACTATATTCTACTAGTGTATCAATGTTTCTATTTTAATGAATATATTGCCCATTAAATAGTCAAATCTTAGTTAGCGCGGTTAAGGTTAAATCAGTATATTTGCACGTTACATGCTCTTATGTAAAAATTAATTTCCTTCACACACATGATTTATATTTTATAAATTAGGTGTAATATTTATAAAAATTGGTTCCAAATTATCTATTAATTATCACTCTAATTTAATCTTAATGGATAAATTACCAAGGTTAGAAAACTAGTTACCTTCGTGAAAAACCAAAATTGTAAAAATAGGGATACTTTGACATTAATGAATGAAATGTTTAAAAAAATGTGTTTAATTATGTGGATTAGGTTTTTATAGACCATATAATCCCTAAAAAGTACTTTAATTATCATATTTTGATCTAATTGAGGTAAAATTGAACACCTAAAAATGCTTGGTTATGTACTATACCGCTTCTTTGGATGCCCTCTGAAGGTTTAAACAAAAAGATTTCCTAGGTTGGTTTTCTAATAAAAAAAGGCCTCTAGGACATGTTAATTTATATAAGGAAGTTATTTGGATAGTTATTGGATAAACCATAAGTTTTTTGAAGTGAAAATAAAAAAGTAGAGGTGGTTCCCTTTTATAAGTGAGGGGAGGGGCACTTTTGAAATCTCATAAAGTATTCAATTGATATAAATTAATTTTAAAGGAAAAAAGGATCCAAACTAATATAATTCAAATATATGATGTGGATGGTTCAAAATAAAGGTGACTTTTTTACTCTTTTCTTGTGGTTTTAACCAGTGTTAACCCTTTTTGACGATTACCTCTCTAACAATGTTTTTTACTAGGGGTCAATATAGTAATTATAAAAGAAAAATTTGATCAAAAGTGGACCATGGTTGATATTTTAAACCATATCCAAATTAATTATATTAATATAGGATTTTTATGAATTTTAAATCATTTAAAAAAAAATTATTTATTATAAAATAAAATTAATTTTATTTTTGTAAGTATTAATTTATTTTGACTTTGAAAACAACATAAAAATAAAGGAATTATAATATAATAATTTATAAAATATATAATACGTTATATTTATCAAAAAAAATCATGAAACACAATAATTATATCAAATTATATTACTTTTAATATTTTAAAATCATTTATTATATTTATCTATTAATTAAATAAATGTTTTGTTGGCATTTCAAAATCATTTAAGGTAATTATCTTGTCACTAAAAAAATATAATAAATTACCAAAAATAAAAAATAATTTATCTTTAAAATGAATATTTATAACATAACATAGTTTTTTTATCCCTATCACAAAATATTACAGATATTAAATGCAAGAAAGTTTCGTTTTTGTCTATCAATTACTTAAATATTATAAAGGTAAAAATCAAAGAAATATGGAACCAATTGGGATTATATTTTATATTTGGATGGAAATGGTCAAAAAAGACTCAAATAATAGGATAAATACAAGTTTTATGGTCAATATTTAGTCCTTATTAAAAACATTAACCATAATTACTTGATTTACCCCTATCATGGTGATAATTATTTACTATAGTTACCATTCATAATGATTAAAAATAAAATTTACCTATTTTTCAAATTTATACCTCATGATTCAAAATATATAATACATTTTTAAAGATTTAATTCACACAATTGGAAAATTTTAATTTAAAATTAGACCCATAAGACATTATGAAAAACAATTTTTAAAACAAAATTCCATTTTAAGCCAAAAAATAAACTTATACCAAAATACAATATAAAGAATATTAAAATAGAATTAATTAGATTATATATAAAAAAATTATTATTATTTAATTTTGAAATAAAATTAAAATAATAATGATAATTTTTAATTGCTTAATTTATTTAATATAAATGACAGTTTTACAAAAAACAATATTTTTCACTATTCACTAAAAATCACTATTTTTAGAAAAATCCAAAAATTTCACCATAAGATATTTTTCATATGATATTTTAAGAAATGAAATCCTATCTATAAAATAAAATTTATAAAAGTTCAAGAAATTAATTATAATCTTTTCTCATAAATGCAATAAAAATTGTTTATGAAGATAACATATTTTTAATGAATAAAATGAATTTACTTAAAATCGAGTGATTATTTAATAATTAGTTATCAAGACCAAGTAGGACCTTTATATATATTTTATAAATTATTTAATACTATTAATTCTTTATAATTAAATATCTATGTTATAACAGTCATATTTAAATAATAACATTTCATGGTTTATTTAGGCTCGATGTTGTGTATTGGATGTGCTATGGAACATGGTTTTATATTAAAAAACTCAAAGTGGTAAAATAAATAAATAAAATAATACTATAAAATTTTTATAATTAAGTTAATTTTCTTTGTATATTACATAATCGTTGATATAAACTCTTTATACCCACTTTCAATATGAACTCTATTATACCATTCATTATAAAACACTCTAATCTAAATATATGATATTATTATGAATTATAAAAAATTTATAATCCAAATTATCTTATGTAAACTATTTATATAATCTAAATATAACATACTTAAACATTGTTTAAACTGGTAAAAAATTTATCATCAAAACACATTTTATGTTATCTAAATAATATCATAAATAAGGTCCCTTTTAGTTTGAACAATTCAAATTAATTGATTATGAACAATACATAATTTTAAATATAAAATACTTTATATTTTGGAATTATTTATGTAATTTATGAACTCTTTAAAAATTTTCCTTATTATTTCCAAATAAACAATTTATTTCAATATTAGAATGAATTCCATATAATTTAGTAAAATGTAAAATACCTTTTACTATGATTTAAAAGAATTTTATAAACTATATAAATTTGAAAAGGATAATATTAATATTAAATCTTTAATATTAATGAAATATTTATAATAATTGTTTCAAAAAAATTTAATCAATTAACTATAAACATTTTATAATTAGTTATTTTATAAAACACATTTATAAAATTCTAAAAATATTTTAAAAATATTATTTCCATTTTTTATAAATAATTTATAAATGATATAATTTAATTATTTTTGAATTTATATAATAAATAAATATTTTATTTATCATGAGAAGAAAATATAATGTTTTCATATTTAAATTTAGGCTTCTAAAAAACACTTTTTAATTAAGACTATCACTTATTATTTATGAATAATATATAAAATATTATCAAATTTAAAATAAATAAGTATTTTATTTTAATATTCCAAAAAAATTGTCAAATATTGGCTGGATCACCCAAGAATCCAACCATCCCAAGGGAAAACAACTAAACTCAAAGTATGGATGCATGATAATGGAACTAATGGTATGATCATGAGTTAGTACAAGTAAGAAGAGTGTAAGTAAATGTTAGGTAAAAGCCACAATGTAGGTCAACACCACATACATCTAGTATGGAGTGATACCAAAGGATTTCAACATATGCACTTAGTGCATCTAGGGTAATGAAAAATTTCCCTCCTAAATCAATGTATGGTGTGAGACACTTTCAGTATGGCACTATTTCTAAAAACCAATGTTTTTTTTGAATTTTTTTCAGATATATTTAATCTTTTTGATATTTTATGTTACATGAACCACTAAGTTTAGCTTGTGTTACACAAAAACCCGAGTTTAAACCAAACATGAAATACTATTTAAGTATTGTTATTTAAATGATAGTTATAAATTATCTATTGGGATAATGAGTATTAATAGGATTAACTGAATTATGAAAATTTGTTTAACACATGTTTATATAATTATTTGTTAAATAAATAATTAGAAATCAAAATAAAACCCTTTTGAAAATAAAAGAAATATTTTTCCAAAAAAATATTTTTATGTGAAAAATTATGTTTTATATCAATAAATTAACCAAATCACATTTTTAATTATTCTAATGAAATGTATATATTATATATTCAATCAAATTTTTAACATTTATATTATATTTTTTATAGATAAGAGATAAGAATAAATCTAATTTTACACCTTTTTATGGTGCAGTTATTTTAAAACTATATTTTTTCTATTTTATAAAATTATTTTGATAAAATAAATATTGTTTATTAAATCAGAATATAAAATTTCTCCAAGGGTTAATTTTTTTTTATTTTTCTGAAAGGTTTCATTTTTTGATATATGGTGAAAATATTGAATTTTAATTGAAAAATTCCTTTTCATTTAATTTATTTATAAAGTTAAATTATATTTTTAAATGGTTCTAAATTAAAACTAGTTCAATTTTATATCCCTTAGTCTAATTTACTTCATTATAATCAATTTCATATTAATTTTTGATATAAAAATAAATCAAACTTCTGACCTTTTTCTCTTTAAAAACATGCTTTATCTTTTCTTATGTGGGATTAATTTTAAATTATTTTTTTCCACTTATGTGTATCAAATTTGAAAAAATTTATTCCATATTTGAAATAATCATAATTTATAATTTCAAATAAGTTCAACTTGGGATTAACATTGCAAAAATTTATTTAAAGAAATTATCAAGTGCACCGGTCCGTCCCCTTATTCGTGATAACGAAAGCCATAGTGCAGGTCCCTCCCCCATCGGTGAGGGAGAGACCTTCTTCATTATCCTCTAAGAAAGGGGTTCCCTCTTTCTACCCTTTCTCCAAACCTGATTTTCTTCCTCCTTTTCCACAGAGTTTCTTATTCCCTAAGGTTCCCGAACTCCATAAAGGGTGCCCTAATTTTCTACTTTTAGTTGTAGAGTTCAACAAGGCTTTGGCACTCCACAATCTAACCTTTGTCACTCAATTTCTATAGAGAAGACCATCAGTTGAAACCATCGACATGTTTGTTTTTTGGTTCATGGGATCTACAAGAGAGGGATACTGTGGGTTTTCTCGGCTGCAAATGTATCTTGATTCGATTCACGTTGGAGGTTGATCTTATCAATGCCTGGTAAAGTGCGCCTCACAGTTACAACGGATCTCACTTCTTCCTCCATATATGGACCTATGAATTTCATATTAAGAGGGACTCACCTATGGTGGTGATCTGGGTGAGTTTCCCTAATCTCCCACACCCATTTAAAAATCCTTCGATCATTAGGATAATGGGGAATATTCTTGGGAGGTTAATATACTCTGACCTTAGAAGCACAACAGTTTTCTATCTAGTGACTCCTTGTGTGTGTGTAGAAGTGGATGCTTCAAAGAAAACTTTAGAGTTTGTTTGGATTACCATAGGAGAGGAGTACCATTGTAGCCAACCAGTGGTGCTCGAATAGTGGGTTGATTTCTATACTGATTGAAAACATCAGGGGAATTTGCTGGCAATGTGAAGACGTGGAGCTGGGCATCGAAATTCTAGACTGGGTACCGAGAAGCCTTTGGTTCCAGGAGGGGGCGTTGTTTGTGAAAGGCCTTTGGGGGTAAACTTAAATGGTTTTAATGCTTATGGTGTGGTGAGGAGTGGGTGTTCAAGCGTGTATAGGACAATGAAGGCATGGTGAGGTCAGATTTATCTCAAGGTGGGGTCTTTCATCCTGTTAGTAATTATAAATTAGTTAGGGAGTCTCAAAGTTGTAAGGAGAAATACAGGGAGGGGAATGTGGAGGAGTAATATCTTGACAATGCCCCATTGGACTACAATACGTCATTTGAGGCTAGCTTTGGCGCTTCTCTAGTTAAGAAGGCAATGGTGTCTCAAGAAAATCCAAAGGTGTCTAAGGTGATTAGCATACTAAGGTAGGACCTGGAAGGTCCCTCTAATTGTAGTGTGTGGGAGGGTGATGGGTTTATCCAGTTGGATTATATTTGTGTGGAGAACCAAGTGAATGAGAGAAAAGTTGTTATGGAGAAGATGGTGAGTGGTGATGAGGTTATTCCTACTTCTTATTTCACTAAGGTGTTAAATTCAGGTAGTAGTGATTTGTGTAAGGGGAGGAAGGGGGTTCATATTCCATGATCTGAACTTCAATTCATCTAAGTAATAGCTTTAAAGGCCTTACAGAGGTAGGTTTGAGCTCTGATAAAGTTAACTTGATTTATGCATAAGGGGTCTGCATGAATGATCCGGATGGAAATGAACCCAGTCATTCAACATATAAATATTTAAGCTGAAAGAGTAATAGGAGTATTAGGATAAGGAAGGGTATGAGGGACTACACCTCTTTACCACCTCTTTTGGAGACTCATTCCGAAAAAAAGAATAATGAAAATAAGACACTCATTGAGACTTTGAGCCACCAGAGTCTAGGGGTCCAGGTTGATCAACCCTTGGACTTTCTTTTATGTTCTGAAGAAGAAGTGGTTGATAATTAATTGTTTCTTAATGAAAGTGGTGAGGAGTAAGCTAAAATGACGGGGATGTCTCTAAGGGTGACTCTTAATGAAGAGAAATACTCTTAGATTGATAAGAATTACCTAATTATGGTTGGGGATTCAATAAAGGTAATTCCAACATTGAGGAATATATATGGTCATGAGATTATCGAGATTAGAAGTTTGAAAAGTTGATGATAAAGGTACTAGGCATCCAGGTTTCTTATTTATCCTGGAAATTATTTAAGGAAATGGATTCGGGTAACCTAAAATTACTCTTTAATGACTCTATTTAATTAGTTTAGTTGATTGGTTTGGGAGTATGCTAGTTTGTGTTGTGTCTGTTTCTAGTTCAGATCTATGTTTGGTTTTGATGTGATGTTTCAGTGATTCATTACCAGAACTCTACTTAGATCTACTTCAGATGGGGTTTGGAGCAGGACACCTTCACCGATGCATGAAATTTTCATTTGGCTTATTAAGATGGTATGTATATTCCATTGATTCTATGCTTGTGTATTCCTACCCAGGACTGCTTGCCGAGTAGTCATGCTTTGGTAAAGGCTTGACATCATGGTGCAGTTGTTGGGGAGGGTAAGATCCATTCGTTTGTTCTAGGTTGTTCTCTATTTTGATTTTATGTGGTTGTAATGATAGATCTCATGATTTATCAATTTTCCTCAAAAATGTTTTGATAATAAAAAGTTAATTTTTAATCAAAAAATTTCCAACTTAATTTTTGACCAAAATGAACAATGAATACAGTAAAAATTAATTATAGCAATTAAAGTAAAAAAATAAGTTTATAGAGGGGGTTAAACTAGAATGATAAGAGTGAAAATGACATGAAATATTATATTAATCTTATTGAATAAATTTATTTATATCTTGGACATAAAATGATTCTAAAATATGGAAATTTCTTTTCACTCTCCTTTGAATATGACCTATATAATAAGTTAAGTAGAAAAAAAGATAATAATTTTCTTAGTTTTAATATCTATAAAGCCAAAGGATTGGCAAAACAATTTCCGGTTATATATATCATTTTTAAATATAAATATGTTTTTATCATGATAATTTATTTTAATTTTCTTGAAATGAAATAATTACTTTAAATGCTTAAGAAACTCCAATAGAGTAATTATTTAATTAAGAATAAGTTAAAATAAATGATTCTAGAAATATTAAAATTAAAGTAAATTGAATGAGTTATTACATTAAATTATTTTCTTAGATTAATATATCATGATACACTGGTGTGAAACCAATATATTTTAATTCCATCCTTGTTAATATATTTTTAAGTTAAATTAAATGAATAATGTCAAATTGACATTAATGATATTTTATAATAAACAATATTTTATTGAATGATTTTAAAGTACTATATATCATATCTTATGTCAATTTATTTTTAAATAATAATAAATATCTACTATGTTACACTAATGGAAAAAATTTTCTATTATAATGACTACATTGACTGTTAAATAGTAAAAACTCAGTGAGGAAAATTACAGTTAATGTGGTGTTTTTGCAAGTTATATGCTATTATGTTAAAATTAATTTCCAACACACATAGGATTAATAATTTATAAATTAGTTATCATATTTATAATAAGTGGTTACAAATTATCTACTAATTCCCTCTCTAATTTATTCTAAATGTATAAATTACCAATGTTAGAAAACTAATAACCATTGTGGAATCCCAAAATGGTAAAAATTGGGATACTTAGAGGCTAAGGAATGAAATGTTTAAAAAAATTGTTTCCTTAATATTTGGAGGTGTGTATAGACTATAAAATCCCTAAAAACCATTAATTATCATATTTTAATCTACTTGAGGTAATATTGACCTCTCAATAGTGAATACTTTTGAGTATTTAAAAGAATGCCACTCCTCCTCAACTATAAGAGGGCACTTACTATCCCAACTTCTACACAATTCTCAAGCCATTTGGATTGAAAAATATCTACTGATATCACTTATTGAACTCTATCCCCTCATTCTAGAATCCTTATTTTGGACAAAAATCTAACCAAGAATGGATTTAGTGAAAACCTAAGGAGGATACCCGAAGAAGAGGTAACGTTCAACAATGAGTGTTTTTGTTTTATTTCTTCCTACACCCCGTTAAATTATTATTATACTACAATTATATAATAACCTCCGTATCTTAAATATACATAGATGATTTTAGGTTAATTTTATGACCTGCAAGATCACACAGTTCCATCAAATGGGTTATGAAATCATCATTTGTGTGTACAACAGACCACCACCTCACAAACCGATGTAATTTGTTTTTCCATTAATAACATTTGAGGTTTTGAATAATGATATTTTTTTAGTTTATATATGATTTATATATATGATTTTTATGATACTCTTATGTTTCTATAATTATTATATCACACATACCTTCATTCTTTTTATTTTTTGGGAATATGATAATTTCATTTGTGTGTACAGCGGACTACCGCCTCACAAAGCAATGTGATTCGTTCATGATTTACATGGAATGTATTAAGGATGGGTTTAAAAAAAATATGCGATATATATGACATAAAAATGATATTTGAATGATAATATATATATATATCATTTAATTTTCTTTCTTTCAATACAATAATAAAATGTAAATAGTGTTCATACATAAGTATGGCTCACCATATCCATGAATGGTGTATTTCGTTCCCTATCACTAAATATTGTGTATTAACACTAAATATATATGTTTTTATATTATTTTTATAATTATATAGACAATTAAATCAATATCAAAGTAATAATACTAAAAATAACAAATCAAAACAGATACAAGAAACAAAGCGGTTATTACCCAAGACATAACTTTAACATGAAATAGTTAATAAGCATGAAATGAAAGGTCATAATAAAATCATATACCATATGATATAAATAATAATTATTCTTTAATATATGTATAATAAACTTATATTTATTATACATTAGGGTTGAACACTTAGGATGGAAGTCAAGACTTAAGGTGAGTGGATTTCTAGTCTCACTTTTATTAGGCCAGACTTGTGGAATATTCACCACCCATTTCATTTGTGTGGTGTATTAACTAACCTATGAAATGATATATAATGAATATAACTCATTTAATGATAATTAATATTTCCATTAATTTTTTTCTTGCATGAGTATTATGATTAAAAAGTTACTCATGCGGTAAGGGATTTTTGTCTCACTTTTTACTCTTTTGAGACACATGTCATGTTCACTGCCTATTTCTTTTATGTGGTGTATATAATACCAATTAATTTATTTTATAATGTTTCTACCTAAAATTATTTTTATCTATATATCCATTTTTAAATCTATCTTTCATTGGGTTTATAGTTAATAATTTACCAAATCGGTAAGAGATTTTCGTCCAAATTTACCATTTTGAGACACATACTATGTTATATTATTCAAAATGTGAAAATACAACCCATTTGCCATATAATATCATTAAATTATTCATACTAATGATATTCTATGTTTTATTAAATTATATTACTTCATGGGGCTTATGATTCAATATTATCGAAGTTATAAACATTTCATGTTACAATCTCATCATTTATCGAGATTATTTATGATTAAGTATCCAATATGGAAATATCATGATATTAATCTAAATAATTATCATTAATTTTCTATTACGTATTTATTCATAACATTTTCAAGTAATTTTACTATTTTTCCACTCTTGGTTACTTAAAATTATTAATAAAATGTTTTAAAGAAAATCCAACTTTATTTATCTCCTCGGTCGATAATTTATTTTCTTCCAAAACCATGATTTCTAAAAATGTTTTTAAATTATATTTTAATATGCTTTTTTAGTAAAAGTATTTTGGAAACTTTTATTTTTTAAAAATTTCATTAAATTGTTTTCAAATATTTCTTTATAAGTTTAAAATTTTATTTTCAAAGAAAATGTATTAGAAATTGTTTTATGTTTAAAATGTGTTTTTAATGATATTAAAATCATCCTTTTTAAGTTTTCAATGTTATTTTCAAATTAAAAAGATTTAATTTTTTTAAAGTTTTTTTCAAAGTGTAAATTATTTTTTCCAGAATAAATATTTTAAATGATTTCTAAAATATTTCATTATAAGATTTCAAGGTTATTTTCAAAGAAATGGATTTTCAAATAGGTTTGATGTTTTAAAAAATATTTTAAAAGAAAAGTTATTTTACTCAAGAAATGTTTTAAATTATAGATCTAAATCATTTGTCATCTAATATTACATCCGTTTATTTTACCTATGCCATACTGGGGATATGATCCAAGGATACCATTCTTATTCTTTTCTAAATGGTTTTTTTATGAAATGATATTTATAAAAAATGTTTTCTCTTTCATGGGTTAAACCATGATAAGATTCTTACGATATCCACTATGTTTTCCATGGGTTATGTTATCATGATTACGATACCTGTATATTTTCCATAGGTTATGATATGATGGAATTTTTATGACACCTATTTCTTATCATGGTTTATGATATGATGAATGTTTTTTGATCATATGTAACACTTATATTTGTTATTGATTATGTGATGGGTGGAACCTATATCCCCCTACAATGAATTGGGTAATGATAAATGTTCTACAAGCCCATATAGTACATGTTTGGCCATCCGAAGCGTGAAAACGAAGGTACATGGGTGGTGATCCCAAGCCTCAAAAGGATGGTACATGGGTGGTCATCACAAGCTTAAAAAGGATGGTACACATGTGGTCAGATCAAGACCTAAATAAGGTACATGAGAGGTCATCTCAAGCCCAAAGAAGGTATATGGGTGGTGATCTTAACCTAACATGTTATGAATTTCTTAGTGGGTAGCCTTGACATAATATTTTACATGCTTATGTGTATACCAAAAATCTATGTCTTATTCCAATGTTATGCTCTCATATATCATGTTGTTTTATTATCTTATTATTCATGTATTATAAACATCCAATATTTAGTCCATGACTTAATATTATGATCTTTGATATGTAGGTTATGGTTTTCAAATTCTATGCTGATGTTATCATACCCTTATGTACATGTTATGATTATGTATCTCCCTTATTTACCCTTACTAAGCATCTGAGCTCAACCTTTCTTATTTTTCCTTTCCCTAAGTTATGAACTGAGGTTTATGTAGGGTTTTTTATGAATATTGCTTAATGGGAAGATATTTGTGGGAAAAATTGAAGATCATTCACCATATTAGAAGATTATGTTCCAATTTTCCAAAGGCACTGAACTATTATTGTACTTAGGCATGTATTTGTGTAATATAAATAATATTAATTTAAAAATGATGTAATATCCATGTATGATAATCCGGGATCACTATATTTTGTATCAAATTAATGGTTTATTTAATCTTTTGAAACTATTATGAAAAAAATTTAGTGATATCCCTAGGGATATTTGTAAGGATATGTCTTGGGATGTCTCTAAGGATAAGTCTAAGGATGTTTTAAAGTATATAAAAATGTCTTAGGATTTTGGTAATGGATAGAATGAGTGGTTTCTAAGAAATTAAATCCATATATATATATATATATATATATATTAAAAGTGGGTGTGGCTCTGGCATAGTTGTACCTTGGGATAACAACCTTGAAAACACCGTATTGAACTAGACTTGATCGGGAACTGATGCATGATAGCACGCCTTAGTGAACACCTATTTTGACACTCCCATGGGACATGATTTGGAAACTCACAAACTCTTTATGAACCATCATGAAGTATTTATATAGATGATGAATATAAATGAACTAGGATAAACATAAGGTGTCACAGATTAAAAATAATGTGTCATGATTTAGTCCTCTTAAATGTTTTTTCAGACTACATGATTTTCTATTATGATTAGCATTGATCACACTATGATTTTTGGTTTTAGTCAATAGATGGATCAAGAAGTAATCATGTTAACATTGAATCTAATGGACAATTCAGTGACTATGAGAAAACAAATTGGATGATGATTGGAGAGAAATATATTATGATTATTACTAATTAGCTACCATGGTATATGATTAACAACATAAACTTTATTGAGATTCCTGATACATCAAATAAGAGGAATAAAAACTTTTATGAAAGTTTGTGTGGAAATAAACATAGAGTAAAGAATATTCAACATCATACATATCAAGGAGGTTGGAAGAAAAAACCTAATGGAATATATTAAATGGAGGGGAAAATGTTATCTTTTTGAAAAATAAGGTCATAGAGTGATAGATTGTTGAGGAGTTAAATTTATTATCTATGGAGAATAAGCGAATTAACCAATTTAGTGACCTGACTTAATAATTAAATCTATAAAAAATAAGGAACTATTCCATTATAGTCATTGAAGTATAATGAATGAAGTATTTATCTATTTGGAATCAGGAATTATGAATTTTGAAATATATAAGGATTGTTCAGTATAGGTTTTTTTGTTAAGGATTTGAAAGAATATGTTGAATGATGTCGAAGAAATAGAAAAGTTATTTAATGGAAATGTGGTATTCTTGGAAAATACATGATTAAGGGAAAGATAAGCCTTAACATGTTCTTTATGTTGAGATAATTATGCTGGTATAAAGAGATTACTGATTTGGATAAAGTAAAATTGATAGTATTGATGACCTCCGAAATGATAAAGGATTTATTAACATAGTGGATTGTGTTATCATTGATGGAGTTTAAAACATTTTTGAATTTATATAATATATCCAATAATCTGTGTTTATATAAGTAAAGAGAAAGAATGTATTTGTTTCAATAAGGTTTTATGGTAACTAAGGTTATTATCTTGTTTCAAGAGAATACATGATGAAAGTATTCGCATGTTTGGTCTATAACAAAAAAGAGATACTTTATGATATATGGGGGATTAATGTTAAGTTTATTTTTAGAAATTTAGTAACCTTATTCACAAATTTTGAATGTGGGAAGGGTTACAAGGTTAAACATTTATGAAATGGTTTAAGTAAAACTTTGAATGAGGTTATAGAGTTTAGAGTATTAGATCACCATAGAAAGATTTATCCATATTAGATTACCTACAATAACCATTTTTGTTGTTGTTATGATTGCTATAGATAGAAAAAATGGATTATCATTACATTTATGGAACTTATGATCCATTTTTTCTTTAGGCATAAAAAATTCATCATTATTTTTGGAGTAACAGATGAAGTGGAAATTGATTAAGGCACAATCATTGTGTGAGATTGTGCATATGAAATGGAATGAAATCAAGTAAGTATATATTATTGTGAAAATTATTAAACTTTGGTAATAGGATATTGAAATAAATTTTTATCCTATTATCATCATTTTTTATTATATCAATGACCTTTCCATGCCTATTTAGGTTATGGTTTTGTTGTTGTTAACTTTCTCTAGATCACCCAATTTCTTGGTATTAGTGATATTTATCACTCTCTATAATTATTTATGATTTTCTTCTATATAAACGTATTCATTTTACACTTACGTTCTCTTATGTGGAAACCCAGTTATGAGTCACTTTGGGTAACTATTATGTTTCCAACTTTACCTTTTTTAAGGGTAGTTTTATTATTATTTTGTAGGATTTGGGTTTCTATGAAGGAATTTTTAAATGTTAATCCTTTATTGAATGAGACAAATTTCAAGGGATAAATTCATATTAATGGGGGGGTAGAATGTAACAATTTGTTATTTTGTGATTATTTTTTCAAATATATTTAATATATTTTATATTTTACGTCACATGAAGTATAGAGTTCAGTTTGCGTTACACACAACAATGAGTTTAAACCAAACACGACATACTATTTAAATATTATTATTTAATATGATAGTTATATAATAACCATTGGAATGACGTTTATGAAAAGGATTAACTAAATTATGAAAATATAGTTTACACGTGTTTATATAATTCTTTGGTGACCAAATAATTATAAATGAAAATAAAACTCTTTTTAAAATAAAAGGAAATATTTTTGTGAGAAACTATTTTTTTACGTACAAGTGTATTTTATATCAATAAATTAACCAAATCACTTTTGTTTAATGATTTTAATTAAATTTATATTTATTTATTCAATAAAATTTTTGACATTCATCTCATATGTTTTATAGACAAGAGACAAGAATAAATCCAATTTTACACTTAAAGACAGTATGTTTTCTAAAAATTAGTCTTGTCGCATTTTTATAACTCACTTGTTTTAAAAATAAAATATTACAATTTTATAAAATGAGATTTATAAAATAAAAATCCTTTTTTAAAATCAAAATATCAAAATTAGATTATGGTGGTTTTTTAGGATTTTTTTAAAAGCTTTATTTTTTGATGAATGGGGAAAAATATTGAATTTTAATTAAAAAGTTCCTTTTCGTTTAATTAATCTATAAAGTTAAATTATATTTTGAATTGGTTATAAAGTAAAATTATTTCAATTTTATATCCATTAATCCAATGTAGTTCTTTGGAATCAATTTCATTTTAAATTTGGAAATAAAAACATTTTAAATATTTGAACTTTTTCTCATTAAAAACTCACTTTATCATTGCTTCTACGGGATTAATTTAAAATTAATTTACGCACAACTATGTGAATTGAATTTGGAAAAATATATTTAATATTTAAAATCAGTATAATTTATAATTTCTACTAATTTAAATGTAATTTTTGACCAGAATAAATAGTGAATTCGTTAAAATTTAATTACCACAGTTAAAGTAAAAATGGGTTTACGGAGGGTTAAACTAGAATGATAAGAGTGAAAATGTCCTAAAATATTATATTAATTTTATTTAATGAATTTAAATATATATATATATAAATAATAAAATTATCTGAAATATGACATTTTATTTCCACTTTCCTTTGAATATGACCTATATAATAATTTAAGTAAAAAAAGACAAAAAACATACTTTTCTTACTTTTAATATCTATAAAGATTTGGGATAGGGAAAAACAATATATGTTAAGTTATATATATCATTCCAAAATATAAATGAGTTATATATATCATTATAATTTATTTTAATTCTTTTTAAAATGAAATAATGACTTTAAATTCTTAAAAAACGCCAAGAGTAATTATTTAGTTAACGGTTAAATAAAATAAATGATACTAAATATATTAAAAGTGAAATAAATTGAATGAATTATTATGTTAAATTATTTATTTATATTAATATATCAGGATAAAAACATATCAAAACAATATTTTAAAATTCCTTCATTGTCTTGATTTTTTTAATTGAAATTAAATGAATAGTGTCAAAATTTACATTAATGTTATTTTATAATAACTGATATTTTATTGAACGGTTTAAAATTACCAAAACCCCTCTATTCTACTAATTTATTTTAAAATATTAATAAATATCAACTATGTTCCATTAATGGATCAATATTTCTATTATAATGATTACATTGACCATTAAATAGTAAAATCTCAGTTAGTGTGGTTAAGGATAAAGCAGTATTTTTGCACGTTATATGCACTAATGTTAAAATTAATTTCCTTTACACCTATGATTTATATTTTATAAATTAGGTATAATATTTATAATAATTGGTTTCAAATTTTCTAGTAATTCTCACTCTAATTTAGTCTTAATGGATAAATTACCATGGTTAGAGAAATAGTTACCTTAGTGAAAAACCAAAATGGTAAAAATAGTGATACTTAGATGTAAAGGAATGAAATGTTTAAAACATCTGTTTAATTATTTTTTTAGGTTTTGGATAGACCATATAATCTTTAAAAACCATTAATTATCATATTTTGATCCACTTGAAGAAATATTGACCTCCCAAAAATACTTGGTTATATATTATACCACTTCTTCAGATGACCTGTTAAGGTTTACACCAAAAGAATTCCTAGGTTAGTTTTCTAATAAAAAAGGCCTCTAAGACAAGGTAATGTATGTAATAAAGGTATTTGGATATTTATTGGATAAACCAAAATGTTTTTAAGTGAAAATAAAAATGGATCGATGGTTTCCTTTTATAAGTGAGGGGAGGAGCAATTTTAGAATTTCATAAAATATTCAATTAATATAAATTAATTTTCATGGAAAAAAGGATCCAAATAGATATAATACAAATATATGCTGAGTATGGGTCAAAATGATCCCATAAAGTAAAGTTTTGATAAGTTTAGGTGATTTTTTACTCTTATCTTTTGGTTTTAACCCGTGTTAACCCTTTTTGATGATTACCGCTCTATCATTGTTTTTTACTCGGGGTCAACAAAGTAACTATAAAAGAAAAATTGGATAAAAAGTGGACCATGGTTGATATTTTAAACCATATCCAAATAAATTGTATTAATATTGTATTTTTAGGAATTTTAAATCAATTAATAATATTTTTTTATTATAAAATAACATTAAAGTCATTTTTGGAAGTACTCATTTATTTTCACTTTGAAAACAACATGAAAATAAATAAATTAGAATATAATCATTTAAAAGATATATAATAGGTTATATTTATATAAAAAATTCATTAAACACAATAATTATTTCAAATTATATTACTTTTAATATTTTTAATTCTTTTATTTTATTTATCTAATAATTAAATAAATGTTTTTTGACATTGCATAAGAGTTTAAGGTAATTATTTCATAACTAAAATAAATATAAATAAATTACCATAATTGAAAAATAATTTAACTTTAAAATTAATATTTATAACATAACATTTTTTTAATCCCTTTCACAAAAAAATATAGATATTAAATACAAGAAAGTGACAATTTTTCTATCTTTTACATAAATAATATAAATCTAAAAATAAAATAAATATGGAACCAAGTGGACTTATATTTGATATTTGGATGGAAATGGTCAAAATAAACTCAACTAATAAGATAAATCTAAGTGTTATGGTCAATATTTAGTCCTTATAAACTTTTTTAACCATAATTACTTGATTTACCCTTATTGTGGTGGTTATTATTTACTATAGTTACCATTCATAATGACTAAAATTAAACTTTTCTTATTTATAAAATTTATAAATCATTATTAAAAATATATAATACATTTTTAAAGATTTAATTCACATAATTTTCATAATTTAATTTAATATTAGACCCACGAGACATGATAAAAAACAATTTTTCCAACAAAATGTCTTTTTAAGTCCAAAAATGAACTTATACCAAAATCCAATATAAAGATGATTCAAAGAAATATATTATAATAAATATAGATAAATTAATATTATTTAAATTAAAAAATAAAATTAAAATAATAATGGAAGTTTTTAATTACTTAATTTATTTAATATAAAGGAAAATTTTACAAAAACAATATTTTTCACTATTCACTAAAAATCACTCTTTTCAGAAAAATACAAAAATTTCACCCTAATATATTTTTTATATGATCTTTTAAAAAATGATCTCATATTTATAAAATACTATTTATAAAATTTCGAGAAATTAATTATAAAATTTTCTCACAAAATGCAATAAAAATTGTTTATGAAGAAAACGTATTTTTGAAGAATAAAATTAATTTACTAAAAAATGAGTGATTATTTACTAATCTATTATCAATACCAAGTAGGAACTTTATATATATTTTATAAATTATTTAATCCTACTCATTCTAAACAATTTAACGATAAGGTTATAATAGTCAAATTTAAATAATAACATTTCATGGTTCATTTAGCTTTGGTGTTGTGTATCATATATGTGATCGAACATGGTTTTCTTATAAAACAAGTCATAGTGAAACAATTAATGAATAAAATATTACTATAAAAATTTTATAATTAAGCTAATTTTTTTTTATATTAGATAATCTTTGATAAAAAAAATTAATACCCACTTTCAATATGAACTCTTTCATACAATTCATTATAAAACATTTTAATCTAAATTTCTGTTATTATTATGAACTATGAAAAATTTATAATACAAATTATATTATGTAAAATATATAAATAATCTAAATATCACATACTTAAAAATTATTTAAACCCTCAAAAAATTTATCATCAAAACAGATTTCATTTTTTCGAAATAATATCTTAAATAATGTCCCTTTAGTTTGAACAATTCAAATTAATTTGATTATGAACAATTCATAATTTTAAATACAAAATCCATTATATTTTTGAATTATTTATGTAATTTATAAATTCTTTATAAATTTATCTTATTATTTCCAAATAAAAAATTTAGTTCAAGATTATAATGACTTCCATATAATTTGGTAAAAGGTAAAATACCTTTTAGTATGATTTACATGCATTTTATAAACAATATAAATTTAAAAAGGATATTCTTAATATTAAATATTTAATAATAATAGAATATTTATAATAATGATTTCCAAAACATTTAATCAATTAACTATAAACATTTTAAAATTAATTAATTTATAAGACACTTTTATAAATTCTACAAATATTATAAAAATATCTTTTTCCATTTTTTATAAATAATTTATAAATTATATAATTTTTTTTGAATTTAAATAATAAATAAATACTTTATTTATCATGAGAATAAAATAAAATAATTTCATATTTAAATTTTGGCTTCTAAAATACTTTTTAATGAAGACTAAAACTTATTATTTATAACTAATGGATAAACTATTATCAAAATTCAAATAAATAAGTAATTTATTTTATTATTCCAAAAATAGTTTCAACCCTTAGGTATATCACCCAAGCATCCAACCATCAAAAGGGATAAAAAATAATCTAAAAGGAATGCTGGATGAGAATGGAACTTTAGGTACAATAGTGAGTTAGTACAAGTAAAAAGAGTGCAAAGAAATGCTAGGGAAAAGCCACATTGTAGGTCAACACTATGGACCACTAGTATTGAGTGGTACCAAAGGATTTCAAAATCCACCCTTATTGAATCTGGGGTAATGAAAAAGTTCCCTCCTAAATGAAAGTATGATGTGGGACACTTTCGGGAAGGAACTGTTTGTAACACCCTAAGTTTTTTTTTTAAAAAAATTTAAATATTTTTAATATTTTTTGAAATTTTATGTTATATGAAATATTGAGTTTATCTTGTGTTACACACAACACCAAGTTTAAACCAAACCTGACATGATATTTAAATGCTATTTTTTTAATATTATAGTTATCAATTATCTATTGGGATGATAAGTATGAATAGTATTAACTAAATTATGAAAATATGATTTACAAATGTTTATATAATTCTTTGATAACTAATTAATTAGAAATAAAAATAAAACCCTTTTGAAAATAAAAGGAAATATTTTTTAAAAAAACTATTTTTATGTGAACAAGTATGTTTTATATCAATAAATTAACCAAATTACTTTTTTAATGATTTTAATAAAATTTATATAATATATATTCAATAAAATTTTTAACATTCATTTTATATGTTTTCAAGATAAGAGATAAGAATAAATCCAATTTTATGCCTTTTTATGGCACACATATTTTGAAACTAGATTTTTATACTTTTATAAGATGAATTTGATAAAATAAACATCATTTTTTAAATCATAATATAAAAATTATCTTAGGGTTAATTTTTGGGATTTTTCTGAAATGTTTCATTTTTTGATGAATGGTAAAAATATTAAAATTTAATTGAAAACTACATTTTCATTAAATTTATTTATAAAGTTGAATTATATTTTGAAATGGTTGTAAATTAAATTAAGTTAAAAAATTTACCCATTACTCCAAATTATGTTATTACAATAAATTTAATATTAAATTTCTATATAAAAACATTTCAAACTTCTCAAATTTTTCTCTTTAAAAACCTGCTTTCTCGTTGCTTATGTGGGATTAATTTTAATTTAATTTTTTCCACATATGTAAATTGAATTTGAAAAAATTGATTACATATTTTTAATAATCATAATTTATAATTTATAATAATTTGAACTTAATTTTTGGCCAAAATGAATAGCGAATGTAGAAAAAATTAATTACCGCGGTTAAAGTAAAAATGGGTTTACAGGGGGGATTAAACTAGAATGATAAAAGTGAAAATGACCTAAAATTTTATATTAATTTTATTGAATGAATTTATTGATATCTTTTAAATAAAATTATTCTAAAATATTTCAATTTCTTTACCCTCTCCTTTGAATATGACCCATATAATATGTTGATTAAATAAAAAGACAATACTTTTCTTACTTATAAAATTTATATAGCATTGGGAACGGGAAAAAACAAAATGTGTTCAGTTATATATATCAGTTTTAAATATAAATGAGTTTTTAACATGATATTTTTTTTAATTTTCTTGAAATGAAATAATTACTTTAAATTCTTAAGAAAAGCCAACTGAGTAATTATTTAATTAATAATTAAATTAAATTAATGATACTAGAAATATTAAAAGTGAATTAAATTTAATGATTTATTACATTAAATATTTTTTTAGATGAATATATCATGATACACTGGTGTGAACCCAATATATTTTAATTCCATCACTGTCTTTATATTTTTAAGTGAAATTAAATGAATAATGTAAAAATTGACATTAATGTTATTTTATATTAAATGATATTTTATTAAATGATTTAAAATTACTGTAAATAATATATTATATTGATTTATTTTTAAATAGTAATAAATGTCATCTATGTTCCATTAATTGACCAATGGTTTTATTATAATGACTATATTGGTTGTTAAATAGTAAAAACTATGTTAGCACACTTACAATTAATCTGGTGTTTTTGCACGTTATATGTGCTTATCTTAAAATTAATTTCCAAAAAAATATGATTAATAATTTATAAATTAGTTATCATTTTTATAATAATTGGTTCAAAATTATCTAGTAATTATCTCTCTAATTTATTTATAAAGGATAAATCACCACTTTTAAAAAACTAATTAGTATTGTGGAAACCCGAAATGGTAAAAATGGGGATACTTAAATGAAATGTTAAAAAAAAATCATTAATATTTAGAGGTTTTTATAAACCATATAATCATTAAAACCCATTAATTATAATATTTGAATTCACTTGATGTAATATTGACCTCTCCATAGTGAATACATTTGAGTATTTAAAAGAATGCAACTCCTCAACTATAAGAGGGCACTCACTCTCATAACTTCTACACAACTCTAAATCCATTGGAATTGACCATGATCTACCCAAATCACTTCTTAACATCCATCCCCTCATCCTAGAATCCCTATTTTGGAAAAAAATCTAACCGATAAAGGATTTAGTGCAAACCCTAGGAGGATACCCGAAGAAGAGGTAACGTTCAACAATGAGTTTTTTTATTTTATTTATACCTACACCCATTAAATTATTATTATACTACAATTATATAATAACATCACTATATTAAATATAATTATATGTTTTAAGGTTAATTTTACGACTTGAAATAGCACATAGTTCCATCAAATGAGTTGTGAAATCATCATTCGTGTGTACAAAAGACTACCATCTTGCGAATCGATGCCATTCATTTTCCCATTATCTGCATTTAAGGTTTTTAATAATGATAGATTTGTTGTTTATATATTATTTATATTATATTTAGTATACTCTTATGTTTTTATAGTTATTATATCACACATTCCTTTTTGCTTTCCGTTTTTTGGGAATATGATATTGTCATTTGTGTGTACGGAGGACTATCGCCTCACGAAGTAATGCGATTCATTCATGATTTTAATGGAATGTATTAAGGATGAGTTTAATAAAAATATGTTATATATATGACATAAAAATTATACTTGGATGATAATATATATATATCATTTACTTTTCTTTCTTTCAATACAACAATAAAATGGAAATAGTGTTCATGCATAAGTATGGCATGCCGTCTCTATGAACGGTGTATTTCATTTCCTATCACTAAATATTATGGATTAATACTGAATATATATGATTTTTATATCATTTTTATAATTATATAGATAATTAAATCATGATAAAATTAAGAGGACTAAAAATAACAAATAAAAACATATTCGAGAAATAAAGAGGTTATTACTCGAGACATAACTTTAACATGAAATCATTAATAAATGTGAAATGAAAGGTAATAAAAAATAATATAAAATTATATATATATAAGTATTATTATTTTATAGATGTATAATAAACTTATATTTATTATACAGTAGGGTTTCACAAGTACGATGGATGTCAAGACTTAAGGTAAGTGGATTTCGAGTCTCACTTTTATTATGAGAGACTTATTGAATATTCACCACTTATTTATTTTGTGTGGTGTATATACTAAGATATGACATGATATATTATGAATATATATCATTTAATGATAACTAATATTTCCATTTATGTTATTATTTCATGAGTATTACGATTAAAAAGTTACTCAATCAGTAAGGGATTTCTATCTCACTTTTTAATCTCGTGAGACACATGCCTTGTTCAGCACCTATTTCTTTTATGTGGTGTATATAATACCCATTAATTTATTTTATTATGTTTCTACCTAACATTATTTTTATCTACATATCCATTTTAGGATCTATCTTTAATGGAATTTACAGTTAAAAGGTTAACAAATTGATAAGATATTTTTATTTAAATTTACCTTTTCTGGGACACATGTTGTGTTATATTCTTTCACGAGGTGTATATACATCCCATTTGACATTTAATATCATTAATTTATTCATCATGATGATAGTTAAATTTTCATTCAATAATATTACTTCATCGGTCTATTGATTCAATATTACCAAATTGGTAAACATTCTATATTATAATCTCATCATTTTTAGGGAAAATTTATGATTAAGTCTCAAATGTTGAAATATCTTGACCTTAATCTCAATAATCCTCAGGAATTTTATTCTACCCAAATATTCGTATTAGTTTCAATTAATGGTATTATTTTTCCACTCTTAATTAATTAAAATTATTAATAAAATGTTTTTAAGAAAATCCAACTTTATTTTTCTCCTTGGTAGAAAATCTATTTTCTTCTAAAACAAAGTTTTCTAAAAATCATTTGAAAAATGTTTTTAAATCATATTTTAAGATCATTTTCAAGTAAAAGTAATTTGAAAATTTTAATTTTTTTAAAAATATTGAATTATTTTAAAATATTCCGTTAAAAGTTTCAAATTTTATTTTCAAAGAAAAGTTTGTATAAATTATTTTGTTTTTATAATGTGTTTTAAATGATTTTAAAATCTTCATTTGCAATTTTTAAAAGTTATTTTCAAATAAAAATGTTTTAATTTCTTTTAAAAAGGTTTTTTTAATTTATAAATTATGTTTTCCACAATAAATGTTTTAAATGATTTATAAAAGATTCATTTATAAGCTTTCAAGGTTATTTTCAAAGAAATGGATTTTTAAAAAGGTTTTATGTTTTAAAATTATTTTAAAAGAAAAGTTATTTTACTCAAGAAATGTTTTAAATTATTGATATAAATCATTTTCCATATAATATTACATCTGTTGATGTTACCTATGTCATATTAGGGATATGATCCAAGGATACCATTCATATTCTTTTCTAAATGGTTTATGTTTTTTATGACATGATATTTATAAAAATTGTTTTTCTTCCATGGGTTATACCATGATAATATTCATATGAAACCCACTTATTTTTTCATGGGTTATGCTATGATGATAGTGATTCCCATATATATTTTTCATAGGTTATGATATGATGAGATTTTCATGATACCCATTTATTTTCATGTGTTATGATTTGATGAATGTTTTATTATATTATGGCACACTTATATATGTTTTTCATTATGTGATGGGTGGAACCTATATCTCCCTACAATGCATTGGGTAATAATAAATGTTTTACAAGGTTATAAGGTATAGGGGTTTTCATCCCAAGCCCGAAAATAAGGGTACATGGGTGGTGATCCCAAGCCTGAAAAGGAGGGTACATAGGTAGTCATCACAAGCCCAAAAAGGATAGTACACAAGTGGTTATCTCAAGCCCTAAATAGAGTACATGGGAGGTCATCCCAAGACCGTTTAAGGTACACAGGTGGTGAGGTCATCCTAACATGTTATTAATGTATTGTTGGGTATCCTTGACATAAGATTTTCCCTGCTTATGTGTACGATACAAATATATGTCTTATGCCAATGGTATTCTCTCATGTCTCATGTTGTTTTATTATCTTATGATTCATGTCTTATGAACTTCCAATATTTATTCCATGACTAAATATTATGATCTTTTATATGTAGGGTATGGTTTTCAAATGTTATTCCCATGTTATCATACCCTTGTGTACATGTTATGCTTATATATCTCCCTTTTTACCCTTACTAAGCATCTGAGCTCACCCTTTTTTTTGTTTTATTTCCCTAAGTTATAAAGAAATGTTTTATGTAGGGTTTTTTATGAAGGTTACTAAATGGGAATATATTTGTGGAAAAAATTGAAGATATTTCACCATATTATAATATTGTGTTCCAATTTTCCAAAGTCACTAAACTATTATGGTGCTCAAGAATGTTTTTGTTTAATATAAAGAATATTAATCTAAAAAATATATAATATCCATGTATGATAATTTTGGGTCACTATAGTTGGTTTCAGATTAACGGTCTAGTTAGCCTTTGGAAAATAGGATGAGAAAAAATTAGTGATATCCCTTGGGATGTTTCTAAGGATATGTCTTGGGATGTCTCTAAGGATAAGTCTAAGGATGTGTTAAAGCATATAAAAATGTACTGGAATTTTGGTTCAGGATAGAATGAGTGGTTTCTAAGAAATTACATCCCTATGTAGATACTACAAGTGCATGTGTCTCTAGAATATATATACCATGGGTTAATAACCATGAAAACACCATATTGATCTATACTTGATCAGGAACCGATGCATGACAACAAGCCTTATTTCACACCAATTTTGACACTCCTGAGGGACATGTTTTGGAATCTCATAAACTCTTTATGAAATATAATGAAGGAATTAAATATATTATTACTATAAATGAAAAATTATGAGCCTAATGTGTCATATATTAACAATAATATGTAATGATTTATTCCTCTAGAATGTTTTTCAGACTACGTTATTTTCCATTATGATTAGCATTTCTCGCACTATGCTTTCTTGTTTTAGTCAGTGGATGGAACCATAAGTAATCATGTTAACATTGAATCGAATAGAAAATTTAGTGACTATGAGAAACAAAATTTTATAATGATTGGATAGAAATATGTTATGATTAATCATAATAATTTTACATGGTATATGTTTAAAAAGACAAACTTTGTTAGGATTCTTAATACATCTATTAAGAGGATGGTAAACTTCTATGAAATTTTTTGTGGAAATGAACATAGAAGAAATAATATTTGTCTTTATACATATCAATATGGATGGAATAAAAACCTAAAGGAATATCTCAAATGGAAGGGATGATGTTATCTTTGTGGAAAGTAAGGTCATAGAGTGATAGATTATTGAAGAGTTAAATTTATTATCTATAGAGAACATGGGAATTACCTAATTCAGTTACCTGACTTAATAATTAACTCTAGAAAAAATAAGGATGGATTACATTATAATCATTAAAGTTGAAGGAATGAAGTATTTATCTATTTGGATTCAGTAATTATGAATTGTGAAATATAGAAGGATTCTTTGGTATAGGTTTATCATTAAGGAATTGAAAGAATATGTTGAATAATGTCAATGAACTAGAAAAGTTATTTAATAGAAATGTGGTATTCATGATAAATACATGATTAAGGGAAATATAACCATTAACATGTTCCTAATGTTGATATAATTATGTTGGTATAAATAGATTACTGATTCGGACAAAGTAAATTGGATGGTATTGATGACCACCAAAATGATAAAGGATTTATTAACAAAGTGGTTTATTTTATCATTGATGGAGTTTAAAACAATTTTGAATTTAAAGAATATATCCCATAATCTATGTTTTATGTAAGTAATGAGAAAGAATCTATTTTTTCAATAAGGTTTTATGGTAAATCAGGTTATTATCATATTTCAAGAAAATACATGATGAAAGTATTCACATGTTTGGTATGTGACAAACCAGAGATACTTTATGATATATGGGGGATTAATGTTAAGTTTATATTGGTAAATTTAGTAACCTTATTTATAAATTTTCAATGTTTTAAGGGTTATAAGGTTAACCATTTATGTAATGGTTTAAGTTAATATTTGAATGTGGATTTAGATATTAGCATATTATGTCACCATATAAAGATTTATCCATATTAGATAGCCTATGATAACCATTTTTGTTGTTGTGATGAGAGATAAAGATAGAAAAAATGAATTATCATTACATTTATAGATCTCATGATCTGTTGGTGCTTCAGGAATAACAAATTCAACTTCTTTTTTGGAGTAACAGATGATGTGGAAATTGATTAATGTATAATCAATGTGTGAGATTGTGCATATGAAATAGAATGAAATGAAGTAAGTATATATTATTTTAAAAATTATTAAACTTTTTGAAATGGATATTGAAACAAACTTTTGTCCTATTATAATAATTTTTATTATATAAATTATCTTT
This sequence comes from Viscum album, assembly GCA_963277665.1. Lineage (NCBI taxonomy): Eukaryota > Viridiplantae > Streptophyta > Magnoliopsida > Santalales > Viscaceae > Viscum > Viscum album. Next base: position 1,067,327,748 of record OY728162.1, read on the forward strand.
TCATGCTTATTTGGGTTATAGTTTTGTGGTTGTTAACTTTTTCTAGATCACCCACTTTCTTATGATTAGTTATATTTATCACTCTCTATAATTATTTTTGATTTTATTCCACATCCACAACTTCATTTTACACTTATGTTATCCTATGTGGGAACCTAGTTATGAGTCACTTTGTGTAACTATTATGTTTCCAAATTTCCCTTTTTAAGGTAAGTTTTATTATTCATTTGTATTATGTGGGTTTCTATAAAGGAATTTTCAAATATTAATCCTTTGTTGACTGAGAAAAATTTTGAGGGTGAAATTTATCTTAATGGGGGGGATAGAATTTAACACCCTAAGATTTTTTTAATATTTTTTAAAATATATTTAATCTTTTTTTATATTTTAAATTACATGAAACATAGATCGTAGCTTCCATTACATGCAACAACGAGTTTAAACCAAACATGGAAGACTATTTAAATATTATTATTTAATATGATAGTTATCAACTGGATATTGGGATGATAGATATGAAAAGGATTAACTAAATTAGGGGAAAAAAATTTAAATATGTTTATATAATTCTTTGGTGACTAATTAATTATAAATTAAAATAAAACTATTTAAAAAATGAAATCTTTTTCTGAAAAACTATTTTTATGCATATTAGTGTGTTTTGTATCAATAAATTAACTAAAAAACTTTTGATAAATTATTTTAATTAAATTATTTATTATATATTCAATAAAAATTTTAAGATTCATCTTTTATGTTTTATAGAAAAGAGATAAGAATAAATCCAGTTTTACACTAAAAGGCCTTATTTTTTCTAAAAGGTAGTTTTGTCTTCTTTTTATAATGAAATTATTTTAAAAATAAATTATTACACTTTTATAAAATGAGTTTTATAAAATAAAATTCTTTTTTTAAAATCATAATATCAAAATTATCTGAGTGTGGACTTTTAGGATTTTTTTGAAGAGTTTCATTTTTTAATGAATGATGAAAAATATTGAATTCTAATTGAAAAATACCTTTTCAGTTAATTAATTTATAAAGTTAAATTATATTCTAAATTGGTTATAAAGTAAAATTATATAAATTTTATATCCATTAATCCAATGTAGTTTATTAGAATCAATTTCATATTAAATTTATAAATAAAAACATTTTAAACATTTGAAATTTTTCTCTTTAAAAACCCATTTTATCATCACTTCTACGGGATTAATTTGAAATTATTTTATGCACACCAATGTGACTTGAATTTTGAAAAATGGATTCCATATTTAAAATCAGTCTAATTTATAATTTCTAATAATTTCAAAAGTAATTTTTGACCAAAATAAATAGTGAATGTGGTAAAAAATAATTACCATTGTTAAAGTAAAAAAGGGGTTTTACCTGGGGTTAAACTAGAATGAAAAGAGTGAAAATGTCCTAAAATATTATATTAATTTTATTTAATGAAGTTATATATGTATTTTAAAAAAAATTATCTGAAATATGTCATTTTATTTCTACTCTTATTTGAATATGACCCATATAATATGTAAAGTAAAAAAAAGACAAAAAAATAATTTTCTTACTTTTAATATTTATAAAGCTTTGGGATTGGGAAAAACAACATATATTCAGTAATATATATCATTTTTAAATATAACTGAGTTTATTTTATCAATATAATTTATTTTAATTTTTTAAAATTAAATAATTAATTTAAATTCTTAAGAAATGACACAGAGTAATTATTTAGTTAATAGTTAAATAAAATAAAAGATACTAAAAATATTAAAAGTAAATTAAATTGAATGAATTATTGTATTAAATTATTTCTTTTATATGAATATATCATGATAAAATGGTACGGAAATAATATATTCAAATTCCTTCATTGTATTAATATATTTAGTTGAAATTAAATGAATAATTTCAAAATTGATATTAATGTTATTTTATATTAAATGATATTTTATTGAATGATTTAATATTACTAAAAACCCTATATTCTGCCAATTTATTTATAAATATTAATAAATATAAACTATAGTCCATTAATTGATCATTTTCTCTATTACAATGAATATATTTACCATTAAATAGTAAAATACCAGTTAGCGCAGTTAAGGATAAAGAAATGGTTTTGCACATTACATTCATTTATGTTAAAATTTATTAATGAGAGACTTATGCCATATTCACCAATTATTTATTTTTTGTGGTGAATATATGTCCATATGAAATTATATATAATGAATATACCTTATTTAATGATAATTAATGTTTCCATTTTATGTTATTAGTATACAAATAATTATGATTCAAAATTTGCTCCAATAGTAAGGGATTTTCATTTCACTTTTTACTCGGATGAGACACATGCGATGTTCACCACCTCTTTATTTTCTATGGTGTATATAATTTCCAAGAATTTATTTTATAATACATATAACTTTCATAATTGATATTTAAATATCCATTTTAGGATCTATCTTTGATCGGTTTTATGGTTAAAATGTTTCTAAATTGATAAGGGATTTTTATCTCAATTTTCTTTCTTTGAAACATATGTTATGTTATATTTTTTCACGAGGTGTGTATTTTACATGTAATATTATGAATATATTAATCCTTATAAAATTTTAAGTTTCATTTTATAATATTCCTTCAAGGTTCTTATGATTCAATATTACCAAAGTGGTAGACATTTTATGTTACGATCACATAATTTATCAGGATTGTTTATTATTAAGTCTCCAATGTTAAAATATCATTATCTAACTCTCATGAATTCTCATAAATTTTTTTTGTCCCATAATTATTAATGATATATTTAATTAATGGTACCATTTTTTCACTATTTAGTGCTTAAAATTATTAATAAAATATTTTTAATAAAATACAACTTTATTTTTCTATTCGGTCAGAAATCTGTTTTTTTCAAAAAACATGTTTTCTAAATTTTTTTTTTTTAAATTATCATTTAAGATAATTTTCAATGAAAAGTATTTTGAAAATTTTTTATCCTTTAAAAAGTGTTTTAAATGATTTTCATAGTTTTCTTTATAAGTTTCAAAGGTTATTTTCAAAGAAAATAAATTCAAATATATTTTGTGTTTAAAATGTGTTCTAAATGATTTTCAAAGATTCATTTATAATTTTTCAAGATTATTTTAAAATTAAAATATTTTCAAAAATCTTTTCTATTTTAAAAATATTTTTTAAATAATAAAAGATATTTTCCACAAGAGATGTATTAAATTATTTTTAAAATCATCATTTATAAAATTTCAAGGTTATTTTCAAATAAATAGATTTTAAAAAAGGTTTCATGTCTTAAAAATGATTTTAAATTAAGATTTTTTTTCGTTAAGAAATATTTTAAATGATTTATCTAAATAAGTTTCCATCTAATATTACATATTTTGACATTACATATGCGTTACTGGGGATATGATCTAAGGAAACCATTATTATTCTTTTTTCAATGGTTCATATAAATGATGGAATGATTTTTATGAAACTCATTTCTATTCCATGGCTTATACCATGATAAGATTCTTATGAAACCAACTTTATTTTCCATAGGTTCTGTTATGATTATTATGATACTTGTATCTTTTACACAGGTTATGATATAATGAAATATTTATGAAACCCATTTCTTTTCATGGGTTATGATATGATGAATGTTTTATGAACTTATGACACACTTATGTATGATTTTAATTATGTAATCATTGATAACTATATCCAACTAAAATTAATTGGATAATGATAAATGTTCTACGAGATCAAAGTGTAACACCCTCATATTTTGTGAATTATTATTTTTGAATTAATTTATCCTTGTTGATATTTTTTATTTCATAGAACACTTAAAATAGTTTATTTTATATTAAAGAAAAAAATTTATCTTGTTTTATGCACACAACCAAGTTAATCGTGCACTACATGAAATAAAAATTTTATCTTTAAATATATGGAACATCAAGGCTGGCTTGTGTTGCACGCAACAATGACTTACCTCGATGGCTTGCATAAGACACAAGACCGAGTTTTACCTAATAATAGTATATCATTAATATTCTATTATTTAATAAAATAATATATAACCTATATATTAAATTAACAATTATGAATACTATTAAATAATTTATGAAAATATATGGTTTACACAAATATAATATGAATTTATAGGTTACCAATTAATTATAAATGAATATGAAAACCAATTTATTATAAGGGAAAATATTATTTTTTATGGTAACAAAGATGTTTTACCCTAATAAATTAAATTAATTATAATTAGTGAGGGATATTAATGTGATATATATTTTATATATTTAATAAAATATGTTTGATATTCATCCAATATATTTGACAGATATTAGATAAGAAAAAACCCAATTGTACGTATAAAAACCCTATTTTTTATAAAGGCTATTTTACCACCTTTTAATGGAGAACCCATTTTAAATCTAATTTTTTCACCTTATATATATTTAAAATATAAAAAAACATAAGTGTCATAAATTAATTTAAATTCAATCCTATTTAAGAGACAACAATAGGGTTTTTTAAAGTAAAAATGATCAAAAAATTTCCAAGTTTTTATATCCAATTTCAATGTGAAATTGGTGAAAATGACCTAAATTGGATATAAAAACTTAGCAAACTTTTGATCATTTTTACTTTAAAAAACCCTAGTGTCGTCTTGTAAAAATTATTAAATTTAAATTAATTTATGATAATTATGTGATTTAAATTTGGAAAAATGAATTAAATATTTGGAATAATAATAATTTATAATGTATAATAAGGTAAAATTAGTTTTTTACCAAAAACTATTAGTGAAAGTAATCAAAATCAATTACACTGATTAAGGTAAAATAAAGCTTAACTAATGAATAAACCTTAAATTTAAGACCCAAAACGACCTATACACATGTCCAAAACTCATTTTATGGTAACTATTAATCCATTAACCTTATATTATTGAGTTATTTTTGATTTTTTATGACCCTTTTTTGGTAAAAACTTGGGTACACTTAACTTGTTTTAAAAAATGCCAAGTGTGTCATTTCCCTTCCCTATAAAAGGCCACCACCTATACCTCTTTTTCACACCTCTAAAACCACTTAGGTATGAAGAATATTTACCCAATAAAATAAAAAACATCCCTCCATTACTCATAGAAGCCCCCCCTTGGGCGGGAAGAAATCCAAGGAAGCCTTTTGACACAAACCAAAAGGAGTCACCCGATTAAGAGGTAACATCTTCTCTTAACCTCGTTTATTTTATTTTATTTCTACACCCCCTCCAATATATTTATTAAATTATTTTATAAAAAAATTATCTTAAATATAATATGATTTTTTATAAGTGTTATACTTACACTTACACTCACCTCTATCTAATGGGTAACGAACATTATGTTTATGTGTACAGCGAACTACTACCTCACAAAATGATGATTGTTTTTTTCCTTTACCTTATCTCATGGTGTAAATTATGATCTAAAATATATTTATATATGTTATATATTATATTTATTATGTCTTTAATCTTATTTAATCATTTACCATGCATATCTTTGTACTTTCCATTTAGTGTAAATACGATAATTTTGTTTGAGGAAGTGTGGACAACCGCCCCCTCAAATAAATGTCTTTCATTCACAAAATAAATGGAATTTATTAAGTATTAATTTAGTGAAATTATATGATATATATGAAATAATAATTCTAATTTAATTATAATATATATATATATTATTTTCTTTATTTCTTATAATACAATAATAAAAACAGAAACAATGTTCATGCGTATGTAAAGCTTACTGTCTCCATTAATTGTATATTTCATTTCATAATTATATAATATATAGATTATTATAAAAAAATAATGAATATAAATTATATTTATATAATGGTTTACATTAACAAATTAAGTCCCATGTGAAGAACGAAGCGAATATTACATGAAGTGAAACCATAACATAAGATTGTCAACAAGTGGGTAATATAATTTTATAATAAAACCATATATGGTATTAGATATAATAATATTATTATATAAACATGTATAATAAAAATAAATTTATTATATAGGAACCTTCTATGATTACTAGTATATTCAAGACAAAATGTAAGGGAATTTAATCTCACTTTTTATTTCTGTGAGATACATGATTTATTCACTACTCATTCATTTTGTGTGGTAACTATGGATGTACTCTATGATTTTTATAACTAAATTTATGCATATTTACATATCAATTTTAGGATCTTTCTCTCATGGGATTTGACTTTAAAAAGTTACCAAATTGGTAAGATAGTTTTGTCTCAATTTACCTTCTTTGAAACACATGTCATGTTATGAACATATATTTTTACATGAGGTGTATATACTTCCTTTGAAATGTTATATCATGAATATAATTATTTTTATTATATTATAATATTCATTTAATTTCATTTTCATTCATGGGTAGTATGGTTCAAAGTTACTAAGTAGTGAGAGTTTATTGAAACAATCCCATCGCCTTTTGAGATTGTTTATGTTTATGCTTCCTTTGATGAAATAATATAATCCATATCTCATGAAAATTCATCAATTTTATTAACCTATAGTTATTATTTATTTATTCATGTATTGGTACCATTTTTATACTATTTTTTGTATAATATAGTTAAGAAAGTGTTTTTAACAAAGCTTGACTTTACCCTCTCTTTGGTCAGAAATCTATGTTCCTTAAAAACCGTGTTTTTTAGAAAGGGTTTCCAAGAATATTCTACTATTATACTATAAACATAAAAATAAAATTTTCCCTTTTCTTATTTTACCGATTTCTTCAAATGAATCTTCCTTTTTCTTTTTGAATAAGGCATTTTTCTAACTTTTTACCGTGAAAAAGGAATGTTATTCTTACCATGTACAACATGTACAGATTTACCCTCTATCATTTTGTTATACTTCTTTTTCATGATTAAAAGGTTAATTTTTAAGAAAATGTTTTTAAAAAAATAATTTTCTAAATAATTTTTTTTCAAAAAAAAATCAAGCTTCCTTTATAAGTTTTCAACGAAAATTGTTTTCAAAAGGTTTTCAAGCATCTTTTATAAGTTTTCAAGGAAAGTTTTTTTCAAAATGTTTTCAAGATTATTTTATATTTTTTCAAGGAAAATGGTTTTCAAAATATTTTCAAGACTTATTTATAAGTTTGTAAACTATTTTCAAAGAAATGGTTTTCAAAAGATTTTCCATCTCCTTTTACATTTTTTCTAGAAAAATTATTTTCAAAACGTTTTCAAGATCTATTTAGATGTTTTCAAAGAAAAATGTTTCAAAAAGGTTTTAAAATATTTATTTATAATATTTCCAGATTATTTTCAAGAAAATGGGTTTCAAACATTTTTTATGTTTTAAAAATCTTTTTCAATGAATAAAAGATATTTTCTTCAAGAAATGTTTTCAAAATATCATTACAAGCTATTTAACATATAAGATGACATCGGTTGATGTTACTCATGAACTTCTAAGAAATTATATAAGGGTTCTATTCATATTATTTCTTGAATGGTTTATGTTTTGATGTAATGATGATTATGACACCAATTTCTCTTCCATGGTTTATATAATTTTGAAACCCGCTTCTTTTCACAGGTAATGCTTTTGATGAGTTTATTATGAAACCTTTATTTTCCCACCTATTAAGATATGATTACATGTTTATGAAACCCATTTCATTTCATGGGTAATGATATGATTTTTTATCAATTTTTGGAATATCTATATATTATTTAATTATGATATGGGTGGGACTTATATCTTCTTCTAATGAATTGGGTAAGGATTTATACCTCATGAGATAGACATGGTTGGAATGAGAAGTGAACTCGATTCAGTATTACAGTGTTGGAACAAGAAATAAACTTAGTTCATTATTACAGGGCTGGAATGAGGAGTGAACTCAGTTCTATAATACAGGGTTGGAATGGGGTGTGAACTCGGTCCAGTAAAATACTTTTTTCCACTAATATGGCCTAGGTAGTGATTCCATGACTACTATGTAAATAATTATATATGCTTATTTGTATTCCACAATTTCATGTATTATTCCGATTTTATAATTCCATAGCTTATGTTCTTTATTTCCTGTGATTCATGTATTATGAACTGCCAGGATTTATGCCATGATTCATGTATATAATCTTTGATGTGTAGGGTATGATATTTTATTTTCATTATCATGTTCTCATACCCCTATTCTCATGTTTATTCTTACATTTATCCCTTATTTACCCTTACTGAGCATCTTAGATCACCCATTTTTATGTTTCAATTCCTAGGTTATAAAGACATATTTCTTTTATGATATGTATAAGAGGGGTCCTAGTCTTGGAGAACCTAGTGGGAGATAATGTATCTCTCTCATGTACCAGTGTTTACATTTCCATGTTTCCAAAGGCACTAAACTAATACAATCTTTAGGTGTCTATTTTTATAATGGTTTAAGTTTTCCAAAAAAGTGATGTAATGTTAATGTTTGAAAAGAAAAGGTTATTGTAGTTTTTATCAGTGTGAAGGTTTATTCAAACTTTGGAAACTAGGATGAGAAATATTTAGTGATATACCTAGGTATATTTCTAAGGATATGTCTAGGGATGTCTCTAAGGATAATTAAAAGTATGATCCAATGTTTTTGAAAATGTTTTGGAATTTTGGTAAAGGATATAGTTAGTGGTTTCCTAGAAATTAATCCATGTCTGGATGTTATAAGTGTATGTGGCTCTAGTATATATTTTCCTATGGTTAAAAAATCTAACAAGATGTTTCAGGCCTAATTCGGGGTAATTTGGTACAGGGAAATGGGCCTTACTTCACAACTGGTTTGACAATCCTAGGGGATATGATTTGGGAATTCACAAACTATTCATGAACCATCATAAAGGATTTAAATAGAAGTTGGTTAATAATAACCTAATATAAAACTGAGTATCCATAGTTTAATATATGTGTTATAATTTTGACATCATATAAGTTGTTTTCAGTATTATGTAATTCATCACTATGATAATTGTTTCTTACTCAATTCTTCCTAGTTTTAGTTAGTGGTAGGAATCAGAGAGAATTGGGTTAATTTTGAATGTTATGGAAACTTTTCGGATGACCAGCCAAATGGGGTGATCATTGGAGTGAAGTATGTTGTAATCATTCCTTATTAGTTTTAGAGGAACATTATTAACAATGTGTACCTTAACAAACTCTTTAACTCACCAAGAAAGAGAAATAAGGAGTTTTTTGAGAGTTCGCGTAATGGAGACCTTGGAGGAAAGAAGATCCAGCTTCTTTTGTGTGAAGAATGTGAAAAAAATCATCCAAGTGGCTATCTAAGAGGAATAATAGGATGTTTTTATTGTGGAAAGTAAGGTCATAAAGCAAGTAACTACAAAGGGAAAATTAAAAGTTCAGTTAACACAATAGATAGGAATTTTGGACTCCATAAAATATTATCAATTGAAAACTACTTTAAATTTTGAAATTATGGGCATTAGGAAAATTGATGTCCTATATGGAAGGCTTGTGAAGATAATTATAAAGGTGGTAAAAGTAATGGCTTTGTTGCTGATGATTAAGATACCGCAAATGACATGTGAAAGGTTTCTGATGTTAATCCAGTATTTTTTACATTAAACATAAAAAGTATGATTAAATTGAGGTTAATTTACCTTAATACATGATTCATATTTCATATTCTAGGAAAGAGGTATTAAGGAATAAGTTAATGAATCATGAGTAATGTTTTACAAATAAAGTTGGATGAATGAAGTATTTATGTTTTGTAAATTCAATGATAATGTTATATGAATCATTAAATATAAAAGTATTTTTAGTATAGGTTTTCATTAATAATTTCAAATTATCTTATAATGGTGATGAAGAAATAAAAAATTAATTTCTTGGAGGGGTCATATTTTGATTAAGGTAAGGTAACCCCTAATTAATTCCTAACATTGAGATAATGATGTTTGGATAAAGATATGATGCATATGAATAATAAAATCGGATAGTACGAGCTACCCTATAAATGATTATTGACAAAGTTTTCTATGATATCAAGGATAAATATTACAACTTATTGGATTTGAATAATATATCCAGTAATCATTGGAATAAAGAAGCATGCATGTTTTCCAAAATTATTTATGGTAATTAGGGTTATTACCATGTTTCAAGGGAATATAAAATGAGGGTATTCACTTGTTTTGAATGTGACAACCAAGTGGTGTTTTTTGATATATGGTGGATCAATGTTATGCCACTTTCATGAATTTATTTCTAAATCTATAAATTTTAATCTTTTAGAAGGGTTGTAAGGTTAAACATTTATGGTGATATTATGTTGAAATTCAAGTGGATTTTGTGATATTCAATCATTATCTCAACATTTGATGATTTAGGCATATTGTATAACCTGTTCTAACAACTTTTTGTTGATTATAACTAATGAAAGTGGGATGTAATATCATGGATTTCATGATCTATTAATACTTCAGGAATAAAAAATCCACCTTCCTTTTTTGTAGAAAAAGGTGAAGTGGATAAAGTAAAAACAAAGGGTGAGGTTTTCTTGAAATCATGAAAGTATATATTTCTATGAAAAATCATCAACTTTAAGAAAAATAATCTTTAAACCAAAAATGTTATCCTAGTACCTTTGTTTCTAAGGGATCAGATGGTCCTTTAGGTCATTGCAGATTTATAGATTTATGACTGTTGACATTCTCCTAATCTTATTCTCTTTAACTCTTCATCAGAACTTGATAGTTAGATTTATCTTCCCATTCTATGTTTTCACTTTCCAATTATGATCTCATACATGGAAGCCTAGCTATGTGTTACTCTTGGTAACCATTATGGATCCAACTTTCTTTTTTAAAGGAAGTTTTAGTGCTTCTTTTTATGATGTCGGTTTTTATTAAAGGAATATAAAAGTATTAAACCATTGATAACCCAGATGAATTTATAGGGTTAAATTTATTTTAATGGGGGTATAATGTAACAAATATAGATTTTGTGAATTATTTATTTTCAAATTAATTTAATTTTTTATTTTTTTCAATGCACGCAACACTGATAATAGTTTATTATATATTAAACCATAACATTGGGATTAAATTATACACAAAACCAAGTTAATTTTGCACTACATGCAACATAAATTTTATTTTTCTCTATATGTAACACCTTGTACACAACAACTTTCCTCGATGGCTTGTGTAACACGCAAGACCGAGTTTTACTGAATAGTAGTGTATCATTAAAATGTTATTATTTAATATAATAAGATATAAAATAACCGTTAAATTAGTAGTTATGAATAGTATTAACTAATTTATAAAAATATATTATTTACTTAAATATAATATGAATTCGTAGGTTACCAACTAATTAGAAATGAATATGAAAACTGATTGAATATAAGAATAAAATATTATTATTTTTATGGCCACAAAGCTGTTTTACCCTAATAAATTTAATTAATTAAAATTATTGAGGGATATTAATTAAATATACATTTTATATATTCAATAAAATATTTTTGATATTCATCTAATAGATTCTACATACATAAGATAAGAATAAACCTAATTTTATGCATAAAACCCCTATTTTTTATAAAGGTAGTTTTAATAACTTTTAATGGAGAACCGATTTTTTAAAAAAAAATGAAATTTTATAGATTTATAATTTCAAAATAAAATTAATATATGGAATTGAAACAAACAAAATAGGTTAGGAAAATTTTTTGGTATTTTTTAAAAGGTTTTATTTTTTAATGATTAGTTAAAAATACTAGATTATAATTCAAAACTGATTTTTCAACTAATTTATTTATAAGGTTTAATTATATTTTAAATTGGTATATAAATTTAAATAGATATTATTTTTATCAATTAATCCAATCTTAGCCATTGTAACCTATTTCACATTGAAATTTGATATAAAAACTCATCAAATATTTGATCATTTTTACATTAAAAACTCGCAGTGTCGTCCCATCAGTAGGATTAAATTTATAATTTATAATAATTTATAATAATTTTAACATAGTTTTTGACCAAAAATATTAGTGAAATTAATTAAAATTAATTACATCGATCAAGGTAAAATTAAGCATAATTAAGGACTAAACCTTAAATTTAAGACCCAAAAAAATCTAGACACTTGTAAAAAACCCATTTTATGTCCATGATTCGTCCATTAAACTTCAATTATTGAGTTTTTTTGGTTTTATATGAATTTTTTAGTGAAAACGTGGGTACATCAAACTTGTTTTCAAAAATGCCAAGTGTGTTTTTCCCTTCCCTATAAAATGCCACCTCCTCTCCCTTTTCTTCACACCTCTAAAACCATATAGGTTCGCAAAATATCTGCACAATACACTATAAAAAATACCTTCCCCTATAATCCTCCCATTAGGTATAAATCAATCCAATAAATCCTTTTGTCACAAACTGAAAGGATTTACCCGATTAAGAGGTAATGTGTTCTCTCAAACTCCTTTCTTTTATTTCCTTTTTCAACCAATCCACTCTCTTTATTCCATGATTATATAACAAAATTATTATCTTAAATATACTAGGATATTTTTTTTCTAATGGTTTTACCTACACATACAAAAACCTCCATATAATGGTTAATGAACATACTGTTTATGTGTATGGAGAACTACCACCTCACAAAACGATGATTGTTGATTTTTCCCTTTACCACCTCTCATGGTGGACATTATGATGTAAATTATGTTTATATATTTTATATATTATATTTATTATGTCATTAATCTTATTTAATCCTTTTAACACACCTATCTTTTTACTTTCCATTTGGTGTAAATACGACAATTTCGTTTGAGGAAGTAAGGACTACCACCCCCTCAAAACAATGTGATTCATTCACATACTACATGGAATGTATAAAGGATGTGTTTAGTGAAAATATATTATATATATTAAATATTAATTCTACTAAATTTATAATATATATATATACATATATTTCATTTTCTTTCGTTCTTGCGATAGGATAATAAAAATAGAAACAATGTTCATGTGTACATACGACTTACCATCTCCATGAACAGTGTATTCCATTTTATACTTATATAATATATATATTATTATAATACACATATAATGAATATAAATTATATTTATATCATGTTTTATATTCTTTAAATCATTATATAAGTATAAGGTCCAAAGATATAACAAATTGAGACTCATGCGAAGAATAAAGAGAATATTACCCGAAGCGAAACATTAACATAGGGTTTTCTACAAGCGGGTAATATAAGATTATAATCAAACCATTATGGTATTAGATATAATAATATGATTATATAAAGATTTATAATAAACGTATATTTATTATACATAAATCTTGTACGAGTACGAAGAGAGACAAGACACAAGGGAATAGAATCTTATCTCACTTTTTATTTCCATGAGATACATGCTTTATTCACCACCCATTACATTTGTGTGGTATTTATACTAAACATGAATATATTATATGATTCATATACTTAAATTTATGGGTATTTACATATCCATTTTATGATATTTCTCTAATGGGGTTTATGTTTCAAAAGTTACCAAATAGGTAAGATAGTTTTTTCTCAATTTGAATTCTTTAAGACACATGTCATGTTGTACACCTATATTTTTCCCTAAGGTGTATATAATACCTTTTAATTTTTATGTCATTAATCTAATTACTTTCATTATATTATAATATTCATGTATTTTTATTTTATTACATGAGGATTATGGTTAAAAGTTACCAAATGGTAAGAGTTTATTGAAACAATCTCATCACCTTTCAAGATTGTTTATGTTTATGCTTTATTTGATAAAATCATATGATCAATATCTAAATAAAATTAATTAATTTTATTCTACTATTATTAGTAATTATTTATTCATGTATTAGTACCATTTTTTACACTTTAGTACAAAGATAGTTAATAAATTGTTTTTAAGAAAGCCCAACTTTAACCTCTCTTTGATCGGAAATAAGTGTTCCTTCAAAACCATATTTTCCAAAAATGGATTCCAAGAATATTTTAATATTCTCCTAAAATCGTTAAAAAATAATTTTAACTTTTTTTATTTTACCAATGTCTTCAAAGGAATATTCTTTTCTCTTTACAAACAAGGAATTTTTCTAATCTTTTACCATGAAAAAAGGAATGTTCTTCTTCCCTTGTACGACATGTAGGATTTACCTCCCATAATTTCTTTGAAGCTTACATTTCATGTTTAAAAGATTAATTTTTATGAAAATATTTTAAAAAAAATCTATTTTTCAAAATATATTTTTTCAAAAAAAAAATCAAGCTTCCTTTATAAGTTTTCAAGGAATTTTTTTTTCAAAATGTTTTAAATATTATTTTATAAGTTTTAAAGGAAAATTGTTTTCAAATATTTTTCAAGGTTATTTTATATGTTTTCAATGAAAATGGTTTTCAAATTATTTTTAAGCCTTATTTATATGTTTGAAAATTATTTTTAAATAAATTGTTTTCCATACATTTTTAAACTCCTTTTATTATTTTTCCATAAAAATGGTTTTCAAAACGTTTTCATGATCTCTTTATATGTTTTCAAAGAAAAAGGTTTCTGAAATGTTTTCAAACTTTATTTATAATATTTCACATTTATTTTCATGAAAATGGTTTTCAAAAGGTTTTTATGTTATAAAGATACTTTTTCAAAGAATAAAGTATATTTTACAAAAAAATTATTTTCAAAATATCTTTGAATTTTTTTTCCATCAAAGATAACATCTATTGATATTACTCACGAAATTATAAGAAATGATCCAAAGATTAAATTATTATTATTTCTTGAATGTTTATTTTTTGATGGAATTATGCATATGAAACCCATTTATCTTACATGGGTTATATGTTTTTGAAACCTAGTTCTTTTCAATGGTTATGCATTTGATGAAATTATTATGAAACATGTATTTTTTTCATAGGTGAAGATGTGATTACATATTTATGAAACCCATTTCATTTCATGGGTTATGATATGATTGTTTTTGAATTTGTGGAACATGTATGTATGATCTCATTATAAGATTGTTGGGACCTATATCTCCCTCCAATGCATTGGGAAAAGATTTATATCACTTGAGATAAACATGGTTGGAACGAGAAATGAACTCGGTTCAGTATTAAAGGGTTAGAATGAGAAATAAACTTGGTTCAATATTATAGGGCTAGAATGAGGAGTGAACTCTGTTTAATAATACAGGGTAGGAATTGGGTGGGAACCTAGTTCAATAAAGGACATTGTCCACTAAGATGGCCTTGGCAGTGATGCCTTGACTACTATTGAAATCATTATATATTCTTATGTGTCTTCCAGAATTCCATGTATAATTCCTATGTTATACTTTCATGGATTATGTTATTTATTTCCTTATGATTCATATCTTATGAACTTCCAAGATTTATTCCATGATGAATGTATATGATCTTCGATATATAGGGTATGATCTTCTATTTTTATTATCATGTTTTCATACCCCTATGCTCATGTTTATGCTTACATGTATCCCTTTATTACCCTTAATGAGCATCTGAGCTCACACATTTTTATGATTCATTCCTCGATTTATGAAGACATATTTCTTGTATGATATGTCTAACAGGGTTGATGGTCTTAGAGAACCTATTGGGACATAACATAGCTCCCTCATGTACAAGTGTTTATGTTTCCATATATCCAAAGGTACTAAACTAATATAATCATTGGGAATCTGTTTGTATAATGTTTTAAGTTTTCTAGAAAAGTGATGTAATGTTAATCTATCATAATTTAGGGTCGTTATACAAAGGGTACATGAGTGGTCAACCTAAGTTTGAAAAGGAGGTTACATGTGTGGTCACCCCAAGCCCAAAAAGGAGGGTACACAAGTGGTCATCCCAAGCATGAAAGAGGGTAAACAAGAGGTTATACCAAGCCTAAAGTTGGTATATGGGTGGTTATAACAATCTTAACATGTTATGAATGTCTTAGTGGGTATCCTTCACATAATATTTTCTATAATTATGTGTATTCTAAAAATATATGTCTCATGATAATGTTATGCTCTCATAACTCATGTTATTCGATTATCCTATGATTCATTTCTTATGAACTATAGATATTTATTCCATGACTCCTGATTATGATCTTTGATATGTAGGGTATGGTTTTCAAATATTATTCTCATGTTCTCATACCCTTATGTTCATGTTTTACTTATGTATCTTCCCTGTTTACCCTTACTGAGAATTTGAGATCACCCTTTATTATGTTTCATTTCACCATGTTTGGAAGAAATGTTTTATGTAGGTAATGTCTATGAAGATTAATAAATGATATGATCTTTGTGGGAAACATTGAAGAACTTTCACTAGATTAGAATATTGTGTTCCATGTTTTCAAAGGCAATAAACTATTATGATACTAATGCATGTGTTTTTTGTAATTTAATGAATATTTGTATAAAAATGATGTAATATTCATGTATTATAATATTAGTTCACTGTACTATTCATTTTCATGTGTACTTTATGTGCATGCGGCACTCAACACGCGCACGCAACCTCTGCATGTCTCACTTAACCCATCCCAACCTATTGTTGACACTAAATAAGATTTCAAGCAGAGAAATATGAAGCATGAAACATAATAATAGATGTCTAATAAACTTATTGTGTTTCTCCCTATAAAACACATTAAAAAATTAATGTAATGTCGCTAATGAAGTAGGAGGATTCATCATTACATTATCACATAACATAAATCCAAACTAGTAACGATGCATAAAATGTGTTCTTTAATACCTAGTGAATTTAACATGATGATCCATAAAATTTGAAGCCTATTATTCCACTAATGGTAATCAATGGATTATCTTATGATCCTATAAAATGAATGAAAATACAAAAACATCATGATATACCCTTAATAGTATCAAACATGCTGGAAAATAAAAAACACTATAAAAACAAAGCATACATGGAATTCCGGTGAAACAAACTCTATATTAATATTATGTGTTGTTTGGTTTGATGATGTAAAATAGATAATTAAAATCAAGTTCCCTACTTATATAAGTGATCCACCAGCTAAAGTATCCACTGTTTTATATGATTCCCAAGCACTGAAAGGGGAGTTATAACCTTTACTATGTGACAAATAATACTTCATGGAGAAGATAACTTCTATAATATTTGCATGAAACTAATGATCGCCAATGACATATTAGGCATACATTATCACACCAAAATAAAAGGAACTCATTCCATTTTATAGGAAGTTCCCGGCCTAAAACTCTATATACAAAGAATAGAATCAACCTATTTCATATACTGACTAACTGAAAATTGATTTATTATTATTATTATCTAAAAACATAAAGGGATAAACCCCAACAACTAACCAAAGATGGGGTGGTATAAAGTAGTTGAGTCCATGGGAATCCCCTTGGAAAAATTATTAAAATCAATTGGAAGTGATCCCAAACTCGAGTAAATGATCATCTAACCCTGAGAAATGCACCCTCAGGAAAGGGAATCACCCGCAAAGTTGGCCTCCCTTCTGACATGTTGAACCAAAACCCCTAGCTGATCTCCAAAAGACACTGATAATTAATTTAAAGTTATACATAAATTAATAATCCATATTTTGGACTAAAATATATGGAAACCATGTGGGAGTAATGAATTATTTCCAACTAAAGGAAACCAATAAGTTCCAGCCAAATGTAACCATACAACTAGGTTATATCGCATGAAAACAAGCTATGTTGGCGTTCTTATACAATTTATGTTAATTATATTAAATGTATATTATATATTAAATATACTATATCATATACTATATTATAATATAATCATGTTGTATTCTATGATATGCATTATATACATATCATAGGATGCAATCATGAATTACCTTTTAGTGCATTACCATAAATAAAGGATTTGTGGAATATCTCATTCACCATCATCCATTGATTATTATCCTTCTTGATATAGAGGTTATGATCAAATCCATCATGCAAGAAAATGGGATTTTTCAAAAATTGTTCTATTCTGGAATACCATGATCTTGGTGCTTTATTTATCCCATAAAATTCCTTCTTTAGACGACAAACTTTGTTCTCATATTAGTGAATAAGAAAACTATTTGTTAGCTCAATGTACACTTATTCTTCAAGAAATTAATTTAGAAATACTGACTTGACATACATCTAGAATACCTTGAATCTCGTTTTCACTTCTATGGCCATGTATAAATTAATTTTTTCCAACATATCCACATGAGAAAATTTTTCATCTACATATATTCCTTTAATCTAGGAGTATATATTCTACAAAAGCCATGCCTTGTTCTGAATCACCATGTCATATTCATTTATTTTGTTATGGAAAACCCATTTGGTCTTAATGTCTTTATTATATACTAGTATCAAAACAATCTCCCATGTCTAATTCTTTTAAATTTAGTTAATCTCTTTATGCATCACCTTGAACCAGTTATTATTTTTAGTATCATCTTTAAAATTCATTGGATTTTCATAATATAACAGTGAATTTTGTTATAGATAATTTATTCTCCATGTTTACACTAGTTCTATTTGATCATTAATGATATCTGTTCATTAATTTTAGTCATGCTTTTAAGATTCTATGAATAATTAACCCCTCATGCTCCCCCTAACCTACTCAACTCCTTATCACTCTATTCTAGAATCTACTAATTCTTTTCATGAAACTCCCCCGGTAGGAACACCTCATGGGCCTACAGTAAAGATGAGAGTGACCCCTATAGCCCAACTTCAATAGGCCACAGGTTCCTGACTAACACCAAGGGTATAAAACATACAAATGGGAGTATTTAGCCTCATAAATACTGTCATCATACTATGAAACCCACCAATTAACACTATAATATAAAAATAAAAATAAAATTGATATCCCGTAATGCATGTAATTTCAAACAGATTAAAATTTCTCTATAATAAATACCAAAAATGAAACTCTTAATGTGACAACTCCAACTAGAACTCCAAGATCTCAACTAGTAATGTCTATATTGATCTCCAAATCCATCCAAGAAACATAAAAAACGTATTTATATATATATAGGGGTGATAATAAATTTATACTCAATATATTCCTCTTCAAGATTTCTCTTGAAGCATGGAAGAATTATATTAATGTCTTAGTGGATAAACAGCAGAACCAACACACACCTATGTCAGGTCAATTATCACCAAGCCTCACTAAGTCTAACTCACCCAATATCATACCCATGTATAATAATATAATATCAAAAATAATATAAAATAAATATACCCTATAACCACTTCACCACTAGTTTTTCACTCTCACACCCTAACAAAAACAAATCACGTGCTTTCATCCCTTCTGCAACTATGCCATCGTACATCACATCCCATATCATAACCATATGTAACAACCCAGAACTATATCATCATCACCATGTATCCACCAACAGACACCATAGTATAACCATAACCACATAATCAATACATACCATATCATAACCACATTTCACAGATTCATCACATATCTATTATAGTAGGGTATTATGAACATTAATGACATCAACCTTTTACCCTCCTCATACCATGCATGGCCCCCACCACGTATCACCACCATCACCACATAACCAAGTTAAAAAGTATATCACATACTATGACTTTAAACCATTTCAACATGTTTACTTATAACTAGTCCGAGTTATCCCAACCTTTACTATACCTATAAGGGAGAGCGGGGGGGGGGGGGGGTGGGGGTGTAGTCATCTATCTGATCTATCACCAACCTAGTTTTTTTGGGAAACCATAGAAATCCTAAAAATATTTGGGTATTGGTAGGATTTTCTAACTTGATCTAAGTGTGTAATAAATCAGAAGAGAAAATACGACACCCACATACACACATCCACACACAAGCCCAACCTAAGGCTTTTTATAATAAAAAACTACCAATACCCATAACCACTACTGCACCATTGCTTATATATTCTAAGAATCATTTCCATCACTACAATGAAAATCATACCTACTTTTACACATAAAACAACCACAAAAAATTGATTTTACTAATTTAAACCATACTATTACCCATTCAAAATTTACCATTTTACTAGCCATGTTACATTAATTTCACCACTGATATTAAAATTTAACATTAAACCATTCATTATCCATCACTTGTATCCACACCATTAATTACTTATTCATTTCAATCATCTACATTTCATTAGAAACCCATAAATTTCAAGGTTTTTTAATGATTCTAATAACAATAATTAGATTAATAAGAATCAATTTAAACCCTTTTGATGATCTCACATGCAAGATAAATGATGTTTCATATTAAAATTAAATTACTAAATACTATAAATGATGTACATTATACTGAAGAGCATTTGAAACATATTTAAACACCATCACATGGGTTTAAAAAAGGTCAAAAAAGGTGTCCTAAATACTCCACTCCAACAGCTTCCTGTCCAATGTGGTGCTTCTTGTTTAGATCGACTTGGACCCCCTCAACGGAGATGATCCATCAATGTGATTTTGGGTCTTCCAATCCTGGGTCACGAAGACTCAGATTACTGTTCCTTGGTTTTTTCTCCTCTTCGTGTTGCTACGTGTGTGTTGGAGGTGTCTCATGTGGTAGGGATTATGTGGATTTGACATCATCATTATGGTACTCACTTTCAATTTTATGATGATGTGCAGAATATTGGATCATTTTCGAGACTTGAGCTTTGAAGATATTACCAGACTTGACCACTAAGGCATGCCTTAGTGGAGGTTTTAGAGCAGGAAATTCACCTACGTAGGCTTTACGTACTCAGATGATTGAGAGGGTATGGCGACATCCATCAAATTGAGCCTATGCATTGAGATAGGACACTTGCTAGTTGTACAGTTCTGTATTGGCTGATAGCTTTGTCACGTTCCAAATGCTGGGGAGGGGCTACTTCAAATTTCCAGTCTGGGTATATTTTCTCATATTCGGGTCAAGTATGTTTTATGCCCATGAAGTCTTCTGGGTTCCTCTTTCTCCCTTAAAAAGGGGCTTATTTTTAATAAAAAAATCTAAGGCTCTCGGGCCATTGGAGTAAAAAGGTGTCTAAAATACATTCTCTCTTTTTAGTGTATCCATAGGACAAGTGAATAAAAAAATAGAGGGGTTTTATCCTTCCTCTATTTCCTTCTAGATTCTATAACGCAAAGGAGAAGGATAAATAGAGTATTTGGGTACTAGGGATTTATTTTTTGAAGCCTCAAGGAAACACCATATCCCACTACCATATAATGAAAATGATATTAAGTCCATAAGAACACTTCTCAGGATTCTACTCATGCATTTATAACACATGAGTAAATGATATTTTTGAAACTCATGAATCCCTTGTATGGATAAAACGTCTACCATGCATTTCATCTTATGAAACATTACTTTAATGATAGAATATATAGGAGTAAAAAAATGGAATCATCTCGTGAAAAACATCAAAACATAGTGTTACAACCCATGCATGAAAACATCCTATATATATCATTTATATAAAAAGATTTAGGGAATATGTCCATAAATCTTTCACTTTCACTAAATAATTATAGTATTTATTTCATTTCATCATATATTATATCAAATAAAATAACTTGTGAAATCATATTCAAAACTACTTTTATATATTTTGAAAATCTATTTTGGAAAACAGGCGTCAACTTCACCTTCTATCAAGTCATATGAAATAACTTGTGAATATCCATCCAAACCACTTTTGGGTTAACTCTAAAACACTTTCATATTGGCTCAATGATCCAAACTCAATCCCCATTCAGTCAACCATAAAGTGTGACCCAAAAATATTTTATATAATTGAAAACAAATAAAAATATCTGGATCTATATATATGATAAAAGAGTATGTGAAACCTTGAAATGTAAATTTGTTGTATTTTATCATGTGTTAATTTTATCCTTTGGTATTTGGGTATCCTAGGGTTGTAATTTTTAGTTTTTTTAAGTTTTTCCAGGTCTTCATATCTAGGAAAGTAGTTTGGAAAACTATGAAATAGAAAATGTTCACCATCTATAGTTTTGGATAGGGGCGAGTGCATAGTCTACATATGATTTAGTAAACCATTTTAGACAACCATGAAACATATTGGGTTTTGAGGTAGTAACAACTACATAGTCTATACATCGTTTGGTAAACCATGTGAGATAACCATGAAATATACTTAGGTTGGGGTATTTTTGTTATTTTGGGTTTGTTTTAAGTGAGGCTTTCTCTCAAAGCCACCCCACTCATTCTCCCCAAGCTTGGAAGCCTACGAAATATTTTATTATGCCTAATAAGCTAATCCAAGTGGATTTAGAGTGACTTTTTAGTTGTTCTTCATTCAGATTGAGAGTTAAGGAATTTTCTTCTATTATTCCTTGGTTTTCTTCCCATTTCTTTGATTTTATCTAATCATAATGGCTATGGGTTGCCGATTTTTATGGTTAGTGTTGTTCTAAATTGGGATACTAGTTTTTAAAGGTTATGGGTCATACTAGGAGAATTATTCTAGTATAGTTCATTGAAAGTGACATGGTTACATAGTTGAGGTAGGTGTTTCCATTGAATTTCCATTTATTAAAGGGTTCCTTGATTTCTTAATGTTTTAAAGGTGTTATTAAACCTAAATTATGATGTATATGTTACCTATTTTTGTGTTATCAAAGGTTTTACATTTTCTTGGTTTTTTTGGAAATATTGGTTGATTTTTTAATAAAACATTGATTTTAAATGGTTTCTTATGCATTTAAGGTGTTTAATAAAATTCAATTGATGGTTTTGCATGAAAAAAATTATTGGTTCATGGTATTTTGTACCAAATAGATTTTATAAAGTGAAATTTTATTTTTTTTAAATGGTTTTCCCTATTTTAAGAGGATCAAATTTTTTAAAAAGAAACTTCCTTGGTTATAAAAGGTGTTACCTTAACTAAAAAGGGTGTATTGATTATGAAATTTATTTATTTGTTTTAAAATGGGGGGTGTTATTACTTTTCTATTTGTTTTCTTTATATTCATACCTTAATTGGTTTAACATGTTGATTTTTTTTTCTTTAGTTTGTGAGCCTCTGGAATTCACCATTTGTTTAAAGGTGATTTTGAAAGAGGATTTTCATAATTAGATTTTTATTTGTGCTTTGGTGTATGTGTGATATACCCTTAGTTTTCATTTGGGTTCAAAATGGTTTCAAAAAAGGAAATTCTAAATCATGAAATATTTATGTATAAAGAGAAGAGTCAGTTGTAAATTTATTCAATTCACTTTGTTTGGCTAGTGTTTTCAACCTAATTAATCCATTATCACACCTTGTTTATAATTGTGATAATGATCTTGTTTAAATGAGTTTTTATTAATGTTTATAAATTTGGGTTGGAGCTCATTATAAAAGGGGGTGTGTTTGGTGTTATATTTTTATTTTATTAATACGTATCTTACCTTAAGGTGGTGTGCTTGTCACATGATGATGTTAAATTTATGGTAATCACCTCTTTTTTCATGACATGAGGAACCAAGGTTACCTATTGGGAATATTAAGGGAATCCACTTACTATTTGAGTGTGATAACCTAGCTAGTAACTCCTAGTTGAATGTTATAACCAGCTAGGAGATGGTCTCCAATGAGGTTAGTGAGAGAGTGATTCAATAGGAGATTTTTACATCTATTAACCTATCGACAATTGGTTCCTCCTTTTTATGTTAAGAAAAATATGCACTCTTAGATCATAAAGTGTTGCCTCAATGTTTATAAGTTATACTATGATTATTTATCATTTTTGGAATATTATTTTCAACTTTTTTATGTGATTATTTTGATTATTATTGGGTGAGAATCATTGGGGTGAGACATGATTTTTCTAGTTATTGTCATTTATATTTGACTCTCATGGATTTTCATTTTATTACGATTTCCCTTATTCTTTACCCGTATTGGGTGTGTTGGTTTTGTTTCAAAGGATGATGTTTCTAAAGGATATTTTCTAACTTGTTTATTTTAAAATAAAATTTGTTTTAAATGTAATGGTGTGTTTTGGAAATGGAATTTCCTCAATAAGTCCTCTTCGAGGAATGTTTTTCAAATGGTGTGTTGTGAGATAGTATATATAGTATACTTTGTTTTATTTCTGTTTTTTGTTAAGGAAATGAAAACTTATTTTAAAATTATTTATTTTCAAACTAGAATTATTATTTTTCTTTATAAATGTAATGTTAATTGACTCATGGTGGTATCCTACTATCCTTTGGCTCATACCCTATATACTCAGACCGGTGGGTATACAGTCTTCATGTTTTCTCCAAGTTATCATGTTATAACATAAATATTGGATATTTACCACTCTCTATTGTGAATTGTGTGTTTTTTAGGTTATGGTGGTGACTTTAGTGTCACATAGAGATGTTGGGGGTTTTTACCTAGTTTGTTTTGACCTGTTTGGGTCTTGTGTTGTATTATAATATTATGTCTCCCATTTCTTTTCAGTTTAGATTTTATTTCCTTATTTTGGAAATGTAAAATCTTTGTATAAAAATGGTTTCATTTATGGAATTTTTTTTATAAAATATATGGTTATTTTTTATGATTATTACATGTTTGGGTGTTCTTTCTTTTGGTTGAACTTATTTTTTTTCATGGTCATAAACTATAAGGAGACCACATGTCAGGTTCTTGGTTGGAACCATTATTGATCCCAATTTTTTAGGGTGAAATCATTACAATGTGCTCTCTTGTTGTACCCTGGTACTTATTTCCATTCTAAAGTGATCAAGAACACATCTCGGGCTTTATGGTGGAATAGTCTTAGGTGACATATCCGGTTTGATCAGGATGGTGTGCTACGAAATGGTATTAGGTCCAAAAAAATTTTAGGGGTAAATATATATTGTATCTATCATATTTGGGCATCATGAGGTGAGTGTGGAGGAGGTATTAGCTATCTTTTGTACTAGACCTCAAGTTGTCATGGGTGGTTCAGATTTTTCTTTAATTTTTGGGTTTATGGTGGTTTTTTTAGATATTTTCATGTTGTGTGGTGTGAATCTGAGTTATAATAAGACCTTGGATGAAATTTTAGAACATTCCTAGTTTCAAAATGAAACTAGAGGACATATAGGGGAACATGATTAATATGGTATGTCAAACCGTAAATAGCCTATGAAAACCATTCTAGAAAACTCTAGTAGAAATTTCATGGTTTTAGTATGGGATAATAGACTACATGAATAAATCATTTTTAATGGATAAAGTTGGGAATTTATTTCATCCTTTCTTGATTTTAGCATCTCTTGTGATTATTGTGGCTAGTGAATATTTGTGGGTATTTTAGAGCAGTTTAATCGTGTCTGAAATTAATGTTTTATTCTTTAGTGTTTAATTTCATTTTAAAAACCTTGTCTTTATTTCTTAATTTTATTTGGTAAAAGAAATTTACTGTAGACTTTTTTTTGGGTTATGAAGGTTTTCAATAAAATAATTTCATGGGTTTTATTTGGTGAAATTATTATAATGTTTTAGCATATGTGGTTTAAATGGGAAGTTAGTTTTCATGAAATGAGTTATTTAATGTTTAGGTTTTATTTTTTTAAAATATTTACACTCATTTGGTGTTTTGAAAAAGTAAATAAGTTCCTGTTAGTCATTTTTAAAATGAGGTTTCAAAGAGTGTTTTGTAATATTTTTTCAACCATTTTGGGCCTTTTTCCCCTTGTATTGTTAGTTGTGCCAATTTTATTAATTATTTTGTTTTCTTGATGTTTTATAATGTGACCCCCAAAAAGGAGTTAGAAATACTAGAAGGTAATCCCTTTGATATTCCTCCTAGTGATCTCAATGTTTTCTTTCCATCTCCAAAATCTACCTAGACTCATAATAGAGTGGGAGGGAATAGTTACTTTCGACTTGTGGATCACATGTGAGAGTTTTTGAATTACTTTATTTTAGTGTTTAATAGTGATAAAGGATCTCATGAGGTGATAGAGTGGATATATAATATTAAAGATATATTTGAATCTCTAGGAACTCCATGGTCCTCTAGGGTTAATTGCATCACTCTTTTGTTCAAATGGTCAAGTTTGGATTGGTGGAAGTGAACTATCTATTCTTAAATATTTGAAGTTTTTTCTTATGTAATTTTCAAAGTTGTCTTTATCCAATAGTTTTTTCTCAAGGTGGTGATAATTTCAAAGCTGGTGGAGTTCTTGATCATGCATCAAGACGAGAAGTTGGTGAAAGTCTACATTGAGAATTTCATCGAACTGGTTCATTTTTCTCCTTAGTTGGATACTGATGATTCAAAGACAGATTGGTTCTTTGATAGAGGCCTTCATATAGAACTCAGTTCAATGGTTTTTTAGTCTATCCTAACTACCTTCATGGAATTAGTGTATAAGTTCATTACTGTGGAAGAATGTTTGGAAAAGAAACCAATGGTGATGCTATGACCTCGTCTCATGTCAGTTAGAGTGTATCAGTAAGTAAGAAGTGGATTACAATTATGTGCTACTAGTTTGGTAATTATAAGAATGTTATACTATCCGATCTAATGCCTATAAGGAATTGTAATCGGTGTGTCTGTCTATAGGATCTGAGATTAGTGGAAGTGCATGTATGGAATGGACAACTCATATAGTCTTAATTTATGAATAATCATTATTGTAAATGATTAATAACATCATGAAAAATAAAATTTAAAGATTACATGACTTGAATAAATGTTTTAACCAAACTAGGATGATCTTTAAATGATATTTACAATTAATTTATGATAAGATATAGAATTACTTGCACTTGTAATTATCTATTCATTAATGATCCACTTTACACGATCTCACCATACCATCATTTCACGATAGGATACAAGTGTAGAATACCTCTATAAGTGATACAAATGTGTACCATAATATTTGGACATCATCGTAGAATCACTGGGTTATATCACAGATGATCCTAATCACTTGAACCATTTGTGGTTGATCACAGTGAAATTATCTTAAATAATTCATATGTTCTCTCGAAGGATTGAGAGAAGAGACGTATAGAGAACATTTAAGATATCTAAAACTATATATAGGGATTTAGATAGCTTCTCTCTATCCATTATGAAAAACAAATGTTTTTATGGAAAGTGATATAACTAGATATTTATTGTGGTAGGTTTAGGGTTGGAAAATTTCACACATTTCCTTTTCCTATTACTTAATTCTTAGTGAACTCCATGTCTTAATAATAATATAATTATTTTTCACTTTACATGTGCATATCCTAATAAGAAATAAACACCATTCATATTATTTCTAAACAGAACATTAATCTTGGATCTCTTATCCTCATTAACATTTACCAAACCTTGAATAATGACTACTTATTTAATAAATAAATATCACTATATTAATTTTTGATAAATATAATAAATATTATATTCATCAAGCCTTATAAAACAATATTTTTTATTATTTAAAACAATTATCCTTTAAAATAAATTATGATTAAATCTTATCAATTATCCAATCATGATTAATTATTAACCCAAAAATTAGGAATAATATTTATTCTAACATGTTAAATTCAATATTTGATTTAATAAAGATTATAGATACACTTATTGTGTGACCCTATAGGCCTATTTATCAGTGGAATTATGTGTAACCACTTCAAGTAAAAGTTTATGATGTATAAACATGCCAAGGAACCCTTAGAGAAATAATTTAATATTACAATGATATAAACCCTTCTATGAATGCTTATTATTTAATATAATCCCCTTTCAATGATATCTCTAATCAAGCAGGATACACGCGGGCACCATAAACCCGTGTGATTGATGTCTCTTTCTTGGAAATTCCCAAAATTAACATGTCCACATAAGATCATGTCTATGGATTTATCCAAGCATTTCCATTTCCATCAAGGGGATTGATATATCAACTTCTATTAATATAAAGAAGGGATAAATACGTTCTTGAATTATCCATTAATTTAAAATAACTCATGATGCACCCAACGTATCTTACCACACCCTGGGAATATTTTATCATGGTTTTCATAAATACAATAAAGTATGAAACTTATGATATTCAATAATGATAATATTAAAGTGTAATGATCAATAAAAACATCAGAAGACAAGAACATCTAAGAGTACATAAAATTTGGATTTCCTATTAGAGGGTCTATTCTCATAACCACCTTTCTTGGAGATTACCAAGGGTGAACATAATGATAAAGTTTCTTAATGTCTTATGATCCTCCTAAAATTAATATCCTATATCATCTATATCTTTTCAGAAAGTATCATTGGTATATAGAACATTTGTTTCAGGATTATTGTCATAGCGTCTAAAGTATCTCATCATAGCATGGAACTACTATATACTTTTGACATGACATGTATCATAAAGATATTATCACGTACTATGTTATTAATATGAATAATCATCATGTGGTATGAAACTTAATTAATATTAAAGACAATAAACACATGTAATCATGAACGTTGAAGTTGGTTCTTGGTAACCAACTCCAACTGACTCCCACTTTCACTAGATCCAACTATTAAAAATCATTAGTCCACTATATCTCACATGATACTCATGCATATGATGATATATATCCTTCTTTAAGTGGTATTCAATGTTTTTTATATTTTTATAATCTTCTCACTAAAATTTTACCTCATTGGTAAAATCCCCCAAGAGATGAAAATTCAAAAGTGTATGATTTTTTCCTTTGATATGGAATTTCCTCTTTGGATAGAACCATCATTATAGTGTCATCACAGTAAGATGTAATAAGGTCATGACTTCTAGGAACCACATCAACATATTGGAAAAATATGTGAATACAAACTAATTATTTAGATGCATTGGAATTCATAATTTAGTCTGAATCTAACATAGAATTAGCAGAAACAATCTTCTTTGAACTCTTCCAGCTAATAGCTCCTTGTTTGAGAAAAAATTAATACCCTAACTGTGAGTTCTGATCATTATGATCTATATGTAAGTTAGAATATGTATAACCCTTGATAACTAGCTCTTCATCTCCTTCATAAACCAAGAAAATATCATTATTTCACCTCGTATACTTAATTATAGTCTTAAGAATAGTTTAATGTAGTTCTCCTAGATCATCTTGATATCAAGATACCATGATCAATTCATAGGTGACATCAAGATTTATACATAACATAACATGCATGATAGATCCTATCACAGAATCATATGGGATAATACTCATTATATCTCTTTCCTATTGTGTCCAAGGATATATCTTCTTGAAAAGATGTATACTATGTGACATTGGAACTAATACCCTCTTGGATTTTTCTATACTGAACCTGCAACGTCCCAGACCCGAACAGTGCTATCGGGCCAAGTGTTACATAACTTAGGCGCACATCCATGAACGCCAAAGGATGCTGACTGGCAGTGAGGGTGTAAATAGGTATAGTGGGGAGGATATAACCTCTTGTAGGAATGTAAAGGTACCAGTCTGATAATAATATCATAACATAAAGTGGAAAATAAATGACTCAATAGACTCAAACCAGACCTGGAGTGCGTAAGCACATCCAATAACAGATAGACAACAAAAATAATATATAAACAACTACATTATAAATTAAATAGAATAGAAATATATATAAAACTTATATCCACTAAAACAAACTAATCATGCATCCATAGTTGGTCATACATATCGATATAAAAATAGGGCACCCATGGATAACCATTGTAGCTATGTAAAAAATAAGAATGTTGATTCTAAAAAGGAATCTCAACAAAAGTAAAACTCTATCTAGGCATGAAATCAAGGTCTATTCCAATATCAATGCCAAATAGTACTACAACCCAACTCTTGAAGATGATCCTTTACTTTTACTTAAATAAAAAAAGTCTACACGCATCTCGAAGGGCCCATATAGGGTATGAGATGAATCTCAGTAGGATACCACCCAATTGTGCATACCAAGAAAAAGTTTTTAAGCATAAAATAACACTAATCATGGTAAATAGTTCAACGAAATAATAAATACAATCTCCACTAGTGCTCAGCAGCCACTAGGGAGTGTCACCTGCTTCGGCCAATGCTAGAATCTCAAAAGAAAAGAGAATCTTCGGCTCATGGTCTGAGGTACTCCTGTAGTCACAAAGTCCTGATGAACCCTCAAGTTCAACCTTAATAGCATAGACCAACACCACGTGCCTCCTGAAAATGTATTTCTCAAGTACCGAATTCCTCAAGGAATGCCCAAACAATAGTATCCTGGTCCTAATGACCCCTCCTCATAAGCTCACATCGGCCCATGGCATGAAAACTGGAGGAACATCAATGTCTGTCCTCAAATAAACGTACATGCGCACAACCTCAATCATGGAGACCCTCATCCCCCAACCCTATAGCCTCATCACTATCAAGAGAAGGCTCCTCAACTTTCATGTAAATTTCTACAGCAAGCACCGTCAAACCAAAATTACATAAACTGTAATTATCGAGGGCCTCTACCTAAATGAGTGGTCAGAACCACATCATCACAGAGTCTACCTATGCACACA
This sequence comes from Viscum album, assembly GCA_963277665.1. Taxonomy (NCBI): domain Eukaryota; kingdom Viridiplantae; phylum Streptophyta; class Magnoliopsida; order Santalales; family Viscaceae; genus Viscum; species Viscum album. The sequence continues at coordinate 1,067,358,469 of OY728162.1, forward strand.
CGAATCAAGCGGAGCTTTGGCCATCACGGGTGAGAGGAAATCACCAAATAAATAACTTAAACCACACCATCTCTAGCACCTCATTCCCTTGTAACCATGTCTCTCAAATCCGATGGTCATTCCATCCAAGTATCACAAGCCATTCTCAACCTAATTGTCACACTCCCTCAACGGACATCCATGACACCCAATCCCGTGGTCAAAACCACCCAAGATAACTCATTCCAAGCCTAACCTATGATCATCATCACTCAATTCTGATGTCCATTCCATCACAACCTCAGGCCATTCCCATCACAGCCCCAAGAGTCACAACATATGTAATATCGAGAATTATGTATATATAATTACATTAAAATATTTGTAAACAAGCAATTCAATTTAAACAGTTTGGATTGAACTAGCTATTTGTTATAACATAGAAGTATTGAGGTCTTGAATGCATATAATTAGATTAATCGGGCATAAATAATTTAGACATACCAATTTAAAAACAAAGAAAAATAGTTATAACCACTTTGACAACCACGACCAAAATATCCCATGGAGTGATGACCTCTAACCCAACCCCACTCACATAATCAAGGTAAGGTAATTCCCAACAGCATGCCACGAGGCACATAGTCAATTTAATATGAAATATTAGGGGTCTCTCTCAATACCCATCATTATGATAAAAATTCGTATCCCCCAAATGTTCGCAAAAACTCTAAATAAGGTATGAACCACCTACCTCGTACTTGTATGACTCTCCTCATCTAGCGTTGACCTCTAATTTAGCCTTGAACAGAGTAGGTCGACATAATGAGCATAAATTCTAAAGGTTAGATTACTAGAATGAGAGAAGAAAATTAGAATAATGAATTAAAAAGAATTTAGAGAATACCAATTGGGTTCCAATGCATCTGATAGTGTTTGAATCGGGGTTCATAAGACGAATATAGAGGAACTTATTCCTCCAAACACTACTAGTTTGCAAACCCAATGACCCCTAGTTCCTACTTTAACATAAATGAGGATACTGCCCATTTTAGTTAAAAAGAAAATAAAATACTCAGTGTGTACTTAAATATACATTTCGTGTATATGGTTGATTTTACAATCTTCCAACGAATTTCTTTCCACATCAAAAAAAGGTGCAGTCGACACGAGTACAGAACATGTACTAGTAAGTGCACGATGTGTACTTGATAAATCCTCTCTTCCTTACCAACACCCCTATATACCATTTATGTCCATCACACAGCCAAACATCACACTGTGTGTACTTATTAATACATGGAGTGTAACCCTAATCCATGCCTTGTAATGGTTTTGTAGCCAGTACTTTGCATGTTTTCCCCGTTTTCTAAAAAAACAACCTAAAAAGGATTTGTACCTCAAAGGAAGAATCAGGTTCTTATAAACTTCCCCCATTAAAGCAATTCATCCCTGAATTTCCCTCCCAGGGGTGGTGAAGAAACACTCCAGAACAAATTCGCCCCAAAGCTAAAATCAATCAAGGTCCAACAACCTGTTTCCAGACCCATGGTCCTCCCATGATGCATCGTCACCCCTACACCTCATCAGGTTCTCCCGTGTCACTTCTGACACCCAATCATATCCCAAACCATATCAATGCCCATATCGATCCCATTTAACCCATTTCATAATGAGGTCTTGCATCCCATGGATGCTCAAAAAAACTTGATGCCTTAAACCTCAATCATAAATGCATCCTCGGTGATCTGATGTCCAAGGAACCTCAAGTAACCCACATACAATGATGCCCCGATGCCTCCTCACCTCAAATAACCTACATCCATCAATTATCCCAATGCCAAGAACCTCATATATATATATATATATACATATATATATATATATATATAATCACACAACCGAGATGGTTCCAACCCACTGAACAACGTATGGTCAGTCTATATAGATCGTGTGCACCTCGTGTACTCAAAATAGACATGACTCAACAGGACACGCCAAACAAAATAAAAAGGAAATCACACCTACACCCAAAGTGTACCTCTAACCTTCATTGTCTCACCAGCCTGATCATCCCCTACTAGCTCCACGATGTTCACCTGTACTAACACATGGCTTCCTGAATCCTTAACTTCCTATGGTGCTGCACTAGTCGCTGGTCATTGATCCCATGGATGGGTCCCGCTATCTCTTCCACGTCCCCTACATGCCACTAAAACTCAGCTACCCTCACCTGGTATCGATCATGATCCAACCCCAGATGTCACTGTCTACACTGGACCCTGCCTTCCGACTATCTAAGAAGGCTATCTATAGAACCTCTTGAGATGAACAACCTTTCCACATGATCGGCACTCCTTTGGAGGCCAATCAAACTGAGTCCAGACATTCCCTGATTGCCCACACTAAAAGGAAACCACTGTTGAATTGCCACGAGCTAGTCTAGCTGGGTCATTGTCCTGTTTACCCTATTGGAAATCATCCTCATCGTATTTCCTATTATATAGACCATCACCTGAAGCTGCCTCCTGGTGTAAGTGAAACCTGTCTTTCAGGATTCCTTCAGCTATGAGAGCCTAATTCACCACCTCTGAGAACAATTCCAGCCTAAGGATGTTTACCGACACTCGTATTGCGTTCTGTAATCCATCATCAAATCCCCTCACCCTAGAGGTGTCATCACCTACCATACTTGGTGAAAAGTGAGAAAACTCAATGAAAGTAGCTATATAGTCCATAATGTACATTTCACCTTATTGAAGGCTCAATAACTCCCAAGCTCTCTCTTCCTGAAGCATCTCAGGGAAAAAAAGTTATCAAAGAATCTATCCTTGAAGTCCTTCCAGGACAACCCCTTGTGTCTATGAGCTTGAACCTACACATCCCACCAACTCTTCACCAGTCCTCTAAGAATATATGTCACCAACTTGACCCTCCACCCTGGAGGTGTCTCGAGATGCTTGAAGATCATATGCATGCTCTCTATCCAGTTCCCAACTGCCTGTGGACCACCCTCACCCTAAAAATCAGTGGGTTTTATGACTCTAACTCCCGAGTAAGGTAATCCGAAGAGGGATTCATTCCCTGAGCACCTCTTTCTATCCCCTGCAAAACACTTACCAGGCTAAATCAGATTTGTTCTTCAAGCCACAGCCTGAATTCTATCAAACCCAGCAGCTACCCTACCTACACTAGATCTTAAACCTGATATTGTCCCTAAACCTATACCTATAGCTCATGCTATGTTTGACCCTCTGGGGTCTGAACCTGATCGTTCTCCTACAACACTATACTACCACCCACCGAACGCTCCATCTGAACCATTTAAGAGGAACTTGCTAAATACCATAAATGGTTAGACAACCCACATATATAAATATATATATATATAACATAGATATGGAAAGGAGTAAAGAGGAAGGGTATAAAAACTACCCTTACTCCCCCCCATCACAACCATGCCCCATGGAATCCTAGCCTCATAGACTCCTTACACGCCCTCAACAAAGCCATGTATCAAAAAAACCCAAGGCCACACCCATCTTGAAAACCATGGTTGCCTCAATATGACGACCGAGTTACCCAATAATAGTGATCAAAATTACCTCATCCATAGCACAAGCCCACTCCTTTAAGGTCGAGGCCCATTCACATGTAATTCTATAAATATAAATCATGGAATATCACATTGCATAAAACAAGAAATCTTATCACATCATGTAATTTCACCTTTTCACATGGAATTTGATATTATTAACATGGTATTATCACATCACAAAGAATACATGAAAATATGAAATTTAAATACCCTAAAATGTGCCTATAAAAAGACAAACAACTATGCCTTACCTTACTAGGCCAAGGTCCAATTCTCCATTACCATACCGGGTCAAGGGTGACATATCACAACCAATAATCATCACAAACCATGTGATCCCCCATGGTGGAAACCATATAAACTGTAATTTGATAAAAATAAAAACAACAATTCCCACCCAAGGTAACTTGGTCCATCCCTTACACATGGTGTTGTAGGCACCCAAGCACAAGCTAGAAACCTAGTTCCATTCCCGAACTATCCCCAATCTACCATATCCCAAATAGTAAACCAGACAAAAAGAAAGGAAGTATCAATCTCATTAGTATATGAACAAAATATTATACTAAATCCTAGTCAAAAACTCATATGATGCCACTTTGTAACATCCCAAAACTGAATAGCCACCTGAACAGTGCTATCAAGCCAGGTGTTACTAACCTTAAGCGTACATCCCCAAATTCCAATGGTTTTCGACTAGTAGTAAGGGTGTAAACATGTATTGTGGGAAGGTTATACCATTTATAAAGAAGATAAAGTTATCGGTATGAGAATAATTGTATAACATGCAGTGGAAAATAAATGTCTCAGCAGACTCGAACCAGACCCACAGAGCGGAAGCACATCCAATAGAAGATAAATAGTTGAAATAATATTGAAACAACTATAGTGGAAATTAAATAGAACAACCTTCTAAAAAAAATTATATCCACTAAAACAAACCAAGAATGCATCCATAATAGGTCATACATATCAATATAAAAAAGGTTTCCCATGGCTTAACACTATAGTTACGTACAAAATAATCATTTTGATACTGAAAATGAAACTAAAAAAAGTAAAACTCCATCTAGGAATGACCTCAAGGTCTATGCCAATCTCCATGCCAAATATAACTACAACCAAGCTCTTTAAGATGATCCTTAACCTATATATAAAGCCAAAAAGTCTACATGCATCCTGAAGGACCTGTGTAGGGTGTGAGATTAATCTTAGTAGCATACCACCAAATGGTTCATACCAAGCATAAATTTTTAAGCAGAAAATAACAATAATCAAGGTAAATATTTCAATGTAATAATAAATATAATCTACACTAGTGCTTAGTATCCACCAGGGAGTGTCACCATCTTCGGCCAACATCGGAATCTCAAAAGAAAAGAGAGTACATGGCTCATGGCCCATGGTAGTCTTGTAGTCAAAAAGTCTAAGTAAACAGGTTCCACCTCAATGGCATAGCTCGACACCATGTGCCTCCTGACACTGTGCGTCTCAAGTATCGACATCACAAAGGAACACCCAAACAATAATATCCCGTTCCTAAGGACCCTTTATCATAAGCTCACGTCATCCAATGGCATGACAACTAGAGGAAAAAAGATGTATGTCCTCAAATAAACATCTAGGTCCACGACCTCGATTGTGGTGAGCCTCATCCCCCAACCCAATATCCTCATCAATATCAACCAAATTATCCTCACCTTCCACATGGATTTCTATGGAAATCACTACCAAAACACAATTACCTAAACCTCAAATATCAAGGACCTCTACCCACATGAGTGGTCATAACCACCTCATCATATAGTTTACCAGTTTGCACCCAACTCAAGCGGTGCTTTGGTCATCACAGGTGATCAGAAATCACCAAATAAAGAAACTAATCTATACTATCTATAGAACCTCATACCCATGTGACCATGTCACTCAAATATAATGGTCATACCATCCAAGTATCATGGATAATTCCCAACCTGACAGTCACACTTCCCCAAGCTGATGTCCACGATGCCCAATTTCGTGGTCAAAATCACCTATGCAAGCCTAGTCCAAGCCCAATAAGTGACCTGCATCACTCAATTCTAATGGCCATGCCTTCCCAACCACATTCCATGCTTATCACAACTCCAAGGGTCACAAAATATGTAAAATCAAGAATTACATATATTTAATCACATTAAAACACTCGTAAACAATCAATTCAATTTAAACAGTTTGGATTGCACTATCTAGAAGCTATAACATAACATCACTAAGGTCTTCAATTCCTCTAATTACCTTAATCAGTCTTAAACAATTAAGACATACCAGTTTAAAAACAAAGAAAAATAGTTATAACCTTTTTGAAAACCCTGGAAAAAAATATCCCATGGAGGGATGACCTCTAACCTGACCTCACTCACACAATCAAGGTAAGGGAATGCCTAGCAGCATCCCACAAGGCACACAGTCAATTTAATATGAAATACTTGGGTTCTTTTTCAATACCTATCATTGCTCTAAAAATATGCAACCCCCAAATGTATGTGAAAACTCAAAACATGGTATACACTACCTACCTCATAATTGTACGACTCTCCTTATCCAACGTCGACCTCTAATTCGGACTAGAATGGAGTAGATATACATAATTAGAATAAAATATAAAGGTTCAAAAACTAGGTAGAGAGAATAAATCAAGATTAACAGATCAAAAGGAATCAAGAACTTACCTATTGGATTCCAATGCATCTAATGGTGTTTGAATCAGGGTTCAGATGATGAATTGGGAGGAACTTATTCCTTTGGTGCTACGGGTTCACGAACCCAGCGACCCCTACTGCCCATTTTAATAGAAATGAGGCTACTTCCCATTTTAATGAAAAATAAAATAAAATACATGGTGTTTACTTAAATATACACACCGTGCATATGGTTAATTTTCACATCTTCTGCCGACTTCTTTTCTACGTCATAAAAAGGTGTTGTCAACATGAGTACACAATGTGTACTTTGACAAATCCTCTATTACTTGATGACACCCATACATTCCATATATATACATCACACGACCAAACATTACACGGTTTTTACTTAGGATTACACTATGTGTAACCCTAAATCATGGCGTGTAATAGTTTTGTAGCTAGTACTTGGCATATTTTCCCCCTTTTCTCCAAAACAACCCAAAAAAGGGACTCATGCCTCAAAGGAAGAACCAGGTTCTTACATAACCTATTTATTATATGGTTAACATATGTACTTTAACTTATTTCAAGTAGCCACTTTGATCTATCACTCATGATCTTGATCCCTAATATGTTGGTTGCTTCACCTAAGTCCTTTATGGAAAAGCACATTCCCAACCATGCCTTAACCTCTTGTAAAGATGGTATCTTATTTCCAATTAATAATATTTCATCAACATATAATACTATGATAATGACCAAATTTCCACTAAACCACTTGTAAATACATGGATCACATTAATTATTAATAAAACAAAATTATTTTATTTCTTCATTGAACTGAATTTTCCCTATCCTAGATACTTTATTTGATCCATAAATATATCTATGCAACTTACATACTTTTTTTTCATTACATGGAGTCATAAAATCTAAAGGTTGTGTCATATACACATCTTTATGAAGGTTTTCATTAAGGAAATATATTTTGAAAACCATATATAAAATAACATTTTCATGGTAATTTTTCATGGAAAGTAGAATTCTATAATATTTAAGCATGGAAACTGAAGATAAGGTTTCTTCATAGTCTATTTCATGATTTTTCCTAAACCTTTTAACCACTATTCATTCCCTATAGGTACTAACTAGACCTTCCATGACCAACTTTCTATTGGATACCCATTTTCAACCAACATGATTACATCTTCGGGTGAATCAATCAAAACCCAAACATAGTTTTGATACATAGAATCCATCTCATAATTCATAGATTCTGGTCATATTATAGATTCTAAGATCTCTACTGTATCCTTTTATATTAGAGGGTCATTATTGTCAATCAATACTTATTCACAATATTCTATGACTAGAAAACCATATCTTTATGGTTCTCCCACCTCTCTAGCACTCCAATGCTATACTTGTGTTTTTGGAACAACTTCTTCCATGGGGACCAATGAAATGTGTTCCTGTACCAACTCTTTTGTATCTTGAGAACAAACTTTATTAAATTAAAAAATTGGTCCCACTATACTCCTTAGGGATGTGTTCCCTATCAAGGAATACATCTTTCATAGTAACTATAACCATTTTATATGAGTGGTTATATAGGTACTATCACCTCATTTCCTTATGGTATCCTATAAAGATACACTTCATGCCATAGGCAGATAACTTAATTCTTGAGCTTTCCTTAACAATTTCATCATACCCCCATGCATAAACATGTGAAAAGAAAGGTTTATTTCCACTCTATAACTAAAATGAAATACCATTTTCCGCTTTAGTTGGTACCTAATACCTATTTTAGTATGTATACTAGCATGTGTAATGCATATCCCAAAAAGAATAATGGAAGTCTTGTTGAATCATCATTGACCATAGAATGTCCGGTAAAGTATATTTCCTCCTATCACTAAACTATTCCACTATGATGTATAAGGTGGAGTGGGTTGAGATAAAATACCATACTCCTATAAAATGTAGATAAAATCTTAGTTAAACTATTTACCACCTAGATCTGATCAAAGTTTCTTTACATTATTAAAAATATGATTCTTATATTCATTATTAAAATCCTTGAACTTCTCAAATGATTTAGACTTATACCTCATCAAGTAGATGTAAACATACCTACTCATGTTGTCAATAAAATTAATCAAGTATAAAAATCCACCCCAAGATTCTACTTGAAAATTTCCATACACATCAATGTGTACCAATTATATAATATCTATATCCCTTTCACCAGGACCACTAAATGGTGGTTTGATCGTATTTCCAAGAAAACAAGCATAAAATATTTCAGGTGGTTTAATATTAAAATATTTTAAGTAACCATCCTGATAGGGATTCATAAAACACTTCTTGTTTATGTGACAAGGGTGATGGATCCACAATTGGGTGTGAAATAAGTCATTTGAATTTGATTCGTTATTAATTTACAATAATTTGTATTCATAATTTAATACATAAATATCATTATTCATTTTTTTCATACCATAACATATGTTATCTTTATAAAAGTAGCATCTCTTATTTCCAAAACGAAAAATAAATCCATAAATTTGTAAAATAAGAAATGAAAATGATATTATCAGTAATACTAGGAACATAATAAAATTTCTTTAAAATAAAAAATAAATCTTTTTGGAAATGTGAGGTGGTGGTTTCTAATGGATAGATTATCCAACCTTACTCCATCATAAGCCTGTAAATCCACCTCACCTATGGAAACATTTCAAAATCTACTTGGATCTTATATTTGGATATAAATATGAGCCCCACATTCAATATATAATACCCAAATTGTGGATATAGAAAAATTACACTCGATAAAGAGTTCACATGATGCTTCTCCTTGATTATTTGGTCAGGTGTAGTGCCTATTTTAGAGGCCTTTATAGACACATGTAAAACATACCACATTTTATTCTTTGTATTGCCTCTAGATCTTCTTCTTGGAATGATGGTACTCTAGATCCATAGACATGGAATGAGTATTTAGACCCTTTACATTGTTCTTACTTTTCTTATTCACTATAAGGACTATAGGTTTTTAATTCCCCGTGTCTTTATCAACATGGATAATTAGAGCAATAAGTTTTGAAATATTCTTATCATTATCGATCATATTATAATTCAATAGTTTGAGGGAAGGGGATACACAGAAATAAAGAAAATATACACCTATAATTACTCATGGAGACTCAAACCCAAGACCTCCAATGAGATCCCTCAAATATGTAACCACTAAGATATGCCCCTAGGGGAACTATTGATCATATTATAATTTAAAATGAAACTGGAGAAGGTTTTAGGTCGTGAGAAAAAAATTAGACACATGTGAAAATCATCAGGGATCTTAAAAACCAATATTTATAAGAATTATATGTAGCCAATAATCAATATTACATGTGTCCCATCTTTCACCTACTATCCAAGATTTCTTATGAACAGTGCATAAGAGATCACATACTTCTCTTGTCTTACCTTCTCTTAATAGAGATTTTGAAGGTGATAAATGATGTTATATACATTCATATCCACATATTGATTTAGATGATCACTATACATTGAGGATAACATGAAACATTATACATACATTTTATTATTCCTATGTTTCAGGTGGAGAGATACTTCTTCCTCACTATCCTCTTTCATAAGCGACTCAAGAAGTGGGGTTTCTAGTATGTATAATTTCCATTCATGGTGTAATATAATACATCAGTTCTTATACCATTAATAAAAAATAGAGCTCGTGAGAAGATTTTTCTTTATCTAGTTTGGATCAAAGTGATATTTCAGATGTTTTTTGGTTTTCCATTTCAATTAAATTTAAGATATTATTATTAGTACATCCTTGATTACCAAAATATATTAATAAATTATATTTTATTAATCGCCCACTATTTTTTTGAAATCTGATATCACTCATCATTAGTTTTGGAATTATAATAACCCAAGGACTTTAATACATATACATTACATCATTTTTGTGGAATATTTCATAAATTACATAAACATATGCCCAAAGTCCATATTAGTTTAGTGCCTTTGGAAACTTTGAATAAAAACTTCTAGTCTTGTGAACGATCTTCAATGTTTCCCATAAGGATATCCCATTTTATTATTCCTACCTAAACCTTTCTTTACAACATATGGAAAAGAAACATATGAAAATAGTGATCTCAGATTCTCAGTAAGGTTGAACAAGGTAAATATTAATCATAACATAATCATAAGGTATAAGTATATAAGAAATACATTTGATAATAATATCTTGTATATCAAATATCATGATATCATGTCGTGAAATAAATAATAGAAGTTTATTAAGAATCAAATAACACATGTCATGAGAGCATAAAAAAAGGCATAAATTTTTGACATACACATAATCATAGAATTTCATTTCCATATCAGTTATGGATCATTGATAAGACCATTACAATGAAAAAAGTCCTTTACTAAATTGGGTTCACTCATCATTCCATCCCTACGTTACTAAACTGAGTTTACTCCCATTCCATTCATGTATTATTGAACTAGGTTCACTTCCCATTCCAATATTGTATATCTCATGAGATATAAATATTTACCCAATGCATTGGAGAGAGATATAGGTCCCACGCATCACATAATGAAAACCAAACACATTTGTTCCACAAGAACATAAATCAGTCATCATTTCAAAACCCATAAATGAAATGGGTGTCATAAACATCATTCAATCATAACATAACCTATGGAAAATAAATGGGTTTCATAAATATCATTCCATAAAACAAATAAGAAACCCATAGAAAAAATAGGGATACTATCCTTGGAAAATATCCCTATTAGATCATAAATAACATCAAATATTGTTATATTGGAAGGAAAATAATTTTTAGAGATCACTTGAATTCATTCTTGAGGAAAATATCCTTTTCTGTTTTGAAAACATTTTTTTTAAATTCTGTGAAATTTTAAAAGAAATAATTCCCTTTAGAAATATCTTTAAACGATTTTAAAGTAATATTTTAGGCATTAAGTTATCATAAAGAAAATTCATTCCATATAAGTTAAAAAACATTCCTTTCTTACTTTTAACAAAAAAAATCACAAAGTATCTCGTTTGGAAAATGACTAAAATATTTCTTCCAAAACCATTTAGAAAACATTCACAGATATGTAAAAATGACTTTAAACAATTGTATAAGAATAGTAAAAATATTTTGGATTTTTTTTAATAAATATGGTCATGGAAGGTAAATATTCCACAGTAGATACTTACGTATAAACAATCCCGAATAATAATGTGATACTGAAATTAAACCTTACTACTTTATAGTAAATAGCATCGTATTCCCCATGAAATAAAGGAAATTATATGGATATTAAAATACCATAATATTCATAATAATACTCATAAAATACATGCATGGGTACTATATACACTATACAAAAGAAACAAGTAGTGTATAAGGATAAATGTAATGAATTTAGATGAGGGTAAAGTGTCCTTTTATAATAAAGGTGAGGGGAACTTTTGGAATTTCTCAAAAGATTAATTTATAATAAATTAAATCTCAATATAAATACCTAAAAATTGAAATTGATTAAAATATTATGTAGGATAGGGTATTAATCACATAAAACAATATATTTTATACAAATTTTGTTTTAATTTTAAACCATATCATTTTGATTAACCCTCAGTTACCCTTTTTTAATTTTAACTTTAGTAACAACATTTTCAATATTAAAAGGTGGATATTTTTTTACTTATAAAGTGTCAGTTGAACCATAAATGGTAAATTTATGAAATTTTAGATTATAATTTATCCCATTTATCTTTATTTAGTATTTTTTATAATTTTAACTAATTAATAATATATTAATTTCATAAAATATCATTTCTGTCAATTTTGACATTATTCATTACATTGACTATAATAAAATAAATACAACAAGATGACTTCAAAAAAATTAAACTAATATACCCATAATATGTCATATTTAACTATAAAATTAGTTTATCATCTTATAAAATTCAAAATATATTTATTTTAATATATTTAATACCACTTAATTAAGATTTTTCTTAATTGAATAATTACTGCATCATCATTTTGTAATTATTTATGATACTTATTTCTTCACTAAAAATTAAATATATATATATATATATTATGTATTTAAAAAATTTATATTTAATAATACTATATATATAGTATATCATATATTATATTTATCTGAATATTAAAAATATTAGATATATTAAAAGTAAGAGTGACATTTTGTCACTCTCTTTGATTTTAATAATATTTAATTAATTTTCATGGAACATTTTCCATTAAATTATAAAATTTAAAAACGTATATGATAATGGTTGAGTTAAATTCATCCTATAATATTTGGGCAAGCTTTAAGGTAAATTTCTAATATTTATAATATAAGTTTTACCCTTAATTACATGTTTTACCCTTAACCATGGTAATAAAAATTACTAAAGTTACTATTCATATTGTCCAAAAATAAAATAAAATTATTAAATAAATTGTAAACTTATGATTAAAAATATAGAATCCAATTTTTAAAATTATAAACACATAATTGGAAAAAATTAATTTAAAATTAATCATGTTGATGGAATGACAAAATGAGTTTTAAAGTGAAAACGTTCAAAAGATCGAAATGTTTTTATATCAAAATACAATGTGAAATTTATTCCAATAACCTAAATTGGATTTAATAATATTAAATTTATCTAATTATCCTTTAAAACTAATAAAAAAATATAATTTAACATTATAAATTATTTAGATAAAAAAATAATTTTCAATTAAAATTCAGTATTTTTCACTATTCATCAAAACATGAAACTTCTTAGAAAATACCAAAAGTACGCACAAATTAACTTTTTATATTAAAATTTAAAAAATTAAGTTTATTTTTTCATATAAAAATTATAATAGTTTTCAAATTTATATTTAAAATGGGTTTTCCATTAAAAGGTTGTAAAATTACCCTTTTGAAAAATACAGTTTTTATTCATAAAATTGGATTCGATCTTATCTTATGCCTAACAAATCTAATGGATGTGTATCAAAAAATGTGATTGAATATTTCATATATAAATTTTATTAAAAACATTCATAAATAGTGGTTTTTTAATTTATTGAGATAAATTTACATAGAAATATAGTTTTCTTAGAATATGAATTTCATTATTTTCAAATATTTATTAATTTTATTTCTACCTAATTGATGACCAAAGGATTAATTATTTATATATGTGTGAATCATATTTTCATAATTTATTTAATATTTTTTTTAATTTCCATTATAACATATTTGTGGTAACTATAATAATATTTTAATAACAATATTTATAGTATATTGTAGTTTGGTAAAACGTGATATTGCATGTAATAAAAGCTATCGAAAGAAATCGGCATTGTTTATAAAAAATAAAAACATAGTATTTAATGTAACTAAAGATAATATAAGTATTGTATATAGTAAAATATTGACTTTGTGGTGCATATAACACAAGCCAAACTTAGTGATTTTGTATCACAAAAGAAATATTCAATGTTTTTAGAAATGAAAAATATCAAATAATAATAATTTGATACTAATTCACAAAATATTGGGCTGTTACATTCTACCCCCCTTAAAATGAATTTATCCCTCTATTTTTTTCTAAGTTATAAATGGTTTAATTCTTTAAATATCCTTTCATAGAAACCCACATTGTATAAATGAATACTAAAACTTCCTTTTAGAAAGGGAAAGTTAGAAACATAACAATTACCCAAAGTAACTCATAACTAGGTTTCCACTTAGGATGACATAGGTGGAAAGTTAAAACATATAAATACAAGAGAAATATAACTATCATGTTCTGATGGTAATTTATAGAGAATGTGGTCAGAAGAAGTTTAACAATCACAAAGTCATAAATCTGTGATGATCTAAAGGACCATTTAATTCATCATAAAAGAAGGTATCAGGATAAAGTTTTTGATTTCAAGATTCTTCCCATAAATAATGAGAATAAATTTTTACTTTATTTTAGATTGTTTCATAATCATAATCTCATCCTTTCATTGTGCCTTGATCAATTTATACTTTATCTCTTATTCTAAGAAAAGAATGTGAATTTATCATTCCTAAAGAATTACCTGATCATGAGATCCATAGAATGATACATTATTCTATATGTATTAATATCACAACAAAAAGGTTAAAAAGGTTATCCAATATGCATAAATACTTATATGGATAGATAATACTTTAATATCTAAAACTTCATCCAAATTTCAATGTAAACAATTTCATAAATGTTTAACTTTATGATCCTTCCAAAAGATAAAAATCCAAAACTTTCAAAATATGGTTACTAAATTTCCAAAATCAACTTATCATTAATCCTCTAAAAAACTTGACGTAGATCTTAATTTTCACACACCAAACATGTGAAGACAATTATCATGTATTATATTGAAACATGGTAATAACCTAAATTATTATAAAACCTTGGTGAAAACATATATGCATTCAAAAGTTTACTCTTTCCTCATACCATAAATCCAAAAAATTATATAAAATCAATCCATGATATCATAAACTACTTTTTCATCTTTTAGTTCCAAGGTCATCAATACTATCTCATTTATATTATCACAATCCAACATCTATTTATTTCATTATCTCAACATCATGCACATATTAAGGTTTATTCTTACCATAATCTTGTGTTAACCAAAAACATCACCTTGCCACCTCAATAACTTTTCATGTTTACCAGTACCATTCAACATATTATTTCAAATCCATTAGAAAAAACTATATTAGACCAATTTCTAGATGTTTTATTACTCTATAATACAATAAAAGTAATTCTAAAACTTTATTCTTGAATTCTATTACATAAACACTCAATAATTCCACCACTTAGTTATCATACTCCACATTTTCCAATATTTATTTTATGATATTTAACTTTATATTTTTATTTAAGTGGATACTGATATTTATCATCATCACTAACCCTTAGATTTGGGAACTAATTAGTGTAACTTCCATTTTCCTTTCACTTGAAATATTAAAGTTTTGGGTTTCACTCTATGTATCCTTCTCTCTATTCTCATCATTTGCTACCTTCTTCCCATTAATTTGGAATTCATTTACTTTATGACCTACCTTTACACACTTGAAACATTTACCATTCCCCTAAAGACAATATCACCTATGCTTCTTTTACACTTTGAGTATAAAGAAAAGATCATCTTCTTTTCACCATGGTTTTTATATTTTACTTTAAAATCTATATTTTATTTCTTATCAAAACAATGAGATTGATATGTTACTACATCTTCCATTACCACCATGATAGAACAATGCACAATATTTTCATAGAAATTAAATTCTCTTTCCACTAACACCATTTAAAGACTTGGTTTTAAGCCACTGAATAATCGATCAAACTTACATTCAAGTTTGATGATAATTTCATAAGTTTGCCTCACAAATCTTGTAAAATCTAATTCATAGGTACCAATGAATTCATAATCCTTTTTCTTAAGCTATAGGAACTCCTTTTCCATCTTCATACGAAGAATATAAGGAAAATACTTATTAAAAAATAAGTTCTTGAACTTGTCACGACCCGACCCAATGGGGCTCGAGCCGCGACTCCCCAAGCCCGCCTCCAATAGGCCAGGGGCTGGTGACTAGCGCCGAGTAGGCTATCACACACATGGGAGGCATTAGCCTAAGGTACCTGTACACATGCACCCACAAACACCGCAATGAAACAGTGTAGAGATACAGAAACTGAAAAGTAAAGGCATGCATACAATCTATCCCAAACCAGAGTGCAACAGCAAAAGTACAAAGGGAAAACAGGGCCCACCAAAGAAAACTACAAAGCACATCCAACCTGCTCTGAAGAAGGGGAACGATGCCACAAACACCCGCCATAAAAATCCCTCAGCACAGCTCCGATAGACACCCCGGTCAACTCGCTCACTAAGCTCTGCCTACTCCGGGTCCTCCTGGGACTCCGTCAAAAGGCATGTGGTCTGCACAAGACACAAACATGTGTGGGCAAAGCCCGTGCAGGGGTGAGTATAAACATACTCAGTAGGCACCCCAAAAACCCAAAACCCAAGGGAGCAACTGAAACGCAACAGTTCGCTCAACCCAGCCAGAGGGAACCCAGACGAGAGAGAAACTCCATCTCGTGACCATCCTCAGCTAAACATAACTAGTCAGCTCAGCTTAGCTCAGGTGTATGCCCATACATACACCTTGAACAATCCAGATATACTCATCCCATGCCAGAAAGCCACAAGAGGTACCGACCTCATCACCAGCAACTGCCCCCAACCAGGAGAGTACACCACACGAACATTTTCATACCAGATGACACTCATCCGAGAGACACACTCCATCGGGTCCCAAACAAACATCTCAGACGCTCACCCGAGAGACCATGCTCGTCGGATAACATCACTAAGGAAACATCGCTGAAACACCATAACCACCAAACTCCTCGGATAGGGGATCGCCACTAGGGTCCGCTAGGGGATACCAAAACCCTCTCTAGTATACGTATCTCATAGATAGGGGATCACTCACAGGGTCTGCTGGGGGATACCACGACCCAATCTGGCATACGAAGTTCTCACAGATAGGGGATCACACCCAGGATCTGCTGGGGGATACCACAACCCGATCTGGCACTCGACAGAAGCTCAACACTCAGATAGAGGATCATCGTCCATATAAAGATGGTCACAACGATACCGGAACCCTATCTAGTATAACTCGTGATGTAGGGGATCGAACCGACGATGCCCCAACCCTACCGAAACCACGCACTGAGTAGGGGATCGCATAACCAACGATAACACAACCCTACCGACACCAAGCGTTGAGTAGGGGATCGTATAACCAACGATACCGCAACCCTACTATAAACATCATGCTAAGTAGGGGATCATAAACCCGACGATTCCACAACCCTACTGAGTACAGCCCACCGCGTAGGGGATCATAATCCTGATGATGCCACAATCCCTACGGTGTTAATCTGCTAGATAGGGGATCTCCGCCCGTGAATAAGTGGTCACAGCGATACCAAGAACCCAATCTAGGGAAAAGGTGCTAGAGGATCCCACTCTGGGCCCACTAGAGGGATGCCACAACTCTAACAGTTTAAACATCCCATCGAGAGGATCACAAACCCATACGAAGGTTGTGATGCCACATGAACCCTCGTAGGAACGAACCAAGGGAGCACCCTCAACCACTGCTGGTCCAAACGTCGCTAACCCGAGCGACCCGCCACAACACCACACTGCGCACCTCCTAGGCCAAAACTGAGGCCTCCATCACGTTCCACGCAGAAAAACACGCAGGATAGGCTGTTTACTCGCCCAAAACGGAGCAACGGTGAAAAAGGCACTATTCACCATAGCTAGCTCATGCGGGGCCCACACAACGATCCTGAAACCCATCGAGCGGATCACATCACGGTGATCCCCTCGGAAAAACAAGTGGAATCGACTACTCGCTCGTCCGAAACGGACACCCGGTGAAAAAGGAACTATTCACCGAAGGCCAGCGTGGGTGGGGCCCACTCCTAGATTCCGAAACTCATCAAATGGATCGCACCATTGCGATCATCTCGGAAAAACACACAAGATCGACTATTCATCCGCCAAAATCGAACTCTTGGTGCAAAAGCTGCGTTTCTCAACAAACGCTAAAACCTAGCCTCGTGGGGCCGGCACCCCGTTCACAGTCCCAACACCCGGAAACCATCTCAAAAAGTCCGTCGTACCATCAGGGTCTCAACGCCGCTGACGGCACGTCAATCGGACGCTCCGGGTAGAAGTTACAATGGCCCGAAGTCGTAAAATAATAAAATAATATTATTTTATACGACGTTTCTAACTCCCATGCCAGGATCCCGAACCCTTAAACCCTCAAAATGAGTTCAAAAGGTCAGTCTCAATGCAAGGAGCGCGTCGCCGCAAACGGCTCGCAAATCGGAGTTACGGTTTGCGAGTTACGGGGGTTTAAAGAACCCCCGGAAAATCCTGGCTGAACCACCGCCAGCCTCGCCGGAAACCACCGCGCCGCTGCCGGATTCGGCCGCGCCGCCGCCGCCGCCACCGGAAACTGCCGCAGCGCCGTCGTCGGATTCCGCCATGGCCGCCGCCCGCCATGGCCGGAAAACCGGGTTTTCGCCGGAAAACTTTCGGGAGCCCCCGGGAGCACCCCGGTGCTCTAAATTCAGATCTGAAACATGTTTTGGAAATCTCGAGACCCGAACTATACAACCCTTACAAAAATTTGAAGTAAAACAACACAAAAATGGGATCCGGGATTGTAAAACTCGAACCGCCTACCTCGCGGGCGAAACGCTGACGTTCTGTCTCAGATCCGCGCTCTAGAGCTTCCGTTGCGCGCTCCTGGAACGTCCGCCGTCGAATTCCGAGCTCGTGGGCGCTTCGTTTGCTCGATTCGGCGAAGTGGTGGTGAAGAACGTCGAAGAACGTCGAGAGGAACAATAAAGGGGGGGGGGGGGACGCTGATATTTATATCAGCCGCCCGCCGGCGCCAAACCCGTCACGGACCCGACGCCCGATGCGAACAAAAGTAAGGTCACCCCTAGGGTAAACGCGCAATTCTGAACGCAATGGTGGACTCATATTTTCCATCTGAGACTCTGTTTAGAAGTTATTCGAGCGGACGCTCGCACACTAACTTCTCCACTTATTTACGAAAATTCCGCTGGTGGCGTTTCTCACCGCAGGCTCGCGCCCGCAAAGTTTACACCTCTCCTAGGGTAAACGGCACGTTCCGGACGGAACCGTGCCCTCAGATTCCAGTTCTGAGCTATCGTTTAGATGATATCACACCCCCGCCACGTGCATAGTATAAAAATACTTAATATTTTTATAAAATTAATTTCGGGCACACCGGGCCTCGTAATCGCACACCGTCTTCGCGCCTAGCTCTGGAATTATTTGTAGAAATATTCCAAAGTCTGACAGGGCCAAAAACCCGAGTCGCTACATCCTCCCCCCCCCCCCCCTTAGAACTTTTCGTCCCCAAAAAGCCCTAAGCTCAAGGGAAGCGACTGGACTCTCAACTGGGTCTCCCACACCAGTGAGTTCGCCAACAAACACCCATGCCTGAACGCATAAGTCAGAAGGACACATCCACCACACCTCTATACTATCCGATTTGGGCAGCACTGACTCGCCCGCATGATTTTAATCGCGTCACAAAAACGCGTCTCGGTGGGGGAAGGATCCCTCCTCCTCACACATTCGAAGCATGTCGAACAACAACCACACTGGGTCTTACCAACGCCCTGAACAAAACTCGAGCAAGCAACAAAAAGGAGGGTACCACTAAACAGTGTCTAACAAACTACTGCAGTAAGTAGAAAAGACACAAGGCGTACCTCTATCCATCCGCGGTGCCTCTGGGTCGACTACCTCCAGGGCATGCAGCTGTCCTCGCCCTCGGCCACCAGCTCCCTGAGCTTGGTGTGGACCACCTGGGGGTGGGGGTGGTGGCAACTGATACTGCCTACCACCTCCTCCTGCTGCACCAGCTCCGCCGCCACGTCCGCCGCCCTGCGGACCTCCTTGCTCGATACGCTGCCTCTACCAAGGCGGTCCATCGACCGGCTCCCTCTCAGCAGCACGTCGGGTCGGAAAATCTCTAGTAAGATGTCCCCGACCATCGCAAGCGTAACACCGCCTCTCCTGCGACTGACCAAAACTGGCCTGCGAGCCCTGTGTGTAACACCCGAGACTTTTATGTTATATAAACCATCAAAGGAATCTTTTTCTACACAATACTTGTTTGGCTTGCTTTGCACGCAATCGCGACCTTCCTCGATAGCTTGCGTCGTACGCAATACCGAGTTTCACTAAACAACAATATGTTATTAAAACTAGCCGTTATGAATAGTAATAACCACTTTTTAAAATTTTATAAATTTTATTTTTCAAAATGGACTTCATTTTTGGACTCAGAATATCGAAATTAGCCTAGGGTGAAATTTTGGTATTTTTCTGAAAACTTTCAATTTTTGATGAATAGTGAAACCACTAAGTGGTAGGTTAAAAACTGAATTTTGCATAAAAATTAATTTTACCGCTTCTGTGAATGGAATTTCAAAAATCCGAGAGACACGGTTAATATCAAGGACTAAAATGTGGTTCAATGAGATGAAAATAATTTTTTGGTGAATAGTAACTTTTTACTATTTTTACCGCGGTTAATAGTAAATAGGGTAACTAAGGGTAAATATGATATCAATATTACCCCAACACATGTCCTAATTCTATTGGACAAGTGTAATTCGACCAAAAACAAACTTAGGAATAAAATATGACCATTTAGGCCCACTTGGATTAGATTAGGACATTTATTATTAATTTATTTAAAGAAGGGTTAAAATAGTTAAAATCAAAGTTTAATAAGTAAATCATTTTTTAATATGGGGTTATACATAAGATAAATTCGATTGTAAATATTCATTAGAAAGCTAAAAAGATTTCCTACATTATGGTATTTTATTTGTAATTTTTAGACATCAAATAATTTAATTTATTTATGACACAAAGATGATGCAGTAATTATCTTATTAATGAAATATTGAAAAAATTGATAATATAAATACCAAAATAAATGTAATTTGAGACTTTTTATGAATTCCACTAATTTTCTAGGTTACTATGATATATTATTGTTGATTTAATCAACTTGGTTTGAACATATAATTCTGTTATGACTTTCACAAAAATCATATATCAAATAGTGTCAAAATTGACGCAAAATAGTTTTTAAATCAAATATTATATTATTAATTGTTATTTTATTCCTAAAAATCTAAGGTTCGGCCAAATGACTTAGATAAGGATATATATATTAAATATAAACAATTTGGGTTCGTTTGGCATGTTATAGTAAGTGTATTAACCATATGGTGAAAGAAAACAAAAAGACACGGTAAAAGTTAAATTAATTAACTTAGACTTAAATCTAATTGATAAGGTTAAAATAATACCCTAAACTTGTCTAAATCCTATTGGTTGATAAGATTTCGACCCATAACCACTTTAGATTCGAAATAAGACCCTTTGAAACCATTATAAACCGCTTTTGACTTTAATATAAAATAATATTTTGAGATATTCCTAAGGTGCCCCTCTCCTCCCTTATAAAAGGGCACCTCCTCCCCCTCCTCCTCACACCAATTTGAGCACTCAAGCTCGGCCAACCCCTGCCATTTTCTCCTCTCCACTTCCCTAGAATAATCCTAGAGGTCCTGGTCTTCTCCAAAGACCAATCTTAGTTCCTTAAGTGGAGGATTCAAAGAGGCGTTCCAAAGAAGAGGTAATATCCATTACCGATCTTTTCAATTTCTTTATTCTTCAACTTCTTCTTCTTTAGTTGTTTCATGATAAATTAATAACATCAGTATTACTTACATACTGATATTTTATTATAAATATGAAACAACCCTAATTCACCTTCTATCCATCCTACGGAAAATTGAAATCACCGCGCGTGCGTACGTACGGAATACCGTCTCCACGCCGTGGTGTAATCTATTTTCCACCATCACCTTACAAGGATGGGTATAATGGTGTAATGAGTAACTATATATGATTATTATTAAGTAATATTGATACTGAAATAATATATATATATACTCCAATACAATTCCATGATCATAGGAACGATATCATCACTCGTGCGTACGTACGGAATACCGTCTCCACGATGTGATGCGACTCGTTCTACATGATCTTCATTTCATAATGATTATATAAATGAATTGAATGAATGAATATGTTATATACTACACTAATACCATTCTCGAAATGAATTATCTATAACCTAAAGATAAGAATAAGAATTTATTCGACAAAACACGCATAAGAACAAAAAGTTATAAAGACCCGAGTAACAAGTAACAATGAAATATTACTAACAAGAAGCTAATAATATGACCATATATGATCTCATATCAATATGTATGATTCTGGAATAAGTCAATAACATTATTTAAACCATTATACAGGAGTTGCGGACACGAACAAAGCAAATCGAACCTAAGGTAAGGGAAATATCACAATCTCATTTTTATCCGAGATTTTTTATTCGTAAGTATTTACTGGGGTGTATTTTATCATCCACATCCATGTTTACTCAATATGTAATATTATTTCCATCCACCTAAAATTGTTTAAATCCATTTTTACCCTTCGGTGAGTTTTTAGTAATACGTATGAAAGGAATCTTTTGTCGTTTTTCATACGAGGTACTTTTTGACTTTTCCGACAAAAGTATGAAGAATGTTTTTTTTAACTTATACGGCACGAACGGATTTCTACTGTTTTATAAAGCCTTATTTTAATGAAGCTTCCTCTAAAATATTTCATGACTATTTTCAATAAAATCTCTTTCTTTTAAAATTGCATGATGTTTTGTGAAAAGAAATTGATTTTGAAGAAGAAAGGATATTTTCCTCAAGAATTCAATTCAAGTGTTTTATCAAAATTATTTTCCATCTAAGATAATAAAGGGTTCTGTTTCTATCCATATTTTTACATTTACTTGACTATGTTGTGATGGAATTATGTTTATGAATTCCTTTATCTTATATGAATTGATTTATGATGTCATGATGTTTCAAGAATCCCATTTTTGTTACATGTGTTATGCGATGATGTATGTTTTATGATTATGTGGCACACATAAGAAAGGATTCATTATAAGATGGGTGGGACCTATATCTCCCTCCAATGCATTGGGTAAAGACTTTATATCTCATGAGATAGACATGGCTGGAACGGAAGGTTATTTCGGTTCAGTGATACAGGACTGAAACGAGGAGTGAACTCGGTTCAGAAAGGGACTTTTTCCACTAAGATAGTCTTGGCAATGAGTCATGACTAACAAGAAATGATTTTCCATGATTATGTGTGCATGCCACAAAGTTTCAAGTTTTATGTTATGATTATGGGGATCTCATTTTCACTTCTATGATTTATTCCATGTTAAGATATTATGATCTCTTTTGCAGGTTTTGATTTTCATAAAGATATGATATGATTTTTATTTCCTTTATTTGCCCTTGCTGAGCATTTGAGCTCACCCTTTTATGTTTTCTTTTCCCCAGGTCAGGAAGATGGAAATTAAGTAGAATATGCTAAAAGGGACCCTAGATATGATGAAATAAATGGGAGACACTGTAGAAGATTTATGAACCAGTTGTTTATGTTTCCCAGTTTCTAAAGACACTATAACTATACGGTCCTTTGTGGTTTTGTCATATGTTGTAATAAGTGTGCTTCAATTTTGAAGTATTAACAATGTATATAAAGTGTGGGTCGTTATAATTGGTATCAGAGGAAAGGTATAGTCAACCTTTGGAAACAAGGATGTGAAAGCCTTAGTAAGAACCCTAAGGATAAGTCTAAGCATAGAACACAATCTTAGAAATGGCCATGAATAACCTAGGATAATACCATAAGCATGAAAATTTTTTTTTCTTGAATTATGTGGTTTCCTATTATAATTAGTGTTGCTCACACTATTCTTCTTGGTTTTAGTCAATGGCTGGAACCCGAAGGAACCGTGTTAATGCGGAATGCGATGGGCAATGCAATGATTGTCCCCCTGAGCAACCAAACGATATGGGAGCTGGAATGCAAAATCTTTTAGCCATGCTCACACAACTTTCTCAAGCTATGAATCATGCAGGATTTCCAAACGAACAAAGGAGGGAGCAACATTCTGTTGAATCCTTCATGAGGCAGCGTCCACCATCTTTCAGCGGGTCTACTGATCCATTAGTTGCTGAACAATGGATTAGTACTACTGAAAAGATATTTTCAGTTCTTCAATGTTCTGAGCATGATAAAGTCATCATAGCAGTGTATCATTTGGAAGGAGATGCGGATCAATGGTGGAATCTTGTTAAGAATACGAGGCAAAGGGATGAAATTGAGTCTATGGAATGGGACGAGTTCAAGAACTTATTTTTCAATAAGTACTTCCCTCGTATTCTCCGAACAAAGATGGAGAAAGAGTTCCTTGAACTGAAGCAAAGGGATGATGAATCTGTTAGTACCTATGAAGCAAATTTTACAAGACTTGCAAGGTACGCTTCTGGTATTATTATCCAACCTGAGAGTAAGATCGATCGATTCTTTAGTGGCTTAAAACCAATTCTTCGAAGGGCGTTAGCCATAAGGGACTTCAATAGCTACGAGGAAATCGTTCGATGTGCTCTCAAAGTCGAGATGGAGATTGGAGTAACCCATCAGTCACATGGGTTTGATAAGAAGAGGAAGATGGAATTCAAAGAAAAATCTAAAGAGCACACGGAAAAGAAGATGAACTTTCCCTTATGCTAAAAGTGTGGAAAGAAACATGGAGGGAGTTGTCTTAAAGGGACAAGTAAATGTTTTAAATGTGGAAAGGAAGGTCATCGGGCATTTGAATGTCGTGATAATGGGAAGAAGATGTCTAATGATGCAAACAAAGGAAGGGATACACAGAATGAACCTACTACACTTCAATGTTTCAAGTGCAAGGAGATGGGGCATTATGCCAATCAATGCCCAAATCCAAGGGTTGATGATGATGGTCGACGTCAACAAACTCTTAAGGCTAAAGACAAAGGAAAGTCACATGCAATTTCTATCAGCGATGTGGAGTACGATAACGATGTGGTGAAAGGTACACTTACCATCCACTCTAAAGTAGCAAATGTTTTATTTGATTCTGGATCCACCCACTCTTTTATTTCTGAAAAATTTTCTAAGGGTATCACCGTATTACCTCAAAAATTAGATGTTGAGTTAGCTGTGACAACACCTAATGGCACATCAATCGCATCAGAAGTTTATAATTCTTCACCGATCGAAGTTTGTGGGAAAGTGCTTCTTGCAAATCTTGGGATCCTTCCTTTAGTGGAATTTGATGTGATTCTTGGCATGGATTGGCTTTCTCTACATGGAGCTCATATCAATTGCCAAAGAAGGGAAGTCACATTTCATATTCCAGATCAACCTACGATCGTCTATCAATGCAAGGATGAACATAACCTTCCAGTGGAAATTTCTTCCATCTTATGGGTATTGATTCCACTAAATGAAGGTAATTTATCTCAAATAGTTGGTGAGAAACTCACGATTAAGAATATGCCCATTGTACGGGAGTTTGATGATGTCTTTCCGGAGGAATTACCGGGTCTTCCACCAAATCGTGAAGTTGAGTTTTCAATAGAACTCGTACCGGGTGATTTGCCTATTTGAAAGACACCTTATAGAATGGCCCCAATTGAGTTGCAGGAATTGAAGAAGCAACTCCAAGAGAATCTTGATAAGGGATTCATACGCCCTAGTGCGTCACCTTGGGGAGCACCTGTTCTATTTGTTAAAAAGAAAGATGGATCAATGAGACTCTGCATTGATTATCGAGAACTTAACAAGATCACTATCAAGAACAAATATCCTCTCCCATGCATTGATGACTTATTTGACCAACTACGCGGAGCTCAATACTTTTCCAAGATTGATCTTCGTTCAAGGTATCATCAATTAAGGGTCAAAAGGGAGGATATACCAAAGACGGCTTTCCGTACAAGGTATGGACACTATGAATTTATAGTGATGCCATTTGGTCTAACTAATTCCCCTGCTATCTTCATGGATCTAATGAATAGAGTCTTTAGAGACTATCTTGATAAATTTGTGGTAGTCTTTATAGACGATATTCTTGTCTATTCAAAGAGCAAGGAAGAGCATGAAGATCACTTGAAAATTATATTGAAGACCCTGAGAAAGGAAAAGCTTTATGCCAAATTTACCAAGTGTGAATTTTGGCTTCAAAAATTTTCATTTTTGGGTCACATAATCTCAAAAGAGGGGATATCTGTGGATCCAGCAAAAACAGAGGTTATCGAAAGATGGTCAAGACCAACAACAGTAACTGAGATCCGAAGTTTTCTTGGTTTGGCTGGATATTATCGACGTTTTGTAAAAGATTTTTCACGATTATCTAATCCACTCACCAAGTTGACTCGGAAAGGAGTTAAGTTTGTCTGGATAGAGGAATGTGAAGAGAACTTCAAGGAGTTGAAAAGAAGGTTATCCAGTGCACCTGTGCTCACACTGCCTTGTAGTGGAGAAAGGTTTGTGATCTACAGTGATGCATCCAAGAAGGGATTGGGGTGTGTTCTTATGCAAAATGATATGGTGATAGCTTATGCCTCACAACAGTTGAAAATCCATGAGCAAAATTACCCAACACATGATTTGGAGTTGGCTGCGGTAATCTTTGCATTAAAGATTTGGTGGCATTACCTTTATGGTGAAAGGTGTGATATTTATACTGATCATAAAAGTTTAAAGTATATTTTCACACAAAAGGAGCTGAATATGCGCCAAAGAAGATGGTTGGAGCTGATTAGGGATTATGACTGCTCAATCCATTACCACCCTGGGAAAGCAAACAAGGTGGCAGATGCATTAAGTCGACAAGACCATGCTAGTTTATCCATGATGAGGATAAAAAAAGATCCAATATTTATGGATTTACAAAGGATGGATCTTGGAATTATAATGGAAGGGGAAAAATCTTATCTTTCTCAAATTAATGTTCAACCATCTATACATGTGAAGATTAAAGAGGCACAGAAAGAAGATGTCGAGTTACAAAAGAAGGTGAGAAATGTTCCTGAATTCAACCTTGATTGTGATGGGATAATAAAGTTCAGGAATCGGGTTTGCGTTCCTCCCATCCCCGAATTAAAGAAAGAGCTGCTGGATGAGGCTCATAGTTCTTCATTCTCTATTCATCCTGGAAGCACGAAGATGTATAGGGACCTGAAAGAGTACTTCTGGTGGGATGGCATGAAAAGAGATGTTGTTGAATATGTCTCTCGATGCTTGGTTTGTCAACAAGTTAAAGCTGAGAGACAGAAGTCTAAGGGGATGTTACAACCATTACCCATACCCGAATGGAAATGGGAAAACATCACTATGGACTTTGTCACAGGACTTCCTAAAACATCCAAAGGCAATAATGCTATCTGGGTCATAGTTGATCGTCTTACAAAGTCTGCACACTTCATTGCTATTAGAGAGGATTTCTCTCTAGATCAGCTTGCCAGGATATATATAAAGGAAGTGGTAAGATTTCATGGAGTACCACTTTCTATTATATCTGATCGAGATCCAAGATTTACCTCAAAGTTCTGGCGAAGTCTTCAGCATACTCTGGATACAGAGTTGAGTTTCAGCACTGCTTATCATCCCCAGACAGACGGTCAGTCTGAGAGAACAATTCAAACCCTAGAAGATATGTTGAGAGCTTGCTCTATGGATTTCAAAGGAGGTTGGGATCAACACCTACCTTTGGTGGAATTTTCTTATAATAATAGATTTCACTCCAGTATTCAGATGGCTCCTTATGAAGCTCTCTATGGAAAGAAATGCAGGACTCCAACTTGCTGGGATGAAGTTGGGGAAAGAAATCTATTAGGACCTGATCTCGTTGATGAAATGGCAGAAAAGGTCAGATCTATTCAACAACACATAAGAGCAGCTCAGAGGCGACAGAAAAGTTATGCCGACAACCGAAGAAAAGACCTAGAGTTTGAAGTGGGTGATAAAGTGTTCTTACGAATATCTCCCTGGAAGAGGGTTATGAGATTTGGAAAGAAGGGGAAGTTGAGCCCTAGATATATCGGTTCTTTTGAAATACTGGATCGTGTTGGGAAGGTATCTTACCGATTGGCGCTTCCACCGAATCTCTCTCAAGTTCACGATGTGTTCCACGTATCTCTCCTGAGAAAGTACATACCAGATCCTTCACATGTACTCAGCTCAGAAGTTGTACCGCTGGAGCAAGATCTTTCTTATGAAGAACAGCCGATAGAGATTCTGGATCGTAGCGAAAAAGTCCTACGAAACAAGACCACTCGCTTGGTGAAAGTTTTATGGAGGAACCACCAACTTGAAGAAGCTACATGGGAGCTTGAGGATATGATGAGGGAGAAGTATCCTCATTTGTTTGTTACAAAGTGACGAATTTCGAGGGCGAAATTCTTTTTAAGGGGGGTAGAATGTAACACCCGAGACTTTTATGTTATATAAACCATCAAAGGAATCTTTTTCTACACAATACTTGCTTGGCTTGCTTTGCACGCAATCGCGACCTTCCTCGATAGCTTGCGTCGTACGCAATACCGAGTTTCACTAAACAACAATATGCTATTAAAACTAGCCGTTATGAATAGTAATAACCACTTTTAAAATTTTATAAATTTTATTTTTCAAAATGGACTTCATTTTTGGACTCAGAATATCGAAATTAGCCTAGGGTGAAATTTTGGTATTTTTCTGAAAACTTTCAATTTTTGATGAATAGTGAAACCACTAAGTGGTAGGTTAAAAACTGAATTTTGCATAAAAATTAATTTTACCGCTTCTGTGAATGGAATTTCAAAAATCCGAGAGACACGGTTAATATCAAGGACTAAAATGTGGTTCAATGAGATGAAAATAATTTTTTGGTGAATAGTAACTTTTTACTATTTTTACCGCGGTTAATAGTAAATAGGGTAACTAAGGGTAAATATGATATCAATATTACCCTAACACATGTCCTAATTCTATTGGACAAGTGTAATTCGACCAAAAACAATCTTAGGAATAAAATATGACCATTTAGGCCCACTTGGATTAGATTAGGACATTTATTATTAATTTATTTAAAGAAGGGTTAAAATAGTTAAAATCAAAGTTTAATAAGTAAATCATTTTTTAATATGGGGTTATACATAAGATAAATTCAATTTTCAATATTAATTAGAAAGCTAAAAAGATTTCCTACATGATGGTATTTTATTTGTAATTTTTAGACATCAAATAATTTAATTTATTTATGACACAAAGATGATGCAGTAATTATCTTATTAATGAAATATTGACAAAATTGATAATATAAATACCAAAATAAATGTAATTTGAGACTTTTTATGAATTCCACTAATTTTCTAGATTACTATGATATATTATTGTTGATTTAATCAACTTGGTTCGAACATATAATTTTGTTATGACTTTTACAAAAATCATATATCAAATAGTGTCAAAATTGACACAAAATAGTTTTTAAATCAAATATTATATTATTAATTGTTATTTTATTCCTAAAAATCTATGGTTCGGCCAAATGACTTAGATAAGGATATATATATTAATAATAAACAATTTGGGTTCGTTTGGCATGTTATAGTAAGTGTATTAACCATATAGTGAAAGAAAACAAAAAGACACGGTAAAAGTTAAATTAATTAACTTAGACTTAAATCTAATTGATAAGGTTAAAATAATACCCTAAACTTGTCTAAATCCTATTGGTTGATAATATTGCGACCCATCCCCACTTTAGCTTCGAAATAAGACCCTTTGGAACCATTATAAACCGATTTTGACTTTAATATAAAATAATATTTTGAGATATTCCTAAGGTGCCCCTCTCCTCCCTTATAAAAGGGCACCTCTTCCCCCTCCTCCTCACACCAATTTGAGCACTCAAGCTCGGCCAACCCCTGCCATTTTCTCCTCTACACTTCCCTAGAATAATCCTAGAGGTCCTGGTCTTCTCCAAAGACCAATCTTAGTTCCTTAAGTGGAGGATTCAAAGAGGCGTTCCAAAGAAGAGGTAATATCCATTACCGATCTTTTCAATTTCTTTCTTCTTCAACTTCTTCTTCTTTAGTTGTTTCATGATAAAGTAATAACATCAGTATTACTTACATACTGATATGTTATTATAAATATGAAACAACCCTAATTCACCTTCTATCCATCCTACGGAAAAATGAAATCACCGCGCGTGCGTACGTACAGAATACCGTCTCCACGCCGTGGTGTAATCTATTTTCCACCATCACCTTACAAGGATGGGTATAATGGTGTAATGAGTAACTATATATGATTATTATTAAGTAATATTGATACTGAAATAATATATATATATACTCCAATACAATTCCACGATCATAGGAACGATATCATCACTCGTGCGTACGTACGGAATACCGTCTCCACGATGTGATGCGACTCGTTCTACATGATCTTCATTTCATAATGATTATATAAATGAATTGAATGAATGAATATGTTATATACTACACTAATACCATTCTGGAAATTAATTATCTATAACCTAAAGATAAGAATAAGAATTTATTCGACAAAACACGCATAAGAACAAAAAGTTATAAAGACCCGAGTAACAAGTAACAATGAAATATTACTAACAAGAAGCTAATAATATGACCATATATGATCTCATATCAATATGTATGATTCTGGAATAAGTCAATAACATTATTTAAACCATTATACAGGAGCTTCGGACACGAACAAAGCAAATCGAACCTAAGGTAAGGGAAATATCACAATCTCATTTTTATCCGAGATTGTTTATTCGTAAGTATTTACTGGGGTGTATTTTATCATCCACATCCATGTTTACTCAATATGTAATATTATTTCCATCCACCTAAAATTGTTTAAATCCATTTTTACCCTTCGGTGAGTTTTTAGTAATACGTATGAAAGGAATCTTTTGTCGTTTTTCGTACGAGGTACTTTTTGACTTTTCCGACAAAAGTATGAAGAATGTTTTTTTTAACTTATACGGCACGAACGGATTTCTACTGTTTTATAAAGCCTTATTTTAATGAAGCTTCCTCTAAAAGATTTCATGACTATTTTCAATAAAATATCTTTCTTTTAAAATTGCATGATGTTTTGTGAAAAGAAATTGATTTTGAAGAAGAAAGGATATTTTCCTCAAGAATTCAATTCAAGTGTTTTATCAAAATTATTTTCCATCTAAGATAATAAAGGGTTCTGTTTCTATCCATATTTTTACATTGACTTGACTATGTTGTGATGGAATTATGTTTATGAATTCCTTTATCTTATATGAATTGATTTATGATGTCATGATGTTTCAAGAATCCCATTTTTGTTACATGTGTTATGCGATGATGTATGTTTTATGATTATGTGGCACACATAAGAAATGATTCATTATAAGATGGGTGGGACCTATATCTCCATCCAATGCATTGGGTAAAGACTTTATATCTCATGAGATAGACATGGCTGGAACGGAAGGTTATTTCGGTTCAGTGATACAGGACTGAAACGAGGAGTGAACTCGGTTCAGAAAGGGACTTTGTCCACTAAGATAGTCTTGGCAATGAGTCATGACTAACAAGAAATGATTTTCCATGATTATGTGTGCATGCCACAAAGTTTCAAGTTTTATGTTATGATTATGGGGATCTCATTTTCACTTCTATGATTTATTCCATGTTAAGATATTATGATCTCTTTTGCAGGTTTTGATTTTCATAAAGATATGATATGATTTTTATTTCCTTTATTTGCCCTTGCTGAGCATTTGAGCACACCCTTTTATGTTTTCTTTTCCCCAGGTCAGGAAGATGGATATTAAGTAGAATATGCTAAAAGGGACCCTAGATATGATGAAATAAATGGGAGACACTATAGAAGATTTATGAACCAGTTGTTTATGTTTCCCAGTTTCTAAAGACACTATACCTATACGGTCCTTTGTGGTTTTGTCATATGTTGTAATAAGTGTGCTTCAATTTTGAAGTATTAACAATGTATGTAAAGTGTGGGTCGTTATACTGTGATCCCTGAGGCTCAGATCCTCCATCCTGGGGTTGCCTCCTGAAACGTCGGCCACATCCAGACCCCTGAGTCTGTCTTCAGCTACCAGATGCCGATCCGACCGACGAAGTCTCATCTCTCGAGTGCCCAGCACTAACAGGGGGAATCTTCTCAGCCAGAAAACTCTCCACCACCAACGCTCGCTCCAGCACTCCAGCATTGGTGGGCAGGCACAAGGAAACCACACCTGCTCGGATGTCCCTGCGTAAGCCCTGATCAAAGTTCTGATCCCTAAAGAATGGGTCTCGAACCATATCCAGGGAGTAGCGCGACAGGTCTGTAAACCTCACTGAGTACCCCGACACAATCATGCTCTCCTGTTGAAGTTGCAGAAGCTCCTGGATCCGCACTGACCTCAGCGTCACCGGATAGAAATCCTCCCTGAAGAGCCGCTCAAACTCTGCCCATGTGAGCGTCTCCTCGTCATGGGACTGTGTCACCAAACTCCACCATCGCCCGACAGAACCATGAAGAAGGCTCGCCGCTAGGACCACCATCTGATCTGGAGGTGTCCTCACTAGGCGGAATACCCGGGTGATTGCCTCAAGCCAGTCATCAGCTGCCTGGGGGTCTGGATCACCCCGGAACCTCAGAGGTCACTGCCTCTGGAACTCGTGCAGCACACTCAGCCTGCGCACAACCTCGTCCTGTACTGCCGGCACAACTAGCTACTCGACAGGTGGCGGCTCAACTGGCAGACCACTTGGAGGTGAAACCTCAGAACCTGCGCCCTGCTCCACAGCCACTACACGGGGTGGGTCGTCAGCACAATCCTGTTGCGGAACCCTCGCTGGCTGTCGTCATGGAGGCATCCTGAAAAACATTCAAGACAGACCACAGTCAAAAGTATATCTGGAGAGCTGACTCAAGAAGGAAAAGGAAAACCCAAAAACCCAGTCCTATATGATGCATGTACCATTATGTCCCTGCGAATAGTGTACGAATGTTCCGAGTCGAAAGGCAGGTTATCAGAGTCCTGGTGTATGGATACGTCGGTCGCCGAACCAACACTGGATTCCCTGGCCTAAAAGCCGAACTTGAAAATTTCTAACACTACCGCTATGCAACCCAAACCAAACTCACAGCTAGACCAGCTACGCTCTGAGATCCCAAAGGTGGAACCTCCTCTGATACCACTCTGTCACGACCCGACCCAACGGGGCTCGATCCGCGACTCCCCAAGCCCGCCTCCAATAGGCCAGGGGCTGGCGACTAGCGCCGAGTAGGCTATGACACACATGGGAGGCATTATCCTAAGGTACCTATACACACGCACCCACAAACACCTCCATGCAACAGTGCAGAGATACAGAAACTGAAAAGTAAAGGCATGCATACAATCTATCCCAATCCAGAGTGCAACAGCAAAAGTACGAAGGGAAAAACAGGGCCCACCAAAGAAAACTACAAATCACATCCAACCTTCTCTGAAGAAGGGGAACACTGCCACAAAGACCCGCCAAAAAGATCCATCGGCACAACTCCGATAGACACCCCGGTCAACTCGCTCACTAAGATCTGCCTACTCCAGGTCCTCCTGGGACTCCGTCAAAAGGTATGTGGTCTGCACAAGACACAAACATGTGCGGGCAAAGCCCGTGCAGGGGTGAGTATAAACATACTCAGTAGGCACCCCAAAAACCCAAAACCCAAGGGAGCAACTGAAAGTCAACAGTCCGCTCAACCCAGCCAGAAGGAACCCAGACGAGAGAGAAACCTCATCTCGTGACCATCCTCGGCTAAACATAACTAGTCAGCTCAGCTCAGCTCAGGTGTATGCCCATACATACACCTTGAAAAATCCAGATATACTCATCCCACGCCACAAAGCCACAAGAGGTACCAACCTCATCACCAGCAACTGCCCCCAACCAGGAGAGTACACCACACGAACATTGTCATACCAGATGACACTCATCCGAGACTCACACTTCATCGGGTCCCAAACAAACATCTCAGACGCTCACCCGAGAGACCACGCTCGTCAGATAACATCACTGAGGAAACATCGCTGAAACACCATAACCACCAAACTCCTCGGATAGGGGATTGCCGCTAGGGTCCGCTAGGGGATACCAAAACCCTCTTCGGTATACGTAGATCACAGATAGGGGATCACTCTCAGGGTCCACTGGGGGATACCACGACCTGATCTGGCATACGAAGTTCTCACAGATAGGGGATCACACCCAGGATCCGCTGGAGGATACCACAACCCGATCTGGCGCTCGACAGAAGCTCAACACTCAGATAGAGGATCATCGTCCATATAAAGATGGTCACGACGACACCGGAACCCTATCTGGTATAACTAGCGATGTAGGGGATCGAACCGACGATGTCGCAACCCTACCGAAACGATGCACTGAGTAGGGGATTACATAACCAACGATACCACAACCCTACCGACACCAAGCGTTGAGTAGGGGATCGTATAACCAACGATATCGCAACCCTACTATAAACATCATGCTGAGTAGGGGATCATAAACCCGACGATGCCACAACCCTACTGAGTACGGCCCACCGCATAGGGGATCATAATCCTGATGATGCCACAAACCCTACGGGGTTAATCTGCTAGATAGGGGATCACCGCCCGTGAATAAGTGGTCAAGGCGATACCAAGAACCCAATCTAGGGAAAAGGTGCTAGAGGATCCCACTCTGGGCCCACCGGAGGGATTCCACAACTATAACAGTTTAAACATCCCATCGAGAGGATCACAAACCCATACGAAGGTTGTGATGCCACATTAACCCTCGTAGGAACGAACCAAGGGAGCACCCTCAACCACTGCTGGTCCATACATCGCTAACCCGAGCGACACGCCACAACACCACACTGCGCACCTCCTAGGCCAAAACTGAGGTCTCCATCGCATTCCACGTGGAAAAACATGCAGGATAGGCTGTTTACTCGCCCAAAACGGAGCACCGGTGAAAAAGGCACTATTCACCATAGCTAGCTCGTGCGGGGCCCACACAACGATCCCGAAACCCATCGAGCGGATCACACCACGGTGATCCCCTCGGAAAAACAAGTGGAATCGACTACTCGCTCATCCGAAACGGACACCCGGTGAAAAAGACACTATTCACCGAAGGCCAGCTCGGGTGGGGCCCATGCCTGGATTCCGAAACTCATCGAATGGATCGCACCATTGAGATCCTCTCGGAAAAACACACAAGATCGACTATTCATCTGCCAAAATCGAACTCCTGGTGCAAAAGCTGCGTTTCTCAGCAAACGCTAAAACCTGGCCTCGTGGGGCCCGCACCCCGTTCACAGTCCCAACACCCGGAAACCATCTCAAAAAGTCCGTCGTACCATCAGGGTCTCAACGCCGCTGACGGCACGTCAATCGGACGCTCCGGGTAGAAGTTACAACGGCCCGAAGTCGTAAAATAATAAAATAATATTATTTTATACGACAACTCCCGGGCCACGATCCCAAACCCTCAAACCCTCAAACTGAGTTCAAAAGGTCCGTCTCGATACAAGGAGCGCGTCTCCGCAAACGGCTTGCAAATCGGAGTTACAGTTTGCGAGTTACGGGGGTTTAAAGAACCCCCGGAAAATCCTGGTCGGACCACCGCCAGCCTCGCCTAAAACCACCGCACTGCCGCCGGATTCCGTCGTGCCGCCGCCGCCGCTACAGGAAATCGCCGCCGCGCCGTCGCCAGATTCCGCCATGTCCGCCGCCCGCCATCACCGG
Organism: Viscum album; assembly: GCA_963277665.1. Lineage (NCBI taxonomy): Eukaryota > Viridiplantae > Streptophyta > Magnoliopsida > Santalales > Viscaceae > Viscum > Viscum album. The sequence continues at coordinate 1,067,394,262 of OY728162.1, forward strand.
AAAACCGGGTTTTCACCGGAAAACTTTCGGGAGCCCCCGGGAGCACCCCGGTGCTCCAAATTCAGATCCGAAACATGTTTTGAAAAGCTCGGGACCCGAACTATACAACCCTTATGAAAATTTGAAGTAAAACAATACAAAAATGGGATCCAGGATTGTAAAACTCAAACCTCCTACCTCGCGGGTGAAACGCCGACGTTCTGCCTCAGATCCGCGCTCTAGAGCTTCCACTGCGCGCTCCTGGAACGTCCGCCGTCGAATTCCGAGCCCGTGGGTGCTTCGTTTGCTCGATTCGGCAGAGTGACAGTGAAGAACGGCGAAGAATGTCGAGAGGAACAATAAAGGGGGGGGGGGGCTGATATTTATATCAGTCGCCCGCCGGCGCCAAACCCGTCTCGAACCCGACGCCCGATGCGAACAAAAGTAAGGTCACCCCTAGGGTAAATGCGCCATTTTGAACGCAATGGCGGACTCATATTTTCCATCTGAGACTCCGTTCAGAAGTTATTTGAGCCGATGCTCGCACACTAACTTCTCCACTTATTTACGAAAATGCCCCTCGTGGCGTTTCTCACCGCAGGCCCGCACCCGCAAAGTTTACACCTCGCCTAGGGTAAACGGCACGTTTCGGACGCAACCGGGCCCTCAGAATCCAGTTCTGAGCTACCGTTTAGGAGATATCACACCCCCGCCACGTGCATAGTATAAAAATACTTAATATTTTTATAAAATTAATTCTGGGCACACCAGGCCTCAGAATCGCACGCCGTCTTCGCGCCTAGCTCTGGAATTATTCGTAGAAATATTCCAAAGTCTGACAGGGCCAAAAACCCGAGTCGCTATAGAACTCGTCTAATTCCATGGATTTAATTTCATCTTTCTACCATGTATTATTTATTATATTCCACCACTGGTCCACTTATCCTTCTAAATTATAAACAACAAAAATTATTTTTTCATGTTTTGAACACTGAATGATGTAAAATATTTTTTCAATGGTATTGATCCATTGATCGAAAATAAGTGGATTATAAGACCAACTGAAATAAGGTGGAAGTTTCCTCATGAAGGACTCAATAAAAATTTATTCCCTCCTCTGTTCATTTATAAGTCTAGCATGATTCATATCTTGTGTGAGTATGGTGATAATATTTTTCATTCTAGATCCCAAAACATTTGGTTTCTTAAGAGTACAATCATTTTATTTTCCATTTCATTTAGCATTAGAACAGTTCTTTTAGGTTCCATCCATTAACTAAAACCAAAAGTATAGTGTGAGTTTTTCTAATCATAGTGGGAAAACCAAATAATCAAGGGAAATTACTTTAAATCTATAACATCTTAGGTTTAATCATAGGTTATTCATTATCATTATGAAAACTCTAGGATTTTATCCTATAATTAGACTTATCCTTATGGATCTTTCTAAGGTTTTCTTATCCTAGTTTCCAAATGTTGGTTAAACCTTTCCTTTGATACCAACTATAATGACCCATGGATTTTCATACATAGAAATTACATAATATTTGTGGAATATTTCATAAATTACACAAACACATACCCAAGGACCCTATTATTTAAGTTTCTCTGAAAACATGGAGCACAAACTTCTAGTCTGGTGAAATATATTCAAAGTTTTCCACAAAGATATTCCCCTTTAGTATTCCTACATATCCTTTCCTTATAACCTAAGGAAAAGAATCATATAAAAAGGGTGATCTTAGATGTTCAGTAAGGGTAAACTAGGGAGATATCAAAAATAAAATAATCATAAGGAATAATTATATAAAAAATACATTTTAAAATCATATCCTATATATCAAAGATCATGATATTATGTTATAGAATAAATCATAGACGTTTATAAAGAATAAAAGAACATATTCCATGAGATCATACCAAAAGACATGAAATTATGGCAGACACATAAGAATGGAAATTAATTTCCATATTAGTCACAGATTATTTCCAATATAGTCATAGAGGAAAAAGTCCCTTACTAAACTGAGTTCACTCCTCGTGTAAACCCTATGTTACTGAACCGAGTTTAATCTCATTCCAGTCCTGTATTACTAAACCAGGTACACTTATCATTCCAGTCTTGTATATCTCATGATATATATATATATATATATATATATATCTTTATCGAATGCATTGGATGGAGATATAAGTACCACCCATCACATAATGAAAACCATACATATGTGTTCCACAAGAACATAAATCAATAATCATATCAAACCCCATGGAATGAAATGGGTTTCCTAAGCATCATTAAATCATAACATAACCCATGGAAAAGAAATGGGTTTCATAAATATCATTCCATCGTAAACATAAACCAACCATAGAAATAATTGGTATTTTATCATTGAAAAATATCCCTAATAAACCATAAGTAGCATAAAATAAATTTATCTTAGAAGTAAAATAATTTTGAGTGATCACTTGAAATCATTCCTGAGGAAAATAACATTTCTGTTTTGAAAACATTTTTTTCTTAAAATTCCATGAAATTTTAAAAGAAAAAATTTTCATTAAAAATAAACTTATAAGATTTTAAGGGAGGCTTTAAGGAATTATGTCATCATGAAAGAAGAAAAATTTATTCATGACGTACAGTTAAAAAAATATTCCTTTCATACTTTTTCTGAAAAAGTCACAAAGTGCCATGTTTTTAAAATGACTACAATATTTATTTCAAGAATATTTAACAAAAAATCACACATGCGTAAAAATGAATTTAAATTTTTTTATAATAATAGTAAAAATATTTTGTTTTTTAAGAAACATTTTCATGTTAGATAAATATTTCCCAATAGATACTTATGTATAAACAATCCTGAATAATAATGAGATTGCGAAATTAACACTTACCACTTTATAATCAGTAGAATCATATTCCCCATGAAAGAAAAAGAATTATATGGATATTAAAATACCATAATATTCATAATAATACTCATAAATACATACATGGTCAGTATAGACACCACATAAAAGATATAAGTAGTTTATAAGGCATGTGTCCCGTGGAAATAAAAGTGATACAAAAACACCTTACCTTAAGTCTTGACTTCCTTCGTATACATTCAAAATTCCTATATAATAAATATAAGCTTATTATAAATATACCACAGAATCATCTTCATATATATATATAATACCATATATGATTTAGATATGACTTTATATTAATCACTTATTAACAATTCCATGTTAAAGTTATGTTTCAGATAATAACCGCTTTGTTTTTCGTCCATGTTTTGAATTGTTATCCTTGGTCCTCATACATAGATCATGATTTAATAATATAAATAATTATAACCATGATAAAAATATCATATATATTTTTATTATATATGAATTTATGGTGATTCTTAAAATTTAGAGTTATAAAATAAAATACACCGCTCATGGATACGGTAGGTCGTACGTACGCATGAACGTTATTTTAATTTTCTTATCAAATTAAAATAAAGAAAATTATATAATATATTATCATTAAATAATAATTTTTATGTTATATATATCATATATATTCATAAAATTCATCTTTATTACCATCCATGTGAAATATAGATGAAAAACTAATCACATCACATCATGGTGATGGTAACGCATACGTACGCACGAGTAACGTTATCATTTCCCAAAAGATTAGACAGTAAAAAGTTAGATATTATATTATCATTAAATAATTATAATTATTTCATAAATATCATATATAAACATTAAACCAATAATAATTCTGACTCATACAATATGGTTATGGAAATTAATTGTATCTCTATGTGGAGACGGTAAGCCGTATGTATTCACGAGCGATACTTTCACTTATTGTTTGATAAGAAATGAGATTTATAGTGGTGTGTTAATAATAATAATAACATTAAATAATATTTAGGATGATTAATTTATTATTTTATGATATATATCATAGATTTATAGGAGGTATAGGAGAGTTGAAAAATAGACTGGTCAGTTAGAGAGATTACTTCTTTGAAACAACTCTTTTAGATCTCCTCTAAAGGATTTTAGATTTAGTCATTTGGGAAGACTAAGAACTATATAATGTGTATAGGGAAGTGTAAAAGATAATGTTTTAGATTTTATTGGATATATAAGTCTAAAATCGTTTAAATGAGATGAGGGAGGAGGTTTCCTTTTATAATGAAGGTGAGGGGTACTTTTGAAATTTCTCAAAATATTAATTTATAATAAATTAAATATCAGTACAAATACCTAAAAATTGTAATGTTTCATAATATAAAGTGGGATAGGGTAATAATACCATAAACCAATAGATTTTAGATAATTTTATGTTTAATTTCAAACCTTATTATTTTGATTAACCCTTAGTTACCCTATTTTAATTTTAATTACAATAACACAATTTTCAATATTAAAATGTGGAGATTTTTAATTATATGGTATAAATTGAACCATAAATAGAAAATTTGTGATATTTTAGACCAAAATTTATTCCTTTTATCTTTATTTATTATTTTTAAGATTTTTAACTAATTTAATAAAATAATATTTTTATAAAATACCATTAGTGTCAATTTTGAAACTATTCAATACAATGAATTTAATAAATTTAATAAAGAAAGATAAATTATAAAAAAAATCATTTAATACACCTTATATTTTTCATATTTACCTATAAAATTCATTTATCACATTAATTGATTCAAATTATATTTATTTTAATATTGTTAATATAACTTAATTGAGTTTTTCATTAATTGAATAATGACTACATCATCATTTTGTAATTATCTATAATACTACTTTATTCACTAAAAATGAAAAATAAATTTCCATGATGTATATAAAACTTTAATATTTCATAATAATATAAATAGTCAAGCATATCTTTTATTTATTCCAATATTAAAAATATTGTACTTACTAAAAGTAAGAGTGTGAAATTTTGTCACTCTATTTGATTTTAATAATATCCAAATAATTTTCATTGAAACATGTCTATTAAATTAATAAATTTAGAATGATATGTGTTAAATGTTTAATTGAGTTCATACAATAGCATTTTGGAATGTGTTATTGTATGTTTATGATATTTATAATATTATTTTTATCTTTAATTACTTTTTTACCCTTAACCGTGTTAATAAAAATTACTAAAGTTGCTATTTAAGTTTTCCAAAAATAAAAGGGATCTATTTACTAAATTTAAAATTTATTATTAAAAAAATTCAATCCATTTTTCAAAATTAAAAATACATAATTGGATAAAATTAATTTAAAATTAATCTTGTTGACAGAATGAGAAAATGAGTTTTTAAGTGAAAACATTCAAAAGATCAAAATGTTTTTCATATACAAATAATGTGTAAAATTGATTATAATGACCAAAATTTTATTAAATGATATAAATTTTATCTAATTATACTTTAAATTCAACAAAAAATATAATTTATCATTATAAATTATTTAGATGAAAAAACTTTTTTCAATTAAAATTCATCATTTTTCACTATTCAACAGAACATGAAACTTCTTAGAGAAATACCAAAACTCCTAGTAAATTTTGATATTAATTTTTAAAATATAAAGTTTATTTTTTCATATAAAAAATATAAGTGTCAAATTTTAGATTTAAAATGGGTTCTCTATTAAAAGGCGTTAAAATTACCCTTTAGAAAAATACATCTTTTTATTCATAAAATTGTATTTATTATTATCTTATTCCTATAAAATCTATTAGATAAATTTAAAAAAATTTGATTTAATATTTCATATAAAAATTTTATTAAAAAATCATTAATAGTGTTTTTTTAATTTATTGAGATAAAATGGTTTTTGGTATAACTTGGTCTTTCATGCAACACAAGCTATCAAAAGAAATCAACATTGTGTCTAACACAAGAAAAAAATAGTGTTTTGTGTATCTAAAGCTAATATAATTGTTTCATGTAGTGAAATATTAAATTTTTGGTGTGTATAATTTATACCAAACTTAGAGAGGTTTTTTATAACACAAGATATATTTAGTGTTGTGTGAAATGAAAAATATAAAAAAGATTAAATTAATTCAAAAAAATCAAAAAGTCTTAGGGTGTTATAGTAATATCCTATTACATGGATATTCTTGTGTAAATTATCCATATTACCCTTGTCATAACCCATTCTTAGGCCTAAAAAGTTAATTAAATGATTTTAGGTGGGCGTAACATGTCAATCACATTAACTCAGAGTTCCTTTATCTGTTGAATGGACTCCTCAATCCTAAAATCCTAGAAAAATATTTTCTTAACACTTGTCTCACAATTTCACCAATTCCATATTGAGAAGTCAAACCTTGATGTGAACCAAGTTAATTAAAACCAAAAATTCAAGTAAAAAAGTTCCTCGATAAGTGAAAGCACCCCGACTTGTGTCGGTCCAGTATATTGAACTATGGGTTCAACTTCTAACTTAAGTAATGGAAGGATATACTGACTTAATATTTTAATTGATTTATTTTTATCCTTATGTGTAAAAACCCCATTTTATCTCATCACATGACTTATTAATATTAAGTGTATTTTAATTAATTGATTATCCATGTTTGAAAATTTTTATTCATAATCTAGTTTTATTTTATTCTATCTTACTTTCTTGTTAATTAATTTATTTGGTGATCACATAATGTTGAAAAAAATAAATAATAAACCATGAAACTGACAAAAAAATATTATTGGAATGATCATGATATTCTCTAACTATTATTTTATCTAGAAGGTGATAAACTATCCCTCGATCCTAGGAGAAAACACCTTGAGCTTGGTTAATGATGCAACATTCCACCTGAGCTCTAATGTATTTCCTTGATTTGTTAATCATGGATATAGCACTTGGATTTCATCCTCTCACCTAGGAGCTTCATCCATTCATAATATTTAATTCACATTCAGGTGAGGGGATCCAATGGATTAGATATATGGGGTTTTTTATAAAAGAAACGGTGGGCATGCATGACCTTACATAATTAGGACGAGATGAATCACTGGCCATAATTTTAATTTTTATAATAACAAATTAAAATAAAAAAACACATACATGGGTTTTTTATTATCTCATTATCATCCACATATAATGTAATGAACATGAATTTTCAATTTTTCCATAAATTAATTCAATTATTTCTTTAATTTAGATAAAACACCATGAATTAATCCAATTAATTCAATTCATATTAATATAATTTGAGAATCATTATAATTCCTTCATTAATAATTTAAAAAAATATTTAATTTTATTTAAAATTAATATAGTAAATAAGTGTGCTTGGTGGAAATTATATGTACTAATAGAGACTACCTGACATGATCCTTGTGTGTGTGTATTCACTTAGAATCCAATATGTATGTGTGGTAGGTAATTATATAGAGATTAATGTCAAAAAAATGATACACATAACACATGTAAATTAAACTAAATGTAATGATTTTGATATGTAGAGGTTTCACTATATGCAAGGATCATACACAACTTTTAGATTTGGAATTTAACATAGAAATAAATTTAATATAAAATTAACAATTCTATGACTTGATGTGTACTATCAAATAAATGATATACAGAACATATATGAATTAGATTAATTATATAATTAATTATTCTCTCCAAATTAAATTAAGCACACTATTTTCATTAGACTACACAACATGTACTAGGTTACATGGCATGTACTATCATCTACCTATGTCTATGACACATGAATAGGTATTGAGCGGTTTCATATCCCATATGTGTACGAGGTGCACTACATGTAGCATCCTTAACTTGGTGTGTGGCCTTAGAGTTTCATGTTTTATTAATCCAAATGTCTTTTAGACGATACAAGACATTCTTAGACCCTCACTTTATCCATCATGAAAACATGAATACTACATGTCATGTACACATGTTTCACAGAATATGGTTCTTAAAATTGTATGCCAGCCTATCTGGATCTATGCATTGATCAAATTTTATCAGATCACTCATATGATTTCATCGGTTTGATATGACATTATCATGAGACAAATTAAATATACAAGGGTACATGATATGTAGACTTTTGGTACACACCATATACTATTATGTTACCTAGACAGAACCTTTGGCATCTTCAGATGGAATTTTTGAATGTATCTTTATTTTATCTTAACCCGTTTATCATATATGTGAGAAAGAATAAAAAATAAAACAAAATTTGAGGTTTGTATTTCAATAATGAATAGATATAAAGTAATATAAGTTTCAAATTATTGTCATTTAATCAATAATTAATAAATAATTATAAATTAACCATGTGATTTCTCTAATACCACTTGTAGGTTCTAAAATGCAGCGAAAGTGCTTATATGGCATGGAAAACTCAACTTTTTAGTCTTAATTTATGAATAATCATTGATATAGATGATTAATTGTTTCATGAAAAATTAAATATATAGATTTATTGTCTTCAATAAACACCAAAACTAAAATAATAAGGTTTTCACATGTAATTTATAATTAATTTATGGGTAAATATATAATTACATGGACTCATAATTCCCTATTAATTAATTATTTGGTTGACTTAATATCATCATAACATAATTTCTCTATAGGATCCAAGTGTATAATCCCTCTAATATTGATCCATATGTGAAAAAAAATCTATTAACGTCTCGATGGAATCATTGGGTGCTAGTACAGATGATCCAAATCGCTTGCATCATTCATGGTTGATTGTAGAAGAAATATCCTAGATAATCCATGATTTTCTCTATATGGATTTAGATAATAGGAGGAGAGAGTAAAATTTAGATATCTAGAACTATCTCTAGGTATTTAGAAATATAATCTCTATCCTTTGTTCACAAAAAGTTTTTTTATGAAAAGTTATATAGCTAGATATTTATTATGGAGGGTTTCGGGTTAGAAAATTGCACGCAAGCCCTTTTCCTATTACTTAATTCTTAGTGAACCTCATTTATATATAATAATATAATTATTATTTTCTATCAATATTCATCACCTAATAATAAATAAATATTATTCATATTATTTCTAATCAGTCCATTAAATTGGGTTTGCTTATTCTCCTCAACATTTACCGAACCTTGACTAATGACTATTTATTTGACAAATAAATATAACTACATTATTCATAAATAAATATGATGAATATTATATTCATTAAACCTTGAAATAAATATTTATTATTATTATTTAAATCACTTATTCTTTCAAATAATTTGTGATTAAATGTTGGTTATCAACCAACCTTGAATAATTATTAAACCACAAAGTAGGAATAATATTTATTCTTACTTATTAAATTCAACATTGAATATAATGAAGATTGTGGATACACTTATTGTGTGACCCTCTAGGCCTATTTGTCAATATAATTAGGCATAACCACCTAAAGTCTAACGTTTTCATCTAGAAACACACCAAGACACACATAAAGAAATAAGTTAATATCACAATGATATAAAAGCTCCCATGAATGCTTAATGTGTAATATAATACCTTTACCATAATATCTTCAATCAAGAAGGCCTCACACTGGTGCCATAAAATAATGTTTTTATGTCTCTTTATTTCACTTTCTAAAAATTAATATTCCCATAGAACACCATGTACATGGATTTATCCAGGCAGGTCCATTACCATCAAAGGAACTGAGATATCAACTTTTTTAATAGACAGAAGGGATAAGTCCTTTATAGAATTATCCATTAAGTAAATATCACTCATAACACACCCAATGTATCTTTCCTCACCGTGAGAATATTTCATCTTGGTTTTATTCAACACATCAAAGTATGTGGCTTATGATACACGTTAAAGATAATATTAATGTCTAAGGATCAATACACACATCTGAAGATAGGAACATCTAATGAAACATAAAATATGGATTTCCTATTTATGGGTTCATTATCACAACCTCTATTCATGGATATTTCCAATAGTGGAAACCATGAGAAGGCATCTCAATGTTCTGTGATCCCCCCACCCTGGATGGCCTATATCATATGTGTCCCTTTAGACAATATCATATAGTCATGGAACATTGGTTTAATGATTAATATCATAGAATCTAAATTATCTAATCATAATGGGGAGATTCCATGCACTTTTGATCAGGCATGTATCCTTAGGAAATTATCACATACTATGTTATAGAGAGGAATTATCATGATATAATAAAGAACCAAAAAAATATTCAATACAATGAATACATGTAATCAAGTACTTAGAATTTGGTTATAGAGTTCCAACTTGAACATCGTCATGGTCACCTAAATTGGTTCTATAAGTTGAGTGTATATCAAATGAAGAAGTATTTAACTCATCTTCAATTTGGGAAATGATCCATGTCATTACTTTCACTTGGAGATTCAGGATATATTTTGTGGTAATGAGGATTTTCCCTTTGCTAATCCAATTTTTTTATGTTGTTCCATCTCTTTTGTGCACTCTATTTATTTTACTATAATGGATGATAGATATTTGGTACATGTTCTAATATTTTATTTGTTCATTTCTTGTTATTTTCTACTTTTTATATTTTTTAATGGTGTTGAACATGGTTTGAGGATTTTTTGATGAATTAAATGGGAATTCTTTGGGTATAGGATGGTGAATCAGGGACAAGACATGGTTTTTGGGTAGACTATGATAACTACCAAGATGATATTTTCATTTAGATTTTCTATGGGTAGTAATTTTTAATATTATCATTGATTTATCCTTTATTAATTGTTGTAACCTGAAGTATGAGACATTTAATTCCTTATTTAGGAATGTTCATGTTTAGGTTATTTCTCCAAGTCCATTAGAGTAAATTGATCTAGGGGTCTTGGGACTCTTCTTGGGGTTGTATGATCTTTTGTGTACATTCAAGCTAGTTTCCTATGGTTAGTGAATCGTGTATGTTTGTATATTATTTTTCTCTTGAGTTATCTATTTGGTGTTTCACCATTTTATATTAATTCTAAATGGTTGGAAGATATTCAGCTAGTCTTTGTGTGTTTTATTCAATCTCAAGGTGCTTTTTTCTAGGATTATTTTGGGTTGTACATGACATTATTTCCCTAGATTGTGGTATTATTTATTTTGAATGTATTTTTTTCTATTTATATTTGGTCTGGATCAAAACTCATGAATCATTTTTTACTTTTACAGGAGTTTCTGAAGTTAATGGAGATCAGAGAAGTTTTCATCACAATTTTTTTGTGTGTGTGGAATATATTCTTAGGATTCATGGCTCTTTGGTGACTATTTCACTGTGGTATTTCCTGGGAATTAAATTTTTTAGGTCTTGTGTTCTAGTTTTGTGATCAGGATTTGGTCTTAAATTTTTTTCTTAACATAAGTTTTCAAATACTTTTTGGGAGTGGAATTTATTGGGGTAGAAATTGGCAGGGTGGTGAGAATCATGATACCCCAAAATTTCACTTTTTAATTTTTATCTTATTGTCATTTTTTTCCCTTGGTATTTTTGGGATGTGAAGCCTTTTTTGACTAATCATAAGTTTAGAGCATCATAAGTTCATGTATTGGTTTTATATACATCATAAATTCAATCAAAGATAGATGGCTAGGCTTAGCTTGTTAGTAGTGGAAATTCTTATTTTCAACAATAGTTGATCCAAAACTTTTGATGAAATTAAGGGAGATTAATAAAATTATAAAACCTTCTGGACGGAATTCTCTTTAAAAATTAATCTATAAGTTTTTATTAGGATAAGCAATTGAGTTCAATAGTGTTATGGAAGATTACCAATGAAATTCCATTTAGACTCTTCTATTTTAATTTAATAAGGTAGTGTGACATGAACAACTAGTTAAATATTTCAATAAAAGGATGTGGGGACCTAACACCAAAATTTGTGGAAGTGAATGAATAATAAATCTTATACATTCACTATACATTATAATTTTATAGAGTTTTAATCATTCTATAATGAAATATTGCTAAAAATATTTGTCAGTTGATTGTAATTATTTTATTCTTATAAAAATAGAAACAATTCATAGTGGTTCCTCTCATACAGATTGTATAAATTACAAATAATGTTAAATCACATGTTTTATTTAAAAGATTATATATGTTAGTTTCATATATTATTGTTCCTTGTATTTATATTTCATTTTTTGTTTCTTTTGAGGTGTTCATATGAGATATAATTTTGTGTGGTGATTAGGGTGAAGTGACTTTATACTTATGATACACTTGGTTGAGGGGAGGAAGAAAACATCTGGAGATTTTTTTTCCACTATGCTATTACAATGTGTGAATTTATAGTGGATTTATTGATCATACTTCTGGTGGAATTCTGGTAGTACAGGAGACAGATATTTCATGTTTCAGTTAAAGGGTTTTGACATCCCAAAAAAGTGGTATTAAATGGTTGGTTCTAAAGCTCATGGTTCAGCACATCAGTAGTAGCAGCAGGAATAGAATCAAATAAGTGAAATATATTAATCTAGAAATTTTAAGGGATAGATTTTTTCTTCTAGAAAATATAGATTGACGACCTTGTAAATAATAAGGAACAAGAAGTTCCACTGTCTAGGGTGAATATAGTGCCAATAGAGAAAAGAGAATGGGAAAATATGGATATAAAGGCTTTATCATTGGTCAAGATGTCTTTCCAAAGGAATTTTTTATTCAACATTTGGGATCAAAAGTCCACATGAGAAGTTTTTAAGGTATTGATGGATATCTATAAAAAAATGATGACCCTAAACAAATGTTTTCATATTACTATAGTTTTTAGCTTAAGGTTATTATAAAGAAGACCAGCGATAGATCATGTGAAAGAATTCAACCTTATTCATGGGTAGATTCAATTAGTAAAGGTAACTTTTTCTAATGATATTTGGGATTTTCTTCTTTTATCATCTATTTAGGAGATCTGGGATGAAATGGTTACTATAGTTGGTAACTACAAGGGACAATTTTAACTGATAGTTTATGATATCAAGAATCTTACACTGGATGAATAAATTTAGTGAATATAAGTTAAGGAACCTTTTTGAAGTGCCCTTAATATTTATGGAATTGGTAGGTCACCACTTCAAAAGCAGGATTATCAAAATAAAAAATCGAAAGAAACTTACTATGAAAGGAGTTGAGGTAAGTTGACTGGTCCTAGTCCTACCTACTAAAAATATGAGAAGAAATGAAATTTTAAGAAGGATTGAAAATGTTGCTAGGATATCACCAAAAGTAAATCAACTTCCAAAATTTTAGATTCTAGTCATATAACTAAGGTTTATAATGGTTGGTTTCAAAGAAAGTGAACACTGGTAGAAACTTGGGTGGTTAAATCTGGAGAATCTTTCCATTCAACAGGAAACCTAGGATGAATTAAAAACTATGTATTTGGGAAGTTTGAGAAAGTCCATATGGTGTATATTGAATCCCTAGAATCTGTTACCATGGGATATGTCAACATCCGAATGAATATTGGGATATTCATGAAACTATTAGAAGTTCATCACATCTCTAGCCTTAGGAGGAATCAAATTTTCCTTGGGAAACTGGATGATGCTAGTTATAAAACTCACTTTTAAAATGGGGTATGCAAGTTTACTTAAGGATCCATGGCCATTGAAAAGTTGTAAAGGATAGGACCCTTTACATGACTGGAAATTCATATGGAAGTGTAGTGATCAGAAGTTCAACTTCTAATGGTCTAAAATTTTGGAATTGCAGGTATGGTCACCATAGTGAGAAGAACATAAAGGCTATAAAGGAAAATGTCATACTAAATCTTGATCACATAGGAATATAAAATTGTGAATGTTTTGTGATAGTAAAGCATAATAGAGTATCCTTTAACTTAGATGGTCGGAAACTAAGGAATCAGAAGTTGGATCTTCTATACTCAAAATTTTAGGGACATTCCACTTATTAATCCTATGATGGTTTCCTTTAATTTCTAAATTTCATCAATGATGATACAATGAAATTATATATTTACTTCTTAAATAAAAAATATGATTTATTTAATGTGTTTGATCAATGTAAAACATTCAAAGAAAGGGAATTCGGTAAGAAGTTGAAGTGCATCAGAACCCACAACGATGGTGAGTTCCTTAGATGAAACTTCCATAATTTCATCAACCAAGAAGGGATAATTCATTAGAAGACGGTTATCAGAACTCTACAATAGAATGGGTTAGCTAAATGGATGAATTAAACCATGATATAGAAGGAGAGGAGTATGAGGGTGAACTTCATAATACCTAAGGAAATTTGGGTGGAGTCACTCAACATAGTGGATTATCTCACCAATAATAGTCCAATATTAGTAGTTGGGAAAGAACTTTTGGAAGAGATTTTTTAATATAATTCACCTCCACATTGGTTTGAGAAGAGGTGGTGGTGATACTAGGCCTTAGGTGACTTACAGAAGACACTAATGACTAAAAATAAATGCAAAGGGCCTCAATAGCATTTGGGGGATGATTTCACCTTTAAAAATAAAACACCTTGACAAATGAAACAATAAACACCCAATCCTCTATATGATTCATGAATACAAAATATAACCAAAGGTATACTCAACTATAATAAACCATATCATATTACCAATGAAAACAAAAGATGATAACTATAAAATACCAACAAAATTTAAGACCCAAAGATAACCGAAAGACATCATCCCAAGAAACTCGACTAAGATCTAAGCTCCAATTCCACCTACTATTCCCATAGAATCAAGACTCATTACTGGATAGATGAAATATGAAAATGAACTGAAGTTCCCAAGTAGGGGGTGAGTATAAACTTAGTAGTATTTCCTCAGAATCGCACGCCGTCTTCGCGCCTAGCTCTGGAATTATTCGTAGAAATATTCCAAAGTCTGACAGGGCCAAAAACCCGAGTCGCTATAGAACTCGTCTAATTCCATGGATTTAATTTCATCTTTCTACCATGTATTATTTATTATATTCCACCACTGGTCCACTTATCCTTCTAAATTATAAACAACAAAAATTATTTTTTCATGTTTTGAACACTGAATGATGTAAAATATTTTTTCAATGGTATTGATCCATTGATCGAAAATAAGTGGATTATAAGACCAACTGAAATAAGGTGGAAGTTTCCTCATGAAGGACTCAATAAAAATTTATTCCCTCCTCTGTTCATTTATAAGTCTAGCATGATTCATATCTTGTGTGAGTATGGTGATAATATTTTTCATTCTAGATCCCAAAACATTTGGTTTCTTAAGAGTACAATCATTTTATTTTCCATTTCATTTAGCATTAGAACAGTTCTTTTAGGTTCCATCCATTAACTAAAACCAAAAGTATAGTGTGAGTTTTTCTAATCATAGTGGGAAAACCGAATAATCAAGGGAAATTACTTTAAATCTATAACATCTTAGGTTTAATCATAGGTTATTCATTATCATTATGAAAACTCTAGGATTTTATCCTATAATTAGACTTATCCTTATGGATCTTTCTAAGGTTTTCTTATCCTAGTTTCCAAATGTTGGTTAAACCTTTCCTTTGATACCAACTATAATGACCCATGGATTTTCATACATAGAAATTACATAATATTTGTGGAATATTTCATAAATTACACAAACACATACCCAAGGACCCTATTATTTAAGTTTCTCTGAAAACATGGAGCACAAACTTCTAGTCTGGTGAAATATATTCAAAGTTTTCCACAAAGATATTCCCCTTTAGTATTCCTACATATCCTTTCCTTATAACCTAAGGAAAAGAATCATATAAAAAGGGTGATCTTAGATGTTCAGTAAGGGTAAACTAGGGAGATATCAAAAATAAAATAATCATAAGGAATAATTATATAAAAAATACATTTTAAAATCATATCCTATATATCAAAGATCATGATATTATGTTATAGAATAAATCATAGACGTTTATAAAGAATAAAAGAACATATTCCATGAGATCATACCAAAAGACATGAAATTATGGCAGACACATAAGAATGGAAATTAATTTCCATATTAGTCACAGATTATTTCCAATATAGTCATAGAGGAAAAAGTCCCTTACTAAACTGAGTTCACTCCTCGTGTAAACCCTATGTTACTGAACCGAGTTTAATCTCATTCCAGTCCTGTATTACTAAACCAGGTACACTTATCATTCCAGTCTTGTATATCTCATGATATATATATATATATATATATATCTTTATCGAATGCATTGGATGGAGATATAAGTACCACCCATCACATAATGAAAACCATACATATGTGTTCCACAAGAACATAAATCAATAATCATATCAAACCCCATGGAATGAAATGGGTTTCCTAAGCATCATTAAATCATAACATAACCCATGGAAAAGAAATGGGTTTCATAAATATCATTCCATCGTAAACATAAACCAACCATAGAAATAATTGGTATTTTATCATTGAAAAATATCCCTAATAAACCATAAGTAGCATAAAATAAATTTATCTTAGAAGTAAAATAATTTTGAGTGATCACTTGAAATCATTCCTGAGGAAAATAACATTTCTGTTTTGAAAACATTTTTTTCTTAAAATTCCATGAAATTTTAAAAGAAAAAATTTTCATTAAAAATAAACTTATAAGATTTTAAGGGAGGCTTTAAGGAATTATGTCATCATGAAAGAAGAAAAATTTATTCATGACGTACAGTTAAAAAAATATTCCTTTCATACTTTTTCTGAAAAAGTCACAAAGTGCCATGTTTTTAAAATGACTACAATATTTATTTCAAGAATATTTAACAAAAAATCACACATGCGTAAAAATGAATTTAAATTTTTTTATAATAATAGTAAAAATATTTTGTTTTTTAAGAAACATTTTCATGTTAGATAAATATTTCCCAATAGATACTTATGTATAAACAATCCTGAATAATAATGAGATTGCGAAATTAACACTTACCACTTTATAATCAGTAGAATCATATTCCCCATGAAAGAAAAAGAATTATATGGATATTAAAATACCATAATATTCATAATAATACTCATAAATACATACATGGTCAGTATAGACACCACATAAAAGATATAAGTAGTTTATAAGGCATGTGTCCCGTGGAAATAAAAGTGATACAAAAACACCTTACCTTAAGTCTTGACTTCCTTCGTATACATTCAAAATTCCTATATAATAAATATAAGCTTATTATAAATATACCACAGAATCATCTTCATATATATATATAATACCATATATGATTTAGATATGACTTTATATTAATCACTTATTAACAATTCCATGTTAAAGTTATGTTTCAGATAATAACCGCTTTGTTTTTCGTCCATGTTTTGAATTGTTATCCTTGGTCCTCATACATAGATCATGATTTAATAATATAAATAATTATAACCATGATAAAAATATCATATATATTTTTATTATATATGAATTTATGGTGATTCTTAAAATTTAGAGTTATAAAATAAAATACACCGCTCATGGATACGGTAGGTCGTACGTACGCATGAACGTTATTTTAATTTTCTTATCAAATTAAAATAAAGAAAATTATATAATATATTATCATTAAATAATAATTTTTATGTTATATATATCATATATATTCATAAAATTCATCTTTATTACCATCCATGTGAAATATAGATGAAAAACTAATCACATCACATCATGGTGATGGTAACGCATACGTACGCACGAGTAACGTTATCATTTCCCAAAAGATTAGACAGTAAAAAGTTAGATATTATATTATCATTAAATAATTATAATTATTTCATAAATATCATATATAAACATTAAACCAATAATAATTCTGACTCATACAATATGGTTATGGAAATTAATTGTATCTCTATGTGGAGACGGTAAGCCGTATGTATTCACGAGCGATACTTTCACTTATTGTTTGATAAGAAATGAGATTTATAGTGGTGTGTTAATAATAATAATAACATTAAATAATATTTAGGATGATTAATTTATTATTTTATGATATATATCATAGATTTATAGGAGGTATAGGAGAGTTGAAAAATAGACTGGTCAGTTAGAGAGATTACTTCTTTGAAACAACTCTTTTAGATCTCCTCTAAAGGATTTTAGATTTAGTCATTTGGGAAGACTAAGAACTATATAATGTGTATAGGGAAGTGTAAAAGATAATGTTTTAGATTTTATTGGATATATAAGTCTAAAATCGTTTAAATGAGATGAGGGAGGAGGTTTCCTTTTATAATGAAGGTGAGGGGTACTTTTGAAATTTCTCAAAATATTAATTTATAATAAATTAAATATCAGTACAAATACCTAAAAATTGTAATGTTTCATAATATAAAGTGGGATAGGGTAATAATACCATAAACCAATAGATTTTAGATAATTTTATGTTTAATTTCAAACCTTATTATTTTGATTAACCCTTAGTTACCCTATTTTAATTTTAATTACAATAACACAATTTTCAATATTAAAATGTGGAGATTTTTAATTATATGGTATAAATTGAACCATAAATAGAAAATTTGTGATATTTTAGACCAAAATTTATTCCTTTTATCTTTATTTATTATTTTTAAGATTTTTAACTAATTTAATAAAATAATATTTTTATAAAATACCATTAGTGTCAATTTTGAAACTATTCAATACAATGAATTTAATAAATTTAATAAAGAAAGATAAATTATAAAAAAAATCATTTAATACACCTTATATTTTTCATATTTACCTATAAAATTCATTTATCACATTAATTGATTCAAATTATATTTATTTTAATATTGTTAATATAACTTAATTGAGTTTTTCATTAATTGAATAATGACTACATCATCATTTTGTAATTATCTATAATACTACTTTATTCACTAAAAATGAAAAATAAATTTCCATGATGTATATAAAACTTTAATATTTCATAATAATATAAATAGTCAAGCATATCTTTTATTTATTCCAATATTAAAAATATTGTACTTACTAAAAGTAAGAGTGTGAAATTTTGTCACTCTATTTGATTTTAATAATATCCAAATAATTTTCATTGAAACATGTCTATTAAATTAATAAATTTAGAATGATATGTGTTAAATGTTTAATTGAGTTCATACAATAGCATTTTGGAATGTGTTATTGTATGTTTATGATATTTATAATATTATTTTTATCTTTAATTACTTTTTTACCCTTAACCGTGTTAATAAAAATTACTAAAGTTGCTATTTAAGTTTTCCAAAAATAAAAGGGATCTATTTACTAAATTTAAAATTTATTATTAAAAAAATTCAATCCATTTTTCAAAATTAAAAATACATAATTGGATAAAATTAATTTAAAATTAATCTTGTTGACAGAATGAGAAAATGAGTTTTTAAGTGAAAACATTCAAAAGATCAAAATGTTTTTCATATACAAATAATGTGTAAAATTGATTATAATGACCAAAATTTTATTAAATGATATAAATTTTATCTAATTATACTTTAAATTCAACAAAAAATATAATTTATCATTATAAATTATTTAGATGAAAAAACTTTTTTCAATTAAAATTCATCATTTTTCACTATTCAACAGAACATGAAACTTCTTAGAGAAATACCAAAACTCCTAGTAAATTTTGATATTAATTTTTAAAATATAAAGTTTATTTTTTCATATAAAAAATATAAGTGTCAAATTTTAGATTTAAAATGGGTTCTCTATTAAAAGGCGTTAAAATTACCCTTTAGAAAAATACATCTTTTTATTCATAAAATTGTATTTATTATTATCTTATTCCTATAAAATCTATTAGATAAATTTAAAAAAATTTGATTTAATATTTCATATAAAAATTTTATTAAAAAATCATTAATAGTGTTTTTTTAATTTATTGAGATAAAATGGTTTTTGGTATAACTTGGTCTTTCATGCAACACAAGCTATCAAAAGAAATCAACATTGTGTCTAACACAAGAAAAAAATAGTGTTTTGTGTATCTAAAGCTAATATAATTGTTTCATGTAGTGAAATATTAAATTTTTGGTGTGTATAATTTATACCAAACTTAGAGAGGTTTTTTATAACACAAGATATATTTAGTGTTGTGTGAAATGAAAAATATAAAAAAGATTAAATTAATTCAAAAAAATCAAAAAGTCTTAGGGTGTTATAGTAATATCCTATTACATGGATATTCTTGTGTAAATTATCCATATTACCCTTGTCATAACCCATTCTTAGGCCTAAAAAGTTAATTAAATGATTTTAGGTGGGCGTAACATGTCAATCACATTAACTCAGAGTTCCTTTATCTGTTGAATGGACTCCTCAATCCTAAAATCCTAGAAAAATATTTTCTTAACACTTGTCTCACAATTTCACCAATTCCATATTGAGAAGTCAAACCTTGATGTGAACCAAGTTAATTAAAACCAAAAATTCAAGTAAAAAAGTTCCTCGATAAGTGAAAGCACCCCGACTTGTGTCGGTCCAGTATATTGAACTATGGGTTCAACTTCTAACTTAAGTAATGGAAGGATATACTGACTTAATATTTTAATTGATTTATTTTTATCCTTATGTGTAAAAACCCCATTTTATCTCATCACATGACTTATTAATATTAAGTGTATTTTAATTAATTGATTATCCATGTTTGAAAATTTTTATTCATAATCTAGTTTTATTTTATTCTATCTTACTTTCTTGTTAATTAATTTATTTGGTGATCACATAATGTTGAAAAAAATAAATAATAAACCATGAAACTGACAAAAAAATATTATTGGAATGATCATGATATTCTCTAACTATTATTTTATCTAGAAGGTGATAAACTATCCCTCGATCCTAGGAGAAAACACCTTGAGCTTGGTTAATGATGCAACATTCCACCTGAGCTCTAATGTATTTCCTTGATTTGTTAATCATGGATATAGCACTTGGATTTCATCCTCTCACCTAGGAGCTTCATCCATTCATAATATTTAATTCACATTCAGGTGAGGGGATCCAATGGATTAGATATATGGGGTTTTTTATAAAAGAAACGGTGGGCATGCATGACCTTACATAATTAGGACGAGATGAATCACTGGCCATAATTTTAATTTTTATAATAACAAATTAAAATAAAAAAACACATACATGGGTTTTTTATTATCTCATTATCATCCACATATAATGTAATGAACATGAATTTTCAATTTTTCCATAAATTAATTCAATTATTTCTTTAATTTAGATAAAACACCATGAATTAATCCAATTAATTCAATTCATATTAATATAATTTGAGAATCATTATAATTCCTTCATTAATAATTTAAAAAAATATTTAATTTTATTTAAAATTAATATAGTAAATAAGTGTGCTTGGTGGAAATTATATGTACTAATAGAGACTACCTGACATGATCCTTGTGTGTGTGTATTCACTTAGAATCCAATATGTATGTGTGGTAGGTAATTATATAGAGATTAATGTCAAAAAAATGATACACATAACACATGTAAATTAAACTAAATGTAATGATTTTGATATGTAGAGGTTTCACTATATGCAAGGATCATACACAACTTTTAGATTTGGAATTTAACATAGAAATAAATTTAATATAAAATTAACAATTCTATGACTTGATGTGTACTATCAAATAAATGATATACAGAACATATATGAATTAGATTAATTATATAATTAATTATTCTCTCCAAATTAAATTAAGCACACTATTTTCATTAGACTACACAACATGTACTAGGTTACATGGCATGTACTATCATCTACCTATGTCTATGACACATGAATAGGTATTGAGCGGTTTCATATCCCATATGTGTACGAGGTGCACTACATGTAGCATCCTTAACTTGGTGTGTGGCCTTAGAGTTTCATGTTTTATTAATCCAAATGTCTTTTAGACGATACAAGACATTCTTAGACCCTCACTTTATCCATCATGAAAACATGAATACTACATGTCATGTACACATGTTTCACAGAATATGGTTCTTAAAATTGTATGCCAGCCTATCTGGATCTATGCATTGATCAAATTTTATCAGATCACTCATATGATTTCATCGGTTTGATATGACATTATCATGAGACAAATTAAATATACAAGGGTACATGATATGTAGACTTTTGGTACACACCATATACTATTATGTTACCTAGACAGAACCTTTGGCATCTTCAGATGGAATTTTTGAATGTATCTTTATTTTATCTTAACCCGTTTATCATATATGTGAGAAAGAATAAAAAATAAAACAAAATTTGAGGTTTGTATTTCAATAATGAATAGATATAAAGTAATATAAGTTTCAAATTATTGTCATTTAATCAATAATTAATAAATAATTATAAATTAACCATGTGATTTCTCTAATACCACTTGTAGGTTCTAAAATGCAGCGAAAGTGCTTATATGGCATGGAAAACTCAACTTTTTAGTCTTAATTTATGAATAATCATTGATATAGATGATTAATTGTTTCATGAAAAATTAAATATATAGATTTATTGTCTTCAATAAACACCAAAACTAAAATAATAAGGTTTTCACATGTAATTTATAATTAATTTATGGGTAAATATATAATTACATGGACTCATAATTCCCTATTAATTAATTATTTGGTTGACTTAATATCATCATAACATAATTTCTCTATAGGATCCAAGTGTATAATCCCTCTAATATTGATCCATATGTGAAAAAAAATCTATTAACGTCTCGATGGAATCATTGGGTGCTAGTACAGATGATCCAAATCGCTTGCATCATTCATGGTTGATTGTAGAAGAAATATCCTAGATAATCCATGATTTTCTCTATATGGATTTAGATAATAGGAGGAGAGAGTAAAATTTAGATATCTAGAACTATCTCTAGGTATTTAGAAATATAATCTCTATCCTTTGTTCACAAAAAGTTTTTTTATGAAAAGTTATATAGCTAGATATTTATTATGGAGGGTTTCGGGTTAGAAAATTGCACGCAAGCCCTTTTCCTATTACTTAATTCTTAGTGAACCTCATTTATATATAATAATATAATTATTATTTTCTATCAATATTCATCACCTAATAATAAATAAATATTATTCATATTATTTCTAATCAGTCCATTAAATTGGGTTTGCTTATTCTCCTCAACATTTACCGAACCTTGACTAATGACTATTTATTTGACAAATAAATATAACTACATTATTCATAAATAAATATGATGAATATTATATTCATTAAACCTTGAAATAAATATTTATTATTATTATTTAAATCACTTATTCTTTCAAATAATTTGTGATTAAATGTTGGTTATCAACCAACCTTGAATAATTATTAAACCACAAAGTAGGAATAATATTTATTCTTACTTATTAAATTCAACATTGAATATAATGAAGATTGTGGATACACTTATTGTGTGACCCTCTAGGCCTATTTGTCAATATAATTAGGCATAACCACCTAAAGTCTAACGTTTTCATCTAGAAACACACCAAGACACACATAAAGAAATAAGTTAATATCACAATGATATAAAAGCTCCCATGAATGCTTAATGTGTAATATAATACCTTTACCATAATATCTTCAATCAAGAAGGCCTCACACTGGTGCCATAAAATAATGTTTTTATGTCTCTTTATTTCACTTTCTAAAAATTAATATTCCCATAGAACACCATGTACATGGATTTATCCAGGCAGGTCCATTACCATCAAAGGAACTGAGATATCAACTTTTTTAATAGACAGAAGGGATAAGTCCTTTATAGAATTATCCATTAAGTAAATATCACTCATAACACACCCAATGTATCTTTCCTCACCGTGAGAATATTTCATCTTGGTTTTATTCAACACATCAAAGTATGTGGCTTATGATACACGTTAAAGATAATATTAATGTCTAAGGATCAATACACACATCTGAAGATAGGAACATCTAATGAAACATAAAATATGGATTTCCTATTTATGGGTTCATTATCACAACCTCTATTCATGGATATTTCCAATAGTGGAAACCATGAGAAGGCATCTCAATGTTCTGTGATCCCCCCACCCTGGATGGCCTATATCATATGTGTCCCTTTAGACAATATCATATAGTCATGGAACATTGGTTTAATGATTAATATCATAGAATCTAAATTATCTAATCATAATGGGGAGATTCCATGCACTTTTGATCAGGCATGTATCCTTAGGAAATTATCACATACTATGTTATAGAGAGGAATTATCATGATATAATAAAGAACCAAAAAAATATTCAATACAATGAATACATGTAATCAAGTACTTTGAATTTGGTTATAGAGTTCCAACTTGAACATCGTCATGGTCACCTAAATTGGTTCTATAAGTTGAGTGTATATCAAATGAAGAAGTATTTAACTCATCTTCAATTTGGGAAATGATCCATGTCATTACTTTCACTTGGAGATTCAGGATATATTTTGTGGTAATGAGGATTTTCCCTTTGCTAATCCAATTTTTTTATGTTGTTCCATCTCTTTTGTGCACTCTATTTATTTTACTATAATGGATGATAGATATTTGGTACATGTTCTAATATTTTATTTGTTCATTTCTTGTTATTTTCTACTTTTTATATTTTTTAATGGTGTTGAACATGGTTTGAGGATTTTTTGATGAATTAAATGGGAATTCTTTGGGTATAGGATGGTGAATCAGGGACAAGACATGGTTTTTGGGTAGACTATGATAACTACCAAGATGATATTTTCATTTAGATTTTCTATGGGTAGTAATTTTTAATATTATCATTGATTTATCCTTTATTAATTGTTGTAACCTGAAGTATGAGACATTTAATTCCTTATTTAGGAATGTTCATGTTTAGGTTATTTCTCCAAGTCCATTAGAGTAAATTGATCTAGGGGTCTTGGGACTCTTCTTGGGGTTGTATGATCTTTTGTGTACATTCAAGCTAGTTTCCTATGGTTAGTGAATCGTGTATGTTTGTATATTATTTTTCTCTTGAGTTATCTATTTGGTGTTTCACCATTTTATATTAATTCTAAATGGTTGGAAGATATTCAGCTAGTCTTTGTGTGTTTTATTCAATCTCAAGGTGCTTTTTTCTAGGATTATTTTGGGTTGTACATGACATTATTTCCCTAGATTGTGGTCTTATTTATTTTGAATGTATTTTTTTCTATTTATATTTGGTCTGGATCAAAACTCATGAATCATTTTTTACTTTTACAGGAGTTTCTGAAGTTAATGGAGATCAGAGAAGTTTTCATCACAATTTTTTTGTGTGTGTGGAATATATTCTTAGGATTCATGGCTCTTTGGTGACTATTTCACTGTGGTATTTCCTGGGAATTAAATTTTTTAGGTCTTGTGTTCTAGTTTTGTGATCAGGATTTGGTCTTAAATTTTTTTCTTAACATAAGTTTTCAAATACTTTTTGGGAGTGGAATTTATTGGGGTAGAAATTGGCAGGGTGGTGAGAATCATGATACCCCAAAATTTCACTTTTTAATTTTTATCTTATTGTCATTTTTTTCCCTTGGTATTTTTGGGATGTGAAGCCTTTTTTGACTAATCATAAGTTTAGAGCATCATAAGTTCATGTATTGGTTTTATATACATCATAAATTCAATCAAAGATAGATGGCTAGGCTTAGCTTGTTAGTAGTGGAAATTCTTATTTTCAACAATAGTTGATCCAAAACTTTTGATGAAATTAAGGGAGATTAATAAAATTATAAAACCTTCTGGACGGAATTCTCTTTAAAAATTAATCTATAAGTTTTTATTAGGATAAGCAATTGAGTTCAATAGTGTTATGGAAGATTACCAATGAAATTCCATTTAGACTCTTCTATTTTAATTTAATAAGGTAGTGTGACATGAACAACTAGTTAAATATTTCAATAAAAGGATGTGGGGACCTAACACCAAAATTTGTGGAAGTGAATGAATAATAAATCTTATACATTCACTATACATTATAATTTTATAGAGTTTTAATCATTCTATAATGAAATATTGCTAAAAATATTTGTCAGTTGATTGTAATTATTTTATTCTTATAAAAATAGAAACAATTCATAGTGGTTCCTCTCATACAGATTGTATAAATTACAAATAATGTTAAATCACATGTTTTATTTAAAAGATTATATATGTTAGTTTCATATATTATTGTTCCTTGTATTTATATTTCATTTTTTGTTTCTTTTGAGGTGTTCATATGAGATATAATTTTGTGTGGTGATTAGGGTGAAGTGACTTTATACTTATGATACACTTGGTTGAGGGGAGGAAGAAAACATCTGGAGATTTTTTTTCCACTATGCTATTACAATGTGTGAATTTATAGTGGATTTATTGATCATACTTCTGGTGGAATTCTGGTAGTACAGGAGACAGATATTTCATGTTTCAGTTAAAGGGTTTTGACATCCCAAAAAAGTGGTATTAAATGGTTGGTTCTAAAGCTCATGGTTCAGCACATCAGTAGTAGCAGCAGGAATAGAATCAAATAAGTGAAATATATTAATCTAGAAATTTTAAGGGATAGATTTTTTCTTCTAGAAAATATAGATTGACGACCTTGTAAATAATAAGGAACAAGAAGTTCCACTGTCTAGGGTGAATATAGTGCCAATAGAGAAAAGAGAATGGGAAAATATGGATATAAAGGCTTTATCATTGGTCAAGATGTCTTTCCAAAGGAATTTTTTATTCAACATTTGGGATCAAAAGTCCACATGAGAAGTTTTTAAGGTATTGATGGATATCTATAAAAAAATGATGACCCTAAACAAATGTTTTCATATTACTATAGTTTTTAGCTTAAGGTTATTATAAAGAAGACCAGCGATAGATCATGTGAAAGAATTCAACCTTATTCATGGGTAGATTCAATTAGTAAAGGTAACTTTTTCTAATGATATTTGGGATTTTCTTCTTTTATCATCTATTTAGGAGATCTGGGATGAAATGGTTACTATAGTTGGTAACTACAAGGGACAATTTTAACTGATAGTTTATGATATCAAGAATCTTACACTGGATGAATAAATTTAGTGAATATAAGTTAAGGAACCTTTTTGAAGTGCCCTTAATATTTATGGAATTGGTAGGTCACCACTTCAAAAGCAGGATTATCAAAATAAAAAATCGAAAGAAACTTACTATGAAAGGAGTTGAGGTAAGTTGACTGGTCCTAGTCCTACCTACTAAAAATATGAGAAGAAATGAAATTTCAAGAAGGATTGAAAATGTTGCTAGGATATCACCAAAAGTAAATCAACTTCCAAAATTTTAGATTCTAGTCATATAACTAAGTTTTATAATGGTTGGTTTCAAAGAAAGTGAACACTGGTAGAAACTTGGGTGGTTAAATCTGGAGAATCTTTCCATTCAACAGGAAACCTAGGATGAATTAAAAACTATGTATTTGGGAAGTTTGAGAAAGTCCATATGGTGTATATTGAATCCCTAGAATCTGTTACCATGGGATATGTCAACATCCGAATGAATATTGGGATATTCATGAAACTATTAGAAGTTCATCACATCTCTAGCCTTAGGAGGAATCAAATTTTCCTTGGGAAACTGGATGATGCTAGTTATAAAACTCACTTTTAAAATGGGGTATGCAAGTTTACTTAAGGATCCATGGCCATTGAAAAGTTGTAAAGGATAGGACCCTTTACATGACTGGAAATTCATATGGAAGTGTAGTGATCAGAAGTTCAACTTCTAATGGTCTAAAATTTTGGAATTGCAGGTATGGTCACCATAGTGAGAAGAACATAAAGGCTATAAAGGAAAATGTCATACTAAATCTTGATCACATAGGAATATAAAATTGTGAATGTTTTGTGATAGTAAAGCATAATAGAGTATCCTTTAACTTAGATGGTCGGAAACTAAGGAATCAGAAGTTGGATCTTCTATACTCAAAATTTTAGGGACATTCCACTTATTAATCCTATGATGGTTTCCTTTAATTTCTAAATTTCATCAATGATGATACAATGAAATTATATATTTACTTCTTAAATAAAAAATATGATTTATTTAATGTGTTTGATCAATGTAAAACATTCAAAGAAAGGGAATTCGGTAAGAAGTTGAAGTGCATCAGAACCCACAACGATGGTGAGTTCCTTAGATGAAACTTCCATAATTTCATCAACCAAGAAGGGATAATTCATTAGAAGACGGTTATCAGAACTCTACAATAGAATGGGTTAGCTAAATGGATGAATTAAACCATGATATAGAAGGAGAGGAGTATGAGGGTGAACTTCATAATACCTAAGGAAATTTGGGTGGAGTCACTCAACATAGTGGATTATCTCACCAATAATAGTCCAATATTAGTAGTTGGGAAAGAACTTTTGGAAGAGATTTTTTAATATAATTCACCTCCACATTGGTTTGAGAAGAGGTGGTGGTGATACTAGGCCTTAGGTGACTTACAGAAGACACTAATGACTAAAAATAAATGCAAAGGGCCTCAATAGCATTTGGGGGATGATTTCACCTTTAAAAATAAAACACCTTGACAAATGAAACAATAAACACCCAATCCTCTATATGATTCATGAATACAAAATATAACCAAAGGTATACTCAACTATAATAAACCATATCATATTACCAATGAAAACAAAAGATGATAACTATAAAATACCAACAAAATTTAAGACCCAAAGATAACCGAAAGACATCATCCCAAGAAACTCGACTAAGATCTAAGCTCCAATTCCACCTACTATTCCCATAGAATCAAGACTCATTACTGGATAGATGAAATATGAAAATGAACTGAAGTTCCCAAGTAGGGGGTGAGTATAAACTTAGTAGTATTTCCTCAGTGACTTCCCAACTCATTCCACTATCGAAAAGCATAATTTTAAAATTTATATAAAATAGTTTAAAATCAGTTTAAACAATTTATATCAAAACCATCAAAAATTTATAAAGGAAAAAAATTTAAAGCTCTAAAATAATTTCATGTTCTTTGGAATACCCATAACCATGTCTCCATACACATCCATGCATGCCCAAGTGATAGTTACA
Source organism: Viscum album (assembly GCA_963277665.1). Taxonomy (NCBI): domain Eukaryota; kingdom Viridiplantae; phylum Streptophyta; class Magnoliopsida; order Santalales; family Viscaceae; genus Viscum; species Viscum album. The sequence continues at coordinate 1,067,423,338 of OY728162.1, forward strand.
TACTCATGATTGGTCTCCCATCAGTCCACTAAGTCATTGTTTTATTGGGTTTCGATGTGAATGTGGAATGTGTTCCCCATTGATGGTTTGATTAAGGGGTATTTTAAGGCCTCTCTCAATCACATGAATCAGGTTTTCCATCTGTTTCATCTTCCCTAGAAACTCCCAATGGTTCCCTCATCCATACCTGGGTATAGATCTTCTTTCCAAAGGTTGGTGTTCATCTATGTTTTCAGTCCTCAAAACTCTTGGGGACTCGCATTGGTCGAGAGGATGGGAGTTTGGGCTCATAGAACCATTTTTGGGGGGAATTATTGCCTAATTTGGGACTCTCTTATAGTTTTAAGATATTTTTGTGAAATAATTCCCATACCTCTATACGAGACTATTTTCCCCTATTTTAATGACTTGATTACAAACATGTATCGATATGAACAATGGTGTGCATATCGTGGGTTATCTATTTCTCTCTTATTTAGTTATGATACTTTGGGTTATATCCATGTTCGAACACTATAGAGTTCATTGATTTAAAGAGAGATGGATGTTGTCTTAGAGATGGGATGGAATCTCTAATAGGTGTCCTATGTATCCTGTGAAAATAGGAATCAATACCCATGTAGTTCATTTGACATATTTTAAGGTTATATGATGGGACCCATCTATACAGTTTAACATCATACGGTAAGGATGTGAATATCAGGATCGGGCCTCAATAAGGTGTCCTACATATCCTATTTCACAAATGAATCATATTCCTCATATTTCTTTCAGTGGGTGTCTATTCTGTGAGAGATATGAAATTAGAGTCCCTCAAAGGGGCTTATGAATATGAGACTTCCCATGATTGATTCATCAAGAATATAGTACTTTGAGAAGAGATGAGATGTAATCAGTCATATATCCCAATGGTGATTCCTCACTAGGGGAATTCTCATCATGATATTGGTAAAATCGTCACTTGTCTCTAAGTTCATGTGATCCATGATTGGTGTGAGAAATAGGATATAACAGTAGATCAAAAACATTTCATGTGAGAATATCCATGAAAAGCATACACATTAAATTTTTCCTTTGATAGGAATGATCAACCATATCTTCAAGGATATGGTATGGATATCATGCCTTAGAAATTCATCATACATATCCTGGATATGGTGTGAATTAGAGTCTTCATAGTTAAATTCATCCCAAATCCATTGATGGGTCTAAGGTACTTGAGGGAATGATTGGGGATTATACTTAAAATGAGGCCCATTAATGAGTCTTCTTCTTGTCTGCTGATGGATGATTAAGGGTGGAAGAATTATGGGAGGATTTAATCCTGTAATCTAGGAATAATAGTAATGGGAAGAGACTAACACCAAAGTGGATGCCTATTGGAGCTTGGGCCTTAGTAAAGATTCCTACATATCCTATTTAGGGAAGGAATCTGAGTTCTTGAAGTTCAGTTATCTCTCAAGCCGCTGATGGGTTAAGGTGGATGATCACTCTCAAAGACATTACAACTATCCATGAGATTTAGGAATTCAAGGTTATTTTACCTAAATGGATTCCCTATATCCAAAAACATGTTATATTATATTGGTAGTTTAGGATTACACATTGAGGCTTCCCAGTTGGTCGGGGATTACACTCTAAGGCTGGTTGTTTAATCTACTCATTATATATCCTATGGAGGATTAAAGAGTGGTGGTGGTGACCATGAAGGTCTATCTGAGAGCATGATGTATGTAGGGTCAAATGAATGCATGAACCTAGCTCATCAAAGACACTTCCCTCATCAAAGGGGAATACTGATGAATATTCTTAGTTGGGTTCCACATGTCATGAGTCCAAGTAGGCATGTCGGACAAGGTTGAAACATCCCGAAGGATTTTCCTGACACGTCTTGGTCATCTACTGGGTAGGTCTTGATTGTTTTCCTAATATTTTGGGGCACCATTTTGATATGGAAACACATCCAAGGGTTTCCTCATGACCTATTATCATGCCTTAGATGTCTTTGTATAGGTGAAGCAGACATGTCTGAGATGCTTCTCATGATCAATTTTGTCACGTGAGGGGTCTCACGCATGATCAACTGACTTATATTAGATGCCTTCACCTGATGGGGGTGAACATGTCAAAGGGATTTGTATAATCAAGGAGAACATGTTTTAGGTCTCACGTATGATTTAATTAGACATGATTGGGGTCTTGTTCATGATAAAACTAAATTGTATTTAGAGTTTAGAATGTCAATATGTACATGTATATGGACAATCACATGATCACTCCGACATGTCAATGACTCCTTCACATGATCAAATTGAGTTGTCCAGGATTCCATTGCATGATCAAGGTAGGCATCTATGAGGTGCTTCGCATGACCTATAATAGACTTGTCATATGACATTGATGACATTTCAACGAGATGTCATGATTTAAAATAAGTTTTTTTGGAACTTGTCTCATGAAAATGCATATGTGTCATGTTTTTCCAAGGATATTGCGAGATTATTTAAGGGACTCGTGATCGCGTGTCCTTGAACCATTCATGTGGTGCAGTCTCTTGAATATGTTTGTGACCCTTGAACTTGTCCAATAATTAACATGCATGTCCAAAGGGATTCTACCTTATGTTTCATAGTCAACTACACATTCCTGAGTGTATATTTTTGAGGTAGGTCTTGTCCATAAGATCATTCACACAATAAGTGGATGTTCACATGATGCTCTTTTATTCACGTGAACTCCCAAGGGGCTTGTGAGCCTATGTACATGTGTAGAGGTGTCCCCATGGCACCGCCAACATGGTCAGGAGTCTACGATGCATGTGAATGAAGGTTTGGACATGGATCAAGGCTGTATACAAGCTTAGTAATACCCACATGAGTTAGATACATAAAGCTTCACCATCCATGCTAATTGCATGACCCCAGAGGGGTCTCACGAAGGGTGTTTCCACCCATTATGGGTCCATCTATAGATGTTTCCTTCATGGTTGAGGGTGAATATTGCATGGATAGGGTGCATGTTCTGTGGGGAACTAGTACTTATTGATTGCATGGGGGTATCCTCGTAGGATGTACACAGTCATTATGAGTCACAATGGATCTTATCACCGCAAGACTGAAGGATTAACATGATATTCAGTACAAGGATGCATAAAGGCATCGTATATAGGGAGTTCCTATATTGGGGGTTATCCTTCTTGACTATTAATGATGAAGGGTGGCACCCTTCATGGTCGCGGGTTCATAGGAGTGACTCACGCTACAAAGGGTTCTCACGAGGAGTCACATGAGGAATCACATGAAGTTGTATTCTTCATGTGATTCGCATGATCCAAAAGGGGCCTTGTGAAAGGCTCTATAATTATGCACATAGGGTTCCCACTGGTGTTCTCCCATGCAAGGATTAAGACTCATGATGCATGGAGAAGTATTTTTCATGGCTTGGGAGGGGTGTAAGCCTTCGAGTCTACATCATAGGGCCGAGTAAAGGAGAATTATGATGTGGAGGTTTTATGACACCGCAAGGTGCATGTCCACTAGTGTGTGTCCTTGGATACTAGTCTCAGCATCAGTTTTCTACAGTCTCATGATCCCCACAAGGTATTTTTATGAACTCTTTGATATATCCATCATCTAGGGTTTTTCATGGGGTGACAACCATGTCCAAGGTTTCATGCAAACGATGAAAACCATGAGTCTCATGGAATTCGTGTGAATGAAGGTGGGGCTGTAAGAATGGTTGAATGTCTTGTTTTGGAGAAGTCATGAACCTCACAGGTCTCATGTGATCATGTGAACACCATGAAAGAACCAGGTTTTTCCTTAAATTTGGTTTCTCAAGTGACCGCCTGATTATCAAAAGATCATGCGACCAGCCTTCGCAATTACCTGACGAGTTCTCCGGTAAGCATTAGTCGGCTTCCCTTTTTTAGAGATCCTTCCACCCTCCACTTGTGTGTGTTTTTTCTAGATGGACTAGGTTTTATATAGGTCTCATGAGGCCAAGTATGGTGTTTCATTTCATAGGATGGAGGACATGTGTACCAGCTGATACAGTGAATATCGCATAGCATGATTATTTTATTTGATCATACAATACCTCCTTTATTCTATTTTGGAATCATGTGATCGGAAAAATACAAATTAAATTGGATAGAAAATGTGTCAGAGGTGGAAGAGGTTCACAGTCACTGAAGTGTTTGTGAGAACCCATCAATTGACCTTTCCCCAGTCTCATAAACAAAGTTTAGTCATGAAATGGATTCGAGCATTATTGGGGGATCTCACAAATGGTCATTAGATATCGAGGTTTGGATCTCGTAATAACAATATCTAGTTGTCTCGGTCTCTCTCAAATATCAACAAAGTACCGAAGATATGGTAGTGACGTCGAGCCAGTGTTAGGTGTGCCTCAGGACGCTGAACCATGGTGTCGGGAGGTTGAAGATGAGGGTCTTGCGGCACATAGGTTCATCTTCATTCGAATTTGTGAGTTACAAGACCGGTTTGAGTTTGAGTTTGTGAGGAGAGGGATTGGGATAGACAGCTGGGATTAGCAAATGTATTGATTGGACAGTGTGAATCATTAGGGGGAATGATCAGATGGCCATGATTTGATCACCATAAAAATATCACATCCAACATCTAACTCTTGTGTCACCTACCCTATGGTTTATAAGGCATTCCATGGCTGCTATTTTTTCAAGATTACAATGGGTTCGGTACCCATACCACATGTATCACCTCCATCACGTGGGCCTTGGCCCACCGATTCATGCGTGCCTATAGGCTTGCACACCATGGGCCTTATACATTGGCTCATCTTGTCTCTTGTGAGAGCTATGCTCCCCCGATGGTCTGTTGGCTGACCTAGGATAATTCCCATGGGCGTGGATGACCTATGGTCCCACATAAGCCCTAGTTTAATCAGCCTTGTTGGCTAATGGATAGCCAAATTATTGTCTAAGGGTGGTATAAAAATTGAGAATAAAATTCTTATTAGAATACGAGAGTCCCAAAGTGATACCCCTTAAATCCCCAAGACTTTATTTATTCCATTTCCAATTATTACTTTATGGTCCTTGAGTATTATATGGAAAAGTTTAGAATTCACAAATATCGATTCCAACAAATCCCCTCCCCCCTAGAATGAGATTTGTCAGAACAAATGGATCTGATTCTAAGGTAAACCTAGATCACACTTACACATATCTAAATATCTAATGATTCAAGATACTGAAATTCCTAAGAGGATATGTCCTAACTATGTCAGAGGAACTCTCAAATGTTATGATGATGATACATCTAGATACAACTGCTTTGTTCGATCCAATATATGAAGTAGCTTTGATAGGAGCATGGATACCCTGAAATCAGACTGTATATGCTTTCCAAAATGGAACAGGGATTGGGTAGAAAGGAACTTGTGGTAGGATCTGAAGTAAAATAATTTGAATGTCTCTACCTATCCCATGAAAATGGGAATCAAGCTGCATTTAGTTCTAAAATATACCACTTACGCATACCAAACTCACACATAGGAGATATAGGTTCATAGATAAATAAATCTATGATGAATGCACTTAGATAGATCTAACTCATACATATGAGGGGGGATATCACTATTTTGCGATGAAATCCCAGGTAAAGATCCATGTTTCGGTGGTGATGTTGAACAGATCATCCATAATTCCCATCCTTTATGTGTAACACCAAACAGATCTGATCACTTGGATTTGAGCACTTTTCTTCCAATAGGTTACTATTTGAGAAATGCTCATGAATTCCCACTAACATTAAATTCTTCACTGGTTCACCTACTCTAGTAGTTTTGAGATCATCTTATTTACAAGGATAATTTGGACATGATATCCTTCTTGAATTCTCAACTTTTTTCGTAAGTTTAGGGACTTAGCGAGCATAGATTTATTTTTTATAAGGACATATAGTGGGCCCTATAATCATTGTATCTTTTACCTTGTCCTAATTTTTTTCCTAAGCTTCAGTGGAGGAAGAGTTAGTGGGCATGGTATTAGATTTTGATTAGGTCTCCTTCTTACAGGTTTTCAACCTAATAAGTTTCTATGCCTTTTCCATTTTATAAATGGTCAATATTTATTGGATAATATAAAGTTTATGTCGAGTGAAAATATACTCGAATTTTTACTAAGATTCCCTTATCGGGTTTTATTCTTAGAGAATATCGTGTCTCTTTCTATTTTATGGTCATGTAAGTTAGCCTATCACTGTGATATAGCTTAGGGTCTTTGAGCTCAGAACTTTGGTGTATTGTAGTTTAAGGTCTTCTAGATTGGACCATTGGGATGCCATGTGGTTTAAAGTCTTACTTCTAGGAATTTTTCTGAATATGGGGTTGGTAGACCAGAGATGGCTCAAAACAAAATGGGTTTCTGAGTTACATTGTGGTATTGTTAGGGATCATGAGGATTGTAGTTCCTCTATTTCAAGGAGGATATGCCTTTATTTGGTAGTTTAAATTCCTTATGGATCGATGGCATGGACAATAAAAGATGATATATAATCTTTTCCAAGGGATTATAGAAGTTTCATGAGGCGAATATGGTTGAGTATGAAAGGATATAGAATTTAGGCTCTCCTAGATATTTGGTGTGTGGGTGATGTAAGTCACAATAAAAAATTTTGATCCAAGTAATATATAATGGGGTAGACATGATGGGTATGTAACTTAACACAATAGGGTTCCATGTTCCACCACGGTGTTGTTGAGGCTCACAAGGATTAGTAAACCCTTCATACTAGGCCAATATATCTTCGGTCGGTGGGTCCGAGCCCCTCTACATCAGTAGTATGGCCTAAATGAGAGATCCCTTTTCCTTTCCAGGGGATATGAAATTTTTTTGTAGGCCCAAATGATGGATTTGGGTATGAAATGAAGTATATCCAATAAAGTTTCTATTACCCTAAGGAAACTTAGCTACAATTGAACATTTTGGGCCCTACGCCTTTTGGTTTTGAATCATGAGATGTGGGAGACCAAAAGTTTCAAGAATGAAGGGTCGCATTCTGTCCTTGAGAAAGGGTACAAATTGTGGTGATGCAACGTTGAGGATATCAGATACATCTGAATAGTCTGATACAAATATTGTAAATCATATTCCAAAGTGATGAAGTTATGAGGAAGGTATGGTACACTCACATCGGGGATATCTTAAAACACAATTTGGTGTTAAGTTCCTCCATGATGATGTTAGGCTCACAAGAATCAAAAATACCTTTATACTAGGCCAAGATGTCTCTGGTTGGAGGGTCTGAGACCTTATGCATTGGTAGAATGGCCGACTTGAGAGATCTAATTTTCTTTTTAGGGGTAATGAAAGGTTTTTGATGACCTAAGATGATTTAGATCATAAAGTGGGATTTATGGAAAATATAAGATCCAAGAAGGGTTCAAGCACCCTAAATGTTTCACCATAACCTGTCAAACATACTCTCATAGTGAGGTTATGTGCAAAATCATTACTCTGATTTTTTTCTAGACCAGGGGTCCAGCAAGCATAGCTTGTATTTTACTAGGGAAAAATATTATACCCTATAATATTTATTCCTTATTTATTTGTTCCCTAATTTTTACCTAAACTCTAGGGATGAAGAATTTATTGGGTGGAGACTCGACTTTTTCTCGGGTTGCACTTTGCAGTTTTTCAACCTTACAAGTTATGCATCTCTTTTCTTAGAAGTTTAATGTCTTTCAATTTAGACCATTATATGCTATAGTTTAAGGCCATACATCTTTGACCAAAGCATGGGTAGTTTAAGGTCATTAATTACATGGAACTAATATGGGAGATGTTACACAATATGCTAATTAGGATACCCATGGTCAAGACTACTCCAACATTCTTATGAGTGGGAGGAAGAAATGTTGTAAATCAAGGCTTTAGTTACCCAGATCATGAAAAATGGTATGGGAAAATCATTTTTGGGATAACCTAAAACACAATGGTGTGATAAGTTCTGTAGTGGTGATGTTAGGATCATGAGAATCAGGAGGCCCTTTATATTATACCAAGATGTCACCAGTCGGTGCTTCTAAATCCCTTTTGTGTTAGTAGTATGGACAACTGAGAGATCTATTTTCCCTTTTCAAGGGAAATGAATTTCTTGTGGAAATCTGAGGCATACAATAATTGAAGTGTGTCACATGGATTGAGGTGATTTTAAAATATGGTAGAATGAACCAATACACTAGTTGATCATGGTAAGTCTCCTGTGGTCCTTTGATAAGGAATGAAAAATGGTAGATGGTCTTTATAGTTTATCATCATGTAGTGGGGACATTTTTCGTTCTGTTTTAATGTAATGATACCAACACATTTTACATTCATTTGAATATCATGTGGTAAAGACGTATTTCCATGTAGTTTAACATCATGCGGTAAGGATGTATTTCCATGCAGTGTAATGTCATATGGTAAGGACTTACTTCCATGCAGTTTGATGTCATGCGGTAAGGATGTAGGAGCTGACATGAAAATGCAGAAAATTTGCAGTTGGGCCCAAAGATGGAGAATTTAGCATCAATAGGTATCTCATGAGGATGATAATCAAGCCCAATGTAGTTCTTGAATGGGAAATAATCTCTGCAGGTATGACCCATATGTAGAGGTGGGCATTATTCTTGTTGACCATTGCAGTTGGGCCTAGGATAGGAGATCCACGCGCCATTACGTATCTCATGAGGATAAGAATCAAGTTACAAATAGTTCTTGATGTTCTGTGCATTTTAACATCATGTGGTGAGGATAAAGGCAGACCAATGTGAATTAATGGGAATATTTCAGTTGGGCCCAAGGGTAGAAGTATGGTCATCACTATTTATCTCATTAGAATGAGAATCAACCAACACATAGATCTGAAAATTGCATGTAGTTTAACGTCATGCGGTGAGGAAAAAGGTGTACTAACATGAATTTACGGGAACATTGTAGTTGGGCCCAAATATATAGAGTGGGAATCTCTACATATCTCATGATAATGAGAATAAAACCACACGTAGTTCTAAAAATTTCATATTTATTAACATCATGCGGTGAAGATGGTAACATGTCGAGGCTGATATACCTGACCTTTCCAATGATGGGAAGCCTTTTTCATAATTCCTAAGCCCATGTGATCCATGATTGGTACGATAAACAAGGAACGAGAAGATCCCTATGCAAGATAGGGGTATTGTGAAACATGTGGTGGCTGGACCAAGATACAAGATCGAGGAATCCCTACGTATCTCATTGAAAATGAGAATAAATTAATATGTAGTTATAGAAGAATCGTGCAGTTTAACATTATTCAGAATGAAAATAGGTGAATAAATATGAATTGGGATGAATATCATGGATCCATTCATTTTTATGTCATGTGGTGAGGACATTGGGACACCTATCATGAAGGGGGAGGTTCTGGGTCTGTGCAGTTTAATGTCGTGTGGTAAGGAAAGTGGATCCCTTGACATGAACAAGAAATAATCATATAGTTGGACCCAAAACATATAGGTTTAGGAGACACTATGTATCATGTGATGAAACGAATCATTCAATACATAGTTCTTAGGAAACTGTGTATTTAATGTATTTCTTCTAGGATAAACTCCAAACTGTTAACGTCATGTGGTCAAGATGATGGATGCCATGCAGTTTAATGACTTGCTTCCAGGATGAACTTGTACAGTTTAAAATCATGTACTTAGGATGAATGATGGGACTTAAAATAATTTGGATTCCCTTTTGGGTAGCCTGAGATGGTGCATAGCCACATCTGGGTTCAGTCTGGGCATTTAGTGTAGTCCCGAGTAAACACATATCAGTGCCACTGTAGAAATATGATGCATACCTCTTGCACTTCATGGTCTAAGGAAGAAATAATCAATGAAGGCCTTGGTCTTCCTATATTCCCAGATTTATTTTCCTATGATCATCTATGGTGTAAGAGACACCTTCCTTGAAGGATGGAGATGTTTTCCTGATATCATCCTTATCTCCCTCCATTTTCAATCATGTGGGGAAACTTCCAGAGAAAGTTGGAAATCTAGGGGCTACTCTATTGCTATCAGGGTGAGAGATTCCATAATAGGATACATTATCATCCCCTACTATGAAATTCATTACATAGGGATGTCAAAGTTGATAGTATTCAATAGTTTAATTAGGTATAGGAGGGCTTGAACCTTTGGGATTATATCTGTGACCCCATCCAGGTTTATGGGGACTATATAGTTGTCGTCGAGCATACTCTAAGAATTCACAGGGGTGGTCCCCAAGTCATTGGGATCTGAAACCTATATATCATCATCCACCATTGGTTTCTTACCTCCCTTCTTTTAGGAATAATTTTTAGCATAAGTGGCTCTAAAAGTCTTGAATGGTGCATTGTCACCACATGGTATGTCGACTTTCCCATCTAATGTCAACAATGTCCCTAGAATTTGATACTTCTCGTATTTTATCATCCTATAACTGGGATGTGTTCAATTAAGTTTTTCATCATGCTATAAGGACGTAAAGGGGAGTACCTACAAAGGGGTATATATGACATGACCTGCTATAACCAAATATGAATGAGGACCATGGAGGCCCTTGTTGTTCCATATGTTTCCATGGAAGGCTTCTGGATAGGCCGAAAGACAAATTGTTTGGGATTCACTATGTATCTCATAAGGATGGGAATCAAACCACACATAGTTCTAGAATGCAAGTGTGGTATGAGACCAACACTAGTAACGGTGGTCCTCTCAGGTGAGGTCCATAAGAACATACAGTTTTATGTCGTGTAGGGTACATCAACCATGCAGTTTAACATCATGTGATCATGACTCATGGTATACCCTTCATCGCCTTGTATTTAGGATTGTAATGATACTGTCTCCAACTTCCATGCTTTTTTGTGTGGGGAAACCTTTTTCTTAATTCCTAAGATCTCATGAGCTATATTTGATGTGAGAAACAAGGAGCTACAAGGGTTTATTTCACTATTCATAGGTGTAGGATAAGAGTATTTTATGTCATGTAGTGGATGGACCAAGATATAGGATCAAGGAATCCCTATGTATCAAATTGAAAATTATAATAAATCCATACATATTTCTAGAAGAACCATGCAGTTTAACATCATGTGGCAAGGACATGGGTCGTGCAGTTTAATGTTTTGTAGTAAGGACATGAGATCCATGCAATTTAATGTCTTACGGTGAGGATGATGGCCACATTGTTTAATGTCTTGTGGTAAGGATGAAATCCATGCAGTTTAACATCTTATATTAAGGAATATTGAATAACCTATCTAGAGAGTACCTCATCTAGAAGATCTTGGACAACTCTTATACATATTACATGATTTTTGGGATCTTTCAACTCTATCAAGCCTACATATACGTATTCCTTCAACCGATCTTATAATATAAAGAAACTTTCTATTGTGTTCTATAGAAGTTGATGGAAGGGGAAATAGTTTCCATGGACTATCAACCCTACCTCATGTGGATTCCTCACCATTGGGAGTTCTAGTATACCATTTTCCATGGCACATTCAAAATATTTAGAGACAAGATTTGTTTGGAAAGAATATTCTTTATTCAATATTTATTTGAAAGAAAGTTTCATATCCTTGGTAGGTAGGCGGATCATGATCCCCTACACAGTCAGTGCATCCTGTTCAGGGTGATCAGATGACTGGAGTGGGCATTCAGGAATTGGTGGTTCTGATATTCCCATATCCATATGCACTTGAATCCAGTATTCAAAGGAAAATAAACCTTCTATGGTGTGTCCAAGATGTCGATGATGGGGGAAATAGTTGTAATTTCCTATAATCCCTACCTCACTCAACTTTTTTTCATCAGGAGATCTATCAAACCATCCTCCATTTCATATTCAAAATACCATGAAACATGTTTTTCTTGAAAGTAATATACTTTTTTCACCTATCTTCAAGAGATGAGAAACTAGATCACTTATCCCACGTGTTATATGTACCACTATTGGTGTGGGTTTATGGTTGAGTCTAGAGTTTGGGATACAAGGTCCCAATCTCTATTGATACGAAGTAGGTACTAAAGAATTGGGGGTCTTAGATAATGAATAATCTTCCCATTTATTAAAATCCCAAAATCTCATGAAGGTTTTTTGGAAACACCTAAGGTTAGATGGTTTCCTGAATATCCTCGATGCAGAGGTAGAAAATATGAAAATTCCCCAAGTCCTATGGGCTGGTGTGAGGTGGAACAATGTTTGGATTGCACCCAATGGGGAGATGACAAATATGAAAATTTCCCTAGCCCTATGGGATGGAGAACTTCACTGCAAGGTGGGATTTCATAGATAGACATTGGCTCGTCATCCTGAGATAGATATATCAAGAGTATTCCCACAAATATATCATGGAGATTCCTATTCTCTTGTTGGATTTGAGCGATCTTTTCCTCTCCAAAAATGTCCCTGTCATCTCCAGGGGTTGACTAGTAGGAGCCATGAAAATAGCCTTTCCTCTATCGGTGTCTTGTTGAGTGGATGATGGTGGGAATTTTGACATGGTCCCTAGGGACTGAATCCACTACTTCCACTCTCCATTTGATCCATTTTTATTATCCTCTAAAATGAAAACATGGTTAAAAAACCTTCTATAGATTTCTAGTGGATACCACTAAGCCTTTCTATTCTTATTCCCGTGGAAAAGGTAGGTTAAATAGATATGACTTAGATAACTGTAGGAGGGTATGATTGTGCCCTTTAGGAGTATGATTGTATATATTTGATGAGGAATCTATAGATCTGACAGATCTCATATTGACTGAGACATGAGCAGGTTGGTGCTCCTCATTGATGGAGTATCTCGTTTGACGTGTATGTACCCGATGTACCATTTGGGGGGTCGGTGCCCATGATACAGTTTGAGGGGTTGGTTCCCATGATGTAGATGATCCTAGGAAAAAATATGGTAAAACTTCCCCCATCCATACGGGTTGGGGTGTTCCATTGGACTCCGCAGACACTATGGTTAGCTGAGACGAAGTTAAAGGCTCCTGACTGGCAGTGATTTGGGATTGATCATGGTCCACTGCTGGGACACATTGGCGGACCTCATTCAGATTAGAAATTACAAGAATATTATTTTAATCTAGAGAAACATTGTTTGGATAACCTAGGTGGGCTCTCCTGCTCGGTTCCCCATCCTGGATGGTTGGTGTATGCACAACCTCCTCTGCAGATCTGTGTGGTATCATGACCACATATCAGTGATGATGATCAGAATGGATGGTAGTCCTCCTAGGCAGCTCTTGGGTGATTTATTTGTCATTTTTACTAACCTCATCCACCTCCGTAACATAGGGAAGGTGTACGTTGCTTCATTGCAGCGATAGGTTCCCGAAGCGGTTAAATGTGGAGATAAGGGTCGCTTCCTCTTTCGCGGATTGTTATGGGAAAGAAAATAGGTGTGAAATCATCCTCCAAATTATTTCATGAGAAGATTATAGAGTTGTGATGGATCTATTTATGTGTTATTATTGGCCCAATATGTTCACCAACCAATTACAGAAGCGATGTGTTCGTGATAATGTAAATAGAGCCTCATGGCCAAAGTAGCTTATCTAGTGATCTCAGGATTTATTGGCACATTATAGGATGTAATTTCAATTTAAAGGAATCTTGATAAGTACCTAGAGAATAAAAACAAGGCACCTTATCATTTCATCATCATTTATAAGAGTACATGGTCGATTAATTACTTTCACAGTTAAAGGATAAAGAGGTGATCCCTTCTTTTTATGCGATATCTAGGGAGGTTAAAAGAAACATGGTGGTCCGATGTTTTTCTGTGTGACGAGCACAACATAAACTAGCCTAATGGGAATTATGGAAATATATACCTTTTTAACCATGAAAGGGATGAAACAAATAAAGGAATTCACATCAGGTTCAAAAAAAAAATTGTCAGGTTTTAACGTGAATAAGGAATGGGTTCCCCCTAGATGGTTTCACTGAGGAATATTTTAAGGCATCTTTCAATCACATGTATCATGTTTTCCGTCTATTTCTTATTCTCTAGAAACTCCCAATGTTTCCCTCATCTATAGCCATGTACAAAATAGATTTCCAAAGGCTTGTGGTAATCTTGATTTTTAGGCCCAGCGACTCTTGGGGACTCACATTGTTTGATAGGATGGGAGGATGGGCTCATCGCACCCTTTTTGGGGGGAATTATTTCCTGCTCTAGAACTCTCTTATAGATTTAAGATATGCTCATGAAATACTTCTCATGCCCTGATATGGGACTGTTTACTCCTAGGTCAATGACTTGATTATGAACATGGATTGATAGTAGTAATGTTGTGCATATCATGGGTCCTCTATTGCTCTCTTATTTAGTTCTGATGCTTTGGGTTATGTCCATGTTTGAGCACTATGGATTTCATTGATTTTCAAGGAGATGGATGGTGTCTTGGAGATGGGATTTAACCTCTAAAAGGCATCCTATGAATCCTGTGAAAATAGGAATCAAAACTCACATAGTTCATTTGATAGAGTTTAAGGAAATATGATGAGACCCATCCATAATGTTTAACATCATACGGTAAGGATGTGAACATCAGGATCAGAATCAATGAGTCATCCTATATATCATGTTTCACACAAGAATCAGAGTTCACATAATTCTTGCAACGGGTGTCTATTCCATAATAAGTATGACGTTATAGACCCTAGGAGGGGCTTATGCAAATGAGACTACCCAGGATTTCTTCATCAAGAATATAGCCCTTTGAGCAAAGATGATATGTAATCGGGCTTACATACCAATGGTTTTTCCTAGGTGGAGGAATTCCCATCATACTATTGTTAAAATCATCACTAGTCTCTATGCTCATTTGAGCCATGCTCGGTGTGAGAAATAAGAGATAGTGGTAGACCGAACACATTGCATGTGAGCATATCTATGTGAAGCATACTCATTAAATTTTTCCTTTGAGAGGAATGATAAAACATCTCATGAAGGATATGGTATGAATCTCGGGCCTTAGGAAGGCATCCTACATATCTCAGATATGGTGGGAATCAGAGTCTTCATAGTTTAATTCATCCCAAACCCATAGATGGGTCTGAGATACTTGAGGGAATGATCAGGGCTTATACTTAAAATAAGGCCCATGCATGAGTCTTCTTCTTGTCTGCTGATGGACGTGTAAGGGTGGAAGACTTATGGGAGGATTTAATCCAATAATATAATAATAATTGGAATGGGAAGAGACTTACACTGAAGTGTATTCCTATTAGAGATTAGGCCTTAGGAAGGCTACCTACATATCCTGGTTATGGCGGGAATCAGATTTCTTATAGTTCAGTAATCTCTCAACCCACAGTAGGCATTACAACTATCCTTGATATTTAGGAAAGCTAGGGGATAATACTGAAATGGATTACCTATAGTCAGGGAAATGTTATATTTTGTTGGTAAATGAGGCTTACACACTAAGGCTACCCATTTGGTCAGGGATTACACTCTGAGGCTCCCTGTTTAATCTACACATTCTTTATCCTCTTGAGGATTAAAGAGAGGTGGTGGTGAACATGAAGGTCTATTTGAGAGCATGATGTATGTAGGGTTGCATGAGTGTATGACCCTAGCTCATCAAGGACACTTTTCTCATCAAATTTGAATACAGATGAAGATTATTAGCCAGGGTCCACATGGAATGAGTCCAAGTAGGCATGCCGGACAAGGTTGACATGTACTAGAGGATTTGTATGACACGTCTTGGTCATATACTGGGCATGCCTTGATTGTTTTCCCGATATGTTGGAGCACCAATATGATTTAGTAGACACATACAAGGGTGTATTCTTGACCTATTATCATGCCTTGGGTGTCTTCGTATAGGCGAAGCAGACATTTTTGAGATGCTTCGCATTACGAAAGATGGCATGTCAGGGCTCTCGCACATGATCCGTTGACTTGTGTTATATGCCTTCACCTATTTGAAGAGGACATATCAATGGGCTTCACATAATCATGGTGAAAACATCTGGGGTCTCACGCATGATTGAAGTAGACCTAACAGGGGTCTTACTCGTGATAAAACTAACTTGTCCTCGGACTATTTTATGACAATATGGAAATGTCTATGGAAAATAGCATGATCACTCCGACATGTCAATGACTCCATCGAATGATCAAAGTGTGTTTTCTAGAATGTCTTCACATAATCAAGGCAAGAAGCTCTGAGGTGATTCTCGTGACCTATCCTAGACTTGTCGCATGACATTAATGACATGTCAAAGGGCAATCATGAGTTCAAATCAGTTTTTTTGGAACTTGTCTCATGATAATGTAGATGTGTCAAGGTTTCCCAAGGATATTGTGATAACATCGAAGGGTCTCTTGATTGCATGTCCTTGAACCATTCACACGACGGGGTCTCACAGATATGTTCAGGATCCTTATGCCCCTATAAGTATTGACGTGCATGACCAAAGGAATTCTTCCTCAAGTTTCATAGTCAACTACACATGCCCGAGTGTATATGTTGGAGGTAGGTCTTGTCCAAAAGCTCATTCATGCATGAAGGGGATGTTTTCATGATGCTCCTCTGTTCGCGTGAACTCCCAAGGGGATTGCGACCCTATGTACATGTACAGAGGCTTCCTCATGGCACCGCCTGCATGGGTAGGAGTCTATGATGTACGTGACCAAAGTTTTGTTCATGGATTAAGTCCATATATAGGAAGGGTAATACCCGCATGAAGTTTCACCACCCATGCGAATTTAATGTCCCCGTAGGGGTCTCGAAAATGGTGTTTCCGCCCTTTATGGGTCTATCTATAGATGCCACCTTCATTGGTGAGGTTTCATATTTCATGGAGAGGGTGTGTGGACTATGGGGTGATAGTAATTATTACATTCATTGGGTGTATCCATGGAGGATGTACGTCGGCATCGTGAGTCACGAAGTCTCTTCTCGCCGCAAGACCGAAGGATTAGAATGATCACCTGTCCAAGGATGCATAAAGGAATCACATATGTGGAGAACCTATATTGGGGTATATTTGTATTGGATATTAACGACCAAGGGTGGAACCCGTCATGGTCACGGGTTTGCGGGAGTGATTCTCGCTAGAGAGGGTTTGCATGAGGAGTCGCATGAGGAGACGCATGAAGTTTTATTCTTCATGTGATTTGCGTGATCCAAAAGGTACCTTGTGAAAGGTTATATACTTATGCATAGAGGGTGCCCAATGATGCTATCTCATGGAATTATGAAGACTCACGATGCATGTAGAAGGAGGTTTCATGGCTTGGGAGGGGAGAAAGCCTTCGAGTCTGCATCGTAGGGCTGAGTAAAGTGTGGGGACCACTCCCATTTTGGGAGTCATCTTTGTCGGCAGCAGCTTCTTCCTTGGTTGGCAGCCAACCCAGCAGGTACTGCAGGTCTTCTATGGTGGGCGTCAAGGTGGACAGCAGGCTGCAGGAGGAAGTTCCATGGGTAGATGAGCTACCCCCACCAACCGGGAGAAACCCTCTGTTTTCTTTCTCTATTTAAACGGGATGAAAATCCTATTGTTTGTAAGGGAAGAGTGTGTGATTCTGTGTGCTGTAATCCTCCGTGATTATCCAGAGAGAAGGGAATAGAGAAGTGGCAGTGTTTCTCCCGTGGATGTAGGCTGGATGGCCGAACCACGTTAAAAATCCTTGTATTGCTCCGTTTGATTCCGGTTTTGTGTGTTTGAGTTACCACGCACCTCCACTGCGCCCCAACAAGTGGTATCAGAGGCGAGGCGGAGCGAACGGAGGTGAACCGGCGAGGCGATGGAAAATTTTCCGGTGGACGGAAAATTGAAAGTGGTCAGAAAATATTTCCGAGGGCAGATTCGGGAAGAGGGCGGCGAGACGATTCCAACGGCGCAAACGACGAGAAAAACGGAGTTGAAACGAAAGAGATATGGCCGGTCAAAATTTGGTCAAACCCGCAGGTGAACAGTAACCCCGTGCCGGAGAAGAAGGCACTGTTCACGCCGCCGGCAACAATTCCAGCGAGATTCCGGTGTGCCATGTCAGCGCCACGTCAGCGGGCGATCTGGACCATTGAACGTGTTTTGACCATATCTCGGTCAATTGGTGTCTGATTTCGGCGATCCAGGAGTCAATTCCGACTATTTTGACCGTTCCGGACACATCCGTATGGTTAGTTTTGGAAAATTCGCACTCTATCAGGTGGTGATTAAGGGTGCGACATCGACGGTGGTGATCGCGTTTTGCGACGACGACGATGGCTGGTGGCGGAGCACTACCAAAATTTGACATCGAGAAGTTCGATGGTCGAAACAATTTCGGTTTGTGGCAAAGCACGGTGAAGGATCTTTTGGTGCAGCAGGGCCTGATCAGACCGTTGATCAGAGAAAAGCCCGAGACAACCAGTGCCAATGATTGGGAAGAGCTCGAGATGCGGGTTGTCAGCACAATTCGACTGTGTTTGGAGAATGAGGTAAAGTACTCGGTGTTGGATGAGACATCACCGAAGGAGATCTGGAAGAAGTTGGAGCAGCGATATATGGCGAAGTCGCTCACCAACAAGTTGTTCCTGAAGAAAAAACTGTACCAATTGCGCATGGACGAGGGAGAGAATTTGTTGGATCATACCAATGAATTCAACAAGATCCTGACGCAGTTATTGGGGCTCAGTGTGAAGGTTGAAGAGGAAGAAAAAGCACTTTTTCTTTTTTCATCACTACCAAGCTCATTTGATGGGCTTGTGACTACATTTCTCATGGGGAAGGAGACATTGAAGCTGGACGATGTGATGGCGTCGCTTCAAGATTCAGAGGCATTTCGAAGACCTTCGACGCATTCAGACGAGAAAATCATGGCGATGCGAGATGATCAGCGTGGGAGGAGCCGACATCGACAGTCAAGAGGTAAAGAATGGTGGCCAAAATCCAGGGGACGTGATCCGAGCGAAATCACGTGTTTCTGGTGCGAGAAGAAGGGTCACTATAAAAGTGATTGTGGAGAGCGCAAATGGTACGTTGCTGAGAAGAAGAAAGTTGAAGAGGAGGATGTGAACATCACAGGGTTATATGCAGATGATGAAATCTGCGTGACAACGGGAAGCGTGCACCCAGATGAGCGAATTGAACGGGGAGAAGTGCAGTGTCATTACTGCAAAAGATTCGGGCACATGAAGCGAGAATGTCGATTTCTAAAGAGGAAGAACGAGCGGGCTCAAAATCCAAAAGAAGACGGATGGGTTCTGGATTCGGGGAGCTCGACGCACATATGTACGATGAGAGGTACATTTGATACTTTTCAGCAGGTGCAGGACTCGGTGAGACTTGGTGATGGGTCAACATGCGAGGTTCGAGGAGTCAGGACGGTGAAATTGAAGACACCCGATGGAGGAGTTCGTAAACTGGGTGATGTGAAATTCGTTCCGAGGATGAGACGGAACTTGATATCATTGAGTAGGCTCGATGCGAGAGGGTTCAAGATTTCCATATCAGGTGGAGTATTAGAAGTCTCACGTGGGGATGCAACAATGATTACTGGGAAGGAGTCTCAAGGGATGTATCATTTGATGGAGACCACAGTCAGCCCGAGATTGACTGAAGACGATGGAAGTGCCACGTCATCTGGCGTGAAGAAGCGTGTTCGATTTGCTGATGAAGTTTTCGAAACCTGCAAGGAGACTGCAGGTCATGCTTCTACCCCAAATTGGTCGTGAGGGGGAGATTTGTGGGGACCACTCCCATTTTGGGAGTCATATTTGTCGGAAGCAGCTTCTTCCTTGGTTGGCAGCCAACCCAGCAGGTACTGCAGGTCTTCTTTGGTGGGCGTCAAGGTGGACAGCAGGCTGCAGGAGGAAGTTCCATGGGTAGATGAGCTACCCCCACAAACCGGGAGAAACCCTCTGTTTTCTTTCTCTATTTAAACGGGATGAAAATCCCATTGTTTGTAAGGGAAGAGTGTGTGATTTTGTGTGCTGTAATCCTCCGTGATTATCCGGAGAGAAGGGAGTAGATAAGTGGCAGTGTTTCTCCCGTGGATGTAGGATGGACGGCCAAACCACATTAAAAATCCCTGTGTTGCTCCGTTTGCTTCCGGTTTTGTGTGTTTGAGTTACCACGCACCTCCGCTGCGCCCCAACATAAAGGAGCACTGCGAAGTTGAGGTTCTAGGACGCCGTAGGGAACATGTGCATTGGTGTGTGTCCTTGGACATCAGTCTAGGCATCGCCTGTCTACAACTGCATGACCCCGCGAGGTTTTGTGGTGAACACTTTGATCTCACCATCGATTTCCTTGCCCCGCTCGCATGAACAAAGGATTGTCATGCAATGACTTCAAGCATTGTCGGGGGTCTCGCGGAGGTCCACTAGAACTCGTGGTTTGGATATCTCAATTACTAGCTCGGGTTTTCTTGGACTCACTCGGATATCAGAAAAGTACCGAAGAGATGACAGTGACATCGAGCTAGTGTCAGGTGTTCCTCGGGACGTCGAACCAGGATGTCGGGAGGTTGAAGACGAGGGTCTTGCAGTGCGCGGGTTCAGCTTGATTCAAATTTGAGAGGCACGGGACTAGTTTGAGTTTGTGGGGACATGTATTGGGATGGAAAAATGGCATCAATGAATGGCTCGATCTGACGTCACATATCATCAAGGGGGCATGATTGGATGACCCAGATTTGATCACCGTGAAAATATCACGTCCCACATCAAACTCATGTGCCGCCTCCCCTCAGGTATATAAGCCATTCCATGGATCATGTTTGCTTGAGCCAACAATGGGGTCGGCACCCGTACCATATGCACCACGTCTGTCACGTGGTCCTTGTCCCACCTATGCACACACTACTATAGGCTTGGGCCCGATGGGCCCTATGCATGGGCCAGACTAGTCTCTCGTGGGAGCTATTCTCCCCTGTTGGCCCAGGCTAACTCCCATGGGTTTTTAGCTAAGTGTGTTATTAAAACTACCCTTAAATCACAAATAATTTATGTATTCCATTTCCAATTATTACTATGAAATCCTTGAGTAATCAATGACAAAGTGTGGAATGCACAAATATAAGTTCCAATAGTCATCACATGGTGACCAATACTATGTGCCCCAATGGCGCACACACCTTCCACATGGTCACGTATATGAATGAAATCCCATTCCAAAATCCATTTAACATAAAACCATCATTTCTTCAAATCCTTTGAATAAAACTTTTCCATGAATAAAACAAAACCATCATTTTAATATAATCATTTAAAATAAACAACTAAGAAGATTTTCTAAGAAATCGTAAAAATTCCATAATTTCTAATACATAACACAAAATATGTTTCAATCAAGAATCACACATGTATTTCATGAAATTTTCAAGAAATTCATTTCATTAAAACAAAACCTTCAATTTATAAGTAAAGTGAAGTGAAATAGAAGCCACCTAACTCTCAACGACTGGAGAAAATGAAGAATGATGCTTAAAACTTCTAGATATGATCGCTACCCATGTTCCCTTCACCACATCCAACAATATGTTATCAATATTAACATCACACAATATAGATCTATCTATAATGGACTAGATCTATGATTCCCAGAGAGATAATAACAAAGGATCTAGTAAGAAAAAGGAAGAACGAGTACTTACTAATGAATTTGAGAGTCCAATGCACTTTGATTCACCTAAGAATCACTTCTGGATCAAAGGGGTAGTCTCTAAAGCCTAGGGAGAAAAGGAAATTTGATATTTTGAGATATTAGGGGATTAACAAGGGTTATGGGATATAATTTGGATTAGATAAAAATATTTTGGGGTTCCCATAGTATGTCACATAGTTTGATAAACCATGTTCCAACTGTGCGGTAAAACTATCTCAAGACAACCCCTTTCATGGTTGGCTCTCATGGTTAGACAAATAATGAACCAACCATGTTTCCCCTATATTTCAAGTTACAAGGACTCCCCTAGGCACTCACATGATTTTGCTAAACTTTTTTCTAACCGTACACCAATCCAGTGACCACTATCTTCCCATAAACGATTTCCTAGAGGTGTCAGATAGTTTCTACTAACCATGCGCAAACTATACACCTCCATAAATGCCTCTAAAACATTTAAAAAACCCTCATGAACTCCCAAAACTCAACCTGAGAAATACATAGACTCAAAATACATGAATGTAGGATCATGTACCTGAAATAGGGGGTGTTACATTCTCTCCAACATTGGTCTTTCCATCCATGGAAAGTAAAAAATTAGTGTTTTACTTAGAAGTGTTCAAGCCACTGGTATAATATTTCATTTTCATGCTCCCACATGTTTTATTTAATGCAACCAAGATTCCATAAAACTCATACTAGATTGATGATTTTACCATGAAAGATATTCTCTTGACTACCCACAATCCATACCAGCACATGAATCAACGTAGCATCTAGATTTAGGCCAATGTGATCTCTTCTAATTACATGGTCAGGATCAGCTTGGTACTTCTTTAACTAAGATACATGAAACTCATTATGCACTAAATTGAACCTTGGTGTAAAGTTCAACTGATATACCACATCACCAACTCATTCAAGTATGTCAAAAGTGTATATGTACTATGGGGACAATGTTCCCTTCTTACCAAAACAATGATGCCCAAGTCCTGGATTGATTCTAAAGAAAACATGATCACTCACATCAAATGAAAACAATCATTAATGATGATCTGCATATGACTTATGATGAATCTGATCCATCTACATACTCTTTATGGTCATCTAAATCCTTTTTTGTCTCTTGTAGAAGGATGGGTCCAATCAATGAATTTTCCCCTATTTCCACCAAAAAAAAGTGGAGAACAATAAGGACACCCATATACTGATTCAAAAGGATCCATATGTATCAAGGCCTGATAACTATTATTGTATGAAAAATCCACTAAAGGTATATGATCCTCACATGAGAAACAAAAATCCATTACACAAGGCCTAAGCATGTCCTCCAATGTTTGGATCATCCTTTTAGATTTTCTATCTGTTAGAGGATGATAAGCCATGATTATAGTCAACTGTGTTCCAAGGTATTACTGCAAGGACTTATAAAAATTAGACATAAATCTAGGGTCTTAATCAGATAAAATCAGAATTGGAACACTATTAATCTTTAATATTTTCAAAATATAGATTTTGAACAAGTATTCTACCATATGTTTTTCATGAATTGGGATGAAGTGAGATGAATTTTTTGATCTAATCCATTATCACCCTTATATAATTGTGTCTCTTAACCACTCTTGTTAGACATATTCAAAAATACGTGTCTATTTACTCCCATAATCAAAATGCATACAATATATGAATAACATAAGATTCCATTGATCTAAAGCCTCTATCCAACCGATCATATCACTTCTTACTCAAGGAATATGCTACAATATTTCCTTTCCTCAGGGTATAAAATAAGTTAAAGTCAAATATCTATAGATACTCCATCCATATTCTTCACCTTATATTAAAATATCTTTATGAGAAAATGTGATTCAAGCTTTTATGATCTATATACACTGTAAATTTCTCACTAAAAAGATAGTGATTACATGTATTTAAGGCCTGAACTACTGCATCCAACTCCAAATCATGTGTTGGGTTGTTCTTCTCATGCATTCATAACTTCCATGAGCTATAAGAAACAACATTATTTATCTACATGATAAAACATTCCAACCGATATCTCGATGAGTCAAAATAGACAATATAGACCTGTCTAGATTCTATAAATTTGAGGAAAGGTTTCTATGTAAGTCTTAACTTAAGTTTTAAAAGTATTTCTTACCTTCATTGTTCCATTGGAAGGAATATCCTATAGTTATAAAAGTTTTCATTGGTGTGGGAAAAAATGAAAAAACATGTATGAAATGTTTTTAGTATCCTACTAAGCCAAGGAATCTATGTATCTTGAATGAATTATTCAGTGGTTTCCAAGAGATAACAACTTCTATCATTTCAGGATCAATAGAAACTCATTTTTCAAAAATTACATGGCCAAGTAAATGCACCTCTTATATCAAGAATTCACACTTTTATAACTTAGAATGAAGGATATGTTCTCAAAAGATACCCAATACTATAGCCAAGTGTTTCTCATGATCCACTTTTGTTCTAGAATACACCATAATATCATAAAAAAACACCACCATAAAGAAATATAGATACATATAAAATATTCAATTCAAAAATTTCATCAAGATGGATGGTACATTTGTAATACCAAAAGTAATAATGAAGTATTCATAATGGACATATATGCTTTTGAAATCTATCTTTGGAATATCCTCCTTCCAAACTCACAGTTTGAGTTATCCAGAACATATGTCAATTTTATATAACTAATGAGAATCCCTCAATTGATTAAATAGGTTGTAAATTCTAGGAATATGATACATATTATTTATCATAAGTTATCTAAACTTATTAAAATCCGCACAAATACTAAGAGTTCTATCTGAATTATTCACAAAAATAATTAGCGCTTTCCATAGAGTTGTTCTAGGTTGAATGAACCCTTTGAATTCCAACACATCTAACTGAAATTTCAACTACCTCAATTTTTTTGATGTAATCCAATAAGATGAAAGTGAAATAGTAATGGCAGCTAGTAGATGATAAATTGTAAACACCACTTCCCTTTTAGGTGTAAAAACCAAAAATTTATTAGGAAAAAATCAAGAAATTAGTCAAAAATTGTTGTAAAATATCTATTTTCAATCTCATTCATATATTCCAAACTAAGAACTATCAAATAATGTGAGATGTTTCCAACCACCGGTGCCAAAAGGTCCTTATTTACCTGAATTTATATCCTAATATCCTCTAAAGAGATGCTAGATTCCATCCAGATATTTGAAACTAGCCTTTCATGCATTACAGTCGATATGAGTCTTGAATGATGTAAAATACTCCCTACCCAAAATCCAGTCATAGACATCCATATCAAAAATAGATAAATCACAAAAAAACTCAGCCTCATCGATCATTATAGAATAAGATTTACACATTAATGTCGACACTATCTTTGGCCAAGAGGAGTTTAAAGTTTCAACATAGAAGGAATAATATCAACATTAAAACCATTATGATTAACAAATCAAGAAGAAATAATCAAGTGGTACATGACCATATCAAATAAATCATTCATATTGGCAGAATTAAAAATAGTTATACCTCTCACCATTGAAGGACCCAATTGATCATCCATGGTCACTTTCTCAGCTCCATTCAATTTATTACTCACTGCGCTTTTCTCTTTGTTACCTAGGTGACAACTCTATACTCCTGATAAGTCTCTCATTGATCCACCTAGTTATCACATGGTGACTAATACTAGGTACCCCAATGGCACACACCCCTTCCATAGGGTCATGTCTATGAATTCACTCACACCAACCATATATTCCAAATACCATGCCAAATTTCATTTTGCATAAAACCATTCTTCCATTAAATTATTTCAACAAAAAATTTACATGGGTCAAAAAAATCATTTTAAAATCATCATTTTAAAATTATAACCAAAGATTATTTTCTAGGAAATCGTACAAATTCCACAATTTTCAAACCATAACCCAAAAGACATTTCAATCAATCCTCACACATGTATTTTATAATAATTTCAAAAAATTAGTTTATGAAAAACTAATCCTTTATGTTCTAAGTCAACTGAAGTGAAATAGAAGCCAACTATCTCTCAACAGTTCTTGAAAATAAATAACAATCCTTCAAACTTCAAGATCAAATCACAAACCACATTCCCTTAACTAGATACAACAAGTTCATATCAATATTTAAATACAAAAACATAGATCTATCCATAATAGAATAGATATATGGTTTTGAGAGAGATAATAACAAAGGATCTATGATGAACAATGAAGAACTAGAACTTACTGATGAATTTAGGTCTCCAATTCCCTTTGATTCACTTAATAGTCAATTATTGATCAAAGGGGGTCATCTATCAAGTATAAGGAGAAAAAAAGAATTTTGGATATTGAAAGAATAAGGGTTTTACAAGGGTTAGGGGTCTTAATTAACATAATATCCAGACAATTTTTGGTTTAAACTATACACTGCATGGTTAGGCTGCATGGTTTAGTAATTTATGAACCAACAGTGTAGTACTACCATCTCAATCCAACCCCTTACATGGTTTTCTCACATGGTTAGAAAAACCATCCACCAACCATGTTTTGTGTATATTTCAAGATGTATGGTTTCCCCTGGGTACTCAAATAGTTTTTTCAAGCCATGTGCCAACTGTGTGACTTCCCGGTGACTACTTTCTTCACTTTAATGGTTTCTTGGATGTGGTTCTCAGTTTCAACTAACTGTACAGAAACTATAAACCTCAATAAATGAATCAAAAACATTCAAAAACCCTTCTAAAACTCTTGAAAATGATCCTACTAATTATATAGACTCCAAATACATGAATATATGGTCATGAACTTGAAATTGGAGGTGCTGCAACTATATTTAGGAAAAATAATGAAATTTCATCATATTAATGCTTTCGGTAAATTTTCATATGTATGTAAATGATAAGAACCTCGAGAAACTTGAATCTAAATCCAAAATGTGTTTTTCATTGTATTTAGAAATGAAAATATTGGATATCAATTGTGGGATGATAAAATGAGACCAATACTCAGAAGCAAGGATAATGTTTTTTGATGAGAATTTCATATTAAAGGATTGAAACTTGGTGGAGTGGGAAGTCAAAGGACAATAAACTATAGAAATCCAGGTTGAACAGAGTACCAATTGTTTGAAAAAACTAAAAAAATCATATGCAGATTCTAAAGGCATCATATTGAAAAATGTAAAACCATTAAAAGTGCCAAAAATTTCAAGATCATTTGAATCTAGAGTGGGAGAACTAGAAGTATGTTCCCTGGAAGTTTGAGTATTGGAAGTTCAGGTACTAATAGAAATAGTAGATCCAAGCAGTTTAGATCGTCCTATTTAGTTGAGGAGGTGATCCAAAATCAGTAGAACAGTACAAAGGTTTGAGTATGATTTGAAATATTTACTCCTAATTTATATAGGAGAACCTGAAAATCTAGATGAGGTTTCTTCACTTAGTGACTCTAAATAGTGGGAGTCATCCATAAATGAGGAGATAAACTCATTTAAGATCGACGGAAATTGAAATATGGTTGAGTAAAAGGGAACATGATAACAAGTGGGTTTACTAGAATAAAAAAGATTCTTATAAAAAATAGATACAAAGATTTACTGGTGGTAAATGTGTTTCAATAGAAGGAATGAGTATATTTTTCAGAAATATTCCCACTATTAGTTAAACATTATACCATCAAATTAGTGATATGTATAATTGCATTGGAAATTATTTATTTTTAGCATATGGATGTCGAGATAGATTTATTTAATGGTAATTTAGAGGAGGATATTTATATGAAACATCCAATATGAGTACCAAAATTTGGGAATTAGAATTTGGTATGTAAACTAAAATAGAGAAAGTATGGATTAAAGAAGGAACTACAATAGTGGAATAAAAAATTATATGGGTTTATAGTAGAAGAAGGTTTCAACAGGTGTAATTTATATAGTTATTATTATAGGAAGAAATTGTATGATTAAACATTCATCATTTTTATATTATATATCGATGACATTCTTCTAGTCATATCATATTTGTAGAGTATTTGAAAATATAAAATTTAATTTTCTAAAAGTTTTAAGGTGAAAGATCTCAGAAAATAAAGAAATATAATGGGTATGAGGGTAGAAATATATAGAAATATTAGAACTTTGGTTATATCTCAGAAGTATTATAAATGGAAAATCATTGAAAGGTTTGGAATGAATGAATTCAAACCCATTTCTACCCCTCTTATTGGGAACTTCAAACTATCCAAGGCACAATCACATTCCATAGAAGATGAGAATTTGTATGTAGAGAAAGTAACTTATACTTTATATATCATAAGTATAATTTATGTTATGGTTTTTACTCGGTAGTATATTAGATTTTTAGTGGGAGTTATAATAATATTTATTTTTAACCCTTTAAAGAAACATTATGAATTCTTCAAGTCGGTACTTCAGTATTTGAAAGGATTGTTTTATCAAGATCTTTGTTTCAGGAAGGAAGATCCATTATAAGGATTTATTTTTGATGACTTTACTTGAGATTACAATACTTAGGAGAGCATAACATGATTCATATTTACTTATAGAGGAACAAAATTTAGCTATATTTCATGACTATAGAATATTGTTTCACTATGTACAACTGAAACATGGTATATAGTAGTAATGGAAGTTGGGAAGGAGACGATGTAGTTAAAGAATATATTGAATGGATTAAGAAGAGGGTGGGAAGGAGTTATTCTTTTCTATGATATCTAAAGTGTAATCCAATTGGATAAAAATTTGATATTACATACATGGAAAAAAGTACATCAACTTGAAGTACCACTTCATAAAAAATATGCTACATGTGAAAGTGTTAGATATTTGGAAGATCACTAGTAGTTAAAATCTTGAAGACATGTTCACCAATATTTTAGTTCAGGAAAGTATGAGGGAGCATCAAACCTCAATGTGGCTTGGGTGAATGAAAGAAGGAAAGGTGGAGGAACACTGCTACTATAGAGGAAGTTTCACTAAAGAAATTTGATGAGGTTTTTCTTTGGAAAAATTCTTCTAGTGTAATTTTTCTGTGATGTGAATCCTTGTTATGACCAATTAGAAGTTCATATCATCGAAATTACGTGTATCGATTTTACATGAATTGGAAATTTCAACAAAACAGATGGATGAGATCAATGTGTCGGTAGTGGTAGTTGTTCTCTTGAGCAGCAGTAGGCCAATTGGAAGCTTATACATATAATGACATCAAGGGTGGTCCATAATATTGGAGAACCTTATGGAAATAATAATCTAGAAGTGTTTACTTGGATAAGTAATTGAGGTTAACAATGTTATAGGTGATTACTAGTGAAATTCTATTTGGAGGCTTCTCCTTGAATTTAGGAAGACGATGTGACTTGGATAACCGACTTGATATTCCTATAAAAGGAAGTGGTGACCTAGAACCAAAATGTGAGTAAGAGAACGAATAGAAAATCTAACACATTCACTTTACATCAAGAGTTTACAGAGTGTTAATCACTATGTGATGAAATATTATTGATGGGTTTTATCAATTTATAGTAATTTTTTGTACTTATAATAATAGAGATAAGTTGTAGTGTCTCCTCCCATGCACATACAACAATGTTTAAAGCATATTAAATATCTTGTGTTATTTTATTAACTTTATTTACTTTAGTTTCATGTTTTGAAATTTCATGTATTTTTGTTTCGATTTTTGGTTTATAATGAGGTGTGTGTATGAGATAAAATTTGTGTGGTGGGTAGGTTGTAATGATCTCCTACTTATGGTACATTAATTTGAGAAAATGAAGCAAACATATAGAAAATATGTTTTCCGCTACAATGTTAGAACATATGAATTTCTAGTGGATTTGTCAATAATAATTACAATGTACTTCTAGTAGTATATAAGATCATCATTTTATGGTTCAATTCATTGGTTCTAGTTTCCTCAATAGGGATTAGGGTATCCTGATATTTAAATTTTGAGTTTTTAAATATTTTAAAAGGATAAAAGGTTAGGTTAACATTTTTGTGAAACTATAAATTATAACCCATCCACCATCTATTGTTTTGTAAATAGAAAATTACATGGTCTACACAAGGTTTAGTAAACCATGTGAGACAACCATGTTACACTGAGGTTTTGAGGTAATGGAAACTGCATAGTCCACTCATGTTTTGGTAAAATATACATGATAACCATGTGAGCTACATAGGTTGGGGTGTTTTTTCATTTTGGATTAGTATTAACTGTGACTTCCATCCTAAGCCATTGTAATTGTTCTCCCCAATCTTAGGAAGCTACCATGGTTTTTCTTCCTCTTTCAAAGCTCCTAAAAGTGGATTTGGAGTCGATTATTGGTGGTTCTTTATTTTTATAAAGAGTTAATGGCTTATCATATCTTCTCACTTTGTTTTCTTCTCTTTTATTTGATTTTTATAACCCTAATTCCCATGTGTGGATGATTTTTATAGTTAGGGTTTTTATAAATTGGGTTTTTTGGATTCTAATGATTGTTAGCCTTTTTAAGAGACCTATTCCAATGGTTTCTATCAAAGTAAAAAGGGTTACAATGTTTGAGGGAGGTGTTCTATTACATTTCCATTTATTAAAGTGTTTCTTGATTGTTTTATGTTTTAAATGTGTTCTATAACCTAATTTATAATGTATATACCATATAGTTTTTTTATCAATTTTTTTTTCATGTTTTGTTGGTTTTTCCTCTAGAAAAATTCAGTGAAATGATTTGTGCAGTGGAAAATTTATTTTAAATGGTGTTTTATGTATTTAAGGTGTTCGATAAAATTCCATTGATGGTTTTTTAATGAGAAAAATGATTATTTCATGGTGTTTTGAACCAATTGGAATTTATAAAGTGAAGTTTTCTTTGTTTTTAATTAATATTTTCATTGATTTATCATGTTTATGATTTGTTTTGGTTTGTGAGTCTCTAGAATTTACCTTTTATTTTAAGGTGACTTTTAAAGAGTATTTACATAGTTTTATATTTTGTTGTCCTTTGGTGTATGTGTGATTTTACTTGGGTAGGATGTGGATTCAAAATGGTTTTTAAAAAGTAATTTCCAAAGAACATAATCTTTGTGTATAAATAAAGGCATGACTGGAACTTTTTGTGTAACTATTTGGTTGACTAGTTTTTACAAACCCCAATTGAGCTCATTATCACATGTTTTGTATTCTTGTGAGCATAATATTGTTTTAATGAGTTTTTATTCATGTTTATATGTTTGAGTTGGGAATAATTATCAAATTTTGTGTGTTATGGGTGATATTTTTATTTGATTTACATGTATATTTCCATAGGGTGGTTTTATAGTCACATGATTAAATTTTCTTTAGGGTAATCACCTATTTTAGTCATTACATGAGGAACCTAGTTTACCAAGTGGGAAGTTTAGGGACACTTTCTTACTAGTTGAGTGTGATACCATATCTATTAACCCCTCGTCAAATTTTATACCTAGCTAGGTGATGTGACTCTGAGGCGGCTAGTGTGAATTCGATCAAATAAATGATTTGTATAAATATTAACGTAATAGAAATCGGTTCCACCTTTGCACATTAAGAAAAACTTACACCATTAATACCTATAGTGTTTCCTTAGGGTTTTTACATTATGATATGATTATTTATCATTGTTTTCATCAAATTTTCCACTTGTGTTTATGTTCTTACTTTGATTTTTTATGAGTGTACATCAAGAGAGTGAGACATGCTTTGTATGATTATTTTCATTTATTCGTGACTCTTATAGATTTGAATTTTATTATAATTTCCATTATTATTTATCCATATTGAGTGTGTAGGATTGGTTTCAAAGGACGATGGTTCTAAAAGAAAATTTTTAACTTGTTTCTCTTAAAATTCAAGTTGTTTTAAAGGTAATGTATTTTTATAAATGGAATTTATTTATTAAGTCCTCTTTGATGCTTGTTTTACAATGGGTGTGTTTTGAGGAAGTATATGTATTGTACGTTATTTTATTTTTGTTTTTTGTTAATAAAATGAAAAATTATTTTGTTTTTACTTACTTTCAAACTATAATTGTTGGTTTATTTTAAAATGGAATGTGAATAGATTCATGGTGGTATCATAATGGTCTTTGGATCATACCCTTATTACTCACACTGATGAGTGTCCAGTAGTATTTTTCTCTATAGTTTCTTAGGTTATGACTTATAGGTTATCTTTCCATTGATATCTATGGGGAAGAGAGTGTTGTTTGAGTTATGGTGGTGACTTGAGAGTCACAAAAATATGTTGGAGTTTGTCACCTAGTTTGGTTCTACTAGTTTTGTTTGTGTGTTGTATCAGCCTCTTAGTCCACTTGTTTCTTTTTAGTTTAGTTTTTATTTACTTGTTTGGGAAATGTAAAATATTATTTCTAAATGGTTTCATTTATGGGAAAAATTTATAAAAACTTTGATTATAATTTATGATTATTCTGTTTTTGGATGTACTTTATGTTGGTTTTGATTATTTATTTTTGGCATGGTCATACACTATAAAGAGATCTTATGTTGGGATCCTAGTGGGAATAGTAGTTGATCCTGGTTTTATGATAGTGAAATCATTCCCAAGTTCTTGCATGTTGTACCTTGGCTCTTATCACAAGTCTGAGGTAATCGAGAATGCACCTCGATCCTTGTGGAAGAAAGGTCTCGAGTGAGATGTTAGGTCAACTCGAGCCAGTTTTCAACAGAGTGGCCTATATCAAAACCACAATGCGACTCAAACAGTAAAGGGATCTAGTATTATATTCATAAAAAATATATATCTTTATACATGTGTCCACCAATTTGAATCATATACAAATATTCATTTTCATATTTTCCCTTTGTCTAAAAAATTTAGTGACCATGGGACACATAACATGTCAATCCCATATAGTCAAATCATTTGTTCTCAATTCTTAGAGTGTAGACTGGTCTGATCAATGAAGACATCGCATGTCATTCATCCTTATGGATAAGAACATCACATGTACAATATCTGAATATATATAAAATATCTAGGTGAAACTGAAAACCCAAAAAATATATCTAATTTGAAGGCCTGTATATCATACTTATCATAAGAGAGAGAAAAACTCATATTAGTTCAGCTTCAATCAGTGAAATGATCAACAACATACCCAAACACCCACGTATTAGCTATGTTAATATGTAAACTTAATTAAGTTGGGTATCAAAGTATAAAGTTTACCATGAAATATATCTCACTAAACTTAGGTAATAGGGACTCAAATATGATCCATTCACCCTGAGTATAGTAAATACATATATATGAAAATCCATGTAGTATAATTAGTATTCATCCAGTGCACACAAAGAATATTATTCATAGTTTTGTGCCTCATAAACATATTATGTATATCTATAAAATAATCCTACTCACAATAAACTTAACATCTCATCATAACCTATAATAATCTATGAAGAACATCAGTTATGGATAAACTCAAAGTCATACTTTGAGAGGCCAATTATCATTATAGTTTATGAAATGTATATCTATATATACATTTATGCAACCAAAATGAAATAATGGTAAATTTGATATTTACTTTGAATATGATACATTTCATGCTATTAAATACTTTTAAGAATATTTAACAAAGCCATCCCAAGAACCATTTTATCATATCATATATGAAAAACTACTAGATCAGCCTTATTTTTGTTACACATTCTAGATTTTTTAAATCATTACACTATATTTAATTCCTTTCACATCTCTATGTGACCATATAATAAAAATGTCCCACTAAATTATTAATTTAGAAACATCTATAAAGTAAGATAGTTTGAATAATAGTGAGATTTATGAATCCTGTTCCAAAATGTTTAACTCTTTGAACATATTCATGTTTCCTAGCTTCACCACATCAATTTTAATGATGTTAACTTCAATTATCCACTTAAAAATATTTATAAATTCATAATCACTATCCTTTTAATCTTATAAAATAAAAATATTTCCCAGAATTAATTTAAATATTTACATTATAGTTAGTTGTTCCTCCTAAAAACTTTTAGGATAAAAGGTGTAAATAACTTTAACTTAGGATTAATGTTATTAATAACTTGTTAACTTTGAACTTCTTTAAGGAAAAACATACTCTCACTGGCCTCCAAAACATTATATTTTTTCAAAATATTTTGCTAAGATATGAGAACCTTTTTTTGTTAAGAAATAACATCTATTTCCTTTTTAGTAGAAACATTTAACAAATAAATGACTTTTTTCATATGTGATACTCTATGTGTTTAGATAATTTTTTTCCTTTCATAAGAAACTTTTGCTAAAATATATTATTTATGGATGGTGGGAAAAAATTCCATCATATTTTAACAAACTAATGTATAAACACTTTTATCCTAAATAAAAACTTATATATATATATATATATATATATTCTCATCTGAACATGTTATAGAAGCCAATGAATTATATACCATGTGTATATAAGTAATAATATCATGTTGTTAATAACCAATAGTTTTTATCAAATGTATTATCTTATCACATATGTTAAAAGAGTTAAAGATACAATTTTTTTCTTACTTATATCCATTTGAGATTGATAAAATCTTTTAAATTCAAATCCTCAATGTAGTAACTTTTTAATTTATCTCTTAAATATAAACTACAATCTCAATCAATTATTCCTTTAATTTTGAACTTCGGTATGTTTACAACACTTTTTAAAATATACATTAGGTATCACAAACCCTTAAAAATCAAAGAATTAATTTATATAACATCCATACCTAACATGAAAATTCTATGGAGTTTTATAAACTTCTTCAGGTATATCTTGGATAATAAAATCATATTGAATTATTACTCTTCCTTCTTAATATCCCTAGGTTTCATTAACCTTGATTTTCTTATTAAAGAAAAATTATTGAACTTTTCAACTAACTTATCTTTTTTTTGTTTAAACCTTTACCTTCTTGTACTTTCTAAACATTACTTTAGAATCTAGACATAATATTCCATGTTCAAATATATTCCCAACACTTTGAGAATTTTAGGTAAACATTAATTGAATTCAATCATATTGTCAAAACGTTTCCATAAATTACAATAGTATAGGTTCCACAATACGAATAAACATATTTAGTCTCCCTTTAAATCAATTATAGTACTAAACAAATACTAAATAGTGTTTATTAAAAAACACCCATCTCATTTCATTTAAAAAACTATTGTTTATATGCTCTTGTCAAGGTCTAAAAGAGATAAAAAAATATTTTATAACACGTTTATACAAACTTGAAGTATCCAAGTTTTCAATACAAAAACTCCTCTACACCATTACTTGAAATAAAACTTCAAGATTCAATTATTTTCATATTCTGACTTTATAAATATTTGAAGCACTTTATAAAACATATAGTTGATATCATATATCTATCAAAATAACAGAATTGAATTTTACAAACAATAAATCTTTAAGGAAGCCTTTAGTCTCACCAATCAATTTATAATATTCAATCATATGGAATATCATTTGACCTACCCAATCATATTGATTATTTGAGAATAAAATTCATTAAATCAATTATTTAACCAATCATATTCAGAAAATGATTGGAGACTAAGATTTTTTTGGTCATTTATCATCCAATGTCTTTTATTGGAATTGGAAAACTTATCCATTTAATTTCACCAAATGCTTCTGAACATGATCTAGGATCGTAGATCGTTTCAAAAACTTTGATTTAACTATTCATGGATCCCAAACGGAGTTACAGACCAGAAGATATGGTTTTTTGAAGTCAGGCTACTAAAAATGGCCATCTAGTAAAGTTTTGGAGAAAAGTATGGCTTGAGGCACAAAAATGAAATATTGCGTGCAAAAATTGAATATTTTATGAAAAGTGGATT
The DNA here is from genome assembly GCA_963277665.1 of Viscum album. Lineage (NCBI taxonomy): Eukaryota > Viridiplantae > Streptophyta > Magnoliopsida > Santalales > Viscaceae > Viscum > Viscum album. Next base: position 1,067,458,944 of record OY728162.1, read on the forward strand.
TGCACGCTAAAGTGGAACAAAATTTTACACACACCTCTATTTAAGGTTTCTCTTATAAATACATGTGCACCCCCTTCTTCTTGGAGGCCCCCCAGAGGTCGGTCGCTGCTCTGATGTGCGTAAGTCCGCATCTACCATTCTTGGGCGCAAAAACCACCATCATGTGTGCAAAACATCACTTTTGCACACAAATGTGAAAAATGCACCCAATATCGCGCGCAAAACATCAATTTTGCGCACCAACCTTCCCTATTGCGCGCAAAACATCACTTTGGTGTGCCAATCATCCCTATTACGTGAATACCTTCCCTATTGCGTGCCAACCTTCCCTATTGTGCATGATCCTTCCCTATTTAATTCAAAACATCACTATTACATGAAAAAACATCCAATAATGCATGGAAGAGTGCCACAATGCCCAATCCTATGTGCACCTATGCCGTACAATGCAATATTGTGTGCAACCCATTCGTCATATGGCGAATTTTACATGCTACAGTATCCAGGCCTGCGTCTGCTGGTCTATACCGCGGGGGATGTCCCTCCACACCCCTACTCTGGATCAGTGTCGGGCTGTGATCACGGCCCTTTAGGCCGATCCCTTCACTTCCATCACTAACCCCCATGAAAAATGGAGAGTCATGCCATGAACTTTTCGAGCTAGGACGTCGGCATTTTCCATTGCGCATCCACCTTCCACCTATGGAATACCATGATTTGAGATACTCCTCCATACACCATGAAACACCTTCAGTCAACAAATCCCTCTTGGTTTGTTTCCCATGTCGTGATTTAATATTCTCATCATCAATTCCCCAAGTACCTTGAGTTAAACCATTCCTCAAGAAACTCATCCAAACCCCATCACCTGACTTCTATACCAGGTTGAACAAAAAAGGGATGCTCTTGCGTAAGTCCCAACACCAGCCATTTCTAGCTTCCTTATGCCTAATAGTTTTATCTATATGAATTTAAAGTGTAGTGCACCCTATATGAAAAATATAGGATGCCACTTTCTCCAAAAAATAGATTCTTTATGCTCCAAGCATATGATTCCAGTAGTTCTATCTATATGACTTTAAACTGTAGTCAACCCTATATGAAAAATATTGGATGCCTCTTGCTCCAAACAAGAAATGCCTTATGTGCCAAGCATAAGATTCCAATAGTCCTATCTAGATGAGTATAAACTATAGTATTCCCTATCATTCAATAATAGGATATCTCTTGTACCAAATAAGAGATTTCTTATGTGCTAAGCATAAGATACCTCATGTCATGATTACAGTGTTGTAATTTCATGAGCATTGGAATCTGTTCGATCATTCCACCACTCCACCTCATGCTTTATGTATCCTTCATTCGAACATTCATCCTCTTTAATATCTGAAGGTACCCCCTAATAGCCTTGTACCATTCAACATCATCTCACCTAATGTTCTGGGCCAACGACCCAAAAGACTTTGGATGAAACTTCGATTCAGGTCTTGTGTTTCGAACACGGTCAACAGCCAACCCTGATTTGTTTGTCCCCATTTCAGACTAACATGATATGGATGCTATGTTTTGAACACGGTCAATAGTTATCCTCCATAGTCATTCAACCCTCACTGCATTTTGAATGTCGACCATCTGATTCACACTTATCATCTCCTTTTGTTCAGACTTATTCCAACGCCCTTGGTGTTATCCTACTTGTGTACTTATGCATAGTTTTTGGCCCCAATTATATTCCTCAACCCACTAGTGAGTTGGGACTCCCTCATGTCCAGACATGAGGAAGAAATTACAGGATTCTTCCATGTGTAATCCCCATTCACCATTGCCTCTCCATACCAGTACCCAAGCAGTTTCCATGCACAAGCCCCATCCACTGTCACCGCTCCTTAGCGGCACCTAAGAAGCTTCCATATGTAATCCCCATTCACCATTTTTGCTCCTTAGTGGCACCAGTCATGCTAATGGCTATTTATTCTTTCCATAGCCACGTTAACATGGGCCCCTCAGTGGATCACTCTACAGCACCCCCTCACCATAGCATTTTCGATTCCTTCCCTTCACCAAGGGTTAAAGTGTGCCGATTATGTAAGTTCTAAGGGTGCAGAGTGAACCCGCATCGTCTGAGCTGCATGATATTAAAATTCCAAGCACCATCATCCTCAACACATGATATTAAAATGTGGCCTCGCCCCGTGCATTATACGCAGGGTTCCCTGTCCCGGACATTCTCTATGATCGCTCATCTCCATGGGAGTGAGATCTTCCTCACATGGAATGATATCATCTCTATTGGAGTGGAACCTATCCGCGAGTAAGGTAAACCATCTTGGTGTAAGCCCCTAGCCTTTCTTGTAAGAGGTAGTAGCCCTGCTCCTCCTTTCTTCTTCGGTGCCAAAGACTAGAGGCGAGAGGGACACAAGGGACTTCGTTACCCCATCCCTCTCCCTCTGGGATTTGTCTCCATCAGGCCTCCATCCTAGAGTAAGTCCCAATATTCATATCACTGGGTTGTTAACCACACGTAGGCCCCTATTTATTATTTGGAATGCTAACCATTTGTAAGCTTCATTCCACTTCCCACGGACGCACCTTTCACGATGTGATCGTTAGGTCTTTGATTCCTCTTGTTTCTCACACCGAGCATGACTCACGTGGGCTTAGAGTAAGCATCGACCATGACATCCTCTATGGGACTCCTTAGCATGTAAGCCATAATCCATTCCTAACTATGTGTACTTTGATCCTTGCAAAGGAAAGGTATGTAGGAATATTCCCTAAGGTTCAATCCCAACACATACTTGTCTCGACCCCTTCACGTCGGTTCACCTTCGTACCACATGATGTTAAACTATATCCCTCAATATAAACTACATAGAATTTGATCCATGCCAAGGAAAGTTACGTAGGAATTCTTCATGAGGTTCAAGACCAACAATTAATTATCCCAAAAACATAATGTTGGTTCACCTTTGTCCCACATGATGTTAAACTGTATGCCCCTTTTTGTCCTGCAAGACATTAAATTGTACCCATTCGAACTACGTGAGATTTTATCCTTGTCTCCCAGACAAGGTACATAGGAATCCTCCTTGAGGTCCAACCCCAATCTATGGTAAGACATTGGGTTCCCCAATCGATGGTAAGTCATTGTGCTCCCCAATTTATGGTAAGATTTTGTGTTCCCAAATTGATGGTAAGTCGTTGTGTTCCCCAATCGACGATAATCTATTGTGTTCCCTAATCAACTGTTAGTCGCTGTGTTCCCCAATCGACGATATGCTATTATGTTTCCCAATCGACGGTAAGACATTATGTTCCCCAATCGAAGGTAAGGATTTGTGTTCCCCAATCGATGGTAAGTTTTTTTATTCCCCAATCGACGGTAAGCCATTGTGTTCCCCAATCGACATTAATCCGGTGTTCCCCAATAGATGGTAAGAAATTGTGTTCCTCTATCGATGGTAAGCTGTTTTGATTCTCCAATCAATGTTAAGACGTTGTGATTCCACAATCAGCAGTAAGTTGTTGTACCCCATCCAACGGTAAGTCGTTTTATCCCAACCAGCGGTAATCTGTTGGGACCCCGACCAACGATAATCCATTGTCAGCCCTACACGATGGTAAGCTGTTGTAAGATGAACTACGTGGGTTTGATCCCTGTCTCCTATACATGGTACGTAAGAATCCTCCCTGAGGTTTGACCCCAAATACTGGTAAACTTTGGTGTCCCCCCTATTGGGACCCACCTCTCTGGTCCGCCCCTCAAGCGTCAGACCAACTCTCGGGCTAATAACCATGCATACGCCCTAATATGTTTTCAGGGCGTTGTCCTCTGTGTACACCCCAATTTCATACCCCATCTTGAACTAAATGGACTTTTATTCCATTCCATGGGGATACATAGGAATCCCCCATGAGGTTCAAGCCCATCACTCATGTCCCATCATGGTCATTCTCCCGCAAGACTATGTGTTTCGGGAAGGTCATCCCCCAACTCGGAGGTTCCAATTCCTCTGGGTTCCATCCATATGTCTATTCTCACGGGTCACCTCCTCAAGTGCCCCATCTCCCCACCGAACTACGTGGACTTTGATTCCATGCCATGAGGATATGTAGGAAGTCTCTTCGAGGATCAAGAAGAGCATCACCATTAACCTCGTGTTGACTTCATCTCACTCTCCATCTACTCTGAACAATCCATATCCATCTAGATTCTTATCTGGGTGCTACATCCCAATGAGATCATGTCGTCCACTTTCTCACTTTTCCTAGAAGCAATAGGGTAACTAACCGCGCGTTATTCTTGGAATCAGTGTTACCTATAGGGGTTGCACCCATTTGATCAACTCTTATCAGTGTTCTGATCAGTCCGACCCATCTCTTCTTGATGTTAAACTCGCGGCATACCCTGTGTTAAACATGGGAAGCTGAGGAAAACCTCAAAGACATGCCTATGGCATAAAATTCCCCACATTCAACATGGGATGGCTCAGGCTTCTGAACCCTCAAGAATACCTATCAGAAGGGGAAGAAACCTAGACGAATCAGTTTTCCAGTGTCAGACACGCCAACGATGTCCAACATGACTACTCCCCCGACTGAAGGTTCTTACCCTGACTAGACCCCTTCGAATGTCCAGACAGAAGACGTGTACTTAATTGGAATCCATAAAGACATGGCACTGGGAAGAGTTTCATGAACAACGCCATAAGTCTATGAGGGATACACAGACAAGGAAACGAGTTCCGAGGAGGAATCCGCAGAAGGAGGAACCGATATCCCATCATCTCATTTTGATCAAGGAGAAAACGTCCCTAAATAAGTGATAGATGTTGCCCGCTTTTGGGAAGAGGGAATTCGGGGAAACAATTGCGTGTCCTCGACAGACGGATACACGCCCCTGAGAAAGCATCAGAAACACCTTTGAAACCTTAAATGAATCACTTTATACATCCATAATAATTAATATTCACTAGTTGAATAATTTTAATTTTTGGTTACATAGGAATGAACTCTTCCAACATATATAATATTTCTTAAGAAAAGTTATTAAAGAAAAAATCATTCTTAAAAACCATTCTTAAGTTTCCAATCTTAAGAGATACTTACATTAAGATTATCTTTATCAAGGATAAAGTTTAGCTTGATTATGATGATTATATTTTATATAAATAAATCTTTTATCAGGTAAGTATCATGTATTATTAACAATTTAGTAAGGGATTTTATTAAATGGGCTCCCACTAAAATAATAAACCCTTTAAAAAATGCATCATAACCATTAGTGGGAAAATATCCATATTTTCTCCATGAATTACACCAATTATAATACAAACAATCCATGACTATATATAGTAGTTGAAATTATCAATTGTATTATATATGAATCTTGGATATTTGAGCAGAATGTTTTTCTAATCCTTCATATGGATATAATGAACTCTATTCATCTGGTATCCTAACTATTTGGGCCTCTGAGCTAGTGTAAATCAAATCAAATTCCAAGAATAATCCAATAATGTATATCTGAGGGATACTCATGCCAAGTTCGACAATAGCATTAAGATAATCCAAAGTCACTAATAACTTTTTTTCCTTACACAAGATAATCCAGGAGTACTCATGTTGAGATCAAAAATTATCGGTTGACTAAACAAGGTCTTGAAAAGTTCTACTTTAGAAGGAATCACACACTTAGTATTTGAAGAAGATTATAATCTCACTATTTAATATCATGTTATTCATTTTTAATTATTCATTATTCTAATAGTTTAGTTTGGAATCATATTCCCTCCACTAAAACAATATGTTCAAACTATATTTATATGTAACTCTATACACAATCCAAATTTTTTTGTTACACACCCAAAATTAGAAGTAAATCATATTCATGCATATCTGAATGTATAATATGCATAAGTTATATGAACACTTAATGTAATGGTTTAGAATTATATGATATTGACAATATCTATATGAGTAAGACAAAAAACATATAAATATCCCCATTCACCATCCTAGAAAAAGCATAAGCCTCCAAGTAGGTAGGTAGCCTGACCCTGAGTCCCTCTACATGAGGATAATTTACTCAAAATACAATTAAATTAATCATAACTATAAAATCTAAAATGAATGAGCTATAATAAATAGCTAAATACAAGTTCATAACTTCAATTAAAAACTGATTTCAAGGTAGATAAAAAACTAAATTCATTATGGAGTCATTCCTTATAGAAACCCTGCTCTTTCTAACATGACTATTAAATAACTTTAAAGAAAAATATCACAATAGTTACATATTCAAGGATCAAAAGGTTTAGTATCTTGGGAAAATTAGGATCATACATCACTTGTACGTAATAAAACATATACATTTATTTACATAATTATTCTTTATCCTTCTAAAATATCACATTCTACATAGTACATGTAGTTAACTTAGGATATACATCAAAGAATGGGGGTGAGATAAAATCCCAGTAATAGGAGGAATAAGGGACATGAATCAATATAACATGGGTGATCATAATCATCATAATCATATCATGATAATATGATCATAATCATAATCACGAGGTAAACATTTTACAACTTCATGTAATGTGGAGATGTATAAAAATGAAACATCATTTCATAGTGGTCAAATACCACACATAGTTGTGAACAAAGATAACATCATGTTCATGCATAACATATGTTCACAAATCATAACATCATCATTGTGAACAAATATAAAATCATATTCATGTATAATACACATAAAATCATGAGATAAATTACATTAACCAATGTATTTAAGGGTTATATAATTTCAGACCCACTCATCCCATCATAATATTTATATAATCATACATACAACATAGAATATATATCAATCGTAGTCAAGAAATAACTGATGGAAATGAATGGTTTTCATAAAGATTTCATCAAGAATACCTTCATGAATATACTTTGGGGTTCCCAAATGAAAAAGGTAGAACATAATTAGGAATAAAAGGTCACTTTTCTTTAGATCATAAACAACACATGAGGAGTCAAAGATTTGTTTTGGAAAAAAAAATTTTTTTTGTGAAAATCATTTTATATGGAATAAAAATAATTGTGGAAACATGTATATCCCTTATAAGAAAATGGAATAATAGTGAAACTATATTTTATAAATATTAGAGGAATATATATAAGCAATATTTCATGAAAGTGGGGAAACCCAAAGAAAAAGAGTTGGGTTCAAGAATACCCTTACCTTAAATCCCACTTTATTTCATCGCTTTTGAACATCCTCAATAATAAATTTAGATTTGTTAAAAAAATTATCCAGAAGGTAATTATTTTCATTTTTACCACTATTTATCAATTATAATCATTTGATTATATTTTTTAACTTACTTGTTTAATTGTAAGTCATTTTGATATCATGTTTTCCTTAATAATTTCCCATTTTTCTTCAAACACACTATTTTGTTCAAAGTCATTTATACATAATCATAATTAATTATAAAATATTAAAATAAAAATTCATACATTTATATATCATAAATAATTTATTTTAACCAACCATAGGTTTGGTGATAAGAAAATAATTAGTAATGTCCGCGTTAGCGATTAATCAAACGTTGATGGAACATTATCAAAAGAGCGAGAAAGGGAAGTTTGAAATTAATATATGTCAAAATTATGATACTTAAAGTATATTAAAATAATTAATATGATTTTAACATACTCAATAATTAATTTTATAAGATTTTGTTTTGAAATGTATTAAAAAAAATAAGGATAAGAAGAAAAAAGAGAAAATTTGATAAAAAGATACTCTTTCCTTACTTTATATTCTCTTGTAACACCCCAAGATTTCATAGTAAGTTATTTTCTTTAAAGAAATTCAATATCTTGCGCTACACACAACACCAAGTTCGAGCGCACCACGACTTACCAAACAAGTCGTTCAAAAAGCGATTTTGAATAGTATAAATTTTATTTTTAATTTTATATACTCCATAAAATTTTAACATCCATATTATGTGTTTCTTAGACATAATATAAGAAAAAATTCAATTTTTCATATAAAAGAAGTATTTTTAAACAAATGAAATTTTACCGCCTTTTAATGGAGAACCTTTTTTAAATCCAATATTTGACACTTTTATATATTCAATTTGACAAAATAAACTTTTTCTTTAGAATCGAGACATAAAAATTTAGTTTGGATAAATTTTCAGTGCATTTATGATAACTTTCATATTTTGATGAATACTAAAAAATACTAAATTTTAATTGAAAACAACTTTTTTAATCAAAATAATTTATATTATTAAATTATAAATTTGAATGGTTTAGAAGTATAATTCGATTATATTTTTATCATTTAATCCAATGTTGTTCATTGAAAGTAATTTTACATTTAAATTGGGCATAAACACATATCAATCTTTTGATAGTTTTTGCTTCTCAAAAACCTGATTTCTGGTTTTGACAACGAGAATATTTTTTAAAAATAATGAATAAAACTTCTTTTTTTTTGAATTTAGTAAAATAGATATCATTTTTGAATTTGGAATATCAAAATTATCTTTGGGTGAATTTCTCGTATTTTTCTAAAAACTTTTAATTTTTTATGAATAGTGATAAACACTACGTTATTGTTTAAAGCCATATTTTTATTTAAATAATTTTTTTTATTTAAAATTATTTTAATTTCAAAATAGATAAACAATACCTTTATTATTCAAATGTAATTTATTCCAGTCATTTTATAATAAGATTAGATATATAAAATTTTATTGCACTTTTTACAGTCTTTTACCCACCTTCTAGGCACATTTACAAATTTTCATAAAAGATAATTTTATTACTTTTGTAAATTGAATTTTAAAAATCCAAGAGATACGGTTGACATTAGTAAGTAAAATTTTGTTCAATAGAATGAAAATAATTTTTGGTGAATTGTAACTTTTGAATTTTATTTACCGCGGTTAAAAGTAAATAGGGTAATTAAAGGTAAAAATGATATTATAATTACCATAACACATTTCCTAATTCTATTGGATAAGTTTATTTCAAAAAAAATAAATGTTATTACAAAAATATGATCCTTTTTGATCCACTTGTATTAGATTAGGACATTTCATATATTTTATTTAAAGAAGAGTTAAGTGTCAAATTCAAATTTTAATAACTAAACCATTTTTAATATAGGTTTACACATAAGATAAATTAGACTATAAATATTCATTATAAAGATAAAAATATTTACTATATAATTGTATTTTATTTATAATTTTTAGACATTAAATAATAAAATTTATTTATGACACAATGATGATACAATAATTACCTTATTAATGAAAGACTAAAATAATTGATGTTATAAATATTAAAATAAATGTAAATTGAAACATTTGATGAATTACACTAATTTTATAGGTTAATATGACATTTTAGGGTTTATTTAATGTATTTTTTATAATTAATAATGTTTTTTTGACTTTCAAAAAAACCAAATACTAAATAGTGTTAAAATTTACATAAATGGGTTTTTAAAACAAATACTATATAATTAAATGATATAATTTTCCTAAAAATATAAGGTTCAGGAAAAAGACTTATATAACGATATATATTTTATTAATGAACCAGTTGAGGTTATCTTTGAATTTTATATTAAGTTTATTAACCATGTAATATAAAAATATAAGAATACATGGTAAAAGTTAAACTATTTAACTAAGAATTAAATCTAAAAGATAATGTTAATATGGTGACCTAAACTTGTCTAAAACCTATTGGTTGAGAATATTTCCAACCATAACCACCTTATCCTATGAATAAATCATTTTGTATCTATTATAAATGGAAAATTATTTTTTAATAAAATAATATTTCAAGTTTTTTCTAAAGTGACCCTCACCTCTCTTATAAAGGGTACTTCCCCTTCTCTCAAATTCACACATCAAAATCTATTTGGCTCATACAACCCCTACTCAAATATCCTCCCAAAATACTAAATTCAACCTATAGGACAAACATTGATCTGATAGCCAACCTAAGGAGCCTTTTTGATGAAATCAAAAGGAATCCCCTGAAGAAGAGGTAATAATTTCACTATCTCTTTAAAAGTTATTTTCTTCTTCCACTTCTTATTTCTTTGTTGTTTCCATACCAAAATAATAAATCCATTACCATCTAAATATTTTGATGTTATTATAAATATGCTACAACCATATTTAGTATTCTATCCATCCTATTAATGATAAAGTCACCATACGTGTGTGCGTACGACTTACCATCTCCATGTCGTGGTGTAGTTTGTTATTCAAGATTTAATTATTTGGATGGGTATAATAATGAGTATAATTGATTTAAATAATAAATATAACATGTTAATTATTCTTTATATATTATATACTATCCAATTACTTACGATTTCACCATCAATAGAATGATATTGTCGCTCGTGTATATGTACGGATTATTGTCTCCACGAACGTGATAAGATTCATTTCCTATTGTAACCATTAAAGAATAATTTTCATTTTATGATTTAAACTAATATTTAAGAACTTAAAATAATTATGGTTATGGATCAAATACATCATATCCACAATATACATTACTTATGTAACAAAACATATAAAGGAAAACGAATCAGTTAACACCCGAAACAATGATACTAATGAAATATTATTAACAAAGAAATATTATAAGATCATATATGATATCATATTTATGTATGTGGTTCTTTTATAATTTAATAACAATTATTTAACTATTATACATGATTTTAACATACCCTCGACTAAGGAAAAGTACAAGGTAAAGGGTTTTCATCTCACTTCTTATTCCCATGAGATTCATGCTATATTGACACTATTTACTTTTGTGTGTTTTATGTACTTACCATGATTATATTCTTTGTGTAATATAATTTAATTTATGGGTATTTACATTTTCATTTTATCATCCTTCTTTTATGGGGTGTATGTTTCATAAGTTACCAAATTGGTAATGGAATTTCTAATTTCAATTTCCACTCATTGGGTTTTACGCAAAATTCCTTGATTATTTTACTCCAAGATTATGTGTGAAATCACAATTTATTTTTTGATATAGTAATTTCTACTCACCTTTATGTGGATATACTTTTGATACACATAATCAATCCATTTATAAATTCTCAAGTCATCAATATGAACTTGATAAGAGTAATCTTAACTCAATTTACATTCATTGAGTTAAGCATCCAAGTCATTGGTGTTGTTTTTACAAGAATATGTATGAATGTACCCTGATTGATTTACACAGAATATCCAATCATATTGAGTTTATTTATATTTTTCACACATAATTATGTTATTGATTTATCTTTAACCTAAGTATACAGTCTTTAGAGGTGATTTCATCTTAATTTACCTTTCATTGATCCTTCTTTTTTTATGCTCCAATTCAGTTTTATATGGTGTACATACTGTACTATGACATAATATATCATGAATACCTTTATTCTCATGGTATTATAACGTTTTTATTAGATCAATTATTTTTATTCAAGCATCTCTCGTTTGGTTAGGAACTTTAACTAAAATATCATTTTAAATGTTTTAAAGATTTATTCTTCTAAATATTTCTCATTAATATCCATGTTTTAAAAATGGTGTTAAGGATTTATTTATATGGACATGAATGATTTAAAATTAAAATTCATTTTATACGCTTAAAAGTGGTATGGGAAACTTTGATTCAAAAATCTATTTTTAACAGCTTCTTTATAAATAGTGAGACTTTTAAATGTTTTTAAGAAAAAGGGATATTTCTCTCAAATAGTTTTACTGATTACTTTCATCTATGTCAAAATCCTTCATTATTATTGATTGAGGTTGATTTATTATAACAAAATATTCCATATTGTATTTAATAATTTAGTTTTGACTTTGGATGTTCTATTTTTATACCATTCATGGTTACTAGTTAAAATATTGAAATTTCGTATGCTAGTTTGAATATGAATGTTTGGATTATATTTCAACCTTTTCATATAAGGAATGAAATGGACTTAGTAAGTGGCTGGTGTAGCCTGATATAGATCCTCGATGCATCGGTAGGTCTTATGAGACAAACTAGTGTCTTGGAACAAGGCCTTGAAAAAAATATTATTTGTAGTCTTGGCACAAGACCTTGACTATGTGGTTATGATGTCCGCCATTATGAATTCCATCATTGTGAAGTTAGATATTGATATTACAAGTGATTATTCTATTAGTATAATATTCATGTGAATAATCAAATGAAATTATTTGATTTATATTTTCTATATTTTACTGAATTTTAAGTTTAAAAGGCTTGTGTTTTAGTCTTATACATTGCCTTAAATGTTTATGCTTATTTATGAAAGTTTATGATATATTGTTATCCTTACTGAGCATCTGAACTCATCCCTTTCTTATGTTTTATTTCTCCCAATATATGGAGATTTATATTATGATTGACTTATAGAAATAGGATAAGGGATATGAGTGTGTTCAAAGGGGGACACAATGTTGTTTTTTTTATTTCATGATGTAATGTAAAACTTATTTATGTATCTATTACTTCCAAGGATACTAAACTAATTGGTTTTTGAGACTTGGTCTCTTATGATCATTCCAATGTTATGTAATAATGCACTGACTCTGGGTAACTAGGGTCAGGGTGTTACAGTTTGTATCAGAGGAAGTTTTGTAAAAACCATGGAAACTAGATTTAGAAAAACTCTTATTAGACAACATTACCCTAAGATAGACTTTGAGGATTAGTATAGAAGTACTTACTAGGATTTTGGTAATGTCTAGATTTTATTAATTTTCCAAGAAATACATCCCTGTCTGGATACAAGCAGGTAGAGGTAGCTCTGGAACATATGTATCTAGGGGTAAAACCCTAAAACACCGCTTTGAGCTAAACTTGAATGGGAACTGGTTCACAAAAACGAGCCTTGTTGCACTCTTCGTTATGACACTACTGGGGGAGATGTTTTCGATAATTCACATTTTCTTTACACACTGATTTGAAGAATTTTAATATAAGATGATAATAAATAACCTTGGTTAATCCTAAGGTGTTTTAGATTGAAAATAAGGTTTCATGATATTATATAAATGATTTCATGACTATTGTTACTCACACTATGCTTTTTGGTTTTAGTCAAGGGATGGATTCCAAGGAAGTCACAGTAACATTGAACATGATGTACAAGGTGATAATGATGGTGTAAATGATAAACGAAATGAAATATTGATAGGATTAAAAGATATCACGTTCATGCCGAAGCAAGTTTCCAAAAATATGATCAACAACATATACATTAACCAACTCCCAAACTCAACAAATAAGAGAAAGGCAGAGAATGATAAGAGCTCCCATAGTGGAGACTATGGAGAAAAGAAAGCTCAATTTCCATCATGCAGTAAATATGGAAGGAGATACCCTGGAAATTGTCTCAATGGAACAAATAAATGATTTATGTGTGGGAAAAAAAGACATAATGTAAAGAATTTCCAAGGAAAAATGAATAGTACTGTGGAGGAAAATAAAAATGATCCTAAAAATCCATTTACAGTCATTTTACATAAATATAGGGGACATCGTCATTACCCGAGTTAATGAAATATTCTATAGGATAACCACTTGGTCAAAGAATAACCTATATGGAAATAACTGGATGAAGAAATGTTTAAAAATATTAATTCTCTTTGTTGACGAGATTACATTGAAAGACTTTTCTCCTCTATGTGTAACCCTGCAGTTTATATGTGAAAACACTATTTGAGGAAGAATTATATTTTCTTTTGTGAATATAGTTATAAAGAACCATTTGGGTTTATATGTCCCTTGATTTTGAGGAAATTATAGGTTATTACTTTTTTGGACGAAAATGCGAGGTATGAGATAACATTTTTGGTTAAATTATATTAAGGCCATTTTGATGAATTTATCCCATTTTGGGAATTTTATATAATATATATTTTTTAAAGGATAACACACAGACCATGTGAAAACCCATCGTGTCAGACAAAGCTATGGGAATCGAACCCACAACCAAACTATGACAGGAATTTATCGCCTACCACTGGACTAAATGAAGTCCCTGGTTAGTGTGACTAATTTTTTTAGTTAAATGATTTTATTTATAAATAATAAGTTTTTTTGGGGTCTTATGTTTTATCAAATGGATATCCTTATTATAGGAAAACGATTTGGTGATTAAGTGATTAATGTTATTTTGGAACACGTTTGTTCTGTTAGGAACACTATATGCCTAAGAAAAATAGAATACTGTGAGATTTTATTTGAGGAGTAATGGTGGATTTTTATTTTGTAAGAATCTATGTTTTTTATAGAGATTCAGGTTATTAATGGAAATGATTAACTTATCATAGAGAATATGTGATTTTTTTAATTACACTTCAGTATGAGACTTTAGGAGTAGTTGTTGTTATTTAGAGATAAATGTTAAGATTTACTATAAAAGACTATGTGATAAAATTCTTCTGAGTTTTGGGTTTCAATCTTAGTTTGGATTATATTAAAGTATTTTAAGGACAATTTTTTATTGAATGGCCTTTATTGAACTTTGGGTATTGTTTATTTAATTTCGGAAATTGATATTAGTATTTTTTTTTTATAAAGGATTATCTGTTTTGGGGATCATCTGATCATGTACTAACCATTTTGGTTTCAGTTAATCTCTTAATATAATGGAAATATATAGTTCATCTGTTGTGGATTATGTGATTCTCTAGAAGTTGATTTTAGTGCTTCAGGTGTGACCAAGTCATCTTGAATACTCATTTTTTGGATAAAATATGAGTTAGTGGTAGAAATTTATTAAAGGATGAAACTATACTTGAAAATTAAGTATATATATTTATGTTCTTAGTCAATCTCATAAATAAATCCCGCAAATTTATGTAATGGAACTTAAAACAAAAATTTTTTACATTCACTTTTCATACTGGGAAACCAATGACCATTTAACCCATCACAGGTTTGTGGTTTTCTTGTTGTTAACTTTATCCTAATCAGGTTTTCTATCACTCTCCATCAGAACTTGACACTCAGTTTATCTTCTATATCCATGTTTTCCGACATGGAATCCTAGTATGGGTTATCTCGAGTGACCTTTGTACTTTTCTTTCATTTTTTTAAAGTGATAGTTTTATTGACTCTTTTTCTGATGTGAGACTTTCAATGAAGTTCCCAATCCAAATTTTAAAATTGAGAAGACGCAATTTCCAAAATTGGGGAATAAAATGTTACACCCCAATATTCCATTGTAATTTATTTTATTTAAAGTAATTCAATTACTTGCGCTACACACAACACTGAGTTCGAGCACACCACTACTTACCAAACTAGCCGTTCAAAAAGCAGTTATGAATAGTATAAACTAAATTTTGAGTTTTATATACTCCATAAAATTTTAACATCCATATTATGCGTTTCTTAGATATAATATAAGAAAAAATTCTCTTTTTCAGATAAAAGAAGTATTTTTTGAAAAATGAAATTTTACCACCTTTTAAAGGTGAACCCTTTTTAAATCCAATATTTGACACTTTTATATATATTAAATTTGACAAAATAAACTTCTTATTTATAATAGGTACATAAAAATTTAATTTGGATAAATATTTGGTACTTTTCTGATAACATTCATATTTTGATTAATAGTGAAAAATACTAAATTTTAATTGAAAACAAAATTTTTAATAAAAATAATTTATAGTGTTAAATTTTACATTTGAATGGTTTTGAAGTATAATTAAATTATATTTTTATCATTTAATCCAATTTTGGTCATTGGAAGTAATTTTACATTTAAATTGGACATAAACACATATCAATCTTTTGATAGTTTTTACTTCTTAAAACCCAGCTTTCTGGTTTTGACCATGAGAATATTTTTTTAAATTGATGAATATAACTTCTATGTTTGGAATTTGGTAAAATAGACATAATTTTTTAATTTTTAATATCAAAATTATCTTTGTCTCAATTTTTTGTATTTTTCTAAAAACTTTTAATTTTTTATGAATAGTGAAAAACATTAGTTTATTGTTTAAAGCCGACTTTTTATTTAAATAATTATTTTTAATTTAAATTTATTTTAAAGTAAAAATAGATACATAATATCTATATTATTCCAATTTAATTCATTGAAGTTATTTTATAATAAGAGTAGATATATAAAATTTTATTGAACTTTTTACCGTCTTTTACCCACCTTTTGGGCACATTTGAAAATTTTCATAAAATATAATTTTACCTCTTCTATAAATTGAATTTTAAAAATATGATAGATACGATTGACATTAGTAAGTAAAATGTGGTTCAATAGAATAAAAATATTTTCTTTTTGAATAGTAACTTTTGAATTTTATTTACCATAGTTAAAAGTAAATAGGGTAATTAAAGGTAAAAATGATATTATAATTACCCTAAAACTTGTCCTAATTCTATTTTATTAGTTTATTTTGACCAAAATCAACCTTATTAAATAAATATGATCCTTTTTGATCCACTTGGATTATATTAGAATGTTTATTATATTTTATTTAAAGAAGAGTTAAAAGTGTTAAATTCAAATTTTAATAACTAAATCATTTTTAATATAGGGTTACACATAAGATAAATTAGAATATAAATATTCATTATAAATATAAAAATATTTAATACATAATCTTAATTTATTTATAATTTTTATACATTAAATAATTAAATTTATTTATGACACAATTATGATGTAGTAATTACCTTATTAATGAAAGACTAAAATAATTGATGTTATAAATATTAAAATAAATTTAAATTGAAACATTTGATGCATTACACTAATTTTATAGGTTAATATGACATTTTAGAGTTTATTTAATTTATTTTTTCGAAGTAATCAAGTTTTTTTGACTTTCACAAAAACCAAATACTAAATAGTGTAAAATTGACATAAATGAGTTTAAAAAAAACTATATTATTAAATGATATAATATTCCTAAAAATATAAGGATTAGACAAAGGACTTATATAACAATATATATGTCATTAACGAACCACTTTAGGTTCTATTGTCATTTTATAGTAAGTTTATCAACCATGTAATATAAAAATACGAGAAGATATGGTAAATGTTAAACTACTTAACTAAGAATTAAATCTAAAACATAAGGTTAATATGGTGTCCTAAACTTGTATAAAACATATTTGTTGAGAATAGTTCGATCCATACCCACCTTATCCTCTAAATAAATCCCTTTTTAGCCATTATAAACTGAAAATGATTTTATAATAAAATAATACTTCAAGTTTTTTCTAAAGTGACCCTCACCTCTCTTATCAAAGGGTACTTCCCCTTATCTCAAATTCACACATCCAAAGCCTTTGGGCTCATCAAAACCATGTTCAAATATCCTCACAACTACCCTAACTTAAACCTATAGGCCTTAATTTTATCATAAATCCAACCTAAGGATCCCTTTTAATCAAATCAAAAAGAAGCACCCGAAGAAGGGGTAATAATTTCACCACCTCTTTCAAAGTTCTTTTCTTTTTCCACTTACTATTTCTTTGTTTTTTCCATACCAAAATAATAAATCCAGTACCTTATACATACTTTTATGTCATTATACATATTATACAACCATATTAATAATTCAATCCATCCTATGAATGATAAAGTCACCATACGTGTGTACGTATGGATTACCGTCTCCACGTCATGGTGTAGCGTTTTATTCAACACATCATTATTTGGATGGGTATAATAATGAGTATAATTGATTTAAATAAAAAATATAAAATGTTAATTATTATTTATATGTGATATATCATCCAATTACATATGATTTCACCATCAATAGAATGATATTGTCGCTCGTGCGTATGTACGGATTATCGTCTCCACGAACGCGGTGAGATTCATTTCCTATCATAACCATTCAAGAATAATTTTAATTTTATGATTTAAAATAGTTTTTAAGAAATTAATATCATTAGGTATATTAATCAAATACATTCTATCCATAAAAAAATATGACTTACATAAAAAAACATATAAAGGAAAACGAATCAGTTAACACCCGAAACAATGATACTACTGAAATATTATTAACAAAGTGATATTATAAGATCAAATATGTTATCATATTGATGTATTTGTTTCTTTTATAATTTATTAACAATTATTTAACTATTATATAGAAGGTTAATGTACCCTCAACTAACGAAATGTGTAAGGTAATGGTTTTTCATCTCACTTCTTATTCTCGTGAGATTCAGGCAATACTGCCACTATTTCCTTTTGTGTGGGGTATGTACAGCCCCTAATTGTATTATTTGTATAATATACCTTAATTTATGGGTATTTACATCTTCATTGTATGATACTTATTTCATGGGGTGTATGTTTCATAAGTTACCAAATCAGTAAGTGAATTTCTAATTTCGATTTCCACTCATTGGGTTTTACGCAAACTTCATTGATTATTTTACTCCAAGATTATGTGTGAAATCACTATTAATTTATTTATGCAGTAATTTCCACTCACCTTTGTGTGGATATACTTCTGATACACATAATAAATCCATTGATTAATTCTCAAGTCATCGATATGAACTTGATAATAGTAATCTTAACTCAATTTCCATTCATTGAGTTAAACATCCAAGTCATTGGTGTTGTTTTTAAAAGAATATGTGTGAATGTACTCTGATTGATTTACACCAAATACCCAATAATATTGAGTGTATTTATATTTTTTTCATATAATTATGTCATTGATTTATCCTTAACATAAGGATACGGTCTTTATAAGGGATTTCATCTCAATTTTCATTCCATTGAGACTTTTTTGTTGTTATACACCAATTCACTTTTATATGGTGTACATAATATACGTTAACATAGTATATCATGAATCCCTTTATTATCAAGATATTATAAAATTTTTATTACCTCAATTATTTTTATTCAAGCATCTCTCATTTCATTAGGGACTTTAACTAAAATATCATTTTAAATGTTTTAAAGATTTAGTCTTCTAAACATTTCTCATTAATGTCTATGTTTTAAAAATTGCGTTATGGATTTATTTATATGGACATGAATAATTTAAAAATAAAATTCCTTTTAAAATTTCTAAAGTGGTGTGGGAAACTTTTATTCAAAAATCTATTTTTAACAGCTTCTTGATAAATAGTGAGACTTTTAAATGTTTGCAAGAAAAATGTGATATTTATCTCAAATAGTTTTACTGATTATTTTCATCTATGTTAATATCCTCCATTATTGAGCTTAATTTATTATAATAAAATCTTCCATATTCTGTTGAATGAGTTATTTTTTACGGTGGATGTGCTATTTTTATACCAATCATGTTTTGTGGTTCAGATATTGTCATTTTGTGTGATAGTTTTATTACGAATGTTTAGATTATGTTTCAAAATTTTTATATGAGAAATGAATTGGACTTAGTAATTGATGGGTGGAGCCCTCTATAGCTCCTCACTGCATCAGTAGGTATCATGAGACAAACTAGAGTCTTGGAATAAGGCCTTGGCAAAATCTTATTTTTAGTCTTGGAATGAGACCTTGACTATGTGGTTATGATGTTCTACATAATGCATTCCATCATTATGAAATTAACTATTTATATTCCATGTGATTATTCGACTATTATAATATCCATGTTAATAAGTAAATGGAATTATTTGATTTATACATTCGATATTATACTGAAGTTTAAGTTTAAAAGTCTTATGTTTTAGTCTTGTACATTGCCTTAAATGTTCATGCTTATTTATAAAAGTTTCTGCTATATTGTTATCCTTACTGAGCTTCTGAGATCATCCATTTATTATGTTTTCTTTTTTCCAGGATGTGAAGAAGTATATTATGATTGACCCTCAGGGATAGGCTAAGGGATATTTGTGTGTTCAAAGGGGCACACAATGTTGTTATTGTTTCATGATGTAATGTAAAACTTATGTATGTATCTAGTACTTCCAAGGCTACTATAGTAATCAGTCTTTAGAGACTTGATCTCTTGTTGTCATGCCAATGTTATCTAATAATGCACCGACTTTGGGTAACTAGGGTCAGGTTGTTACAATTGGTATCAGTGGAAGTTTAGTACAAACCTTGGAAACTAGATTTAGAAAAACTCTAATTAGAGAAAATTACCCTAAGATATACTTTGAGGACTAGTATAGAAGAACTTCCTAGAATTTTGGTAATTTGGAGATTTTGTGAATTTTCCAAGAAATACATCCATGTCTGGATATGAACAGGTAGAGGAGGCTCTATCATAGATTCATCTAGGGGTAAAACCCAAAAAACCACTTTGAGATAGACTCAAATGGGAATGGGTGCACGACAATAGGCATGGCTGCACTCTTGCTTACGACACTCTCGGGGGATATGTTTAGGATAATTCACATTTTCTTTACAAAACTATTTGAAGGATTTCAATATAAGATGTGAATAAATAACCTTGGTTAATCTTAAGGTGTTTTAAATTGAAAATAATTTGTCATGGTATTATATAAATTATTTCATGACTATTGTTACTCCCACTGTGCTTTCTAGTTTTAGTCAATGGATGGATTCCAAGGAAGTAATAGTAACATTGAACATGATGTAAAAAGTGGTAATGATGTTGGAAATGAGCAACTAAATTGAATGTTGATAGGCATAAAAGATACTGTGTTCATGTCGAAGCAGGTTTCCAGAAATATGATCAACAACATATACATTAACTAACTCCCAAACTCAACAAAGAAGAGAAAGTCATAGAATGAAAAGAGCTCCAACAGTGGAGACTGTGGAGAAAAGAAAACTCAATTTCCATTATAAAGGAAATGTGGAAGGAGACGCCTAGGAAAGTGTCTCAATGGAACAAAGAAATGATTTATGTATTGGAAAGAAAGACATAAAGTAAAGAATTTCCGAGGAAAAATGAAGAGTACTATGTAATAAAATAAAAATGATCCTAAAAATCCATTTACAGTCATTTGTCTTAAACGTAGGGGACCTAGGAATTACCTGATTCAATGCCCTATTCTATTAGATAACCACTAGGTCAAGGAAGATCCTATGTGGAAAAAATGGATGGAGAAATTTTTAAAAGTATTAATTCTCTTTTTTGATAGGATTACTTTGGAAGACTTTCCTATTATACATGTAACCCTGTAGTTTGTATGTGAAAATGCTATTTGAGGAATAATTATCTTTTCTTTTGGGAATATAGTTATAAAGAACCATTTGGGTTTATATGATCCTTAAATTTGAGATAATTACAGGTTATTACTTTCTTGGATGAAAATGTGAGGTATGAGAAAACATTTGTGGTTAAATTATGTTAAAATTGTTTTGAGGAATTTATCTCATTTTGGGAATGTTATAAAATATAGTTTTTAAAAGGAAAACACGCAGACTGTGTGAAAACCCATCGCGTCAGAAAAAGATGTGGTAATAGAACCCACAACCAAAGTGCGACTGGGATTTATCGCCTACCATCGGACTACATGACGTCCCTGGTTAGTGTGACTAATTATTTTTAGTTAAATGATTTTATTGATCAATAATAAGTTGATTTGGGATCTTATGTTTTATCAAATGGATATCCTTAGTATAGAAAAATGATTTGGTGATTAAGTGATAAATGTTATTTTGGAAGATGTTCGCTCTGTTGGGAACACAATATGACTAATGAAAATATAATACTATGGGATTTCATTTGAGGATTAATGGTGTTTTTTATTTTGGAATAATCTATGTTTTTATAGATATTCTGTTTATTAATGGAAATGATTAACCTGTCATAGAGAATATGTGATTTGGTTAATTACACTTCAGTATGAGACTTTAAGAGTAGTTGTTATTATTTGGTGATAAATGTTAAGATTTACTATGAAAGACTATGTGATTAAATTCTTCTAAGTTTTGGGTTTTAGTCTTAGTTTGTATTATATTGAAGTATTTTAAGGACAATTGTTTTTTGAGTGGTCTTTATTGAACTTTGGGTATTGTTTGTTTAAATTTGGAATTTAATATTAGTATTTATTTCTATAAAGTATTATCCATTTTTTTGATCATCTGATCTTGTACTAACCATTTTGGTTTTGGTTAATCTCTAAAGAAAAAAATAAATATATAGTTTATCTTTTTTGGAATTTGTGATTCTCTAGAAGTTGATTCTAGCGCTTCAGGTGTGACCAAGTCATCTTGAATACTCATTGTTTAGATAAAACATGAGTTAGTGGTAGAAATTTATCTAAGGATGAAACTCTACTTGAAAATTAAGCATATAACTTTATGTTCTTATTCAATCTCGTAAATAAATTCCTCAACTTTATGGAGTGGAACTTAAAACAAAAATGTTGTCCATTTACATTTCCTAATGGGAAACCAATGACTGTTTAATCCCTCAGAAGTTTGTGGTTTTCTTGTTGTTAAATTTATCCTGATAATGTTTTATATCACTCTCCATAAGAACATGACACTTATTTTATCATCCATATCCATGTTTTTCTAAATGGAATCTTAGTATGGGTTATCTTGGGTGACCTTTGTACTTCTCTTTTAGTCTTTTAAATTGATAGTTTTATTGAATATTTTTCCGATGTGGGACTTTCAATGAATTTCCCAAGCCAAATTTTAAAATTGATAGGATGATATATTCTAAAGGGGGATGAAAATGTAACACCCTACAATTTCATAGTAAGTTATTTTCTATAAAGTAATTCAATAGCTTGTGCTACACACAACACTGAGTTCGAGCACACCACGACATACCAAAATAGACGTTCAAAAAGCGGTTATGAATGGTATTAACTGAATTTTAAATTTTATATACTCCATACAATTTTAACATCCTTATTGAGTGTTTCTTAGGCATAATATAAGAACAAATTCATTTTTTCATATAAAAGAAGTATTTTTCAAAAAATGAAATTTTACCACCTTTTAATGGATAACCCTTTTTAAATCCAATATTTGACACTTTTATATATTCAATTTGACCAAATAAACTTCTTGTTTATAATCGGGACATAAAAATTTAGTTTGGATAAATTTTCAGTGCATTTATGATAACTTTCATATTTTGATGAATAGTGAAAATACTAAATTTTAATTGAAAACAACTTTATTAATCAAAATAATATGTAGTGTTAAATTATACATTTGAATGGTTTTGAAGTATAATTAGATTATATTTTTATCATTTAATCCAATTTTGGTCATTAGATGTAATTTTACATTTAAATTGGACATAAACACATATCAATCTTTTGATAGTTTTTACTTCTCAAAAATCCACTTTCTGGTTTTCACAATTGGAATATTTTTTTAAATTAATTAATACAAATTCTATGTTTTGAGTTTGGTAAAATTTAAATCATTTTTGAATTTAGAATATCAAAATTATATTTGGGTGAATTTTTGTTATTTTTCTAAAAACATTCAATTTTTGATGAATAGTGAAAAACATTGTGTTATTGTTTGAAGCCGACTTTTTATTTAAATAATTGTTTTTAATTTAAATTTATCTTAATGTAAAAATAGATACATATTAACCATATTATTCTAATGTAATTTATTGAATTCATTGTATAATAAGTTTACATATATAAAATTTAATTGAACATTTTACTGTCTTTTAGCCACCTTCTAGGCACATTTTTCCAATTTGCATAAAACAGAATTTTACTACTTCTGTAAATTGAATTTAAAAAATAAAAGAGATATGGTTTACATCAGTAAGTAAAATTTGGTTCAATAGGATGAAAATGTTTTTTTGGTGAATAGTAACTTTTGAATTGTATTTACTACTGTAAAAAGTAAATAGGGTAATTAAAGGTAAAAATGATATTATAATTACCCTAACATATGTCCAAATTCTATTAGATAAGTTTATTTAGACCAAAATCAACCTTAGGAAAAACAATGATCCTTTTTTATCCACTTGGATTACATTAGGACATTTATTATATTTTATTTAAAGAAGAGTTAAAAGTGTTAAATTCAAATTTTAATATCTAAACCATTTTTAATATAGGTTAACACATAAGATAAATTTGAATATAAATATTCATTAGAAAGATTAAAAATATTTACTAACTAATGTTATTTTATTTATAATTTTTAAACCTTTAATAATTAAATTTATTTATGACACAATGATGATACAATAATTACCTTATTAATGAAAGACTAAAATAATTGATGATATAAATATTAAAATAAATGTAATTTGAAACTTTTGATGCATTCCAATAATTTTATAGGTTAATATGATATTTTATAGTTTATTTAATATTTTTTTTAAGTAATCAAGTTCTTTTGACTTTCATAAAAACCAAATACTAAATAGTGTCAAAATTGACATAAATAAGTTTTTAAAACAAATACTATATTATTAAATGATATAATATTCATAAAAAATATGAGGTTCATCCAACGGACTTATATAATTATAGATATTTTATTAATGAACCAATTGAGATTTTCTTGGCATTTTATAGTAAGTTTATTAACCATGTAATATATAAATAAAAGAAGACGTGGTAAAAGTTAGACTATTTAACTAAGAATTAAATCTAAAAGAAATGTTTAGTATGGTGACATAAACTTGTCTAAAACCTATTGGTTGAGAATATTTCGACACATACCCACCTTATCCTTGAAATTAATCCTTTTGGAGACATTAGAAATGGAAAATGATTTTATAATAAAAAAATATTTCATGTTTTTACTAAAATGAACCTCACCTCTCTAATAAAAGGGTACTTCCAAATATCTCAAATTCACACATCCAAAGCCATTTTTCTCGGCCAAAACCTAATCAAATATCCTCCCAACTAACCTCAATTCAACCTAGAGGCCTTACTTTGATCATAAAGTCAACCTAAGGAGCCATTTGGATCATATCAAAAGGAAGAACCTGAAGAAGAGGTAATAATTTCACCACCTCTTTCAAAGTTATTTTCTTCTTCCACTTCCTCTTTCTTTGTTGTTTCCATACCAAAATAATAACTCTGGTACCTTATACATACTATGATGTTATTATAAATATTCTAAAACCATATTCATTATTCTATCCATCCTATGAATGATAAAGTCATCATACGTGCCTACGTACGGCTTACCGTCTCCACGTCGTGGTGTAGTTTGTTATTTGACACTTCAGTATTTGGATGGGTATAATAATGAGTATAATTGATTTAAATAATAAATATAACATATTACTGATTCTGTATATATGATATACCATCAAATTACATATTATTTCACCATCAATAGAATGATATTGTCGCTCTTACGTACGTACAGATTACCATTTCCACGAACCCGATGAGATTCATTTATAATCGTAACCAATCAATAATAATTTTCATTTTATTATTTAAAATAATGTTTAAGAACTTAATATCATTCTGGATATTAATAAAATACATCATATCTATAAAAAATATTACTTACTGATGTTATTAATATTTTCATTACTTATTATATACTCCCTTTACTAATTTTATATGAAATGTGCTTAATTTGTGTGAAATATTAATGTTTTAATACTAAATATAATTTTTTAGCATTTGTAGAAGTAGTCCAATTGAGTCATTTTCCAATTTTATTTATAACTATAACCCTACAGATCCTAATTGTGTGGTTTTTATTTTTTAGGATTCCTACTTCAATATCGAACATTTCATCAGAAGGGATCACAAGCCAATTCTTTCATTTGAAGGCCCATATGGACCACACATGAAGTCCTACAGAATCTGTGAAGAAACAGGACCAATAGTGAAGATTTAATTTCTGGGCTAAATCAGGAAGTCCAAATTCCTTTATTCTACTCCAACTTTCTGGTGACAATGTAAGGAGTCTTGGATAAATATTTCAAGGCTCAAATCCAAAGACAAGGGGCCCAAATGATTCATTTAAACTCAGCCCACCATTCTGGACGGGTATTACAATCAGTACAGTATTCATGACATGTCTCTTGATATATTCATCAAATCGAGCTGATATATTTTAGTGTGAAAGAGGAGATATAGGAGGAAGACTTTTTTGAGGAAATAATTTGGATTTTAAGGCATATTCATATTCAAACATCCATTCACATTTTGGCCATCGAAAAAGCATGGATAGAAATTGACAGTTTAACATTGTTTATTGAAACTGTCATAACATTGGCTCCATAAGTCCAGATTACTCAAAATTTTGAGATTAGTCTTACAAAATTATTATATAAAACTTTGTATAAGGATATATCTCTAGATTCGGCTATCTGGATGTCTAAATAGTCGAGCCAAGTGGAGTGACAAATTGGGAATGAAAACAGTCCACTTCCTTGGGCTATAAATACATCCCCCTCCTCTCCTTCAAAGGAGTTGGAATTTCAAAAGATAGGATCACATATTGGCACGACCAAATCCTTTAAAAGGTATTGTTAGGACCTTCCATACTCAAGTTTTCACTTGAGATACCCTTCCTCCTCTCTTTGTTTTCATTTACTTTTGTATTCTTCTTTGTTGTAATCTTGTAAGTCTTTCTTCTATAATTCTGTTTTAATGCAAGTTTCTTCTCCAATATCACTTATTCTCATCCACCTTTTTTAGTTTAATATTAATTTTATTAAAATAGTTTAAATAAAGTTAAAATCCTTTCCATTACTTTGGTTCCTCATTCAATTTAAATTCATTTTTTTAACTCTCTTCAACGATCCTGTGTGTTCGACGCACTACTCTTTTCTAGTCCCATTTTTTTCTTCTATTTATAATTCATCACCATAATCATATATTACCAAATTAATATCCATCCTAATGGATGAGTAAATATCTCATTGGGGTGAGTTATAATTTAAGGATGTTAAGCGATTGAGAGCTTTTTCTCGATGAGTATTATTGGAATTAACATTGTGTATGTTGAACTTAACATTTCATGGATTAATGACTTGTTTTGTTTAATGAGTTGTTTACATGGATGATTAGAACCATAAATACACTAACATAAACAAGATATTATTAATATTAGAACCTGAAGTTATGTTAAGGCTTGGATTAAAGCCATAACACTTGGGAATTCAAATCAAAGTCAACCTGTGACATGGGTGTTAATTTAATGTAATATAAAGATAGGATCAAGGATATCACAAGCTTAACTACCTAATGATGAACTCACCCCTATATTTATCAATTTTTTAAATCAATCATAATCAATCAATCATTTTATAAGCTCTGCAAACAAACCCTCCAATAAGAATACAATCAACTAAAAACAATCGACTATTAAAAAGTATCATCGCCGAGGATTAGACCCGAGTACTGCTATACACATTAGAAGAGCACCGGAACCTCGATCGGTCTATAGGAGACAATTTTCCATACTTTCACTTATGTAACAAAAAAAATAAAGGAAAACAAATAAGTTAACACCTGAAACAATGATGCTACTGAAATATTATTAACAAAGCAATGTTTGAAGAAGATCATATATGATATCATATTTATGTATGTGGTTCTTTTATAATTTAATAACAATTATTTAACTATTATATAGGAAGTTAACATACCCTCCACTAAGTAAATGTACATGGTAAGGGGTTTTCATCTCACTTCTTATTCCCGTGAGATTCATGTTATATTTCCACTATTTTCATTTTTATGGTGTATATACTACCCATGATTGTATTATTTGTGTAATATAATTTAATTTATGAGTATTTACATCTTCATTGTATGATACTTCAATCATGAGGTGTATGTTTCGTAAGTTACCAAATAGGTAAGGGAATTTCTAATTTTGATTTTCACTCATTAGGTTTTACGCAAACTTCATTGATTATTTTACTCCAAGATTATGTGTAAAATCAATATTATTTATTTATGTAGTAATTTACACTCGCATTTATATGGATATACTTTTGATACACATAATCACTGTTGACGCCGAAAAAAGACCGTAACTCCCGGAGGAAGTTTCGAAATGACGAAGCGAATTCATATTCGGAATCAGAGGCCCGATCCAGAGGCCCGGGATGTGGTGCATGAAATAAAGGAGGATCCGCGCGAAAAATCGTCTTGCGCGCGTAGAATCATCGGGTTTCGCGAAATTGAGCCTATGAGGCGCGAAATATTTGCGCGCCCCAGTTCTGCGCGGCGATTTTTGCACGTCGGCTGCGCTCGGCATGAATAATTTTGCGCGCCACCCGGATTCTGCACCGGAGGTCGCCTATAAATAGAAGGTGACCTCGAACGGTTTGGGGTTTGAGGAATCCGAATCAACTCCCGTGCGCGCAATTCGTCTCCCCCCGCGTGCAAGATGACTTACAGGTAATCCCTCAATTCGCGCAACCTTGCCCCGGAGTTCGCCTTTGCGCGCAACTCCACCGGCTTTAGTGAATTTGCCCCCTCCCCAGGGTTCCAGCCTTGCGCGCAATCCGTGTCTCGTGCGCGCAAAACCCTGCCCTGCGTGCAAAACCCTGCTCGTAATTCCCTCTTCGTGCGCAATTCTCTTGCTCCAATTGCGCGCCGTCCCAGTGTTTTGCGCGCAAACCATCCCTTTTGCGCGCAAAGCCCAAGACTCCTCACCTTGACGCCCCTTGGCTGCCCCCTGCACCGGCACCTAATGTCTACTCTGCCGGGCGTGCACTCCATGCGTAGTTTTCCCGTACGGCCTTCCAGGCTCATGCGAAGTAACCTCAAGGTCCCTTGGGCCGTGTTTCCTGTTGCGTTGCTTTGCCTTATGCTTATCCGCATAGGCACGCTAACGGCTATTGCTTCTTCGCATAGCCACGCTAACGTGGACCCCCCCCGGTGGTTTGCCCTGCGGCCCCCCTTCACTATGGCCTTGCCAATGCCTTCCCTCCCACAAGGGGTATAGGGCGTTGGGAATGTAAGCCCTAGGGGTGTGGAGAAAACCCACCTCGTCCAAGCTGCAGGACGTAAAACTGCTAAGCACCTCGTCCTTAACACATAACGTTAAACTGTGGTCCGACCCCGTGTTTCGCACGCAGGGTCCCCCCAGGTCGGACATTTTTTACGCCCACTCATCTCCACGGGAATGGACTCTTCCTCACATGGAATGAGATCCTCCTTGTCGGAGCGGCGTTTGTCCGCGGGGGAAGGGCTGCCTCAGAGCGTAAGCCCCTAGCCTTCCTTACGGATGACTACACCAGTGCATCTCCGTACTTCCCCCCTTCCAAGGCCAGTGGAGTCCTTTCCCCACTACGCTTTGTCGCACCACGGGCCTCCACCCTGGAGTAAGCCCCGGCACCAAGGGCCGCTAACCACGTGTAAGCCCCTGTTTCCTCTTTGGGCCGCTCAACGCGTAAGCCCCATTCCGCTTCTCACGGACGCACCCTTCGCGGCGTGATCGTCTGGTCCCTGCTCCCTCTTGTTTCCCACACTGAGCATGACTCACGTGGGATTAGAGTGTGCATCAACCATGACATCCTTTTATGGGCCGCCCCAGAGCGTAAGCCCCATCCCAGCGAAGTACGTGGACTTTGATCCGTGCTAACGCACGGTACGTAGGAAGCCTCCACGAGGTTCAAGCCCACCACCCGGTCGTCCCGACCTCTCCATGTCGGTTACCTGACCACCTTGGGCCGCCTCATAGCGTAAGCCCCAAACCCCTCGTCCCGCATGACGTTAAACAGTATCTCGTCCTGCATGACATTAAACTGTATCTCGTCCCTCATGACGTTAAATTGTATCTCATCCCACATGACGTTAAACTGTATCTCGTTCCGCATGACATTAAACTGGATCTCGTCCCGCATGACGTTAAACTGTATTCCCCCTCTTGGGTCGTCTCAGAACGTAAGCCCCATGTCTCACTCCACCATCCATCCTGATCCTTACCCGGGCCACCACATCTCGGAGAGATCATCCCACCCCATCCCACTCCATGATATCTGGGAAGCCGCCCACGTGCTGGCCCCAACATCGGTGTTCCCCCCTAGGGGTCCTTCAACCCAATCCGTCTCTGCAAGACGTTAAACTCGCGACATACCCCATGTTAAACATGGGAAGCTGAGGAAAACCTCAGATGGTACACATTCCCCACGTTCGATGTGGGATGCCTCGGGCTTCCGCGCCCCCGAGAAGCCCTGTGATGAGGGACCAAAGACAGACATGCCAACGACGCCCCAATGTGACCATTCTCCTCACCGAAGGTTGCTGCCCCGACAAGACCCCTTGGAGAGTCTCGATGGAAGAAGCGTAATTAACTGGAATCCATGTAGATATGGCACCGGGAATGGGCTTCACGAACCCGTCTTAAATCTATGAGGGAGACCCGGACTAGGTGACGAGCTCCGAGCAGGAATCCACGGAAGGAAGAACCGGTATCCCATCATCCCAGTTTCGATCAAGGAGCAGACGTCCCTGAACAAGGAACAGATGCCGCCCGCCTTTGGAAAGCGGGAATGCAGGGTAACAAGCATCGCGTCACCCCACAGACGGATGTGCGTGCCCCAGCGAAAGCATCAGAGCAACAAAAATGGTGAACTCGACGTGAAGCTGTTCTCCTCAACACGGGGAATGGTAGCCATCGGGGCGTCGGAAGAATAGCATGTCACCAGGTCCGAGTAACCCTCACCGGGACGTGAACCCGCCAGGGGTCGAGGCCATCAGGACGTTGACCACTCCGTTCTGCGGCGTCATCAGCGTGGATCCCTCTCGCCGTCCATTGAAGATGGAATGATGTTGGGCCTTGGTTGTTGATCTCCTTTACTATTGGCGTTAATGGGTTCATCTCCCTGATTCTAGGAATCAGATCACTGCATTCGGAGCTCGATCACCACCTACCCACCGGCGCAGGGGCAGGGGCAGTACCGACGCTGCTACCCCACGCGGTCCTACCTATTCCATGGTCGCTCTGACTTCGACCGTCATAGCAGCCGGGCGCTTGCCCCCCCTATGCCCATCAGAAATCATCCTGCGGAGGGTGATCAATGACCTGGTTCGTAGGTATGACGAGGAAGGGGTCATCCCCACCAGGGGAATGGCCCGCTTGGATCTAGAGGCGGCTAAGCCTCACCACCATCACCGCCCTCAAGGGCTATGCAGGGATCCGCCGCTCCCCACGCCGACGTTCAACCGCTTCGGGAGCCTATCCCTGGAGCGCCTTGACACATCCCTCCCCTATGCCAATGAGGTGGGGGATGTCCGGGTCCACCCGATCGGCGATCCGTCCTAGGGGTTAACGGAAAGAACCCCCGCCAGGCTACGTCGACGCCGCCGCCCGACTCCCTGAGTCGAGGAGCAGGCAATATTCATGCCCGCACCACCAGTTCCGGCCCATCTAACTCAACGCCAGCGTCGGGCGCGAGCGGGAGAGAATGCCCGTCCTGGGGCACCAACATCAGCAACCACCGTGGCCCGAGCCACTGCTGACTCCTGTTACCAGATCCCCGCACATGTTGAGCAGGGGAAGCCGCATGCCCAACTGGGATCGAAACCCCGACCGCCCTGCAGGCAAGTTGGGTCGAATCTCCCGGTCGCGGACACTGGCAATGGCCACCGCGGACCAATCCGCGGTAGTGCCGCTCACCATGAAGGCTCATTCCATGCCACCGATATGGAAATCCGAAAGCTTCTTCGCGACGACTATGCTCTGGGTATGACTCCTTCCAGCGTCCACTGCATGGGGTATGAGGTCACTCCCCCTACTGTCGACCGTGAGCATGGAGCCGTTGTGTATCCAGTCGCTCACTCACATGGAGGTCCTCCCCATGTCCCTTTCGACATCTGTCCCGGTGCTTCTCGCACCTCGGCCTTCAGTCCCCTCTACCCCAACTCTATTGTGGCCGGGGGACCCCATGACGGAAATCGTCCTTACCCTGAGGAGATACCCAGGGGCAGGAAGAACGACGTCGTCGCCGTAGGAGGAATGTCAGGGGAGTCTGGACGGAAATTAGACCAGTCCGTTTCTCGGATACTGAGGCAGAGTACGACTCGACGATGGAACCTCCCCTCCAACCCTTCGAGTTGAGGGCAGGGATGGGGACGCGGCGCGTCAGTCTCGTACTCCCCTAATGTGAGATCCTTATGATTCCCTCCTGCCTTCAAAGGTATATCCAGGAGGACAAGGACTTGGCGTACTGCCGGGGATCAAGCCCGCAGTTGCCACTGGCCTCCTCGGAAGCACCTACCGCCCCTGTTAGGGAGGGTGGGGAACTTTTTTGGGGACCGACGGAAGAGTCAAAAGGAAACACACCCTCAGAAAGCACCGACACTGTGACAGGAGGCCCATTCGCTGGACCATCCTATCGCGACGTGGCAGCCATGGCACTGCAACCCCTGGAGGATGACCCAGGGATCAACGGCCAATCAGTCTATTCGCCGTATTCCCCTCCGGCCAGCCCACTGCACTGACGGCCTACCTCGGCACCATTTCCAATTCCCCGACCTTACTCGGTGGACAAGCAGGGGCGGAAAGTTCCGGACCCTGAACCGGAGCCGTGGAGCTTCTGGACCGTTCTTGCAGCGGGCCACTTCCCTAAGAAGTTTTGGCCGGTCGCAGAATTGGATTTTAATGTGCCATAGTCACTCACCCCGGGAGAGTTTGAATGATTTCGCCAGATTCTTCGGGTGACTCACTCCCGCCTCCGCCATCAGCTAGCGCCTTATCCTGGGAGCCAAGCGCATCTCGAGGAGATCGGTGAGCAGTGCCGCCAGGTCGACCTAGAAGCACTCCCCGCGGTCTGGCACCCCGAGTCGCTGGACCACCGTGAGGCCCTTTAGCAACAATGCGTCCAGAGTTATCAAGTACTCCACAGAGTTATTGAGGAAGCCACCCCCCATGTGCACATCCACGGATGGGGGAAATATGCTTCTCTCCTCTTCTGTGCGATCCGCCGACAGCCCGATCCACTGGGCGGCCCTGAGGGAACGTCTCCAAGGGCAGTCGCGGTCAACATGGATGACCTTTCAGATGAGGGAAACATTTTGGAGCCCCTCGACGAGGACTCACCCCCCCCCCCCCCACCCCCCCGAGGACAGGCCGCTACTGGACCCATCTGGGAGGATTACTCGCCAACAGAGGAGCCTCCTAGGTCTTCCTGTACCCACGGAGGCACTGACACTGGGCCAAAACATCGGCAAGGGTCGGGTCTGTCAAACTCGCCGACCCATCTGCCTTAGTGCAGAAGGTAGAGGAAGATCCCGAGAAGGCCACGCTGTGCCAATAGCTAGCTGAGAAAACGAGGCTGGTTGATGAGCTCCTGGCCAGACGCATTGCAGAGCGGCGGCCTAACTACGGCGACCCTAGACCAGGACAGTAGGGGCAGGAGCATCTACCCCTTGCTGAGATTCCCCCGGGCAACTGTGACCGTGTCTTGTTCGCCAACAGGGGAGACACTGGAACCCATGGAAATAGGGCGCGATATGTTTCGCCGAACCCTCCTGAGTGGCGAGACAACCTGGGGGACCCTGGTCGGTTTCCTCCCGCTGCTTCGAGAGTCGCTCCGCCAGCTGCCCCACGAGCCGCTGAGCGAGACTATCATATAAAAGTGCCTGGAAACGCGCTTGTGGTTAGAGATCCCTATTAGGACAGGAATCCGCATCCGGATGATCTGATGGAAGTACTCATCGCCCACTTGGAGGACCTGGAAACTCGGCAGGTGGCAATCCCACCGAACGGCAAACCATACCCAGCATTGGTGGATGATATTCCGGCTCCGCCAGGATTTGGGTACCCCACTTTTTTCCCCTTTAACGGGACCGGAGACCCGCCACAACACTTGGCCCACTTCAACTCAAGGTGCGGGCCTATGTTAGGGACTCCGGTGCAGCAGGAGGCTGCCAAGCTCCGGTGCTTCGTTCAGACACTGGAAAGACCAGCATTCGTCTGGTACAGCCAGCTCCCTATTGGAACTGTGACTAGCTGGGAGGACCTTCACCGGAAATTCCTCTACCAGTTCAGTTCCACAGCCCGGAAGACGAACATTGCAGACCTCTTCAGGTGCAAGCAAAGGCCTGGCGAGTGAGTCGTAGACTTCGTCGCCCGATGGAAGGGCCTCACGTACTCCCTTGACATGACGCTGACTCAGGATCAATTACTGACGATGTGTGTAGGGAACGTCAAGGCAGAGTTGGTTCCTTACCTGATCATGCAGAATTACCCAGGAGGGTTCCGAGACTTCTAGGACAAGGCTCAGCACCTCGAAGAAGCCCTGCAATAGGCCGGTCAGGCACGCCCGCTGCCTCTTGTAATCTCTGCAAGGAGAGACGCCAGAGCCGAGCCCGCTGCTGTGGCCCAGATAGAGGCCCCCGGACAGCTAGAGTTGCTGC
Source organism: Viscum album (assembly GCA_963277665.1). Taxonomy (NCBI): domain Eukaryota; kingdom Viridiplantae; phylum Streptophyta; class Magnoliopsida; order Santalales; family Viscaceae; genus Viscum; species Viscum album. The sequence continues at coordinate 1,067,493,273 of OY728162.1, forward strand.
CAGTGAGGCCAGATCAGCAGGCTCATAGGGGTCCACCCCCACAGGCATAGCCTCCGGTCTAGCAGTGACAGCCTCAAAATCGGCAGGCGCCTCCGCATAACGCACCGCCACCACCTAGGTGAGGTAATCCGTCTCCGCCTCCTCGGCCTTCTCTTCCGGACCCTGGCCATGGTCAGCCCCCAAGAGTCCCCTTTCTAGACAGAAGGAATCAGGCTTACTCGTTTGGCGAGGCCCAGGTCCCCGGTTATTTCCATAGCGCCTTGGAGTAGAGGATCGTGCGACTGCCTGAGTGCCGGAAGCCAGAATAGGTGTGTCTCACTGATCAACCTAACTACCGCCCTTATCACCAGATCCTGGGACACACCATCCAAAAATGCTATGTGTTCAAGGACTGGCTCCAAGACCAGATTGACAACAGCATAGTCAGGTTGGGTCCAGCCCTGGCACAGGTGGCAGGTGTATTTGTGGAATCGGATGGAAGTAGTGACAACGGGGATGGGTGGGAACAGGTTTTTGACCGTGGGTCCCAGAAGTATATTGACTGGATAGCCCATAAGACGGTCGCCCGTGCCCATGGCATCATCCGTGCCCTCCTGAATCAGCCAGAGCCCTCGGAGTCTGCGAGCGTCGCCTTGGCATCGTCGTCCCAGCCTGCTTCTTCCTAGAAGAGCAGGCGGCGGCGCAAGAAGAAAGAATGTGCCCTGAAATTTTCGTCATCTTCTCGCACGCTTGGCGATTTCATGCCCCCGGAAATGGGGGTCCCTCCGAGACCCCGTCCGGTAGTGGATGACTCCTCGAGTGAGAGTCTGCGGTAGGCTTCGGTTAACACCGTAGAGTTGGTAAATCCCTTCTTGGATCCCCACGATGAGGAGCGCCAGGTGGACCACCCCGGAAGCCCAGGGTATGCTTCGGTTAACACCGTAGAGTTGGTAAATCCCTTCTTGGATCCCGACGATGAGGAGCGCCAGGTGGACCTCCCCAAAAGCCTGGGGTACGCTTCGGTTAACACCGTAGAGTTGGTAAATCCCTTATTGGCTCCCGACGATGAGGAGCGCCAGGTGGACCTCCCCGAAAGCCCGAGGTATGCTTCGGTTAATACCGTAGAGTTGGTAAATCCCTTCTTGGCTCCCAACGATGAGGAGCGCTAGGTGGACCTCCCCAATGTCCCCAGCCGTCGCGAACGTCGACGGAGCCATGGCTACGTGAATCGCCGGGGTGCGGCAGTTGTCACCTCTAGTTAGGTCGTGCATGCCACCGAGACCAGGCAGCAGACCCGGTACAGAGAGCAGCACTCGTGGCTCCCTCACCCGGTGACAACAGGTTCGCTTCCACCACCGTTTGTGTTGCTGGATCGGGCGGAACTGCCTTGCCCGCATCGCAACCAGCCCAGCCCTACCACTGACCGACTATGGAATTCCGGTCCTAGCATGACAGCCACCTCCTAGGCTTCAGCTAGTGAACAAAGGGACGTGCCTAGTATTAGTTAGTCACTGTTCCTTCCAGTAGGGATCGTCATGACCCCAATCGCAGAGCGACCTCCTATAAGCAGAAGCTCGCGTTTGGGGCGAAAGTATGATGTCCTGAAGCATCTGGTCGGCATTCCGGCAAGGCTTTCCATCCTTGAAGCCCTTCGCCTATCGTCTGAAATGTGTGAGGTGCTCTCCAAGGCTCTAAGGAGCCCCCTTCAGTTTGAAATGGAGGTAGCGGCCGCAGAAGCCTTCCACACCGAGGTGATTGAGGACGCCGAATGTCAGGGGGTTATCTTGTTTTCCGGTGAAGATGAAGACCTTCCCATACAGGGGAACATCCACCCACTGTACATCACCGGCCAGTTCAATGGCGTGGAAGTCCATCGCTGTCTTGTCGACATGGGTTCTGGGATTAACTTGATCCCAACTCGGACACTGCGAAAACTGGGGTTGTCCGAGGATGATTTATCTCCCTCCGACCTCAGAATCCAGGGATATAAAAAGACCGAGCAAACTCCACTCGGAAAGATTCGTCTGAAGACCTGGTTCGGTGGCTTAATTTCCAATACCGAATTCATGGTTGTCTCTTAGGAAACCACCTACAACGCATTGATGGGCAGGCCGTGGCTCCAACTTCACGTAGCGGTTCCCTCATCATACCATCAGTGCCTCAAATACTCCCTTAAGGGTCGAGTGGGTGTGCTCCAAGGAGATGCTTCTCCGTTTGCCTCTTGTGAAGCTCGTTACCTGGACGCTGAATATTACAAGACCAAGGACAAGCAAATCCTGGAAGGTGAGGTTGAGCCCGCCGCTGTCACGAGTGATCCCTGGGAAGGTTTGGATGACGCATATGTCTTCCCAATCCATCTGTTGGAGGCCACGACTCCCGATATGGGAGAGTGCTTTGTTGTCTCGGGTACCAGAGGAAGGCATATTTCCGGGTCTAAACGACGGCGGGAAATCACCTCGTACTCTTACACCAACCAGGCTCAGGTGATCCCCGAGCCCCCTACCCCTGTACGATATCAGGACGTTGGGATCATGGCAATGGCAGTATGTCATACGTGTCTATTTCGCCAAGCCGGAATCGACCGGATCAAGCCAACGCGTCACCACTACTTTGATGTCGTAAAGTGTGGCCCCTTGGGACAAAGGCCGAATGGGATTGGATCAACCACCTTCATCTCCATGGTCTATGCGGTGCATGAGTCTCCCGTCATGATGACCTCTGCCACCCAAGCCCGCGCCAGCTCCCCATCAGGGTCGAGCAGCCCCGAAACGGATCCCCCCATGGACAATCCTTCCACAAGTGGAGAAGAAGACATGGAAGATTCTCATCCTATCTTTGAGGAAGGCGTCTCCACCATGGTCGACGAGCTAGTACAGGTGAACCTCGGTAGTGAGGCGGACCCGAGACCCACATTGGTCAGCGCCGTTATGCCTCCCGAGGAACTGTAACAGTACATAGACTTCCTCAGACAGCACCGTGATGAGTTTTCTTAGAGTTATGACAAGATTTCGGGACTAGATCCCCAGGTAGCCATCCACCGCCTCGGCCTCCCAGCAAACCATCATGGGTTCAAGCAGCCTCCTAGGAAAATGCACCCCTTTCATGGTGTCGTGGTTGAGGTCGAAGTTGATAAGATCATTAAGGCCAACTTCGTCAAGGAAGTTCAGTACCCCAGGTGGCTAGCCAACATTGTGCCCGTCAGGAAGAAGAACTGGCAGATCAGGGTCTTCATCGACTTCTGGTGCCCGTCAGGAAGAAGAACGGGCAGATCAGGGTCTGCATCGACTTCCGCGATCTTAATCGCCACTGTCCGAAGAATGACTTTCCCCTTCCCGTGATACAGCTGTTAATCGACGCAACGGCCGGGTTTCAAGCCCTCTCCTTCATGGATTGGTACTCCGGGTACAACCAGATCCGGATGGCCCCCGAGGATGAAGAGTTCACTGCCTTCAGGGCCCCCAGGACACTTTCTGCTACCGGGTTATGCCCTTCGTCTTGAAGAATGCGGGTTCCACCTATCAACGGGCTATGCACCGCATATTCAAGCCGATCCTTGGGAAACTGGTGGAATAATATGTAGATGACCTGGTGGTTAAATCTCGTCAGCGCTGGGACAATCTCAAAGACCTTGATAAAGTGTTCGGTTTCCTCCGTTCTCGCCACTTGAAGATGAACCCGTTGAAGTGTACCTTCGGGGTCACCTCCAGAAAGTTTCTCGGCTTCATTGTTAGGTATCGAGGTATCGAGATTGACCCCAAGAAGATCAAGGCCATCATTCAGATGCCTCCCCTGAGTAATCTTCGGGAGCTTCGAGGCCTCCAAGGCCACTTAGCCTATATATGATGGTTCATTGCGAATCTGGCCGGCAAGTGTAATCCCTTTTCTCGACTCATGAAGAAAGGAGCCGCCTATGGGTGGGACGAAGAGTGCCAGACCTCTTTTGGGGAAATCAACCAGTATCTACTTCAACCTCCGGTCCTGATACCACCCGTTCCCGGAAAGCCGCTGGTCCTTTACGTGACCGCCCTGGAGCGATCCCTCGGCACCCTTCTCGCCCAGAAGAACAACGAGGGAACAGAGAATAGCCTCTACTACCTCAGCCGCATGATCCTCGACACGGAAATTAGATATTCTCCCATCGAGAAGAGCTACCTGGCACTCGTATTCGTCGTACAGAAATTGCGGCACTACCTACAGCACCACGATGTACAGCTGGTCTCTCAGGTAAACCCGTTGAAATACATCCTAAGTCGGCCTATGCTGACCGGCCGATTGGCACGCTGGGCGGTGATCCTCCAGTAGTTCGACATTAGGTTTGTACCTCATAAGGCCATTAAAGGACAGGCGTTGGCAGACTTCTTAGTTTCCCACCCAACCTCTGCGGACCAGCCACTGGATCTGGGCTTTCCTGATGAGGCAATCCTCTCAGTCGATCACGCCACCCCATGCTGGCAGATGCACTTTGACGGCGCCTCCCAAATCCCTACCGGTAGAAGGCTCAACGATCCTAGGCTTAACATAGTGGGCATGGGTATCGTCTTCATCACCCCGGAGCAAGCCGTTCTGCCATATTCTTTCTTGTTGTCAGAAGGCTGAACCAACAATGAGGCAGAATATCATGCCCTCATCACTAGCCTCGAGTTGGCTCTGGATGTTAACGTACCCCACCTCTATGTAAAAGGGGACTCTGAGCTAGTCATCAAGCAGGTTAACGGTGACTATGATGTCAGGAAGCCAAAACTCATGCCGTTGCTAGAGTGCACCCTCCATCTAATGGCTAAGTTCCCCTCCCGACCAGATTTCGTTCATGTTCCCCGGTCGCAGAACAGTCGAGCAGACGCTTTGGCCAGCCTGGTCGCATCACTCGTGGAGCCCGAACAGGATGACCTAATCATCCACGTGGTGCACCGAAGAGTCATTGCTCTTGTTCTCCCAGAGGGCGATCGTGGCCCGCGAGTGAACCATCTCACCGTTGGTGCCCCTGTGTCAGGACCCCCCGTGACTTTAGGTGTGGTGATCGAGACACTTCCTGACTGGAGGACACCCTTCACTACCACAAAACTAGGCAAGGCATGCGCCTGACTTTATCAGCGCTAACGGTAAAGCATTGATAAAGGGCCGGGCCTTTATCAGCGCTAACAAAAGCGCTGATAAAGGTGTACCCTTTATCAGCGGTTTTTTAGCGCTGATAAAGGGCTTATTTATCAGTGCTAAAAAAGTGCTGGTAAAGGTTGTATTTATCAGCGCTTTTTACTAGCACTGATAAAGGCTCACGCGGATTTGTTAAAAACCTGCGGGTCCTCTTCCTCCTCCCTGCACCTGGTCAAGCTCTCGCGGAAGCCCTCCTATGCGCCGCTGCCACTGCCTCCTCCTCCTCCACCGCGGCTGCCGCCTCCTCCTTCTCCTCCTCCTCCAGCTGCCGCCTCCTCCTCCTCCGGTCGCCTCCTCCTCCTCCTCCTCTGCTCCTCCTCCTCCTCCTCCTCCTCCACCGCGGCCTCTTCCTCCTCCTCCTCCACCGGCGCTTCCTCCTCCTCCTCCTAGTCTGTGGAATTATCCTCCTCCTCCTCCACCGGTGCCTCCTCCTCCTCCTCCTCTGCCTACTCCGCTGCCTCCTCCTCTACTGCGGCCTCCTCCTCCTCCTCCACTGCCTCCGCCCTGCCTCTGCCCTGCCTCCGCGCTGCCTCTGTTGCCTCCGCTGCCGACACCTCCTTCTCCTCCGCCACTGGTTCCTCATCCTTAAGGTGATTCAAATTGAATTTTCATGAATTAATTATGTTTGGAATGGGTAAGTGTTTGGCCAACTATTCTTCGTGTTGAATCTTCAGTTTCCATGGGTGGTTTGGGATTGTGGTTATGTTTTGATCCTGACTATGGGTTTTTTTTTATGATTTCCCACTACTTAATTTGATTTATTTAGTTATTCTTATGTTTTGGTGTTTTAATTTAGTTCTTTTGTTGTGATTTGATTTTGGGTTTTCCTTGATGGAGGTTTTTCATGTTTCTTGTAGACAATACCTCCGAGAAGGACCATGTAGAAGCATAGAGAGTGTGAACCAGAGTAACCCAAAGAGGAACCATCCCATTGATTCAATTTTTTTTGGATTCAATGATTTATAATTTCAAAAACGTGGGTTAAATTGGTATCCATGATAAGACATGAACTATGGACCACACTCAAGAATTTTCAAAGAATAATTCAGAGTTTTTCCTTACTGAAAAGAAAACCAAGTAATTTAAGGAGTAGTTGGACTGTATCAAGTAGATCTTAGAGATTTTGAAAACCCCTAAGACATCTAAAGTGTTATTTTTTCGTTCCTTTTTAAAATAATTTTTATGAATGTGGTGCGATTCAATGATTCTTTGAGGAATAGAGAGGATATCACTTTTACCACTTTCCAAGTGGTATTTCTTTAGAGGTTCTACCCAGATACCTTGAGATTGATGAATGACTATGTGTTTTTAAAGCTAGAGTATGGTGGTCATTTAGTCATGGATTATGCCACTAGATTCCGTAATTTGGTTCATGTATCTCTTTATCTCCCCACAAACGATTATCTTATGGCTATTAATTTTGAGATGGGTTTGAGGAAATATATCAGATTTATTCTTATTGTTCTAAGTCTACCAACCTATTTTTAGGTGTTTCCCAAGGTATTGATGTGAGAGGCATATTTTAATTGAAATATTGGTCTCAATGGTGTTCCATTAATGGGTGGTATCCATAGTTATTTTTGAGGATAAAATCTAAAGCACGATGAGTCTTAGAGAAGTAGTGGAAAGGGATTTGAGTAGTCTTTATGAACAGATTATGTGAATTCTATGGACAATGGACCTATTTTTTTATCAGATTTGAAATGTGGGAAACATCTGGACGAATTTACCAGAGACTCTGAGGGCGTTCCACCTATTTGGGTAGCCAGGGAATATCTTGTGATTTTTTCAATTGGCTCCTAATGGCAGTGGTGTAGGTCCACTTTTTTAAGGTCTCTTAGTTAAAATAAGAGGCTTCAAATGGTGTAGGATCACATCCTAAAAGAAAGGGGGATTCTTAATTGGGAAATAATACATAGACGAGTCTAATCCAGAAAAAATCAATGCAGTAGAGGTCATTCATGAGGACTCATAATCTTGGCCAACCACAATTCGAGGTGAATTTTTTTTAATTCTTCTATAGTATTGGTTTCATTTCAAAATGGTGAATCCTAGTCATTAATTTCACATATTTTTTTATTACTTGGGTATGACGGCAGAGTTTATGAATTATTTCGTGTATTGCCTAACCCTTTTGGGTAGGAAAAATGGTCATGGTTTCATGTTCTTTGAGAGTTGTGTTGTGGTACTTGGCATGGAGGACATTTCCGAATTCCATGTTTTAGACCTGGTCTTTTCCGACCTCATTATCGTCTTGGATTTTTTTATTGGATTTACTGCACTAGATGATTATTATCACCATTGGGTTCAGTTACTTACTCTTAACAGGAGATTCCATGTCTTTTATGGAGATTGTGATCTATAACCATGGAGGGTATGACAAGTTGCTTCTATGTTATGGTTCATATCATGTCATTTTTCCAAGGTTTTCCTTGGGGTTGTTGAGAAGTGTTCTTCATGTGAAATTCCAGTGGACATGGAAAAGTACAAAAAAACGTTTCTAGAGGACTTCATGGGATAACCTCCCCAATGAGTGTTTCAGTTTTCTATCTATTTGCTTCACAGGATGATCCCATTTTCCATTCCATCACATCATAAGGCTCTGGACGATTTAGAGGAGCTAAAAGATCAGCTAGAAGATCTTTAGGGAAATGGTTCTATCTATATGATCATGCCACTATGGGATTTTCCAATTCTATTTTCAATGAAGTCATATCATAGCCTATTAATTTTAATAGTCTACCGTAGTCATAGCCAGGTGACAGTAATGAATAATTACATATTGCCTATAATTGATGATTTGTTTGACCATCTTATAAGGTTCTATTGGTTTTTGAAAATTTTCTAGAGATCAGGGTACCAACAGTTGAGGGTTTGGGAAGAGGATGCTCAAAAGATAGATTTTTAAAGTCGATATGGAAATTTAAAGTATTTATGAATTCCATTTGGGATCACCAATGCTCTATCTATTTCATGGAACTGATGAACTAGATCTTTAATATCTTTCTAGACACCTCCATTTTCGTTTTTTTAGAATACTTCTTGGTGTATTAAAATATATAGGAGGAGTACTCTGATAATCTGTTCGTTATTGCTTTTATGTGATCTAAATTAAATTTTAAACCAGTTCTGCAGATAATGAATTCTTCACCTACTGGTGCACCAAATCCCGAGACACAACACGTCTCTCAACCTGTTGCAGCTGGTCCCACTGCTGAGAGACAACAGGTCTCTCAACCTGTTGCAGCTGGTCACACTACTGACGTACAACAGGTCTCTCAACCCGTTGCAGCTGGTGTCAGTGCCGATGCTAGCACTTCGGAGAAACATAATGATGATGTAGAAACTGAGGAAATGGTAGGTGATGAAACCCCAACGACACAAAAAAAACAGGTGCGCCGTAGTTTGACAGTTTTAGCAAAAATCCGTAAGGCAAAAGAAAAAGGCATCAAATATGAGGTGGGATGGAATAAGCTAGGCCAACATGTAAACCCCAACAAAGCCATGTTTAGTAGATACATTGGAATCTTCACTCGAAAACGCGTGCCGATTGACGTAGAGTCGTGGCACCATGTTGTCAGCGGGTTGAAAACATTAATGTGGGAAGAGATTACGGTAACATTATGATATCATCTATTTAATTTATTAAAATAAAATAAAATATTGAAATATTGACTAACCCTTCATCATCTCTTGTAGAGTACATTTATAGTAGATGTTTCGCACAAAGAATATGTTTTCAGACTGGCAGGAAGGATTCATAAAGGCTTTCGCACCATTTTAACGAAACATCATCTGAAAGATGCCAAAGGGAAAATCAAGCCGCACCTGCCTCTTCTTTATGCACACTTGATATCCCAAGGAACGTGGGATGCGTTTTGCAACCGTCGTGCAGAACAGAATTTTCAGGTACATTGTGTTTGTTTACACGTTGTGTAACGTTGCTTGTATTCATCACGTTGATTGATAGGTTTTTATTTATGAAACAACAACTGAGTGCTGAAAATAAAGAGCGTGCAGCAAAACCAGCGTACCCCTACCGTAAAGCAAGGTTGGGGTACGCTTCAATTGAAAAACAATTGGTATGTATTTTAAAAGTATTGTAATAATTTTATGTGACATAAAACAACATTTTAACCATGTTTCTCTGTTTATATGCAGATTGATGAAGCAAAATCTCAAGTCACCTCCATTCCACGCCATGTGCTATGGAAGGAGGCTCGTGTTAATAAAGAGGGGAAACTGATAGTTGAAAACACACAAAAAGTGTGGGAAACATGTGTAAGAATGACATAATATAAACTTATTTTTATTTAAATCACTATTACATAACGATGCTTACTTATTTTTTCATATTTTCTATTTTACATAGTCACAGGAATCAACAACACCCGCACCAGATGCAGACATACTTTCAACGGCCTTGAAACAGCCAGAACAGTATGGCCGCGTCAGAGGTGTGGGTTTTGGGGTGTCACCCCGGACATATTTTCAAAAAAAAACAAGAGGATGAACAAACTAAATAATTGCATGTAATGAGAGATAGAGTATCTACCCTTGGAGAACTAATCCAAACTCAGGGAGATATGCTAAAGAGTTTGATGGAGGAGAGTCGAAGAGAACAAACAACTCAAGAACAACCCCCGCGAGAAGATCCACCCCTCACCAACTTTGAGGTGAGCCATTCCCCTCAAAGACCTAACTTAACCGAGGTAATCAATGTTATAATATTTGTTATTTTTTAGATGTGAATCACATAGACACTGATACCTTTCATGTAATGATATTCTGCATGGTGAAAATGACTGTGATTTATATCTGTCAACTCCCACTCATCACCTTGTAGCGACGGCTACGGTGTTCAATATGCAGAATGACACTCTACACTCTAGACCACTTCCAACTGGTCATGTCAAAGTGTCGATTAACGTAGCTCATGAGCCGAGCGCCGAGATACCCGTGCCAAATGACGATGACGACATTCATACGGTGGAAAAGGCTGTTGGAACATTCATTACATGGCCGTCGAATCTTTTAAAAAAACATGTCGAGCAGGAGGTATTCATTTCCAGTTCATTTTTCAAGAAGAACCTTTAACATTAAATTAGAAAATGCCTGAACTGATGAATATTATTACAGAAGGATAAAATGGAGAAGCTAAAATGAAAGAGCGGCTCCAACATTGGATCAACCGACCGATCAAAACGATCTACTAAGAGCGCGTTCACCCCACCCGTTCTATATCCACATTTAATATCATTGCAAGATCATGTGGATACGAAAATGAAAGATGGAAAGAGTCATACAATTGTTTGTGAAACAGATATGTACGGAGGGGAAACAATAGATTTCGTTAGTGCAGACATTGTTTCTGAGATCATCACATACGACTGGCTAGGTGCCTCAGTTATAAATGTATACATGAGGTATGTTTTCATGATTTGATTTTACAGAAGCTGATATACTTTGATAATTATGGATAAATAAATCTCATATTTTTCACAGGTGTATATATGAAAAACAATTGAAGGGATTTTCCCATGAATACAAATTTGGACTCGTTAGTCCTCACACCATTTCTACACAACGAACAGAAATAGATTCTAATTTTCAGGCTGAATTGATGTCAAATCTGCTCAGAACGTTTCAAAGAAGAATTACGACTGACAAGCTCTTTTTAATACCAAAGATGCAAGGGTAAAACTCTACATTTTAATCATATCAATAATATTTTTATTTCTATCAGTACTTATTTCTTTTTGTGTTTTTAGGGAACATAGGATTCTCATTGCAGTCAATTTGGATACTCCAAAGATTTATTTTCTGGATTCACTACATGGATATCCAACTAACCGACCACACATTATGGCGATTGTCAATTTGTAATACACTAGATCCAAAATTTTAGAACTAAATATCTAGTTATATAATTTATATTATCTTTTAATGAGGATTTTTTTATGATAGGGCGGTGTATGAATATCGTCTAAAGGCTAGAATGAATCCAGGGCATAAGGACGACAATGCCCACAAGATCTACAAATGGAGAAGTATCTGGGTATATATAATTATATTTCACTATCCAAATACATATCAAAACAAATTACTTATTTTTCTCGATGTTTCTACAGTTTCCGAAACAAACAAATGACAAGGACTGCGGTTATTTGGTTTGTAAATTTATGAAAGAGATCATATTTCATGAACAAACTAGCATCCCTAAAGAGGTATTTTTGAAAATAATTACTACTTTATTTAAAATAATTATTAACCCTTTGTGTATTTATATTTTTTTAGTACTACTATGACTGTCGCAAAAACTCCTCTTCAGAAGATGATATAAATGTCTTCAGAAACGAATGGGCATCGTACCTGATGGAAGAATGTAAACAAATAGGACAATGAAGGTGAATTCCTAATACTTATGTTATCTTTATATGGTCATTGATATCTCCCTTTACACTTATTGAGAATCTATGATCTCCCTTTCTTATGTTTCATATCCATAGATTAGTGAATTCCTACTACTTAGTTTGAAAATGACATAAACTTTAGAAAACAACACCAATGACATATGGCAAACTGAGAAAACGCGTTCGGATTATTTTGATAATTTAGTACAACGATCCATGAGTCATTTGTGACGTGTACGAATCGACCTTACCTCAATCCGACACACAGTGTGATCGGTATGGCCAAAAGTGTCTGATATCAGTTTCAAATTGAGATAAACTTTAGAAAACAACACCAATGACATACTCCAAACTGAGAAAACGCGTTCGGATTGTTTTGATACTTTAGGACAACGATCCAAGATTCATTTGTGATGTGTACGAATCGACCGCACCTCAATCTGACGCACGGTGTGATCGGTATGGCAAAAAGTGTCTGATATCAGTTTCAAATTGAGAAAAACTTTGGAAAACAACACCAATGACATACGGAAAACTGAGAAAACGCGTTCAGATTGTTTTGATAATTTTGTACAAGGATCCATGAGTCATTTTTGACGTGTAAAAATTGACCGCACCTCAATCCGACGCACGGTTTGACCGGTATGGCTAAAAGTGCCTGATATCAGTTTCAAATTGAGATAAACTTTGGAAAACAACATTAATGACATACGCCAAACCAATCAAATGTGTTCGGATTGTTTTGATACTTTAGTAAAAAGATCCATGAGTCATTTTTGATGTGTACGAATCGACCGCACCTCAATACGACGCACGGTGTGACCGGTATGGCTAAAAGTGTCTGATATCAGTTTCAAATTGAGATAAACTTTGGAAAACAACACAAATGACATACTCCAAACCGAGAAAACGCGTTCGGATTATTTTGATACTTTAGGAAAATGATCCACGAGTCATTTGTGATGTGTATGAATTGACCGCACCTCAATCTGACGCACGGTGTGACCGGTATGGCTAAAAGTGTCTGATATCAGTTTCAAATTGAGATAAACTTTGGAAAACAACACCAATGACATACGCCAAACCAAGAAAATGCGTTCCGATTGTTTTGATACTTTAGGAAAACGATCCACAAGTCATTTGTGATGTGTACGAATCAACCGCACCTCAATCCGACGCACGGTGTGACCGGTATGGATAAAAGTGTCTGATATCAGTTTCAAATTGAGATAAACTTTGGAAAACAACACCAATGACATACGGAAAACCGAGCAAACGCATTCGGATTTTTTTGATACTTTAGGAAAACGATCCAAGAGTCATTTGTGACGTGTACGAATCAACTGCACCTCAATCCGACGCACGATGTGACCGATAAGGCTAAAAGTGTCTGATATCAGTTTCAAATTGAGATAAACTTTAGAAAACAACACCAATGACATACGCCAAACCGAGCAAACACGTTTGGATTGTTTTGATACTTTAGTAAAACGATCCATGAGTCATTTGTGACGTGTAATAATCGACCGCACCTCAATCGACCGCACGGTGTGACCGGTATGGCTAAAAGTGTCTGATATCAGTTTCAAATTGAGATAAACATTGGAAAACAACATCAATGACATACGCAAAACTGAGAAAAACACGTTCGGATTGTTTTGATACTTTAGGACAATGATCAACGATTCATTTGTGACGTGTACGAATCGACCGCACCTCAATCCGATGCACGGTGTGACCGGTATGGCTAAAAGTGTCTGATATCTGTTTCAAATTGAGATAAACTTTGGAAAACAACACCAACGACATACGGAAAACCGAGCAAACACGTTCGGATTGTTTTGATACTTTAGGACAACGATCCACAAGTCATTTTTGACGTGTATGAATCGACCGCACCTCAATCCGACCGACGCATGGTGTGACCGGTAAAGCTTTTCATTAGATAAAGAATCAGTATTTCTTAAATGAGATAAATCAATCAAAAACATATTGATTTTACATTATTCCCTTTCATTGTTATGAAAATGAAAACTTTTCAGTTTAAAATTTCATATTTTAGTTTCACATTTCCATATTAATGTATTCTTTCATATTACTATTTTAATTTCTTTCATTATTGCATTACTAAAATAATATTTGTTTTCTTATATATGTGTATTTTTTTCCTTGAGTTCGGATGCTTTGTTCGGCAACAAATACCATCGAGACAGGATCTCTGATATCAAAGGATGAAACATGAATGTTTATAACTGTTGTTGAATAATTGTAATTGTAACCATGTAAAAAAATGTTTCAAATGTATATAGAAATGTGTTTATTTGTATTCATGATTTTAAGTAAATGTATATACCATTGTCGGTCAAAATATTGGGTGCGGGTGCTATGGTGTGCAGGTGTGCATGTGCTACTTTGTGCAGGTATTCTGGTGTGCAGGTGTGCAGGTACTGTTTTGTAGGTGCAGGAGATGGGGCCTTTATCAGCGCTTTTTTAGCACTGATAAAGGACACCTTTAACAGCGCTAGAGGAGCGCTGATAAAGTAACCCTTTATCAGCGCTCTGTCAAGCGCCGATATAGGAGACCTTTATCAGCGCTAAAAGAAGCGCTGATAAAGGGGTCCTTTATCAGCGCTCCGAGAAGTGCTGATATAGGAGACCTTTATCAGCGCTAAGAGAAGCGCTGATAAAGGGGACACCCCCCCCCCCTTTATCTACTCTGACATTAACAGCGCTTTTCTAGCGCTGTTAATACCGGTTTTTAGTGCTAATAAAGGGCCAGGTTGTAGTAGTGCTTTGTCGAATATCTCCGGCACAGAAATCTTCCGATGGACCGAGTAGAGTGGGAACGAATCCGATGTCGTGCGCCGCAGTTCACCCTTCAAAGTGTTCCCAGCCGTGAGCAGCTCTTTTACAGGCGTGGGTTTGACGGTGTTCTCCTCCGTTGTCTTCAAGGAGTTGAGATCCCACAGGTCATGCAGGAAGTGCACGCTGGTTCCTGCGGCGCCCACCAGGCCGGGTCGAAGTTATCCCACCAAATTCGGAGGCTGGGATACTTCTGGCCCTCCATGATCCACAACTGCATCAAGTACGCCAAGAGGTGTCATGCGTGCCAAGTTCATGCTAACTTTGTGCATCGAACACCGGAGCCTCTCCATACTACTATGTATCCTTGGCCCTTTGCAGTCTAGGGGTTGGATGTTGTAGGGCCTTACCCGCCGACGACGACCCTCTAGTGCCAGTTCATCTTAATCGCCACAGATTTCTTCTCAATGTGGGGAGAGGCAGCCCCGCTTAGGGAAGTCAAGGCTGGTTCTATCACCGACTTCGTGACCTCCAATATCATCCACCATTTTGGAATACCTCATGCTATACTCACGGATAACAGAACCAACTTCCGAGCGACCGAGCTGAAAAGATTGTATGCCAAGTACAACATTCGCTCTAACCACACCTCCCGCTATCATGCACAGGAGAGTGGACAGATCGAGGAGTTTAACAAAACCATCTCTAACATTCTGCAAAAAATGGTTGGTCAGAACAAGAAAAGTTGGCCGGGAAAGCTCCCCAACGCCCTCTGGGATTATAGGACGACGACTCGCAATTCCACCCAAGTGACTCTGTATTCCCTGGTATACGGAGCTGAGGTCGTCCTTCCCATCGAGGTTCAGCTGCCCTCATTGCGCATAGCGGTCTACGACTAGCAAGTGTCAGATAGAGTTTCCGAGATCCGTTTAGCCGAATTGGAAGCGCTGGACGGAAGTAGGATTCACGCTTTACATAACTTGGAAAGGCATCAGAGCAGGATGGCTCGAGCTTTCGATAAGAAGGTTCACCTCCTCTCCTTCCTGCAAGGTGACTTGGTGCTGGCTCTTAGAGCGCCAGTGATTCCCGACAAGAAACTACCCAAATTGGAGCCCAAGTGCGAGGGTCCTTTTATTGTCCACAAGGTCTATCCCAATGGCGCGTATTCCCTGGTGACTATGGATGGTGAGCATATCACTCCTCCCACCAATACCAGGTTCCTCAAGAAGTACTTTGCCTAACCAGTATGGTCCTGCATGACCTTAAACTGTATGGTCCTGCATGACCTTAAACTGTATGGTCCTGCATGACCTTAAACTGTATGGTCCTGCATGACCTTAAACTGTATGGTCCTGCATGACCTTAAACTGTATGGTCCTGAATGACCTTAAACTGTATGGTCCTGCATGACCTGAAACTGTATGGTCCTACATGACCTTAAACTGTATGGTCCTGCATGACCTTAAACTGTATGGTCCAGCATGACATTAAACTGTATGGTCTCGCACAAACTTAAACTACAATCTGCCCTACATCTGGGCTCCATGGTCTGAGCTCTAAGACCTAAAACTATGATCCTCTTTTGGTTCCGCCCTTTTCATGGTCTGAGTTCTAAGACCTAAAACTAAGATCCATATTTCATCCAACATGACATTAAACTGTATTTCCAGAACTACGTATGGCTTGATTCTCATCCTAATGAGATACATAGGAACGCCCGGACATTTCGTCTGGGGTCCAACCCCAGGAGTTACCAAAATCCGCCCTTTCTTCATGGTCCGAGTTCTAAGACCTAAAACTAAGATCCCTTTGGTCCGAGTTCTAAGACCTAAAACTAAGATCCTCTTGGTCTGAGATCTAAGAACTAAAACTAAGATCCATATTTCGTCCAACATGATGTTAAACTGTATTGCCAGAACTACATCTAGCTTGATTCTCATCCTAATGGGATACGTAGGAACACCCAGACCATTCATCTTTGGGTCCAGCTTGAGGTCCTCTGTCGCGTCTGTTTCACCTTTGGGACCTTGACCACAGGATCGCGTGGCGTGGTGTGAGATTATGTCCCCATTCACATCGGGTTTACAATAGTTGCACCACGTGCACCCTGTCCTCAGGATTTAGCCCTTCTATGTTCAATGGAATTAAAATACACTTTTAAGAACTACGTATGGCTTGATTCCCATACTTATGGGATACGTAGAACCGCATGAACACTTAGATGTCCGGTCCAGCCCCATCTTTTCAGAGATCCCATGATCTCCCGGTTCCTAGGGTGTTTGGCATTACGCCCCCTCTTTTGCCCAGGGATCCACCATCTTTTGGCCACTCTCGGACTGAGCCCTATAACCCTTTCCAGTGGTCTACTGATGTGCTCAGGGTACTCTGGTCTAGGACTTGGAGTGCCAGATTCGACTTAGGCAAGTTCCATCCACTTGTCAAGCTTCGTGTTCCCTTTCATTTGGGCCCCCGTCATCCTTCACACCCGGAGGGACCCCCAAGAACGGCCTGGATATAACGCCCAAGGGCTCTCCTACCATCACGGGCCAACACCCCCGAGGGTTTTCAGACAAAAAATTGATACAAATCCCGCGTTGCGAACATGTTCAGTGGTTGATGCTCATTTGTTGGTCCCCATGGTTGACATGACAGCATGCTGTGTTGCGAACATGGTCAGCAGTAATCCTCAGTCGTCACGCCGGTTCCCCGGGCCCTGAATGTTGGTGGCATGGTTCATGTCATGTTCTGCCCCACTGTGTCAAGATGGAATCTCGACACTCCTTGTACTAACCCTCAGTACACCCCCGCACATCAGACAGACCGAGCTGCGTAACGATGTCTCTCGGGGCTCCCGCGATCTGAGCGCTAGAGTATGTGCTTGGGTCTCTTCTTTATAGGTTGCGTGCAGCTTGACCCTCATCCCCATGGGGAACGAGGAGTCGCCCAGATATTGTGTTTCGGGCCTAGCATAGCTGGGAGCTAGCATCTCCTGCCCCCCCTGATTGTTGAACCCTCGTAGGCCCCTTTGGCCTGAGGCTCCTCTCTCGGACGGTCCAAACCATACGACCTTAAACTGTGTTGTCGGTCCAAACCATACGACCTTAAACTGTGTTTTTGGTCCAAACCATACGACCTTAAACTGTGTTGTTGTTCCAAACCATACGACCTTAAACTGTGTTGTTGGTCCAAACCATATGAACTTAAACTGTGTGTCGGTCCAAACCATACGACCTTAAACTGTGTTGTCGGTCCAAACCATATGACCTTAAACTGTGTGTCAGTCCAAACCATACGACCTTAAACTATGTTGCTGGTCCTATCACATGACCCTAAACTATGACATTATCGTCCTGGCTGCAAGATGGAAAACGGCACTTCATTGTGATGACCTCGTTGTAGAGGACATCACGTCGGGTATTGGTCTTGTGCCATGCCATTTGTCAATGCCTATCATGGCTTGATTCTTGTGGCGACACCACGACCTACTACTCTAGGCCTGTCGCTTCACAACAAAAAAACCACTCACCTTAAAGGACAAACAAGATTTATCAAATTCCTCTTCTTTTAGTGAAAGCTCCACGCCCACACTCCCCTTTTCCCTTGGCACTGGTATCTTACCATGTCACCTTCCAGAACTACGTATGGCTTGATTCTCATCCTAATGAGATACGTAGGAGTGCCTGGGGAACTTCCCCGCGGGCCCATCCAGCCTACCTTCATGTTCGGTCCCTCGACTCGAGCATTTCCCTAGAGAGCACATGGTAAGTAGGGATTAGGTCCTCATTTTCATCGGGTTTTGTAACCGCCTTGCCATGTGTCCGTTTCTCCCCTTTCCCACTCATGGTCCGAGCTCTAAGACCTAAAACTGAGATCCTCACGGTTTGAGCTCTAAGACCTAAAACTGAGATCCTCACGGTCTGAGCTCTAAGACCTAAAACTAAGATCCTCATGGTCCGAGCTCTAAGACCTAAAACTAAGATCCTCACGGTCCGAGATCTAAGACCTAAAACTAAGATCCTCACGGTCCGAGCTCTAAGTCCTAAAACTAAGATCCTCATAGTCCGAGCTCTAAGACCTAAAACTAAGATCCTCACGGTCCGAGCTCTAAGACCTAAAACTAAGATCCTCATGGTCCGAGCTCTAAGACCTAAAACTAAGATCCTCACGGTCCGAGCTCTAAGACCTAAAACTAAGATCCCCATGGTCCGATCTCTAAGACCTAAAACTAAGATCCTCACGGTCCGAGCTCTAAGACCTAAAACTAAGATCCTCACGGTCCGAGCTCTAAGACCTAAAACTAAGATCCTCACGGTCCGAGCTCTAAGACCTAAAACTAAGATCCTCACGGTCCGAGCTCTAAGACCTAAAACTAAGATCCTCACGGTCCGAGCTCTAAGACCTAAAACTAAGATCCTCTTGGTCCGAGCTCTAAGACCTAAAACTAAGATCTGTATTTTGTCCAACATGACGTTAAACTATATTCCATCCCGCATGATTTTAAACTGTATTCCATACAACATGACGTTAAACTGTGTTTCAAGAACTACGTGTGGCTTGATTCTCATCCTAATGAGATACGTAGGACCTCCCAGACATTTCGTCTTGGGTCCAGCCCCAGGGATTACTAAACCCCGTCCTTCCTTATTGTTGGCCCCTCGGCCCGACTTCATGGGAAGTGGTGTAATCTGGACATCTTCCCCGAGCAGGTTCGGGATGCACCATGATAATGATGGGAAGCGACAGTTCTCTCGCCAAAGAGGTCCTGCCTGGAAATTGGAACGACTCGTGATCAAGTCGGTATGTCCACCTAATGCGCCTTCGCCATGGTGGTGCAATTTCGGGAGTGTTGGACTCTGTTCGAAAAAACCACCACCCCACCTTCCACGCTTTGCATCCCCCCTTATTCGGATCCTCATTTCCTTTCATGTTTGATGGGACCCCCTAACAGTATGGATGCTCGACCTATGGTCCGCCTACTGTCCTGGGCTAACGTTCCGAAGGACTGGTCATGTTTGACGGGACCCCCTAACAGTATGGATGCTTGACCTATAGTCCACCTACTGTTCTGGGCCAACATTCCGGAGGACTGGTCATGTTTGACGGGACCCCCTAGCAGTATGGATGACATACCTATGGTCCGCCTATTGTCCTGGGCCAACGTTCCGGAAAACTGACCGACGATATTTGAGTCAGGCCCCATGTTGCGAACATGGTCAGAGGTCAGCCCTCATTTATTGTCCCCATTCCAGGCCAACATGATATGGGTGTTGTGTTTCTGCCACGGTTGATAGTTATCCTCCATGGTTGCGCCCCATTGGGTTCCGAATTTGGGCAGCGTGATTCACCCTTCCTCTCCATCCCCATGTGTTCGGATGGATTTCAATGCCCCTAGCATCACCTCGCTCGTGTGTTAGAGCACATTGAGGAGTCGACACATCAATCGGCCCGGGGTCTCCTCAGAAGTCCAGGCCCAGTTTTGGACGCCTGAAGCTTGGTCAATGCCCCCACAGTTGAACGAAATGATGGTACGAGCATCTTCTGCTTCTTGCGTTGGGCACAACCCACAGGAGCCTAGGGATGAGTTGTTATTCGTTTCAAAACTATGGTTGAGCACATTAAACCAAGGGTATAAATGACTGGATTTGGCCATATATTGGATTGATACGATGAGCAGTACAAGCAGAAAGTTTATGAGATGCAAAAACAAGCCCTTAGGGATTAGCGTGATGAAGCAATATTTCCAGCGCTGCTCCCCTCTGGCTGGTAGACTCGAGGACCACTTCTTGCTCTTTGAAGACTCTCTCCTCATCAGCCACCATAGAGCGCAGCTTGCCATCCCTAGATTGTTCCTGCGCCTACTCGGTTTGAAGTACGGTCATCTGGTGACTCGCCTCCACCAGTTGTTCCTGCGCATCAGCCAGCTGGGTCGTCAGTTTCTCCACGAGCTCAGAGCATGTTGCGATAAAGGCCTCCTTATCTGCCGTCTGCCCTTCGAGGTGCCGGACTTCCTGCTCTTCCCTCAGCAGTGCTTGAGCGCTCGCCGATCCTTCCCGACACTGGGAAATGTCGGTGCGCCGGCTGCTCTCGCGTATCTTCTCGGCCATGTAATCACGGACCGTTAGATGAAGATGCTGGGCGTCAGCCCCTCCGGTGCACAGGAAGCGCAACCAGGTCTGAAGTGATCCTATCTGCCTCAGCCAATCCGACTATGGCTGTCTGGGGAAGCGTTGGATACACTTCCACCCCTTGCGTTGTGTCATCCGGCTCTCCTCGGCTGCCTCTGAGTCTGATTCATCTATCTCCTCAGGGTTAGTGGGTCGGTATATGGGGAAGGCCGCCAGCATATCGGCAACAGGATCCTCCACAGGGACTCCTTCGTGAGGAGTAGAATCCTCGACGTCCGGTCGAACTTCTTCTCTCGCCCCAGCAGCAATGATGCCTCCACCAGCTTCCGACCTCATCTCAGGAACAGCGCCACTGATGTCCGTTGCCCCCTGTTCATCATTTGTCAGGGCTGGCTCAGTGCAGAGAGCATGTTCTGAACGAGGTGGTATGTCCGCCGCTGGTCCACTCGTGGACGGCCCGGGCTCCGCAGCCTAACGTGCCTCCAGTGTTGAGATCACTACGTAAGGCATACGCTGGTCAGATGGGATCTTTTTCCACTAAGCACCAGGAGTGAAGCGTGAGACTTACAGGAATCCAGAGTGTCGTTCCCCAGTGTTTCGGCCGCTGCAGGAGTCGCCGTAAGGGGAGACCCCTCCTTGCTTGTTAATTCAATGATGGGTGTTAGATCCCCATCATGTCCCACTAGTTCCTGTCCTCCCTCCTTTGGTGGGGATGCACATCCAACGCTTAACTTCTCCTGAGTAGGATGGGGAAGTGAGTTAGAAGTTGGAAAGGAGAATAGATGAATGAGGGAAATGAATGAAGACATAGAAAAACCTCGAGAATCTCAGTTATGTCGAGATCAGAGTCGGCAATCTCATAGTTCTCTCAGAGACTCCCTTGGTAGGTCGCCCCTTGAGACCCCTCACCTTCGGGCTCCTCTTCTTCGCCTTCTCCCTTGCCTTCGTCCTCTCCGGTTTCCTCCTCCCCCTCCGGCTCCTCGTCACTGTCACCTTCTCCCGGTGGCATCGCTTCCAGATCATGCTCCTGGCCGAGCATCACTTTCACTAGGAAAGTTGGCTCCGCACTCCGCCCCCATTGGCATGCATATGCATCCATGGCCATTAGATAAGCATGCTGCCGATGGAAGTTTACTCGGTCGGTAATTCGAATGAGCCCGACCTCTGGCAGTTGGATCCTGTTTTGCATTATCTTCTTCCAGATGGATTCGACCCTCAGCGATTGTCGTAGGGTCATCCAGGCCGACCACAGTACCGGAAGAATTGCGTCTTGGGATGGTTCGAGCATATATCTTATCTGCTTCCCGAGCAGTTCCCTGGCCGCCACATGTGACCCCCCAGTGAGTAACGAGGATGTGGCAGCACCACGTGATGTTCCCGCTACCGAAGTCCTAGCCTGCGCCAGCCTTGCTGCCTGAAGCGCCCTTGGTTCCCCCCTTCCGACGGCATCGTGCCTTCTTTCCCGTCACCCGGTTTCCGCGCAAGTAACCTTGAGTTTCCGGGCGTGCTTGCGTAATATCCCCTCAGGGTACGCAATGGTCCAGTGTTCGGCGTACTTGGTTGTTAGGCCAACATCAACCCTGGTGGGAGGAAGAGTAACGACATCGCCAGAGTCGAAAGTGGTAAACATCAACCACATCTGGCGCATGACGCATGGATTCTTCTCCTTCCAGACAGCCGTGAATACCTTCTCCGGCATTCGTTGGAGGCACCCGAACTGCCTGGCGAATCAGGATGGCACGTAAGGCTCGTAGATCACCTTCCCATCAATCTGAGCCACGAGCACCCCGCCCTGAATGCTCTGGAAGTATTCCTGCTGTTCTAGAGAGCCTCGCCCGTTGTCCACCAGCTGGCCGACTGGGGTGGGGAACGGGCTGAAGTTGAAGTTGGAGTGGTTGC
The DNA here is from genome assembly GCA_963277665.1 of Viscum album. Taxonomy (NCBI): domain Eukaryota; kingdom Viridiplantae; phylum Streptophyta; class Magnoliopsida; order Santalales; family Viscaceae; genus Viscum; species Viscum album. The sequence continues at coordinate 1,067,515,642 of OY728162.1, forward strand.
CGATGCGGATCCTCATGCCCTCCTCATTGAGCATCAATGGCGCCACCCCTGCAATGTTTAGCAAGGAAGGTCGCATGCCATTGCCCGGAGGAAGGACAGCGTTTGGGAAAGTATATCTGCCGAGATGGGCCGCCACCGAGCCATGGAAGATCTACAAAGGACCACATACTCTCTGAGGCGAACCCCCTCATGAGATGCACCCCAGGATGGTATACATCTTGGCCAGTACGGGGACGCCCAAGTTGAACCGTTTGTTGGCAGCCATGGAGCCTACCATCACCAAAGTTGCTGGACAGACGCCCATCCTCGCGTCCTGCACCGGCAGGAGCCACCCGCTCAGGAAGGCGGCAAGGAACCCGGCATACCGGACGTTCGGGTCCTGGGCCTCAATGATGCGGTAGCCCCATGATTGGTATTTCCCCGCCTCCAGGGTCCTCCAGTATGACCCATACTTGCTCCTCTAAGATGCGGTTGGGCACCGTTTGCCCCGTCCCGGCATCTTAACGGCCGAGTCCTTCTCAAGGAACAGGTTGAACCAGCCCTTGTAGGCGATGTCCTTCAAGAAGTCCTTGACCCCCAGCCTTTCTTTGGCCAGCTGCAGCAGGTTCCACGTCAGCATAGGCGTCCGCGACCTGTATCCCCAGGTGTTCTTTGGAGGAACAAACTCGTCGTATTGGTAACCCTCCCGTGGGATACCTCTGATGCAGTGAACGTCCCAGAGACTGATACCTACTTCCCCATGATGAAGATGGAATGTGTTGGTGTCAGGAGACCACCAGGTGAATAGCTCCGGTCCAAGTTCAGGCTGGCGGTGGAAGTGGAACTGCGATGTCCATACCGACTCGAATAGGCCGATATACCGCAGTTCGCCCCCGAACTGGTCACAGGTATGGCGAACCCAGAATGCCCAGGCCCATTCGCTGGTTAAGTTGCCCTCGGACCGCAGGTCCCAATCCTTCAGCCCTCCCTTCGTTTCATCTATGACGCTCTGACGGAACTTGCTCGCGTAGAGGGCCAGAGAATCCTCTGCCACAGGCTCGTCCTCGGTAATGGTCCTAGTCCTTGGGTTCAGGACATATACGTCCATATGTATAGTTTCCCTGGAAGGATGGCCATTTTTGGTGATGTTGTAGTGGGGAATTTTGTCCTCCCGAGTCACCCAAGACCGCGGCATGTCCACCTCGAAGCCCGGCAGTGGCACCTCCTCCAGGATGCCAAAATTCCAGAGCGGGAGGTTGTATGACAAGGGATATGTCTTCTGGTCCGGAGTCAATAGATTGAACAAGGTCAGATTGTTGGAGACAATCACCTTGGTGCCATAAACCTCCTCGTTCGCCACCATTTCTGTCCTACGGGCAGCGGATTCCCACTCATCCACTCGGTTTGCAGCCATCTCGAATCTTTCGGGAGATGGGCGAAATCAGGATGCAGTGCACGGAATCGGAGAGTTCTGCGCGAAATCTAAATGAGTCGTGCGGAATCTTGGAGATGAGCGCGCAATTGTCACGCGAAGCGTGGAAAAGCCCGAACAGGCACGAGATCATGGCCGAATTTCGGATGGAATTCTGCGCTACCAGAGCGTTATTACGCGCAGCCGCGGAAGCGATTTCGCGCACGAGAGCGATGAGCTTATCGCGCGGAAAAGGCAGAAGTACGGATTTGGGACCCAGCGCCCATTTTTATAGGTGAGTCCAAGGTTCTGCGCCACACGGAAAGAGGATTCCGCGCGCATCCGTTGGTTTTGCGCGCCCCGTCGGAATTTTGCGCGCAACTTGACCAGGAGACTCAGCACTTTGGCGTTTCGGCGTTTCCCTTGGAATCCGATCATTGCGACCTCTCGCCGATCCAATTCCAAGGGGGGGCATTTTTTGACGCCGAAAAAAGACCGTAACTCCCGGAGGAAGTTTCGAAATGACGAAGCGAAGTCATATTCGGAATCAGAGGCCCGATCCGGAGGCCCAAGATGTGGTGCGCGAAATAAAGGAGGATCCACGCGAAAAATCATTATGCGCGCGTAGAATCACCGGGTTTTGCGAAATTGAGCTGATGAGGCGCCCAATCTTTGCGCGTCCCGGTTCTGCACGACGATTTTTGCGCGCCGGCTGCGCTCGGCGTGAAGCATTTCGCGCGCCACCTGGATTCCGTGCTGAAGGTCGTCTATAAATAGAAGGTGACCCCGAATGGTTTGGGGGTTGAGGAATCCGAATCGACTCTCGTGCGCGCAATTCGGCTCCCCCCGCGCGCAAGATGACTTCCAGGTAATCCCTCATTTCGCACAACCTTGCCCCGGAGTTCACCTTTGCGCGCAACTCCACCGGCTTCAATGAATTTTCCCCCTCCCTAAGGTTCCAGCCTTGCGCACAATCCGTGTCTTGTGCGTGCAAAACCCTACCATGCACGCAAAACGCTATGCATAATTCCCTCTTCGCGCGAAATTCTCTTGATCCAATTGTGTGTTGTCCCAGTTTTTTGCACGCAAACCTTACCTTTTGCGTGCAAAGCCCAAGACCCCTCACCTTGACGCTCCTTGGCTGCCCCCTGCACCGGCACCTGATGTCTCCTCTGCCGGGCGTGCGCGCCATGCGTAGTTTTCCCGTACGGCCTTCCAGGCTCGTGCGAAGTAACCTCAGGGTCCCTTGGGCCGTGTTTCCCATTGTGTTGCTTTGACTTATGCTTCTCCGCATAGGCATGCTAACGGATATTGCTTCCTCGCATAGCCACGCTAACGTGGACCCCCCGGTGGTTTGCCCTGCGGCCCCCCTTCACTATGGCATTGCCGATGCCTTCCCTCCCACAAGGGGTAGAGGGCATTGGGCATGTAAGCCCCAGGGTTGTGGAGAAAACCCACCTCGTCCAAGCTGCAGAATGTTCAACTGCTAAGCACCCCATCCTTAACACAAGACGTTAAACTGTGGTCCGACCCCGTGCTTCGCACGCAGGGTCCCCCCAGCTCGGACATTTTTTACGCCCACTCGTCTCCACGGGAATAGACTCTTCCTCACATGGAATGAGATCCTCCTTGTCAGAGCAGCGTTTGTCCGCGGGGGAAGGGCTTCCTCAGAGCGTAAGCCCCTAGCCTTTCTTACGGATGACTGCACCCGTGCATCTCCGTACTTCCCCCCAACCTAGGCCAGTGGAGTCCTTTCCCCACTGCGCTTTGTCGCACCACGTGCCTCCACCCTAGAGTAAGCCCCGACACCAAGGGCCGCTAACCACGCGTAAGCCCCTGTTTCCTCTATGGGCCGCTCAACGCGTAAGCCCCATTCCGCTTCTCACGGATGCACCCTTCGCGACATGATCGTCTGGTCCCTACTGCCTCTTGTTTCCCACACCGAGCATTACTCACGTGGGCTTAGAGTGCGCATCGACAATGACATCCTCTTATGGGCTTCCCCATAGCGTAAGCCCCATCCCAGCAAACTATGTGGACTTTGATCCGTGCTAACGCACGGTACATAGGAAGCCTCCATGAGGTTCAATCCCACCACCTGGTTGTCCCGACCTCTCCATGTCGGTTCCCTGACCACCTTGGGTTTCCTTAGAGAATAAGCCTCAAACCCCTTGTCCCGTATGATGTTAAACTATATCTCGTCCCGTATGACGTTAAACTGTATCTCGTCCCACATGACGTTAAACTGTATCTCATCCCGTATGACGTTAAACTGTATCTCGTCCCGTATGACGTTAAACTATATCTCGTCCCGCATGACGTTAAACTGTATTTCGTCCCGCATGATGTTAAACTATATCGCATCCCGCATGACGTTAAACTGTATTCCCCCTCTTGGGCCATCTCAGAACGTAAGCCCCATGTCTCACTCCACCATCCATCCTTATCCTTACCCGAGCCGCCACATCCCGGTGAGATCATGCCACCTCATCCCACTCCATGATATATGGGAAGCTGCCCACGTGCTGGCCCCAACATCGGTGTTCCCCCCTAGGGGTCCTTCAACCCGATCTGTCTCCACAAGACGTTAAACTTGCTACATACCCCATGTTAAACATGGGAAGCTGAGGAAAACATCAGATGGTACACATTCCCCACGTTCGATGTGGGATGCCTCAGGCTTTCGTGCCCTCGAGAAGCCCTGTGATGAGGGACCAAAGACAGACATGCCAACGACGCCCCAACGTGACCATTCTACTCACCGAAGGTTGCTGCCCCGACAAGACCCCTTGGAGCATCTTGACAGAAGCAGCGTAATTAACTGGCATCCATGTAGATATGGAACTGGGAATGGGATTCACGAACCCATCTTAAATATATGAGGGAGACCCGGACTAGGTGATGAGCTCCGAGGAGGAATCCACAGAAGGAAGAACCGATATCCCATCATCCCGGTTTCGATCAAGGAGCAGATGTCCCTGAACAAGGAACAGATTACGCCCGCCTTTGGAAAGCGGGAATGCGGGGTAACAAGCAGCGCATCCGCCCCACATACGGATGCGTGCGCTCCAGAGAAAGCATCAGAGCAACAATCACTCCATTGATAAATTCTCAATTAATCAATATGAACCTGATAAGAGTACTCTTAACTCAATTTCGATTCATTGAGTTAAACATCCAAGTCATTGGTGTTGTTTTTACAAGAATATGTGTGAATGTCCTCTGATTTATTTACATTGAATATCCAATAAAATTGAGTATATTCATATTTTTCACACATAATTATGTCATTGATTTATCCTTAACGTAAAGATATGGTCTTTATAAGGGATTTCATCTCAATTTACATTCCATTGAGACTTTTTTGTTCTTATATGCCAATTCACTTTTATATGGTGTACATACTGTACTTTGACATAGTTTATCATGAATCCCTTTATTCTCATGATATTATAAAGTTTTTATTACCTCAACTATTTTTATTGAAGCGTCTTTCATTTGGTTAGGAACTTTAACTAAAATATCATTTTAAATGTTTTAAAGATTTATTCTTCTAAATTTTTCTCATTAATGTCCACATTTAAAAAATGGTGTTACAGATTTATTTATATAGACATGAATGTTTTAAAATTATTATTCCTTTTAAAATTTTCAAAGTGGTATGTGACACATTTATTCAAAAATCTATTTACAATAGATTCTTGATAAATAGTGAGACTTTTAAATGTTTTCAAGAAAATGGGGATATTTCTCTCAAATAGTTTTACTGATTCTTTTCATCTATGTCAATATCCTTCATTATTCTTGATTTAGGTTGATTTATTATAATAAAATCTTCCATATTGTATTGAATGGGTTATGTTTGACTGTGGATGAGCTATTTTTATACTATTCATGATTTGTGGTTAAAATATTGACATTTATTATGCTAGTTTTAATATGAATGTTTAGATTATGTTTCAAACTTTTCATATGAGGAATGCATTGGACTTATTAAGTGAAAGGTGGAGCCCGCTATATCTCCTCGATGCATCGGTAGGTCTCATGAGATAAACTAGTGTCTTGGTACAAGGCCTTGACAAAATCTTATTTGTAGTCTTGGCATGAGGCCTTGACTATGTGGTTATTATGTCTAGAATTATGCATTCCATCATTATGAAATTTTATATTGATATTACATGTGATTATTTGACTAGTAGAATATCTATGTGAATAAGTAAATGTCATTATTTTATTTATATTTTCTATATTATACTGAAGTTTACGTTTAAAAGGCTTCTGTTTTAGTCTTATACATTTCATTACATGTTTATGCTTATTTATGAATGTTTCCACTATATTGTTATCCTTAATAAGCATCTGAACTCATCCCTTTATTATGTTTTCTTTTTCCAATGATTTGAAGAGGTATATTATGATTAACCTTCAGGGATAGGATAAGGGATATGAGTGTTCAAAGTGTGACACAATGTTGTTTTTTTATTTCATGATGTAATGTAAAACTTATGTATGTATACAGTACTTCCAAGGCTACTAAACTAATCGGCCTTTGGAGACTTGATCTCTTGTGGTCATGCCAATGTTATGTAATAATGCACCGACTATGGGTAACTAGGGTTAGGGCGTTACATCTATTGTATGTCACTAAAAATCCCTTGATGTTTGGAGTTGGTTTACTCTAGAACATCCCTAGTTATTCTAATGGGATTTAGGAGGATTTTAGAAGATATTTTGTTTTTGAAAATGAGGTAGGAGTAGTTTTCCAAGGGTATGGAGAGGGGTTATTTATACTTGAGGAGGGGTATTTTTAGAATAAAATATTGAATAAAATACTATATATATATATTAAAACTTGTAATAGTAATATTTTTGACATTATAAAATATATTTTAATTAAATAAAATGATTTTTTTAATTTTAATCACTTTATAATTATGATTCATTAGTTTAATTAAGATGAAGGGTGGGAAATGGGAAAATATTATTTTAATGTAATACTTTAAATTTTATACTTTGGAAAGTACATTTTAGGTTTAGAAGTTAATTTTATTTTATTCTAATGGATCATTTATAAAATTTAATATTTTTTTTTCTGAAACTCAAGTTCTAGAAAATATTAGGTCATAATTACATCCTGAATGATGTAATTTAAGATACACTGATTAAACGAAAAACTGTATTTTTACTATTCACTTGAAAATTGAAGTATTTCAGAAAATTACCAAAAAATAACCATTGGATAATTTAGATGTGATTATTTAAAAAATGATATTTATATTATCAAAATAAATTTCAAACCTATATAATTATTTTAATTTTTAATATAAAAATTATGATTTTTATGAAATACTATAAAATATTGTTTATTAAAAATGTGCCTATATTTTCTTTGAGAAATGATTTTTATTTTTAAACATTACAATATTTATATTTAGTTATATTACTCTTTGTAAATATTATTTATATCAGACATTATTATTTTGAGGTTCAATTACTATTCCAGTGGTCATGTTACTATTTCCAACAGGCATGTTACTATTCCCAACAGTTGGGTTACTATTCCTAGTGGTCAGGTTACTATTCCAATGATCTCATTACTATTACTATGGTCACATTACCTAATATAAATACAGCTTCACTATTTCACTCAATATTCACCACAATTCCTCTCGAGGTTATATATTTTCATTTTTTAAGATGTTTATTGGTTTAATAATATTTTGTTTCATTTCAATAGTGTTGTATGTGAGAGAAATTATTCTAGTAGATTGGGTTGATCCATATTCATCGATTTTAGATTTATTATTTTATAATTTTTTGTCTGATTTTAATGTTTGGAATTTTCATTGATTTTGTAGGTGACTAATGTAATGATCTTTATTAATTAATTAAAGTGTTCTTGGTTTCACTATGTTATCTATGTGTATAATACTTATTTAATATAATATAAAACACGTTTATTTATAAAAAAAAGTATCATTTAAAAAGTTTGGGTCCTTACATTATTCCCTCAATTAGAAATTCTTTCCCTGAAATTTCAACTCATGTTTTTTATTGGTATTGGTAGAGGGTACTTTTTTCATTGTTTCCTCTGGTTCCCATTTCACCTATTCATACTTATGGGTATACCACAACAATTCAACAAGGTGAGTCATCTTTTTGGGTAGAAATATTTCTATACAGTCCAAGATCTTCACTGGATGCTCCTCATAAGAGAGTTTATTCTCTAGTTGTACCACCTCCAAATTTAGTACATGTGAGGGGTCAGTTATATACTTCCTCAGGATAGATATGTAGAACACATCATAAACATTATCCATATTTGGTGGAAGTTCAAGTCGATAGTCCACTGCTCTTATGTGATCAATGATATCAAAGGGGTCAATGTACCTAGGGATAAAATTCCCTTTCTTTTCAAACCACATGACTATCTCCTATAGTGATATTATAAGTAAAACGTTATCTAAAACTTCAAAATCATTGTCCCTTTAATGGTTGTCATCATAGCTCTTTTCCTGACTCTGAGCATATTTTTTATATTGTTGGATGATTTAAACCTTCATTATCATCTATTTCACAAGATCAATTCTAAGTAACTTTCATTCTCCAAAATCATCCTAACAAGCTATAGTTTTACATTACCTCCCACATAGAGATTCATATGGATCCATTTGAATACTTGAGTGGAAACTATTATTGTATGAGAACTCAAATAATGGGATATGTTAATAACATCCCCTTTTAAATTCCATTAAGAAAGCTCTTAATATATCCTCAAGATTCTGATTAGTCCTTTCAGGTTGGTCATCAGTTTGGGGGTGATAGGCCATACTAAAATGTAATTCACTACTCATATCATATTGAATACTTCACCAAACACTACAAAAAAATAGACCTTAGCGGCGGTCTATTAGAGGTGGTTTACTAAACCGCCGCTATTTTTTTAAGAAGGGTTTAGTGGTAGTTTTTAATAAAACACCACTAAACCATGATTTTTTTACACTGCCGACACTTCCCCCCCGACCCTCGTGAGACCACCCCTTCTCCCCCCGACCCCCGCGACCCCAAGACCTAGCTCGCCTCTCCTTCTCCCCCCGACCCCCACGACCCCCAAAGAACCGTGCTCGCCGCCCCCCCTTCGTCACCCCCGACCTAGCTTGTCACCCCTTCGCCTATCTTGACATGTGCTCGCTGCCCCTCAGCGCACCTCGCCGCCCCTCAGCGTGCCTCGCCACCCCTATTGGTAATGTGTTTTTTTCCTTGTTTATTTTATAAGATATTATTATGCTTTTTCAAAACAATTCATGTGAGGTTTTGAGTAGGATCCTATTGAATCTACTTGTATTCTTACCTATTATATATATCCTTTTTTATAGGTCTGTAAGAGGGCATTAGTGATTGGGTTGGGTGTTACTAGAACATGACATGGATCTTGTTTGTGTTTTTTTTATAAATAGTAGTTTATTGTTATATAATTTCACAATATTTTTGTGAGAACTTAGGTTATTTATAAAGAATAAAATTTCTGAAATTACATGTCTTTCTATTAAATAAGTTTTATAGTAGTTATTTTCTACATGAAAAATATATTTTATTTTGTGTAAAACTCATGAAATTGATTTAATGTATTTAGTCATAGGTTATTGTGATTCTATAATGATGTTTATAAATTAGGGAAAGATTTTTTTCTGGAAGTTATAATTTATTAAATATATTGTAAAAATATATTGGATGACATAGTGTTATTATTTATTAAAATGTAATATCTAAAACTAATAGATAAAATGCATAAGTTGTTTTATAAATATTCCTGTTGGGATTTTTTATGTAATAATAGCTTAAATAAAATTATTTTTATCAATAATTTTTTTCAAAAATAAAGTAAATGTTTCAATAAAATATAAATGGAATATTTTTGAGCTTCATGTATTGAATCAAAAATATGTTTTTTTGATATTATGGAATTAATATTTTTATTATGTGAATGTCATCAGTTAAGAAATATTACAAGAGGTAATGCATTTGGAATTTACATTATATGACATGATTTGATCCATGATTTTGGCTAGGCCTTGTGTTTGGTACCATGCTTTTTATATTTCATGTGTTTTATGGGGATATACTATCTTCCATATGTTTTGTATTAAAATTACATGAGCCATGTTTTTTGATTCGATACTCCTTGGTGGGTGTTTATAACATCCACCAACATTAGCTAATATTGGAATAAATGTTCTATGGGTGACTTGGTTTGTTAAAAATTCCTTAAAGATCATCTTTTTATGATTTCATTAAAAAAATTAATAGCCTTCTCCCATAATATATGATAAAATTAAAAAATTTCATTCTTTGGTTATTTAAGGGTTTATTGGCATTATTTCTTACACCCTTTATATACCCAACTTGAGTTAATACATATTAAATTCATGGTGATGCGGGTAAGGGTAAAACTCTAAATAGGTATGAGATGATTTTAGGAAACATCATCGAGTTGATTTTATATGTTTTTTATGTAATGTTGAGGGGTTTTATTATATTATTTTCTAGATATTTTAGTTTTATTTTATATGAAATTTTCAATTGGGATGTATTTTATATATACCCTAGATTAATTCTTAATTTGAAAAAAATAGGTTCAGTTTTATACAAAAATTTATATTTTTATCTTTTATATATACTACATACGATTATTGAGTTATTTACTTTAATATTTTACCAAAGTGGATTGTTAATGGGAAAACTACTCCATGCATAATACATTCCTACCCTCTAGCCTAGTCAGTATACTCTGACATCCAAATACTACATTACATGGGGACACAGTGATTTATAAGCCCTCATGCCTATATCATATTAGAATAAAAAAACATATAAATCACTGGAAATTCTATATGTATTGTTTACTCTTTATTCTATTAATATTTAATTGATATTAAAATTATATTATATACTTCTATTAAATTAGTATTATATTCATTCCTTCTTGAGGAACCAAAGATGAACAAGTTTTTCATAGAAAAATTGATTCATTATCTTCAAGTAGTGTTTTTTAATCTCTTAATTAGTAGCCACTTTCTCCAACCATAAATATACTGCTTCTGTATCTTCAACATGACCAATATATATATACCACAAAAAACAGAAAACAAATAATGCATGGAGAAAAAATTTAACTATCACTTACTTATTGTCATTAGAAGTTAACCCCTAAAATATAGTTGTTTTATTTATCCTCAATCAATAGATATTTCAAAACCTATAAAAATAAAAAAGTTAGATATTTGGAGTGATATTCCATTAAAAAAATAAGATAACAATGATTGAGGTTTTAATGAGGTTATCCTACCATCTAGGGTTCTAAATCAATTAATGACTCATCAATATGACATTGAAAAAGACTTTAGAAATATAAAGAATGGGTGTAAAGAAACATTACCAAATGAATCACCTATATTATTTCCTATTCATCTAAGTGGAAAAGGAAATGTATTTTTAAAAATCCAAAGTAAAATATTAAAAATGCCCATGCATGAAAGTGGTGTTTGGAGAAAGTGGACCCCCTCCTAGACTATAGTGGATTACCAAGGATGTACCATGATCCACCCCATAGCTCAACATTATGTTTCAACACTCATTGATGTTTCATGATCCACCCCAAATCTGAAAAATTTAATCACATGTAGGGTCACAACATGTTGATACTCATAACAGTTCACCATGATAACCCACATGTTCTAAAATTCTCAACCCCAGACCACACCCAACTCTTTGAATCCTAATTTGAGGCCACCAATAACATAAAGAGTAGGAAAAAATTATTAATAAACACAATATTTAATAATACACCTATTGTATATTTTTTGGGGATTGAATATTTTATATGAATTCCATAATACAATGGATTTAATAGGTTTTTCCAATTTCTATAATTGAAACAAAATTAAATAGAAATTGAAAAGGTATATTTACATCAATACTTTTCAGTGTTATTTCAGGATCTATTTTAGGAAATTTAATATACATGATTTCATTTATCTTCCAAATTTCATGTTTCCTTTGAGTCTAGAAAAAAAATACCTTACTTATAAGACTTGGATTCATCTACCCTAGCCATGAATCCTTTCCCCTGATGATTCCTGGCATGTTCTACATCTTGGTTCCCCATGTATTTTCTAAAGTAGTGAGTCATGTTTAAGGTAATAGTTTGTTTCCATTTCATATTCATAACTTCTATTCAATTATTATATGATTTATCAAGCCCATACCTTAGTGATATCAATTTTATGACGTCATCATTTTGGCCATCTGTTTTGGTGTAGCACGACATACAAAAAACTATAGGGATGAGATCCTTGTTCTTGTTATTTTTATGGATCTTTTTAATTTGCATGCTTTGGTTTTCTAGTGGGTGGGTTTATTATGTACCATATGTATTTATATAGGAAAACCTTATTTAACATTTTTATATATTTTTTCAACTAGTATATATGAATCTATTTCCCTATTTAGTAATAGTTATGTGTTTTAATTTTTTTTAATATTGTGTAGGAACATTGTGATATACATGGATAAAAGTTGGATCACATTACTGAGGAACACACCTCAGTATATTAAGGGTTTGAATGAGTTTTAAGATTTTTCAATTTCTAATCTGTCTGTTTAAGGGAGAAAAATATATACATGTCCTAAATGTAAATTTAGAAGATGGTTGAAGAGAGTTTAAGTTTATGAAAATTTAATATTGAAGAAATTCCCTGGTCAATATTTGTGTTGGATTTGGCATGGAGAATCGAACGTTACAGAAAGGTTGAGAACTGATGTCAATCCATAGAATGACCTCCCAACCTTTTCAACAATGGAAAATGAAATGAAAAAACTTATAAAGGTTGTATTCGTTGCTGTAAGAGACCACCATCAACATCAAAACATATCAGAACAAACAGATGAGGGTGATACAAAAAACAACGTGACAATTGATCTTTTTGATACTGTAGGACAACCATATCAAGACTGTAACATATCAGTGGATCGTCATCTTGATTCTATGGAGACTAATGTAAGAGAAAACTTCACAGAGAAAAATATGTTTCATGATTTAGTTGACTATGGAAATAAAGAATTGTATAGTGGATGTTTGAAATATTCCAAACATTCTTTTATGATGAAGAAGTACCATATCAAATGTCTATGTGGAATTAAAAATAAGGCAATTTCTATGATATTAGAATTGTTGTGTGATGCATTTCCTAAAGCAAACATCCCTGGGTATTTTTATGATATGAAAAAAGTTGTTAAAATGCTTGGTCTGAATTATACAAAAATACATGTGTGTCCCAATGATTATATGCTTATTAGAGAGAGGATTCAAGTAGACAGGATTGTAAAAAAAATTCTTCTTCTAGATGGAAGTCAATGGGTGATGTTGGAAGTCTGAAACAACAAACTTTCATGAAGAAGAAGAAAAGGTACACACCTGAAAAGGTTTTGCGTTACTTTCCTTTAAAGCCTCGATTGTAAAGATTATTCATGTCATCAAAAACCACGGAACACATGAAGTGGAATTCTGTAGATAATAATAATGATGGGTTAATGATACATCCACAAAATTCATAATCGTGGAAGAAATTTGATTCATTACATCCATATTTCTTATCTGATCCTAGGAATGTTTGATTTGGATTGGCTACCGATGGATTCAACCCATTTGGGACTTTGAGTACCAGTTATAGCATTTGGCCAGTTGTTTTTATCCCATACAATCTGCCTCTATGGATGTGTATGAAACAAACTTATTTTATAATTTCAATGATTATTCCTGGAAAACAAATACCTGGAAATGATATTGATGTATAATTTCAGCCTTTAATTGAAGAATTACAGGATTTGTGGAGAAACAGTGTTGAGACATTTGAGGTTTATTATAAAACAATGTTCAAAATGCATACTTCTTTAATGTGGACCATTAGTGACTTCCCTGGTATTGAGAATTTATCTGGTTGGAACACTTACATGGGTTTGGATTGTCTGATTTATAACTTTGATTTTGAGCCCAAATGGCTACCTCACAGTAGAAAATGGTGTTTCTTGTTCCATCGAAGATTTCTCGATGCATATCATAGATTTTTTCTGAACAGATCAAAATTTAGTGGTTTCATTGATCATATACCACCTCCAAATTTGTTAAATGGTTCTGAAAAATTGATACAACTTGGAAATGTTGAAACATAATTTTAGAAGGTTCATCATTTGAATGATAGCAGGAAACGGGTTCGAAGTGCATCGTCAAGAGAAATCAGAACGCAACAATGGAAGAAAAAATTATATTCTTCAAACCTCTGTATTGGGAATTTAATTTGTTGCGACATAATCTTGATGTGATACATATTGAGAAGAATGTTTGTGACAAATTTATTTTCACATTACTTAATGGTCATGGAAAGTCGAAGGATCATCTCAATGCTCGCAAATAATTACAAGTAATGAACACAAAACGTGATCTCTAACTATATGAGAATACAAAGTATGCTCTGACAATTTTTCAATGAAAAATAGGGATAAAGATACATTCTTTTGAATTTTAAATAATGTGAAAGTATCTGATGGGTATTCAAGTATCATCTCGAGGTGATTTGACTTGAAGAATCGTAAGTTACATGGATTGAAAAGTCATGATTCACATATTTTTTTACAATAGTTACTAACATTGGAATTGCGTATATTATTACCTGAAAAAATTACTGCTATTGTACTCCAATTCTGTACATTTTTCTGAAAACTATGTGAGAAATCTCTACATCCATTTCATCTTGACAACCTCTAGGAGAGGTTTGTATTGACCCTTTGTGAAATAGAGATGATCTTACCTCCATCTTTTTTTACTGTCATGATGCATTTAACAGTGCATCTGGTTGAGGAAGCTAAATTAGGAGGCCTCGTTCATTATCAATGGATGTATCCAATTGAGAGGTACTTTATTTATATGTTTTTCAGTTAAGTAAAAAAACTGTCACTAAATTAAATTCATAATTATGTTTATTTTATTTCATAGATATCTTGGGCATTTGAAATCATACCTGACAAATAAATCTCAACCAGAACGCTCTATTACTGAAGGCTATTTGGCTGAAGAGTGTCTTACCATATGTTCTAGATACTTGGATGGTATTGATAAAATATTTAATCGAGTTAGACATGTTTATGACACATAGACTCAATCTCAAATATATCTGAAATCGAAAATATTTCTTGTTATTGGCCGATCAGTTGGGAGGACCTCAAATGTGAAACTAAAAGAATTGGAATTATTACAGGCACATATATATGTGCCGCTGAATAGTGAAATTTCAGATCCATTTATTGAAGAGTTGAAGATACAAATAAAGATACAAATGTGAGGTCTAACACAAAATGAGCAATATATAACAAAAGTTGTTAATGAAGAGATTGTATAATGGTTTGCACGACGTTTAAGTTCATAAATATTGCAAAAAATAAGAATATTAATTTGAGACATATATTTTGTAAATATAATAAAGTATATTTCTTTTTTTAGATCATTAATACTAATACTCGAGCAGAGTTGTCAGAAGATTTGAAGTTTCTTGCTGGAGGTCCTCTAAAAAAAGTTAGAAAGTTCGACGCTTACAATGTGAATGACTTTAGATTTCGTACAGTTGATCGAGAAGAGGGTTTGAAAACATATAATATTGGTATATTTACATTTTCTCAAGTGGGATATTATGGAAATATGACTGATATTATTGAATTAAACTACCACATGAATTTTTTAGTTGTTTTACTCAAATGCAATTGGGTCGATATTATCAGAGGTGTTAAAAGAGATTACTTGTAATTTACTTCTGTGAGCTTATCTCACTTGATGGATATTGGTGATCGTGAACTGCATGATCCATATATATTATCATCACAATAAAAATGGTATATTATGTGAATGATATTGTGGATGAAGGGTGGAGAGTAGTTGCTCACGTAATACAAAGATATTTTTATAATATGGGTGATTAAGTAGAAGATTTTACCTCTAAAATTGAATCTCATCAACAACAAGTAGTATAATTTTATTAACCTCATTTTACAGTTTTTGATATGATTGCACAAAAGTGGTTGTTGAAAAATATTGGTAAGAAATGGAAAGACTTAAAACGTAGATTGTGGAGCGATGTCAACGATACTTCGTTGACCTTCCAACAAATATATGAGAAGTTACCCAATGGGGTACCCAAAGAATAGTGGAAGGTTTTTGTTGATAGTCATCATGATGAAAAGAAGATGGTATTTAAATATATATTATTATATTAACGTCGTTTTACATTTATACATGTATATGAAGAGGTGATACATTGAATACATTACTATTAAATTTCATTTTATTTATTTCAAGATCTATCAAGAAAGAATGCGTCAAGACAGGCTAAGCAATTCATCCCTCACACTGTGGGGTCAAAAATCTTTTCTAGAAGATGATCAACTCTGTTAATCTTTTCATTAGTTTCAATATTTATAAGATAATATTATCTGTTTAATATATTAAATTTTTGATTTATCTTTGTTTAATGAAGTCCCAGAGTTTAGGGCATGAAGCATCCCAAACTGAAGTGTGGTTGGATGTTCACAAAAAATATTATAGAAGTTTTGTTTATCATCATACCAAAGAAGTTGGGGTATGAACTCATTTTTTCATTATAATAACTTATTATTAGTTTTTACATTATGAATATATATTGATATTTGATTTATAGGTAAAAATTAAAGAACTATGGGATGCCAATCCTGGGAAGTCCCACTCAGTCTCCCAGGATGACCCGGTTGCTAAAGTCCTTGGGAAGGAGCATCCTAGTAGAGTGTGCGGGATGGGTTTGGGACCCATACCATCTGAGGTCTTTGGCAGGCCACCAGGGACTACAGTTGCATATACTTTTGGTTGTAGTCATTATATACCCAGAGATGCTCAGAGAGAGATTTTATCTCTACGAAACACAGTTCAAGACTAGGGGGAACAGATATCTGCTTTATAGAAATCTTTGACAGATATACATCAGTAGATGAGCAGATATTCCCCTAGTGGTATTACATCAACTGATGGTGAGCAGGTAAATCAAAAAAAATTCAAAATCATTTAGTTTTCAAAATTTTATTAGTTTTATGTTTAAATATAAATATGCAAAACTATTTAATTTTCAATATAATGTTCTTACAGGTGGTAGCAGGAAGTGGAGATGGAGGTGGAGAGGGTGAAGATATGTGTTCATCATTGGACAGTGATTAGTTGTATTGTTGATATGTTGGGAAAATATGGTAACAGTCGGTTAGTATATATATCATGTGTGGAACATAGTTTCCACCAAAAATTTTCACGACCTAACATTTTCTTGATTTATCATGTTTCCTTTTATATATTTTACTGATTTCTGATGTTTCCTTTTATGTCTTGATTTCTCGAGTGTGGTATGCACCATATATATCAATTCTTTGTTATGATGATTCATTTTTTATGATTCATTTTTTCTAAATTTATTAGGTTTGTCAGTCCTGGGTGAGCATCCCATTTCAAAGCATTATAGGATCTCATAAGCTCATCTCTTATAGAATATGTGACCATTACCATGCTACGAACTATAAACATTCCATGTATATCAAAATTCAATCATGAAATAGTTTCACATTCTTCCAACCATCACACAACATAATACATTCCAGAACAATATTCTAACTTGTCTATACTTGTTTAACCAATGAAGATATTATCTCTAAGGATACACACATTGATTCCCCTAAACCCTAAACTACACCCACCAACAACTCTTACAGTGAAGATAAGATATTATATTAAACTAATGAAATTAGTTCTCCCATATCCTACATTTTCTACCCTAATTCATTTACCACTACATTTCCATTTCTAACATTTAAAAATATTGAACCTCAAAATTTTCTACTTTCCCTGGTATTCATGATACTCTTGGTCTTGTCTACTTTCCCTGAGACTCATTTCTCTCAATTCTTCCTTATTTGAATATGATATTCTAGCACATTGTCAATGAATGAATTTTCTCATTTGGTAAATTGTGTGCTACAATTATTTTTTCCTCTATTTTGAGACACATATATTTCAAGGTAAATGATTCATGATCATCTCTAACTATGTTCCAACCATTCCCACCTAGTATCCTTCTTTAACCAAGACACATAGTTTTCTAGGGAGAACCACATGGTTTCCCATGACTATGTTCCTATCATGCAACCATTTATAGGCCTCTATGAAGCTTAAAACCCAAAAATAAACAACCTAAGAATTCACCCAATAAAATAATATCTCAAAAGAAATTAAAGAAGGGTAGAATTTAAGGCTTAAGGCCCCTGGAAAACTTCAAGTCATTATAATCTCCCCCTCTTGTTATTTATCATCCGTGAGTAGTGCCTCTATATTTCACACCCAAAAAAACTAGCGTTATTGAGCTCGCGCATCATATTATCACTTGTAAGACTCTTCATGCATACGTCTATGCTCCCATATAACTCTAACAAGTGACATAGGATTTCTTCAAAACATTTTTCCACTATAGTCCATGATTCACACCGAGCACTCCAAAAATGTTGGGTAAGTCTCCAACTGAAATTCTTCATAGTTGATCACATAATTTTGATCGAGAATGTATGAATTAATTTAAGGGACATGTAAAAAATCATTCATTCCTTGATATTGTGGAGGAAATTCCAAATAGAATTCCACTATCATGACACTCTTGATAATCCCAAATAGCCCCATAAACTTTGGTGTCAGCATCCTTTGCTTCTGCAATCATTGATTCCCTAATTGAGGAGTCTCCCATAATAAAACTCAAACACCCACAATGAATTCCATGTGTTTCTTCCTACTATTTTCATATGATCTCTATTTTAAATGAGAAGTGATTAAATGATTCTCAATCTAGTACAATATGAAAAATACCTCTAAAATCATGAATGGCCCGCAATTACTACCTCCCATCCTAATGCTAACATATTATTGAGTGAAACATCCAACCATAAAGAGCATCAAAATGTGTCATTTGAATTGAATTCTGGTTTTATTTGTCTATCAACAGAACCAAGGATTGGATATCAACCCATGTTCCCCTAAAGTATAATATGATGAAAATCATTGTGCAATGTAATTTTGGTTATAATTGGTTTCCAAAATAATAAAATCTATATTTTTTACTACAATATTCTTAATTATAATTTTATGGAAATAAATTTATGCCTAATGCATGTTTATATAAATTGTTCATCAATATGTAAATGGAATTGGATAAAGAGAATGAAGCAGAAAATTCATGTTGTTTTTAATATTATAGGCATATTATTGTGAATTTATTCATTAAATTTTATTTAAACAAGAATATTTGATGATGGAAATTCTAATTAATTTATATTTTCAATATTAGTAAAACACATCATAAATAAATTGATTAATCCAAGAATTTAATTGAAAAATTAGTTTGATAAAGATAAATCTATGGTGTCGAGTAAACCCATTTTCTTATGATGGATGGATTGTTATTTTAGGGACTAGATTCCATATTGAATCTATTTGATGGTTTTTGTCTTTTTATTTTTCTGTATGTAGGCCTTTATATATAATGTTATGTGATTTTGGTATGGCAATTGGTTGACGAGGTATGGGTAGGGAGGCCTAAGTTTTTGGAGTAGTTAGAACCAATGATAGTGGGACGTATGTTGATATGAATGGTTATGTAAGGGTTGGAACTGGTATAGATGGAATAGGTCAAACCTAGGCTTGTAATTGTTGTCATGAAATATAGAATACATGCTTGTTTATAATTTTTTTAAAGGTCTAATGGTCATGTGATATGTTTATCTGCATTCACCCACTGAATGATGCATTTGGTTGTGCGTAGTTAAGAATCTATTTTCATAGTGACTGTAGTATGTATTCTATTGGTCTTTTGGTATTCTTGGAATGGTTTTTTTTCAGGGCACTGGTACAGGGGCTACAGAAACTGCTTTTTTTTGTAAATCAGTTTTTGGTGGCGGTTTTAACCGCTGCTAACTATAATAGGTATATTTAGCGGTGGTTTTAACCACCGCTAAATGTCAGTATTTTTTTTTATTAGTGGTGGTTCTAATCACCTATACGGTATTAAATTTAGTGGCGATTAAAACTTCCACTACAGTGTCCCATCTTCCACGCACATTCACAGTGGTTATAATGTTTTTAGCGGCGGTTTTTTCAGCCACGAGCTTACGTTTTTTCACAGAGGTTTTAACGGACGCTAGAAAAAGTAATCCCCTGACCAGAAAACCCACCACTAAAAACATTATAACCACTGAGAAATGTGCCAACTATGAAGATTCCCATAAACTGCCGCTAAACTGCTTTAACTGCCACCAATAGTTTCTTGACACATAATTTAGTGACGGTTTTTGGAAACCACCGCAGAAGCATATAGTAGTGGTTTAAACTGCCCCCATATAAAAAAAACAGTTGCGAAATTGTAATTTTCCTATAGTGAAAATTTAGATATGAACCCTGGATCATGATCAGATACAATCAAAAGTGGAACCCCATGCATGTAGGTTCTGGGAGTAATGGAAGCATGTGATTGGTCCTGCCCAACTATTTTTTCCATGATCAATGATTAATCTGAAAATTTACACAACTTATAATGTCATGATCAATGAAATTAAATCAAATAAATTGAAAATGGATAGAATGAAAGAACCATATAGAGGATCAAAATATATTTTTTATAATTAATTTAATTAATTAAAGAATTTCCTTAATGGAATTATTTCTTCATTGATGAATCTGATAATAGATATGTGTTGTATGGCCATTGAATTGTAGGAATCATAGAATATTCCATCTAGCGGTGATCCATACATGTTCCATAAGTCTCTAAATGTAACCATAGGAATCTTTGGGTTCTAGCATGTAAGCTCATATCACTTGCATCGTCCACCTTTGATCGCCTCAAGAATTGCTTCCAAAGTGTTCTCATGGATCTCTCTTGGAATGAGAGTGGGAGGTGGAGGAAGATCTATCTTTGTTCATAGGAGCATTCCTGGAGAAGGGGTTGTCTAGGGCTTGAGAGAATTATCCAAATCCATTGTTCCCAAACAAACAAAATGAATTTTCCCTTTAGAAAATAATATAATTGGGTTTATATACTTCTAGGTTTAACATAAAATAATTGCACAACAATCCTTTATTATTTATTTAATCCCTTCAGAACCCCATGTAAAATAATAATAATATTATTATTATTTTTCAACATGCCCTTAACTTATGAATTAAATTAAATATTATTTAATCAAATAATATTCAATATTTATTATTTCTAACCAGACTATTAAACTTGGTCCACCTTTCCTCTAAAATATTTATCAGGCCATGAATAATGAAAATTTATTTATTAAATAAATATCACTACAATATTCACCAAAAAATAAATAAATATTATATTCACTAAATATAAAATAATTATTTATTAAATATTCTGCTCACATTATATTCTCTCGAATAACTAGTGAACGAATATATGTGGTCAAGGAAACATGAATAATAATTAAACCACATGTGAGAATAATGTTTATTCAAATTTTTAAATAATAAATAATATAGATTATTTAACTGAGATTATAGATATACTTAGTGTGTGGCCCTATAGGCCTCTTTCTCGGTGGAATTAGGCGAAGTAGCCTAAAGTCCAATCTTAGCATCTATAAACACACCAAGGTACCCACAAAGAAATAATTTAATGTGAAAATGACATAATACCTCATACAGATGCTTACTGTGTAACATAATCCCTCCATCAAGATATCTCTAATAAATAAGGTCGCATGCTGGTGCTATCAACCTATGTGATCGATATCACTTTCTTTCAATTCCTAAAAATTGAACTTGCATATAGAATACCATGGCCATGGATTTATTTAGGATATATCATTTCCATCAATGGCCTTGAGATATAAAATTATGTTAAAGAAAATAAGGGATAAATCCTTTCCCACATTATTCATTAATGTAATATTACTCGTGACACACCAAACGTATCCTACCACGCTATGAACATCTGTCATCGTGGTTTTTTTCAATAAAACAAAGTACACTAATCATAATACTCATTAATAATAATCTTAAATTATTAGGAACAATACACGCGTCTGCAGATAATAACATCCAATGACACATATAAATGTATATTCCCTACTAGAGGGTTTTGTTCTTATAATATGCTACTGGATATTACCAAGGGCATGCACCATGAGAAGGTGCCTCAAATTCCTATAGTCCCCCCCTAATAGACTATATAATCTTTGTAGATCAAATGATATCATATGGATATAGAACATATATTTAATAATAGTGTTGTAGCACTTATGAGTTCTCATCAAAGTAGGGAACTATTATAACCTTTTAGTGAGACAACTACTCTTGGGACATTATCACATACTATGTTATGCATAATAACAATCATGATGAGATAAGAGGTTTATTAATATTAAAAAATATGAATACATGTTATCATAAAGTACATAAAAGTTATTTTTAGGGAACCAACTCCAACAGACTCCCACTTGCACTAGAGCCAACTGCTAACAACCTTCAATCCTCTTTCTCTCACATGATTCTCATACTTTTGCTGAGATAGGCCTTTAGTTAATGGGTCTTCCATGTTCTCTTTCGTGGGTACTATGATTAATGCACTTCACCCCTCTAATAAAATCCCTCAAGTGGTGATAATTTCTTATTATATTCTTTATCCTTTGGTGTGACCATGGATCTTCTAAAAGAGCCACTTCTGTAGTATTATCACAATAAAGTGTGATAGGGTCTTTACTGTTAGGTACCACATCAATATCTGTACCAAATTTCTGAATCTGAATTCCATAATTGACTGCATAAAATGAAGAAATATACTTGGACTCCACTACAGAATTAGTGACAATTGGATACTTTCAACTTTGTTGTATTACAGCTCATCTGTTAAGATAGAAAACATATTGTGACTGTGAATTTAGATCATTTTGATCTATCTAAAAACTAGAATTAGTATAACCCATAATGACCATCTCATCATCTTCTCCATACACGAGGAACATATTCTTAGTTCTTCTCAGATACTTAAGGATATCATTAACAATGGACCAATGTTGTTCTCCAAGATCTACTTGATATATTCCTACCATGTTCAATGCATAGGAAAAGTCAAGTCTAGTACATAACATTTCATACATGATTGATCCTATCGTCTAAGAAGATAAGATCTTACTCATTATCTCTTTCTCATGTTGTGTCTGAGGACACATTTACATAGAAAGATGAAAACCATGTGACACTGGAACCAATCCCCTCTAGTATTGTTCCATACTAAATATCTTTAGTATCTTGTTAACATGTGTACTTTTACTTAGTCCAATTATCCTCTTGGATCTATCATGAATGTTCTTAATACCTAGAATATTGGTTGATTCTACTAAGACCTTTATGGATAATTTTTTTTAACTAGTCCTTAAAAAACTATAAGACTGGTATGTCATTTCTAATAATTAATATGTCATCAAAATATACTACTAGGATAATTCCCACATTCCAACTAAACCTATTATAAATACACAACTCACATTCACTCTTAATGAAACCAAATTATTTCATGGATTCATCGAATCAAATGTTCCATGACTTGGATGCTTACTTTATTCCATAAATGGATCTCTATAACTTGGAAATCCTTTTGGAATCAATTGGAGTCAAAAACACTTCTAGTTGTGTCATATTTACATCTTCCTAAATGTTCACATTAAGGAATGTAGTTTTGACATCCATCTTTAAAATATCATAGTCATGGTAAGTTGTTATAGTAAGAATAATTCTAATGTATTTAAACATGGAAACTAATGAAAATATTTCATCATAGTCAATTACTTGATGCTATTTAAATTGTTTAGCCACTATCCTTTCTTTATAGGTATTTACTTTACCTTCTATGTCCAGTTTTCTCGTGAATACCCATTTTCACCCTACGATATTTACATTAATTGACTCATCGACTAGAACCCAAACTTGTTTATGATACATGGAATCCATCTTAGAATTCATGGACTCTTTCCATCTTGCAGATTATAAGATCTATACTGCCTCTTTGTATGATAGTGCTTCATTATGTTCAACCAATAATGAGTCACCATATGCGGTGACTAGAAAACCATATATATCTGGTTCTCTAACCTCTCTTGCACTCCAACACA
Organism: Viscum album; assembly: GCA_963277665.1. Classification (NCBI taxonomy): domain Eukaryota; kingdom Viridiplantae; phylum Streptophyta; class Magnoliopsida; order Santalales; family Viscaceae; genus Viscum; species Viscum album. The sequence goes on from OY728162.1 coordinate 1,067,539,310, forward strand.
GTAATTGTGTTTCATGAAGTACTTCTTCCATGAGTACCTATGAAATTTGTACATGTACCAACTCTTGTGTATCTTAAGCATCAACTTTATTGAAGCAAATATTTCTCCCACTATCCTTTTTGAGGATTTGAACCCTCTCAAGAAAGTTGACTTGTCTAAAAACTTTCACTTTCTTGTCTGAGGAGTTTTTTATGTAGTATTCATTTGTTTCCTTGGGATACCCTACAAAGATACGCTTTGTTCCCCTGGGTTGTAGTTTGTTTCCTGAGAAGGCCTTAATATATGCCTTGCAACCCCATACACATGTATGTGACAAAACGAGTTTCTTTCCACTCCATAACTCAAATGGAATACCATTTTATTTTTTAGTTGGTACTCGGTTTAATGTGTGTTCTGTAGTTTCTAATGCATATACCCAAAAGAATAATGGAATATCTTTATGACTCATAATTGACCTTAACATGTCTAACAAGGTATGGTTCCTCCTTTCACTAACACCATTCCACAATGGTGTGTAAGGTGGAGTGAGTTGATATAGAATATCAAACCCCCATAGAAAGATGATAAAATATTGGTTAATATATTCACCACCTAGATTAGATCAAATATTATTTATCTTATTTCCAATTTTATTATCTACTTCATTATCTAATTCCTTGAATTTATCAAAGGACTGAGACTTATACCTCATCATGTGGATATAGCCATATCTACTCAAGTCATTAGTAAAAGTTATGAAGAATATCCACCTCTAGCTTCTATTAGAAATGGTCTACAAACATAAGTGTGTACCAATCCTAGAATCTATGTGGCCCTTTCACCATGACCACAAAATAGTGGTTGGTCATTTTTCCTTATAAACAAGCATGAAATCTTTAAAGTGGTTTAAAATCAGAAGAGTCTAAATAAACATCTTGACAGAGCTTTGTCAAACGCTTCTCCTTTACATGACAAAGATTGTGATGACAAAGCTAGGTGTTATATGAGTCATGTGAACATGATTCATTATCAAATTATAATACTTGGATTTCATAATTTAATACATAAATACCATTATTTAAATATTCTATACCATAACATCTGTTTTCCTTATAAAATAAACAACTTTTTTTAGAACTTTAAAATAAACCCATTTGTATCTAGGCATGATACATAAATTATGTTCTTGGTAACCATAGGTGCATAATAAAAAAATTTAAAATAAAAACCATTCTTTTTGGAAATTAAAGTCGGTAGTCACCAATGGATAGGATAGCCTTCCTTGCACCATTAACATCTCTCATATCCACATATCCTCTAGCAATCTTTCAAACACTACTTGCTTTCTACATTTGGATATAGATGTGAGAACCAAAATATATATCTAATACCAAATATGTAGATATTAAAGAATTACACTTGATAATGAATGCACCTTTATATTCCCTTATATTTTGGGTGAAGTTCCTCTTCTAGTGGAATTGCTTTCCACATGCAAAACATACTGGCTCATTTTCCTTACCCTACCTCTGGATCTTACTCTTCTTGGAAGGATGGTGCTCTGGATATTTATACTTGCTATGAGTCTTGGTCCCCTTTTCCTTGTTCTTCATTTTATTATTCACCTTATGAACCATTGGTTTATCATTCCCTATGCCTTTATCTACTTGGAGAATCAAAATAAAAAGTTTTGAAAGGATCTTATCATTATTTCTCATATTCTAATTAACAATAAAACTAGAGAAGGACTTACATTATGATGAAATTATGAGATATGTAAGCAACTCATCTGGGAATTTAATCACTAAGATATCTAAGAATTCAATGTATCTAATAAGCTTGACAGCATGAGGCCCAGCTAGCGCAAACTCACCAAGATTAGTTGTAAACAACGCATTGGAGATCCCGTACCTCTCTTGTATCATCTTCTCTTGATAGAGATCATAAAGGTGATACATCATGATATATTCATCCATGTCCTCATGTTGTTTCAATATCTCATTAGACATAGATGATAGTATGAAACATTGAAAATCTGTGGAATCATTCAAATGTTTCTCATAAAGCGATTTCTCTTCATTACTTTCCTCATTACTAGGTGCATCAGGAATAGGTTCTTCCAGCATATACAATTTCTTTTCATGGTGAAGGATAACACATAGGTTCCTTTTTCACTCTTTTAAATTTGTGTCGATGATAAGGTTACCCTTATAAGGTATGGATCATAATGATATGTTTGAAGTCATTTTAATTTTTTTTCTACAAAATAAGATGAGAATAATTTAGTACATTATTTGATAAAATGTGACAAATAAATAAATATTAAATTTATTAGTCTCTCTCTATTTTATTGAAATCCAAAATCCCTCACTATTGGATTTGGAATATCCTATTTCTTATACATTCTAGTGTAAAGTATCCATATTCCCCTTCACATAACCCTAACTTTGGTTGGTCAAGAAACATGAATGGTTTTAGATAGTCATTATAAATGAAAACTGTATTAACTCATAGTTCCTTCATTTGCTGAGTAGAACCCCCAATTATAAAATCATTAAATTGGAATTTATAAAGCCTTGACCCTCTGTTACACCATGTCCATCTTTGGAAGTCACCCCATGATGTGAACTAAGTTAAGTAAACCCAAAAATTCAATTTAGAATTCTCTGATAATTGAAAGCACCCCAACATTGGTTGGTCAAGCACTTTGAACTATGGTTCGATTTTACTGAAGTCGTGGAAGGCTATACCGACTTAATATATATTATTGAGGGATATTATCCTTTTATTCGTAAATTACCAATTATTATCTCCATCACATGCTTTTTAATATTAAGCGGATTTACTTAAGTGATTAACCATGTCTTAGATGATATTTATGAAAAAACTAATTTATTTTAATTCTATCTTTCATGCTCATTAATTTCATTAATTCATGTGATCCCGAAAAGACATCCATAATGAAATAACCCTAAAACTTGAAAGAAATAAAATAATAAAGAGGTATGATAATGATATTTTAATAATATTTTGTTTATCTAGAGGTTAATAAACTAATTTTTGACCTAGGGGAAGCCCCTTGAACCAATTAAGTTTTTTGTTACATCTTTCCACTTGTCCACCTATGTATCACTATTGGATTGTTTTCACCTTGGCTCCAAACTTTAACCGACTCTACTAGCTTGGGATATCTATCCATTAAATATGATTTTACTCACACGTAGTTGAGGGAAACAAGGGGTTTATATAAAATAAACCCTGGGCATGTAGGACCTTACATAATAATGAGAGAAGGAAAGTAGGATAAACATTTAATTTAATAATAAATTAAATGAAACCAATCACATACAAAGGTCCGGTCTATGATCATGATAATCCACATGCATGGAATAAATTATGCATTTAATAAAACTAGAATTCAATACTTAATCATTTTTAATTAAGATAAATCATTCTCAAATCAATTAATTATCTTCTTTAATTAATGAATTCTTTTATCTTAATTCTCATCTGAATTTACTTGAGATTCTCATCCATCATAATTTTAAACAAATTAAATAAATTTATTTAAAATTAACTATGTAAATAAATGTACCTTGAAGGAAACCCAGTGAATACCCACCCTAATTTTTCCAACATGTATTATATTCGTATACAATTTATTTTTTGTAACATTTAGAATACATTACTTATCACATACATTCATGACGTGTAGTATCAACTTAATGATTACACAAATTACATGATTTTTATATAAAATTTGATGATTTAATGTGCATAGAGTAACAAATGTAATACGAATCATACATGTATATATAAATGTTGGCCCCAAAATATTTGAAGAAAGGAGAGAAGAAAAGGAGGCCTCGCACCCTGCCTCGCAAAGCCCCGACGTAGAGCCCCCCAAGCAACGCGGCCGCCACGAAGAAATGGAGGTGGTAACTCTCTGCGAACACCCTGATGTTCGCGAAGCCGCCATGAAGCAGATGAGGTGGTACCTCTCCATGGACGCCCCTGAAATTCGTGAACTCGCTGCGAAGCACAGGAGGCGGTACCTCTCCGTGAACGCCCCTGACGTTCGTGAACCCGCCACGAAGCAGATGAGGTGGTACCTCTCCGTGAACTCGGTTGACGTTCGCGACCTGTCGCGAAGCAACTGAAGCCCCCTTCGCGCCGTGTGAGCTCTGCTTTGCGGCACCTCTGACCTATAAATTCTGAGCTCCCCCTGAGCTCTCCAGACATACAATCCGACCTTTCACCTTCTCAGCTCCCAAATCGTGAAGCACTCTTCGCTCTAGGAATCTTGAGCTCCATGAGGTATTTTTGTTTCGCGAGAGGCCTCTGCCTTGTCTCGTTTTGAGCCCCTCTTATGAGATGGATTCCCTTCGCGAATCCCAAGGGCATTTTCAAAGGAAGGGGATCCCCAAGAGGACCCTGGCAGTCACAGAGCATTTATGCTTCGTGAAACACCCACCCTGTACACGTGATCGACATGCCAAGGCAGGGTCACCGTACTTCGCGAAGCCCACGGCTTCCGGGCACCTTGCTTCGCAAGGCACCTATGTTTCACGAGCCAGTGCTCCACGAACACCCTTCTACTTCATGAAGCACCTCCCACTCGCACCTCTGCCCCATTCTAAGGCCAAGGCACCCCACTTCGCGAAGCACCCCCCTTTGCAAGTGCCCTATACTATGCAAAGCAACCGAGCTCCGCAAGGCCCTTGCCTGTGGACCCCTCTGCCTGGAAATTCCTCTTCCCGTGCAACCCTCCAGGTTTGCACGATGTGATTTCAAAGTCCCATGGATGATACCACCTGTAACGTTGATTCTCCTAATGATTCTTTTCATAGGCATGCTAATGGCTATTGATTCTTCACATAGCCATGCTAACGTGGACCCCTCAAGGGTTCGCTCTGCGACCCCCCTTCGCCACGGCCTTTCCGATGCCTTCCCTTCCCCAAGGGGAAGGGAGTACCGGTCATGTAAGCCCTAGGGGTGTGGAGTAAACCCACCTCTTCTGAGCTGCAGGAGGTTAAACTTCTAAGCACCTCATCTTCAACACACGACGTTAAACTGTGACCTGACCCCGTGCCTCGCACGCAGGTTCCCCCCGGCTCGGACAATATTTACACCGCTCATCTCCACAGGGATGGGATCACCCCCCCCCCCCCACATGGGATGATATCCTCCCTCTCAGAGTGGCGTTTTTCCATGGGGAAGGGCAACCTCCTTGGTGTAAGCCCCCTAGACCCTCTTACAGAAGGTAGCACCCATGAACCTCCGTACTTCCTCACCACCAAGGCCAGGAGAGAGTGTGATAGGGAACGAGGAACCTCCCTCCTTCGGTCCCAAATACCTCTCCCTCTGTGCTTTTTTGCTCTTGGGCCTCCATCCTGGAGTAAGTCCCGACACCATGGGCTGCTTAACGTGTAAGCCCCTCTTCGCTTCTCACAGACGCACCCTTCGCAACGTGATCGTCAGGTCTCTGCTGGCTCTTGTTTCTCACACCGAGCACGACTCACGTGGGCTTAGAGTAAGCATCGACCATGAAAATGTCCTCATCCAACATAATGTTAAACTATATTTCCTCGTCCAGCATGACGTTAAACAGTATGTGCTCGTCCATCATGATGTTAAAATGTATGTCCTCGTCTAACATGACGTTAAACTGTATGTCCACGTCCAACGTGATGTTAAACTGTATGCCCTCTTCTAGCCTGACGTTAAACTGTATGACCCCTATCCAGCATGACATTAAACTGTATACCTGAACTATGTAGACTTTGATCCATGTCAAGGAATGGTACATAGGAATCCTCCATGAGGTTCAATCCCACCACTAGTGGACCCCCAGGTTCACCTTCACATCGGTTCACTGATGAAACCCTTCCAGAACTATGAGGACTTTGATCCATGTCAAGGCATGGTACGTAGAAAGCCTCCCTGAGGTTCAATCCCATCATCCCTCGGACCAAGGTCCATATTCACGTCGGTCCTCTAACACACACCATTCGGAACAACGTGGTCTTTGATCCGTGTCAAGGCATGGTACGTAGGAAGCCTTCACAAGGTTCAAGACCAACAATCATTGGCCCCGACCATTTCTGTGTCGGTGTTCCAAGCCCCTTTTTCACCTGAACTATGTGGTCTTTGATCCATGTCAAGGCATGGTACGTAGGAAGCCTCATGAGGTTCAACCCACCACCTGTCGGACCCATGGCCCACCTTCACGTCGGTTCGCCGACATCCCCATTTGAACTACGTGGTCTTTGATCCATGTCAAGTCATGGTACGTAGGAAGCCTTCCTGAGGTTGAATCCAACCATCCACCTGGGGAAAGGTTCTTTTTCACATCGGTTCTCCGATACTCCCCTATCACACATGACATTAAACTACATCCCAATCCAGCGGTAAGCCGTTGTGACCCTGCCATCTAGTTGTTCCGACACCCCTTTGTTTCAGTTCAATAGCCCCTTTCCCCGAACTACGTGGACTTTGATCCATGTCAAGGCATGGTACGTAGGAAGCCTCATGAGTTTCAAGCCCACCACCTATTGGACCAAGGTCATCCTTCATGTCGGTTCTCTGGCATACAACCCGAACTACGTGAACTTTGATCCATGCAAAGGCATGGTACGTAGGAAGCCTCACGAGGTTCAAGCCCACCACCTGTTCGTTCTGATCTCATTCACGTCGGTTCTCCCACCACCTTGGGTGGACTAGAGTGTAAGTCCCACACATCCATTCTGAACTACGTGGACTTTGATTCCCTACCACGGGGATATGTAGGATGTCTCTTCAAGACTCAATCCCATCATCACCATCATCTCCACGACGGCTCCATTTCATTCCCCCTCCACTCTGTGTAGCTTTCCATCACCCATACTGATTCTTACCTGGGCCTCTACATCCCAGTGAGATCATGCCACCCCATGCCCCTCCACAGCACTCGGGAAGTTTCCCATGGGCTGGCTCCGATATCAGTGTTCCCTCAAGGGGGATTCCTCAATCTGATCCACTCCAACTAGTGTTCTGATCAGCCCGATCTATCTCTGTTGGACGTTAAACTTGCGGCATACCATGTGTTAAACATGGGAAGCTGAGGAAAACCTCAAATACATGCTTATGGAATATGATTCCCCGCGCTTGATATGGGATGAATTGGGCTTCCGCGCCCTCGAGAAGCCCTATAATAAGGGAAAAAAGACAGACACACCAATTCCACAGCGTTCAGACACGTTAATGATGCCTCGACGTGACTACTACCCCATCTAAAGGTTGATGCCCTGAACGGATCCCTTGGAAAGTCCTGATAGAAGCAGTGTAATTAACCGGAGTCCATGGAAACATGGCACTGGGAAGAGTTTCATGAACAACGTATTAAATCTATGAGGGAGACCCGGACTAGGTGACGAGTTCCAAGGAGGAATCCACGGAAGGAAGAACCAGCATCCCATCATCCCGTTTTGATAAAAGAGAAGACATACCTGAATAAGGAACGGATGCCGCCCGCCTTTGGAAAGCGGGAATGCGGGGCAACAAAAAGTCGCGCCGACGTCCTCCAAAGACAAACGCGCGCACCCGGGCGAAAGCATCGAAAACAGAAATGGTGAACCCGATGTGAATCTCTTCTCCTTAATGTGGAGATTAGTAGCACTTGATACATCAGTAGATTGACGTGTCACTGAATCTAGATATCTGGCGCCGGGTCCTGCCAAGAAAATAGCGGGCCTGGCATGAAACTCATCAGATGTTGGGGCATTCCGTTCTGCAACGTTGTCGGCGTGGATCCCTCTTATCATCCACAGATGACGGAATGGCGTTGGGGCACTGGTTGTCGATTTCTTTTCTTTGCAGTACTAATGAGTTAATCTCCCTGCTTCTCAGGAATCAGGTTGCTGCTACAGGGACACGATCACCGCCCACCCGCCTACGCAGGGGCAGGGGCAATACCAGCACAGCCACTCCGCATGGCTCCACTACTTCCACAACGGCATCTGTATCCACGAACATGGGGAACCCACGCCCCCTCTCCCCATTGAAATTCATCACACGAAGGGTGATTAATGACCGCGTACTCTGTTATGAGGAGGAGGGAATAATCCCAACTCAGGATATGGCCCTCCTGAACCTGGAGGTGTCCATGCCCTACTGTCAACACCACCCTCATGGGCCGCGCAGGGAGCCCCTACTCCCCCCCCCCAATTCAATCATTTCGGGAGCCTATCCCCGGAACGCCTTGATGACTCCCTGCATTACGCTGATGAGGTGGGTGATGTCTGGCTCAGCCCGGTCAGAGTCCCGATCCAAGGACTCCAAGAAAGGGCCCCCACCCGGCCGCGTCAGCTCCACCGTCTGGCCTTGCCAGAGGAATAGGTAGGCTATGCCCCTACACCACATGCACCGGCTCACCTGACCCGACGCCAGTGTTGGGATCGAGCTAAGGATGCCCACCAAGGGGCATTAACATCGACAACTACTGTGGCCTGAGCCACCACCGATGTATACCATGAATTCCCTGCACACACTGAGCAGGGGCGCTCCTACGCCTGATCGAGATCGAGGCCCCAACCACCCCACGAGCAAGATGGTTTGACTCCCCGGGTCGCAGGCCTGAGTGGTGATCATCGTGAACCAACCCACGAGGATGTCACCCCGTACGGAGGTCCTCCCCATACCACTACTCCACAGAGCACGGGTCTCCCCCGCTCTGAAGCTCGTCATGGAGGTATGCCCCGTGCTACCCCCAACCCGAATGAAGACCTTCCCCACGGCAGTGATACTTGGCGCGGAAGCCTCTCTTGTGCCCACCACACCAGGTATGGAGTTCCTCCTCCTGCCCCCGACCGTCGATGTGAAGGAATTTCCCATCTGGTCCCTCTCCAACCTGGGGATCCTCCCTACATTCTCTCCGCAGCTGGCGAAGGTCCTCCTCTCCCTGGAAACCAGATGGGTGAAGGTTTTGTTCATGGAGGTCCTCCCCATGTCCCCTTCAACATTTTCCCTGGTGTCCCTCGCACCACGACTGTCTCAAGCAGAAATCCTCTCCGCCCTGGCACCAGCACGACCCCGAGACTACATGTCGGAAATCATCCTTATCCTGAAGAGACATCTAGGGGTAGGAGGGCGGGTCGTCGCCGCCATAAGAAGAATCCTGGGAAGGCCCAGACAGAGATCAAACTGGACCGCTTCTCGGATTCTGAATCAGAACGTGACTCAACAATGGAACCCTCCCCCCAGTCCTCTATTTCAAGGACCGGGGCAGGAACAAGGCGTGTTAGCCTTATCCTTCTAGAATGTGAAGTCCACTGGATTCCCGCCTCTCTTCGCAGGTACATACAGGAGGAGAAAATTTTGGGAATCCTGCAGGTTCCGACCATGCAGTCGCCACCATCGTCACCAGAAGATCCCTCTACCTCGACCAGAGATCACATAGAGCTATTTTAGGGACCGATGGAGGTTGATCGATAGCGTGAACCATCACCAGTAACCGTGACCCTTGCATAAGAAGCTGTGGTTGTTAGCCTTTCGTATCGCGACATTGTGGTCAGGTCAACGCACTCTTCGGAGGATGGCCTGGAATTCGGCGGCCAGTCCGCTCGTTCGCCATATTCTCCACCGCCCAGTTTATTGTCCCACTGGTCCACCCCAGTACTTCTACCAGTTCCTCAGCCACCTACAGTTGACGAGTGGGGAAATATAGGGCCAGACCCTGAATCCGAGACCAGGATCTTTTGGAACCTTCTTGTGGCAGATCACTTCCTCGAGAAGTTCTGGCCGGCGGCAGCATCAAACTTTCGTGCGCTGGAATCCCTCACCCCAGAGGAAGTAGAGTGCTTCCGTCAAACCCTATGGGAGAAACACTTCCATATTCATTATTATCAGTTGGTGTACCCCAGGAGTCATGTGCACTTTGAGAAAATCAGTGAGCAATGTCGTCTGGTCGATTTGGCCGCACTCCCCGTGGCCCAGTTCCCTGAGTCACCAGGTCACCAGAGTGCCCTCCAACAAAAATGCATTCAGAGTTTCAAGGTACTGCACAAAATCATCAGGGAATCTACCCTCATGTGCAAGTCTATGGCTGGGGACAATATGTTTCCCTCCTCTTCAGTCCTATCCAGTGGCAGCCCGATTTGTTATGCGACATTGAGGACATGCCCCCAAGAAGGGTTGCGGTCCACATGGCTGACATAGCGGACAAGGAGGATGAGTTGGGGTTTCTCGATGGAGACTTACCCCATGAGGTTGTACCACCACTGTTGGACCCATCAAGGATGATTACTCGTCAGAAGAGGAACTTTCTAGGCCTCCCTACGCCCACCGAGTCACTGGTAATCAGTCAGAATGCCAGTAAGGGTAAATAGCATGTCGGAACTGTCAAGCACTCCAACCCGTCCGCCTCAATGCAGAAGATGGAAGAAGACCCCGAGAATGCCGTGTTGCACCAAAAACTCACTGAGAAAAAGAGGCTGGTCGATGAACTCCTGGCTGGGCGCGCTGTAGAGCGGCGACCCGACTATGGTGATCCCAAGCCTGAGCAGTAGGGGAAGGAACAACTTCCCCCCAGTGAGATGCCTCTGAGAAACCCTAATCATGCTACTCCCGCAGAAAGGGAGGAATCCGGAACTCGTGGCAAGAGGGTGCGATATGTCTCTCCAAACCCTCCTGAACGGCGAGGCAATCTAAGGAATCCATCCCAGGTTCCCCCAGCTGCCCCACAGGTCGTTCCGCCAGTCGCTCCACAAGCCATTGAAGCCGTCTACCATGTTGAAGATCTCGACAACACACATGTGGTTAGGGATCCCTATCAAGAAAGGGACCCCACCTAGATGATCCTATAGCGGCACGCATCACCCGCCTCTAGGCGCTGGAAATGCGACAGGTGGCAGTCCCACCAGATGGAAAGCCATATCCCGCGTGGGTGGACAATATGCCTGCACCTCAGGGTATCAGGAATCCCACTTTCTCGCCCTTTAACGGGATAGGGGACCCACCACAGCACCTGGACCAATTTTTCTCCAAGTGTGGCCCCATGTTGGGGACCCCAGCACAGCAGGAAGCCGCTAATCTCCGATGTTTTGTGCAGATGTTGGAGAGCCCCGCATTCATCTAGTACAACCATCTCCCTATCGGATCAGTGACCGGCTGGGAGGATCTGCGCCGGAAGTTCCTATACCATTTCATCTCCACCACGTAAAATACCAGCATCGTAGACCTCTTCTTGTGCAAACAAATGCCTGATGAGCGAGTCGTAGACTTCATCACCTGGTGGAAGGGGCTTACATACTCCCTCGACATGCCACTAGATCAGGAGAAATTACTAACGATGTGTGTAAGGAATGTCAAAACAGAACTGGTTCCTTCCCTGATCACCCAGAACTACCCCTTAGGGTTCTGGTACTTCTCAGATAAGGCCCAGTGCCTCGAGGAAGCTCTGCAACATGCTAGTTAGGTACTTCTGCTGCCCCCTGTGATCCCAGCAAGGAGGGATGCTAGAGCTGAGCTAGCCACGGTGGCCTAAATAGAAGCCCCCAGGCAGTTAGAATTGCTGCCAGTGGTGCCGGCTCCGCAACCTCACAGAGGCCCTCCACCTCAGGCGCATCCTCCTGCCCAGTAGCGACCGCCTCAGAACCGACAGGTTCCCCCGCGCAATGCGCCACCACCGCATAGACGGGACAATCATGCTCCACCTCCTTGGTAGGCCCCTTATACCCCTCGTCAATGCCAGGCTCCCAAATCCCCCTATCCAAAAAGAAGGCACCAGACTTAATCATTCAACGAGAATCAGGTCCCTGATTACTTTTGAAGTTCCCTAGAGCAGGGGATTGTTCGTTTACCCGAGTGCAGAAGGCCGGCAGAGGCGAATCTCACTGATCACCCCAACTACTACCCATATCATCGGATCCTGGGGTATACCCTCAAGCAGTGCTATGTGTTTAAAGACTGGCTCCAAGAACAGGTTGACAACAACATAGTCAGGTTGGGCCCGGCCCCGAAACAAGTGGCAGGTGTCTTTATAAGGTCAGAAAGTGGTAGCGATGACGAAGGTGAGTGGCAGTAGGTTCCCAGCCGCGGGTCCTAAAAGTACGATGACTGGATGGCCCGTAAAACCATTTCCCAAGCCCATGGTATTATTCGGGAATTCCTAAATCAACAAAAGCCTTTAGAAGATGCAACCAGTACCTCTGCATCGTCATCTTAGTCGGCCTCTTCCCAGAAGGGCAAGCAGCGACGATGCAAGAAGAAGCAACGCGCTCCACCACTGTTGTCATCATCCCACACTCTTAGTGACTTCATGCCCCCTAGGATGGGATTCCTCCCAGAATCCGCCCAGTGGTGGATGACTCTTCAAGCGACATTCAGGGGTATGCTTCGGTTAATACCATGGAGCTGGTAAATCCCTATATGACTCCCGACGAGGGGGAACGTCGGGCGAGCCTCCCCAACATCCCTAGACGACGTCAACATCAGCGAAACCGCGGCCACATGGGTCGTCAAGGCACGTCAGCAGGCACTTTCAGACAGGACATGCATGCTACTGAAACCAGACAACAGGCCCAGTGCAGAGCTCAGAACGCACAACTTCCTCATCTGGTGCCCTCAGATCTACCTCCACCACCATTTATGCTACTAGATCAGGCAGAGCTTCCTCGTCCGTACCATGACCAGTCTTTCCCTACTATAGACCAATCTCAGTTATCCGGTCCTCATATGGAAACCGCTCTTCAGGCCTCGACTAGTGCGCAACAAGATATACCCAATACCAGCCATCCGCCGGTCCAGCCAGCAGGGCCCGTCGTGCATCCAATTATAGAGCGACCTCCTGTAAGAAGAGGATCACGTTTGGCACAGAAGTATGATGTTATGAAGCACCTTTCCAGCATTCCAACAAGGATCTCTATCCTTGAGGCTCTTCGCCTATCATCTGAAATTCGTGAGGTGATTATCGAGGCCCTAAAGATCCCCCTCCAGTTCGAGACGGAGGTAGCGGCTGCAGAAGCCTTCCACACTGAGGCAATTGAGAATACAGAATGCTAGGTAGTTATCTCATTCTATGGTGAAGACGAAGACCCTCCAATACAGGGGAACATTCTACCACTGTACATCACTGGTCATTTCAGTGGTGTGGAAGTCCATCACTGTCTTGTTGAAATGGGTTCTGGGATTAACCTAATCCCGACTCGGACACTGTGGAAATGGTTTTGTATGAGGATGATCAAACTCCCTACAACCTCAGAATCCATGGATATGAGAGGACCGAGTAGACCCCAGTTGGTAAGATCCGTTTGAAGACCCAGTTTAGTGGCCTAATTTCCAGCACCGAATTCATGGTTGTCTCCCAGGACACTGCATACAATGCATTGATGGGCAGTCCATGGCTCCATCTGTATGCAGCGGTCCCTTCGTCATATCACCAATGACTCAAATACTCCCTCAATGGTCGATTAGGCATTCTCTAAGGAGATGTGTCTCCTTTTGCCTCTTGTGAAGCCCATTATTTGGATACTGACTGTTACACGAGCAAGGATAAGAAGATTCTGGCAAGTGAGGATGAACCCACTCCGGTAACAAGTGATCCCTGGGCAGGTCTGGACGATGCCTACATCTTCCATATCCATCAGTTGGAGGCCACAAGCCCTGACATGGGGTAGTGTTTTTTTGTTTTGGTTACATGAGGAAGGCATATTCCCAGGTCTAAGCGATGGCAGAAAATCACCTCATACTCTTACTCCAACCAGGCTCAGGTGATCCCGGAACCTCCTACCCCTATACGGTATCAGGACGTCAGGCTCATGAAAAAAATGGTACGTCATACGTGTCTCTTCCACCAGGCTGGAATCAACCGGCTCAAGCCGACATGCCACTACTACTTTGATGTCATCAAGCATGGCCCCTTGGGCCGATGGCCAAATGGGATTGGATCAACTGCTTTCATCGCTATGGTCTTAGTGAAACATGAGTCTCTTGACATGATGTCCACTCCCGCTCAATCCGGAACCAGCCTCCCATCAGAGTCTGGTGGCTTGGAAATGACTCCCCCCGTGAAAGATCCCTCCACAAGTAGAGAAGAGTATCTGGAGGATGCTCCCCCTACCTTTGAAGAAGGCATCTCTACCACGTTCGATGAACTGGTACAGGTGAACCTTGGTAGCGAGGCAGATCTGATACCCACATTGATCAGTGCCTCCATGTCCCTCAAGGAGTAGCAATGGTATGTGGAATTCCTTAAACAGTACCTTGATGTGTTCGCCTAGAGTTACGGTGAGATTCCAGGACTAGCTCCCCAGGTAGCTGTCCACCGCCTTGGACTCCCGAAAAACCATTGTGGGTTCAAGCTGCCTCCCAGAAAGATGCACCCTTATCATGGTGCCATGGTTGAGGTCGAAGATGAAAAACTTATCAAATCCAACTTCGTCAAGGAAGTCCAGTACCCCAGGTGGCTAGCCAACATTATGCCAGTCAGGAAGAAGAACGGCCAGATCAGCGTCTGCATCGACTTCCGCGATCTCAACCGCCACTGTCCGAAGGATGATTTTCCCCTCCTAGTGAAAGAGTTGTTGATTGATGCTACGGCCAGGTTTCAAGACCTCTCCTTCATGGATGGGTATTACGGGAACAACCAGATCCGTATGGCCCCCGAAGATGAGGATTCCACTGTCTTCAGGGCCCCCCAAGGTACTTTCTGTAACCTGTTCATGCCTTTCGGCCTGAAAAATGCTGGTGCCACTTATTAGCGAGACATGCACCGCATATTCAAGCCGATTCTCGGGACATTGGTGGAGTGCTATGTAGATGACCTGGTGGTCAAATCTCTCCAGCACTAGGACCATCTCAAGGACCTCGAGAAAGTGTTTGGTTTCCTTCTATCCCGCCACATGAAGATGAACCCATTGAATTGTGCCTTCGGGGTCACATCCAGGATGTTTCCTGGCTTTGTTGTCAGATACTGAGGCATCGAGATCGACCCGGAGAAGATCAAGGACATCATCCAAATTCCTCCCCCGAGAAATATTCGGGAGCTTCGAGGTCTCTAAGGACACATAGCCTACATACGCCAATTCATTGCGAATATGGATGGCAAGTGTAAGCCCTTTTCCCAGATCATGAAGAAAGGCTCCGCCTTTGAATGGGATGAAGAGTCTCAGCCCGCCTTCGAGGAAATCAAGCAGTATCTGCTCCAACCTCCGGTCTTGATGCCAGCCATCTCCGAGAAGCTGCTGGTCCTTTACGTGACCACCCTAGAACGGTCACTCGGCGCACTTCTCGCCTAGAAGAACAATGAGGGGTCAGAGAACAACCTCTACTACCTCAGCCGCATGCTCCTCGATACGGAGACCATATACTCCCCCATCGAAAAGAGATACCTAGTGCTCATGTTTGCTATATAGAAATTGCGGCATTACCTACAGCACCACGAGATACAGTTGGTCTCTCGAGTAGACCCAATGAAGTACATTTTGAACCGCCCCATGTTGACCGGCCGGCTAGCATGGTGGGCAGTGATCCTACATTAGTTCAACATCAGGTTCGTGCCTCAGAAGGCTATCAAAGGACAAGCATTGGCAGACTTCCTAGCTGCCCATCCAACCTCCGCAGATCAATCCCTAGACCTGGATTTTCCTGATGAGGAAATCCTCTCAGTCGATCATGCCATCTCATACTGGCAAATTCACTTCGACGGTGCCTCCCGAAGCCCCAGCGGTAGGAGGCTCAATGATCCTAAGCTCAACAGAGTGGGTCTGGGTATCCTCTTCATCACCCCAGCACAGGTTGTCCTGCCATACTCATTCCAGTTGTCATAAGGCTACACCAACAATGAGGCAGAGTATCAGGCTCTCATTACTGGCCTCGAGCTGGACCTTGGGATTGATGTGACCCATTTTCACATAAAAGGGGATTCTGAACTAGTCGTAAAGTAGGTCAATGGAGACTATGTTTTCAAGAAGCTGGAGCTCGTGCCATTGTTGGAGTGCACCCTCCATCTAATGGCCCATTTCCCTTCTCGACTAGAGGTTGCCCATGTCCCTTGGTCACAGAATGGTCAAGCGGACGCTCTGGCCGGCCTAGATGCGTCACTCGCAGAACCTGAGAAGGATGATTTGATCATACATGTGTCACACAAGAGACTCATCGCCCCCGTCACCCCAAAGGATGACGACGGCTTGTGCGTAAGCCACCTTACTTCCGGACCCTCCGCGTCAGGAGCCCGAGGTTCTTCAGATGTAGTGGTTGAGGCGACTCCTAACTGGAGGGAACCTTTTTTCGAGTATCTCCAAAATGGTTGCCTCCTAGATGATCGGGCCGAGCGCGAGCGAATCCGACACCGCGCACTACAATTTATCCTCTAGAGTGGTCCTAGTCTTAAGTGGATCCTTTATAAGCAAGGCTTCGATGGTGTTCTCCTCTGTTACATTCAAGGAGTTGATATTTCTCAGGTCATGCAAGAGGTTCACGCCGGTTCCTGCAGTGCCCACCGGGTTGGGCCAAAGCTGTCTCATCAGATCCAGAGGATGGGGTACTTCTGGACCTCTATGATCCATGATTGAATTGAGTTTTCCAAGAGATTCCACGCGTTCCAAGTTCATTATAACTTACTGCATCGTCCTCCAGAGCCTCTCCACTCCACCAAGTACTCTTGGCCATTTGCGGTGTAGGGACTCGATGTCATGGGACCATATCCACCGGCGACAGGTCGCCAATGTAGGTTCATCAGGACTGCTACATATTTCTTCTCTAAGTGGGGGGAGGTTGTTCCACTCAAAGAGTTCAGGGCCTGTTCCATCATTGACATTGTGAGATCCAATATCATCCACCAGTTTGGAGTCCCTCATGCCATCCTCACCGATAACAGCACCAACTTCCGAGCAGCCGATCTGAAGAAATTGTACGCCAAGTACAATATCCATTGTAACCATACCTCTTGCTATCATGCGCATGAAAATGGGAAGATCGAGGCATTCAACAAAACCCTCTCTAAATTTTTTCAGAAAATGGTTGTTCATAACAAGAAGAGTTGGCCGGATAATCTCCCCAATGCCCTCTGGGCGTATCGGACGACGTATCGCAATTCCACCCAGGTGACTCCATATTCTCTGGTGTATGGTGTTGAGGTCATCCTGCCCATCGAAATCCAGTTGCCATTGTTACGCACTGCAGTCTATGACCATCAGGCGCCAGATAAGGTGGATGAAATTCGTCTAGCTGAATTGGAAGCACTGGACGAGAACAGGCTCTGTGCCCTGCACAATCTGGAAAGGCATCAGAATAAGATAGTCAGAGCCTTCAATAAGAAGGTTCACCTTTTCTCTTCTCTGTAAGGTGACCTGGTGTTGGCCCTCTGAGTGCCAATGATCCCCGGCAAGAAACCACCCAAGATGGAGCCCAAATGGGAAGGACCTTAAATAATTTATAAGGTTTACCCCAATGGAGCATACTCCTTGGTAACCATGGATGGTGAGCGCATAACTCCTCTCACCAATGCCAAGTTCCTCAATCAATACTTTGCATGATCCCCATGGTCCTGCATGACCTTAAACTATATGGTCCATCATGACCCTAAACTGCACCTGGGTCCCGCTTCACCTTAAACTGCACCCAGTCCTGCGTGACTTTAAACTACAACATCGTCCTGCACGACGTGAAACTACATCATCATCTGTCATGATGTTAAATTGCTCAGTATCGTCCTACAAGATAATAAAAATCAAAATGGTCTGAGCTCTATGACCTTAAACTAATACCTACTTCATCCTCACTGCAAGACGTTAAATTGCAAGATGGCCAAGCCGTCCTGACCGAGGCCCAGCTTCAGGCCCTTTGGCCTCTTTGGGCCCCTGGCCCTCATCCTTACTGCAAGATGTTAAACTGCAAGCTGGTCAGGCCTTCCTGACTGAGGCCCATCCTCAGGCCCCATGTCCTTCCCTGACTCAGGCACTCTTGCGGGATTGTATGGTGTGGTGTGGAATTATGTCCTCATTCAAGTCGGGTTACTCACCGTACTATACATATCCCCAGATGAGACGCGTCCCCCCATCCCGTATGAAGTTAAACTACATCTTGTTCCGAATGACGTTAAATTGTGCTTCTAGAACTATGTATTGATTGATTCTCATCCTAATGGGATATATAGGAATGCTCAGACGTCTCGCCTTGAGCCCATCCCCGAGCTCTTCTCTTTGACTGCCCCCCCTGGGTATAGTTTCCTCAGAGGGTCCTCGCATGTTGAGGAGTATGCTTCCTTATCCCCACTCATATGAAGATTATAATGGTCCCACCATGTGACCACTCCCATTCTTTTATCCTCACACGTCTTCACTGCATGATGCTAAACTGCATTGCATTTTAAGAACTACGTATGGCTTGATTCCCATCCTCATGGGATACGTAGGAACTCCTGAACATTTAGTTTGTTAGCCTAACCCAAAATCCAGAATTCTTCCCCTCGGGTTAAGACATGTGGCAGGGTGCATACTTTTTCCCCAATTGACATCGGGCTAGCCTCGATCCGGCTGTACGTCCCCCTCCTGGAGATGTTCGCCTCTTTCGTAGGTGGGTACAACTATGATTCACCCACTCCTTGACTGGGATTCCATCACTTTCCTCATCCGGAAGGGCCCCTGAATGGTATGGATGCTTGGCCTAAGGGCCCTCTTACCACTTCGGGCCAACGCCCTCAAGGATGTCAAGCAACAAGCCGATACAACTCCCAAGTTTCGAATATGGTCAACGGTCAACGCTCATTTCTTGCTCCCATATCAGGTCACCTTAGGGACGCTGTGTTTTGAACATGTTCAACAGTTGTACTGGATCTTCGAGTCCACCCCAAGATTTCCCAAACATCGAGTGTAGTGGTTCGTTCTGCCCCATTCCAAAGCGACAAACTTCCCTCTCTGTGGTGCCAACAGTTGGGCCCCTGTTCCTGATTCTCTTATGGGAGTGTACAACATGGTGTGGGATTATGTCTTCATTCACGTCTGGTTACTTTCCATGCCATACACATTCCATGAACGAGGCTCCACCTCAGGCCCCATGGCCTCCTCAGGCCCCCGACCCTTGTCCTTACTGCAAGACATTAAACTGCAAGCAGGTCAGACCTTCCTGACTGAAGCCCGACAGTCAGGCCCTTTGGCCTTCTTAGGCCCCTGGCTCAGGTACTCTATGATGGGATTGTGCAGTATAGTGTGGGATTACGTCCCCATTCACATCGGGCTACCCACCGTACTGTACACATCCCTGGAAGAGACACCTTACCCAACCCTCGTCCTTACTACAAGACGTTAAACTACAAGCTGGTCAGGCCCTCCTGACTGAGGCCTAGCCTCAGGCCACTTGGCCTCCTCGGGCCCCCGACCCTCATCCTTACTGCAAGACATTAAACTGCAAGTTGGTCAGGCCCTCCTGATCGAGGCCTAGACTCATGCCCTTTGGCCTCCTCAGGCACCCGACCCTCATCCTTACTGCAAGACGTTAGACTGCAAGCTGGTTAGGCCTTCCTGACTGAGGCCCAGCCTCAGGCCCCTTGGCCTTCTCGGGCCCCTTAGCCCAAGTCCTTACCTGGAATGTGCGGTGTGGTGTGGGACTACGTCCTCATTCATGTCAGGTTACTTGTCACGCTGTACACCTCCCCTGTCCAGGGAATCCTATTCCCCGACCTTCGTCCTCACTGTAAGACGTTAAACTGCAAGTAGGCTAGGTCTTCCTGACCAAAGCGCCAACTATCAGACCCTTTGACCTCTTCAGGCCCCCGGCCTAGGACCTCTCTTATAGGAATGTATGGTGTGGTGTGGGATTATGCCATCATTCACGTCGATTTGTCTACCATACCATACACCTCATTTGTGTGGGGCGTATCCTACTCCCCTCTTCATCCAGCATCTCATTAAACTGCATCTTGAGAACTACGTGTGGCTTGATTCCCATCCTCATGGGATACGTAAGACAACCCGAATGTCTAGCCTTCGGGTCCAGCCCCATCTTCTGAAAATATCCATCACACCTTGGCCCCTTGGCCTACCCTTCCCCAGATAGGAGAGTATATAGTGTGTTATGGGATTAAGTCCTCATACACATCAGGATTGTAATGACCACGCTGTGTACCTCTCCCTCCTGAGCTTCTTCGTCGACCCTTTTCAGCGGTTCACCAATGTGCCTAAGTGTACTCTGGTTTGGTTACCTAGAATGTTAGACTCTACTCAGACACGTCTTCACCCAATTTTCAGGCTTTGTGTTTCCCTTCATCTGGGATTTCATCACCTTTCACACCTGGAGGGACCCCGAAGAACGGCCTGGATACCATGCCTAAGGGCTCTCATACCATTATGGGACAATTCCTCCGAGGGTTTCAGACAAAAAATCGATAACAATACCGCGTTGCGAATATGGTCAGCGGTCGATGCTCGTTTGTTGTTCCCACTTCAGGATAACGCGATATGGAGACTGTTTTTTCGCCACGGTTAACAGTTATCCTCCATCGCCACGCCAACCCTATTAAGCCCAAAATGTTGGTTACACGATTCACATCCTTCTCCATCCTCATCATTTCCAAGTAGAGTTCCGAAACTCTTGGTACTATTCCTCAGTGCGCATCTGCGCATTAGGGGAACAAAGCCACGTTAAAGGTTTCCTTCGGGGCTCTTCACCGACTTCCCTTTGATGGACGTTCCAGGTATTGCAATAAGGATCTTCCTCCCTTGTTTCCCACACCGAGTTTAACTCATGTGGGATTAGGGATCGGGTCGAGGTCTGTGCTTACTTGGAAAGTTTCCATCCATCCATGGTCCGAGCTCTAAGACCATAAAATAAGATCTCCTTAGAACTATGTCTGGCTTGATTCACATCCTCATGGGATACGTAAGAATTCCCAAACCTCCTATCTTTGGGTCTAGTTTGAGTTCAACTAATTTTTCTCTTCTATCATGCCTTTGGGACTATGAATATAGGACTGCGTGGCGTGATGCGGGATTATGTCCTCATTCACATCGGGTTTGCAATAGCCGCACCACGCGCACCCCGTTCTAAGAATTAGCCGTCCTATTTCCCATCCCACACGACATTAAAAGGCACCCTCCAGAACTACGTGTGCCTTGATTCCCATCCTCATGGGATACATAGGACGACCCAAACATCTAGAATTCGGGTCCAGCCCCACTTATTAGAGATCTACCGATCTCCCGGTCACCTAGGTCCCTTGTCCTATCCTGCTCCAAGAGGGGGATATATAGGTATGATACAGTGTTTTTGGCACCATCCCCCCCTTCTCCCGGGAATCCGACATCTCTTGGACGCCCTCACGTTGAGTCCCTTGACCCCTTTTACTGGTTTTCCCATGTGTTTATAATACTCTGGTCTAGGACCAAGAGTGTCAGATTCAACTTGGTCAAGTTCCTTCCACTTGTCAAGCTTCGTGTTCCCTTTCATTCGGGCTTTCTTCACCTTTCACACCCAGAGGGACCCCCAAGAATAGCCTGGATACCACGCCTAAGGGCTCTCCTACCGTTATGGGCCAACACCCCCGAGGGTTTTGGAAAACAAATCGATACAAGTCCCGTGTTGCGAATATGGTCAGCGGTCGATGCTCTTTTGTTGTTCCCATTTCAGTCTAATGCGATATAGATGCTGCTTTTCCACCACGATCAGTAGTAACCCTATGTCTTCACGCCATTCCCTTCAGTCCTCGAATTTTGGTTTGATGATTCACATTATGTTCCACCACATCTTGTCCAGGTGGAATCTCGACACTTTTAGCACTATCCCTCAGTGCACCTTTTCATGTCAGGGGGATGAAGCTGCAATACGACATCCTTTGGGGCTCCCACGGTCCAAGCTCTAAGACCATAAACTAAGATCTTCATCAAGAACTACATATGGCTTGATTCCTATTCTTATGGGATACGTAGGACCACCTGGACATCTAGGTTTTGGGTCCAGCTCCTTTGGGAGCTAGTCTCTCTCCCCCTTCATCTCTCACCTCTATGTGGGCCCCTCAGCCTGAGGTTCCTCTCTCGGAATTACGTATGGTGTGATGAGGGATCATGTCCTCATTCACGTCGGTTATGTTTCATGGATCCGTACACATTCCCCACCTAGCATCGTCTCTTCTACGTCTGCACTGCACGACATTAAAATGCATGCTTGGTCCTATCAGATGACCCTAAACTGTGACATTATTGGCCTGGCCGCACGACGAAAAACTGCACTGCATTGTGGTGACCTCATCATAGAGGGCATCACGTTGGGTATTGGTCACGTTCCATACCATTTGTCAACGCCTACTACGGCTTTATTCTTGTGGCAACACCATGGCTTGCTACCCTCGACCTGCCGTTTCACAAAAAAACCACTCACCTTAAAGGAAAAAATAAGATCTATCAAATACTGCTCCTCTTGGTGCAAGGGCTAGACCCGCGTGCCCCTTCACCCTTTGCACTGGTGCCTTACTGTGTCATGCCACTTGTCTAGAACTATGTATGGCTTGATTCTCATCCTTATGATATACATAGGAGCGCCCGGGCCCTTCCCCGCGGGCCCATCCTAACTTTCGCGTTCGGTCCCTCAACTCGATCACTTCCCCATAGAACACATGGTAAGTAGGGCTTATGGCCCCATTCACATCGGGTTTTGTAACCACCTTACCATATATCCCTTACTCTCCTTACCCATTTATGGTCCATGTTCTAAGACCATAAACTAAGACCTCTTCAAGAACTACGTATGGATTGATCCCCATCCCTATAGGGTATGTAGGAATGCTCGTGAATTTTCCTCAGGCCCAGATCAACTCTTGTTTTCAGTACCTTTACCTAAAACCTCTCTTGAGGGGATTGTGCGGTGTAGTGTGGAATTATGTCCTCATTCACATCAGGTTTTCCACCGTGTTGTACACATCCCTGGTTCCCATTCACGTCGGGTTTTTTTTAGTAATCAGTTGTCACGTGCCTCTTGTGTTTCCTCCCATCAATGGTCTGAATTCTACGACCCTAAACTATGATCTCCCTATGGGAAGGGACTCGAATCCCTCAATCTAATATGTCTCATTAACGTATTCATATGCGTTTTGACAAAGAGTCTGAAGTGTGAAATTTTCACGGGGACATCCCCTCGTTCCATTACCAAGCTTCGTGTGCTCTCTATTTGGATCCTCATCCTCTTCCACATCTAAAAGGACCCTCGGACGACATGGATGCTAGGCTTAAGGGATCTCCATGGATCTTGGGACTAAGGTCTCTCCTATCGTTTCAGGACAACGTACCTAAGGATCTCGGATGACATTTGTGACAGGTCCCGTGTTTCGAACATGGTCAACGGTCAACCCTCATTTGTCTATCCCAATTCCATGATAATGTGATATGGATGCTTCATTTCTACCATGGTTAACAGTTATACTCCATTTTCACGCTACCATCATTGTGATCCAAATCTCTAGTGTAATGATTGACACATTTCCACTTCCTCATGTTCACGTGGAAATCCGACATACTCGGCTTTATCTCTTCGTGCATCTAGGTGTGCCACATGGATGTGTTAGCATCATTGGTCTGGTATTCACCGAGCATCCCTTCGCCCTAACCTGCCCCTTTATGTGTCGGGAAAGTCCCACCACTACTTCTTGTTTCCCACATCGAGCATGACTCACATGGGCTTAGTAGTTTTGGTAGGATGTGTACCGAAGCAACCAGGCTTCTCATTATCCCGCATGACGTTAAACTGTGCTTCCAGAACTACATGTGGCTTGATTCCCATCCTCATGGGATATGTAGGGACACCCTGGTATTTTTCCTATGGTCCAGCCCCCAGGAGTCAAAAATCTGGTTCTTCCCCTTTCCGTCCCTCCCGGACGGACCCCTAGTAGAGGACTATACAACTATAACTCTTCCCTGAACAAGTTCAGGATGCCCCACTACATTGGGAAGCAACAGACCCCCTCGCTAGAGAGGCCCTGTCTAAAATAAGGAATGATCCATGATCAAACTAATGCACCCATCTAGCGTACTCCCACCATGGTGGCGTAATTTCATGAGTGTTGGATTCTGTTTGAATAAACCATCACTCCACATCCCACGCTTCATGCTCTCCTTATTCGGACTCTTGTACTCTTTCATGTCTGTAGGAACCCCCTAACAGTATGGATGCCTGACCTATGGTCTGCCTGCTGTCCTTAGCCAACGTTTCGGAAGACTGGTCATGTTTTCAGAGACCCCCTAACAATATGGATGCTCGACCTATAGTCCACCTGCTATCCTGGGCCAATATCTCAGAAGACTGATCGACGATATTTGAGTTAGGCCCCATGTTGCAAACATGGTTAGTGGTAAGCCCTCATTTTTTGTCCCCATTTCATGCTAATGGAATATGGATGCTGCGTTTCCTCCACGGTCAATAGTTATCCTTAATTGTCATGCCACCCCCCCACAATATTCAGAATCTTGGGTATCGTGATTCACACTTACCATTACCATCTTTTCGGACCGATTTCAGCACCCCTGGTATTGCACCGTTCATGCACAAGAGCACGCTGGAAAAACAGTAATTTGACTGTTCTGAGAACTTCCTTCTCGAGTCACATCTCTCCCATTTCCCAGAAATCTGGACTGGTTATCCAAACCTCGGATGCCCAAATCTTGGTTTACACTACTATGTTTGGATGGGGAGATGAGGCGACTATCTCTTGTTTCTCACATAGGGCCCGACCTACATGAACTTAGGGAATTGTCGCTAGATGTTCTGTAAACATTGTAAGAATGCAATGAACCAGTGAAAAAAACAGAACTTCTGTATGCTACGACATTCAGAAAAAAATCAAAGCATGAAAGTACGTTTAAGGGTTTGTAATAATTATAGTACGTAGGGATCAACTACCCCCATGGACGGATTGAACCCGTCAAAAGATCATTTCAGCTCTGCCACCCTTTGAATTGTGGCGTCCAGGAATTGCTGCTGCCGACTTAGCTCCCGCTCCTCCTCAGCAGCGATGGGGCGCAGTTCATCAGCCTCAGCTCGGGCCCTCTCTATGTCAGCCTGAATAACGACCATCTCTTTAGAAGCCTTCCTCCTACGCTCTTCTGCCTCTGCCAGCTGGGCCTTCAATTACAAGATCAGCTCCGATTGTGCATTGAGAGAGTCTGAGTGCTCATCCACCTGGGTTTGTATATGTTGGACTTCCTTTTCAGCATCATGGAGCTTCTTGATGTTTGTCTCCTTCTTCCGCTTCCAGCCCATGTTGAGCCCGTGATCATACTCTCGGATCTTCTCGGCCATGAGATCTTGGATGATCGCATGAGGGCGTTGGGAATCCACTCCCCCAGCGCACAATTCGTGTAGTCGCGAGCGGATTCTGTCCGTCTCATTCAACCACAGCGCTTGGGGGTGTCATCGATGAATCGCGTGATCAACTTCCACGATCGGTGGCAAACTATTTTGATGTCATCTTCATTGGAGGTTGTTTCAACCCAGTTCGCGTGATTGGTAGGCTTGTATGCAGGGTACGACCGCAAGAAATCTTCAGCAGGATCTGTGTTGGGCATTGAATCCAACACGACATCTGGCGCCGGAGTAGGTGTGGCGGGACTTGGGTCGACCAGTCAGCCCTCATCGCCAGACTCCACCTCAATAACCCCAGGCACGACCTTTCTGGTGGTCCCTCCAATGATAGGGAGTGATGCAGCTCGGGTAGGCAGGGTAACTATCTCTACGATAACCAGCATGCCCCTTGGAGGGATGCCACCAGACATCCTGACCAGCCTTGCCGCGACAACCCATGCCAGTCGAAGAACTATACGTGACAGAGAAGGGGATGAACGTCAGTTGGAACGATCGGCATGTGACAACAATGAATTCAGTAAAGAAAACTTACGGAGATCGAACTCCTAATGCTGCTCCTGAGTTGATGCTGACGGGACCCCGAGGCATGGCCCTCCGTATATTTTTGGAAGGTCTAGAGATTCTGGAGGAGCCACCTCAGGTTCCCTAGCCCCGCCAAATGCAGAACTGGACGCGGAAAAAGGTGCGGGTTTCGAGGGTCCTACCTCATCACCCACCGAGGGGTGAGAGCGAGGTCTACGTAAAAGTTCCTCCTGCACGGTTCAGATGTTCGTAAGAGTTCCATAATTTCCTGAGAGCGGACCATGAGGAAATAAACTTGGAATGCTACCTCGAGAACCTCCGTGAAATCGTCAAAATCCAATTCTTGATCTCCGACTTCACCTTCCTCCAACAGGCTCCCTCAACCGGCCTCATTTTCCCCAAAGGATTCGTCTGGTTCTTCAGGCAGGGGGAAGCACTCTCTCAGTTCGGTGGCCGACAGCTGTGGGGGAACCACCCGATCCAGTAGTACCCTTACCCGGTTTGTCATTGGATGTGGGACACCACTAGAATGTATGTAGTCCTCTAGATTATCCAGATATTGCTCCACCTCTGCCTGAGACACCGTGAAACCGGCCCGGACAGGGCCTATACCAGGTAAACCCATCCCGAGATGGTTCAGGTGTTCCCACATCTCGGGCGGACTAAGGTGTTGTCGGTTGAAATCCCAAATGTCCCAGGTCTCCGGGAAAATAGAATTCTCTTGAATGTCGATATGGCGCAGCCGCTTCCCCGGAGCCTGAGTGGATATCCTGTGGAATCCCCTCAGTGGTTGCCCCTCCGGATGGCTCTGCTCTTCTGGGACCACCGGGTCCACTACCACTGTTGGATCTGCCGCTGCTATCTCATCCCAAGCTGGTGAAGGTCTCACTGCCATAGCAGCCCCGCCACCATGAGAGGCCCTTTCTACCCTCTGACCTCGACCTCAGCATAGGGGAGGCCCGCCATCACCAGCTCGAACAGTTGGATTCTTTAGCATTTCCCCCAGATAAGCTTCCTTCTAGCTGATGGCATACTCCTTCACCGGTCCGAAGGTGGCAGTGGACAGAGGCAATTCATTTCTCATTTTCTCGTCTTCCCATGTGAACATGATCCAGAATTGCCTCATCACACATGGGTGCTCCTCATGGCGCACCTCCCAGTAGACCTGCGGGGTCAGCCGCTGCAGGCACCAGAACTTCCTCACAAACCAGTGTGGGGTGTACGGCTCTCAGAGAGGCTCGCGATACACCCTTGCCACCAAAAATCCACCTCTAAAGTCTAGGAGACAAGCCCAGTGCTCTTCTATTCCCTGACCATCGTCGGTGAGTACCCCCATCGGTAATGGAAACAGGTGTAAGTTAAACTCGTTTGCCTTCCACACCCGGTTCAGCACCATCAGTATGGTTAGTTTCACTACGAAGCTCCCGACAGCATTCAGAATGGAGGGGCAGAATTTTGACCCCGGTGGAGAAATGGGGTTTGGATATTTGTAAACCCCCCTGACGTGTGCCGCTATCCACCCATACATAAGGTGGAAGGGCCCACATATCCTCGGCGGCTTCTTTCCCTCACTAACGTGGAACAACATCTTGTACAATCTGGCGAACATCAGAATCCCTAGATTGACCCACCATCCTATGGCCAGCATGGATGCCATGATGAACGAGCTAGTCTGCACCCCCATGTTGGTGTCCCTCACCGGTAGGATCCAACTGCAGATAAGGGTCATGATAAACCCAGTCAGCCTGACTATCAGCAGTTTTTCAGTGCTGACACTGAAACCCCTGGTCTTCCATTGTCTTTCCTCCAAGAGCCACCAATACAAGTGCTCCTTTCCCCATTGATCCCCCTTCGGACAAGTTTGAGGCCTCCGAGGGAACTCTCGATCCTCCGGGAAGTTCAGGAACTGCTTGAACCACTTCTTAAAGTGGACATCTCTCACCGCTTCTTTGTCCTCTCTGAGGACCAGTCCCATCAGTGCCAGCGCCAGCCGTGACATCTGCTCTGGATCCTCCCATGCAATCATGATGGGGAGGAACTCATTATACATGGCCCCCAAGATTGGAACCCCCTAAATCTGATGGACATCCCACAGACTGATGCCAAACTC
The DNA here is from genome assembly GCA_963277665.1 of Viscum album. Taxonomy (NCBI): domain Eukaryota; kingdom Viridiplantae; phylum Streptophyta; class Magnoliopsida; order Santalales; family Viscaceae; genus Viscum; species Viscum album. Next base: position 1,067,567,238 of record OY728162.1, read on the forward strand.
TCCATGGTGCAGGTGAAAAGTTTTGGTCCTAGACGACCATCTGCTCAACAGCTCTGGCATTAGCTGTTTCGGTTGATAAATGTGGAATTGGGAGGCCCATGCCACCTCATAAAAGCCCACTCTCCTCAGCTAGTCCCCAAACTCCTCGCATGAGGCACCTACCAAGTAGGCCCATGCCCAATCATTGGTGAAGTTTCTACCCTGGCACAGGTCCCACTCATCGGACCACCCATTATTCGAATCCCGCCAAGCTTCCTTCAGTATGGTGCGGTACATGGGAGAGGATGTCTCCAGTTGCAATGGCATCCCATCGATGTTGTTCAGATGGTTGTACAGACAGTCGGTGGTGGCAGGTGTGAAGTCCTCCCACGCATGACCATCGGCTGCCCTGAACCATTAGTGCTGGCATGGCGTGCTCATGAACCAGCAAACTGGTTCGTCTCTGCTTGCCTCAGGAATGAAGACATCATCCCTCAGCCCGAAGCCATACAAGGGCAGATTCTTGCACAGTGGATAGTTATTTTGGCTCTCTTACAAGATTTCTGTCAAATAATTATGTTCTGAGTGGCTTCAGACTAACTCCCCCAGGCCCAGACAGTTGGTCATCTCATCCCTCCAGGCGGCGTCTGCAAGAACCGCCAGCGCAGCATCTTGATGGGCCATTCGGTTTCAGAACTCAGACAAATTTCAGGTCGGGTCATGGAGATTATTCACAGATATCGTTCATGGAGCTCGCTCTCAAAGCCAAGATGCGGAGCCTGGCCACAGATTTCAAGCAGACATTCTCTTGGCGCAGTCACGGAGTTGGAGACTCACAGTTCTCCGCGATGCTCGATTCGCGGTGAGCAGATGCGGAGTACATGGAGCTTCGCGAATCAAGAGCGCAAAAGGATAAAGTCACAATGAAGGAAAAAGACAAGAGAGGTCAGCCCCCTATTTATAGGTAGTGACCCCGGAGCTTCACGGTGCGTCCAGCTCACGCAGAGCTTCGCGGCGCATCCGGACCATGCAGCCCCTGTCTGCCTCGCGCGCCCTCTTCGCGAGTCAGCACCGCGAACTGCCGTTTATTTTGGTGATTTCCCTCATACTTCGACCCTTGATCTCTCCGAGGCTCCAAGTCTGAGGGGGGGAATTTTTTGGCGGCAAAATATTTGAGGAAGAGAGAGAAGAAAACGAGGCCCCACGCCCTACCTTGTGAAGCCCCGACGCGGAGCCCCCTAAGCAACACGGCCGCCACGAAGCAAAGGAGGTGATAACTCTCTGAAAATGCCCTGAAGTTCTCGAAGTCACCGCGAAGTAGATGAGGCGGTACCTCTCCATGAAATCCCCTAACGTTTGCGAACCTGCCGTGAAGCACAAGAGGCGATACCTCTCCGCGAATTCCCCTGACGTTCACAAACCCGCTGTGAAGAAGATGAGGCGGTACCTCTCCACGAACCCGGTTGACGTTCGCGGTCCACCAAGAAGAAACCGAAGCCCCCTTCACGCCGCGTGAGGTCTACATCGTGGCACCTCTGGCCTATAAATACCAAGCTCCCCCAAAGCTCCCCATATGGATAATCCAACCTTTCGGCTTCTCAGCTCCCAAATCGCGAAGCACTCTTCACTCCAGAAATCATGAGCTGTGCGAGGTATTTTTGCTTCGCGGGAGGCCTCCGCCTTGTCTCGTTTTGAGCCCCTCTTCCGAGAGGGATGCCCTTCGCAAAGCCTAAGGGAATTCGTGAAGGAAGGGGATCCCCAAGGGGACCCAGGCAGTCACAGAGCGTTTATGTTTCATGGAACACCAACCCTGTACACGTGATCCACATGCCAAGGCAGGGTCACCGTACTTCGCGAAGCACACTGCTTCCGGGAACCTTGCTTTGCGAGGCACCTATGCTTTGCAAGGCAGTGCTCCGCGAACACCCTTCCACTTTCTGAAGCACCTCCCACTTGCACCTCTACCCCATTCTAAGGCCAAGGCACCCCACTTTGCGAAGCACCCCCCTTCGCAAGTTCCCTCCACGAGGTTCAAGACCACCACCAGTGGACCCCCGGGTTCACCTTCACGTCGATTCACTGACGAAACCCTTCCCAAACTATGAGAACTTTGATCCTTTCAAAGCATGGTTTGTAGGAATCCTCCCTGAGATTCAAGCCCATCATCCCTTGTACCAAGGTCCATATTCATGTCGGTCCTCCGATACACACCATTCTGAACTACGTGGTCTTTGATCCGTGTCAAGGCATGGTACGTAGGAAGCCTTCACGAGGTTCAAGCCCAAAAATCATTGGCCCCAACCGTTTCCATGTTGGTGTGCCAAGCCCCTTTTTCACCTGAACTATGTGGTATTTGATCCATGTCAAGGCATGGTATGTAGGAATCCTCACGAGGTTCAAGCCCACCACCCATCGGACCCCCGGTACACCTTCACATCGGTTCACCGGCATCCCCATTTGAACTACGTGGTCTTTGATCCATGTCAAGGCATGGTATGTAGGAAGCCTTCCTGAGGTTCAAGCCTACCATCCACTTGGGCCAAGGTCCTTTTTCACGTCGGTTCTCCAACACGCCCCCATCCCGCATGACGTTAAATTGCATCCCAATCCAGCGGTAAGCCGTTGTGACCCTGCCATCAAGTTGTTCTGACACCCCATCATGTCAGTTCAACATCCCCTTTCCCCGAACTACGTGGAATTTGATCCATGTCAAGGCATGGTATGTAGGAAGCCTCACGAGGTTCAATCCCACCACCTATTAGACCAAGGTCCTCCTTCAGGTCGGTTCTCCGGGATCCAACCCGAACTACGTAAACTTTGATCCATTCCAAGGCATGGTACGTATGAAGCCTCACGAGGTTCAAGCCCACCACCTGGTCATTCTGATCTCATTCACGTCGGTTCTCCCACCACCTTGGGAGGCCTAGTGTGTAAGTCCCACACATCCATTCTGAACTACGCGGACTTTGATTCCCTGCCATGGGGATACGTAGGAAGTCTCTTCGAGACTCAAGCCCATCACCACCATCATCTCCATGACGGCTCCATTTCATTCCCCCTCCACTCCGTGTATCTTTCCATCACCCATCTTGATTATTACCTAGGACGCCACGTCCCGGTGAGATCATGCCACCCCATGCCTCTCCACAACACTCGGGAAGTTTCCCATGGGATGGCTCCAATATTGGTGTTCCCTTAAGGGGGATTCCTCAATCTGATCCACTCCAGCTAGTGTTCTGATCAGCCCGATCTGTCTCCGTTGGATATTAAACTTGCGGCATACCCTGTGTTAAACATGAGAAGCTGAGGAAATCCTCAAATACATGCCTATGACATATGATTCCCCGCGCTCGATGTGGGATGCCTCAGGCTTCCGCGCCCTTGAGAAGCCCTATAATAAGGGACAAAATACCGACAGACCAATTCCCCAGCATTCAAACATGTTAATGACGCCTCGACGTGACTACTCCCCAATTGAAGGTTACTGCCCTGATCGGACCCCTTGGAATGTCCTGAGAGAAGCAGTGTAATTAACCGGCATCCATGGAAACATGGAACTGGGAAGATTTTCATGAAAAACATATTAAATCTATGAGGGAGACCCGGACTAGGTGACGAGTTCCAAGGAGGAATCCACAGAAGGAAGAACTGAAATCCCATCTTCCTGTTTCGATCAAGGATTAGACGTACCTGAATAAGGAATTGATGTTTCCCACCTTTGGAAAGCGGGAATGCGGGGCAACAAAAATCCGCGCCAACGTCCTCCACAAACGGATGCACGCACCCCGACTAAAGCGTCAGAAACAATATATATATATATATATATATATATTAAAACCTATCGCATGGAATTTCCTTTCAACTTAATGACCACAGACAAGAAAATGTTGATAAGTTTTATACAGTATAATAAATAAATTTCAAATATGAATAATTTGGTATAATTGCATGCCTTGTACAAGGAGATACATGAAGTGTACATCTCTCACTATCTATTTAAGACACATGATTAGGAACTCAGTGTTTAAATAGTTCCTCATAAAAATTGGAGTTTTCATTATGTATAAGCTACTACATGGCGTGTGGTCTCCAAGTTACATGGTCACCAGTCAGGTAGGTCATGTATGGTAATACACAACCCATCTAATACTCAAAGGGACTACATGCCATGTATGTGGGCTAAACGACATGTACTTCGTCTAACTGTGTTCCATGTTGGCCTGGTCAACACGTGGTGTAAGAAATAAATTCACTGCATGTAATCAATGTACACGGTTTGAGTTGATTTATGAATTAATTATTGATGAATTGAACACAAGTACACAGTGTGTAACTTATCTTACATGATGTGTACTTCTGTGTTACCCATCTAGAATCTTTGGAACCTCCGGATAATATATTTTATTTTATTTACTTTATAAAATTAATTGTATTGATTTGATCTACAAGAAAAAAAGTAGGAAGAAATATATATCACAATTTGTATTGAAAGAACTATTAAACATGAATTGAAAACTAAATCACAAATGCGTAAATCAATAAATGATATTTAATTAATTATAAATGATTATGTGGCCGCTCTAATACCACTTGTAGGTTCCGAGCATAGCAGAAGTGTGTGATAGGTTATGTACAACATTTATTTTTTCTATGATCGATGATTAATTTGAGATTTTACACAACGTTGAAATTCATGATCAACAGAATTAAATCAAATAAATAAGTAAAGAATAGAAGTCTAGAACTAGGGAGAGTATTGTTACATATTATTTATAATTAATTTAATTAATTAATGAATTTCATTTATGGAATTATTTCTTTATTGATGAATCTAACAATAGATCAGCATTGTACGATCATTGCATTGTAGGAATCAAATAAGATTCCCACTAAAGGTGATTCAAACGTGCTCCAAAAATCTCTAAATATCTCTATAAGAATTTATGGGTTCTAGCACAGCAGATCCTATCACTTGTTTCGTCCTCCTTTAATAACCTCATGAACTATTTCCAAAGTATTCTCTTGAATCTCTCTTTGCCTGAGAGTAGGAGGTGGAGGAAGATCACTCTCCATTCATAGGATTGTTATTGGAGAATGGATCTCTCTAGGGATTGAGATAATTCTCCAAATCCATTGTTCACAACTAAACAAAATGAATTGTCCCATTACAAAATAACATAATTGGGTTTATATACTACTAGGGTTAAAATAAAGTAATTTCACAGGTGTCCTTTATTATTTATTTAATCTCTATAAAACCCCATGTCAAATAAAAATAAAAATATTATTATTATTATTTCTCGACTTGCACTTAACTTGTGAATTAAATTAAATATTATTTAATCATATAATATTCATTGTTTATTATTTCTAACCAGAATATTAAACTCGGTCTACCTTTCCTCCAAAATATTTATCAGACCCTGAATAATGACTATTTATTTATTAAATAAATACCACTACATTATTCACCAATATATAAATAAAAATTATATTCACTAAATAGAAAATAAATATTAATTAAATATTCTACTCACATTATATTCTCTTGAATAACTAGTGACAAAATATATTCCATCAATAAAACATGACTAATTATTAAACAACGTGTAGGAATAATATTCATTAAAAAATTTAAATAATAAATGATATATATTGTTTAACACAGATTCTAGATACACTTAGTGTGTGACTCTATAGGCATCTTTCTCAGTGCCATTAGGTGAAGCAACATAAAGTCCAAGGATAGTATCTTGAAACACGACAAGGCACCCATAAAGAAATAATTTAATGCCACAATGACATAATACCTTATAAGGATTCTTATTGTGTAATATAATCCTTTTATCATGATATCTTTGATCAAGAAGGTTTCATTCTAGTTTCATCAACCTATGTGCTTGATGTCTCATTATTTGAATTCCCATAAATTGAACTTTTCTATAGAACCCCGTGGACATGGATTTATTTAGTTCATAAAATTTCCATCAAAGATCTTAATATATCAACTTAGGTTAAAGAATATAAAGGATAAATCATTTCTCTCATTATTCATTAATGTAATATTACTCGTGACGCGCTGAACGTATCCTACCCCACCGCGAACATCTATCATCACGGTTTTCATCAATACATCGAATTATGAAACTCATAATACTCATTAATAATAATCTTAAAGTATAAGGACCAATACACACATTTTAAGATAGGAACATCCAATGACATATATAAATGTTTATTTCCCACCGGTAGGTCTCATTCGCATAATATTATACTAGATATTACTAAGGGCGTACACCATGAGAAGGTGCCTCAAAGTCCTATGACTCTCTTCCCCTGATATCATGTATCATTTGTGTACCTCAAATGATATCATTTTTCTATATAACATATATTTAAGAATAGTGTTGTAGAACTTCCAGGTTCTCATTATAGTAGTGAAATACTATAACCTTTTAGTGAAACATCTACTCTTGGGACATTATCACGTACTATGTTATGAAAAATAACAATCATGATGTGATAAGAGGTTTATTAATATTCAAAAAGATCAATTAGGATTATAATAAAGTAAACAAAAGTTAGTTCTAGGGAACCAACTCCAATAATGCAGCCTCACAATTTCCTTGATTTATATCTTAGAAAGTTTTTCCAGTGATAAATATTCTTGAATGGTGATGAAGTGGTCAGTCTTGGTGTGTTTATCCACTACAACACATATCATATTTTTTCCATTGGATATCTTTAGGATATCAATGACAAATTACATAGTGACGTTCTCCCATTCCCATGTGGGTATAAGCAATGGTTTCATAATCCCTTTGGACTTCTGTCACTTTGCTTTAACATGATAACATACCAACAACCATGATATATACTCTGAAATATCCTCCTTCATGTTATCCCACTATAAATTTTCTCAAAGATCATGGTACATCTTGGTACTTCCAGGATGGATAGAGAAAGATTAGTTATGTACATTATTGAATATCTCCTTCTTCATCTCAAATGATGAGGGCATATGCAGCCTAGTTCCAAAGAAAATCACATAATTCTCATCGGTGTGGAACTCATGTAGATTCCCCTAATTTACTACTTTCACCTTCTTTCGAAGCTCTTTATCATCCCATTATGCCTCCTTGATATTCTCTAGGATAAATGGTTGTGAAATAATTTGGTAAAGGTAAGATTTATTCCCTACTATTATGATTTCCAAATCCATCCTTTTCATATCCATGAAGATAGGGTCTTTCTCAATCTGCATCATGGATAGAGTAGTAGGCCATTTTATATTAAGAGAATCATATACATTGTTTTCCTTTCCTAGATAATAGTGAATATAGAAATCTCAATCATTGATTAGCTCTAACTATATTCTTTCACATATGTTGTGCTCCTTTTATGTGGATATATAATTTAGACTCTTATGATTGATATATATGTCAAACTTATCTCCATATAGGCAGTGTCACCAAATATTCTAGGAAAATATCATATCTTTTTACTTCATATCATGCATCGAGTAGTTTTTATCATGGATCTTCAACTATTGTGAGGCATAGATCACTTTTTCATTCTGCATGAGTACACAACCCAAGCCTTTCTTGGAAGCATCACTGTATATCACAAAACCTTCACTACTTATTGGTAGTGTGAGTATCAAGGTAGTAATTAACCTCTTCTTAAGATCCTCAAAGAGTTCCTCACATTATTCTATCCAAACAAACTTTAACCCTTTCTGCATTAACTCAGTCAGTGGGCTTGATAATCATGAGAAATTTCATAATAAATGTCAGTAGTACCCTTCTAATCCAAGAAAACTACATATTTCCTTGACACTATTGGGTATGGTCCATTCCTCAATTATGTTTTGTCTTTGAAGGGTCCATATAAATTCCCTCACTTAAGATCATGTGTCCCAAGAATGTGACTTACTACATCCAAAAGCAACACTTGATGAACTTAGTATATATTTTATACTTCCTTAATGTCATGAGAACAATACTTATATTCTCATAATGTTTATCTTTTCTCTTGGAGTAAATGATAATATAGTAAATAAACACTAAATAAATTCAAGGTAGTCTCTAAAGACTCTATTAATCAAATCCATGAAGATTGTAGATGAATTAGTAAGTCTGAAGGGCATCAGTATGAACTCATAGTGTACATACCTTGTATGGAAGGAAGTCTTTTTAATATCTTCATTTTTCACCTTCAGTTGATGATATCTAGAATGAAGATCCACCTTTAAGAATAATTAAGCTCATATGATAAAATAATTAATCAATACTTGGTGGGAGATACTTTTTTAGGGTGATCTTGTTGAGGTCCCAATAATTTATACACAACTACATTGATCTATCCATTTTCATTACAAAGAGCACCGATGCACCCCAAAGTGACGCACTAGGGAATATGAACCCTTTGTCAAAATTTTCTTGCATCTACTTCTTTAACTCCTCCATTTCTATCAGGGGAATCTATTAGGGTCATTTAGGGAAAGGAGTGACTCCATTTATATGTTCTATTGAGAAATCTAACTCGTAATCTAGGGGAAGTCCAAGTAACTCTTTGGGAAATACATCAGTTTATTACCTTTCAATAGGAATTTCATCCAGGTTGATTGATTCCTTTTACTCAACCATTTGGGAAAGGTATTATTCTTCACAAGGTATCAAAACCCACACCATTGAGGGATTTTACAAAGGAATTCTTGGAACCAGAATAAAATAAAACTTTTACATTATTGAGTGAATTGGAAGTGTACCTTGTAAGTCTTCATTTTCATACTCCACATCAGTCGTAGTGATGTCATAATTTTTCCCTTGGTCCTTTATATATGGTGGTTGTTGATTCTTATTACCCTCATGGTCCTATGGTTTAGTGAATTGTCTTGCACAATTCCCTTGCCCCTAAAATTGAAGGATTGAACCATCACTACTAAAAATTAGAACATTAACAACACTCATAAAAGGGATCTTTCAGTGCTATAGAAGAGATGATAATGTAAGTGATGTTAAAGGGAGACCTTTAACAACAATTTTAAAAGAGTTCTTATAAATTCCCCCTTTAATATTGCTAAAAAATCACTGATAAAGGCCCCACTGATAAAGAGTATAATTTTTTTTCACCCCCCCCCCTTATCAACTACCCCCACCCTCCACCCCCTTTATCAATCCATCCCCCAACCCTTTATCAGCACTTTAGATAATAATACCCCTAGAATTCACCTTTTCCTCTAGTAAGTTCTGAACTCGAGACCTCCAGCTTATACACCAACGCCTTTTCCACACCCCTATAAAATTTTGTTTTAAATTTTATGATATATCTATATATTTAAATATTTTTTGTTATATTTTAATATCCACATATTTTTATATATCTATTTATATATATAGTTATATTTTTTTTAAATACATACGTATTTTTATATTTTTTTTAAATAGATATTAACACTAAAAACCCTTAATTAAAGCACATAAAAATGTTAAGAAACTATGAAAACTCTAAAACCCCTAAAAACCTTGAAAAATCATAATTTCTGATCTAGGGGTTATTTTTAGCTCCAAAAACAATAAAATAGAAGTGCATGAAATGATCTTCAATATGATATGTGGTACAGGCTGAACAGACACACAAATTAGAAGTTATAATCATTTGAATTTTAAGAAACCAGGTTCGATGACAAAAAAAACTCATTTTTAGAGGCCTTCTGGGCCTTTTTGGGTTGAAAAAATGGAAAAGGCTCTTTGATCTTGGTCTAAGGCCATATGTGGTATACAAATCATCACAAGATTCGATTTGATATATAGTAGATCCCAAAAATACACCCAAATCAAAATTTATGGTCGTTCGAAGTTCAAGTTTTATTTATGACTTTTTTGAAACTATAGTATATATTATTCCTTTGATTATCACACAATTTAAATCTCATTTGATTTTAGCTCATTTCATAATATTTTATTTGATTATTTGTGGAGTTGGAATGGACTCCTGAATCAAAACTTATTATATTTCTATGGTTTTTAGGGGTTTTAGGTTTTTAGGGGTTTTTAGGGTTTTTCACATTCGACGACCTTTTAAACAACCTTAACTTCTGAATCAGGGGTCGGTTTTTCCTCTACCAAATATCAAATCGAATATTACAATGATCTCTATGGTTCGGTGACCCATAGAAACCCCCAGTCACCTCCATTGAGTCCAAAAAAGGCTTATAAGGCCTCTAAATGGGCATAACTTCTGCTACATGTGTCCATTAATGAAATATTTTTTTAAATATATCCTTTATTAGTGTTAGTAAAAAAGAACTGATAAAGGGGGGTGTATTTATCATAACTTCTAAAAATCGTTGATAAATACCACCCTTTTATCCTATATTTTTAATCACAGATAAAGACCCCCTGTACAAGTGCCTCAGCCCAGTTGGTGAGGACTCGCTAGGTGCATCCAAGAGACCCAAGATCAAATCCGGGTGGAGGCATATTTCCAGGTACTATAGAAGTACTGTAGCAGGAATTGTTCGGTACTGTAGCAGCCGGAACTATTCATCCATTTGGGCCTTCGGGCCACCAGTTTGGTCCTCAGGTCCTGCAAGGCTTTCAGGCCAGTTGATTATCAAGGCCTTCGGGCCACCTCAAGGCCTTAGGGACACCCCAAGGACTTTGGGACACATGAATTCAGGCCCCAGACACACTACAAAAAAGGAGCAGCCCCAGAAGAGGATTCAGAGTAGGTGCACTCACCAGAGCAGAGCCAAATGGATTGTCAGAATGAGAGGGTATTGCTATGCCATCGGTACCAGCCTGTGCTTGCACGATAATCCTAGCCATATGGTCATGAAAAGGTGGAGAGCTACTATTAGGATGCAGATGCTGGGGAGGGGAAGTTCCTTGTAGATAGTCTGGTTGAATTCCCTAAGACCTTCGGGTCATGTAATCTCTTTAAGCCTACGGTCCATGTAATCTCTAAGCCCACAGGCCTTGTAAGGATTCCCCCTCATCCCTTGAAAGGGTGGTTATCAAAAAATCAATAAAAATGAAGGCCTTTGATCCATTCAGGTAGATAAAGACCCCCCCCCCCCCCTTATCAGCACTTTTTCGAAGCACTGATAAAGACGCCCTATTACCAGTGCTTTTTTAGAAGCACTGATAAAAGGGTGGGGGCTTTATAAGTGCTTATTTACAAGTTCTGATAAAGTTCACCCTTTAACATCACTTTTTTAGAACTATTAAAGACCCCCTTTAACAGTGCTAAAATGATTTTAAAGATGCCCTTTATCAGTGATTTTTCTAACACTGAGAAAGGGGGATTAAAATAGTGATTTTAGGAAGCACTGTTAAAACCCCAGCACAAGATAAACCCAGTTTTGTAGTATTTCATGGGTGGTTCATTAGGAGGTGCCTTACTTTACACCATCATGTTGGATGAATTATTCATGTCTCTTTGACATTCATGAGTTTGGGGGCCTTTTATCCCACACTTGGATCATTTCCATATCCCTTAGTGAAAATTCCCATGATGTTTCTTCCCACATTTTTTGCACATGGGTGGTTAGATACTCTTTCCTCCTTTTTTATTTGACCCACCTGCTTAAAACTCCATTATTCTATTCTTATATCCATAACCATGGGACCATTATCCAAACTCCATATCTGCTTTAAGAGCAAATTGAGCTATATATTTATAACTCTCAAAATCTCTGATATCTAGATCCTTTTGAAGGTGTGGTTTTGAACCACTAAAGAATTTATCTATTTTACTATCATTTTTGATAACAAATCCCAAGGTATACATTGTAATCCTTGGGATGTTTCCATGTATATTGTGATAGATTATTCTTCCATTTTCTTCAGATCTACAAATTCTCTCTCCATATTTGTTTGAAGAGTTCGAGGGAAATACTTAGTAAGAAATATTTTCTTAAAGTCTTTCCACTCCATCTCTTCTATTTCATCCTTTGTCTTGGTGTTCTTTATCAACACCCACCATTGATTGGCCTCTCCATATAAATTATAGGAGGTCAAAGTCAACTTCTCCTTCTCAGAATAGTAGAGTGCAGAAAATATCTTCCTTATTGAGTTAACTCAATTTTCTATGATAAGTGGATCATATGATCAACTATATATTGGTGGTAGTTGATGCATAAAAGAATAAATATCTAGTTTCTCCATTATTTGTGAAGGAGAATGTTCCATGTGGTTCATGATATTTTTCATATCCAGAGAAAATTGGGTAAGGATTCCCATAACGTTTTTAAATCCACTTCCCATGGCATTGGGGATGACATTCAAGAAATCATTTCATTGTCCCTCACATGGTTTTTTGGCCTAGTTTCCCCTAGTTCCCACCATTTTATAAAATAGAAAAGTCTTCAAAAAAATGTAAGTCAACAAATCATGAATAAATAATTTATTCTTTTGTGAAATTAACTCTAAAGTAATTTCTTATGGGATCCCTATGTTTATCCTTTTTCTAAAACAAAGCTTCTTGGATGGTTTCATATACTTAAACATATCCTAAGGGTTGTCACTAATGTTTCATAATACTAATTCCCAAACTAACTAAACTATACCTCTAATACCAACTATAGTGACCCTACAATTTCTTACATGACTATTACATCATTTTAAAGAAAAAAAACCTAATAGTTGTACATCTGAGGATCGAAAGGTTTAGTATCTTGGGAAAATCAGGATCATACATCACTATTACAGAATAAAACAACTAAATTTATTTAAATCCTTCTTATTTATCCTTCTAAAATCTCACATTCTCCTTGGTACATGTATTCACCTAAGGATATACATCAATGAAAGGGGTGATCTAAAAGCCGTGTAAGAGGAGGAACAAGTGGCATTAATCAATATAAAATTGGTGAGAATAATCATCATAATCATATAATAAGCCTAGTATGGTCATCATAATCATGAGGAAAACATTTGAAAATGTAATGGAATGTAATTATGCATAAAAATTAAACATCATATCACAGTGGTTAAATACCACACATAGTTGTGAACAAAGCTAGCATCATGTTCACGCATAACATATGTGCACAAATCATAACATCATCATTTTGAAAAAATATAGTATCATTTTCATGCATAATACACATAATCAAATGAGTTATACCACATTATCCCATGCATTGGAGGTCTATATAATTCTAGGCCCACCTGTCACACCATAATATTTACATAATCATACATTCCACATAGAATGTATAATAATTGTAGTCATGAAATAAACCACAAAAAGAAATGGGTTTTATAAGGATTTCACCAAGAATTCATTCATGAATAAAATTGGGGGTTACCAAATGAAAAATGGTTATCTTGATTTGCAATAAAATATCATTTTTCTTTGGATTGAAAACAACGCATGAGGATTCGATGTTTTGTTTTGGAAAGAAAGTTTTTTTTGTAAAATCTTTGTATTTCGATTAAAAATAAAGGTGGAAATATATATATCCCTAATAATAAAATTCAATAATAGTGGGAATTTATTTAACTAATATTATAGGAATATTCATACCGAAGAATCCATGAATGAGGGAAAACCCAAAGAAAATGAGTTGGGTTTGAGAATCCCTTTACATTAAATCCCGCTTTATTTCATCACTTTTCCACCTCCTAAATAATAAAATTAGATTTATTAAAACATTGATACATGATTGAATTTTTATAATTATTATCACTGTTTATCAATTATAATCATTTGATTATATTTATTAATTTTCTTGGTTAAAGATATGTCATTCTGACACATGTTTTCCTTAAAAATTTCTCATTTTACTTCATTTTTTCTATTTTATTAAAATTAATTTATACATATGTATAATTAATTAAAAATGGTTAGAATACATATATTTATAAATTTATATATCATAAATAATTTATCTTAACCAACTGTAGGTTTTGTGGTAAGAAAAGTATTAGCAATGTCCTCATTGGAGATTAATCTGTCGTTGATGGGACATTGTCGAAAGAGCATGAAAGGGAAGTTTGGGATTTATATATTTCATAATTATGATACTTCTAGTTGGTTAAAATCATTAACATATTGTTAATATTCTTCCTAATTAATTTTATAAATAAAATTCAACGTAACTGGGAAAAATAAATAGAATAAGAAAAAATATAGAAGAGTTGATTAAAACTTAATCTTTTCTCAGTGTAGCTTTTCTTGTAAGATAATAAAACTCTTATGAGGTTTGGAGTTGGTTTAATCTAGAACACCCCTAATTATTCTATTTCACACCATGAATTTTAAATTTATTTTAATTTTATTTTTCCTCATCTTTGGTTACCCACGTCAAGGTTCAAGTCGGGTCCCGGTTTAATTTTTTTGATGTTTAATGATTTTGGTGTGATTCATACCGGTACATAGGCACCACATGGTTGGTGGTAACCATGCAGTCACCCTAGGTTCTTGTGTGGGTGCCCAAGTGGTCTGGTTTGAGGTGCACAACTTGGCAGGACATTGTTAATCCTTCCATTGAAGGTTTTGTCCCTTTTGAACATATTTGAGGTAAGTGAACCCACATTTTCTTTTCTGATTAATCCCATTTAATGATTGAGTGTTTTAATTAAATCATTAATTTGATTCACACCTTCACAATATATTTATTTAATCTACTATAGTGTTTCTAAGCTAATTAGTTTTGTTAGAAATAGTTTTTAAGTATTATCCCTGATTATGTTTTTATGTGTTTGTGGAAATTGTGTTCTTTAGATGTCAAAAGTTATATTGGTAAGGTTTTAAACATGACACACACCTTTTTGATACTCTTAAATAGTTTATCATGGTGTTTTCTAGTTTGTGAAATTTGTTTTAGATGTTTATGGGATTATTTATAAACTTTTTGATTGGCTTATAAAAATTCTAGTAAACTAATTGGGTTGCTTATAAAATTACTTATGCATTGTTCGGCCAACTTATAGAAATTTTTTAGAAACCTGTTTGCTTGTTTATAAAAGTGTTTGTAAACTCGTTGGGTTGTTTATATGATTGTTTATAAATTGTTTGGTCTATTTTTATAATTTTTTATAAATTGTTTAATATGTTTTACTAGTTTCTTGTTTTTCCAAAATGGGGAAATTTGAAATATTCTTGACCAATGTATTTTGGTTTTTTGTGTTCGGTTTTACAATGTTGTAACATGGAAATTGTGTTAAAAATGATTTGAAAAGGGGGTTTTATGGATTTAAGGAGATTGTTTTGTGTTCTCCTAATAATCTGAATGGTTGGTCTTGATTTTAGTGCAATTGGAGTCCTTGTGTAATTTTTTTTGAAATGTCATCTTGGTTGTTGTTGATCCATTGGATGTTATCACATTCATGGGTGAACTACAACCACACTTGGATGTTCCCTCAAATGAATATGGTACCTTAAAAATAATTTTTTCATAAAAATTTGGTTTTCTAAATATATTTTGTTTCCTAAATAAGGTTTGGTCATTTTGTTGCTTTTATGAAGGGCTTTAAATGTACTCTAAAAGGGCGTTCTCATTTGGCCTTTAGTGTGCGTTTCAATGAATGTTAGGCTGAAGGGGTTGTTTGGCTGTTTCAGAAGATTGTGAGTTTTTCTTTAATAGTTTAAAAGGTTTTACTAAAAATTCATTGGAGAGTTTGTATATAAAGGCTTGTTTGGATCTTCCAACTCATGAGTGAAGCTGTGTTAACTTTTGGAATGGTTTGTGTTTGGAAATCATGTTTGACTGGTCTGAGTTTTAAATTTTTTTAGAAAATGGTTTCAACAGGGAAATGATGTGATAGCCTAGTTGGAACTTTTTATATTTTAATTGTATTTATATATATGTAAGTATATGGGGATCCCCTTTCTAGGGTAATCCTTTATGGGTGAATTCATAGTAAGCATCCGTGTTTGGGGTAGGTAAGTGAGATTATGACCTGTGAGTTGATTCACAAGTGCGAGGGCCTCCTACTTGCACATTATTATTACTACAATGGGTTCCTAGGTGTATTTTAGATGACAGAGTGATGGTTACTGATCAACCCTGATTAGACGGGTTGGAACCCCCTGTATTGGTTGTTAGGTCAGGCGGACTTTTCCCCTGGATTTGGTCAGTTTTTGGCTGGCCAGTTGGTTATAGACTTTGGAGCTTCACCATACGCTGACATATTGTTTCAAACCGAGTACATCCAGGGGTCTTCTAGGGATGTTTAGGATCACTCATGGTTACTTGATCATTTATATTTTGTGTTTACTTTCCATTGCACTGTATTATTTCTATCTCGCTCTGTTTACCTATTTTATTTTAGCATAGATTTGGTATCACTTGTTTTGGTTGTTGTTTTCAAATGGTACATGGTTTTGGAAAATGATTTCTCTTTGTGTTGGACTTTAAAATGGGGAAATTATTTTTATTTTATTAAAATGTGAAAACCCATATTTTTTATATTTGTATTTCATACTAGCATTAATGGTCTATCTTGTGGAAGGAAAGGTATAGATTCTGTGGTGTTTTCCTACTGAGCATTTTGGTGCTCACCACTATGTTATCTTTTCAATTTCATGTTTCATTAGTGTTTGATCTCTCTCGACGCGAACTTGGTTCTAAGTTGGGTGGTGACCTAAAAGGTCACATGGATGTATATGCAGTTTTATTTTATTTTCGCTTTTGGTCCTTGTTTTTATCATTAGTCTTTATTTATGTATTTTTCTATTTGGTTTATTTGATCCTGGTTTTGGGCCTAAATTATTCCCATTGGTTTTATGTTTGATTCCCAATACTAGTTTCTTGCCCATGGGGATCGAGAACTCCCTTCGGGCTATGTCATGGGCCGTCTTGGGTGACCGGTTCAGGGTCGACCCAGGATGGTTCGTTAAAAAAATGGTATCATAGGAGGCCCTTGTTATTTGGGTTTTCCGGTATATGGGGAATAGTAATGTCAGGACTTGAGAGGTAGGTACGAGAAGGGTGTCATGAACCCTCGCTCGTTCTGAACTTTGAGTCGCCATGGGTAGTCCGGGAATTGAGACTTTGTCTTGTTCTAGTTTTTTTAGATAGAGGGATGACAATAGAGGCGAGTGGGTGTCATGTTGTGATTCTGCATGGTGTTGTGACCCATGTGATATCCATGTGCCCAGTTCAAGTTCCTCTTAGTGTTATTGCCTTCCTCGGGAATTTCTCACCACCATGTCACCAAGTTGGACATAAACACTAGTCCCTCTCTCTGATAGTTGGCGTAAGTGTTTTTTTAAATGAAAAAGGATTTCAGAAATGATAATGCTTCATTTTAAATGGTTTTGGGATTGGTAAAATTGGTTTTAAGGGAAAACTTTTTGGCTTGAAAATTTGGTAATTTTTTAAAATTGGTGAAGAAATGGAATGGATGGATGCATATGTGACAGTTCATGGGATTCCATGGGATTTTATTTGAAATTAAAGGTTTTAACTTTCCCTTAAAAAGTTTTTTTTAACGGGATTCTTTTGGATGTGGTTATATTTTTTGTTTTTTGAGCTGGTTGTCTTTGGATGAAGGCACTTTCATTTATGTTGTTTTGGTTTGATATTAGTGTTGGCTATGTGTTTTCTATGTTGTTCATAAAATTCCACCCAGAAAGGTCTCCAAGGTTTCTGATAAGTCATTCCTGGTTTTTAGTCCTTCTCAAACATTTCATATCCTTCACGATGATCGGGTTCTATTAGAGGAAGCAGAGTGGCTTGAAGAGGTCGAGTGCATCTTTAGGGTATTGAGAACTCCTAAAGCTGTCAGAGTGCATGCTGTTTTGGGTATGTTTGAAGGTCCAACTCTGGACGAATGAGAGTTGTTTTCCCCTCCATCAACACAAGTTTAAATGACATGGGATGTTTTTAAATATATCTTTTTTCTATGGTTCATACATGAAGAGGTGAAGATGAAGAAAAGGGAAGAACTTATGTGCATTCAATAAGGCCAACGGGTGGTGAAGGAATATGTTGACCATTTCAAAGAGATTGTGTCCTTTTCTCTAGAAGTAGCATCGCGGGATTTGATGAGGACTTCTCTCTTCATCAGGGGTCTTCATCTAGAGATCAAGGAGATATTCCTCCCTTCTAAAGACCAGCGTTTCGAGAAGCTGGTGGATGAGGCGTTCCGAGCTGATTTGGTCTCCAGAGCACAGATGGATGGCAAACCAGCGTATCCAGTTGCTTGTGAAGGTTCCCCATCTGGCGAGCAGGGTGTGCCAGAGGGACCTATTTCTAAACAGTCCTATGTAGGGGTTTTGGCTTCCTGCTTTTTAGACCGTTAATTGGTGTTCCATCAGTGTGGAAGTTTAGGGCACACAAATCCATTGTTCTGCACACCTATGAAGAGGTGCCATCATTGCGGGTATTTGGGTCATCTAGAGAAGTTCGTCAGGAAGCATCACCAGAAGAAGACGCTATGACCGGAGGATTCTAGTGTCTAATTGTGAGGCAGAAGATACTTAATTTCACATCCATGACTTATTTTAAAGGTAAATTTCATTTAATTTCCATTCTTTCTTTGTTTTTGGGGATTCCCATGCATTTTCGGAGAAAAGGGTGAGTTTTCATGATTCAGTCCAAACTGTGAGCCCAATTCCAGATTTAAAAACCAATTTTGTTTCTTTTATAACTCTTTATTTTTCAACATTTTTCACTAATTCCACTTAAACAATGTCCTCCTCTGACCTATTAACACCACCATATAAATTTTTAACCTTTAGGAATCCATAATCATGGTGCATTTGGGTTTTTATTTAAGGAACTGGGCCAGACCGTAATCCCATTTCCTATTTTTTTTTAAAATTTGTTTATTTAATATCTTATTCAATAATTTTTCTTTTTTAATGATTCAAAATCTCACCCGACTCCACTGACCCTAGGTGCGCCCCTATTCTATTTTCTCCCTCTTTGGAGCTCATATGCATTGTGAATTAGGGCAGAACTTATTAGGATTTCTCAAATCGTCCAAATTTGAAGAGGTAACTTGTTTCCTTCATAAATCCTTCAATTTTTACTCTTTTTCCCCAATTTTATTTCTCACTTGAACTTATCATAATTAATCATACCTCACTTTCATTTCTGTCTATTTGGAAATTCATCTACTAGTGTATTTTGGGAGATTTCTTCATGATCCCTCAAGTAAGGGGGTCTCCTTCCTTATTTCATCCATTTTATTAGGGTTTCTTCCATTTCTTTTTGAATTTATTAATTTCAAACAAGTGTGTATTATAACCTAGTGTTTTATCTTGGTTTTATTGGTCTAATATTGTGGTTTTAGGCTTGATATAATTCCCTTGGGGTGAAGCGATGATGCAGTTGAACTTTTGCACAAAGATTCAAGGGTTTTGGCACTTATGGTAGGTGATTCCATGTGTATGCACTGCTAGATGAGTTATAATTTCTTAATTTCTATTTTTAGAACACTTAGAATTCATTATCCTTGTTTTGAAATTTGGTTTTGGTGACATTTGTTAAGAAAATAATTTTTTTGGTACCAATTTTGAGTTAAATTGAGTGTTTTACATGTCTATTATATGTTATTATAATTGGGGTTGTTTTATAACTATTGTAATGGATTTATAAAAAATGTGTTAGTGCTAAAAATTCTATTTTGGAGAATATGGGTATGCACATGGTGTTCAAAGTGGGGTTTTTAATGGATTATGTGTGCAAAACATTGTTAAATGTTGTGAAGTTATTCTATTGAAATTATAAGGGTTTTCTTGGGTGATATAAGTGGTGAAAATCATGTGTAGATACTATTTTGAGTTGATTATGACCATAACTGATGTTTCTATATGGTAATGGATTTTGGTAACATGTGAAAATGGTTTTATCACAAATGGGGAAACCTGGGTATCTAGGTTGGTGGATATGAACTAGTACGCTAGTGATCTAGAGTGCTTTTAACCATGTTTCACTAAGAAAAATGGATAACGACAAAACTAAAAAATATATTGTTGATTATTTGGGACCAATAGGTTATGGGTATGTTCCCTACTAGTGGATCATGCATGAGAACATATTTTTCTATGGTTACTTTACATCGAGATACGATGTACATGGGGCCCGAGACTAACTAGTGCCTAGGGGTGTTCTTGATATTAGTGCTCATTGAATATTTTGTATTTATCGTTGGAATATGGTGGTTTTGTATAGAAAATAAATTATATTACATGATTTATTGAAATGTTCGCACTCATGGAAAATTTCCTTTAAACACTGTTTATATTTAAAAGTTTCATTCTTTAGAAATTATTTCCACCACTTCTTGCTTTTGAAAAGTGGCATGATTTTTATCTTGTATTGCTTACTCTATGGAATATCTTGGTGATATCCTATTGGTATTAGAATAACACCCTGCTTACAACCCTTGGGTGTAAGTAAACTTGATCATGTTTGACACGGGTAAAGGCAAAGTCTTGGGTGATGGCGGTTCGAGTTGTTAGTTCCCTTCCGTGGTGCGGTGTTGTGGAGACGGATTGTGGGTGATGTCCCCTTGTCGTGTGGAGTCCATGGGGATATTTTGATACTACTTTTATGTTTTTTTGTACCTCTTGTTCTATGTTTAAACCTATGTATTCAGTTCATGATTTTTAATGCTTATTTGGCATGAATTTTCAGATTTGATTTATCGATAGTTTTTTATGTTTTATGTATCCGTACTTGGGTAAATCGTTCCCAAACCAAAATCTATGATAACCATGAACTTGTTACATCCCATGGGGATAGGTGATGCCCTTAACTCCTTGTCACGGTTCTGGTTTGGTGCCATTTTTTATGGTGACCAGATTTGGTTCGTGACAAAATGGAATCAAAGGAGGTTAATGTTGTTGCGTTATATTATTATTTTGGGGTGAGTCGGGCTAGAAAATAGCTTGGATTTTCGGGACTTAGAGTTTCTTCCCGAGTAGGGTTCTTGGCCCACACCTCTCTAGGAAGACCTTGAGTCCACATGGGACATTATAATTGTTTTTTTTACTTCACTTCCAGGTGATACGTGTGGGCTGCAGACTACACGTGGACATTGGGTGGGGGTGGGGCAGTTGTTTATTTTATCGTTTTAATGTGTTTGGATTACTTATATTTAATGTTATTTATAAAACATTCATAAATTTTGTACTAATTTTTTTTTCTTGTGAATGTTGACTTTTGTAGCAATATGCCTCCCCAGGAAGCTCCCACGCACCCATGGGAGGAAGCCGGATAGAGTTCTCCCTCACCGCTTGATTAGAGGCTAGTAGAGAATGTGGTTTTGGCTGTCCAATCTCTAGGACATGTACTAGATTCTATTCCAACTCCTTTTAGAGAAGATGATACTGGTCCTAGGAATGAAAAGTCCCAGGAGTTCCTGAAAAACAAGCCTCCTACTTTCCAAGGTAGCATAAAACCCCATAAAGTAGAGGAATGACTCCAAAATATCGAGTGCATGTTCGAGTTATAGGACACACCTGAGGAGGATAGGGTGATGTGTGCCTCTTTTTTGTTGGAGGGTCGCAACTTCAAGTTGTGGGAGTCAGTACTTCAAACTATAAATAATGATCAGATCCATTAGGGAGATTTCAAGGCCATCTTCAATGAACATTAATTCCCTAAAGTCTTGTCATATGTTATATCCCAAGATTTCATGGATCTTGTTTAGGGGGATCTTTCTATGATGGAGTATGCTAACCGTTTCACTGAGCTAGTTTAGTATGCTCCTAAAATCATCTCTAATGAGCAAGTAAAGGCCCAGAGGTTTGAGAAAGTCTTACATCCAGAGATATACTCCCAAGTTTTCTTGTTTAAGATGAGGACCTATGATGAGGTGTTTGACCAGGCATGTATGGTGGATATTGACCAAAAAGAGAGGGCTGGTTTCTCTAGGACAATATCAGTAGTTAGCAGTGGAATCTCTTCAGAGAAGAAAAGGTAGCAAGAAGAGAAGGGGAAGAAGGGAGGTGGTGGTTCAGGCCACAATTCCAGGAAGTTTTCATATGTGGCTTCTGATGCGAGATCTGTCATGTGCCACTAGTGTGGGAGGCCAAGACACATCTGACCAACAATCCCATTTCCTCTGAAGACATGTTGTCAATGTGAAGGTATGGGTCACTTGCAGTGCTTTTTCAGGGTGGCACGTCCACTTCAGAGTGGGGCAGGATCAGTGGATTCAAGAGGAGTGCCATGTCATTCAGAGTCATCTAGGACGAGGAGATATTGATTTGGTGTATGTGGTGGTAGGGATGGGTCATCTTCTGGGAAGAGCCCATTTAGGGCACATCTATAAACTTGCAGTCATCATCAGATAGAGACCATACATCTCCAGGTGGTGGACCAGGCGCCAGTAGCATCAGAGGTGGGACTATCAATAGTTCGAGGTACCAATTTGATTGTATCTTCTATATTTTCTTCTCTTTTTGATATAGGTGCCACTATTTTGTTCATTTCTGTCCATTTTTTGAACATGATGAATTTTCAAACTGATCTTTTGTCCTTTGTGATGGAGTTGGTGATGTCGTTGGGAAATAAGAAGGAGAAGGGTCTCAGGTTCCCATCGTGTGCACTTTCTATGTCAGGGGTTGAGATAGAGTGGGACCTCATGGTCTTATATATGGATATATTTGATGTGGTACTTATAATGGAGTGGCTGGTACACTTTCAATAACACATCAATTGTTATAGACGGCGGGTCAGTTTCTTGGCACCTAATTGGAGTCGTCAGGTTTTTCGTCGGAAATTGGATCCTTGGTCGTGTCGTGTGGGACCTCCACTCCCATAGTTGAAAGATCTTGTTTTTCAGTTATCATCGCTCACGATAGTGTAAAATGGTCATGCTCTTGATGGTGGACTACCTCATGTAGTGGATGAGTTTCTGGAGGTATTTCTGTATGATTTTTCAGGTTTACCCCCAGAGCAGGATGTGGAGTTCTTGATTGATCTGGCCCTGGGAACACAATCGATATCTCTTCCCTAATATAGCATGTCCCCCATAGAGATTATGGAATTAAGGATCCAGCTATACGACTTATAATCCAAAGTATTCATTCTCCCTAACGTCTCTCCTTGGGGCACTCCTATTTTGTTCGTGAAAAAGGCTAACGGATCCCTCCAGTTGTGAATTGACTACCGAAAGATGAATAAGGTAACAATCAAGAACAAATATCCTTTTCTCATAATAAATGACTTGTTCGATTAGTTGAAGGGGGAAATTTGGTTTTCTAAAATAGACTTGTGTTTGGTCTATCATCAACTCTGGGTGAAAGCGGAAGATATCCCAAAGACATCCTTTCGAAGTAGGTACAGACACTTCGAGTACTTGGTCATGCCCTTCGGATTGACCAATACTCCAGTAGTCTTTATTGAACTCATGAACAGGGCGTTCCATCTGTATCTTGATTCTTTTGTCATGGTATTTTTGGATAACATCATAGTTTATTCAGGATTTTAGGAGGAACATGAGCATCACTTGTGAATCATTTTGGGAACATTGTGAGAGCATCGCCATTATGCAAAGTTGTCCAAGTACACTTTCTAGATCAGGGAGGAGACATTTATGGGGCATCTGATCTCATAGTAGGGAGTTTCGATGGACCCCAAGAAAATTAGTGCGGTTATTTCATGGGAGCATCCTAATAACGTGTTAGAGGTCAAGAGTTTGCTTGGCCTGGCTGGTTATTACAGGCGGTTTGATCAGGATTTCTCTCGGCTTTCTTCACTGATGACTGTTCTCACCCAGATAGGGGTGAAGTGTGTATGGGGACCAGAATGTCAGGAATCCTTCAAGGGATCTTAAGAGGAGGTTGATTACCTCCACCATTCTAAATTTTCCAGAGGCTGGAAAGGGGTATGTGGTGAATTGTGACACTTCAGGTATGGTTCTTGGGTGCGTGCTTATGCAGGATGATCTTGTGGTGGCGTATGGATCTCACCAGCTACAACCACACGAAAATAATTACCCAACTTACGACTTGGAGTTAGAAATTGTGATGCATGCTTGGAATAATTGGTGTCACTATCCCTTTGGGGAGATGTTTTTGGTCTACTCTGATTAAAAAAAAGATTGACCTATATCTCCTCGTTTAAGGACCTAAACTTGACGCATCGTTTTTGGATCGATTAATTGAAGGGGTTATACTTTGACATTTTTTATACCCCGGGAAAGGATAACGTGGTGGTTGATGCCTTAAGAAGAATATTCCCAGTTTTGGATTTGAGGAAGTCTCATGATGAGTGGACTCTAGTGGAACTCTTTTCTCATATGCATGTGGAGGCCAAATAGAAAAATGAGGGTGTGTTCTTGGTGAGCTTTCAGTTGAATCCTTCTCTGGTGAAGCTAATTCAGTGGGAATAGCCTAGTGATGAGATTTGATAGTGGTTTAATCAGTTTCTTCATGGTAGGGAGAGGTATTCAGATTGGTCATTGTCTCCCAAGGGCATCATGTGCTTCAAGGTCCATTCAGTAGTCTCGTTATCTCTACAGAAGGTGGTGATGCAGGATAGACACCAGTCTCAGTGGGCTATCCATTTGGGTGCCACCAAGATGTATTATGATTTCTGTTGGTAGTTCTGGTGGCCTTGTATGAGACGAGACATTGCATACTTCATGTCAAGATGCTACACATGCCAGTAGGTGAAAGAAGATCATCAAAGGCCCTCTGGTTTGCTCCAGTCATTACCCATTACTACTTTGAAGTGGGACAAGGTTTCTATAGAATTAACTGTTAGATTATCTCATACACCTTAGGGTAATAATTCCATTTGGGTGGTGATTGATTGTCTGAGAAAATTATCCCACTTAATTCTAATCTGAGATATAACTACAGTGTATGAGTTGGGTTGTTTGTATCTTTATAAGGTGGTAAGGCTCTATGGTGTGTCGTCAGTAGTTATCTCAGATAGATACCTACTTTTAACTTCTCAGTTTTGGAAATCCCTTAATAAGGCCTTGGGGTCTCAGATTAATATGAGCACGACATAAAATCCTCAAATAGATGGTCAGATAGAGTGGGAAAAATAGATTTTCGAGGACATGCTATGCACATATTTTCTTGACTTTGGAGGTTCTTGGGATATCTATTTGAGATTGGTATAATTTTCTTATAATAACAGTCACAAATCCTAGATTCTAATGGCTTTTTTTGAGGTTCTCTATGGTCATCCTTGTAAGTCCCCCCTATGTTGGGCCGAGGTAGGTGAGACCTCACTGCTGGGGCCGAGTCTGGTGCAGGAGACATCTGAGAAGTTCAATTTGATCATGCAGTGCTTATTGATATCTTAGAGTCTCCATAAATCATATTCTAACAAGATGCGTCGAGACCTATAGTTTTCTGTGGGTGACATGGTATTCTTGAAAATGTCCCCTCATCTGGGCCATCGTCGAATGGGAAAGCAAGGGAAGATGAAACTACGGTATGTCAGACCTTTTGAGATCACCGAGTGTATTGGAAAGGTGTCATATAGGTTGGAATTAAATTATCAATTTACATCCATCCATGACATCTTCCATGTCTCCCAGTTGAAGAAATACAACCTGGATCCATCACATGTATTGAATTGGGAGGAGTTGGATATAGATCCTGATTTATCTCTTTTTGAGCGTCCAGTGTGAATAGTGGACTTACAAGAAAAGGTGCTTCGAGGAAAGTATATTCCATTGGTTTGGGTTCTTTGGCAGCATGGGAATGATACACATGAGACTTGGGAGAAGAATTTGTGGGTTGAAAAGGAGTACACATTCTTGTTTTCTGATCAAGCTTCATGTTGACTTTTTCAGGTGGAAAATCTTTCATGGTAGGAATAATTTTCACATCCATGACTTATTTTAAAGTAAAATTTCATTTAATTTCATTTAATTTCCATTATTTCTTTTTTTGTGGGGGTTTCCCATGCATTTTTGGAGGAAAGCGTGAGTATTCATGATTTGGGCCAAACCGTGAGCTCATTCCCGAATTTAAAAACCAATTTTTTTTCTTTTATAACTCTTTCTTTTTTCAAAAATTTTCACCCATTCCACTTCCAAAAATTTCCTTACATGACCAATTAACATCACCATATCAATTTGGACCCTTTAAGAATCCATAATCATGGTGGATTTGGGTTTTTATTTAAGAAATTGGGCCAACCTGTAATCTCATTTCCATTTTTTTTTTAAAAAATTATTTATTTAATATCTTATTCAATTTTTATGATTTTTTGGTGATTCTAACTCTCACTCGATCCCACTGACCCTAGGCACTCCTCCATTCTCTTTTCACCCTCTTTGAAGCTCATATGAATCGCGAATTATGGCAAAACTTCTTAAGATTTCTCAAATCATCCAAATTTGAAGAGGTAAATTGTTTCCTTCATAACTCCTTCAATTTTTATTCTTTATCCCCATTTCAGTTATCACTTTACCTTCTCATACTTATTAGAACTTCACTTTAATTTTTTTCTATTTGGAAATTCATCTACTAGTGTACTTGGGAAGATTTCTTCAAGATCCTTCAACTAAGTGGGTCTCCTTCATTCTTTCTTACATTTTCTTAGGGTTTCTTCCATTTAATCTTGATGTTACAAATGTCCAAAAAGTGGATATTCCAACCTAGGGTTTGATATTGAGTTTCTTGGTCTAATCTTGTGGTTTTAGTCTTGATCTAAGTCCCTTGTGGTGTTGCAGTGGTGCGGTTGAACTTTTACACAAATATTAAAGGGTTTTGACACTTTTGGTAGGTGATTCCAAGTGTAATCACTTCTATATGAGTTATATTTTCTTAATTTCCATTTTTATCACACTTCTCCTTATCCTTTTTGTGAAATTTGGTTTCGGTGATTTTTGTTAAGAAAATGATTTTTAGGTACCAATTTTGTGTTAAATTGGGTGTTTTACATGTCTATTTTATGTTATGCCAATTGGGTTTGTTTTATAACTCTTGTAATGGATTTATAAAAAAAATTATTTCTGAAAACTCTGTTTTGGTGAATATGGGTATACACATAGTGTTTAAAGTGGGGTTTAGTGGATTTTTTGTGCAGAACATTGTTAAATTTTGTGAAGTTATTCTATTAATATTCTAAAGGTTTTATTGAGCAATGTAAGTGGTGAAAAGCATGTGTACCTACTGTTTTGAGTTTATTATAACCAGAACTGATGTGTTTATGTTCAAATGAATTTTGGTAACATTTAAAATGGTTTTAAAAAAAGGGGGAAACTCGGGTATCTAGGAGGGTGGATATGTACTAGTACGGTAGTGACCCGAAGCGGTTTTATCCCTATTTCAAAAAGAAAAATGGACAAGGAAAAAACTAAATAAACTATATTGATGATTATTGGGGACTAATAGGTTATGGGTATGTTCCTCACTAGTGGATCTTGCATGAGAATTGATTTTTATTTGTTTACTTTACACCGAGATACGATGCACATGGGGCCTGAGACTAACTAGTGCCTAGGGGTTCCTGAGATTAGTTCTCATTGAATATTTTGTATTTATCTTTGGAATATGGTGGTTTTGTCTAGAAAATACAGTATCTTACAAGTTTTATTTAAATATTCTCACTCATGGAAAATTCACTTTGAAAACTTTTTACATTTAAAAGTTTCATCCTTTAGAAATTATTTCCACCACTTCTTGCTTATCAAAACTGGCATGCTTTTTATCTTTTATTTATTACTCTATGGAATATCTTGGTGGTATCCTACATGGATTATTCTCACACCCTACTTACACCCATTTGGTGTAAGTAGACTTGATCATGTTTGACACAGGTAAAGGAAATTCCTTAGGTGACGACAGTTCGGGTTGTTAGTTCCCTTCCATGGTGAGGTGTTGTGGAGATGGATTGTGGGTGATGACCCATTGTCATGTGGAGTCCTTGGGGACTTGTTTAGGATACTTTTATGTGTCTTTGGACCTCTTGTTTTATGTTTAAACCTATTTGTTCAGTTCATTATTTTGTTTAAATCTTGTTTGACATGAATTTTCAGATTCGGTTTATCGATAGTTTTTTATGTTTTATGTATCCATACTCGGGTAAATCATTCCCAAACCAAAATATATGATACCCAGACACTTGTTTCAGCCTATGGGGATAGAGAACCCCTTTTTGGTCTTTTCATGGGCTGGTTTTGGTTTTGGTTTTAATGGATACCAGATTCGGTTTGTGACACTTCATCCATCAGATCTCCATCCATAGGTCTTGGGGTGAAGCTCACGTGTAGTTAGGAGATGATGGGGGTGTGAAGCCTTGGTATGAGTTTTGTGTGCTATGCTGGAAGTATAAAATCTAAGGTCTTTTCGATATTTTTTTCTACTATTAAAGTTTTACTATTATTGTGAGTTCATTGTTCAATGGGGGAAGTGATGAACTTGTTATATTGTAATCCAACAGTTCTATTTGTCTGATTATGTTTTTATGAATCGTGAATTTTTCTTAAAAGATTGTTTGTCCCTTGTATGGGATGATCTCAGTTTAACCGTGTTCATTTAGGGGTTTAATTGTTTGTAAGAATCAATGTTTTTATTTATGCTTGGGTTCACTGCATGGGTAAAGTTTTTCTTAGAGGTTTTTCTCTAGTGTTAGAGGTTTTTGGCCTGAGTTGAGAGTTCTAAGTTTCAGCGGATGTGTTGTTCTGCTCAAGGTATAGAAGTTAGTTTGGATCAGTTGGGAGTTCTTGTGTGCCCTCTCTCCTACTAGGTTGTTATGTTTGTGTGTTAAAATTTCATTCTAGTTGAGTTCTTGGTGTGGGGAGAACCCTCTAGTGTTCTCCCAACCTCTTGTGTTGTGTTTTTATTTCAGTTTCAATTGGGCATGGATTCAAATTCCATCTATAGTTCATCTAGGTGACTTTCTAGGGGAAGAAAGTGTCTGTGTTGGGGAGAATTGTCACACCCGGACATTTAAATTTATTTTAATTTTATTTTTTCTTGGCTTTGGTTACTCGCGTCATGGTTCGGGTTGGGTCTCGGTTTAAATTTTTTGACGTTTAATGCTTTTGGTGGGTTTCATACTGGTGCATGGGAACCAGATGGTTAGCAGTAACCATGTGATCTCCCTAGGTTCTTGGGAGAGTGCCCAAGTAGTCTAGGTTGAGTTGTGAAACTTGTGCGTGGTATAGTAAGTCGTGCAACGAGTGCGCAATTACCCAGTTTTTAGAATAAGTAATACGATTTCATGATAAAAAATGAATTGAGAATAAGATAAATAAATGAATTAAATTTTAAAAATATTTTTTGATAATAATAATAATATCCTATTATTATTATTATTGTTGTTGTTGTTGTTGTTTTTATTTTTATAAGAAAAATGATTAAAATTATTATTATTGTATTAATGGTATTATTATTATTATGGTATTATTATTATTATTGCGTTATTATTATTATTTCATTATTATTATTGTCATTTTTATTATTATTATTAACATTATTATTATTATTATTATTATTATTATTATTATTATTGTATTTGTTGTAATAAAATGAAATATAAAAAAAGGCTAACCCAAATCTACCCGCACCCCCCCCCCCCTCGTTTCGCACTGTTCACTACACCCAAACCCTTCCCCCCTCAGTTTCCCTCATCGCCCTTGCCACCGAGCCACTCCGACCACACTTCTACCCAATACCCAGCCACTCCAGCCTCACCCTCGCTGCTCCCGGCCTCGCCCTCATTGCTCCCAGCCTCGCCCACACCGCTCTCGACCTCACCCTCACCGCACTCCCACCCTCACCGCTCTAGCATCCGACCTACTCGCCCTCCAATCCAGCAGTCGACCCCCTAGTTTCCCTCATCTCTCGCACCCCTTTGTGCTCACCCCTCCACCCTATCCAGCAGCGCACCCTCCCATAACTCCTCCAACCTGGTCCCCTCCTAGAAATAGCATGGCCTCCCAGCGCCGGCGTCCCGGTAGCCCGACCTCCCATCACTGGCCCTCTTCTTTGGTGGCCAGCAGCGGTGGTAGTTCCCCTGGTACCTCTCCCACTCGAGCTAGCCACAACCTTCTCCGGTATATTTATTTTCTTTTTTCTTTTTGTTTTTAATTAAGTTGGTGAAATCCTATCTCATTGGGGTTGTGTTTCACATGTTTATCTCATTGATTAGGATGTGAGATTGGTTTGCGGGGCATTGCTAGTCCTTCCATTGAAGGTTTCATCAATTTCGCACATATTTAAGGTAGGTGAATCCACATTTTCTATTCTAATTAATCTCATTAAATGCTTGAGTGTTTTAATTAAATCTTTAATTTTATTCACACCTTCACAATATATTTAGTTAATATTCTATAGTGTTTCTAAGATAATTGGATTTGTTAAAAATAGTTTTGAAGTATTATCCATGATTTTGTTCTTATGTGTTCGTGGAAATTGTGTTCTTTAGATGTAAAAAGTTGTATTTGTATTATTTTAAACACGACACACACCTTCGTGATACTCTTCAATATTATATCATGGTGTTTTTTTATTTGTAAAATTTGTTAAATCTATTTATGGATTTTTTTAAACTATTTGATTGGATTTTAAAATTTCTAGTAAACTATTTGGGTTACTTATAAAATAACTTATGCATTATTCAACCTACTTACAAAAATTGTTTAGATACTATTTATCTTATTTATAAAAGTGTTTTTAATTTGGTTGGGTTGTTTATATAATTGTTTATAAATTGTTTGGTCTATTTGTATAATTTTTGATAAATTGTTTATTATGTTTTACTAGTTACTTGTTTTTTGGGAATCGGGAAATTTGGAATATTCTTGACAAATGTATTTTGGTTTTGTGTGTTCGGTTTGACAATGTTTTAACTTGTCAATTGTGTTAAAAATGATTTGAAAAATGGGGTTTTATGAATTTAAGGGGATTGTTTTGTGTTCTCCTAATAATGCGAATGGTTGGTCTTAATTTCAATATAATTGGAGTCCTTGTGGAAATGGTTTTGAAATGTCATCTTGGTTGTTGTTGAGCCATTGGATGTTAGCACATCCATGGGTGCACTAGGTGTACACTTGGATGTGCCCTCAAATGAATATGGCACCTTAAAAATATTTTTTTCTTAAAACATTGGATTTATACATATATTTTGTTTCCTAAATAAGTTTTGGTCTTTCGTGTGGATTTTATAAAAGGTTTGGAATGCACTCTCAAAGGGTGTGCCTGTTTTTCCTTTAGTGTGTGTTTCAATTAATGTTAGGCACAAGGGGCCATTTCATAAGATTTTTCATTTTTATTTAAGAGTTTTAAAGTTTTTACTAAAAATGAATTACATACTTTGGACTTAAAGGCCCTTTTGGATCGTCCATCTCATGGGTGAAGTTGTGTTAACTTTTTGAATGGTTTGTGTTTAGAAATCATTTTTTCCTGATCAGAGTTTTAAATGTTTCTATAAAATGGCTTGAACAGGGATATGATGTGATGGCCTAGTTGGTACTTTATATGTTTGACATGTATTCATATGTATATATATATATAAGTATATAGGTAAACCATATCTAATGTAATTCTTTATGCGTGAATGCATAAAAAGCATCCGTGTTTGGGGTAGGAAAATGTGGTGACGACCTGTGAGTTGAGTCACACGTGTGAGGGAATCCTACTTACACAGTATTACTACTACCATGGATTCATGGGATTCATTTATATGATCGAGTGATGGTTTCTGATCAACTCTGATTAGATGGGTTGGTACCCCCCTGATTGATTGTTAGGCCAGGCGGGGTTGCCACTGGATTTGGTCAATTTTAGGGTGTCTAGTTGGTTATAGACTTAGGAGCTTCACCAAATGCTGATAGGTGGTTCCGAACCGAGTACGTCTAGGGGTATTATAGTTATTTTTAGGATCACCCATGGTTACATGATCATTTATATTGCTTGTTTACTTTTTATTGTACTGTTTTATTTCCAACTCGCTCTGTTTACCTGTTTTATTTTAGCACAACTTTAGTATCACGTGTTTTGGTTTTTGTTTTCAAATGGTAGTATGTTTTGGAAAAATATTTATCTTTTTTTTGGAATTTAAAATGGGGAAATTATTTTTGTTTTATTAAAAAGTGAAAACCCCTATTTTTTATATCTGTATTTCAACCAAGTATTAATGGACTGTTTCGTGGAAGGAAAGGTATGGATTCTGTGGTGTTTTCCTACTAAGCATTTTTCTGCTCATCCCTACATTATATTTTCAAATCAGGTTACATTAGTGATGGATTTATCTCATATCAAACTTGGTTCTCAGTTGGGTGGTGACCTAGAAGGTCACATAGAGGTATGTGCGGTTTTGTTTTCTTTCCATTGTTGGTTCTTGTATTTATTGTCTGTCTTTATTTATCAATTTATCCATTTGGTTTATTTGATCCTATTTTTGAGATGAATTTGTTCCCATTGGTTATATGTTTGATGCATGACACTAGTTGTTAGCCCATGGGGATCGGGAATGCCCTTCGGGCCATATCGTGGGCTGGCTTGAGTGATCAGTTCAGGGTTGACCCGAGCTAGTTTGTGACATTCTAAGGGTCATGATAGGGAGGATTTTGGTTGATATTTTTCTCTTTAAAATGATATAGGAATTATTTTCCAAGGGAAGGAGAGGGGTAATTTATAAATGAGGAGGGGGTGTTTTTAGAATAAAATATTGAATAAAATACCATCTCCAAGGTAAACCTTGTAATGGTAATATTTTTGGACTTATAAACCATATTTTAATTATATAACATGATTTTAAGACTTTAAATCACTTTGTAACACTAATTAATTATTTTAATTAAAAGGAAATGTTAAAAAATGATAAAATAATATTTTAATCTAATAATTTAAATTTTAGACTTTGGAAAGTTCTTTTTATGTATGGAAATTAAGTTTATTTTATTTTAAAGACTCATTTATGAAATTAAATATATTTTTTCAAAACCTCAAATTCTATAAATTATTAGTTCATTATTACATCATGAATGATTTAATTTAAGATACACTAGTTATGTGAAAAATTGTTTTTTTATTATTCACTTGAAAATTGAAGTATTTCAGAAAATTACCAAAAACTCACACTTGGAAATTTTCAATGTGTTGATTTTAAAAATGATATTAATTTTATAAAAATAAATTTCATTGATAGTTAATTGCAATTTTTAAATTAAAAAATTTGACTTTTATGAAATACATTAAAATATTGTTTAAAAAATGTGTCTATATTTTCTTTGAGTTTTTAAATCATGATATTTATTTCTCAACATTATAATATTTATATTTACATATATTTATCATGATGAATATTATTTATATCAATATTTATTATTTTGAGGTTAAATTAGCATTTCACCGGTTAGGCTACTACTCCCAATGGTCAGGTTTCTAATCCCAACAGTCGGGTTACTATTCCCAACGGTTAGGTTACTATTCCAATAGTCACATTACTATTCCAATGTTCATATTACCTCATATAAATACCACTTAATTCTTTCACTAAATATTTACTACAATTCATCCCAAGGTTATATATTTTCATTTTCTAAGATGTTGATTGGTTTTCTAATATTTTTTTTCATTTCAGTAGTGTTGGTCGTGGGGGAGCTGATTCTAGAAGATTAGGACGATCTATATTTTACCATTTTATTTTTTATTTTTTATAATATTTTTTAAATTGTAATTTTTTACATTTTCATTTGTTTTTTAGTTGACTGATGTAATGATATTTTAAAATTAATTAAAGTTTTCTTGGTTTTCCTATGTTCTCAATGCATATAATACTTATATAATATAATAAAACACAAATGTATTTAGGAAAATTTTAACATTTAAAAATTATTGGTTTTTACATTCCTAGAATATAATGTAAGGCTCTATCCATAAGTGGTCTAACATTTAAACTAAATCATACATCATTCATCATATAAAAGTTTTATAACTATAAATAAAATAGGCAATGACTTTAAATAAATAAAAAATTCATATATTTAAACATTAAATAAATATTTATAAACAGTTCATAAATAAAAGCTAATTATGAAAATTTTATAATTTTATATTTAACATTATGGATATTCCATAATTTTGAATATAAACATTTTTTATTTATTCAAATATGAACTCTTTTCATATTTATCATTATAAGGCTTATTATTTTAAATACATGATGTTTTTGAATTATAAACATTTTTATAATCCAATTTTCTATTATATAAACATTTTAAATAATCTAATATCACATATTTAGTTTTCATTTAAACTTTGATCAAATCAATCATCAAAACCCTTTTAAAGTAGTTTAAACAATGCCCCAAATAATGCCCCGTTAATTTTAACGATTCAAATTAATTAATTATGAATAATTCATAATTTAAATATAAAAAATTTCTATTTTGGATGTATTTGATAATATATAACCCTTTATAAATTATCACTTATGATTTCTAAATAAACACTTTTATTTCTAGCTCATAATACATTCCATAAAATTTGGTTAAATGGTATTTCAAATATTAACATTTAGTATTTGGGAATATAAAAGTTTCATAAACATTTATTTAATTATAAAACTTTTATAATTAACTAATTGATTTATAAATTCATAATAAATTAAATATTCCCAAAATAATTTTTAATATGATTTTTATACATTTTTTAAATCATAAAAACCATTTATTATATATATATATATATATTCTATTTACCCTTACACAGAATCCATATTTTATGTAAAGGTATACTTTGTATACCCTTATATAGATGGGATACATAAGGGTATAAGATGCTACGTAAGGGTACAATAGGTCTTACTTTTATGTAAACTATTCGCTTAAGATTAAGTATTCATCTACCTTTACATAAACATTTAAAACATGCATTACCTTTATGTAAATATGTAAATACTTCACTACATTAAGGTAGAATACAATAACCTTTATAAAAGTTATTAAAACATGACATTACCTTTGTGTGAAATCCTTAATATAAAGTTAAGTCGTTTTTTACCTTTACATATCAGTGTTTTGTGTAAGGTTAAGTTGCAAGTTACCTTTACATAACCCTTTTAAAAAGATAAATACCTTTTCATAGATCTGAAAATCCATTGTTATGACTATATAGCTTGCAGTAGTCTTTACACAATATTTAAAAATATTTCATAACCTTTTCATAGTAAAATTTATGATATAATAGGAAAACCATGATTACCCCTATGTGAACCCCTTTATGTAAATGTAATTCATGTTTTACCTTTACTTTAACACTAATATATAGGTATCACATTGGTTAACTTTACACATAAAGGTATATATATTTCCTACCCTATATAGACTAGTTCACATAGAGGAATGTTGGGGTGACCATTAAATAGAATAATCTATGTAAAGTTAAGGTGAGATTACCCTTACGTAGACAACTCTGTGTAAGTGTAATTCCTTAGTTAACTTTATGGAACCCACTATGTAAATCTAAAATGTTTTTTAACATAATTTTTAGAATTAAAAAATGTTGTTCTATTTTCACGATTTATTCATTTCAAGAAAGATTGAATAAATCTAAATAATGGTCTCCCTTTGATAAGGGATTTGAATGAGTCTAATAACGATTATCAAATAAAGAGAGAGTGATTCAAACCCTTGTTTGAGGATCTCCCATGAAAGATAAATGAAACTACGTATAAAAAAATAAATAGATATTATAAATAGAATACCTTACACTAAAGAACATTTGTAACATCATCAAACACCGTCACATGGGTTTGATAAATATTATGAAAGGGAAGACAAAATACATCCCATCACTATATTTTATCCATGGTCTGATCAAATCATTTGATGTTCATATGGGATCTATCCATCCTCCATGGCCTTCTAGTTCCTCTAATGCAAGGTAAAAGGATAAAGAAAGTATTCAGGTACCATGGATTTTCATCCAAACGTCATGGAATAACCACACCCCACTACCATCTGATGATAATTATATTTAAATACATGAGAATGTTTCTCAGGATATTGAATTTAATCATGAATTTATTACACATTAGTAAATTGAAAGATCATCAGAGTATTAATAATACTATAACAGGAGGGGTAAATTGTAGATTAA
Source organism: Viscum album (assembly GCA_963277665.1). NCBI lineage: Eukaryota > Viridiplantae > Streptophyta > Magnoliopsida > Santalales > Viscaceae > Viscum > Viscum album. Next base: position 1,067,603,211 of record OY728162.1, read on the forward strand.
AAAAATTAAACTGAAAATATTCCAAACACTTTGTTTTCTAATAAATTTTATCAAATAAAGATTTTTTCCCATATACTTTATAACATTAGAGTAAAGAACAATTTTATATTATAACATATTAAATTTATATTAAATTTCATAATTGAAATAACAAAATTTGAGAAACAAGTAAAAAAAATATAAGAAAAATTTATAAATAATGCAACAAAAACATACATAATTGTTCCTAAGAAAGGTATTAACTTTCACCCAAAGTGATAAGTAAGTCTCTGAACCAGAATTTAGGTGTCCATGACTTTATCTTTTCATAAGTTATATCTTAGGATCCTTGAAATTCCTCAATCTACTCGATCAGACAAATGATTTATCTCCATATCCATGGGAGTCCTTAATCAAACTGATCAAACAAATTTGTATTCTCTATACCTAAGATCCTTAGATCACACAATCAAACAATCAATGATTAAAACAAACAACCCATATAGAATTTAAACTAAAATACTCACAATTTTATACTTTAAGGAAACTCTCTAAAGATTAAAATTGAATTACACTCAGCAAAAAGAACTTGTAAAACTTCAACAACTTTAGATCATATATTTCCAATCTCTTATTATCCTCAAGGTTGTGACCCTATATATAGATAAGATTACAAAAATATAATTCCTCAATACTTAGGATTAGTTTCAATTTCATTGAAAAAAACATATTCTTCTCTCATTAAGTTAGGCACAACATCACTTTGCTTGAAGTTCATTAGATGTATCACCATTACAATTCTTAGAAAATTTCAATTTGGTAGAAATAAGAAATATTATTTTGATATAATTTATATGTCCCCATATGATAGTCTTATTAAATAATCATCTAGTAGTGTTTAAAAATATTCATCTAATGGAATTTGTATAAATCCTTTTGATAGAATTCATAGAACTTCGTTCGATCAACTTTGTACAACTCCATCCAATAGGCGTTTTACAACTCCATCTTATTGAATTTGTACAAATCCATCTAATAAAAATTATTAAACATTGTTTGATGGAATTTATAAGACTTTCATCTAATAGACTTGGTATACATCTATCTTATGAACTTTTTACACAAATGTCTGATGTACTTGGTATATGTCTATCATATATACTAGGTATATGTTCATCTAATAGTATTGAGTTTCTCCTTCGGGTAAAATTAATTACCATCCTACAAAAAATTTATAACTTTAGAAAAGATAAGTATTATATATATAAAAACATTTAAAGAGTGAATTTTGATTTTAAAAAGTAAGGTTAAAAATAAGTCTTTCGACTCAAAAATATCTCCCTTTTTGAAAATCATAATACACAACCCAAAGAAAACTTTTAAAATATTACTCTACTTTACTTATATAACTTTCAAGTGCTCTAACTTATCCACACTTATAAGTTCTATACCTTCTCTCCATTTGTGTTATTTGAAAATAATTAAAAATGAAAGATATATTTAGTAGTAATAGTTCCCTAAAAGTTAGAAAAATATTCTACAAAATAATTATGAAGAGTAAACATTAAAATAATTCATCAAAAAGATATATAAAAGAATTAACATTCATCCAAAATATTTAGAGGTTTAATTATTAAAAAAACTCAAGAGTTAAAAAAAATTATTATTTCTTGTAGAGTTTATTCAGGATAGCCTTCGTATTCCTAAGATATTTATTTTTTTTATTTGACCTTTCTTCTTTTGACTCAAGATTTTTTTGTCTCTATTTGACATAATGAAAATTATTGCTCTATTGGTAAATCTCTGTGTCTTTCTAAATGGTCAAATATTTTAGATCATCAACCTCTCTCAAGAAATAACTTACTTCATAATTGACATTGTCTATAAAATTTTTGACTGATTATGTTGTTATTTTAATCCTGACTACCTGGTCATCAAATAACTTAATATATTCTTCAATTTTATTCATCCACTTGATGATGTTTTTTAGCTTTTTGAACTCCACTAAATATTTCCCTTTGAGATTATAAATATTTACTTTTTCTGAATCACAGTTTTCAAAACTTTCTTAAGGGATCTCAAATATTCAATAATATCTAATCTTCCTCAAACGTATTTACACCTTTAAAGAATATCATGAAAGATATAAATAATTCCTTCAATCCATTTAACTACTTCATTAAAGTAATTTGTTTTCAATTAAATTTTTCTATATCTTGTACTTGGTGAAGAATTCATGTAATCACTAGAAACTTATGGAAGAAGGGCTTATCTAACTTTGGGAACTAAATTTTCCTCTTTTTCAACATTTTTATGTTGATGGATTGTTGTAACTCCAACATATTCATCAGAAAAGTGATGTTCCGATTAACTAATAGTTTATTCTTGCTTTTCACTATATGAATTATCTTCTTTTAAAGAACTAATATACTTATTATTATTCATATTAAGAAGTTCAAGATATTAAATTGTGTTAAAAACACTCTTCAACATCTGAATATATGTTTACATATTTTACAATTTCATCATACTTTCCTAAAAACGTTATTTTCCCTAGTAATCAAGATTGTTCTTTAGAAGAAGATTTTTCAACGACTCATTTTTCAATAGATTCTTTTGAAAAAACTTCTTTATAAATATTTATTTCACCTTCTTGATCAATATCTCCCACTACTTGTTTTACATTTTATTTTACAACAAACATAGAAAAGACATGAAGTGAAATAGAATGAGGCTTATTCTTAGGAGTGGACTTAGAACCTACACATATTTCTCATAATCAAAAAATTAAGAAGATTCATCCTAATTATCAAATTTTTCATGGAATTATTCTATTTCCCTTAGGAAATTTTGAGCTACTTTAGCCATTTTATCTTTTACAACTTGATTATTTTTTCCTTTCCTCTTCATTCATTTTTAAAAAAAATCTTCCTTTAAAGATTTATATTCACCATTATCCAAACCAAACCTTATACCTCTATCTTTATTCTCCACAATATTCTTAATTAGCTCAGTAAAGGATTTATCAGACATTTCCTTTGTCTTTTTCCTTGAAAGTTAGGGATACATACAACAGATTTCTTTAACCTTCCTTTCATAATTAAGTTTATTTTTAATTACTTCTACCTCCTCGGTAGAATACTTTTTTTATCTATCTATAGACTTATTTTCAACATGGAAATAAGATAACCATGTCTTAAAATATGTCTCATATACAAAATAATTATCTTAATCTTGGATGGGATCTGATTCATTGTAACGCCCTGACCCCAGTTACCTAGAGTCGGTGCATTATTATGTAACATTGGCATGATCACAAAAGATCAAGTCTCGAAAGACTGATTAGTTTAGTACGCTTGGAAACACAAGATGCGTTCATAAACGTTACATTATATCATAAAGTGAAAAACTACAATAACATGGTCTCCATAGTCCACACTCTTCTCCCCTTCTGACTATCCCCGCAGGTTATTCATAAAATACTTCTTCACATCCTGGAAAAATTAAAACATTGAAAGGGGTGAGCTCAGATGCTCAGTAAGGATAACAATATAGCGGGAACTTTCATAAATAAACATAAAAATTTAAGGCAATGTATAACTGAAACAAAATCCTTTTAAACTTGAACTTTAGCATAATATGGTAAAATAAAATGAAATAATGCCATTTACTTATTCACATGGATATTCTACTAGTCGAATAATTACATGCAATATCAATAAACACTTTCATAATGATGGAATGCATAATGCCAGACTATCATAACTACGTAGACAAGGCATCGTGCCAAGACTACAAATAATATTTTGTCAAGGCCTCGTGCCAAGACACTAGTTTGTCTCATGAGACCTACCGATGCATCGAGGAGCTATAGCGGGATCCAACCGTCACTTATTAAGTCCAATGCGTTCCTTATATGAAAAGATTTAAACATATCATAAACCATAATATAATCGTATCACATAAAACATGCATAAAGGAAACATAACATTTCCACATTTAAATCACAAGATATAAATACAACACATTAATATAATAAAAACATTATCAAAACCATTTTCAATACCAAAATAATAGAAAAGTAAAACATGGTATTTATTTTTCATTTAAAAAAAGTTATGGCTTGTAGAGGAAGCCAAAACTGAAATAATGGTCAGAGTGGCGGAGAAGTCGTTGTCACCGCATATGTAAGACAAAACATTCATTTTATCGTTTAGTAAAAATGCTTCGTATAAAAATATTCCTTTTGAATAAAATTAAAAGTCAAAGGGGTTTATACACCATATAAAGGAAAGTTGTGTATAAAACAAAATATGGCTCAGTGAAAGGAGATTGAGACGAAGTCCCTTACAAAGATCATTTGTTTAAATAAAATGGATCTATTATGTGTATTCACTATATATACACATAAATAAAATATAAATACAATATAGGACATAATAATATCATGACATAATTTGAAAGTAGGAGATTAACCCAAAGAATAGAAATTGGGTTAAGAAGTTCCCTTACCTCGTGTCTGACTTGACTCGACCGTTCTTTAACCTCTTGAATAATAAACTAGAGTTAATTTATAATTTTCATAAGAACCTTTTTCAAGGTCATCATTCCTTTTATATCACTTATTACCATGTTATGAACATTATGTAATTATTTAAGTTAATAACGGTCGGTTTGTCGATCTTTGGTACTTGAGTCAAAAATAAACTTCTTATAATTACAAGTTGTTCCTGTGGTAAAATATTCATTATATCCAGAAATATATTCATAATGTAGATATCATATATATTATATATATCCAGTATATATATTCATTTATAATACTATATAACATTTAGAGGTAAGAAATGAAATGCACCATTCATGGAGATGGTAAGCCGTACGTACGCATGAACGCTACTTTCATTTATATTTCATATTTAATGGAATGAGATCATAATGATATAAAGGTGTATTATAATTACAGTATAATATCATATATAATATCATTTACTCCATCCTTTACACATCCCACATGTGACATTAACGATTCAAATCACCTTGAGGGGGCGGTAGTCCGCGCTTCCTAAAATGAAATTATCGCGTTTACCCATAATGGAAATCATAAAGGTATTCCATAAATGAAAAATAGAGAAGCATAAGGAGAACATAAACATTATATATATCATATATAAATATAGTTACATCTTAATGGCCACCATGAGAGGTGTTAAAAGAAGATTGAACAATCATCGTTTCATGAGGCAGTAATTCGCCACCCACAGAAACAGTATGTTCTTTAACCATTAGACGATGGTATGTGTAAGTGTAAATAAAATAATTATCATAAAAACATCCTAGTATATTTAAGATACTGGTTTTTTTACAAAATAAATTAATAAAAAGAGTTTAAGGGGTTGGAGAAGCAAAATATAACAAAAGAACATAAGAGAAGACATTACCTTAAAATCGGGTAACTCTTCTTGGTTTGAGCCAAAGGCTTCCTTGGGAAGACTTCTGCCCAAAGTGATTATTCTAGGAGTAATATAGGGAAGTTGAGAGAGTATTTGGGAAGATTTTGGCCGAGCCAAATGGATTTTATGATGTGAATAAGGTGGTAGAGGTGGGGGCCTTTTATAAGAGGAGAGGAGGGGCACTCTTGGAAAGTCATGAAATGTTACATTATTATATAATGTGTTTCGGATTTTAAAGGTCCAAAAATTATATATTTAAAGGATAAGGTGATAAGGGTTCGAACTATACTCATCCAATAGGTTTTTGACAAGTTTAAGTCTTAGATTTTACATTATATTTTCATTTTATTTAAATCGTTAATTAATGAGGTAATCGCTGCATCATCATGGTGTCATCAAAAATTTAATTTATTTAATGTCTAAAAATTATGAAAAAAATATCATGATTTAGGAAGTATTTTTATATTTACAATGAATATTTATAGTCAGAATTTTAACTTATATAACCCCATGTAATAATTTTTTTAGTAAAACAACATATGTTTGTGACAATTTTATTTTTACTTTAAATAAAAAGGTATTATGGTCATTTTCTTACCCAAGTGGCTCCATGGGGTCCCCAAGTTGACCCATGGATTTTATTGGTCGGCCATGACTCATCCAATAAGGGTAGGACAAGTTTCAATATATTTTCATATTTTTATAATATCATTTTTACCTTAAATTTCACTAATTACCTTTAATCGCGATTAATAAAACTTAAAAGTTACTATTCAAAAAAAATTATTTTCATCTCATTGAACAACATTTTTCATCCTAATGACAACCATGTATGTCGGATTTTTTAAATTCAATACACAGAACTAGTAATGTTTCATTTACACGAAAAAATAATTTTTAAACTACCACTTAGTGGTTTCACTATTCATCAAAAATTGAAGTTTTTCAGAAAAATACCAAAAATTCACCCAAAGCTATAATTGATATTCGGAATTCAAAAATGATGTCTATTTTACAAAATTCCAAACATATAAGTCGCATTAATTAGTTTTATAATTAATTCCTGTAGTCAAAACAAATAGCGTGTTTTTAAGAAACAATATCAATCAAAAGATTGACAATTGTTTGTGTCCAATTTCAAAGTGAAGTTAATTATAATGACCACCATTGGATAAAATGGTAAAAATATATTCTAATTATACTTTAAAACTACTCAATAGTATAATTTATCAATATAAATTATTTTGATTAAAAAGGTTGTTTTTAAGTATTTTTTTACTATTCATAGAAAATTGGAAGTTCTTAGAAAATTACAAAAAATTCAACTTAGGATAATTTTGATATTGTGAATAAAAAAAATGAAGTCCATTTTGAATTATAAAATTAATATAATTTCAAAAGTGGTTATTACTATTCATAATGGCTACTTTAATTGGTTGCGGTGTGTTAGAATCTCGAAGTTGCGTACAACGCAAGCTCATGTATTATTGAAAGAGAAGCGTACCATAGAAGATTGGGGTGTTACATTCTCCCCTCATTCAAATAATTTTGTCCTCAAAATTTCTAATAATATCACTATATAAAAAGTCTGGTGATTCTTCATCATAAGTTGATCGGGTTCCCACGTTTCCTCTTCCATCTTATGGTTTCTCAATAGAACTTTTACCAGACAAGTCGTCCGGTTTCTCAGCACTTGTTCTCTTATATCAAGAATCCTGACATGTTCTTTGCAATAAGATAGATCGGGTTCCAGTTCTAATTCCTCATAGGTGAGTACATGCATTGGGTTGAGCATGTATTTTCTCAACAGTGATATGTGGAACACATTGTGAACTTTGGAGAGACTTGGCGGCTTTGCCAAACGGTAAGCTACAACCCCAATTCGTTCTAGAATTTCAAAGGGTCTGATGTACCTGGGACTCAATTTACCCTTCTTACCGAAACGTATAACTCCCTTCCATGGAGATACCTTCAAGAAAACATGATCTCCTACCTGAAATTCCAAATCCTTCCTTAGGTTGTCAGCATAGATCTTCTGCCTACTTTGAGCTGATTTGATGTGGTTTTGGATTACCTTTACCTTTTCCATCGTTTCCTCCGCCAGTTCTGGGCCTACAAGTTTTCTTTCACCAACGTCATCTCAACAGGTTGGTGTGCGACATCTCTTTCTGTATAACGCTTCATATGGTGCCATCCAAATACTTGAATGGAAGTTATTGTTATAGTAAAATTCTACCAGAGGTAAATATTGATCCCACATACCATGAAAGTCAAGTGATCATGATCTCAACATGTCTTCTAAGGTTTGAATATTTCATTATGATTGTACATCTGTTTGAGGGTGGTAAGCAGTGCTCAAACGAAGTTCAGTATCCAAGGCCTTCTGAAGACTTTTCCAGAATCTTGATGTAAAACGGGGATCACGATCCGAGACAATCGATAGGGGTACTTCATGAAGTCTCAAAACTTCATTAATATATATTCTTTCTAGATGTTCAAGTGGTAGATATTATCTTATAGCAAGAAAATGTTCTGACTTGGTGAGACGATCAACAATGACCATATTGCGTCATTCCTTCTAGGAGTCTTTGGTAGTCCCATGACAAAGTCCATCGTAATATTATTCCATTTCCACTCAGGTATGGGAAGAGGTTGCAATACTCCACCAGGCTGTTGCCTTACAGCTTTCACTTGTTGACAAACCATACAACTTGACACAAAATCATCAATCTCCCTTTTCATGTTGACCCACAAAAAATGTCCCTTTAAATCTCTATACATTTTGGTGCTCCCAAGGTGTATAGAGAAATTGGAACTATGAGCATCATCCAACAATTCCCTCTTTAAATCAGGTATATCGGGAACTCAAAGTCTCCTCCGAAATTTCAAAATTCTATCTTCATACACAAAGTCACTCAATCACCCATCATTCACAGATTTAATCTTCTTTTTCAACTCTTCATCATCGGCCTGAGAACTCTTTATCCTTTCTAGTAAAGATGGTTTGGAAACCATTTGAAAAAGTTTTGATGTTTCACCTTCCATGGTGATTCTCATATCCATCTTTACTAGATCCATGAAAATAGGATCTCTTTCCACTCTCATAATGTTCAAAACACCATGATCTTTTCTACTCGAAGCATCTGCAACATTATTTACCTTCCCCGGGTGGTAGTGTATCGTGCAATCATAATCCTTGAGTAGTTCAAGCCATCGCCTTTGCCTCATGTTGAGTTCTTTTTGTGAGAAAATATACTTCAAACTTTTGTGATCGGTATATATCTCACATTTTTCACCATAGAGATAATGTCTCCATATCTTCAAGGAAAAGATTACAGTAGCTAACTCGAGATCATGAGTAGGATAGTTTTGGTCATGAATTTTTAGCTGTCGTGATGCATAGGCAATAACCCTATCATTCTGCATAAGGACAAAACCAATTCCTTTCATTGATGCATCACTATAAATAACGAACCCATCATTCCCCGATGGTAGAGTCAATATAGGAGCATTGACTAATCTTCTCTTCAGTTCTTCAAAACACTCTTCAAACTCTTTTGTCCAGAAAAATTTAACCCCTTTACATGTGAGCTTCGTTAATGGGTTAGCCAATCGGGCAAAATTCTGGACAAAATGTCGATAATAACCTGCCAAACCAATAAAACGGCATACCTCAGTTATAATCGTCGGTGCTGACCATTATTGGATTGCCTGGTTCTTAGAAGGATCAATAGAAATTCCATCCTTATAGACAATATGGCCAAGAAAAGAAATCTCCTAAATCCAGAATTCACACTTGCTAAACTGCCAATATAATTCATGTCTTCTAAGAGTCTTCAGGATAATGCGCAAGTGATTTTCATGATCTTTGTAGCTTTTGGAGTATACCAAGATATCATCAATAAATACCACCACAAAATCATCAATATATTCATTGAATACTCTATTCATTAGATCCATGAATACAGAGGGTGCATTAGTCAATAAAAAAGGCATTACTGTAAACTCGTAATGCCCGTACCTTGTTCGAAATATTGTCCTCGGAATGTCTTCCTTCTTCACACATAACTGATGGTATCCAGATCGAAGGTCAATCTTTGAAAATCATTGAGCTCCATGTAGTTGGTTAAATAAATCATCAATGCAATGTAGGGGATACTTGTTATTTATTGTTATAGCATTGATCTCCCTGTAGTCAATGCACAACCTCATAGATCCATCTTTCTTCTTAACAAAAAGGACAGGGGCTCCCCATAGAGAAACACTAGGGAGAATAAATCCCTTATTACTCAATTCCTCTAGTTTTTTCTTTAGTTCAAATAATTCCACAGTTTTCATTCTATAATGGGTCTTCGATATAGGCCTTGATCCAGGAATTAAATCAATGGAAAACTCAACTTCTCGTTCTGGAAGATGTCCAGGTAAATCTTCCAGAAACACATCTACATATTCTCTCACATTAGGTACATCCTCTAATTGAACATTCCTTTCCTCGCCCTCAATCATTTCATTCTTTTCCTCCCCAATAATTGAATTTAGTTGAGCTACTGGGGTGGATCTAAATAAGAATTAGGTGGTAACGATTCTGCTCTAAAGATAAGGTGTTCCTTATAATCATCATAAAAAATCATAACCTCCTTCTTCTTACAATAAATATTTGCATCATAGTCCGAAAGCCAATCCATACCGAGGATTATATCAAACTCAATCATAGGTATGACAATGAGATTAGCGGATAAAGAACATTTATGTGCTCTAATGGGGACTGATTCACAAAACTTTGTTGCAATGATACTTCCCTTAGGAGTTTTGACTGACAATTCTCTTGTTAAATAAAATTGGAAATATCTAATTTTCTTAGAAAACTGGGAAGATATGAAACAATGCGATGATCCAAAATCAAATAATGCATTTTCTAAACTTGAGGAAACCATTAAATTACCTACCACCACGTCTTTCAGAGCTTCAACCTCAGTAGTAGTGATAGTATAATCTTGGACTTGATCCCTTGGCCGCTTTTGAGGTAAGTTCCCTTGACGCTTAGGACATTCATTTGCATAATGTCCCATCTCTCTACAATTATAGCATTCCACATTGACAACAACTCTCTTTCCCTTGCAATCATGAGCTTGGTGGCCTTTTTCGCCACACTTGTAACAGACTCCCATTCCCTTCAAGCAAGTACCGGGGTGTTTCTTCCCTCATTTACTATGGGACTGATATTCAACTTTTCCTTTCTTCCCATTATTTCCATTTCCAGATTGATCAGAAGATCTATTCTTCTCTTGCTTTGATTTAAATTCATAAGACTTAGAGAATTCCTTTTCCATCTTGATAGCACACGAGATAATATCTTCGTATGACGAGAAGTTTTGTGAGACTAATGCTCGATGGATAAATGATTTTAATCCATCAAAGAAATGATCAATATTACTTCTTGGGTTACGTATATAATCTGCAGCATTCCTCGCTATCCTTGTAAAGTTAGCCTCATACTTTGCGACATTCTCATCCTCCTTCTGCCTCAGACTCAGAAATTGTCTTTCCATATCTGCTCGATGGTCATGTGGAAAGTATTATTCTAAGAAAATCTCTTTAAAATCTCTCCATTCCATACTTGATACTTATTCATCTTCATTTGTATTTTGAATCAGCGACCACCATTGATTGGCATCTCCAGTGAGGTGGTAAACTGCCATGACAACTTTCTCCCTTTCATTACTCCCCAAGGCATGGAATATTTTCTCTAAGGAGTTTATCCATTGATCAGCTACTAATGGATTTTTACCCCCATTAAATGTTGGCGGTTGTTGCCTCATGAAATGATCTAACATTGAACCTCCACATTTCAGATCAGGGTGCTCCATACGAGTAAGGTTATTATTCATAACCTGAGTGAGTTGTCCCAGTATGGTGATAAGTTGATCAGCACCAGTTTTATCACCAACTCCACTATAATTATCTTGATCAGGAGGGAAATCCCTACATGGAGTGTGTGCATTGATACGGTTTCCATTCCTTCCACTAGGCGCCATTTCTAAACAATATCATAAACTATATTAGTTTATGAATCAAAATACATAATAAAAAACTTTCAAAACACTTAACATAAATTGAACTATTTATGGATATAATCCATAATCATAAAAATGTTTTCTTTGAGGAAGTATATAATAATAAACCCTTTATAATGGCTTGTAAAAAAAATGAGAATTATCCTAATCATATCCCCTAGGAGTGTCGTAACCAAGAGTACATCAAGGCCCGTTGTCGTGCATCAGTTCCCATTCAAGTCTAGATCAAAGTGGTGTTTTCGGGTTTTACCCCTAGGTACATCTGTGCCAGATCCGCCTCTACCTACTCGAATCCAGATAGGGATGTATTGCTCATAAAATTCACAAAATCTCTATAATACCAAAATTCTAGGAAGTTCTTCTATACTAATCCTCAAAGTCTATCTTAGGGCTATGTGCTCTAATTAGAGTTTATCTAAATCTAGCTTCCAAGGTTAGTACTAACCTCCCTATGATACCAACTATAATTCCCCAACCCCAGTTACCTAGAGTCGATGCATTATTATGTAACATTGGCATGATCACAAAAGATCAAGTCTCGAAAGACCGATTAGTTTAATAGCCTTGGAAACACTAGATACGTTCATAAACGTTACATTATATCATAAAGTGAAAAACTACAATAACATGGTCTCCATAGTCCACACTCATATCCCCTTCCAACTATACCTGCAGGTCATTCATAAAATACTTCTTCACATCCTGGAAAAATTAAAACATTTAAATGGGTGAGCTCAGATGCTCAGTAAGGATAAAAATATAGCGGAAACTTTCATAAATAAACATAAACATTTAAGGCAATGTATAACTGAAAAAAAAAGCCTTTTAAACTTGAACTTTAGCATAATATGGAAAAATAAAATGAAATAATGGCATTTACTTATTCACATTGATATTCTACTAGTCGAATAATCACATGAAATATCAATAACCAGTTTCATAATAATGGAATTCATAATGTCAGACTATCATAACCACGTAGCCAAGGCCTCATGCCAAGACTAAAAATAATATTTTGTCAAGGCCTCGTGCCAAGACACTAGTTTGTCTCATGAGACCTACTGATGCATCGAGGAGCTATAGCGGGCTCCACCCGTCACTTATTAAGTCCAATGCATTCCTTATATGAAAATTTTTAAACATATCATAAACCATAACATAATGTTATCACATAAAACATGCATAAAGGAAACATAACATTTCCACATTTCAATCAAAAGATATAAATACAATACATTAATATAATAAAAACATTATCAAAACCATTTTCAATACCAAAATAATAGAAAAGTAAAACATGGTATTTATTTTTCATTTTAAAAAAAGTTATAGCTTGTAGAGGAAGCCAAAACTCAAATAATGGTCACGGCGGCGAAGAAGTCATTGTCATCGCATACGTAAGACAAAACATTCCTTTTATCGTTTAGTAAAAACTCTTCGTATAAAAATATTCCTTTTTAATAAAAGTAAAAGTCAAAGGGGTTTATACACCATATAAAGGAAAGTTGTGTATAAAACAAAATATGCCTCAATGAAAGGAGATTGAGACAAAGTCCCTTACAAAGATCATTTTTTTAAATAAAATATATCTATTATGTATATTCACTATATGTACACATAAATAAAGTATAAATACAATATAGGACATAATAATATCATGACATAATTTGAAAGTAGGAGATTAACCCAAAGAATGGAAATTGGGTTAAGAAGTTCCCTTACCTCGTGTCCGACTTGACTCGACCGTTGTTTAACCTGTTGAATAATAAAATATAGTTAATTTATAATTTTCTTAAGAAACTTTTTCAAGTTAATCATTCCTTTTATATCACTTATTACCATGTTATGAACATTATGTAATTATTTAAGTTAATAACGGTCATTTTGTCGATCTTTGGTAGTTGAGTCAAAAATAAACTTCTTATAATTACAAGTTGTTCATGTGGTAAAATATCCATTATATCCAGAATTATATTCATGATTTATATATCATATATATCATATATATCAATTATATATATGCATTTATAATATTACATAACATTTATAGGTAAGAAATGAAATGCACCGTTCATGGAGACGGCAAGCTGTACGTACGCATCAATGCTAATTTCATTTATATTTTGTATTTAATGGAATGAGATCATAATGATATAAAGGTGTATTATAATTACAGTATAATATCATATATAATATAATTTAATCCATCCTTTACACATCCCACATATGGCATCAACAATTCAAATCACTTTGAGGGGGCGATAGTCCGCACTTCCTAAAATGAAATTATCGCGTTTACCCATAATAGAAATCATAAAGGTATGTCATAAATGAAAAATACATAAGCATAAGGAAAAAATAAACATAATATATATCATATATAAATATAGTGACATCTTAATGGCCACCATGAGAGGTGTTAAAATAAGATTGAACAATCATCGTTTCGTCAGGCTGTAATTCGCCAGCCACAGAAACAGTATGTTCTTTAACCATTAGACGAAGTTATGTGTAAGTGTAAATCAAATAATTCTCATAAAAACATCATATTATATTTAATATACTGGTTTTGTTACAAAATAAAGTAATAAAAAGAGTTTAAGGGGTTGGAGAAGCAAAATAAAACAAAAGAACATAAGAGAAGACATTACCTTAAAATCGGGTAACTCTTCTTGATTTGATCCAAAGGCTTCCTTGGGAAGACTTCTTCCAAAAGTGAGTCTTCTAGGATTAAGATAGGGAAGTTTATAGAGTATTTTGGCAGAGTTTGTCCGATACAAATGGATTTGATGGTGTGAATAAGGTGGTAGAGGTGGAGGCCTTTTATAAGAGGAGAGGAGGGGCACTCTTGAAAAGTCATGAAATGTTACATTATTATATTATTAGTTTCGGATTTTAAAGGTCCCAAAATTATATATTTCTAGGATAAGGTGATAATTATTCTAAATATAATCATCCAATAGGTTTTTGACAAGTTTAAGTCTTATAGTTTACATTATATTTACATTTTATTTAAATCGTTAATTAATGAGGTAATCGCTTCATCATCATGGTGTCATAAAAAATTTAATTTATTTAATGTCTAAAAATTATGAAAAAAATATCATGATGTAGGAAATATTTTTATCTTTATAATTAATATTTATAGTCTAAATGTTAACTTATATAACCCCATGTAATAATTGTTTTAGTAAAACAACACATGTTTGTGACAATTTTATTTTTACTTTAAATAAAAAGTTATTAATGTCATTTTCTTACCCAAGTGCCTCCATGGGGTCCCCAAGTTGACCCATGTATTATATTGGTCTGAAATGACTCATACAATAATGTTAGGACAAGTTTCAAGATATTTTCATATTTTTATAATATCATTTTTACCTTAAATTTCACTAATTACATTTAATCGCGATTAATAAAACTTAAAAGTTAATATTCACCAAAAATTATTTTCATCTCATTGAACCAAATTTTGCTTCCTAATGAAAACCATGTATGTCGGATTTTTTAAATTCAATACACAGAAGTAGTAATGTTTCATTTACACGAAAAATTAGTTTTTAAACTACCACTTAGTGGTTTCACTATTCATCAAAAATTGAAGTTTTTCAGAAAAATACCAAAAATTCATCCTATGCTATAATTGATATTATGAATTCAAAAATGATTTCTATTTTACAAAATTCCAAACATATAAGTCGCATTAATTAATTTTATAATTAATTCTCGTTGTCAAAACAAATAGCGTGTTTTTAAGAAACAATATCAATCAAAAGATTGACAATTGTTTGTGTCCAATTTCAAAGTGAAATTAATTATAATGACCAACATTGGATAAAATGGTAAAAATATATTATAATTATACTTTAAAACCACTCAATAGTATAATTTATCACTATAAATTATTTTGATTAAAAAGGTTATTTTTAAGTAATTTTTTACTATTCATAGAAAATTGGAAGTTCTCAGAAAATTACAAAAAATTCAAATTAGGATAATTTTGATATTCCGAATACAAAAATGAAGTCCATTTTGAATTATAAAATTAATATAATTTCAAAAGGTGGTTATTACTATTCATAAAGACTACTTTTATTGGTCGCGGTGTGTTAGAATCTCGAAGTTGCATACGATGCAAGCTCTTGTATTATTGAAAGAGAAGCATACCGTGGAATCTTGGGGTGTTACATTCATTCTCGATTCTTTTAACTTCCATAAAATTCACCAAAAGTCAATTAATAAACTTCAGGTACAACAAGATCTTGAGATTTATTGACCTTGTCTCAGTAGTTTCAATGTAGTTCCACATGAATTTTACTAATTCAAACTTTCTCATGTTATAAAGTAAATCGAAAACATATATATATTGCACCTTCAAGGTATATCTATCCCTATTTCTTGGTATATAGTGGTTTTGGATCTATAGATAGACTATCCTTGCATCCGATGAAAGGTGAGACATTTTCCTAACATTATCATACAAAGAAAACAAACTCTTCTCCCTAAGGGTTCTTTCAAAGGAACCAAAATTTTCTGGAAAATTATGAGTAACAAAGGAAGTTTCTCCTTCAAAGGAATTCTAAAAACATGAAACTCTTTTAATGTTTAAACTATAAGACTTTACAAAAATATTGACTATTACATTATTCAACCTATAAAATTCATTAAATAGTGAGATAACATAAAACTCATGAACTATACTCTAATAATGTAAATAAAAATATTCCTTGGTTACATAGATATATTCCCAACCTTGAAAAATAATTTCCAATTTTAATAGAGAATCATAACAATCAAACCAACTTCAAACTATTAACCTTTATTTAATAACTTCATCAGTAGAAAAAGCATAAAATGTTTTCATGGAAACTGAATGTATTAACTTGAAGAAAATTTGAAAAACCTAGAGACGAACATACAAAAAATAATCACGGTGGAAATATTTGTTCTTAGAATTAGCAAGAGTGGAAAAATAACTTAGTCACCTATATTTTATATAGGAAATAGAAGTGAAAGTTAAATTTAATAAATATACAGTGGTTGAGATTTGATATTGAAAAATTATGATATAGTTTTTTTAATAAAGTATAGGTTTTAAACATTAGGCTATTTCTAATAAATATATTATAAATATTTCTATCTTGTTAGAAAACCATAATTTTGATAAAACATGAAAATTTTTACAAGGTTTATATAAAAAATCATCCATAAAATTTCTTAAAATAGTAATAAAACATGTACCTCCTATAAAATTAATGGATTTAGTTTCTTATGAAAGTTTGTTTGGTGATTTGAAAAACTTGGCTATAGAAGAAAAGATAGAGGAAAAGATTTGGTCTGATAAAACATTATACAAATCTCATTGACATTAAACTTAAGATAATTTTATTAAAAATCTCAGTCAAGAGATTTTATTTGTTAGATAAAACATAAGAAAAATAAAATAAGGGAAAAAGAAAAATTTCCCCTCCCCCCTCTTCTTAAAGAATTTTTCACTGTAAAGAGATATGTAAAACATGAAGTTAGTTAACGATCATTTTATATTGATCAAACCAATATTCTATTTAATATATTCAAATCTATCAAATTATAAGGGTTTGTAAAGAATTCAGCAAGTTGATCGTGCATTCTAATTAATACTAAAATAATATGACTTTTTTTTGTGTGGTCCATAAGGAAATTGAGTCTCATATCTATGTTATTTTCTCTCTTATAAAAATCTATGGAACTTATGTTATCGCAAATAATTAGAGTTTTACTAAAACTCATGCTGAAATTGGAGAGTGTTTATTTCATGCACAACACTTGAGAACAAAAACTTATAGCTACTATATATTCATCTTTAGCAGTGGAAAGTGATAAATAGTATTATTTATAACAATATAAAGAAATTAAATCGTCTTCTAAGAAATGAAATTTTTTATATGTACATTTTTTATTCATTCTACATTCACAAAATTCAGTATCTAAAAAACTTTTTAGTTCAAAATCACTTATAAGAGAATAAAATATTCCAATATATAGAGTTCCATTAATATAATGAAAGACTATTTTAATAGATTTAAGATGACAATATTTCATATTTTCCTAAACTATTTCAAAAAATCATATAATTTTTTTTTCTCTAGTGGAAAATTTATAAGATATAATAAACTTCAAATCATAACTCTAAAAAGTTTTTGATCAACAGGTTTCCCAGATTCATCAAGATCAAGAGTTTTTAGGGTTTTAATAGGAGTACTTATACTATTGGAATTCTTAAAACAAGATATTTTAAGTAAATATTTTTATACTTTTTTGAGATAAGAAATTTCCACCTAGTTTTTTGAGATATTTTAAAACCATGGGAAAAAGTAATTTCACCCATAATGCTCATCTAAAATTCAAATTTCATAAGTTATGAAAAGAAATCCAAAATAGATTTTTTTAGTTGAGCCAAATATTACATCATTGAAATAAATTTTAAAAATAACTGTATCTTTAAAAAAGTTATTTATAAAAATATTTGGATCAATATTTCCCTTAAAAAAGTTGTTTTCATGTAAAAAATAGTTTAGTCGATCATACCAGGATCTGTGAGATTTTTTAAGTCCATATAGTGTCTTAGTGAGTTTAAAAACATGATATAAGGATTTTGAATTTTCAAAACCAGTTTTCTATTCAATATAAAATTACACTTGTACATATTCATTAAGAAAATCACACTTCACATACATTCAATAAATAATGAAATTTAAATATTCTATAATGTCTAGAAGTATATAAACAGATTCAAGTCTTGCTACTAGTGAAAAATTTTATTCATAATCTATGAATTCTCGTTGATTATAACCCTTAACAACAGGCCTTGTTTTATTTCAAATATTTATTCGATTTTCATCATGTTTCTTAATTAAATATCATTTTACTCTAATCACAGGAAGATCTTTAGGTCGTTCTACTAAAGTCCAAAATTTTTTCCACTCAAATTTATTGAGCCCATCCTATATTTCCCTTATCTAATCTTCATCACCTAAAGAACCATCAAGAGTTTTAGGTTCAAAATGAGATAATAATGCACAATGTTCGCATTCATTTATTAAAGAACAATGATTTTGGACTAGTTGATTGGCATATTCAATGATATTGTTAGTGGGATGATTCCTTAAGATCAACTAATTCCTTGGAAAAGTAAAAGGTTGTTCTTTAGCAACAGGTTGAACTTCTTAAATGGGTTTAACTTTTAAAATTACTTCTCTAGTTTTTATTATAGTTAAATAATTTTCCAACATGGTTTGAGAACTAATTTTGAAAATATCATCTGAAGATATAGATTCCAGATTTTTGAAAATATAAGTATCTATTTCATCAAACATAACATTCACGGCTTCCTCAAAAGTGTTTTCTCATTTATTAAAAACACGATATGACTTACTTTTTATAGAATATCTAAGAAAAATTACCTCATTATCTTTAAAATCAAATTTATATAATTTATATTTTTAATTAATTATGAATACCATACATCTAAAAACATTGAAGTAAGAATGTTTTGTATTTATTCTTTTCCACAATGAATAAGGAGTTCTATTAAGAAAAGGTTTAAGTAAAAAAATCAATTTATAGTATAACAATTAACACTAATTGATTCAAACTAAAAAACTTTTAGTAGCTATGTATTCACTCAACATGGTCCTAGAAATATCCTAAATAATTTTATTTCTTCATTCAACTAAACTATTTTTCTGAGGTGTTATAGGAGATGAAAAATTGCGTGTAATTCCTTTCTTACTACAAAAAGTTTCAAAATAAAAAATTTCAATCTCTCCACCAAACTCACAATGAATAGAAACCAAAGGTAGGATTTTATCATTAAAAAAAGATATAAAGCTTTTAAAAAGAGGGAGTTTTTTACTTTTTCAATAGTAAATATACCTAGATATATCTAGTGAAGTTATCAACCAAGACATATACATAGTGTTTGCCTCAAATACTTTCAGTTTATTTTAGAACAAATAAATTTATGTGCACTAGTTATAAAGACACATAAGTTGATACTTAGATAATATATTTAAATCTTGATTTATATTTATTACCATATTAATAATGTTCATAGACTTTATAAGAATTAATCTTGTGATTTGGTATATCTCTAACAAGTCCTTTCATAGAAAGTTGGGATAAAGTTTTAACATTTCACTATATTAACCTTCTATGTCGCAACCAAGATTGGTATTTCATTACACTTAAGCAAGGTAGATATTGGATTATAAGGTCTTATAAGTTTAAATTGTAAACATTATCATGCCTATCAGTAGATAGAATAAATTTAACTTCAAAACTTTGAATAGTAAAATTATCATTCATGAAGTTCTTAGATAACATTTATCACAAAAATTAATTATGTGGATAAGATTGTGCTTCAGCCCTATAACATATCAAACACTATAAATTAAATCCTTACAATTAAATTCAATATCACAGATTCCATAGGTTTTTCCATGAGTGTTGTCTCCAAGATTTACCATTACACCCTTAATCTTTATTATCTTATGAAATAACTTTTTGTAAATAGTCATATATCTGGAATAACTGTTATTTTTGTACTATATTTTTTGGTTTTTCATATTTAGTATTTCTCCTTGAAATGAACATATTATTATTTTAATACCCCAAATTTTTTTGTTCCATAATTATTAGCAAATAAATATCTTAAAATCCACATCTACCTAGATTTCTTATATATAGAACCTTCCAATTATTTTGACATATAATTCTATGAAAACTGAATGACTGGAATTTATTTAAAAAACATTTGTTTTTCTAATGTACACTATTTGAAATTTCATATAAAAGGGTTCACTAGTTGGAATAAAATTAGTAATTCTAAAAATGATAGTTTCCCTATGTTTAACCCATTATAGAATTGTTTCTATGAGGTCTCAATTGTTAGTATAAAATATCAAAATTTTATCTCCCAAAATTATATTTTGAAAAAAATAGACTAAGTATTTTTTAATTAATTTTTAAAAATAAGTTCTTATCATACCAAGTTTACCAATAATTATATTTTTTATATAATTCTATATCAAGTTAGAAACTTTTTAATTGATTTTAGAAATTCTAGTGTTGGATTTAACAAGTTATTCCATATAATAATCATATCCTTTCATAACTTTTGAATTTATTTTATCAAGTAAAGAAACATATATAGTCATTTATTCAAAACTAGGCATATTGTACTCATCATATAATGTAATAATAGTTTCTTCTTCCAAACAAGTAGAACTATATTCATCATCATAAGAAAGATAATTATAATTTAATTTTATGTTAATTAGATATTTAGTCAATACCATTACCATGTAATATGAATTTTTATTTATAATTTTGGATTAAAATTTCATAACTTTCTGACCATCACTAATAGCATCTGAAGAACTTTATAAAGATGAATCACCACCACTATCACTCCATGTGTCTGAAGATTTTAATTTTTTCTTCCCTTTTCTCCTATGAAACTTCTTTGAGACTTTATCTTTTCTTTTCAACCTTGTAAAATCTAGTTTTATGTGTCCTGGAAGTATAAATTCATAATAAATTATCTATGAAGTGTCCTTCTTATCACTTCTATATTTATAATTCTTCTTTAGTAAAAATATTTCTTCCCAACTATCATATTAAACCTTTTAGCTAGCTAAAAAAGATCATTTTCACTTTATTATGAAGAAATTTTATCAGATTCAACATTGAATTTCTTCTCATACTTCAAGTATTTAGAAACATTTTCTCTAGAATTTACTTTATTAATTATATTTGTAGACGTAGAAGTAAAATAAACACCATTATTTTTCTTTTCCTTATCTAGATTTCTTTTTAATCTACTCTCATACTTCCTAAGAGTTATTATAAGATCATCCAAACTCAGCGTTGTTAAATTCTTAGTACCATCTATTGTTATTCTAATTGATTATCATTACTTTAGCATCGTATCAATAATATTTTCTATAATATAGTTTTCTGTCAACTCTTTATCTCAAAGATATTTTAAATTGATCACAATGGTCATGAATCTTTGATTAATTTGAGAAATGGATTCACCTGGTAATAAATCAAATGTCCGACAGTCTGCATGAAACATAGCACTTCTAGTTTTCAAAACCTTTGAGGTTTTTAAAATGAGTAACTATTATTTTTACCCATATATTGTTGGATTCTTCACAAGAATAAATCGGTATATATATGTTCCTTGTCAAGGAATATAAAAAAATTATTAATAACTCAATAGTTTAGCTGATTTTTTTACTTTTATCCTATAAAAAAGGTTGCAACATCTTTATTAGGGATTTTATTGTAACACCCCGACCCTAGTTACCTAGAGTCGCTGCATTATTACATAACATTGGCATGATCACAAAAGATCATGTCTTGAAAGAACTATTAGTTTAGTAGCCTTGGAAATACTAGATACATTCATAACGTTTACATTACATCATAAATGAAAAAATACAACATCATTGTTTCCATAGATAACACTGATATCCCACAAAATATCTCTATAGGTCAATCATAATATACTTCTTCGCATCCTGGGAAAAATAAAACATAGAAAGGGGTGATCTCAGATGCTTAATAAGGATACAGATATAGTGGAAACTTTTATAAATAAGCATAAAAATTTATGGAAATGTATAAAACTAAAACAAAAGCATTTTAAACTTGAACTTCAGAAAAATATGGCAAAGATAAAATTAGAATAATTCCATTTACTTACTCACATGGATATTCTACTAGTTGAATAATCACATGAAATATCAATAGCCATTTTCATAATGATGGAATGCATAATGCTAGACTTTCATAACCACATAGTCATGGCCTTGTGCTGAGACTAAAAATAAGATTTTGTCAAGGCCTTGTTACAAGACACTAGTTTGTCCCATGAGACCTACCGATGCATCGAGGAGCTATATTGGGATCCACTCGTCACATACAATGTCCAATTCATTCCTCATATGAAAAAATTTTAAACTTAACATAAACATTCTTATTAAAACTAGCATAAGAAATGTCAATAATTTTTCCATAAACCATGAATGGTATAAAAATAACACATCCAAATTCAAACATATGACAAAAAATTTCAATACAATATGTAAGTTTTTATCATAATAAATCAACTTCAAATAAACCTAAAATCCATCAAAGGATGTTGACATAGATAAAATCTGAACCCTTTTTTTAGAGAAATATATCTTTCTATTTTGAAATCATTTAAAATTCATATAATTATAAAAGAAAACTTTTATTTTGTAAATATTCTTATAAGCTTGTAAGATAAGCTTTAATGATGTTATAACGGCAGAAAATATCCGCACCCGCCGTATAAGTTAAAAAAAGTCATTCTTACCTTAATTTTATCGAAAAGGTTATAAAGGACCTTGTTTGGAAAATGATGGAAATATTTCTTTATAAAAATCTTATAAAAAAGTCAAAAAAGGGTATAAATGACTTTAAGACATAGTCTATAAAATATTAATAATGTTTTGGAATACATTTTTAAGAAACCTAGATGTGGATGATAAAGAGGTCCCAGTAGATACTTACGTAAAAAAAACCTTGGATAATAAAAAGATTGTGAAATTAACCATTACCTTTTACTTTTCCTTGGTCTAGGGTAGGTTAATCTCTTGTATAATGGATAAATAATTGTTATTAAATTATACAAGAAACATATACATTAATATGATATCATATATGATCTTTTAACATTACTTTGTTAATAATATCTTAGTATTATTGTTGTTTCAGGTGTTAACAGATTCAT
This sequence comes from Viscum album, assembly GCA_963277665.1. NCBI lineage: Eukaryota > Viridiplantae > Streptophyta > Magnoliopsida > Santalales > Viscaceae > Viscum > Viscum album. The sequence continues at coordinate 1,067,626,523 of OY728162.1, forward strand.
TTTCCTTTATATTATTTGTTATGTGAGTCATATTTGTTATGGATGGGATATATATTATTCATATCCAGAATTATATCAAGTCTTTAAACATTATTTTTAATCATCTAATGAAATTTATTCTTGAATGGATACGATGGGGAATGAATCTCATCACGTTCGTGGAGACGGTAATCCGTACGTACGTACGAGCGACAATATCATTATTTTTATATTAAAATAATATATAATTGGATGGTATATAATATGTATAGAATCATTATCATGTTATATTTATTATTTACATTAATTACACATCGTTATTATACCCATCCAAATAATAATGTATTGAATAAAAATTACACCACGACGTGGAGACGATAAGCCGTATGTACGCATGTATGGTGACATGTCATTCAAAGGATAGATAGAATAATTAATTTGGTTGTACCATATTTATAATAACATCACAGTATATAGAATATTCTGGATTTATTATTTTATAATGGAAACAACAATGAAAAAGGAAGTGGAAGAAGAAAGAAACTTGAAAGAGGTGGTGAGATATTTACCTATTATTCGGGTTCTTCCTTTTGATTTGATCAAAAGGGGTCCTTAGGATGGATTTATGACTAATGTAATGCCTCTAGGATGAAGGGAGGATAGTTGAGAGGGTATTACGTCAGGGTTTGGCCGAGGCAAATGTCTTTGAAGGTGTGAATTAGATATAAGGGGGAGTGCCCTTTTATAAGAGGGGTGACAGGTACCTTAGGAAAAGCTAGAAATATTATTTTATAATAAAATAATTTTCGGTTTATAATTTCTTAAAAATAAATTATTTAAAGTATAAGGTGGTTATGGGTCTAAAACCACTCAACCAATAGGTTTTAGATAATTTTGGGTCATTATATTAACTTTATCTTTTAGATTTAATTCTTAGTTAAATAGTTTGACATTTATCATGTATCATTGTATTTTTATATTATATGGTTAATAAACTTACTATATACTTCCAAGAGAACCCCAAGTGGTTCATTAATGATACCCATATAATAATATAAGTCCTTTTGCCAAACCTTGGATTTTTTGGAATAGAATATCAATTAATAATATAATATTTGTTTTAAAAACTCTTTTATGTCAATTTTGACACTATGTGGTATTTTGTTTTTGCTAAATTTATAACAACATTATTACTTATAAAATAATTCATATAACTAACCCTAACATGTCATATTAACCTATAAAATTAGTTTAATTAATAAAAAGTCTCAAATTAAATTTATTTGGATATTTATAAAATCAATTATTTTAATATTTCATTAATTAGGTAATTACTACATCATTAAATTATTTAATGTATAAAAAATATAAATAAAATTCCATTATGTAGTAAATATTTTTATATTTATAATGAATATTTATAGTCCAATTTATCTTATGTATAACCCTATATTAAAAATTTTTTAGTTATTAAACTTTGATTTTAACTCTTTTAACACTTCTTTAAATAAAATACTCATAAGTGTTCTAATCTAATCCAAGTGGACCAAAAAGGTTCATATTTTATTCCTAAAGTTTTTTTTGGTCTAATTATATTTATCCAATAGAATTAGTACATGTGTTTGGGTAATAATAATATCTTTTTTACCCTTACTTAGCCTATTTACTTTTAACCGTTGTAAATAAAAGTAAAAAGTTACTATTCACCAAAAATTATTTTTATCTTATTTAAAAACATTTTACTTACTAATATAAACCATGTCTCTTGGATTTTTGAAATTCCACTCACAGATGCGGTAAAATTATGTTTTATGCGAATTTGCAAATTCTCCTAGGAGGTGGGTAAAAGACGGTGAAAAGTTCCATAAAATTTTTATATATCTAAAATTATTATAAACTGACTCCAATGAATTAAATTGATCCTATACAGGTATTATGTATCTATTTTGACCTAAAATAAATTTAAATAACATAAATAATTATTTAAATAAAAAATCGGTTTTAAACTATAACTCAGTGTTTCCACTATTCATCAAAAATTGAAACCTTTTAGAAAAATACTAAAAATTCACCCTAAGCTAGTTTCAATGTTCCGAATCCAAAAATGAAGTCCATTTTGAAAGATAAAATTTATAAAATTTCAAAAAGTGTGTATTACTATTCATAATGGCTAGTTTGAGTGGTTTTGGTGTGTTAGAACTCGAAGTTGCGTACAACACACAATATTGTATTATTCAAAGAGAAGTGTACCGTTGAAGCTTGGGGTGTTACATTTATAATTTTCAAAAATCATGAAAAGATTATCAACACTATTATTGATAAAAAAATTCTTCATTAGATCACACTAATATTCATAGTCATCACCATCTAAAATCAATGATATGCTAGGATTAATATTTTCTAAAGTCCCAATGGAAAAACCTATTATCACAAAGAAAAAATAATATTCTCTGAAAACACAGTTAGTGTAATTAATTATATATATAGATACCTATTCAGATACCAAATGTGATATTGTAAGAGTATTCACATTACTATAAGAGGAGGGGGTGAATTTTATTTTAAAAAAATTAAACTATAAATTTTCCCAACACTTTGTCGTTAAGAACTTCAATTGCACAAATAGTTGTTCCAATATAATTTATAACATCATATTAAAGAACAATTTTATATTACACAATATAAAATTTATATTAAATTTCATGGTAAAAATCATAAACTTTTAGAAGGAAGTAAAACAAAATTTTATAAATAATGTAACAAAACTTACAAAACCTTTCCTAATAAAGGTCTTAACTTTCACCCAAAGTGATAACAAAGTCTTTGAACTTGACTTTAGGTATCTATAACCTATCGTAAGGATTGTATTCAAAAATTTCTAATCCCTAAATCCACCTAATCAAATAAATTATATGTCACACCCCAACTTGAAACTATTATATTATTTCATTTATTTTTTAGTCCATATTTATTTATCTTCTCTTCTAGGTGCTTTCCCCTTGAAATTGAGATTTTTGATCATACAGAGCATGTTTCATGGTTAAGGAACATGGTTTTTCAAACCATGTGGTAGCTATGTGATAGTTTTTGTAATTTTTTATACATCCAAATGCATGGTTGGCACACTGTTTTCTGAACCATGTGGATGGCCCATGCAGGGTGCTCCAAGAGCCCAGTAGAGGATGCATGGTTGGTGCATGGTTTTGAAAACCCTATTTCCCAAACCACACATCGTGTATTTTTAAAAACAATTAATTAAAAATTAAAAAAACTAAACACCCCCTTACTCGCACGACCCCCCCCCCCACACACACACACTTCCTTGTGTAGTTCCCCACTCATTTACATAGCCACCCTCGTTGCAATATCACATCCCCTCTGGTGGCCTCCCACCCACAAACCCCAATGGCTGAGACTTCCTCCACCAGACTCTCCTCCACGAACATGAAACACCCCCTAGCTGAAGTCCCCTCCTCTCATGTGGCCTCTTACCTATTATCAACTCCTTACCATGACATTTTCACTAGGATTTATTTTTGATTGAGATTTTTCTCTCCTAAGTTTGGCCTCTACATCCCCTTATTGCTTATTCTTGCGATTTTACCTCTCTAAGTCACTCTACTTGGTTCATCTGATCCCTAGGGTGCTTGGTGGGCTTGGTTTTAGGTTTATTTTCTTCCCAGGGCATGAAATTGGTCTCTTGAGTTGGATTCATGCATATTTTGGAATCCTTTTCTAAAGGTGAATCATTTTAGTCCATTTTGGTTCACCCTCCATCATTTGATTAGGTATTATTCCACCTTTTTTATTATTTCAATTTTAATTAGGCTATTTTGGTGATTTTTGGTTCCCTCTTCATTATTTAGAATTTATTTTGGCTTATTCAATATGTTCACACATATACATAAGTATGTGTGTGTGTGTGTGTCCTCCATGTACATATTCCCTCAAAGAAAGGGGAATATGTACATTAGATTAAGGGGTGTATATATAGATATATAATTTTATATGAATGCAAGTGTGAAGTGTTATTAATCAAAGGTGTCTTGTATTGAGGTAGTTTTACCTAGGAATTGGCCTTTAAATTTAAGAATCATTTATTTCTTGATGTTTATACCATGTTTTGATGTTAATTATGAATATAAAATGTTTTGAAAAATTATTATGAATGAAATAAAGTTGTTTCTTCATTGAATTAAATTGTGTGTGGAATTGTTTTATATGGAATTCACACCAAGTGTTCAACAATTTTTTTGTTTTGACTTTATAATTGGTTTATGTTTTATAAATGAGGTTTCAGTTTTACAAATGTGTTTTAAATATTTCATGAAATTATAAGTGGTGTGTTTGCTGATATTTGAAATGTTTTGTCACTCAAAGGATATGTGAGGCCCAATTGACACTTTCAAAATGGGTTTTCTTTAGATAACTCTCCTTGAGATGTGTCTCTTTCCTTTCTCATTGTTAAAGTGGTGGGAACATCCTCGACATGGGACTTACCTCATGTATTGATGGTTTTAAGGAAAATAGACTATTCCATGGGGTGGTTCACGGGAGGTGTTGGTATGTATGACTCATGTAGTGTCTTGTGCTTATTATATATATTTATATATCAATCAATTATTTAGAATTTTTTTGTCTCACCCCCATTTTAGACAGAACATGTGAGCTTAGCATAGTTAGTGGATTATCTAAGAACGCTTGTTGCACTAGTTTAAAATTATGCTCTAACTAGGGGACTGTAGTATGGACTTTTTTTCTTTGGGATTATTCCCCTCGGTTAGTCCAGGTTTGGTGTGATTGGGTGTTGGGTATTTTTGATTGAATCAGGTTCACCTAAAGGATGGATCATGTTACAATATGTTCAATATTTTCCACTGAGGTCCTAGGTATTCCCATGTTCTCTGACATTTTTTATCTATGACGGATAATCTAGGTACCACTTTTGGTATGGTTACTTGAGTACTGCATTCCCATTTCCCTCATTATGTTTTCCTTTTTTATGTTCTTTATATATGATGTGTCTCATTGGAAAAAGTGAATAATTGGTTTTTAAATATTTTCAAGAAGAATATTTTGAAACAAAAACATACTCTCTTTCACCCCGTTGAAAAAACACTTTTTTCATTTCCACTCTCTCCCTATTTCTCTCTAAAAATTAACAACCCCCCCCCCCAAGAAAAACCTATTTTAAATAAATAGTTCAATGGACTATGTTTTTTTTTAATTTAATGAATGGAAAACTTATGTTTATATATTTTATTTCAAACTTGCATTAGATGAAACATTTGTTTAAAGGAATTTCATATGGAATAGTTTTACTTGGCTGGGGTTACTGAGTTTTAATACTCATGCATATACATACATTCTTGTTTTTAGACATAAGTTTAGTTTCCATATTGGTTTTGATCATCATGGAGTGATGTTGTGTTTTGGGTTCGGTGAGTTACCCATAGGGTCACACCGAGTTCTATTTGGTCATCATGTTTGGCTTTGATTTAGTTTTAGTTTATATATATTTTTTCTTGATATTTATTTTATTTTATATTAGGATGATTATTTTTATTTCCACTAATTTAGTTATTTTTTATTATGATAAATCATTCCCATTGTATCTTGTTGATTCTCTTAGTGTTTTTGGCCACCCTGGGGTGATCGGGAGTGTGTCGTGGGGATGTCATGGGCTGGCTTGGGTGACCATCGTCTTGGGGTCTTCCCAGTTTGGATCATGAAAAAATGGCATCATAACATTGGTTATTTATAGGACCTAGCTTTTGGAGTTACCTTTTTTATTTATAATGTCAATGTAGAAGGAGTATGACTATCAGGACTTGGGGTGTAGGTATGAGTAGGTGTCTATCCAAAACTTCAAGTGTTGAACCTTGGATTACTATGGGAAGTTGGGTTTTGAGTTTTTCGTTTTGATTTTTTTTCTATTATTTTCTTGTTAATTATTATTTTTGGTTGATGTTGTTTTGTTTAATTAGTTTTTGTGCATTTTTTATGAGTTTTTTTAATTGTAGAACTAAATGGGAGTTGGTCTAGTTGTTTTAGTGAGATCATATGGCCTATAAATCCATGTTGATCTAGGGAAATGGTACTGAAATACTCTTTATGATTTTTTTTTGTGATTGGCGTAAGGTCTCCAACCATATGGCCAAGTCACCAATTGACACTATCCCCCTCCCCCATGAATTTATTTTAGGTATTTCCTAATTTTAAAATTTTCATGAAAAAACTATTTTAAATTATAAAAACCCAAATTTCAAATGGTGATATTTTGATTTTTAGAAAATATAAATGGGGTTTTCATCTTTATTTAAAGAAATTATTTGGAAAAAATGGATTTTTAATTATAAAAAAATTTGAAAAGAAGGGTTTTTGTAAAATTATTTTACTCTTTGTTGTCGATTTTAAAAAAAAAATCGGGTTTTTTATTTCAAAGGAATGTTTAAAGCTCTCCTCAAACTAAGAAATTGGTTTAAATAGGAATGGTTGGATTTCTTGCTATAATTTAAGGGATTTTAGTTGAATGAAATGGATTGAAGTGTGGAGTTGAAAATGGTTTCCAAAGTGGTGGTTATTGGGTTTTTTAAAAAAGTTTTGTGGAATTTGTAAGTTGCTTTCTTTACATGTATGGTGTTTAATTATGATTATTTATTGATGGTGAGTTGGTTTTGATTGATTTTTTGTTTTGTTTTTACTTATATTATTCCCCCACTAAGATCTAAGGAATCCAAAAGAATATTTTTGGGTGTATCTTCCAATGATTTCTTTCGATCAATCAATTCTTGTCTCATTTTTCTAGTTCAACTATCCTAGACATAGAGCCCGGTGGTCCTCACTATTAGGAATCACTGATAAGTTCCAAGGGTTGAACCCTCCACACTTCTTCAGGCAGTTGAAACCAAAAAAATTTATGGAATTTTTGAAAACCATTGAGGATATTTTCACTCAACTCAAGCTTCCGGATCCTTATAATATCCAATTATCAACCTCTATGCTCGACGGTCCAAGTTGTAAGTGGTAGAATTTGTTCATCAGGACCAACCTTCGAGGTTACCTATCCTTGGAATCCTTCAAGGCCTTGTTTATCTGATAGTAATTTTATGAGGTTGTGAAGGTGGTGAGGGAAATGGACATGTGTTGCCTTCAACAAGGTTATGGATCAGTGTTGTATTTTGTTCATTATTTTGTGGATCCAGTCCCCTATCTCCTAGAGTTATTTGAGGATGATTCTATGAAAGCTCTAAATTTTGAGAATGTGATTCTTCTTGACCTTCATTGGAGGGTTTAGTAATTTTTTCTAACCTTATTTACCAATTTGGTGAAGCTAGTTATTCGAGTTAAGTCCATTTTAGCAGGGGTGTTCAAGGAAACCAATCCTTATTCAATCTCTGGAAGTGGTAAAGGGAATTCTAGTAAAGTGGTGTGAAGTGGCCTGAAGTTGATTATGTCGGTGGTGGAATTAATAGGTCATATGATCTTTTATTAACTCCTTATTGTCATAGGACCCTGGTGTGTCATCAATGAGGCAATTAGGTTCACAATAAGCATTATTTTATAAAATAACCAAATACCTTCCATACATGTGGTTTCTTGGGTCACTTTTAATGGGTTTTTTGGGTATTTACAAGAAGAGATGTGGAGACATATCCACTCTTTCAAAATACCCCCAACCTATTTATATGAGTAGGGTGATGATATGGTTTCAGTATAATGTTTATTTTGTTGTAATTATTTTTTATTTTGGTTGTGGTGTTTTGTGACGTCATATTTTTTTGAGGATAGAGAATGAGGTTGTATACCCTTTGGGGAATTTTGTTCTGAATGTAGGTGTATTTTTGGGAAAATTCTGAATCTTTTTGTTATGGGAAGGTGGAATTCAATGTTCCATGCATCATTTTCTTTGGTGTTTGGTTTTCGTTAGTATTTTAGATTTATTATGGATTGGAAAATAAATGTTTTCCTAGAGTCTTGATATGGTGAGGAGGACACTATAGGATATTCTCATGGTGAACCCAGCTTCCAGGTGTCCTTGACATGCTAATTTCTTATTTCCACCCCAACCAACCCTGAATAGAGTATTTTTTGGATTGGATAGTGGGTTGTGTGATGGATTCCCATGGATATCCTAAACTAGACATGACATATTTAATTTATGGTTTCTATGATATTGGTTATGGTGTTCCTTATTGGTTTGTGTTTGGAAAAGAGCGAGTCTCCTCTTTGTAATCCCTTCATTGTTTGTTCTAGTTATTTGGACTTGTGATATTTCTTCCTTGGATGTTTGAATTATTTTGAGGATGGTCTAATAGTTTCTTTTGATATTTTTTAATTATATTTTTTTAATTGAAGTGAGTGTTGGTTCTTCTATCTTTGATTTTCTAGGTCTTTCCTTGGATTTTAGTTCATCCTTTCTTTGGTATTTATCAACTAAGTTTATTGGGACTTTCTAGGGGAAAATATTGTCATGGTGTGGATAATTCTCACTCCCAAACCCAATAATATTATATTATTTTATTTCTTTTTCAGTCCCTGTTCATTTTTATTCTCTTCTAGGAGTTTTTTCCATCACATTGAAAGTTTTTGGGCATGCATACCATGTCACATAGTTAAGGAACATGGTTTTTCAAACCTTGGTGTAATCATGAGTCAACTTCTTCAATTTTTGATAGATCCAAATATACATTTGGAATTCCGTTTTGAAAACCATCCATCTATCCCATGCGGGGTGCTCCAGGATCCCAATAGAGGGTTCATGGTTGGTGCACAGTTTTCTAAACTGTGTGACCCAAACAGTGCAACATGTATTTTTTTCAAAAAAAAACAATGAATTACTTAAAAATTGAAACTAAAAAAATAACACCCCCTTCCCCCTTACCCATGTGACCTCCCCCCTTCTCATGAATCTCCCCTCATCCGTATATGGACACCCTCACCATGAGCTATCCTCCCCTATGGAGGCCTCCCTCTTGGGAACCCCCATGGCTGAGCACTTATCCTTCGGCCTCTCCTCTACTCACACATGACACCCCTTGGCTGATTTCCCCTCCTCTTGGGTTGTCTCATACCTATCATAACCTCCTTCCTATGGCATTTTTTCCATGTTTTTTTGGTGATTTAGGGGCAGATATACTAGGTTTGGTCTCCTCACCCCCCTTCTTCCTTATTCTTGTGATTTTCCCTCTCCTCGTTGATCTTCTTGATTCGTCTAAACCCTAGGGTTCTAGGTGGGCCTATTTTTTAGGTTTCTTTTCATCCTAGGGCATGTTATGGGTCTCTCTAGTTGGATTTGTTCTTATTTTGGAATCTAATTCCAAATAAAAAGAGTTTCAGTCCATTTTGGTTCACTCAGCACCATTTGAGTAGGTATTATTCCACCCTTTTATTGTTCCAATTTTAATTGGGGTATTTTGGTGATTTTTGGTTCCCTCTTTGTTATTTAGAATGTATTGTGGATCTTTAAAGTATTTCACATATATACATAGGTGTATATATATATATATCCTCATTGTACATATTCACTCATGGAAATGAGAATATGCACATTGTTATAAGGGGTGTATATATACATATAGGATTGGATATGTGTGCAAGAGTGAAGTGGTCTTCGTCAAAGGCATATCGGATTGAGGTAAGTTTCTCTATGAATTGGCCTTTAAATTTAATAATCATTGATTGCTTGATGTTTATACCATGTTTTTATGTTAATTCAGAATATACAATGTTTTGAAGAATTATTAGTAATGTAATAAAGTTGTTTCCTCTTTGAATTAAATTTTGTGTGTAATTGTTTTATATGGCCTGCACACCAAGTGTTCTATAAAATTCCTGGATGGCCTTTATAAGTGTTTTTTGGTTTCAAAATGATTTTTTGGTTTTCCAAATGACTTTTAAATATTTCATGAAATTATAAGTGGTGAGTTTGGAATTATTTGAAATGGGTTTTCACTCAAATCATATGTGAGGCTTGGTTGGAACTTTAAAAAAGGGTTTTCTTTGGAAAACTCTCTTTAGAATGTGTCTCTTACCTTGATCATTGTTAAAGGGGAATGAACTTCTTCATCATGGGACTTACCTAATGTATTAATGGTTATAAGGTAAATATACTATTCCATGGGGTAGTTCACGGGCGGTACTGGTATGTATGACTCATGCAGTAGCTTGTTCTTATTATATATATATATATATATTGATTGTTTGGAATTGTTTGGATCAACCCCATTTTAGACATAACATGGGAGCCTAGTGTATTATCTGAGAGCGCTTATTGAACTAGTTTAGGATTACGCTCTAGATAATGGACCTTAATATGGGCTTTGCTTTTCTTTGGGATCATACCCCTCGGTTAGGCCAGGCAGGGTATGAATGAACATTAGGGTTCTTTGATTTCATCAGGCATTCCAATAGGATAGATCTAGTTATATTATTATCTATATTTTTCTTTAATATACTAGGTATTTCCATGTTCTCTGATACTTTTTTATCTGCAGCGGATAATCTGGATGCCTCTTTTGGTATGGCTACTTCATTACAGCTTTCCCATTACCCTCGTTATGTTTCCATTGCTTCTTCTCTCAACCTATGGTGTATCTCCTTAGTATAATTTAATGTTTGTTTTTAAAAAAATTTCTTGAAAAATATTATGTAAAGTGTTTCATACTCTTTTACACACCTTTGCACAAACACCTTTTTTCATTTCTTTTCTCTCTATCTTTATCTCTTTATCACTAAAAATTTACAAGTCTCCCCTTTTAAGAAAAACTTGTTTTAAATAAAGAGGGAAATGGAATTTTTTTTTGTTTTGAAATTGAATAAATGAAAACCCTATATTTATATATTGTATTTCAAACATGCATTAAATGAATATTTTGTTTAATGGGATTTCATAGGGAATAGTTTCACTTGAGAACACCTATTGAGTTTTAACACTCATGCCTATACATCCATTTTGTTTTTAGCCTCAGTTACAAGTTCCATATTAGTTTCAATATCCATGGAACAAAGATGGGTTTTGCGATCATTGAGTGACTAGAGGGGTCACACAGAGATCGGTTTAGTCATCAGGTTTGAATTTTCTTTATTTTTAGTTTATAGTTTGTTGTTCTTACTGTTTATTTTATTTTATATTGGGTTGATTTTTTTATTTCCAATATTTTTTTATTTTTTATTAAGAGAAATATTTCCCACTATCTCTCATTAACTCCCTTGTTTCTTTTCACTACCCCAGGCTACTCGAGAACATGCCTCACAGATGTCACAGGATGACTCGGTTGACTATTTCGAGGTCAGGCCGGGTTGGTTTGTGACATGCTATGTCTCTATATCCTTGGGATTATTTGACCAAACTGAATGAAAAAGAAACTATTACTCTATCCTTGAGATCTCTAGATCACACGATCAGATAAACAATGATCTCAATGGAGAAACCTTAAATAATTTACAAAAAAATCATTATAATCATATAAATTAATGAAACACTCTAAAGATTACAATTAAAGAACACTCAAAAAAAAATATGTTACAAAACTTTAACAGTAACTTTAGATCATCTATCTTCAATTGATTATTATCTTATAGGTTTCAATATTATTATATAATAGCTTCCAATGGTCAAATTCTACGCATATCAGGATCAATTGCAACAACATCGGACAAATGTCTTCTTATCTCAGTGAGTTCATCACAACATTACTTTGTCTGAAGGCCATTAGATGCAATACCGTTAAAATACTTATAAAGTTTTAATCTAGTTGAAATAATAAATATTTTTATAGTATAATTTATACATCACCATCTGGTAGACTTACTAAAACTTTATTCAGTAGAATTTTTATGTCTTCGCCTGATGGTATCTATTTGGTGGACTTTGTAGAACTTCATCCAATGGACATCATAGAACTCTATACAATGGACTTTATACAACTCCATATATTGGACTATATATAATTTTTTATAATGGGCATTATAATACTTCTGTTAGATGGACTTGGTATACTTCCATCTGATGTACTTTGTACACATATGTCAGATATACTTGGTATAAGTCCATCTAATATACTTGGTATATGTCTCATCACTAGTATTGAATTTATCTGTCATGTAAAAAAATTAAACTACAAAAAAAATAATGTCATTAAAAGGGGTTTATTTTTCATTTAAAGGGGGTTATAACCCCTTCTAAATACTTTATTAGTGGTTATACTGAATCATTGCTAAAGTGGTTTCCCTATAAGGTTAACAATGGTTTTCATGAACTGCTAGAATATGTGGTTGTCAATTAGGGGCATTTATTTTTGAGGGGGTTTAAACCCCTTCTAATTCTTCCCTAGAAACTGATAATTTAGAAGGGATTTAAACCCCTCATAATAAATTTTTCAATTTAAGGGTGGTTAGAACCGCCACTAATTGACTTGGAAGCTCAATTTTAAGGGTGGTTTTTTAACTTCCCCAAATTACTCATCATTTTTAGAGGGGATTTTGAACAACCACTATTTTTTAAAATGTTTTTCCATATAATACAATATATATATATACACCTTCTAGAATCTAACCAAATATAATATATATATATATAGTTCCTATGTATATATATTGCCTCTAAAATCCTACTGAATATATAGTGCTGCTATTTATAAAATTCGTAGTATTTTTGGAATAACTGCCTCTAAAATTCAATCGAATTTTAAAAACAATAATGATAAAAATTTTATAGGGGGTTCAAAACCCTCTCTAAATTCAATGATTTGATGGGGTTGTGAAAACCCCCTCTAATTAAAAAATAAATGAATTTAAAGGGAGTTTTGAATAACCCCATCTAAATAACCACCATTAATATGCTATTTTTTAAAGTGTCACCTTCCTACAAAAACTTTATATCTTTGGTAAAGAGAAATATTATAAATATAAAAACATTTAAAGAGTGTATTTTGATTTTCTAAAGTAAGTTTAGGAAGAAGTTTTTCAAATCAATATAAATACATTTTTTTGGAAACTCATACGTCCATTGTATGGATGAAACTTCTCCCATATGTCGTATCTTATAAAATAGTCTTTTAATGGTAGCCTATATAGGAATCAAAAAATGGAAAGATATTATGAAAACCATCCAAGCATAGCAATACATACCATCCATGAAAACAACCTATATCCCTCAAACTTATTAAATTCCAACCCACTCACACTGCCACATTCATTATTACTATCACATCCCAAGCTATCAGGAAACTATAATAAATACCCTCAAAATCAACCAACCATTGTAAAAACTACCTCACAACACATTCCAACAACCCCCTAAACTATCAATAAACTATTTTCTTTCCACATAACCAACCATGCCACATAATAGACTATTCACCTTTCTAAACCACATAATCAGTTTGTTCACTATTTCCACATCAACAAGCACAAATTACCATTCCCACCATGGTAACCAACCACCAAACTCACTAAAAAACATTATAATACCAAAAACCAGCCACAAAATCCGCAACCAATACTTCAAAAACTGTAACAAAAGGCAATACAACCAATCATGACCAACCCAATAACATAGCATAATAATTAATAATCATTTTATCATTTTCTACATATAAATCATGTTTTTCCTCCATAAACATTAGTACTTCATTACTATATTTATCAATAAATAATTTTATTACTATCTTTAAATAATTAACCTTTTATGAAAGGTGATTCCAACACTTTTAACCACAGTCGAAAACATATATCACAACAGCAAGAAAACCTTATCAGTAATAAAATCAACAATTATCAATCATAATTTTATTATAGAATCGTATAAACACATGTGAATCATCCCATTTCATCTATTTCCTTTGTCTCATTTATTATATTCATTAGTTTTATCCTTACTATCTATGAAAATAAAGTAAAAGTATGGTAATTCCATAATCACACATAAATAAGGGAGAAGTCTTGAATCCCCTAACTCAACCAAAGATTCAACCAAACATTGTTAAATAACAAGGAAATAAGGATGATCACAAGATAATAATTTTTAGTAAATTTATTATTATCATAGATTACAAAAACCTACATTAACCCATGACCCATTGTCGACAAAACCCAAACTAAATTGCTGATACAACCTTCCTTAGATGAAGGATGGGAAGAGAATCTCAAAAGAAGAGAAGAGAACTCACCTCAAATCAAAATTGGATGATCTATTAAATCTAATGTCCAACTATGTAACACCCAGATATTTTAAAAATAATAACATTATTTTCTATAGTATATATAACAAAAAACAGTGAGCTTAAATGACCCGCAAAATATATTATTTAAATATGATTATTACAACCTTGTCATTGAATTGCAAGTTATAAATAGAATTAAATAATTTATGAAATATATATTAAGATACCAATAAATATAAATATATTGATAAATTCTTATAAAATATTTACTCAATCTTTAGTAAATCCATTTTATTCTTAAAAAAATACATTTTCTTTAAAATAACTTTTATTACTTTTCGTTTGAAAATATTATTATTAATTTTTTGAAATTTTAGAAATTTAAATTTAAAAAAATAATAAAAAATTTTAAATCATCGTATCAAATTTAACTTAGGGTGATATATCTGGATTTTTCTAAAAATATTGATTTTTCAGTGAATAGTAAAAAATACTAATTTTTCAAATATTGTCATATATTTTCAATGAGAATACCCATAATGTTTTGAAGTATTTGATAAATTAATATAAGTCTCATTTAGTTATAAATAATATAACTAATTACATAAAAATCAAAATTATACTTGATCTTAGTATAAAAATACTTTTATACTTAAAAATGCATTATTTTCAGAAAAACCATTTTTCCATTGTGCTTTATGGGATAATTATAAAATGAATTTATAAAAATTATAGTTATTTAATTTGATAAAATGGATTCTATATCTATAATAATAATAATTAATTTTTTTAATAAGTTTGAATTAATGTTTTGTCATAATGAATAGTAAAAATAGTAAAAATTTATCATTGTAGTAAAAGGGTAAATTAAGTAATTACGGTTAATAATAATATAATAGGGACTAAAAATGACACTAGCGGTTTCCTTTATCCTATTATTTGAGTTTATATTATCTATTTCCATCAAAGTATCTAAAATATAGCCACTTGGTTCTATATTTATTTTATTTTTACCTTAATAATATTTAAGTAAAAGATAAAGACAAAAATGTCACTTTATTACTTTTAATAAATATAATATTTTGTGACACGGATAAAAAAAATTGGGTTTTAAATAGACAATTTAATCATGGTAATTTATTTATAATATTTATTAATTAAATAAATACCTTAAATTCTTATGAAACGCTGAGAGAGTATTTACTCAATTAAAAGAAAAATAAAATAAATGATTTTAAAAATATTAAAAGTAATATAAATTGGATTAAAAATTGTTTTTCATGAATTTATTATATAAATATAGAATTTTAGTGATGTTTTAAAGGATTATATTTTAATCCCATATCTTTCATGTTGTTTTCAGAGTCAAATTAAATGAATAGTTTCAAAAATGACATTAATGATATTTTATAATAAATAATATTTTATTAAATTATTTAATTTTTGTAAACCTATATTTATCCAAGTGATTGTTATATTGTAAAAAATATCAACCATGTTCAATTTACTATCCAATTGACCTTTTATAGTAACTATCTTGACCCCTAATGAGTAAAAACTTTTTATCATGGAAATTTCCAAAAAGAATTAACGCGGGTTAAAACAAAAATATAAGGGTAAAAAAATTATATAAACTTGTCTAAAATTTATTTAATAATATTATTTTGACCCATAATCACCATGATTTTTAATTATATAATTTTAGATCCTTTTTATATGAAAATTTATTTATTTTAATTTAATATTTTAAGAAATTTTAAAAGTGCCTCTCCCCTTACTTATAAAAAGGAACTTCCTCTCCTATTTTATTCAATCTTAAAATTAAATTTTTTGTTATAAAATAAAATTAAAATATCTTATTTTCATTAACATGTTTTATAGTTTTTGTTTTGATTATAAAACCCTCTTAGGTTAGCTTTTGGTGTAAATATAAAGAGGTTGTCTGAAGAAGAGGTACCATTCTAAACCAAGTATTTTTATTTTATTTCTTCATCCACATACTTAAAATATTATTCAATAATGATAATATAATAACATATATTTATATATATAACATAAATTTATATTTTTTATGTTAATTTAATACTCTACATCCGCATCCACTTCCATCAAATGGGAAACAAAACCATCATTCGTGTGTATGGTAGACTACCTCCTCGCAAACCATTGTAATTACTTTTCCAATACCACTGCTCATAGATGGTTTTAATGATGTATTTAATATAAATATATATTATATTAAGAAAATTTTTATCATTATTTAAATATAATATATATTATAATTTCTTACCTTTCTATTCATTTAAAAATGATAACGTCATTCGGGCGTACGTGTGGATTTCCACCTCTACAAAGCGATGCGTTTCATTTTTCATAAACAAATCACATGAATATTATATATAAGTGTATTTAAAGAAATAATATTATATTTATGTTATAATTATAATTCTTGAAATATAAAATAACACTTATGTTCTTTCCATTATGATCGTTGAAAAATAGAAATGTTACTCATGTGTACGTGCGACTTATCATCTCCATGATTGTAACATAGTTCATTTTTCATAACCATATTTCATAGTTAGTTTAAAAAGAAAAATTTATGTATAAAAATGATAATTATTTCATGATTATTATTATTTAGATGATGAAACAATGACCTCTTTTACCATAATCAAACTACCGAAGTCATTTTGGACATATGAACTGAATATCATCAAAACGTACAACGTGAACTTAATTGATTAAGTAATTAAATATATCATGGTATTAAAAAAAATAAAAAGAATAATAAAAATTAACAAAATTATTAATAATTTAGATAATTAATATAATTTTATTATTCAGTAAGATAAAGAACAGACATGACAAGTCAGACCAAATGTAAGGGATTTTGTCTCAATTTCCTTTCTTCGAGGAATATTTTGTTGTTGTTCACATAATTTATTTTATATAATATATATGTCTCCCATTTTATGTGTTATATCATTAATACTTAATAATTTATGGTATTTTAGTTTTTAATTTAATTTATTTCATCCAAGGGGATCTGACTTGAAAGTTACTAAGTGGTAAGGGGTTTCATAACTTAATTTCTTATCATTGAATTATATTACTTCTTCATTGTTATTGATATTATAAGAGTATATATGTAATGACGTTTTATTATTTTATATCTTATTTCCAATTTATTTATGTTGATTTAAATTTTATATACATAATCAATTCATTTATTAATTATCACTTCAATGGTATGATCTCTGTAAGAGATTTTGTCTCAATTTCCACTCCATTGAGACATATTTGGTATTATGATCCAATTTATTTTCACGATGTGTATAAAATGACCCTTTGATATGTTATATCATAAATTAATTTATATTTATGGTATTTAATGTTTCATTTGAATTTATTTCTTTCATGTGGGTTCAAAAGTTACCAAAGTGGTAAGTATTTATTTCACAATCACATCATTATCCAATATTTTTTATGTTTAAGTCTCTGATGGTGGAAATATTTAATATTTATATATTAAAACAAATTATTTTCTTCTCCTATGTTTATTTCTAGAAATTACAAGCTCTAATTTCATTTTAAACACTTTAAGTACTCAAGATACACAAATTATGTTTTTAAGGAAAACCGGATTATTTCTACTCAACAAGGGATCTTTTTCTTCCATATCTATATTTTCATTAAATAAATTTAAAGATTTTTTTTAATATTATACAATTATTTATTAAAGAAATTTTTACCCATGTTATAATTTTTAAAAATTGTTTTAAAAAGAATCTTATTATAATTTTCCAAATAAGGTACTTTTTTACATTTTACCAAAAATATGAAAAGAATATTTGTTTTAACCTATATAGCCTAAAAATAATTTTCCCACCATCATGAAAACTAATTTATTTAAATATTAATTTAAAATTTTACATGATTATTTTCAATAATTTTTTTCCCTAATATTCTGAAAATTTTTAGTTTTTAAAAATGAATATCAAAATGAAAAGGATTTTTCCCCCATAATGTTTTTAATGATATTTTTATAGTATTTTTATTAATCATAAACAAATCCCTTTTTTATTCTCGATTGGGGATATGTTGTGACAATACCATACTTATTATTTCTCTAGATGTTATATGATTAGTTTTACTGGGGAAAGTATTCACATTTTGTATGTTATTTCTTCCTATACAGACATTTTTTAAATACGTCATGTTGATTAAGTTGCATTGTTTATTCATATAATGAATATATTAAACTTTTTAAGTGATGGGTGGGGACCATAATTTTATATCCCCTTCATCTATGAGTTGGTATTATGAGAAACACTAATTGTTTATCCTTATTAAATTGGTTTTTGGTGTCTACCTACCCATAGTTTAAACTACCTTGGCACATAGCCTCGACGGTAAGTTCCTGATGTCTAATATTATGTATTCCTACCTTATAAAATCAGTTATTAATGTCTAGAGGGTTATTTTATTCGTTATGATATCCATGGAAATGCTTCAAGATCATGTGATTATTTATATGGTATCATTTGATCTTCATTTACTCCTACGATCTTATTATTTATGATCAAGTTATCAATTAAATGGTATGTGTTTTAATTATTTACCTTTCCATATTGATTATTCCTTATTTACTCATGATAGCTTTCACTATACGTAACCCTTATTGGGAATCTGATCTTTACCTTATTTTTTTATTTTCCCTAGGTTATGAAGAAGGAATCTTTAAATGGGTTCAAGGATGTAGAATATTTACTCTCACTATGTTTTGTATTTTTTTTCAAATATAATGTGAGATTCATGTATGTATCTATTTCAAAAAGACTACTAAACTGCTCAATCCTTTAGTATGTGATCACTTTAATATAGTTCTAATATAAGAAATAAACCACCAAATTTGGGCTACTGGGGTTGGGGTCTTTACAGTTGGTATCGGATCAAGTTTAGTAAACACATTGGGAACTAGATTTTAGAAAACATAGATTAAGAAGAATAACCTTGTGACTGAATTTTAGGATAAGTCTATGTATAGGATCACTTCCAAAATTTTTGGTAAGGTATATATTATGTATTGTTTCTATCAATACATCCTTGTATGGATGCTACAAGTGGATGTGTTTTTGGCACATATTTGTCTATGTGTAATAACATTGAAAAGAGTAGGTTGACCATATCTTGGTCATCATTATAGTAAACGATGAGTGTTACCATAATACACACCTGGTTGGACACTCCCAATGGATATTCTTAGGTTAATTCACCTTTTATTTAAAAACCATGAAAAAGGATTTGAATAGATGATGATAATGAATAACTAAGGTTAAACCTAATGTATCTTAGATTGAAAACAAGGTTTAATGATGTAAACATCATATAAATTATTATGTAGTTTTCTACTTTGATTATTGTCGCTCATAATATTATTTTTTGTTTTAGTTAATGGATGGAACTAGGAGGAATCTCGTTAACACTGAATGTGATAGAAAATTTGTGTGATTATTAGAAACCAAATTGGATGATTATTGGAGATAAATATATTTTCATTATACCTAACCAATTATCATGATATATGATTAAACAATTTCACCTTAAACAACTCTTAGACTCACTAAATAAGATAAAAATAGAGTTTTGTGAGATATCAGATAGTGGAGACCACTGAGGCAAGAAGACTCAATTTATTTCATGTCAAAAATATAGAAATAGACACCTTGGGGAATGTCTCAAAGTAAAGAGAAGTTTTTTTCTATGTGGAAATAAAGTACATAGAGAAATTAATTTCTAATAAGTTCAATGTATTAAGTGTGGGGAACGAGGGAGTTATCTAATTCAATGCCCTAATACAAGGGTTAACACCTAGAACAAGGAAGGAAACATGCTATAAAAATCATTTAAGTGGAATAATTGATGTTTTTATATATTGTTATTTCATAATTATGTTATAAAATTGTTACATCAATGATATTTTTTATTTTTCAATAGTAATTTTCTTTAATAATTTGAAAACATATGTTGAATGGTGTTAATGACCTAGAAAATTGATTTAAAGTTAAGGTTATATTTTATGTAAATCACATGATTGGAGGAAATATAACCCTTAATATATCCTGATGTTGAAGTACTAATTTTTAATTTGGATAAAGAGATTATTGATAGTAATTAACTAAATTAGACAGTATTGGTGACCTTGAAAATGATTAGTGATTTAGTGATAAAGAAATTTATGATGTATTTTACTTCTTTTTTGGATTATTGGAATATATTTTATAATCTGTGATTTTATTTAATGAATAATAATATAGTTAATTTTTGAAGTGATTATCTTTTCACTGAGATTTTTTGGTGATCAATGTATTAAAATATTTGTTAGGTGGAATTAAGAGTTCCTTTATAATTTTTTCGGGATTAATGTTAAGTTGATTATTGAAATTTAGTAACCTTATTTCAAAAAAATTAAATTTTGAATTTGGTGAGATGTATTTTGGAAGGGTTTTAAGTATAAATACTTATAGAATAGATTAAGTTGACTCAATTTATTTCATTTTTTGGAGTATGAAATGAAGTGGAAATTGACTAAAGAAAAACCAAAGGGTGGAATTGTGATTATGAAATAAAAATATATCAAGTAAGTATATTTTATAGTGTTCTTTTTCTTGATATTAAAATAATCCATAAAATTTAGGAAAATGATATTTAAATAAAAAAATTATACATTTACCTATATTTATGATGAATCGATTGTGTTTTCAACCATTAAATATTTATGTCTTTGTGGTCATGAACTTTCTTCTGAACATGTTCTCTATCACTTTTAATTATTCCTTAGGAATTATTTTTCTCCTCCATGTCTATATTTTCACTTCCCATTAATTTTCACCTATTTGGAAACATAGTTTTTTGTTATTCTATATGGCCTTTTTATTTTCCTTTACCTATTTTTAAGAGGAAGTTTAATTAACCCTTTTAGGATGTGTGTTTTACACAATAGAATTTTCAAATTCCAACCCTTTACTTTTTAGTATAAGTTAAAATTTTGAGAAGAAAATTTATTGAATTTGGGGATAATGTAACACCCTAAGATTTTAAAATAATAACATTATGTTTTATAGGGTTGTAAGTATAAATACTTATGGAATGTATTGAGTTGAACTTTGGGTGTTACTATTACAGTTTTAGAGATTAATGTAATATATTGGATAAATTGTGATAACCATTTTTGTTTTGGTAAATATTTAGAGATGGATGGAAATAATTTTCACTCTTTTATAGATTTTATGATCTGTTAAAAGTTAATTTTATTGCTTTAGGTATAAAAATTCCTCTTGGATATTCATTTCTTGGAGTAAGAAATGGAGTGGAAATTGGTTAAAGCCCAACCAAAGGATGGAATTATGATTATGAAATAAAATGATATCATGTGATTACATTTTCTATTATTCTATATCTTTATATTAAAATAATACATAAAATTTAGGAAAATTATTTTGAAATAAAAATTTTATACATTTTTCTTCATTTCTAATGAATTAATGGTCTTTTCACCAATAAAAGATTTATAGATTTGTTGTTGTTAAATTTATTCTGATCATGTTATATATGAATCTCTATTAGTCCTTAGGAATTATTTTTCTCCTCCATGTCTATATTTCCACTTCCCATTAATTTCACCTATTTGGAAATATTTTTTTTTGTTATTCTAGATAACCTTTTTATTTCCTTTTCCCTCTTTTTAAGAGGAATTTTTATTAATCATTTTAGGATGTGAGCTTTCTATAAAGAAATTTTTAAATTTCATACCCTTTATTTCAGATAATAAGTTCAAATTTATAGAAAACAATTTATTTAATGTGGGAATAATGTAACACCCATATATTTTAAAATATTAACACTATGTTTAATAACATATACGACATGTAGCACTGATCTTAAACAACCCGTGAAATATATTATATCAATACAACAATTATAACCTAACCATTGAATTAAAGGTAATAAATATGGTTAAAAAAATTATGAAATATATATAAATGTTATACTAAATATAAATATATTGATAAATTCTTAGTGAAAAATCACTCAATATTTAGTAAAGCCATTTTATGCTTCAAAAATATGTTTTCTTCAAAAAGGATTTTATTTATTTTGGTTACAAAATATTATTATAAATTTTTGAAAATTAAGAAATTTTATTCTATAACAATAACATAATTTTTTAAATAATAATATCAAAGTTAACATAGAGTGAAATTTTGGGATTTTTTCTGAAAAGATTAATTTTTCAGTGAATGGTAAAAAATACCAATTTTTCAAATATTATCATTGTTTTCATTGAAAAATACCCCATAATATTATAAATTTGATACTAAATTAATATAAGTTTCATTTATTTATAAATAATCTAATTAATTACATATGAATCAAAATTATACTTTATCTTAGTATAAAAATACTTTTATACTTAAAAAGGGATTTTTTAGAAAAACAGTTCTCTCCATCGCACTTTGCAAGGTATTTATAAAAGGAATTTTTTTCAATTACAGAGATTTAATTTTTTTTAAATGGATTTAAAATTTTTAGTCATCATAATTAATAATTTTGAATAAGTTAAAATTATTTTTTGGTCATAATAATGGTAAAAATGGTAAAAATCTATCACTACGGTAAAAGGGTAAATTAGGAAATTAAGGTTAAAAATAATATGATAAGGGCTAAAACATTACCCTAATACTTGACTTTATTCTATTATATGATTTAATCTCATACATTTTCATTCAATAAAAGAATATATGGCCACTTTGTGTCATTTTTCTTTGATTTTGACCATTATAATATTTAAGTAAAAGATAAAGATAAAAGTGTCAATTTATTTCTTTTAATAATTATAATATTTTGTGACTTGGATTAAAACAAATTATGTTCAGTTATAAATATTAACTTTAAATTTAAATGATTTATTTATTGTGGTAATTTATTTATAATTTTCACTAATTAAATAATTAAGTAAAATTTTTATGCAACGATGTCACAGTATTCAATTAATAGAATAATAAAATAAAAGACATTAAAAATATTAAAAGTAATATAAATTGAATTAATTATTGTATTATAATAATTTTATAGATAAATATATCATTTTATTAATTTTTTTAAGTATTATATTCAAATTACATAGTTTTCATGTTATTTTCAAAGTTAAATTGAATGAATAGTTCCAAAAATGAGATTAATGATATTTTATAATAAATAATATTTAATTAAATTATTTAAAATTAATAAAGATACTATATTAATAAAATTTATCAAGATATGGTTTAAAATATAAAACATGGTCCATTTATTTTCCAATTTTCTTTTTATAGTAATTATCTTCACCCCTAAAGACTAAAAACATTGTTATCAGAGTAATTGTCAAAATGGGTTAATGGGGGATAAAAGAAATAAGGATAAAAACCTAATCTAAAATTGTACAAGTTTTATTTTATGATGTTATATATACCCATAATAATACTATATTAAAATATTACTATTTTTGAGCTTTTTTACATGAAAAGTGATTTATATTAATTTAGAATTTTAAAAAATTTAAAAATTAATCCTCCCCTCGCTTATAAAAGG
Source organism: Viscum album (assembly GCA_963277665.1). Taxonomy (NCBI): domain Eukaryota; kingdom Viridiplantae; phylum Streptophyta; class Magnoliopsida; order Santalales; family Viscaceae; genus Viscum; species Viscum album. The sequence continues at coordinate 1,067,650,300 of OY728162.1, forward strand.
AAACATCCTATCCTCTTTTTGTAAGACTTTAAAAGGATTTTAGTTCAGAGAATACCTACCTAAATACCTTAATTAATTTAATTCCCATGTCTTATAGTCCATGGTTTTATTATAAAACCCTCACGAGAAGACCTTTAGTGTGAACCTAAAGAGGCTATCTGAAGAAGATATATCGTTCTTAACCAAGAATTTTTATTTTATTTCTTCTTAAACCTCCTTAAAGTATTATTAAACCATGGTGATATAATAGTATAAATAAATCCCATATACTATTATGATTTTATGTTAATGGAATACCCTATAACTATCACCTCTTTCATCAAATGGGAAACGAATCCATCGTTCATGTGTATAGTGGGCTATCATCTCGTGAAGCAGTGTAATTAATTTTCCACCACCACTTGTCACATATGGTTTTAATGATGAATTTGATATATATATATATATATATATATATATATATATATTATTCATAAAATATTTATCATTATGGTAATATAATATATCATATAATTTATTACCTTTCAATTTGTTTAAAAATGATAATGTCATTCGTGTGTACGTGTGGATTACCACCTCCACGAAGCGATACGGTTCATTTTTCATAACCACATAACATTAATGACATATATAAGTTTATTTAAAGAAATAATATTATATTTAGGGAATAATTATAATTATAGAAAAATCAAATAATAGTTATTTTCTTTCCATCGTGGTCATTGAAAAATGGAAACGCTACTCATGCAGACGTATGAATTATTGTCTCCATGATTATAACATAGTTCATTTTTCATAAACATATTTCATTTTTGGTTTAAAAATTAAGATTTATGTATAAAAATTATAATTATTTCAAATTTATTATTCCAGATATTATTTAACAATGAACTATTTTAATATAGTCAAACTACCAAAGACATTTTGGATATATGAACAGAATATCATCAAAACGTACAACATGAACTTAATTGATTAAGTAATTAAATATAACATGGTATTAAATAAAATAAAAGTAATAATAAACATTAAAAAATTTATTAATCAAGTAAATAATTATCAAGAATTTATTATTTGGTAAGATAAATAATATATGTGATGAGTCGAGCCTGAGGTAAGGGATTTCATCTCAATTTCCTTTCATTAAGGAATATTTTAATGTTATGAACCTAATTTATTTTATATGGTGTATATGTTACAAATTTGACATGGTAAATCATTAATCCTTAATATTTAATGGTATTTTAAGTTTCAATTAAAATTATTTCATCAAGGGGGATTTGAATTGAATATTACCAAGTGGTAAGGGGTTTCATAACCCAATTTATTTTCATTTGGTTATATTTCTTTATCATAGTATTTGATATTATAAAACTATGTGTTTGATAATTTTTTATTATATTATGTTTTATTTACACTTGTTTTATATGGATTTTATTTTGATACACATGATCAATTCATTGATTAATTCTCACTACAATGGTATGATATTTGATTTCATCTCAATTTCCACTCCATTGACACATATTTGGTATGATGCACCTATTTCTTTTTATGAGGAGTATCTAATACCAATTTTATGTGTCATATCATGAATATATTTATATTCATGGTTTTTAATGTTTCATTTGAATTTATTTCTTTCTTGGGGGTTAAACTTACCAAAGTGGTAAGGGTTTATTTCACAACCTCATCATTATTCAGGATTATTTATATTAGAATCTCTAATGGGAGAAATAATTTATCTTTATAAATTCAACCTAAACTATTTTATTCTCCTTTGTTTATTTCTAGAAATCATAATTTTTATTTTCATTTTCTACTCTTTAAGTACTTAAGATACTAAAATAATTTTTTTAAGGAAAAGTGACTTTTTTCAACTTGGTTGGGAATATTTTTCTTCAATATCCATATTTTTATTAAATTATTTTAATTTTTTTATATTATCCAATTATTTAATAAATATATTTAAACCCATGTTTTACTTTTTAAAAAATGGTTTAAAAGCAATATTCTTTTATTTTTTGAATAAGGTATTTTTTTGACTTTTTATCAAAAATGTGAAAGGAATCTTTGTTTTAATGTACTCGACAGGAAATAATTTTCCCTCCATAATGACTACTCATTTATTTAAAGATATCTTTAAAAGTTCCCATGATTATTTTCAATGAAATTTCTTTCCTAATATTCTATAAATTTTAGTTTTTAAAAGTATATTCTAAAATGAACAGGTTATTTTCCTCAATAATGGTTTTAATGATCTTTATATGTTATTTATATTAATAAAAAATCATTTTATTATCCAATGGAGGTATGTTTTAATAATACCATACATTTTATTTCTTTGGATGGTTTATGATTAGTTTTTCTAGGGAAATATTTAAAATTTAATATGCTAGTTCTTTCTATATGGATGGTTTTTGAATAAGGAATATTTATTAATTTGTATTGTTTATTCATATAATGAATTAATTAGAATTATTGAGTGATTGGTGGGGATTGAAATTATGTATCCCATTGATACATCAGTATGTATCATAAGAAAAACCAGTTATCTAGCCTTATTAAATGGTTTTTTGTGTATACTTACCCATAGTTTAAACTATCTTGGCATAAGGCCTTAATGGTAAGATTCAGATTTACAACATTATACATTCCATAGTTATGTAATTAGTTATTGATTTCTATGTATTTATTTGATTAGTTATGATATCCATGGATAAGTTTCAAGTTCATGTGATTATTTATATGGAACCATTTTATCTTAATTTAATGATGTCATATTACTCTTCATGCTCAAGATATTGATTAAATGGAATGTTCTTCAATAATCCACCTTTCAAAATTTATTACGCCTTATTTACACATAATACATTTTTTTAAACATAACCATTACTGAGCATCTAAGCTCATCCTTATTTTTTTCCTTTCCTTAGGTTATGAATGAGGAATTTTTCAATGATTTCAAGGATGCATAATACTTACTCTCACTATCTTTTTTATTTTATGTTTTCAAATATAATGTGGGATTCAAATATTTTTCTAGTTTACCAAGACTAATAAACTATTCATTCCTTTTAGATGTGATTTCTTGTATCTAGTTATAATGTAATAAAGAAACCATTGGTTCTGGGCTACTAGGGTCAGGGTCTTTATAAAGTAAAACTGAAGAGCGCCCAAAGATATCTAAAGGAGAACCACTGGAAGCCTATGATTTGGGGAAATCAAAGGAATAGGGAAAAATTATATAGTCTTCTGAATTTATAATAAAAATGGAAACTTAATGAGTCGCGACATGGAAATTCATATTCATGACATGGGGGGCTATCTCAAATGGATCCCTAAAATACACATCATGATTTATTCAACCTTCCCCCATTTAAAGATCCAACAACTATATTTTTTTATATAACTTATTAAGGGTTACACCACAACCCATGTGTCCATATCATGTACATGATCTTCCGAGATCAATTCATGATGGAACAGAAGTACCATGAGATGAAAACACACTATAAGATGAAACATATATATTTCCTTAGGCCAGATGAACCACTGAGAGGGGGGTGAATTAGTGGTTTATTTTTATGAATTATCTTTATTTTAAATTCAACCTATCAAACTTTGTAAGGTTATATATCCACTTGATGTTATCTCCCAATATCACCTCATGCTTAGTTGTACTAATAGATAAAGCAACACACATGTGTTTACAAGGTTCAACATAAAAACCTACTCTTTTCCATGTTGGTTAGTCCCCCCAACATGGATTCTTCACTATATCCTCAAGTGAATACAACTAGTTAAACATTATAGATATAATCTCTTATTAATTGGTTAGACACCCCAACTTCTCTTATTATTTACTTGGATATACACCCCAATATTAAGTCTTATTCTTCAAATAATAATCCATATATAGAAAGATCTTCTTATGTGGATATTTTTTCTCTACAAGAAGACCAGATTCCCTTTACTTTTCTACTCCTTAAAGATATTCAGCAGTAACTAATAAGGATCAGTTCCACTGGTCTTGAAACTTGCCTTCTAGATCTAGTTAAATATAGATTCTCTTCAAGTTACTCAAATAATTGAGCACAAGAAATCACCTTCTTATAATATTGATGAGTTATGAATCCTTTTCATGTCGATACAAGGATGTATTAGGCTTATCAAAATAGTCTTGCATAATGAATGAAAGAACTATCAATTTTCTAAATAATTCAACTCACCTTTGGAAAAAATAGATCATATTTGGAAGTTATGTATCAGACCAACAATCACAATATTTATCATGTGATATTTTTCTTTTTATTTCAACCTAAAATATATATGAATCATTAAATGTCTTTGTATATGTTTTAAAAGATCAAGTTCTTATGGAATAATGTTTTCTTCTTCATATAACAATATAAGCATATACTCAAGGTTCTTTGTGTAATATCTTCATATGAATGATATATGAACCTTATGTATTCTTTGCAAAAATCCAGGTACGGATCACAAATAATTTATCATCCTTTTCATGACCAATGATAGTATGTGGTTCTCCCTTTCACATAAAATGATCACATGGGTTTCTTGGTACCCTGGAAAACTTTATAACTCTCAAACATTTCAAATATAAGTAACCCAAAAACACTCGACACTATCTCTATTTTTATATTTTTATTCTATCTCTGCCTCTCCTCCAGTACTCAAATCGAGTTAAGGATTCCCAATGATCTTGATATGTCATTGAATACTAAAAATCTAGGTATCTTGATGCACTATAGTGGATATTAAATTCTTGTTATCACTCTACATGATCAATTTTTATGATCACATTCATCTTAATATCTCATTTAAAAAGCCCAAATACTTTATTATTTATTTTTATTGACACTATATCTATAAAACTAAAAATCCTCTTTTCTCACATCGGCAGCATGCTACAGTTTTCAAATGACTTCATGAATCCTCACTTAAACATTTGGCTATGTGAAACCTTCTCAAAAATCATACACAAAAATCATCTATATAAAATCAATACATATTATAAATGTCTATGTGAACTCATTTTGTTATGTGTTTCTCTTCTGAAAATGGTACATATCAAAATGTATACATGAATGTATTCATATAATTAGCTATATGGTAACCTTCATGAAATAATCTATATAGAACTTATTTTAAAATAGTTACATCATTCCCTCTGTAGAAATCATCTACATGAATAATTGATTTACAATAGTTTAGAAATATCATTTCCCTTCAATAAATTTTCATGAATGCATGTGAAACTACACATATTTATCATGTCGATCATACCTATGTATTAATATGATCCTTCTAACCATATAAATCCTCAGTCTGTCCTTCTATATCTCATCTAGGAAAGTTTCTTTTTCCTTATTCAAGGAAACACCTTGGTGCATGAATCTAATTTTTAGATTCAACCTAGATAACAACATTTCATCAAAGGATAATATCTCGATCATGGGTAGATTTATGATCAAGGCTCATGGCTCAGCATGACCACCTCAGTTCATAAATGGTGGATAAATGCATGCTACTGGACTCTTGATCATCTAGAAATAGAAGATGATCAGATGGATTATATTAAATAGATCAAATGGCTAGTGATATGTCTGCATGTTTTAATATGGGTGAACAGTTCCCAAGATGCTTTAGAACCAAATTGATTTCTTATATTTTTTGTAACTCCCATATAAGCTTAAACATTACATTATCTTGGAAGAAGTGAGTATTGAGGTCTGATCTTGAACCCTAATCGGCACTGACCCATGCCAATTTTCTACTCCATCGTACTGCCCCTCACTATAGCACCACTACTCTTCTACTGCTTCCCATTCTGGGGTCTACTCTAGTACCCACATCAGTAGTGGTTCCACCTGAGTCCCGAGACCGGTTCGTTGGATGGCCTATATTTTCTAATATTCTTTTAAAAACACTTATAAAATATCTTATATAAATATTTCATCTAATTCTCTTTCACTACCAATCCAAAACTCTTTAAATTCCCAAACCAACTTTCTTATAATTCCTCATGAAATCAAGTCTCATTTTCATGGTCTTTAATAGAATTCCTTTTCTTCTTTATATTTCTTAAAACATTGTGCACTTCATAGAACTTCTTTTTCATAAGAATTTGGAATTTAAGATCAGTTCAAACAATTGTTTCATTTTATATTCTACTATGTATTGAACTATTTAACTTTAATATTTTATCTATTAGCCTCACAAACATTTTCCATGGACATGGAAAAACTTAAATCAAATTATATATTCTTTATCAATCATGAAATCTAATTCATTTTCCTTCTTAATTAATCAATAATAATAAAAAACATATTGAACATTTGAAAACAAATGTAATACATACTTTTTTACTTGGGTACTTAAACCCCCCTATTTTTTTGGCAATAAAAATACTCAATATCAATATGTGTTCTTGGATGCATTCTCTTGTTATCCTCCTTATTGACAATAAAATAAAAAGTTCTATGTTTATTGTACTTATCAACTCTTCATTGAATTGTTAATACTCAATCATACTCTTCCCTTTATTTTAGAGAATCATAAAACCACATGGTTCATTAATAAATGACCATTAATTTGTCAACTCCAAGTCTACATAGGATAAAACCATGTAAAAACAAGAGAGATAAAATAATGGTTGCCTATGATTCCCCTAAATTTCCATGCATGTAATATCAGGATCAGAAATTATCATTTCTCGAATAGGTTCTATAAAAACATGTTATTTTATAAGAAACATATAACATACACACATCTCAACAAACCATCAAAATTAGATTTTTTTTACAAGTCATGTTACTCCCCCTTTTCCTCATGTTTTGATATCTAAAATCTTCCCCCTTATAAGAATATTTAATACCATTAAGATTAAAGGATGATATTATGATTATCATACCTCAAACTCCATTTTTATTGGGCTATCTAGATAATTCTAGATTCATATGAAAATGATTTTATGTCCTCCTTTCTGAACTTGGCCCCCCCTCAAGGTAAACACTCATTTTCTTCATAATGGTGGGTCTCTTCAAGAATTTATTTCAATATGTTCCAATATGAGACTACACTAAAATGGAATTATTTATGTAGTTGTCCATTTTTGACATCTTCTAATAGTTTACCAATGATGATCTTCATCGATTCTTATTCTTTAGAATAAAAAATATAATATCATAACAATATGATATCTTTTACATCCTTACTCTCTATAATATGACATCACTCGTTGTATCTTAGGTTCTACCCTAAGAACTTGCTTTACCTTAAATTCCCTACATTGTAAGAAGAAATACAATACACAGATGATATAATGGAATAGGGTGGATCTACTTGTTTTCCAATGTGAACATTAAGGTTGAGATGGTTTTCTCAACCATGTTGTGACACACACTCTAGTATTCATGCTTCCGCATTGGATTTTAAATCTAATTCAGACTTTGGTAGCATGGATCTTATCAAACATATTATTCCATTATGTAAGATGGTTATTCTCTATTTATCCATAAAATTATTTCATCTCCTAATGAAAATTTCATTATATTCATGGATTCTTATTGTGACAGCAATCTAGTTAAACATCCTCTTGTATTGTGTCCATATTTATTGCATATATCACAAAAAACTTATTCAAAATTATTCATTTTCTTATTTATCTTGTTAAAAACATTGTGCACTTCATAGAATTCATTTTTCATAAGACTTTGTAATTTAATATCAATTCATTAAATCATCACATTTTATATTCCAATATGTATTGAACAATTTCTATTTAATCTTCAAGCTAGTAGCCACACAAACCTTTTCATAGACATTTCATAACTTAAATAAACTTATGGGTGCTTTATCAAGATTTATATCTAATGTATTTTTCTTATCAATTCACAAATAATAATTAACAACACATATCAATTCACCAAGAATCGTCAAAAATGCATATTAATGCTTTAAAAATAAATTCAATACTTACTTGGGTATTTGGGTACTTTAATCTCAAAATTATCCTTCAGGGGATTCATGTCATGGAATATGTGACCATTCCATTATGGATGCCCATGAGAATTCAAATAAACTCCAAAATTATATTTCATACTATGACCAACACTCCTCAAACCATGACCATAAAATAGTAAGGTAATACATGATAGTAAAAAACATTGTGTAATCATCTATTTTTAATTCGTAAGGTTTCCACTTTTCCAAAAAACATCTTCAAATCCTACATGAAATGATGAACACCTATTACATCGTGACCTAACTTCCTCCATAAAACAACTAGGTGAATAACTCATATGTCTTACACTCCACATCGTGACACAAGAAGCACTCTTTGACTCAAATTTTCATGGTGAAACATACCAGACTATACAATTCCCACAGCTTATTCTCCACATCAAGACATTGGAACCGTGTCATGACTCAAAATTTCATATTTCAGAATACCATATTATACAAATCTTATTTCTTCCAACTAACTCTTTATTCCACAACACCCAAGGCCATGTCGGGGCACACTCCTCAATGTTGAAATCTCAGCTCCAACTCCACCTCCCTTCAACCTCTTCCAAACACTTCTAATAAGATCCTAACCTTTTCATAAGGTTCATTTAATTTTTAATTTCAGTAAAATTTTCTTTTCAAATGGTTAATAAAATGATTTATAGGGGTAAGTAAGTCCTCAGGGGTGTATCAAGGTTTCAGGACATAAAAATAGTAAAAATTGGGTCATCCAATGCATGGTGCACTGTTATTACTAACCATGTTCTAGAACCCTGTGCCCAGGAGAAGGGGGGTGCATGGTTTGTAAACTATGGAAGGGGGTCCTAAAAACCATGCATCCTTAGGTAGATTCAATAGCATGGCCTCCACATGGTTTACCAAATCATGAAATATCCCTAGAAAACTATGTGGCCCATGCCTCTCTTAGATAAAGGAGGCTATATAGTTGTCACATTGGTTGAAAAAATGTGCAGTCAAATTGTGCACCTCATTAATAGTTTAAAAATGATCATTTTTTCCTCTTGATATTTATATAATTTCCACCACATTTCTTCCCCCAATATCCTCGGGTGAAAACTAGGAGCTCTTCTATCTTCCAATGATCAATAACATTGAATCATTAGGCGTTTAGAGTGTTGTTTTGTACAAATTAAAGCATTGGGTAAGTCTCCAACTCTATTTCCTTCTATTTTCTGAGATAATCATTATAGTCTATTTTCTTTATTTTTATGATTATAAACCCTGCTTTTTATAAGGATTTATTAAATTTGGTGTTAGTGGTTTTTTTTATCTCAAACAAAGAACTAAGGTTGGGTGAGTTCATGTCTAATAGATTGAGGTAGGTGGTATACACACTTTCTCCCAAAGTATTAGTGTTATTTCTTGTGTATGCAGTTGTTCCATTACACTGCCTTTTTGTAAACATGTGATCTAAACTAAATAAAGTAATCTAGGCCTTTAATTGATGTTTGAGACCCTTCATGGACCCCTTTGGGTCTATTAACAATCATAAGACCGATATGATGGTCACCCATAGGGTGTTTCACTCCATTTTCTAATAGTCAACTAGGTTAAAATAGTGGTATAAAGGGATTTATGATTTTAAATTAGTTCGAAATGTGGAATAGTTTATTATCATAGTATAAGGACCTATTTTACTTGATTTGGGGATTAAATAGGTTATGACATAAAAAAGGAATAAGGTGTAAAATGGTTAAAGGGTCATATTCATATTGATAATTGATTTGAAAGAGCCTCGATGGTTGTGTTATATGAAGGGTTAGTCAGATGAATAAATTATGAGATTTGGCTAAAGTATTTGATAGTAATGGGCCATATAAATAATAATTAATTACGTATGTTAACTTGGTATACCACACAAATGTTGAATATTAAGAAAGTGGTTCACCCTTATTATTTTGTATATTAAAAAGGCCAAGGGATGTACCATTAGAAATGGATTATTAATGACATGGTTATGAGTTGTGGTCAGGGAATTACACACCATGGAAATGATGTTGTTCTTCATGGTCCACATCAAGTAATGGGTGTTATTCATAGAATTATAGACCATGGTAATGACATTGGTCTTGGAAATCCACATTGTAGTTTGGGATTGTCGATCATGGTGATCTGTATCCTCGAATTGTATACTTGGACCAGTTCTCCTTTCATAATAATATGTTACCCCTACTATATATGGTTCAAATGATCGAAATGGTCCAAATAACTTTTGATTTTCTCTGGTGTTACTTGGAACCCGAGGGTCATTATGGTTAAATTTAATACTATTAAATGAGGAGACTTGTTTTATTTACTACCTTAACTATTTTTCATTGTACTTATAATTACACTATTATAGATTTTATATTGCTTTATAAACCATTGGTATTGGCCTACTAAGTTATAATCACACCCTGATCAGGTCGCCATTGGTACTCAAGTAGATTTCATAGTTGCAGGTCAGGATAAGGGTAATGGAACTAGGATAGATGGATGAGTCAAGATTTTGGGATGTATCATGGATGAGGGGACCAGACTAATGTTTTAAACATTTTTGTTATTTTAAATGTGTCTTTATTTTGGGTTTTATTTTGACACGTGACACTAGTTGTACATGACAATTTTATTGTATTTGGTTGTGGTAATTTATCCATTTTTGGAATTGATTACATGATAAAGGGTTATTGATTATTAATTCCTTGGTTATTATTCAATTTAATTTATTTCATTGTATTACTCTAATAGAGATATTATAGTCTCCCTATGTACCTCATTAGACCCTCACTACTAGTTGGTAGCCTCTAAAATATTAGGAGGAATCCTGAGGTCACATAATGAACCAGAGTGGGGAACCGGTTTAGTGGAACTTGGTCTGAGATGTTACAAAGTGGGGTCATAGGGGTTTTATTTTTTATTTTATTTTTTTTATTTACTATTTGAGAATGGTATACATAATACTAAGATGGGAAGGGTCTTGGAAATTATCTCATTTATAGGAGTGGTTAACCTATGTATGGGAGAAAACCCAAGTTCCTAGGGCTGAATTGTTGTTCTTGATGTTTTTTGTTATGGTTGGATGTTATTTTATCTTAGGTGATACAATTGTTGTGTGATGTTATCAATTTTTAGGTTTTACTCATGGGATAGTATGGAACGGGATTTTGTATGCATGAATCATTTTAGGAACTCAACGATTTATGTGGCATGTATCATGTTAGCCACACAAAGAAAAGAAGATGGGTTATGGGAAATAAAGTCTTTTTTGTTCCTTTTGTGATTTAAAATTAATAGTTTTAAATGAAGAAGGTGGAATTCTTTAAATTGAAAATATATTAAATTGAAATGATTAATTTAGTGCCTAATGAGTAAGTTGTAACAATTTATAAATTTAAAGATGTAAAAATGGTGTTTAATGCAAAGTTGGAACTTTATAATTTTGGTTTACCTTATGTTAACCACATCGCAAGATAAGGATGGTGGGGGTAGTGATAGAAATTTGTTTTTTTTCATTGGGATAGTGTATATGGGATATATTTCTATAGCTAGTTGTGGCCCCTCTTTGTATAACTGTGAAATAAATTGTTATGTTTTCTGGAAAAATAAATTTGGAATTATAGAGAGATTCCACCATGAAAACATTGACTGATAGGGTGACAAAAGGTAATTACTGAGAATTCACCTCTGATGGGAGGACAAGAACCCCCATTGGTTCTAGGTAATAGGTTAAGAGTATTTTTGTGAGTAATTTACCTATTTTATGTAGTTTATGGAGAGATAAATGGGGAAGGATGCACCGTGTATATTTAATTTGATAATAGAATTCCAATAATATCATCCTCCGACGTTCACCGGATATGTTGGAACTAAGGCATCTGAGTTTTGGATTTAGTCTATCTAAAAAATTCTAGATCACATAGAGACTCTTCCATAGAAGAGGATAAAGTTTGAATTTTACATGTTATGGGGACCAGAAATGCACTGGTGGGATATTTAGGTTCGGGATGACTAATTAGAGAATATGGATTAGAAGGAATTCCAAGAGAATTTCATGGAAGATTTTTACCCAGAGACCAAGAAGTAGGAGAGGGTCGTAGAGTTTATATAGTTGAATTAGGGGACTATGTCAGTGATGGATTATGTTTTTCATGTCACGGACTTATAGAATTTTTCCCTAGTTCTAGTAGGATATGAGATAGTAGTAACAAGATGTTTCTAGGATAGTATTAGATATAATATCAAGTCCTAGTTAAATATATTTCATTTGAAGAAGTTTTCTATGGTGGTGAATCGGTCTCTCATTCTCAAGGGGAACCTAAAGGATGCTTCTAGTGGTGGATAGGTCAGATCAATTGGTAGATTATGTGGTACTTATTTCAATATAAGGAATCATTGTCATGATAACCATCACTCAGGTAATGGAATAAATAGTTAAGGGAGAGGACTAACCTCTTTGGTTAGTGTTCATGTGTTTAGCTATCAGTGTGGCATGCCAGGTCACATGTGAGGTTGGTGTCTTCAACCACTATTAGAGTGATGTTTTTTCGGTAGTATGGGGAACCTATAGAGATTCTTCAAGATCCCTCAGTAGATGGGTAGTGATGGAGGACCTGGTATTATGAAAAGCACAAGTAGGGGATCTGTTACCCTGTACCAATCAGGCAGTTAGAGTTACACTAGTCGTAATGATCAGGTTGGAAGATATGGAACCTTATAGAAAGAGTGTTCATATCAGTAGAGAGAAGAAGTTCATGGGACTCATACTAGTGCCAAGGGAAGAGGTACAGGTCAGCTATACTTAATTTTTTCTACACCTATTGGTAGCGTGGTTGGTCCATCAACTATTAAATGTATGATTCTCATATATTCTACAATTTCTAGTTCTTTATTTGATACATTAGTTTCACATTCCTTTATATTTTCTCAATTCGTGAATGGTTTGGGACTAGATGTGGAATATTTGTTTGGTTTATGTCAATCAGCATGTCATTAGGGGTGCGATCAGAGGGTATCCAATGTTGCAAGGAGTGTGCCCTCAAAATAAGTGGGTACCATCTCTTTTAGGACTTGATCATGCTCGAGATTTATGTTTTTTTAACTAATATTGGAAATGGAATAGTTGGTTTCATATCAATCATGCATTGACTGTTACCATAGGAGAGTGAGTTTTACATCTCTTGAGGGTGAAATTTATGTTCATCATGGAGAATGGGATATCCCGGAAGGTCATGTAGGTATATTTAAGTAGAGGTTGTATGAAATCATATCCTAGGTGGTGGGTATTATATTTAATGATGGGTGGATCATAATGTCTTCCCACTTATAGTGGATCAGTTTCAAGATCTGTTTCATAGGTAATTTTCAAGGATTCCACATGATAGAGAGGTTGATATTACAATTGACTTGATTCAAAAGGTCAAGCTAGTTTCTATTATACCTTGTATAATGTATCCAACAGATCTATATGATCTTAAGACCCTACTAGAGGAGTTAGAGGATAAGTAGTTTATCTATCTGAGTACATCACCTTGGGGTTATCAAATTTTATTTTCTAAAAATACAGGAGTAACGTTCCGCTTATGTACTAATTACCAAAAACTAATCCAAATGATTATTAAGAACCAATATCCTCTTTCATGCATAAATAATATTTTTGATTAGGTGACTGGATCCTGTGTATTCTCAAAAATTGATTTGATATTATGATATCATCAGTTGAGGGTTATACCTTCAGATATACCATGAATGGATTTTAGAAGCTGGTATGGTTTGTATGAGTTCATTGTGATGTTGTTTGGGCTGACAAATTATCCTACTGTATTCAAGGATTTTATGAACCATATATTTCACCCATACTTATATCATTTCACATTCATTTTTTATGGCATCTTGGAGTACTCTCAGACTCAAGGTGATCATGCTAAACATATTAACATCATCTTTAGTACACTGAGAGAGCATCATATCTATGACATGAAATCTAAGTGTAATTTATATATTGACAAGGTAAATTTATTGGTACATCATCTCATAGGAAGGTGTGTTAGTGGACATCAGGAAGGTTTGAGTGGTTTTTTATTAGGAGCATCCCAATAATATTTTTGATATATAAAGATTTTTGGGTTTGGAGGGTTATTACCGAAGGTTAATTAAAGAATTTTCTATATTAGAAGCACCTATTTTAGGATTGACTAATAAAGGTATAAAGTCTAAGTGGTCTGAGTCATGTGATCATTCTTTTTAGGTTCTAAATAGGTGTTTTTACACAACACCAATTCTGATCTTTCCTAACTCAGGTAAAGAGTATACCTTGTTTTTTGATGCATTCAGAATTAGAATTGGGGTATTGTTGATGCATGGAGATTAATTCCTGGAATATGGATCATGAAAATTGAGATTATATGAATGAAAATATCCTACACATGATCTAGATTTGGCCTTAGTGGTGTATTCCCTTAAGTGTTGGTGGCATTACCTTCTGGGTGAGAGGTTTTTTTCACTTATCATAAAAGCATCAAATATATATTTTCCCAGCATGATTTAAATCTTTAGTAGTAGATATGGGTTTATTATATGAAATAATTTGATTTTGAGATGTATTATAATCCTGGAAAAGGGAATAGTGTTACAGATGCATCAAGTCATAGGACACAGACTCGGGTGCTCTGGGAGTCTAGTTTTGAGTGAAAGATGATGGCCTTGTTCATTGAGATACACATATATATTCAGGAGAAGTAGGAAGTTATGACCCTTATATATTTATCTGTTAATTTCACATTTATGATATGGATAAAGAGGAGAAAGTATGAGAATTCATAGTGTTTGGAATTTAGGGATAACTTTAATGGTGCGGAGAAACCCCCTTAATGGACCATCAATGATGATAAGATTGTCCAAGTTCATAGTAATGTTATTGTACATACTTTCATGTGTGAGGATCTGATTCATGAGTTTCATGCCTCAAAGTGGGAGGTTCCCCCTAGTTTAACCAAAATCTACTATGATATTTATTGATAGTATTCGTGGAAATAAATGATGAAGGAGATCACATGTTTTTTGACATGATGCTACACTTGTCAATAGGTGAAGTCTGAGAATTATTATCAAACTAGTATGTTACATCCATTTAACATTTTGTAATGGAATTGGTATAATGTTATGATAGATTTTTTGGTGGGATTATTGAGGACTCATCAGAATAATTATGCGAGATGGGTGATTGTGGATTGATTAAAAAAAGTAGAACATTTCTTACCAATCAAAGAGGATTTCACTGTGGATTAGTGAGGTGACTTTTACACTCAAGAGAGAGTAAATTTATATGGGGAGACTTGGATAATTATTTTATAAAGAGACCCCCATTTTACATCAATCTTCTATAAAGGTTTGAAAATGGATTTGGGTACTTAGGATTTTTTTGTATAGATTTTCACCCACATATGGATGGGTAATCAGAATAGACTATCCAGATGTTAGATAACATGTTACGTGCATGAATCATATATTTTAGTGGGGCATGGGAAAATCACCTAGTACTTTTTGAGTTCACCTATAAAAATAGTTATTAGGTGACTATATAGATGGAACCATATAAGGTTCTCTATGGTAGTATATTTAGATTTTTTGTTGTATTGGATGGAAGTAGGAAATTCGGAGATTTAAATCATGATGGGAAAAGATATATTTGATGGAACCATACAAGGTGATCTGTAGTAGTCTATTTATAGTGTATGACCATGTATTTATTTGGGTGTCATTGAGATTGGGTCACCATCGGATTTAGAAATAGGAAAAGTTATCAGCTAGGTATGTGGATCCATTTTTGATTTTATAGAGGATTGATATGGAAGCATATCGGTCATCTCTTCCATAGTGGTATAGTACTATGCATGATGTTTTCCATGGTTTAATAGTATCACCCTGACCCATCTCATGTGATCTATGTTGATAATGTTGAGGTTGAGGCTGATGAGTACTTTGAGGATCATTTCATTCATTTTGTGGATCATAGTGAGAAAATTCTATAGGGTACGATTGTTCCCTTGGTCTGAGTGTTATAGAAGCATGACTATATTTTTTAGGAAGACTGTGAGTAGGAAGATAATACATGGTCCTAATGTCCTGAACTTTTCACCTTGTAGGCTCAGTTGTGTTGGAAAGTGTAGCTTTAGGATTAATTGTTATAAGGTGGGGAGGTTGTAAGATCCCGACCTTTCCAAGAGGTGCATTTCATTTTTAATTTTGGTAAAATTTCCTTCTAATGTGGTTAATAAAATGCTTCCTGGAAGTAGGGAAGGTATATAGGGTGTCCTAGGGGTTTGGGAAATTAAAAAGAGGATAAATAGGGATATCTAGCACATGTGACATGGTTGAAACATGGTTAGTGATAATCGTGTTCTATAACTATGAATCTTGGAGATGGGGGTGCATGGTTTGTAAACCGTGCAAGGGGAGCCTAGAAACCATGCGGACTTGGAAAAAGCCAACAGAACGGTCTCTAAATAGATTTCCAAACCATTTGGTATATCTATAAAATTATAAAACCTATGCCTCTCTTATATAGATGAGGTAGAACATTTGGTACACATCTTGGAAAACTGTATGGCCAAACTATATGCCTCATTAAAAGTGGGAAAATGAATTTTTTTACCTTTAAATATTTAAAATATTTCCACCCAATTTCCACCCCATTTATTCTCCCAACAACCTAGGGTAATAACTAAGATCTATTCTCTATTCCAAGTATCAATATTATTTTATTCTTAGGAATTTAGAGTTCCATTTAGTGTGAATCAAAGTTTTGGGTAAGTATCTAACTTTGTTTCATTTTATTTTTATATAGAATAATTATGGTCTATTTTACCTTCTTCTAAATCTCATAAAGTCTACTTTTTATAGGGAGCTATTAGATTTTGTGTTAGTAGTTATTTTATCTTGAATTAATGTCCAAGTTTGTGTGAGTTCTTTCCCACGATTTTTGGGTACATGGTCTACACGCTTTCTCCCAAAATCATGGCGTTATTCTTGTGTATGTGGTTGTTCCGTTACACTACCTTGTTGTGAAGTTGTGATCTTAACTATAAAAAGTAATTTGGGACTTTAATAGTTATGTTAGACACTTCATGGACCCTTTCAGGTCCATTGATGATCTTAAGACCGAGACTATGGCCACCCATAAGGTGGATCACTCCCTTGATAATGCTAAAGTGGGTTAAAATGGTGGGATAAAGGGGTTTATGATTTTAAACTGATTAGACGTGTGACATAGTTTGTTATAATGGTATAAGGGTCCATTTGGATTGATTTTGGGATTAAATTGATTATGATATAACAAAAGGAAGAAGAGGAAAATTTTGAGAATATTCATGTTGATAATTGGATATAAAGAGCCTCAATGATTGCATTATATAAAGTGTTGTCCAATGAATAGATCATGATATTTCTCTAACGGCTTTGATAGTAATGGGACATAGAAATAATTATGAATAAAAAGATGTTAACAAGTTATACCACATGAATGTTGATTATTCAGAATGAGGTGAACCCTTATTGTTTTATGTGTTAAAAAAGGTCAAGTGTTAGACCTTTATAAATGTGTTGTTAATGAAATGGTTATGGGTGTTGGTCATGGAATTATATGTCATGCTAATGTTTTTTTCATGGTAGTACTCATCAAGGAATGGGTTTTAGTTATGGCATTCTACACCATGGTAATGATGTTGTTCATGGAAGTCCACAACGTAGTTTAGGATTGTCAATCATGAAATTTTTCATCCTTGAATTGGATACTTGGACCAATTCTTATAGTATAATAATATGTGACCCCTACTATATATGGTTCAGATGACCAGCAAAGGTCGAAGTAGGTTTGATTGGATTAGGTGGCACTTGGAACCTAAGGTCCATTGTGGTTAAATTAAATACTATTAATTGAGGGGAACCATTTTATTGACTGCCTTTCCAATTATTCAATGTACTTCTACACACATTGTTATAAAATATATATTACTTTAGACACCATTGGCGGTGGCCTATTGAGTTGTACTCACACCCTGCTCAGGCCATCATTGGTACTCAATCATATTTCTTGCTTATAGGTTAAGATAAGTGAAAAGTTCCTATGATAGATGGTTGAGTCTAGATTTTAGGATGGATCATGGATGAGGGAACCATAAGGATATAAGACCCATTTTGGGGATTGTTAGTGTGTCTTTATTTTGGGATTTCTTTTGATAAATGGAACTAGTCGTACATGACATGTTTACTGTATTTGGTTATGGGAATTTACCCAGTTAGGGAATTGATTACATGATGCATGATATTAATTATTAGACTCTCATTTCTAATTGGAAGCCTCTAGAATATGAGGATGTGTGTCTGAGGTCACATAATGAACTGGCTCGAGGCACCGGTTTAGTGTCACCCGAGCCAGGATGTTACACCTCCAAAACCCAAATGAAACAAAGTATTGAATTGGTAATGTTCATGTAAATATATTAGATACCTATTAAATTATTTTCATTCCATAGGATCAAAAACATCCCATAAAAATAAATAACTACCAAACCAAACACTCCTAGGAGGTACCTCTCAAATGGATTGATGTTATCACCAAATAATAAAGAAGTTAGAGGAATAATCAACATCATTAAAAAATAACCATAAACAATCATCTTAATAAGTTCAACGAAAAATAAAACATCTAAGTCATGATAAAAAATCAAGGTTCAAAACATCCTAAGATATTAAGCATGCATTTATGACTCATGTTCCCATGTACAATACTCCAATACACTGTGTCTACATAGAAAGAAAACTAAGGGAATGACACAATCATGCAACACCATATCCTGATGATCTAGAATTTCAACCGGCCTCTCCATAAACATTTCATCATCCTTTATATAAAACTCTTCTCAATTAATGACATAAGAGTAATTGTGAAGATATCGATGAATTTGTGACACATTAAAGACATTGTGGATCTGGTCCAAATATAGGGTAAGTGATAACTAATATGACACCTCATCAATGTGTTCCAACACCTTAAAAGGACTAATAAATTGGGGATAAATCTTACTCCCTCAACTAAACCTCTACTTCTTATGACAAGGGGAAACCTTTAAGAATATATGATCTCAAAAATCAAACTCTAAAGGGCATCTCCTATAATTAATATCAAATTTATGATAGTCTTGCATCACCTTAATTCATCCCATAATCATATACATCTTCTCACCCATGCTCTACACCACATCTGGTCCAAGGAATGTTGACTCCCTAACCTTGATCCAACAAAATAGATATTTTAAAGGCCTCCCAGGCAATTACTTAAATGGATCCATGTTAATATAATATTGATAGCTATTATTATAGTAAATCTAAACAAAATATAGGTGATTAACCCAAGATCCTCCAAAATCCAAAAAATAAAAGCATGCAATATATCCTCCAGTTTCTAAAAGATTTGCTATATCTACCCATCGATCTGAGGATATAAGGAATTGTTAACACATAAATGACATCCAAAAGTACATTGAAGTCCTCCAAAAACTCACGATGTTAAACAAGTATCATGATTAGAGATAATAGTCATTGGTACCTTGATAATATTCATTAACTCATCCATATACTTCCCTACCAATACCTCCACTACAATCAATTTTTTAATTTCTAAGAAATGAGTTGACTTCATCAACTAATCTACAATCACACAAATAACATATCATACTCCATAGTATCAAGGAAAATTAGTGATGAAATCCATAAAACATATCTCCCTAATTCCACTTGGGAACATCTAATGGATATAATAAACCACCATAGACATGATTTTCTACCTTTACCTTCTAAAAAATCAAACATCATGACACAAACTCCACCACTGACCACTCTACCTCTTACTACTAGAACTCACTCATCAAGGCATGATATATATTGGATATACCAAGTTTCACTTATAAGGGTTATCCATGAAACTCATAGAGTGCCTCTATGTTAATCACTAAGGAAACAAATAATATCCCTTGAAAATATATTTGATGTCATTCATCCTCTTCCCATCGATTAGGAGCATCAAAATTAAAGATGTGATCTCGTATAACCTCTACCTCTGAGTCAACCCATTTATTTTCCTCTACTTGTTGTAACAAGGATGGTTACATTGTCATCTGATATATCCAACCCTTAACACTAAAATCCTATATATCTAGATTCATTGTTAAACATATTATATAACTTTCCAATAATTCTCATATTCTTTAATAACATATCCTTGTGACTTCATACTCAGTACATCACCCATTTCATTCTATTTCCCTAGAATGTAGAGGATCTCAAAGTCATAATCCTATAATAACTACATCCATATCCATTGATACATATTCAAATATCATTTAGAGAATATATATCTCAATATATTATGATATATGGATGTAAAAAAGCACTCATTTATGAGGTGATTTCATCGTATCTATTTCTGAAGATTTCCATCAGGGTGCACCCGCATCGCCGCTCGCTTGGAGCAGGATGGGTGGAACTATTTCTGTAGATACCCGAAGCCTGACGTACATGAACATTACATTACTTTTGCGGAATACTTAGTACATAACAAAAACACACACAAAAGGATCGTAATAGTTTAGTGTCTTTGGAAACTCGGATCGTAATCTTCTAATCGTGATGAAAGATCTTCAAAATCTCCCATAAAGATCTTCCCTTTTTTTTCCTAAAACCTTTCTTTATATCCTGGGGAAAAGAAAACATAAAAGGGTGAGCTCAAATGCTCAGCAAGGGCAAATAAAGGAAATAAAAATCATATCATATCTTTTTGAAAATCATAACCTGCAAAAGAGATCATAATATCTTAACATGGAATAAATCATAGAAGTGAAAATGAGATCACCATAATCATAACATGAAACTTGAAACTTTGTGGCATGCACACATAATCATGGAAAATCATTTCTTGTTAGTCATGACTCATTGCCAAGACTATCTTAGTGGACAAAGTCCCTTTCTGAATCGAGTAACCCTCGTTTCAGTCCTGTTTCACTGAACCGGTATAACCTACCATTTCAGCCATGTCTATCTCATGAGATATAAAATCTTTACCCAATGCATTGGAGGGAGATATAGGTCCCACCCATCTTATAATGAATCCTTTCTTATGTGTGCCACATAATCATAAAACATACATCATCGCATAACACATGTAACAAAAATGGGATTCTTGAAACATCATGACATCATAAATCAATTCATATAAGATAATGGAATTCATAAAAATAATTCCATCACAACATGATCAAATCAATGTAATAATAGGGATAAAAACATAACCCTTTATTATCTTAGATGAAAAATAATTTTGATAAAACACTTGAACTTTATTCTTGAGGAAAATATCCTTTCTACTTCAAAAACATTTTTCTTTTCTTAACATGTAATACAACTTTAAACTAAAAGAAGTTGATTAAAAATAAACTTGAAAACTTGTAAAGGAAGCTTCTTGGAAATAATGTTTTAAAAATCCATTCATTCCGTATAAGTTAAAAAAAACATTCTTCGTACCTTTGTCGGAAAAGTCAAAAAGTACCTCGTACAAAAAAAAACGACAAAAGATTCCGTTCATATTCTTTACTAAAAACTCACCGAAGGGTAAAATTGGATTTAAACTATTGTAAGTGGATGGAAACAATATTACATTTTGAGGGAACATGGATGTGGATGATAAAATACACCCCAGTAAATACTTACGAATAAACAATCTCGGATAAAAATGAGATTGTGGTATTTTCCCTTACCTTAGGTCCGATTTGCTTCATAAGTGTCCGAACCTCCTGTATAATGATTTAAATCATGTTATTGACTTATTACAGAATCATATTCATTGTTATGATATCATATATGGTTCACTTATGACATTATATTACCCGTTCTTTTGTAAATTCCATATTAAAGAAGCGTTTTGGGTAAAATCGTTTCATTTATCGTAGGTGTTTTGACTTGTTGTTCTTGACATCATTATTACTTATATCATGATTTACTTACTTCCAGAATATAAAACATGATTTATATATCATATATATTCAGTATATATATATAATAGATAGATAAATAAAATGAAAAACACCGTTCATGGAGACGGTATTCCGTACGTACGCATGAACGCTGTTTTCCTTTCCTTATTGTCTTGAAATGGAAGTAAGTAGATGACATACATATATATATATATACATAAATCCAGTAGCTTTATAATGTCATATATTTCATTATTATTTCTTATATATACTTTATAATCATTCTTAAATGGTTAACATGGAGAATGAATCTCATCGCGTCGTGGAGACGGTAGTCCGTACGTACGCACGAGCGATGATATCATTTCTATAAATATTGAATTGAATTGGAGTGGATTATAAAATATATCAGAATCAATATGATGTTGTAATAACTATGTATAGTTATTCTTTACACCATTATACCCATCCATGTAAGGTGGTGGTGGAAAATAGATTACACCACGGCGTGGAGACGGTATTCCGTACGTACGCACGCGCGGTGATTTCTTTTTCCGTAGGATGGATAGATGGTGAAATAGGGTTGTTTCATACTTATAATAACATATCAGTATATGAGTGATACTGATGTTATTACTTCATAATGAAACAACCTAAGAAGAAGAAGTGGAAGAAGAAATAAAGATGAAAGAATTGGTAACGGTAATTACCTCTTCTTTGAAGTGCCTCTTTGAGACCTCCTCTTAGGGCACTAGAATTGGTCTTTGAGGAAGACCAGAACCTCTAGGATGTTTCTAGGGAAGTGGAGAAGAGATTTTGGCAGGGGTTGGCCGAGCTTGAGTGCTCAATTTGGTGTGAGGAGGAGGGGGAGGAGGTGTCCTTTTATAGGGGAGGAGAGGGGCACCTTAGGAATTCTTAAAAATATTAATTTATAATAAATCTAACCCCACTTAAAAACCTCCAAAAATGACTCATATTTGAAGCTTAGATGAGATAGGGTTGTAATCTCATAAACCAATCAAATTTAGACATGTTTGGATCTTATTTTAAACCTTATCAATTAGATTTAACTCTAAGTTAAATAATTTAACTTTTACCGTGTCTTTTTGTTTTCTTTCACTATATGGTTAATACACTTACTATAACATTCCAAACGAACCCCAAATTATTTATTATTAATATATATATCCTTATCTAAGTCATTTGGCCGAACCTTATATTTTTAGGAATAAAATAACAATTAATAATATAATATTTGATTTAAAAACTATTTTGTGTCAATTTTGACACTATTTGATATATGATTTTTGTGAATGTCATAAAAGAATTATATGTTCGAACCAAGTTGATTAAATCAACACTAATATATCATAGTAACCTATAAAATTACTGGAATTCATAAAAAATCTCAAATTACATTTATTTTGGTGTTTATAACATCAATTATGTCAATATTTCATTAATAAGATAATTACTGCATCATAGTTGTGTCATAAATAAATTAAATTATTTTATGTCTAAAAATTACAAATAAAATACCATAATGTAGTAAATCTTTTTAGCTTTCTAATGAATATTTACAATCGAATTGATCTTATGTATAACCCCATAATAAAAATGATTTATTTATTAAACATTGATTTTAACTATTTTAATCGTTCTTTAAATAAATTAATAATAAATGTCCTAATCTAATCCAAGTGGGCCTAAATGGTCATATTTTATTCCTAAGTTTGTTTTTGGTCGAATTACACTTGTCCAATAGAATTAGGACATGTGTTAGGGTAATATTAATATCATATTTACCCTTAGTTACCCTATTTACTATTAACCGCGGTAAAAAAAAGTAAAAAGTTACTATTCACCAAAAAATTATTTTCATCTCATTGAACCACATTTTAGTTCTTGATATTAACCGTGTCTCTCGGATTTTCGAAATTCCATTCACAGAAGCGGTAAAATTATGTTTTATGCAAAATTCAGTTTTTTAACCTACCACTTAGTAGTTTCACTATTCATCAAAAATTGATGTTTTTCAGAACAATGCCAAAATTTCATCCCAAGCTATATTTCATATTCCGAATTAAAAAATGAAGTCTATTTTACCAAATTCATAACATAAAAGTTGCATTAATTAATATTATAATTAAATCCCGCTGTTAAAACAAATAGCGTGTTTTTAAGAAACAATATCTATCAAAAGATTGACACTTGTTTATGTCTAGTTTAAATGTGAAATTACATCCAATGACCAACATTGTATTAAATTGTAAAAATATATTCTAAATATACTTTAAAACCACTCAAATTAATGATTTATCACTATTAATTATTTCGATTAAAAAAGTTGTTTTTAATTATAATTTAGTAATTTTCACTATTCATCAGAATATGAAAGTTATCCGAAAAGTACCAAAATTTCACCTTAGGCAAAATTCGATACTCCGAATCCAAAAATGAAGTTCATTTTGAGAGCTAAAATTTCTAAAATTTAAAAAATGGTTATTACTATTCATAACGGCTAGTTTTAATAATATTTTAATAGCATATCATTGTTTCGTGAAACTCAGTATTACGTACTACACACGCTATCGAGGAAGGTTGCGATTGCGTGTAATGCAAGGCAAGTCAAGGATGTGTGTTGTGCAAGCTTCTTTTTGGTGTAGCGTACAACACAAGACATTAATAAAATTAAAAATAATATTTTTTTATAAAATCTTGGGCTGTTACATTCTACCCCCCTTAAAATGAATTTCGCCCTCGAAATTCGTCGGGGTTATAAATGGTTTACTATTCGAAAGTTTCTTTAATAGAAACCCACATCGTAAAAAGGAATATCAAAACCAATCTTTAAAAACAAAAGTATGAAACGTAACGGTTACCCAAATAAACTAATCATTGGGTTTCCACATAGGTGAAAATATGGATATAGAAGAGAAATCTAACCATCATGTTCTGATGGAGAGTGGTAGAGAACATGGCTATGGAAAAGCCAGTAATCACAAATCCATAGATTTGTGATGATATAAGGTACCATCTGATTCATCAGGTATAAGATCACTAGGACAACATTTTTGGTTTTCAAGATCATTTCCCCTAAAGTTGAAATTTTGAATTTTAATAAATACTTACTTTATTTTGGTACAATCTCACTGTTGTTCGTGCCTTGAACAATTTCCACTTCATCTCTTAAATAAATGAAGTTGAATTTGTTATTCGTGAAGTGTTAATAGATCATGTGATAGAATGACTGTTCATTCCATCTGTCTCAAACAAAAGTTTAGCAAAAATTATATACATAAGTCGATCTATAGTGAGATTAATCACATATGGTTCCTAAAATGGACTTATACTTCATATATCATACTGCTTAATATAATAAAACTAGTTTCTACTAAACAGGGACTTCCTGTAAGCCAGTGGTAGGCGATAAAGGCCAGTGGTAGGCGATAAAGCCCGTCCTGCAGGTTGTCCTTTTTCTAAAACTATATTACTATAACATCCCATCAATAATATCGCGAAAACTTCTATCCTTAAACAATACTAACTTATGTCCAACATAATCCATTCCAATCTTTAGGATGATCCATAATACTGCAGTCCACTCTCATAACATAGTGAAAACGATTACCAGAGATTTAACACCATCATCGATCCCCATAAGATATGTCTTGTTGGTCACATTCTAAACATTCAAAGTCCTTAATCATGTATTCGCTTGAATACCTTAGTGAAAACATGAATGCAGTTTAAAGTTAACCCTTTCCACATACCAAAATCCTCAAAATTATATATACTCAAACCATGATATCAGTTAGTCCTTATATCAATCATGAGCTCATGAATACTGTCAAACATTTCATTTTCTCCTTATCCCTTCATTATGCGCATATCATCTACTTTCCAAAATATTTGAATCACTTTTCATGGTTACCGGTACCTTAAAATTATTGAAAACCACAATAGACCAATACATAAATATTTCAATACACCATAAAAGTACCTCAATAACATTATTCTTGAATACCAATACATAAACACTTCAGTCCATCCACTTCAATGATTGTCCTGGAATATGTCCTTCCTTGATTTAGAAGTAACTTTTTAGGTCAGGGCATTGAGTTGGGTAATGCCCATGTTCTCCGCATATAAGACATTGAACTCCATAACAGTCTGTCACTCTATGACCCTTTTCTCCACATAGATAACATCGGTCCCTCCATTTGAGGTATTCCTCAAGGTTCTTCTTCCCTTCTTTAGAAATCTCAATCTTCCTTTATTTATGCTCCTCAACATGCGAACATGCATAATAGTTTACCTTCCTCTTCTTTGATGAATTAGGCATACCACTAAATTTCACCTTGTTAATCATATATCGCGATGACTGATTCGGCATAATCGCAATATCTTTCTCTCTAGGAATTACACAATTTTGTTGCTCATAGTCACCAATTTGTCCATTGGATTCAATGTTAACCGAATTCCTTCTATTTCCCTCCATTAACTAAAACACAAAAAGAATCTTGTGAGAGGCAAAAATCATGCTAGAGAAAACAACATAGTAAAGGGGGAGTACCCTTAATATCTAACATCTTAGGTTAAATTATAAGATCGTTATCGTAGTTCTAGGATTATATCCTATACGTATACTTATCCTCAGGGACATCCCTAGACATATCTTAGAAATATCTCTAGGGATCTCACTAACGTTTTCGCGTCCTAGTTTCCAAAGGTTGACTAAACCTTTCCTCTGATACCAACTGTAGAGACCCGAAGCCTGACGTACATGAACATTACATTACTTTTGCGGAATACTTAGTACATAACAAAAACACACACAAAAGGATCGTAATAGTTTAGTGTCTTTGGAAACTTGGATCGTAATCTTCTAATCGTGATGAAAGATCTTCAAAATCTCCCATAAAGATCTTCCCTTTTTTTTCCTAAAACCTTTCTTTATATCCTGGGGAAAAGAAAACATAAAAGGGTGAGCTCAAATGCTCAGCAAGGGCAAATAAAGGAAATAAAAATCATATCATATCTTTTTGAAAATCATAACCTGCAAAAGAGATCATAATATCTTAACATGGAATAAATCATAGAAGTGAAAATGAGATCACCATAATCATAACATGAAACTTGAAACTTTGTGGCATGCACACATAATCATGGAAAATCATTTCTTGTTAGTCATGACTCATTGCCAAGACTATCTTAGTGGACAAAGTCCCTTTCTGAATCGAGTAACCCTCGTTTCAGTCCTGTTTCACTGAACCGGTATAACCTACCATTTCAGCCATGTCTATCTCATGAGATATAAAATCTTTACCCAATGCATTGGAGGGAGATATAGGTCCCACCCATCTTATAATGAATCCTTTCTTATGTGTGCCACATAATCATAAAACATACATCATCGCATAACACATGTAACAAAAATGGGATTCTTGAAACATCATGACATCATAAATCAATTCATATAAGATAATGGAATTCATAAAAATAATTCCATCACAACATGATCAAATCAATGTAATAATAGGGATAAAAACATAACCCTTTATTATCTTAGATGAAAAATAATTTTGATAAAACACTTGAACTTTATTCTTGAGGAAAATATCCTTTCTACTTCAAAAACATTTTTCTTTTCTTAACATGTCATACAACTTTAAACTAAAAGAAGTTGATTAAAAATAAACTTGAAAACTTGTAAAGGAAGCTTCTTGGAAATAATGTTTTAAAAATCCATTCATGCCGTATAAGTTAAAAAAAACATTCTTCGTACCTTTGTCGGAAAAGTCAAAAAGTACCTCGTACGAAAAAAAAAACGACAAAAGATTCCGTTCATATTCTTTACTAAAAACTCACCGAAGGGTAAAATTGGATTTAAACTATTGTAAGTGGATGGAAACAATATTACATTTTGAGGGAACATGGATGTGGATGATAAAATACACCCCAGTAAATACTTACGAATAAACAATCTCGGATAAAAATGAGATTGTGGTATTTTCCCTTACCTTAGGTCCGATTTGCTTCATAAGTGTCCGAACCTCCTGTATAATGATTTAAATCATGTTATTGACTTATTACAGAATCATATTCATTGTTATGATATCATATATGGTTCACTTATGACATTATATTACCCGTTCTTTTGTAAATTCCATATTAAAGAAGCGTTTTGGGTAAAATCGTTTCATTTATCGTAGGTGTTTTGACTTGTTGTTCTTGACATCATTATTACTTATATCATGATTTACTTACTTAAAGAATATAAAACATGATTTATATATCATATATATTCAGTATATATATATAATAGATAGATAAATAAAATGAAAAACACCGTTCATGGAGACGGTATTCCGTACGTACGCATGAACGCTGTTTTCCTTTCCTTATTGTCTTGAAATGGAAGTAAGTAGATGACATACATATATATATATATACATAAATCCAGTAGCTTTATAATGTCATATATTTCATTATTATTTCTTATATATACTTTATAATCATTCTTAAATGGTTAACATGGAGAATGAATCTCATCGCGTCGTGGAGACGGTAGTCCGTACGTACGCACGAGCGATGATATCATTTCTATAAATATTGAATTGAATTGGAGTGGATTATAAAATATATCAGAATCAATATGATGTTGTAATAACTATGTATAGTTATTCTTTACACCATTATACCCATCCATGTAAGGTGGTGGTGGAAAATAGATTACACCACGGCGTGGAGACGGTATTCTGTACGTACGCACGCGCGGTGATTTCTTTTTCCGTAGGATGGATAGATGGTGAAATAGGGTTGTTTCATACTTATAATAACATATCAGTATATGAGTGATACTGATGTTATTACTTCATAATGAAACAACCTAAGAAGAAGAAGTGGAAGAAGAAATAAAGATGAAAGAATTGGTAACGGTAATTACCTCTTCTTTGAAGTGCCTCTTTGAGACCTCCTCTTAGGGCACTAGAATTGGTCTTTGAGGAAGACCAGAACCTCTAGGATGTTTCTAGGGAAGTGGAGAAGAGATTTTGGCAGGGGTTGGCCGAGCTTGAGTGCTCAATTTGGTGTGAGGAGGAGGGGGAGGAGGTGTCCTTTTATAGGGGAGGAGAGGGGCACCTTAGGAATTCTTAAAAATATTAATTTATAATAAATCTAACCCCACTTAAAAACCTCCAAAAATGACTCATATTTGAAGCTTAGATGAGCTAGGGTTGTAATCTCATAAACCAATCAAATTTAGACATGTTTGGATCTTATTTTAAACCTTATCAATTAGATTTAACTCTAAGTTAAATAATTTAACTTTTACCGTGTCTTTTTGTTTTCTTTCACTATATGGTTAATACACTTACTATAACATGCCAAACGAACCCCAAATTATTTATTATTAATATATATATCCTTATCTAAGTCATTTGGCCGAACCTTAGATTTTTAGGAATAAAATAACAATTAATAATATAATATTTGATTTAAAAACTATTTTGTGTCAATTTTGACACTATTTGATATATGATTTTTGTGAATGTCATAAAAGAATTATATGTTCTAACCAAGTTGATTAAATCAACACTAATATATCATAGTAACCTAGAAAATTACTGGAATTCATAAAAAATCTCAAATTACATTTATTTTGGTGTTTATAACATCAATTATGTCAATATTTCATTAATAAGATAATTACTGCATCATAGTTGTGTCATAAATAAATTAAATTATTTTATGTCTAAAAATTACAAATAAAATACCATCATGTAGTAAATCTTTTTATCTTTCTAATGAATATTTACAATCGAATTTATCTTATGTATAACCCCATAATAAAAATGATTTACTTATTAAACATTGATTTTAACTATTTTAACCGTTCATTAAATAAATTAATAATAAATGTCCTAATCTAATCCAAGTGGGCCTAAATGGTCATATTTTATTCCTAAGTTTGTTTTTGGTCGAATTAAACTTGTCCAATAGAATTAGGACATGTGTTAGGGTAATATTAATATCATATTTACCCTTAGTTACCCTATTTACTATTAACCGCGGTAAAAAAAAGTAAAAAGTTACTATTCACCAAAAAATTATTTTCATCTCATTTAACCACATTTTAGTTCTTGATATTAACCGTGTCTCTCGGATTTTCGAAATTCCATTCACAGAAGCGGTAAAATTATGTTTTATGCAAAATTCAGTTTTTTAACCTACCACTTAGTAGTTTCACTATTCATCAAAAATTGATGTTTTTCAGAACAATGCCAAAATTTCATCCCAAGCTATATTTCATATTTCGAATTCAAAAATGAAGTCTATTTTACCAAATTCATATCATAAAAGTTGCATTAATTAATTTTATAATTAAATCCCGCTGTTAAAACAAATAGCGTGTTTTTAAGAAACAATATCTATCAAAAGATTGACACTTGTTTATGTCTAGTTTAAATGTGAAATTACATCCAATGACCAACATTGTATTAAATTGTAAAAATATATTCCAAATATACTTTAAAACCACTCAAATTAATGATTTATCACTATTAATTATTTCGATTAAAAAAGTTGTTTTTAATTATAATTTAGTAATTTTCACTATTCATCAGAATATGAAAGTTATCCGAAAAGTACCAAAATTTCACCTTAGGCTAAATTCGATACTCCGAATCCAAAAATGAAGTTCATTTTGAGAGCTAAAATTTCTAAAATTTAAAAAATGGTTATTACTATTCATAACGGCTAGTTTTAATAATATTTTAATAGCATATCATTGTTTCGTGAAACTCAGTATTACGTACTACACACGCTATCGAGGAAGGTTGCGATTGCGTGTAATGCAAGGAAAGTCAAGGATGTGTGTTGTGCAAGCTTCTTTTTGGTGTAGCGTACAACACAAGACATTAATAAAATTAAAAAGAATATTTTTTTATAAAATCTTGGGCTGTTACAATTTCCCTGCATTCCTTCTTTCCAAAGGTGGTCATAATTCATCACTTATTTATATATGTATATTCCTTGATCAAAATGGGATGATGGGATGTTGGTTCCTCCTTCCATGGATTACTCCTTGGAATTCTTCTCTTATTTTAGGTCTCCCTTATAGATTAAGATGTTGTTCGTGAACCTAACTCTCAGTTCCATATCTTCATGGATACTGGTTAATTATGCTGCTTTTATTAAGACATTCCAAAGGTTATAGCCAATGCAGCTACCTTAGATCTGGTAATTAGTCACATTGGGAATCACTAAGAATTTCTGGAAACTGGAACATTGGAGCACCTATAATCTTCCTCATAATAGGGCTTCTCAAGGGTGAAAAAACCTGAGGCACCCCATGTTGATCGTAGGGTATCATATGCTAGAGGCATGTATCTGAGGTTTTACTCAGCACACCATGTTTAACATGGGGTATGCCACAATTTTAATGTCTTGAGGATATAGATCAGACTGATCAAAACATCTCATGAAGATAGATCACGAAGGTGGGTCCCTAGGAGGGAACACCTAAAAAGGTTTTCTGAATGGATGGACCAGAACACCCAATGAGAGTGGACCTCGGATGGTGCATCCCAAAAAGGGAAGATTCCACACCATGAATGGATACATCCCAAAAAGGGAGGCACTGAGATTTTTCATTTGATGGATGAGAACACCTCTGACGATGAACCCAGGTGATGTTTCCCATAAAGTGAATGATTCCACACTGTTAATACTGATCTGGACACCACTTAGGGTAGATCATGGAGGTGGACCCTAATCAGGGGGTGCCAATGTTTACCATTAGTTGGTATTGAACCTCAGAGAGGCATCCTACATACCCTATGCAGAAGTCATAGATAAAACCCACATAGTTAGAAGGGGTGATTTGGGGATTACACATGTCTAGTTGCCTATTCTAAGAGGGGAACTCTTGGTTGGAGGGACATGGGTTTTGTGGGGATTATGCATGGTTAGCTACACAGGTTCATCTAGAAACAATGGTGATGTGGATTGCGTGATCTCACTAGGATGTGGCGGCCCAGGTAAGAATCAAGATAGAAGTGGATGAAGTATTAAAGTGGAAGGTAATGGATGAGGCAAAACAGATGTAAAGATTACAGAATTGGCCTTGAACCTTAGAGATGCTTCCTAAGTATCCCAGTTGGGTGGGAATCAAATTCCATGTAGTTATAATGGGGGAATTAGGGCTTACACCTAAAGAGGTGGCCCAAGAATGTGGTTTGGGGCTTACGCATCAAAGCTAGCTAGGTGAATGGATCAGAATTCCTTAGTAAAGAGGATACGGGGGATGTGTCCCAAAAAGAGAAGATAACACATCATGAGGGTACATCCCTAGGAGGGAGCACTAGATTTCACCATTGTTTGGGATCGGACCACGTAGATGCATCCTATGGGCCATGTGTAACAGAAAAGGATCAAAACCCACGTAGTTTGGCAGTTTAGGGCTTAGGCATAGCTAACGGACCAGAAAGGTGGGAATTGGGGCTTACTTCAGGATAGATTCATGAATGAAGGGTGTCACGATCACTTATAACCTCTAATACCATGTGATTCATACTCTGTGTGAGAAACAAGAGGAAGTAGTATACCAGATGGTTGTGTCATTAAAGATGCATCAGCGAGGAATGGTGTAGGGCTTATGCATGGTTAACAGCCCAGAGAGATGTAGATTTAGGATTACTCTAGGATGGATGCACTAAGGTAACCTCATTCCACATTAGTAAGATTTAATTCCCTACTAGAGAGGCGAGGGAGTCCTCACACCCATGGATATGAGCAGGTGTGGAAAATGCATGAGGTGGGGAACCCCATGTGCATTGCACAGGGTGAGACTATAATTTAACATCATGTGATGAGGAAAATGGTGCTTGGAATTTTAATTTCATGCGGTTCAGATGAGGGGATATCACTTCTCACCCCTTGGACATACATGACTGATTCCCTCCTACACTTGGGGAAGGGAAGGAATTGACAATGCTAGGAAACAATGGGGTGGAGGAGTGGTCATTTGTGGGGTATACATTAGTGTAGGTATATGAAGAAGAAATAACTATTATCATACCTATATGGAGAATTATTAGGTAGATTATCACAACACATGACACCACACAAGGAACAAGAAAATCACTATACACAAGCCTGGAGGGCCGCATGAAAGAGGTGCATGCAAGATGTGGGTGTTCAGCATAAGAGGGGTTCGAACATGGGGTTTCGGAATGAAGACAATTGATGGAGCCTAAAGGAATGGGTTCATGAATGATTGGAGGGTTGCATAAAAAATGGAGGGATATGAGAAAAATAGGTATTTCATATGAGAAAGTTTTTTCTGCAATAAAGTTCTTTTTCACACACATTCCTTGGGAGAAAAAAGGAAATGGGAAAGGTTTAAGCCCTTATGGGCCCACTGGAAGGGGGACCTATCACATAAGATCCTATACCTTATTATCATGACTTGTGTGTGGCGAAAAAGGGGTTGTCTTGCACTCACTAGAGAGATGGTTCGAATTCCACACAATTACCCTAAAATGGGCATGGTTTCCTTATACTTATAGGTGAAAATCTTGGATATAGTATGGAAGAAGTCTGGCGTGAAAGAGTTGGTTGATGTCACTTTGGGCACGTATGAATCTTACATGATGAATGGTATTTTTCTCACAATATTCTATGCTTCTATGCACATACCTTAGCCACATTTGGGGAGTCCAGGGTGAAATAACTCCCTTTACATCGCATTGGACATGTAAGAACCTTTCATGCAGATTTTTATCTTGCGCGCAAGAATCTAAACTTACGTGCAGCTCCCTGGGGGTTATCAGAATCGTCTGATGAGTCAAAATGTCTCTTTAAGTTTCTCAAAGATGCCTATATGTGGTATCAAAAAGAATTTAGTGAAAAAAAAATTACCCCCCTCAAAATCTAAGCTCGAAGGGGAACAAAAGCTTAAGTTCTGAGGAAATTTCTAAAGAGAACGACTTAAGAACCCTGGTTTTTGGAACGGGTCAAAATCCAAACCCTATTTGAATTTTTGACTTATTTATGAGAAAACTGGTAAAATCTGGGAAGTTCTAAAAATTTCCAGATTTCTCGCCATGTACTCTAAAGTAAATTCCGTGTATGGGTTAGGCGTGTACCGGCCACGTGCTCACCGAGTACATGTCATGTGATGACCGTGTAAGGATTTACTACTACACATTGTGTGGTGTTTCTTAACACACTATGTATTTTTCCTTCAACGTACCGACTGAGTTCTAGCCATGTGTCGAACCATGTGGGGCATCCAGGAAGTGTGTCTACCTCCGCTTAAGTCGGAGTATGGACAAGGAAAATATACATTGTGTATTCCTTTATACACGTCATGTATTTTTATCTTCATTCACTTAAATGAAATAGTGTCGCATCTCTTTTCAAGAAATACATTCTTCTTCCCCATTTTTTGACCTTAACGCTACAGGAGGCCAAAAACGTTTCTTATCCTAGATTCTTTATTTGATGCTCGTTATTCAATCCATTGGTGCTTGCAGGATCACATCAGTGGGGCTAAACCCATGCACCCTATTTCGTTCTTGATCTTTTTCCACACACGTCATAGTTTCCATCCCAGTAGAATTGTTAGGATTTGACAGAAATGTAGATCTATGAAGATAGAATTCAAATTGGAGCTCAATATCGGACGTTCCTATGTCTACAAGTCTCAGGTTGGTGTTTCATACCTTCTTTTATGTTTTTTCAGACTTTTGGGTGACACAGCCTTTGGTGCATATTTGGGTATTTTGATTGAGACCCTATTTTATCTTCTATTGCATATTAAATTTCTTATTAGACCTGGGAATGACTTTGGGTATGAAATTTTACTATTTTTCTTGAGTAGGGTTGGGCGAGGGGTCATTGCTCAATTGGGGAATTTTGGACAGGTATGCCAAATTTCATTAAAATGATTTGTTTTGATTTAACTAATAAGTTCAATTTTTTAAGTAATGGTATGAATGGTTAGAGGATTCCAAGACCTTGGTGTTGGTATGAAATAGCACATAGCTAGTGAAATTCAACTGTTTAGTTTGTTTTTTCTATTTAAAGTATTTCCTATGATTATACAAATATGTGAAGTGTGATATTTCATATTCTATAACCTTCGGGTTGTGTTGGGCATGGCCTGGGTATTTTTGAGTGATGTTGATCATAGGTTGGGCTTAGCCAGGGTTACATTGGGTGGTTCTGACCATGGGATTGAGCATCATGGACATCAGCTTGAGGCAGTGTGACTATCAGGTTGGTCATGGCCCGGGTTACTTGGATGATGAGGCCATCAGACTTGAGTGACATGGTCATAGAGGAATAAGGTTTTAGAGATTTTGTGGCTTGGGAACTTATTTTGGTTATTACCACTCACCCAGAACTTTGAGTAGTGTGCACTCAGAGAGACTCTGTGATGAGGTGGTTTTGAACACTTGTATGGGTAGAGACCCCCATTATTTGCGGTTTAGGCACTATTGGTTTGGGGGTTCTTGTCATAGGAATCCATGAGGAAGGTCAGGAGCCTTCAGGGGATAGCATTGTGGCTATCTAGTTTGGGGAATAGGTTCATCGTGGTTTGAGGGAAGACATCACTGTCCCACCAGTTATTGATTTGAGGGCATACATCGATGTCTATCAGGTTACCTTATTAAGGGCAGACATTGCTATCCCTCGGGTTACTTATTTGAGGATAGGAATCAATGTTCCTCTGAGTTACTTCTTCTTGGGCATGTCTTCGGGACGTCGGTACTTGATACACATGGTGTCAGGGGGCACATGGTGCGAGGTTACATGATATAGATTTCAACATTGGCTAATGCAGGTGGCACTCCATGGCAGCTGTTGAGCACCAATGGAGTTTGTGTTTATTTGTGCATCGTATTATTTACTATTTTTCTTATAAATTCATTCCTTATTAAATACTTATATTAGGTATGAACCATTGGGTGGTATCCTACTGAGATTCTTCTCACACCCTGCATGGTCCCTTTCAGACACGTGTAGACATTATGGATTTACGTGCAAGAAAGAGACCAGCTTCAGGATATGGACTATTTTAGCTATTGCATGGAGATGGTAGGGACCTTGAGGTATTTACTAGAAGAAGTTTACTTTGTTTTAATTTATTTCCTGTACCAGCATCCTTACCTTGTTTATTTTATCTACTATTGGTTATCCATTTGCTCACTTTTATATATTGACTTGCTATGGATGCATGATTTGTTTGTTCTAGTAGGTTTTACAAGTGGTTCACCATGTTGTTGTGTTTATATTCCACTGTTGTTGTTTATATTTATTGTTTCCTCTGTTTATTACTATTGATTGTTATTCCTCTATGTGGGTCTAGTTCGAGTCTGTAGAGTCTTCTAAT
Source organism: Viscum album (assembly GCA_963277665.1). NCBI lineage: Eukaryota > Viridiplantae > Streptophyta > Magnoliopsida > Santalales > Viscaceae > Viscum > Viscum album. The sequence continues at coordinate 1,067,686,759 of OY728162.1, forward strand.
TTTATATTATGCTAAGACCAGTACCACTATTATCCTCTAAGAGGGTATAGCCTCCCCACTATACCTATGATACCCTCGCTGCTAGTCAGAAGCCTTTGGAGTTCAGGGAGGTGCGCCTAAGGTAGTAACACCTGGCCCATTTATCACTATTCAGGTGGATTATCAGGTCTCAGATGTTACAAAGTGGTATTAGAGGAGTTCTTGACAGGGATTTAATAGCTGTGTTTTTCTAGATACTAATGAAATTAAGACTTCTCTTTTTATTTCTGTTGGTTTTACTATTTGGGATATGGTAGAATAGAGATAGGTTGTTACTAGAACTGGGTTTCTAGATTGTTCTTGGGTTTTTAAATCCCCAGGTACAAGGGATGTACCAAGTTTCTATGGGTGAGAATTATTGTTTGAATTTTCTCATATTATAGTTTATATGATTTCCACATCAGTGGCTCACCTGGTGTGTGATGTTATTGATTGTGATATGTAAACCTTTACCCAGTGCGGTAAGGTAGAATTGGACCTTGGCCCAACATGGAAAGGTGAGATTGTTTGTCTTTTGATAGGCACATTCTTAGGGTATTTCAATTTAATAACTGCACGTATGCTTTGTGAAGTGATAATTCCATGTGAATAATATTGATTTCCATGCTTTGTATGCTTTGAAATGTGAAAAGGTAAAATTCCTATTAAAATTTCTAGTTTATTGAAATGTACTATTCCATGCTTATTATATATTGTGAATTGATTGTGGAAGGAGAATTTGGGGCTGACTCTTGTATGAGCAGGCTTGTACTATGGTTGAGGTGATTTTGATCACCAGGATTGGGTGTCATAGACATTGGTTTGAGGAAGTTTGACTGTCAGGATTGGGTGACTCGGTCATCAGTTTGAGGCAACATTGGTTGTCAGGACAGGAATGGCCTAAGGTACTTTGATACTTGGCTCTGTTAAGGGTAGGTAAAGAGTCCATGAGGCTGTTATGTCGTGGTCGTGGGTTGCAATGGTGGTAGAGTAAGGTTAGTTGTTATACACTACCTCATTACTGTTTTCCTTATCTACATGATATATATATATATATATTGTTATATATGTGGGATGTCTAGCCATTATGGTATTCAGCGGGTTCCTCCTAGAATATTCTGATAGAGCATCAGGCAGGTGATGGTATAGTACCATAGGTGCATGATCAAGTTCCGACACCTGAGGGACTGGAAGAGCATGAGCCGTAGGTACAGGCTCAGGGACAGGATCAGGTTTAGGATCCAGTGTAGTCAGGGCAGCATTCGGGTTTGGTAGCGTTCTGGTCATGGCTCAACGAGCAGCTCCGGTCTAGTATGGTATGTGTCTTATAGGGGATCAACAGAGGCACACAGGGTATAGATCCATCTAAGGAATATCCAACGTGGGAGTTCCAGTCACAACACCTGCAACTTTTTCAGGGTGAGGGTAGTCCACAGGCAGTTGAGAATTGGATATAGAGCATGCAGATGATCTTCGAGCAGCTCGAGACACCTCTTGGGTGGAGGGTCAAGCTAGTGACATACATGCTGAGAAGACCGAAAAAGAATTTGTGGGATGTGTAGGTTCAGGCTCACAGACATGAAGGACTGGTATGGAAGGACTTCGAGGATAGGTTCTTCGAGCACTTTTACCCAGATACTCTGAGGGATGAAAGAGATTGGGAGTTCTTGAGCCTTCAATAGAGAGACATGCCCGTCATAGACTATGCAACTACCTTCATTGAGCTGTCTCGCTTTTCACCTAGTATGGTAAGTGATGACTCATAAAGGGTGATGCGCTTTGAGTATGGATTATGACATGCCATTCAGAGCCAGGTAAATGTATTCAGGCTAGGTTTGTTCTCATAAGTAGTGAATTAGGCCCTCTTAGCAGAGGGAAACCATAGGGATAGGCTACAAGTTGGCTGGGTGATGGATTCAGGTGATGGTTCAGATAGCAGGAAGCAAGGACAGGAAGAGTTCTAGAAGGGTATTCAGGACAAGGACTCAGTTAGACCACCTCTTAGCAACTCTTCAATTGTTTTCTTTCAGTGTTGAAAACTAGGTCATGTTCGGACTCAGTGCGATAGGCCTCCAAAGGAGTGTCGGGAATGTGGAAAGGTTCGTCATCTGGAGAGGTTCTGTAGGTAGCCTTCTCAAAAAGCCAGTAGGAAGGGACCAACACAAATAGTGGCATCTAGAGTTGGTTCATGTTTAGTACCCAGTGACGTTAATTTAGGTTCAGCTGCACGCGGAGGACGTGACAGAGACAGCGGGACCCAGCTAAGGGGTCAGTGGCCGATGACTGGAGCAGCACCGCAGGGAGGTCAGGCATCAGGTAGTCATACTTCAGGTCAGGTTCATGTTGTGGAGATGCCAGGGGTGAAGTAGGCTGGTGAGCCGATGATAGTTAGAGTTACACTAAGGGTGAGGTTGTGATCTGTTTTTTTACTTATTTTGGCATGGCTTGTTAGGGCATGTCCGATATGAGTTCATGAGGTGCACAAGATTTATGTTGACTAACCATATGTTGGCCATTGGGATTAGCACCATATAGAGTGTGTGATATATTTATATATATGTATGTGGTTCTTGAAATCAGGAGAACCATTAGATGCGGGTAACTTGATGTGTCGTGGGCATCGAGGCATCGAGGATGCGGGTTACTTGAGGCGCATGGCATTGAGTCTTATTTTTTGAGCATCCATGGGATGCAGGACCTCGTAGAGGTGGACACAGATGCAGTGCATGATACGTTTGGGGTTCCAAAAATGAAATGGGAGAAACAATGAGGCGCATAGGTGACGATGCATCACGAGAGGACCATGCGACTAAAAATAGGTTAGTGAACTTTTACTTGGTTTGAGTTTTTTCAGGTTGAGACCAAGTTAGGCAATTCCTAAGGTGGGGATCCCCTTTAGGAATTTAGCCCGAACATTTGAGACTGGGGTAGTCCAGGTTACTTTGATCAGGGTGGTATGTTCGGTGCCAACCTCAGGTTTCATTTGATAGCTCAGGGACGATCTATGTTAAGGTGGGGAGATTTTAAGAACACGAGTTTTTGGAACGGGTCAAAATCCTGACCCTATTTGAATTTTTGACTTGTTTCTGAGAAAACTGGGAAAATCTAGGAAGTTCTAGAAATTTCTAGATTTTACACCATGTACTCCAAAGTATACTCCATGTATGGATTACTCGTGTAACAGCTACATGCTCACCGAGTACATTCTGTGCGATGACCGTGTAAGGATTTCCTACTACACGACGTGTTGTGTTTCTTGACACACTGTGTATTTTTACTTCCACGCACCATCTAAGTTCTAGTCTTGTGTCAAACTGTGTGGGGGCATCTAATTCGTGTGGCTACCCCCTCTTAAGTCAGAGTATGTACAAGGATAGTACATGGCATGTAGTACTTTATACACACCGTGTATTTATATTTTTATTCTCTTAAATGAAAGAGTGTCGTGTCTCTTTTCTTAAAATACCTTCTTCTTCCCTGTTTTTTGACCTTAACGCTCTGGAAGGACGAAAACATTTCTTCTCCTAGATTCTTAATCCGATGTCCATTCTTCAATCCATTAGTGGTTGTGGGATTGCATCAGTGAGGCTAAACCTATGCACCCTGTTCCGTTCTTGATCCTTTCCCCCACACATCGCAGTTTCCATCTGAGTAGAATTGTCAGGATTTGATGGAAACATAGATATATGAAGATCAACCTCAAATTGGAGATCGATATCGGACATTCCTACATCTATGAGTCTAAGTTAGGTGGTGCATACCTTCTTTTTTGTTTTCTTAGACTTTTGGGTGACACAGCCTTTGGTGCATATTTGGGTATTTTGAGAGAGACCATGTTTTATCTGCTATTCCATATTAAATTTATTATTAGACCTATGGAATGTCTTTGGTTATTCCCTTTTTCTTGTTTTTCTTGAGTAGTTCTAGGCAAGGGGTCATTGCTCAATTGGGGAATTTTGACCGAGTATGCCAAAATGCATTAAAATGATTTGTTTTGATTTAAATGTTGAGTTCAATTTGTTAAGTAATGATATGAATGGTTATATGCTTCTAAGACATTGGTTCGGGTATGGGACAACACATAGCTAGTGCAATTAAACTTTTTAGTTTGTTTTTATTATTTAAATTATTTATTTTGATTATAAAAATATGTGATGTGTGATATTGCATATGTTGGAACCTTCGGGTTGTGTTGGGCATGGACCGGGTATTATTGAGTGATGTTGATCACAGGTTGGGCTTGTCCTAGGTTACATTGGGTGGTTCTGACCATAGGATTGGGCATCATGGATGTCATCTTGAGGTAGTGTGACTGTTAGGTTGGGCATGGCCCAGGTTCCTTGGATGGCGAGCCCATCGGACTTGAGTGACATGGTCTTAGGGGCACGAGGTGTCAGAGATGTTGTGTATTGGGAACTTATTTGGGTGATTACCGCTCACCTAGAACTTTGAGTAGTGTGTAGATAGAGAGACTCTGTAATGAGGTGGTTTTGACCACTTGTATGGGTATAGGCCCCCATTAGTTTCGGTTTGGGTATTATTGGTTTGGGGGTGCATGTCGTAGGAATACATGTGGAATGTGAGGAGACTTCAGTGGATAGCGTTAAGGATATTGGGTTGGGGGGAAAAGTTTAACCTTGTTTTGAGGGAATACATTGTTGTACCTCTAGTTATTTATTTGAGGGTAGACATCTTTGTCCCTCTGGTTACCATATTGAGGGCAGACATCACTGTCCCTCCGGTTACTTATTGGAGGACAGGCATTGTTGTTCCTCCAATTTACCACTTCTTGGGGATGTCGGTACATGAGACATACAATGTTAGGGGGCAGATGGTGCCAGGTTAAATGAAAAGGATTTCTATATTGGTCAAAGTAGGTGACACTCCATGGCGGCTGTTGAGCACCAATGGAGTTTGTGTTTTTTTCATCATACTATTTATTTTTTTTCTTATAAATGCATGCCTTCTTAAACACTTATATTAGGTACGCACCATTGGGTGGTATCCTACTGAGATTCGTCTCACACCCGGCACAGGCCCTTCAGGACGTGTGTAGACTTTATGGATTTACATGCATGAAAGAGACCAACTTCAGAAGATTGACTATTTTACCTGTTGCATGTAGATGGTAGGGACATTGAGGTCTTGCCTAGCTGGATTTTTCTTTATTTTCCTTTATTTCCTATACCAGCATGCTTACCTTGTTTATTTTAGATACTATAGGTTAACTATTGGAGACATTTTATATATTGAATTGCTATGGGTGCAAGATTTGTCTGTTCTAGTAGTTGTTACAAGTGGTTCAACATGATGTTGTGTTTACATTCTGTTGTTGTTGTTTATATTTATTATTTTGTTGTTTATTACTATTGATTTTGCTTCCACTATGCAGGTCTAGTTTGAGTCTATAGAGTCTTCTAATTTTATATTATGCTTAGACCAGTACCATTATTATCCTTCGATAGGGTATAGCCTCCCCACTATACCTATGAAACCCTCACTTCTAGTCGACAACCTTTGGCATTCAGGGAGGTGAACCTAAGGTAGTAACACCCAACCCATTTAGCATTGTTCGGGTGTCTTGTCAGGTCTGGGATATTCCAAACAAAGTGTTTGGAGTGGTGCATGAAAAATAAAAAGACTGGCTCATAAGGCACCTTGTGCATGAATAGAAGATCTAGTCCATGCCTATAAATACATGAAGGGTCCCAACTCACAGTATCTTGACTTTATTTACCATAAGAGATCACTCTCGTGCATGTAAGTTGCTAATTCCTATGAAAAAGGCCCCAAGTTTGGTCGTTGCCTTCCGCACAACTTATGATTCTTACGTGATTTTGACTTGGATTAATTTTTTGTGGTTTTCATACAATATTGAGTGAAACCATATGTCTTTCATGAAAAACTTAAATATTTCATGTCGAGTCCATTATGCTTTCACAACTCGACCGATATGGCCGATGAATAGACCGCTATTGAGAGGGAGGCTGAATTTGATTCATAGAGAGCCGAGATGATTGAAAATACTCATATTCTTTATGATATAAGGTTACTATTGGAAAATTAGATTCTCTTAGGCATACTGACGCAGGGACAGAAGGATTACATTCTATGTGACAGCCTTCTGCTATTGAACTTTATCATTCTGGAGGAAGTGCCCATTTCGAGATTCGAGAATGACTCATCGTGGTCATGGGTAATGCGCAAGAATATGCTTAATTAGTACAACATCAAAAAACAATGTCCACCCTGCCAAAGAGACTCAGGAGATGGCCATCTATGTCCTAAATCCAAAAACTAGGACATACATGGGGAGTGATCTGGTGGCCTAATAATTCCTCGCCCACTATGCAAGAACCTTCCAGAGTAGCATCACTAATGAGAGAAAGGGTTGGCAGTAGGACTAGTACTTGAGGTCTGAGGGGAATTTCATGAGTGAATGGGCATGGGCGTACTAGGTGTGCCAAACATGTGGGGAATTTAGGGGTGATATTTGACACATCGGGCTGTTTGAATCTGTGTGGATGTCACAATTTCATTTCTACAGTCAAAAAGAACTGGTGTCAGTGTTGTTCAGCCAGTGGTCCCTTAACACAAATACTTTCCACCTCCGTCATGGGGAGGTTGGTATTAACCATTGGGACATCTGTTTCATCAGATTTATTCCCCTAGAGGGGATTCAATACGATGAATTCCTACCAATGGAGAATACCTAGGGAGACAGAGCATGAACCCCATTCTAACATGGAATCTACTAGATTTGGTGAAGGAGAAGCTAGGGATCAAATACATCCTCAAGGACATCCTATACCTAACATCATTCAACCTATTCATTAAGAGGGATGAACATGTGAGGATTCCAAGCCAGGGGAGGCAGTGCCCGACCACATTGTACATGGGTAAGGCCGGATCATATTGGGTGATCCTATAAGTGGGAAAATATCAATTGTGGGGAATCAGTGTGGATTAGAGCTGGGATCCTCAGGTTTGATATGTTTCATTCCTTACAACCTTCCTACGTGGTTGCATGCTACCAGTAAGGGACACAAGGATGGGGGGTATTTCTGAGGATGCTGGTAATGGTCAGGATCATGGAAGATCACAACAAAGTTAACCTTAGAGTGCCTATGTTGGAAAGGTTGTACCGCATCCTGGGGAACATTTTAAGGGGAGGCACACCTAGGAGGATTTTTGGACCATTCTAGATCCTCTATGGGTAGATCACAACTCATTTCATTGGATACGACTTTCTAAATTCCATATATCCTCTAGGAAATGGCCTATGACCATCCCTTTTAAACATGTCTGGGGTTCGGATGCTAATGCCCAATGAGAAGGGGGCCAAGTTATTGATCAAAAATCATGAAAACATCAACTTCCAACCATTTCACACCCCATTTGTCAAGATGGTAGATGGAATGTGAGGACTACTAGAGCAGAGGGAATACCTTCAATGAATTAGGGGTGGAGGTATAGTAACCTTGATTGATGGGAATATATTTTTCAATCCATGCGTGGCATCACGCTTCACCAGATAGTTTGGGTGCCTATAGAGGATTCTTAAAAAAGTGTATATAGATATCCAGGAGGAGAAACACCCTTGTATACTTCACCATTTTGGCTCATGTTCACAACTTCTAGATTTGGTGAAATAATCACACTACCCCCCACTGATTTTTATGTCGACCTGTCATTGGAGTATACAGATCATTTGGTGGTGGTATATCTAGAAGAAATCCTGAAAAAGCACATCTGAAAAATAAAGGGGGGGAATTGTAGAGTCTATGTGGTGAGATAGAAGTTGATATACAACTAGGGAAGTGGGGATAGAGGAAATCCAGGTCATTAGGGAAGCCTAAGCTAGAACCTCAGTGGTAGGAACATCACAAGTTGCGGCTGCACCCCTGCCTTCTAAGGAGGGGAGGTCCTGAAGGTAGCCTCATGGGCCAGCTAGAGTATCCACTGGAAAATAATTAAGATACCTACTTTAACCCACCATAGATGAAATATTACCCATAATTTGTTCATCTTAGACAACACTATGGAAATCAATAAGTCTAGAAGTCCTATTGTAAAAATTTATGTGATATGGGGTCCAGCTACTAAAAATTGGGCTTATTCGGGCTGCAGATAGAGTGGATTTTCATCGATGACACACATATCTGATAGACATGGACATGTATTCACACCAATGGGGGAAATATGAAGAGACACATCATTTGTTAAAATTAATGCTCATCTAAGATCACAGCCCAGAGGAACTGTCACCCAAGGATGATGGTGACAATGAAGAAGAAGAAAAAGAGGAAGATGAGGAAAAGGAAGAAGAAAAAGAAACGGAAGATGAAGTTTAATAATAAGAAATAGAAGGTCATAGATGAAGGTCCTAGAGGTAAGGAATCTCAGGGAACAGTTTCTCATCATGGGAGGCCATGTGAGAGCGTTGAAATCGTAGGCTCTAATGAGGAACATGTCAAACGTCTCAAAGTGATTATTGACCCATATCTCTATTGTTCCTTTATCTTTATATAACTCGAACTCTCTAACCAAACATTATCTTGTTCACGAACACATTGGTTATGATCAAGGATATCCCACTATAGAGGGTGATAATGTACTGATGGACATGGTGGGATGTGTCCCCAATCCTGTATCCAAGGATAAACTAGGAAGTGGACCATTTGTGGATGAAGTATCCAGAGGTTAGGAAAAAGGGGCTGAAGTGAAAACCTCAGAATCTAGGTCCTCCCATTTTGTTCATAAGGAGCCTATACCAATCATCAAGATAACTTGCATCGAGGGGTATCCATTTCTAGAAGTTCCCATGGTTACTCTAGAACTTGATCCAGATACACTTAGCTCTTGTAACTCTATATTTTCTACATACACACATTTGTTATCCAAGAATCTAGATGACCAATTTTTCCATTCCACTTAGTGATCTTAAGACTACAAGACTAAAAAACTGAAGAATCTAGGACATATGTGGGAGCTCTCTTGATGAAAGTACCTATCCATGAGGAGCTAGTCACTCAAGTTGATCAAGCCTTAGCACCCGGTGAGTAAGAGGTTATTTATGTGGGTGATGCAATTGTCGGGGTAGATCTTGAAGCTGGAAAGGATGAGGATTTTGAGGAATAAATGAGTGAATATGGTCTCCCCTATGTCATAGAGCTTAGTACCTTAGAGAGGATACTAGAGGAAGATCCCACCATTGAGCTTTTGTCTATCTTTCTGAAATACATACCTACAGACCCTGAGGAGCTGGATGATTCTAATCTTAAAGCATCTGAGAAAAGATGTATGACACAACATATGGATTGGAAGTGTATCAAAAATTTCCTTTACATCCCAGAGGTAGAATAGCTGAGTAGAATGGTGTCACTCTACACCTAGATTCATTTTCTTTGTGCAGAAGGGGTGGATGCTCACCATCATCATGTGATGATTTGTGACTATATTGTTGGGTAGATGTGGGAAAGCAGTCAACACCTAGAAGTTTCCTAGTTATTTATGAAATCTAATAGTATCTAGAAGTTCTAAGAATATTAATAATATCTTCAACACCTTATATCATAGGTGAGTTAGAATTATTCCATAATTATCAATCAATCAATCGTAACTCATTGCACAATTGTAGGCCCAGTTGGTGGAGGCCCAAGAGTAGCTGAAGTAGGAGAGTTTCCAAGTAGATTACCTCTAAGACAAATATGATCGGGCACAAATCAGGGTTAATGAGTTTCAGCCTATGGATTTTAATGAGGATATGGAGCTCAAGAATCAATAGTAGACCCTATAATCTACACACTAGAAAGTGGCGGTGTTGAAGCACTCCATTGAGGGGGAAGACCCATAAGGGTCGTGTTTTGGATAAACTTATGAAACATACTTTATCACTTGTTTATCTATCTTAAACTACATGCAATGAAAAATATCTTACTTACTTTAATTGCTTCATCTTTATCATATCTCACAAGCAACTAATGATCCATCCCTAATCTCACATGGTTCATACCTAGTGAGATAAAAAAGGGGCAACCACATAATAGTTCACATTGTATGAGAGTGTCAGCTGATCATTGAATACTCATGGTATACTATTGTTGAATGACCACCCAGAGTTTTTGGGATCAGAAAGAACACGACTAGATAATAAGGCTCTTGAAACGTCCAAATCGCCTTTCCCAATGTTCTCTAGTGCACGAACAGGATATCATCGGGGGTATTGGAATCAATCCAAACAAAGGGGAAATGGGACATGTAAATCATGAAATAAAAAATACAAAATCATGGAGAGGATGACATGGAAGAACGAGGTAACTGATGACCATATTCAAAACATAGTATTCTTAATGTTATCCATAAATTGAACAAACAAACAAGGTAAAATTGTTTACTGTATTCAAAACACATGACCAAACTCGAAATGTTGTCTGAATCTTTTGAGGTGTTGGCCTAGAATGGTAGGTGAGCCAAAAATCCATGGGACTAGGCTATCAGGGGGTCCCTTCAGACATGAAATAGGATGATGATCCAAATAAAGGGAACACAAAGCGTGGAAGTGGAGTGATGGAATGTTCAAAAGGATTTGAACACTCTTATAATTATTCCACTATGGCTTGAAGCACATTGGTACAGACACATTGGTCTGAAAAAATATCGAACTTATCTTCTTGGGGGAGCGTCGTCTTAGATTTCGAGTGACAACTAAAGATTCAAACAATGTGGTAAATGACCAGAACTGTGGGAGAGAACCTCTCAGGTGAGGGATTGGGATGTTTTTCATTTTCATGTCAGGAAAATGAGGACAATTAATCTATAGTTAAACGTCATATGATGAAGATAATATATGGAGTTGTTTAAAATCATATGAATAGGATATTACATATAGTTTAAGGTCATGTTTCCTGGATCCTATACAATACTTTAAAGTCATGTTACATGGAAGATGTTGACTATTCCTAGATTTTTTGCATGGTGCAGAGGAGATGAACCCAACACAAATGATCCCAAAGAGGCTTTTGCAACATACCAACACTAAGGAGAAGATGGGAAAGAGTCATATGTGATGTGTTGAGGGGGGAAAACTGACATAAATGAGGACCTACGATGCTCAAAATCATTCCAAACATTATCTATGGGGATCCTAGTTTAATGTTGTAGAGTTTGGACCAAATTTCACTTATGTGGCTCAACTATATTGGTATCTTCCCTACTATAACTCCTAAGACTACATAAGCTATGCTCAGTGTAGGAAACACGGAATGGTACAGGGGGTTTACTTGACACGTGGAAGCGCACATCGAGGGTGACACCAAGGATGAAATCCAACCATGATACAAAAAATGTGAAAAGAGGGTGAGTGGAGACTTTCAAAGTATGAATAAAAGGGTGACTGTTAAGTAAAGGTCGATTTTTGACCATGTTTGAAACATAGATACCATAACCACACTAGACAAGAATGGGGAAAGAAAATTTGGGATCAATTGTTGGAAATATTCAAAACACATGACTCACTACATGCTACCAAAGACCTATTAGGGTGTTGGCCTCGGATGAGAGCTGATCGAAATATGGCATGAGATCATCACTGTTAAAGGGGTCTATCTGGACTGGAAGGATGATGGAAAAACCCAAACCAAGAAGGACTCAAAGTAGGGACTGGGCATATCAGAGAGTGAGATTCAGTCCCAGGTGTGAAAATAGTTAAAGATCATATCTCATGGACCATATAGAATAGTTTAAAGTCATTTTTCTCATACTACTATAATATGCTCAGTCTTAGGGTATTCATAAAGCATATGGGATAAAAACCCTGATGTGAATGAGCCTAAAAATGTTCATTTGTTGCATACACACCTAAAGATGAATAAAGTCCAAAGGGATGAAAAGGTTAAATGAATATATGGTTGGTCCTGAGAAAACATGTATGGCCATCACTATATATCCCATGAGTTTGGGAATCATCCAGACGTAGTTCTTAAACATAGTGTAGTAGGAGACTAACACTAGTGTGGGAAATCTTCTCTGGTAAGGAAGCCGGAGCATCCCATAATTAACATGAGGCATCCTAAACTTGTTTAGGGTATGGTCTCAGTTTATTGTCATGCATCGAGGATGAGAAAAGGGGTAATAATTTTGAGGCTAGGCCTGAGATCGATGATTTGGGAATAAATACATATCTCATAAGGATGGGAATCAAGACACGTCTAGTTCTTGAAGGACAATCTCAACGGACAGGTCTAACCCATGCACAAAGAGAAGAGGCATTAAATATTTATTACTTGTCCTTTTGTTCTATTATCTTCTTTTTTTAGCAGCAAGACCTGGATGGAAAGTCTGGGTGTCACTACAGGAATCAACCCATTTGTAGGTCTTGACAGGTGGCATAGTGAATGACCAATGCCAAGGGTGATGCCCTATCAATATAGGACACCACAATGATGTGTTGTTTTTCATCATGCGGCCAGGATGATGATGTCATAGTTTAAGGGCATATGAAAAGACCATCCCATTACTTTTAACATCGTGTGGTAATGATAATGAATATGTTTCAATGGAGATGTTCACGACATGGTTGTTAAAACCTAACATGAATGGGGACCAAAAAGAGCTCATCCGCACCATGCACTCCTGAGAATAATTATGGAGAAACTCTTATTTTAAAAGGACATATAGTTTAGACCATAGAGGGTTGTTCCATTACTTTGTGTGTGCATAAATCCTATAAAGACCCCTAATCCCACATGAACCATGATTTGTGTGGGAAACATGGAGTGATCTTATGTTTTCTTGAGCATATGGAAGCACACAACTATGGGAAGGAAATTTTTTTAGGGAAAGTCCCCACCATACTAACATTACCACTCAGCATGCGCGGATGCATATAGGGAAAACACCGGGGGTGTTGGGATCCATCAGAATATAGGGAGGTGAAAGATGTGAATCACTGCACATGATATCTGGAACAAAATGAGGGTGGTTTAATGATAGAGGATAACTACTAACCTTATTCGAAACATCGAATCTATATCATGTTACTAGGAATGAGGATATGTAAATGAGGTTTGACCACTGACCATATTTGAAATGGGGTACTAGTCTCAAAATGTTATTTAGGGTCTTCCAAGGTGTTGGCCCAAAATGGTAGGTGATCCAAAGCTTTATGAGACCATTCCTTCAGGGGGTCCCTTCATACATGAAAGAGTATAGGAACCAGATAAAGGGAAACATGAAGCATGAAAATGGATTGATGGAATTTCCCTATGGAATCCAATGCTCCAGGTATCATACCTATGATCACTCAATCATATTGGTGAGGAACGTTTATAGGCAGGATCAGACCAACCTTCATTGATTGAGTTCCTAATTGAGTTATTTAAAATGGTTTAGGGGTTATATCCATGCAGCTTAATATCATGTGGTAAAGACAAAAATGTCATGAAGTTTATCATCATGTGGCTAGGACATAGCATCTCAAGAGATAAGTGCATGGTGCATCAAATATCCTAATTTGAATGACGATCAAAGAGACCCACACCACACCACACACTTCCAAAGGGAAACCCATACCAATAGGGAAAAAAGGGTAAATTTACAATTCTATACCTGGGCTCAGATACAAGATGTTTGGGCATCGCTATGTATCCCATAATTATGAGAATCAATCCACACATAGTTCTGATAGGTGGCATGGAAGATGGACAGTTCCAAAGAAAAAAAAGGAAGGGAGGTGATATTCTCTCAGATGAGAAAATAATTTATGCATTTTATTATCATGTGACTAGGAAATTAAAAATATTAGTTTAAGGACATATAGTTCATCCTATTTAGGAAGGAGATGTGTGGTGTGGTGACACGAGACAACCTGACATGAATGAGGATCAAAGAGACCCACACCACACTACACATTCCCAGATAATATCTAGTCCAAAGGGCTAAAGGGGTGAGTTTTTAACTTTAAGGTTGGGTCCAAGGATGAGACGTCTAAGCATCACTACATATCCCATAAGTATGGGAATCAAGCCACAAGTAGTTCTTGAAGGTGGCATGGAAAATTCCCAATTCCAAGGGGTAATGTCTTATTAGGTGAAGACATCATAATGCTAAGTAGTTTATCTTCATACAACAAGGATGAAGAATGTGTATTTTAACATCACAAGATAAGGACAAGGGATATTATGAATTTTATCATCATTAAACAAGGGTGTTTGGGATCTTATTTTAGGGTCATAGAGCTTGAACCATAGGCTGAGGCTTCCAAAATGGGAATGTGTAGTACGTCATCATGATGTTACCTGATAGGAATGAAGACCAAGGAGGTATCAACACCATACCACACATTCCTCAAGGAAAACCCGCACTGAATTTGAAGTCTTAATGATTGGAATTGTATGCTCGGTTTAACATCATGGGCCTAGGATGTAAACTTCTAGTTTAAGGTCATAGAGCTTGGAACATGGATATGTGACTCTTCCATGCATGTGAAAACCCTACCAATAACCCCAATCCTGTGTTATCCATGCTCAGTGTGGAAAAAAGGCGAAGAGAGGATTATTACGACACATGGAAGCACATGTTATGGGAATGGTAAGGTCGAGTTAAGGGTTTCCCCATGACACTGATCTACTAGATCAATGCACAAAGGTACAAGGAGGGGTAACACTGAGGGTGTTAAAGTTCTTCTAGGACATAGAAATGTGAAAAGGGGTGTGAATAATAACATTTGAAATTTGGAACATGATGGGGGTGGTGTAACAATGGAGGATAATTGATGACCTTATTTGAAACACAACATCCATATCATGTATCCTATAATGGGAACAGATAAATGAGGTTTGTCTGCTGACCATATTCAAAATGCGAGAACAATCTCAAAATGTCATCCAAAGTCTTTCAGGGTGTTGGCCCAAATAGTAGGTGAGCCGATGTGGCATGATACCATTCCATTAGGGGGTCCCTTCAGACATGAAATATGGTGAAAATCCAAATAAGGAGATGTGTGAATCATAGAGTTGGAATGAGAGAATTTCCATGTAGAATCCAACACTATGGGTCCTAAATCACAGCGCATTTGAAAACATTAACGATGAACATCATATGAGGGATATAAAACCCCTTAGGAAGGGAAGAGGTCCTTAGAGGTATCTCTTATATGGCCTGGTAATGGAACAATTCCCAATGAAGGGGATAGATAGGGATTAAATAGGGTTAATGAACCGGGGTCTGGACCTAAATAAAAAATGTATGGGAATTTATATGTATCCCATAAGTATGGGAATCAAGCCATACAACATTCTCAAAATTCTATGCAATTTAACATCATACGATAAGGATGGGGGTTGAAATGCAGTTTATTATCACGTGCCTAGGACATTGGGGGAAAGGTATCCTAAAGGGGATTTGTATGGCATGGAAGAGTAACCCAATGTGAATGAGGACCATGAATGTCCACACCACACCACACACTCCCAAGAGTACTCTAGCCAAGGGATCAAAAGGATAAAATTATGGTTGGGCCTAAAGAAGAAATTTCTGGGCATTCCTACATATCCCATGAGAATGGTAATCAAGCCATACGTAGTTCTCAAAATCCCATGATATTTAACATCATAAATAAGGACGAAGGTGGGGCACAATTTAATTTCATGTAGTACAGAGAGATTTATTTTCATGTAGGAAAAGGGGGTACTTGCCTTTTAAGGTCATGCATAAAGGACCATAAATTCTATGAAGTTTAACATCTTGTAGGTAGGACACGACCGTCTAACATTATATGGGATGGGGAATCATAGTTTAGAATCATGTTTCTTAGATGAAAGGGATCTTTGTTTAAGGTCATAGTTCTCAGAACATAATGTTATCTCCATGTAGCTTATCCTTATACAGGTCGATTGGGGTCTTTCATGCAATTTACTATTTGAGGAACTTGACATTAGTGGGAGGAGTAATTCTCTTTCCATTCATGGTAACTAAAGAGTTTGCACTATTGGGATAGATTTTTTGAATGATGTAAAGTACCTCCCATTTGGGCTCCAATTTTGGTGGATTTCTTCCAGGTATCATCAGTGTCCTTAGAGACAATACAGTGTCACCTTGAAGGAAGGATTTAAGATGAACTTTATTATTGAAAGCTCTAGCTATGTTGTTCTGGTTCCTCTCGAGATTGTGTAAGGACTGGAGCCTATTATCATCGAGGGATTTCAACTCATCTATATAGAGTTATGCTACTCTATTAGATGTCTTCTAATGCCAGATAGTTTAATGGAGTGATGGAAACTATATCTCCATAGGTAGGACTGCCTCTTTTCCATACACCAGGGAATATGAAGTCACTTGGGTGGAATTTCGAGTTGTCATATGATAACCCCAAAGAGCGTTGGTGAGATGTTTTGGCCAACTTATCTTATTATGACCCACCATCTCCTAAAAATGTTCGAGAGGGTCTTATTGAATGTCTCAATCTTCCCATTTTCATGTTCATGGTAGCGAGAGGTGTGGTTGGACTAGATATTATACTTTCCATACAATTTATTCATCTCAAATTCTCAAAAGTTGGTTTCTTTATTAGTGAGAATAGCATGAGGTAATCCAAATTTATGAATGATATCAGATCTCATGAACTCAATAATAAAACTTGCATTCTCCTCCTTGATTTGAATCACCTATACCCACTTGGAAAATAAATCTGTTAATGTTAGAATAAACCTGCACTGGCAAGTTGTTATTGGTGGGAATGGTCCCATGATGTCGATTCCCTAGACTGTGAAGGGCCAAGAATACTTAGTAGTGTGTGGGAGATCTAGTGGTTAATGAACAATGTTGTTATGGATCTGGCACGCATGGAAACTCTTAGAGAACATGATACATTCATAGACCATGGTGGTCCAAAAGTAGCCTAACCTTCAAATCTGGTGGGAGTGATTCATCCCTACCTTATGGGATCCACAAGAACTGGAATGGACTTCCTCCATGACCTAGGGAATCTCATATCTTTGAATTTAGTGGAGGATAATTCTATCAAACCCATGTCTGTAGAGAATATTCCCAAGGCTAGTACTTCTCTGGAGGGTGAACTGCGCTGCACGGCGATGGATTCTCTCATACTTACCATGCTGGAGATACTTGATGAAAGGATTTGTTCAATTGGAGGAATATTATACTACAAGGGGATTTGGAGGACCCAATGTGGAATCATTTGAAGTAAGGTGGTTTACCTATTGGTTGTTGTCATCATCTAAACTGATAGGGGCAATTACCCTTCGATGTGACACATGAATAAACAGATCTTCCTAGTTAGGCTCTATAAGAGAAGCAACTAGACCATCCTGGGTATTAGATCAACCATTCTATCACTGAGGAAAACGAGTCACCTTTGGCTGAGAAGGGAACTGGTTCATCAGCTAGTAAGTGCATTCTAGTAGGGGCATGACCTCGGAATTCCTGACGATATAGTTATTGTTGATCTATTTGATGACTAGATCAGAGTCCCCCTTCACATGTTGTTGGGGACCATAAATATTGAGAGACAACTGAAGACAAATGATGAGATCCTGATACTATAGCTCATTGTGGGTGAAGCCATCTGATGGTAAGAATGAATATGAAAAAACAGCATGTGTAGGGGTGATGAAGACAATCCCTAGCCCTACTCTATTGAGCCAAGTATCATTGATCCTCCTGTCAGTTGGACTTCATGAGGCACCATCGAATTGAATATTTTAGCATGGAATAACCTGATCCACTAATAGAATGGCCTCATCTGGAAAATCAAGATCCATGGAATGCTCTACGAGGATCAGATGGGAATCCATAAAGTTTTCTATTGCCTTACCCTTGATAGAATCTGATGTCAAAATGTTGAAGGGTCACCACCCACTAAGACAGATGGCTAGTCAACATAGGACGGTTTAGAATATACTTTAGAGGATCCATGCAGGGCACCATATATATCTCATGGTGATACAAATAATGTCGCAACTTCACACTGTGAAAAATAGTGTGAAGCGTCTCCTCTTGATATGAGAGTACTGATGCTCTATGTTTAGGAGCATGTATCTAAAATATTACAAATTTTTCTCCATTCCTTCATTGTTCTTCTGAGAAATAAGGGTGTCGAGGTATTGTTCTAGGGTGGTCACATAAAGAACCATTGGCTTTCCGGAGATTTGTGGCATGAAAACTGGATGCTGTAATAGATACTACCTAATATCCTAAAATGATTTTTGGTACTCTTCATCCAATTGATAGATGGTTCTTCATGAGTCTGGAAAAGTTCTTACACTTGTCAGTAAGATTTGAGATGAATCGGTGTATATAGGATAAGTGGCCTTGAAATCATCAGAGTTCTTGGAGGTTGTTTGGAGGGGGAATCTGGATAATAGTATAGATCTTATTTGGATTGATATTTATGGCTCTTCATCTGAAAATGAAACCAAGGAACTTCCCATAGGTCACCCTGAAAGCACATTTCAAGGGGTTTATCTTCAGAAGACGATAGAGGAGGAATTTTAATTATTTCTAAAGATATCTGAGATGGTCCTGATGATGCTGGGATTTGACTACCAAATCATCCACATAGAATTCAACTAGTATATTGAGGATCGTCTTTAATATGTGATGCACGGCATGCTGATAGGTAGCTTCTGCATTTTTCAAACCAAAATGCATTAATTGATAATAGAAGGTTCCATATGGTTCCATGAACACGGTGAAATCCTCATCTTCAAGGTCCATCTAGACCTTATTGTGCTCGTAATACCCATCCATAAATAAGAGATCATGGAATCCAGTGGTAGTATCAATCAACAGATTCCTCGCCGGAAGGGGGAAATCATCTTTTGTAAAGTTATGGTTGATATCCTAGAAGTCCATGAAGACTCTGATCTATCCATTCTTCTTTCTAATAGAGAATATTTTGGCTACCCACTGGGGGTACTAAACTTCTTTGATAAAGTTATCCTTGATGATCTTATCAACTTTGGCCTCTACCATAGCACCATGAAATGAGTTCATCATCCTGGGAAGTTGTTTGAACCCATGATTACCTACCAAGAGACCAAGGTGATGTATGGTGACCTGAGGTTCTATCCCTATAATCTCATCATAACTCTAGGAAAACATGTTGTGATGATTATATAGGAAATCCACATACTGTTGTTGTTCCTATGCAGACATGTATGCATTAATCAGTGTCAGCCTTGGATCTATCTCAATGCCCAGATTCACCGATACCAACTCATCGACGATGGTAGAGAAGACCTATTCAAATGTGGTAGGATCATCTTACAAATACTCTTCATCATCTAAGGTAAGAGAATCATCTATAGGAGGAAAATATTATGAGTTAACTGACCCTGGAGGAACATTGGTGCCATATTGAGTGGCAGTGGAGACTTTATCAGGAGACTCTGGCACTTTTGAAACCATGGAAACAAAATCTAATGACCCAATTCCATCAGGACTTTGACCAAGGGTTCCATGCTTGATGATATCAAATTAGTGGTGGTGGATTAGTCTGTGTTGACTTAGCTCACGCCATTGATACAAGCATGTATGGCATAATACTATAGCAATGGGGTGAACATCCCAATACCTTATAGGGGTAAGAGGCTCTCATATCACTCTAACCTATCCTATATAGTAATAAAAGGTAATCCTCCAATGTTATTTGTACCTAGGAATGTTTCTTTCTATCATCTCATATACAACTAATCAATGTACCAATTTTGGAATTGTAGCCTCCAACCGGTGAATCGTGAGGATGAAAGCATCATCCAAGTCCATCCATGGTTCGGCCATAGTAGCAGTGTACTCAACCTCATTGGTATGAACCTATTTTTCCTTTCTATTGTAATAATAGGCATCCAAGTAGTGGGATTCTAAAGAGAAAAAAGGACATGTGTCACCATGGAGAACACCCACTTGACCATTAAGGGAGTACTTGAGGCATTGGTGATATGAGGAGGGAACTGCTACATGCAGATGGATCTAGGGTCTACCCATCATTTAATTATAGGTGGGGTCTTATGAGATGACCATGAACTCAGTAATGGAGATCAGGCCACCAAACTAGGTCTTCGGGTGAATCTTTACACATGGCCACTGCTTGGTCCTATAATAACCTTGAATTTTCAGGTCAGAGGAACTCAGATCTGCTTCAGTCAGTCTTAGATTGCAGAGAGTCCGGGTCTATATGAGATTGGTCCCAGAACCTGTGTCTATGAGAAAATGGTGAACCTCTATGCCATTGAGCTTGTTTGTGATATAAAATGGGAAAATTTTCACCTGTATGGGATAACATTCATCTTCTCTTAAAATTAGATAATGGCTCAGCATTCTTATCACTCGACTTCCTCAGCATGGAAGGCCTCTATAGCCGCTACCAATATTTTGAATTAGAGGGGATTTTCAAATCCTCTATGAGGGATTCATCATTTCTTTATATAGGATTAGGTACTTGAGGATAGATATAATTTCAGGAACACTGGAATGATGCTTAAGCAAGTCATACTTCTGTGTTAATATCATATTTCCACCGATAGAGAGCTTCTCTGTGTCAGATGGTATGATAGGAGTTTCTGGTCGAATCGGAGGATTCTAACTGGTTTTGGGAATGTCCCAGCTCTCACTAGATGAACCACACAAAATTACTACTGAATGAATGTCTATTGGCTAAGTTCTGGCCATAGATGGATGCATCTGATCATGACCTGGTCATGGAGGCTCTACCTAGTCGAGTAACCCGAATGGTGATGGAAGTGAACCTGATGAAATGGGATGAGTGGACTGTGTATAATAAGATCTAAACTGATTTTGATAGTGTTCCTAGAGGCATAATCTTGATCATCATCTGAGGAATTATCCAATACTGATCATATTCTGGGGTGATCCCCATCTTTAGGGGAATTAAGCCATTGAGTGTATGATATGGGTTCAGCACCGGAGGGGGGATCTTTTTTCCCTTATAGTGTAGGCGTCTTCTCTTCTAAGAGGTAGAAGGATAATATGGGGATGAATAAGTAGTATTCTAAGGAGATATGGAATCTTTGGTAAGCTCAGGATGATTCATATGAGCACAGATGATACCATGGGTGCGAGAAACTGCCCTACGAGCAAACCAATAATCATACTTCTGTATCTCACGGCTAGAAAACTACTGCCACTCATCTTCACTATCACTATCAGGCTTTTAAAAAATTCAATATACCTCTACTGGGATAGGTTCAAACCTGACAATATTATTATTAATCTGGTCCTAAAGTCAGTCCTTGAATATATAACACCACTTGATGGTTTTTCCAAGGAACCAGTGATAGGGGTACTAGTTAGGGAAATCGATAAGATCAGCCTCCTCGGGTTTCCTGCATTTTGGAAGCTTCAAAATCCCTTGACCTAAAGTGCTAGAGAAATAACCAGGAACCTGATCCTCATTAAATGATTAGTACATTTTCTCCAGTTTGGAAAAGAAACTCTAGGATTCGGGCCCTAATGAGGGGCTGGAGGCTGAAGAGGGTCTAGAACATGTTTTCTCTCTTGGGTGGCGGCGGTGTGTTTCACAATAGTACCTATCGATTTTGTGTCAGGTGATGCTGAACCTAAGGCTAGACCTGATGTTGATGTCCTCAATTAAGTAGTGTGGGAGGCTCTACTGATAATAAGTATAGTGGTATGGTCCCCCTTATCTGCACGACCATGACAGTCTCGGCTTTAGTGGTTCTTCTTATAGGATATGGAGGCAACATACGCACCTACTTGGCCTACTACAAGGCTTCCTCTAGGCACTGAGCCTTGTCAGAAAAGTCCCAAAATCTAGCTGGGAAATTCATAGTGATAAGGGAGGGAACCAATTTAGTATTAACATTCCCCGTGCACATTTTAAGTAGATGCTCTTGAGCTGGTGGCATGTCGAGTGAATACATGAGGCCTTTCTACCTAGAGACAAAGTCTGTGACTAGATCATCTGATTGTTTCTTAAACTTAAAGAGGTCAACAATACTTTTCTTGCATGCGGTGGAGTTGAACTGATAAATAAACTACCTACGAAGATATTCCCGACAATCTATGAACCCAATGGGTAACTAGTTGTACCAGATTAATGCATTCCCTTTCAATGTTAGCACAAAACACTGGATATTGGCAACTTCCTATTATGTTGGAGTTCCCAACATGGGTCCACACCTTGAAATAAAATGGGTGAGATACTTCAGCGGGTCTCTTATCTTGTTGAAGGGGGAGAAGGTAGGATTTCTAAAATCTGAGGGTGTCATCATGTCATTAACCCATGATAGATACATCTTTACATCAAGTGGGATCAACACCTTCAATTTCTTGAGGTCGTCAAGGCGAGTGGTGAGTGTTTCCATTAATTCCTCTTAATGAGGATTACTTTACGGGTGAAGATCTCTGACCACCAATTCATTATCAGAATCATCAACATGGTAGGATGGCTCAATGGATCATGGAGTGGCTTGTAGAACTATTATAGGAAGGGCCTGAGGATCCACTGAGGGAACAACCTGATCTTGGTATCGAGGAGGATTTTCAAACAACTCGGGCAGATTGGGAGATAAATACCACAGTCACTTGTTGTAGGCTCCGATATCTACCCTATCAGGATACAAAAGGTCATCAAGATTGATAGGAAGTACATTTAAAAGGACTTTTTTCTTCCCCTAATGTCCCAATAGAGGAGGTAAAGGATTGTATCGAGGATCTCTATAGTTCAGACACCGCTCATCAAGGAGCTCAGCGATAAGCCTCTTCTATTCAGCAAGTTGTTGGAGAAAGGTATCCATAGTAGGATCAACCTCTATCTTCTATACTAAAATACATGAGTCAAATGGATTATATGTCTTAACCAATACATTACCCTTATTGGGGTCTCAACGTAAGGTAAATGACTTGGAAGGCTCTGCAAGGCCAAGCACCTGCCTTTGCTGGTGGGTGACAGCACCTGAGGGGGGTTAAACAAATATCTTCTTACCCCAAAGGGTGGGTCCTCTACTCAAAACCTAATTTGTTGTCTCTCTCCTTAAGTGTGTTGAACTCAACCATATTCACCATGACTACACACATAAGAACATCCTTGGTGTCACCCGACAGATCCATTTATCGTAGGATAGGACTGAAGTAAAGAGCGACATACTACCCCCAACCATGAATCTGCATGTGAGGGGACACTTCCTCAATAATTCTATGGATCATAGTAAAGATTTATATGCATCATTATTAAAGGTTATGGTGGTATCTGGGTGATGTAGGGTGCTGATCCAAAGGAAGCGCTGCTGACTCAACCATGCATCACTACTGGCCAATGTCGTATCAATGCTTCTGACTCTTTGGACAATCCAATTGATAGTTTCGAAGGTGTAAATACATCACTTAGATGGTCTGAAAAAAACCTCATCTTGAGTGAGTGACCCCAGAATATCGAATTCGGAAGTAGAAATTGGCCAAAACATCTCAGACAACTGATCAACAGCTAGAGTGTCCCACAATATTCTCTGCTCAGAAATAGATTCCAACTCTTGGTTTCCACATTCATCAATTGGGGGAAGCTGAGGAACTAGAAATGACATTGATGTAGACCATTATAGTGGTGGAATGATTAGTGGAGAGAACATTGTTTTAGCTAATAGGTCACCACTTATTGGATTGTTTCTTGGAGATGGTACCAACTACATCCCCATGTCCCTGTAGGATGGATTATTTTCCAATGCTTCCTATGAAAGGGGATATTGATGGTGAATCTGGTGGGTTTTATCTACATATCATTCCCTATAATAACACTCCATGATCTCTTATTAAGGTATAGAATGAAATCGGCAATGATAGGGATGGATTCACTATAAGATTCTTGAAGGGAGGCAAATCTTATTCCACTTTAATGTACCTGTGAAGGGATTTAGGGATTTGGTATATCTCACCTTCTGTAATGATGAAGCTCACATGATGGGTTCTTACACCCAATTATAATACAGGGGATTGGGGTGAATGATCCATCAATGGTTCCCACTCACCTTCAAAATCATCTAAGAGGATGGGATTCATGATAATCTGGTACTTCTCATAATTCTTCCTTCGGTGGCACTGATTTTCCCTTCTACCCCGAGGTTGTTCATCAGGGTAGGAAAAATATTCAGCACGGGGAGGACCTCTATGCAGGTTGGTGTGGGAGTGTAGAGGAACTCCTTGTAATGACCCAAAATTTTTAATAAATCTTATTTTCTAATTGTGTGTGTTATTTTCTTTTTCATACTCAACAAAACTGTTTCATTTGATAACACAAGTATAATTAAAATGAGACTGTTGGGTTTTGACTATTATATGCCGTTAGTCAGTATGACTGTTGGAACTGAATGTTGCGACTATTGTCTCTAAATACAAGTGATCTTGGTTAATTAATATAGAAAGAAGATTTGATGGCCTCATCCAGTAGTCTTGGACTGATCGAAGCCCATCTAACAGAACTTGGGAAGGAGGTAGCACCACTGGGCTTTGCTCTAGACCAAACCCAAGCCAAACTTCATCATGTGAAGCTAGAACGGAATCGCCTTCGCGAGAAGTTCAAACTGATATAAATTACTACTCGTGCAATGTTGGCTGAGCCGCCCTCAGATTCTCTCACCTTAGCACATCGTACACTTAGGTCCTATGCTGGGGTTATAAGGGGCTATGTAAGGAGACTGTAACTGCCTTGTGTAATCCTTTTTTTTAAATAAAAATTTTGATTTCTTCTTATGATGAAGTTTATGAATTTTCAAATGTCTAGATAAATATAATATGCATATTTTTGATGAATTTTAGAGAAATGATATTTTAAAAATATTTATGTAAACCTTAAATAAGTAAAAATGTGTAATGATTTTCAAAAAATGGTCTTCTACAATTATGTTTAGTATGAAATTTGGAGTCTAATAAGATCAACTTAATTTTTGATGAATAGTAAATTATGAATAGTGATTTTATGCTTAGGATTAGTAATGTGACCAAATGGATTAGTAATCTCACTTAAAGAAATTATTAATATAATATAGGCACCTTGATTAAGTAATGTGATTCAATAAAATGGTTAAATAACAGTTTCATAAATTATTAGTCAAGTATTAGTTTTTTTGGGTGAATAGTGTTTTTTAATTAAAAATTAAATTAAAAATATTTAGAAAATTATTTTTATAAAATGGACTTTATTTTGGAATTTAGAACATTGATAGTATGTTAAGGTAATTTTTGGGGAATTTTCTGAAAAAATGAATTTTTGGTGAATAGTGTATTTATTTAAAAATTAAATTAAAAATATTTAAAAAAGTATTTTTATAAAATGGAGTTCATTTTTGAAATCAGATCATCGATATTTGGTTAAGGAGAAATTTTGGGATTTTTCTGAGAAAGTTGAATTTTCGATGAATAGTGAAAATGCAGTATTTAAGTTACGGGTGTTTAATGACATCATTAAATGATGTGTTAAGTATGTAATAAATATGGTCGACTTATGAATAGAAATATATGTTATGAGGTGTCCCAAGTGTCCAATACCATGGGAAAATACCAGGCAAGCCCATGGTTTTTCCAAAACCACCAATGAGGTGTCCCTTGGCCATTAATGTCCTTTCCCCTCACTTTCCCTATAAATACCCAACCTTCCCTCCTTTATTTTTCACTCCCAACTCTCCCCCAAAGAATCTCTAGTCTCATTACCTCCCAAGGAGTCCTCCCAAGGTTCCCCCAATCCCTCATGGTCCCAACCTTCGAGTTTTAAGAGTTACGTTTAAGGTAAGGGATCCTACCTCTCTCTTTCTTTTCAAGTAATCTCTTTTATGTCATTTCTTTTATGCTCCATGCACTTATGTTGGAGTATGTTCATTTATATTCCTATTAATTCCCTTTTCATGTTCATATTATGAGATACCCCCTATTTCTCTCATCAATTCGTTTTAAGAATGTTTAAGTGGCGCCGTTAGGCTGCCGAATTTTTAAGGGATTCTTTCACCTTTCTCATTTTTCAAAGTTCTACTTTCATGTCAAGTCTTTCAAGTTCCTTTTTATTATGTTGGGGTATGATATCTATATCTATCATACTGATATTTTATTTTCATATGATGAGAGACCCTATTTGATCTCGTCAATTCATTTTTGTAGAAGTTTAAGTTGCGTTGTTAGGCTGTCGAATTTTTAAGGGATTCTTTTAGCTTTCTCATTTTTCAAAGTTCTACATTAATGTCAAGCCTTTAAAGTTCATTTTTATTATTTTGGGGTATGATATATATATCTATCATACTGATCTTATATGTTCATATTATGAGAGACCCTATTTGATATCTTCAATTCATTTTTTTGAAGTTTAAGTGGCGCCGTTAGGCTGTCGAATTTTTAAGGGATTCTTTCACCCTACTCATTTCAAGTTCTATTTTCTTGTCAAGTCTTTAAAGTTCCTTTTTATTATGTTTGGGTATGATCTATATATATATCATAATGATATTCTATGTTCATATGATGAGAGACCCTATTTGATCTCTTCAATTCATTTTGTTGAAGTTTAAGTTACGCCGTTAGGCTGCTGAATTTTCATTAGAGAAATCTTATTTTTGTCTTCCCTCCATGTTTTTCATTTCATATGGTATGCCTTTAAAATATCTTTACCATGTTATTATATCCATTATATTCTGTCCCTCTACTGTTCTTTGGATCATTTATGAGTGGTTGATCTATGTCCCATCTCTTTTCAATGTTTTCTAAAACCCCGAAGCATAGCCGTTATGCTGCAGAATTTTCGTCTCAAATGTCTCTCTCTTTTACTCAAATTATTTTATTTTTTAAGTGAATACTCAAAGATCTTTCTTCTAAAGGGGTATTCACATATATACCAAAATGTTATATTTTAAATTCTGGGATTTACATACATAATACCCTCTTTCCTTTTCCGTGGGTTTAAGTGACATAAAGATCATTTCTTTAAAATAGTTTTTAAAACGTTATGATTATGAAATGAAACCCATTTATTTTATGCTATATGGGTTGTTTATGAAATTATTGATGATGATATATGTGGATCACATGATAATAAATACAAATTAAGGGTGTGCCCTGATATCGCTCCAATGCATTGGGTAAAGACTTAATTTCTAGAGATGACCATTTTTAACGACGCCTTGGTGAATAACCTTGGTATTTTTTAATGACACCTTGGGGATGGACCTTGGTGAAACGGAAATGATTTTCAACATTAAATGTTGTAGCCACATCTTCAAGTTATGAAATACGTTATTTTTATTATGATATGCCTCATGATTTCTTTCTCATGCCTTAAAGTTCTTTTTCATGACATTGTTGATGTATCTCAAGTTCATATGTTAAATGTTTCCCCTTGTTTCCCTTACTGGGCCTTCTGATCACCATTTCTTTTGATGTATGTCCTCAGGTTATGAGATGCAGTAATGAACCTAGGATGAACATAAGGAGAAGCCTTTCAAGTGTTTAAGAATAATGTTTTATGTTTTCATGTTTTAAGTTCCTGGTTTCCAAGACACTAAACCTTAAAGATCCTCGGTTTTGTAAAATGTAATGTAAAGTTATGTTATAAAAAGGCGAGATTCCATAGTTGGTATCAAAGGATGGTTTAGTTATTTGTGGAAATTAGGATATGAAAACTTTAGGAATAACCCTATAGAAAAGTTTCAATATAGGAAATCTTCCTAGTATTTTGGTGAGTATTGAGTATGTGGTTTATCAAGAAAATACATCCCTGTCTGGATACAAGCAGGTAGAGGTGGCTTTAGCACAGATGTACATAAGGGTAAAACCCAAAAACACCGCTTTGAGCTAGAATCAAACGGGAACTGGTACACGACAACGGGCCTTGCTGCACTCTTGGTTACGACACTCCCGGGGGATATGCTTTGGTAAATTCATAAGCTTAGTATGAACCATTATTAAAGGAACAAAGATAAAATAAAATAAAGATTGACATAAGAATATATGATCATGGATAACCTAGATTGGAACCTAGGGGATCACAAGTTAGGGTATAATTTTTTTCTACAAGTTTATCCTTCTATTCTTTAAGTTTCCTTTTCATGATTATTGGCTAAGTATTTAAACCCCCTAATTATACTTTCTTTTCTTAGTTGATGGCGGTAAATGGAAGAACATGTCTCAACAACCAATGTGATAGGAAATGTGATGATTTCCCTATTTATATGACAGAGATGACGATAGATCAAGTTAAACATATTGTGATTATGCCAAACCAGCTACCAAAAATCACAATTAATAATTCGTACCTAGTTGAATGCCCAAATTCATCAAAGAAGAAGAAGAAGAAGTCTCAAGGATATTCATCTGATAAAGTTGATAAGGGAAAGAAGACCCAATTTACTTTGTGCAAAAAAGTGTGGAAAGAGGCACCAAGAGGAATGTCAAAAAGGAACCGGGAGATGTTTTAATTGTGGGGTGATAGGGCATAAAGTAGCCAATTGCTTTAAAAAAATGGATAATGTGATGAATGGAGATAAGGTTCGATCTAATGTACCTTATACATTTCGATGTCGTAAATGTGGAGAAGTTAGACATTATCTAAGGAAATGCTCTCTTGGAAGGGGTGATAAGCATGATGAGCTTCAACAATCTTCAAGGACAAGGGAACAATGCAAGTCCTATGTTGAGATGGATCTTGATGACTAAAGTACATGTGACTTCTTCGCAATAATTGTCTATGCCATGTTGTATTTTAGTTCGTGCTCTATGATCATATCCTTAATGTTTTCTAAGAACATCGAGTCACTACCTAAGATGGTCTTATATCATTAAGAAAAAATTCTATTATTTTGTATCACATGTTGATGTTGTGAATCTGTCCTTCTTGAAAAAAAAAGATGATTAGGGGATTAAAAGATGATTATTATTTTGGAAGACGTTCCCTATTTTGGGAACCCTATATGATCGAGGTAAATAGATTACTACGGTACTTTCTTTGAGGAATAAAGGTTGACTTATATTTTGAAGAATCGGCGAATTTAAGGTGAACTTATAGTAATTTAGGTTACTTATGGAAATGATTAACCTATCTTGGGGAAAATATTTTTAGGTTAGCTACTTTTGTTATAAGATATTAGGAGTGGTTGATGTTGTTTGGATATGAATGATGAAGTTTATTTTGGAAGACTATGTTATCAAATTCTTCTTGTATTTGGGTTTCAATCTTAGTTTGGTTTATTTTGAGGAATTTTAAGGATATATATTTATGGAATGGTCTATGATGAACTTTGGGTAGTACTGTGGAATTTTGAAGATTTAAAAGTAGCTTCCCTTCTTATGGGGTTCTTTATTTTGGAAGATTTTTTTTATCTTACCCTTTCTATTTTTTGGATAATGTTTAAAGATAGAAGAAATATATAGTTACTCTTTGGTGGATTATGTGATTCTCTAGAAGATTATTCTTGTGCTTTTGATGATATCAAGTGTTTTATTTAATGCTCATCGTTTGGAGAAAAGATTAGTTTTGTGAGAAACTTATTAAGGGATGAAACTCTACTTGATAGTAAATATATTTCCTTGTGTTTTTATTCTATGTAGTAAATTAATTCCTCAAAACTATGAAAAGGAATGTAAAACAAAAATGATGTATGTTAATGTTTCTTACTGGGAAATCAAATACCGTTTAACCCATCATAAGTTTGTGATTTTATTATTGTTAACTTTCTCAAAATTATGTTTCTATCACTCTCCCTCAGAATGTGACCCTTTGTTTTCTCTTCCATGTCCATGTTTTCCTACATGGAATCCTAGTATGGGTTAACTCAGGTGACCTTTGTACTCCCCTTTATTTCTTTTAAAGTAATAGTTTTACTGACTCCTTTTTCGATGTGGGACTTTCAATGAAATTTCCAAACCCAATTTTAAAAAATTGCAAGGACGCAATTTCTTAAGGGGGAAGAATGTAAGGATCCGAAATTTTGAATAAATCTTGTTTTCTAATTTTGTGTGTTATTTTATTTTTCATACTCAACAAAACTATTTCATTTGATAACACGAGTATAATTAAAATGAGACTGTTGGGTTTTGACTATTATATGACCATTAGTCAGTATGACCATTGGAACTGAATGTTGTGACTATTGTCTCTAAATACAAGTGATCTTGGTTAATTAATATAGAAAGAAGATTCTATGGCCTCATCCAGTAGTCTTGGACTGATCGAAGCCCATCTAACAGAACATGGGAAGGAGGTAGCACCACTGGGCTTTGCTATGGACAAAACCCAAGCCAAACTTCATCGTGTGAAGCTAGAACAGAATCGCCTTCATGAGAAGTTAAAACTGATAGAAATTACTACTCGTGCAATGTTGGTTGAGCTTCCCTCATATTCCCTCACCTTAGCACACCTTACACTTAGGTCCTATGTTGGGGTTATGGCACCTAAGAGACAGGGCTGGAATTTATCTAAGGAAAAAACCACTGCTAGAAGTTCCTTTTCAGTCACAGTGTAGTGAGATTGAGTTTCATCCAATGTTTTTGAGGCATAATAGATGACAAGAGGAATATTTTCTCTTCTTTGACCAAGAACAGCCCCAACAGCTCTATCAGAAACATCACACATTAACTCAGAGGGTAAGGACCAATCTGGGGGTTGGATTATTGGGGTAGATGTTAGAGCAGTTTTGAGTTCAACAAAGTCTCTCTTGCAAACCTCATCGAAATGGAAAGTGACATCATTTTGGAGCAAATGAGGGAGTGGGAAGGAAATTTTACTGAAGTTATGGATGAATCTCCGATAGAAACTAGCATGACTGAGAAATGAACGGATGTCTCTAACAGAGTTGGGTTCAGGAAGTGATTGGATCACTTCAATTTTGGTAGGATCGACTTCAATACCATCCTTTGAAACTATGTTCCCTAGAACAATCCCATTTGCAACCATGAAGTGACATTTTTCAAAATTTAACATAAGGTTACACTTGACACACTTTTGAAGGACTAGAGAGAGTGAATGCAAACAAGATTCAAATGACTCACCATAAATGGTGAAGTCATCCATGAAGACTTCCATGCAATGTTTAATGAATTCTGAAATGATACTCATCATACACCTCTAGAATGTTGCAGGAGCATTGCAAAGTCCAAAAGGCATTCTTCTATATGCATATGTTCCAAAGAGGCA
Organism: Viscum album; assembly: GCA_963277665.1. NCBI lineage: Eukaryota > Viridiplantae > Streptophyta > Magnoliopsida > Santalales > Viscaceae > Viscum > Viscum album. The sequence continues at coordinate 1,067,717,933 of OY728162.1, forward strand.
TGTGAAAGTAGTCTTTTCTTGGTCCTGAGGTGATATTGGGATTTGAAAATAGCCGGTGTATACATCAAGAAATCAATAGTGTGACTTTACAGCCAATCTTTCTATCATTTGATCAAGGAATGGAAGAGGGTAGTGATCTTTTCAGGTTTCAACATTCAATTTCCTATAGTCGATGCACACACTCCATTTGTTCTTCACTCGAGTTGTGACTACCTCTCCATGATCATTTGTGACAACAGTTATCCCACCCTTCTTAGGTACAACTTGAATTGGACTAACCCATTCACTATCAGAAATTGGGTAGATAATACTAACTTTAAGAAGCTTGGTGATCTCTTCCCTAACTACCTCAAGGATGAGTGGATTGAGTCTTCTTTGTGGTTGTCTAATTGGTTTGGATGACTCCTCAAGATGGATGTGATGCATGCAAAGGGAAGGGTTGATTACTGGTATGTCATATAGGGTCCAACCTAAGGCCTTTTTGTTTTCCTCTAACACTTGAACAAGTTTGGACTCCTCAGTTTCAGTAATTATGGTAGAGATAATGACATGATATGAGTGATCATGGAAGAGGAATGCATATTTCAGGTGTGATGGAAGAGGTTTCATATCAGTCTCATCTTTCACTTTTGGGCTCGACAACTCAGGAATGGAAGAAGGGAATTCAGTTGCTTCAGGTTCATTTTCCTTAATACTGTCCAAGGTGGATCAGTAGAGATCAGAATTGATGTGGAATTCAAGAGAGTTTTCAAGTTCCTCTAGATTAATGGAGTCTTTGAATGAGAGGTCCATATCAACATCACCATTTATGACTTGGTTAATCATATTGCAGATTTCAAAAGATCCTTTGTCATTAGAACATGAAGAACACAATGGATTGGGGTTTGATTGACTCTTAGAAGTGTCCCCAGAAATATGAATTGAGAATGAAGAGTGGTCCTCAGATGGGTATCGCATGGCTTGGATAATGTCAAACTTGACCAGTTGGTCACCAAATTCCATGGATAAGATGCCTGAATGGACATCAATCTTGGTTCTCATAGTCATGAGGAATGGTATTCCTAGAATTAGGGGATATCTAGAAGAGTTCGTCTCACCTTCCATGTCAAGGACATAGAAATCAGCAGGTAAGATAAGATCATTGACTCGGACAAGGACATCCTCAATTATTCCCTCAGGACTAGCTGTGCTTCGATTGGCTAACTGAATGACAACACCCATTGGGTGCAAGGGACCTAGACCAAGGTTGGAGAAGATGGATTTGGGCATGACATTAATTGAGGCTCATAGGTCTATGAGTGCATCATCAAAGTTGGAACTTCCAATTTGGCATGGGACTGTAACGGTCCCTGGATCTTTGCACTTTATGGGAATAGACAGTTGGGTGGAAACATTTTTAAAGGTCCTAAGTTTCCTCTTGTGGGTGCACAATTCCTTAAGAAACTTGGCATACTTAGGAATTTGTTTTATGGAATCTAAGAAGGGAATGTTGACTTCAACATGTCTAAACATGTCAAGCATTTCAGGATCAGGTTCAAAGGACTTCCTTGTCTTAGAAATAGCTTGAGGAAAAGGAATTGGGTTCCTAAGTGGAATGGAAGGAGGTGATGAAATGGATTCAAATTCCTTTTCAAATTCCTTTTTCTTTTCATTTTCTAGGTCAACATTCAAAGGAGGGTTTGAGGATTTATCTTGAGGCATAGCAAGTTGCTTTCCTGATCTAAGTGCAATTGCACTTACATTACCCTTAGGTTTGGGTAATGGTTGAATGGGAGTTGGGAAGAATTTGATTGTTGTTGCTGGCTCTGGTGGGATGCAAGTTGACCTATTTGAGTTTCAATGTTTTTAAGGCTAGAACGGGTGAAGGAGGAAAGATCTTCCACTGCACTTTCCCATGGTTGCTTGGAAGAAGAGGATTGTCCCTGGTTGGGATTGCCTTAATTTTGGTTCTTGGGAAATCGATTGTATTGGTTTTGGAATTGGGAAGGCTCACTAGGATAATGGAATCCAGGAGGAGGATTGTTCCTTTGAGGTTGAGGAACAAAAGGATAAGGTTGATGGAAGTTACCACCACCTTGACCATATTGGAATTGGTTTGGGTTTTTAGAAGGGAATTGAGGGGGGTGAGATATGGGATTACCATACCTAAGGCCTTGGTTATAGGAAGAAGAGAAGGGCTCGAAGTGAGGTTGGTTAAAGTTTCTAACAAACTGACCTGATAGTTGAGGATTGGTGTTCCCCTGAGCATATGCAGCATTGAGCTCCATTGGTCCAGCTGAATCAGGTTGATCCTCCTGAAGTTGTGGACATGTGTCAGTTGGATGAGATAGAGAGTTACAGTTTCCACAGTTTTTGACTGGTCCAGGAAACATTGATTACAGAGAAGACGAGGTTGGGGATTTGGTAGCCACAGCTAGTTGTCGCACAAGACCTATAAGTGCACTCATTCACTCGGTCATTTTGTTCAGCTCAATTGATTGATTATCTTGGGCTTTTTTGACTTGAGCATGTGCTCGATTATGAAATTGTTCTGTGTTTGCAGCCATGTTACTTATGAGATCTCTTGCTGCTGCAGGAGTTTTATCAACAAGAGCACCACCACTTGCGGCATCTATGAGAGTTCTCTCCATAGCCAATAACCCCTCATAGAGGTATTGGATCAAGAGTTGGTCAGGAATTTGGTGGTGTGGGAATGTTGCAACAAGATTTTTGAACCTACCCCAGTACTCATGGAGTGATTCACTTGGGAATTGACGGATACCACTTATTTCCTTTCAGATAGAAGCAGTACGAGAAGTAGGAAAGAATTTCTCTAAGAATAGTCGCTTCATGTCATTACATGTAATTATGGAACCAGGAGGTAGGTATTAGAGCCATGACTTAAAAGTGTCAGAAAGGGAAAAAGGTAATGCTCAGAGTTTTATTTGTTCTTCAGAAACCCCTTGAGGCTTCATGGTAGAGAACACTACTTGGAACTCTTTAAGGTGAAGATGTGGATCCTCACCGGCTAGCCCGTGAAAATGAGGGAGAAGATGAATCAAACCCGATTTGAGTTCGAAGTCAGCTTCTATGTTTGGATATTTAATACCAAGAGGTTGGTAATTCATATCAGGGGCATCACGTTCTTTTAGGGTTTGTTCCCTAGGATTGGCCATTTCAATTTCAACTGGTTGGATGAGGACTGGTTCTTGAATTATTTGAGTATCTCTTATGTTCCTCCTAAGTTGGTGAAGTGTTCACTCGATTTCAGGGTCAAAAAAATTTGAGGGATTGTTCGGGAGGCTACGGGGCATTCATAGAGATTTTGGAAGAAAGAGGAAGACGAGTTTTTCTTTGTATTTTTTTCGGCTTTTTCTTTGTGTTTTTTTTCAAATTTTTTTTAAATTTTGTTTTTTTTGGGTTTTTTTAAAATAACCAGAAACTAATGACTACATAAATCACCATCCCTGGAAACGGTTCCATTTGAAATGCGCGGCCGATTGTTGCCTATAGACCGGTCAAGGTTCCGGTGCTCTGCTAATGTGTATAGCAGCACTTGGGTCGAATCTTTGGCGATGGTACTTCGTAATAGTCGATTGTTTTTAGTTGATTGTATTTTGATTGGGGGTGGTTTGTTTGCAGAGCTTAATTGAAATGTTTAATGGATGATGTTTAATTTAACAAGTTGATAAAGATTGGGGTGATTTCATCATTAGGGAGTTAATCATGTGATATCCTTGAGCTTTTCTTTATATTGCATAAAATTAACACCCACATCAAAAGTTGATGTTGATTGGAATTCCCAAGTGTTAAGCCTTTAATAAAAGCCTTAACTTTACTTAGGGTTCTAATCTCAATTAGTGCTTGATTGTGGAAGTGTATTTATAGTTCCAATAATCCATGATATGTTAAGTCCAACATACACAATGTTAAATTAAAGAATACTCATCGAGAAAAACATCTCAATCACTTAACATCCCTAAATTATAACTCACCCCAATAAGATATTTACTCAGCCATTTAAATTATTAGTAATCTGGTATATTATGTTTAAGGTGATGAATTACAAATAGAAGAAAAATAAAGGGATAAGAAAAGAGTTGTACGTCGAACACACACACACACGAACAATGATGATAATTAAAAACAGATTTTTGATTGAATGAGGAAGCAAAATAAAAGAATGAGATTCAAATAAATTTAAACTATTTTAAGAACATAAATATTAAACTACAGAATTTGGATGATAATAAGAGATATTGAAGAAGAAACTTCCATTAAAACAGAATTACAAAAGAAAGGACTTACAAAATTACAAAAAATGAAGAACACGAAAGTAAGTGAAAACAAAGAGAGAAGGAAATGTCTCTCAAGTGAAAAAATGAGTATGGGATGTCCTCCCAAGCCTTTGTAAAGTCTTTGGTCATACCAATATAATCTCATCTCTTCTGAAATTCCAACCTCTCTCAAGGAGAGAAGGGGAGAGTATTTATAGCCCAAGGAGTGTACTGTTTGCATTCCCAATATGTCCCTCCACTTGCATAGCCAATTTGGCTATTCAGACAGCTGAATATCCAAATACCTCTTTATTAAAAGTTTTAGATAATAAATTTGTATGACTACTGTCAAAATTGGGAGGCATTTGGACAAGTGGAGCCAAAGTTATGATGGTTTTATTAAACATAGGTAAACTGTCCATTTCTATCCATGCTTTTTCGATGGCCAAAATGTGAATGGATTTTGGAATAGGAATATTCCTTCAAATCTGAATTACTTATTCAAAAAGGTCGGCCGCCTATATCTCCTCTTTCACACTGAAAAATCTCAGATCACTTTGATTCTTACATCATGAGATATGTCATGAATACTATACTGATTTTATTGCTTGGCCAGAATGGTGGTCTGGATTTCAAAGCTTCATTTGGGCCCCTTGTACTTGGATTTGGGCCGTGAAATTTTTATCCAAGATGACATGTAGTGTCCCCCGAATTATGATGGAGAGTTAATGTTTTTGGACTTCTGGATTGAGCCCAGTAAATCAATCTTCAAGGCTGGTCCAGTTTGTTCACAGATTCTTTGGTCTTGTTTGTGAGGACCATATGACCCTTCAAATGGCAGAATTGGATCATGGTACCTTCTAATGATATGTTTTATATTGAAAGTATAATACTAAAAAACAAGAACCACAAAATTTGGATTAGTATAGTGATAGTAATTATTAAAACATTAAACTGACTCAATTGGACTACTTCTAAAAATGCTCAAAAATTATACTTAATATTAAAACATTTATATTTCACACAAATTATGCACATTTCATATAAAATCAGTAAAGAGGAAATATAATAAGTCATGAAAATATTAATAAAATCAGGTTATAAGGGGCTATGTAAGGAGACCGTAACTTCCTTGTGTAATTCTTTGTTTTAAATAAAAAAAATTATTTCTTCTTATGATGAAGTTTATGAATTTTCAAATGTCCGGATAAATATAGTATGCATATTTTTTATTAATTTTAGAGAAAGGATATTTTAAAAATGTTTATGTAAACCTTAAATAATTAAAATTTTGTAATTATTTTCAAAAAGTATTCTTCTACAATTATGTTCAGTACAAAATTTAGAGTCTAATAGGATCAACTTAATTTTTGATGAATAGTAAATTATGAATAGTGATTTTATGCTTAGGATTAGTAATGTGACCAAATGGATTAGTAATCTCACTTAAAAAAATTATTAATATAAATGAGGTACCTTGATTAAGTAATGTGATTCAATAAAATGGTTAAATAACGGTTTCATAAATTATTAGTCAAGTATTAGTTTTTTCGAGTGAATAGTGTTTTTAATTAAAAAATAAATTAAAAATATTTAGAAAATTATTTTTATAAAATGGGCTTTATTTTGAAATTTAGAACATCGATATTATGCTAAGGAAATTTTTGTGGAATTTTCTGAAAAAATGAATTTTCAATGAAAAGTGTATTTATTTAAAAATTAAATTAAAAATATTTAGAAAATTATTTTTATAAAATGGAGTTCATTTTTTAAATCAGAGCATTGATATTTGGTTAAGGTGAAATTTTGGGATTTTTCTGAGAAAGTTGAATTTTCGATGAATAGTGAAAATACAGTTTTTAAGTTACGGGTGTTTAATGACATCATTAAATGATGTGTTAAGTATGTAATCAATATGGTCGACTCATGAATAGTAAGATAAGGTATTAGGTGTCCCAAGTGGCCAATACCATGGGAAAATACCATGGTAAAGAACATGTTTTTTCCAAAACCACCAATGAGGTGTCCCTTGGCCATTAATGCATTGTCCCCTCACTTTTCCTATAAATACCCACCCTTACCTCCTTTATTTTTCACTCCAAACTCTCCCCCAACGAAGCTCTGGTCTCATTACCTCCCAATGAGTCCTCCCAAGGTGCCTCAAAGCCCTCAAGGTCCCAACCTTTGAGTTTTAAGAGTTACGTTTAAGGTAAGGGATCCTACCTCTCTCTTTCTTTTCAAGTAATCTCTTTTATGTCATTTATTTTATGCTACATGATCTTATGTTGGAGGATGTTCTTTTATATTCCTCTTACTTACCTTTTAATTTTCATATGATTAGAGACCCACTCTTTCTCTCATCAATTCATTTTAAGAATGTTTAAGTGGTGTTGTTAGGGTGCCGAATTTTTAAGGGATTCTTTCACCTTTCTCATTTTTCAAAGTTCTACTTTCATGTCAAGTCTTTAAAGTTCCTTTTTATTATGTTGGGGTATGATATCTATATCTATCATACTGATCTTTTATTTTCATATGATGAGAGACCCTATTTGATCTCGTCAATTAATTTTTGTTGATGTTTAAGTGGCACCGTTAGGCTGCCGAATTTTTAAAGGATTCTTTCACCTTTCTCATTTTTCAAAGTTCAACTTTCATGTAAAGTATTTCAAGTTCCTTTTTATTATGTTGGGGTATGATCTCTATATCTATCATACTGATCTTCTATGTTCATATGATGATATACCCTATTTTATCTCATTAATTCATTTTTTTGAAGTTTAAGTGGCGCCGTTAGGCTGCTGAATTTTTAAGGGATTCTTTCACCCTACTCATTTTCAAGTTCTATTTTCTTGTCAAGTCTTTCAAGTTAGTTTTTATTATGTTGGGGTATTATATATATATCTATCATACTGATATTATATGTTCATATGATGAGATACCCTATTTTATCACTTCAATTCATTTTGTTGAAGTTTAAGTGACGCCGTTAGGCTGCCGAATTTTCATAAGAGAAATATTATTTTTGTCTTACCTCTATGTTTTTCATTTCATATGGTATGTCTTTAAAATCTCATTACCATGTTCTTATATACATTATATTCTGTCCCTATTCTGTTCTTTGGATCATTTATGAGTGTGTGACCTATGTCCCCTCTCTTTTCAATGTTTTCTAAAACCCCAAAGCATAGCCGTTATGTTGCAGAATTTCCCCCTCAAATGTCTCTCTCTTTTTCTCAAATTATTTTATTTTATTAAGTGAATACTAAAAGATCTTCCTTCTAAATGTTTATTCATATATATACCAAAATGTTCGATTTTAAATTCTGGGATCTACATACATGAGACCTGCTTTCCTTTTCCGTGGGTTAAAAGTGACATAAAGATCATGTCTTTAAAACAGTTTTTAAAACGTTATGATTATGAAATGAAACCCATTTCATTTTTTATATATGGGTTTTTTATGAAATGATTTATGATGATATATGTGGCTCACATGATAATAAATACAAATTAAGGGTGCGCCCTGATAGTGCTCCAATGCATTGGGTAAAGACTTAATCTCTAGAGATGACCATTTTTAACGACGCCTTGGTGAATAACCTTGGTAATTTTTAATGACACCTTGGGGATGAACCTTGGTGAAATATAAATGATTGTAAATATTAAATGTTGTAACCACATATTCAAGTTATGAAATACATTATTTTTATTATGATATTCCTTATGATTTCTTTCTCATGCCTTAAAGTTCTTTTTCATGACATTGTTGATGTATCTCAAGTTCACATGTTAAATGTTTCTCCTTGTTTCCCTTACTGGGCCTTCTGCTCACCCTTTCTTTTGATGTATGTCCCAAGCTTATGAGATGCAGTAATGAACCTAGGATGAACATAAGGATAAGCCTTTCAAGTTTTTAAGAAGAATTTTTTATGTTTTCATGTTTTAAGTTCCTAGTTTCCAAGACACTAAACCTTAAAGATCCTCGATTTTGTAAAATGTAATGAAAAGTTATGTTATAAAAAGGCAGGATGCCATAATCCTCTTGAGTTATCTTTGACATGAGTAGGGCCTTCATATAGTTTATTTTTTGAGAGGGTATGACCTCCACTTTGGTGAGCTGAGGTATAAGGAGCACCTAGAAAAATCTCAAAAAGAATGTGTGGAGGACCTCTGTATTGATTGATGGACGTGCATGGAGGACCTCCACTAGAGCTAGTGAGAACATGGGGGGGGTCTATGCTAGATTCTGGTGGCAGAGGAAGGTCCTCAATGCTAGTTTATAGAGATAGCATGAGGAGGGCACTTGTACTGATCGAACTGGACATGGGGAGGACCTACGTGTTGACTATCAATGAAGTAGGGAGGACCTTCTCTTGGATGATCCCTAGATCAAGGATTACCTCCATTGAATTTATTGAAAACATGGGTAGGAACTCCATGTTGAGTGCAAGAGCGAGGAGTACATTCGCTCTGGATGGCGATGGTATGGGGAGGACCTCTGTGTTAAATATCATCATCAAGGGTTGGCCTGTGATGGTTTCTTGTGGTGTTGGTGACCGAAAGAGTGAACCCAGCCTTCCCATGGGGTGGTTGAGGTCTCAATCCCGATCAAGCATTGGAGTGCCCCTGTTCTATGGTAGCAGGGAACTGATAGTATATGTCGATGGTCGTGTAGGCCACTGGAGCTATTAAAGATGATTCCCCCTAACAAGAATCCTCCTGATCTTGGTCCTGACACTGGAATTGGGTTATCTGGACCAGGGCTTGTAGGGAAGGGGTGTAGACCACCTATTATTTGGCCTGAGGAACCAGTTGGTGGCATTGGTATGTCATGGTGGGATCCTTCCTTGGCAGTTCTCGGGTGGTTTTCATATCTAGGATGACTCAAATATACCATACCTTGTCGACATAGGGGAGTGAGACACATGATCACTCTAGAAAGAGGCTCCCAAAGTAGTTGAAAATGGGAGTGGGTAGTAGCGGCTCCCTACATAGCCCTTGGGGGCAGTAGTGACGATGAGGGATAGAATCCTGCAAATCCTAGCGGGCCATGTCCCTCGTAGGAATGACCCCCTCCTACTCGTATTGACGAAAAATGGTATCTATCACCCTTCTCTATATGATTTTAGCAGGTGAGATGGGGTGTGGTAACCCAGTATCCATGGTTACAAATGAAGTTGGGGAAGTGGTGTATTTTTTTTGGGATTTCCACATTGATATTCTATCTCCCCAGGAATCTACAGGTGGGGTGATTTATTTCCTATAGTTGGGATCTTGTAAAGCAGACATATTCAACTATCAATATAGATATAAGGAAAGTAATTTCCAATGACCCAACATCTTCCAATATTCCAGAACTAGAGAGTGAGAGATCCACACTAACGATGTCATGGTCCGGAATGACCAATGATTAACTAACCTAAATTTTAGTGAGTTTCACACTAGTCCCACTATTTGATTGGTAGTACCTGGCACTGGATACTGAATCTGGTGACACACACATCTGTTAATGTATCGAGTGCTAATATTACCATATTGGGGAGAAGATTTCACATTGGGTTCACCATTTTTGTTTCTGAAGCTTTCCATCAGGTTGCACCAATGTCACCGCTCACTCGGAGTAGGACGAGCAGCAATGTTGCCCCACATTTCCTGCTTTCTAAAGGCAGGCATCATTCATCACTTCTTTAGAGATGTCTTCTCCTTGATCAAAATGGGATAATGGGATGTTGTTTCCTCATTCCATGGATTCCTCTTTATAATTCATTGCCTATTCCAGATATTTCTTATAGATTAAGATGTTGTTCATGAACCTCATTCTGAGTGCCATCTCTTTTTTGATATCGGTTAATTATGCTAAGTTTTTCAAGACATTCCAAAGGGTCTATCCAGGTTAGCAACATTCAGTTAGGGAGGTAGTCACATTGGGCATCACTGAGCATGTCTGGATACTAGAACATTGGAGCACCTGTATTCTTCCTCATAAGAGGGATTCTCAAGGGCACGGAAACCTGAGGCATCCCATGTTTATCATGGGGAATCTTATACCAGATCTATGCCTCTAAGGTTTTACTCAGCATACCATATTTAACATGGGGTATGTTGTGAGTTTAACATCTTGTAGAGACAAATCAGACTGATTATAACGTCTCATGAGGACGGATCAGGAAGGTGGGTCTCTATGATGGAGTACTTGGAAAGGTTTATTAAATGGATGGGTCAGAATTCCCAATGAGAGAGGGCCTTGTATGGTGTGTCCCAAAAAGGGAATATTTCACACCATTAAGGTAAACATCCTAAAAAGGGAGGCACCAATATTTACCATTGGCTAGATGGGAATGCCTCTGACAATGAACTCAGATGATGTGTCCCAAAAAGGGAAATATTCCACACTGTGAAGGATGATTTGGACCCCACTGAGGGTGGATCAGTAAGGTGGAACCCAATGAGGGGGGCACCAAGTTTTACCATTGGTTGGGATTGAACCTTATAGAGGTTTCCTTTGTTCCTTGTATAGAAGACAGGTATTAAAACCCATGTAGTTCAAAGGGGTGATTTGGGGCTTATACATGGATAGTTTTTCATCGTAAGAGGGGCGCTCTTGGTTGGAGGGACATGGGTTGTATGGGGATTATTCATAGTTATCTACCCAAGTTATAATAGGAGCAGTGGTGATTTATATGTCATGATCTCACAAGGATGTGGTGGCATGGGTAAGAATCAAGATGGAAATAGAGGAAGTATTGAAGTGGAAGGGAATGAATGAGGCAAAACTAACGTGAAGATGACGTCATTCAGTTTGAACCTCATAGAGGCTTCATATGCATCATAGTTGGATTAGAATCAAATTCCATGTATTTATGGTGGGTTTATTGGGGATTACACATAAAGAGGCCACCCAAGCATGTAGTGTGGGTCTTACGCATCAAATATGCCAAGGTGAATCAATCAAAACACCTTAGTAAGGTGGATTTGGGATATGTGTCCCAAAAAAGGGTAGATATCACATCATGAGGGTAATTCCCTAGGAGGGAGTACTAGCGTTCACCATTTGGTGGTATTGGACCTCAAAGAGTCAACCTATGTACCCTATGTAAGATATAGAGATCAAAAACCACGTAGTTTGGATGTTCGGGGATTATGCATGGCTAGTAGCCCAAAAAGATGGGAACTGGGGATTACTCTAAGATGGATACCCAAATTAAGGGTGCCATGTTCACTACTAACATATAATCTCATGTGAGTCATTATTTATGTGACAAACAAGATGAATCAGTAGACCATACGGTCGCGTCGTGAAAGATGTGTCAGCGAGGAATGGTGTGGGGTTTACACATGGTTATCGGCCCATGGAGATGGAGATTGGGGACTACTCCATGATGGATTACCAAAGGGAAACTTGTTCCACATGAGGAGGGTTTCATTCCCTACCAGAGAGGTGAGGGAGCGCTCACTCCCATGGAGACGATCGGGCATGTAAAATGCCTGAGGCGGGGCAGCCTATGTGCATTGCATGGGGTGAGACTATAGTTTAACGTCATGTGATGAGGATGATGGTTCTTGGTAGTTTAATGTCCTACAACTCAGATGAGGGGAGATCACTTCTCACCCCTTGGACTTACATGATTGATACCCTCACTCACTTGGGGAATGGAATGCATCAGAAATTCCGGGAAACAACGACATGGAGGAGTGATCGGTCATGGGGTCCATGTTAGTGTAACTATGAGAAGAAGAAATAGATATTATCATACCTATGCAGAGAAGCATTGGGTAGATCATTTCAACACATGACTCCACATGAGTAAGCAATAAAATCACTACACACAATCCTGGAGGTCCGCATGTAAGAGTTGTGTGCAAGATGTTAGTGTTTCCCATAAGAGGGGTTCAAACATGGGGTTTCGGAGTGAAGACAACCCATGGAGACTAAAGGAAGGGGTGCGCATAATATTCGAGGCTTGAACTCAAAATGGAGGGACTTGAGTGAAAGAGGTACTGCACGCAGGAAATTTTTTCACACAAGATAAGCCTTTTGCATGCAATTGACTTAGGTGAAAAAAGGAAATTGGTGAGGGTCAAGACCTTATGGGCCCACTCAAAGGGGAGCCCATAGGGGAAGTTTCATGAAAGATACTATTATTTTTTCATGACTTTCATGTGGTGTGTAAGGGATCATCTTGTGAACATAGGAGTGATGTTTCGACTTCCATATAGTTACCCTGAAAAGGGTGTGGTGCCTTTATATTTATAGGAAAAAATATTGGCAGGAATGTGGAAGAAGGCCAGCGTGAAAGAGTCGATTGATGTCTCATTGGGAGTGTAAGAATCTTATGTGTTGAATGGTATTTTTCACACAATATTCTATGATTTTTCACACATTCCTTAGCTACATTTTGGGAGTCTGGGTTGAAATTACACCTTTGATGTTGCATTGGGTACTTAAGAACCTTTCTTGTATATTTCTATCTTGCACACAATCATCCAAACTTATGTGTGGCTCCCTTGGGGTTCTCAAAATTGTTTTTTGAGTCCAACTGTGGCTTTAAGTTGTTCAAATATTCCTATATTTTTTCTCGAGTGGAATTTGGCACCAACAACATCTTTAAGGAAAACACCACTGCCAAAAACATGATATCATGGGTAGTATAATTACGCTCATGGGATATAAATTCATAGACCCATATGAGATCACTTCCCTTTTATACATTAATATAAAACCTAAACTGAGATGAGAGATTTAATATAAAACCTCAAACATAAGTCCATCATCTTGGAAACCAAATGAAAGGGGAATCGATCAACTTCTCCTCCAGGTATTCAAATGCTACCAAACATTGATCAATCCATACAAAGGTCTGGTACTTCATGTTCCAAGATGTCACTGTGGATATAACATGCAAGAAATCACATACAAACCTTTGTCAATAGTCTGTGATATTAAGAAAACTACAGACCTCTGCAACATTCTTAGGATCCTCTTAAGAAACAATAGTCTCAATTTTTGAGGGATCAACTGATACTCTAAGATGAGAGATCTCATTCCTGATAAACTGCACATCAAACATCCAAAACTTGCACTTGGATAACTTCTATTAGAGTTCATGGTGCTGAATGACTTGTAAAACAACCCTATGATGTACAATACAATCCTCCTCTGACTTTGAGTACATGAGGATTTCTTCGATGAACTCTATCACAAACTGATCCAGGAACCCACAAACATGAATTTCATGAGTCCCGTGAATATATTTGGGGAATCCGTGACACTGAATGGCATAAACACAAACTCAAAGTTCTCATATCAACACCTGAATTTAGTCTTCATGATATCCTCCTCCTTCACCCTCATCTAATGATACCTAGACCACATATCAATCTTTAAGAACCACATGAGACTTCTGAATTGATCAAAAAATCATATATCCTTAGGAGAGGATAAAAATTATTGATTGTCACATGTTTCAAATATATTTATTCTATGATAAACCACATACCACCATACACATTCTTAGAAAACAACACCAGATCACCCCACTATGATGGATTGGGTCAGAGGATAACATTCAACATCAAGTCATCATTCTGAATTATCAACTCTCGTAGCTAAAAAGGTGAAATTATATATGGATCCATAAAAATATGAGAGGCATAAGGGTAAAACTATATCCCAAACTCGATACCACATTGAGGGGGGAGCATCACAATCTCTTCAAGAAAAACATATGATGATCCTACTCACCAATGAATACCATATGTCGACCTTAAAAATCATAAAACACAACCCTCCTCCATAAGAAAAGGACGATTAAAAATATATAATACAACCAATTCATGATAATGATGACATCATATAGTTGTATCTGCTATAAAAATAAATATCCCAATGATAGATGTAACCCCATCGTCAACTCACATACCTAGAACATATCAAGAAATATCGTCTGACCTTAAACTGGTGTATTCAACTCTAGGGGAAATGAAAAACACTCCACCTTGATTCTTAAGGTGTATACTATATAGGGTGAAATAAAGGAGTGATATAATCCAAAATCAAATAAAACATAATCTATTGTAGAAGAAAAAAAGAGGATAACTCAAAAAATCACTGGTCATCTTGTCACTAACATCTCCATGGAATGCAACTGACCATTCCCAACACATCTTCCTCACTAGCCTTGTTAATGACCATCTCCAAAAATATTATTAGCCTCATTCCCCATAGTATGGGGATTATCATAGGGATAACATCTACCAACACTATCTCCCCTCGGTAGAATATAATGTTTTTTACCCTACTATAGATAAGGCCTTTGAGGAAATTGATTCTAAGGAAGGAACAAAATTTTCCCACCTATGTCATTTTTTTCACTAACAATTGTTGAGAACTAGAAATGATAGTGATCATGGCCACCATACACATGATCGTAGAGATATTAGTGGATATACATGAATGACCAGTGTTAGAGAAACATGGGAAAGACTCTTGAGGTTGAATCCCTACTAGTTGGAAATTTGATGATCCTGAAATTTTAATACCTTGTATCTATAGATCTTCTACTCAAGGATATCCAATGAATCCCCGCTCAATATGATACCAACTATGCATGAATCTTTTATATCACCACTACCTTATTCTATATATCTAGATACACAGGCAATGTAAATGGGGTAATTGCTTACTGAATATCCAGACTCAGTGCCACCTTGAAATGTCATTCTCTGGCCTCCTTATTCATATAAAGATCTAGGGAAAAGAGAATAAGATCCTTGACTCAAACCCTAATCTCCTGCATACTTAGGATCCCATTCAAGAGGGAGATCAACTCATGCCTCTTTGTTTCCCTCATCATCGATTAAAGGAACTCTACACAAAATTACATCTGAAGATTATCACATGAATCTTCTACCTCCTTTAACTCTCCAAGGAATAAGATCCCCCATTGGTGAATAACCCCTATCATATGACTCATAGCCAGTGGTCCCGATAATCTACCCTAACACAGATCAAAATGAAGGTGATCTATATCTTTTCTAACCAGTACTCCATCTCCAAATAGGAGACACTCCCCTCATACTTCTCTAAGACCTAACATTGGAAATTATAGATTTTATTCCTATATAACATGTCTTCTTCAACTAGTCTAACCCTCTTACGGTTAGCCATATCATCATGCCATACCTCAGTGACCTAAGACACACCCGGACAATGTTTATGAGTTATCTCTACAAATAGTATGGGAAACTTATAAGCTTGTTAGCATGGAATTAATTTAATATTAATTTAATTAGATTCATCTTAAATTACATAAAATAAACATAATTTAAACACAAGCACAACCAACTATGAGGCATGTACCTATCCTAGGTCTCTACATTGCGATCAACATTACCACCCCTATGGTGTTTAGGTTATTTAACATCCTTGAATTGGATCACACAGATCCCTAATCACATATTTTCTATTCAGTACCCCAAGTTACATCACACGCTAATTTTGAATCATGTTGTTTCCATAACAAACTTATGAAATAATCACCACTGCCTAAATTCATTATCTACCCTAACTCTCATACATAGATCTGATTCCACTTTTTCACAACCTGAACCCATGAGTAACCCCTCTTGGGCGTGTAGTGAAGACAATAATGACCCTCAAATCCCACCACCATTAGGTCATGGATTTGCGGCTAGCACCGAGTGTATAAATCATATAAATATATGGTAATACCATCATAAATTGAAGGATCATATAAATAAAAACAATAAGAAACACTATAATATAAAAATAAAACCCATATACCTTAATTCATGTAATTTCATAAAGATAAAAAAATCTCTCAAATAAATTCCAAAAATGAAAATCTAAAGGTAACAACTTAAATCATTACTTCAAAATAAAAGCTATTAATATCAAAATATATATCGCCTTATAACTTAAATAACCCATAATTACATGATTTATAACAAGGGTTTAAATTTATTAAATTTAAATTATATTTTTAGTTCATAGTTTTAGATAATTAATAAAAACACTTCTATATAAAATCCTTATAATAAAAAGTGTAAGATTCCACTCAATATCATTTTTCCACAAAAAAAATAGGATTCTTAAATTTAAACCCATGTTTCATTAAAATCATGTTAAATTGTTTAAATTTGAATCCTAATATAAAAAACTTTTACCTTACTATAGTTCCCACTCATCCTTAATCCTTATAAAAACAACTGAAAACATGGGATGATACAAAAATAAATAAATTCATTGGTCAATTTTGAAAACGTTGTAATCTTATAAGAACTTATTCATTTTTCATAATAAACTTGGAGTTAAAATATTCATTTTTTTACTCCTGAAATAATATTCATTACCTACATATTTTAATAAAATATTTCATAAAAAATATTAATGGAAAAAATACAATCATGATGGTTTCCTGTAAAACTTGGTTATTTATGAAAACAATTTCATGAAAAACATACTTTTCACCCTTAAAGAGGGTATAAACATTCCTTTAAACATAATATCATTAAATTAAATTATGAAATCAAAATAATTCCATAAAACTCATTTTAAATGAGATAAAATTCATGTAGATACCTTGGAACATCATATTTATGTCACTCTTACAAGCAATCTTACAAATGGAACAACCCAATCGGTTAATTCCAACATAATTTCCCATAGAACATAATCATTATCAATGAATTGGAGAAATATATAGGGCTCACACATTATCATGAACAATGTAAAAGAACCATAATATAAATAAAACACATAAAATATTTAATTTAAATAATAAAATCTACTAAAATATTCTGTTTAATACATATGTAGACACACTTTTAGGCTTTACAAAAAAAAATAGGATAAAATTACTTTTTATTTAAAAACTCTTTAAATAAAAAAATCAAAAAATAATGGGAAATAATATATTATATTGAAAAACCATGAAAAATAATAGATTAATATTCTCAAATAATAATGGTTAGTATGGAAGGAAATTTCACTCATGTTGTTTATGTAAAAAAATATTCCTTTAACACTTTTGTAAAAAGGTTAAAAATAACCCATTTGGAAAAAGTTTAAAATTATTCTTTTAAAATATTTTAATGAAATTAAAGAAAGGTTTAAAATGAATTTTAAAATAACTTTATTTATATTAATAAAATACTTGAAACATTTTAAATAATAAGTATTTGGAAGGAAAATAAAAGAAAAACCTTTAATTCTTTTAAAATAAGGTTTTAGAGAAAAATACCTTACCTCAAGTCTAAATAACAATGTACATACTTTAAATCCAATATAATAAACTTATATTAACTTTAGAGTTAATAAAGAAAAAATTTTAGTTGCATTACCTTAATATTATCCCTTTTATTTCACTTATTACCTTGTCTTACACAATTATGAAATCAATCGTGTTCATGTTAGACGTTTTGAAGATGTACGGTTCATAATCCCAAAACAACTTCGGAAGGTTGAAAATGGTAAAAGGGGTAATTGTTACGTCACATCAAGAATATTAATAATGACATGATTATAATTTTTATACATTAAATTCCAATTTATAACCTTCCATTAAAGGAATACAAGAAAAACGAATCATGTCACTCTATGGATGTGGTAATCCGCATATACAGACGAATGAAGTTATAAATTTTCAATAGATGAAAGGGTAATGAAATATATGATTTATTATCTTTAAATAATTATAATTATGTCATTAATATCATATATATTCATTAAATTCATCTTAATAATCATCCATGAGAGGTAGTGAGGGAAAACAAAACACATCGCTTCATGGAGGTATTAGTCTATACGTACGCATCAACAATGTTTTCATTTCTCATAGAATGGAAAAGGAGATGAAAAATGGTTTTACAATTATATTAATAAATTTTAATTATATGTAAGATACATATTTTATTATTTAATCATGGTTAAATAATATTTTAATGAGTTAGAAGAATAAATAAAATTAAAACACTTGATTTAGATTTATGCCTATTATTTGGAAAACCACCTTTGGATTATAGATTAAGACTTATTGGATGGTATTTTGATGATACCAGGTCTAATAGGTCATGTGGAGTAAGGTTGTAAATATATTTGGGTAGGTATTGTTTGAGAAAAGTGTCTCAAGAGGTGTGAGGAATAGAAAAGAAGTGGTGATCTTTTATAAATGAGGGGGGTGACACAATTGTAATTATTCAAAGTTTAACATTAATATAAGCTCTTATTAATGGTAAATTGGAACCAAGGAATCTATAAATTCATAGATAAGATGTAATATGGTTAAAATAAACTCAAACAAATCACACAAAAATAAACCATTTCATAAATATATAAAAAATTCACCCTAAGATAAATTTGATATGATAAATCCAAAAATTAATTCCTCTTTATAAAATTCAAACTCTAAAATATGAATTTGTATTTTTAAATAAAACCATATAATACATTGAAGAACAATTTAGTTAAAATAATAACAATTTTTTAATTAAAACCCATACTCGTGCTTTATACCTGATAAAATTAATTATGAAACGTGATATAAGTATAAATCCATATAAGTAACATAAATTTACATTTAAAAAATATCCAATAATTACATAATTACTTAAAAAGATAAAAATAAAAATAATGTGAAGATAATATATTTTACTTTTAAATAGAAAATATTTTAATTCATGAAGTAAACATAATAATTTTAAATGTATAATGACTATATAATTTTATTATATAATGTCCTTTATGACATGAAATAGATATATATATATAATATAAAATATAGAATCATGGAATCATGTAGGATAGTGGTAGACACTGCACACTTTTCACCCCTTCAGTCATGGTTAAAATCCTTGTGCATTTACTAGACATGATGGGTTATTTCCCAGCCCGTGGGTTTCCCTTTTTATATATAAAGAAATAATTTAACAAATAAAATACCATTATACGTCAAAAATATATTTTTAAGAAAATAATGCAAAGGAAACTAATTGAGTGAAAAATATGTGTATAAATACATATCTTATAAAGAAATAAATTCATTTATAATTTACATTTATATTTTACAAAGGAAAATTTATAAAAATGCTCATTGAAAATTTTGGGATGTTATAATCTCAATCTCCAAATCACCACTAGAAACCTAGAAAATATATTTATATATATAGGGGTGATCATACATGTATACTAATTAGGATACTTATAATGACCTCTCATGAAATGTGGAAGAAGCATACTAATACCACAGTGAATAAATAGTAGAACCAATATGCACCTATGTCAGGTCAATTATCACCCAACCTAATTAATGCTCGCTTACCCAATATCTCACCTAAGTATAATAATATAATATCAATAGAATATGAAATAAAGGTACCTCACAACCACTTCTACATTGGTTTCTCACTCTCATTCCACAACATTAAATGTCTTATGCTTCTATACCCTCCACAATTATGCCATCGATTTTATGGCATCCCACCTTTTTAATACAAAACTTTACATAACATTTTACAAACATAGGATCTTTAAAAATTTAGTGTCTTGGAAATAAGGTACAAAATAAATGAAAACTTAACACAATATTATATTCCATTGTAAGGGCTCCATAAAGGTTCATCCTAAGTACATTTATTGCATCTCATAACCTAGGGACATACATCAAAGGAAACAGTGAGAAAAAGGCCCAGTAAGGGTAGATAAGGGAAATAATTTACTTGTGATCTTGAGGAATAAAGATAAGAACTTAAGGAAATACATAAATTCATGAGTAATGAAAAAAGAGGAATATAATAAAATAACATGAATCATAACTTTTAAATATGGATACAAAATTTAATTGAGTCATTCATAAGCGTATCACCATGGTTTATCACTGAGGTGTCATAACAAATACCAAGGTTATTCACAAAGGTATTGTAAAAGTTTCATCTCTTAAGATTAATTTATTTAACAAATGCAATAGAGAACTATTAGGTTTCACCCTTAATATGTATTAATTAATGTGATACACATATATCATAATAAAAAATCTCATAAATAACTCATGGATAATAAAAATATGGTTTTTATATTGAAATCATGGCATTTTAAAATGGGCATAAAAACTTGATGCTTTTTCATTTTAAACCCATGAAAAAGGAAGGAAAGTTTCATTTATGTTAATACCGGAATTAAAATAGATAATTTTTAAATATATGTGAATCTACTATATAATATATAGTTTTTTGTATTCATAAAATAAAATAAAATAATTTCTTGATAAAAAGAGAAAATTTTGAGACGAAAATCCAGCAGCATAACAAGTATGAAACATGGTTTTAGAAAACATTAAAAACATAGGGGAAAATGGTCTCACATTCATAAATGAATATTAATACAGTAAATTTATTGAATAAAATGGACATAATAAACTGATATGGAAACTTTATAGACATAACACATGAAAAAGAAAACTTAAAAGAAAAAGAGAAGTTAAGATTTACCTTACCATAAAGAGTGACTACTAAAACTTGAAGATCGGGATATTAGGGGATTGATAACACCTTTTAAGGACTCATTGTGAGGTAATAATATTAGATATTCATAGATAATTATTTTTTAATGATATTAAAAACAAGAAATGGGTGGATATTTATAGTAAATTTGAGGGAGTTTTATATTATTTTTTTAGGACACTTCAATAGTGGTATTTGAAAAATCTTGGGCTTTCCCATGGTATTTTCCCATGGTATTGGACATTTGGGACACCTATTGAGTTAATTTAACACATAAGATTCCACCATTATTTTAAATTAATTATTAAATCAGTATGACAAAGCTACGATGTCATTAAACTTACCGAAAACTCAAATTCTATTTTTACAATTCAGAAAAAACAAAAGTATTTTATAAAATTATCATAAATTTACCCTAACCTAATATAGAGGTTTTAAATTAAAAAATAAACTCCATTTTATAAAAATTATTTTCTAAATATGTGAAAATTAATTTTTCATCAAAATCATTATTTACTCAAAAAATACCAATTCTTAAATTATAACTATTTTTATAACACTTAGAAAAAATAAATAAAGTCCCATAAAATTAAATTATAATCATAAAAAAATTAATTTATTATTCTATTTTATGAAAATGAATTCTCTTTTAAATCATTATATTAATTATAAATTTTGTAAATAAACATTTATGTTTTATAAAAATACTAACACTTAAATAATAATTTATAAAACATCTATTTACTTATACTATGATATAATTATATCACATTACCAGTTAAGATTCCTAAATTATAATTATACTTCCCTATATGAGGTTACTATTCTATTGGTCATATTACTATTCAAAAGGGTAACATTACTATTTCCAAGGGTCAAGTTACGATTCATCAAAAAATTAATTTTATCCTCTCAGACTCTAAATATCTTAATAACCACAAAAGTGTGTGTCTTTTTTTCAAAAATTATTTCATAGAATCAATTATTTAAATTATAATAATTATTTAAATGAAAAATACAGTATTTTTCACTATTCAAAAAAAAATATGAAACTTCTTTGGAAAACACTAAAAATTCACCTTAGATTAATTTTGACATTTGAAATTCAAAAAATTATGTTTATTTTACCAAAATAATTCTCTATGTATGAGAAATATCTAAAAAATGAAATTTTTACCTATAAAATCAATTTATCAAATTTGACTTAATTAAACATATATTTTATTAAGAAAAACTATTATTAAAACATAAATGATGAAATAAAAATTTTATTAAAACAAAGGGATTAAAATTTCAATGACTAAGGCCTCGACGGATAACCCCTTATAAGATCCACATTCAACCTATGGGTAAGGTGTGTGATGGGGATAGACTCTTGGGGTGCCTCGGATAAAATCTCCTGAGTGGTAATCTCTGCAAACTTGAATTTCTCTTATATGCAATTTCATTCAAGCTTAATATGTTGAAGCTTAGCTTAGACTTGGTCTAGAGTGAAGCCCGATGACACTAAATCCACCCCAAGCTCCGACAAATGGTCTTCATACATCATGATTCTACTAGATTAGGCCATTAACTCTTATTTATATATTAATTAACCATTATCATTTATATTTATAAATAATAATCATAATCTTAAGAGTATAGTTTACGATAGTCATATTTACCAATGGTTGTAATTGACCAACAGTCATATTATGGTCAAAACCTGATGGTCACATTAAAATATACTTAATTATTAAAGGTAAGTGGTTTTTTGAGTAAAAAAAATTAACACATATTTTCAAAAAACAAATATTATTCAAAAAGATCAGTTCGTTACATTCTTCCCCCTTTGAGAAATTTCATCCCTGAAATTTCAAATTGTTCCCCGGGTTGAGAAAAGGTGCGGGTAATTTTGCCTCATTGTATCCTATGTCTCCCACATCACTTCTTCATACATGTGGTTACTGCATAACACTTTGATGAGGTGGGTAGTCTTGTTGCATAGTACCTTGTCCCTACGGTCCAAGATCTCCATCGTCTTCTCCTCATAAGGTAGATCTTTTTCTAGTTATACCATCTCTAGATTCAATACATGTGACAGGTCAGGTATATAATTCCTCAAGAAATATACGTGGAAAACATCATGAACTTGAGATAGATTTGGTGAAAGTGCTAGTCGATAGGTCATTGCTCCTATGCGATCAATTATTTCATAGGAACTACTGGAAATCCCAATTTTACCAATGCTTATATCTCAACAGTTTAGATAAACCATTGGGAATGGCTATGTATACCAACAGTTTGCTTAAACCGTTGGTATAGGCCTTAGTATAGGCACTTTTACCAATAGTTTGTGTGAACCGTTGGTGTAGGCCTCACATTTTTCCTCCTTTTACCAAAGGTTTATACAAACCATTGGTATAGGCCTTACTATACATACATTCTCAACGGTTTTTAAAAACTGTTGGGAAAGTTTTCCCCTAAATGCAGATCGAGTGTCCAGTTCCCCCTCCGCTCTATTGTAGGTTTCCCTCAGCTCGATTGGTGCCCTAAATCAAATATCCCTCTTCCCCAGCCTGCCAAACTTCTTCCACTGATTGATCCATCTTCAATCAAGGAAATTTTTTCTTCTACACTTCAAATTTTTAAGTGATACCTTGGTTTTGTTGTTCTGTAAATATATTTTATACCTTGGTTTTGTTGTTCTGCAGCTATTTTTTTTCTCTTTTGATCTGGTATAAAGGAGAGCTTTGTGGACATTAATCATGGTAGTGGGTGTTCATTTAGAATTTAAGATAGTATACATTCATTTTAATTGATATATTCAATAGTTTTATTGATTTATTTTCAATTTTATTATCTTTGAAAAATTATGTTTTTTAATAAATTGTTTTTAATGGTTGTAATAATGACTATATGGTATAAGGGTTCACATGGTTTGTATAAGGGTTCAAATGGTTTCTAAGATAATCTAGTGTCCTGGGAATGTACACAGAGTACATGACTTGTATAGCCATGTAAATATACATGGCCAATCCCTTATGGTGAAAAGTATGTTTGGCCAAATGGGGTGCTGAAAACGTCCCATTTAAACATGCCTTTGTTTCATGGGTATGCCCATATGATGTGTTGGTCATACTATAGAGTGGGTAGTAATTAGATCACCCAAAAATCTGCCATCCCTGAAATCCAAGAATACATGGTTAAATGAAAGAACCCGTCTTCGAATGACTTGCCTAACCTGGTTTCTAACTCACCTCACCTAATCATAAACTAGAACACTGGTTAAATGCAATAACTCATCCTAAATATACACTATAACATTGGTTAAAGGGAATAACCAATCCTCGTTACTGAATTCCATACACATATGGGCAAAAAAACCATCATTCATGAACATCCCTATAATGCATAAGCTTTTCACAAAACACATATCCCTTAAATGTCATGAAATTTTAGCAGGCACTGATATAAAGTTGGCATGTTTATAGGTGGAAGCTTCATAGATTTGGATAATATATTCTCAGAACTATAGAGTGGAACCCCATTCGGTGTTTTGAGGTCAACCCAACTCCACACGTGAAATAGAATATCATTATCCATCAATAAAACCAATGTAAATATATAAATGGTGATTCATATTAGTATCATTAATATATTTCCTTATGAATTATTAATCCATTAGGGTGTTCTCCCGATACCTCCCTTGTTGGCTTTTAAATTCAATTATCCTCATTTAACACCACTTTGAGGCATCTCTTCATTTACAATTCTGTGTTGGTTATAGGATATTATGAAATCTTTATATTCTATATGAGTTGGAGCTATTTAATTAGAAATTTCAAAACCCTCCATAAAAATCCTACCGCTAACACTTTAATTTTCTTTTCTAAAACCACCTATTTAATTTTAGAACACTCCGAAGAGTCTTATTACACAGGAAAACTTGATTTTTATCATCCTTTAAGGTCATGAACAACATACGAATTTCAAAAAATATGTCATCATTTTTAGCATTTGAAGTAGAGGCATATTATCTGCATTTGTTTGTAGAAAAAAAATCATATTTAAGGTATTTTTAATTTCAATCTCATGTTTTCATGGTGGGGAGGGGGAGTGTGTTGGTGGGGTGGGGGATGCGGTGGGGGATGGGGTGGCGTGCGGGGGCTGTCCAGGTGGGGGGGGGGCTGTCCAGGTGGGTTCATGGTTGGCAAAGTGTCACAACCATTATTTAATTTTGAGGTAATTTTTATTTTATTTTTTGGTATTTTATTTTTCACTAGTATTTACTTCAGTGTTTTTAGAGAAAATATAGTATTTTTACCCAACAATATGTGGTTCATGTTTGGTGCACAGTTCAGTGAAACGGTGCCACATCCCAAGGAAAACCGGGTACCCAGGACAACATTTTTTATGTGTATAAGTCAACCCCACCTCAATCCAATGCACGGTGTGGCCGATATAACTCTAAGTGTCTCACTTTTTTTTTGAAATGAACAACATTTTAAGTGAAAACTACAACTAACAGATGGAAAACTGGCCAAATGTATTTTTATTGTGTTGATACTTTAGGACAATGATACATTGGTCATTTTTTACGTGTATGAGTCAACACCACCTCAATCAGAGGCATGATGTGGTGGAATCCTACTCTGATCAATAGATCACACCATACTTGTACCATTTAGTGTCCATAGCCTTATGAACATTAATATTATTCTCACTAAGGTCAATAAACTTAAAATTCCATTCTTCAAGATCATCACAAGTTGAACTTCTGATCATTTCAGTTCTGCATGAATTTTAAATCAAGTAAAGAGTTCCATACTTTATTCCTTTTGTAACGACCATGGAACCATGGGTCAGTTTCCATACCCCATTTTCAAATTTAGTTTCATAGAATGTATCATCAAAATTTCTCTTTAGATTTAGGAAGAATAAAACCACATCCATGTAAAATCCATTTTCATACATTTTTCATTTTCTATAAATGTTGCTTTTGTTTGAGGATAGATCATATTGAAATGATCCATGGGTCATTTGTGGTCTGTAAGAGTCAACCCTTCCTCAATCCGAGTCACGGTGTGGCCGATACCACTAAGTGGATCTCTTTTGTTTAAAATGGACATCATTTTAAGTGAAAACAAAAACTGGCATATGGAAATCCAACCAAACGCATTCAGATTGTGTTGATAATTTAGGAAAATGATACATGAGTCATATGTGACGTGTACGAGTCAACCCCGCCTCAATCTGAGGCGTGGTGTGGTCGGTATAACTCAAGGTGTATCTCTTTTGTTTAAAATGGACACCCTTTTAAGTAAAAGAAATTGGCATATAGAAAACCAACCAATCATATTCAGATTGTGTTGATACTTTAGCACAACTATCCATGGTACATCTGTGACATGTAGGATTCAACCCGCATCAATACGAGGCGTGGTGTGGCCGGTACCACTCAAAGTGTCTCACCTTTATTTGAAATGAACAACATTTTAAGTGAAAACAACAAATGGAATATGGAAAACCAACCAAACACATTCAGATTGTGTTGATACTTTAGGAAAATGATCCATGCGACATTTTTGATGTTTAAAAGTCAACCCCGCATCAATCTGAGGCACGGTGTGGCCGGTACCACTCTAAATGTATCCCTTTTGTTTAAAATGGACATCACTTTAAGTGAAAACAACAACTGGCATACGGAAAACCGACCAAACTCATTTGGATTGTATTGATACATTAGTAAAACGATCTATGAGTCATATGTGACATTTACGAGTCAACCTCGCCTAAATCTGCGGCACATTGTGGCCGGTATCACTCTAAGTGTCTCTCTTTTGTTTAAAATGGACATCATTTTAAGTAAAAACAATCGACATACAGAAAACTGACAAAACGTATTTATATTGTGTTGAAACTTTATCACAATGATCCATGGGTCATTTATGACGTGTAAAAATCAAAAGAGCCTCAATATGATGCCCGGTGTGGCTGGTACCACTCAAAGTGTCTCACTTTTATTTGAAATGGACAATATTTTAAGTGAAAACAAAAACTGGCATTTGGAAAATGAAAAAAATGCATTTGGATTCTATTTATACTTTAGGAAAATGATCCATGAGTCATTTTTGATGTGTAAGATTCAACCCCGCCTTAATCTGAGGCGTTGTGTGCTCGGTACCACTCAAAGTGTCACACCTTTATTTGAAATGATCAACATTTTAAATGAAAACAACAACTGGCATACGGAAAACTAACCAAACGAATTTGGATTCTATTTATACTTTAGAACAATGATAAATGGGTCATTTTTGACGTGTAAGAGTCAACTCCGCCTCAATCTGAGGCACGGTGTGCCCGGTATCACTCAAAGTGTCTCACCTTTATTTGAAATGATAAACATTTTAAATGAAAACAACAACTGGCATATGGAAAACTGATGAAACGCATTCGGATTGTGTTGATACATTATGAAAACAATACATGGGTCATTTTTGATGTGTATGAGTCAAACTCGCCTCAATATGAGGAACGGTGTAGCTGGTGGCACTCTAAGTGTCTCTCTTTTGTTTAAAATGGACACTGTTTTTAGTAAAAATAATTGACATATGGAAAATCAACCAAATGTATTTGGATTGTGTTGATATTTTATCATAATGATCCATCGGTCATTTATGACGTGTATGAGTCAATTGAGCCTCAATCTGATGCCCAGTGTTGCTGGTACCACTCAAAGTGTCTTACTTTTATTTGAAATGAACAACATTTTAAGTGAAAACAACAAGTGGCATATGGAAAACCAACCAAATGAATTCATATTGTGTTGATACTTTTTTAAAATGATCCATGAGTCATTTGTTATGTGTATGAGTCAACCCTGGATCAATCCGAGGCGCGGTGTGCCTGGTACCACTCAAAGTGTCACACCTTTAATTGAAATGATCAACATTTTAAATGAAAACAACAACTGTCATACGGAAAACTGACCAAACGCATTCAGATTCTGTTGATACTTTAGTAAAATGATACATGGGTCATTTTTGATGGTAAGAGTCAACCCCACCTCAGTCTGAGGCTTGGTGTGCCCAGTACCACTCAAAGTGTCTCACCTTTATTTGAAATGATCAACATTTTAAATGAAAACAACAACTGGCATACAGAAAACTGACCAAACGCATTTGGATTGTGTTGATACATTAGGAAAATGATCCATGGGTCATTTTAGACGTGTAATAATCAACCCCGCCTCAATTCATGGCACGGTGTGGCCGGTAGCACTCTAAGTGTCTCTCTTTTGTTTAAAATGGACACTGTTTTAAGTAAAAACAACTGACATACGAAAAAATCGACCAAACATATTTGGATTGTGTTGATACATTAGAAAAACAATCCATGGGTCATTTATGATATGTACGAGTCAACAGAGCCTCCATCCAAGGCCCAGTGTGGTCGGTACCACTCAAAGTGTCTCACTTTTATTTGAAATGGACCACATTTTAAGTGAAAACAACAAATGGCATACGGAAAACCAACCAAATGCATTCGGATAATGTTGATAATTTAGGACAATGATCCATGGGTCATATGTGATGTGTATGAGTCAACCCTGCCTCAATCTGAGGCATGGTATGGGCAGTATCACTCTAACTATCTCTCTTTTGTTTAAAATGGACATCATTGTAAGTAAAAACAAATGGAATACGGAAAACTGACCAAACATATTCGGATTTTGTTGATACTTTAGCAAAAATATCCATGGCCCATCCTCACACAATCCACTTCTCATCTGAGGAAATCCTAACCCTATTCTAAAACACATGATATTTAATATGCCAAGGACAACTATATTCCCTAAGTCACACAAGCTCATTGATACACACCCATTATCATCATCACTAAGTTCAAAGACACCTGCCCCAAACCATGGGACATTATATTTGTGTTTGGTTGAATTAATTTATTCATTTCCTTATTTTGGGTTATTAGCTTCTAACTTCTGAACTCAATCATGTATGTGTTACACAAAATGAAATTTTGTATGTATTCTTAATTCTGTATCACATATAATTATGTATTTAGTTTTTAATGTATTGTATTCATAATTTATTAGTGTATTATGTATCCTTATTTTGTGATTCTGCATTTACTACTGTACAATTCACATAGCAGCACATAGAGCATCAGGATGCTGTGTGAATTGTAGAGCTAAGCCTATGACAACAGTTTTAAATCGTTGGTATAGGTTCTGTATGGAATTTTTACCAATTGTTCTAATAGAACCATTGGTAATTGGGATATCTCACCTCTATACCAATGGTTTACATAAAACCATTGGTATAATATAGATTTATTCACATATACCAACAGTTTCTTTGAAACCGTTGGTATATATCTATTTTCACGGATTACTTGGCTACGGTTTGTAAAACAGTTGGTATAATTTATACCAACGGTTTTACAGCCTATACCAACGCTTTTCAACCGTTGGTATACCTTTAATTTCTAGTGGTGAGGGGTCAATGTACCTGGGGATAAGATTCCATTTCTTCCCAAATCGCATGACTCTCTTCCATGGTGAAATTTGAAGGAAATTTTTTTTGTCAACATCAAACTCCAAGTCCCTTAGATGATTTTCAGTATAGATCTTTTTCCAACTCTGAGAATCCTTAATGTGTTGTTGGATGGAATGAACCTTTTCTATCATATCTTGCACAAGATTAGGCCCAAGAAGCTTTCTCTCACTATCTTTATCCCAAAAATTAGGATTTCTACATTACTTTCCATATAGAGATTCATAGGGATCCATTTGAATACTCGAATAGAAGTTGTTGTTTTATGATAACTCAACTAATGAGATATGTTGATCCCATCCACCTATAAATTCTATCGAGCATGATCTTAGAAAGTTCTTGAGTGTCTAAATAGTCCTTTTAGATTAACCATCAGTTTGGGGATGATAAACCATACTGAAATTCAATTCAGTACTGAGAACATGTTGAAGAATTCTCCATAATTTTGATGTGAAGATTAGATTATGATCAGATATGATTGAAAGTGGTACTCCATGCAACCTCACCACTTCCTTCATGTATTTCGTAGTATGTTGGTTAAGAGATAATTATTCCCAAACAGTGATAAAATGGGATGTCTTGGTCAGTGAGTCCACTATAACCCATATCACATTATTTACTTTGGATGTTTTTGGGAGACCTGTGAAAAAATACTTAGTGATATTTTCACACTTCCATATTAGTATGGGTAGTGGTTGTAATACCCCTTTAAGAATTTTTCACTCTGTCTTAACTTTTTGACACAACAAGAAACCTTGTTCTGTGTTCAGCTATCTCTCTTTTCATTTTATCTCACTATTAATGATCACAAAGGTCTATATACATTTTAGTAATTCTAGGATTTATAGAGAAAGTAGAGCTATGAGCTTCATCCATCATCTCCTACTTTATTTCCAAAAAATATTGAACACATATCCTTGTATTAAATTTTATTACACCTTATTGATAAATATTAAACTCAGTAAACTTTCCATTATTTACATCCTCTATCTTTTTTTTGTAAAAAATGATATTCTCTTTGATATTTCTTGATCTTCTCTAGTAATGACAATTGAGAAATCATTTGAGATAGGGTTGATTATTTCCCTTCCTTTATAATTTTCATGTCTATTTTTAATAGTTCATTGATCAAGGGGTCTCCTTGAATCATCATCATTTCTAGCACAATAGGTTCCTTCGTACTTAATGAATCAGTGACTTTGTTTTCTCTTCTAGGATGATAATGAATTGAATAATCATATTCTTTAAGAAGTTCCAACCTTCTCCTATGTCTCATTTTCAATTCCTTTTGTGTGAAAATATACTTTAAACTTTTATAGTCTGTGTATATATCACATTTCTCCACATAAAGATAGTGCTTCTATATCTTTAGAGTAAAAATAACCACAACTAGCTCCAGATCATGTGTAGGATAATTCTTCTCATGAGACTTTAACTATTGAGATGCATAAATAAGAACCTTTTCATTTTTCATGAGGACACACCCAAGAACTTTCAGAGAAGAATCGCTAAAAACAAATAATCCTTCTCCGATAGAGGGTAGAGTTAACATGGTTACAGTAACCAATCTCTTCTTCAAATCTTGGAAAATTTCCTCACACTTCTTTTTCTAGATGAACTTGACCCCTTTTTGAGTTAACTTGTTTAGTGGATTAGAAAGTCATGAAAAGTTTTTCAAAAACCTCCTATAATATCTTTCTAAACTAAGGAAACTATAAATCTCAGTTATTGTTGTAGGATGAGGCCACTCTTTCATAACCTTTGTCTTTGCAAGGTCAACTGAGATTCTTTCACTGGTTACAATGTTCCTCAAGAAAGTAAATTGTTGTAACCAAAACTCACACTTACTAAACTTTCCAAATAACCTATCCTTCCTCAGAGTTTTTAGTTTAAACCTTAGATAATCCTCATACTCCTCATGAATTTTATAATATATCATAATATCATCAATAAAAACTACCACAAATTTATCAAGGTAATGCTTAAAGACTATATTCATAAAATCCATAAAAATAGTAGGATCATTAGTCAAGATAAAGGGAATAATAGAAAACTTGTAATGTACATATCTCTAACAGAAGGTAGTCTTTAGAATATCTTATTTCTTTACCCTCATTTGATGATAACCAGATCAAAGATAAATCTTGGAGAATAATTGAGCCCCACAAATCTGGTCAAATAAATCATCAATTATTGGAAGAGGGTACTTGTTCTTGACTGTGATCTCATTATGTTCTCTATAATCAATGCATAAATGCATTGATCCATCCTTCTTCTTTACAAATAGAATGGGTTCTCCCCAAGGAGACACACTTGGATAAACCCCTTATCCACAATATCTTGGATTTGTTTCTTTAATTCCCCTAGCTCCACATTTTCCATTATATACAGATTGTTTTATATCAGCTTAGAACTAGGCATGATTTTAATGTAGAACTCTGCCTCTCTTTATAGGAGAGGTCCAAGAAACTCCTCAGGAAATACATCAATGTATTTCTAAATAATGGGAACATTTTCTATTCTTATACTTTCATCCCCTTCTTCATCTTCACTGATCAACTCCATAAATAAGGCTACGGGTGGTGCTTTTAGACAAAGCTTAGGTCGAGATATCTCTCCTTTGAAGATAACTATATGTTTTACACTCAATACTACTGATATTCCCTTGCTTCATCATTTGATCTTAGCATTATACTTTAAGAGTTGGTTCTTCCCTAGTATAGTGTTGAATTCTAGCATGGGAATGACTACTAGATTTACGATAATATTTTTCTCACCAAAGTAAATACTATAGTCTCTATACACTGATGATGCTTGGATAATCCCACTAGGAGTCTTGAATGATAACTTTTCTTCTATAATTTTAGGAATTGATTCTATATTCTTTAAAAACTTGGAGGAAATAAAGAAATTCATAGAACCAGAATAAAAAAAAGTACTTGATAGCTTTGAGAGAACAACGAGAGTACCTACTACCACGTCATTTAGAGATTCAAATTCATCTATCATAAAAAAAAGTACAGCCTTGATCCCTTGACCTATGATGAGTTTGATGGTGATTCTTCTCCACTACCCTCAGATTTAGACACTGATTAGAAAAGTGACTAACTTTTCCAAATTTGAAGCATTATACTTCAAGAATTAATTTCAACATCTTTTCTTTGTTGTTTGTGTTGAGAAGTTGAGGTTGCACCTCACTATTACAATTTTGAGCAATATGGACATCTCTTCCACACTTATAGAACTTCCCACTTCTGAGTAGGTAGTTCCTTGAATACTTCTTCCCACCTTTATTACATGTGGAAAGTTTCACTTGATTTTATCCTCTTACTTGATAAAATATCCTCCCCAAGTTTGTCTCCAAATATCTCTTCTTTTCATTCTATCTATAGGAACATGTCATCTCTCTAAACTCCAATTCGACTTTCATAGCACTCCTCGCGATATCCTTAATGTTTTCATAGTCTCGGTTGGAAAGATTCTTCCATAAATGTGGTCTTAGTCCACCTAAGAATCTATCAACCATCGCATTAGGATCCATGAAAAATATAGAGGTATAATGGGAAATTCTTGTGAAGTTCATCTCATATATACCAACAGATTCATTCTCCTTATCCTTCAGTTCAAGGAATTCCTCCTCCATTTTTGTTCTCATCGAACAAGGGAAATACTTATTAAAGAAGATTACCCTAAAATCTTCTCATTACATAGCTTCAATCTACCCTCTTGGTCTCATGTTTTTAATCAGTGACCACCATTGATCATATTCTCCCTCTAAATAGTACACATCTAGAGTTACTTTCTCTTGTTCCGAACAACGAAGTACAAAAAATATCTTTTCTATAGAGATTATCGACTATTCTGCAATTAATGGGTTAGTAGATCCACTAAACGTTGGTGATCATTCATGCATAAAGGTCTAAATGGAAAGTTGTTACCATTGTGGTGAAATTGATCTCTCAGCTTCATTCAATTTATTGACCATAACTTGAGCTATTTGATTCATCGTTCTCATGAAGGTTTCCATTCCGGATTCCATCAAAGAGTCGTCAGCACATGGTTTTTTTCACTCACCATTTACACGGTTCCTTATATTTCCCACCATTTTCTAAAATAAGATAAACTTATTGAGAAATATGTTTATTTTAATAATCGTATAGATCTAAAAAAATTATGTCTTAAAATATCATTCTTAATTTTTTTCATTAACAATAATAACATTTTCTATAAATCCTTCATAATAGTTCATAAAAATCTTGTGATTAACCAAACATACCATACGAGGGTATCAAACTAGGTGTGCAACAAGGCCTGTTATCCTGAACCAGTTCCTGTTCGATTATAGCTCAAAGCGTTGTTTTTGGGTTTGACCCCTAGATACATCTATTCCAGAGCCACATCCACTTTTTCATATCCAGATAGGGATTTATTTTTTCAGAAATCACTTACTTAATTTTTGACCAAAATACCAGGACTTTTTCCTATATTTAAACTTTTATATAGGGTTCTTCCTAAATTTTTCAAATCCAAATTTCCAAAAATTACTAAACCGTTATTTAATACCAAATATGGCATCCCAACTGTTTAATACATAACTTTACATAGCATTTTAAGAATATAGGATCTTTAAAAGTTTAGTGTCTTGGAAATAAGGTACAAAATACATAAAAACATAAAACATTATTCAATTACACTTGAAGGAATTCATTAAGGTTCATCCTAAGTACATTTATTTCATCTCATAATCTGGGGACATACATCAAAGTAAAGGGTGAGCATAAGGCCTAATAAGGGTAAACAAGGGAAACAGTTTACTTGTGATCTTGAGGAATAACAATAAGGACTTAAGAAAATACATAAAGTAATGAGCAATGTAAAAAATATGAATATCAAAAAAGAATAGGAATAATAACTTGTAAATATTTTTAAAAAATTTAATTCAGTCATTCATTATCATATCACCATGGTTTATCAAAAAGGTGTCAGAAAAATTACCAGGGTTATTCACCATGGTATTGTAAAACTTGTCATCTCTAGAGATTAAATTCTTTACCCAATGCATTGGAGCACTGTCAAGGAGTACCCTTAATATGCCTTAATTAATTTTATCCACATATATTATAATAAAATATCTCATAAATGAACCACGTATAATAAAACAGATGGGTTTCATATCGAAATCATGGCGTTTTAAAAAGTGTTTAAAAACTTGATGCTTTTGTCATTTTAAACCCACGGAAAAGGAAGGTGGGGATCATGTATGTTAATAAAAAAATTAAAATTGATCATTTTTACATATATGTGAATACCCCTAGATAATATATAGGTTTTTTTATTCAGAAAAGAAAATAAAATAATTTCTTGATAAAAAGAGAGAAATTTTGAGATGAAAATCCGAAAACATAACGGGTATGAAACATGGTTTTAGAAAACATTAAAAAGAGAGTGGAAAAGGGTCTCACATTCATAAATTAATCTTAATATATTAAATGGATTAAAAATAATATAAATAATAACATAATATGGAAATTTTATATACATACCACATAAAAAGAGAACTTGAAAGGAAAAGAGAAGTTGAGATTTCTCTTACCTTGAAGAGTGATTCCTAAAAATCAAAGATCGGGACCTTGGGGGATTGAGGAAACATTTTAAGGGATAATTGTGAGGTAATAATATAATATTTTTATTTATAATGATTTTGGAATGAAATTAAACAAAGTAATGGGTGGGTATTTATAGAAAAAGTGAGGTATTTGTTTATTAATTTTCGTGGTCGCCTCAATAGTGGTATTTGAAAAACCATGGGCTTGGCCATGGTATTAGACACTTGGGATGCCTATTGACTTATTTTAACATGTAATAGTTTACAATAATTTTAAATTAATTATTAAATCATTATGAAAAAGCTATGATGTCATTAAACTTAGCGAAAAACTCAAATTGTATTTTTACTTTTCATGAAAAACTAAAGTATTTTATAAAATTATCATAAATTCACCCTAATATATTATTGAAATTTTGAATTCAAAAATGAAATCCATTTTAAGAAAATTATTTTCCAAATATGGGAAATTTAATTTTTAATTAAAATTGTTATTTACTCAAAAAATACAAATTCTAAAATTATAACTGATTTTATAACTTTTTGAAAAAATAACTAAGGTCCAATAAAATTAACTTATAATAATAAGACAAAAAAATATTAATTTATTATTCTATTTTATGAAATTTTATTTTATTTTAAATCATTATATTAATAATAAATTTATAAATAAACATTTATTTTTTATAAAAATACTAATACTTAACTAATTATTTCTAAAACATCTATTTACTTATACTATGATATAATTATATCAAATTATTATTTAAGATTTCTGAATTATATTTATAATTTCTTAGGTTAGGTTACTATTCCATTGGTCATATTACTATTCATAAGGGTAACATTGTTATTCCAAAGGGTCAAGTTACTATTCACCAAAAAATTAAGTTGATCCTATCATAATCTAAATATATTACTGATCACAAATTTGTATATCCATTTTTTTAAAATCAATTCACAGAATCAATTATTTAAAGTATAATAATTATTTAAATGAAAAATATAGTATTTTTTACTATTCGTCAAAAATATGAAACTTCTTATAAAAACACTAAAAAATCACCTTAGATTAATTTTGAAATTTGAAATTCAAAAAATGATGTTTATTTTACCATAATAATTCTCTAATTATGAGAAATATCTAAAAAGTACAATTTTACCTATAAAATCAATTTATCAAAAAAGTTCTCAATGAAACATATATTTTATTAAGAAAAACTATTCTTAAATTGGAAATGATGAAATAACAATTTTATTAAAACAAAGGGATTACAATTTTAGTGACTAAGGCCTTGACACATAACCCCTTATAACAACTGTATATAACCTAAGGGTAAGGTGTGTGATGGTGATAGACTATTAGGGTGGCTCAAATAACATCGCCTGAGTGGTAATATCCACTAAATTGATATTCTCCCATAGGCAATTCCGTTTTAGATTAACATATTGAAGCTCGGCTTGGGCTTCATCCAGAACGAATCCCAGTGACGCTACCTCCTTCCCAAGCTTCGACAAATGGGCTTCGTACGACATGATTCTACTAGATGAGGCTATTGACTCTTATTTATGTATTAATTAACCATTATAATTTCTATTTATAAATAATAATCATAACATGAATAGTATAGTTTTCAACGGTCATATTGACCAACGGTCATATTGACCAACGGTCATATTGACCAACGGTCATAATTGATCAACGGTCATATAACGGTCGAAACCCGATGGTCACACTAAAATATACTTATTTCATTATTAAAGGGAAAATGTTTTGTTGAGTAAAAAAATAATGCACATTTTTTGAAAAAAAATATTATTCAAAATATTTGGGTCATTACAGGTTGGGACTACCCCCAAAAAACCTTGTCACATACCACTATTCAGGTTGGGTCAGGCCATGAGTCGGGCTTTTTGGGTTAGGCCATGGGACAACCCATGCAGGATTTTTTTTATTTTTAAAATAATATATATAATGAGTTATTATATATATATATATGAATGTTTCTCTTTTTTTAAAAAAATTACAAAGGGGGGAATGTTCATTACAGGTGGAAACATGATTAAAAAAATTAATGAGTGAGGGGGTGCATAGAAATGGGTGGGTTAATTTTTTCTCAATATATATATATATATAATATGTAAGTTGAAACGACCATTAAAAAAATTAATGAGGGGTTGGGGGGCATGTGTGAACAACAGTGGGTGAGTATTATATATATATATGCATGATGTCAAATCATTGATATATATATAATTATATAAATCATGTACATAAATTATTGATATATAATTATATATATATATATAATTATATATATATATATTATGTTAAATCGTTGACACACACACACATATATTTATATATATATATTATCTTAAATTGTTGATATATATATATATTATACCTAAAAATATTTAAAATTGTTTAACAAACAAATATATCATTTATGATGAAAAAAATAAATTAAAATTAAACATTAATAAACTATACCATTTATTTCTGTGGTCAAAAAAATAGTGAAATATATTTAATAAAAAATAAATTATATATCTATTCCATTAAAAAAAGTGTGTTACACAAAACATAAAAAATAAATCATCTGATGTCGTCTCTTCAGTAGGGCGTGAAAACATGTCAAGTTCATTATCAACATTGATAAATTCTTGTTATCAAAATTGTGCATACAAATGATCCCTTGTGACTATAAGATCTTCATCCATGTTTGGTGTAATTCATGTATGATAATCATTGATAACTTTTACACCTTCACTAAAAGTATACTCATGAAACTAAAGAAATGGGAACACTAACTACATCATAAGAAATTCATTTTAGTACAATCCATGTAGATTCATAATCTCTCCACCAATTTAAAAAATAAAAATCATCTTCATTATCAATTGGTAGAGATTCTAAATATCATTGCAATCCATATGTTCTTGCACTGGAAGAATCATGAATCCACCTATTTTTTATAGTTTCCCATATACTTCCACTACCATGAAAATAATGTATCAATTTTATGGGTTGTCTACTGATATCAACATGTGAAATACAATTATAAAAATTATATAATTGTTCTAAAAAATAAAATATACCATCATAATGACATTCATCATCAAAAATAATTTTTAAAAATGTTTTCAAACCAGTGAATTTTCACATTGGAACTAATATAATTTCATTCCAAATATTATAGTTAATGGAAAAAAATATTTATCATATTTTTCTTTCATGGAATAAATAATGGGTATATAATATTCATAAGACATATATTTTATAAAAACATACATTATATATATTAAATCATGTAAAAATAAAGGGAATGCAGGAATGTGTACATGTGAAAACAATCGAGTAGATTTTTCAAATACATGAAAAAAATATTGATATAATTTAACTTGAGTCCAAAAAAATTCATCAGTGATAATTCCACCTTCGCATACTATCATAGACTAAAAAAATAAATCTATACCTTTTCTTTTCTTTAAAGATAATTTTAACATATAATATGAGGAATTCCATCTATTTTCTACATCTATTTGTAATTTATGTTCTTTCATTTTTTTCTTATTTACAAATACTTTTATATACTTATACGCTATTAGAAAATCTTTTAATAATACTAATGAATTTTATAATAATATCTATGGAATATTTATAAATATATGATCCATCCATAACAATCAAATGAAAAATATTAGTACGATAGAGGACATAAAATATTTTCCAATCACATAGTAATTGTAATAAAGATATAAGATATGCCACTATATTATTATAATATGATTCCTTATCTATATTAAGTGTAAATACTTAATTTTGAAAACCCCATTAATCAATATAATATCTCAACGCAACTTCTAATGAATTATTAGTATAGGAAAGTTAAACGAATTAGAATGAAATAATTTTTTATGTAATTTTCAATCATTATTAATAAAATGAGAAGTAATACATTGATATTCAATATGTTGATTAGAATTCCATAAATTATAAGTTAAACAAACACATCCATTTAATTATTTAAAAATATTTTTAATACCTGATTTAATATTATTAATATTTTGTAAAACAAATCTTGTAGTATAATGATAAAAAGATTTATACTGAGGAGTAAATTGCCCTTGAATTAAATTAGTGAAATATAGACATTTAATAGTATTAAAATGTTATTATTTTTAAATTATATAATCAATTATCATATCTTTGGAATATATGTGATCATAAGAAAAATTTCTCAATTTATTACTTTCTAAATGTATTGGTGTTCTAATATATAGTTGATTACTTATAACATGTTCATTAGCATATCTTTTAAGGTAGATAGTGCCACTATTATAAGAATCACTATGTAATTTAGCACAATATTTTCATTTTTCTTTTAATGTGCTTCTACCCTCATATTCATTAACATAAATGTTTTCAAAGTGATCTCAAACACTATATTGATTTTGAGGCCTAGATGATGATTCCACTTTAGGATGATGAAATAAAATAATAGGAAAAACTAGAATATTGGCACCACTAGGTGAACCAATCGATTCAGGATCAACAAATTGATGAGGATCCATTTAAAAAAATAAAATAAATTTTAAATTTGAAAATAATAAATAAAATACTAAATTGAGTATATGATGAAAACATATAGTTGATATTGTTATATACACATGACTTGGAAAAGTATAAGAATCACTACAATGATGTTGTATAGTGTTTGAAACAACTTGATTGAAAAACATGGTAATTTAAAGAAAAGAAATGTAAAAAATACATGAAGAGTAGGGGTTATTTATAATGGAGCATAAATTTTTTTTATATTTTTTTTTTGTAAATGTTAAATGGACATATGTACATTTTTTTCTTTTTCATTTTGTTGTGCACAAATCCCCAGCAACTAGGGACCTCATCTAATGTT
The DNA here is from genome assembly GCA_963277665.1 of Viscum album. Lineage (NCBI taxonomy): Eukaryota > Viridiplantae > Streptophyta > Magnoliopsida > Santalales > Viscaceae > Viscum > Viscum album. Next base: position 1,067,757,786 of record OY728162.1, read on the forward strand.
CTCCTCAAATGGTCATATGATCATTTATTCTTTTTTTTAAAAAAAAATTACAAAGTGGGGCATGCAAAATAAAAATGTGGCAATGGAATTAAAAAATTAAGGGAGAGGAATGCATGAAATAATGATTGGGTTAATTTTTTATTTTTTTCTAAATATATTTATATATATATATAATATAAATGTTGAAACCACCTTACAAAATTAATGAGGGTTTGGGGGTGCTCAAGCAGTAGTGGTTGAGTGTGTTAATTTTTTTTGTCAATATATATATATATATATATATATATATATATGTATAGCCTTTATAAGTTAAAAACAAGCACACCAGCTGGACTAGTTGGTCTAGGCGCAACCTTGGAAACTCAAGAGAGGGGATTTGAGTCTCCCAACCTTTAGTTTTTGAGATATTTTCTAGGGTAGATGGATTTTTTAAGGTTAGTCTTTCTACGATCCGGGATGGCCTGTGGGGTTTCCTATGTATTCCCAGGCCCTACCCAACACATCATGATTTTGAGCCCAGCCCGATCCAATCGCGCTTAGCTGGGTCAGAATGTTTGAGTTTTATGGGATGGGTTGCATAAGATTTCTAGCCATCGGTCCAAAATTAAATGCTTACATAACCACAACCACATAATCATCACATACTATACGGAAACCGCATATCACAGTCTCATTGCATATCCATCACAATAGGGTATCATGAACATGAAGGACATCAACCTCATACCCTCCTCTTACCATTCATGATCCTCACCAATACCCATAACCACCATTGTATTACGAATGCGCATTCTAATAACCACTTTCACTACTATACTAAAAATAATCCCCACTTTTACACATAAAAGAACTATATCAACATTCAAAATATCTATTTTAATCATACCATTACTATTCAAATTTTACCATTTTACTAACCACATTATATTATTTCATTCATTTTCATATTTAATGTCAACCCAATCATTATCCATCAACCACATCCATCCCATCCATTTCCCATTCATTTAAATCATCAAAGTTTCATTAAAAACTCATAAATTAATAAATTCTAGACCACACTCATTGTTTAATTCATTATTACCATTCACATCCCATACCACCAAGAGTCTATAAGACAACTTCACAATAATCAACCAACCACCACTTATCATGACTACCTTGGAAACCAGTTGAAACACCTACTACACAACACTTTACAACACCCAAAACCAACCACACAACCCCCAACCAAGACCGTACAAAATACAACAATGGTAGCATATCCAACCACAATAAACCCAACAACATGACACAAAAAATAATAAATTTCTTACAAATTTTTCATTTAAATCATCTGTATCCAATATAAACATCATTATTGCATTCCCAAATTTACCAAGAAATCGTTTTATTACCATATTTAAATAAGTAACCTTTTATGAAAGAAGATTCAGAAATTTAACCACAATAGTAAAACACATAACATAATAGCAAGCAATATTTCCCATGAAAAACATCAATGAACATTAATCATAAAAACACCATATAATCATATAAAAAAATGTAAATAACTCCATTACCTTCCATTTCCTTTATCCCATTTATTATATCTATTGGTTTAATCCTCATAATCCATCCAAATAAATAAAAATCATGGTAATTTCAAAATTTCACAAAAATAAGGGAGAATTCTTGAATCTTATATCTCAATTGAAGCTTCAACCAACCACAATTCAAGAATGAGGAAAGAAGGATTATCACAAGTCTAAAATACTAATGAAATGTCTCATTAACCTATATAACAAAAACCTCCATAAAACCATGACCCAAGACTGATAAAACCCAAACTAAACTTTTGACACAACCTTCCTAATATGAATAACAAGAAGAAAATATCAAAATAATAGAAGAGAATTCACCTTGGATTATAACCAATTGATCTATCAAATCCAAGACCAAAAAACCTAAGGGAACTCAAAGGTCTCCAAAGAAGTGCCTATAGTAGCTTAAGGTTTAGGGAAAATGAAGGATCAATGTACAACTTATATAGACTTTTGAATTTATAACAAAATTAGAATTTTAAGGAATCATGGCATGATAAATCATGGTCATGTCATGACGGGGATATCTTGAACAAATCTATGAAATCCGTGTTGAAATATTCTCCACCTTCACCCATATAAATCTTATCCAACTATCTTTTATAATATAACAGAGGAAGGTTCATTATACAACCCATGTGGTCACACCATGTACGTGATCCTTTAAGAACAACCCACAACACAGTAGAAGCAACATGAAATGACAACACCCCAAAAGTCAAAACCTTAAAATCAACCTTCCAAGGCTTCACACCGTGGAACCTGTAACCACATCATGATGGATACTCATGATATATGAAACAATATCCCCAATACCATTTCATTTCATGACCATAACCCTCAAGTTGTGTCTATAAAATGATAAGACACTTCATGAGAGTAAAAAACATACATAAAAGTCTCTGTTTAATACATAAGGTTTTAAATTTTCCAAAAATACTTTTAAACCCATAACACTATAATGAATACCTCAAATTCCACAACCCAAAATCCTCCTTCAAATAGAAAACACACATGAATCCAACAATTTATATGCCATACCGCGATACAGGAACCACGTCTCGACTCAACCTTTCATGATGCGTCACACCAGACTGTACAAATCCCCTTTCTTCCAGAAAACTCTTCATGCCACAACACCCAAGTCCATATCGTGACACACTTCTCCCAATTGAAATATTAACTCCAACTCCACTTCCCTTCCTCCAACCTCTTCCTGATACCTCCAAATCCTAAAATACACAAAGTAATTGGCTTATAAGGGCTATACCATTATAATTTTACTAAATATTTTCCTCAATTTCCAAAACTATGACATATTATATTTTTATAATATTTCCAAGAATTTTATTAAGGAAATTTTATTCCCTAATCTTGAATGTTTGACTAAGAAAAATCCCTCCATCTCTATGATATTCAAACTTATTATATTTATTCTTATTGAGAATAATTCACTTACTTATGAACATTATAATGTATTTCAATTTTGTATTATTTATATACCACGTTTCCTATGAAGAATTTTCTTATATTTTACACAAAAAGTATCTATTATAAATATAGACATATTTCATGATTTCCTCCTTCTAAAACTTCTTTGAAGGGTCTGTTTTAATAAGAATCATTCAGAATATTTTTTTATGATCTGGTTTCTCCTCTCAACTAAAATATTTTGGTAAGGATTTCTCACCATTGAGAGTTGGTGCCTTATCCCATGCTTCATTAGATAATCCTTCACTAGGATACCAATAAAATTTATGCCATTATCGATCTAACATTTTACAATTTTCAACATAAATATATTTTCAACCTTCCTTTCATATTGAGTAATGCAACTAAATACCTCATACATATGGGTGATGAATATCAACCATGATATCCTATTGTAATCATTATTGAATAAAATATAATATCTCTTACCATCAATAGATCATGGTGGTATCGACGACCAAACATCAACATCCATAAATTCAAGCAACTGTTTTGAATTATTATCTTTCATCTTGTATATATTTAGAATAATATTCCCTTTTTGACAAACATTGAACATGTGTGTATGATCATGTGATAATTTAGGGATGCCACCTGCTCTATTATTCTTCACAAAATCTTATAAGGACTTATAGCTAAAGTTACAAAGCCTTTTATGACACAATCTATTTTATTCTTCCTTGGATAAAAAACAAATATTTTCTACTCCATCTTTCTGGTTGAAATTACCCTTTGTGCACTTTACTCTCATCACAATTATACCATTCTTCCCATTAATGATACACTTTTTGTGGTGAAATTCACTACATCTCCTAAGTCACACAATTAACTAACATTTAGAAAGTTATAACTAATATCTTCAACAACCATGGAATCCTCATGTATCATGTATTTGCCCCTAAATTTTGAGTTTCCTAATCCAATAATATTTAACCCTGCATCATTTCCAAATATGATGATGCCATATTTTTTCATACTCAATTCCTATGACTATATCCTCATTTTCCATCATTTGGGAAGTACATCCACTATCAATTATCTATACACCATCATAATTTGAATATTTTAAGTAGATATATGCAACCATGACCTTCTCGACTCTTTTATTTTTGATCCATGGATTTGAATTCATTCCCAATGAGGATTTTGACATTTTATCTTCCTTTAAATATGATGGAAAAACATTATCTTTCAAAGATTCAAATCAATTTTTCATTTTTATCCAACTTGATGATAGGTTCCCTAGAGAAATTTTTATTATCTTAGTGTATCCATGGTTATTGAAAGATATACTAGATATAACCTATGCATATGGAGACATCCTCTAGATAGTGTGACACTCTTCTCATCCCAAGTTAGACCTAGTCAAACACTCTTGTCTGGTATATAAGGAAGAAGGAAAACAACCTTAATATGTTGTGTATGGACACTTTAAGTATTCATATTTAAATTCCTATCCACTATTAATGAGTAATACCTATCCATATGACCATATCCACTACACAAGAAGAAGTATCCATCAAAATCATTCCTTGGATTTTGATTTTTTTTGCTACCTTCATTTCTCGTGTTCCCTCCAATACCTATTGAAAAATGAGCATAAATTTTGAGAATGTCTCATCTTTATATAATAATAGAACCTGATTTTAGTGTCTTATTATGTGTGTTTTTTGAAAAACTGGTGTTTTGGGGGTTTATTGAGTGTTTTGATTCTTAGTTATACCCAAATAAGCCTTCAACTTTAGTGTGGGTGTTTATGGATTAGCATCAACCATCACTTTCTTCTACTTGTGACCAAGCCCCATACTGGATTTTTCATTTTGATGTGTATTTTATTTTTAGAGGATAATTATATAATTTTATTATTGTAACTCTATGCTTATCCTTCACTTTATTTATAACGTGTTTTATCTGATCTCCCAATTTAATGCTGGGAGTCAAGAGTCTCTCCCGGTCTTTGTTTTTTCAACATATACCAAAAAATTATTATTGGTATGTGAAGTTTATTTCATTTTATCTAAATTTAATTTAATTAATTCATTTTGTCATAATTTTAGTAACCATAAGATGAAGTGGTGTAGTATGTATATAGTGGTAGTAGGGTCTATCAAGGGGAAGTTTTTTTAAAATAGATCGGGTTAGACTTTACTATACTTTTTCACTTTCAATTAATCTTATATTAGTGTAATATCATTAAACCAGATGTAAACATTGTACTCTTTTATGTTTTAATAAATTATTGATATGTGTGGGATGGGTTTGGAAGTATGCATATTCGAATGGTGCTATAATGAAGTGCTAAAGGACTAAAAGTTCAACAGGAATAGAGGGATATTAGGTCGGTACTCCAGCTGATGTAGTCAAGGAATATTGATCAAGATTTGGGGGGGGGTAGGTTTAACTTGTTAACTAGGTGGAACTTAGTATTTAAGTTGGTTGGAACTTTAATGCATGTATTCTTGATCAATAGATTAAAGGTGAAGATCAATATGTGCATTTGTTGTGGGGAGATGAGAGCATGGTAAGGATTACTTTTTCTTAGTAATCTATTTGTAATATCTGGTATATTTTAGTTAATAAAGATACCAATAGTGTTTCTCTCGTGCACAAGAGACTTATTTTCCAAATAATATTAATCTTCTATATTCATATCTTACTTTTTGTATTTCCATTGAATTTACTTTTGTTTCCTTGAATGTGTGTGAGTTTTATTGTGTGTTCAAAAGAAAACTTTGTATGGTGAGTAGGGTGATAATTCCCCCTACTTCCATTATGCTGAGTCATGGGGGAAGGGAACTTATAAAAGTTTCATTTTTACTGTGCAAAGACTTCGGTGTGTGAAGTTATGATGTACCATGGACCATCATTTCAGTTGTTTTATCAGAAGCATGGATCGGAGTTTCCACCAATAAGTGGTATCAAATCATATGGTTCAAGTAACCTAGGTTATATCTTGTCTTATTTATATCTCTATTTCTATGGGAGTTCACTATTATCATAATATATGCAGTCAAACGGTAACAAGGTCTAGTTAGACAAGTTTTATGGAATGTATTTTTTCTTTAGGAGAATGAAAATGAAATACCATCTGATTTATAAGGATATTGATGCTCCTATTATCGATGTTTTTTTTGTAAAAAATGGAAAAATTTGAATGGAAATATATGGGGAATAAATATTTGGTGTTGTTAAGTATGTTTATGGTGAGGAATGTTACTTTTAAAATTCATGAAATAAATAAAATGGAAGAAATGATGAATTTGATGTCAGATATGTATGAGAAACCCATGGAACTGAATAAAATGTTCATAATGTGGTGGCTATTTAGCCTAAGGTTATGAGAAAGAATAATAGTGGTAGATCATGTGAATAATTTCAATTTATTATTAGGGAATCTTGAATCAGTGAAGGTAAAGTTCATAGATGATATGCGGGTGCTCCTACTGTTGTCATCGCTTCCAAAGAGTTGGATACAATGATAATTTTTTTTAGTAACTCTAATATAATAATATATTTGGTATTCAATAATTTCCATAAGTTGATCCTAAATGTGGAGATTTGGTAGAGGAAAGTAAAAGAACCATCTAATAACACTCTTAATCAAAAATTATAAGGGAATTTAACTCAATAGAATAACATATATTGGAAGAATTCAATAGAAGATAAATATAAAGAAATAGAAAAAATATATGGAAATATAGCTATCCCATGACCCACATTTAGACTTTATAGAAAAGGGGGTACATCAGAAAAGACCACATGATTTAGAAGGAAAAATATATAAGGGTGTTAAATTTTATAAGTTCAAACTTTGTTAGCACAATAGAAGGAAGTAACACTTTATTGATAAGTGTTAACAATCTGATGGAGTAATGGGTGATTGGATCAATGGAATCATTTTAAGAAACAAGAGAGCGTAGATATATGTATAATTGTACATATATAAAGTTTTCCAGGGATAATTTAGTAGATAGTGAATCTCTATATATTTTTTTAAAAGTTTATGTAAATTTATGGATGAATAATGAAAGTTTCTTGAAGTTTAAAGAAGTATGAAATATCCCCAGACTTCAGAATAACATAATTTTTTTTGGTTAACTTGATGAATCAAGTTAATTAATCACTTGATGTGAACCAATTTAATTCAACCAAAAACTTCAAGCTAAAATTTCCCTAATAATTGAAAGTACCCTAACTTGGGTCAGTTAATCACTTTGAACTATGGGTTCAATTATAACATAAGTATTGTAAGGTTATGCCGACTTAATATTTTAGTTTAGGGATTTTAATCCTTATTCATAAAACCCAGTTTTATCTTGTCATGTTCCTTGTTAATATTAAGTGTCTCTTACATAAGTTATTAAACATGTGTGATAAAATTTATGCAAATTCATATTTTATTTAATTCCATCTTGTATGTTTGTTAATTTATTTATTAAGTGATTGTATAGCATCCACAAAAAAATAATCAACCATGAAACTAAAACAACTAAAATATAATTGGCATGACCATGTGATTCAATAATGGTTATTTTATCTTGATAATGATAAACTAACCATTGACCCTAAGAGAAAGTACCTTGAATCATAGCTTTATTCATGTTGTAGCATTCCACTGATGCTTCTATGTATTTCCTTGATTGGTTTCACCTCATCTCTAGGACTCATACTGCCTCCTCTTTCCTGGGAGCTCCATCCTTACATAATCTTTTATACACAAACATGTGATTGGGTTAAATGGATTAGATAATGGGGTTTACATAAAAGAAATTATAGTCACACAAGCCCTTTCATAACAAAGAAGACGAGATGACTCGCAGAACATAATTTTAGTTTAATTATGACAATAAATTAAAAGGAAACAAATCACATACATAGGTTTGGTCTAAACTCACGATCATCCAAATATCATACAACAAGAACACATTTTTAATCTAGTTATCAGTTACTTCAATTCATTCTTTAATTAAGATAAAACACCATAAATCAATTGAATTAATTCAATTTATCTTAATTACATCCAAGTATCTTTGAATTTCCCTCATCCATAATTTTTTTAAAAATTAAATAAATTAATTGTATTTAATATTAGAAAAATACACAAGTGTACTTGGAGGCAATGTAATGTACTCATACAAAATACCTAGCATGATCATTGTGCTTTTTTATTCCCTTGGAATCCAACACACATTGTCTGGTAGTTAATTTGATGGTGTGTATTATCAAACAAATAACACATGTAACACATGTAAATTACACTACATGTTATGATCTTGATTCATATAGAGTACACTATAAGTAAAGACCATACACAATTTATAGATTTGGAATTTAACATGGAAATTAATTTAATCAATAATAAATAATCTTATAACATGGCATGTTCTATCAAAAAAATGACACATGGAACACATGATTTTAAATTTAACTATATAATTAATTCTTCTCTCTATGTTAAATTAATAACACTGGATGTAGTAGACTATACAGTGTGTGATCTCTTCTGCCTGTGTCCATGACACGGCCTAGGGACTAGGCATATTTCACTACCATAATGTATGAGGTGCACAACATGTAATCTCCCTACATTATGTGTGACCTCGAAGTTTCATTGTTTTTCATCCCCTGTGTAATATAGAAGATACACGAGATGATTTGACCCCCCATTTTATCAACTGTGAGATCATGAGGAAAACACATCATATACATGATTTACACAATGTATGGTTCTTCAAACCACATAACTTATAGTATGGATCTCTGTATATCCCCTTTTATCAGATTTAATCATATATCATCAAACTGATCTGATAACCATGTGAGATTCATGGTAGATACATGGTTACATAATGTGTGGTTTAGTACATGGTGTGTAGTCTTGTGTTATTCGACTAGAATTATAGGAATTTCCATATAGAATTTTTAGATGTTTCTTCATTTTGATTTAACCCATTTATTTTTTATGTGAATGATAATGAATAAAGGGGAGATAAAATGATGTTTAGATTCCAATAATGAATATATTTGAAGTAAAATAAATTAAAAACATATACCATTCAATCAATGGTTAATAAATAATTATAAATTAACTATGAAATCTCTCTAACACCACTTGTAGGTTCTGAGCATAGCAGAAGAGTTTTTAAGGTCATACCCAGCTCATCTTTTAGTCTTGATTTATGAATAATATATATTTTACATTATTAATGAAGTAATTACTAACATATTTAAATCATATATTACTTGACTTATTTAAATTCCAAAACCAAAATAGGAAGATCATCACATGTAATTTATTATTAATATATAAATAGATCTAAAATTTCTTGAGCTTGTAATTCTTTCTTCATTTATGATCCGATTGATTCGATCTCATCATACTATTATTGAATTATAGGATCCAAGTGCATAATCTCTCTAGAGGTGATCAACATGTGCACTAAATTCTTTGAATGTTGTCGTAGAATCATTGAGTGGCATGTCAATCTTGATTGCTTTCATTGTTTGTGGTTAATTTCAAGATAATTCTCTTCAATAATGAATAGTTTTTGTTTCTATCTTAATGGATTTTTAGATTATGATGATAGAGGACAATTTAGATATATATAACCCTCTCTAGGTTTTAATATATCTTCTCTATATCCATTTTACAAAACTGATCTATCTTTAGAAAAATACTTAACTATATATATATATATTAAGGAAAGTTTAAGTTTTATTATTTTAATATAATCCCCCTTTCCATTCCTTAATTCTTAGTGAACACCATGTATTATTATTAATATAATTATTATTCACTTGATATGTTCATCACCTAATAATAAATAAATATCATTTATATTATTTCTAATTAGGCCATTAAAATCAGTTTGCTTAGCCTCCTCGATATTTACCTAACCTTTAATAATGATTATTTATTTAATAAATAAATATCCATTCATTATTCATTGATAAATATAATAAATATTATATTTTTAAAACCTTAAAAATAAATATTTATTATTATTATTTAACTTGCTAATTATTTCAAATAACTTGTGATTAAATCCCAATGATCAACCAAACCAGAATAATTATTAAACCATAAAGAAGGAATAATATTCATTATAACTTGTTAAATTAAAATTTTAATTTAACTGAGATTCCAAATAAAATTAGTGTGTGGCCCTCTATGACTCTTTCTTAGTTTTAATAGATGGAGATTCCTAAAGTTCAAGGTTAGCATCTAGAAACACACAAAGACACCCACAGATAAAGAAGTTAATGTCACAATGAAATACAACCTCCTACAAACACCAATTGTGTAATATAATCCATTTATTGTGATATCTCCAATAAAACAGGTTTCATGATGGTGTCATCAACCTATGTGATTGATGTCACTTTTTTGACTCTTTATAAATGAACTTTCCCACATAACACTATGGTTATGGATTTATCCAGGCAGTTTTATTTCCATTAAAGGGTCGAAGATATCAACTTAAATTAATAGATTGAATGGATAAATATTTCCTTGCATTATCCATTAATGAAATATCACTCATGATGCACCCAAAATATCCTACTTCACTACGAACATATTTGATCATGGTTTTAATCAATACATCAAATTACATGACTTATGGTATTCATTAATCATAACATTAAATTCTAGCATCAATAAAAACTTCCATGGATATGAACATCCAATGACATCTATAAATGTGGATTTCCTATTGGCGAGTCTCATTTTCATAATCTTTTTCTTTGGAAATTACCAAGGGCTAACACTACAATAAAGTGCCTCAAAGTCATATGAACCTCCAACCCAAATAGTCTATATCATCTATATCCCGTCAAATGATACCATATGATTATAGAACATATATATTCAATAATATTATCATGACACCTCTAGGTTCTCATCATAGTTTATAACTGTTATAACCTTTTAGTGTGATAGATATTCTTAGGATATTATCACATACTATTTCATGTTGAGTAACAATAATGATGTGATAATAATTTCATTAATATTCAAGATAATGAATATATGTAATCATTAAGTACTTATAAGTTTGTTCTATGAAAATAACTTCAAAAAATGGTATCAAATGGAGGTTGACTCTATTATTTGATATCAAGACAAGATTGTGGGGACTTAAGGGGTAGGTTATAGGAAATTTCTTGGCCACCTCTCATCATAATGATCCTTAAGTTACCATAGGGTGGTTGGGAAAAAGTGTCTTTGAGGACTTGTTTGATCTGATTCTAGACTTTTCCTAAATATTTATTTTATATTTATGTTTCCCAAGTTGTGTTTTGAAGGATATATTTGATGTTCCAATGCTTCTTGACTAATGATTCCTTGTTGTCCATTGATGTTGTGTAGTACCATACCCCTAAGAAGATGTTCGATCAAACTTCTGAAGGGAGTTGCTGATGAGCTCCAACTTGAGAACTCTATAGTTGACCAAAACCTCATATAGGTATTACTACACATGATCCAAGATCTAGGCCAAGGAATTGAACCTATTCCTATTCAGGATCCAAAGGTGAAACCTTGTAGGGACAATAATATAGATCATTCCCAAGAGTTTCTTTATCAAAAACCACCATATTTCCAAGAAACTAATGATCCTCAGAAGTAGGATGATTATCTAGGAAATATTGAGTGACTCTTAAAGTTATTGGAAAAATCAATTAAATCAAGGTGAAGTTTTTCATCTTTAATCATGAAGGGCCTAGTTATAGGTGGTGTAATTTTGTAATTTTGGAAATAAATAATGAGGTCTTATAGTGAAAAAACTTAAAAACTCTATTTATAGAGTAATTCTATCAATAATTAATGGTATTTTCTAATTCAATGGATTTTATCAACCTTCACCAAAGTGATTAGTTAGTGAATTGGTATGCCAATTGTTTTGTTGAAATTGCTCAGTTGTCACCTAAGTTAGTGTTTAACAAAAATATGAAGTCCCAAAGGTTTGATATGGGTCTTGGATTAGATATCTGATCAAAATTATTTATGTTGAGCATTACCTTATATGTTGATGTTATGGATAGCTCTATAATGGTGGAACTTGGAATGACTAGCAAGTAAGGGTTGATTAAAGTACCTCATACTCACGGTGGTAGATTTAGTAGTTCCTTTAATGGGAAAAATAAAGTAGAATGATTCATATGGTGGGAATGGTAGTAGTGATCCTCTTTCTTATGTGTTGATTACCAGAAGCTCAATAGGGATACCTTCAAGAAAAAGCATATATTTCCCAAAATTGTTTATTTTTTTGATAGGATGAAAGGGGTGAAGTGGTTATCTAAGATTGATCTTCAATAGAGTTACCACAATCTTAGGATCAAGGAGTTCGATATCCCAAAGACCACTTTTGAGGGAAGGTATGGTTATTATAAATAACTTGTTATGCTATTTGGTCTGACCAATGATCGTGTTATGTTTATAACAATTATGAACAAGATTTTTTCACTATAATATTGAGCATCTCATTATCGTATTCATGGATGACATATTGGTTTATTAAAAAGTAAAGAAGGATCATGTGCTTCATTTGAGATCAATTTTGGACATCTTAAGGATTCACTAACTTTATTCCAATTTTTTAAGATCTGATTCCAAATTTTATAGGTGGTGTTCCTAGGGCATGGGATCTCATAACATGGTATCTTAGTTGATTATAAAAGGTGAAATTTTGTATAACATGGTAGGAACCGCAAAAAAATAATATTTGAAGATTCTTGGGCTTAGTAGGGTATTACCATTAGTATGTAAAATATTTGTCTAAGTTGACTTCTCTATTGACCGCTATCAATCATAAGAGAGTGAGGATTTTTTGGGACTCAAAATGTTAGAATTATTTAAATGAGTTGAATCACATTTTGAATTCAACTCTAGTGTTGACTCTTCCAAAGGCTAGGTGTGTATACATGGTATTTTTTGATGCTTTAGGTATGGGTTTAGGTTTAATTGTCATGCAGGGATATCACATGGTGGCTTATGTTTCTCATCATATTTAGCCTCATGAGAAGAACTATCCCACTCATGATATCAAACTCACAGTTGTGATAAATTATCTTCATAGTTAGTAGCACAAACGTTTTAGAGAAATATTTTCCATTTACTTTGATCATAAAATTTTGAGTTGTATATTCTAAGGGTGTCCTTTTATTCAAGAAACATTATGTTATTTTTTCACCTATGAGAATGTTTGTTTTGGGTGATTTTCATAATTCTCAGTGGACGGTTTACCCAGGAACAATGAATATGTTTTATGATATGAGGTGTCAATTCTGGAGGCCTGGTATGAAACGAGACTCTGCTATTTTTTCTCATTGTTTTACCTATCAACAACCTGATCATCAAAATCCTTCGAACCTATTTCAACACCTTCCCATGCTAACTTGGAAGTTGTATGAGATATCGATAGAATTTTTTGTTGGGTTGTCATGTACGCATTGAAGAAATAATGTGATTTGGGTGGTTATTGATTGACTGGCCAAATCAAATCACTTTATTCCTATTATTGATACCACTAAAGTTGAGTATTTGGGTAATTCTTATGTGAATGATATTTTCAAGTTTCATGTTGTTTTTTATACTATTGTTTCTAATAGTTATTCTTGGTTTACATCTTGTTTTTAAAGGGGACTCTAGGAGGTGATGGGATCCTAGGTAAAGTTGAGTATAATGTACCATCCTCAGACATATGGCCAAATATAATGAGTTATAAAAATTCATGAATACATTCTTTATTCTTGCATTCTTTACTTTGGAGGAGTATGGGATTTCCATTTTGGGCTATTTGAGTTTCCTACAATAATATCTATAAGTCACCTATTAGAATGGTACCCTTTAATGACTTGTATGTATGGCCTTATAAGTATCCACTTTATTATTCGGATGTTAGTTAATCTTCCCTCATGAGACCTAGTTTTGGTCCAAGAGATGATGGTGAAGATCCAGTTGATTTGATAGAGGATAATGATGGATCAGATCCAATATAAATCTTATGTGGATCATCATTGACATACTTTAAAGATGTCGAATGGTTATCTGGTTTTCTTGAGAGTATCACTTCACTTGGGTCACCAAGAACATAGAAAATAGGTAAATTTAGCACTAAGATATGTGGGACTATTTGAGGTTATTAATAATATTGGGAAGGTAACAAACCATTTGGCCTTTTCATCACATATGAAATTGATCCATGATATTTTTCACATTTCAAAACTCAAGAAAAAACTTTCAGGCCTATCTCATGTTCTGAATTAGGATGAACTGGATGTGTAAATTGATATGATTGTGATTGACCAGCCTATTTGGATTGTTATTTCTCATGTGAAGGTTCTTCGTGGGAATTCCATACCTTTGCTTCAGGTGATATGGCATCATGTTTCTAATTCTCATAAGGCTTGGGAGCATGATATGATGATGTTATAGTAGTTTCCTCATCTATTTATGGTCATGAATTCTTAAAATAATTTCTAGGGGAATAAAATGACTATTATGGGGAGAATTGTAACATATCAACACCTGTTTTCGGGTATGTTCCTTAATTTATTTTTATCCCCTTATTTTTCATGTTGACTCTTGGTAATTACTACCCATTTATCCCTTTTTAGAGATCTTGGGTGTGTTTTTAATCCTTTTTTGGGAGGTTGGGAGGTGTTTAAGAGTTTGGCATAATGTGGACATGGAACCATAGCTATAAATGATACAGGGAGTCCATCGACTTTCCGATGAGAGAAAATAACTAACTAGTGGGGTTTTCAGTGTCCCATACCTTCTATCTAGTACCTCCAGTTAGTCAGTGGGAGCCAGTGGTTAGCTAGCACTATTGATCTAGGATGGTAATTTATGGGAATCATCATAATTTCATTTCCAAAAACCTCCATTTTAAATCAAATTTCTCCTCCCTCGAGTTCTATTCAACTTCTAAGAACTTGAAGAATATCTTGAGGTGATTTTCGCCCTCCCAACCTTGAATATTCATGGATTGATGGACTGATTGAAGCAATGAATCTATTTCAGTAAGTGTGATCTTAATCGGTTTATTAATTCTTCTTTCCTCATATCTCTCCTTATTTGAGATAAATGGATCATTGAGTCATTTATAGATCCGAATGTTTCTTTTTGGTTTTTGTTTCTAGGATCCCTTATTGATTGATTCTAGAAAATCATCTCTTACTGATTAAAGATCCCTTTTTGGGTGTTTGACAATATTGTAATTGAGGTAGGTGGTTTCATAAGGTAATTCCTATCAATTGAAACATTTTTTGATTTCTTGTTTGAAATTTATTTCTAAATAATTTATAAAATGTAAATTGAGATTTTTTATGAATGATTTCAAAAATCGATGGTGTGTGTTGAACCTCATTGGAAATGGATTTTGAAATGAAGTGTTGATTTCAAGAAAATAATTTGAAATTGAAATGAATTATTTCAAGGATGGGTTTGATGCGATTCTTGATAAATAAAGGCATGAATTTTTTATATATTTTGAATGAAATGAGTTTTTTTTAAGTCATGAGTTTTGATTAAAAACATTTGATGTTGGTTTTTGAAATTAAATGCTATATTTTAAAACCTAAACTTATGGGTGATTGAATTGATTATTTGAAATGATTTGATATTGATTAAAATGAATGATAATTTCGTATATAATTGACTACATAGGATCTTGGTTCGTTAGGTAGAAGGATATGTGAATTAAGAATGTGTTATCTCTACTAAGAAAAGTATCGCTGATAATAACACATATTGTACTTGATGAGGGTTAGGGGTTCATTATTTGGGATGGATTCCAACCCCCCCCCCCCAGCTTGGGATCTAGGGATGTGTGCACACTAAGAGTTGTATTTCATCGAGATTGTGTGGAATATTATAATAGAATCAAACTAACCCCATGTGTTATAATCATGGTTCTATGATTGAGAATTATATTTACATGCCAATGTTTAGGAAATGATTTATTTATGTCTGTTTTGACCAAGATGCTTATATATTCCAGTTTTTATGGAAATGAACTTTTGTACCTGATTTATACATTCCATTGAAATGATTTTAAAAGCATGATTTTTTACAAATTATGAATGGATTACTATGTCATGTTTTATCTAAAATTGATCAAATTTGGTTTATTTGATATGAAATGCTTATGGAATACTTAGTGGGGTATTAATGGGATAGTTTTTCTCACACTATACTTTTTTATTTGGGAATTTATTGGATTTATTTTGTCCGGTCTAAGAAAAGGGACAACATATCTTGGAATCAAGGGGTGTTATTGATAGTGGGACCTTAGGTGTTTGTTGTGATAGGTGTAGTATGGGATCCACCTATTTTGAGGAGATATTTTGATGATATTTTATTTATTTTGATTGATGTCTTGGTTTGATATGACTAGATTTTTATTTGTATATATTGTAGTGTTTCTATCTTGATAATTTTATTTTAATATCGAATGTTTATGGATTATTATTTACTGTTTTGTTTTGTTTTTATTGTTTTTATGAATAAGTAATTTTCTTTATCTTTCATGATTCCCTGGCATTATTTTCCATCCTGTGGGGATTATGAATTCCTCCAGGCTATGTTAAAACTAATTTGAGTACCAGTTTAGTGGGTTATTGGGTTGGTACATGACAGGATGAGTGCACGCCATGGAATACATTAAACTTATAACAATATATGTGTATATAATTTTAGCCATTTTCTTTTCCTCATCTTCTATTTGAGGTTTATACTCTTTGGATAATTTTAAATTTCTAGAAAAATGAGTAAAAACAGAGTAAAATTCAGTTATACCAAAATGTTCAATGACTTTCTAGATGTTCTCCATTTAGGAGAGTATCAAACTTTTGAAACTTTGATCCCATTTAATTTGTATTCCCAAGATCTTTTTTACTTCACCATGGCCTTTCATTTCAAAACTTCTTGAAAAATATTTCTTCAACCTATAAATCCATTAGAAATTTGGCCAAACCAGAAGTATATCGTCCACTTATAAGAGAAGTATAATGAAACAAACATAATTAAACCTCTCCAAAAATAATAGTGATCCAAATTTCTATAACATAAAGCATCAAACTTCTGGTTCTATTTCCTTGGTGATTGCTTCAACTCATAGAGACTCTTTTGGGTTGACACACCAAGTCATGTCTATGTGTGTCAAAAAATCCATTTGTTTGTTTCATATAAATCTTTTCGTCTAGATCACCATGAAGAAATATCATCTTTTCATCCATTTTTTTAATATTTATATTTCCATTAGAAAACATACTTAGCATAATCTTGATTGTACTATGCTTAACAATTGGTAAAAATATTCCTAAAAATTCATTTGCTTCCTTTTTTTGGAAACCTTTCACCACCATCCTTGCTTTATAACTCATAATTTTTTTCTTATTACTTTAATAAAAAGATCCATTTATTTTCTAGATTTATATTTCCACGTGAAAGTTCACCTAATTCCAAGGTGTTATTTTTATATAAAAAATCTAACTCCTCCTTCATAGTAATCTCCCACTTTGCATAATCATTAAGATTTGATGCCTCCTTTGTATTTTCAGGATCTCCTTCATCCATTAAAATTAATAAGTGATGATCAACATTATACCTATCTACTGGTCTTTTAATCCCAAAAATATTCAAAATTCACCAGCTGTTAAGCTTTATAGTATATCATTCACTGGTCTACTATCTGAATTTATGATACTATTGCATGAACATTCCTTCGGAATTTCCAGATTTATGGTAGAATCGGAACCCATAATCTTTCCAATAGTTGAACTCTTCAATAAAATCCTCTCAAATCAACATCAACTTGAGATGATTATTTGTTATCATCTTCTTTGATTTACAAGTTTTTTTCATTATAAAGAACCTAATCATTGAATAGAACATCCGAGTTTCTGAAGACTTTCTTCTTGTTATCATCCCAAAGTTGAAATCCAAATTTCTCATTTTCAAAACCTATAAAGAAACATTTGTGAGACTTTGCATCAAGTTTTTATTTGTATTTGAAATCCACATGAACATCATCAACATAAACAAATATTCTGAGGTGATGAAACTCTGGTGATTTATAAGACCATCGAGATTTTGGAAACTATAGTAATACTACTGAAGAGGGACTCTGGTTAATAAGATACCCAACCCTATGCACAACCACTGATCCATTGTAGCATTACTTAGATTGACCATTGATTACCAGTGACTGAATAGTGTTCCAATTCCTCACTCTTCCCCACCAGAATCAGACAATGAATGGTTCATTTGTATACACGGTTCCCCTATAGGTGATTATACTATTTGAACTTCTGTTAATCTGACTGCATGAGATTATGGTAATCTGACTCCCTGTTGAACACCTTGATAATGTCTTCTTCTAGTGAACTAAGTCACAAAATTACAATAAACAAATATCAGTTCCTTGAAGAGACTTCCCAACCCTAAAATATACATCCTCTCTTTATTCTTGTATGGAATTCATATAAAACATCCATGAATCAGAGACTTAGTGGAATCAATCCTTTGGATTATTGGGTTTAAACTCCCTAGACTTCCTTTGAAAAATGGTTTTCTTTGAGTATTCTTCTCCATCTATCAAATTGATGAAGATACACTTTGATTACTTGAATTTTTTTGGATGATAAATATAGAATTTGATTCATATTTTTTTCATATGAATTATCCTATTCATATTTGGAATTACTAGACTAAATAAAAGTGATGTAATCATTTTAGTCTTTGGTTAGTGTATTGTGATGGTGGGATATATGTAATGACCCATGATTTTATTAATGAAATTTTCTTTCTTATAATTATTTCATGAATTATAAAGTACATATGTGACATATAGAACCCAATAAAAACATTTTTCTCATAAATTAAGAAATATACTTCCAAATATTACAGTGGGACAATAAATATAAAATAAGATAATAAGAATAGGAAATTTTGGATCTGCTCGATCAACTAGAAAGACCGTAATCATGAACAAAGATATATAAATATAACATAGTGTTAATAATAAAATATTTTAAAAAGTATAAATAAAATTTAGGTATCTTATAAATAAAAATATGATATATTTATATCATGGTATGAGTAAATAAATGTTATAAAAATGATAAATTAAGTGTTGGTATTTTTGCGAAACATAAATGTTTATTTAAAATTTTATAATTAATATAATAATTTAAATATAATTTATTTTTATAAAATGTATTCATAAATTAATATTGTATTTTATTATAATTATAAGAAAATTTTATGAGACCTTAATTAATTTTTCAAAGTGTCATAAAATCAGTTATAATATTAAAATCGGTATTTTTTTAATAAATGATGATTTTAATTAAAATTTTAATTTCTCATATTCAGAAAATTATTTTTATAAAATTTAGTCTATTTCTTAAATCTAAACATCAAAAATGGTTAGGGTAAATTTTTGGAATTTTTCTAAAATAGTTGAATTTTTTGTGAATAATGAAATATTGTAATTTACAATATTTAACAAATTCGTGAATTTTTGAAAAATGGTTGAGTCATGGATGGTGTAAGTGCTCATTATATCAAGCTCATGTGATTTAGTAATTATACTTGGTCACAATAATCAACACTATTGATAGTCTTGAGCTGAAATAATAAGAAAATGAATAAAATAATCAAAAACACTCATCTCCTCCCGCTATAAATACCACCCCTAACCACCCCTTCCCCTCACACCCCCAAAGACTTGAATATTGTCTAAATTATAACCAATTACTCTCCTAAAACTCTTCCAATGTCTTGGTTTTTATGGTATCATCAAAATACCGATTACAAATTCCTTAAAGAGGTTCTCTAGGAGACGATATTCAAGAGGTAAAGTCCTCCTTCTCTTGTAATTTATTTTATTTTATCATCCTCCCCTCACCTACGCTATCCAAAACATCATGATAAAAAAATTATCATATATATAATGTAACTTTATTTTTTTAATGTAATATCCATCATCAAAACTCTTCTCTTTCTGTTTTATTTTAAAAATGAAAACATTATATGTGATGTGTCGATTCACCGCCTTCGTGGACAATGATTTTTTATTTTCCATTATGACCTTCATGGATATTCATAAAACCATTATAATGATTAAAAAATATTGTAAAATTTTTATAATAAATTTTTACATGTTCTAGAACAAATATATATGCATAATATTAAATAATAAAACAAACTAGTTAGTGATGATCAAAAAACTTCCAAATAAACTAAATGTTTATCATTAAAATTTTATCTAATGAATCATTCTCATATCTGAAAAAAAATGATATATGGTACCATTTAAAATTATGTAAGTGTATTAATATAATTTCATTACACTTTTGTAGTTTTCTTTCATTTTACAAGAACTTTCATAATTATACACAATTAAACCAGGCAAGAAATCCATGAAACGGATGCTTCCAAAAAGATAAAATTAAACATTATAACTCATCAAAATGGAAAAAAACGAACTTAATAAAATTATAATAAATAAAATATATATGTAAAATTTTATAAATTAAGTAATTTATTGATCTAATTTTATTATCTGGGACATTAAGTGAAAGTGCATAACACATTCAGACATACGGTAAGGGGTCTCTCTAAACCTCCATTTTTCCTCCAGGTTACCCTCTATAACATTACACCAGTGTATTTCTTCATTATTATTATATAATTATTATAAATTATGTTTATATATTCCAAAATTATGTATCTAGATCAATTCATCCTTCGTTGATGGGGAAATACATGTTTTATAAGGTTCCCTTTTCAATTCCTCCTGATAAGCAAGCTCGGTTAAAAAGAACTTCCTAATTTCATACCCCTCGTCAAGTATACTCCATAATCTATTTAAAGCTACCATTATTTTTCTAAAATAACTAATTTCATCATGAAAATATATCTTAGTTAATTTCTAGTTTTATACAAAAAATTATGCCTTTTTCCTCTTTAAAGTTTATTTAATATTTTCCTTTAAACTGCACTAAAGTGGCTCATTTATAAAGTTTCTTAAAAAATATTTTTACATGTTTTCATTTTATTTGAAAATCATTTATAATTATATATTCCTATTTTACCTTATTAATTTCCAATTATTATTTAAATTCATTCTTTCATAAACACCATTATGATATTTCTTTTGGTTTTGCCTAATGACATGATTATGATTCCCATTTCTTCTATGGGAAACCCTTACGTGTATTCCTTATGTTTGATTATTTATATGGAACACATATTCATGAACATGTTATTATGGGTGCACCCATATATCACTCCAATTATTTGTCTAATGTTTAGTCTCATGATTTGTTGTGTATGGAATTAGGGAGTAAACCTAATCCATTATGGGACTTTGTCCACAATGTGATATTTTCTTGGAAGATAGCCTTGAATCTTGTTTATGTCATGTTTTATGTTACTTACACATTACTATGTTACCATGATTACATATTTCCATGTTTTGTATGTTATGATTCCATACTTTTATTCATTCTACATGCCTTTTTATGCCATCATTTTATGCCTTCTAACCTATGTATTGTTATTTTTTCCTATGTTTACTCCCTTAATGGGATTTTTAGCTCATCCCTTTGTCTATTTATTCCCCAGGTTATCCTATTTATATGTAGGAGCTAAAATTAATTTATTACTCATTATGGATGATTAATATAAATATGTTTTATTCTAGTTCTATGTTTTCAGTTTTATGTAGCTAATCTTCCAAAGACACTAGACTTTATGATCCTTGGTTTGTATTTGATGAATGATTATGTTGAAAATCATGTAATAATATGTGTAAAGGGATAGGGTCATTATAGTTGTTATAATAGCACGGTCTAGTTATTTTTGGGTATTAGGACTATAAAATTTTAGTAAAAACCCTAGGTATAATTATATCACCATGGATAACCAAGACTGAAACTTAGGGAATCACATGTTAGGATATAATTTTCATTTACAATTTTGTCCTTCTATGTTAAAATTTTTCTTTTTATATTCTTATTAGCTATGTATTCAAGCCCCCCTAATTTTATTTTATTATTCTTATTTAATAGTGAGAAAAAGGATAACATGTACCAATAATAAATGTGATAGGCAATGTGATTATTTCCCCAATGAAATGACAAATATGATTGAAATGGGAGCTCGAAACTTCATGAAAATACTAGAACAACTGGCTCAAGTTATGAATAATAACTTGAATCATGTGAACACCCTTATTATCCTAAGAAATTGAAAGTTGTGTTCTAATCCTTTATACAAAAAAGGCCTCCTATATTTAGTGGATCTTATTATCCACTTATCATGTAACAATAGATTAACTCTGTTAAGAAGATATTTTATGTCCTTCAATGGTTAGAAGAATAGAAAGTCATTCTTGAGGTCTATCATTTTGATGGGGAAACTAATCAATGGTAAACATTGATCAAAAACACAAATTATAAGGAGGAAATTGATTCTATGGAATGGTAAGGATTAAAGAAAATATTTCTTAATAAATATTTTCCCTAAACTCTTCATCTTAAGATGGATAGGGAGTTCCTCAGACTAAAAAAAGGAAGACGATTCAATCGGAGCATACAAGGAAAACTTTACAAGGCTTGCATGATATGCCTCTATCTTTTTCATAAACAATGAAATCAAGGTGGATCACTTCTTCAGTGGACTAAAGTTGAGTCTATGAAAAGCATTTCTAATTTGAGAATTTGATAGCTATGAGGATATTTTATGTTCTTACCTTAAGGTTGAGATAGATATTGGAGACTCTCAGTGGTCTCATGGGATCAAATATAAATCAGAAAAATGGAGTTTAATATGGTAGTATAAACAAATACATCCCATAATGGAAATAAAACCCAACATCTCATGTGTTAAAAGTTTTGGAATAAGCATATTTGAAACTGTATAAAGGGAACTAAGAGATGCTTCAAATGTGAAAGAGAGGGGTATCAAGCTAACTTTTGCTGAAGGGATATGAAGAATCCCAAAAATGATGAATAATAAATGAAGGTTCAGATCAACAATAATCTTGTAATGTGGTGTTTCAACTACAAGTAATATGGTAATTATGCGAGCCAATTCCCCAATCTAAGGGTTTTTTGAGGAAATCAACAACAACAACCTCCAAGATAACAAGGGAATATATTATCACTACTTCAGAGTAGGAGCCCAATAATGATGTGGTGACAAGTACGTTGGTTACTCATTTAAGAATAACAAACGTTATTTTTTATTCTAGTTCTACACATTCTTTTATATCCTGCAAGTTTAGTAAAAATATTCAAACACCACATAAAAATATGGCAGTTGAGTTATCTGTGAGAATATAAAATGGGGAAATTATTACATTTAAATTATATAACTCATCCCCGTTTAATGTTTGTGTAATAAACCTCCTATAAAATCCCATCTTACTTCCTTTTATATAGTTTTATGCTATATTGGTCATGGATTGAGAATCATTATACAAATATAACATCAATTGTCGAGAAAGGGAGACCACTCTTCACATCCCGAGGCATCCTCTAATTCTATATGAGTGTAAGAAAGAGGATCAATCTCCTTTAGAATCATCATCTCAATTGTGGATATTATTTCATTATGATCAATAATATATTCTTAAAATTATTGAGACAAATGATTGTATTATGCTCAAATACATGCCCATTATGAGGGACTACACTAATGTGTTCCCTGAATAATTTCTTGATATTCATCCTGACTGAGAGGTTTAGTTCTCATTTGATATTATACATAGATCTCTACCTATATCAAATACTCATTATAGTATGGCTAAGATTGAGTTAGAGAAACTGAATATGTAGTTACAAGAGAATTTGGACATAGTTTATATATGCTTGAGTGCTTCACCATGAGGTGCACCAGTCCTCTTTGTCAAGAAGAAAGATAGATCAATGCACCTCTGCATTGATTATCATGAGCTCAATAAAATTAGGATAAAGAACAAGTATTTCCTTCCATGGATATGTGACTTTTTTTATTAACTATGTGGGGCCAAGTATTTCTCTAAGGTGAACCTTTGGTCAAGATATCACCAATTAAAGGTGAGGAAGGAAGATATTCTCAAGACTTCCTTTTGAATGAGGTATGAACAGTATGAGTTCATAGTGATTCCTTTTGGAATCACTAATTCTCTAGAAATTTTCATGGACTTAATTAATAGAATATTTAGATATTACCTCTACAAATTTGTGTTTGTCTTTGTAGATGATATTATAATATACTCTAAGATAAATGATAAACATGAGGAGCATTTGAATGTTATGCTAAATACATTTTAGAGGGAGAAAATATATGTAATGAAAATTAAATGTGAGTTATGTATGGATGAATTATCATTATCAGGGAATGTTATCACTAAAAAAGAATATATGTGGACTTTTATAAGATAAAGGAAATTGAGGAGTGGCCCAGACTAGTATCTTTAATGAAGATTCATAGTTTTCTTGGTCTAGTGGTGTATTATCGATGATTTTTTAAAAAATTTCATGATTTTCAAACCCCATAACCAAGATGAATTAGAAAGGAGTAAAGTTTTTTTAGACCAATTAATGTGATGACTTCTTCAAAGAGTTGAAAAAGAGTCTTATCATTGCACCAATAATCATGCTTCTGACGATTGGGGAGATCTTTATGGTATACATTGATGCTTCAAAGAAGGGATTAGGTTGTGTAATAATATAAAATGATAAAGCGATAGACTAAAACTCAATTCATTTTAAATTTCATGAGAAAAAATATCCCACACATGATCTGGGGTTAGCGGCTGTTATCTTTGCATTGAAAATATGGCAGCATTATCTCTATATGGAGAAGTGTGAGATATATACTGATCACAAGAACCTCAAATATATATTCACATATAAGGAGCTTAATATAAACCTAAAAAGATGGTTAGATATCATTAAGGATTATGAATTCTCAATCCACTGCCATCCTGGTAAAGAAAATAAAGTGGTGTATGATCTAAGTAGAAAGGATCTTGTAACTTTATCAATGATGAGAATTATGAAGGATCTAGTATTCTTAGAATTGAAAAGGATAGACATGGTAATTATAAATGAAGTTACATAATAATTCCTTTCACAAATGATTTATTAACCATCCCTTATGAATAAAATAAAGGATGATCAAAGAAATGATGTTGAAATTTAGAAAAAGGTCGAAGCTATAAGAAAGGTTAAATCCTCAAAGTTCAAATTTGATGAGGAATGATTCATGAGATTTGGTTCATGAAAATGTGTACCATCCAATCTACATATAAAGAAAGAGTTTCTGAATGATTCACATAGATAATCCTTCTCTAACAACCCAGGGATCACAAATATGTATTGAGATCTCTAAGAGCACTATTAGTGGGACAATGTGAAGAAGGATATTGCTGAATATACATAAAAGTGCCTAGAATTTTAGCAAGTGAAGGTTTAACGGAAAAAATCTAAGTGGATGATGAAACCATTACCCATACCAACATTGAAATGGGAAAACATCACCATGTACTTTTCCACTGTACTTCTGAAGACATATAAAGGAAAAAATTCTATATGGGTTGTTGTGGATCATCTTACAATGATAACTCACTTTATTACAATTCAAGAGGATTTGTCACTTGACTAACTTGAATAGATATAAATCAGAGAAGTGGTAAGGTTGAACGGAGTAACATTATTGATTACATCTAATCATGATTTTATATTTACTTATATGTTCTAGAAAATTATCCAACATGATCTAAATACATATCTAAACTTCAATAGGACTTATTATCCTCAAACTGATGGATAATCTAAGAAAACTATTCAGACACTGGAAGACATGTTGAGAGCATGTTCTATGGACTTCAAAGGAGGATGGTACCAACATCTACCTCTGGTCGAGTTCTCCAAAAACAGTAGTTTCTTCTCAAGAATACGAATAGACCCATATAAATCCCTTTATGGGAAAAATGTAAAACACTGTCATGTTGGGATAAAGTCAATGAACATAAGCAGTTGAGATTTGAAATGGTTGAATAAAGGGTCAAAAAGGTGAAACTAATTCAGTAGAACATCAAGGAATCCAAAATTTGACAGAATAGATATTCATATAATCATTGACAAGACTTAGAGTTTGAGTTTTGTGACAAAGTATTCCAATGAAAATCTATATAGAAGAGGGTCATGAGATTTTGGAAGAAAGGAATGCTAAATCCCAGGTACATCGGCCCCTTTGAGATTCTTGATCACATCAGATATGTGGAATATCAACTCGAAATTACACCAACCATGTCTTAAGTACATGATGTATTCCATGTATCTCTATTAGGGAAGTACATACCATATCCCACATATGTATTGAATTCAGAATCAGTACAGCTAGAAAATGATCACTCTTATAAGGAGCAGCCGGTGAAGATCGTAAATCGTAGAGATAAAGTTCTATACAACAAGACTGCACACCTGGTAAAAGTAATATAGAGGAACCATAAATAAGAAGGGTTAATATGGGAATTGGAAGAAGTAATGAAGAAGTACCCTCACCTGTTTTCACCTTATTATGTAAAATGAAATTTTGAGGGTGAAATTTCTTAAGGGGAAGAATGTAATGACCTGAAATTTTATCATTGAAATTTCCCTTATTATAATTATTTAATTCATTATAAAGAACATACATAACATAGATAACCAAATAAAAAAATATTCTCATAAATGAATAATTATACTACCAAATATTATAATGAGATAATAAAAAGAAAATAAGATCATGAGAATAGAAAATTTTGGATCGGCTGGATCCATTAGAATGACCAAATTCACGAAGAAAGCTGTAGAAATAAAACATAGTGTAAATAATAAAATATTTATGAAAGTATAAATAAAATTTATATATCTTATAAATGAAAATATGATATATTTTTATCATGGTATAAGTAAATAAATGTTTTCAAAATGATAAATTAAGTGTTGGTATTTTTGTGGAACGTAAATGTTTATTTACAATTTTATAATTAATATAATGATTTAAAGGATAATTTATTTTCATAAAATTGATTAATAAATTAATATTTTGTTTTATTATAATTATAATATAATTTTATGAGACCTTAACTAATTTTTCAATGTTTCATAAAATCAGTTATATTATTAAAGTCAGTATTTTTTGAATTAATGATGATTTTAATTTAAAATTATATTTATCAAATTTTGAAAAATATTTTCCTAAAATTTAGTCCATTTTTCAAATATATACATTGAAAAATGTTTATGTTTAATTTTTGGTATTTTTCTAAAATAGTTGATTATGTTATGAATAGTGAAATATGGTAATTTACAGTATTTAACAAATACGTGAATTTTTGAGTCATGGTTAAGTCATGGATGACGTAAGTTCCAATTATATAGAACTAAAATTCTCTAGTTAATGTACTTAGTTTCAAGAATCAATACTATTGATAGTCTTGAGACAAAATAATAAACAAATGAATAAAATAATCAAAACACCCCTCTCATCCCACTATAAATACCACCCCACACCAACCATTCTCCTAACACCTCAAAATCCTTGAAGATTTTATAAATTCTACCCAATCTATCTCCCAATCATCTTTCTCATGTCCTGGTCGTTCTAGGATCACAAAAATTCCAATTCCAAGTGCCTTAAAGAGTTTCTCAAGGAGACGATATTCAAGAGGTAAAATCCTCCTTCTCTTTGAATTTCTTTTCTTTTCTTATCCTCCCCTCACCTCCCCTATAAAAAAAATGATAACTAAAATATCATATATATATATATATATATATTATTTTTTTAATATAATATTCATCATCAAACCTCTTCTCTTTCCCTTTTATTCTAAAAATGAAACCATCATCTATGATGTGTTGATTCACCGCCTTCATGGATGATGATTTTTCATTTTCCATTACCACCTTCATGGCTAGTAATAAAACCATTATAATGATTAAAATAGATAATAAAACATATATTATAAATTTTTAAACGTTTTAGAAGAAATATGTATATATATATATATGAAAACTATTAAATAATAACACAAATTAGTTCATGATGATCGAAAACCACCAAATAAACTAAACATATATCATTAACATTTTATCTAATGAATCATTATCATATCTAAAAAAATTATATATGGGAACATTTAAAATTATGAAAGTATATTAATACTAATTTATTCCACTTCTTTATTTTTTTATTTCATTTTACAAGAACTTCCATAATTATACACAATTAAACCGACCATGAAATCAATGAAATGAATGCTCTCGGAACGAAAAAAAATAAACATTATAACTCATAAAAATGGCCATAAATGAACTTAAAAATTTTATAATAAATAAAATATATTTGGATAAGGTTATGAATTAATTAATTAATAGAACTAATTTTATTATCTAGGACTTTAAGTGCATGTTCAGAATAGATTCAAACATACGGTAAGGGATCTCTCTGAACCTCCATTTTTTCCTTCGAGTTATGCTCTCTCTCTCTCTCTCTACACCAATGTATTTATTCATTATTCTTATATAATTATTATAAATTATTTTTATATGTTCCAAAATTATGTATCCAGATCATTTCATCATTACTTGATGTGGAAATACATTTTTTATAAGGTCCCCTTTTCAATTTCTCCTGATAAGAAAGCCCAACTAAAGGGAACTTCCCAATTTCATACACCTCTTCAAGTAAACTCCATAATACATTTTAAGCTAAAATCATTTTTCTAAAATCACTAATTTAATCATGAAAAACTATCTTAGTTAATTTCTGGTTTTATACAAAAATTTTTACCTTCATCATCTTTAAAGTCTCTTTAATATTTTCCCATAAACCGCACTAAAATGGCTCATTTCTAAAGTTTCTTAAACACTCTTTTTACATTATTTAACTTCATTTGGATATAATTTATCATTATATATGGATATTTTCCCTTATTAATGTCCAAGTTTGATTTAAATACATTCTTTCATAAACATCGTTATGATATTCCCTCTGGTTATGCCTTATGACATGATTATGATACCCATTGCCTTCCATGGGTAACCCTTATGTGTATTCCTTATGTTTGATTATTTATGTGGAACAAATACGAATGAAAATTTTATGATGGTTGAACCTAGATAGTTCTCCAATTATTTGGGTAATTTTTAGACTCATGATATGTCATATATGGGATTAGGGAGTAAACCTAATCCATTATGGGACTTTTTCCACGATGTGATATACTATTGGAAGTTATCCTTGACTCATGTTTATGTCATGTTTTATATTGCTTCCACATTACTATGTTACCATTATTACATGATCCTGTGTTCGATATGTTATGCTTCTATACATTTATTCATGTTTCATGCCTTTTTATGTCATCATGTTTTGCTTTCTAACCCATGTGTTGTGATTTTTCCCTATCTTTACTCCATTACTATGATTTTTAGCTCATCCCTTTGTCTATGTATTCCCTAGGTTATCCTATACAGATGTAAGATCTCAAAGGAAGTTAGGAGATCATTATTTAGGATTAATATAAATATGATTTATTTTAGTTCCATGTTTTCAGTTTTATATATCTAATATTCCAAAGGCACTAGACTTTATGATCCTTGGTTTGTATTTGATGGATCATTATGCTTAAAATCATGTAATAATATGTGTAAAAGGATAGGGTCTATATATATATATATATATTGTTTTGGAAGTGCTGTTTCTTGATAAATATGAAGTGATCTTGCCTCTTTTATTTTTAAATTTCACTGATGACTTTCTGGGGTTAGAAAGATTCATGGTGGGGAGAATTGTAACACTAATAATGCTCCAAATGTTTGCATTTTTATTCCTTATTTCTTTGAGTTTTAGGGGTTTTGGATTTGAAATTTTGAAATTTTGAGAGCTTTTCTTGGTTTCATAGTTTCTGTATGGTTTTATAAATATTTCAGAAAAACCATGAAGGTGGGTGGGGGTCTCATTCTAGTTGAAAATTCATGGCTTGTTCATAGTTCGGTATAACATGCAATAAAACCATGCATTTTTTCAGAAAATGGGTCTTTTATTTTTAGATTCTTTTTAATATGAATATGCTTCATTTCTCTTCCTAATCATTCACAAGGCATCTAGGATCTTATTTTCTGACCCCCTCTCCTCATCCATGGTTCCATGGTGATTCCATGTAGGGTTTCAAGTGATTCCTCTAGGTAATATATTCTTTTTATCTTCATTTCTTAATATTCTATTATTCTCCCCAATTATTCTTCCTTATCTTTACTCCAAACGACCAATGTAACAACCTCAACCCTAGTAGCCCAGAGTCGGTGGTTATTTTATTAAAATGAAATAGATACAAGAGATCACATCACTAAGGATCGATTAGTTTAGTAGTATTGAAGAACTAAATACATACATGGTTCCATTATTACATTGATAATTAAACATAAAACATAAAAAGGGAAAATAAATTGCTTCCCTGATACATATTCAGAGATTTAATATTTATAACCTAGGGAAGGAAAAAAAATAAAATGGGTGAGGTAAAATACTCATTAAGGTTTACATACAGTAGAAACATGAATAAATAATAAGTTAATCATAATAAATAAGTCATAATCAATAAATAAAGGTAAATAATTGAAAAACACATTCTATTGTATCAATAAACTAACAATGAAAATGCATCCATAGATTTTATCAAAGTGAAAATATCATTGATTGTAATAACTAAATACTAGATATAGTAAATGATTAATTATTAGATGTCATGTTTTGGCACATGAAACACTACTGTTAAGACCTTTTGTAAGGTAGTTTAAATATGTGGGTAGAAACCTATCTGATTCTTATTGGAAACAAATGCGGAGGGTTTATCGCAAATTTTTTTGTCTCATGAGACTTGTCAATGCATCAAGGGGATATATAATGTCGGTACCCACCCATCACTACATTTACAAATCATTATTCATACATAAATTTAATTTGAGAATAATATTCCTTATAAAAATATCTATATTGAGTAGATTATATTGATTTATCAATATTTCTCTAGTTAAAATAACATTTAAAGTAAACACCGTATATAAAAATGGTATACGTCTTAGATAATAATCATATCCATGATACATGAAATATGGATATTTAATGAAATATTAATTGATTGATGATCATAAATAGAAGGGGAATTATATACACCATAGGAAAAGGAAATATGTTCATAACATCAAAAATATGCTTCAATGAAATAAAATTGAGACAAACCCCTTATAAGGATCATATCATTAATCAAATAAATTTATTATGTGTATTCATTGAAAATCCACATAAAATAAGTGGAAATATTACATAAGATTATCAAAATTAATTTTACACAAAACCTTAGCATGATATATGTTGGTCAGAGTGAGTATCTCAATGGGGGTGAATGGAGTAACAATAAAAGTTTATGTCTAAAGCATATTTAAATAAAATCCTCCAATTAATTAAAACATCCCAGTTAATCAAAATAGTAGATCGGTATAAGTTCTAATCTTTTAAAATATTTCTCAATGGTTTATTAAGTCTCTATTAAAACAATTATGAAAACTACTTTAAGTTTTGTAAACAATTTACTCAATCAAAACCTTATATAAACACTAATAAAGACTAAATATCAAATTAGTGGTATTTCTTTGTTTAAAATAGATTTAGTTTAAATCATAAAAATAAAGTAAAAATAAATAAAACACATAGTGAAATAAAATACAAGAGGTTTAATATCAAGCCGAGACCTAATCCTCTCCACTTGGAAATCACCTTCTACCAAGAAGATTAAATAAAATAATCTATGATCCCCAACCTATGTTAGGTATACAACAGGAAAGTTATATATGTCACATAGGACCTCCTCCACAATACCTATGAGAATAAAACAAATATAGTCTATGTAGGGAACACTTCCACAATATGTGGGAAAAGGTTAAAGAGATTTTGAGAAGATATCTAGTGTCCTCTAGTTATAGAACAATAGACAATTTTCATGTTTAGAATACATAGAAAAACACACAATACTCATAATTTAAATAAAATGAACACACATAACAAATAAGAGTATAAAAAAAATGTTGTTTCTCAGTATGATAAGCTCTATAGCATGTGACTCCAAGAGTTTGGATTGAAATGAAGCTGGAGTCTTGTTTTTTAAATTTGCAGTAGAACATAGTGTCGTAAACTCTTTTTGATGACTTTGTATGAAATGGAATGGATTTTTAATATTATTCACTTCTTCTACAGTTGATCACTAGTAAAAATGTTTTATTTAAGGCACCCAACACAAAAATCTTCTTCTGATATTGCAATGTTCATCTATCATTATGTGTGCATGAATATCTATATATTTTGATTCATACTTAGTATTATAGTGGTGTCCATACAAGGGAGTATGATTCTACTTTTAATAGCAGCATAAAGGAAGAATAATTTGGACCCTCTTCTCCTCATACTGGATGACTAATACATACATTAATGTAACTTTGTAAAACAATTAAGAAAAATCATTAAAATAAGTCACTACATTAAATTTGATAATATATCCACTATAAAAAATTAATTCAAATTAATCATAAATAGTATCAGTGAATTTTTTGAATGGTGGGATAATATCTGGCGGTGACTTAGGCCAGTAGTGAATTAGGATGGTGGTGAGTTAGACTAGTGGTGATTCATTTCAACACTTAACCAAATATTCTTTCTAGTGGTAGGTCATCTTCAATGGTTACTTGGGTATGATGGTAGGTTTTCCCCATACTTAGCCAAATTTCTATAGGTCGCCTCTGATGGTAGGCGTTTTCAAATATTTTTCAAATTTTTTGGTTCAACAGTGAGTCATACTCTAGTGGAAAGTCTTTCTATACTTTTTAAAAAAAATTAGTAGAGACACATATTACGGTGGGAGTTTCCCATACATAGACAAATTTTCATTCTGGTGGCATCCTCAATGATGAGATATTTTTGACAATGAGTCATCCTTGGTGGTGATTTATCTTCAATAGTGAGTCATCCTTGGGGGTGACTCATCTTCAACGATGAGTCATAATAAGCCAAATTTTTCCAATATGCCTTATATTGTAAAATGATACCATAAAACATAAAACTCTTCAATATCATAATAAAAATGATTTTTTATCATTTAAATAATGGTTCCAACAATATCTCCCTTGTTTATGATCACAAATCATGACATTTTATAAACCATGACATCAAAGGTAAGTAGAGTATTAGAGGTAATTAAAAAAAGATAGTATCAAATGAATGATTGTATCAAAGAAAACACTATAGTAGAAAATATAAAGAAGATACAAAGAGTATCAAAGGTAGTGTATCAAAGAAAATGTGATTGTAAATATAAAGAAAATAATTATCAAAAGGAATTTCAATTTGATATAAAAGGACTAATATTAAAAGAATAAAACTATAAAGAATAAATAAATGCAATAAATTTCAAAAATCTTTATCCCCCTTTTGGGATTATCAAAAAGTATAAATAAAATAGGAAATAAAAGAGAACATATTATGAATGAGAGAATTTCTATTAAAAGTCAAATGAAATACATCCAAAAATATGCCAAAGAATCATACAAAAACATCCTTATCAAAGACTAAAAGTCCAATTTCAATGCTTCCCCGAATGTGTGGAAGGAATCAAAGGTGCTTTTCCCTTACCTTTCTCTAAAGAAGAAGGATCAGAAGTAGAGCCTAAAGGAATGATAAGAATGGCTGTAAGAACATCTGTTAGAGAAAAAGGATATCTAATAATGGTAGTTCTAAGGTGTTGAACTACTTCTCTAGGGGATAGGCGATCTCTATTTACACCAGGCCTGAATAACTCTAGAGTAGAAATTGGAGGTGTCATATGAGTAGTAATAGGTATGGAATCCTGATCCACCACAATAGTTATAGAAACATGCAGAAATGGTTTCGTAAGATTTATAAAATCCATAATTATTTTTTCACCTCTCTCCATAAAACTGAATAAATACTTATTATGTTCCATAAATAACTTTAATATCAAGGTCATCACCTTTATCTGCTTCACTTACTCTTTATATGATTCGGTTACTGGATTCATTCTCATATTTTCATCTAGTAACTTAAAATGAGAATTTATCTCATGATAAGTGTATATCCTTGAAATATAATAGTTTTTATCCTTGGTGATGGTTTCTCTATTAGCCTTCATGTCTTTCATGTACTCTCTAATCATCATATGGGAATGATCACTTTTATGCTTGAATTTTCTCAAACTTTTCTTAAGTAAGAAAGGTATAACACTTGAATAATCATGAATTTATTCTCTCACAAAATACCTAATCAATTCAACATAAATATTAGGAGCATTTGATGTAGAATATGTGGTAGAAATACTATCTATCCTATCTATAAAATCATCCATGGAGTATACAAAATACTACCTCATATCCTCTATAGTAGTTCTCGGAACATCCATCTCACTTGATAACCTTCTATTTTCCACTTACACTTCTTTAATATAAATAATCATTTTGGGATAAATGTGCTGAATCAAAATCACTAGAAAATTTATTTCATCCTTATCACTAAGCTCAGTAACCAAAGGAGGTTGGTTTTTCAACAATAAACCAAAGTTAGATAGTAGGTTTTATCAAAAATACTCCAAGTCACCTCTGGTGACAACATCCATCGGCACTGAAGGAATAAAAAGGGTAGGTAAGGATATAGGGGGAACGATTGGTGAAGGATTATCAGAAGAAAACCTCTGCAACTCACTAGTTGCATCAATCTGATCTACTAAGGGTCCCTTATGATCCATAAATTCTCCACTAGTAAGTACACCATGCCTTGGCGGACTGCCATTCTCATTTGAAACTGGGTTATCCAAGCCTAATATAACATAGCCAGGATACTTATTCCACTCCACAAGAATAGGGACCATCAACCTGATATAGGGAATAGCATAAGACTTATCACCATAAGAGACAGCAACTGAAGGTTCACCATCTGCAGGAACCACGCTCAATTACTGAATAGATCTATGCACATCACTATATTGCTCAATAATAGTAGACTCAACTTCAATATACTCAGAAACTAACTAATCCACATCTATCTTCTCACCAATATTCTACACATCAACTGATGACATAGCATGATCTCGAACAACATAATCAACTAGATGTCTATCCAAACTTGGGGATTCCTCCATATCAATTGATGATTTCTTTTCTTATTTAGCATCCAGATCCATATCTTCAATAAGGATGGGTCTATCTTATAATCTAGAGATTGATAATCCTAGAGAAGGTACAAGTGCCTGAGGTATTTCCACATCCTCAGCACTAATTCTTTCACTTGGACCATCAGGATCAAAATCTCCATCATTATCATCTTCATCTCCATCACCATTTCCTTCTCCATTTTTATCACCATCTTCACCATTTCCATTTTCATCATAGGATTTGGAATAAATATTGAATTGATCCCTACTGGAAACCTTATTTTACTCTTCCTCACTACCTTTTTTAAGAGAGATTCTATGATAGGGAGATTCCTAGGTGGACTAGGAGCACTATATGATATAGTAGGAGAAATTTTTTGCAGTTCTAGATCACTTCATCCATATGAAACTCTTTCTACATGTCTTTAGAGGTATTAGATTCTAATTTATCATCAGAATATTCAACAACTTCATCTGGATCCAATCTAGGGTCTACAAGATCATTTGGTCTATATTAATGATCACTCAGATTGAAGTCATTATAAATCCTTTCGCTATCATCAACCCACTTCCTCTTCTAGGGGTTCCAGCTAATCTTCATCCTTTTACGGATCACCCTTGTGATACAAAAACATCTACATATCACTATTGTTTCTTATCCTTCCTTAACTAAACCCTTGGCCTCTAGAATGGCTAAGATAAACTTGGGGTAAATTAAATAATTTGACCTTGAAGATGGATTTCTTATTTCCATCATGTGATTCATCAAGTATCCACAAAGATTAATATTTTCTACTCTTTTAATCAAATGTAACATATACACATCTTGATACCTCATGGTGGAAAAGTCACCCTTCCTTGGTAAAATCATATGTTTGATAAACTTGAAGAGAAATCGTCATTCCCCATCAAGCTCTATTGTAACTGGACTTCTCATAATTCCATCTCATGTTAACACTACCAAATCATCTTCATAAACAAAAGTATCATTAAAATATATAATAGTCCCTTCATAATAATTCAAAACAACCTCATGTGGAACCTTTAAACATCATTCCCATTACTTCTAAGAGAACAAAACTTTATATCCATTTACTATACTTCTCACCCAGTCTTCTTCTTCTTAGAAACTGTAATCAACACACTAGTAGCACTGGTGCACTAACCTAGGATAAAAGGGTATCTCATTAGTAGAGAACCATTATATCCATACCTAGTTTTTGATATCTTTGAGCACCAAAGACTTGATCAACATTAACCAATATTATTTAACTTCTTTCTAGAGTATCACAACTCTCATCACAAGATCTAGATTCACCGGATCAATAGTAGAATGACTTAACTCCCATTTTTTCTTCTTTATAGGATGTGACTCATCTAGAGAAGATATAAAAACTCTCTTTATCATAACCATGTATATTGGATTAGTCTGTTTGTGAGAAGTCAAGATAAGGTTGACCGTTAGGATAGAAATGGTCATGACAAGGTTGAGAGAAAGGCACAATGAAATAGTGCATTGAAATTTTAAAGGATGTCTAATTTTATATCATTTAAGGATTAAGAAATTTGAAAATCCAAAAATGGAATAAAATTTGAATTCAATAAAGAATTAAATAAATAAATCATAAAGAGAAATTATCAATGGAAGCTTAAATACAAAAAAGAAAAAACAATTGACACAGGAAAAAAATTCCAATGGTGGGTAACACCAACGGTGAGTAACTCCAATGGTGAGTAGCTCTAACTTTGAGTAGCTACAGTGGTGAGTAACTCCAATGGTGAGTAACTCCTATAGTGAGTAACTCCAATGGTGAGTACCTCCAATGGTAAGTACCTCCAATGGTGAGTAACTCCATTGGTGACTAACTCCAAAGGTGAGTAACTCCAATGGTGAGTAACTCCAATAGTGAATAATTCCAATAGTTAATAAAAATAAATGGTGCATAAAACTCAACGGTGATTAAAACTCAATGGTGGGTAAAACTCAATAGAGAGTCCCAAAAATTTAGAATTGACCAAAATCGATCATTCCTAATTCATGTTTGATTTAGTTCATTCTCTTAGAATTTAGAGTCTTAGTGAATATATCAATAATTTGATGTTCTATACCAATGTATTCAAGATTGATATCACCATTTTACAAATGGTATCTCAAAAAGTGTCGTCTTACATCAATTTTTTTGTTTTAGAGTTAGAAACATTGTTCTTAGAAATGTTTATAGCACTTTTATTATCATAATTTATAGGTTCGTGTCATAATTGATATATATAGTCTAGAAATGTGTGTTTCGTCCACAAAATGTGTGCACAATAGCTACCTATGGCTATGTATTTAGCTTCAGCAATCAAAAATGAAATATAATTTTGTTACTTACTACACCAAGATACTAGAGACTTTCCCAAAATGTGACATTTTCCATAGGTTATTTTTCTATCTAACTTAAAACCA
Source organism: Viscum album (assembly GCA_963277665.1). Taxonomy (NCBI): domain Eukaryota; kingdom Viridiplantae; phylum Streptophyta; class Magnoliopsida; order Santalales; family Viscaceae; genus Viscum; species Viscum album. Next base: position 1,067,795,573 of record OY728162.1, read on the forward strand.
CCAAAATCATCATATGGATAACTAACCAGATCAAATGATTTTACTCTTGGATAAAAAAATCATAAATTGGTGGTATAATTGATTTATTTAAAAATTATTTGTACAACAACTAATTGTGAATCTTTTAGGTTTTATTGAAAACAACCACACATACACACACTAAATATAATGTCAGGTCGACTAGAATTTATGTAGAGAATACTACCAACCATACCTTTGTAACTGATTTAATCTACTAATTTTATAGCTTCATCAAAATCCAACTTATAGGTGGTACTCATAGGAGTATCACTACTCTTAGTGTTATCCAAATTAAAACATTTTAAAATAATTTTATTATATTAACTCTGATTTAAAATAATTCCTTATTTATTTTGAAAATTTTTAAAACCAAGAAAGAATTTCAGTTTAACCATTAAACTCATTTCAAATTCATTTTTCATCATTTTGGAAAAATTAGTACATAAAGACTTTCTATAAGATCCAAAAATAATATCATCTACATAAATATTAACAACTAAAAAATCATTATAAATTATTTTTATAAATAGGGTAGGATCATATATACCTTTTAAAAAACATTTTGAAATAAGAAAAGATTTGAGCCTATCATACCAAACTTTAGGAGATTGTTTTAAACCATTTAAATCATTTTTTAAATTGAAAAAAATATTTGGAATATGAGAGTTTTGAAATCTATGGGGTTTTTTAAAAAAAACATCCTCAACTATATACCCATGCAAGAATGCACTTTTGACATTCATTTGATATAGTTTGAAATATAGATGTGCTACATAGGCAAGAAGTATTTTAATGGATTCAGGTGTGGCTATAGGTTAAAAGGTCTCTTCGTAGTTTATACCCTCTTCTCGACTATAACCTTATGCAACTAGTCTAGCCTTATTCCTCACTATTATGTCAGATTCATCAACCTTGTTTCTAAATACCCATTTAGTAAATATAGTAAAGGTGTCTTTGGGTATATCAACAAGTTACTAGACTTCATTCATTCTAAATTTATTAAGTTATTCTTTCATATCCATTACCTAGAATTCATCATTTATTACATCATTGATGTTCTTTAGTTCAATATCTGACAAGAATTCTTGATGTTCAACCTGGTTTTTTAGAGAAGCTCTATTTTGTGTACCTATATCTAAGTGTCCAACAAAATCATATAAAGGATGGTATTTAAGGGTCATAATAGCTCTAGAAAAACAAGGGTTGGTCACCTCAGGGTCCTATAAATTTTCAGGTTCTATAAGTTCCTTATAATTGGATGATTTGTATGCATGTTTCTCATCAGAATTTGAAGGATTAGAATTTAAGTTCAGAGTGGATAAATCATTCTAAAGGTTCTTTAAAGAAGTCTTAGGCTCATGTGTATCTATCTCATCAAATTTTACATAAATATATTCTTCCATAGTCTTGGTTATTTTTTTTTAAAATCTATAATATTTACTAAAAGTTGAATAACTAAGGAAAATTCCCTTATTACTTTTTGAGGTAAACATGTCAATATTATCCTTAATATTAAGAATAAAAACTTTGTAACCAAAAACTCTAAAATAATTAACCTTAGGATTTATACTATTACAAATTTCATGAGGGGTTTTCTTAAAGATCTTTTTAATTAATACCCTATTGATTATATAACATGCTATATTTATATACTCTACCCAAAAGTAGACAAGTAAGTCATATTCATTAAGCATAGTCTAGGATATCTCTTGAAGTGTTTTATTTCTTCTTTCTACAATTCAATTTTGTTGAGGGGTCCTGGGAATAGAGAATTTATGACTATAACCATTTTTTGAGAAAAAGGATTCAAAGTATTGATTCTCAAACTCATGACCATGGTCACTTATTAAGGTCTTAATTATAATTACACTTATATATTCTATATATTTATTATACTTGGTAAAATAAGAACAACCTCCACTCTTATGAGATAAAAAATAATACCCAAGTATACCTAGAAAATCCATCTACAAGAACATAAACATATTGCTTCTCATTTAAACTAGAAACTTTGGATGTTTCAAACAAGTCCCTATAAAGAAACTCAAGAGGATGAGAAATTGAACCTTATTTCTTTAATTTAAAATAAATATCATGTTGTTTTCATTTTTGATAGGGGTTATAGACTTTTTCCTTTAGGAATTCAAGTTTGGGTAGATATTTAACTAACCCTTTTCTAGTAATATTACTAAGTGAGTGAATTTTATAGTGGTCTAGTCTCCTATGAAAAATCCAATATTCTCTATGAAATTCACTTAAGAAAGAAACATTTTTGTGAAATCAAAGAATCAAGATTAATAGAATACACATTTTCATTTATTAAAGCAGTAAATACTAAAGACTTTTTATAATTAAAAACATTACAAGCATTATTTTCAAACATTACATAAAAACCATTATCACACAATTGTGAAATGATAAAGAGATTTTATTTTAAATCATCAAAAAAGGTACTTTATAAATTAAAACTAAGTTAGTGTTATCTATTTAGCCAAGGCCAATGTTCTTTTCTTTATCATTGTCACAAAAGGTGACATGACCACCATTAACCATTATGAGGTTTTTGAATGTCACGTACGTAACCTATTTTAGGGTTATTTTAAATTTATTTTCCACTCATGATTTGTTTTGGTGGTTTCCAAAGGTTTTATTGAGAATAGGTGAGTTTTCATGAATTGGGCCAAACTGCGAGCCCAATTCCAGATTTAAAAATAAATTTTGTTTCATTTATAACTTTTTAAATTTTTAATATTTTTGACTCATTCTAACTCTTAATTGTTCTCCCCTGATATATTAACCCCAAATTTAAATTTGGGACCTTTATAAATTCATAAGCATGGGGGATTTTTGTTTTTATTTGAGAATTGGGCCAACCCGAAGGCCCATTTTCCAGTTTTAAATTGTTTCATTAATTTATTAATATCTTATTCATTAAAATGTATTTTTCGGTGATTACACCTTCCTATCGACCCTAAGAAGCCCAGGCGCGACCCCATGCCCTCCTCCCACAATTTGGAGCTAGATAGAGTCACGAAAATAGTCGAAACTTTCTGGATTTCAGAAATCGTCCTGATTTTGGAGAGGTAAATTGATCCTTTAATAACTCCTTCTATTCTTAATCTTTTCCCTCCATTCCAATTCCAAAATGACCTAATAATTCTTGTGAGACCATACCCTGAGTTTTGGCCGTTTTAAATTTCAGATACTAGTGTTTTGGGGAGATTCATTCTAGATTTCTCAAGTAAGTTTGTCTATTTCTTTTCCCATTTCAAATTGATTAGGGTTTCATTCTATTTTTTAGGGTTTCCTCCATTTTTATTGAAGTGAACAATGACCAGTGGGTAGGGGTTCGAACCTAAGGTTTAACCTTGGGTTTTCTTGGTCCAATGTTCTATTTTTAGGTTTGATCTACCCTTCTTGAGGTGCGGCGGTGGTGCGTTTGTGTTTTCGCACAAAGGATTCAATGGTTTCATTTGATTTGGTAGGTGATTCCAATGTTGATGCAATCTTTGTGTATTATCATGTTGTATTTATAATATTTTCAGATTTATATAATTTTATTATTGCTACAAAAATTGGTTCTAATGATGTTTCCATTGCAATTGAATTTAAAATGCCAATTTGGTGTGAAATTGGGGGTTTTCCAAAGAAGTGTTTTGTTTGTTTATTTGGGGATGCCCTATAAATACTTAGTTGTATTTATTGATCTGTAATAAGGCATAAAATACTGTTTATAAGGTTTATCCCCTTTATTAATTTCTTCAAATAATGAGTTTTAATTGTGCTTGTAAAGAAAGTGAAGTTTTGGTTCCACTTTTGTGTGAAAATGAAGGTTTTACAAAGAGAACACTTCTTGTTTAACATGAGGATGCCCAAAAATTGATTTGTTGTTTTAATTGATATTTATTGGGCTGCCTTTACTATTTTGGTAACTTACAATTGTGAACATCGTGTACAAGTGGGTTTCTTAAGGGGTTTTGTGTGCAAAACTACACGAGATTTTGTGGAATTGATTTATTCAAATTCAAAGAGTTTGTTGTGTGTTTTAAGTGGTATAAAATGAGATAGCTACTGTATTTGGTGTATGTGACCAGTAGTGGTGTTTTACATTAAAATGGATGTGTGTTAAATCCTGAAATTGTTTGAGCACAAAGGGGGAAGCTCGGGTACCTAGGTGGGGCGGATTTGTACTAGTACGGCTAGTGGACCGGATGGGTTTTGTCCCTGTTTCACTTAGAATTTGGATAACGACAACTCTAACTAAACTATGTGGATGATGATTGGGGACCACTAGGTTATGGGTATGTTCCCTACAAGTGGCTCGTGCACGAGAAAGGATTTTACTATGGTTACATTACACTAAGGTACGAGGTACATGGGGCCTGAGACTATCTAGTGCCTAGGGGTGTTCCCGGTTTTGTTGCTCAGTGGATTTGTGGTATTTGCCCTTGTTTTTGGGTGTCTTTGGAATTATATTGCAGTATCTAATATTCCTATTTAAATGTGTTAACATTCTGAAAGTTTTATCTTGAAAAATGTTTTCAATTTAAAGTTTCATTTCGTGGAATTTGTCACCGCTTTTAATTGCATATTAAAACTGCTTGCTTTTTCACCTTGTATTGCATGCACCTTGGAATCATACGGTGGTATCCTATTGGGCTTAGGCTCACACCCTACTTACACCCCTTGGGTGTAAGTAGACCTTTTTTTGACCCAGGTAAAGGAAAGGCTAAGGGTGTTGACGGTTCAGGGTGTTAGTCCTCATCCTTGGAGAGGAGTAGTGGAGACGACTTGGGGGTGATGACCCCTTGTCATGTGGAGTCCATGGGGCTGTTTTGTTTCTGTTCCATTGTGTCTTTGGACCTTTTGTATTGACTCTAAACCTATGTATTCAGTTCTGGTTTTTGTTTAAACATCGTTTGGTATAAATTTTTCAGATTCATTTTATTGATTGTTTTTAATGGCTTATGCCTTCATATTCGGGTAAATCGTTCCCAAACCTAAATAAATGATACCCGGGCACTTTTGCCAGCCCGTGGGGATAGGGAACGCCCTTCGGGTCATGTCATGGTCTGGGTTTGGTGCCGGTTTTGGCGGTTACCAGATTCGGTTCGTGACAAAATGGTATCAAAGGAGGTTCAGGTTAACTCTTTGGGTCATGTTATTTGGGGAAGAGTCATGATAGTATGGAGTTAGGATTGTTGGGACATGGAATTCTAGTTATGGGTAGTGTGCCTGATCACCACACCTCATAATGGGATTCAAGTTTCCAAGAGAAGTCGGTATTTATCTAAGTCCTTCGGTTTTCTTGGTTCGATGATGATTAAGGGAAATGAAAAGAGAGTTGGGTTAATGGTCCTAGTGAGCTCGCAAGGCCTGGAAAGCCATGTGGAGCCATGGATATTCCCTAGAACACTCTCTGTGACAGTGAGGTGATTGGAATATGGCTGCCAACCATATTTCCAAGTCACCCACTGAAACTAGTTTCCTCTTGCACTGTTTTGTGCTTAGGTTTTGAAACCTTAGCACTTTGGTTTTAAGAAGTGTAAAGTTTTTGTGAAATGATTTTCAAATAAAAAAGGGAATGGTTTGGTTTATGAAATGGCGGAACTTAATTTTCAGAATTGTTTTGAAATATAAAATGGTGTGCTTACACCTCTTTGAAAGTAGGAACTATATTGATGTTGGTTTTGAAAAGTGTTTCCAATAGAGTTTTCTAAACAATCAGAGTGTGTTTTAATGGTATGAGATGTTTTAAAATTGATGTGAATATATTGAAAGTGAGTTATTTTTTTTAAATGGTTGTGCATTTCTGAAAAGTTTTGTAAGATGTGAGTTGGAATTTGATCTTGTGGTTAGTGGTTTTGAGAAAAAGGATGTGTTGGTTGACCATTTTGGTTTTGAAAAGTGGAAAGAATTTTTGTTTTAACCTTTGGTATTTTCATGAGCAACCACATGCATGGGGTTATATGGGAAGAGGGATGGTTGATGACATGACTGGATGAGTTTCGGGATGGAAATGAAGAGGGTGCCTGGTGTGGCATAGAAACATGCATGTGTAAGGCCCATGGGGTACCATTGGTGGATGCGCTTACCGCTGAACCATTTGTTTTCAAAGAAATGTTTTTAAATAAAAAAAACATGATTTCTTGATGATTTTTTTGGGATGGTGTATATTATGTGTTTTCGGAAAATGTTGATGTTGTGGGATGTTTTGAGTCCAAGAACCCCTCCTGTTTGAACTGTGTTTTGGGTTTGGGTTTGTTCAGTAAGTTGTGTTGTAGGTACGATTAGTGGTATCTTTTGAAAAATGTTTTGGGATGACTTTACGGTGGTTCCCTTCATGTGTTTGGAGCTGGTTTGAGGCATGTTTTGACTAATAGACCAGATTGGTTGGGTCCTTGGGTTCTCTCATTGGATAAGGTATGCCCCCATTAAGGGTTAATGCACAACTGAAGTGAAATCCATATTGTTTCGCCATTGGAAAATCCTCCAGTTGATCAATATAAGGAATATTTTATCGATCATTGTTGATTGAGTCTACACCCATTCATTTCGTTGATTTTTGGATCCTCTTGTAGTGGTAAAGTTATTGTGGAAGGTTGAAAGAAACCATAGTTTCTAATGTTTCATGATTCATCGAAGGTGGAAGTGTTCTTTGGTTGTAAGTGTGGATGAGTGTATCGATGGTGTCTAATAGGACCTTTGGGTTCTTCAAAGTTTCTTTGATGCATTAATTCATGTAAAACCACCGGTGTGGGAAATATGGTCACGATAGGATATTGTGGCCACTTTCTAGAATTGTGTGTTGTTTGGGGATGTTGTATAAGGTCCCTCTCCATGAATTGTTTATATCAGTTGAAATGGTCATGTTTGGCGATGCCTTATGATGTCATGTACTCGATTGACTATATAGGTGAAAGTAGTGAAATCCTCTGAGAGTCCCTGTTATGTTGGGAAAATGTCTCCCTTGGAAAAACTTCAAAATCATCTATTTTAGAGGAATGTGAGTGTAGGTGTTCTTTACTTATATTGTTTCTCACCTTAATAAACAAGTTGTGATGTGTGTGTATCTTCTCAGCCCTTGTTTCAGTGAAATATCGGGATAAGGTAAAGTGAGTTTGGAATGTGTTATGTCTAGAAAACATATTTGGGACTGCGGTGTAGTTTTTGGTGGCACCGAAAAGAAGAATTCTCATTCAGTGGGTTTCCAAATATTAACTACAAGGCCGAAGATGCTTCAATCTTTTGAGCTCCAGCCATAGGTCTCGGAGAGAAGCTGGCTCGTAGTCAGGAAAAATCCCAGGGCCATTTAAACCCTTGTACAAAGTCCTATCCTTAGTATGAAAGATGGGAATAGATCAAACCTATGGTTTCGTCATGGTTGAGCACATAGTTTGTGCACGTTTAGTAGTGGTCGTGTGCTAGGAAGCCATGTAGAAAGAATTATATTCATAGTTAGTGCACAGTTTCCCAAACCATGCAGACTAATCCTGCGCCCTTCCTAAATCTTTGATTTCTTTTCGGGTCTTTCTGTGTCGGCCCATGCTGGTCGGTTAAGATGGTCAGTTCTTATGGTGGGGAGACCCACTATGATTCTCATGAATATTCCTTCATAAACATTTAATGGAAGTATATACCTTTTACTAGAGAGTATGTTTGGGCCTCCCACTATTAGTGTCTTGATTCTGTCTCGGGAAAACAATTTAAGTTGTCTCTTATGGTGGGGAGCCCATTTGTGTCTCTTCATACGAGTAACTCATATTTTTTTTCTTTGGACTTGTCTGAGAAGTAGGTATTATCATTCAAAGATATCTAACTACCTACACATTCATTGGGTAAACATTGATATTGGAGAGTTTCCAATGATTTAGTTATAGTAGGGAAGTGTAACCTTGTTCAATGTTGTTGTTTTTTTTTGGGTAAATTGATTGAGTATTGTTCAGATTGTATTTGAGGAGTTTTCATTTGGGATAAATCCTGAATGTACTTTATTGTTTCAGGAAAGTGGTGTAAGTTTGGTTTGTGACAGTATTCCTTCCATCATTGATCACTGGAGGTGTTTTGACCTTTGGGGGTGAAACCTGGCAAGGGTGTACCTATTGGTTTCTCAGTTGGGTTTGGTTGTTGCTTTGACCTTGCTGTGACTTTACGGGGCAGAAAGTTTTCAAGGTGGGGAGAATTGTCACGTACGTAACCTATTTTATGGTTATTTTAAATTTATTTTCCACTCATGATTTGTTTTGGTGGTTTCCAAAGGTTTTATTGAGAATAGGTGAGTTTTCATGAATTGGGCCAAACTATGAGCCCAATTCCAGATTTAAAAATAAATTTTGTTTCATTTATAACTTTTTAAATTTTTAATATTTTTGCCTCATTCCAACTCCTAATTGTTCTCCCCTGATATATTAACCCCAAATTTAAATTTGGGACCTTTATAAATCCATAAGCATGGGGGATTTTTGTTTTTTGTTGATAATTGGGCCAACCCGAAGGCCCATTTTCCAGTTTTAAATTGTTTCATTAATTTATTAATATCTTATTCATTAAAATGTATTTTTCGGTGATTCCACCTCCCTATCAACCCTAAGAAGCCCAGGCGCGACCCCATGCCCTCCTCCCACAATTTGGAGTTAGATAGAGTCGCGAAAATAGTCGAAACTTTCTGGATTTCAGAAATCGTCCAGATTTTGGAGAGGTAAATTGATCCTTTAATAACTCCTTCCATTCTTAATCTTTTCCCTCCATTACAATTCATAAATGACCTAATAATTCTTGTGAGACCATCTCCTGAGTTTTGGCCGTTTTAAATTTCAGATACTAGTGTTTTGGGGAGATTCATTCTAGATTTCTCAAGTAAGTTTGTCCATTTCTTTTCCCCTTTCAAATTGATTAGGGTTTCATTCTATTTTTTTAGGGTTTCCTCCCTTTTTATTGAAGTGAACAATGACCAGTGGGTAGGGGTTCGAACCTAAGGTTTAAACTTGGGTTTTCTTGGTCCAATTTTCTATTTTTAGGTTTGATCTACCCTTCTTGAGGTGCGGCGGTGGTGCGTTTGTGTTTTCGCACAAAGGATTCAATGGTTTCATTTGATTTGGTAGGTGATTCCAATGTTGATGCAATCTTTGTGTATTAGAATGCTGTATTTATCATATTTTCAGATTTATATAATTTTATTATTGCTACAAAAATTGGTTCTAATGATGTTTCCATTGCAATTGAATTTAAAATGCCAATTTGGTGTGAAATTGGGGGTTTTCCAAAGAAGTGTTTTGTTTGTTTATTTGGGGATGCCCTATAAATACTTAGTTGTTTTTATTGATATGTAATAAGGCATAAAATACTGTTTATAATGTTTATCCCCTTTATTAATTGCTTCAAATAATGAGTTTTAATTGTGCTTGTAAAGAAAGTGAAGTTTTGGTTCCACTTTTGTGTGAAAATGAAGGTTTTACAAAGAGAACACTTCTTGTTTAACATGAGGATGCCCAAAAATTGATTTTTTGTTTTAATTGATATTTATTGAGCTGCCTTTACTATTTTGGTAACTTACAATTGTGAACATCGTGTACAAGTGGGTTTCTTAAGGGGTTTTGTGTGCAAAACTACACGAGATTTTGTGAAATTGATTTATTCAAATTCAAAGAGTTTGTTGTGTGTTTTAAGTGGTAGAAAATGATATAGCTACTGTATTTGGTGTATGTGACCAGTAGTGGTGTTTTACATTAAAATGGATGTGTGTTAAATCCTGAAATTGTTTGAGCACAAAGGGGGAAGCCCGGGTACCTAGGTGGGGCGGATTTGTACTAGTACGGCTAGTGGACCAGATGGGTTGTGTCCCTGTTTCACTTAGCATTTGGATAACGACAACTCTAACTAAACTATGTGGATGATGATTGGGGACCACTAGGTTATGGGTATGTTCCCTACTAGTGGCTCATGCACAAGAAAGGACTTTACTATGGTTACATTACACTGAGGTACGAGGTACATGGGGCCTGAGACTATCTAGTGCCTAGGGGTGTTCCCGGTTTTGTTGCTCAGTGGATTTGTGGTATTTGCCCTTGTTTTTGGGTGTCTTTGGAATTATAATGCAGTATATAATATTCCTATTTAAATGTGTTAACATTCTGAAAGTTTTATCTTGAAAAATGTTTTCAATTTAAAGTTTCATTTCGTGGAATTTGTCACCGCTTTTAATTGCATATTAAAACTTCTTGCTTTTTCACCTTGTATTGCATGCACCTTGGAATCATACGGTGGTATCCTATTGGGCTTAGGCTCACACCCTACTTACACCCCTTGGGTGTAAGTAGACCTTTTTTTTGACCCAGGTAAAGGAAAGGCTAAGGGTGTTGACGGTTCAGGGTGTTAGTCCTCATCCTTGGGGAGGAGTAGTGGAGACGACTTGGGGGTGATGACCCCTTGTCATGTGGAGTCCATGGGGCTGTTTTTTTTCTGTTCCATTGTGTCTTTGGACCTTTTGTATTGACTCTAAACCTATGTATTCAGTTCTGGTTTTTGTTTAAACATCGTTTGGTATAAATTTTTCAGATTCAGTTTATTGATTGTTTTTAATGTCTTATGCCTTCATATTCGGGTAAATCATTCCCAAACCTAAATAAATGATACCCGGGCACTTGTGCCAGCCCGTGGGGATAGGGAACGCCCTTCGGGTCATGTCACGGGCTGGGTCTGGTTCCGGTTTTAGCGGTGACCAGATTCGGTTCGTGACATTGAAGCTCAAGTGATCTCCTATCATATGCCTCGAACTATTGTTGTCCAAGTACCATAGATTTCTATAGGAGATCTTCAAGCAGTTTTTCTACAAAAAAACAGCTTATACAAGAAATTATTTTTGTACTCATATTTTCTTGAGTCCAAATATGTTAGTTATTAGGGCCTTAGGAAACCATATTTTCTTTATAGGTTTCCTATAATCATGTTTCAATTTTTTGAAATAACAACATTATTAAGTATAATTTAAAAATAAATAGTAGTATAATTTCCAGAATTGGACTTAGGAATATAATTTCACTTAACTACTCTTCTCTGTCCTGGTTGCTAACCTAGACAAGTAATGTATTTAGGTGCAATTTTTTTGCTATAATTTGAGTAATATTTCTATACAATTTTTAAATATTTCTTAATCTTTCTTTAGTTGATCATTTGATATTTTTAGTTCAGTATCCTCTTTTTAAAAATGATCATTCTTCACTTTTTCTTTAATAATATTAGTTTTAATAATGTCAGATAAACATGCTACATCTTTATAAATTTGTATTTGTCTTTAAGTTCATTAAATCAAGCATATTGAAATACTCAAAAGTTTTATCTTTTGACATGTCATCATCATTTCCATTTTCATAGTGATCAGAATTAATTATATATAATATATTAGGTACCTTAGAAACATTTTTCATGAAGAACATGTTGGCTCTATCAGGGTTCTCTTCATGAGTTGAGTCATAGTCACAGGATTTATCCTCAGAGGCACTCCATGTGGATTTCATGGATTTCTTAGACTTTATACCCTTTTCCTCCTACTTCTTCTTATATTTTAACTTATTACAATCTACCTTAAAATTTATTTTTCACTTACATTCATAACAGGTAATATCATTTGAGCTGTCATCTCCCTTCTGGTCCTTTTCCAAGTTCATCTACTATCATACTTTCCTTTGTAGCTTGGTTTTCTAAAAAAATATTCTTCTTGTAAAATTTCTTAAACCTTCTGGGAAAGTGGGCCATTTCTTCATCACTATCCACTGGTGATTCATTATCACTGGATCTTTAATCTTATACATTTTCTTTCTTTCTTTTTGTATATAGTAGTCTTGAAAGAAATAGATTTTCTCTTAGGTTTGCCATCTTATTCATGATTGAACTTAATTTATTCCTTATACATTATCAAATTACCAATCAATTACTTGACAGGTAGTTTGATAATGTCACAATATTATCTCATAGAAACATATGTCCTTATCCATATCTCTAGAATACATCTCAACAATTTCATGATTTTGTATTTATCTTCCACTGGATTTCCTAAGGAGCTCATTATATTAACTATATCATTGAACCTGAGATACATATGATAAATCAACTCATCAGGTTTCATTTTGAATGTATCATGCTTGATTGTATAAGTATTAAATCTCATTTCTTTAACATTCATATTTCCTTCATGTGAAATAGCTAAAGCATCCCAAATTACAAAAGTAGCTTTACTAGACGATATCCTATTGAATTCTTCATCACATAAAGAGTAATAAAGAGAATTTATAGATTTACAATTGTTATTATAATCAAGTTTGGTAGCATCATTCCACGTATTCCTGGAAGTCTTCGGTAACTAATATCTATCCTGAATAGAAGACCAAATTTCAAAGTCCATACTTTCAATGTGAATTTTCATTTTTATTTTCCATTGACCATAATTATTGCAATTAAATAAATAAGGTTTGTTTGTAGTAGAACCTTATTTGTTGACCTCACCAGTTTTGATAATCCCAATTATATTTTTAAATACTTTAATAATCCCAATTAATGTCTATCTATATTCTAATTAGTTCAATCTATGACATTCTATTTGATAATAATAGTAAAATAATATTTGAAATATGTTAATCAATGTTTATCTATGTTTCTTTTAATTTTGAAGTAATTCTAACTCAATCAGATTTGTTTTGCATAAAATAGATAGGTGTTAAGTCACTGAGATACTTATAGATACTAATACAGAACTACCGGTACTTAGTCTACCGATAGATAGAGTCACCGATAAGCTAAGGTCATCGATACACAGAGCTACTGATATGTATATGTCCATAGGTAATCACATAAATCAAGTACACAGATAGAGACAGCTACCGACAGAAGCTGAGATACCAATAGAACAAGTCTACTGGTATGCATAAGTCTACCAATATATACATCACTGGAACCGAACGGAGCTACCGATATGTACAGACTAAAAGTCTACTGATACAAGCTACTGTTACACCAGAGTTACCGATAGAGTAAGTCTACCGATATAAGAAAATCTACCGCTATGAAGCTACCGATACAAAGCAAGCTACCGATAGACCAAGAGCTACTGATAGAAGGGGTCACCGGTATACAGAGCTACTGATATATAGAGTAATAGATACAGATGCCAGGAGCTACCGATACCAGATCAAAGAGCTACTGATATAAGGTCCCTGCTATACAAAGTCCACCGTTACACATCTACCAGCAGAAGGCTACTAATGAAAGATTGACCAGTCAAACTCTATACTCTCAATATTATTTATTTATTATGAAATGGTCATATTTGATGTTTTTTATGCAATTAATGTTATTTAATGATAGTTGTTGGCATGTCATGGAAACTTACCTAGTACCCATGAAAAAGGTAATCATTATTTTTACTAGAGCTGAAAGCTATAAAAGTAAGGACAAAGACCAGGCAGAAATAAATTAATAAGGCATGTGATGGGTGTAAAAAGAAAGGGCTGAATATCATTTAAATGTGGTGCATTCACACAAAAAGAAAAACCTGCATTCATACTAGAAGAGCACTGGACATACACGAAGCCATTTCATTCTCTAAAGGAAAACACAAGCTGCACCTTAGTTAAAGAGTGAAGAACTACAAGGAGATGCTCGTACACTCAAGCAGATAAAGATGAACATAAAAACCAAGGAATAAAACAGCACTCTATTTTTTAGACAAAAACCAAAAAGAAATTATAAGCATTTCTGATTAATCAAGAGTCCAGAGCTGCACTTCACATCACTAGAGCATTCTAAACTCTTATCTACTCTCTTAGTGATTCTTTTATTTACATTTCGACCATTGTGTATACTCTGTATATTTCTTACACACACTGTCTCCTGAGCTAAGCTGGAGGATTTATAAATCCTCACACAAACTTTCTATAACTCCCTTGTATCCCACTGTGCATAGTGGTAGAGGACAAGTAAGACCTGGACAGACTGTGAGTTGTTGTTTGTTTTTCCATGTAGAACTGTGGTAGAGGTATTTGTACCTGGATAGTGTTTTCACTATTGTTTACCCTAATCTAGGGTGTGGATAAAATTTATATAAATTGTTTGAGCAGACTAATTCTCGGATTGAGACTGAACCTCTTGGTTACATCTGTTGTGCATTTTAGTTTAAGTCTAAAGTATACTATATATTTTATATTCTGCTGCTAATTACTTTGAAATACCATTTGTTTTAAAGTTACATTGATAGTTAAACTAGCAAGTGTTTATACTTATTTGTGAACTAGTAAGTCAGTTTCAAAAGTTAATTTAATCATCTGGTTAAATTAATTGAGACCTAATCAATCTTTGAGAAACTAATTGAACATTTAAAATCTGTATAAATTCACTACAGTTTAAATTGTTTTTAAATAGGGGTATTTTAATAGAAATATTTTTAACTGAAATTTTAATTGGAACTCAATTCACCCCCCTCTTGAGTAGCCACTCCGGCCAACATTTGGTATTCGAGGTTTTTTTATTATTAAAAGTTTTCGAAACACTCTGTTATTCAACTGTGATTTTAGTTGTATCTTAAAGATCTTAAATTTCTGTTAGTTTTAAATTTTATCTCTTTAAATATATTTTTTCTAAAAACTAGTTATGGATAATAGACTTGAAGGTGCTTCTACCAACCAGCCACCTTTATTTAATGGTACAAATTATGCTCAGTGGAAGTATAAAATGAAAATTCATTTAGAGAGTATGGGATTTGATATCTAGACTACAATAGAAACTCAATATAAGATTCCAAAGTTTGAAAGAACTACTTGGGATGAACCTACTAAAATTGCTTACAATAATAACTGTAAAGTAATGAATGCTCTGTACTATGATTTAGGAGATGAAGAGTTTAATAGAATATCTTCTTGTAAAACTGCTTATGAAATCTGGGACACTTTGCCTATTTCCCATGAGGGAACAACCAATGTTAAAAAAATGAGGCTGAATACCTATACTATTAAATATGATAATTTTAAAATGAAGCCCGATGAACCCATTTCTGACATGTATCTCAGGTTCAATGAGATTGTCAACACCATGAGCTCTCTTGGTAAAGTTTTTCCTACAAAAGAACAGATCATGAGGATATTAAGATGTTTGCCAGAAAGATGGAGAGGCACATTTGTTTCCATTATAGAATCGTGCGATATCAGCAAACTGCCTGTTAAAGAATTAATAGGTAAGCTTATGATGTATGAGGAAGAGCTTAAAGTAAATAAGGACGAAGATGATGAACCAAAAATAAATTCAGTGGCTTTTAAGTCTACTGCCTCAAGGAGCAAGGACAAAGAAAAAGTTCACATACCTACTAAAATCTCATCAAGTGAAAGTTCAAATTCTGATAGTGATGCTGAGATGGCTCAAATAGCCAGAAGATTTAAGAAGTTCTATAGGAAGAATAAATTCTTAAGAAAATCAAACTACAAATGAAAATATGAAAACAAAGGTCATTGGAAAAAGGACTGGAAGAAAGCTGATAAGAGTGATGAAGTTATCTTCTATGAATGCAAGAGAAAAGGTCACATTAAAGATGACTGTCCAAAATTGAAGTTCAAGAAGAAACATGACTATAAGGACAATAAGTATAAGAAAGCAATGAATGCAACTTGGAGTGCTTCAGAAGACACTTCAAGTGATTCTAATTCTTCTAAGGATGAAGATTCTCATAAATCTAACATGTTTTTTATGACCAACACATCTAAGGTAACACTGGACCCTCCTGCTTTAAATTCATACTATTCTGGAGTTGATTCTGATTCTGATTCTGAATATGAAAACATGTCTAGTAAAGAATTATTTGAATATTGTAATATACTAGAAGAGACATGTAATGAATTAAAGGACAAGTACAAAGCCTTAAAGAAACAACATGCTTTATCTAGAACTGTTAAATCTTCCCTTGAGATTGAAAAGGAAAAGAATTCTCAACTATTAAAAGAAAATAATGAACTGAAGTTTCCTAATGAGAAATTAAGTAAGGATTAGAAAAATTCACAAATGGAAAGGATACACTAACACAAATGTTAGGAAAACAAGTGGCACCAAAGTATACTACTGGTTTGGGATACCAACCTGGACAGAGATAGTTCACCAAAAATAGATTTATTCCTAAATTTTGACAAAACTCTGCTAGTTATAGTTCTGGAAATTCATATGCTTCAACTAGTTAATAACATAGTTATAGATAAAATAGAGTTTATCTGTCAAAATCTATTGAATCTATTAATTATATGAGACCCATAAGAAAAATTTGGGTACCTGAAGCTTTACTAGCTAACCTATCTAGACCCAAGAAAATCTGGGTACCAAAATCATTCTCTATCTAAACCTGTTTTGTAGAAGACCTACTTAAAGAGTTCCTATAGGAAAAAATGGTACTTAGATAGTGGATGTTCAGGGAACATGTCTAGAGATTAATCATTATTTAAAAGCTTAATAAATGTTGATGGAGGCTATGTCACCTTTGGTGATAATTCTAAAGGAAAGATCATCGGCCTAGGGCAGATTGGTAACACTAATTCAGTTTTAATTTCTAATGTTTTATTTGTTGATGGACTTAAATATAATCTGTTAAGTATTTCTCAGTTATGTGATGATGGTTTCAATGTTAAGTTTGAAAACGATTCTTGTAATGTGTTTAATTCTAAAAATGTTTTAGTATTTTCTGCTTTAGGAAAAGAAAGTGTTTATGCTGTTTATTTGAATTCTTTAGCCAAGAAAAATGTTAGTTGTTTAAATTCTTTTCATAAAGAATCCTGGATTTGGAACAGAATATTAGGACACTACAACATTCATTCACTTAGAAAACTGACTAGGAAGAACTTAGTTAGAGACCTACATAAGCTTTATTTCCCTTAGACAAAGTTTGTAATTCCTGTCAAAAGGGAAAGCAACAAAAAGTTTATTTTAAATCAAAGAAAGAAGTTTCAAATTCTCAACCTCTCAAGTTGGTTATCATGGATTTTTTTGGACCCTCTAGAGTTTCTAGTTTAAATGGGAAGCACTATGTCTATGTTTTAGTAGATGAATTTTCTAGAGATACTTGGGTATACTTCTTAGCTCACAAAAGTGATGAATGTTTTTACTTTATTAAATAATCCAAGTCTATAGAAAACCTTAGTGGACTTAAGATTAAGACTTTGAGAAGTGACCATGGTCGTGAGTTTGAAAATCATGAGTTTTAATCTTACTGCTCACAAAATGGCTATAGTCACAATTTCTCTGCCCCTAGAACACCTCAGCAGAATGGTGTAGTAGAAAGGAGGAATAGAACCCTTCAAGAGATTGCAAGAACCATGCTTAATGAGTATGACCTGACTGTTTATTTTTGGGTTGAAGCTGTAAATATAGCTTGTTATATCATTAATAGAGTCTTGATTGGACTTGTTCTTAATAAGACCCCTTATGAATTGTGGAATAATATAAAACCTAAGGTTAGTTACTTCAGAGTTTTTGGTTGTAAAGTTTTTATTCTCAATAAAAAGGATAATATTGAAAAGTTTTCTTCTAAAAGTGATGAAGGAATTTTTCTTGGTTATTATTTAACTAGAAAAGCCTATAGAGTCTTTAACAAAAGAACCAAATGTGTGGAAGAATCTGTTCACATTGTGTTTGATGAGACTGATACACATGAACCTAAGCCTTCTCTTGAAAATCTTGAAGAATAGTTGACTGTTCTGAACCTTAATGATAAAATCAATGAACCTGCTGTAAAAACATCTAGTTCTAGACATATTCCAGAATCTGCTTCTATAGAACCTGAACTTAGAGAAGAACCTGAAATTTCTAGTCCTACCTTTACTAGATCAACTATGATTCTAAAGATTCATCCTTTGGATGCTGTTGTTGGTAATCTTGATAGAGGGACACATACTAGAGCTTCTCTAAGAAACCAGGTTGAACATAAAGCCTTTCTTTCACAACTAGAACCTAAAAATGTCAATGATGCAATCAATGATGAATTTTGGGTAATGGATATGAAAGAAGAGTTAATCAATTTGAAAGAAACAAAATTTGGGAATTTTTTGACAGACCCAAGGACACTTTAACAATAGGCACTAAATGGGTTTTTAGAAACAAAGTTGATCAGTCTGGAAATATAGTTAGAAAAAAAAAAGCAAGGCTAGTTGCACAAGGATATAGTCAAGAGGAAGGTATAGACTATGAGGAAACCTTTTCACCTATAGCTATATTAGAATCCATTAGGAACCTACTTGCCTATGCTGCTCATCTGAATTTCAAGTTATATCAAATGGATGTTAAAAGTGATTTTCTAAATGGTTTTATAATTGAATATTTTTTTGTTGAACAGCCACCTAGATTTACTAATCCTCATTTTCCAAATCGAGTTTTCAAGCTATCTAAAGCTTTATATGGTTTAAAACAAGCTCCAAGATCTTGGTATGATAGACTTAGCAATTTTCTTATTTCAAAACGTTTTACTAAAGGGATTGTTGATCCAACTATTTTTATTAAAAGTATTTATAAAGATGTTTTGATAGTACAAATCTATGTTGATGATATTATTTTTGGATCTTATAAACATTATTTATGTACTGATTTTTCAAAGAGTATGCAAAATGAATTTGAAATGAGTTTAATGGGAGAACTCAAATATTTTCTTGGATTTCAAGTTTTTCAAAATGAAAATGGTATTATTTTGAATCAAAGTAAATATACAAAGGATCTTTTAAAACGTTTTGGTTTGGATAGTATTAAGGAAAATGATACTCTTATGAGTACTGTCTGTAAACTAGATACAGATGAAACTGGGAACCCAGTGGATCAAACCAATTACAGAGGTATGATTAAAATCTTAATTTACCTTACTGCTAGTCGGCCATATATTATGTTTAGTGTGTGTATGTGTGAATGATTTCAAGCTAATCCAAAAGAATCTCATTTACTTGCTGTTAAAATAATTTTTAAGTATCTTAAACACACTGTAAATTTAGGTTTGTTTTACCCAAAAGGAAAATCTTTTGAGCTAATGAGTTATTTAGATGCTGACTTTGCTGGTTGAAAGTTGGATAGAAAAAGAACATCTGGAACATGTCATTTATTGGGAAAATCCTTAGTGTCTTGGTGTAGTAAAAAGAAGAATTATGTAGCTTTGTCCACTGCCGAAGAAGAGTATATAGCTGCTGGTAGTTGTTGTGCACAAATTCTGTGGATGAAACACACTCTTTTGGACTATGTATATGATTTTAAGCATGTTTCAATTAACTATGATAACACTAGTGCAATAAATATTTAAAATAACCATGTATCTCACTCTAAGACTAACCACATTAATGTAAGGCACCACTTTTTGAAAGATCATTACCAAAAAGGTGATATTACTCTTGAATTTATAGGTAATGAACATCAATTAGCTGACATTTTCACCAAACCTTTATGTTCGGATAGGTTAAGTTATATTAGACATTATTTAGGAATGATCAACCTTAA
Organism: Viscum album; assembly: GCA_963277665.1. Classification (NCBI taxonomy): domain Eukaryota; kingdom Viridiplantae; phylum Streptophyta; class Magnoliopsida; order Santalales; family Viscaceae; genus Viscum; species Viscum album. The sequence continues at coordinate 1,067,815,082 of OY728162.1, forward strand.
TCGGTAGATACCTCACCAATGTGATACCTCACCGATGTACCTCACCAATGTGAAACCTCACCGATGTACCTCACCGATGTGAAACCACACCGATGTACCTCACCGATGTGAAACCTCACTGATGTACCTCACCGATGTGATACCTCGCCGATGTATCTCACCGATGTGAAACCTCACTGATGTACCTCACCGATGTGATACCTCACCGATGGACCTCACTGATAGGAATTCTCACTAATAAACCCTAACATTTGCGTTGTTTTAAACTTCTGTCTGCCGCCAGAATCTGTATCATTTATACTTTATTTATTTTATTTTAATTATTTAATTTCTTATTCCTAAATGATAAAAAAAAGTCCTAGTTACTTCTCAATCCACCTAACCTCAAACCCTTTACCCTCAATACATATCTCCCGAACTTCTCGAAAACCCTAAGTTCCTCGAACCAGGGATAGAAAAAACCAAACTCCCTACCATCAGAGATGACATTGATGAGCCGAATGCGAAAAACAAGAAGATCGAGCCAGAAGAAAGTGGCAGTGTTGGTAGAACAAGGTCGGGGTTACGACCATTGAACCCTCATTTGCAAAATAGAGTTATTGTGATCGAAAAGAGCTATACGTGGAATGGTTTTTGGCTAGTAAACCATTAGTTCTAGAGGTTCTGGAAGATCAGAAGTGGGTAGAATGATTTTCGAACAACAATGGCCCCTACTACCTAATGCTAGTGAAACAATTCTATGAGTTTGTGAGATTTGAAAAATAAGAATATGAGAACCGAGTGATTTCTTTTGTGAATGGAAAGGATATATCTTTTTCATTAGTTGAATGGGATGAATGCCTGAAGGTTCCACATGAATATGTTTCTGGATATTTCTCGAAAGCAATACCACCTACAAGTGATATATTTGATTATGAAACTGCCTTAGAAGAGCTCACTGGTACTAGAAATCAAAGACAGGTGGTGGATGCTGAAATGGATAGAGAGAACAGATTGTTGTTCAAGTTTGTTCTGCATGTTTTAATTCCAAGGAGAGGGGACTTTGCGAATTTAAGATATCAAGATATCTATCTGCTACATCTTTTGAGACAAGGAGTGAAAGTGAATCTGTGCAGGTTGCTAATAATTCAAATGGAGGAAATAACCAGGCCAAAATCAAAGACTAATGCCTTATTATTTGCAAAGTTGATCTCAGTAATGATTAAGGTGAAAGTAGTAGCTGAGTCTTTGGATGGGACAGTGTTAGTAAGGAACAACTTCTATATCATAAGCACTGTATGTAAATACATGAAAATAAACTGGAACCCATGGAGAGGAGAGTGGGTTAATGATGATAAAAAAGGTATATGATAAGTTCAATCCTGTGGATCATCCTTCAAGACCTAAGGATGTGAGGGATCTAGGTCTAGGACCTGATGAAGAAGAACCTAATTACAGTGATGAGACTGATGAAGAGGATACTTCTATGGCTGATGGAAGGGATCTGGATTTTCCCCCAAGTCCTGTTGCTGAAATTGTATCCTCATGAAAGGAGACTTTAGTAGAAGAAGATACACATGTTGATGAGGAAGACTAGCCAACCCCTGAGAATGAAGAAGAAAGAGAGAATGAATCTGAAGCCTATGATTCTATCTGCTTAAGTCTGAGTCCATTGATTTGAAGCTCAGTTTTACCTGTTAAGGATGTAGTGGGAGAGATGGAAGGACCTGTGCCTAATCCATAGGAGCCTCTTGCTGTTGCAGATGTGGATTTGTTTGTAGAAGATTTTTCTGAGGAAGAAAGACCTGACGAGAATGCTATTGATGTACAAGAGAATACACCCATTTAGGGGGAGCATCAAACCAGATTTGGGAGTATTTCAGTGGCTGTTGAAATTGAGGATTGGTAAGAAGACCCGGGTTTTGTGGTCTGTGGATTGGATTATCCCGATTCAGATAATGAGGCTTCCCTCAATAGACCAAAAAACAATTTTGATATTCAGACTGAGTTGTTACCTGAAGATGTGGTCAGAATAAATGATATGGATAAGCTAAAGTCTGATCTCAAAATCAGTATTGTGGAAGAGATAAAGAAAATGGAAGCTTCACTGGTGGCATCAATTCAATCAATTATGAATGACTTAGTTTCCAGTATAGTATCTGAAAGAGAACCTATTGTAGTTTCACCTGCTGATGTTATCACGAGGGATGACCTTGAATCCTTAAAGGATGATCTAAAAGAGTCTTTTAGTGCTTCTGTTACCGAGTTGAAGTACTGCTTTGTTGAAGAGATGAGCAATCTAGAAAATTCTTTTGAACTCTCTCTCGGTTGTAATGTGTCAACCTTTGTGAAAGAAATAGTGGATGAAGTTACAGCATGACAGACTCAAGTATCTAGACTAGAAGAGGATTTTGAAGTTCTAAAGAAATATTTTCTCTCTTTAGAATCTTATATGAGTTCTAAATCCCAAGCAGATAAAGATTTAGCTTATGTAAAAAGTGTTGTAAGCCATATGGTATCAGTGTTTGAAGGATTTAAAACCTCCATGAAAGATCATGTCAGCACCCAAGATTCCCAAGTGAAAAATCTTATTAGTGGGTTGACCAAAAACTTCAAGGAAACAGTAACATTCTCTATTGGTTCTCTTGCCTCCAGACCTTCAATAGAACTAAATCAGATTTGAGCTGCGATGAAGGAGGAGCTTGGTTCAGCATCAACCAGTGGATCTGTGGACTCATCTGATCTGACCAAAGTGGTGACTTCTACTAGAGATACCACTAGGGAGATAATGAAGATTGTTCAGGACTATATGAGAGAAGCTTCTGCCTCTCATAAATAAGTGAAAGACAAGGTAGACTACTATTTACAAAGGATTTATACCAAAAATCAACTCAACAACCATTTCAAACATCTGTTTGAAAACCTGAAGTTACCTCCTATCAATCAAGCCTTCAGAGAACAAGTCAGCAAGCTTAGAGAGTTGACTCCATCCTTGGACAAATTCATGGAGAACAAGGATGAGCATATCTACTATAGAGAGAGGAGGAGGAATAATTATGGATTTCTGAAATCTCTCTTTTCCTTTCTTACATGTCGATGCTAGGCTAGTGATTGTACCTCCATCTTTACCTGGCTCTGCCTCTGATTCTTCTCCTGCTCAGATGACTCCATCCCAAGCCATCTGAAGGCTCACTCCTATGATCACTCGGAGAACTACCCAGTACAGGCCAGGCACAGTTTCAGTCGCTCAGCCTCCTGTGATCATTTCTGGTGTTCCTAAGCCTTCACCTACATCCACACAGCCTGAATCCTCTTCTGATTCCAAGGGAAAATCTCACATTGAGGACGTGGATTGAATAGGTGGGTAAGATATTTTATAGGAATCCCTTGTATTTTGTTTTATTTCCCTGTACCATTTTTCAACATGAAATACAAATGGCTTTCTCTTCTTTCACATTTTGTTTCTTTTCTCTTTGTTGTTTCCCACTTTTTGATTATAAAAAAGGGGGAGAAATATTATCTAAGGGAAACATATTTGGGAATAATTTATTTTATGACAAAGGGGGAGAGATACTATGTTTTGTAACCTATACCTTTTACACTATTGCATTTAATTCTACCTCTGATACATTGAACATTTCACATCTTACATTTTTACCTCTGGTGTATTGTTTTCTCTGCTACAATTGGATTTAATGATATATCCTCTAATACAATTACTAATTATTTCGATACTATAATATCATAAGTTGTGATTATCAAAAAGGGGGAGATTATTGACCTCACCTGTTTTGATAATCCCAATTATGTTTTCACATACTTTAATAATACCAATTATGTTTTCACATACTTTAATAATCCCAATTAATGTCTATCTATATTCTAATTTGTTCAATCTGCGACATTCTATTTGATAATAATAGTAAAATAATCTTTGAAATATGTTAATCAATTTTTATCTATGTTTATATGAATTTTGAAGTAATTCTAACTCAATCAGATATGTTTTTCATAAAATAGATAAGTGTTAAGTCACTGATATACTTATAGATACTGATACAGAACTACCGGTACATAGTCTACCGATAGACAGAGTCACCGATAAGCTAAGGTCACCGATACGCAGAGCCACCGATATGTATAAGTCCACCGGTAAACACATAGATCAAGTCCACTGATACAGACAGCTACCGATAGAAGCTGAGATACCGATAGAACAAGTCTATCGGTATGCATAAGTCTACCGATATATACATCACTAGAACCGAATGGTGCTACCTATATGCACAGACTAAAAGTCTACTGATACAATCTACTGTTACACCAGAGTTACCAAAATAGTAATTCTACCGATATAAGAAAGTCTACCACTATGAAGCTACTGACACAAAGAAAGATATCGATAGACCAAGAGCTATCGATAGAAGGGGTCACCAGTATACAGAGCTACTGATACATAGAGTAATAGCTACCGATACCAGGAGATACCGATACAAGATCAAAGAGCTACTGATAGAAGGTCACTACTACACAATGTCCATTGTTACACATCTACCAACAGAAGGCTACTAATGGAAGACTGACAAGTCAAACTCTATACTCTTAATATTATTTATTTATTATGCAATGGTCATATTTAATATTTTTTATGCAATTAATGTTATTTAATGATAGTTGTTGTCATATCAGGAACCCATACCTAATACCCATGAAAAAGGTAATCATTCTTTTTACTGGAGCTAAAAGCTATAAAAGGAAGGACAAAGACCTGACAGAAATCAATTAAGAAGGAATGTGAATGGTGTAAAAGGTAAGGGATGAATAACATTCAAATTTGGTGCATTCACGCAAAAATAAAAATCTACATTCATACTGGAAGATCACTGGACATACACGAATCCATTTTATTGTCTAAAGGAGAACACAAGCTACAACTTAGTCAAGGAGTGAAGAACTACAAGGAGCTGCTCATACACTCAAGCTGATAAAGCTGAACCTGAAAACCAAGGAAGCAAACGACACTCTGTTTTTAGACAAAAACCAGAGAAGAACTCAGAAGCATTTCTGATTAATCAAGAGTCCAGTGCTGCACTTCACATCACCAGAGCATTCTAAACTCTTATCTACTCTCTTAGTGATTATTTTATTTACATTTCGACCAGTGTGTATACTCTGTATATTTCTTACACACACTGTCTCCTGAGCTAAGCTGGAGGATTTATAAATCCTCACACAAACTTTCTATAACTCCCTTGTATCCCACTGTGCATAGTGGTAGAGGTCAAGTAAGACCTGGAAAACCTGTGAGCTGTTGTTTGTTTTCCCACGTAGAACTGTGGTAGAGGTCTTTGTACCGGGACAGTGTTTTCACTATTGTTTACCCGATCTAGGGTGTGGACCACATTTATATAAATTGTTTGAGAGGACTAAGTATTAGCTTGAGACTGAACCTCTTGGTTACATATGCTGTGCATTTTAGTTTAAGTCTAAATTATACTATATATTTTATATTCCACTGCTAATTACTTTGAAATACAATTTGTTTTAAAGTTACTTTGATAGTTAGACTAGCAAGTTTTTATACTTATTTGTGAACCAGTAAGTCAGTTTCAAAAGTTAATTTAATCTTCTGATTAAATTAACTGAGACCTAATCAATATTTGAGAAACTAATTGAACATTTACAATTTTTATAAATTCACTACACTTAACTTTTATTTAAATAGGGGGATTTTAATAGAAATATTTTTAATAGAAATTTTAATTGGAACTCAATTCACCCCCCTCTTGAGTATCAACTCCGACAAACATTCAGGGTGAGTATCTCAAGATGGGGGTGAATTGAGTACCTGATATTTTTTTTGTCTAAAATATTTTTAAATAAAATCCCCCAATTAATTAAAATATATCAATTAATCAAAATATAAAATTGATATAAGTTATTATCTTTTAAAATATTTCTCAATTATTGGTTAAGTTTTAGTTAAAACAATTATGAAAACTACTTTAACTTTTGAGAACAATTTACTCAATAAAAACCTTATATAAAAACTAATTAAGAATAAATATTAAATTAGTGGTTTTGTTTTTAGTTTAAAACATATTTAGTTTAAATCATAAAAATAAAGAAAATAAAAACAAAACACACAGCAGAATAAAATACAAGAGGTTCAGTCTCAAGCTGAGACCTAATCCTCTCCACTTGGCAATCACCTGTTGCCGAGTAGATTATATAAAATAATTTATGATTCAAAACCCGAATCAGGTAGACAATAAATAATCTATATAGGTCACACAATACCTCTTCTAAAATACCTATGGGAATAAAACAAATATAGGTCACACAAGGACCTCTTCCACAACATGTGGGAAAACAGGTAAAGAGAGAATAAGAAGATATCTAGTATCTTCTAGTTATATCACAGGAGACAGTGTGCATGTTTACAATATAGATAAAAACACACATATCTCATAATGTAGATAAAATGAATTTACATAACAAATAATATTATAAAGTGAATTTGATTACTTGGTCTGATAAGCTTTATAGCATGTGACTCTTTGAGTGTGTATTGAAATGAATCTTTAGTCATGTTTATAAAATTTTTAGTAGAACATAGTGTCATAAAATCTTTCCGATGAGACTATAATAAGTAGACTGACTGTTCAATGTGCTTCACTTCTTCTATAATTGATCACTGGTAAATATTCTTCGTGTGAGGCACACAACACAAAAATATTCTTCTAGTCTTACAATGTTTAGATCTCTTTGTGTGTATGTGAAATCTATTTTCATTGTTTCACACATATTATTATAGTGGTGTCTATGTGAGGGAGTCTGTTTCTACTTTTAATAGTATCATGTATAAAGAATCATCTGGATCCTCTGATCCTCATACTGGATGACTGCCACAAAAATTAATGTAACTCTACAAAACAATTAAGAAAAATCATTAAAATAAGTAATTGTATTAAATTAAATAATATATCAGTTAGAAATTTTAATTCAAAATAATCGGAAACATTAGTGGTGACTCTTTTGAAGAGTGGGAGAATATCTGGTGGTGACTTAGGCTGGCGGTGACTTAGACTGGCGGTGAGTCAGGCTGGTGGTGAGTCATTTCAAAACATAGTCAAATCTTTATTCTGGTGGTAGGTCATCTTCAATGGTGACTTAGGTCTAATGGTAGGTATTTCCCATATTTATCCAAATTTCCATAGGTCGCCTCTGACGGTAGTTGTTTTCAACACTTTTCCAAACTTTTCGGTTCAATGGTGAGTCATCCTCTGGTGGTGAGTCTTTACATACTTTTCCAAGAATCCATTATGGCAGTGCCACATAGCTGACATTGGGTGTTTCCCAAACTTAGCCAAATTTTCATTATGATGACATCCTCAATGGTGAGACATGTCTGGTAGTGATTCATCCTTGTTGGTGACTAATCTTTAATGGTGATTCATCCTTGTTGGTGACTCATCTTCAACAGTGAGTCATGCTTAGCAAAAAAATTTCAATCTACCTTATATTTTAAAATGATACCATAGGACATAGAACTCATAAATATCATAATAAAAATGATTTTTTGATCATTAAAACAAGGGTTCAAACAACATAATCAATGAAATATAAGTTTAACCAAATGAATTAAAATTGAGTTAATAAATCTCTTACCACTTTGTAACTGGTTGAATCATATACCCCATGAAAGTAATAATTATCAAATGAAAATTTTAATACCATAAATATAATGAAATTCATGATATGATATATCAAAAGGTATTATACATACACCAGAAAAAAGAAATTAGTGGTGAATAAGGAATATATCTCATAGAAGTAAAATGTGAGACAATAAAAGCTTACCATATGTCTAAAAGAATTCTTCACTTGTACGTAATGTCTTGGATTATCAAATTTGATTCATTAATTACTTAATGAAAAAACTCTTCAACGTATGTTTTATTTATTATAATTTTATTAAGTTCATTTATTTCCATTATGATGGGTTATAATGTTTAATTTTATTTTTCTAAAAGCATTCTTTTCATGGTTTTATGGTCGATTACCTAGTGTATAATTATGAGAGTTCTTATTAAATGGAAGAAAAAATCCAGAAGTAAAATTATTTATTATTAATGAACTTATAGAATTTTAAATTTTCCAATATATATTTTTTTTTATATGAGTATGATTCGTTTGATAAAATGTTGATGAAAATGTTTTAATTTATTTTTCCGGTTTTTATGACCATCACGAACTTGTATCATTTTATTTAATATTTTGTTTATATGTTGGTTCCAGAACATGATATAACTTATAATATTTATATTAAAAACTTATTTAATCATAATAATGGTTTTATGACCAGCCTTTAATGTGGTAATGGAAAATAAAAACTCATCATCCATGAAGGTGGTGAATCAACACATCACAGATGATGTTTTCATTTTTAGAATAAAAGGAAGAGAGAAGAGATTTGATGATGGATATTCCATTAACATAATAAAATTTCCATATATATGATACTATAGTCATCATGACACTTTGTATAAGAGTATTTGAGGAGGTAATAAGAAATAAAAAGAAAATAAAAGAGAAATAAGGAGGATTTTACCTCTTGAATATCCTATCCTTGGGAACCTCCTTAGGACACTTGGATTTGATCTTTTGGTAAGACTAGAAGGTATGGGATGTGGTTAAGAGGCTTGGTAAGGTAATTGGGTAGAATTTATAAAATATTTAATAATTAAGGTGTGAGGAGAATTTTTGGTGAGGGGTGGTATTTAAAGAGGAGGAGAGGACTGTTTTTTGATTATTTTATTCATTAGTTTATTATTTTGGATCAAGACTATCAATAGTGTTGATTCTTGTGACTAAGTATAGTAACTAGTTAATGTGATTTCGAACTAATGATTTATTACCTCATATATACATCATCCATGACTCAATAATTCATTTATTTACTTATAATTTTAAATACTTTAAATTATTGTATTTCACTATTCACAAAAAATTCAACTATTTTAGAAAAATACTAAAAATCCACCCTAACTATTTTTTGACATTTATATTTCAAAAATGGACTCCATTTTATGAAAATAATTTTCTAAATTTGAGAAATTTAATTTCTAATTTAAATCGTCATTTTTTTGTAAAATACCGATTTTAATATTATAAGTCATTTTACGACACTTAGAAAAATTGATTATGGTCTCATAAGATTATCTTATAATTATAATATGAAAAAATATTAATTTATGAATATATTTTATGAAAATAAATTTTCTTTTAAATAATTATATTAATTATAAAATTGTAAATAAACATTTACATTTCACAAAAATACTAACATTTATTTACTTCTTCCATGATATAAATATATCATATTTTCATTTATGAGATGACTAAATTTTATTTATAATTTCATGGGTGAGGTTATTATTCTAATAGTCAGATTACTATTCCGAACGGTTGCATTACTATTCCAACAGTCATGTTAAAATAATAATATTTAATATTATATCACGGTTTGTTTAAACTTAGTGTTGCGTGAAATATAAGATTTTGAATAAATTGAATTTATTTAAGAATATGCATAACATAAAATACAAGGGTGTTATATTATTCCTTCCTTCAAAAAAAATTTCCTCAAAATGTTTCGTAAATATTTATTTCTTAACAGATGAGGGTAGTTCTTCTTCATAACATCCTCGGGTTCCCACGTTACTTATTCCATTTTATGGTTTATCTAAAGAAATTTTACCAATCGAGTCATCTAATTTCTCAATGATTTCTCTATAGTGTCAAGATTCTATATAGTCTCTTCACAGTAATACAAATCAAGTTCCAAATCTATTTCTTTATAAGTGAGTATATCTGTTGGTTCTGGCATGTACTTCTTTAATAATGATATATGGAACACATCATAAACTTTGAAGAGACTTGGTGGCATTGTTAATCAGTAAGCTACATCTCCAATTATTTCCATAATTCCAAATGGTATGATGTACTTTGGGCTCGGTTTCCCTTTCTTATCAAACCTTATGACACCCTTCCATAAAGATACTTTCAGAAAGACATGATCTTCCACTTGAAATTCCAAATCCTTTCTTTGGTTGTCGGCATAACTCTTTTTCCTAATTTGAGATACTTTAATATGAGCCTAAATAGTATTTACCTTTGTTATTGTCTCTTTAATAATTTTAGGGCCTATAAGGTTCCCCTCACCAACTTCATCCTAAGAAGTTGGAGTACGACATATCTTACTATATAATGCTTTATATGGTGTCATTTGAATACTTGAATGAAAACTATTATTGTAGGAAACCTCTACCAAAGGTAAATAATAATCTCACATACCTTGAAATTAAAGTGAACATGATCTCTACATGACTTATAATGTTTGAATAGTCCTTTCATACTATCTATCGGTTTGAGGGTGATAAGCAGTACTCAAATGAAGCTTTATATCTAGATCCTTTTAAAGACTTTTCTAGAATTTCGATGTAAAATGGGGATCTCAATCAGACTCAATCGATATAGGTGCACCATTAAGTCTTATAACTTTATTAATATAGAGTCTTTCTAGGTGACCAATAGGTAAATATTCTCTTATAGCATGAAAATGTGTCTATTTGGTAAGGCGATCAACAATAACCCATATCTAATCATTTTTAGGGTATTTGGTAATCCAGTGACAAAGTCCATAGTAATGTCATACCACTTCCACATACGAATAGGTAGAGGTTTCATGAATCCTCTAGGATTATGTCTATCAGCCATCACTTTCTGAAAAAATAGACATCTTGAAACATAGTTAGTAATTTTTTTATTCATATTATCCAACCAAAAATGTTCCTTTAGATCTATATACATCTTGGTACTGCCATGGTATATAAATAAATTTTAGCTATGGGCATCATCTAATAGTTCCATTTTTTAGCTCAAGTATTGATGAAACACATAACATATTTCCAATGTATTTGGGGTTTGGATTAGTGGTAAGAACCCCGTAATACTACATGAAAATGGGGGTCTAAAACCCATTGGGCGCAGGTACTGTAGCAGTACTATAGTGGTACTGTAGTAGCGGTGATACTGTAGTAACCGCGGGATTGTAGCAGTGGTAGGACACTGTAGCAACGGCAGGAACTGTGTGGTACTATAGCAGGCAGGTACTGTACCAGTACTATTAAAAGAATGGGCTTTAGGCCAAAACATTGGGCCTATAGGCTATGTAATGGGCTACATGCCCACTGGGCCTTTAGGCTATGTAATGGGTCTCCCTTTACCCGGTTAAAAGAGGTATTTTCTTTGCTTTAATAATAAAAACGAGGCTTCAGCCACAACCTTTACAAAACATATTTCCAAATTTTATAATTCCATCCTCATAAAAGAATTCTACCAATATTAAATCCTTAATGGATTTAATTTTCTTATGAAGATTATCTTCATCAAATTGAGAGATTTTCTTATTTTCCAATAAAGATGTTTTCACAATCATTTAAAAAGGGAGTAATGTTTCCACTTCATTAATAATTCTCATATCCATCTTTATTAAATCCATGAACCTGTGATCTTTCTCAATCGTCATTTGGGTTATAACTCCATGATCTTTCCTTATTAATTCATATTCTACCTTATTTTATTTTCCTGGGTGGTATTGTATTGATAAATCATAATCTTTGAGTAACTCGATCCATTATTTTCACCTCATATTGAGTTCTTTCTATGTAAATATGTATTTAAAACTCTTGTGATCTGTATATATCTCATTTATTTCACTATGGAGATAGTATCTCCATATCAACATAGAAAAGATTACGGTTTCTAAATCAATGTCATGAGTTGGATAATTTTATTCATGAATCTTCAATTACCTTGATGCATATGCGATAACTTTATCATTTTTCATAAAGATACAACCCAGTACTTTCTTTGATGCATCACTGTATATCATAAACCCATCATTTCCTAATAGAAAAGTCAAAATAATATAATTGACTAATATTATATTCAATTATTAAAAACATTTTTCACATTATTTTTTTTATACGAACATGACCCCTTTACATGTGATCTTGGTTAACAGGCTAGCCAATCAGGCTAAATTCTAAATGAAATACTGATAGTAACCTACTGAACTAATGAAACTACTTACCTCAGTTATGTTTGTTGGAATACGCCATTATTGTATTGCCTTTTTCTTTAAAGGATCAAATGATATTCTATACTTAGAGACAATATATCCCAAAAAAGAAATTTCCATAAGCCATAATTCACACTTACTAAATTTACCATATAATTATTTCATTTTGAGAGTATCAAGAATAGTCTGCAAGTGATTCTCATGGTCTTCATAGATTTTATAATAAATTATAATATAATAAATGAATACTAAAAAAATCATGAAGATATTCATTGAATACTTTGTTCATTAGATCCATGAAAACTGGGGCTACATTAGTCAATCCAAAAGAACTGAGCTGAAAAATAAATTTTTAATCAAAATCACTTTTGAGGACAAAGTGGGAAACCTATCGAGTCCACTGCCAGGGTTCATTCAACACAAAAGGAGATCACATAATCATTAAAACAAGTATTATAATATTATAATCACTTACCCAGTATAATCCCTATTGGAGTTCTTTAAACTTTTTATTCGGATCTTGCTAGATTGGATTTTCAAAATGAGTGGCCAGCTTATCCTATGTCTGGATGTACTCTTCTGCGCTTATCTTCCTTGAATTGAAGCCCCATCCCAAAATCAAATCCTATTGATGAATCCATTCCCTTTGTTACTTGATAATATCAATGTGGACCTCTATTTCTAATATTCTCTCCATCTCCTCCTTTGGTACATTAAATTTGAAATTCCTTTACTGCACGTTTTCCTTAGAATGAATAATTATCTCAAGGTAATTTTTTTTTCTCCCCATCTTCCTTCCTGGTCACACTACCCTTCCCTTGATCCTTAATTTCTCCATGCTAGGCTCTTATATTTCCACTTATTAGGTCTAAACTCATCTTTTTTTATTATTATTGAGGCTTTGGGCCACATTCTGTTACCTTGGCCCTTTTAGCTGATCCTGTTTTGCATCAGCTGAGGTAGTTGGGAGTAGTCTGTCTTTTTTTAGTTTTATTCCCTTTAACCACAATTCATACACACACATCACGATGCCCCTTCCATATCTTCTTCTTCCTTGGGTTTTGAATTCCTCTCTCTCTAACCCTCCACACTGCTAATAGATATTTGGCTAGTATATTCATCATCATAATAAACCTATGAAATAACCTGATCACCCAAGGGGTTCCCCTCAAGAGCCAAGTCATCTGGAGTAAAACCATGTTTCTGAACCAGGAGAGTGACCTGTAAACCTTTTCTTGAGAGGGGGGTCTATATTGTTTCCTACTCCTAAACCATCCCTTCAAAGTGATTACCAATCTTTATAGCTACCATTTATCCTCTATAATTGAACCAGATCGTAGCCTTCTCTCCATCCCCTGAAACCTGCATCATCATACAACATGGTGTATATGTATGAGACATATCGGCTTGATCATGTGAACAACCTAGTGTATTAAATCCAAAATAAATTACTGGGAACTCATAATGTCTATACCTCATCCAAAAATATATGTTCATAATATCTTCCTTCTTTACTCGCAATTGATGATACCCAGAATGAAGGTCAATCTTTAGAAAATATTGAGCTCTGTGAAGTTGATCAAATAAATCATCAATGCAAGGTAGAGGATACATGTTATTTATTTTAATAGAATTTATTTCTCTGTAGTAAATCATGGATCCATATTTATTCTTAACAAAGAGAACATGGTCTCCCCATAGAGAAACACTAGGGAAAATAAATCCCTTATTACTCAACTCCTCTAGTTGTTTCTTCAGATCCACTAATTCCAAAGTGGTCATTATATAAGGAGTATTTGATATTGGTCTTTCATCATAGACAAAATCAATGGAAAACTAAACTTCACATTTTGGAGGGTGTCCAGGTAATTTCTTAGGAAATACATCAATATATTCCTATAAAATCAGTACAACCTCAATTTAAAGACTACTTTTATCATCCCTATATTTTTTTTTCTCTTCCTCCCTAAGAATTTCATTCAGTGTAGTTACTGGGGGTGGATCTAGATAAGAATCAGATGATGAAGTTTCAACTCTAAATATAAGGAATTCTACATATTCCTGACAAATCCTAATTTCCTTATTCTTGCAATAAATGTTTGCCTCGTATTTTGAAATTTAGTTTATACCAAGAATTATATCAATGTGAACCATAGGTAAGATGATAAATTCAGAAAATAAAGCACATTTATGTGTCATAATGGGGACTAATTGACACTTTTTTTTACAATGAGACTTACCTTAGGAGTTTTGACTGATAACCCCCTTATTAAATTAAAAGGGGAATGTCTAATTTTATTGGGAAATTGGGTAAATATAAAAGAGTGTGATGATCCAGAATCAAATAAAGAATTGGGTAAATTTTAAGATAGGATTAATGTACCTTCCACCACATCATTGGGTACTTCTACTTTAGCTATGGTAATCGCATAAGTTTGGCCATCTCTCCTTAGCATGTTCTGTGGTAGATTCCCTTGGTGTATAGGAAATTAGTTTGAATAATTCCCCCATTTCATTACAGTTGAAGTATTGAATATCATTGATTTGTTTCTTACCCTTTCATTTATTAGCTCTATGACTCTTTTATCCACACTTATAATAAAATCTCTTGCATTTCAATCATTTTCCAGGATGATTCTTTCCACAGTTTTTTCATATTGGGAATTGATTTTTCCCCATATTCTTCTTTGATGCTTTACCTTTTTCATGGTTATAAGAAGAGCTATTATTATCTTGATTTCCCTTAAACATATAGGATCTAGAATATTCCTTATTAGTTTTGATGGAACATAATACTATTTCATCATATGATGAAAATTATTGAGAATTCAGTTCCCTTAGGAGGCTTGGCTTAATCCCTTCAAAGAAATGATCAATATTGTTTTCGGAACCACGTATGTAATCTGTAGCATACCTAGCTAGTCTTGAAAAGGTAGCCTCATACTCTGTAACACTCTCTTCTTCCATTTTATTTAAATTAAGGAATTTTATCTTTATTTTAGTTTATTTCTCGTGAGGGAAATATTTTTCAAAGAATTTTTATTTAAAATATTTACATTCCATGTGTTATATTTCATCTTCCTCTTTAGTATTATGGATCAATAACCACCATTGATCAACATCACCCTTGAGTAAATATACCACTAGTACTAACTTTTCATTTCCATTTCATCCTAATGCTAGAAATGTCTTTTTAGACTTGATCCATTTCTCAACTACCACTAGATTAGTAGTCCCACTAAAAAATGGGGGCTTTTACCACATGAAATGATCCAACATAGGTGCAGTATGATTATTTTTCATAACCTGAGTAAGTTTTCCTAATAGTTTTAGTATATTTATTATAATGGCATAGATACAAGAGATTACATCATCAAGGATCAATAATTTTAGTAGTCCTGAAGAACTAGATACATATATGGTTCCCTTATTACGTTGGTAATTAAACATATAACATAATAAAGGAAAATAAACTGCTTTCTTAACACTTATTCAGTGATTTCATATTCATAACCTAGGGAAGAAAAAACTAAAAGGGGTGAGATCAAATTATTAGTAAGGGTTACATACAACTAAAAAAATAATCAATAATAAGTGAATCATAATCAATAAGTCATAATTAATATGTAAAGGTAAATAAATGAAAACACCTGTCATTTAATCAATAAACTGATAATGAAAATGCATCCATATATTTTATCATAGTGAAAATGTCATGGATAGTAATAATTGAATTTTGAATAAAGGAAATGCTTAATTATTGGACGCCATGTATTTAGAACATGAACCACTACCATCATGACCTTTCACAAGATGGTTTAATTCTATGGGTAGAAACCCATCAGATTCTACTTGGAAAAAAAACGTGAAGGGTTTGTCACCAACTTTTTTGTCTTATGAGACCTGTCGGTGAATCAAAGGGCTATATAATGTCGGGCCCCACTCGTCACTACATGTCAAAATAATTATTTATACATATATTTAATTAAATAAAAATATGCCTTTTCAAAATATCCATATTTAGTAGAGGATGAAGATTTATAAATATTTCCCAAGATAAAATAACATTCAAATTAAACACCGTATATAAAAATAGTATACGGCTAAGGCAATAATCATATCCATGATACATAAAATATGGATATTTAATAAAATCTTAAATAATTGATGATCATAAATAAAAGTGTAATTAAATACAACATATAAAAGTAAATAGGTTCATAACATCATAAATATGCCTCAATGAAATAAAATTGAGATGAAGTTCCTTACAATGATCATATCATTAATCAAATGAATTGATTATGTGTATTCACTATAAATTCACATAAAAAATAGAAATAAAACATAAGATGATTAAAATTCATTTTACACATAACCTTAGCATGACATAGTTAATGAAACAGAAGTTTATCCCAATGAATGAAAATTGAGTTACGAAATTCCTTACCACTTTGTAATCAATAGAATCTTATTCTCCATAAAAGTAATAATTATCAAATGAAACATCAAATAAAATGAAGATAATTAAATTAATGACATGATATATCAAAGGTAAGTATACATAAACCACACAAAATAAAGTAGTCGTGACTAAGTCATATATCTCACAGAAGTAAAAAATGAGATGAGAAAACCTTACCTTATGTTTGAAAAAATTATGTACTTGTACTTAATGTTCTGGAAAATAAAATTAGATTCATTAATTACTTAATTAATAAACTCTTAAACATATATTTGATTTATTATAATTTTATTAAGTTCATTTATGTCCATTCTGATGAATTATAATGTTTAATTTCATTGTTTCAGGAGCATTCGTTTGAGGGTTTTATGGTCGGTTCTCTTATGTATAATTATGGGAGTTCTTGTCAAATGCAGGAAAAACTCCAGAAGTGAAATTATTTAGTATTAATGAACATCTAGATGTATAAATTATCTCATATATCTTTTTTTATATGGTATTAGGATGACTCATTAGATAAAATGTTGATGAAAATGTTTTAATTTATTTTGTCGGTTTTTATGACTGTCACATACTTATATCATTTTATTTAATACTATGTTTATATGATGGTTTCAAAACATTATATAACTTATAATATGTATATTGAAATATAATTTAACCATAATAATGGTTTTATGACCAGAATTTAAGGCGGTAATAGAAAATTAAAACTCATCATCCATGAAGGCGGTGAATCGACCCATCATGGACGATGTTTTAATTTTTAGAATAAAAGAAGGAGAGAATAGATTTAATGATGGATATTCCATTATCATAATAAAATTATAGAATATATATGATACTGGAGTTATCATTCCAGTTTTTATAAGTGTATTTGATGAGAGAATAATAAAAGAAAATAAAATAGAAAGGATGGTTTTACCTCTTGAATATCATATCCTTGGGAACCTTTTTATGACACTTGGATTTGGTCTTTTGATAAGACTAGTAGGTCTTAGATGTGGGGAAGAGGTATAGAGACCCTACTTTTATTACATATCTTATTACATCATTTTAAAGAAAAACAATATAAAATCATTACACAACTAGGATCCAAAGGTTTTGTGTCATGAGAAAATTAGGACCATACATAACAATTGCAAAATAAAACATAAACATTTATTTAATTCTTTTTCTCTAGATTCTTAGTGTACCTTGTGTTCTACTTAGTGCATGAAATCACCTGAGGATATACATCAAAGATAAAGGTGAACTAAATTCATATTAAGAGGATAAATAAGAACATGAATCAATATGAGCATAATCATTATCATCATAACATAGTCATATTATCATAATCATGATAGGAAGCATTAGATAAAGGCTTGGAATGTGGAAATTCATAAAAATGAAACATCGTGTCTTAGTGATCAACTACCACACAAAAATCACTTTATCTCATGAGATATATCACATTAACCAATAAATTGGAGCATTGTATAATTCTGGGTGCACCTGTCACATCATGTCATTTGAATGTGCTATATAATTTTGGGCGCACCAGTCATATCATAACATTTACATTATCATGCATGCCAGATAGAATGTATATCAATCTTGAACATAAAACAACCCATGGAAAGAAATGGGGTTCATTTCATAAATCATAAATTCATGAATAAACTTTGAGGTTTACAAAATAAATAGGTAATAACATACTTGGTATAAGAATGATCAATTTTGAGTGAAGAAGAAACAATCTCACGAGAAGTAAAAGGTGTATTTTTAGAAAGAAGAGTTATTTTGGAAAGATCTTCTCATTTGTCATAAAACCAGATTGGTAGCATGTGTATCCCAAGAAAGATAATATAAGGATTAAGAAATGATATTTAAGTAACATTAATGGAATATTCATACTAAAAAATTTGTGGAAGAGGGAAACCCCAAAGAAAGAGAGTTGGGTTCGAGAATTCCCCTTACCTTATGTCTGAACACTCTCTTATATTTAATATCCTAGATAATCAAATTAAATTTATTAATTAAAAAATAAATAACCTTGTATACATGTATTTTATTCATTATAGTTTTATTAAGTTCATTTATGGCATTTTCAATGAGTTTTATAGTTTAATTTCATTATTCGGGAGTGTTCGTTTTCTTGGTTTTCATTATCGGTTTACTTGAATATAAGTATGTAAGTTTATGTAGAATGGGTATAATTATACATAATTACAAATATATGATATTAATTAAAATACAGTGTTTTAAATGGTTATATATATCATTTGGTTAAATGGAATGAGGATGAATCATTAGATAAATAATTAATGATAATCATTTGGGTTAATTTTGGTGGTTTTCGATCACCAAAAAATTGATTTGTTTTATCATTTAGTATTATGTAAATATTTTAGTTCCATAACATACAAATTGTTATAAAATATCTTTCATATATTTTACCAACCATTATAGTGGTTTTATTAATATAATTAAAGGTGTTAAGGGAAAACAAAAATGCATCATCCACGATGTCGGCAAATTGACACATCACGGGTGATGATTTATTTTTTAAAATAAAATTGAGAGAGAAATAAGTTTGATGATGGATATTCCATAAACATTATATAATTCTAGTATATAAAATATATTGGAGTTATCATGAATATTTGGATATAAGAGGTGGGGAGAGAATAATAAAACAAAATGAAATTAAAAGGAAAAGAAAAAGGATTTTACCTCTTAAATATCTCCTCCTTGAGAACCTCCTTAGGGAAAAGGTTTTGGTTTTTTTATGAGACCAAGGACTCTTGGGAGTGGGGTAGTTTCTTGGGAAGATACTTGAGTAGAATTTGGATAAGGATCAAATCTTTATATGTGTGAGGAAGAGAGGTGGTATTTATAGTGGTGGAGAGGGGTGTTTTCCCATTAATTTACTCATTAGTCTATTATTTTTCCACAAGACAAGAAATAATGATGATTACATGAATATATATAGTAATTAAATAAGTATAATTAGAGATTGTGGTTCTTAAATCATCCATGACTCAAGGAATAGTTCATTTAACTTATAATGTATATATATCATCAATTACAGTATCTTTCTATTCACCAAAAATTTATGTATTTCGGAAAAATCCCAAAAACTCACCCAAAAAAATTTTCAACGTGTACAATTAAAAAATGAACTCCATTTTATAAAAATAAATTTCTAAATTTGAGAAATTTAATTTTTAATTAAAATCATTATTTACTTGAAAAATACATATTTTAAAATTAAAACTGATTTTCTAACGCTTTGAGAAATTAATTAAGGTATTATAAAATTATATTATAATCATAAGACAAAAAATATTAATTTATTAATACATTTTATGAAAATATATTTTCTTTTAAATTATTAAATTAATTATAAAATTGTTATTAAATATTTACGAGTTACAAAAATATCAATACTTAATTTATCATTTTTAAAACATTTATTTACTTATGTTGTGAAATAAATATATCATATTTTCATTCATGAGATACATAAATTTTATTTGTAATTTAAAAGGTTAATTTACTATTTTATTGGAAAGATTACTATTCCTAAGGGTCGTGTTACTATTACAAAGATCAAGTTACTATTCTTTCAGTATATGTTACTTAATTTCTTCAAATATCACTTATTTCATTCTTAATTTATGAGGATGGTGTTTTTATTGAGATTACTTTTCTATGTATGTGTTTTATACCATATAAAATAATTATAATAATAAAGATTATATTGATAAAAGTTTGGTTCATTACATTCTTCCCCCCTTTTGAAAATTTTCCCCCAAATTTTATTTTACGTAAACAGGTGAGGGTACTTCTCCTTCACCACCTCCTCTGGTTTCCAAGTCGCTTATTCATACTTATAGTTCCTATAAAAATATTTTACATGGTGGGTTGTCTTTTTGTGTAGAAACTTATATCTCCGATCTAGAATCTTTACCAGATTCACCTCATATGAGAGATCATCCTCCAGTTGTATAGCCTCTGAGTTTAGTACATGTGAGGGATCTGGTATGTATTTCCTTAAGAGTGATACATGAAACACATCAGGAATTTGAGCCATAATTGGTAGAAGTTCAACCTGATATGCCACTTATCCTATGAGATCAAGGATCTCAAAGGGGCCAATGTACCTTAGGCTAAGCTTCCCTTTCTTTACAAACCACATGACTCTTTTCCATGGTGATATTCGAAGGAAGACTTTATCTCCAACATCAAACACCAAGTCCCTTTGATGGTTGTCAGTATAAATCTTTTTCTGACTTTGAGAAGTTTTGATATTTTTCTAGATGGATTGAAACTTCTCTATCATTTCTTGCACAAGATCAGGTCTAAGTAGCTTTTATTTTCCAACTTCATCCCAACAGGTTGGATTTCTATAATGCTTTTCATACAGATCTTCATATGGAGTCATCTGAATACTTGAGTGAAACCTATTGTTGTATGAGAACTCGACTAATGTGATATGTTGATCCCGTCTACCTTTTAATTCCATTTAGAAAGATCTTAGCATTTCTTTGAGAGTCTGAATAGTCCTTTCATGTTGACCATAAGTTTGGGAGTAATATGCCATGCTAAAAATCAATTCAATACTCAAAGAATGTTGAATAATCCTCCAAAATTTAGATGTGAACCTTGGATCATGATCAGAGACAATTGAGAGTGGAACCCCATGTATTCTCGCCACTTCCTTCACATATATCTTAGAAATTTTTTCAAGCAATAGATCTTTTAGAATAGCAATAAAGTGGGAATTCTTGGTGATTCAGTCCACCACAACCCATATCACATTATTTCCTTTGGATGTCTTCATGATACCAGTGGCAAAGTCCATGGTGACATTCTCCCATTTCCACATGGATATAGGCTATGTTTTCATCATACCTTTTTACTTCTATCACTCTTCTTTAAATTTCTGAAATATCATGCACCTTGAGATATATTATGAAATATTCTTCTTCATGTTTTCCCACCAGAAGTTTTCTCATAGTTCGGAGTACATCTTGGTGCTACTGGTATGGATATATAAAGTTGAGCTATGTGTATTATACAATATCTCCTTTATTTAAGGTGATGAAGGCACCCAAATCCTTATTTTAAATTGAATCACACTATCATCATTGATATGAAACTCTTACATCTTACCTTACTTTACTTCATTCACCTTCTTTTGAATCTCCAGATCATCTCTTTGTGCATCCTTGATCTTCTCTTGGATAGATGGTTGGGAAATAATTTTGGAAAAGTAGGGTGTATTCCCTATCATTATAATTTCCAAATACATCCTTTGAATATCCAAGAAGATATGGTCTTTCTCAATATGCATTGTGGAGAGAGTAGTATATTATTTTCTATTAAGAGAATCAGCTACCTTGTTTTCCTTACTAGGATGATAATGAATAGAGAAATAATAGTATTTGATTATATCTAACCATATTTGTTGGCACATGTTTATCTCCTTTTGTGTGAATATATACTTTAGGATATTATGATCGGTATATCTATCACACTTCTCACCATATATGTATTGCCTCCATATTTTCATGAAAAAAAAATCATAGTTTCTAGCTCCAGATCATGCGTCGGGTAGTTCTTCTCATCAATTTTTAACTTCCTTGAGGCATAGACTATCACATTATCATTTTTCATGAGTACACAACCCAATCCTTTATTTTAAGCATCACTATATATCACAAAAATTTCTCCACTTGTTGGTAATGTGAGTACTGGTGTAGTGATCAGCCTCTTCTTTAACTCCTTGAAGTTTTCTTCACACTCTTCCATATAGAAATACTTTACCCCTTTCCTTTTTAACTTAGTTAGTGGGCTATAAAATCATGAGAAATTTCTCACAAAACATTGTTAGTACATTTATAATCCAATAAAACTGCAGATTTCCATGAAACTAGTGGGTCTGGGGAATTCCTCAATTGCCTTTGTTATTTAAGGGTATATAGAAATTCCTTCACTTGTGATCATGTGTCCCAATAATGTGACTTACTGCATCCAAAAGTCACACTTTATGAACTTGGTGTACAAATTTTTCTTCCTTAATGTCACCAACATAAACCTTAAATTCTCTTCATGTTCCTCCTTTCTCTTAGAGTAGATGAGAATATCATTGATAAACACTACCACAAAATTATTAAGGTAATGTATAAAGACTCTATTCATCGAATCCATAAATATTGTAGGGGCATTAGTAAGTCCAAGGGGAATCACTATAAACTCAAAGTTCCCATACCTTTTTAGATTACAGTCTTCTAAATATATTCATTTTTCACCTTTGGTTGATGATATACAAAATGAAGATCCACCTTTGAGAAGTATTTAGCTCCTCTTAGTTGATCAAAGAAGTCATCAATCCTTGGAAGTGGATACTTGTTCTTTATGGTGATCTTGTTGAGTTTCTAATAATCGATACACAATCACATTGATCAATCCTTTTTATTTACAAAGAGCATTGGCACACCCCAAGGTGATGCACTCAGGCATATGAACCCTTTATCCAAATTCTCTTATAGCTACTTATTTAAATCTTCCAATTAAATCAGGGTCATCCTGTAGGGACATTTTGAGATAGGAGTAACTATGGGTATGAGTTCTACTAATAACTCTACCTCACAATTCAGGGGAATTATGGGTAAATTTTTGGGAAATACATCATTGTATTCCCTAATAGTGGGAATTTACTATAGGTTGATACCTTCCTTTGACTCAACCATTTGAGCGAGGTATGTTTCTTCATAGGGAGTCAACACACACACCGTTGAAGGATTTTCCAAAAAATATTCATGATCTTCCTTGAATTTTTAGAGGATAATGGGATGGTTTGGAATATGAAAAGACATTTTCTTTTCCTAATAGTTGATATGTGCTCAATATAACAAGATCTAATACATTCCCATTACAACATCGAATTCCATCAAGGGAAGAACCATGAGGTTCACTGGAAGAATCATCCTGCACATGCCAATTGGAAAAGATTCAAACACTTGGGTTGCAATGATCACACCACTAGGTGTTTTTATGGATATCTCTACTTCAATTTTTTTGGTATTTGATTCAATATTTCTAGAAAACTTGTAAGATATAAAGGAATGTGTATAACCATAATCAAATAATACTTTTTCCATTATTGAGTGAATATGATGTGTACCTTGTATGACTTCATTTTCTTGCTCCACTTCAGCAGTAGTGATAGAATAATCCTTCCCTTTATCATTTGGATTTGGTGGATGATGATGCTAATTACCCTCAGGGACTTTAGATTTAGTGCACTATATTGTAGAGTAACCTTGCTCCCTACAATTGAAGCATTGAACCATGGATAGTGCTCTCCTTTCCTTCCATCATATCGGCCAACTCCTTTATGTCTCTTTGACATTCATGAGCTTGGTGGCCTTCCCTCCCACACTTATAGCATTTCCTTGTCCCTTTGATACATCTCTCACAATGCTTCTTCCCATATTTTTGACATGTGGGTGGTTAGGATTTATTTCTACCTTTTTCATTAGATCCCCCAGTTTGAAACTCCATCTTTCGTTTCTTATCACCATATCCATGGGACCATTCTCAAATCTCCTTATCCACTTTGATAGAATATTTAAAAAATTATTCATAACAACCTATGTCTTGAATTGATAGATCATTTCAAAGGTGTTGTTTTAACCACTAAAGAATCTATCAATTTTTCTATCGTTGTTGATAACAAAACCCAAAGTGTACCTTGAATTCCTTATGAAATTTTCATCATAGGCCATGACAGATTCACCTTCCTTTTTTCCATATATATGAATTCTCTCTCCATATTTGTAAAACAAATTGAGGGAAATACTTGTTAAGAAACATTATCTTAAAGTCTTCCCACTCCATCTCTTCAATTTTGTCATTCGGCTTGGTGTTCATAATCAAAGCCCACCATTTATTACCCTCTCTATCAAAATGGTAAACAAACATAGTCACCTTATATGTATCATAATAGTGAAGCACATAAAATATATTCTCCATTGAGTTGACCCACTGTTCTGCAACTAGTGAATCGAAATATTTACTAAACATTAGTGGTCATTGCCGCATAAAACACTCGATATCCAGTTTCCCCCTCTTAGGTGAAGGTGGGAATTCCACATTATTTAGATTAGTATTCATAACCTGAGACAGTTGGGTAAACATTTCCATGAAATTTTGAATTCCACCTCCAAAGGCATTGGGAATGTCGTTTGGGCAATCACTACATTGTCCCTTGCACGGGTTATTGGCCTTGTTTCTCCTGGTTCCCACCATTTTCTAAAATAGAAAATGTTAGAAAAAGATATAATTCAACAGGTCATGAATAAATAATTTATTTCTTTGTGAAATTAATTCTAATGGAATATCTTATTGGATCCATGTGTTTAGAATTTTATAAAACAAATCTTCTTGGTGCTTACATATACTTCATGTCATACTAAGGATTTTCACTAAGGTTCTCTAATCTTAATTCCCAAATTAACTAAAGTGTGCTCTGATACCAACTATAGTGACCCTAATTTTATTACATATATTATTACATCATTTTAAAGACAAACAACATAAAATCATTACACAACCAAGATCTATAGGTTTAGTGTCTTGGGAAAATTAGGACCATACATAACATTTACAAAATAAAACATAAATATTTATTTAATACCTTCTTGTCTAACTTCTTAGTGTCCCTTGTGTTATCCTTAGTACATGAAATCACATGAGGATATATATCAAAGAAAGGGGTGAGCTAAAATCCCAGTAAGAGAATATATAACAACATGAATCAATATGAGAAAAATCATTATCATCATAACATGGGTATGGTATCATAATCCTGAGAGGAATCATTGGATAAAGGCTTGGAATGTGGTAATGCATAAAAATGAAATATCATGTCATAGTGGTCAACTACCATGCATACATCACTTTATCTCATGAGATACACATATTACCCAATGCATTGGAGTGTTATATAATTTTGGTTACACCCATCACGTCATATCATTCAAATGCACTATATAATTCAGTGTGCACCCGTCACATCATAACATTTGCATTATGATGCACGCCACATAGAACATATATCAAATTTTGGATATAAAATAACTCATGGGAAGAAATGGATTTTATTTCATAAATAATGAATTAATGAATAAAATTAGTGGTTCCCAAAATAAAGAGGTAATAACATAATTGGTATAATAATTGTCAATTTTGAGTGAAGAAGAAACAATCTCACGAGATGTAAAAAAGATGTGTTTTTAGAAAGAAGAGTTCTTTTGGAAAAATCTTCAAATTTGTCATAAAAACATATTGGTAATATGTGTATCCCAGAAAAGATAAGATAATGATGAAAAAATTATATTTAAGGAACATTAATGAAATATCCATACTGAAAATGGGGTGAAAGAAAGAAAACCCAAAGAAAGAGAGTTGGGTTCGATAATTCCCCTTACCTTATATCTGAACGCTCTCTTCTATTCAATATCCTAGATAATCAAATTAAATTCACTAATTAACAAATACAGTACCTTTTATAAATGAATTTTATTAATTATAGTTTTATTAAGTTAATTTATGGGCTATTTAATGAGTTATGTAGTTTAATGTCATCGTCTGAGAGTGTTCGTTTTCTTGGTTTTCATGATCGGTTTACATGAATATGAGTATGAATGTTTATGTAGAATGGGTATAATTCTCCAAAATTGAAAATATATGTTATTAATGAAAATTTAGAGGTTTAAATGGGTATATATATCATTTGTTTAAATGTAATGATGATTAATCATTAGATAAATAGTTAATGATAATCGTTTGGGTTAATCTTGGCAGTTTTTGATCACAACAAACTCGATTTGTTTTATCATTAAGTATTTTGTAAGTATTTTAGCTAAAAATATAAAAAGGGTTATAACATATCTTTTACAGTATTTACCAACCATTATACTGGTTTTATGAATAGAATTGAAGGTGTAAAAGGAAAATGAAAACGCATCATCCACGATCTTGGCAAATTGACACATCATGGGCGATGATTTAATTTTTAGAATAAAATAGAGAGAGAAAGGAGATTGATGATGGATATTTAATTAACATGATAAAATTCAAGTATATAAAAGATATTGGATTTATCATGAATATTTGGTTAGAAGATGTGAGAAGAGAATAGGAAAAGAAAAAGAAATTAAAAGGAAATGGAAGAGGATTTTACCTCTTAAACCATTCCTCCTTGAGAACCTCCTTAGGGAAAAGGTATTGATCTTTTGATGAGACCAAGGACTCCTAGACATGGGGGGGGGGTTATTGGGAAGATAACTGATCATAATTTGGACAAGGATCAAATATTGAGAGGTGTTAGGAATAGAGGTGATGAGGGGTGGTATCTATAGTGAAGGAGATGAGTGTTTTCTCATTATTTTACTCATTAGTTTATTATTTTTCCACAAGACAAGAAATAGTGATAATTCCATGACTAAATACAGTAAAGAGAGAAGGATTTTTCGAGATTATGGTGCTTACATCAGCCATGACTCAATGAATATTTCATTTAACTTATAATGTATATATACAATAAATTACTATATTTTACTATTCACTAAAAATTCAAGTATTTCGGAAAAATCCCAAAAATCACCATAACCATTTTTCGATGTGTAGAATTCAAAAATGAAATCCATTTTATGAAAATAATTTTCTAAATATGAGAAATTTAATTTTTAATTAAAATTATTATTTACATGAAAAATACATATTTTAAAATTAAAACTGGTTTTCTAACACTTTGAGAAATTAATTAAGGTCTCATAAAATTATATTATAATCATAAGACAACCAAATATTAATTTATGAATACATTTTATGAAAATATATTTTCTTTTAAATTATTAAATTAATTATAAAATTAGAATTAAATATTTATGATTTACCAAAAATACAAACACTTAATTTATCATTTTAAAGCATTTATTTACTTATGTTATGAAATAAATATATCATATTTTCATTCATAAGATACCTAAATTTTATTTGTGCTTTCAAAGGTAAATTTGTTATTCTATTGGACAGGCTACTATGCCTAAAGGTCATGTTACTATTATAATGGTCAAGTTACTATTCCTTCGGTATATGTTCCTTAGTTTCTTTAAATATCACTTATTTTGTTCTTAATTTATGAGGATGGTGTTTTTTTAGCTTCCTTTGCTATGTATGCATTTTATACCATATAACATAATTATAAGAAAGGAAATTCTATTGCTAAAAGTTTGGGTCATTGTAAGAGATTTGGGAAGAGGATTGGGTAGAATTTAAACAAGATTCAAGGCTTAGAAGGTGTGAGGAGTGGTGAGGGGTGATATTTTTAGGGGAAGAGATGAGTGTATTTATTATTTTATTCATTAGTTTATTATTTTGGTTCAAGACTACCAATAATATTGATTCTTGTAACCAAGTACAATAACTAGTATATGTGAGTTCGAACTAATGAGTTATTACCTCATCCATGCATCATACATGACTCAATAATTCATTTATTTACTTATAATGTGAAATGTTGTAAATTATTGTATTTCACTATTCACAAACAATTCAACTATTTTATAAAAATCCCAAAAAATCACCCTAACCATTTTTCAATGTGTAGATTTAAAAAATGGACTCCATTTTGTGAAAATAGTTTTCTAGATATGAGATATTTAATTTCTAATTTAAATCATCATTTATTCGAAAAATGACAATTTTAATATTATAACCGATTTTACAACACTGAAAAAAAATAATTATGCTCTCATAAAATTATCTTATAATTATAATATAACAAAATATTAATTTATGAATATATTTTATGAAAATAAATTTTATTTTAAATCATTATATTAATTATAAAATTGTAACTAAACATTTACATTTCACAAAAAAACCAACACTTAATTTATCATTTTTAAAACATTTATTTACTTATTCTATTATATAAATATATCATATTTTCATTTATGAGATACCTAAATTCTATTTATACTTTCACATGTGAGGTTATTATTCTAATGGTCAGATTATTATTCCTACTAGTCACATTACTATTCCAACAGTCAATGTTAAAATAATAATATTTAATAGTATATCACATTTCGTTTAAAATTAGTGTTGCGTGCAATGTAAGCTATTTAATAAATTGAAATTATTTAAGAAGATATATGTCGTAAAATATAGGGGTGTTATAGCCAATGTGTACAAACCCTGAGCTAGGGTTTGTCTAGACCTTTTATATTTTTTATATTTAGATGGTGCATAATGAATTTCACTTCGTTCCTTTTTTTTTTTTTAAGAGTGTGTGTCAACTGCCTTGGATTGAGGTAGGTATTTCCACATCTTTTCATTTATTTGAGAGTTCCTTGAGTGCTTGGTGTTCAATTTTTTTTTATAACCTAGATAAATATAGAATTAATTATCTATGAATTGTTTTTCAAAGAGCTTCCATGTTTTCCTTTGTTTTTCATGTGATGTAAAATGAGGGATTGCATAATTCAAATGCATTTTTACTAAGTATATTTTTGTGCTCGCAACATGTTTGACAAAATTTTAAAGAGGGTTTCTTCCAAAAGAAATGATTTATAAATAATGTTTTTGGTGATCTTTGACTCCTACAGTTGGGTGTTCATGATTTTTTAGTAATGTTCTTTAATATAGATATATGTTTGGTTTTTAAAACGATGTTAGTGATTTTTCTTACCTGTTAGATTGTGCTTTTGTATTATTGATATTTCCATTGGGCTTTATGTTATTTTCCAAGTGAGGCTTGAGTGATGTTGGATTCTTGATCTATTTCCTAAAGTTATTTTTTGAGGTTTCAATTTCTTTTATAAAACCAAAGCCCTGTTTGGCATATGTATAAAGTATTTTCTCATATAAATGATACCCATGAAATCGTTATACCTTTTATTTTGATTTATTTGGTTGTGGAACTTGTGTCATGTGAATTGATTGTCAGTGATAACCATTGTTAAAATGAGTTGTTTCTTTGAAGAGTGGGTAAAGGTAAGATGTGGGTTATTTGGCTGGCTCGATTCGGTGAAGCTAAATCAGATCTGAAGATGTTTAGTGGTTTGGGGATGAAGTGCTACTGTAGAAATTCTATTCAAGCAGGGGTTTGATTGTAGTTGGTGTTTGCTGTTTGAGAGTCGGGGCCGAGCTGCCGGGATGTTGATTCGAGCTGGGTTCGGCTAGAGATCGGAAGGCCTGTGAATCTGGTTGCTTGTTTGATAGATCTGGCCGAGATATTTCGCAATTGTCTCGAAGCCGATGCTTCAGGTTGGATGATCTGGTCCACTGCTTGGTTTTGGCGATAGAGCTAGTGTTGTCGGTGCGGTGCTGCGAGGCTGGTCAGAGGGTTCATGCTGGTCCGAGCTACTGCTTCATTTGCTCTGAGTTGGAAACGGTCCGAAGATTGCAGATCTGGCTGGTTTGTGTAGACTGAGGGCTCGGGCAAGTTGTCGGGTTTTGTGACTGTTCTAGAGCATATCTGGGAAGGGAAAGTTGTCGCTGCACCATTTTTAGGTGTTGGGACCTCAAGTTCCTTGAAATTGGTGTGGGAGTTCGAAGAGAGCTGGCTTCTTGATGTCTCAATATGGTTTGAAACATGGGCGGAGCTGCAGATTTGAAATGTTTGGTGATACAAATTTCAAGCTGTCCATATGGTGTACTGCTTCCCAAGTGGTGTTGGATGAAATGCTGAGCTAAAGAGGATGAGTGGATTTGTTGTCTGTTGCTGCTACAGGACTGAGCTAGCTGGAGTTATGAAGTTGGTTTGGCTGGAATTCTTTCTTGGCGTTGCTTACTTAAGTTGGTGTTTGGTTAGATTATGCTGGATAGTGGTTCTTGTTGGGAAGAATCCCAATTCCAAGTCCAAATTTGATTGCCAACGTGAGAAACTCGTCGAAATATAGAAACGATATAAGCAAAATAAATAAATCAAGACGCATGATGTTTAACGTGAAAAACCCCACCAATGCGGAGGATTAAAAAACCACTGGGCAATTCTCAAAAATATCCATTGTGAATCAGAGAATACAAGAATCCAAGTAATGCCCGAACTTGAATTATAAATGAGAGCATAGAAAACCTGTGTGAAAACTACACCCTGATACGCTTATGACTTCTCTTTGATAAACATTCCGCTGACACTATGTATCAGAAGATCAATCTGTGACAAAACGTCACTCACTGCCACAAAATTGGGTAAGGAAAGCGCTGCTTTTTATCAGCGCTAAGCAGAAAGCGCTGATAAATGGGTGAGTCTTTATCAGTGCTAGCTAAAAGCGCGGATAAATGTTCTCTTTATCAGCGCTTTTATTAGCGCTGATAAATATTTTTATTATTAATTTATATAAAACTATTATATTTATATTCAAAAATAATGTTTATTTGTATGCATTAAATAAAAAACAAATGTTTATAATTTATATATATTTTTTAATACTTCAAATATATATATATATATATATATATATAATGTTTTAATTGAAAAAAGTATTTCTAAGATTGTAATTAAATAAATATATATATATATATAATTAAATAATTATAAGATTATAATAAATTACATTAAATAAAAATTATATTTATTATATTTATTAAAGATTTATTAGATTTATTAGATTTATTGGATTAATTCATTGTATTTATTATCTTTGTTTTATTTATTTTATTTATAAATATATAATATTTTTTTAATATATATATTTATAATTAAAATTATTGAATATATTTGTGTTTTCCAATGAATTTGGTCAATGAATATATTGATCATGTGTATACGTTGTGTATCATATGCGTGAATGTTCATTTATACATTACATCTCATTGTCCATTGATGTGGTATATTGATTAATTCATAATGTTACCCATATGAACTATATATGTTCTAAAAAATGTACTTATAAAATTACATTAAATATATTTAAATAATAAATATATTATATTATATTTTTAATGATATATATAAATACTTTTCGAATACATTTGTACTTATAATTTTATTAATATATATATATTAACAATTATATACCAATATTTATAAATATATACTATTTATAGTTATAATTTTTAATAAATAAATATATATTTATCCTATATATCATTTTAAATAAATATATAAGAATATAAATAAATTATTAAAATTATACATTTATCAGCGCTTTTTTAGCGCTGATAAAGGCTATCTTTATCAGCGCTAAAAAACCGCTGAGAAAATACTTATTTATCAGTGCTAAAATTATAGCGCTGATAAATAGGTATTTTATCAGGGCTTTTTTAGCACTGATAAAGGTATGTTTTATCAGCGCTTTTTATCTTAGCACTCATAAAACATACCTTTATCAGCGCTTTTAACTAGTGTTGACAAAGGTTTCAACGGTTTTTATAAAAGAACTCTAACAGGCTCCTGCTCCCTCGCACCTCTTCAAGCCTTCGTGAAAGCTGAACCCTGCGCCGTCAACCCCTCCTCCGCTGTTGCTGCCTTCTCCTCCTCCTCCGCCTCCTTCTCCTCCTCTTCCTTGCGCGGCCCCCTTGTTCACGTGACCTGCTCCAGCGCACCCTCCTCATCCGACGACCATCCCAGCAGCCTCCTCGATAGCGCACAGATCCCCCCTGTGAGTCTCTTATGTAATGAATTTTTACTCTTCTGCATTAGAAAGGCTGTTGGTGTGCAAAGCTAATCTTTGGGTCACCGTGAAAGCACTGGATACTGGTGCTTATGTGTTTTTTATGAAATCTGGACGCCTTTTGGAATCCTAGTGGTTGTTTTTGTTTGTGGATGATTAGAGTCTGAGATGATATTTTTGAGATAGAGATAGATGACGTGGTCTAAGAAGGATTCTATTGGTTGCATGCTGGTTCTTAGGTGATAGCATAATGACTAGTTTAATTGGGTCAGTGTTTGACTGTGGAATCACATCAGGGGTCAGATTAGACAATGATATATTAAGATGACCATGGGATTCCCCCGACGAGCAAGGAATCATGCTATAGTTCTTAATGGAATATTGGTGGTGGAAGTCGAGAATTATTTAGTTTGGTTATCTGGGGTTTTAATTGTAAAATGACATAAGATGTTTGGTTCAGGCTATGATGTGTATTCTTTTTGGATTCCTTTTGAGTTAGTAATTTATATTAAAAAGTGACATAACATGTTAGTGGCTGCCAACCCTTTTGAGGTAGTTCAGGTGGAGGATGTTCCACTTATGATATCATGTGATGTTATATGTAATGATTTGACACATGCATTGATTGTTTAATATTGTTTGTGATGGGAAGTTTTTAGAGCTATCTGAGGCTTTACAAGAAAAATATTTGTGTTTAGGTTGTACTTGGATGGTGAAGGTGTATCTGTGGAGTTCAGAAATTTGGGAATGAAGGAGAAGACCGACATTGTACTGTAATTCTCATGTGTGGTTGGGTAAGTTTCATTGTAAGTGGCACTAGGTGTGTCATTAAAAAATTGAAAATGGATTTTGGTAAGAAATTTTGTAGGTGGGAGGCACCGTGGATCGAAATTGGCTTTCATGAGTTCAGTATTATGGTGGGGTGTGTCTTAGACTGGGTGATTGACTAAACATTGACATGATCTTTTCTCAAGATGGTCATGCTTATGTAAGTACCATCTCATCATCTCAGTGATGGTTATGAGCTTTGGCGCAAGATCAGGTGGCATTGTGTCTTCTATTGGGTGCTACGATTTGAAAGCATGTTGGGAGTTCAGGAATAGAATGCGTTTGTTTGACTCCAAATAGATAACTGATAGTGGCGATTCAATAGTATTACCACTAGGACATATCAAGTATGATAAGCACAATGGTGGAGAGTTTGTAATGCCTCATCCATATTGGCATTTGAATTTTCAGGAGGAGATGTAATTTTTTTCAATTAGTGGAAAAACCATTTTTAAAAATGAGGGTTGGATATAGAACTTGGATATTTGGACATCTTAAAGGAGTTTTTTATATAGTTTTAGGCTAGAGATGTGTCTTAGGTTCTTAAACAAGTCACAAAAGCTTTAGGAGTTGAAATTTTGGTTTTGGGGGTAGCAGCTTAGGGAGCATGGTTTGCACATGATTAGTGATAACCATGCACCATAATAGTAAAGATTGGTTTTCATAGGCACAAAGTTTGTTTAAATCATGTCAGGGGCCTTAAAAAACCATAAAAATTTAATTAATAAAATTTAAAGACATTTCTCATGGTTTGCACACTGTTTGTTAAACCATGCGCATTAACCATGTGAAATGGTGTGTCCTGGACAATGAAGACTATATAGGTTGCACATGGTTTTGAAAACCATATGGACAAACCTTGAACCCCTTTAAAAAGTAAAGTTTTACAAAAATTCCCCTATGAACCTTTCATGTTTTACTGTATTTTTTCCCTTTTCTCGTCCAGAACCCCTCTGTGCTACGCCACCCTCCCCCTCCTCTCCTCTTGGGTGGTTCTCCCTCACCCAGTGTATGTTTCATCTTTCATCACTTGTATTAGAGAGCCTAGGATAATTTTACCTCTCTTATTCCTTCTATTTTAGTTTTATTTCATTTTCATATAGTGTTCCACTTGGTTAAGCTAAAATGCCATATTTTTTTTACATTTTTCTGGTTTCTCATTTTCACCCATTTTAGGCTGAATCAGAGGATGATATTTGGTGTGTGAGGTCTTAGAGGTTATGATGTAGTGATGACCAATGCATCATATTCTCTTTCCCTTAAATTATATGATCTCATTGTTGACTGTGCACATGGATTCTAGATATAAGAACTCAGATCTTTTTTTTCAAGTATGCATCTTCTTTTCTGGTTGTTTTTGAGAAAAGATGAGTTTCTGGAAATTTTAGGAGTAGATGTCATGTACTTATAAGTACACACCGTGTACTCAGTTGTCGCGGGTAGCCATGTGTTGGCCATGTAACGGCCGAACACATGGCCATGTGGGGTGACCCGGAGACCGCCTAACACAGAGCTCGATAAAGGCAAGTACACAATGTGTGCTTTTAAAAGACACCTTGTGTACTTTATTTTTTTCATTAAACGGACAGGGGTCGTGTCTAATCGATAGAACCTTCTTCTTCTTGACATGTCTCATTCAGGCCAGACCGTACGGACTGGGATGATATTTGGTGTGTGAGAACTTAGAGGTTATGGTGTAGTGATGACCAATGCATCATAGTCCCTTTCCCCTAGATTATATGATCTCATTGTTGACCGTGCACATGGATTCTAGATATATGAACCCGGATCTTCTTTTCAGGTATGAATCTTATTTTATGGTTATTTTTGAGAAAAGAAGAGTTTCTGGAAATTTCAGTAGTACACGCTGTGTAATCAGTTGTCGCGGGTAGCTGTGTGTTGGCCGTGTAACGGACGAACAGATGGCCATGTGGGGTGACCCGGAGACCGCCTACAGCGGAGCTCGATAAAGGCAAGTACACGCCATGTACTTTTAAAAGACATGACGTGTAATTTTTTTCATTAAACGGACCGGGGTCGTGTCTAATTGACAGAACCACCTTCTTCTCGATCTGTCTCATCCAGGAGCGATTGTATGACGCAAATCTTCTCTGAGCCCCCGACTCTTCATTCGTTCTCCGATTCGACTGTTGTCGATTGCATTGGAATCGCCATAGTAAGCTCTTCCTTCTTCTAGAGCCTCGTATCCTGATTTATTCCATTTTGTGGGATATCCTTGCTTGAACGTTTTTATCATTTTTTAGATCTATGAAATTCTAGGGTGATTCAAGGAATGATATTTACGTATATCGATCGTATGACGCCGAGGTAGGTGGTTTGTGTCTTTTCGTAGTTATTCTTTGAGTTATATGTGCAAAAGTGCCCAATACTCTTGTTCGGGGTATTGCGTGTTTATGGTTGTTATCCCTGTTATTGCCTGGTATTCCTTGTGTGCTTGAGTAGAGGATTTATGATTAAAAATAGGGTTATTTACCTTTCTATGGATGTTTTGCCCATGATTTCTTGATTTTGACAGTTTGGTCTAGCTTCACCTGTTAGGATGATTTTTTGTCCATGCCTAGTATTGTTAGGATGGGTGACTTTATATGACATGCAGTGATATGCTGTAGACTATTTAGGCAAGTAGTTCTTGAGATTTAATTTGTATTCCTTTATATCGTTGTGCATGATTGACATACACAGGGCCGTGAGAACCTAGTGTAGTAGACCATAGAGAGAATGGACGTTGAGGGCTTCTCCAAAGTTTTTGTTTACTTTACGCTACGAGACCATAGGGGGGATGGACCATGTGCTCCCTCAAAGTGTCTGTAGTTTCCTCGTTACGAGACCACAGGGGGAATGTGACATTGAGTGCTTCCCCAGAGTGTTTATAGTTACCAATATGAGACCACAAAGGTAATTTTCGGTGAGTGGTTCCTTAGAATGTCTTTGCTAAAGTTGAACCATAGGGGTTAGACTAAGAGTACTTCCTAGAGGATTGCTTGTGTTTGTTTTGGTTGAACCAGAGGGGTTAGGCTGTGAGTAGTTTCCAGAGGGTTACCTGTTTGTGATTAGCTTCTTAATTGATATGTGAAATTGAATTCCATTGAACTGTAGGATTGTTTACTTTGAGTACTTCCTTGTTAACTACAGCTTTTTCTTATTGCCTACCATATATATTCACAAACTATTAGGCACATATCCTTGGGTGGTTGCCTACTAGGATTCGTCTCACACCCTGTTTGGATCATGATTTTGGGCCCAAACAGATTGTATTTTTGTAGGTATAGATAAGAGAAATCTCCCTTCTACTTCAGGTACTTGATTGTCGTGGAGCTGGAGAGCATGGGACTAAGCTGTAGCTTGCAGTGCTGATGGAGTTTATTTGTTTTCTTTGTACATTGGTTTAGTACTTTATTCTATCATTGTGACTTGTTTGGATGCTTTCCTAGACATATGTATCATGCATCATATATATGTGTTCCCAATTATTTATTACTTTCAGTCTTCTACTGTTTACCTTTGTATGGTATTATTACTGCTTCCGCTATTATTATCTGTTTATTTCTACTGCTTTACTCTACCAATGAGGGCATAGTTTCCCCACTATCACACCCAAGGACATCGCTGCTAGTCGAAAGCCTCTGGCTTTATAGAAAATTCACTTGAGTCCATGTGACCAACCGGGTACGGGGCACCTTTGGGCGGCACCCAGAACCGGGACGTTACACTGTATGTGTTTTTACCAGGAACCATTGTGGTGTGGTCATATTTTTTTTATCGTAGTTCTTTCTCAATTGGGACCCATTGTGGCATGTCCCTATGTGTTATGTTGTGATGCATGTTTTCCCAAATTTCCTATGTGTTGTGTTGTGATGCATGTCTTATTCTCCCTTATATTTAGGTCCTTTCCGACTAAGTCCATTTGATGTTTGGATGCTTGATGCACCTTTTCTTATTGAACCTCATGATGGAATAACACAACTGATTTAAATATAATTACTTAAACCAAACTTATTCTAATCAAAAAAATATACAATGAATATTTAAACACATGGCCACATCATCATTTTCATTAATATATCCACATCATTCAGCCCCCCTAAGCTTATGATTTACACATTCCACATCATTTGTAACTATATGACAAATGAAACCAAACCTATTAAGATTCAATGAGGTTTGTAAAATATTTCCTATATATTTGTACATAGTTTATGAATTCATCACATAAGCTTTAATCACTTATTAGTTTTTTATGTCTACTACACACACTAGTTTCAACAAACATTACTACCATACAAATGAGGAAATCCTTAGCAGTGACTACTCTAATTTCCAATATATAAAATATTTATTAGATATGATACTATCAGGACCCACCCCCATAGGAACTCTAGTAGAGTTGGGAATATATTAGTGCCTAACCCCCCATCCTATATTTAAATGGACATGGGTCAGTTACAATTGGAAATGTAATGATACGGCCTAGGCTGGTATCATAACCAACAACTGACCTGACATTCCACTAACCCAAGAGGCATTCATGATCCCTATGGGATAACAACAATCCCATGAAAAAAAGATACAATTAATGTGGAATATTTTACCCCTAAATTAGAGTAAATTAAAATTGATCATTCTCCTAAAAACCAAACATGTCCCATTTATAAGTTGAATATCTAGGAAAATAGTAGATACGCAAAAAATAAATAAATAGGAAGTAGATATCATATATGAAAAATAAAATACCACTATTGACCAATAAGTTTTTTTAACCAGACATGTTCCATTCCTATATCTCATTGGTCCTATTTTGGATAGGTATAACATGCAAGTTCTCATTTTATGTTTTCTTTTTAGTTAGAAATCTCCTCTGTCGCGCGCCTCTCCTCCGTCACGAACACACCTTCGTCGCATGCTGAATGAAACCTTCACAATGAGTTTTCTCCTCTTACTCATTGGTTTCATTTTTTTATCATGTTATTTCTGTTTGATATTGATTGTTATGTTGGGAATTTTACGAGCTAAATGCCTCGCTGAAATTCATGGCTGTTGGTGATCCTTGTTTGCGCACTAAATGAATTGCATGTTGGTTGGTTCCTGTTGAACATTTGAATATAGAAATTGGTAATTTTCGTATAATTTACTAATGAATGAATTCCACAGGATGATAAAAAATATGTGATAACCCCTTAATTAACGAGAAGAATTGAATAAGGGATGCTTTGTAAAATCTGAAATTGTGTTTGTTTGGTTTGTATGGTGTTGAGATTGTGAGCATTATTGTGTGTTTGTATGGTGTTGAAGTTTTTGGTATGATTGGTATACCATTTTTTTTCCATGGTGTAGTTCCTCCATCATTTAATTTTAATCCAAACCTTACCCATTTCAAGGGCACCACCACTTTGTTACTAGTGCAATTCCACTGAATCTTAGAAAACCACTTCACTAGAGGACTCTATAGGATACTTTATGGACACCCTAGTAAAATAAGCATAACAACACAAGTAATGAATCCTTCCACCCATAATCACTCTATGGGAAATCATACCATATATTAGTTTAGTACTATAGTTCTTGACTCGAGACATTATGTTTCTAGAGAAATACTAAAAAACCAGTTTACAACAATGCATATAGATCACATGTGGGATAATAAAACATTATAGTGTAAGGGATTCTCATAGACAGTTCCATTGATTAGGTGGTTGGGAAGATGGGTGAGATCTATATTGGTCCTGAGTAATTCATGGAGAGGTAAGGGTATTGTTTAACATAGCTAGTTCCATTGATTGTAGTTTGATGACAACCCTAGTTGAACATATTTTGTGTAATTATTTTGTTAAATATTAATATAACTAAATCAAATAGGATGAATATTAATATATAATGGATGAATGCCAATCAGTTGACAAAAAGAGTATGAAGATAGTGTGAAAGAGTTTATCAAGTTTGCAAAATATCATGCATATGACCCTTCTCAAATCCTTTGTCTTAGTTTATGATGTTGTTATTCAAGAAAAATTAGTCTAGAGGAGTTGGAAGAACACTTGATCTATCACAAAATAGATCGAAGTTATACATTTTGGAATAAACATGGGGAAAAAACGAATGTAGGTAGTGGATAGGATAACACTGTGTTTTATAGACCATCTGATATGATTACAAGTGTGAACAATGAATACGACCGTATGGAGGATGTGATTATGGATGTGAATTATGATGAAGATCATATTGGGGAAATGACAAGGACAGTTGAAGATGAACTTCGTGATTTCCAAATTTTTTTTGAGAAGTTAGAGAGTTGTGCAAAGATGTCATTGTATGATGGTTGCACTAAATATACAGCATTTTCAGCTATACTAAAGCTTTATAATTTGAAAGCAGTAAATGAGTGGAGTGACGCCAGTTTTACAGAACTACTTGCTCTCTTGAATGACATGCTCCCAGAAGATAATGAGCTCCCGAGCTGAACATACAACGCCAAATGAATGCTACGCTCAATGGGTATGATCTCAGAAAGAATACATGACTACCCAAATGACTGTATACTATTTAGCAAGGACCAAAAATCACTTAATGAATGCCCAAAGTGTGGTGCTTCTCGATTCAAGAAATATGAATCCAGTACTATGAACGTTTTATGGTACCTTCCAATCATTCCAAGGTTTAGGCACCTATATGTAAGTGAGGAGACTAAAGGATAATTGAAATGACATGTAGATACAAGAATTAAAAATGGGAAACTATGTCACCCGATAGACTCTCCTCAGTGAAAGAGAATTGATCATGGGTATCCGGAATTTAGAAATGAGCCAAGAAACCTTCTTCTTTCATTATCTACAGATGAAGTGAATCCTTTTGGTTTTCAATGCAGTACTCACAGTACATGGCCGATTATGTTGGTAAATTATAACTTACCACCTTGGTTATGCATGAAACAAAAATACATCATGTTATCTATGCTTATATCAGGACCAAAACAATCGGGTAATGATATTGATGTTTATTTGGCTCCATTGATCGAGGATTTAAAATTATTGTGGGATTTAGGTGTTACGTTGTATGATGCTTTCAAAAATGAAGATTTCACTTTGAGAGTCATGTTGTATGGGACGATAAATGAATTTCATACTTATGGAAATTTGTCAGGATATAGCATTAAAGGAACTCAAGGTTGTCATGTTTGCAAATAAGGTACACAGTCAATTAGGTTGAAACATTTAGCAAAAACCAAGTTTCTTGGACATCGCAGATTTCTACATGATCGTACCATGATTCACTATTTTATTTCACCCTTATACCGATGTATTAAAATGGTTTTGTATTGAAAATTACAAATTTAATAACAAGTTTTAATTCATGTTTAGTTCTATAATTTAATTATTATCACTTTCACAAAGGGTTATTTTACTTGTTTTGATGTTTTTATTATACATAAAGGTGATTTGGAGGGCCCATGATGAAGTCCAAGAAAAAAGGGCCAATCTGCACATGATCCAAGAACACAAGTGGAATAATCCACACATTTCTACTAAACCGTACATCCAAATGGGATGAAAATTTGTGGTATGGTCCAAAATTTTATAAGCTACATTTCATATGTAGTAACCCAAGAACCATATGGCCTCTAAAATTACCATCTGAACTGATATGTCCAGGGAATCAAATCTGCACAATTCAAAAGCAGTGTTCTGTATTTTATCAATATCTTCATCCACCTATCCAAATGATTACAAAATTTAGGTGGAGATATCTATTATGTGGGTATAAAAATTTCTAGTTTTTTCCAAAGGGATATTCGACTGCCTAGTGGCCGAAAACTATGATCCAAGTGGTTTTACACAATCTGTGTGCTCAAAACCACCTTCCAATTTACCTATAAAAGAACACCTTGGGAACCTCATTTAGGAGTTCGTCCATGAGGAAGGGTTCTGCCATTTTGGAGTCCCCAAGGAGTCTTCTCAACATCCCTATAAGTTCTGGAGTCTATGGTAAGTGCTACTTCAACATCTTCTTCTTCCTCCCCTCCCATGAGTTTCTAAACCCCTTGTAATCACCCGGGGAGGAATGTGATGTAAATCCCAAGCTTCATGTTTGTAATATTTGAATGATATTTTTAATTCCAGGTTGTTATGTTGTTTTTAATCATCCTATATTCTTTTTTATTGATTTATGTACTGGTATTTCATGCTCAACTCATATGATCATGTTTGGGGGTACCCATTCATGTGATGTTTCACACACCGTTCACCACCTTTTCTTCCCTTATTCAATCGCGGTGTTTGTGTGGTTAATATTGGTCAATTGAACTCACATATTCTATTTCAAGGCCATGTAAATTTATGTCATGGTATCACATATAAATAACATACAAACCAGGACAACACATCGAGTTCTTCGTGTGTTGCCTTGGTGAGTTTTGGTTATGAAGTCGAACACAAATCACTCAATCATCGGCGGTGTCCGGTGAATCATTGTGTGTTTTTGACTGAACCCTAGGAGGTATCCTATTATAAACTCAGTAAAATTATGGTAATTGGTGTTACAAATCAGGTATTAAAATATCTATACCCTTTATCTTGAAGCGATGAAGGATGAGCATCACGATGCTCCCCTGGGTTGATCGCATTTAATTAATCTTGTTCATTTATACCTTATTTTATCGCTTTATTTTTTCTATTGTAATATTTAATCATCAAACCCCAAGTTTTATTAAATCCAATTCCCCTGATATATTCATAATCAAAACCATATTTTTCAACTAATTATCTAAGGATCCATCGAGAGACGACCTAGGGTTGCTGCTATACTGTAGAAATTCTAGTCAAAATTAAACAACTAATTTGACGCGCTTGACAACGCGATCAAATTTTGGTGCCATTTTCGGGGATCAAAGATTTTTTTCCCCCTTATTTAATTTCATTTATTTATTTTCATTCTTAATTAGTATTTCTTTGAATACCCCACCCTCATTTGATAGTTTTTGTTTTGGGTTTTTGTTGTTATTTATGTTTGCTTTTGTATGTTTTCTCTCTCTATCTCTCTCTTCTTTTTTCTCTCTCTCTCTTATCCATTTTCTATCTATAATTATATAGTATAAAATTATATTCTACCTTAACCCTCCTATAGTGATTTTATCCATATTTAATCATTAAAAAAACAAAAGAAAACTTCACAACTTATTTTCATGACCCATTCAGAAAAAGAAAAACTGCTTAAAATTGACTCTAAAATTGAAAAGACACTTCACTCACAAATTAGGGAATCTAGAGTAGGTCAATGTAGTAACATTTAGTAACCTCTTTTGGAACCTCAATTGGTCCCAAGCCACTCGAAAATTAAACCCAATCAAACCCCAGGAATCATGGTTACAAATAACCACACTTTAAAAGAACTAACCACCCCAGATGTAGAGTACCAACCTGTGTACATCCAATATCCTGAGGAAGCAGCCAACATTGAGCTGAGATCATGCCTCATCCACCTTATTCCTAAATTCCATGGTCTTCCTAGTGAGGACCCTCATAAACATCTTAAGGAGTTTCACATAGTGTTCTCCACCATGAAACCCCAAAATGTGTCTGAGGACCTAATTATGTTTAGGGCCTTCCATTTCTCTCTTGATGGTGTAGAAAAAGACTGGCTATACTATCTGCCTACCACAATTGGGGGCTGTAATGACCTTAAATTACTCTTTATAGAAAATTTCTTCTCCGCCTCTCGAACTACATCAATTATAAAAGAAATCTGTGGAATTGGGAAATCACAAGGAAAGACCCTTCATGAATACTGGGAGAGATTCAAAAGACTTTTCCAAAGATTCCCCCACCACCAGATTAGTGAACAACTATTAATCCAATACTTCCATGAGGGACTTATCCCCATGGATCATGTAATTATTGATGCTGCATCCGGTGGTTCCCTTGTTGATAAAACTCCTTCCGCCGCTCGTGACTTAATAGCCAACATGGCTCAAAATGCACAACAATTTGCTACACGAGCAATTTCACCAACCCAAGGATTTCATGAGGTAAGTCATTCATCTCTAGGAAAAATGTAGATAATAAACTTGATGATATGCATACCCTTCTAAGGAAATTATCCCAAGAACAAGGTAACTCACAATCTCCTCTAGTTCCATTACATTGTGGTATTTGTTATGAAAATGCTCATTTTTCTGACCAGTGCCCACAAATTCAAGATTCACTTAAGTCTTGTGCAGCCGTGTTCCCAAGGCATCCATACCAAAAAGCACCTCCCTTAAAGCAAGAACCATTCAGGCCAAATCCAAACCCCGGGTGGAAACCACAATCCTAGTACCGACAAGGAGGAAACTCAAGCTACCCCAAGAAGAATTGGTATCCATAAGGCCAAGGTATGAAACCTTATTATCCTTCAACTTCTCAAAACAATCATCCTTCTCCTC
Organism: Viscum album; assembly: GCA_963277665.1. Taxonomy (NCBI): domain Eukaryota; kingdom Viridiplantae; phylum Streptophyta; class Magnoliopsida; order Santalales; family Viscaceae; genus Viscum; species Viscum album. The sequence goes on from OY728162.1 coordinate 1,067,858,617, forward strand.
CAAAATCTGAACCAAGACTCAAGGATATGGTGAAACAAATGGAAACCCAGAACCTCCATTTCCAACAGACCACACAATCGGCAATTCAAGACCTATGAAATCAAGTGGGGCAGTTGGAAAACACCATCAGTGAGCTTAAGATGCATGGTTATGGACAAATACAGTCCCAACCCATTTCCAATACGAAGGATAAGGGTAATGTATGTGTTGTTACACTTCATAGTGGTAAATAAGTTTCTCCTTCTAAATATTCTTCCCAATAGGTATGTACCCCTAATGAAAACACTCTTTCTCCAAATATAAAAGATTATAATGAATAAAAACAAAATAAAAAGGGTAATAAAATTATCATTGATGATTAAAATGAAAAATACATTCCTCTTCCTTCACCACAAAGACTCTCTAAATCTTAGAAAAATTATGATAATGAGATTGATACTGAAATAATGGATACATTTAAAAAATTTCAAGTTAATATTCCTTTACTGGATGCAGTCAAAAAAATTCCCTGTTATGCCAAATTTATTAAAGATATTTGCACCAATAGAAGGAGGCTAAAGGGTAATGAGAGAGTCAACATGGGAAGAAATTTCTCAACCTTGATTCAACCAGTAATGCCAACCAAATGCAAGGATCTGGGCACATTCAAAATATTGTGTACTATAGGGGAGACCTTCTTTTCTGATGCTATACTAGATTTAGGTTCTTCCATTGATGTAATGCCTCACTCCATTTATAGTTATCTACAGGTTGGAGAGCTTCAACCAACAGGCATTGTCGTAAAACTTGCAAACTGGAGTACTATGCATCCAACATGAGTGATTGAGGATGTCCTTGTGAGAGTGAAGAATCTCATCTTACCCTTTGATTTCTACATTCTTGAGATGGAAGATACCTGAACCCAAGGATGTTCCACTATCATACTTGGGAGGCCATTATTGAAAATAGAAAAGATGATCATCAATGTTCACAACGGTACAATTTCCATGGATTTTGGTGGAGAAAATGTAAGTTTTAACACCCTTGAGGCTATGAAACACCCCATTGAAGAGCACTCCACTCTTCCTGTCTATTCGATGGAAGTGATATTAAATGATGCAAACACACACACACACACACACTTCTCTCCCCAACCCATAATCTAATTCATTTCCCTCTTCTTCAACCTTGGATGTTTTGAGTGTTGTGTGGGTTCTGAAAAGTGTAAATTTCGTGCTTTAATTGATGAGTGTGTTCATTTTGAGGTACCCATGATCGTGGATGATTATGCAAATATCATTTCAATAGATTCTCTATCCTTAGAGAATAAACATGAGAAGATAGACAGTTTCATGGACCTCACTCCCCATAAATCCCCTCCCTTAGTCCAAAAACCCCCATTGTTGGAATTAAAACCACTTCCATATAATTTAAAATATGCCTATCTTGAGGGTATTGACCAATTTCCCATCATTATTGCCAATAACCTCTCTCAACAGCAGGAATCAAAACTGCTCAACCTTTTGAGAGAGTGTAAAAAGGCAAGAGGATGGACATTGGATGATATTCCTGAGATTAGACCGTCTATTTGTATGCACCATATACTTTTCGATGATGAGGCTAAAACCATGAGACAATCTCAACACTGCTTGAATCCCACTCTCCTAGAAGTGGTAAAATTGGAAGTCAGTAAATTAATTAATAAGAGGATCATTTATCCTATATCTGATAGTAAATGGGTTAGACCAGTGCAAATTGTGCCTAAAAAAACAGGAATAACAGTTGTGTCAAATGAAAGGAATGAATTGGTTCCAATACATGTGCAAAACAGTTGGAGAGTATGTATTGAATACCGTCCACTGAATCAAGCCACGTGGAATGATCACTTTCCTCTTCCTTTCATTGACCAAATGCTAGAACGATTGGCTGGTAAGTCCTATTATTTTTTCCTTGATAACTATTCGGGTTATTTTCAAATCCATATAGCTCCTGAGGATCAAGAAAAGACAACATTTACCTGTCTATTTGGCACATTTTCATACATAAGGATGCCTTTTGGTCTATCTAATGCTCCCGGTACTTTTCAGTGATATATGTTGAGTATTTTTTCTGAGTATCTAGATAATTGAATGGACGTTTTTATAGATGATTTCATAGTTTATGGAACGTACTTTGATGATTTTTTAGCTCACCTAGGTTATATCCTCTGTTGTTGCATAGAAAAAGATCTTGTATTAAATTACAAGAAATGTCATTTCATGGTTGAACGGGGGATAGTTCTTGGGCATGTTATTTCAAAAGAGGGAATTCAAGTGGATAAATAAAAAATTGAATTAATTTCAACCCTTCCATATCCAAAATGCATTCGTGAGGTGAGATATTTCTTGGGTCATGCTGGTTTTTACCGCTGACTCATTAAAGACTTTAGTAAGCTCGCACTTCCCTTGTCCCAGTTATTACAAAAGGATTTTGATTTTGTGTTTGATAAAAATTTTGAGGATGATTTCAATTCACTAAAAAGGAGTCTCACATCACTTCCCGTCATCCAACCACCAAGGTGGGATCTCCCCTTTGAGCTTATGTGTGATGACTCTAACTTTGCAGTTGGGGCAGTTTTATCACAAAGGGTTTAGAAGGCTCCTTATGTCATTGTGTATGCATCTTGTACCATTGACCCCGCCCAGGAAAACTACACAACCACTGAAAAAGAACCTTTATATTGTGTTTTCCTTGGAAAATTTCCGTTCATATCTTATCAGGTAAAAAATAATTGTCTTTTCTGATCATGCTTCCCTTTGTTTTCTCCTAAAGAAACCTGGAGCTAAACCCCGCCTCATTCGGTGGATTCTCCTCCTCCATAAGTTTGACCTTGAGATTAGAGATAAGAGAGGAGTGTAAATTATGGTATCTGACCACATAAGTAGGATTTCCCCACCATTGGTCCATCATATTGACTCAACCCTCCCCATTGGAGAATTATTCCCTCATGAGAACCTTTGTGATGTTGTGGACCTTACCCCCTAGTATGCGGACATTGTTAATTTTCTAGCAACATCTAGGGTTCCCACTGATTTTAGAACTTCACAATCCCAGTGACATAAGCATGATTCTCGATGGTAAATTTGGGATGACCTATATTTGTGGAGAATTTTTGGTGACCGATTAGTTTGTCAGTGTGTCCCTGACCATAAGTTTACCTCTGTTTTGACCTTCTGTCACACTTTGGCATGCGGGGGCCACTTTGGTTCTCAACGTACAGCTCGAAAGGTCCTTGACACATGACATTATTGGCCAACTTTTTATAGGGATTCCCATAGATTTTTCAAGTCATGTAGTCGTTGTCAACTCATAGGGAATATCTCCAAGATGAATGAAATGTCCCAACAACCCATGCTATTTTGTGAGATCTTCGATGCATGGGGCATTGAATTCATGAGGCCTTTTCCAAATTCATTTGGATTTTTGTACATCTTATTGGCTGTTGAATATGTATCTAAATGGGTGGAAGAAAAGGCCACCAGGACTGATGACTCTCGAGTGGTTGTTGATTTTGTGAGGTCCCAAATTTTCAGTAGGTTTGGTTTACCTAGATTCATCATTATTGATCAGGGTTCACATTTTTATAATCGCAACATGAAAAATTTGATTCATAAGTATGAGGTTGTTCATAAATTCTCTATATCATATCACCCCCAAACTAATGGACAAGCAGAAATCTCAAATCGGTAAGTTAAGAGAATCTTGGAAAAATGGTACAACCCAACAGGAAAGATTGGAGTTTGCACTTGGATGATGAACTTTGGGAATACCATACGGCTTTTAAAACCCCAATGGAATTTCACCATACATAATTTTGTTTGGAAAGTCTTGTCACCTCCTAGTGGAGGTAGAACACCATGCATATTGGGCTATTAAACTATGTAATATGAATCTTTCAGATGCAGGTGAGCATAAAAAGCTGCAGATTCATGATTTGGAAGAAATTTGATGTGATACATATGAGAACTCCTAGATCTATAAAGGGAATACAAAGGCTATCCATGATAGCATGATTCATCAGCATAAGTTCCATATCGGTGAGAAGAGTGGACAAAGGATAGTTATGAGAAGAGTGGAAAACAGATTATTGTCAATGGGTAGAAGCTCAAACACTTCTATAACGATTTTCCTAAGCATCTCATGGAGAAAATCCAACTGATATATTCCACATATAACACCACTTAGTAGGCTGTCCCTTCTCCCTACCTTTATTTATTATCTATTTTGTTTAAATACTTTCATTGAGGACAATGTAACTTTTAGGTGTGGGGGAGGGTGACATGTCATAGTTAGGATTAAAAAAAATTAAAAAAAAATTAAAAAAAGAAAAATGTGTTTTCTTTTTTGATTTCTTTATTTTGTGTTTTTAGATAAAATTGATCTTAAAAATAATATCCAAAATCATTTTTCATGCTTAAGTTGATTGTGCAGAAAATTACATTGTTTTTGGAAAAATGTTTTTCAAATGAATGTTAATATGGAATATTTTTATATAATTTTTATTTTCAAATCATTGTTAGGTGGTTAATAGATTTTTGAAACCCATGCCTCATTAGCACTGACCATTATTTTAATCCCTTACTTGAGAGATATTATAAGACCTTTATTGTATATTTTTCTTTTTAATAACTTTCTTGAGAGTCTCAGGTCATGTAGAGAAACTAGAACTTTCCTTGATTCTGTTTGAAGCCATAAGATTCAAGTATGCTACATTCATGATAGAGGCAATCATTTATTGAAAATTCCTTTGTACAATTAACCTGTATTTTTGTCCACCTTGACATTTTATTCTTATTAAGCCATATAGACCATGGAATGTCTATTAGGTAGCCACATTAAAAGCTAATATATCCCTACATAACCATATCTTGTATATATTCTTGTTTTATTTTCAACAAGTGTTGGAGATAGGGTGTTTCCACGAGAATTCTTGGGATAAAATCATTGTTATGGGTTGATATGAAGGGTGCCTACATTTTCATTGGGAAATGGGTTCACAAGCCATATTACATCATTGTTTTACTCATGTTTCCCTCTTTATCTCTAAAAAAACTATACATTAAAAAAAATAATTCTATACATTGAAAAAAAAACATAACAAAAAAATGGTGAAAAGAGGATATTTACTCATTATTATTCACTATTTGGTTAAGACCCGCAAAAAATGGACAATAGGGACAGTGAGTTTTAGGTGATAAACTTTGTGAGGGGTTGAGTGTTTACATTCATTGGGAACACTTGATGAATTTTGACATGTTTTGTACATAAGAGATTAAACACTCCTCTTATGACTCAAATTCTTTAAACATTAAATCCTACCAACCTTGAACCTCAGAACAACCTGTTGGAAGTCCTCTTGAGTAGCACACTAGTTTCTATCGGTAGAGAAATGAGAATATTGGCAAGCATATGGTAAGATCACATGAACTCTGTGAAAAGAGAATAAATACACTTTCATATGTTCCTTGAGTGAAGAGGTAAAACTTTTAGGTGAGGTAGTTTTCAACATGTAGCATGGGTAAAAAAATAAAGTTGAACAAATTTTAATGTGAGAAAAAAAATGATAGGAAAATTTATTCCATAAACAATACATGATGAATTTCATTTCAAAAGAATATTGTATGTTTTCACACCTTTTATTTAGGAATGATACATTATTAGGATATTATACTTCTCCCAGTAGTGAAAATGTTTAGGTGTGGGGGTGTGATCGTACCATGATTCACTATTTTATTTCACCCTTATACTAATGTATTAAACTGATTTTGTATTGAAAATTAAAAATTTAATAACATATTTTACTTCATATTTGGTTATATAATTTAATTATTATCACTTTAAAAAAGGGATATTTTACTTGTTTTGATGTTTTTGTTATAGATGGAGGTGATTTGGATGGCCCATGATGAAGTCCAAGAAAAATGGGCCAATCTGCACATGATCCAAGAACACCAGTGGATTAATCCACACATTGATACTAAACCGTGTGTCTAAATGGGCTGAACGTTTTTGGTCTGGTCCAAAATTTAATGGGATACATTTCATATGAAGTAACCCAATCTCCATTCGGCCTCTAAAATTCCCATCCAAACTGATCTGTCTAGGGAATCAAATCTGCACAAGTCAAAAGTGGTTTTCTGTATTTTATTAATATCTCCATCCACTTGTCCAAATGATGCCAAACTTTCAGTGGAGATAGATCTTACTTGGGGATATAACTTTTTATTTTTTCCAAAGGGATATTAGACTTTCTAGTGTCCTAAAATTTGATCTAAGTGGTTTTACACAATATGTGTGCTCAAAACCACCTTCCAATTTTCCTATAAAAGAACACCTTGGGAACCTAATTTAGGAGTTTGTCCAAGAGGAAAGGTTTGGACATTTTGGAGTCCCAAAGGAGTCTTCTCAAAATCCATATAAGTTCTGGAGGCTATGATAATTTCTACTTCAACATATTCTTCTTCCTCCCCTCCCATGGGTTTCTAAACCCCTTGTGATCACTTGGGGAGAACATGATGTAAATCCCAAGCTTCATGTTTGTAATATTTGAATGATCTTTTTAATTTCAGGTTGTTATGTTGTTTTTCATCATACTCTATTCTTTTTTTATTGATTTATGTACTGTTATGTCATTCTCAACTCATATGATTATGTTTGGGGGTACCCATTCATGTGATGTTTCACACACCGTTCACCACTTTTTCTTCCCTCATTCAATTGTGGTGTTTGTGTGGTTAATATTGGTAAATTGAAATCGCATATGCACTATCAATTCCATGTAAATTTATGTCAAGGTATCAAAAATAAATAACATACAATCCTGGACAACACATCTAGTTCTTCATGTGTTTCCTTGGTGAGTTTTGGTTATGAAGTCGAACACAAATCATCCAATCATCAGTGGTGTCCGGTGAATCATTGTGTGTTTTTGACTGAAACCTATGAGGTATCTTAGTACAAAATTAGTAAAATTATGTTAATAGGTGTTACAAATCAGTGATTAAAATATCTATACCCTTTCTCTTGAAGCGATGAAGGATGAGCATCACGATATTCCCCTGGGTTGATCACGTTTAATTAATCTTGTTCATTTCTACCTTGTTTTATCGCTTTAGTTTTTATATTGTAATATTTAATCATCAAACCCCAAGATTTATTAAATCCCATTCCCATTATATCTTTATAGTCAAAAGCCTCTTTTTCAAATAATTATCTAAGGCTCCATCGAGAGACGACCTAGGGTTACTGCTATACTGTAGAAATTCTAGTGAAAATTAAACAACTAATTTGATGCGCTCAACAACACGATCACTACCCCAATTTCATAAGTACCGATCTTGGACAACATCATTTGAAGGAGGTTTAGAAGAATTTACAACACCTTCTCCACTAATAGGTGATCAATTATTTGAGAAATTAAAATATACGGATACTACTTTTGGTAAACCGTTTTTGAAAAACCTTACGAAAACCTATTGAAAAAAGAGATCAATTTTTTTTGAATTACCATACTGGAATTGTATGTATGTCATAAATTTTCTTGATTTTATGCATGTTGAAAAAAAATCTATGTGATAGTGTCATTGGGACGTTGATAAATGCACTTGACAAAACAAAGGATAAAATTAAGGCTAGGTTGGACATGGTTGAGATGAGAATACGAGAAGAGTTGGCACCAGTGAAGGGTGAAAAATGAACATTTCTCCCTCCTGCTGCTTGCACTCTTTCTAGGCAGGAGAGATATCTATTTTTAAACTTCTTGAATGATGTAAAGGATCCATAGGGGTATTCATAAAATATAAAGAGCATCGTGTCAATGAATGATTTAAATTTAAAGGGTCTGAAATCATATGACTTCCATGTTTTGATGCAAGATCTAATTACTATAGCTTTGTGTTGCATTTTTCCCAAGAATGTCCTCCATACATTAAAGAAGATCTGTTTATTTTTCAAATCTATATGTAGTAAAGTTATAGACCTAGAGAAATTACCAACTATGGGAATAGAAATTTCCATCATATTATGTGAACTAGAAATTTTCTTCCCACCGACATTCTTCGATATGATGGTTCATTTGATGGTTCACTTGGTGAGAGAGATTTGACTATGTGGTCCTATACATTATATATGGATGTACCCCATTGAATGGTATATGAAGATTTTGAAAGGGTATGTCAACGATCTAAGTCGGCCAGAATGTTGTATTGTAGAGCTATATATTGTTGAGGAAACTGTTGAATTATCTGCCGAATACCTGTCTTGTGTGGAAAGCATTGGACTAATAAAATCTCGTCACACTAGGAAGCTTGAGGGGAAGGAATTTATGGAAGATAGGTTGTCACAATCAATATTACAGATCAGGAGCAGGCCCACCTTTATGTTTTGCATAATAGTTTTGACATTGACCAATATGTTAAAACCCAAAAAGAAATTATTAGGCATTTGAATCGATATAGGGATGAAAAATGGATATCAAATACACATAATCGGCAGTTTATAGGATGGTTTTAGGACTATATTTTTAAGAAGTCAGATGAAAATCTATACTCAATTTCAGAACGAATTCAATGGCTAGCCAGAGGAACAAGTATGTATGTCGTATCTTACAATGATTATATAGTTAATGGTTATACATTTTATACTAATGAACATGATGAAGATAGTATCATGCAGAATAGTAAGGTTACACTTATGGCTGAAGTGATACATGTTACCGATGATAAGGAAAAAAATCCAATTTATGCGAATTTTCCATACTTTGGAATCATCAAACAATTATGGGAGTTAGATTATACGAAATTCTAAGTGCCTATTTTTAAATTCAAGTGGGTTTATTACAGGAGTGTTGTTAAAATAGATGAATTGGGATTTGTGAAAGTTGATTTCAGTAAGGAAGGGGAGAAAGATGAATCATTTATAATGGCATCACATGCAGTACAAGTATTTTATGTTTTAGATCTCACAAACCGAAACTGGTCAATTGTTCTGTTATTGACCAAAACAATTGAAGGGTCAGATGAATATTCAATGGAGGATGACCCTTTCATTGGGACTTCAAAATCATTTTGCAACGGTCCCAATGTAGATGACGTTTTGTATGTCAGAGGAGACCACAATGGAGGGATTTACATAGTCGATAGAGGGGCCAAATCTCTTCATCCTTTAAAAAAAATAAAGAGAGTTCTGATGTACATAGATTTCACTAGTATTTTTATAATTTTATAACATAGTTTTAATTAATTAGTTTAACCAATTTTTATATTTTTAGTTTATTTTTGTAGTAATTTAGATATTTTGATAATTTTTCGTTAATTTATATACTTATATTAGTAATTTATTATTTTTATTAGTTATATTAATTTTATATATTATATTTAACAGTATATTATTATTAGTTTCACTAATTTTAGTTTATTTTATTTTATTAATTCCAATTAGTATGTATATATTTTAATTCTGTATTTATATTTTATTTTAGTTCATTATTTTTATATTATTAATAAAATAGTATTTTGTTATTAGTTATTATTATATTTAATAGTAGTATTATATTTAATTACATGTGCATTAATATTTAATTCTTATTACTATTTGGTATTATTATTATTAACTTAATTAGATAATTAGTTTTTTTAATTTGAATTTAACTTTCTTTTATTTTTATTTTTGTTGAACTTATCCCCTAACCACCTATTCCCACGCCCCACTTCCCCCCTTTGACCTTTTCTCCCACCTTTTACTCAACTTATCCCCTCTCCCACTTCACCCCTCTACCCCCTCTCATATTCTCTCTCCAATCACATTTTTCAACCCTCATATATCCCCACGCCCCTTCCACTTCTCCCCCGACCCCACCGCCCCATCCTCCTCCCTTGTATACCGGCCACCACTTTTTCCCTCACCCCTTGACCCGCCACCCTTGACCCCTGCTCTCCAAATCCCAGTCGCCATCTCCCTACCCGCTACCCCCTCTCCACTCGCCTGACCCCCCTTATCTCACTTGCCTCCCCTGCTCCCTCCTCTCACATTCACCCGCTACCCTCGCTCCTCTCCTCTGTCGCCTCCCCACCCCATCCCCTGCTACCTGCATCCCCATATACCCCATATCCACTCACCCAGTGTGCCTCGACCCCCATTCCGCTCCACTACCCAACCTCTGCCCCTTTTACCCAGCACACCTGAAGGTACAAAACAGGTACATTAGCATGCATAAACCAGCGACAAGCCATCACCAGGAGCGAAGAGGAGGTTCAGATACGTCATCGATGCTCGCTTGGCTTCTGAAGATTCACGTTGGACGACGAGTGCAAGTGCAGATCATAGCATATTTTCAGCGACGCGGTGGTTTGATTCGGGTGCGGCGTCAACGACTGCACAAAGCAGAGCAATGATTATTTTTTTGTGACCATTGACGACATCTCGCAGTGACAACAACAATGACACGAGCACAATGATATCTTCTATTTATTATTTTATGTGTCGTTTCATCGCGATAGTTGGGTAATTTAATTTGTGTTGGAGTTGTGAAAAATGTGACAGTCAATGCATGTATTTAATTTATTCCTATGTTTGATTGCCTTTTGAATTAATTTCATTTGGATGTTTATTTAATTAATTGTGTCTGCATTTAAATTAATTGTCATTTGGGATTTGCACACATGCTTTGGTTCCTGATCGTGTGATACCTAATAAGTAATCATGAACGAGAGTTCATCAGAGAATTTATTTATCCAGAATTCGATAAAGCGCGCGAGTGAATTCTGAATAAATAAATATATTAATTGAAAAATTAATATTTTGTGTGTTCTCTTCTTCAAACTTGTGTGAGTGATACTGAATAAGTGATCTCATGTGAGCGTACCTGACACAGGTAGATACTTCGAATTTTTGAGAAACAGGTTGTCGAATTTCACCAAGTGATTCAGTGCTATAATGACGCGTGAATTATTCGTCAGGACAGAGAACGAAATGACAGATATTTTGTGTAAGCATTAGAATACTGTCTAACATCAGAGAACAAGACCAGATAGTATTTTGATTAAATTTGGAATCGGTGATAATTGAATAAATAAATATTCAAATGTGGGAATTAAATAATTGACATTTCATGCACTTGAACGGACATCACAACTCTGACACTTACATCTCCACCAGTTTCTTCCTTAAATTAATTCAATAAGATAGTTTTATTCAATTTAAATAGTCATTTTTAAAATAGTCATTTAGTTTTTAGAACTTAGTTGTTAATCACACAATTAAATCCCATCTGCCTGAACATTCCTACAAGAGGACATTTCTAGTGTCTACTCACATTCTCTATGTGGTTCGACCCTGATCTCCACTACTATAGTAGTTGGTAGGATAATAAATATTTCAAATTTGTACGCATTGCGACACGCGTGCCAAGTTCAATAATCAGGTTATTTTTTATTGTAATATACATTGTGTTACCTTATGTTATTATTTGTTCACTGCTGCTTTTATATAATCTAAATTAAATGTTAAACCATTTCTGCAGCTAATTGATAACTTCTGCCACCTTCCGATGCGCCCAATCCCAAGGCACAATAGGTCTCTCAACGTGCTTCTGCTGGTCCCAGTGCAGAGGAACAACAGGTTTCTCAACCTATTGTTGCTGGTTCTAGTGCTGAGGTACAACAGGTTTCTCAACATGTTGCTGCTGGTCCTAGTTCCGATGCTAGCGCTTCATAGGAACATAATGATGATACTAAAATAGAGGAAATGATAGGCAATGAAACCTTAGCGGCGCAAAAAAAACAAGGGCACCGTAGTTTGACAGTGTTAGCCAAAATCTTTAAGGAAAAAGAAAAATGCATCAAATTTGAGGTGGGATGGAATAAGAGAGGCCAACAAGTTAACCCCAACAAATCAATCTTTAGTAGCTACATTGGAATCATCACTCAGCAACGCGTGCCGATTTATGCATAATCATGGCACCATGTTGTCACCAGGATTAAGACACTAATGTGGGAAGAGATTATGGAAACATTATGATATAATTTCTTTAATTTATGAAAATAAAATTAAATACTAAAACATTGACTTTCTCTACACCATCCATTATAGAGTGCATTTATAGTAGATGACACGATCATCAATTGTTTCACAGCTGATCTTCACCTGTTAAACGCCGATGTGTCGCACATGCTACCGCCGATGTAGTAGCCCCCTTCTTGCTCCTAGTAAACTAAATCATGAACATCTTTCCAAGAACCTCTCCAAAAGTACAAGATAATTGTGTCTCCATTGTCGTGTCATGTGGGCCAGCGCAAACATGGAAACCCCTTCCCAGGTCTCCCTTGCCAGCTACATCTTACTGTAACACCCCTTCTGTTTGCCACCAGCAGCTTCCCCTTTTATAGGCTCTCATATGCCACATATATTGATTGAAATGTAAATATTAAAATCTATCTCAAAAAAGATATCATGAGATATCCTATAACTCATGTTGGCAGATACACAAAAGAAGGATCTTGAATTTCCAAAAAACATATCTTATCTCAAAAAATGGAAACACCCACGTACGGGCTGAACCCCAACAATCTCCCCCTTCATCCCATCAATGGAGATACCATACAACAAAATCGGTTGGACCAAAAAAAATTTTGGTATCTCACCAACCATTATCCTCTATAGAAAAAATGAGACACCCTTTTTCAGCTCTGAGAGAAAGCTAATTGCTCTCACTACAAAAGAAATTCAAACGCTGAAGTCTTCATCATATTTGTGTCTCCACCACCAATACCAGAATAAAAAATATCTGGTTCCCTCAAAATCATGATCTCCATAAAATCTAGAGCACCTGTAGGAAAAACTTTCTCCTCCTACTCAAAATCCCAAGCACCTAGCGCATCACCTCGATCTTCAAATTTTAATTCTTTCTTCACTAGTCGCACATTATGAAGAAAAGAATTGGGTGTAAGATCTGGAACACCTCCTTCAACCTGCTTTCCAAATCTTATTCTGCCTCACTCACGCACCATCGATCCTCTTCGAAGCTTCCAAAAAATTCTCACCACAAATTGAAATCTCAAACCATCACCTCTCATACCACTTGTTGGGGAGAATCCTGATTCTAGGCCGAAAATTGCTTTCCAAAATATCGTGAGAAACTCATAAAAATATTGAAGCGATATAAGAAGAATAAATAAATCAACATGCAATATTTTTAACATGGAAAAACCCTCCGATGTGGAGGAATAAAAAAACATGGGGAAATTTCTATAAATATCCACTATGAACCAGAAAATACAAGAATCCAAGTAATGCCCAAACGTGAATTACAAATGAGAGAGCACAGAAAACCTATATGAAAACCACACCCTGATACACCTATGACTTCTATATGATAAACAACCTATTGACTCCATGTATTGAAAGATAAATCTATGACAAAACGTCACTCTTCTGTCAACGAAATGTCACTACCTCGGAGATCTTCACCCAAAAATGTGTTAGCCTCGCACTAGCTTGCGATGCCCGAATGATCCCGTCATCATAATGTACCGCCGATCATGGATTGGAACACACTAACTGATCACCGTTATTAGGAAGACTTTCTATATGTGGCTCTGATCATCAATTGCATCACCGCTGCTCTGCACCTGTTAAACGCTTACGTGTCACACATGCTACCGTCGACGCAGTAGGCCCCTTCTTGCTCCCGGTGGACGACATATTGAACATCTTTCCAAGAACCTCTCCACATATACAAGATAATTGTGTCACTATTTTCATGTCATGCGGGCCACCAAAAACACAGAAACCCCTTCCCAGGTCTCCCTTGCTGGAAACATCTTGCTAGCACGCCCCTTCTATTCGCCACCAACCGCTTCCCCTTTTATTGGATCTCATATTCCACATATATTGATTGAATTGGAAATCCTAAAATATATCTCAGAAAATATATCATGAGATCTCCTATATCTCATGTTGTAAGATACACAACAGAATGATCTTGAATTACCAAAAAAACATATCTTATCTAAAAAAATGGAAACACCGATGTGCGGGTTGAACCTCAACAATATCCCCCTTCATCCCATTAATGGAGATGCCATCCAACAAACTTAGTTGGACCAAAAACATTGTTGGTATCACACCAACCATTATCCTCTGTATAAAAATGAGACACCCTTTTGCAGCTCTAATAGAAACCTAAATGATCCCCCTACAAAAGAAATCCAAACACTGAAGTCTTCATCATATTCATGTCTGCACCACCAATATCAAAATCAACAATATCTAGTTCTCTCAAAATCGTGATCCCCATAAAATCTGGATCACCTGTAGGAAAAACTTGCTCCTCCTGCTCAAAATCCTGAGCACCTAGCACGTCACCTCGATCTTTAAATTTTAATTATTTCTTCATTAGTCGCACATTATGAAGAAAAGAATTAGGTGTAAGATCTGAAACACCTCCTTCAACCTGCTTTCCAAAGCTTATTATGCCTCATGCATGCACCATATATCCTATTCGAAGCTTCCAAAAAAATATCACCACAAATTTCAAGCCAAAAATATCACCTCTGATACCACTTTTTGGGGAGAACCCTGATTTTGGGCCAAAAATTGCTTTCCAAAATATCTTGAAAAACCCATCGAAATATGGAAATGATATAAGCAGAATAACACTACTAGAAATTTAGGCTATAACAACGGTTCTAAATTGTGGCTATAGGCCCAAAAACCATGGCTATAGGTTATAACCACGGTTTCCTGAACCGTGGCTATAGGTTGGATTCTATAGCCACGGTTTGAAATCATGGCTATAGCCCTATATCCACGGTTCGAACTGTGGCTACATCCTTAAAGCCACGACTCTAACCATAGCTATAACCCTATAGAGACGATTTTCAAACCGTGGCTATAGGGTCAGTCCTATAGATGCCAATAAAGGACACAATTACCATGGCTATAGGCCTTTCCACTGCATAAAAAAAAATCCATCACGGTTCACCATGATGGCTGTTGGGAGGACTGCACCAGCACCCCACCAGCACCCCCACCCCTGCTCCTGCACACCTCCCCTGCCCCACCCCCCTGCACCTTGCACCCCACCCCCTGCCCCCTCCTCACTGCACACCCCCCTCCCCCTAGACCGCCCCCACCCTGCACCAACACCCCCCATACAAGTTAATCCAAATCCCATGGAACAACAACCTTCTTCGGAAATAGCCTAACCAACACAATTGAGTCGGATTCTACTTCATCAATCTCCTCATTGAAAATATTACACAACATAAGGCATGATTCATCGCACTCACCTCTTCCCCAATGGAGGTACCCATTCAGTAAAAGGAATTAAAACACAGAATCACCAAGCCCATATTGTTATGAACCAACCCGCCTCCCCTCGTCTCCCCCGCAATACACAATCCATCCACATTCAATTTTAATGCTAAGCCCCTATTGTTCTGAACCAACCCGACTCCCCTTATCTCCCCTGCAATACATGATCCATCCACATTCAATTATAATCCCATAGCAGGAGGCTTCCATTGAATCCTCCTTTCTTTAACTACCTTGGAAAGAATCAATATTCATACAAATCCATGGATGAAATCTTATCAGGGTAGTAGAAAAAATTACTCCCTTGATAATCACTTTGCCCCAATAATTTTCACTTGAACCTGAAAATAGATTGAGGAATTCCTTTTGCCTTCTCTTACATTATTTCTACCATCCCAAATAGTCCCACACACATCCAAGAAAAAACATAAATGAATCATAACCTCCACCCCTAGATCTCCCCTTGGACCAAGGCCTCAATAATCTCCTACATGGAGTTCCCGCTGATGTTGATATTCAAAAATTGTCCCATAAACTCCCAGATCCCCCTCACCCTGTCACTCTGAAAAAATAAGTTCCAAGAAGATTCATAGTGTGCCCTTTGTACAACAGTGACATCCAGAGGCCATATCCACCCCCTAATTTTAAATATTCTCCTCCATTGGAAGCTCTTGATGTCTCCTTCAGCAAACAAGAAAAATCATCTGGTTTGGAATATCCTTGTACCAGAGTTTCAAAGCCCATTCGTTCATCCCGCATCTTACATGAACCAAATTTCTTAACTCCATGCTCCTGCACACCTCCCCTGCCCCACCCCCAGCACCTTGAAACCCGCCCCCTTCCCCCTCCTCTCTGCACACCCCCTCCCCCTAGACCGCCCCCACCCAGCACCAACACCCCCCAATGGAGTTGAATATAATGTAAAAAAACAAAAGACCTATAAAATAAATAAAAGAGTAACAATCTGTATACATGTGTGGGCAATGAGCATAAAATTAAGTTGTTCACTAAAAATAATTACTTTAATATATCCCATAATATGTTGGGTTAGTGAATATAATGTAAAATAAATAAAATAGTAACAATCTATATACAGATAACAAGGGTGGTCCACCAAGTGCTAACAATGTCACAACGATACACAAATAAGCTCCAATAAATTGGTTGTTTGAAACATTCCTGATAGCATTAGTAAAAGAAAGAAAAGATTAAAGACTTTTCACTAAGGATGCTCAGAATTCATAAAAACTAAAGTAGTGAAATCTGATTAATTACATGGTAAAAAAACTATGAAAACTAGAAAGATGTCAATTCAAGTAAGTGTTGTTTAAACATACCATCAACTTACAAATCATCAAGGGGAACGCTAGCAAGGGAATCAATTAGACCAGTGAATTGATTGATCTATAAATACCTGAATAAAGACATAAATACATCAAAAAATGATAATTATCTTAACTAAATTCTCAGTTTCTTACAGTGTACCAAGGCTTGAAAGTGACCCGAAACTGTGAGGTAAGTTCCCCATCATTGAGTTGTATGAGAGATCCCTATATGTGAAACAAATCATTATAAAATAATATTCAATTGAACAAGAACCTTATAACATAACAGATTAAGAAAAGACAAAAGTGGACTCAATAAATGAAAATAAAAATATGAAAGAACTCTAAAAGGATAATTTACAGAAGCCCCCCCCCCCCCCCGGACAGAAGCCCCCCTACTGGACCCCCCTGGACAGCAGCCCCCCACCCAACCTGCTGGACCCCCCTGGACAACAGCCCTCCCTGGACAGTCCCCCCCTGGACAGAAGCTCCCCCCTGGATAGAAGCCCCCCCTGATGGACCCCCCTGGATAGCCCCCTGCTGGACAGCAGCCCCCCCTGTTGGACCCCCCCTAGATAGCAGCCCCCCGTACAGCCCACCCCCTGGACAGAAGCCCCCCCCTTGGACAGACCCCCCCTGCTGGAGCCCCCTGGACAGCCCCCCCTGCTAGACAACAGCCCCCCCCACCCCCGAACAGACCCCCCCTGCTGGACCCCCCTGGACAACCCCCCTACTGGACAACAGCCCCCCCTCCCCCTACTGGGGCCCCCTGGACAACCCCCCTGCTGGACAACAGCCCCCCCCGGTCGATTCAGGGGGTCAAATTTTAAACCAATCCTTTGATTAATAATGCACGGAAAATGGGAATACAGATAACTAGATTACATCAGAGGATACACCTAGGTTGAAAAAGGTATTTTAGACCTCAATGAAGTTAGATATGTGTTCATGAGGATTCTCACTCTGCTGTTTGCTAAGATGAACTGTTTTATAGGTTATACTGATGAGATCATTTTTTATTTCAAATGAATCAACCTGGAGAGGAGGGAACACAATACTGGGTGTGAGAATGTTGATTCATGGATAAAAATAATCCAGAATGGTTCACTCCAGTTGCATATTAGGATGATCTCCTTGATGTATTGTTGGAACATATCGAATGTTGGGTCGGTTGGGACTGGCTAGTTTATTGTGGTATTCCGTACATAAATGGATGAAATTGGAAGGGTACCATGCAATTTTAGGCATGAAGTTAAGCATTTAATGGGTGTCATGACCATTTGAATATGTTAGAGGGTCATGACACATGAACTAGGCTTTAAAAATAATGACATAGTGGCTTCCAAAATAAAAAGGAATGATTGAAAATAGAATATGGGGAGGGTGAGCTTATCCTAGGTTTGTGATAAAGGTCCCCATTCATAAGGATAGTAAACATATTTCCTGTAATCATCATCAAAATTTGACGATCCCATATTTATTATTTACATTACATGGGCTACAGTCAAATTATAATTCTTTTATCCCAAACTACACATGCTATAATTTTGTAGTATATTGATAGTGTGGGGTAGAACCCATGGATAATGTTTGGTAGAATAGAAAATTGGACTCTAAACATTTTTTTAGGATTCCTCAAAATTTGTATTGGTTTTGGGATATGATTGATGATATTGAGTTTTGTTTAACATTTAGTAATAAATAGGGATCACAGTCTGTTTTGGGATTGAGGTAAAAAGGATAACATTGGTCCTAACATGGAATAATCCTAGGGATTAGGCTTAGAAGTGGATTTTAAAACACTATTTTGTCATGGAAGACCCAAAATAGATCTATATAAGAGTTAAATATTCCTTAGTTTTGATATAGCTAAAAACGATGATTCTTTAATCCTAGTTGTAATGGAAGAAAGTGGCAAATGTTAATAGTCATAACCAAATAAACTCTAATCAGGCCAAGTAAAATCATATAAATATAATATGGTAAAGGATTAATAAAATAATTTAATACATAGAATTTATTTTACATTATTACTATCATTTGGGTTAGACGGTTCTGATTTATAAATTCAATAAGATCATAAGACTCATACACTCAACCCTTCCCCTTAGTGGTTTAGCCACTCCGGACTGTGATAATTAAGATTGAAGAAAAAAATTCATACATGGATATGATATAAATATATAATAGATGAACTATGGTAGATTTCAATTGAGTTCTCAAGAATAAAGTAGTTTTCAATCAGATTAATCAATAAATCAATAAAACATTAACAGGAAATAATAATCACACAAGAACATTGGTGATTCCCATGTTAGAATGAAATGAAAATGTTAGATGAATTTAAAAATAGTAAATGTAAATTAAAAAGATGTAGAATGTGTGTAGAACACTCAAAATCTCTTGGAATCAATCACAATAGTAATAACAATTGTTTAGATTTGATTTGGGAGAAAAAAATAAGGGAGAAAATGAGAATTTCTCCCTACCCCTGCCCCCCACCTGCACACCCCCTACCCCCTCTCCCTACCCCTTCCCCCCACCTGCACACCCCCCTGCCCCCTCCCCTACCCCCCCACTTTCACACCCCCTCCCTCTACCCTCCCCCCCACCTGCACACACCCCTCCCCCTGCCCCAACACACCCCCCTACCCCCCACCTGCACACCCGTCTCCCTGCCCCCATGCCCCCTACCCCCCACCTGCAGACACCCCTCCCCCTACTGCCAGCACACCCCCTACCCCCTCCCCCCCACCTACACACCCCCCCCAGCAACCCCCCTTCCCCCTTCCCCAACCTGATCACCCAAAATATTCAATAGGTGCAGTATGAACCTTGAAATACATCCCTCATGAGGAGGAAAATAGGACTCACATAGTCAGTTTCTCCCATTAGATCTAATACAAAACAGGGAATTGAGTTCCATACCTACACTTTCTTCAAAACATGCCTCAACAGGGAGAAATCATTCTAGATTCCAGAAGACATTCAACACAGTAAAGCCTCAGTTCTTTGTTCAATACCTGAAGTCAATAATGAGACTCATTCACGCAGTGTAGAGTCCAGGCAGAGAGAGAAATAAAATCCAACATTCAGTCTGTAAAGAACCAAACCAGACCAGCAGAGAACCAAATCACAAAACCAAAAACTTTCAGAAAAACAATCTGACTGAGTAGAAAAGTAGACATCCTGAAAAGGCCTTTAACCCAGATAAAATTTGACAAAATCGAACTAAAGAAGCAAAAGTGAAGTCACCTAAAGTAGACAACCATGGGCCAAGCAAGGATAATAGTGATAAATCAAAATTCAAGCATCTGGAGAAGTTAAAGTTAAACTGACCCTCCTTTTAAATATACCGTGTTTAACCTTAAGGTAGGTCTCCGTAGATATTTCCCCACATTGGAATTCTGGTAAGCAATTTTCCTTTTTCATTCATTGTGAGCATCAAATTCTTGAAGCACTAGTTCCATGCAGTGTTGGGTTTTGTTCTCCTTAGGGACATCAACATAGGATTTTGAACAGTTTCAGTGTTTTCCTTAGGCGTATTGATCGAGCGTGTGACAATGGTTCTTTCTACCTATGAGTAGTCCCTTCTTTTCCTAGTTTTTTTGGGGTTCAGTGTGATGAAGCCATCGACATAAACCATAGGTTTTTTACCTTTCCTATCCAATTATTTCATATATGTCTCCTCAATATGAACTCATTGTATTGAACCAAATGTGTCATTTCCTTGAAAAAAGGTCTTTATAATACTTTTGATCCCTAATGTCATCATTAGTGTGCTAGGGTGGAGGAGGTTCAGATAAAAATAAGAGGAGGACTAGAAAAAGGATAAGAGGGTATGTGGTATCTTAGGCTATCCTTCTCGACCATCTTCTTCTGAGGCTTTAGATGTAGGATCATTCTTGTGCCATTAGTTTGGAAGGTTTGAGAATTTGCGATGAGAATTTCCAACCCCACCTAAACCTTTCCATAATTGTGAACTAATGGGGAATTTTTAGTGGATATATAATGTTGGAGACTCATACCAGAGTGGTTTGGGTTCCACAACCTCTAGGGGAATGATGACCCAGTCAGAACCATCAAGGGAAGAAGCTTATCAATTGAGAAGTCATGGCGGTAGGGATATATCTAATACTAGACATAGTTAGCTTAAGGTAGATCTACAGGTTAGTAGTCATTCTCATTCCCAATAAGATATGGTAAATATTAATGATATTGATCAAAAAAGCAGTGTAATCAGATGCATGGAATGTGATAGTTTGATGTACTACTCTTAAGGTGTAATCTATTATTGTAGGATTGTTTGATACCAGTGAATCTAACTCCATTATTTCTTAATTTCTTCTGGATTTTTTGAAGTTTATGATTGATATCATCCCTTATGAGATGTAGTTACTAAACTTGCTCAATAAGGAGAAGGATCAGGGTTTCAGGTGTCCGTCCTACACTCTCACCCTTTTAAGGGTCAATCTGGAATGGGATTTCCTAGTTCTGGAAATAATCCTTTTTGATGTAATCCTTAATATGGATTGACGGATATGTTCTAAGCAAGAAGACCTTGAAATAAAATAGAGGAATGGTCATGTTTTCAAGACATTATAATACCTAAATAAAAAATACACCATGCCCACTAGGTTGAAAATTTGACAAGGTAATCATGGGAAAAAATGAATTCTCTTCATGATGGGCATGAAATTTTCATTCCCCATTCTATATCAACTATTCATAAATAGAAAAGGAGAAAAAAATTACCAAGTCATATATTATATAACTGGGAGGCCTGAGAAAAATCCAAATTCATATCCTTATCACATGAAAACTGTAGCAGATACATTAGTATAGAATATCTTATCAGTGAGAATTCATTAGGGTTTCTCAAGAAAAATATATTGAGATTTAAGCATTCAAATACAAAAATTCAGTTTTAATTCCTATTATGAAATGGATTGGTATCATTAATGATTTATGAAACATTATATCAAATAATTATAATGTACATCATAAATAAAATAAATCGGGACAAAGGTATAAAATGATTAGAACATTAATTTATTGATAATGTTCATAAAAAAGGATTAATTAACGCAATCTAGAGACTCTATGAGGATTCCATAGAATACATTTGTGATTTGACTATAGTGAGTGTTAATCTTCTTAAATTTTCATGTCAGTGAGAGACAAACATGAAGCCCATTCAAGAACATGGCCATGAAATAATCTTCATTGATAGATTATGTAGTCACCACTCGGCTAATCAATCTTCCATCACCGACATGCTAACTTGTATTCTCAAGCACGAATCCCTTACCAGGAAAAGAAACTCATTCAAGAACATGGCCATGTATGTCTTAAGGAACTCGTCATACATTACCAATCCAAAAATAAAATTTACATAAAAAGTGAGTCTCAATATCAGTATCATCAAAATCATGATAACCCTCATCCACACCTCCTACAGAAACACCATCACCACCTCTCACACCACCAATGTCATCATCGACATCTGCATCCGAACCGACACCAGCACCGGGTCCAGCACTAGGTCGGGATCCGGCTCCGATAGAAGAATCTAAATTATCATAACGCATCGATATCAAAAAGGCATCAACCGTTGCAGCTGATTCTGGTGGAAGTGTAGAAGAAAGGGCAGACATAAATTTCATCATATTTGTAGTTATCACCTGTTCTGATTTTTGACTTGCTTCTTTGATTGAGTCATTCATTTGTTCCACTGTGACAAAACCAGAATTGATACTCGAAGAAACGTTAGTAGACCAGTATCGAGATGGTACAATCTTCTTCCCAGATCGACAATGCACTCTACCCTGATGCTCATCTCCTAATACCTGATGTAGATGATCGTTTGGGCCCAAATTGTCAGGTTATTTTTCTGCCAATTCGTCTAAAGCATTCTGTTGATTGATATATAACATAAATTAAAATTGATAAAATAATATAAGGAATTAAATTCAGTAAAAATCAATGAAATTGAAATATACTTACAATCGCCTTCTCAGTGTCGATATTTGGCACAATACCATCTTTCTTTTTCCGGATTGTACAAAACAAAGTTGAGCGAGGAACATGACCCTCGATATTTGATGCCTTTTTCTGAAATAAAACAAAGAAATAAATCAAAATTGAAAGTTAAAAAAATTACACTAAACAAAGCTAAATATTTTAATTGTTAAATTACATGCGTCTGCTCATGATCTGGTAATGAAGTGTGTCAGTGAGTATAAATGTGTTTTATTGCACTCTTGTTTGTTTTATTTCTGTTTGATTTCTCCTATAAACAAATAATTATATAAATTAATTAACATAAATAAAACAAGTAATTTAAAATCGTTTTCAAATAAATAAATGAATATATATATAAATTTAACAAACACCTTAAAAGCTGGACTCTTCCAATAGCTTATCATCTCTTTATTTTGTGATATTGGGAAATCTTGAATCACCGGTACTTCTTCAAGCTCTGTACCAACTCTCTTTTTCCAACCAAGATATAAATCATACTTGTAGGCTCGCCACATTTCACCTAAATCCATTATCCTTGCAGCCTTTGCATTTTTTCCATCAGGAAAACTATATCGAAGCTGCAATGGACATAATATTTGTTAAAAAAATATTATAAATTTATATATATATAAAAGGTGATTAACATTACTTACCCAAATCTCTACCCAGGCTTTGTTCTTTATTTGTTGTCCAACTGCCTTCCAACTTATCGGTTAAACCGGAATGATATTGCTGTGTCTATAAAGTGTTTCCATAAAACTTTTACATTCCGTGCCATTTTTACTAATTATAGAATTGTCTGCATTGTAATCAACTATGATTTTCATGTGCCGATTCCAAACCTCACACATTTTTGTGCAGCCTCGTCGTCTAGTAGAGGCTGGAGCTAATCATGAAACCAAAAATAAAATAAAATAATATATACGAATTTATCATTAATCAGTAACAGTAATGTTTAAACAAATACCAGTAGATGGGGGATCTGCTGACCCCTGAAGTGCTGCGTCTGGAGGGGGGGAAGCCTCCATGGTAGGTGAGATATCTACAGGAGTACTATGTAGAGTAGATTCAAAGTGTACTGATGGAGGCAGAAAACCTGATGGATAACCCTGTACAGATGAGGGTGGATATGGATATGGATATGGTGGTGGGATATATGGGGGTACAATACCCTGTACAGTGGATGGTGGGAATGGAAAATGGGGGATGAGAGTTTGAGAACTACCATCCGATGTGGGTGTGGGAAAAAATGGATATGGAAAAGGTGGGTATGGATAATATGGAGGTGGCATAATGGGAGGATGGCCTCCTGTTGTCTCAAGCGGCGCAGTAGTAGGCTGACCTATAGAATCAGTACCCCCTCCACAATATCATCCTCAGTGGCATAATCCAAGTTTCTCCTCGACGATGCAGCCTAAAATAACATAGATGATAAAATAAAATGAATGATAACAAGATAAATAATATGAAAGACCATAATATTCAAACATAATTTGTACTTACATTGTTTCCAGGAGGAGACCTACGTTGTTCATTTGTCGGTATTCTTCTACTCCTTCTAGTATCATCATAATCATACATTTTGTCCTGGAAATTTAAAATAATATTCTCAAATAAATAGAAATAATGCAAAATGTTAAATAATACAATTGTATCATAAAACAATGAGATACATTTTTATGTGTGATATTTATATTGATAAAATATCAAGAATTTTCTATGTTCAAGATTTACTAGAGAAGTGGTTAAACATAAATTGGCTAGGCTATTAATAGTTTTATATTCGATAATGGTATAAAATTTACTAGTTATTTTGATATCATGTATGGAAGTTAAAAAAAACACATGAAATATTGTGATAATATCAGGTAAATACTTACAAATGTGTCAATGCTATGTGGGGTCTGTGACAATTTCTGGTTCACAATCTGTTCTAACAATTGCATCATCCGTATCACCAAATGAAACATTCGAATAAATACCGACAGGTTCATCCACAACATCATTATCATCCATGCCTTCATCAAAAATATGTCTAGGAATAACATCAAAAATAACACCAAATTGTGGTTGTAATGGGTCACTTACATAAAACACCTGTTTAGCTTGTGACGCAAGAATATAAGGTTCATCGGTACGAAGCTGGTGGTTCATATCAATCAATCTAAATCCACAGTTATCAATATGCATTACTTGTCATGTCATTGAATCAAACCACTTGCATTTCATCATTGCGACACGACCATGTGCATAGTAATCTAATAAAATGATTCTTTCAACAACACCGTAATATGATATATTTTCTGATCAAGGCTGCATATCCGATGCACTCAAATAACAATATATTGTGGTGCTTATCGTGACACCGTCATGCTGTGTTGCCATTTTTTGCACAACTATTTATAAAAAATTTAAATCCATTAACAACCATTGACTTACAATCACATACCACATCATTTGGACCAAAGGACAATGATTTTATTTAATCTGATACTTCAATCATTGGTAGAGTTAAAACCTAAAAGATACCAACATATAATATTAAATAGAGACATGTGATTATGTTATGAGAAGAAGAAAAAGAAATCTATTACCTTTTACTTTAACCAGGCAGCAAATTCTTTGTTGTGCAACAGTTCCTTCCTCTTAATAGATAGATAGCTATGTCTCTTTTTTATATTTTATAAATGTTCTCTATAGATATGAAAGAATTAAAATGTCAGAAGATATAAAGAAATCACACAATTGAAAAAATACATATTTATTAGTTTACATACTTGATATAATCATCAAACACACCACAGTTGAATAATAATGTGCGATATTCCATTTCCCACTCTTCCCTGCTTAAAGTACACAATGAGTACGATCCAGATATCCCCACTATTTGGGGAAGTGAAGGAAATGCAGGCTCAATGGGATCATATTGCTCATCTTCAGTTCTCATTAGTCGATTAGACCTCGTAGTGACATTATCCAAGTATAATGAACAGAAATCCATGCATTCTTGTGCTAAATAGCCTTTCACAATAGAGCCTTTAGGATGATATTTATTTCTCACATAATATTTCAATGTAAACATCATTCTTTCGGTAGGATACATCCACCGACTCGAAACAGGACCACCAAAGATAACTTCCGTAGGAAGATGCACAGTCAAATGTAACATACATGTGAAAAAAGATGGTAGGAAGATTTTCTCCAAGTAGCAAAGAATAATTGGTGCATATCTATGCAATTTATGAACAACACTTCTACTCAATCTTTTGGCACAAATATCTCGATAAAATTGACATAACTTAATCACCGCAACTCTAACATTATGTGAAAGTAAATGGAGAATGGAAATGAGAATCAACTCATGTAACAAGACATGGTAATCATGGTTTTTAAGATATTTGAGTTTCACATCTTGTGTATTCACCCTTTTTTAAATATTACTTTAAAAACCATCCGGAACCTTCAAACTTTCCAAGACCTGATGAAATTGTTTTTTATCCACATTTTCATCGAATAACAGGAAACAGGTACTTTCCACTTATTTTGACCAATTAACTCGGGATGAAGTCTTGGTCTTATACCCTAGTCCATCAAATCATGACAACACCATAAATCGTCTTTTGTTTTGCCTTTGACATTTAAAATAGTAGCAATTAACAGCTCGCAAATGTTTTTCTCGATATGCATTACATCCAAACAATGACGCACTAAATTCGATGACCAATACGACCACTCAAATAATATGCTTTTCTTTCTCCAATTGCTATTGGATTTCGAATTAGCATGCTTTCGCTTTCTGATATTTGATTGAATTTTTCCAAGAACATAATTCAAATCATAAATTTCTTTAACAACATCAGTCCCTGACATTAGTTGAGGTGTCTCATCTGTCTCGAGGGAATTATCGAACTTTCTCCAATTTTTCCTGTATGGATGATCCATTGGTAGAAAATGTTGATGCCCTATGAAGATGAAAGTTCGTCGAAACTTTAATCTTAGGAAACATGTATTTTTCATACAAATAGGACAAGATAATTTCCCTTTAGTACTCCAACCATACATCATTCCATAGGCAGGGAAATCATTTATCGTCCATAATAAAGCTATACAAAACATAAAGTAATCCTTTCTGAATGCATCATATACTTGTGCACCAACAATCCAAAGCTCATTTAACTCCTCTATTAATGGCTACAAGTATATATCAATATCATTTCGAGGATCATTGGTTCTAGATATCAATATACTCAGGATAGTGAACGGCTTATTCATACACATCCATGAAGGAAAGTTATAAATGTGAATGAAAATAGGCCAAGTATTGTGTGCATTATGAATTTGAAAAAATGGGTTGAAACCATCACAGGATAATCCCAATCTAACATTTCGTGGTTCGGCTGCAAAATCAAGATGTAACCTATCAAATTTCTTCCAAGCCAACCCATCTACAGGATGCACTATTTCATTGTTATCCTTATTTCTTTCATCTACATGCCATCTCATATTCTTTGCCATTTGTTCTGACATAAAATTTTTATGAAGCCTGTGAATTAAAGGGAAGTTCCACATCACTTTATGTGGTATGCAAGATTGAGATCTGTCTTTATTAGTCTTCCACCTTGATGTGCCACACTGTTTTCACTGACTCATGTCTGCATTCTCTTTCCAGAACAAACAACAGTCTTTGAGACAAGAATGAATCTTACTAGATGAAAATCCAAATTTGTCAACCAACTTTGATGACATGTAATCATTTTCTGGAATACATGCATCATCAGGCAGTAAATCCTTAATAAATGTAAGGAGATAGTCGACCGCAGTATTACTAAATCCATACATTGTTTTCCCATGATATAATCGCATTAAAAACTCAAGTTTGCTCATGTTTCCATATGCTTGATATACTGGGGTATTTTCATATTCCATCAACTTTCTAACACTCTCAACGTCATCATCCTGATTAATAGATGAGAACTGTGTTCCAGTATTCATTTCCTCTTGCACTAGTCTACATGAGGAGCTAGCTTCAGAAACAAAAGGAAACCGATCAGAAATCCGATTTTTCTTACCAATATTTTCCGCTGAATCGATGTCATTCAACACTTGAGCTTTTTCTCCATTGTGATTACACACATGATAATTTTTTTTGGAAACCACTTTTAGGGATATGGTAACTCACTTCCTCACGATTTAACCAAGGTCTTCCAACAAAATCAAAACACGGGCATCGAATCAATCCTCCATCTGAATCACTAGTGAATGCAAAGTCCAAAAAATATTGTAACTCCTTCTGAAATTCATCAGTGATCCGATAAATGTTGTACATCTAGTATCTATCCATTCTGAGGAAGATAAACATACAGTAAATAAATAATCTAGAAAATGACTTAACATTATATGTATTGTTTCATACAATATTAAGTAATCATCAATAACAAGTTAATAAAAAAATCATAACAAATATATTAAAATTATGGTTTAGGGAATTCATAAATGTTTTAAATTATAAAAATTCACAAATAGTCATACATAATTTCCAAGAATGAGGATTGATTATAGTAAAAAGAGTTTATATGAAATCTAAGAGATAATAATAATCAATTCCCAAAAGTGTTTGGGTTAATTCATAACGAGTTGTGATGTTTTGTATTAAATATACAAAGATTTATTGAAATTTAGAGGCATTTTGAAAATATAAACCATATCATATACCAAGCATTAATATTAAAGAATTGGATGAGAATTACAATGGTAAGAAGATGAGAATAATGACTAGTGTCTGAATCTATACTTTAATGATGGTGGTCACCTTAGAAAAGGGATATCCCATCAACTTGGTTGTTCCCACCCTTTCTCGTATTTATGAACTGTTGGGTCAAATACAGGAATGAAGATCCCCACATCACCTCAGTGCTCCATTTCAATTATTGTATGGATGGGTGGTGAAGTGCTATCAATGTTATGAGTACCGGTATACCGCAATAGTCCCCCACTCTAACTTTCGTCCTACCCTACTCTACATTGTTGTCATTCTACTAAAATCCTTGGGAATTTATAGTGTGGTTGAGTTGTTTAGTGATTTTTATAAGTTTTATTTTATGCCTTACCCCGAACCCCATTGAGTAGTGGTAGATGACTAAAGGGGTTCTTTAAAAGTAAGATCCTATATCATTATGCTACAAGATAAGATATTAACCGATCAGTTGGATAGGGTAACCATTTGTGAACCCTACACTCCTTAAATATTTGGAAGGAGGTTCAGATGATTACATCAAGTTGCATTTTTACCAATTACCTAGATCAAAATAGAATCTCACTCGGTCATTATTCATCAATTATGATTTTTGATGCTGTGTGAGGATTCTAGAATGAAATTATTTTTCCCTCACATGGGAGCCTTAATTAACTTTTCATGGGAGTATGCATATATTTTGGTGGATTACTACCCTAATGAAGTACTGAAAAGGTCAGTCTGATAGGTATTCAAGCTGCCGGCCTCCACTGCTCCTATGTCTGATGCACCCTCTTTATTGATTTCAATGGGAGAAAGAATCACATCCAAATAATCTAAACCTCTCAGGGGAACTTCAACCTCTAACCACCTACTTATAAGATATGGTGCATATTTGGCATTCTTATCTAATTCCTCCAGTATCCCTACCAATTTTGGTCCCTATGAATCAGCAATGGGAACCCCATCAATTGATGTGGGTCCTATTATCCTGATCCCAAAGATGGGAAGGAAGAAGAAATGGAATATTTTTCTACTCTTGAGTCATTATTTAATAAAAATATGTCTATTGTTCTTGCACTACTAGATTATATCCCAGTTGTAGTGAACAATAAAAATCAGAATCCCCACGTTGCAACCGAACACCAGGTTGTGCGGAGGTCGTCCTAGAACCAAATTTTCACCATCGTCACAGATACTCCCCTAGAAAAGATGACCGATAAGTTGGACAGTCAATTAAAATCCTCACTTAATCGACCCAACCACTACATTTCCACTAAATCACTCAAATCTCACTACGACACCTAGGATCCCATGACTATAAGAAATATGGGAGGTGAGTAAACAATGTATATATTACATCTAAATCATAAGATCCATCATCTATGCTAAGCCCACCTCCTGACACCATCCATGTGAATTCCCCCTAAATGGATAGTGTGTATAGAGGTGCCTACTTTTTCAAGAAACCCCCAAAGGTACTAAACGGGACTCATTATTTGAAAATAAAAAATTTCAATTTGGAAAACTAATTTAAATATCTTTAGAAAACTGACCAAGTCATTAAACCATTTTAAAAATATAGGCCAGAAGGCCAAAACATTTTTAAAATTTACAATTTTTTTAAATAAAACCATTTGGAAGATAACCCAAGTATTTCGTGTATTTAACTTTTCAAAACACACTTAAAATATTTTTCACCAGGTAAAATCCATAGCCACAACTTAATAAACATGAAAAACATAGAGGAAGATAATTTCATGCATCATAATCATTATCCATGATTTATTTACCATGAAACATCATAAAGAACACCCAATAAAGAACCCAAGTAAACCGTGAACACCAAATCATATACCCAATAAAGAACCCAAGTAAACCACGACTATAGGTCGTTTTTCTAGTAGTGGAATATAGTAAAAAAGTCTATATGAAATAGAAGAGATAATAATAATCAATTACCAAAAGTGTTTGGATAGATTCAGAATGAGTTGTGATGTTTTTAATTAATTTTGCAAAGATTTATTGAAATTTAGAGACATTTTTAAAATATAAACCATATCATATACCATAGTGTAAGGACGCGACATAATTCCATTATTGACTTTTAATCATGGAGTATAACACTGCATCATGGTGAAGGAGATTGAAAACTCTTTATAATCTTCTTTTATCATACCCAACAACCAAAACAAACCAAATTACCTTTTTCACACTTGAAGGCACGACCCAAACACCTAAATTTTTTTAGGGATAAAGTAGAACCTATGAACTAATTTTTTCCTAGGTTAGCATCACCAATACACTACCTTTTGATGGAGGCACAAACATGTGTGATTTGAGTGATTACAACTCGATAAAACTTTACACCACAAAGTAAATTCATTATAATGAATATAGAATAATTAAACCAATCAAAGTTGTTGAGAATTATTACTAGTGTAGAATAACTGGATTTGAACCTTCACATGGTAGATATAGAAAAATTTAGCTTGGGCATTCTTGCAAGAGCAATGAGTAGATAAGAAGCATTAAAACCCATTGGTAAAATGCATTTAACATTGATAATCTAAATAACTATCATTAATTTTTTTTATTTTTATTATAAAATAACTATCATCTAAATGCCAATATGAAATCCTATTTTTGTATTTGTGTTGGTACTTAAAATAATGCTCCTCCAAATATCCAATCTCTAAGAGGGTATAGCTTTCAATCAACCCATGACTAGTCAATTCAAAAAACATCCATTGTTAAAAAGGCACTTGAAGTATAATGCATAAAGTTTCATGCCCAGTAAGGTGTTAATGTAGGGTATAAGAATTTATATACACAATAGGGAACCAATGACATACCTCAAATCACAGGTGAATAACCAAGTGTAAGTGTGAAAATGTATACTAATTAGCATGTTTAAATAAAAAACATTTTTAGGAAAATAACCAAAATAATATTAAAATAATTGTAAATAGGTAGTTAAAAGACAAATACAAGTTATATCAAGTAACTCTCTATACTAGGAAAATACATATTATAACTTACCTAAGTTTATATTCTTTAATGGGGATCGTTATCGATGTTAATCTAGAGATATAGAAATACTGTATGAAATCTTGTCTAGGTTAGGTGTAGGGAAATCTTATAGGCCATCCCACCCAGGTGCACTTCTGGAGTCAGGTCCTAAGCCCATCCCATGGAATGGGGAAGGATTATACAAAGTGGAGGCCTCATCCCATCCCATGGAATAATTAAAGGGGTATACTCATTTATAACTCAAAATCAAATCCCATGTAATTTATATATACATAAATGGCCAGAAAACATGCTTAACAATATATAATAAAAAATAAAAATATAAACATACTCTTTATAGTATGATCATAATCATATACAAGGGTATTCTATGAATGTGGTTGATATAAAAAGGTAAAAATTGGATAAGTAAGGTTCTTTACATAGTGAAAATCCTAACTTTTGGAATTTATGACTAAAATATCCAACTTTTGAATTCTGTAAATTTCAGAAATACAAAGTCTATTACACAAAACACTTAGAAACATATTAATAATTACATAATAGTAAATAGAAACATAATAATTCTAGTAAATAGATGACAGAATAGTAGACAGATTAAACCATGAATACCAGAATACTATATTAATTATGAGAATTAGAATGAAATATAAACCAGGAAATACCAGTGAATAACAGTTGATAGAATACCAGTCAACACACAAGAGCCACAAAACAGTTTGAAATAAACACAAACCCCTCCTTGAACTCATCCTGCAAACTGAAAACTTCCTAAACATAATAAATACTGTAAACAATATTCAAAGAACCCACAAAATAGGAGCCACAAAATAGAAAACGCACCGAAACACAAATAGAATTAATACTACAAACTAGGAGCCACAAAACACAAACTCCTCCTATAAATTCAAATAGTATTCATCCTCCTGGGAGCCATAAAACAGGTTAAAAAAACTGTAAACAACAGCCACATAACAGAATTAAGTAAATTATCAGGGCCAATGCATCATAGAGAAGAGAAAGGCCCGAATAAGGGTGTGGAGGAGGGGAGGAACCCTTCGGCCGATGCACCAAATGGATTAGGAACACCCAAATAAGGGTATGGAGGAGGGGAGTACCACACGAGGGATGGAGCAACCCCGAATGGAGAAGCCGAGCCGTGATTGGATAATCCGCGCTGTGGATGAAGGAACTGCGATGAGGGATAGAGGAACCGATGCTGGCGAGAGGACAACCGCGATTGCAAGAGATGACAGCCGTGAGGGAATAGAGGAGGGTGTGGTGAGAGAGGTCATTGGGAGGAGGAGAGGTCGTTGGGAGGAGGAGAGGTCATCAGGGGAGAAGGGTGTCATGATGAGGGTTTCATATCGGGGAAGGAGGAGCCCGACAGGAATCGAAAAAAAAGAGAAACACAAATGTGTAGCCACATATGAAAATTGAACCGTGGGTATAACCAATATATAGCCACAGACTTATAAAACCGTGGCTATAGGTCCGTGGCTGTAGCTTAAATTTCTAGTAGTGTAAATAAATCAACACACAAAATTTTTAATGAGAAAAAACCTTCCGATGAAAAGGATTAAAAAACCATGGGGAAATTCCCAAAAATATCCACTATGAATCAGAGAATAAAAGAATCCAAGTAATTATCGAACTTGAATTACAAATGAGAGATCGTAGAAAACCTATGTGAAAACCAAACCTTGATATGCCTCGCTTCTCTCTGATAAACATCCTAATGACACCATGTATCAGAAGATCAATATGTGACAAAATGTCACCCTTATGTCGAAGAAACATCACTATCTTTGAGATCATCACCTGATCATGCATCACCCTTGCACTAGCTTGAGACGCCCGAATGATCTCATCATCATGATGTACCACCGATCATGAACTGGGACATGCCACCTGATCACTGCTATCAGGAAGACTTTTGATATGTGACCCTGATCATCAATTGTGTCGCCGCTACTCTGCAACTGTTAAACGTTGATGCGTTACACATGCTATCGTCGATGCAGTAGCCCCTTTCTTGATCCCAATGGAAGAAATCGTGAATATCTTGCCAAGAACCTCTCCATACGTACAAGATAATTGTGTCGTCATTATTGTGTCATGCAGGCCACCGCAAACACGACAAACCCTTCTCAGGTCTCCCTTGCTGGCTACATCTTGCTGGAACACCCCTTCTATTCACCACCAGCCCCTTCCCCTTTTATAGGCTCTCATATGACACATATCTTGATTGAAATGGAAATCTTAAAATATATCTCAAAAAAGATATCACGAGATCTCCTATATCTAATGTTGGTAGATACACAATGGAAGGATCTTGAAT
The DNA here is from genome assembly GCA_963277665.1 of Viscum album. Classification (NCBI taxonomy): domain Eukaryota; kingdom Viridiplantae; phylum Streptophyta; class Magnoliopsida; order Santalales; family Viscaceae; genus Viscum; species Viscum album. The sequence continues at coordinate 1,067,892,401 of OY728162.1, forward strand.
TTCTAAAAAACATATCATATCTCAGAAATTAGAAACACCCACGTGTGATCTGAACCCCAACAATCTCTCCCTTCAACCTATCAATGAAGATACCATCCAACAAACTCAATTGGACCAAAAAAATTATTTCTATCTCACTAACCATTATCCTCCACAGAAAAATGAGACACCCTTCTGCAGCTCTGACAGAAACCTAACTGCCCCCCCTACAAAAGAAATCCAAATGCTGAAGTCTTTATCATATTCATGTCTGCACCACCAATACAAGAATAAAAAATATATGGTTCCCTCAAAATCGTGATCACCACAAAATCTGGAGCACATGTAGAAAAAACTTTATCCTCTTGCTCAAAATCCCAAACACCTAGCGCATCACCTCAATTTTAAAATTTAATTCTTTCTTCACTAGTCGCACATTCTGAAGAAAAGAATTAGTTGTATGGTCTGGAACACCTCCTTTAACCTGATTTCCAAATATTATTCTACCTCACGCACGTGTCATCGATCCTCTTCAACGCTTCCAATAAATCTCACAACAAATTGAAATCCCAAACCATCACATTTGATTCCACTTGTTGGGGAGAATCCCGATTCTGGGATGAAAATTCTTTGCCAAAATATCATGATAAACCCTTAAAAATATGGAAACTATATAAGTAGAATAAATAAATCAACATGTAAGATTTTTTATGCAGAAAACCCTATGATGCAGAGGATTAAAAAACCACAGTGAAATTTTAAAAAATATCCACTATGAATTTGAGAATACAAGAATCCAAGTAATGCCCAAACTTGAATTACAAATAAGAGAGCATAGAAAAACTATGTGAAAATCACACCCTGATATGACCCTGTCTTCTCTCTGATAAACATCCCACTGATTCCATGTATCAGAAGATAAATCTGTGAAAAAATGTCACCCTTATGTCGACGAAACATCACTAAATTGGAGATATTCACCTGAACATGCGTTAGCCTCACACTAGCTCGCGACACCCGAATGATCTTTTTATCATGATATACCAATGCACATAAACCAGGACATGCCACATGATCACCGCTATCGGGAAATCTTTCGATAGATGGCCTCGATCATCAATTGTGTCACCGCTGCTCTGCACCTGTTAAACATTTACGTGTCGCACATGCTACCGTCGACACAGTATCCCCCTTCTTGCTCCCAGTGGACGACATCTTGAACATCTTGTCAAGAACCTCTCCATATGTACAAAATAATTGTGTCACCATCATCGTGTCACGCGGGCCACAACAAACACGTAAACCCCTTCCCAGGTCTCCCTTGTTGTCTACATCTTGCTGAAACACCCCTTATGTTCACCACCAGCCACGTCCCCTTTTATAAGCTCTTATATGCCACATATATTTTTTGAAAGGGAAATCTTAAAATATATATCAAAAAAGATATCACGGGATCTCCTATATCTCATGTTGGAAGATACACAACAGAAGGATCTTGAATTTCCAAAAAAACATATCTTATCTCAAAAAATGGAAACACCCACATGTGGGATAAACCCCAAAAATCTCCCCCTTCATCCCATTAATGGAGATACCATCCAACAAACTTAGTTGGAAAAAAACCTTTCTTGGTATCACACCAACCATTATCCTGTGCAGAAAAATGAGACACCCTTTTGCAGATTTGACAAAAACCTAAGTTCTCCCCCTATAAAGGAAATCCAAATGCTAAAGTATTCATCATATTCATGTCTTCCCCACCAATACCAAAATCAACAATATTTGGTTCCCTCAAAATCATGATCAACACAAAATCTGGAGCACCTATAGAAAAAAATTTCTCCTCCTTCTCAAAACCCCGAGCACCCAACGCATCACCCCAATCTTAAAATTTTAATTATTTCTTCACTAGTCACACATTCTAAAGAAAATAATTAGGTGTAAGATCTGGAACACATCCTTCAACCTGCTTTCCAAAGCTTATTTTGCCTCACGCACGCACCATAAATCCTCTTCGAAGCTTCCAAAAAATTCTCACCAGATATTTTAAGCCCAAACCATCACCTCTGGTAGCACATGTTGGGGAGAATCCCAATTTCAAGCCAAAAATTGTTTACCAAAATATCTTGAGAAACTCGTTGAAATATAAAAGTGATATAACCAGAATAAATAAATAAACGCGCATGATTTTTAACATGAAAAAAACCCTCTGATGTGGAGGATTAAAAAACCACAGAGCAATTCCCAAAAAGATCCACTATGAATCATAGAATACAAAAATCCAAGTAATCACTGAACTTGAATTAAAAAAGAGAGCGCGTAGAAAACCTGTGTGAAAACCATACCCCGATACTCCCCTTCCATATCTCAGATAAACCTCTTGCTGACGCCATATATAAGAAGATTAATCTATGAAAAAACGTCACCCTTCTGTCAAGGAAACATCACTACCTTGGAGATCTTCACATAAACATGTGTCAACCTCACACCCGCTTGCGACGCCTGAATGATCTCGTGATCATGTTGTACTTCCGATCATGAACCAGGACACACCACCTGATCACCGCTATTAGGAATACTTTTGATACGTGGCCCTGATCATCAATTTCATCGCCACTTCTCTGACATGTTAAACGTTGACGTGTCGCACATGCTACTGTCGACACGGTAGCCCCATTATTCCTCCCAGTGTACGACATCTTGAACATCATTCCAATTACCTCTCCACATGTAAAAGATAATTGTGTTTCTATCATCATGTCACGTGGGCCACCACAAACACGAAAACCCCTTCCCAGGACTCCCTTGCTGGCTACATCTTGCTGGAACACCCCTTATGTTCCCCACCAGTGGCTTCACCTTTTATAGGCCCTCATATTCCACATATCTTTATTGAAATGGAAATCTTAAAATATATCTCAAAAAAGATATCACGAGATCTCCTATATCTCATGTTGGTAGATACACAACAGAAGGATCTTGGTTTTCCAAAAAACATATCTTATCTCAAAAAATGGAAACACCCACGTGCGGGTTGAACCCCAACAATCTCCCTCTTCTGCCCATCAAAGGAGATACCATCCAAAAAACTTAGTTGGACCAAAGAATTTGGTGGTATCACACCAACCATTATCCTCTGTAGAAAAATGGGACACCCTTTTGCAGCTCTGACAGAAACCTAACTGCTCCCCCTATAAAAGAAATCCAAACGCTGAAGTCTTCATCATATTCATGTCTGCACCACCAATACCATAATAAAAAAATATTTAGTTCCCTCAAAATCGTGATCACCAAAAAATTTGGAACACCTGTAGGAAAAACTTGCTCCTCCTACTCAAAATCCTGAGCACCTAGTGCATCACCTCGATCTTCAAATTTTAATTATTTCTTCACTAGTTACACATTTTCAAGAAAATAATTAGGTATAAGATCTGGAACACCACCATCAACCTACTTTCCAAATCTTATTCATCCTCACGCACGCGCCATCGATCCTCTTAGAAGCTTCCAAAAAATTCTCACCAAAAATTGCAAGCCCAAACCATCACCTATGATACCACTTGTTGGGGAGAATCCCAATTTTGGGCCAAAAATTTCTTGCCAAAATATCATGAGAAATCCATCGGAATATGGAAGCGATATCAACAGAATAAATAAATCAACATGCAAGATATTTAATGTGGAAAAACCCTCTGATGCAGTGGATTAAAAAACCGCGGGGCAATTTGTAACGACCCGAAATTTTGAATAAATCTTGTTTCCTAATTTTGTGTGTTATTTTATTATTGATACTCAACAAAACTGTTTCATTTGATAACATGGGTATAATTAAAATGAGACCATTGGGTTTTGACTGTTATATGACCATTGGTCAATATGACCACTGGGAACTAAACGTTTTGATTATTGTCTCTAAATAAAAGTAATCTTGGTTAATTAATATAGAAAGAAGATTAGATGGCCTCACCAAGTAGTCTTGGACCAATCGAAGCCCATCTAACAGAACTTGGGAAGGAGGTAGCACCATTGGGATTTGCTCTAGACCAAACCCAATCCAAACTTCATCGTGTGAAGCTAGAACGGAATCGCATTTGCGAGAAGTTCAAACTGATAGAAATTACTACTCGTGCGATGTTGGTCGAGCCTCCCTCAGATTCTCTCACCTTAGAACATCTTACACTTAGGTCTTATGCTGGTGTGATAAGGGGCTATGTAAGGAGACTGTAACTGCCTTGTGTAACCCTTTGTTTTAAATAAAAATTTTGATTTCTTCTTATGATGAAGTTTATGAATTTTCAAATGTCCGGATAAATATAGTATGCATATTTTTGATGAATTTTAGAGAAAGGATATTTTAAAAATGTTTATGTAAACCTTATATAAATAAAAATGTGTAATGATTTTCAAAAAATGGTCTTCTAAAATTATGTTCAGTACGAAATTTAGAGTCTAATAAGATCAACTTAACTTTGATGAATAGTAAATTATTAATAGTGATTTTATGATTAGGATTAGTAATGTGTCCAAATGAATTAGTAATCTCACTTAAAGAAAGTTTTAATATAATTTAGACACCTTGATTAAGTAATGAGATTCAATAAAATGGGTAAATAACGGTTTCATAAATTATTAGTCAAGTATTAGTTTTTTTTGGGTGAATAGTGTTTTTTAATAAAAAATTTAACTAAAAATAATTAGAAAATTATTTTTATAAAATGGACTTTATTTTTGAACTCAGAGCATCAATATTATGTTATGGTAATTTTTGGGGATTTTTCTGAAAAAAATGAATTCTCGATGAATAGTTTTTTTATTTAAAAAATAAAATTAAAAATATTTAGAAAGTTATTTTTATAAAATGGAGTTCATAAATTTAATTAGAGGATTGATATTTGGTTAAGGTGAAATTTTGGGACTTTTCTGAGAAAGATGAATTTTTCAGTGAATAGTAAAAATGCAGGTTTAGGGTTTCGGTATGTTTAATGACATCATAACTGTGTCATGACGATGTCATGAGATATTTTAAGGGTTGTCCTGACAAAGGTGATGAATTATTATATTGGGGGCCCCATTTGGCCTAACTCAATGGTAAATGCCATGGGAGAGCACATGGTTTTGAGAAAAGCACTTGTGAGGTGTCCCTTGTCCATTAATGCCTTGTCCCCTCACTTTCCCTATAAATACCCACCCTTTCCTCCTTTATTTTTCACTCCCAACTCTCCCCCAACGAAGTTATGGTCTCCTTACCTCCCAAGTAGTCCTCCCAAGGTTCCCCCAATCCCTCAAGTTCCAAACCTTTGAGTTTTAAGAGTTACGTTTTAAGGTAAGGGATCCGACCTCTCTCTTTCTTTTCAAGAAATATCTTTTATGTAATTTCTTTTATGCTCCATGTTATTATGTTAAAGGGTGTTCTTTTATACTCCTATTACTGAGATTTTCATGTTAATATAATTATATATCTCCTCTTACTCTCATTATTTCGTTTTATGATGTTTTAAGTGGCGTCGTTAGGCTGCCGAATTTTTAAGTGGTTCTTTCACCCTTCTCGTTTTCAAGTTCTACTTTCATGTCAAGTATTTCAAGTTCCTTTTTATTTTGTTGGTGTATTATATATATATCTATCATACTGATATTTTATGATCATATGATGAGAGACCCCATTTTATCTCTTCAATTCAGTATTTTGAAGTTTTAAGTGGCGTCGTTAGGCTGCCGAATTTTTAAGTGGTTCTTTCACATTTCTCCCTTTTCAAAGTTCTAATTCCATGTCAAGTCTTGAAAGTTACTTTTTATTATGTTGGGGTATGATCTATAAATATATCATACTGATATTTTATTTTCATATAATGAGAGACCCTATTTTATCTCATTAATTCATTTTTGTTGAAGTTTAAGTGGCGCCGTTAGGCTGCCGAATTTCTAAGGGGTTGTTTCACCCTTCCCGTTTTCAAGATCTAATTTCATGTAAAGTCTTTCAAGTTCATTTTTATTATGTTGGGGTATGATATCTATATCTATAATAATGATCTTTTATGTTCATATGATTAGAGACCCTATTTGATCTCATCAATTCATTTTTTTTGAAGTTTAAGTGACGCAGTTAGGCTGCCGAATTTTCATAAGAGAAATCTTATTTTTGTCTTCCTTTCATGTTCTTCATTTCCTATTGTACATCTTTAAAATTTCATTACCATGTTCATATATCCTTCATATTATGTCCCTATACTGTTTTATGGATCATTTATGAGTGGGTGACCCATCTCCCCTCTCTTTTCAATGTTTTCTAAAACCTTGTAACATAGTCGTTATGCTGCAGAATTTTCGTCTCAAAAGGCCTCTCTATTTTTCTCAAAATTATTTTATGTTATTATGTGAATACTCAAAGCTCTTATTTATATAGGGGTATTCACATATATATCAAAATGTTATATTTTAAATTCTGGGATTTACATACATGAAACACTCTTTCCCTTTCCGTGGGTTTAAAGTGACATAATGATCATGTCATTAATGCAGTTTTTAAAACGTTATGATTATAAAATGAAACCCATTTATTTTATTCTATATGGATTGTTTATGAAATGATTGATGATGATATATGTGGCTCACATGATAATAAAGACATGTCAAGGGTGCACCCAGATAGCGCTCCAATGCATTGGGTAAAGACTTAATCTCTAGAGATGACTTTTTAGACTGATACCTTGGTGAATAACCTTGGTAATTTTTAATGACATCTTGGGGATGGACCTCGGTGAAACGAAATGATTGTCAATATTAAATTTTGCATGCACATATTAAAGTTATGAAAAATGTTATTTTTATTATGATATGCCTCATGATTTCTTTCTCATGCCTTAAAGTTCATTTCATGACCTTATTGAAGTATCTCAAGTTCACATGTAAAATGTTTCTCTTGTTTCCCTTACTGAGCCTTCTGCTCACCCTTTCTTTTGATGTATGTCCCCAGGTTATGAGATGCAGTAATGAACCTAGGATGAACATGAGGAGAAGCCTTTCAAGTGTTTAAGAAGAATGTTTTATGTTTTCATGTTTTAAGTTCCTGGTTTCCAGGACACTAAACCTTAAAGATCCTCGGTTTTGTAAAATGTAATGAAAGTTTATGTGATAAAAAGGCGGGATGTTATAGTTGGTATCAAAGGATGGTTTAGTTATTTGTGGAAATTAGGATATTAAAACTTTAGAAAAAAGCCTATAGAAAAGTTTATATATAGGGAATCTTCCTGGTATTTTGGTGAGTATTGAGTAATGGGTTGCCAAGAAAATACATCCCTGTCTGGATATGAGCAGGTAGAGGTGGATCTGGAACAGATGTACATAAGGGTAAAACCCGAAAACACCGCTTTGTGATATACTCAAATGGGAACTGGTACACGACAACAGGCCTTACTACACTCTTGGTTACGACACTCCCGGGGGATATGCTTTGGTAAATTCATAAGCTTAGTATGAACCATTGTTAAAGGAACAAAGATAAAATAAAATAAAGATTCAAATAAGAATATATGATCATGGATAACCTAGATGGGGACCTAGGGGATCAAAATTTAGGGTATAATTTTCTTCTACAAGTTATCCTTATATGCCTTAAGTTCCTTTTCATGATTATTGGCTAAGTATTTAAGCCCCTAATTATACTTTCTCTTCTTAGTTAATGGTGAGAAATGGAAGAACATGTCCCAACAACCAATGTGATAGGAAATGCGACGATTGTCATATTAATATGACAGAGATGATTAAGGTATTAAAATATGATTATTATTTTGGAAGACGTTCACTATTTTGGGGACCCTGTATGATCGAGGTAAATAGATTACTACGGTATTTTCATTGAGGAGTAAGTTTGACTTATATTTTGAATCATCGATGAATTTAAGGTGGACTTATAGTAATTTAGGTTACTTATGGGAATGATTAACCTATCTTGGGTAAAATATGTTTAGGTTAGCTACTTTTGTTATAAGATGTTAGGAGTGGTTGATGTTGTTTGGAGATGAACAATGAAGTTTATTTTAGAAGACTATGTTATCAAGTCCTTCTTGTATTTGGGTTTCAATCTTAGTTTGGTTTATTTTGAGGAATTTTAAGGACTGTTATTTATGGAATGATCTATGATGAACTTTGGGTAGTACCATGGAAGTTTGAAGATTTAAAAGTAGTTTCCATTCCTATGGGATTCTTTCTTTTTGAAGAGTTTTTTATCTTACCCTTTCTATTTTTGGGAGTAATGTTTAAAGATAGATATTTTTTCTTTTGTGGAATACGTGATTCTCTAGAAGATCATTCTTGTGTTTTGATGAGACCAAGTGTTTTTGAATTCTCGTCATTTGGAGAAAAGATTAGTTTTGGTAGAGACTTATTAAAGGATGAAACTCTACTTGAATGTAGGTATTTTTTTTATGTTTTTTTTTCTATGTAGTAAATGAATTCCTCAAAATTATGAAAAGGAACGTAAAACAAAAACATTGTTGGTTTAAGTTTCCTACTAGGTAATCAAAGACCATTTACACACATCATAAGTTTGGGATTTTCTTATGGTTAACATTCTCCTAATCATGTTTTCTATCAATCTCCCCCAGAACTTGACCCTTTGTTTTTTCTCCCATATCCATGTTTTCCTCCATGGAATCCGAGTATGGGTTAACTCGGGTGACCTTTGTACTTAGCTTTCTTTCTTTTAAAGTAATAGTTTTTCTGACTCCTTTTCCGATGTGGGACTTTCAATGAAATTCCAAAACCCAATTTTAAAAAAAATTGCGAGGACGCAATTTCTAAAGGGGGGAAGATTGTAACGACCCGAAATTTTGAATAAATATTGTTTCCTAATTTTGTGTGTTATTTTATTTTTGATACTCAACAAAACTATTTCATTTGATAACATGAGTATAATTAAAATGAGACCATTGGGGTTTTACTGTTATATGACCATTGGTCAATATGACCACTGAGAACTAAACGTTTTGATTATTGTCTCTAAATACAAGTAATCTTGGTTAATTAATATAGAAAGAAGATTCGATGGCCTCACCCAGTAGTCTTGGACCGATCGAAGCCCATCTAACAGAACTTGGGAAGGAGGTAGCACCATTGGGCTTTGCTCTGGACCAAACCCAAGCCGAACTTCATCGTGTGAAGCTAGAACTGAATCGCCTTTGCGAGAATTTCAAACTGATAGAAATTACTACTCATGCGATGTTGGTCAAGCCTCCCTCAGATTCTCTCACCTTAGCACACCTTACACTTAGGTCCTATGCTGGTGTGATAAGGGGCTATAGAAGGAGACCGTAACTGCCTTGTGTAACCCTTTGTTTTAAATAAAAATTTTGATTTCTTCTTATGATGAAGTTTATGAATTTTCAAATGTTCTGATAAAAATAGTATGCATATTTTTGATGAATTTTAGAGAAAGGATATTTTAAAAATGTTTATGTAAACCTTAAATAAATAAAAATGTGTAATGATTTTAAAAAAATGGTATTCTACAATTATGTTTAGTACGAAATTTAGAGTGTAATAAGATCAACTTAATTTTCGATGAATAGTAAATTATGAATAGTGATTTTATGATTAGGATTAGTAATGTCTCCAAATGAATTAGTAATCTCACTTAAAGGAAGTTTTAATAAAATTTAGACACCTTGATTAAGTAATGAGATTCAATAAAATGGGTAAATAACAGTTTCATAAATTATTAGTCAAGTATTAGTTTTTTTGGGTGAATAGTGTTTTTTAATTAAAAATTTAATTAAAAATAATTAGAAAATTATTTTTATAAAATGGACTTTATTTTTGAACTCAGAGCATCGATATTATGTTATGGTAATTTTTGGGGATTTTTCTGAAAAAAAATGAATTCTTGATGAATAGTGTTTTTATTTACAAATTAGATTAAAAATATTTAGAAAAATATTTTTATAAAATTTAGTTCATAAATTTAATTAGAGAATTGATATTTGGTTAAGGTGAAATTTTGGGATTTTTCTGAGAAAGATGAATTTTTCAGTGAATAGTAAAAATGTAGTTTTAGGGTTTCAGTATGTTTAATGACATCATAATTGTGTCATGATGATATCATGAGATATTTTAAGGGTTGGCTGACCAAAAGTGATGAATTATTGTATTGGGGGCCCCATGTGGCCTAACTCCATGGTAAATGCCATGGAAGAGCACATGGTTTTGAGAAAAGCACTTGTGGGGTGTCCCTTGGCCATTAATGCCTTGTCCCCTCACTTTCCCTATAAATACCCACCCTTTTCTCCTTTAGTTTTCACTCCCAACTCTCCCCCAACGAAGTTCTAGTATCCTTAACTCCCAATGAGTCCTCCCAAGGTTCCCCCAAGCCCTCAAGGTCCAAACCTTTGAGTTTTAAGAGTTACGTTTTAAGGTAAGGGATCCGACCTCTCTCTTTCTTTTCAAGAAATCTCTTTTATGTAATTTCTATTATGCTCCATGTTCTTATGTTAAAGGATGTTATTTTATACTCCTCTTACTGCCCGTTTCATGTTCATATAATTAGAGATCCCCTATTACTCTCATTATTTCGTTTTATGATGTTTTAAGTAGCGCCGTTAGGCTGCCGAATTTTTAAGTGGTTCTTTCACCCTACTCGTTTTCAAGTTCTACTTTCATGTCAAGTCTTTCAAGTTCCTTTTTATTATGTTGGGGTATGATATCTATATCTATCATACTAATCTTGTATGATCATATTATGAGATACCCCATTTTATATCTTCAATTCAGTATTTTGAAGTTTTAAGTGGCGTCGTTAGGCTGCCGAATTTTTAAGTGGTTCTTTCACCTTTCTCCCTTTTCAAAGTTCTAATTCCATGTCAAGTCTTGAAAGTTACTTTTTATTATGTTGGGGTATGATCTCTAAATCTATCATACTGATCTTTTATGTTCATATCATGAGAGACCCTATTTGATCTCATCAATTCATTTTTGTTGAAGTTGGCTGCCGAATTTCTAAGGGGTTCTTTCACCCTTCTCGTTTTAAAGATCTACTTTCATGTCAAGTCTTTCAAGTTAATTTTTATTATGTTGGGGTATGATCTCTATATCTATCATACTAATCTTTTATGTTCATATGATGAGAGTCCCTATTTGATCTTTTCAATTCATTTTTTTGAAGTTTAAGTGACGTCGTTAGGCTGCTGAAATTTCATAAGAGAAATCTTATTTTTTTCTTCCTTTCATGTTCTTCATTTCATATGGTACATATTTCAAATTTTATTACCATGTTAATATATCCTTCATATTCTGTCCCTCTACTGTTTTATGGATCATTTATGAGTGGGTGACTCATGTCCCCTCTCTTTTCAATGTTTTCTAAAACCTTGTAACATAGCCGTTATGCTGTAGAATTTTTGTCTCAAAAGGCCTCTCTCTTTTTCTGAAAATTATTTTATGTTATTATGTGAATACTCAAAGCTATTATTTATATAGGGTTATTCACATATATATCAAAATGTTCTATTTTAAATTCTGGGATTTACATACATGAAACCCGCTTTCCCTTTCTGTGGGTTTAAAGTGGCATAATGATCATGTCATTAAAGCAGTTTTTAAAACGTTATGATTATAAAATGAAACCCATTTATTTTATGCTATATGGGTTGTTTATGAAATGATTGATGATGATATATGTGGCTCACATGATAATAAAGACATGTCAAGGGTGCGCCCAGATAGCGCTTTAATGCATTGGGTAAAGACTTAATCTCTAGAGATGACTTTTTAGACTGATACATTGGTGAATAACCTTGGTAATTTTTAATGACACCTTGGGGATTGACCTTGGTGAAACGAAATGATTGTCAATATTAAATTTTGCAGCCACAACTTAAAGTTATGAAAAATGTTATTTTTATTATGATATGCCTCATGATTTCTTTCTCATTCCTTAAAGTTCTTTTCATGACCTTATTGAAGTATCTCAAGTTCACATGTTAAATGTTTCTCTTGTTTCCCTTACTGGGCCTTCAGCTCACCCTTTCTTTTGATGTATGTCCCCAGGTTATGAGATGCAGTAATGAACCTAGGATGAACATGAGGAGAAGCCTTTCAAGTGTTTAAGAAGAATGTTTTATGTTTTCATGTTTTAAGTTCTTGGTTTCCAAGACACTGAACCTTAAATATCCTCAGTTTTGTAAAATGTAATGAAAGGTTATGTGATAAAAAGGTGGGATGCTATACAATTCCCAAAAATATCCACTACGAATCAGAGAATATAAGAATCCAAATAATACCTGAACTTGAATTACAAATAAGAGAGCGTAGAAAACCTATATAAAAACCACACCCCATATGCCTCTTCCTTGTCTTTGATAAACATCCCACTGATGTCATGTATCATAAGATCAATATTTGACAAAATGTCACCCTTCTGTTGACAGAACGTCACTACCTCAGAGATCTTCACCTGAACATGCGTCAACCTTACACCAACTTGCGATGCATGAATGATCTCGTCATCATGATGTACCACTGATCATGAACCGGGACATGTCTCCTGATCACCACTATTAGGAAGACTTTCAATATGTGGCATTGATCATCAATTGCGTCGCCACTGCTCTACACCTGTTAAACGCTGACGTGTCGCATATGCTATTGTCGATGTGGTAGCACCTTTCTTGCTCCTGGTGGACAACATCTTGAACATATTTCAAAGAACCCTTCCACATGTACAAAATACTTTTTCACCATCGTCATGTCACGCGGGACACCGAAAACACGGTAACCCCTTCCCAAGTCTCTCTTGCTGGCTACATCTTGTTAGCACACCCCTTCTGTTCACCACCAACCGCTTTCCCTTTTATAAGCTATGATATGCCACATATCTTGATTGAAATGGAAATCTTAAAATATATCTCAAAAAAGATATCATGAGATCTCCTATATCTCATGTTGGAAGATACACAGTGGAAGGATCTTGAATTTTTTAAAAACATATCTTATCTCAAAAAATGGAAACACCCACATGCGGGATAAACCCCAACAATCTCCCCCTTCAGCCCGTCAATGGAGATACCATCCAACAAACTTAGGTGGACCAAAAATATTGTTGGTATCGCAACAACCATTATCCTCTGCAAAAAAAATGAGACACCCTTTTACAGCTCTGATAGAAACCTAACTGACCCCCCTACAAAAGAAATCCAAATGTTGAAGTCTTCATCATATTCGTGTCTGCACCACTAATACCAGAATAAAAAATATCTGGTTCCCTCAAAATCTTGATCACCACAAAATCTGAAGCACCTGTAGGAAAACATTTCTCCTCCTACTCAAAATACCAAGAACCTAGCGCATCACCTCGATCTTTAAATTTTAATTCTTTCTTCACTAGTCGCACATTCTGAAGAAAAGAATTAGGGGTAAGATCTGGAACACCTCCTTCAACCTACTTTTCAAAGATTATTTTACCTCACACACGCGCTCTCGATCCTCTTCGAAGATTACAAAAAAACATCACCACAAATTGCAATCCCAAACCATCACCTCTGATACCATTTGTTGGGGAGAATCCCGATTCTAGGCCAAAAATTGATTGCCAAAATATCGTGAGAAACCTGTCGAAGTATTGAAGAAATATAAGGAGAATAAATAAATCAACCAACATGATTCTTAACATTGAAAAACCATCTTATGAAAAGTATTAAAAACCCATGGGGAAATTCCAAAAAATATCCACCGTGAATCAGAGAATATAAGTATCCATGTAATTCCTCAACTTGAATTACAAATGAGAGAGTGTAGAAAACATGTGTGAAAACCACACCCCAATACGCCTCTGCCTTCTCTCTGATAAACATCCCACTGACACCATGTATCGGAAGATCAATCTGTGACAAAATGTCACCCTTCTGTCGACGAAACATTAATACCTCAGAGATCTTCACCCGAACATGGGTCAACCTTGCATCAGCTTGCGACACCAGAATGATCTCGTCATCATGATTTACTGCTGATCATGAACTAGGACACGCCACCTAATCACCACTCCCCGATCATCAATTACGTTGCCGCTGCTCTACACCTATTAAACGCTGACATGTCTTACATGATACCATCGACATGTTATCCCCCTTCATTCTCCCGGTGGATGAAATCTTGAACATCATGACAAGAACCTCTTCACACGTAAAAGATAATTGTGTTGTCATCATCGCGTCACACAGGCCACCGCAAACAAGACAACCCCTTCTCAAGTCTCCCTTCTCGGCTAAATCTTGCTGGAACACCCTTTTGTTTGCCACCAGCCACATCCCCTTTTATAGGCTCTCATATGCGACAAATCATGATTGAAATGAAAATCTGAAAATATATCTCAAAAAAGATATCATGAGATCTCCTGTATCTCATGCTGGTAGATACACATCAAAAGGATATTGAATTTCCAAAAAACATATCTTATCTCAAAAAATGGAAACTCCCACGTGTGGGCTGAACCCCAACAGTTCTTGTGGTGATTATCAAGCTAAAATGAGGATCTGGTTGCTTGATCTTGCTTGTCACATAGAATTATTGCTATTATGTATGCCTACTGCAGATCTGAGACTGAGATTAAGTTGAACTTGACTGTTTTTTGAAGAAGTAAATGATAAATCACCAGGTTCAATCGATCCACAAGAGTGGAAATATTTGTATGTATATCAGTATGCGGTTCATATTTACAAAGTAAAGGAGAAGATAAAGCAGTGAGATAAAGTTACATAAGAGAAGGAGACTTCCCCTCTCTCTTTCCCAAGTCCACAGGCAGACTCACCTAAACAGAAAAATAGATGTCCCCATAAAACCCCACCCCCGTACTTAAACATCCTATTTTACCCCCCCCCAAGTGGGCACTGAACCACATTTACCCTATGGATCCTTATTTCTACTTCTATAATACACCTACCAATAGTAGCTCGCATAGGTTTGAGTCTGCTCGAGTTTGTCCGCAAAAGTCTTCCTACAACGCGAACAAAAAATTTCAAACCCGTCCCGCTCCGCTTAAGCCTGCGAGTAGCCCATGGGCTTGCCCGTATTTAAAAAAAAAATATTTTTTATAATCTTTGAAATATTGTATTTTTTCTCATTCTCTATGGTAGTTGTGGAAAAAAGTATGGATCAATCATTGTTGGAGTTTTAAGGCATATGGTGGAGCGTTTTTCAATGGGCCTATGGTGGTATGTAGCAACGTTGATGTGGTGGAGAACTGTAGCGATGTAAAGTTGTTGAGTGATCGGTGAGGGGATATGAATGATGATGGTGGTTGTGTGGTGATGCGAATGCTTGAACCTGTGAATAAACGATAGCTCTCTAGCTTGCGACCAGTTTTAGAGGTGGCGATTAGGGTTCCCATGAGGTCATTTCCTATTTTATTAATAACAAAATAAAATTAAATAATAACAATGATAAATTGATCCAAAAAAATATTATGATTATAATAACTCTTTTAGAATTGAAACCATATGCAAGGGAGATGAGTTCCATTTTCCAAAAGGTGGGATGAAACACCATAGGGATATGATTAATAATTACTATAGAATTATTATAATATCATTTTAAAATAATAAATATAACCTATTTAAAACTCACATGTGAATGAATGGTGATTTAGTATGACAATTACAATGATAAATCATATGTCATGGTGTAATCATGATTTTTTATTTAAAAAACTAAAATTTTAAAGAAACATCTAGTGTAAAAATAATATTTTTTTAAATCAGGATTGTGAGTAAGCCTGCACCCACATGGGCTCAACCCACCTTGGCCTGCACCCGTGTGGGATCAACCCGCGTTGGCCCGTGCTCTCAACGGTCAAAATTTTTAGGCCCACTCGTCCCACATTTTCACCATATCTGTGAAGCCCATTGCAACACCCCGGAATGATAAAAGGTTAAATGACTAAATGATATGACTCATGCCAATAAGGTGCACCTTTATTTTTGGGAGCCTACCTGATTAGAACTCCACAGTTAAGCATTCTTAACACGGAGTAGTGATCGGGAAGAGTGATCTTCTGGGAAGTTTTTCAGGGTGTGTGTGAGTGAGGAAAAAACACATTGGAAAAAACATGTGTTAGCTGTGGGGATAATCATTAGTCTGATGACCCGTTTGGGCACGTGTGTGGACCCTAGGGAGGGGACCACATCTCTGCAGAGAAACTGGTGGTACTTGGCTGCCCAGGACCCGATGACCATGTTAAGGCGGAGTGTGTGTGATGTCAACGGGGCCCAGTTGTTACACCTATGGGTTGCAGACCCATTTTGCATTACTACGTACCACGTTCCTGAGCGGTCTCATACCCTATTGTCCGCCTCCCTTTGAAGATCAGTCTTGTCCTCAAGACTGATAGAGGGGAATTGATTGTTGATGACGAACCCATCTTCCCAATTCACTTCATCCACTAGACACTCATACCACTAAATCAAATATTGTGGGTGGGCGATGCCATCCTTCAAGCAAAGTTGGCATGAGAGCAATGCCTAAGGTGTTGGAGAGTTATAAAGGCCGCCTTCCAGTCCAGTTGGTAGGGTTGGGTGGACTGTATGAGAACCCACTACTCACTTAAGTTGAGAGACATGGATGACTAGATGAATCTTGGCTAACATAGGTAATTCCAGATGTTAAACTACTGGTCCAACTTTCTTAAGGATAGTAAACGGTCCATAAATACGTGCATCCAACTTTCGAAGAATCTGGTGGGCCAATGAGTACTGTTTATGAGGCCGAAGATTCATATACACTCGATCACCCATATGAAAAGAAACTTGGTACCTATAGTGATCATCCTGTTGCTTCATAGAATCCCGCGACCGAGCTATGAAACGAACTTTAGAGGGAAGGGAATTGAGAAAAATGGGTAGCTTCTGCCTATACACCACACCAGTTCAGTCCATAGTATTCAAAAACACTAGGATTTGGGTTGTTCCCCCGTAAAACAGCGCAAGTCTCTAGACAACGATTAATGATTTCCATTTGACCATTTGTTTGGGAGTGATAAGCAGAATTGGACCACAGTTCGGTATCATGGAGCCGAAACAACTTCATCCAAAAGCTACATAGAAAAACAGGGTAAAAGTCATTCATAATAGAGGATGGCACACCATTCAAATGAACCACCTCACGGAGAAACAACGCAACCAATTTCTTGGTGTATGCGAATGTTTGAGTAACAAAAAATGAGTATATTTGGAAAGGCGATCAACCACAACCAAAACCACATCAAAACCCCTAGATTTTGGAAGCCTCGAGATGAAATCCATAGAAATGTCAGTCCACACCGCCTTTAGAATGTCCAATGGTTGCAACAGCCCTACAAGAGATAGAGTTGAATATTTAAAATGTTGGAAAACCACACATTGATGAAAAATGTTCTGCACAATCCACTTCATACCAACCTAATACAAGTTCAAAATTCATACAATAGTTTTTGCACCCAAGAGGAAAAATCCAAAATCTCCAATCACCCATTAAACAACAAAATGCCTTGTGTGTATGTAAACCCTGGATAAGAGTTTTTTCCAGCTTATAATGCCCGTAGAACCTTCTTAAGATAAAGATTGTCAGAAACCCCCTCGACCAAGCTACATCCATCCTCCCTGATTGGACTGGTCTACATCAACTGGAATTCAACTACCTCCTCCTTTTGAGAAAGGGAATTCATAGCCGAGTTTTCCTTTCCAGGCTTTTATTTGATATCAAACCGATATCCCAAAAGCTTAGCGATCCAACATTGAATGTCCCAACAAGGTCTTCAATGCTAGATAACTAACACAAGGGCCATGACTTCTTTTTCATAAGTGGAATTGGCTAAGTTATTCTCAGACAAAGCACTAAAAAAATCTATGGGTCGGCGACGAGTTATTTTATTTTACATTTTTTCAATTTTTTTTTTGAAAATACATCTAGGTTAAAAAAAATTATTTTTTTACCCCTCAAAGGCGGCACCTGGTGTGCCGCCTTTAGGGGTTTTTTCGCCCAGGGCAAAGCGGCATATGGTGTGCCGCCTTTGCCCAAAAATAAACAGCAAAGGCGGCACACCAAGTGCCGCCTTTGCATTAATATTTTTTTTAAAATTTTTTATTTTATTTTATTTTATTTTATTTTTGTTTTGTTATATATATATATATATATATATATATATATATATATAACAAAACTTTTCAGCAGAATTTTTCTGCTATTTAATATCTAGCAGCACTGCCATTACAACAGTCTGGATTCTGACAGAAACCCTCACCCTGGACTCCCTTTTATAAGGAGGCTTGCCCTGAAAATCATACTGCATTTCCAATGTGGGATTCTGGTTCTTTTTTTTTCTGCACAGTATATTCTGTGTTTCTGATGTGGGATTCTGTTTCAAGTACACGACTTTGAAAGACTATAAAACATAAAATATAAGACCAACATAAATGAAACTTTAAACATTGATTAAACATATAAGGAATAGTTGAAAACAAAAATAATTTCATAAAATTTTTTGATACAAATTAATTTATAAGCTTCCAAAACCACCTACTTGAAACTTAAACATATTTCAAGTACGTGACTTTGTAAGCTTATAAAAGATAAACTATAAAACCAATATAAATGAAACTTTAAACATTGATTAGACATATAAGAAATAGTTGAAAAAAAATTCATAAAAAAAGTTGACCAAAAATAACTTATAAGCTTTCAAAACCATCAACTTGAAACTTAAAAATGTTTCAAATTCCCGACTTTGAAAGACTATAAAACATAAACTATAAGACCAATAAAAATGAAACGTTAAACATTGATTAAACATATAAGAAATAGTTGAAAACAAAAAAAAACTTCCTAAAAAATGTCCATAAAAATTAATTTATAATCTTTCAAAATCGTCTACTTGAAACTTAAAAATATTTCAAGTACGCGAATTTGAAAGACTATAAAACATAAAATATAAGACCAACATAAATGAAACATTAAAAATTGATTAAACATATAAGGAATACTTGAAAACCAAAAGAATTTCCTAAAAAATATTGATGAAAATTAATCTATAAGCTTTCAAAACCGCCTACTTGAAACTTAAAAATGTTTCAAGTACGCGACTTTGAAATACTATAAAACATAAACTATATAACCAATATAAATGGAACATTAAACATTGATTAAACATATAAGAAATAGTTGAAAACAAAAATAATTTCATCAAAATTGTTGATTATAAATAATTTATATGCTTTCAAAAGCACCAGCTTGAAACTTAAAAAAGTTTCAAGTATGCGAATTTGAAAGACTATAAAATATAAACTATAAAACGAATATAATTGAAACTTTAAACATTAGTTGAAAAAAATATATATATTTGAAAACAAAAAAAAATTCATTAAAAATGTTGATGAAAGATAATTTATAAGCTTTCAAAACCGTCTACTAGAAACTTAAAAATGTTTCCAGTGCGTGACTTTGAAAGACTATAATTATATTATTAATTAACTAATTAATTATTATATAATTAATAGTTATATTAATAATTAAATAAATAATTATTATATAAGTAATAATTATTGAGTAATAATTAATAATTATTATATAAGTAATAATTATTGAGTAATAAAATATAACACCAATATAAATGAAACTTTAAACATTGATTAAACATATAAGAAATAATTGAAAACAAAATAAATTTCTTAAAAAATGTTGATGAAAAATATTTTATAATAATTATATTACTGATTAACTATTATATAATGAATACTTATATTACTAATTAACTAATTAATTATTAACTATTTATTATATGTTTAATCAATGTTTTAGGTTTCAATTATATTACTCATATATTTTATGTTTTATATTCTTTCAAATTTGCGTACTTGAAATAGTTTAAGTTTCAAGTAAACGGTTTTGAAAGCTTATAAATTATTTTTCATCGACATTTTTTAGGAAGTTATTTTTATTTTCAATTATTTCTTAAATTTTTAATCATTGTATAAAGTTTCATTTATATTAGTCGTATAATTTATATTTTATAGTTTTTCAAAGGCATGTACTTGAAACATTTTTCAATTTCAAGTAGGAGGTTTTGAAAGCTTATAAATTACTTTTCATGGATATTTTTTACAATTTTTTTGTTGTTTTCAACTATTTCTTATATGTTTAATAAATGTTTAATGTTTCATTTATATTGGTCTTATAGTTTATATTTTATTGGCTTTCAAATTCACATACTTGAAATATGTTTAAGTTTCATGTAGGTGGTTTTGAAAGCTTGTAAATTATTTTTTATCAATATTTTTTATGAAATTATTTTTGTTTTTAACTATTTATTATATGTTTAATCAGTTTTTAAAGTTTCATTTATATTGGTCTTATAGTTTATATTTTATAGGTTTTCAAAGTAACGTACTTGAAATATATTTAAGTTTCAAGTATGTGGTTTTGAAAGCTTATAAATTAATTTGTATCAACATTTTTTATGAAATTATTTTTGTTTTCAACTATTCCTTATATGTTTAATCAATGTTTAAAGTTTCATTTATGTTGGTCTTATATTTTATGTTTTATAGTCTTTCAAAGTCGCGTACTTGAAACAGAATCCCACATCAGAAACACAGAATATACTACGCAGAAAAAAAAGAACCAGAATCCCACATCGGAAATGTGGTATGATATTCAGGGCAAGCCCCCTTATAAAAGGGAGTCCAGGGTGAGGGTTTCTGTCAGAATCCAGACTGCTGTAATAGCAGTGCTGCTGGATATTAAATAGCAGAAAAATTATGCTGAAAAGTTTTGTTATATATATATATATATAAAAAAAAACAAAAAAAATAAAAATAAAAAATATAAATAAAAAATTAATGCAAAGGCGGCACCTGCTGTGCCGCCTTTGCGGTTAATTTTCGTGCAAAGGCGGCACACCATGTGCCGCCTTGCCCTGGGCGGAAAACCCACAAAGGCGGCACACCAGGTGCTGCCTTTGGGAGGTAAAAAAATATTTTTTTTACCCGGGTGGTATTTTAAAAAATATTTTTTTGAAAAAATGTAACAAAAAAAAAAAACTTGTCGGCGACCTTGCATATGGACAGCCTCTACTCCCCACCCTGATGCATCACACTCAACCTCAAATTTCTTAGAAAAATCGACTAGTGCTAAGACAGGGGGGCCTCTGTCATTAGCTGCTTTAAGAGCATAAACCGTGAGAGGTTAGGCCACCTTACCATATCACCTAATAAATTTTCTATAGTAACCTGTCTGCCCTAGAAATCCACGAACCCCCTTCATCTTTACTAGAAATGGCCAATCTAGAATAGCTTGCATTTTGGCGGAGTCTATTAACACACCAACCACAGAGATAATATGGACCAAATATTCCACCTCCCACTGGTTGAAGAGACATTTCTTTTGATTCGCAAAGAACTGATGGTTTCATGGAGCTCGGAGGACAACTTCCAAGTGGTGTAGACGAGTCTCTCAGATGTCGTCAAAGAAAATTAGAATAAACTTGTGAAGTAAGGGGTGGGATAAATCATTCATGGCCATGTTGGAAAGTGGATAGGGCATTAGTTAGGCTGAAAGTCATCACTAGATATTCATAGTGACCACTACGGGTGCAAAATGCTGTTTTAGCCACATCTTCCTCCCGATGATATCCATCTTTGAGGGCCAGCATAGAGAAATAAGTTTCCCCATGAAGTTCATCCAACAACTCCACCGTATTAATGGGAAACTTGTCAGGTATAATCACCTTATTCAAAGACTGGTAGTCAACACATAAATTCCAGGAGCCATCTTTCTTTGTCACTAATAGCACTGGGCTCGAATAGGTGCTGAAATTGGGCTTAATGATTCCTTAGTCCAACGTTTTCTTCCCTTGTCTCTCAATTTCATTTTTTTTAGAAATGTGGATATCTATAGGGCCTGACTGTAACCGGTGCATGGCCTGAAATCAAATTTATCATGTGGTCAGGCTGCCGCTTTGGAGGCATCTCTGTTTGTCGTGACACCCTCTACAATTCCTGCTGCTGCCACTCTGTCAGGGGGACATGCCTCCCAGCATTTCCTATCCCCCATTATCTGCCGGTTCCCTCCCTTGTGTTCCATCCATCCAGCTCACCTATCAAAAGAAGTTGCAAACATGTTGCTATGGTTTGTACCTAAAAGAGTGTAATGTTGCCCCTTGCCATAAATTTCATCACCAACACTCGCCTTGCCTGAGTTTTTTTAGTGCCGTCTAGAGCTATGGAAGTGCACGAGTGCGATGTTGCAGCGATGTCTGGTTTAACATCAATGATAAATCCTATATTTCGCAAATGCCGATGGATTAAGTGGCGAATGAATTTCCCTACTGCCACATTTTCTCGGGCACGCCCTGCCTACTACTAGATGCCTGTGGTTGCTCACACTTGGGGCACTGTACCAGATCCTATTTCGGGGGAGGAGTTCACTGTTGGAAATCACTGCATCGCGATTGGTCGCCTTCCATGGAACTCGGCGTGACACTAGGGTAGAGCAGTGTCGCCAACAGTAGCTTCTAGTGCCATGGAGGTGTAGGAGTATGACGTGGGGATGGCTGCACATTCGCTTGCCCACACGCCAGTCTTGTCGTCCAGGAAGCAGCACATGGTGTCCCCTCAACCTACTTTGGAGGGACTGACGGTCCTTCAGCAGGACACAGTGCTGAAATATTTTGTCACGATGCTTAATTTCACAGCAGTGGATCACGTTGATAGTTTGGGATGGGCAAAAGTAATTATATTGGGGAAATTGGGAACTGCAGAAAGAACATGACAGATCACGAACCGTCGCACCAGAAAGTGCAACATCATAGCTGAGAACTGTTACATATCTGCAAGCAGCCCAATCCAACCTAGTGGCAGTCCATCTACAGGCTGATCATCAACCAGGTCGGTATATCTGGTTGATTGCGTGGAATTTGTGTGCAAAAAGGGGGTAGGACCTAGCCATCCTCTACGACCAGTGCAGTGCAGAGGACATGAGTCAAGGAGCATTGTGGAAAGCGAGCTGTAAGAACCCGGGTTTTTAGAGCAGGTTAAATTTTTCCTACCCTGTTTGAAATTTCTGCTTTTTGTAAAATTTTGACTGATTCTTGAGAAGTCTGGAAAATCTGGGAGGTTTCTGAAAATTTTCAGACTACACGCCGTGTACTCCCAAGTACACGTCGTGTATGTGTAGGTGAGTGACCAGCTGTGTGCTCATCGAGTACATGCCGTGTGGTGCCCATTAGTAAATTTCCATCTACACGGCGTGTAGTCTTCCTTGACACGCCGTGTAACTGCATTCCGTGTAATGGTCGAGTCCCTGGCCGTGTGTTGACCGTGTACACGGTCCAAGCCGTGCACTGGACTCCGCTTAAGTCGGATTACGGAAAGGTAATCTACACGGCGTGTAGTCTTGAAATACACGCCGTGTACTTTTATTTTTATTTGGGCATTCCAGACGTCGTCGCGTCTTATCTCCAGAACAGTCTTCTTCTTCCCCGTTGGACGAAGGGTTCGTCCGAAAAACCACCAAGAACACAAACTCTCCTAGATTCTTCATACGACCTCTGTTCTTCAATCCGTCGGCGACAGCGGGACCGTATCGGAAAGGTTAACCCCGCGCACCCCTCTTCGTCCTTGATTCCTTGCCTATTTCTCCACAGTTTCCATCCGAGCAGAATTGCCGGAATTTGACGGAAACGCAGATCTACCGCGATTTAGACCGATTCAGAGGCTGATATCGAAGGAGTGTCATCGTACGAGTACGAGGTGGGTGGTGCATACCTTCTTTCGTGTTTTCGTAGACTTTTGGGGGTTGCGACCTTCGGGCGCGACGTCGGATATTGAGTGAAACCCTGTTTAATTGTTTTTAATTATTTATCTGTAATGTGGGATGCCTCTAGGCATTCCCTGACCTAGTTGTGATCGAGCGAGGCTGGGTTAGAGGTCGTTGCTCATTTGGGGCATTTCGGTCGGGGGTGCCGAAATTGGTATAAATTGAACTGCTTAGTTTAAACTGTTGAGTTTAATTTGTTAAAGCATGATTGAATTTGCTTAAGGCATTCGAAACCTTAGGTGCTAGTATGGGACGGTACACGTGTGGTGCAACTTGACTGTTTAGTAATTACCTGTTCAAAGTGATTCTTTCCAGTATATATATGCAATGTGTGATATAACCTGTGTTGAACTGTTTAGTTATGTTGGGCGTGACCTGGATATTTTGTTGAGTCATGTTGATCACAGGTAGGGGCTTTGCCCGGGTTACTTGGGTGGTTTCTACCACGAGATTGGGCGTCATGGATGCCGGTTGAGATAGTTGGACTGTCAGGTTGGGCTTGACCCGAGTTACTTGGATGACGAAGCCATCAGACTTGAGCGACTGGTTCACAGAGACACGGGGTGTCAGAAGTGTTGTGGCTTGGGAACTTATTGAGGTGATTACCGCTCACCGGGTACTTTTGAGTAGTGTGCACATAGATAGACTCCATGATGAGGTGGTACGACCACTCGCTGGGTAGAGATCCCCGGTAGATGCAGTTAGGTATTTTTGGTTTGGGGGTGCTTGCCATAGGAAGCCACGTGGAAGGTGAGGAGCCTTCGGGAGATAGCATCGAGGCAGTCAGGTTGGGGGCAGAGGCTCGTCGTGATTTAAGGGCAGATATCGTTGTGCCTCCGGTTACTTGATTTGAGGGCAGAGATCGTTGTCCCTTCGGTTATTATTTGAGGACAGGTATCGCTATTTCTTCGGATGTTGTGCCGTGGGCAGGATGAGTTTTCGAGCTGGGTTACGATTATTGGGCGCACCTATGGGACGTCGGTACTTGAGACACATGGTGTCAGGTGGCACGTGGTGCCGGGTTACGGACCAGAGATTCCAGCGTTGGCCGAAGCAGGTGACACTTCCTGATGGCTGCTGATCACCAGTGAAGTTTGTGTTTACTTTTGGGCATTGTACTATTTACTGTTTTTCTCATATAAGCATTTTTGCCGAAACACTTATATTAGGTACGCACCATTGGGTGGTATCCTACTGAGACTCGTCTCACACCCTACACGGGCCCTTCGGGACGCGTGTAGACTTTATGAAATTGCGTGCAGGTAGAGGGTCATCCTCAGGAGCTGGACCTTAGTGTTGTTGGCGTGGAGACTAGCAAGGACCTTGAGGTCGTGTGTTGCTTGAGTCATTTTTCTTAGTTCCCTTTTTGTATTAGCATGCTTACTTTATCATGTAGAAAATATTGGTTAGCCATTGGCACCATTCTATGTTGATATGTATGACTTGCTATGGATGCATGTTTGTTTGTTTACAGCCGTAATTGCTTGTGATATTCAGCATGTTGTTTTGTTTACTTTCCACTACCATTGTTCTATATTGCTTCCGCTGTTTATTTGATATTTGATATGCTTCCGCTCTGGGGATCTGGTTTCAGTCTGCTGAGTCATTAAATTTCCACTGCTTATAGACGTTATACTCGGACCAGTACCTTTATTTCCTCTGTGAGGGTATAGCCTCCCCACTATACCTATTCAGACCCTCTCTTCTAGTTGGCAGCCTTTGGCGTTCAGGGGAGGTGCGCCTAAGGTAGTGACACCCGACCTGTTTGACACTGTTCGGGTGGCTGGCCGGGTCCGGGTCATTACAAAGTGGTATCATAGGAGTTCTTGACAAGGATTTAATAACATTATTTCACTAACTACTAATGAGTTTGAGACTTCTCTTTTTTTTTTTATTTCTGCTGGTTTTACTATTTGAGATTCGGTAGACTGGAGATAGGTTGTTACTGGAACTGGGTTTCTAGCTTGTGCTTGGGTGCCTGCAACCCCAGGTACGAGGGATGGACCAAGTTGCCTATGGGTGGGAATTGCTGGTTGCTTTTGCTCAGATTACGGTTTATATGATTTCCACCTCGGTGGCTCAGATGATGTGTGATGTTATTGATTGTGATATGTTACCCTTGACCCGGCGTGGTAAGGGATAATTGGACCTTGGCCTGGTACGAAGAGGCTTGTTTACTTGGCTTTTGATAGGCACATTTTAGGGTATTTCAATTTCATAATTGCGCGTATGCCTTATGAAGTGATAATTCCATGTGAATAAAAATCAATTGCCATGCTTTGTATGATTTGAAATGTGAATAGGTGAAACTCCTAATAAAATTGCATGTTTATTGCAATATGTATGCCAGGCTTTGTGTATTTTTAGAATTGCATGTTGTAGGATATTTGAGTCTGGATCTTATTAGAGAAGGTAGGTATTATGACTGAGGCAGTGTAACTATCAGGATTGGGCGACTCGGTCATCGGGTTGGAGGCAACGTTGGTTGTCAGGACGGGCATGCCCCGAGGTACCATTGATACTTGGCTCTGTTGAGGGCGGGTAAGGAGGCCGTGAGGTCGGGATACCGAGGGCATCAGTTGCGATAAGGGAGAGTAAGGGTAGTTGTTATACACTGCCTCTTTACTACTTTCCTTATCTGCGTAGAATATATTGTTATATATATATATGGGTTGTCTGACCATTTATGATATTAAGAGGGTTACTCCTTCACGACTCGATGGAGTGTCAGGCAGGAGAAGATACAGTGCCGCGGGATCAGGTTCAGAATCCGGTGCAGGCAGAGCATGAGCCGCAGGTACAGGCTCAAGGATAGGATCATGTTCAGGATCTAGTGCAGGCAGGGCAGCAGCCGGGTTTGGCAGCGTTCGGTCCATGGCTTGACAAGTAGCTCCGAGCTAGCCTGGTATGTTTCTTACAGGAGATTGATAGAGGCGCGTAGGGTATAGAGCCTTCTATGACATATCTGACGCGGGAGTTCCAGTCGCAGCACCCGCCGCTTTTTCAGGGTGAGGGTGGTCCACAAGCTGTAGAGAAATGGATAGAAAGCATGCAGATGATCTTCGAGCAGCTCGAGACACCTCCAGGGCAGATGGTCAAGCTGGAGATGTACATGTTGAGAGGACTAGTGAAGCATTGGTGGGATGTACAGGTACAGGCTTGTAGGCACGAGGGACTGGCTTGGAGGGACTTCGAGGACAGGTTCTTTGAGCACTTCTATCCAGAGACACTGAGGGAAGAGAGATCTTGGGAGTTCTTGAGTCTTTAGCATGGAGATATGTCTTTCATGGACTACGCAACTACCTTCATAGAGTTGTCTCGCTTTGCACCTGGTATGGTAAACGATGATGCAGCCAGGGTGAGGCACTTCGAGGATGGGTTACGACATGCCATTCGGGTCCAGGTGAACATCTTCTGGCTGGGTTCCTTCTCCAGGATGGTGAACCAGGCGCTTATAGCAGAGGGAAACCCGAGGGATAGACCCCTGATTGGTAGGGCGACAGCTTCAGGTGATGGTTAGGATAGCAGGAAGCGAGTAGGGATGAGTTCCAGCAGGGCGGGCAGGCCAAAGACTCAGCTAGGCCATCTCATGGAAGTTCAGCAGTGGTTTGCTTTCAGTATGGGAAGCCAGGACATGTTTGGGCTCAGTGCGATAGGCCTCCGAAGGAGTTCCGGGCATGTGGACAGGTCAGGCATCTGGAGAGGTTTTGCAGGCAGCCTTCTCAGATAGCCGGCTGGCAGGGACCAGGATAGACTGTGGCGTCAGGTGTTGGTTCAGGTTCGGTACCAGGAGAGGGTAGTCGAGGTTCAGTTGTGCGCGGAGGACGTGATAGAGATGGTGGGACCCAGCTGAGGGGTCAGTGTCCGGTGAATGGAGCAGCACCGCATGGAGGTCAGGCATCAGGAAACTGTACTTAAGACCATGTGCACATTGTGGAGATGCCAGGGACTGAGCAGGCTGGTGAGCCGACAATGGTGGCAGGTACACCGCGGGTTTGGCCGTGATTTTCTTTTCTTTCTTTTGGCATGGACTCTTGAGGCATGTCTGGTTGAGTGCATGAGTTGCACAAGATACTTGGGGACTGACTAGATGCTAGTTAGTGGGATTGGCATCATATCAGATGCGTTATATATTTTATTTATATATTTGAGATGCATATCATCAGGAGCATCAAGGATGAAGGTTACTTGAGGTGTCGTGGGCATCGGGGCATCGTGGATGTGTGTTACTTGAGGTGCAAGGCACCAGGTTTTGATTGGAGCATCTATGAGATGTAGGACCTCTTGGAGGCAGACACCGATGCGGTGAGAGTTACGTTGGGTTTCGGGAGTGACATGTGAGCACCGAGGAGGCGCAGGGGTGGCGATGCGTCATGGAAGGACCATGGGTCTGGGAAATAGGTCGTTGGGCCTTATTTGTTTATTTTGATTGATTTGAGCTTTGTTTCGGGTTTAGACAGAGTAGAAAATTACTAAGGTGGGGAGCCCCTTGAGGAATTTAGCTGGGACCTTTAAGACCAGGGAAGTCTGGGTTACTTGATCAGGGTGGTATGTTCGATGCCATCTCCAGGTTTCGTCTGATAGCTCGAGGATGAGCTATGTTAAGGTGGAGAGTTTGTAAGAACCCAGGTTTTTAGAGCGGGTTAAATTTTTCCTACCATGTTTGAAATCTCTGCTTTTTCTGTAAAATTTTTTCTGATTCTTGAGAAGTCTAGAAAATCTGGGAAGTTTTTGGAAATTTCCAGACTACACACCATGTACTCCCAAGTACACGCCGTGTATGTGTAGGTGAGTGACTGACTGTGTGCTCGTCGAGTACATTCCCTATGGTACCCATGTGTAAATTTACATCTACATGGTGCGTAGTATTCCTTGACACGTCGTGTAACTGTGTTCCGTGTAATGGTCGAGTCCCTGGCCGTGTGTTGACCGTGTACACGGTCCAAGCCGTGCACTGGACTCCACTTAAGTCGGAGTACGAAAAATTAATCTACATGGCGTGTAGTCTTGAAATTCACGCCGTGTACTTTTATTTTTATTTGGGCATCCGAGACGTCGTCGTGTCTTATCTCCAGAACAGTCTTCTTCTTCCCCGTTGGACGATTCATCCGAAAAACCACCAAGAACACAAACCCTCATAGATTCTTCATACGACCTACGTTCTTCAATCCGCCAGTGGCAGCGGGACCACATCAGAAAGGATAACCCCGCACACCCTCTTCGTCCTTGATTACTTACCTATTTCTCCGCAGTTTCCATCCGAGCGGAATTGCTGGAATTTGACGGAAACGCAGATCTACCACGATGTAGACCAATTCAGAGGCTGATATCGAAGTAGTGTCATCGTACGAGTACGAGGTGGGTGGTGCATACCTTTTTTCATGGTTTCTTAGACTTTTGGGGGTTGCGACCTTCGGGCGCGACATCAGGTATTGAGCGAAAACCTGTTTAATTGTTTTTAATTATTTATCTGCAATGTGGGATGCCTCTAGTGTAACGACCCGAAATTTTGAATAAATCTTGTTTCCTAATTTTGTGTGTTATTTTATTTTTATACTCAACAAAACGGTTTCATTTGATAACATGAGTATAATTAAAATGAGACCGTTGGGTTTTGACTGTTATATGACCATTGGTCAATATGACTGTTGGAAACTAAATGTTGCGATTATTGTCTCTAAATATAAGTGATCTTGGTTAATTAATATAGAAAGAATATTTGATGGCCTCATCCAGTAGTCTCGGGTCAATCGAAGCCCATATAACAAAACTTGGGAAGGATGTAGAACCACTGGGCTTTGCTCTGGACCAAACCCAAGCTGAACTTCATCGTGTGAAGCTAGAACAGAATTGCCTTCGCGAGAAGTTCAAACTGATAGAAATTACTACTCGTGCGATGTTGGCCAAGCCGCCCCCAGATTCGCTCACCTTAGCACACCTTACACTTAGGTCCTATGCTGGGGTTAGAAGGGGCTATGCAAGGAGACCATAACTGCTTTGTGTAATCCTTTGAGATAAATAAAATTGTGTTTTCTTCTTATGGTGAAGTTTGTAAATTTTCAAATGTCCGGATAAATGTAGGATGTATATTATTGATGAATTTGAAGAAAAGGATATTTTAAAATATTTTTTTAAACCTTAAATAATTAATGATGTGTAATGATTTTCTAAAAATGGTCTTCTCCAAATGAGTTCAGTAAAAAATTTGGAGTCTAATGAGATCAACTTAATTTTTGGTGAATAGTAATTTATGAATAGTGATTTTACCCTTAGGTTTAGTAATGTGACCAAATGGATTAGTAATCTCACTTAAAAAATGTATTAATATAATATAGGCACCTTGATTAAGTAATGTGATTTAATAAAATAGGTAAATAACTGTTTCAGAAATTATTAGTCAAGTATTAGTTTTTTCGGGTGAATAGTGTTTTTTAATTAAAAATTAAATTAAAAATATTTAGAAAATTATTTTTATAAAATGGACTTTATTTTTGAATTCAGAACATCGATATTATGTAAAGGTATTTTTTGGGGATTTTTCTGAAAAAAAATGAATTTTCGGTGAATTGTATTTTTATTTAAAAATTAAATTAAAATTATTTAGAAAATTATTTTTATAAAATGGAGTTTATTTTTGAATTTAGAGCATTGATATTATGTTAAGGTAAATTTTTGGGAGTCTTCTGAAAAAGTTGAATTTTCAGTGAATAGTAAAAATACAGTTTTAGGGTTTCGGTATGTTTAATGACATCATAACTGGATCATGATGATGTCATAAGATATTTTAAGGGATGTTCGACTTGTGAATAGTAATATAAGGTATGAGGTGTCCCAAGTTGCCAATACCATGAAGAAATACCACTTGGTTTGCCAATACCACCAATGAGGTGTCCCTTGGCCATTAATGCCTTGTCCCCTCACTTCCCCTATAAATACCAAGACATTATCTCATCCTTTCCATTCCAAAATCCTCATCAACGACATTCTGGTCTCCTTACCTCCCAAGGAGTCCTCCCAAGGTGCCCTCAAGCCTCCCAAGGTCCCAAACTTTAAGATTTTGATGTTACTTTTCAAGGTAAGGGATCCTACCTCTCTCTTTCTTTCCAAGTACTCTCTTTTATGTCATTTATTTTATGGTCCATGTTCTTATGTTGGAGGATGTTATTTTATATTCATCCTACTTTCCTTTTCATTTTCATATGATGAGAGACCCTCTCTTTCTCTCATCAATTCATTTTAAGAATGTTTAAGTGGCGCCATTAGGTTGTCCAATTTTTAAGGGATTCTTTCACCCTTCTCATTTTCAAGATCTATTTTCATGTCAAGTATTTCATGTTCCATTTTATTATGTTGGGATATGATATCTATATCTATCATACTGATCTTTTATTTTCATATTATGAGAGATCGTATTTTATCTCTTCAATTCATTTTTTTATGTTTTAAGTGACGCCGTTAGGCTGTCGAATTTGTATAAGAGAAATCTTATTTTTGTCTTCCTTACATGTTTTTCATTTCATATGGTATGTCTTTCAAATTTTATTACCATGTTATTATATCCTTTATATTATGTCCCTATACTGTTTTATGGATGATTTATGAGTGGGTGACCCATTTCCCCTCTCTTTTCAATATTTTTTAAAGCCCTATAACATAGCCGTTATGCTGCAGAATTTTCGTCTCAAAATGTCTCTCTCTTTTTCTCAAATTCTTTTATTTTTTTAAGTTAATAATCAAAGCTATTTATTCTATATGGGTATTAACATATATATCAAAATGGTATAATTTAATTCTAGTATTTACATACATGAAACCCGCTTTCCTTTTTCCGTGGGTTTAAAGTAACATAAAGATCATGTCTTTAAAGCAGTTTTTAAAACGTTATGATTATGAAATGAAACCCATTTATTTTATGCTATATGGGTTATTTATGAAATGTTTGATGATGATATATGTGTCTCACATGATAATAAAGACAAATTTAAGGGTGCGCCCTGATAGCGCTCATATTCATTGGGTAAAGACCTAATCTCTAGAGATGACCATTTTTCACGATACCTTGGTGAATAACCTTGGTAATTTTTAAAGAAACCTTGGGAATGGACCTTGGTGAAATGGAAATTATTGTCTATGTTAAATGTTGTAGCCACATCTTCAAGTTATGAAACACATTATTTTTATTATGATATGCCTCATGATCTCTTTCTCATGCCTTAAAGTTATTTTTCATGACTTTTTGATATATCTCAAGTTCACATGTAAAATGTTTCCCTTGTTTCCCTTACTAGGACTTCTGATCACACTTTCCTTTTATGTATGCTCCTAGGTTATGAGATTCTATAATGAACTTAGGATGAACAATGAAGAATCCTTTCAAGTGTTTAAGAAGAATGTTTTATGTTGTCATGTATTAAGTTCCTGGTTTCCAAGACACTAAACCTTAAAGATCCTCAGTTTTGTTTAATGTAATGAAAGTTAATGTGATAAAAAGGCGGGATGTTATATCTAGGCATACCCTGACCTAGTTTTGATCGAGCGAGGCTGGGTTAGAGGCCATTGCTCATTTGGGGAATTTTGGCCAGGGGTGCTGAAATGGGTATAAATTGAAATGCTTAGTTTAAACTATTGAGTTTAATTTTTTAAAGCATGATTGAATTTTCTTAAGGCATTCGAAACCTTAGGTGATAGTATGGGATGACACACGTGTGGTGCAACATGACTGTTTAGTAATTTCTTGTTCAAAGTGATTCCTTCCAGTATATATATGCAATGTGTGATATTTCCTATGTTGAAATGTTTAGTTATGTTGGGCGTGGACCGGATATTTTGTTGAGTGATGTTGATCACAGGTTGGGGATTTGACCGGGTTATTTGGGTGGTTTCTAACACGGGATTGGGCATCATGGACGTCGGTTGAGACAGTTGGACTGTCAGGTTAGGCTTGGCCCGAGTTACTTGGATGGCGAGGCCATCAGACTTGAGCGACTGGTTCGCAGGGAAACGAGGTGTTAGAGGTGTTGTGGATTGGGAACTTATTGAGGTGATTACTGCTCACCAGGTACTTTTGAGTAGTGTGCACACAGATAGACTTCGTGATGAGGTGGTACAACCACTCACTGGGTAGAGGCCCCTGGTAGATGCGGTTTGGTATTTTTGGTTTGGGGGTGCTTGCCATAGGAAGTCACGTGGAAGGTGAGGAGCCTTCAGGAGATAGAATTGAGGCTGTCAGGTTGGGGGAAGAGGCTCACCGTGATTGGAGGGCAGATATCACTGTGCCTCCGGTTACTTGATTTGAGGGTAGACATCGCTGTCCCTCCGATTATTATTTGAGGACATGTATCACTATTCCTTCGGATGTTGTTCCATGGGTAGGATGAGCTTTCGAGCTGGGTTACGATTATTGGGCGTACCTCCGGGACGTCGGTACTTGAGACACATGGTGTCAAGTGGCACGTGGTGCCGGGTTACGAACCTGAGATTCTGGCATTGGCCGAAGCAGGTGAAACTTCCTGGTGGCTTCTGAGCACCAGTAAAGTTTGTGTTTACTTTTGGGCATTGTACTGTTTACTTTTTTTCTCATATAAGCATGTCTTCTGAAACACTTATATTAGGTATTCACCATTGGGTGGTATCCTACTGAGACTCGTCTCACACCCTACATGGGCCCTTCGGGACGTGTGTAAACATTATGAAATTGTGTGCAGGTAGAGGGTCAGCATCAGGAGCTGGACCTTAGTGCTGTTGGCATGGAGACTGGCATGGACCTTTAGGTCGGGCCTTGCTGGAGTCATTTTTCTTAGTTCCCTTTTTGTATTAGCATGCTTACTTTATTATGTAGAAACTGTTGGTTATCCATTGGATCCATTCTATGTTGATATGTATGACTTGCTATGGATGCATGTTTGTTTGTTTACAGCTGTAATTGCTTGTGATATTCATAATGTTGTTCTGTTTACTTTCCACTGCCATTGTTCTATATTGCTTCTGCTATTTATTTGATATTTGATATGCTTCCGCTTTGCGGGTCTGGTTTGAGTCTGTTGAGTCATTAAATTTCCACTGATTATAGACGTTATACTCGGACCAGTACCGTTATTTCCTCCATGAGGATATAGCCTCCCCACTATTCCTATTCAGACCCTCACTGCTAGTCGGAAGCCTTTGGTGTTCAGGGGAGGTGCACCTAAGGTAGTGACACCCAACCTGTTTGGCACTGTTCGGGTGGCTGGTCGGGTCCGGGTCGTTACACAAGCGGCCCACCTGGCATGCGATCGGGCGAACGAAGCATTTGACCAGAAACACAGGGTACTCCGCCAAAACTTCACCTTATGTCTCATCTTGAGGAAAATGTGATTTTCAAGGGTGCGATGATGTTTGGTAGGTACTGAGATCATGTGGGCCAACTGGGATGGTTAGAAAGAATATGTTGGGGGCTAAGTTTTGTTAGGGAAGTTGTTGTAAAAGTGGGGTTGGGGGGTAGAGTAAGGGAGATAGGAAGAGTATTATTAGGAATCAGCTTGAGGCTTGGATCGTCTTGAGGCTTGGGAGAGGGTTCTACAATGCCTCTTGAGTCTTCTTATTCCTCATTCTTCTTCCATTCCTTTATCTATAGTTCTGGTTCTCTTATGAAAATACATACAAACTAGCCTTCTTTTCTTTATGTTGGTGTGGTATCTTTCAAGTTCCACTAAATTTGAGATCTCCTGCTTAACAGGGGGGTTGGGGTGTGGTGTAAGGGATACATGAAGAGTATTATTAGGAATCAACTTGATTATTGGGTTGACTTCTATCTTGGACGAGGGTGATATAGTTCCTCCCGAGTCTTTTTCTTCTTCTTCCTTATTACATTCCTTTATCTCCTTTCATATCAAGTTTTGAATCTCTTATGACCATATATTCTTTTGTGTTTTGCTGGTGTGGTATCTATCAAGTTCCACTAAATTTGAGATCACCTGCTTAACCAATTCCACTAACGTTGATAATCCCAAAACTGTCGACTCCAGGTAGTCCATGCACTAGTCCACTCCAGTCTCAACATGTCCCACACATTGCTCAGTTCCTTCCAACCATTCTGAGTTCCAAGCACAATATAAGTTTATGATGGGCATTGCCCAACATTGATTTTTTTTCATTATCGATGATCAATCCAAGATCTATACGATGTTTAATCACCGTGATCAATGGAATTGAATCAAAGATAGAAAACATTAATCATGCTGAAACTAGAGAGAGGAGATTAACACATATTGTTTATAATTAATTTAATTATATAAATAATTACTTCTAAGGAATTATTTCTCTTTTGACGAGTCCTGCAATAGATCTGCGGTGTATCATTGTTGTGTTGTAGAAATAAAGTGTAGATTTCCTCTAGCAGTGATCCACACGTGTTCCAGGAATCTCAAGACTTCTTCAAAAGAGTCTATGGGTGCTAGCACAGAAGATCCTTACGCTTGTGTTGTCTACCTTGATTGCCTCGAGAACCTCTTCTAAAGTGTTCTCCTTGATCCAGTATAGGAGGATTGATCACTCTTCTTGGTAGCGTTCTTGGAAAAGAGAGCTCTCTAGGCTTGAGAGGATCCTCTAAGATTCATTGTGCACAACTGAATTAGGTCTTGAGAAAATAACATAATGGGTATTTATATTTCTAGGTTTAAAATAAAATAATTGCACGAGTTCCCTTATTTATTTAATTATAGAAAATCCCCATGTCAAATAATAATACTAATACTATTATTTATCGACATGCGCTTAACTTTTGAATTATAATTAAATATTATTTAATCAAATAATATTCAATATTATTATTTCTCACCGGACCATTAATCTTGGTCCCCCATCCATCCAAAATATTTATCAGATCTTGAATAATGTATATTTATTTATTAAATAAATATCACTACATTATTCACCAATAAATAAATAAATATTATATTTACTAAACAACAAATAAATATTTATATGCGATCAAGCATACATGAATAATTATAAAATCTCATATGAGAATAATATTTATTTAACCTATTAAACAATAAATAATAATATATTATTTAACTGATATTCTTGACACACTTAGTGTGTGACCCTCTGGACCTCTTTCTTAGCGGCGTCAGGTGAAATAGCCTAAAGTCCAAGTTTAGCATCTAGAAACACGCCAATGAACCCATAGAGCAAGAAGTTATTGTTGCAAAAACATGCCACATCATAGTGATGCTTACTCTTTAATATAATCCCTTTATCACAATATCTCAAATTGACCAGGTTTCTTGCAAGTACCATCAACCTATATGCTCAATATCTCTTTCTTTGACTTTACGAGAATTAAACTTTCTTATAGAACCCCATGAACATGGATTTATTTAGGATATATTATTTCCATCAAAGGGTCTGAGATATTAACTTCCATTAAAGAACATAAGGGATACATCTTTTCTCACATTATTCATTAATGAAATATTACTCATGACACACCCGACATATCCTACCTCATCGTGAAAATCTGTCAACATGGGTTTCATCAATATATCTAAGTGCACAAATCGTAATACTCAATAACAATAATATTAAAGTCTAAGGACCAATACACACGTCTGTATATTGAAACATAAAATGACACATATAAATGTGGATTTCTTACTGGCAGGCCTCGTTCTCATAATATCCATACTAGTTATTACTAAGAGCATACACCTGATAAGGTGCCTCAAAGTCCTATGAGTCTCCACCCCTGATAGTCAATATCATTTGTGTCCCTCAAATGATATCATCTAGATATATAACATATATTCAAGAATAGTTTTGTAGCACTTCTGGGTTCTCATCATGGCAGAGAACTTCTATGACCTTTTAGTGTCACAACTAGTCTTAAGACATTATCACATACTATGTTATGCAGAAGAAAAATCATGATATGATAGAGAGCTTATTAATATTAAAAACAATGAATAAAAGTTTATCATAAAGTACAAATAAGTTAGTTCTAGGGCACCAACTTCAATAGACTCCCACTTGCACTAGAGCCAACTGCTAACAATCTTCAATCTGCTTGCTCTCACCTGATACTCATGATTATGCTGAGATATGCCTTTACTCAAGGGGACCACTACGTTCTCTTCTGTGGGTACTCTGCTTACTGAAAATTCACCCCTCTGATAGAAATCCCTCAAGAGGTAATACTTACAGAGTATATTCTTTGTCCGTTGGTGCGACCTTGGATCTTTTTCAAGAGCCACTGTTATAGTATTATCACAATACAATTTGATAGGTTCATTACTGTTAGGTACCACATCAAGATCCTGAACAAAGTGTTGAATCCAAATGGATTACTTGGCTACATCAGAAGCCACTATATACTTGGACTCCACTGTAGAATCAATGACAACTAGATGCTTTGAAGTATTCCAGCTCACAGCTCCTCCATTGAGAGAAAAAACATATCCTGATTGTGACTTCATATCATTCTGATATGTCTAAAAACCAGTATCAGTATAACCACTGATGACCATCTCCTCGTCTCCTCCATACACTAGGGTAGAGAAGTGTCTCCAACAGTAGCTTCTAGTTCCATGGAGGTGTAGGAGTATGACATGGGGATGGACGAACATTCTCTTGGGCACGCGCCAAACTTGTCATCCAGGAACCAGCAAATGGGGTCCCCTCAACCTGCTTTGGAGGGATTGACAGTCCTTCAGCAAGACACAGTGCTAAAATATTTTGTCGTGATGCTTAATTTGACAGTAGTGGATCACGTTGATAGTTTGGGATGGGAAAAAGTAATTACATCGGGGAAATTGGGAACTACAAAAATAACATGACAGATCATGAACCTTCGCACCAGAAAGTGCAACATCATAGCTGAGCACAATTACATATCTGTAAGCAAGCCCAATCCAATCTAGTGGCAGTCCATCTGCAGACTGATCATCAACCAGGTCAGTATATCTGGTTGATTGCGTGGAATTTGTGTGCAAAAAGGGGGTAGGACCTAGACATCCTCTACGACCAGTGCAGAGGACATTAGCCAAGGAGAATTGTGGAAAGCGAGCTTTAAGAACCCGAGTTTTTAGAGTAGGTTAAATTTTTCCAACTCTGTTGGAAATTTATGATTTTTCTATAAAATTTTGGCTGATTCTTGAGAAGTCTGGAAATTTCCAGACTACACACCATGTACTCCCAAGTACACACCGTGTATGTGTGGGTGAGTGACAGGTTGTGTGCTTGTTGAGTACATGCCGTGTGGTACCCATGAGTAAATTTCCATCTACACGGCGTGTAGTCTTCCTTGACATGCCATGTAACCGCATTCCGTGTAATGGACGAGTCCCTGGCCATGTGTTGACCGTGTACACGGTCCCAGCCGTGCACTGGACTCCTCTTAAGTCGGATTACAGAAAAGTAATCTACATGGCGTGTAGTCTTGAAATACACACCGTGTACTTTTATTTTTATTTGGGCATTCGAGACGCCGTCGTGTCTTATCTCCAGAACAGTCTTCTTCTTCCCCGTTGGACGAAGGGTTTGTCTAAAAAACCACCAAGAACACAAACCCTCCTATATTCTTCATACAACCTCTGTTCTTCAATCTGTCAGTGGTATCAGGACCGTATCAGAAAGGCTAACCCCGCACACCCCTCTTCGTCCTTGATTCCTTTCCTATTTCTCCGTAGTTTCCATCCGAGCAGAATTTCCGAAATTTGATGGAAATATAGATCTACAGCAATTTAGACCGATTCAGAGGTTGATATCAAAGGAGTGTCATCATAAGAGTATGAGGTGGGTGGTGCATACCTTCTTTAGTGTTTTCGTAGACTTTTGGGGGCTGCGATCTTCGGGCGCGACATCGGATATTGAGCGAAACCCTGTTTAATTGTTTATAATTATTTATCTTCAATGTGGGATGCCTCTAGGCATCCCCTGACCTAGTTGTGATTGAGCGAGGCTGGGTTAGAGGCCATTGCTCGTTTGGGGAATTTCAGTCGGCGGTGCCAAAATGGCTATAAATTGAACTGCTTAGTTTAAACTATTGAGTTTAATTTGTTAAAGAATGATTGAATTTTCTTAAGGAATTCGAAACCTTGGGTGCTAGTATGGGACAGTACACGTGTGGTGCAACTTGACTGTTTAGTAATTGCCTCTTCAAAGTGATTCTTTCGAGTATATATATGCAATGTATGATATAGCCCGTGTTTAACTATTTAGTTATGTTGGGCGTGGCTCAGATATTTTGTTGAGTGATTTTGATCAAAGGTTGGGGCTTTGATTGGGTTACTTAGGTGGTTTCTACCACGAGATTGGGCGTCATGGATGTCGGTTGAGATAGTTGGACTGTCAGGTTGGGCTTGGCCCAAGTTACTTGGATGGCGAGGCCATCAGACTTGAGCGACTGGTTCGCAGAGACATGAGGTGTCAGAGGTGTTGTGGCTTGGGAACCTATTGAGGTGATTACCACTCACCGGGTACTTTTGAGTAGTGTGCACATAGATAGACTCCGTGATGAGGTGGTACGACCACTCGCTGGGTAGAGACCCCCGGTAGATGCGGTTAGATATTTTTGGTTTGGGGGTGCTAGCCATAGGAAGACACATGGAAGGTGAGGAGCCTTCAAGAGATAGCATTGAGGCTGTCAGGTTGGGGGTAGAGGCTCACCGTGATTTAAGGGAAGTTATCGTTGTGCCTCCAGTTACTTGATTTGAGGGCAGACATCACTGTCCCTTTGGTTATTATTTGAGGATAGGTATCGCTGTTTCTCCGGATGTTGTGCCATGGGCAGCATGAGTTTTCGAGCTGGGTTACGATTATTGGGCATACCTACGGGACATCGGTACTTGAGACACATGGTGTCAGGTGGCACGTGGTGCCGGGTTACGGACCAAAGATTCCGACGTTGGCCGAAGCAGGTGACAATTCCTGATGGCTGCTGAGCACCAGTGAAGTTTGTGTTTACTTTTGGGAATTGTACTATTTACTATTTTTCTCATATAATCATGTCTGCCGAAACACTTATATTAGGTACGCACCATTGGGTGGTATCCTACTGAGACTTGCCTCACACCCTACACAGGCCCTTTGGGATGCGTGTAGACTTTATGAAATTGCGTTCTGGTAGAGGGTTAGCCTCAGGAGATGGACCTTAGTGCTGTTGGCATGGAGACTAGCATGGACCTTGAGGTCGTGCCTTGCTGGATTCATTTTTCTTAGTTCCCTTTTGTATTAGAATGCTTACTTTATTATGTAGCAAATATTGGTTATCCATTGGCACCATTCTATGTTGACATGTTTGACTTTCTATGGATGCATGTTTGTTTGTGTACAGCCGTAATTTCTTGTGATATTCAGCATGTTGTTCTATTTACTTTCCACTGCCATTGTTCTATATTTCTTCTTTTGTTTATTTGATATTTGATATGCTTCTTCTCTACGGATCTGGTTTGAGTCTGCCGAGTCATTAAATTTCCGCTGCTTATAGACTTTATACTCAGACCAGTACCTTTATTTCCTCCTTGAGGGTATAGCCTCCCCACTATACCTATTCAGACCCTCTTTGCTAGTCGGCATCCTTTGGCGTTTAGGGAAGGTGCGCCTAAGGTAGTGACACCCAACCCGTTTGTCACTGTTCAGGTGGCTAGCCATGTCCACGTCATTACAAAGTGGTATCAGAGGAGTTCTTGACAGGGATTTAGTAACATTATTTTGCTAACTACTAATGAGTTTGAGACTTATCTTTTTTTTTATTTCTGCTGGTTTTACTATTTGTGATTTGGTAGACTGGAGATAGGTTGTTACTGGAACTGGGTTTCTAGCTTGTGCTTGGGTGCCTGTAGCCCCAGGTACGAGGGATGTACCAAGTTGCCTATGGGTGGGAATTGCTGGTTGCTTTTTCTCAGATTACGGTTTATATGATTTCCACCTCGGTGGCTCACTTGATGTGTGATGCTATTGATTGTGATATGTGACCCTTGACCCGGTGTGGTAAGGGAGATTGGACCTTGGCCTTGTATGGTGAGGCTTGTTTTCTTGGCTTTTGATAGGCACATTTTAGGGTATTTTAATTTCATAATTGCATGTATGCCTTATGAAGTGATAATTCCATGTGAATAAAAATCAATTTCCATGCTTTGTATGATTTGAAATGTGAATAGGTGAAACTCCTAATAGAATTGAATTTTTATTGCAATATGTATGCCAGTCTTTGTGTATTTTTATAATTGCGTGTTGTAGGAAATTTGGGTCTGGCTCTTATGAGAGAAGGCATGTATTATGACTGAGGCAATGTAACTGTCAGGATTGGGCGACTCGGTCATCGGGTTGGAGGCAATGTTGGTTGTCAGGACGGGCATGGCCTGATGTACCATTGATACTTGGCTCTGTTGAGGGCGGGTAAGGATGCCGTGAGGTCGGGATGACGAGGGCATCAGTTGCGATAGGGGAGAGTAAGGGTAGTTGTTATACGCTGCCTCTTTAATTCTTTCCTTATCTGTGTAGAATATATTGTTATATATATATGGGCTGTCTAACCATTTATGGTATTCAGCGGGTTACTCCTTCATGACTCGATGGAGAATCAGGCAGGAGAAGATACAGTGCCACATGATCAGGTTTAGAATCTGGTGCAGGCAGAGCATGAGCCGCAGGTATAGGCTCAGGGACAGGATCAGGTTTAGGATCTAGTGCAGGCAGGGCACCAGCCGGGTTTGGCAGCGTTCGGACCATGGCTTGATGAGAAGCTCCGAGATAGCCTGGTATGTTTCTTGCAAGGGATTGACAGAGGCGCGTAGGGTACAAATCCTTCTATGAAATATCTGTAGGACCCCGGGGCACCCTTAGAGGGGGGTGAATCAAGGTGACAAATTTTTCTTTTAAACTGAGGATCTTGTTCCCATGTTGGTAGGAACTAGTTAAACCTGTATGAAGAATATGATCTGTAATGAAACATTCACATGCAAAGATATGAAACAAAAAATTTTACTTGGTTCACCGCTAAAGGCTACGTCCAAGGATCATACACCGACAAGTTTTCGGGCGTACCAAATTCCACTATTCTTCACTAGTTGAAGATTACAAAGGTTCAGGCATAGTCACTCTGTCCCAGGCTCACTGCCTTTACAATTGTTCAGGGATAGCTCACTACGTCCCTCGGGTCACTCCCGTTGACTCCCCCTAGCTCACTGCCGTTGGTGAAGTCCCACTCAGTTTATAGATGTGAAGGTCTCTCTATCATTGCTCAATGAATGCATCCTCTGCATTATATGGATGCTCTGTTGAAGTCCAACTATCACTCGTGAACTTATCTATAACTTTCGTGTAGCACCAAGACAACCGGCAAGCCTCAACAGCACCTGGTGCACAACTCCAAGGTGGCACGCAACTTTCAAGGATGGCGCGCAAGTTATAACTGCCGCGTAAGTCCACCTTCAACACTTTCGCGATTCAGTCTTCTTTAAATCCA
This sequence comes from Viscum album, assembly GCA_963277665.1. Taxonomy (NCBI): domain Eukaryota; kingdom Viridiplantae; phylum Streptophyta; class Magnoliopsida; order Santalales; family Viscaceae; genus Viscum; species Viscum album. The sequence goes on from OY728162.1 coordinate 1,067,934,651, forward strand.
TACTTGCGCGACTCAAATTCTTCTCAACTCAAGACGATTTTGAAACTTAAGGGAAACCTGTCGCACAACTTCAATTCTGGTGCACAAGTATCACCAAATCACTTGCGCGACTACTGGACGGGCATCAAACAACTGCCACGCGGCTCCACCTTGCGTGACACACCAACACTTGTGAGACTTCAACACCTGCGCGATGGGAGCTCTGAATTTCTTCAAGTCCAAAGTTCATGTTGAATGAGGAGGGGTGGCCCTCTATTTATAGGCATTCAGATACCCTGCGCGGCGAAGCACAAGTCTTCCCTCGGCGCGCAAGTCTCGGCATGCAACCCTTCTGTCCTCCTAAACACTTGCGCGACCAACTTCCAATCTTGGGCACCCCTATTTACTTTTCCATATTTTGATGATCAAAACACGATGGTCAAATGGTTCACAACTTTCCAATCCTCTAAGGTACTGGCGCGCAAGTCCTTTCATGGCGCGCAAGTCACTTGCGCGACCAAACTAATACGTGAGCGACCCTGTTTCCTTTTCCATATTTTCATGTTATCATTCTAAAAAACATCAGGTGCGCAAGTTTCCAAGCCTCCAAGGCCTCGGCGTGCAAGTCACTTTTCCAAAAACACATTTCTCCATATTTCATGTTTTGAGGCCCACAAATTTTGCAAACACTGGGAAATAGTTCCATCTTCAATACTATTGTCTGCTTGAACTATATGATCACTTTGCTAGTACACGTTCTGAACTTCCATTGAGGATTGAAAACAAACACAAACCACACTCCAATTCATGCATAGAACATCCATGGTTCCAACAATCTCTCCCTTTGGGTTTTTTGGAAATGAGCAAATAAATTTAATAGATCCACATGCAAACCAAAAAATGAAAGAATCAACTCAGCCAACACTCTAAGTCTACGTGAGAAATTCTCAGTGTAGAAAACAAGAGACGAGGCTTGAATTGAGATCTCGTGTTTTGGAATTCTCAAATACACCATGTTCGCTGAGTTCCTTCTCATCCTCTGACTCTAAATTTATTCCTTTCTCCCCCATTGGAGATAAACCCAAAGACAGGTACTAGTTCATTGTTCATCTCAAACCACACCCCTAGATAGTATCTCCCCCATAAACCTTCATCACAGCCATAAACATAAAAAAAAAACAGTTAACAAAACTGGGGAGAGGGGTATTGCGTAACATCCTTATGCACTGGGAGGTGGCTGAACACCGAGGTTCAACCGATGCTTCTCAAACACAGCCGCTGATAGTGGCTTGGTCAGGATATCAACCACTTTCTCATTTATTCCCACATGATCCATTCTAATCACACCTTGCTCAACTTTATCTTTAATAAAGTGATACCTTATTTCAAAATGTTTTGTACGATAATGCTGAACATGATTCTTCATAAGATCAATTGCGCTCTTATTATAACAGTAAATCACTATTGGTTGCTTCACCTCATCACCAATATCTGTCAACTTTTGCTTCATCCATAGAAGTTGAGTGCATGCCTTTGTAGCGGAGATATACTCAGCCTCAGCAGTACTAAGAGAAGTACTTTCTTGTTTCTTGCTCAGTCAGCCAACACATTTATTCCCATTATAGAATGCACCAACACTGGTGGACTTTCTGTCCACAACATCGCCAGCCCATTCAGCATCAGAAAATACTGATAATTCATTGTTCTTTCCTACAGCAAAGTATAAGCCACAATTGTGAGTCCCTTGAATATATCTCATGATTCTTTTTACTGCTGCCATATGTTCCTCCTTTGGATTACTCTGAAAGCAGGTTGTAAGACATGTGGCAAGGACAATATCTGGCCATGTCGCCGTCAGGTACAGTAGGCTCCCAATGATCCTCCTGTAAGTGGTGGGATCTACAGAGGTCCCATCCTCATGTTTTCCAAGTTTAGTTCCAACTACAATTGGAGTGGACTTTGGTTTGGAATCTTGCATATTAAAATTCTTCAGCAGCTCTCTTGCATACTTTCCCTGTGAAATGAAAGTGTAATCCTTCTTTTGAGTCACCTGCAGCCCAAGAAATATGTGATCTCCCCAATCATAGACATTTCAAATTCTGATTTCTTGTGATTGGAAAATTTGTCCACTGATTTCTGAATGCTACCACCAAAAATAATGTCATCAACGTAGACTAGAACCATGAATTGATCTCTTGGAGAATTCTTCACATACAAATTGTGGTCTACTCCGCCTCTTTTGAATTCCAGTTTCTTGAGATATGAGTCCAGTCGGGAATACCATGATCGTGGTTCCTGCTTCAAACCATATAGAGATTTCTTCAGTTTGTAGACTTTTTTCTCATTAGAACTAAGAACAAAAATCACTGGTTGATCAATATAGAATTCTTCTTCCAGTATACCATTCAAGAATGTTGTCTTGACATCCATCAGGTATACTTTATATCCTCTTTGGAGTGCCATGGCAAGGAAAAGTATGATTGACTCCAATCTAGCCACTAGAGCAAAGGTTTCTTCAACATCAACACCTTCAATATGAGAGTATCCTTTATATACCAGTCGTGCCTTGTTTCTGATAACACTTCCATGCTTATCAAACTTGTTTTTGAAGATCCACTTTGTCCCAATCACATTGTGACCTTCAGGTATTTGGAAAAGATCCAATGTCTGATTCTTGTCAATCTGATCTAATTCTTCATTCATGGCTTTCACCCACAATTCATCCTTTGCAGCTTCTTCAAATGAGGATGGCTCCACAACAGTTAGAAATGCAGATTGTGTGTTATTCCGCATTCTTCTTGTTTGACTGGGGGCACTCCTGCTCCCAATTATATTGGATGGATCAGTCTCAGCTCTATGATTTCTACTGTGTGGTTCAGTTGCATTCTCTCCAGCCTCAGTTTATTCTTTAGATTCTTCTTCTGAGTCAACATCTTGATGTGACTACTGAGTGTTTTGTACATCTTCCTCTATTTCTGTATTTGTATTTTCTCCACGTTCAATTTCTTCTTCACTTTCTCTCATATTATAATATGACATCCTTGAAGCATTTTTGGTTTTCTCTTAAATTATTTTAACATCACTTATTTCCACAATCCTTCCTAATCTCTTGTTGAAACACTTGTAGGCTTTTCTGTTCATTGAGTATTCAAGGAAAATTCCTTCATCTGCATTATCACCATACTTTCCTTGATTTCATTCTTAGATTCTGATGAAGCATTTTCTTCCAAAAACACGAAAGTATTTCAAAGAGGGATTCCTTCCATGCCACAATTCATATGGTGTCTTTGTCTCACCCATATAGAGTCCTGTTAGATTGTGAATATACACTGTAGCTTGAACAACCTCATTCCAGTAATGTCATGGAATGAGACTCTCAATTAGCATAGTTCGTGCCATGTTGTTCTCCTGTCGATTCCTCTGTTCAAGAACTCCATTTTGTTGAGGAGTTCTCACAGCAGTTACCTCATGTTCTATCCCATGCTTCTCCAGATAATTTTTAAATTCAATTGATGTGAATTCCCCTCCATTGTCAGATTGAAACACTTTGATTATTCGTCCGGTATCATTCTCGGCGATTCGCCGATATGTTTTCATTCAGTCAAGGACTTGTCGTTTCCTGCGAATTACCATCACACATGCCATTCTACTGTAATCATCTATGAAAAGGATAGAGTACCTTTATCCGTTAGTTATAGAAACATTTATCAGGCCACATACATCTGTATGAATCAGATCAAGAAGGTGAGATGCCCTTTTCTTCTTTGGACGATATAAACTGCAGACCAGCTTCCCACGAATGCAAGCATCACAAGACTTTTCACGCTCACGCTTCAGGTTGGGAATGTCCATGAAAATTCTCAATTTTTATATTTTCTCCATGTCTTGTTGATTTATGTGTCCCAGTCTTTGATGTCACAAATTGTTTTCTTCTTCAAAAATCAGGTAACAAACATTTTCTTCACTATCAACCTGATACAAGTTTCCTTCTGTTCTACATCCCTTCATAAGTGAATTTCCTATATTTCCCTTGATGGTGCAGCCTTTCTGATTAAAAGTAATTATAAGTCCCGAGTCACAGAGTTGACTCACGCTGATTAGATTATGACGTAGGCCATATACGTAAAGGACTTCAGTCTTCTTTAATTATCCATTAGCTAATTCTCTAATTCCACTCCCTTTGATTTTCAGAGCTCCATCATTACCAAATCATACTGTACCATCAACCTTCCTTTTGATATTCATTAACAGGCCGACATTACCTATCATATGAGATGAACAACTGCTATCTAGAATCTAGGTACTGTTGTTCTTTGTAGCTTTGAGGGCCACTTCTGCAAGGTTGGATTTCTGAATCTTCTTCCTTTCCTTCCATGAGACATTGGATTGAGTATAGCGTACTGATGTCCTTTCAATTATTTCTTCCACGTATCTAGGTTCTTCATAGTCGAAATATTCTTTGAGAGGAGAAAACATGTTTGAAAGAGCAACATTGTCTTGCTGACATGACTTGACTTGTCTTAAACTTTGGTATGAGGTGTCCATGTCCCTTCTCTGCCTGCAATTAGCAGCCTTATGACCAAAGTTTGAATAACAAAAAAAATATCCATAGAAAATGTTTCTTCTATAAGAATTAGGATATGAATTCGTTCTCCTTTGTTGAACTCCTATATCTTCTCCATTCAGATAGCTTTTTCCTCTTCGCAATAAGACATGGTATGGCCCAGATAGCCACATAACTGACACTTCATGAGAGGAAATGTCTTCTCACTTGAATTTCTCCTCATACCTTCTTCCATGGGAGAATAGTTAGACTACCTGTCATTTCTGAATGTTTGAGGATAACTTTCAGTTCTCCTTTTAGTTTGGATTGAGAGTTCCTTTTTCAGCACTTTAGGAAATGTTTCAACATGTTCTACTTTCATCTTATCTTTCTTTTGGATCTTTTCACTTCCAACAGTTGATGTCTCAGCTTCACAGCCAATTCCACTCTTTCCCATACAAGCGGGTCTTTGATCACTCAAGATTTTTCCAACCCCATCTGAACCACACTTGGCTCTTGCCAGCAATTCCGCATCTGAGAATCTTTCAAACTGTAATTTCTTCCTTGATTCTTTTGGAATTAATTCATCATCATGTTTACTCCTAAGAGTAACAACTTCCTCCTAAAGACCCTCAGCAGTCTTGGATTTTTATTCTAGTCTGGAGGTGAGGTCATTGATGAAATTTTCCTACTCTTCAATTCTCAGCTTCAGATCTACAACATCATCATTACTTTCAATTATTTTAGACTGTACCTTCACAAATTCTTCCAGTCATTCAATTTCAGATAAAGTTGATCAACGTATTCATTTGATTCTTCTACAATTTATGTCCACTTATTTCAACTCTTACATTTAGTATTAAGCTTACTAACAGCATCCTTAAGTTGAATCTCGGGACCTACACAAGTTTTAAACTATTTTTCTCCACCAGTATCTTCTGACTTTTCAACAGTGGCCATCATGGAAACATGGTTCCCAATTTTGAATTCTGGTTCTTCTTCATCACAGAACTCATTATCATCTTCTTCCTCTTCACAAACAAAACTCTTCCGTTGCATTTTCTTTTTAGATTTGAAGTCTCCCTTTTTGAAGAACCTTCTCCGAGGCTTCTTGAAGCTTTCATCTTCACTATCTTCACCATTTATCTTTCTTAGGCACTGATATGCAATGTGCCCAACTTTTCCACAACAAAAACATGCGAGAGGTAACTTCCCTTTGAATTTCACTTTTCCCTTCTAGAACTTCTTTGCAATGAGGGATATAATTTCTTTTTCTTCGTCATCTTCACCACTACTATCTTTTGAAATTTTTAGTTTATCCATGGCCTTAAATTCCATTTCCATTCTCACACGAGTCATAGAATCTACTGGTTTTATTCTCATTTCATATTCTACCAAGCCTCTTAGGAGGTCATCCAGAGAAAGTTTTTAAAGATCTCTTTCCTCAAGGGTTGATACTTTTGCATTTTATAGGGGTGGAAGTCTTATCATAATTTTCTTAACAATTTCAACATCTTGGATTTCTTCTCCTAGGCCCCGAATTTCTCCAACTACTTCAGTGATTCGGTTAAATAAGGAGTCTGCATTCTCATGAGGATGCATCTTCAAATAATCGAACCTATTGTGCAGCACTTGTAGTTTCACATCATTCACTTTGCTATCTCCTTCATAAATATTCTCGAGTTTATCCCACATGGATTTTTCTAAGGTGCAATTCATCACCTTTAGGTAGATCTAATCAGAAAGGGCTATGGTGAGAGAATTTTGTGCTTTAGCATCTGCATCAAGAATTTTCCTGTCTGTGTCAGTCATAGCCAGCCCTGCTGGATCAGTGACTTGTATTCCTTGCATAGTAGAAAAAAGAACTTCCATTCCAAGAGATCTTAGATGAGATATCATTATGTTCTTCCAGATCTGGAAATTACTTCCATCAAAGTGAGGGACTCCCCTAACATCGACTGTATTCTCCATGATGAAAAAGGACAGATTCAACACCAGCAACCTCCCTCTGATACCACTTGTAAGACCACGGGGCACCCTGAGAGGGGAGGGGTGAATCAGAGTGAAAATATTTTTTAAACTGAGGATCTTGTTCCCATGCTGGTAGGAAATAGTTAAACCTGTATGAAGAATATGATCTGTAATGAAACATTCACATGCAAAGAGATGACAAAACAAATTTTACTTGGTTCACTACTAAGGACTACATCCAAGGAGCATACGCCAAAAAGTTTTCGGGCATACCAAATTCCACTATTCTTCACTAGTTGTGGATTACAAAGGTTCAGGCACAATAACTCTGTCCCAGGCTCACTGCCTTTACAATTGTTCAGGGATAGCTCACTGCATCCCTCGGGTCACTCTCGTTGACTCCCCCTGGCTCACTGCCGTTGGTGAAGTCCCACCCAGTTTATAGACGTGAAGGTATCTTCATCATTGCTCAATTAATGCATCCTATGCATTATGTGGATGCTCTGTTGAAGTCCAACTACCACCCGTGAAATGATCTACAACTTTCGTTCTGCACCAAGACAACCGGCAAGCCTCAACAACACCTGGCGCGCAACTCCAAGGCGGCGTGCAACTTTCAAGGATGGCATGAAAGTTATAACTGTCATGCAAGTCCACCTTAAACACTTGCGCGATTCAGTCTTCTTTAAAGCCAAACTTGTGAGACTCAACTTCTTCTCAACTCAAGACGATTTTGAAACCTAATGGAAACCTGTCGCGCAACTTCAATTATGGCACGCAAGTATCACCAAATCACTTGCGCGACTACTGGACGGGCAGCAAACAACTGCCCAGCGGCTCCACCTTGCGCGACCCACCAACACATGCGCGACTTCAACACCTGCGCAAAGGGAGATCTGAATTTCTTCAAGTCCAAAGTTCGTGTTGAATGAGGATGGGTGGTCCTCTATTTATTTGCATTCAGATACCCTACACGGCGGCGTGCAAGTCTTCCCTCGGTGCGCAAGTCTCGACGTGCAACCCTTCTGTCCTCCTAGACACTTGCTCGACCAAATTCCAATCTTGGGCGCCCCTATTTAATTTTCCATATTTTCATGATCAAAACATGATGGCCAAACAACGCACAACTTTCCAATCCTATAAGGTACCGGTGCCCAAGTCCTTTCACGGTGCGCAAGTCACTTGTGAGACCAAACCAATACTTGCGCGACCCTCTTTCCTTTGCCATATTTTCATGTTCTCATTCTGAAAAACATCAGGCGTGCAATTTTTCAAGCCTCCAAGGCCTTGGCGCGCAAGTCTCTTTCCCAAAAACACATTTCTCCATATTTCAAGTTTTGAGGCCCAAAAATTTGGCCAACACTGGGAAACAACGCCATCTTCAATACTGTTGTCTGCTTGAACTGTATGATCACATTGCTGGTACACATTCTGAACTTCCACTGAGGATTGACAACAAACACAAACCATACTCCAATTCATGCACAAAACATCCATGGTTCCAACAATATCTGATGAGGGAGTTCCAGTCGTAGCACCCGCCTCTTTTTCAGGGTGAGGGTGGTCCACATGCTGTAGAGAAATGGATAGAAAGCATGCATATGATCTTTGAGCAGCTCGAGACGTCTCCAGGGCGGAAGGTCAAGCTGGAGATGTACATGCTGAGATTACTAGTGAAGCGTTGGTGGGATGTACAGGTACAGGCTCGTAGGCATGAGGGACTAGCTTGGAAGGACTTCGAGGACAGGTTCTTTGAGCACTTCTATCCAGAGACACTGAGGGAAGAGAGAGATTGGGAGTTCTTGAGTCTTCAGTAAGGAGATATGTCTGTCATGGACTACGCAGATACCTTCACAGAGTTGTCTCGCTCTGTACCTGATATGGTAAGAGATGACACAGCTAGGGTGATGCGCTTCGAGGATGGCTTAAGACACACCATTTGGGTCCAGGTGAACATCTTCAGGCTGGGTTCCTTCTCTAATGTGGTGAACCAGGCGCTTATAGCAGAGGGAAACCAGAGGGATAGACCCCAGATTGGTAGGGAGACAGCTTCAGGTGATGGTTAGGACAACAAGAAGCGAGGTAGAGATGAGTTCCAGCAGGGTGGGCAGGCCAAATACTCAGTTAGGCCACCACGTGGCAGTTCAGCGGTGGTTTTCTTTCAGTGTGAGAAGCTAGGACATTTTCGAGCTCAGTGCGATCGGCCTCCAAAAAAGTTCTGGGAATGTCGACAGGTCAGGCATCTGGAGAGGTTTTGCAGGAAACCTTCTCAGATATCCGGCAGGCAGGGACCAGGAAAAATTGTGGCGTCAGGTGTTGGTTCAGGTTCGGTACTAGGAGAGGGTAGTCGAGGTTCAGCTGTGCGCAGAGGAAGTGATAGAGACGGTGGGACCCAGCTAAGGGGTCAGTGTCCGGTGATTAGAGCAGCACCGTAGGGAGGTCATGCATTAGGCAGCCGTACTTTAGGCCAGGTGCACGCTGTGGAGCTGCTAGGGACTGAGCAGGATGGTGATCCGACAACAGTGGCAGGTACACCGTGGGTGTGGCCGTGATTTTCTTTTCTTTCTTTTGGCATGGCCTCTTAAGGCATGTCTGGTTGAGTGAACGAGTTGCACAAGATACTTGGGGACTGACTAGATGCTAGTTAGTGGGATTGACATCATATCAGATGCGTTATATATTTTATTTATATATTTGAGATGCGTAGCATCAGGAGCATCAAGGATGCAGGTTACTTGAGGTGACGTGGGCATCGGGGCATCGTGGATGCGGGTTACTTGAGGTGGAAGGCACCAGGTTTTGATTGGAGAATCTATGAGATGCATGACCTCTTGGAGGTAGACACTGATGCGGTGAGGGTTACGTTGGGTGTCAGAAGCGACATGTGAGCACCGAGGAGGTGCAGGGGTGGCGATGCGTCACGGAAGGACCATGGGTCCGGGAAATAGGTCGTTGGGCCTTTTTTTTTTATTTTTATTGCTTTGAGCTTTGTTTCGGGTTTAGACCGAGTAGAAAATTCCTAAGGTGGGGAGCCCCTTTAGGAATTTAGCCATGACCTTTGAGACCGGGGAAGTCTTGGTTACTTGATCAGGGTGGTATGTTTGGTGCCATCTCCTGGTTTCGTCTGATAGCTCGGGGACGAGCTATGTTAAGGTGGAGAGTTTGTAAGAACCCAAATTTTTAGAGTGGGTTAAATTTTTCCTACCATGTTTGAAATTTATGCTTTTTCTGTAAAATTTTGGCTGATTCTTGAGAAGTCTGGAAAATCTGGGAAGTTTCTTGAAATTTCCATACTACAAGCCATGTACTCCCAAGTACACGCCATGTATGTGTAGGCGAGTGACCGACTGTGTGCTCGTCGTGTACATGCCGTGTGGTAACCATGTGTAAATTTCCATCTACATGGCGCGTAGTCTTCCTTGACACGCTGTGTAACCGCATTCCGTGTAATGGCCGAGTCCCTGGCCGTATGTTGACCGTGTACATGGTCCAAGCCATGCACTGGACTCCGTTTAAGTCAGAGTACTGAAAAGTAATCTACACGGCGTGTAGTCTTGAAATACATGTCGTGTACTTTTATTTTTATTTGGGCATCCGAGACATCGTCGCGTCTTATCCCCAGAACAATCTTCTTCTTCCCCGTTGGACGATTCGTCCGAAAAACCACCAAGAACACAAACCCCTATAGATTATTCATACGACCTACGTTCTTCAATCTGTCGGTGGAAGAGGGACCACATTGGAAAGGCTAACCCCGTGCACCCCTCTTTATCCTTGATTCCTTGCCTATTTCTCTGTATTTTCCATCCGAGCAAAATTGCTGGAATTTGACGGAAACACAGATCTACCGCGATTTAGACCGATTTAGAGGCGGATATCGAAGTAGTGTCATCGTACGAGTACGAGGTGGGTGGTGCATACCTTCGTTCATGTTTTCGTAGACTTTTGGGGGTCGCGACCTTCGGGTGTGACATCAGGTATTGAGCGAAAACCTATTTAATTATTTTTTATTATTTATCTGCAATGTGGGATGCCTCTAGTGTAACGACCGGAAATTTTGAATAAATCTTTTTTCTTAATTTTGTGTGTTATTTTATTTTTATACTCAACAAAACGGTTTCATTTGATAACATGAGTATAATTAAAATGAGACCGTTGGGTTTCGACTATTATATGACCATTGGTCAATATGACCATTGGAAACTAAATGTTGTGATTATTGTCTCTAAATACAAGTGATCTTGGTTCATTAATATAAAAAGAAGATTTGATAGCCTCATCCAGTAGTCTTGGGTCAATCGAAACCCATCTAACAGAACTTGGGAAGGATGTAGTACCACTTGGCTTTGCTCTGGACCAAACCCAAGCTGAACTTCATCGTGTGAAGATAGAATAGAATCGCCTTCGCGAGAAGTTCAAACTGATAGAAATTACTACTCGTGCGATGTTGGACGAGCCGCCCTCAGATTCTCTCACCTTATCACACCTTACACTTAGGTCCTATGCTGGGGTTATAAGGTTCTATGTAAGGAGACCATAACTGCTTTGTGTAATTCTTTGAGATAAATAAAATTTTGTTTTCTTCTTATGGTGAAGTTTGTTAATTTTCAAATGTCCGGATAAATGTAGTATGCATGTTATTAATGAATTTGAAACAAAAGTATATTTTAAAATATTTTTGTAAACCTTAAATAATTAATGACATGTATTTATTTTCTAAAAATGGTCTTCTGCAAATGAGTTCAGCAAGAAATTTGGAGTCTAATAAGATCAACTTAATTTTTGGTGAATAGTAATTTATGAATAGTGATTTTATGCTTAGGATTAGTAATGTGACCAAATGGATTAGTAATCTCACTTAAAGAATGTATTAATATAATATAGGCACCTTGATTAAGTAATGTGATTCAATAAAATAGGCGAATAACTGTTTTAGAAATTATTAGTCAAGTAATAGTTTTTTCGGGTGAATAGAGTTTTTTTAATTAAAAATTAAATTAGGAATATTTATAAAATTATTTTTATAAAATGGAATTTACTTTTGAATTCAGAACGTCGATATTATGTTAAAGTAATTTTTGGGGATTTTTTTCAAAAAAATGAATTTTCGGTGAATTGTATTTTTATTTAAAAATTATATTAAAAATATTTAGAAAATTATTTTTATAAAATGGAGTTTATTTTTTTAATTCAGAGCATTGATATTATGTTAAGGTAAATTTTTGGGAGTCTTTTGAAAAAGTTGAATTTTCAGTGAATAGTAAAAAATACAGTTTTAGGGTTTCGGTATGTCTAATGACATCATAACTACATCATGATGATGTCATGATATATTTTAAGGGATGGTAGACTATTGAATAGTAATATAAGGTATGAGGTGTCCTAAGTCTCCAATACCATGAGGAACGACCACTTGGTTTGCCAATACCACCAATGAGGTGTCCCTTGGCCATTAATGCCTTGTCCCCTCACTTCCCCTATAAATACCAAGACATTATCTCATCCTTTCAATTCCAAAATCCTCCTCAACGAAGTTATGGTCTCCTTACCTCCCAAGGAGTCCTCCCAAGGTTCCCTCAAGCCTCCCAAGGTCCCAAACGTCAAGATTTTGAAGTTACTCTTCTAGGTAAGGGATCCTACCTCTCTCTTTCTTTCCAAGTACTCTCTTTTATGTCATTTATTTTATAATCCATGTTCTTATGTTGGAAGATGTTATTTTATATTCATACTACTTTCCTTTTCATTTTCATATGATGAGATACCCTCTCTTTCTCTCATCAATTCATTTTAAGAATGTTTAAGTGGCGCCGTTAGGCTGCCGAATTTTTAAGGGATTCTTTCACCCTTCTCGTTTTCAAGATCTATTTTCATGTCAAGTCTTTCATGTTCCTTTTTATTATGTTGGGATATGATCTCTATATCTATCATACTGATCTTTTATTCTCATATTACGAGAGACCCTATTTTATCTCATCAATTCATTTTTTTTAAGTTTTAAGTGACGCCGTTAGGCTGCCGAATTTTCATAAGAGAAATCTTATTTTTGTCTTCCTTACATGTTTTTCATTTCATATGGAACGCCTTTCAAATTTAATTACCATGTTCTTATATCCTTTATATTTTTTCCCTATACTATTTAATGGATCATTTATGAGTGGGTGACCCATGTCCCATCTCTTTTCAAAATTTTCTAAAACCCTATAACATAGACGTTATGCTGCAGAATTTCTGTCTCAAAATGTCTCTCTCTTTTTGTCAAATTATTTTATTTTATTAAGTGAATACTCAAAGATATTTCTTCTATATGGGTATTCACATATATATCAAAATGTTCTATTTTAATTCTGGGACTTACATACATGAAAACCGCTTTCCTTTTTCCGTGGGCTTAAAGTAACATAAAGATGATGCCTTTAAAGCAGTTTTTAAAACATTATGATTATGAAATGAAACCCATTTATTTTATGCTATATAGGTTATTTATGAAATTTTTGATGATGATATATGTTGATCACATGATAATAAAGAAAAATTTAAGGGTGCACCCTAATAGCACTCCAATGCATTGGGTAAAGACTTAATCTCTAGAGATGACCATTTTTAACGATACCTTGGTGAATAACCTTGGTAATTTTTAATGAAACCTTGGGGATGGACCTTGGTGAAACGAGAATGATTGCCTATGTTAAATGTTGTAGCCACATCTTCAAGTTATGAAACATGTTATTTTTATTATGATATGCCTCATGATCTCTTTATCATGCCTTAAAGTTATTTTTTCATGACTTTTTGATGTATCTCAAGTTCACATGTAAAATGTTTCCTTTGTTTCCCTTACTGGGCCTTCTACTCACACTTTCCTTTTATGTATGCTCCCAGGTTATGAGATGCTGTAATGAACTTAGGATGAACAATGAAGAAGCCTTTCAAGTGTTTAAGAACAATGTTTTATGTTGTCAAGTATTAAGTTCCTGGTTTCCAAGACACTAAACCTTAAATATCCTTAGGTTTGAATAATGTAATGAAAGTTAATGTGATAAAAAGGCGGGAAGTTATATCTAGGCATTCCATGACCTAGTTGTGATCGAGCGAGGTTGGGTTAGTGGCCATTGCTCGTTGGGGGCATTTCGGCCAGGGGTGTCGAAATGGGTATAAATTGATCTTCTTAGTTTAAATTGTTGAGTTTAATTTGTTAACGAATGATTGAATTTGCTTAAGGCATTCGAAAACCTTAGGTGCTAGTATTGGACGACACACATATGGTGCAACTTGACTGTTTAGTAATGGCCTATTCAAAGTGATTCTTTCCAGTATATATATGAAATGTGTGATATTTCCTGTGTTGAACTGTTTAGTTATGTTGGGCGTGGCCCAGATATTTTGTTGAGTGATGTTGATCACAGGTTGGGGATTTGACCGGGTTACTTGGGTGGTTTCTACCATGGGATTGGGCATCATGGACGTCGGTTGAGACAGTTGGACTGTCAGGTTGGGCTTGGCCCGAGTTTATTGGATGGTAATGCCATCAGATTTGAGCGACTGGTTCGCAGGGACAGGAAGTGTTAGAGGTGTTGTGGCTTGGGAACTTATTGAGGTGATTACCGCTCACTGGGTACTTTTGAGTAGTGTGCACACAGATAGACTTCGTGATGAGGTGGTACGACCTCTCACTGGGTGGAGGCCCCTGGTAGATGCGTTTATGTATTTTTGGTTTGGGGGTTCTTGCCATAAGAAGTCACGTGGAAGGTGATGGGCCTTCAGGAGATAGAATTGAGGCTTTCAGGTTGGGGGAAGAGGCTCGACGTGATTTGAGGGTAGATATCGCTGTGCTTCCGGTTACTTGATTTGAGGGTAGACATCGATGTCCCTCCAATTATTATTTGAGGACATGTATCACTATTCCTCCGGATGTTGTGCCATGGGCAGGATTAGCTTTCGAACTGGGTTACTATTATTGGGCATACCTCCAGGACATCGGTACTTGAGACACATGGTGTCAGGTGGAACGTTGTGCCAGGTTACAGACCAGAGATTCCGGCATTGACCGAAGCAGGTGAAACTTCCTGGTGGCTTCTGAGCACCAGTGAAGTTTGTGTTTACTTTTGGGCATTGTACTGTTTACTTTTTTTCTCATATAAGCATGTCTGCCGAAACACTTATATTAGGTAGGCACCATTGGGTGGTATCCTACTGAGACTCGTCTCACACCCTACATGGGCACTTTGGGACATGTGTAAACTTTATGAAATTGCATGCAGGTAGATGGTCATCCTTAGGAGCTGGACCTTAGTGCTGTTGTCATGGAGACTGGCATAGACCTTGAGGTCATTCCTTGCTAGAGTCATTTTTCTTAGTTCCCTTTTTGTATTAGCATGATTACTTTATTATGTAGCAACTGTTGGTTAGCCATTTGCGCCATTCTATGTTGATATGTATGACTTTATATGGATTCATGTTTATTTGTTTATAGTTATAATTGCTTGTGATATTCATCATGTTGTTCTGTTTACTTTCCAATGCCATTGTTCTATATTGCTTCCTCTATTTATTTGATATTTGATATGCTTCTGATTTCTGGGTCTGGTTTGAGTCTGTTGAGTCATTAAATTTCCGCTGCTTATAGACGTTATACTCGGACCATAACCTTTATTTCCTCAGTGAGGGTATAGAATCTCCACTATACATATTCAGACCCTCGCTTCTAGTCAGCAGCCTTTGGCATTCAGGGAAGGTGCACCTAAGGTAGTGACACCCAACCCGTTTGGCACTGTTCGGGTGGCTGGCCGGGTCCGGGTTGTTACATGAGCGACCCACCTAGCATGCGATCGGGCGAACGAAACATTCGACCAGAAACATAGGCTACTCCACCAAAACTTCACCTTATGTCTCATCTTGAGGACAATTTTATTTTCAAGGGTGAGATGATGTTTGGTAGGTACTAAGATTATTTGGGCCAACTGGGGTGGTTAGAAAGAATATGCTGGGGGCCATGTTTTGTTAGGGAAGTTATTGTAAAAGTGGGGTTGGGGGGTAGAGTAAGGGAGATAGGAAGAGTATTATTAGGATTCAACTTGAGGCTTGGATCATCTTGAGGCTTGGGCGAGGGTTCTACAATGCCTCTTGAGTCTTATTCTTCCTCATTCTTCTTCCATTCCTTTATCTCTGGTTCTGGTTCTCTTACGAAAATACATAAAAACTTCCCTTCTTTTCTTTCTGTTGGTGCAGTATCTTTCAAGTTCCACTAAATTTGAGATCTCCTGCTTAAAAGGGGGTTGGGGGTGTGGTTTAAGGGATACATGAAGAGTATTATTAGGAATCAAATTGAGTCTTGGGTTGAATTCTAGCTTGGACGAGGGTGATATAGTGCCTCTGGAGTCTTTGTCTTCTTCTTCCTTATTCCATTCCTTTGTCTCCTTTCATATCAAGTTCTGGTTCTCTTATGACCATATATTCTTTTGTGTTTCATTGGTGTGGTATCTATCAAGTTCCACTGAATTTGAGATCACCTGCTTAAACGATTCCACTAACGTTGATAATCCCAAAACTGTCAACTCCAGGTAGTCCATGCACTAGTCCACTCCAGTCTCAACATGTCCCACACGTTTCTCAGTTCCTTCCAACCATTCTAAGTTCCAAGCATAGTAGAAGTGTGCGATGGGTGTTTCCCAACATTGATTTTTTTTCATGATCGATGATCGATCCTAGATCTATACGATGTTTGATCACCGTGATCAATGGAATTGAATCAAAGATAGAAAACAATAATCATGCTGAAACTAGAGAGAGGAGATCAACACATATTTTTTATAATTAATTTAATTAGATAAATAATTACCTCTAAGGAATTATTTCTCTTTTGACGAGTCCTACAACAGATCTGCGGTGTATCATTGTTGTGTTGTAGAAACCAAGTGTAGATTTCCTCTTGCGGTGATCCACACGTGTTCTAGGAATCTCTGGACTTCTTTAGAAGAGTCTATGGGTGCTAACACAGAAGATCCTTACTCTTGTGTTGTCTAGCTTGATTGCCTCGAGAACCTCTTCCAAAGTGTTCTCCTTGATCTGGTAGAGGAGGATTGCTCACTCTTCTTCTTAGCGTTCTTGGAGAAGAGAGCTCTCTAGGCTTGAGAGGATCCTCCAAGATTCATTGTGCACAACTGAATTAGGTCTTGAGAAAATAACATAATGGGTATTTATATTTCTAGGTTTAAAATAAAATTATTGCACGAGTTCCCTTATTTATTTAATTATAGAAAATCCCCATGTAAAAAAATAATACTAATATTATTATTTATCGACATGCGCTTAACTTGTGATTTATAATTAAATATTATTTAATCAAATAATATTCAATATTATTGTTTCTCACCGAACCATTAAACTCGGTCCTCCATCCATCCAAAATATTTATCAGATCTTGAATAATGTATATTTATTTATTAAATAAATATCACTACATTATTCACCAATAAATAAAAAAATATTATATTTACTAAACAACAAATAAATATTTATATGTGATCAAGCATACATGAATAATTATAAAATCACATATAAGAATAATATTTATTCAACCTATTAAAAAATAAATAATAATATATTATTTAACTGAGATTCTGGACACACTTAGTGTGTGACCCTCTAGACCTCTTTCTTAGTGGAGTTAGGTGAAATAGGATAAAGTCCAAGTTTAGCGTCTAGCAACATGCCAATGAACCCATAGAGAAAGTAGTTAATGTCACAACAACATGTCACCACATACTGATTCTTACTATTTAATATAATACTTTTATCACAATATCTCAAATCGAGCAGGTTTCTTGCCAGTACCATCAACCTATATGCTCAATATCTCTTTCTTTGACTTTATGGGAATTGAACTTTCTTATAGAACCCCATGAACATGGATTTATTTAGGCTATATTATTTCCATCAAAGGGTCTGAGATATTAACTTCTATTAAAGAACATAAGGGATACATATTTTCTCACATTATTCATTAATGAAATATTACTCATGACACACCCAACATATCCTACCTCATCGTGAACATCTGTCATCATGGTTTTCATCAATATATCTAAGTTCACAAATCGTAATACTCAATAATAATAATATTAAAGTCTAAGGACCAATACACACGTCCGTAGATTGAAACATCAAATGACACATATAAATGTGGATTTCCTACTGACAGGTATCGTTCTCATAATATCCATACTAGTTATTACTAAGAGCATATACCTTGATAAGGTGACTCAAAGTCCTATGAGTCTCCACCCCTGATAGTCAATATCATTTATGTCCCTCAAATGATATCATCTAGCTATATAAAATATATTCAAGAATAGTGTTGTAGAACTTCTAGGTTCTCATCATGGCAGATAACTGCTATGACCTTTTAGTGTCACAACTAGTCTTAGGACATTATCACATACCATGTTATGTAGAATAAAAATCATGATATTATAGAGAGTTTATTAATATTAAAAACAATGAATACAAGTTTATCATAAAGTATAAAAAATTTAGTTCTAGGGCACCAACATCAATAAACTACCACTTGCACTAGAGCCAACTACTAACAACCTTCAGTCTTCTTTCTCTCACCTGATACTCATGATTATGTTGAGATATGCCTTTACTCAAGGGGACCACTACGTTCTCTTCTATGGGTACTCTGATTACTGAAACTTTACCCTTCTGATAGAAATCCCTCAAGAGGTGATACTTCCAGAGTATATTCTTTATCTATTGGTACGACCTTGGCTCTTTTTCAAGATCCACTGCTGTAGTATTATCACAATACAATGTGATAGGTTCTTTACTGTTAGGTACCACATCAAGATCCTGAACAAATTTTTGAATCCAAATAGATTCTTTGGCTACATCAGAAGCCACTATATACTTGGACTCCACTGTATAATCAATGAAAAATATATGCTTTGAAGTATTCTAGCTCACAGCTCCTCCATTAAGACAAAAAACATATCCTGATTGTGACTTCATATCATTCTGATATGTCTGAAAACCAGCATCAGTATAACCACTGATGACCATCTCCTCATATCCTCCATACACCATGAACATATCCTTAGTTATTCTCAGATACTTAAGGATAGTCTTAAGAGTAGTCAAATTATGTTCTCCTGGATCTTCTTGATATCTTCCTACCATTCTAAGTGAATAAGAAAAATCAAGTCTAGTACATAACATGACACACATGATTGATTCTATCGCATAAGCATATGGGATCTTAATCATTCTCTCTTTCTCATATTGTGTCTCAAGAAACATTTTCTTAGAAATATGTAAACCATGTGACACTGGAACCAATCCTATATTCTATTGTTCCGTACTAAATCTATTTAGTATCTGGTCCATATATGTATTTTTACTTAGTCCAAAAATTGTCTTGGATCTATCACGAATGATCTTGATCCCTAGAATATAGGATGCTTCACCTAAGTCCTTCATGGAGGAGCACTTGTTTAACCAGTCCTTAACTGATTTCAAGACTACTATGTCATTTACAATAATTAATATGTCATAAACATATACTACTAGGATAACGACTGCATTCCCCCTAACCCTCTTGTAAACACCCGAATCACATTCATTCTCAATGAAACCAAATTCTTTTATGGATTCATCAAATCGAATGTTCCATGACCCAGATGCTTGGTTCAATCCATAAATGGATATTTGAAACTTGAAAATCCTTTTGGCATCACCTAGATTCACAAAACCTTCTGGATGTGTCATATAGACATCTTCCTGAAGGTTCCTATTAAGGAATACAGTTTTGACATTAATTTGCCAAATCTTATAGTCATGGTAAAATACTATAGCAAGTATAATTATAATGGATTTAAACATGGAAACTGGTGAAGAGGTTTAATCATAGTCAATTCCATGATTCTTCTTATACTCTTTAGCCACTAGCCTTGCTTTATAGGTAATTACTTTACCTTCAATGTCCAATTTCCTCTGGAATACCCATTTGCAATGGACAAGATTTACATCATCAAATGATGTATCGACCAGAACCCAAACTTGGTTTCGATACATAGTTTTCATCTCAAAATTCATAGCTTCTAGAAATATTGCAGCTTCTGATCTTTCTACTACCTCCTTATAGGATAGAGGTTCATCATTGTTAACCAAAAATGAGTCACCATCCTCAGTGACCAGAAATCCATATCTCTCTGGTTCTCTTACCCCTCTTATGCTCCTACATAGTACTTGTGTTTCAGGAAATACTTCTTCCACGAGTACCTATGGAATCTATTCCTATAACAACTCTTGTGTATCTTGAGCATCAACTTCATTGAAGTCAATATTTATCTCACTATCCCTTTTAGGATGTGATCCCTCTCAAAAAAGATAGATTGTATGTAGACAATCACTTTCTTATCTGAGGGGTTGTATTGGTAGTATCCCTTTGTTCCATGGGATGCCTTATAAAGATACACATCTCGTGCCGAATTGTGCTAGTTTGTTTCTTGAGAAGGCCTTAACAAAAGCCTCTAAATCCCATAGACGTGTATGTGATAAAATGGGGTTCTTTCCACTCCATAGCTTGAAGGGAATCATATTTTTTTCTTTAGTTGGTACTCAATTTAATGTGTATTCCATAGTTTGCAATGCATATCCCCAAAAGGATAATGGAATATCTTCATGACTGATCATCGACCTTACCATGTCTAACAAGGCATGGTTCCTCTTTTCACTAACACCATTCCACTATGGTGTATAAGCTAGAGTGAGTTGAGATAGAATCCCAAACTCCCATAAAAAGTCGATGAACTATTGGTTAAGATGTTTACCACCTCAATCTGATCAAAGATTCTTTATCATCTTACCAAGATGATTTTATACTTCATTCCTGAATTATTTGAATTTCTCAAAATACTCAAACTTATATCTCATCAAGTATATATAGCCATATTTTCTCAAGTCATTAGTAAAAGTTATGAAGTAAGAATATCCACATCTAGATTCTATTGTAATGGTCCACACACATCAGTGTCTACCAATCCTAGAATTTCTATGGCCCTTTCACCCTATCCACTGAATGGTGGTTTGGTCATTTTTCCTTATAAAAAATCATGATATATGTCATGTGGGTTTATCTCAGAAGAGTCTAGATAGCCATCTTGATAGATCTTTGTCAAACGCTTCTCATTTACATGACCAAGATGGTGATTCCACAGTTGGGTGTTATATGAGTCATGTTAACATGATTCATTATCAATTGCCAACACTTGGTTTTTATAATTTCATACATAAATACCATTATTTAAATGTTTCATACCATAACATATACTATCCTTATGAAAGAAACAACTTTTATTTACAAATTTGAAAATAAATCCATCTGTATCTAAACTTGACAGAGAAATTATGTTCTTCATAACTGTAGTTACATAACAATAATATCTTAAAACCAAAATCATTCTCATTGGAAATGAAAGGTGGTAGTCACCAATGTCTAGGGAATCCAGCCTCGCTCCATTGGCAGCTCGCAGATAGACCTCCCCTCTTAAAATCATTCAAAATATACTTGGTTTATGCATTTGGATACATGTGTGAGAACCACAAGCTATATTTAATACATAATGTGTAGAAATGGAAATATTTAACTCGTTAAAAAATGTACTTTTAGCTTAACCTTGACTCTGGGTGTAGTTTCTCTTCCAGTGGCCTGAATTTCCACATGAAAATATACCGCCTCCTTTTCCTTTCCCTGCCTCTAGATATTATTATTCTTGGTAGGATGGTGCTCAGGAGATTTAGACTATTTTTATGTCTTGGGACCCTTTTCCTTGTCCTTCCTTTTCTTATTCGCCATATGGACTGTGGGTTTTCATGCCCCATGTCCTTATCCACTTGGAGAACTAAAGTAAAAAGTTATAGAAGACTCTTGTCACTATTAATCATACTGTAATTAACAATAATGTTGGAGAAGGTCTTGGGTAGTGATTAAAGTATGAGATCTGTACGCAACTCATTGGGGAATTTAATCCCTAAGATGTCGAGGTGTTAAATGTAATCAATGAGCTTGACTACATGAGGCCCAGCTAGTACAGACTCTCCAAGATTAGTTGTGAACAAAGCATTGGAGATCTCATACCTCTTTTGTATAACCTTCTCTTGATAGAGATCCTGAAGGTGATATATCATGCTATAGACATTCATATCCTCATGTTACTTTAAAAGCTCATTGGATATGGATGATAATATAAATCACTAAATATATATAGCACCATTCAAATGTTTCTCATTGAGAGATCGCTCTTCATAACTTTACTCATTTCCATACACAATTGGTAAATGTTCTTCCAACACATACAATTTCCTTTCATGGCGAAGGATGTCCTGTAGGTGCCTTTTCCACTCTTGGAAATTAGTGCTAGTGATAAGGTTTTACTTATAAAGTATGTATTGAAATGATATGTTTGATTTCATTTTATTATTTTTTCTACAAAATAAGATAAGCATAATTTTAGTACTTTATATAATAAATTTAGACAAATAAATAAATATTATATTTATTAGTCTCCCACTATTTTATCAAAATGCAACAGACCACACCATTGGCTTCAGAATATTCTGTTGCTTGAATATTCAAGTGGAAAAGATCCATATTTCCCTTCTCATTACCCCAAATTTGGTTGGTCAAGGAACTTGACCGATTTTAGGTAGGCATTCCAAATGCCAATTGCATTAACTCACAGCTCCTTGATCTGCTGAGTGGACTCTCCAATCCTGAAATAATTAATTTAGATTTTCTCAACTTTTTCCTCTCAATTACACAAATTCCTACTTTGGAAGTCAACCCTTGATGTGAACCAAGTTAAGTCAACCCAAAACCTCATGTTATAATTCCTCAATAATTGAAATCACCCCAACATTGGCTGGTCATGCACTTTGAACTATGATTCAATTCTAAATAAAGTAATGGAAGGATATACCGACTTAATATTTTATTGAGGGATTTTATCCTTTTATGCACAAATTGTGAATTATTATTTTTATCACATGCTTGTTAATATTAAGTGGGATTACTTAAGTGATTAACCATGTTTTAGATAATATTTACACATAATCCAATTTATTTTAGTTCCATCTTGCATGATTGTTAACTCATTAACTATGTGATCATGATAAAACATCCATAATGAAATAACCATGCAACTTTACAGAAATAAAATAAAGGGTATGATCATGATCTTATAATAATGGTTACTTTATATAGTGGTTGATAAACTAACCGCTAGCCTAGGGGGAAAACATCTTGAACCATTGAGGTTCATGTTGTAGCTTTCCACCTGTCCACCAATGTATCTCCTTGGATTGGTTTCACCTCATCTCCAAACTTGAACCACCTCCACTAGCTTTGGAGATCCATCCATTACATATGTCTTTTAATCACACGTAGGTGAGGGAGAAAATGAGTTTACATAAAAGAAACCATGGACACATAGAACCTACATAATAATGAGGAGACAAGGCACATAGGCTGAAAATTTAATTTAATAATAAATTAAATGAAATCAATAACATACAAAAGGACTAGTCTAGATAATGATCATCCAAATGCATGAAAAAAATTGTGTATTTAATAAAACCAGTATTCAATTCTTAATCGTTCTTATTTAAGATAAATTGTACTTGAATTGATTAATTGTTATCTTTAATTAATAAATCCATTTATCTTAATCCTTATCTGAATTTCCTTGAGATTCTAATCCATTATAATTTTAAACAAATTAAAGATATTCACTTAAAATTAAACCTGTACATAAATGTACCTTGAATGAAACACGGTTAATACCTATCCAAATCTACCCAACATGTATTATATAATTTTCTATTGTGACATATTCCATACAGGACTTATCACATACTTTCACAACGTGTAATTCACAGATGATTAAATGAATTACATGATTTTTTAGTCATGTGTTATGATTCAATGCACATAGAGTAACAACTTGTAATATGAATCATACATGATATGCAGATCTAAACATTATGCAGATATTAATTAAACATTTAAATATTTATGTATATTAAAACCTGTCACATGGCGTGTCTTATCTTTATGACCACATGTAAGTATATGTCTCAAGGTTTTCATAGTAAAATAAATAAATTTTAAACATGTGTAACTTGCTATAAGTGCACGGTGTGTAGATATGATCTAAACTGCATGTACACCTCTCACCATCTATCTAAGACACATGCCTTGGGACTCGGTGTGTAGTATTTACCTCAGAAAAATTGGAGTACATGATGTGTCCAATGGGTCACATGCTATGTTGACTCCGTGTTATACAATCACCAGTCAAGTAGGCTGTGTATGGAATACACAGATCATCTCTAACACAAAGGGACTACTCGACGCTTATAAGGGCTACACGATGTGTACTCTAGCTGACCGTGTGCCAATCTGTCCCGATCAACACGCGGTGTAAAAATTAACTACACCGCATGTCATTAATGCACACAGGTTGAGTAATTGTCGAATTAACTCATGGTGCATTGAACAAAACTACACGATGTGTACTACTGTGTTATCCAGAAATAATCCTTGGCTCATTCGTATGAGTTCTTCGATTTTATTTTAATTAAAAAATTAAACGTCTCGATTAGATCTATAAGAAACGAATGAGGAAGAAACAGATCTCACAATTCAGATTAAAAGAACGACTAAGATTGAATTAAAAAAAATAAATTACAAATGAATAAATCACCAATGATCTTAAATAATTATAAATAATTATGTGTTCGTTTTGATACCAAATTTAGGTTCTGAGTGCAACGGAAGCGTGTGATGGGCATTTCACAACATTTTTTTTTCATGATCAATGATCAATCTAAGATCTACACAATGTTTAATCTTTGTGATCAATGTAATTGAATCAAAGATAGACAACATTAATCACAACAAAACTAGAGAGAGAGTAGATCAACACATATTGTTTATAATTAATTTAATTTGATAAAGAATTTTCTCTAAGGAATTCTTTCTTTGTTGATGAGTCTAGTGATAGATCTGCAGTGCACCATCGTTTCATTGTAGAAACCTCATGTAGATTTCCTCTAGAGATGATTCACACATGTTCCAAGAATCTCAAGATGTTATCGAAGGAGTTTCTAGGTTCTAGTATGGAAGATCCTTGTGCTTTCATCATCTGCCTTGATCATTTCAAGAATTGCTTCCAAAGTGTTCTCCTTGATCCGGTGGAGAAGGATTTTTTGTCGTTCTCAGGAGAGTTCTTGAAGAAGGGAGCTCTCACGGCTTTAGAGAATCCTCCAAGATTCATTGTGCACAACTAAATTAGGTCTTGAAAAAAATAACATAATTGAGTATTTATATTTCTAGAGTTAAAATAAAATTATTGTACAAGTGCACTTATTTATTTAATCCAAGAAAATCTCCTTGTCAAATAATAATAAGAATAATATTATTTATCGACATGCTCTTAAATTGCGAATTATAATAAAATATTATTTAATCAAATAATATTAAATATTATTATTTCTCACCATCCCATTAAACTCGGTCCTCCATCCCTCCACAATATTTATCTGACCTTGAATAATATTTATTTATTTATTAAATAAATATCACTTCATTATTCACCAATAAATAAACAAATATTATATTTATTATACAGAAAATAAATATTTATATGCGATCAAACATACATGAATAATTATTAAATCACGTATGAGAATAATATTTATTTAATTTGTTAAATAATAAATAATAATATATTATTTAACTGAGATTCTGTACACACTTAGTGTGTGACCCTCCAGGCCTCTTTCTCAGTGGCATTAGGTGAAGCAGTTTAAAGTCCAAGGTTAGCGTTTAACAACACGCCACAGAACCCTTATAGAAAAAATTTAATGTTGCAATGGCATGCCACCTCATTTGGATGTTTACTATGTAATATAATCCCTTTATCACAATATTTCAAATCGACAAGGTTTCATACTTGTGCCATCAACATATATGCTCGACATCTCTTTCTTTGAATTTTTAGAAATTGAACTTGCCTATAGAACACCATAAATATGGATTTATTTAGGCTATATTACTTTTATCAAAGGGCCTGATATGTTAACTTCCGTTAAGGAAAAGAAGGGATAAATTATTTCCTGCATTATTCATTAATGTAATATTACTTAGGACACACCCAACATATCCTACTTCTCTACAAACAGCTGTTGTCATGGTTTTCATCAACACATCTAAATGCGCAACTCAAAATACTCATTAATTATAATCATAAAGTCTAATGTCCAATACACATGTCCAAAGATAGGGAAATACCATGACACATAAAAATGTGGATTTCTTACTGGCAGGATTCATTCTTATAATATTCATAATGGATATTACCAAGGGCGTTTATCATGAGAAGGTTCCTCAAAGTCCTATGAGTCTCCACCCCTGATAGCCTATATCATTTTCATACCTCAAATGATATCGTCCGACTATAGAACATATATTCAAGAATAGTGTCATAGCACTTTCAAGTTCTCATCATGGTGGAGGACATCTATGATATTTTAGTGTGATAACTACTCTTAGGACATTATCACATATGTTATGCAGAAGAAAAATCATGATGTGATAAAGAGTTTATTAATATTCCAAACAATGTATACAAGTTTATCATAAAGTAAAAATAAGTTGGTTCTATGGAACCAACTCCAACAACCATGATTGTATCTGCATTTATATTGTCATCGATACTCTCCCCATTTCCATGCGTGGATGAAGAATCTGACTGGTTGGACCAAAATTGATAAATCACAAGGTTCAATTGATCCACAAGATTGGTAATATTTTTATATAAGTATGTGGTTCAAATTTATAGAGCAAATGAGAAGAGAAAGGAGTGAGTAGAAGTTATACAAGAGGAAACTTCCCCTCTCTTGGCCAAGCCCACATGCAGACAGACCTAAACAACAAAATAGCTCCCCCCTCATATTTCAACATTCTGTTTCTCCCACACATGCCCCCCTCCAAAAATACACTTTCCACATTCCTGGGCGGTCCCATACCCTACTAGTGAACTAGGTGGAGTTAAATTGTTTGGACCAAAGATTGTCAAGTGGGATTAGTTTAAAAACTGAATGACGATAGGGTTTCTAGATTTTTGCTGATTTGGATTCATGCGCAAGTAACTAATATATTTAGAGAGTGAAGATTGAGTGACAACAAGGAATCCAGAAGTCAAAAGTATTAGGTGACACCTTGACTCTAGCCAATGTGAGGTAAACCCCTGTTATTCTTCTCTTGAATAAAATATGTCAAGACTTCTAATAAAAACTATTCCAATGTTCGGGAATTCTCTCCCAACCGTTTCTCTACATTGTGTTAATGTATTCTAACTCATTTTCATTATGTTCTCATAAAGTATGATGTAAAGTGTTGTTTTCTTCCTCCGATGTTCTTTTTCTTGTACTGTGTTGTGCTTTTCTCCTATGTTTTGTGATTCTTGATTCAACATCATGGTTGCAACATCCCGGTTCCAGCTACCACCCAAAGGTTCCCCGTACCCTGTTGGTTACATGGCCTCAAGAACATTTCCCCGAATTCTAGAGGCTATTGACTAACAGCAAGGGCCTCACGTGTGATAGTGGGGAAACTATGCCCTCATTGGTAGAGTACACAGAAGAATAATAAATAGTAAACAATAACGGAATTAGTAATACCAAAAAAGAAGTAAACAACAGAATAATGATAGTAAATAAACCACTGGAGCACATATATAAATTATTCATGTCACATATGTCTAGGAAAGCATCCAAACAAGTCACAATGCTGGAATATAGTACTAAACCAGAGTACAAAATAATACATGTAAACTCCTGCAGCATCACAAGCCTCAGGTTGATCCCATGCTTTCTAGCTCCACAACAATCAAGTACCTGATGATGAAAGGTGATTTCCCTTATCTACACCTACAACCATATAATCTGTTTGGGTCCAAAAGCATGAACCAAATAGGGTGTGAGACGAATCCTAGTAGACAACCACCACAAGATCTGTGCCTAATTGTCAGTGAGTATATATAGAAGGTAATAATGGAAATGCAACAAATAAACTAGGAGTATACAAAAGTAACTAAATCCTATAGTTTCAATTTACATTCATTAGCATTTAATGTTCATAATTTAATCAAGTATCAAAAATAGGTTTCTCAGAAGACTACCTAACAGGACCGAATCCAATATTATGCTTTGGAATGGAAAACGCATCACAAACATTCAATATTTAAGTTAACCCTATGGGTAGCTCACACAATCTAACCCCTCTAGACAAGTGATGCAATAAAAAGGCAAAGACACTCTGAGGAATCACTCACTGTCAATTCCCCCTATGGTCTTTCCAGAATAACTATAGACTCTCTAAGGAAGCATTCAATGTCAATTCCCCATGTGGAATCATAACGTAAATATAGACACTCTGAGGGAGCACTCATTGTCGATCCCCCCTGTGGTATTTAGCGTGAAATATAACAGACACTCCAAGGAAGCACTCAACATCAATTCCCCCTGTGGTCTAACTACACCAGGTTCTCACAACACTATGTAATTCATTTGTGCATATATAAGAACAAGAATCCCAAATTAATCTCAACTACTACATGGATAAACAATTCCAATGCACATCACAAGATTTTAACAAGCAACAAAAGGCAATCAGTTCTATCCTATCATGCAAGGCAAGGAAACAAGGTCTGCCTCATAGGCAACCTGGACCCAACGAACCTAACATTAAAACAAGGAAAATCTCCCATGGGGTGTTTCTTAAACATGAAATTCCACATAGTATCACATCAAAAAACCCTTAATCCAACAATCAATCTAAGGGAGATAAACTAGGGTTCACATTCCTTAACCTGAAATACCTGAAACATGGGTAATCGTTAATTTGGCATATAAAACTAAAATAAAACCAATGAAATGCAACAAACCACATACCTTGACATTGTATGATCTAAATAGTTGAACCTCAGCCTTTGAATCCACCTAGAACATCATAGATCGATGGGATCCCAACACACCCACCGTAGTTTGATTCGGAGAAGGGATGATAGATCGGTGGATCAGAGAAGAATCGTTTCTCTCGATTACTCCTGGATGAGACAAGGTTATAAGAAGAAATTTCTGAGGATTAGACACAACCCCAGTCTATTTAATCAAATAAAAGAAAAAGTACATGTTGTGTAGTGTTAATTAACACACAATGTATTTTCCTCAACCATCCCCCGACATTAGCGGTCTACCATGTCGCCCCACATGGCCATGTCTCGGCTATTACAATCCCAAGAAATGGTTGGAAGCAGTATTTGGGTACACGACGTGTACTCTTAAGTACATGGTGTGTACTTATAAAATTTCCAAAACTCCCCTTTTCCCTCAAAACACCAGAAATCAAGATCCATACCTGAAAAGAAGATCCGGGTTCTTCAAAACTTACCCCATTAAAGAAATTCATCCCCAAATTTCCCTAACAAGGTAGCAAAGAGGAATCCTTGAACAGCTCCGGAAACTGTGATTGCACATCGACCTCCCTCTCCCAAGTATCATTCTATACTCAGCCATGATGCTATAGCACCCATACCGGAAAAACATACCAGCCACATAGAACCTTCGCACTGTGATCAAAAATTCAGATAGGATGCTCCTCGAATGATGCGTCCAACTCTAACTCAACCTCCTCATGTTAAAAAACATGAGACAAGTATGAGAAGTAATACCATAGCTGAGAAACATGGAAGATGTTGTGCATATCCTGGTACCTCTGAGGTAACTGCAACCGATAGGCATTCGGCCCGACTCTCTCCAAAACCTCAAACAGAACAATGTATCTCGGTGAAAGTTTTCCCTGTCTCCTAATCCTCCTATGTCCTAACCTCAGTGTAAAACATAGGAAAACCTAATATCTTACCTCAAAATCTAGAGGTCATCTCCGTCAATCAACATAAGACTTCTATTGAGGATGTGTAATATCCATCCTCTTCCGAATCAACTTCACCTGCTCAGTGGTCTCCTGGACAAGATGAGGTCCCAACATAGCTGCCTCTCCTACCTCTAGCCAACATAGGGGTGATCAACATGGCCTACTGTACAAAGCCTCATATGGTTCCATCTGAATCGTCACCTAAAAACTATTATTGTAGGAAAACTCTACTAGAGGTATGTGTTTATCCCAAGAACCTACAAAATCTAGGACACATGATTGAAGCATGTACTCCAACACCAGAATCGTGTGCTCAGACTGGCAATCTGTCTGGGGATGGTAAGTAGTACTCAGATCTACCTGTGTACCCAAATCACTCTATAGTCCCTTCCAGACACGAGAAGTAAACCAGGCATCCCTGTTTGAAATGATAGAGTGCATAACCCCATGAAAACGTAAAATCTTTCGATGTACAACCTTCCATGTTCATCAACACTAAAAAACTCCTTAATCGGTAAGAAGTTTTCAACCTTAGTGAGTCTGTCAATGACAACCCAAACCGCATCATTCCCTCGAGTCGACCTCGGTAAACCTGTCACGAAATCCATCATGACATCATTCCACTTCCACTCAAGAATGGGTAAGTATTGTAAAAGACCTACTAGTTACTGATTCTTAACCTTCACCTACTGATAGGTGGAACGTCTCATAACAAAACCATCAACATCCCTCTTCATACTTGGCCACCAATACTGATGGTGTAAATCTTGATACATATTGGGGACACCAGGATGAGCTTCCCAAACCAAGGAATGAAAATATCCCAAAATCTCTTCACGTATGTCTGTTGACACCCATACACGCCTATGAAAATGGAAGATCTCATCCTCACCTATGGTCCATCTAGGAGTAGGGTCCTCTCCTGAAATTCTCTCCCATAGGACTAGGCCTTCAGAATCTAATAGTTTCCTCAATCTCACTCGATCAAGTAGAGTAGAGGTAAAAACTTGAGAAGAAGGAAACATCTTCCCCTGTCTATCATGAACCTCTGAATGCATCTCAGAGAACATAGACATAAGTTTCCACTCACCGTTGTCCTCATGAAATTCCTATATCTGAGTCCTCCTACTCAACACATCAACCACTACATTGCCTTTCCCAGGCATATAGGAAAGCTCAAAGTCAAAAGACTAAAGGTACTCAACCCACCTTCATTGTCTCAAATTCATATCACGTTGAGTAAAGATATACTTGAGGCTTTTGTGATCAGTGTACATCAAAAAATTCTCTCCCAATAGATAATGTCTCTAACAACGCAAGGCATGAAAAACTGCAGCCAACTCGAGATCGTGTGTCAGGTAATTCCTCTCATGCGGCCTCAACTGACAAGACCCATACGCAATGACTCCTCCCCCCTACATAAGCACTGCTCCCATCCCAATACCAGATAAATCATATTATATAGTGTAACTATTGCCTGAATCTCATAGAACTAGTATGAGTGCTGATTTCAATCTCACTTTCAGCTCCTGAAAGGATGACTCACAAGAATCTGTCCACGAGTACTTCGCACCCTTCTTTGTCCGACCGTGAGTGGTGCTACCAAGCGTGAAAAGTCCTGTATAAAATTCCTGTAGTAACCAGAAATCCATATAAAACTCCGTAAGACAAAGAAGTTCTTATACTTATCCCAAGAAACTACTGCTCTCACTTTCTCTAGGTCTACTAAAACTTCTATCTTTGAGATGACATGATCCAAGAAGTGAATCTGGTCCATCCAAAAGTGGCATTTTCAGAGCTTAGAATATAACTGATGCTCTCTCAGTGTACTCAAAACGATCTCAAGATGGATGGAATGGTTGTGTCGAGTGTGAGAGTGCACCAAGATATCATCCATGAAAACAACCACAATGGAGTCCAAGTATGGATAGAACACTCGGTTGATCGGTGCCATGAAAATTGCAGGTACATTTGTGAGACTGAACGAAATAACCACATACTCGTATAAACCATACCTACTTAGAAAGGCTGTAAGAAGTATATATGATGTTATAAAGTGCAACTGATGATAATCGGATCTCCATTAAATCTTCAAGAACACTCGGGCTCCTCGAAGCTGATCAAATATATAATCAATCCTCGGTAAGGGATACCGGTTCTTAATAGTCAACTGGTTCAGCTTACGATAATACACGCAAATATTGAGGGTACCATCTGCTATGTATACTCTACCAATGAGGGAATAGTTTCCCTACTATCACACCCAAGGCCCTCACCACTAGTCGGTAGCCTCTGGAATTCGGGAAAATGCACTTAAGGCCATGTGACCAACTTGATATGGGGCACCTTTGGGTGGTACCTAGAACCGAGACATTACAAAGTGGTATCAGAGTATACAGCATGTAATCCTAAGTACACAACATGTACTTATAAAATTTTCAAAACTCCCCTTTTCCTCAAAAACACCAGAAACAAGATCCATACCTAAAAAGACGATCTAGATTCTTACAATGGTGAACTAATCCTTCTCTGTTGTCCAAAGAGGTATATAGTAGGCATTATGAGTTCAATTATCCATTATATTACTCCTTCCATGCTTATTCTAAGAAATTAGTTATATGTTAAAATGATTTCATCTGGTGATTTATGTGATTTATCTTATACTATTTTCTTCTAAACCTTTCCATAATTTCTACTTCACTTTTGTAGTGCAGTCCAACAGACGATGAAACTAGACTTTTATTATTATGTGAGGTGTTGCAATAGTAGAACCTCATTTTAGAAGCAGTGTTATTAAATGATGAGATTTCAAGTGATATTTTACTATTTTTAAATCAGGTTAGGTAAACAGTGAGTTATTATGAGCTGTTCACTGAGTAAGAATAATAGGCGTGGTAATATATTTTAAGAACAATGACCAGCATCACTGAACTCCTTGGGAAAACAAATGTTTCTTCTAATTTTTCATCATGTTTTTCAATTTATCCACTCATTTTACTATGAAATCCCCACTTTTGTGGTCATTTTGATATCAGTTTAGTATAATTTTTCATTAGATAATAAATAAATGACAATATAAAAACTAGTGTTTAGTTAGTAGATCGACTCTAGGTTAGTACCACTATAGTGCATACTTAGGTAATAAATAGACATTGATTAGGGAATAAGAGAGTAAAATCTATTTTAATTTTGATTCTTTTCTGAGGATATGTTTTCTATACATCATTTTTCATATAAAAAAATCAGAAATTTTTAAAATTAATAAACAGAACTTAAATGAAAAAACCATTCTATGAACTGCTTACTATTGCTATTTTTCACTAATTCAAAGCAGTAATTCATCACTATCGGGGATTTATTTGTGTACATTAAATACCTCAATATTCTTAAATTATGTTGTATACATTCTATGAGGGTTTGATGGTTGTTTGAGTAAACATTCTGCTAAAACCTTCTTGTTTTTAACTATTGTCCCCTGTCTACTTTAGAAGAAATGGTGGAATATTATTATAATGTTAGATTTTTTAGGACATGATGTGAGGAGTATTATTTTAGAGAATTTATAATGGAAACCAAGGAAATAATGAAAACTGAGTACCACATTCCTTTGGTCAAGGAACTCTTAGTTTTCCTCATTTTTTCACAAGTTTCATGTTAGTGTAGAAAAAAATCAGTTCTTCTACCATAAAAAAGATGCCCCTTGCACAATTGAAGGAGTAAATGCACTGGAAGTGGAGTTTTAATAATTCCATAAAATGATTCACTTGGATAGTTTTATTCCAAGTGAATTGTACAACCAGAAGTTTTTAGATGAAATGTTAACGGGGGTTGAACATTTGGACTTAATTTGTGATGATTTTTATGGAGTAAAGGGAGAAATTAAGAATAATAAATTAAATTGGAATTACAGGATATGTTTCCTAACTTTTATTTTCCATTTTATGTGGTATTGATTTCTTGAAAATAAAAATATTCTTGCTATTTCTTTGCTAAAAGTGAACATTTTTTTTACTGAAAATGATTTTGAAAATATTGAACTTAAATTTTTCTTTAAGAATTATTATGTAACAATTATTTAGCTTCTGAACTAAATTCTTTCATTCATTTAGAATTGGGAACTCATCCTTTTGAACAAAACTTGATTCTTGAATTTTTAAATGATTGTGAAAATGGAATTGTTTTTCAAATATTTGAGGAGAGAATTGTAGTTTAAATACAACTACTGATTTTTGTAGTATTAAAACTTCTAAAAATATAATGTTTTGATAAACCCACTAAAATTACCAGAGTAATATTTAAGTAAACACAAGATTAAAACAAACGGTAGTTTACATATACTGATAAATGTAATAAATGAAATGAAAAATTAAATTAATGGTATTAAAATAACAATCATTAGAAGTGTAATCATAATGAAAATTACAAAATACGGAGCACTGGTTAGCAAACCAATTATCCAATTTAAATATTTTACTAAAACATCACTTTTAACTCAAGTAAATAGTAAATCATAAACATGATTTAAGATATTCTTAACTATAAACCTATTAAAAGGTATTCACTTCTATAAACTTACAATAAGGAAAACTAAGAGCTCTTACAATGAAACAACACAAACAGAAGCTCCTAAAAACACTTGAAAAGGTAAAATAATCATAAGTGCACTAAAAAAAGCATTTAAGGCTTCAAATGATTGAAAATTTTTGAGTATTCTTGTATCTTGTACTTACATATATATCTTTTGATGCTCAATGTGACTTTATAAATGTCATTGTAACAAGCTCCAACGGTCGAATTTAATATTCTTCAGGTTCATACCATTGATAATTTAAAATTCCTTAGATCATTGGATTTTCATAAATCCTCAAATTAATAGTATTTCATAAAACCTGATATTTTTAGTATTTTATTTAATGGTTTTATATTCTTCATACACCAAACCAAGAAACATAAGTTAAATCAAAATCTTAATGAAGTGTATTTTTATTTTCAAAACAAAGGATAAAGTCTTTGACCCAACAATCCTCCCCCTTTTGAAAAGTACAAACACATATATAAAAATTAAAGATTTTGAAATTTTAATCCTTGTGATTTTCATATACATTGATAAAATTAGATGAACTTATTAAATCTACCCTTTTGAAAAATAAACAAGAAAAATAAATCTCCTATGTGAAACAAAAATAAGTCAAGTCATTTGAAAATTTCTTTAATTTTTTCTAATTTTTCCATTTTGTGATTTTCAAAAAGAAAGTTGTTGAAATGGAAAATCATACCTCACAACGAGTTATGAATCTTTATTTATTTATGATACAATGAGTATAAGAGATAACCCATACTGATGTGAGACACGAATATTAAAAATATCTAAAAATATTTAGTACTCTTTAACACCCCCTCCTCAAGTTGTGGAATATATATTTATCTTGCCCAGTTACAAAAAAATTAGACACGTGGTCCATACATCCCTTTTTTGAGAACATATGTAAGTTGATCAGAGGTGTGAACATGGATGAAGGTGATATTCTTCTCAAATGTTTCTCTAACAAAGTGAAAATCAACTTCATTATGATTTTTCTACTCATGAAAGACTGAATTTGTATAAATCTTGATCGCTGCTTGATTGTCACACCAGATATGTACTAGTTTCTAGAAAGTATAGCCAATCTCCTATAAAATTTTTTGTTCCTAAATAATCTTTAAAATTACATATACTATGACACGATAATCCGACTCTGCACTTGATCTTGAGATAATTGTATGCTTCTTGTTTTTCTATGAGATCAAATTTCCTCCAAAAAATACCACAAAACCACACATAGATCTCGTTGAAGAGAGAAATCAAATATAATCTTCATCACAAAATGCCTCAATATTTGTATTCCCATGATCAAAATATAGAATACATAAAACTTGTTCCTTTTTCACACATCTAATAATGTGAAGAACAACTTCCAACTAGGTTTTATTGGGGATTCCATAAATTGATTCACTTTTCTAACCTCATAAGTAATATCAGGCCGAGTCATTATCAAGTAGTTAAGCTTTATGTGTGGAGAAATGAAGGGGGTTTTTTCATAGGGGTCATCATGTAGAGATCCATCGCATAGGGAGGGTCGTCGCACGGGAGGTGTAGACACATATGGGGTGGAAGGGGCTGTCGCGTAGAGAAAAGGGTCAATCACACAAGAGCTTTGGGAGGAAGGGGGAAGTTAAGAAAGGGATCTGGGTGGATGGGGGCCTTCATGTAGGGGCACTTGGAAGAAGGGGGGCCATCGTGTGGGGGATTAGGGATGAAGGGTTTCTATATGCAGGGGGCGTGGACGTGCAGAGAGGGGCGTTAGGAAGGAAGGGGAAAACACTAAGCCCCCTCTGATACAATGTTGAAATGTAAAACCATACCTCACAACAAGGTAGGGTGATTTATTTATAGAATGGACAAGGAGTACAAAAGATAACATGTATCGATGTGGTGCATGAATATTAAAAACATTTAAAAATTTCTAATACTCTTTAATAAAAGAAAATAAAAAGAAAGATGATTAATTCCCCCCTTAGAATATGCATGTAATTCTGGCAGATAGAAAAAAAACTTCTCCCCCTAGGTAATTTGTCAATTATTCTAGAAATACAATACCTTTCAAACACTGTATAAATATTCATTTATCAATAGATTTTGAAACATTTAATGGGTATTAGAATTTAAACTATTCAATAAGTAATGGAAGAAAATAAATCATTAGTGATAATGAAGCATTAGTAGATCAAATAATTAAAGAAATAATAGTTAAAAATATTGAAACATTGGTAAATAAGTTTTTTTTTGAAATTAACTAGGTTAAATACAAAATGTATTCAAGAGATGAAATTTAGTATTTTTAGTAGTTTTAGACATAATCTTCTCAAGTATTTGCCTCATTTCAATATTTTCCATAGATGTTTTTATTATACTCTACCCTAAAAACTTCATTTCCATAATTTATTTCAGGGTTTAAATCTCTCTTTCCTGGTTTTCAATTTTTCATTCGGTCTCTCTCAGCTCCTATTCAAGTTCATTAATTCTTCGATTCTGATGATTAGAAGCACTAAAAAATTCATCAAATTCCTTCCTTTTGTAAGTATTATGACTCATATAGTATTTTATATATTTGTCATGACTTTTTTGATACTTAACAGGTTTATCAATATCCTACAAATAACTTTCACTATTCTCTTTGAGAATAACTTGCTCGACCTTCAACTAAGCTAGGTGATCATGAACGTGTTTGAGAGTTTGTGAAGATTTGATGTATACAACACTGCCTTTGACTTGACTGATTTTCCAATAAAGACTTGGAAGAATAGAGATAACATTACACATTTTTTGGAACTGATTTATGATAAAACTATACTGCCTTTCACATATTTCACTTATTGTACTAAGTTTCATTGGACCGTTGTCCATATATTCACTAGACTCACTAAACCTTTTCCCCAGGTTTTTTATTTAGATTCTGATGAAATGAAATTTCTAGGTGATGAAATATTCAACATGGGAACCATCTTGGGTGCCTTACCTTCTTCAAATTTTTTATTTAAAGAAACACTACAAGCTGCGAATTATAGTGTTTTGACCTTCCAAATGGTCTGACTATTAACTTATATATAAATTCATCTTGACTTAATATTTTTATCTTAAATGGTAGTTTCATCTTTTGATGAACTTTTAGACTTCAAATTCCCAAATAAATTATCCAAAGAAACTGACCTGCCTTTTGATACACCTTTAACAAGTGAAATTGAAACTTTTGATGATTTTTTCTTTTATTTCATAGAATCATCTTCTTCTAAAAGGTTTAACTTCTTCTTTGAGGACTATTCATCAACTAAAAATTCTTTATTTTATGGAATCACATTAAGTTTATATTTTATAACCTTTATGATATATTTTATTTTATTTTTTAACTTCCTTCTGTTCAATACTTTCAACTTTTATAACTTTAACATCAACATTAGAAGGATTTGAGAAAGACATGCAACTTAATTTATTTTCTTTGACTTCCTTTCTTGATTATTTATCCAGTTGATGAAAACAATCACCGTGATTTTCTTACAAGAATTCAAACTCTCCAACAAATAGTTTATTTTCTATAGATTGAACTATGAGAATTTCAACCTTTGTTTCTTTCCTCCCTTTTCTCAACAATTGATTTAACCTTATTAACTAATTTCTTTGAATCTAAAATCTCCATACCTTTGTTAAAAAATTAATTTTCCATCGAAAGATACACAGGTTTCATTTCAGTGATGGTCTCATAATTTGAAGGGGTTTCCTTTACCATTTCGGCAACACCAAAATATGACACTCCTTTTTTCCCAAGAAGAATGATAAAAATATTACTCAACATTATCCCTTTAGGTAAAATATTTAATTTAACTGTAACAGAACATATTTCTTCAATATAATCCTAGATAAATTTAACGATATTAAATTTTCTCACGTTGTAAAGGAAATATAAAAAAAAACATCTTGAATATTTACAGACTCTTTATCCCCTTTTCTCAGAATAAGAAAAGATTGAATCCAATGAAAAATTATTCTACCCTCTGGATGAAGATGGTTCATCTTGTGAACTTTCTCTTTAACTAAAAACAGAGAATATTCAGCATCATTCTTAACAAAAGATCCATATTAATTTGGAATCTTATGAGAGATAAAAATTAACTCTCTTTTTAATGGTAATTTGACAAGTTCCACTAAATCATTCAACAAAAAAACCTATTCATGACTGTGAAGAATTTTTTTTACTTTCTTATAACTTTTGGAGTCATGAAAAGAAAATGAGCTATAAAATTTTAGGACTAAGGGAGAATAACATTGTTAATATCTCTCACAAGTTGAAACCAGTTCTTCCCATCCTTGAAATTGAATATCCCTTTTCAAGAAAGAATCATGATGATTAAACCACTCATGATCTATCAATATTTTATGAAAAATTTCTCTTTAACCAAATTCTCTGGAAGGTACCATGAATTTTGGAAGATGTTTGATAAATAAATAGGGCTTCACTTCAAAAAAATAGTTATTGGGTTAATGAGGAGATATTTATAAGGGTTAATAATAACCATCAAATTGATGATCTCAATCTGAGAGATAAAGATGTCAAAAACTTCTAAAATTTTATTTTTAATTTTATTTTTTTGAAAAATTTAACAAAACAAATGTTTCAATTATCTGTTAAGTTAAATATTAAAGTTATGATTTTTTAGAAGTTATCTTCCGATATATTCATATTGATCTTCTTATTTCAAAGATGGTTCCAGATAAATCTTAAGTAGAAACACATAGACTTACTTAAAAATAAGAAAGTGTCTTGTTTAAAGATTCATCAAAATATAATAACAAGTACTCCCCCTAAATAGAAAGAGTGAATGAAAAATATAATGCAAAACATAGAAATATCAAAACTACTTAATCATGATTCTTTCCTAGTAAAATTAAAAAGATATACCAGGCACTGATAATAGGTGTTGAACTATTAGTTCACAACGACTTCATGTCTTCATAAATAATTCTTTGACTGATACACCTTCTGAGGTCTAGATTTTTTTTTAAAATATACCTTAGAAACCCAAATGTTTTTATACTTTTGGTGTTTATATGAAATTAGTTATTTATATAAAAAATCTCAAAATCTTTTGAATGATTGAACTCTCTTGAGTGAACAACGCTCTCTGCAATGTCCTCCTCTTTCACACAATACAAAAGGGTTCTTGAATAGATGCAAATTAATTTGACAGATAAGTTAAACTTATGATGGATTTATTTCCATGTCTAGACATATTACTTTTGGGTGGTCTTATCCGTTCATACATTTTATCAAAATATTTTCTACTAGTAGTAAAAAGTTTCAGTAAATTATTTATACTTTCAATTTTCTATTTTAATTTGATAGTTTCATCTTTACTATTATCTATTTTAACTTTCTTCTCATGATTTCTAAACATCTAATCATCAGTCTTAGATCAATATTCTGATGATTTTATAATGAATTTTCCTTTTTTATCATTATTAACCTTGGAAAATTTATTCTTTAAGTCTTCCAACTCAAAATTTAGCTATTCATTCATACTCTTTATTTTGACGAGATCTTCTAAAGTGGAAGAAATTTCATTATTTTTTTGAACTGAATCCGTTTTGAGATCACTATACTTCTTAATAAGTTTTGAGAAATTAGACTTAACTTTCTTACATTCATTCTCAACTCTCTTTTATATCATTTCAAGACTGGTTACATAAACAACCATTTCTTCAACTGTAGGAGCATCAAACTCTTCTTCACTTTCACTTTTATCACAACTATCAACATTGAAGCATTTCAAATCTAGGGTAATATTTGTAAGTGGTTCTGTAGTCATTTTACAAATAAGTAATTTGTCATTATTTGTATAAAATTTGGCAATTTTCGTTCCGTTGTCACTATCTTCTGATGAAATATTAAAAGTATTATCTCATTCACTTTCACTATATATATCCATTAATTCCAAAATATTCTTACTTTTATTTTTATAATTATTTCTAGAACAATTACCATATTTCTTTTTCAATTTAGGACAATTAGGTCTAATATGACCTAGATTTATTCATTCATAGAAAATAGTTCCTGTAGAATCATTCTTATCATAACTTTCATTTTTTTTATTTTCGATAATCTATTTGATAGTTCATATTTCCCATGAGTTGATTCATCCTCCCAGAAAATTTACCAATTTCAACTTCACTTAGCTCAATAAAACTATATATTTTAGACGTGCTTAGTTTATCATTATAAGCTTTGATATTTAAGGTTCCAGCAGATGAAAAAGAAATGTTATTTTTGTTTTTCTATTTTGTAACACCGATCTTCAATTTACTCCCATACTACATAAGGGTTCCAATTAGATAATCAAGATTTGGATTTATGATATGGTTTGTGTAATGACCCAATTTTTTATCAATGGAAATTCAATTCTTATAATTATGAAATATAATCACATGAAATTACAACACAATGAACTAATAAGTACTATGTGACCTTTAAACATAATATTGTCACCTATGTGATTTGAATTTCGAAAATATTATATACCTAGTTGTGGTCAGTAAGATGCTTGGAGTCTAATGGAACAAACTTAATTTTCTATGAATAGTAACCTACCCTTATGAATAGTAACCTACCCTTATAAATAGTAATATGACCCTTATGAAAACTAAATCGTCCAATAGAATAGTAACATCATCCTTTTAATGTATAAATAAAATTTAGGCATCTTATAAGTGATAATATGACCATAGTAAAATTATTAGTATTTTTGAAAGTCATAAATAATTAATTACAATTAATTAATTAATTTAAAATAAAATATATTTTCCTAAAATGTGTTCATTAATTATCAATTTTATGTCTTCTAGTTTTAATATAAATTTATAAGACCTTATGTAATTTTTGAAAGCATTATAAAATTAGTTATAGTTTTAAAATCCATATTTTTCAAGTAAATTATGATTTTAATTAAAAATTAGATTAATCATATTTATAAAATTATTTTTGAAAAATGGATTTCATTTTTGAATTATACACATCAAAAAATAGATTTCATTTTTGAATTATACACGTCAAAAAATGGTTAGGGTAAATTTTTGGGATTTTTCTAAAATATTTGGATTTTTATGAATAGTAAAATATGATAATTCCCGATAAATGCTAAAAACTGAATTTCTGCATCATGCTTGAGTCATGGATGATGTAAATGAAAATTGATTCTAACTCACATGCCCTTATTAATATTTTTGGTGATTTAATCATCACTATTTCTTTTCTTATGGAAAAATAATAAACTAATGATTAAAATATTAAGAAAACCCTTCTCCCCTCCACTATAAATACCACCCATCCTTACCTCTTCTATTTACTCCTCTAAAGAATTGTGCATTGCCTAAATTCTACTTAAATATCTCCCCAATATCCTCTCCCACTTCCAATAGCTCTTAGTGTCTTAAAAAGACCAAATCCTCTCCCCTTAAGAGGCACTCAAGGAAGATTGATTCAAGAGGTAGATTCCTCTTTTCAATTCTTTTACATTCTTTTCAAGTTCATTTGTTTTATTTTCTATCATTAGCTCTCCTCATAAAAATATTATGACAACTCCAATACCTTACATGTAACATAATTTTGTTATGATAATGGAATAAGTTATTATCATCTTTTCTTTACTCTTCTTTTATACTAGTAATAAAGACACTATCTGAGATGTGTTAATTTACCACATTCATGGATGATTGATTTTCATTTTATTTTACCATATTCAATTATGGTCATGAAACCATTTTTATTATAGTTGAACCATATTATTATGTAATTTATCCTATGTACGGTTCTATAATATTTTTTTAGACACAATATTAAATTATAATGCAAAATGAGTTCGTGGTGATCAAAAACTGCCAATAAACCCAAAAGGTTATCACTAAAGTTTTATATAAGGTTTAAAGTACAATCAAAGTAACCAAATTAATTTTACAAACATGTAACCTTATGTATGTTCAATAATAAAATATAACTCCAATTTTGGACAACCATCCCCATTTTACATGATTCTTCGTTCATGAAAATAAGTAAACTGATCGTAAAAACCAAGAAAACAAACGTACCCAAACAATGAAATTGTACCACTTAACCCATAAAAAAGGCCATGAATTAACTTAAAAAGGTTATAATAAGTATTTTAAATATAGAATATGTTATTAAATTATTAATTAATCAAACTAATTTTATTATTCAGGTAATTAATATCAAGTGGAGAACACCATCAGACTTAAGGTAAGGGATCCTCTCTATTTCGCATTTATTCAAGAATGTACTCTATGTTACTCCATTTTATGTGTAATACCTAATGATGGGGTATTATTTATAACCTCTACCATACTTACTTGAAGATTTATAAGTGATTAGAAACACATTTATCTCTCATTAATCCCTCTTAAGTACACCCGATACCATGCTGATAATCCGTAAGGGATTCTACCCAAACCTCCTTTGTTCCTTATGGTTGACTAATATTTCTTTTACCACAATGAAGTTGTCTTATATTTTTATGTGTATATTATAAATTATGTTTACATATACCAAATTTATTTATCAAGACCCTTTCATCATTCTATTTTGGGGATATATATGTTTTTAAGTGATTCCCTCCTCAATACTTCCTGATAAGTAAACCTGTTTTGAGGAAACTTCCTGAATTCTTACCCGATTTCAAGTGCACTATATATTCTTTTTTAAGCCACAATTGTCTTTATAAAATCAGTATTTTTATTATAAAAACCTTATTGTTCACTTCTGGTTTTATATAAATATTTTTTCTATTTTCTATTTTAAAGACTCTATAATATTTTCTTTAAAACCGCACAAAAATATTTTAATGCTAAAATTTCTTAAATACTTTTTTTACATGTTATCACTTATAATTGAAACCAGGAACCATGATACATGCCTATTATACCTTATTAATGTCCATGTATATTTTAGTTCCTTTCTTTCAAGGATAGTTTTATGATACAACCATTTTTTATGTTTTATGACATGATTGTGGTAGCCAATTCTTTCCATGGGTAACCCTTATGTTTATGTAAGATTGATTATGTATGATTATTTATGTGAAAAAAATATTCATGAAAAGTTAATATGGATTCTCCTATATAGTTCTCCAATGCATTCGGTAAAGTTGAGTCTCATGAGACATTATGTGTGACAGTCATAGCGGTTAGCCTTGGATTGTGCTACCACGTGCGACAGTCTTGGCGGTTAGCCTTGAATTGTGATACCATGTGAAATGGTATTAGCAGTTAGGCTTGAATCATTCTAAAGTCATGTTTTATGTTGCTTCCACATTATTATGACTCCATGTTTATATTATTACATGTATATATTTTATGATTCCATATGTTACATTCCTTTTTATATCATCATGTCATGTCGTTTATCCCATGTGCTAATGCTTTATTCTTATGGTTATTCCCTTACTGGGACATTTAGATCATCCCTTTGTTCATGTGTTCCCTAGGGTAACCTATGAATATGTTTGAGCATAATAGAAGTTAGGAGCTCAATTTGAAGATTAGGTAATAAAATTTCTTATTTAGTTCCATGTTTTCAGTTTTATGTACCTAATATTCCAAGACACTGGACTTTACGATCCTTAGCTTGTACTCTGATGTGTAAATATTCTCAAAATCATGTAATGTTATCTGTAAAAGTTTAGGGTCTTTATAGTTGGTATCATATAATGGTCTAGTTATTTTTTGATATTAGGAATAGAGAACTTTAGTAAGAACCTTAAGGATGATACTAAGTATAAGAAAACACCCCTAAATTTTGGTAAGTATAGAGTAAGTGGTTTATAATGAAAATAAATCCATATATGGATACAAACAGGTAGAGGTGGCTCTGGAAAAGATGTATCTAGGGAAAGAACCTGAAAACACCGCTTTGATATAGACTCAAACAAGAACTGGTGAACGATAACGTGCCTTACTGCACTCTTGGTTTGACACTCCCAGGGGATATGATTTGACAAATT
This sequence comes from Viscum album, assembly GCA_963277665.1. Taxonomy (NCBI): domain Eukaryota; kingdom Viridiplantae; phylum Streptophyta; class Magnoliopsida; order Santalales; family Viscaceae; genus Viscum; species Viscum album. Next base: position 1,067,978,738 of record OY728162.1, read on the forward strand.
CATGAGTTTTGTACAAACCATTATTAAGGAAATAAAAAAATCCCATAAGAATATAGGTTAAGAAATAGATCAAGTATAACGTAGATTGAAACATAGGGAATCATAAGTTAGGATATACTTCTCTATTATAAGTTTATCCTCTTATGTTAAAAGTTTACTTTTTATGCTCAATATCCAAGTATTCAAGACCTCTAATTGTACGCTCTTTTTCTTAGTTAATGGCGGGAAATAGAAGAACATGTACCAACAATTAATGTGATAGGGAATATGAATATTTCCCTAATGATATGTCTGATATGATGGGAATGGGTGCTAAAAAATTCTTGATAGTACTTGCTAAATTGGATTAAGTTATGAATAATAACATGAATCATGTGGAACACCCTACTCCTCCAAGGAAAGATCAAGTTTCTGTTGAATACTTCATGAGGAAAAGGCCTTCCATGTTTAGTGGATCTTCCAATCCCCTGTTCGCAGAACAGTGGATTAACTCCATTGAAAATATATGCTCTGTCCTTCAGTTCTTAGAAGAAGAGAAAGTTGTACTAGCGGTCTATCGTTTTGATGAGGAAGATGATCGGTGGTGGACATTGATCAAGAATAAGAATACATAAGAGGAAATCGATTCCATGTAATGTGATGAATTCAAGAAAATGTTTTTCAATAAATATTTTTTCCAAACCCTATATCTCAAGATGGAAAGAGATTTCCTCGGACTCAAGAAAAAAGAAGATGATTCCATCGGGGCGTATGAAGAAAACTTCACAAGGCTTGCAAGGTACGCCTCTGGCTTTATTTTGAACACCAAAAGCAAGGTGGATCTCTTATTTAGTAGACTAAAGCTGAATCTACGAAAATAATTGGCGATTCAAGACTTTGATAGTTATGAGAAGATTATCCGTTGTTCCCTCAAGGTTAAAATAGAGATTAGATACTCTTTTTGGTATCATGGGATTAGTAACAAGAAGAGGAAAATAGAATCTAATATGGGTGGTCCTGAAAATAAATTTCATGATGTAAATAAGCTTGATCATCCCACGTGTAAAAATTGTGGGAAGAATCATCCTAGGAATTTGTATAAATGGAACTAGGAATTGCTTCAAATGTGGAAATTTTGGACATCTAGATAAAAACTATCGATGGGATATGAAAAATCCCACTAATGTGGAATAAGAAAGTAATGTTTAGATCAACACTTAGCCAATTGTGCAATGTTACAGCTGCAAGGATCATGGGAATTACGCGAAAAATTTCCCTAAGCCAAGGGTTGTCAGAGGCAATCAACAACAACCTCCAAGGAAACAAGGAAGGGATTATGCTATCACTACTGTTCTCCAAGGAAACAAGGAAGGGATTATGCTATCACTACTGTTGAGGTGGAGCCAGACAGTGATGTGGTGACATGTATGGTAGTTATTCATTCATGAATAGAAAACATACTATTTGATTCTGGTTCTACACATTCTTTCATATATTGCAAGTTTAGCAGAACTATTCAAACACAAGCTCAAAATTTGGATGATAAGTTATATATGAGAACAAGGAATGGGGAAATTATTGTGTCCATGGTTTATAACTCCTACCCGATTAACATTTGTTGACTGAACCTCCTAGATAATCTCATAATACTTCATTTAGGGGATTTCGACGCTATCTTGGGCATGGATTGTAAATATTTATACAAATCCAACATCAAATGTTAGGAAAGGGAGATCACTCTTCACATCCCAAAGCATCCTCCAATTATTTACAAGTGTAATGAGGGAGATGAATCTCCATTAGAATCATTTTCTCAAGTGTGGATATTAATTCCTTATGAGCAAGCATGTCTAGCTCAAATGATTGAGACAAAGGACAAAATCATTCTTGAAGACATTCCCATCACGAGGGATTAAACTAATGTATTACCTAAAGAGTTTCATGGTCTTCCTCCTCATTGAGAGGTTGAGTTATCAATTGAACTTATTCCTATATCTCTTCCTATATCAAAGACACCTTATAGAATGACCACTATAGAGCTAGAAGAGCTGAATAAGTAGTTACAGGAGAATCTGGAGAAGGGTTTTATACACCCGAGTGCTTCACCATGGGGTGCACCAGTACTCTTCATCAAGAAGAAGGATGGATCAACGCGCCTCTGCATTTATTATCGTGAGCTCAATAAAATCAAGATAAAGAACAAGTATCCCCTGTCACAGATAGAAGACTTGTTCGACCAACTTTGTGGGGTCAGTTATTTCCCTAAGGTGGAACTTCGATCTGGATATCACCAATTAAAGGTGAGTAAGGAATATATTCCTAGGAATACCTTTCAAATGAGGTATGGACACTCTGAGTTTATAGTGATTCTATTCAGAATTAGGAATGCTCCAACAATTTTCATGGATTTAATGAATAGAGTCTTTGGATATTACCTAGAAAAATTTGTGGTAGTCTTTATTAACAACATTTTGATATAATCCAAGAGAAAGGAGGAACATGAGGAGCATTTGAATACCGTGTTAAAGAATTTTCGAAGAGAGAATCTGTACACGAAGTATAGTAAATGTGAGTTATGGATAGAGGAAATATCATTCTTGAGGCATGTTATCACCAGAAAAGGGATATTTGTGGACCCTTCCTAGACAAAGGAGATTTAAGAGTGGCCCAAGAAAACATCTATAATGGAGATCTGTAGCTTTCTGGGTATATCCGGGTATTATTGAAGATTTGTGAAGAACTTTTCACAATTTTCAAACCCAATGACCAAGTTGATATGGAAGGGAGTAAAGTTTTTCTGGACTCAGGAATTTGAAGACTTTTTTAAGGAGTTGAAAAAAAGGCTAATCACTATGCCGTTACTCACACTCCCAATAAGTGTAGAACTATTTTTGGTGTATAATGATGATTTAAAGAAAAGATTAGGCTGTTTGCTGATGAAAAATGATAAACTGATAGCCTACGCCTCAAGGAAGATGAAAATCCACGAGCAAAACTATCCTACGCATGATCTGGAGTTGGTAGCTATGATCATTGTGTTAAAAATCTCACGACATTATCTCCATGGGGAGAAGTGTGAGATATATACTGATCACAAGAGTCTCAAATATATATTCACACAAAAAGACCTTAACATGCTCCAGTGAAGATGGATAGATCTCATCAAGGATTATGACTGTTCAATCCACTACCATCCTGGTAAGGAAAACAAGGTGGCAGATGCTCCAAGTAGAAAAAATCCTACATCTTTATCAATGATGATAATTTAAAAGGATATTATCTTCTTATATTTTCAGAGGATGGAAATGAGAATCATTAATGGAGGAACATCATCAATCCTTTCTCAAATGATTGATCAACCGTCCCTCATGGAGAAAATAAAGGATTCTCAAAGAAAAGATGTGGACATTCAGAATAGGGTGGAAGCCATTAAAAATGGGAAATCCTCTGAGTTTATGATTTATTAGGAAGGAGTTGTAAGATTTGGGTCAAGATTATGTATACCATCCAATAAAGAGAAAAAGAAGAATATTTTGATTGACACACATAGCTCAACCTTCTCTATTCACCCAGGGAGCACAAAGATGTATCGAGATCTCTGAGAGAACTTTTGGTAGGACAATATGAAGAGTGAGATTACTGAATATACATCAAACTGTCTAGTATTTTAACAAGTGAAGCATGAAAGAAAAAATTCTAAGTGGATGATGAAACCACTACACATACAAACATGAAAGTGAGAGAACACACCATGGACTTTTTCACGGAACTTACAAGGACATCTTGAGAAAATAATGCTATATGGGTCATTATGGATCATCTTACAAAGACAGATAACTTTATCACAATTTGAGAGGACTTCTAATTAGATCAAATTTCACAGATATATATCAAAGAGGTGTTAAGGCTTCATGGAGTACCACTATCTATTGTATCTGATCAAGATCCGAGATTCACCTCGAAGTTGTGGGAAAGTCTCCAACATGCTCTAAGCACGAAATTGAACTTCAGTACAAACTATCATTCTTAAACTGATAGAAAATATGAGCGGACTATCCAGACATTGGAAGATATGTTGAGAGCATGTTCTATGGAATTCAAAGGAGGGTAAGAACATCATCTTCCACTGGTTGAATTCTCCTACAACAACATTTTCCACTCGAGCATCCGAATGGAACCATACGAAGCCCTTTATGGGAAAAGGTTCAGAACAACATCGTGTTGGGATGAAGTTAGTGGCCATAACCTTCTAGGACCTGAAATGGTCAAAGAAATGGTGTTCAAGGTGAAAACTATTTAGCAGCACATCAAGGTAGCCCAATGTCGACAAAAGAGTTATGTAGACAATCATCAATGAGACCTTGAGTTCAAAATTTGATACATGGTATTTCTATGCATATCTCCATGGAATAAGGTCATGAGGTTTGGGAAGAAAGGAAAGCTAAGTCCCAGGTACATTGTCCCCTTCGAGATTCTTGATTGTGTTGGAGCTGTGGCCTATCGAATTGCACTTCCACCTACCATGTCCAAAGTACAATATGTCTTTCATGTATCCCTTTTAATGAAGTACATACCAGACACTTCACATGTAATCTCTTCATAGGTGGTATAGTTGTAGAATTATCTTTCCTACGAGGAGAAACCGGTGAAGATCTTGGATCGTAGAGATAAAGTTATATGTAACAAGACTACTCACCTGATCAAAGTACTATGGTAGAACCATCACTATGAAGATGAAACATGGGAACTGGAGAAGGAAATGAAGGAAAAGTACCCACACTTGTTTATGTCTTATAATGTAAAACAAAATTTCGAGGGCAAAATTTCATAAGGGGGGGAATAATGTAATGACCCGATATTTTATCAATGGAAATTTACTTCATATAATTATGTCATATAATCATTTGAAATTACAACACAATGAACTACTAAGTACTATGTTACCTTTAAAAATAATATTGTCACATCTGTGATTTGAATTTTGAAAATCTGACATACACGGTTGCGATCAATAAGATGTTTGGAGTCAAATGGAACAAACTTAATTTTTGGTGAATAGTAACCTACCCTTATGAATAGTAACAAACCCTTATGAATAGTAATAAGACCCTTATAAATATTAAATCATCTAAAAGAATAGTGACCTCATCCATGAATTTATAAATAAAATTTAGGCATCTTATAAATGATAATATGACCATAGTAACAGTATTGGTATTTTTGTAAGTCATAAATAAATAATTAAAATTAATTAATTAATTTAAAATAAAATGTATTTTCCTAAAAAGTGTTCATAAATTATTAATTTTATGTCTTCTGGTTTTAAGATAATTTTGTAATACCTTATGTAATTTTTGAAAGCATTATAAAATCAGTTATAGTTTTAAAATCCGCATTTTCAAGTAAATTATGATTTTAAATAAAAATTAAAATAATCATATTTAGAAAATTATTTTTGAAAAATGGATTTCAGTTTTGGATTCTACACATCGAAAAAATTTCAGGGTGAATTTTTAGGATTTTTCTAAAATACTTGAATTTTTGATGAATGGGAAAATGAGATAATTCACAATAAATGCTTAAAAATGAATTTCTACATCATGTTTGAGTCATGGATGATGTAAATGGCCATTGGTTCGAACTCACATAAATTTATTACAATTTTTGGTCATGAAATCATCACTATTTCTTGTCTTATAGAAAAATAATAATCTAATTATTAAAATATTAAGAAAACCCTTCTCCCCTACACTATAAATACCACCCTCCTTACCTCTTCTCTTCACTCCTCTAAATCCTTGTTCCTTGCCTAAATTCAACCCAAATCTCTATCCAAGATCATATCCCACGTCCAACATTCCTTAGTCTCTTCAAAATACCAAATCTTCTCCCCTTAAGAGGCTCTCAAGGAAGATTGATTCAAGAGGTAAATTCCTTTGTTTAATTCTTTTACTTTCTTTTCAAGTTCATTTGTTTTCTTTTCTATCCTTACCTATCCTAATTCAAATGTTTTGAAAAATCTAGTACCTTAAATTTACTATAATGTCTTTATGGTAATGGAATAATTTATTATCATATCTCCTTTACTCTTCTTTTATACTATTAATAAAGACACTATCCAAGATGTGTTAATTTACCACATTCAAGGATGATGGGTTTTAAATTTCTTTTACCATCTTCAATTCTATTCATGAAACCATTTTTTTTATGTTTGAACCAGATTATTATTTAATTTATCCTATGTAAGGTTCTATAATATTTTTGTACACATGATTTAAATTATAATACAAAATGAGTTCGTGGTGATCAAAAATCGCCAATAAACCCAAAAGGTTATCACTAAAGTTTTATATAATGATTCATCTTCACTCCAAGTAACCAAATTAAATTTACAACCATGTAACATTATGGATGTTCAATAATAAAATACAACTCCAATTTTGGAAAACCATCCCCATTTTACATGATTCCCCATTCATAAAATTAAGTAAACTGATCATAAAAACCAATAAAACAAACAAACTCGAACAATGAAATTGAACCACTTAACCCATCAAAAAGGTTATGAATGAACTCAAAAATGTTATAATAAATATTTTAAATATATACTAGGTTCTAAAATTACTAATTAATGAACCTAATTTTATTATTCAAGTCATTCATATCAAGTGGATAACACCATCATACTTAAGGTAAGGGATCCTATCTATTTCACTTTTATTTAAGAATGTACTCTATGTTATGAACTTTTATGTATAATCCCTAATGATGGGGTATGATTTCTCACCTATAACATACTTCCCTGATGATGTATAAGTGATTATAAACCCCTTTCTCTCTCATTACGATCTCTTAAGTACACTCGATACCATGCCAATAATCTGTAAGAGATTCTACCTAAACCTCCTTTGTTCCTTCTGGTTTCCTTGTCTTACTTTTACCAAAATTAAGTTATCTTATCTTTTTATGTGAATCTTATAAATTCTGTTTACATTTACCAAATTTATTTATCAAGAATCTTTCATCATTCTCTTTCAGGGATATACATGTTTTCAGGACCAGCCCGTGAAATCTTGTTGCCCGAGACAAATTACAAAAACGTTTCCCTTTAAAAATGGATGGTTAAAGGATTAGACATGAGCAAACCATATCAATTATTGAACTTTAAAACCCTAAAATAATATATCCATTTAAACCCACAATACATGCAGACATCAAAAAATAAGTTCATTCCATATGCAGACCAATTCTTATGTTGCCCACATAATATTAAAAATTAAAAAAAACAATAAAAAACATATGTTTAAAATGACACTCATATTGCTTTAAAATCTACTAAAAATGAATAAAAAACAAGGATTTAAATCATATAAAATTTCAGTTTTCTATATTGGTAAACAAGGTAAAACAACCATTTTTTTAAAAGAAAAAACCCATACATTTTTGAACCATTTAACCCACTTCAAAACAAATCAAAAAAGGAATTAATATTTGTAAAAACTGACCAGTTATGCCTTTCCAAAAAATAATGAATAAAATTTATCTACATATTCAACACCCACTTCATCTTCTTTTAAAACTATAAAAGTTTGAAACTAAAATTATCACTCATGATGAACACTTAAAGAAAGAAATTATTGATCCATTAAATACAATTTGGAAAAAAATGAATTAACATTTATTCTCTTTGAAAGTTCTAGTGGGTGATGCCCGAGGAGTAAGATAAGAAGCATGAATAAAATGTTATAAAACAATCATTAAATACATAACATGTATTCATAAAAAACATTAGTTAAACCATGAAAAGATTGACACGATGGAAGTGGTATAAGAGTGATAAATTAATTTCAATTAATTCAATAAAAGAATGAAGAGAGAATAATAATAAAATATATAATATAGAATAAACTCTATAATCTTCTAATGAGATTCTCAACCTACATTAACTAAAAAAATAGAGCCATCAGAATAACTATTACTAATATACATGGAATGGGAAAAACAAGTTTCAATAAAAACGAATGTAGAACCTTAAAATATGTTTTGTTTACCTCATTTTCAGGACACCGATCAAAATTATAGAAATCCTAAATAAATCATCCATCATAGTATAAAGAAGTTTTATCATAAAGTTCTATATTGTTCTAATAAATTCTTTCAAGAGCCTAATAAATGCTAAATATTTAATTAAAAAAATCTACTAATAGGATAAATGGGCTTGTTATACCTACAATTTCTACAAGTTTCATAGATAAAAGAAGTAAAGTATGAGAAATTATGTGTTAATATTAAAAAAATGAAATCATAAAAATCACATAATTATTTACATTGGAGTGGGAAATATAAGAAATGTATATTAAAGAAACGTATTAACAAAAATAAAACAGTTACGACAATGAAGGAATTGGTTGTAGTTATCTTTCTCAATAATTTACACAAAAAATCTATAATTAAAATAGGTTCCAAGTAGGATACAAAAATGGATACATAAAAAATAAAAAAGATGATATAATTATAAAAAACCCCTTCACCTAGGCCTTAATTCATCGGCAGCACCAAGGGAGGGCAGGGGGGTTGTCATTCCTTTGCTGGAAGTTAGGGCGAGTAAGTGCATAGTGCCCACTTGTAGTAAAATAATGCTTGGTTGGGTGGGGATTCAGAGAAGTGGAGGAATTGAGGGGGGCAACAATGGCATGGGGTGAGCGAGTGAGAGAGGGAGAGGAGAGGGTAGAGAGTGCAAGAGAGAATCGTCATATGAGACTAGAGGAGGAGAGTGTGGTGTGAGAGCCTTAGGGAGAACTGGATTCAACAACGAAGAGGTGAGGCGAGGCCACCAGGAGGGAGAGCGCACAAGATGAGTTGTGGGGATATGAAATGTTAGGGTTATCCTTAATGGAGATGGGGTTGAGTTTATGTTTCCCTGACGAGGGGTGTTTCCCTAGCACACATGCTTGTGAGGCCCACCCGTGGGCCCACCCTATATGTTTTTAAGTGATTCCCTCCTCAATACTTCCCGATAAGCAAACCTATTTTGAGGGAACTCCCAAATTCTTACCCGATTTCAAGTAAACTCTATATTCAGTTTTAATCCCCCATTGTATTTATAAGATCAGTATTTTTTTTTTGAAAAACTTCTTGGTTCACTTATGGTTTTAAATGAAGGATTTTTTCCTTTTCTATTTTAAAGACTCTATAATATTTTCCTTAAAACTGCACAAAAATGTTTTAATGCTAAAATTTCTTAAATACTTTTCTTACATGTTATCACTTATACTTGACATCACTCACCATGAAACATTCCTATTTTACCTTATGAATTTCCATGTATATTTTAGTTCCTTTCTTTCATGGACACTTTTATGATACAACCATTTGTTATGCTTTATAAAATGAATGTGGTACCCAATTCTTTCCATGGGTAACCCTTATGTTTATGTAAGATTTATTATGTATGATTATTTACGTGGAAAACATATTCATGAGATATTAAGATGGGTGCTCTAAGATAGAGCTCTAATGTATTGGGTAAAGTTGAGTCTCATAAGATGTTATGTGTGACAGTCATGACAGTTTGCCTTGGTTGTGCTACCATGTGCTACGGTCTTGGTAGTTAGCCTTGGCTTGTGCTACCATGTGAAATGGTCTTGGAGGTTATCCTTGACTCATTCTAAAGTCATGTTTTATGTTTCTTCCACATTATTATTAATCCATGTTTATATGATTCCATGTTTATATGTTAGGATTCCATATATTACATGCATTTTTATATCATCATGTCATGCCCTCTATCCTATGTGATAATGCTTTATTCTTATGGTTATTCCCTTACTGGACTATTTAGATCATCCCTTTGTTCATGTGTTCCCTAGGGTACCCTATGCATATGTTTTATCACAATGGAAGTTAGAAGCTCAATTTGAAGATTAAATAAATAAATGTTTTATTTAGTTCCATGTTTTCAGTTTTATGTACCTAGTCTTCAAAGACAATAGAGTTTAAAATCCTTGTCTTGTACTCTGATGTGTAAATATGCTTAAATTCATGTAATGATATATATAAAAGGTTAGGTTCTATATACTTAGTATCGTCAATTTTTGTTCTCTTTGACTCCCAATCCTTCGGTAGTATGTCAATAAATTTTTCTATAAGCTGAACATTCGATAATTCATTTTCTCCAAGTGACTATATAATATTCATAATAGTCATTATCCTTTGATGAATTTGAGATACACTTTCACCAGCTATAAAATAAAAATCTTGATAGACATCCCATAGTATGGATTGCTTGGTCTCAAGAACTTTTTATGTTCCAAGATGAGTAGCTTCTAGATTTTTCCAAATTTACACACTGTTCGACATGAAAGAACTTGATAATAGTTATTCCTCTAAATATAACATGAAAGGGTATTTCAAACTTGAAAGTTCATAAAGAATTATGTCTTATATTCTCTAGTAAAGGTAGAATATTCTTTCTCCAAAATTTGGGAATTTCTTATAAGCATAAGGAATTTCTCAAATACAATAGTAATCACGAATTCTTCCATCCAATATTGTTAGTATTCATAGTAATTTCCATCAAATATGGGTGGTTTTTTGGGATTAAGATTGTCAACAAATACAACATGGAATAATTCCATCATAAACACAGGGAAAATATTTCCTCTATAACACATCAGTGTAATGAAATTGAAAATATAAAAATCTAATAATGTAATGAAAACTTAAAATATTATCTTATATTCTATCTCAATCATATAGACTTACTTTGATACCAATTATTGTCCCAAAATATGGATGGAAATCACCCTACAAGAGGGGGTTGATTGTAGTTTTAAAACAATTACATTTTTTGTCCACTTCAAGTATTAAAACTTTCAAAAATATAAAGATATGATAAACCCAAAAAATTAGATTAGTACTTAAGTAAACACAGTATAAAACAATCGGTATTTCACATCTATCGATAAATGTAATGAACACAACAGAAAATTAAACCAATGGTATTAAAACAATAACTGTTAAAAGTATAATCACAATAGAAATAAAAAAACACAAAGAACTAATTATAAACAAAATACACCTTAAATGATATTATTAAAACCACACCTTTAACCAAAAGTAAATAGGAAATCATACACCTAATTCAAGGTATACTCAACTATAAAATTTTCAAAAGGTATTCACTTTTAAAAACCGAAATCTCGGTATTCCCGCTTCTACAACCCAAAATCCATATTTTTTTTTCTATTCCTATACACCCTCGATATCCTTTATTGGAAAAAAATTATTACAAAAATAAAAAACAAGATCTATCTCTTAGCGAACACTCAAAAAGAAAAAAAATCAGAAGCGCACTAAACAACAAGCTGTTGAAGGCTTCAAGTGATTGAAACTTTTAGAGTATTCTTATATCTTGTAACTACGATCATATCTTGCAATGCTCAAAATATAGCTATATTTACAGATGCCATCATCACAAACTTTAGCGGTTGAATCCTGCATTCTTTGGGATCAGTTGTAATAACAATGGTAGTAGTTTAGTTGTTCATATTTTGATGGACTTAACATCTATCCACATCAACCGACGATGTCATTAGGCACCAATAAAGTGCTTAAAAAACTATTTTTTCTCATAAAACCTTAAACCATTGGTAATTTAAAATTACTCATATCAGCATATTTTTATAAATCCTCAAACCATCAATATTTTTTATAACCTCAAATGTTTGGTATTTTATTTAACGGTTTTATATTTTTCTTATAAAAAAGATAAATTAATAAACACAAGTTAAATAAAATATTAATAAAGTGTATTTTGATTTCCAAAATAAAGGATAAAGTGATTCTTTGACTCAACAGAAGGGGGATAAACTATTCCCATAAGAAGAGTTGCTATTCTCTTCACATAAAACCCCATGTTTTTATTTATTTTGATTTTTATGGTTTAATAATTTCTTTTTTTGTTTTATTTTATGGTAATAAAAAGAGGTATCCCCTATTATTGCAATGAAAATAAAAAGATCAAGCTAGTTCTACCCCTTACAAAGAATGAAAACTAGTATAAAAATGTGTTTTCATGTATGTTTTTTTATATTTTAGCATCGGTTTTTAACCGACGTTGTTGTCTCCATTGTTAAAAGTGGGACTTTTGACACTGGGTTTTATAAAACTATGTCAAAAAGTAAAATGTTAAACCTTCAATGCTAAGTTTTTTGGAAAATTTATGTTGAAAGTTTTATTCCACAAGGATTTTAATACTAATTTTTGATAAAAACTGATGTCAAAAGAAATTTTTCACATCAGTTTTACAAAAAAACCAATGTCAAATGTAAAAAAATAACTTTTAACCTCAGTTTTTACAAAAAACTGATGTCAAAAGTAAAAAAAAATATTTTTAACATTTTTTATTAAAAAACATTAAAACATGGAAACTATGACTACTGTAGGATATTTGGTTTCTTGGGATTTGATTATACTGGTTGTAAAGCTAAAATGGACTTACAGATCAAAAGTTATGGTTGTTGGAAGTTGTATTTCTCTATGTTTTGATGTCATGTTTTTGGAAAATTAGCATTGAAAGTCGCATTCCATGTCAGTTGTTAAAATAACTGATGTGGAAAGTGCTTGAATTATTTTAATCATAGATATATACAACCCAGTTCAAATAAAACATGAGAAACATTAATTGAAAATTAAATACACCAAATGATAAAAATAAAAAATAAACATAAATCTTTGACCAAATTTCAATTCTTTTGGAAGTTTACTTCAAATCAATATGTTGTTTGTCATTATTTCCATTATTTTCAGGGACGAACTCATGTGGAAATGAAAATGGGGATTGATAAGGAATTTTTCACTTCAGTTGGAGAATATTATAAATTTTTTTTATCTTTATAACTCGATTGGAAGAAGTCTCCCTCATTATAAGAAAAATTATCAAGAATTTTAGCGATGAAGGAAAAAAATAATAAAGAAATTAAATGAGGAGAATAAATACCATGTTAAAATAATAGATTGTAGAATAATTTAAAATTTTATTGGATTAAATAGGTTGAAAATTTTGAAAGAAATATAATGAGGACATAAATATTATAAATGAAAATATATGTAACAACAATGCATTAAAACTTATGCAGGATTTTAAAAATTGAAATTCGCATTGTGAAAAAATTGAAATACCAAACCGACATGTTTGATATTTTAATTTTAATATAAGATAAATGTATAACCAAATTTAAAACCCTTCTTCTATTAGGGTTTTAATGCCAGTTTTATAAAAAATTGTTGAACAAAGTAAAAAAAATACTTTTGATGTCGATTTTTCTAATAACCGATGTTAATAGTAAAAAAATAATTTTAACATCATTTTTAGTAAAGAAAGACATTAATACATGGAAAATATTAATATTGGAGAATATTTGGATTGTTAGACTTTGATTTGACTAGTTGTGGAGCTCAAACAAACTTACGGATCAAAAGTTATGGCCATCGAAAGTTGGACTTCTCTAAAACTTCTCTTAAAGAAGTTCAAATTCTAATGGTCATAACTTTTGATCCATAAATCCGTTTTAGCTCAATAAACAGTCAAATAGAAGTCTGAGAAACGAAATAAAACCTTATAAATAGTTTTTATATTGGTTTTTTTTGAAAAATAAAATCTTAAAAGTACACTTTTAACACTGGGTCATGGAAATACAAACATTAAAAGTATTCCATGAGGAATTTTAACATTGGTTTCCTTATAAACTGATGTTAAAAATGGATTTTTTAACATAGGATACTAATGAATATACATTAAAAGCCATCTATGAGTATTTTTAATGTATTTCTTGAAAAACTGATGTTAAAACATAGATTTTAAAAACCATTTTTCTACTAGTATGGATATGAAGCTCAATGTTAATTTGCTGTGATGTTTGTGTGATTGTTATTGTTTAAAGGCATTTTAGTCACTTTACTAAATTGATTCAATGAATATGGTTTAGATCTGGAAATTATTAGTGTTTTTTGGATGAATCTCAACTATAGAAAATCGATTCAAGTTGTGTTTTTATGGTAGAAAGTGTTGGCAATTTGAGAGTAAAGGATGATTTATTTAGAGTATGGAGGGAGTAAAAAATTTGTATCACATCTAGAGGCTGAGATATTGAATCGAGATGGGTTTGTATAGTGATCAATTGGATTATAGATCTAGTTTCTAGTTTGATAGATTTGACCGAGTTGTTTAGCTGTTATCTTGAAGCCAAAGCCTCAAGCTTGATGATAAGGTACAATACTTGGTTTGTGAAATAGAGTTAGTGTTGTTGGTATGCTACTATGTGGTTGGTCCAAGGGTTTATATTGGTCAGAGCTAACACTTTGTTTTATTGAGTTGGAAATGGTTCAAATATTTTAGATCTAGATATTTCATGTTGATGAAGGGCTCGATCATGTTATTAGGTTTATTCTAGAGAAGATCTAGGAAGGGAAAGTTATCACTACACTATTTTAAAATATTCTTCGTTGAGTAAAAGACTGGAAAATATGGGGAGATCAAGTTCATGAAGTTGGCATGGGAGTTCAAAGAGAGATAGGTTTGTGATGTCTCAATCTAGTTTGAAACTTTATCTATGATATAGATTTGATATTGTAATGCCCCGAACCTAGTTACCCAGAGTCGGTGCATTATTACATAACATTGGCATGATCACAAAAGATCAAGTCTCGAAAAACCGATTAGTTTAGTAGCCTTGGAAATACTAAATACATTCATAAGTTTTTCATTACATTGTAAAATGAAAACTACAACAACATTGTCTCCATAGATCACACTCATATCCCTTAGACTATCCCTGCAGGTTAGTCATAATATACTTCTTCGCATCCTAGGAAAAATAAAACATAGAAAGGGGTGAGCTCAGATGCTCAGTAAGGATAACAATATAGCGGAAACTTTTATAAATAATCTTAAACATTTTAAGGAAGTGTATAAGACTAAAAAATAAGACTTTTAAACATAAAATTCAGCATAATATGGAAAATATAAATCAAATAATTCCATTTACTTATTCACATGGATATTCTACTAGTCGAATAATCACATGAAACATCAATAACCACTTTCATAATGATGGAATGCATAATACAGACTTTCATAACCACATAGTCAAGGCCTTGTGCCAAGACTACAAATAAGATTTTGTCAAGGCCTTGTGCCAAGACACTAGTTTGTCTCATGAGACTTACCAGTGCATTGAGGAGCTATAGTGGGATCTACCTATCACTTACTAAGTCCAATTCATTACTCATATAAAAAGGTTTAAACATAACATAAACATTAATATTAAAACTAGAATAATAAATGTCAGTACTTTATCCATAAACCATGAATGGTGTACAAATAACACATCCACAATCAAACATATCACAAAACCTTCAATACAATATGAATTTTTTGTATCATAACAAATCAACTTCAAATAATATTAAAATCTATCAAAGGATGTTGACATAGATGAAATCAAAACTTTTTTTAGAGAAATATTTCTTTCTATTTTGAAATAATTTAAAAGTAATATAATTATAAAATAAAACATTTATTTTAAAAATATTCTTATAATATTGTAAGGGAATGTTTGAGGATGTTATAATGGAGGAATATAGCCGCACCTGCTGTATAAGTTAAAAAAGACATTTTTACCTTAATTTTGTCGTAAAGGTCATAAAGTACCTTGTTTGGAAAATGAAAAAAAGATTACATTAAAAAACATATAAGGTCGAATAAGGGTATAAATTAATTTTACCCATTTTATATTAAATAATATATTTTTTTGAAATATATTTTTAAGAAACATGAATGGGGATGATAAAGAGGTCCTAGTAGATACTCACGTATAAAACAACCTCGGATAATGAAGAGATTGTAGAATTAACCCTTACCTTGTACTTTTCCTTGGTCGAGGGTAGGTTAACCTCCTGTATAATGTGAAATAATTGTTATTAAATTATAAAATAATCATATACATTAATATGATATCATATATGATCTTCTAATATTGCTTTGTTAATGATATTCCATCAGTATCATCATTTCGGGTGTTAACTGATTCGTTTTACTTTATATACTTTGTTACGTAAGTAATTTTTTTATTCATAGGATGTATCTTAATCATATTCATAATGATATCAAGTCTTTAAGCATTATTTTTATTCATCAAATAAAAATTAGTCTTGAATGGATACGATGAGGAATGAATCTCATCGCGTTCGTGGAGATGGTAATCCGTACGTATGCATGAGCGACAATATCATTATTTGGATATTAAAAAATTATATAATTGGATGGTATATCATATATAAAGAATCATTAACATGTTAAATTTATTATTTACATCAATTGTACATCATTATTACACCCATCCAAATAGTGAAGTGTTGAATGACAAACTACACCACGACGTGGAGACGGTAAGCCGTATGTACGGACATATGGTGAATTTTTCATTTATAGGATGGGTAGAATAACTAATATGGTTGTACCATTTTTATAATAAAATAATAGTATATAGAAGATACTGGAGTTATTATTTTAGAATGTGAACAACAAATAAAGAGGAAGTGGAAGAAGAAAATAACTTGAATGATGGGATGAAATATTTACCTCTTCTTCGGGTTCTTCCATTTTATTTGATCAAAAGGGCTCCTAATGTTGGCTTTCTAACTAATGTAATGCATCTAGGATTAAGGTAGGTTAGTTGGAAGGATATTTGGGTAGGGGTTGTTCAAGCCAAATGTCTTTGAAGATATGGATTTGAGAGAAGGGGGAATGCCCTTTTATAAGAGGGGCGAGGGGCACCTTAGGAAAAGATTGAAATAATATTTTATAATAAATTCATATTCAGTTTATAATGGCTGAAAAATGATTTATTTTTAGTATAAGGTAGGGATGGGTCAAAATCCTCTCAACCAATGGGTTTTAGATATGTTATGTTACCATATTAACCTTATCATTTATATTTAACTCTTAGTTAAATAGTTTGACATTTACCAGGTCTCTTTGTATTTTTATATTATATGGTTAATAAACTTACTATAAAATTCCAAGAGAACCTCAAATGGTTCATTAATAATATATATAATATTATTTTATCCCTTTGGATGAACCTTATATTTTTAGGAATAGAATATCAATTAATAATATAATATTTGTTTTAAAAACTCTTATATGTCAATTTTGACACTATTTGGTATTTTTTTTGTTAAATTCATAATAGAATTATTACTTCAAAAAAAAATCATTTAATCAACCCAAACCCGTCATATTAACCTATAAAATTAGTGTAATTCATAAAAATCTTAAATTAAATTTATTTGGATATTTATAATATCAATTATTTCAATCTTTCATTAATAAGGTAATTGCTGCATCATCATTGTGTCATAAATAAATTTATTTATTTAATGTCTAAAAATTATAAATAAAATAAAATTATGTAGGAAATAATTTTCTTTTTATAATGAATATTTATAGTTGAATTTATCTTATATATAACCCTATATTAAAAATGGTTTAGTTATTAAACTTCAAATTTAACACTTTTAACTCATCTTTAAATAAAACAATAATAAATTTCCTAATCTAATCATAGTGGACCTAAAGGATCATATTTTATTCCTACAGTTGTTTTTGGTCGAAATACACTTATCCAATAGAACTAGGACATGTTTAAGGGTAATAATAATATCATTTTTACCTTTAATTACCCTATTTACTTTTAACCGTGGTAAATAAAAGTCAAAAGATACTATTCACCAAAAATTATTTTCATCTCATTGAACCAAATTTTACTTAATGATATCAACCATGTGTCTTAGATTTTTTAAATTCAACTCAAATAAGCGGTAAAATTATGTTTTATGCAAATTTGCAAAAGCTCCTAGGAGGTGGGTAAAAGACGGTAAAAAGTTCAATAAAATTTTATATATCTAATTTTATTATAAAAATGACTCTAATGAATTACATTGAACTAATATTGGTATTATGTATCTATTTTTAATTAAAATAAATTTAAATAATATAAATAATTATTTAAATAAGAATTTGGTTTTAACCAATAACGTAGTGTTTTTCACTATTCATAAAAAATTGAAAGTTTTTAGAAAAATACCAAAAATTCACCCAAAGCTAATTTAGATATTCCTAATCCAAAAAATGAAGTCCATTTTGAAAGATAAAATTTATAAAATTTCAAAAAGTGGGTATTACTATTCATAACGGCTAGTTTGATTGGTCGCGGTGTGTTAGAATCTCGAAGTTGCGTACGATGCAAGCTATTGAATTATTCAAAGGGGAATATACCGTGGAAGCATGGGGTGTTACATTCTCCCATCCTTCAAATAATTTCGTCCTCAAAATTTATAGAATACTACCACATAAAAAGATTCGGATGGTTCTTCATCATAAGTTCCTCGAGTTCCCACGTTGCCTCTTCCATCTTATGGTTTCTCCATAGGATTTTTACCAGATGAGTTGTCTGGTTTCTCAACACTTTTTCTCTGG
Source organism: Viscum album (assembly GCA_963277665.1). Classification (NCBI taxonomy): domain Eukaryota; kingdom Viridiplantae; phylum Streptophyta; class Magnoliopsida; order Santalales; family Viscaceae; genus Viscum; species Viscum album. Next base: position 1,067,997,258 of record OY728162.1, read on the forward strand.
TATCAAAATCTTGACAGGCTCTTTGCAACAAGATAGATCAGGTTCCAGTTCTAATTCCTCATAGGTGGGTACATGCATTGGGTCAGGCATGTATTTTATCAACAGTGATACGTGGAACACATCATGAACTTTGGAGAGACTTGGTGGCATTTCCAAACAGTAAGCTAAAACCCCAATTCGTTCTAGAATTTCGAAAGGTCCGATGTACCTTGGACTTAATTTACACTTCTTACTGAATCGTATAACTCCATTCCATGGATATACCTTCAAGAAAACATGATCTCCTACCTGAAATTCCAAATCCTTTCTTCGGTTATCGGCATAGCTCTTCTACCTACTTTGTGCTTCTTTGATGTGGGTTTGGATAACCTTCACCTTTTCCATCGTTTCCTCAACAAGTTCTGGGCCAATGAGTTTTCTTTCACCAATTTCATCCCAATACATTGGTGTGCAAAATATCTTTCCATATAACGCTTCATATGGTGCCATCTGAATACTTAAATGGAATCTATTGTTATAGGAAAATTATGCCAGAGGTAAATATTGATCACACATACCTTGAAAGTCAAGTGAGAAAGATCTCAACATGTCTTCTAAGGTTTGAATAGTCTTTTCTGATTGTCCATCAGTTTGAGGGTGGTAGACAGTGCTCAAACGAAGTTTAGTATCTAGGGATTTCTGAATACTTTTCCAGAATCTTGAAGTAAAATGGGGATCACAGTCAGAAACAATCGATAAGGGAAATCCATAAAGTCTTAAAAATTCATTAATATATAGTCTTTCTAGACGTTCAAGTGGTAAATATTCTCTTATAACAAGAAAATGTATTGGCTTGGTAAGACGATCAACAATGACCCATATTGTGTCATTTCTTCTAGGATCCTTTGGTAGCCCCATGACAAAGTCCATTGTGATATCATCCCATTTCCACTCAGGTATGGGAAGGGGTTGCATGACTCCTCTAGGATGTTGTCTTCCAGCTTTCAATTGTTGTAAAACCATATATCTTGGCACATAATTAGCAATCACCCTCTTCATGTTGTCCCACAAAAAATGTTCCTTCGAATATCTATACATCTTGGTGCTACCAGGGTGTATAGAGAAATTGGAACTATGAGAATCATCCAATAATTCCCTTTTTATATCAGGTATATCGGGAACACAAAGTCTCTTCCAAAATTTTAAAATCCCATCTTAATCTATTCTTAATGACATTATTAGTGCCTTATTTATAGAAAAAATCATTACATCACACAACCCTTATTGATTCTAGAAAACATGTCACCATTATTAACAAACATCATCGTGTTTAAATAACTCCCTTACATGTGTTCATATACTTTGTGTGGGTGTTATAATCACTTTTTTCATAATAATTAATTTGCTTAAAATCTCTATACAATGTTCTCTAACAAACTCTAAAATACTCTAGAGACTTTCCTTTATAAATACCCAATGGTTTTATCTATTATAGAGATTGTTTAACATGATTTATCAATAAAAACAACCCAGAATCTCTATGACATCATCTTGATGGATTTTTACTAACACTAATTTATCTAAACCATGAATTTGTGCTTAGATGTATCATTTAATGCAATGTTTATTTATATGAAAAATATTGAAGTGAATGGCCAAAAATCACTGAAACAATTTGATGCTGAAATAACCCAAGAGGGGATAACCAACATCAATGTTTTTATATGGTTAAAGTTCAGATTAAGGTTGTTGAGAATATGAAATATGATTTTAGTTTGATTTTAGGGTTATTATAATATGTCATCATATCAAAATTTTGTTATAGATATTGTTGGAATAATTATTCATGGAAGGATTGTTATCAATCAGAGTTCTCTACTTTGAATCTAGTATTTATGTCAAGTAATTAATATAGACCATTTTTGTGACACCCATAATGTCTAAAATTTGCATAAATATGTTCTACTACTAATTCTATAGAGTTTTAGGGATTTTGGGTTTGAAATTTTTAAAATTTGAGAACTTCTTCCAGCTATATATTTTTACATGGTTTTGTAAACTATACAGGTGGGGGGGGGGGGGGGATGAGTCTCATTCCAATATCAAATTCACAATTTAGTAAATCATGTAGTAAAAACATGTGTTTTACTATACTTTTTTTCTATATTTTTATATATTCTAGGTCACAGATCCTATATTAGAAAAAAATAAATTTTATGACTACTACATAATATAATTTTTTATATCTAAAAGAATTTATCTGTATAACCTATGATGAATAAATCTTCACATCCTCTATAAACCAAAAACATATCCTTAGTTTCACTTAGATACTTGAGGATATATTTAATAGTAGTCCAATATTATTCACCAGGATCATCTTGATATCTCTCTACCATGCTCAAACCATAGGAAACATCATCCCTCAAACATAACATGGACTATATGATATATCCTATCATGTAAGTGTATAAAATATCACTCATTATTTATCTTTCATATCATTATAGAGGATAATTTTTTATTAAATGATGTATAACTTGACACACTAGAATCAATCTACTCTTATATTGTTCCATACTAAATATCTTCTATATCTAGTCAATGTAATTACATTTACTTAGTCAAAGAAGCCTCTATGATCAATTACATATAAACAAGATTTATACAATGATGATTTTATCACTATTTTCCTTCCTATAGATGTGCATGATCAAACATGGAATAACACATTATATGATTGGTATCTCATTTCTAATTATTAATTCTCATCAACATATAATACCATGAAAATGATCAAACTCCCACTTAAACCCCTTGTAAACACATGTCTCACATTCCATATTAATGAAACCAAATTCAATTATACCTTATTTGAACAAAATAGTTCATATTATTGATGCTTAATTTATTCCATAAATGGATCTCTATAAGTTTTATACCTTTTTGGAATTTTCTAGAGCCACAAAAACTTTTGGTTTTATCAAATACACATCATCTTGAAGGTTCTAATTAATAAAATCAAATTTTTACAACCATATGATAAATCTCATAGTCATGGCTAGCTGTTATGAATAGAAAAATTATGATTTATTTAATCATGTAAACTAGATAAAAGTTTTCTTTGTATTCAATAAATTTATATTTTATAAACCCTTTAGAAACAATCCATTATTTATAAGTGTTACATTACCTTCCATGTATTATTTTCTCTTCAATACCCATTTACACCGAATAAGCTTAACATCAACATGAAGATCGATCATATCCCAAATTTGGTTTTTATTCATTAAATCTATCTTATAATTCATTTCTTATTTCCATCATACCACTTCTAAGCTATCCACTTCCTCCTCATGGAATAAATGATGATTATTATCATCCCATAATTATTTTCCATAATTAGTGTCTAGAATACCATATATTTCTTATTATCATACATCGCTTGTACTCATACACATTAAACATGTTTTAGGAAAAAAATCATCGATATGGACCTATGAAAATTATTCTTATACCAAATCTTGTGTATCAGGAGCATCCAAATCATAAAATTCATTATTTCTCTCACTATCATCCATGAGGATTTACTCAATCTCATTAATGATGTCAAGTCTGACTAGAGTCATTTTCCTTATATCATGGGTAATATAAATAGTATCCTCTTGTTTCATTGGGATACTGTATAACAATATAGTTTTTTCATTGGGTTTCTATTTTGTTTCTTAATGTATCCTCAAAAAATACCTCACAACCCCATAAATTAACATGACACCAAAAGGGTTTCATTCCACTCCATAACTCAAAGGGAATATCATTTTTTTTAATTCAAACGTAGTTTAGAAAGTATAAATCCATGTGTAATACATATCCCAAAAGGATAAATGAAGGCATGTATGAATCATCATAAACCATACCATGTCTATAAAGTAATGGTTCCTCCATTCAATAATACCATTCAATTGAGGTTTATAAGGTGGAGTGAGTAGATATTGAATCCCATACGCCACTAAAATTTGATAAACTCTAAGCAATAGATATTCACCAACTCTAACTGATCAAATAATCTTTATATTATTACAAATTTGTTTCCCAAATTCATTCATGAATTACTTGAACTTCTAAATGGATTTATGTTAATAACTCATAATTTAGATATAATTGTTCATACTCAATCGATACAAGAAATTAATATTTTTTTTGAATCCATCTCTATCTTCTACTTCAAATGGTTTTCACACATAATTATGTACCCATTCAAGAATATATGTTTCCATTTTTTCTTATCCACTAAATGGTGTTTTGATTATCTTAATTTTTAAATAAGCATGATATAATTCATGTGGTTTAAGCTCAAAAGAGTCAAAAGAACCATCTTGATAGATCTTTCCAAATTGTTTCTTATTTGCTTGACCAAGATGGTGATTCCATAATTAAGTGTTAAATGAGTCACACATTTTTGATTAATTATCAATTTAAAATAAATGGTTTTTATAATTTTTTACATTAATAACATTATTCAACTTTTCCATACTATAACATATGCTATCTTCATAAAAATAACCTCTATTATTTCCAAAACTGATAATAAATATATCTATGTGAAAACAAGAAAAATATATGAAATCCTTGGTAACACTAGGAACATAATCAAAATTATATTAAAAAAATCAATCTTTTGGAAATATGAGATGGTAGTCCCCAATATCTAGAGAAGCTAGCCTCAATCCATTAGAAACCTATATATCCACCTTGCCTCTAGAAACATTCCAAAATCTACATGGTTCCTACAGTTGGATACCAATGTGAGAACCATATCCATTATCTAATTCACAAATTATAGTTAAAGAAGGATTTAATTTTATAATGAGCACACCTAAATCTTCCCCTTTCTTGTTTGGTTCGGCAAAATTCCTCTTATTGTGGAGTAATTTAACACATGAATAACACACCACATCCTATTACCTTCCTTATTGATGGATCTTATTTTTCATGTAAGGATGTCACCCAAGAGCCTTAGATGTGGAATGATTCATCACTTCCTTTACCATGTTATTCATTTTCTTATTCACCATATGGAAATATTTTTTTTCATGGCCCATGTATTTATCATCTTAGTGATTAAGTATAATACGTTCTGAATAATTTTTTTTTCTATTTATCATATAATAATTCACATTAAAACTGGTGAAGGTTTTAACTAGTGAAGAAATAATGAGATATGTGCAAAAGTCATTAGGTTTATTAAACCCAAATACACACAGGTTCTATATGTGGCCATTAATCATGAATACATGTGACCCAGATGGTGTCAACTCTCTAATATTTCTCATAAATAGTGCATTAGAGATCTCATATCTCTCTGACCTTTCCTTCTCTTGATAGAGATCAAAAAGGCGATAAACAGTTATATACACATTCATATCCTCGTATTTCATTATATTATCACTTGATATACAGGATAACTTAAATCATTAGACAACCATAGAATCATCTACATGCTTTATGTAGAGAGATACTTATTTTTTATTGGCCTCTTTTGTAAGTGACTCAATTAGGTGGATTTATAACATCTATAAATTCAGTTCATAGTGTAGTATAACTGGTTAAAACCTATACCATTCTTAGAAATTCATATTTTTTAGAATTTAATCCTCATCTAGTATTGATCAAATTGAATATTTTGAAGTCATGTTATTTTTAGTTTCTATAAATTAATAGTATAAAATCTGTACTTCAAAGATTACAAAAATATATTAATAAAACAAATTTAAATTTCATTAATATCCCACTATATTTTCAACATCTAATATCCATTACAATTAGTTTTATAATATATTTTTTCATATATATTCTAGTTTAAAGGATATATATTTCCCCTCAAATTAACCATATATGGCCCTTAATAGTTATATGAATGGTTTTACGTAAGTGTAATATTCTAACTACATTATATCATAGTTCCTTGATTAGTTGAGTGGACTCTCCAATCCTTAAATTATAAATTTATATTTCCTTAACCCTTTCCTCTCAGTTAAACTAAGTTATAAATTGATAGTCAAGCATTGATTTGAACCAAGTTATGTCAACCCATAATATCAAGATAAAAGTTCTTTGATAATTTAAATCACTACAACATGTGTTAGTGAATAACTTTTTACTATGAGGTTGATACTAACAAAATTAGTGTATAGATATAACAACTTAATTTTTTATTTGTGAGATTTTTAATCATTATGAATAAAATACCACATTATATTATGACATTACTTGTTAATACTATGTGGATTTTATTTATGTGATTATACTTGCTGATCAAATTTATACATAATATTGTATTATTTTATTTCATCATTCATGCTTGTTAATTCATTTATTAAGTTATCACGCATAATCCAAAAAAATAAATAATTAACAATCCAGATGAACTAAATGAAATATAAGTTGAATTGGCTTGATATTATCTAATGGTTATTTTATCTAGAGGATGATAAACTAATACTTAACCCTAAGGTAAAATACATTGAACCATATATTGGTTCATGTTTTGTCATTTCACCTTAGCTCTTATGTATCACCTCAATTGGTTTCATCTCAGCTTCAGGAAATGGACCATCTCCTCTAACATAATATTTCCATAATTTATATTTTCTATTCACCCATAGGTGAGGTGGTCTAATGGATTGGATAAGGGGGTTTACATAAAAGAAATAATGGGCATGAAAGGCCTTACATAATAAGGATCAAAGGATAACATGCATGACATCAATTTTAATTTAATAAAAATAATAAAAACAAACCAATATTATGAACATGGATAGTCTAATATAAAGATCATCCACAAAACATAAATTAATTGTAAATTTTCAATCTAATTATTAATCACTTAAATTACTTCATTATTTACGATAAAACACCATAAATAAATCCAATTAATTAAATATTTATTAATTCAATCAAAGAATCCTGAAGAAAATATCATACAAAATTCTAAAGAATATTAATTTCAATTAAAATAGATGAATTAAACTAGTATACTAGGAATAAAAAACATGTAATCATCCAAAATAATTGGCATGATAATTATTCTCTTGATTCACGCAGAGCGAACTATAAAAAAAGACCATAAAAAAATTATAGATTTTGAACTTAACACTAAATAAATTGAATATATAGTTGAAAATACTATTTTATCGTTTGAATTTTTAAATATATTACATAATAAAAAAAAGTAAATAGGGTCAATAAATATTTTATTTTTCTATATGGGTTAAATTATGTTCACAGTCTACAGTAGAATACACAACGTGTACCCGAATACATGGAGTGTACCATGTACTACCTGTGTCTGTAGCAAATTCTTAGGGACTATGCATGTCACATACATGGGTTGTGTTTAAGGTAAAATATATTTTACCCATATTATGTAGAAACCCAACCCTCTTATATAAAAACATTACATAATAATATATTAATATTCATTACATAACATAATGATCCATGCCATAGTACATTGGGTCTAGTGCCTTTGGAAACATGGCCACATAGATAACTCATCCATTAGTGAGCTACACCATCTCCCATTATGTTATTTATAATTATTAACCTTATTAAGAATAGTATACTTAATTTATTTATTCATATCCCAATGAAAGGAAACATAATAAATGGTGAGATCAGATTCTTAGTAAGGAAAAATAATGTTGATATTAGTATAACATGAGCATATGGGTTTGAGAACATGATAATAACATATAAAAACCATATATTTCATATCATAAATCATAAACATGAGTAATTTAATAAATATTGGTTGTTCATATAAAATGAATCAAAATTTAATAAATCAATATGATCCAAGAGAGGAGAACATTGGAAAATGACACATATTTGTGGCATAAACCTAATCGTAGAAAATCATTTGCCAACGATACCCACCTAGATATTCATAAAACATTAAGGTTGGTATTAACGCCCATGTACCTGCTTTGGGCTTGTGGTAAACTCATGTGTACCCTCTTTTGGTCTTGGGATAACCTTCTATGTACCCTCTTTTGGTCTTGGGGTAACCACCTGTTTACCATTTGAGATCATATATCATTAATCATTACCCAATTCATTGTAGGGAGACATAGGTTCCACCAACTACATGATGAAAATCATACGTACATGTTATAAAATATTATAAGACATTAATCATATCAGAACCCATGAAATGAAATGTGTTTCATAGTCATTTCTTAATTTCCTCAAACCACAACCAGTGGAATAAGATATGGGTTTCACAAGCATTTATTCACAATATAACCTATGGAATAATTTTTTTTTTCAAACAAATATTTTCATCATAAGTATAAAACACATAGAAAAATAATTATAATGGTATCCTTGTTTCATATCCCAAGTATAGCATAATTAACACCAAAGGATTTCATCTTAGATATAAAATTATTTGGAAACAAAAATTACATGGAACATTTCTTGAGGAAAATAATTTTTCATTGAAAATAATTTTCTTTGAATGTTTCCTTGAATATAGATAACGTAAGATTTAAAGAAAATAATATTCATAATAGAGGAAATTTTGTTTAGTCCATACACATTAAAACAAATATTCTTTTCACATTTTCAAAAACAAATCCAAACGTGCATTTTTTGTAAAATGACATGAATATTCATTTCAATGATTTTTGTCAAAAGTAAAAAATTCATAATTTTTTATAATAAATTATTTTATTAGTGTTAAAAATAGTTTTTGAAAACATTTTTATAAGACATGTTTTCGTAAGAAAAAGGGTTTTCAAACGAAGAGAGAAATAAAGACTATTCTTCTTAAAAACATTATTTTGAACTATTTAGTACATAAACAGGGAAAAATTAAGGGAAAAAATTATTCTAATGAAATAAAAAAAGGAGAAGAAAAATCATGATTTTATTGTTCTATGGATAATAATATCTCATAATCAGAAACATAATCATAAACTGTACCCATAAGAAATGACATTAGAACATAAAATATTTACAACTTTGATAACATTGAATTGTAAGATGCATGAAAGAGATATAAACAAATGGATATGTAAATAACCATAATTTTATGTATATTAATAATAAAACATATTAATGGGTATACACTATATAAATGAAATATATGCTGATAAAGAATGTGTCTCACATAAGTATAAAGTGAGATAGAAATTCCTAACATCAAATCTTGACTTCCATTGTATAAATTCAAACCTACAGTAAGTCAAATGGAATTTCATTATGCATATATTAAAAAACCATAATTATATATACCATACCTATATGATTTACTTATGTACTTTTATTATCTATCTATTAACAATTATATGTTAATGTCACATTTTGGGTAATAACTGCTTTGTATTTCATATATGTTTTAATTTCATATTTTTAGTACTCTTACATTAATCATGGTTCAATAATATTCATAATGTTAAAAATAATATAAACATAAAATATATTCATTATACATGTATTTATATTAATCCATAAAAGATATACATAGAAAATGAAATACACCATTCATGGAGATGGTCGGTCGTACATACGCATGACCATTGTTTGTTTTTTCTTGAAATATTGAAAGAAAGAAAGATAAATAATATATTACCATTACATAATAATTTTTATTTCACATATATATATCACATATTTTTATTTAAACCTATCACAATTACTTTCTATGTAAATCGTACATGAAGAAGGAATAACATCACTTACTGAGGTGGTAGTCTTCTATATACACAAACAATGTTATTATATTCTCACATAATAGATAGTAAGAAGGAACATATGATATCATGAACCCAAAAGAATAATAATGTCATAAATATAATACATAAAAAATTAATCCATCATTATTCCCATCCATGATAGGTGGTAATTATAACCACCCAAGATTAACATACATTGATATTACATCATCTTAGATGAATATTCAGTACATTACAAAAATAATTGACGGAGGACCATACTAGTTTAGTGTATTTGGATTCTTTGAAACAAAATCTCATATATTGGTGAAATATATTCAAAATATCTCATAAATATATCTACCTTTAGAAATTATACCTAAAACCTTTCTTCATAACTTGGGGAAAGGAAATATAATAAAGACCCAAGATCAGATGCTCAGTAAGGGTAAATAAAGGAAATGCATAAGCATAACATGAAAAAAGGGTATGGAACTTGATCATAACATTTTAAGATCACACCCTACATATCAGAGATCATAATAATTATTATAAGTCTATAATACATGGATCATAATATAATTAAGAGAATAAGTTATGAAATCATAACATAGGATAAGATATGGAATTTATGGCTTGCACATTGGTTTATAACATTGTGAAAATGAATAAGTAGAATAAAGTTCAATAATTAAGTTAAGGACATGAAATTAGGCCCCCGTATCATCTTATGGACATGAAACCAGGTCCATGCATATCATTGTGAACATGTAATCAGGTTCACGCATAAACTTATGGACATAAAACCAGGGTCTATGCATAAAATTGTGAACACATAATAAGGTTCACTCATAACATTGTGAACATGTAATTCGGTTCACACATAAACTTATTGACATGGAACCAGGTCCTTGAATAACATTTCCAACATGTAATCAGGTTTTTTCATAACATTGTGAATATGAAATCAGGTTCACCTATATACTTATGGACTTGAAACCATGTCCATGCATAATATTGTGAACATGTAATTTGGTTATCACATAACATTGTAAACATGAAATCAGGTTCATGGATAAACTTATAGACATGCAACTAGGTTGATGCATAACATTGGGAACATGTAATCAGGTTCAAACATAACATTGTAAAAATGAAATCAGGTTCATTAATAACATATATACTTATGAGTCATCCATCATTACCCAATACATTGGAGGGAGATATAGATCTAACCCAAGACATAGAAAATTTTTACATATGAGTTTCACAATATTATAAATAATAATGGTATCATAACCTATGAAATGATATATACATCATGAACATTTAATAATATCATTACCTATGGGAAAGTGGTAGGTCTCATAATCACCACCCATAAAAAGAAGCGGGTTTCAAAACCATATAACCTATGAAATAGAAATAGGTTTCATAAAAAAAATTCCATAAAAAAAATTAACCATTCATATAAATAATATGAATGGAAACATTAAATAATTTCCCCAGAAAGGCATGAGTAACACCAACAGATGTCATCATAGATGAGAAATAATTCAGAAAGACCATTTAGAAACAACTATTGTGGAAAATATTGTTTATTACTTAAAACAAATTAATTTTTAAAACATATAACCATTTCAAAACAATTTCCTTGAAAATTAACTTGAAAACTTAAAAATAAATCTTTGAAATCATTTTGGAAACCTTTTTATTTGAAAATAGATTTGAAATATTTTAATGGAAGCTTTGAAAAAACCAAAAAAAAATTTTGAAAACCTTTTTCATTGAAAACCACTTTAAAAACATTAAAGTTTCAGAATATTAAGAAATTTTTTATCCTTTAAATTAAACTTGTAAACATACTATGTAAGCTTCAAGAAAATGACAGTCACAACGGTGGTAAGTCCATACGTACCAAACATTCCTCTTTTTTTTAACATAAAAGTTACAAAAAGTGACTTGATAGGAAAATGAACAGAAGATTATTTCTAAGATAATATAAGGTAAAACATGGGTAAAAATTTCTTTTAACATCATATGATAAAATTAAAACATTTTTAAAACATTTTTTAAAATCAGGGTTTTGAAAGAACACAAATTTCCAAACAAAAGGAGAAATAAAGTCATATTTCATTAAAACATTTTATTAGTTATCCTAAGTACCAAAGATTGGAAAAATGGTACTAATACATGAATATATATGAAAAAACATATGATAAGATAATTCATGGGTGTTCATGAGATATGTATCATGAGATTTCATCAATCGAAGTATAGTTATAAACAATATCGATAAACGATGATACTGTTTTAATAGACTATTACCACTTAGTAACTTAGAATCATACTCCCCATGTAAGAAAATGAAAATTCATAAAGAAAATAATATAATGAAAGTAATAAGATTCATGATGTAAAATTTCTAAGGGAAGTGTATATACCTTACAATAAAAGAGAGTGGGGGAATAAGGCATGTATCTCACGGTAATAAATAATGAGATGAAATTCCCTTAGATTAACCTTAATTTTGTTGGGTGGTATTTATCCTCCTTTATAATGGTTTAAAATATGTTATTAACTTATACCACAACCATAATGATGTTTATAATATTATATATCATCTTTTTATAATGTCTTATTACTAGTTTGTTAAAAATCTTTCATTATTTTCTCAATTTTGGGTGTTAATCGCCTAGTTTTCTCAAGTATGTTTTGACTTGTTATTTGATTATCCTATTAAATATATCATGATTTAATCATATAAATGATTTAAATAATGACTTAATTTTCTTATATATTCAGTAAATATGTATTTAGAATAATATATAAAGTTTGGAGATAAGAAATGAAATGCACCGTTCATGGAGATGGTAGGTCGTACGTACACATGAACGCTACTTTCATTTATTTATTGTATTAAAAAATTAAAATTAAATGATGTATCTATATTATAATTATAGTATAATATTTATGTTATATATTTCACATAGGTTTATTAATACCATCCTTTTTTATATTTCATGTATGGCATGAACGAGTCACTTCATTTTGAGTGGTCGGTAGTCCACACTTCCTCAAAGAAAATTATCATATCTACACAAGATGGAAATCATAAAGTTATGTTATAAATAAAAATTAAATAAGCATAAATACATTATAAATATAATATATATGATATATAAACATATTTTTCATCATAATTTCTACTATGATAGGTGGTAAAATAAAAATGAACAATCATCATTTCGCGAGGTAGTAGTTCACCGAACATAGAAACAGTATGTTCCTTACCCATTAGATGTAGGTGTGTGTAAGTTTAGGTATCAATAATAACATAAAAAAATCCTAGTATATTTAGGATACTGGGGTTTTTATGTAATCATGGAATAAGAAGAGTATTGGGAGTGGAGAATAAAATGAAAGAAAAGAGATCATTGGAAAACATTACCTTAAAAATAGTGAAACTCCTTGTGGTTTATACTAAAGGAATTCCTTGAAAATATTTATGCCCAAAGGTATTATTCAAGGTTTAGGAGAGGTATTTTTGTAATATGTTTGGATATATCTTGTCCAAACCTAAGTGTTTTTAGAGATGTGAGGAATTTGGAGAAGTGGCGGCCTTTTATAGTGGAGGAGGAACGACACTCTTGTAATATTTTCAAAAAAGAATTCCATACACATTTTCACATTGAAAGTGGATCCAATAATGAACCTAATTAGATAAAAGGGAGGATATAGTCTAAATATGTTCATAAAAATATATCTTTTACAATTTTATAGGTTGTTTTGGGCCTTAAGTTTAAGGTTTAGTCCCTTATTATGCTTAATTTAACCCTAATTGTTGTAATTAATTTTAATCACTTTCACTAATATTTTTGGTAAAAAACAAATTTGGTCTTATCAGAAATTATAAATTATTATTATTAAAAATATTAAATCCATTTTTCCAAATTCCAATCACATAAGTGTCAGAAATTAATTTAATATTCATCCTATATGTGGGATGACAATGCAGGTTTTTAAAGTAAGAATGTTTGACGGTTTGTTATGTTTTTATAGTCAGTTTAAAATTTAAATTGATTCCAATGAACTAAATTGGATTAATTGATAAAAATATGATCTATTTAAAATTTTAAACCAATATAAACCATAATTTAACCTTATAAATAAATTATATTAAAATTTAGTTTTGAACTAAAATTTTAGTATTTTTCACTGTTCATTAAAAATGAATCTTCACAAAAAAATACCACAAATTCACACTAAGATAATTTTTATATTTATACTAAAAATATAAATTTTATTCTGACATATTAAATTTATAAAAGGGTCAAAATTTGGATTTAAAATGGGGTTTCTATTAAAAGATGGTAAATTTGCATTTATAAAAATATTGGTTGTTATGTGTGAAATTGGGTTTGTTTTTATCTTATGTATGTCAAACATAATGGATGAATATAAAAAATATTTTATTGAATAAGTTACATATATATTTCATTAAAATCACTCAATAATTGTGATTAATTTTTTTATCAAGACAACACTCCTTTAGAAGCATGAAAATAATAATAATATTTATTTTTTATATTCATTTGGTTCTTAATTTCATTTATAATTAATTGGTAACCAATTAATTCATTTTATATTTATATAAACCATAAATTTTCATAAGTTAGTTAATAATATTCATAACTACTAATTTAATTGATAGGTTATATCTTATTATATTAAATAATATTGTTTTAATAATATATCATTGTCTTGTAATATTCAGTCTTACGTGTAGTGTAAGATATCGAATAAAGTATCTATTACGCATAATGAAAGAAAACTGGGCATGGTTTTCATTAAAATCCATAAAATATATTATATTTATTTAATATAGTAAATATATTATAATGTATCAGGTTATTAAATTTTCTTTTACACTTGGTGTTGCATGTAACAGATGCCAAGTCGGTGTTGTGTATAACACATGCCAAGTTGGTGTCGTGTAGCTTATGACAAGTTGGTGTCATGTGAAAGGAATATTTGAATTAGTGAAATAAAATACCTCAATCAAAATTTATTTATTCAAAAAAAAATTACTTCACAAAAACTTGGGGTGTTACAGTATACTCCCCATAAAATTAATTTCACCCTCAAAATGCATGTGGGTTATCAATGTTTTTATTTTTGAAAGTTCCTTTCACAGAATACCACATCGTAAAAATGAATACTACAACTTACATTTAAAAATAATAGTTCGAAACATAAATGTTACCTAATTTAATATATAAATTGGTTTCCATATAGTAGAAAATAGGTGGTAAGTGAAAACATGGATATGGAAGAGAAATCTAACTATCATGTTTTGTTGGAGAGTGATAGAGAACTTGGTCAGGGGAAAGTTAATAATTAGAAAGCCATAAATCTACGATTATATAAGGGAGCATTTGATTCATTGGAAAATAAGGTATTAGGATAACCTTTTCAGTTTCAAAATCCTTTACCTAAGGTTGAATAATTTTCCTGAGAAGTTATACTTACTTGATTTCATTACCTTTCATAAGTAAAATCTCACCCTTTGTTCATGTATTGAACAATTTCCACTTTACCTATTTCTTCAAAAAGGAATATGAATTTTTCATTCCTAAAGCACTAATATATCATAATATCCATGATAAGTCATCCCATATCTCTTTGGTTACCATGAATACAAAATTGTTAGAGTAGGTTATCCAATTTGCATAAATCCCCATGTGGTGAGATAACACTTTAATCTTACAACCTTTATCTGAAGTTTAACTTAAACGTCCCATAAATGGTAAACCATATAACCATTCTGAATGATAAAAATACAAAACTTTTGAAATAATTACAATAAATTAGTTTAAAATTGATCCCTATATATCACAAAGTATCTCTTGGTTGTTACATTCCAAACTTGTGAATATCCCCATCATATATTCTCCCTAAACATGGTAATGACCCGAGTTACCATAAATCATTATTGAAACATGCTTTCTTCCTTATTTCAAAGGTTATTGGATATATTCCTTAAATCTATGAAGTTTTAAATATCATCCATGATAACATAGACTAATTTTTTAACAAATCCCTTATCATTTCTGAGGTAATCAGTGCTATCCAATTTACTTTATCCAAATAAATCATCTCTTTATCCAAGTGAAACAAAATGTTTTTCAATATCTTGATCACATTAAGGGTTACCTTCCCTTAATAAAAATATCACCTTTATAAGTCTTAATCACCATTAAACATATGATTTTAAATCCTTAAATAAAACTTATACTAAAAATACTTATATATTTCAAGATTCATATAACATAATATTTGAATTCCAAAACATAAGTACTCCATTCATCCAAATTTATTCCTAAAACATTACTTAGAATTCATAAACTTATTCCTTAATACATATTTCCTAGAATATATGAATCATTTATTAAGGTTACTCAACATAAATCTAACCATTTTTCTTATGATTAATGTAAACAATTCTGGAAGAACATAACATACCTTTTACATGTTGTTTGCGGTATCCTTATCTTCAGAAGTATAACCAATACTCATACCACCTTCATTAATCTATTTATGAGATTTACACTTGGGAAATAAACTTTCATAATCCCCATACTTTCCACATCTGAAAAGTTTAATGTTAACCATATTCCTTCTAGTTATTTCCATTGAATAAAACTAGAAATCACAGGGTGAGAAATACATATCATAGAAAAAAAACAACATAACCAAAATCAATTACTTATAGGATGTCTAAATTATGACACCTTCCTTAATATAAGAAGCCTTAGGTTTATCCTAGGTTATTCATAGTCATATTTTATTCAAATACTTCATAATAGTTAGTGAAGAATCTGTGAATTTATAAATCACATTCCCTAGGAGTGTCAAACAAGGTGTACAATAAGACCCATTTTCATGTACCAGATTACCCCAAGTCAGGCCCAAAATATAATTTTAGAGTTTTTACTCCTAGGTACATCTATTATAGAGCCACAAAAACTTTTAGTATCCAGATAGTGATTCATTTCTAGAAAACCACTCACACTATCCTTTACCAAAATTCTAGGACATTTTCCTATACTTTTCCTTTTCCTAAGACTTACCCTTAGATATATCCCTAGACACATTCTTAGAAATACCACAAGGTATCACACTAACATTTTCTAATTATAGTTTCCAAAGGTTGACTAAACCTTTCCTTTGATATCAACTATAGTGACCCAATCTTAACATAAACTGATATTACATCATCTTTGATGAATATTCAATACATTACAAAAATATATGCCTGAGGACCGTAATAGTTTAGTGTCTATGGAAACTTAGAAAAAATATCTTCTACCTTGGTGAAAGATATTCAAAATATTCTATAAATATCTCTACCTTAAATAATTATACCTAAAATTCTTCTTCATAACCTTGGGAAAGGAAACATAAAAAAAGGGTGACCTCAGATGCTCAGTAAGGGCAAATAAAGGAAATGCGTAAGAATAACATGAAAAAATGGTATGGAACTTGAGCATAACATTGAATATAATACCATACATATTTGAGATCATAACAAATATTGGAAGTTCATAAGACATGGATCATAACATAATTAAGAGCATAAGTCATGAAAGCATAATATAGTAATAAGACGTGGAATTTGTGACATTCACATTGGTTTATAATGTTGTGAACATGTATAAGTAGAAATAGGTTCACTCATTAAGTTAAGGAAATGAAATAAGGCCCCCATGTATCAACTTATGGATATGAAACCAGGTCTATTCATAACATTGTGAACATGCAATTAGGCTCATGCATAAACTTATGGACATGCAACCGGGTCCATGTATAACATTGTGAACATGTAATAAGGTTCAATTATACATTGTGAACATGTAATCAGGTTCACACATAATCATATGGAAATGAAACTAGGTTCATGCATAAGATTTTAAACATGTAATCAGGTTCACACATAACATTGTGAACATGAAATCAGGTTCATGCAAAACATTGTGAACATGAAATCAAGTTTATGAATAACATATATACTCATGAGTCATCCATCGTTACCCAATGAATTGGAGTGACATACAGATCCAACCCAAGACATAAAAAAATCATACATACGAGTGACATAAGATTATAAACAATAATGATATCATAACCAATTAAATGAGATAGGCATCATGCATATTTAATTATATCATTACCTATGGAAAATAGGTAGGTATCATAATCATCACCCATGAAAAGAAGAGGATTAGAAAATCATATAACCCATTAATGATAAATGGGTTTCACAAAAATCATGCCATAAAAACATTAACTATCCATAAAAATAATATGAATGGAACCATTGAATCATTTCCCCAAAAAGGAATGAGTAAAACTAAAAGATGTTTTCTTAGATGAGAAATAATTTGGAAAGATCTATTAAAAAACTTCTTGAAAAAAATATCTTTCATTCTTTAAAAAAATTCATTTTAAAAAATATAAATTTTTTTGATTCCATTTACTTTAAAATAAACTTGAAAATTTATAAATAAAACTTTCAAATCATTTCCAAAAAATGTTTAATTGAAAATATATTTGAAATATTTTAAAGGAATCTTTGAAAAACCCATAATTTTTTTTGAAAACCTTTTTCATTGAAAGAAACTTTAAAAATAATAAATTTCTAGAATATTAATATATTTTTTACTTTAAATTAAACTTGTAAACATACAATGAAAGATTCAAGGAAATTATGATCACAATAGTGGTAAGCCCGTACGTACCGAACATTCCCTTTTTTATCTTACAAGTTATGAAAAGATCCTTGATAAGAAAATGATATGAAGATTTGTTATAAGACCATAGAATATAAAACATGGGTAAAAATTTCTTTTAACATCATATGATAAAAGTAAAACATTTTTTAAATCATTTTTAGAAATCAGGGTTTTTAAAGAACACATATTTCTAACGTAAAGAAGAAATAAAGTCAGATTTTCATTAAATTTTTTTATTAGTTATCCTATATACCAAAGAGTGGAAAATTTTTACTAATACATGAATATATTTATAAAACCATACGATAAGATAATTCATGGGTTTTATTGATACATGGATCATGATATATAATCAATTGAAGCATAATCATAATCAAACTTGACAAATAATGAGATTGTTTCAATAGACTCTTGCCACTTGGTAACTTAGAATAATACTCCCCATGTAAGACAATAAAATTTAATGAGGATTATATTATCATTAAAATGATAATATTTATGATATAAAATTTCAAAGGGCAGTGTATATAAAACATAATAAAAGTGAGTGGTGAATAAGGGATGTATCTCATAATAATAAAAGGTGAGATGTAATTCCATTACCTTAACCTTACTTTTGTTATGTGGTATGTATCCTTATATATAGTGGTTTAAAATATATTAATAAATTATACCATAACTATATTCATGTTTATAATATTATATTTCATCTTCTTATAATGTCTTATTACCCGTTTGATAACAATCATTCATTATTTTCACATTTTCAAGTGTTAATTTCCTAGCTCTCTCAATTATGTTTTGACTTGTTATTTGATTTTAATATTAATTGGATCATGATTTCATCATATCCCGGATGTAAAAAATGAATTAATTATATTATATATTTAACAAATATGTATTTATAATAATCTATAAAGTTTTGAGATAAGAAATGAAATGCACTGTTCATGGAGACGGTAGACCGTATGTATGCATGAACACTACTTTCATTTCTTTATTGTATTAAAATAATTAAATGTAAATAATATATATATATATTATAATAATATTATAATATATATTATATATATTTTAAATATGTTTATTAATATCATATTTTTTTACATTCCATGTATGGCATGAATGAGTCACATCATTTTAAGGGGGCGGTAGTCCACACTCCCTCAAACGAAATTATAAAATTTACCCAAGATGAAAATCATAAAGGTATGTTATAAATAAAAATTAAATAAGAATAAATACAATATAAATATAATATATATCATATATAAACATATTTTCAATCATAATGGCCTCCGAGAGAGGTGTTAAAGGAAAATGAACAATCATCATTTCGTGAGGTAGTAGACCGCTGTACACAAAAATAATATAGTCTTTACCCATTAGATAGAGGTGTGTGTAAGTGTAGATATAAATAATTACATAAAAACATCCAAGTATATTTATTATACTGTTTTTGTTATTTAATAATGGAATAATAATATTATAGGGAATAGAGAAGCAAGTTAATGAAAAGAGATGATTGGAAAACGTTACAAAAAAAATGGGTAACACCTTTTAGTTTATACCAAAGGGATTCATTGGAAGGATTTATAACCAAAGGTAGGATTAAAGGTATAATTTAGTTATTTTGGGAATATATTTGGGCATATATTTTCCAATAATAAGTGGTTTGATATGTGTGAGGAAGTGGGAGAAGTGGTGACCTTTTATAGTGGAGGAAAAGTGAGACTCTTGTAATATTTTGACAAATAAATTCCATATACATTTTTTACAATGAATGTGGCTCCAATAATGGACCCAATTAGATACATGGGATTATAACATCAAAATAGGGCCATACAATAGCTCTTGGACAAGTTTATAGGTCTTTTTTGGCGTTAAGGTTAAGCTTTAGTCCCTTATTATGTCCAATTTAACCTTAATCATTGTAATTAATTTTAATCACTTTCACTAATATTTTTGCTAAAAAAATATTTCACATTATTAGACATTATAAATTATTTTTATTACAAAAAAGGAATCAAAATTTTCAAATTTGAATCACATAAGCGGTAGAAATTAATTTAATATTTATCCCAAAGAAGGGATGGCTATGTGGGGTTTTAAACTAAACACGTTTGAATGTTTGCTGTGTTTTTATTTTCAATTTAAAATTGAAATTAATTAAAATGGAATAAATTTTATTAATTTGATAAAAATATTATCTAATTAAACTTTAAAAACAATCAAAAACAAAATTTAATCTTATAAATAAATCATATTAAAAAGAAAATTTGAACTAAACATCAGTATTTTTCACTATTCATTTAAAACCGAATCTTCACAGAAAAATACCAAAAATTCACCCTAAGATAATTTTTATGTTTTTATTCCAAATATGAATTTTATTTTAAACTATTAAATTTATTAAATGGTCAATATTTGGATTTAAAATGGGTTCTCCATTAAAAGGTGTCAAATTTGCCTTTATAAAAATATTGGTTTTTATATGTAAAATTGGGGCTGTTCTTATCTTATGCCTATCAAACCTAATGTATGAATATCAAAAATATTTGATTTAATATGAAAAATATTTATATTTCATTAAAATCACTCACTAATTGTGATTAATTTTGTTTATCAAGAAAAAACCCCTTTGGAAGCATGAAAATAATATTAATACTTCTCTTTATATTCATTTGGTTCTTATTTTCATTTATAATTAATTGGTAACCAATGAATTCATTTTATATTTAAATAAAACATAATATTTCATAAGTTAGTGAATAATATTCATAAATACTGATTTAATGGCTAGTTTATATCTTATTATATTCAATAATAATGTTTTAATAATATCTCATTATCTTGTAATATCCAGTCTTGCCTGTAGTGTAAGCTATCAGAGAAAGTTGTTCTTGCATGCAATGAAATCTAAATAGGTTTGGTTTGAATTAAAATACATATAATATATTATATTTATTTAATATAGTAAATATATTTTAATGTATCAGGTTATTATATTCCCTTTTACACTTGGTGTTGCGTGTAACGGATGCCAAGTTAGTGTTGCATGTAATGCATGCCAAGTTGGTGTTGTGCAACTCATTACAAGTTGAATTAATATTAAAGGAATGTTTGAATTATTGAAATAAAATACCTCAATTAAAATTAATTTATTCAAAAAAAATTATTTCACAAAAACTCGGGGTGTTTCACTAATAGAAAAACAAATGACATCAGTTCGTGAGGTGGTAGTCCACCATACATGTGAATGTTTATTTCATAACCCATTTGATAGAAGTGAAGAATTATTTATGTTATCACATTAAAATAAAATAATATCACTATATTGAAGATACTGAGGTTATTATATCATCATATTTTAATTTTAATTTAAGGAGTTGTAGGAAGAAATAAAATAAAATGCTCTGTTAGGGACGTTACCACTTCTTCAAAAAACTTCTTTTTTTGGAACCACAATGATTAATAGGTTAGATTTATGACCAAAATAAGGATTCAAGAACGATAGTATGGAAGTAAGGAAGTTATTTTTCAATTTCTTGGCAGAGACAATCGGTTTTTCATGAGTGGTGCAGAGAGAAGGTGTGGTATTTTATAAGTCAAATGAGTGAAGCATTTGTAATTTTGAGAAGAAAAAAGTGTACCCACATTATTCACATTCAAGATGGCTCTAAAATAGTATATTCATGATAATAAAAGATATAATCTCTATATATTTCTATAAAATCATATTTAAAAAATTCTTGTGTCATTTTAACCCTTATCATTTTAGTTTAACCGCCTAGTAAACCCATTTTTACCTTAACCATGGTAAATAATTTTAATTGTTTATTACTATTCATTATGGAAGAAACATAATTTAAACTTATAATATTATATAAATTATTATTATTATAAATATATAATTCATTTGTTCAAATTCCATTTTCATAAGTGAAAAAATATAATTTAAAATTAATCCTACATACGTGATGATAAAGAGGGTTTTTAAAGAGAAAATGTTCATAAGTTTAAAAAGTTCTTATATCAAAATTTAATTTAAAAATCATTCTAATGAAATAATTCAGACAAATATATATATAAATAGAATAATTTTACATTTAAAAACATTTTAAAATTATTTTTATATGTCTAATTGTTTTTAAAATAAATTGTAATTCTTAATAAAAACCAGTGTCTTTCATAATTTATATAAAATTTGTCTTTTAAAAAAATACAAAAAATTAACCATAAGATAATTTTTACATGATAAAATAATTTTTTATATTATCAAAATAATTTAAAAAAAGTGGAAAAAATGTCTTTTTAAATAATTTTGCAAAAGGAGGCAAAACTGATATTTAGAAAAAAGACATTTGTTAATAGTAAAATTTGATTTATTGTTATATCTTATGTAATGACACATAATATCAATGTTAAAAAATTTATTGAATATAATATATATATATATATATGTAAATAAAAATCATTCAAAAAATTGGTTTTTTTAATTCATTGAGGAAAAATTTATTTTTTGAGTCAAAATAATATTTTAAAAAAGGATTTCCTTTATTTTCAAATTTTCACTTCTAATTAATTGTTCCCCAAGGAATTCATTATATATGCATCTGTAAACAATATATTTTCATAGTTTAGTTAATAATATTCATACACATCATTCCAATGACTTGGTGATAACAATAATATAAAATAATTATATTTTAGTAGTATGTCAAAGTTCGTTTAAACTTGGTGTTATGTGTAATGCTGGCTAAACTCAGTGTTATGTGTAATACAAGATAAAATCATTGTTTCATGTAATGAAAACTAAAATTAGTGTTTCATGTAATGAAAAATAATTAAATAATTATTTTTACTCAAAAAAATAGTTTTCAAAAAATCTTGGGGTGTTACATTATAATGACCCATGCTTTTCATACATAAATATTACATCATTTTTATGCATATTTATTACATTAAATAAATACACATGTGATAAAAATAATAGTTTAGTGCCTTTAGAAACATGTAAACATAAAATATAGTCCATAAGTGAGATAAATCATCTCCCACTATGTTCTTAATAACTAACACCTTTCTTAGATATATCATACATAATACATATCTTTATAACCTGGGGAAAGGGAACATATGAAATAGTGAGATTAGATGCGCAAAAAGGGTAAACAAGGGAGATGTATAAGAATAACATGAACATAAGGGTATGATAACATGATAATAAAATTTTAAAACCATATCATTAATATCAAATATCATAAGCACGAGTCATGGAAAAAAGATCAGTAGTTCATAGGACATGATTCATAAAGGAATCAAAGATCACGATCCCTGAGAGCATAAGGAATGGATTTTTTTTTGCATACAAATAAGCATATAAAATAATTTCTATATTAATTAAGGGTCAATTAAAATACTATCATAGAGGGAAATGTCCTTTACTAAACAAGGTTTACTAAATGTTACTAATCATTCATATTGGACGAGGTTCACTACCCAATACAGCCCTATCTTACTGAATCAGGTTCACTCCTAGTTCTATCCCTATATATATCATGAAATATAATTCATTACCCAATGCATTGGAGGGAGATATAGGTCCCAACCATCACATAATGAATTCATAAATATGTGTTCCCCATGATAATAAAAATTTATCATATCACAACCCATGAAATGAAATGGGTATCATAAAACTTTCATCACATAATAACATGTAGAAGAGAGATATGTTTTATAATCATTTCATCATAGAATAACCAGTGAAATAAAGTAGGTTTCATTAGTGTTTTATCATGGTATAACCCATATAATAGAAATGGTTTTCATAAACATAACTCCATAAAAACATAAACCATTCATAGAAATAATATTAAAGGTATCCTGGGATTATATCCCTAGTAAGGCATAGATAACCAAAATGGATTTCATATCAGATGAAATATAATTTTGAAAGATCATTTAAAACAATCCTTGAGAGAAATATCATTTACAATTTGAAAAAAAGAGTTTTAAAACATAAATTTTTTAAAAAATATTCATTGAAAAATAACATGAATATATATAAAGGTATCTTAAAATAATTTATTGCTGATGAATTTATAAGATTCTATTTATACTGTAAATGTAAAAATGAATATTCTATTCACATTTTTGATAAAATCCAAAAGAGCATTGCTTGGAAAATGAAATGAATATTCCTTTCAATTTTTTTTTAAATTTTATAAATGGGTAAAGTTTTATTTTAATAATAATGAGATAGTGTTAAAAAAAATTTGGAAAATGTGTTTAGAAACCATGGTTTTGGAAGATAATGGATTTCTGACTAAAGGGATAGATAAAGTGGGATTTTATTTAAAATGTTTCTCAACAATTTCAGTAAAAAATTGTGTAAAATTGGTAATATTAAATGAAAATATCAATAATAACTAGAGGATAATAAATTTAATGAGAATTATTGATATTTAGACCATGATATATAATCATTGGAGACTTAATCATAAACAATCCTGATATGTGATGATATTTTAACATAAAATCATTACAACTTTTGTAACATTGAATCATATTATACATGAATGAGTAACATAAAATTGAACATAAAATATCATGATCACAAATAAATTCATTATATTGAATGTCAAAGGGGTTACACATACACCTAGTGAAAGTATAAAGATTCATAACATAACTTTAGTCTCAAAGAAGGAAAATTGAGACAAAAAGCCCTTACCGCTTTGGTAACTTTAAAACAATAACCCCGATGAAAGAGAGATACTCAAATTTATATGCATATACCAATATATTTATGTATATTAATCATAAAATAAATTAATTTCATGTATATACACCACAAAAAAATAAGTGTTGAATATGGCATATATCTCAATGAAATAAAAGTGAGACGAAAAAACCCTCACCTTAAGTCTTGACATCAGTCATACGTTTTGAATCATAATTTATAATAAATATAAGTTTATAATAAATACATTAAATAATAATATTCATATATATCATACCATATATGATTTTGTTATGACCATTTGTTACCCATTTATTAACGATTCTATGTAAAAGTTTTGTTTTGGGTAATAACAACTTTGTTTTTCATAAATGATTTGATTCATCATATTTCTGGTTATCTTTAATTAATAATGATCTCATAATATAAATAATGATAAAAATGATATAAATATAAATATAATAATTATATACCTATTTATAATAATCTATAAATGTGATAGAAATAGGAAATGCAATACATCGTTTATGGAGACGGTAAGTTGTACGTCCGCAGGAATGTTATTACCATTTTCTTATTGAATTGAAAGAAATAAAATTATTTGATATATTATCATTAAATATTAATTTTTATTTTATATATATCACATATTATTATTAAAAACATCATTAATAATTTTATTTTAAATCATGAATGAATCACATCGCTTCACAAGGTGACAGTCCATCGTACACATGAACGACATTATCGTATTCCAAAAAATAGAAAACAGGAAGGTATGACTGATATTACAATTAAATAGTTATAATAACATCATAAAAATCATATATATCATATATAAACAATAAATCCATCATTATTAACTGCCTTTATTGGTGTTAATGGAAAAACAAACGACATTAGTTCGCGAGGCGGTAGTTCTCCTCACACATGAACGATGATTACATAACCCATTTGATGTAAGTGGATACGATTTAGGTCATTACATTATCACAACAACATAAAAGTTTGTTTAATATACATATGATATTATATAATCCTTTTATAAATATAATTAAATGGATTTTTGGAATAAATAAAACAAAAATGTTCATTGTTAAACGTTACCTCTTCTTTGAGTATCCTCCTTCAGTTTTCACAAAAGCCTTTCTTGGTTAGATATATATCCAAAATATGGAATATAGGACGAGGTTACGGAATTTGGGAAGTAAATTTTTATGTAATGGCCTATACAAGGAGATATGAATGTGTTTAAAAGATATGAGAGGGGGTGGCCTTTTATAATTAGGAGAGATAGAACACTTGGTATTTTTGAAAAGAAATTAGTGCTATAATGTTTTTCATATTTTAGAAGGGTTAAAATTAGATAATTATTTAACCTTATTTGTGGAATTATCTAAATATGGATATAAAATAGTTTTTAGACAAGTTTTATGGTTGTATTTTCCTTTATTTCTTTATTTTACCCCTCAGTAAACCCATTTTTACCATAACCGAGGTAATTTATTTTTACCACATTCACTATTCATTTTAGTAATATATTATTTATACCTTATTATAAATTATAAATTATTCTTGTTTAAATTTCTTATTCCACTTTTTAAAATTAAATTCACATAAGTGGAAATATTTAATTTAAAATTAATCCCGCATACGTGATGAGAATGTGGGTTTTTAAAGAAAAATGTTCAAAAGTTTGAAATGTTTTTATATATAAATTAAATATGAAATTGATTATAATGACCTAAATTATATGAATTTGTTACTAATAAAACTAATTTTACTATAAAACTATTTCAAAATATAATCTAACACTATAAATTAATTATGTGAACATGCAGTTTTCAATTAAAACTCAATATTTTTCACTATTTATCAAAATACGAAACATTCAGAAAAATACTTCAAAATAACCCTAAGATAATTTTTATATTATATATTAAAAAATTATTTTTATTTTATCAAATTCATTTTCTAAAAGTGTTAAGATTTTATTTTATTTATTTTCCAAAAAAGAAATAAAAAAGATTTTTTGAAAAAATAGTATTCTTGAAACATGCAAAAACATTACTGAAATATATATATTTTATTTTCAATATGTTTAAATTATGAAAAATAATTATAAATAATACTTAAAAATTAGTTATTACTATTCATATCACTTAGTTTAACTCCCAGGTTATAACGGTCATGTTTAAATAAAATTAATAAGATATCATGGTTTTGTTAAAACTTAGCGTTATGTGTCATGAAATCTAACCGAGTGTTGAGTTTATTGAAGGACAATCCTAGGTTTCAGGTAATAAAAGATTAGATTGTTTTTTTTGCTAATTCAAGATAATTTTTTTTATTTAATTAAAAAAAATAATTCATAAAAACTCTAGGAGTTACATTCTTCCCCCCTTCAAAATGAATTTTCCCTCAAAATTCATCATTATGATACAATGAAATGAGGATAATTATTACAAATCACATACTAAAGTTCCCAAGTATCTTCTTCAAACTAGTGTTTTCACCATAAAACATTGACCAAGTGACTGGTCTTGTTTTGTATATCTTTATTAGTATGATCCAAAATATCCATAGGTTGTTCCTCATTTCAAAAGATCTTACTCCGGTGTTATGAACTATAAGTTTAGTACATGTGAATGGTTAGGTATATACTTACTTAGGAGAGATACATAGAAGAAATTGTGGACATTAGAGAGGTTTCTTGGAAGGGAAATACTATAGGCTACCATCTCGATATAATTAAGGGAAAAAATATAGGCTACCATCTCGATATAATTAAGAATTTCAAAGGGAACGATATACCTTGGGATTAGTTACCACTTCTTCCCGAATCTCATAAACTTATTCTATGGATAAATTCTTATAAACATCTTTTTTCAAACTTCATATTCTAAATCATGCTGATGATTATTAGTATAACATTTCATCAAACTCTGATATGCCTTGATATACTGTCGAATTTCTCTAACCTTACCTACTATTTTATCTGTTATATCAGGTCCCTTTAGCTTTAATACCTTGACTTCATTATAGCACACTTGAGCTATATATTTATTTCCATAGATTTCTTTATAAGGATCTATGTGAATGCTTGAGTGAAAGGTATTATTGTAATAAAACACAACTAGAGGAAGGCATAGATCCCAAAAACCTTTGAAATATAAATAAATAGATATAAACACACCCTATAGGGTTTGAATTGTTCTTTTAGAGTGGAAATCTATTTGAGGGTGATACACAATGATGAAAGTCAATTCCATATCAAGAGCTTGCTGAAGACTTCATCAGATCTTTGAGGTAAACCTCTGATCCCGACCAGATACAATATAATTTTGAACTCCATGAATCCTTAATACTTCCATAATATATATACTACAAAGAAAATACAATGAAAAGTATTCTCTAATAGTAATTAAGTGTGTTGAATTGGTAAGGCAATCAATTACAACCCATATAACATTATGTACATTAGGTATTTTGGGGGAGTCCAATGAAAAAAATCCGAGGTAATATTTTCCCATTTCCATTCTAGTAGGGGTAATGAATATAACAAACATGTAGGCCTTTTTCTTTCAGCTTTAAATTATTTTCATACCAATCACTGAGATACAAACTCTAAAATATCTCACTTCATGCCATCTCCCATAAGTACTACTTTAAATATCTATACATGTTCATACTTCCTGGATTAATAGAGAATGAAGAAATACGATATTCCTCTAATAACTCATGCATCAAATCTAGTATGTGAATAAAAAAATACATGGTTCCAGAACCATAACACTCCATTATTATCAAGTTTGAACATAAGAACATTTCTAGTCTTCTTTTTTGTAGGTTCTGGGAACAATGGAAGTGTGTGATGGGTGGTGCCCAACTTTAATTTTTTCCATAATCAATGATCAATTTGGGATCTATACGATGATGAATGTTATGATCCAAAAATTTGAGTCAAACAAATAGACAAAGAAGAATTTAACATGAAACGAGAGACAAGAATCAACACATATTATTTATAATTCATTTAATTAGATAAATAATTACCTTTAAGGAAATCTTTCTTCGTTAATGTGTCCTATGATATATTTGCGGTGCACCGTCATTGCATTGTAGAAACCAAGTGTTGATTTCATATATAGGTGATCCTAAAATGTTCCAAGAATCTCTAGATGTCCCCGAAGGAGTCTCTGGGTGCTAGCATGGAAGATCCTTCCACTTGTGTCGTTTGCCTTGATTGCCTCAAGAATCGCTTCCAAAGCATTCTCATTGATCCAGTAGAGGAGGATTTCCTGCCATTATTGAGAGTGTTCTTGGAGAAGGGAGCTTTCTAGTCTTGAGAGGATTCTCCTTGAATCATTGTTCACAGTTGAATAAGCTAATGGGAAAATAATATAATTAGGTATTTATATTTCTAGGGTTAAAATAAAATAATTGCATAAGTTCATTTATTATTAATTAATACTAGAAAAACCTCATGTCAAATAATAATAGTAATATTATTATTTCATGACATGATCTTATCTTATGATTTATAATTAAATATTTTTAATTAAATAATATTTAATATTATAATTTCTTACAAGACAATTAAACTCAGTCCGCCATTCCTCGACAATATTTATCAAGCCTTGATTAATTTCTATTAATTTATTCAATAAATATCACTGCATTATTCACGAATAAATAAATAAATATTATATTTACTAAAAATAAATAAATTTTTATATGCAATCAAGCATACATGAATAATTTTTAAACCATGTATGGGAATAATATTTATTCAACCTGTTAAATAATAAATAATAAAATATTATTTAACTAAGATTCTAGATACACTTAGTGTGTGACCCTCTAGGTCTATTTCTCAATGACATTAAGCGAAGTAGCGTAAAGTTCATGGATAGAATCTAGTAACATGCTAAGGAACCCATATATAAAGAAGTTAATGCTGTAATGACATGTCACCTCATACAAACGCTTACTATGTAATATAATACCTTTATCACAATATCTCAGATCGAGCAGGTTGCATGACAGTGCCATCAACCTATGTGCTCAATTATTTATTTCTTTAAATTTTTAAAAATAGATCTTTCCTATTGATCACCATGGCCATGGATTTATTTAGGATATATCATTTCCATCGAAGGGATTGAGATATTAACTTTTGTTAAATAATATAAAGGATAAATCCTTTCTCACATTATTCATTAATGCAATATTACTCCGGATGCACCCAAAATATCCTACCTCACCATGAACATCTATCATCATGGTTTTCATTAATACATATAAGTGCATGAATCATAATACTCATTAATAATAATCTTAAAGTCTAAGGACAAATACACACATCTACAGATAAGAACATCCATTGACACGTAAGAATGTGTATTTCATACTGGTGGGTCTCGTTCTCATAATATCCTACTTGATATTACCAAGGGTGTGCACTATGAGAAGGTGTCTCAAAGTCCTATGTGTATCGAACCCTAATAGAATGTATCATTTGTGTATTTAAAATGATATCATCTGGATATAGAAAATATATTCAAGAATAGTGTCGTAGAACCTCTAGGTTATCATCATAGTGGGGAGCTGCTATTACCTTTTAGTGCGACAACTACCCTTAGGACATTATCACATACTATGTCTCACATAAGAACAATCATGATGTGATAAGTAGTTTATAAGTATTAATAAAATGAATACATGTTTATCATAAAGTAAAAATAAGTTGGTTCTAGGGAAACAACTCCAATAGACTCCCACTTGAAATAGAGCCAACTACTAATAACCTTCAGTTTGCTAGATCTCACATGAGATTCATGCTTCTATTGAGATATTACTTTAGTCAAGGGGTCTACGACATTCTATTATGTGGGTAATTTGATCATTGTAACATCACCGCTCTGATAAAAATCCCTCAAGAGGTGATACCTTTAGAGTATATTCTTTTTCCGTTGGTGTTATCTTGGATCTTTTGAAAGATCCACCACTGTAGTATTATAAAAATACAATGTGATAGGGTATTTACTACTAGGTACCACATCCCACTCCTAGACAATGTTTTGAATCCAAGAAAATTCCTTGGCTACATCAGAATCCATTATATACTTGGAATCCACTGTAGAATCAGTGAAAAATGTTTGCTTTGAACTCTTCCAGCTCACAGATCCTCCATTGAGACAAAAAACATATCCTGATTATGAATTCATATCATTTGGATCTGTCTAAAAACCAACATATGTATAAACCCTAATGAACATCTCCTCGTCTTCTCCATACACCAGGAACATATCCATAGTTTTTTCAGATACTTAAAGATATCCTTAACAACAGTCCAATGCTATTCTCCGAGATTTTTTTTAATATCTACCTACCATGATTAGTTCAAAGGAAACATCAAGTCTTGTATATAACATGGAATACATGATTGATTCTATCAATGAAGAGTATGGTATCTTACTCATTATCTATTTCTCTTGTTGTGTTTGAGGACACATTTTCTTAGATATATGTAAACCATGTGACACTTGAACCATTCCCCTCTTGGATTATTCCATACAAAATATATTTTGTATCTAGTCAATATATGTACTTTGAATTAGTCCAAGAGTCCTCTTGGATATATAACAAATGATATTGATCCATAAAATGTTGGATTCTTCTCCAAAGTCTTTCATGTAGAAACACATTTTCAACTAGTCCTTAACTAAATGTAAGACTGGTATTTTTTTTCTAATAAGTAATATGTCATCAACATACATTATTAGGATAATGGCCTCATTCCCATTAAACCTTTTGTAAACACAGGGATCACATTTGTTCTTAATGAAACCAAATTATATTATGGATTCATCGAATTAAATATTCCATGACCTGGATGCTTGATTAAATCCATAAATTGATCTCTACGACTTTCAAACCCTTTTGGCATCGCCTGGTATCACAAAACCTTCTGGCTATGTTATATAAGAATCTTTATAAAGGTTATCATTAAGGAATATAGTTTTTACATCCGTATACCAAATCTCATAGTCATGGTAATATGCTATGGAAAGTATGATTATTATGGATTTAAATATGGAAACTAGAAAAAATTATCATCATAGTAAATTCATTAACACTATTTAAAACCTTTAGACACTAGCCTTGGTTTATAGGTTCTTAATTTACCTTCCATGTCAAGTTTCCTCTTGAATACCCATTTGCATCCAACATGCTTTACATCAATTGGTGTATTGAACAGAACCCAAACTTGGTTCTAATACATGAAATACACCCTAGAATTCATATCTTCCAACCATCTTGCAGCTTATGATATCTCTACTACCTCATTATAGGATAGAGGTTCATAATTTTCCAACAATAATGAGTCACCATCCTCAGTGACTAGAAATCCATATCTCTTTGGTTCCCTTACCTCTCTTACACTCCTACACGATACTTGTGTTTCAGGAACTAATTATTCCATAGGGACCTATTGAACGTGTTACTGTACCAACTCTTGTGTATATTGAGAATCAACATCATCTAATTCAATATTTCTCCCACTATCCTTTTTGAGGATGTGCTCCCTCTCTAGAAAGATTATTTTTCTGGCGATATTCACTTTCTTATCTGAGGGTTTTTAGATTTAATATCCATTTGTTTCCTTGGGATACCCTATAAAGATACACCTCGTGCCCCAGGGTGATAGTTTGTTGCCTGAGAAGGCCTTACCAAAATCTTTAAAACCCCATACACATGTACGCAATAAAATGAGTTTCTTTCTACTCAATTGCTCAAAGGGAATTCCATTTGCCTCTTTAGTTGGTACACGACTTAATGTGTATTTCCTAGTTTGTAATGAATATCCCCAAGAGGATAATGGAAGATCTACATGACTCATCATCGACCATACCATGTATAACAAGGTATGATTCCTCCTTTCACTAACACAATTCCACTGTTGTGTATATGGTGGAGTGAGTTGAGATAAAATCCAAAAATCCCATTGAAAGTCAATGAACTCTTGGTTAAGATATTAAACACATGAATCCAATCAAATATTTTTTATATTCTTACCAAGATGATTCCCTACTTCATTCTTGAATTTCTTGAATTTATCAAAGGACTCGGACTTATACCTCATCAAGTAGATATATCCATATCTACTCAAGTCATTAGTAAATGTTATGAATTAAGAATATCCACCTCTAGATTCTACTGGAAATGGTCTAAATAGATTAGTTTTTACCAATCCTAGAAGTTATGTGGCCCTTTCACCCTGTCCACCAGTTGGCGGTTTGGTCATTTTTTCTTGTAAACAAGCATAACATCTGTCAAGTGGTTTTATCTCAAAAGAGTCTAAATAACCATCTTGACAGAGCATTGTCAAATGATACTCATTTACATAACTAAGATGGAGATTCCAATGATTGGTGTTATATGAGTCTAGTAAACTTGATTCTTTATCAACTTCCAACACTAGGTTTTCCTAATTTAATACATAAAGATTGTTATTTAAATGTTCAATATCATAACATATGTTTTCCTTATAAAAGAAACAAATTTTATTTAAAAAATTGAAAAGAAACCCATTTGTATCTAAACTCGATATAGAAATTATGTTTTTAGTAATAGTAGGTACATAAAAAAATCACATAAAACAATAATCAATCCTATTGGAAATTAAAGGTGGTAGTCACCAATGGCAACAGAAGCTAGCCTCACACTATTGGCAGCTCACAGATCCACCTCTCCTCTAGAAATTTTTTAGAATATACATGGTTCCTGCATTTGGATATAGATGTGATCGCCAAAAGTTGCATCTAATACCCAATGTGTTGATATGGAAAAATTAAACACGATAACTAACACACCTTTAGCTTCCCCATGCATTTGGGTACAATTCCTCTTCCAGTGGACTTGATTTCCACATGAAAAAACACTTCCTCCTCCCACATCCTTATCCACTTAGAGAATCAAGGTCAAAAGTTCTGAAAGAATCTTCTCATTATTTTTCATATTATAATTCACCATAAAGCTTGATAAGGTCTTGGGAAATGATGAAAGTATGGGATCTGTATGTAACTCATCCAGGAATTCAATCCCTAATATGTCCAGGCATTCAATGTATTCAATAATATTGAATACACAAGGCTTATCTGGCTTAGAATCTCCAAGAATAGTGGTAAAAAAAGAATTGAATATCTCATACCTCTATTGTATCACCTTCTCTTGATATAGATCCCGAAGGTGAGACGTCATGCTATATATATATATATCCATTTACTCATGTTTTATTAAAATCTCATTAGACATGGATGATAGAATGAAGAACTAAACATTTGTAGCATCATTAATATGTTTCTCATAGATATATAGTTCTAGATCACTTGACTCATTTCTGGAAGCAACTTTTAAAGGTTCTTCTAACACATATAATTTCTTTTCATGGGGAAGGATGTTGAGTAAACAACTCTACCATTCCTGGAAATTCATGTCGGTGAGAAGGTATTCCTCCTAGAGTATTGATCGCAATGATATGTTTGATGTATTTTTTAATGATGTTTCTATAAATAAGATAAATATAGATTTATTACACTATTTGATAAATTTAGACAAATAAATAAATATTATATTTATTATTCTCCCACTATTTTATCAAAACCCAACACCCCTCGCCATTAGATTCATAATATCCTGTTTCTTATATATTCAAGTGGAAAGGATTCATATTCCCCTTTTCATTACCCCAATTTGGTTGGTCAAGAAAATTGAATTTTTTTAGGTAGTCATTCCAAATGAAAACTACATTAACTCATAGTTCCTTGATCTACTGAGTGGACTCCCAAATCCTGAAATCATTAATTTAGATTTTCTCAACTTTTTCAACTCAATTACACCAAGTCCTTCTTTGGCAGTCAACCCTTGATGTGAACCAAGTTAATTCAACCCTAAAACTCATGTTATAATTCCCCAATAATTGAAAGAACAAAAAATTTGTCTGGTCAAGCACTTTTAACTATGGTTCGATTCTAACCGAATTAATGAAAGGCTATATCGACTTAATATTTTATTGAGGAATTTTATCCTTTTATGCCTAAATTATCAATTATTATCTTTATCACATTCTTTTTAATATTAAGTGGGAGTAATTAAGTGATTAACCATGTTTTAGATAGTATTTACACATAATCCAGTTTATTTTAGTTCCAAATTGCATGCTTTTTTAATTCATTAGCTATGTGATCATGAAAAAACATCCAAAATGAAATAACCATGCAACTTGAAAGAAATAAAATAAATCATATGATCATGATAATATACTAATGGTATGTTTATCTAGCGATTGATAAACTAATTACTGACCTAGGGGAAAAAACACCTTGAACCATTGAGGTTTGTGTTGTAGCTTTCCAACTATCCACCTATGTATCTCGTTGGATTTGTTTCACATCAGCACTGAACTTGAACTGCCTCCACTAGATT
Organism: Viscum album; assembly: GCA_963277665.1. Lineage (NCBI taxonomy): Eukaryota > Viridiplantae > Streptophyta > Magnoliopsida > Santalales > Viscaceae > Viscum > Viscum album. The sequence goes on from OY728162.1 coordinate 1,068,032,990, forward strand.
GGGAGCTCCACCCATTACATATGGCTTTTACTCTCATGTAGGTGATGGGGAAAAGGGATTTACATAAAAGAAAACATGGGCTCATAGACCCTACATAATAATGAGGAGAGAAGGCACACATGCCAAAAATTTAATTTAATAACAAATTAAATGAAACCAATCACATACAAAATGTCTGGTCTAGATCATGATCATCTACATGCATGTAATAAATTACACATTTAATAAAACTAGTATTCAATTCTTAATATTTCTTATTTAAGAAAAATCATGCTCGAATCGATTAATTATTATCTTTAATTAATAAATCCATTTATCTTAATCCTCATCTTAATTTCCTTGAGATTATCATCTATTATAATTTTAAACAAATTAAATAAATTCATTTAAAATTAACCTTGTACATAAATTTACCTTGGAGGAAACATGATGAATACCCATCCAAATCTACCCAATATGTATTATACTCATATACTGTTTTACTCTTGTGACATATGGTATACAAAAATTATCACATACTTTCACAACATGTAATTCATGGATGATTACACAAATTACATGATTTTTTGGTCATGTGTTATGCTTCAATTCACGTAGAATAACAACCTGTAATACGAATCATACATGATATATAGATCTGAACATTATACGGATATTAATTAAACATTTAAATATTTATGTATATTCAAACCTGTCACATGGGGCGTACTATATTTATGACCACACACAAGTAAATGTCTCAAGGTTTTCATAGTAAAATAAATAGATTTTAAATCTACATAACTTGGTATAAGTACACGGCGTATAGATCTGATCTACACAGTGTGTACACCTCTCATCACCTATCTGACACACACACCTAGGGAATCAGTGTATATTTTATGCCTTAGAAAAATTGGAGTACACAATGTGTCTAATGGGTCACAATATGTGTTGACTTCATGTTACATGGTCACCAATCAGGTAGGCTGTGTATGGAATACAAGGATCATCTCGAACACAAAAGGACTACACACCGTGTACAAGGTCTATATAGCGTGTACTCTGGCTGACTGTGCGCCAGTCTGTCCCAATCAACATTCAATGTAAGAATTAACTGCACTTCATGTATTTACTTAACATGGGTTGAGTAATTTAAAAATCAACTCATGGTGCATTGAACAAAACTACACATTGTGTAACACCGCTTATATGGTGTGTAATTCTCTGTAATATGGGAAAAATCCTTGGCTCCTTCAGATGAGTTCCTCACTTTTATTTTAATCAAAAAACTAGACATCTCAATTATTTCTACAATAAATGATTGAGGAAGAATATGATCTCAAAATTCAGATTAAAAAAATGATTAATCTTGAATTTAAAAACTATATTACAAATTCATAAATTACTAACAATCTTAAATAATTATACACAATTATGTGTCCGCTCTGATACCACTTATAGGTTTCAGGTGTAGTGGAAGTGTGAGATGGATGTTTCTCAATATTTCTTTTTGTCATGATCAATGATCAATCCAAGATCAATATGATGTTTAATCACCATGATCCATGGAATTGAATCAAAGAAATAGAAAAATAAGAATTTCTCTGGAACCGAGAGAGAAGGATCAATACATATTGTTTATAATAAATTTAATTAGATAAAAAATTACCTCTAAGGAATTATTTCTTCATTGAAGTGTTTGGTGAATGATCTATAGTGTGTCATCATTGTGTTGTAGAAACTAAGTTTAGATTTCCTCTAGTGGTGATCCACATGTGTTTTAAGAATCTTTAGATGTCGTTGAAGGAGTCTCTAGGTGCTAGCACAGAAGATCCTTGTGCTTATGTCGTCCACCTTGATCACCTTGAGAATCACTTCCAAAGTGTTATCTTTGACTTGGAGGAGGAGGATTGCTCACCGTTCATGGGATCATTCTTGGAGAATGGAGCTCTCTAGGTTTGATTGAATTCTCCTTGAATCATTGTGTACAACCGAATCGTATAATAAGAAAATAATATAATTGGGAATTTTTATTTCTAGGGTTAAAATAAAATAGTTTCACAAGTTCCTTTATTATTATTCAATCCTAGAAAAAACCCATGTCAAATAATATTAGTAATATTATTACTTCTTAACACTCACTTATCTTGAGAATTATAATTAAATATCATTTTATTAAATAATATTAAATATTATCATTTCTTATCAGACCATTAAACTCGGTCCTACATTCATCCACAATATTTATCGGGCCTTGAATAATGTATATTTATTTATTAAATAAATATCACAGCATTATTTTCCAATAAATAAATAAATATTATATTTACTAAATAGAAAATAAAGATTTATATGTCATCAAGCATACATGAATAATTATTAAACCATGTACTGGAATAATATTTACTCAACCTGTTAAATATAAAATAATAATATATTATTTGACTGAGATTCTGGATACACTTAGTGTGTGACCCTCTGGGCCTCTTTCATCGTGGAATTAGGTGAAGCAGCCTAAAGTCCAAGGTTAGTGTCTAGAAATACACCAAGGAACCCATATAGAAACAAGTTAATGCCATAATGACATGTCACCTCATATGAATTCTTACCATGTAATATAACCCCTTTATCACAATATCTCAAATCGAGTAGGTTTAATGCCAGTGCCATCAACCTATATGCTCTATTATCTCTTTCTTTGAATTTTTTGAAATAGAACTTGACTATTGATAATCATGGCCATGGATTTATTTAGGTTATATCATTTCCCACAAAAGGCCTGAGATATTAAATTCTGTTAAATAATAGAAGGGATAAATCTTTTCTCACATTATTCATTAATGCAATATTTCTCACGACACACCCAACATATCCTACCTCACCGCGAACATCTGTCATCACGGTTTTCATTAATACATCTAAGTACGCAACTCATAATACTCATTAATAATAATATTAAAGTCTAAGTACCAATACACACATCTATAGATAGGAACATCCAATGACACGTATGAATGTGGATTTCCTACTGGAGGGTCTCGTCCTCATAATATACTACTGAATATTACCAAGGGCGTACACCGTGAGAAGGTTTCTAAACGTTCTATGAGTCTAAACCCCTGATATCCTATATCATTTGTGTCCCTAAAATGATATCATCTGACTATAGAACATATATTCAAGAATAGTGTCGCAACACTTCCGGGTTCTCATCATGGCAGGGAACTGCTATGACCTTTTAGTGCAGCAACTACCATTAGGACATTATCACATACTATTTCACATACAAGAACAATAATGATGTGATAATAAGTTTATAAATATTTAAAAAATGAATACATTTTTATCATAAAGTACAATGAATTTGGTTCTAGGGAACCAACTCCAACACTTTTGTAGCACCACCTCTCCCTTATATGCATATTTAATCATCAATTGGATAGATGAAAGGACATTCAATTGAGAAAGAATCTTGCATGATACTTTTGACTCAAATCATCAACGACCTTTTTCTCTTTCATAGGGTGGTAATGTATTGAGTAATCATAATCCATAATAATATCTAACCATATTCTCTAGTTCATGTTAAACTGCTTCCGTGTGAATATATACTTTAAAATTTTATGATTGGTATATATATCAAACTTTTAATCATTGAGATAATTCCTCTATATCATTAATGAAAAAATTACCACAACTAACTCTAAATCATGATTTGGGTAATTTTTCTCATGAATCTCAATTTTTAGGAGTCAGATACTATAACCACATCATTATACCTAACAACCCATCCCAATACCCTCATGGATGAATAATTATAGATTAAAAACCATTATATACTATAGGTTAGTGTAATTATAGGTGTGCTGACTAACCATATTTTCAATTCCTTGAAATTTTCCTCACATTCATCTATATAGAGGAACGTGTATCACTTCCAAGACAACCTAGTCATAGGACTAGAGAGTCATAATAAATTATCTAAAAACCATCTATAATATCATGTTAAACTAAAAAAATAATTATCTCATTCAACAAGGTTATTATAGGAAAACATTCAATAACCTCTGTCTTTGATGGATGTACTGATATACCCTCTCTTGAGATAGTATGAAAAAATGAAACCATTTCCACCAAAATGCACACTTTGTAAATTTTTCATATTGTTTCTCCTTCCTTAGGGTCATTACTATAATTATTATGTGATCTTAATTATACTCCTTGAACATTGAATAAATTATTATATCATCTATAAAGACTACTAGAATCTGATCAAGGTATTATAAAGATAGTCCATTAATTAAATCCTTGTATATGATAGGGGGATTTGTAAGAATGGAATCAATCACTCTATATTTATAGTCTACAAAACCTATATGAAATGTTGTATTGGGTATATTCTTCTTCTGGACAATAAATTTATGATATCTATAATTAAGGTCAATCATGGAAAAGTATTGATGTCACGACCCGTCCTCGGGGCCCGTGCCGTGACTACCCCAAGCCCGCCTTCCATAGGCCAGGGGCTGGCGACTAGCACCAAGGCATAAATCCCGGTAAAAAGGGAAGGCATTGCCTTTGTAAAGTAATCAAACACCACAGAGCAAGCAAGCAGTAGAAGAAAACACTAAGTAAAAACTGAGTACAACAGTAAGTGGGCCAGTATACAAACCCAAACTGAAAGTAAAGTACAACTGCAAAAGGAAAACAAGAACTGAAAACTAAAGCCGCAACGTCGATATGTCCACTAGAAATCGCACCTGAAGGGTGGGTACAGATAGCCTCCACTACTCCTCAGGTCCAGCTGACCGCTCCGAGTACGTCCTGCCCAGTGGTCCACCTCTAGGTTCCTTCCTGCTCCGCAAGCCTCAACCACGATCAGCGTTGTCCGTCGTCTGCAACCAACACAACGTAGTGCGAGCATAGCTCGTGCAGGGGTGAGAATAAGATACTTAGTAGGGACCCCGAGACCCCTGAAGGTCTTCCAGAATCCACAAAGGATAAACCACAAAGGAAAGATACAATCACGAAGTAACATCCGACACTGCTTAGGTATATGCCCATACATATACCTAAGTCATGAATTCCAGTACGCTCCAACATTTGAGATCAAGTACAACCCAGTCCACACAGGAAAGAAAAACGTAAATCCACATAGTATAGCACAACACAATCCACATAGGAAAGCAAAAAAAGATTCAACTCACACAGGTATACTTTTTCGTATGATAATAGAGATGATCAGATATATCCACTAATTCATCTATGTCGTTGGACCCACAAAGGATCGATATGTACTAACCCCCGCAATGAACCACAAAGCATCTGACCCACACAAGATCGATAGGTAACTGACCCCCGCAATGACCCACACAGGATTGGACCCACACCGGATCTGTTGGCACTGCCCCACACAGGACCGCTGAGCGTTGACCCACACAGGATCAGACCCACATAGGATCTGTAGGCGCTGGCCCACACAGGACCGCTGAGCGCTGACCCACACAGGATCAGACCCACACAGGATCTGTAGCACTGATCCACGTAGTATCGCTGAGTGCTATAGTCGTCACCGTCGAATCCACTGAGGATCTCTGCACAGTCGTCGTCGTCGTCGTCGTTGCAGTCACAACCAGCACTAGGGTTCCCGTACACAACAAGCTCGTTTGGGAGGGTCCGCTCCACGAGCTGAGAGACTGATACATCAACTGACACATAGTCCAAAGTTTATGTATCCAAAAGTTCCGTATCGGCAACAGGAACTCAACGTCGCAGACGGCGCGTCAATCGGACGCCCGGTCTGAGAGTTATTGGCTTTTTCGTTCCAGGGGCTCGGTTGGTTTTTAAGGAAAAACCAAGCCGACTATAATCCACCTGCGTCCAAAACTAGGGCGGAATAAGCCAAAAGATCTGTCTCACTTAGAGGAATCCAACAAAGTCGACGGCACGTCAATCAGACGTCCGTAGCTCAAGATATGAGCATTTCCGCTCCGAGGGCCTGGTTGGTTTCATGTACGAACCAACCCGGCCAAACCCAAAGTTCTCCAAAACCTTGAGTGCGATATACCGAAACGACCGTCTCGATCCAACGATCGCATCGCCGCTGACGGTTTGTCGATCGGAGGCCTGCAACTTAAGTTATGAGCAAAATACTAAAAAGGTCCGAAAACGGGGGGTCTGGGCCCGGACCGACCCGGCCCAACCCCCCTGGGTCGGCCCGAACTGGGTCGACCCGACCCGGGTCCGGATCCGACCCGGCCGGCGCGGCCCGGCCCCGGCCTGGGTGTGACCCGGCCCCAGCCTGGGCGCGACCCGGCCCGGCCTGGGTGCGACCTGGCCCGGCCTTGGCGCGACCCAGCCCGGCCGGCGGGTCGGCCCAGCCGGTTACGGCCGAGCGGAGCGGGGGGCATGTTGCCCCTGCGTGAGAGAACTGCGGCCCCGCGTGGGGCTGCCCTTGCTAGCGTACACGGCCGAGCCGCTGCGTCCTGTGCTCCTCCGGTCCCGCGCGGTCGCGGGACCGTGCTGCTGCCGCCGCGGCTTCAGCCGTGACGGTTCTCCATGGCGGCGTGCCGGGCGCCGCCGTGCCGGCGTGGCGCGCTGGAGGTTCTCTCCGCGGACCACCGGACGAGCTCCGGTGGTCGGAAATTCACGCCGTCTTCTCCAAAGGTCCTCCCGGGGTCCGTCCTTCACTGCGAGGACCCCGCGTTGCCCGTGCGGCCTGCTGTGTCGACGTCCACCGTTTCGCACACCAAGAACGAAAGGGCCAGTGGGTTCGGACTTGTTCGTTAGTCCGCACCCACCGCTTTAGCGGTTTTAAAAGTCTCACAACAAAAAAAGTTTAATCAAACGTCGCGGGTATAAAATCACAAAGATTTAAATAAAACAAACCCCTACCTCGTCATTGTCGTCGGACATGAGTTCTTCGCGGAAGTGACCGTCGTGGAAGAAGAGGATCGTCGCGTCACGGAAGGGGGCGTCGCGTCGTCGCGGTACACGGCGTCGCGTCGACGATCCTTGAGGGTTAAAGAAAACACATAGGTTTAATTGCACGTTTTAAACCCATGTTGAGGATAAATCCACAAAAAATTAGAGAATCGTAATCCCCTACCTCAAGCAGTTGATGATCGGGGATTGTTGCGGGGAAGAAACGTCACAGAAGAAGTGTCACGGAAGGAGAATCGTCGGCGTCGCGGAACACGGCATCGCGTCGTTGATCTCCAAGGGTTCGGCGTTCTTCATCGCCTTTGTGTTTTCGCGTTCTTCACATTCTTCGCGTTCTTCGCGAAGGAGGATGAAGAACTTAGAGTTTCTCCAAATACTCTCAACAAGCCACCCACAAGCAAAACGTGTGTTGGTTTTATTTTATTACATGTCAACAATTTGAAAAACAATTTAAGAAATGAACCATTAATTTGGTGAATTAATGGTAACGTCTTAACTTTCCAATTAATAGGGGCGTTAAGAGTTTAGAAAACGCACCAGTTGACTTTCATTAAAGAGAAGTTTTCACGGGTGCGTTACTTAGAGGAAAAGAAACGGTGGGGCTCATGCGGGCCCTACCTCACAAATATCCGACCAAATGGGTAGGTTATTTTAGGTTCCACCCTATCCTATTCAACTCAGCTTGAGTGGATTTAAGTGGCTTTAAGTGGCTTTAAGTGAAATAAAAATAAAGTTGGCGCACCAATTTATTTTATTTCTTAACTTAACCCCAAAAACTGAAAACCACACCCAAGAAAACGCAACTCCAGAAAAGGCATTTCTAAGAAAATACCGGCACTGATATTCCATCGGTGCCCTCGAAATTTGATTCTGAGCACCGGTTCAAAAGTTAGAAAAACCCGCTCGTTCGTTCACTGAACGTACCCGACCCAAACTTCAGAAAATGATTCCGGGCACACCGGGCCTCGGAATCAGGTGCCGTCAGAAACTGAGTTCTTGTAAAATTACAAAGAAAATTAAGAAAAAAATTTCCTTGAATTTTACAGGTCTTTACATCACTCCCACCTCAGGGCTTTACATCCTCGTAAAGATACATCATACACTAGGGAAACAAATGTGGGTACTGAGCATGCATCTGAGCCTCCTGCTCCCAAGTGCTCTCCTGGAGGTTCCCGTGCTTCCATATGATGCGCACTAGAGGGATCGATCGTCCCCATAGGACACACTCCTATCGATCCTCGATCTCCACTGGGACCTCCACAAAATTCTCCCCATCATCAATGTCTAGCTCCCCATGGTCAATGATATGCGTCGGGTCATGCACGTATCTCCTCAGCTGAGATAGGTGGAAGACGTCGTGCACCCGGTGCAACTGAGGTGGTAGATCCAGGAGATTGGCCACCTCACCAATCCTGTTGAGGACCTGGAATGGTCCGATGAAGCATGGAGACAACTTGCCGCCTCGGCCAAGTCTCCATAATCCACGTCGAGGTGAGACACGCAAGAAGACGTGGTCGCCATCCTCGAACTCTAGTGGCCTCCGCCTCCTGTCAGCATAAGACTTCTCTCGGCTCTGAGCTATCCTCATCGGCTCCTGGATGACATGGACCTTCTCTTTCGTGGCCTGGACCATCTCCGGTCCCACAAGTGCTGACTCCCCAGGGTCTGTCCAGCACAAAGGAGATCTGCAAGGTCGGCCGTACAACCCCTCGTATGGTGCCATCCCGATGGTGGAGTGGTAGCTGTTGTTGTACGCAAACTCCAACAAGGGTAGGTGGTCCTCCCAGCTGCGACCAAGGTCGAGGACACATGCGCGGAGCATGTCCTCGAGAGTCTGAATGGTCCTCTCCGTCTGACCATCTGTCTGAGGGTGAAAGGCGGTGCTCAGACGTAGCTGCGCCCCGAACGCCTCCTGCAACCCCTTCCAAAGACGGGAAGTAAAGCGAGAATCTCGATCAGAGACGATAGATGACAGCACACCATGAAGCCTCACAATCTCTTGAATGTAGAGACGTCCCAAGCTCTACACTTAGCCCTGCTCTCTGATGTGTAAGAAGTGAGCCGACTTGGTGAGTCGGTCAACAATCACCCAAATGGAGTCATGACCTCTGGAAGTGCATGGAATTACAGTCACGAAGTCCATAGATATGCCGTCCCACTTCCACTCCGAGACCTCCAAGGGCTGTACCAAGCCTGCTGGTACCTGGTGCTCTGCCTTCACCTGCTGGCAGGTGAGGCATCGAGAAACGAACTCTACCACAACCTTCTTCATGCCCGGCCACCAGTGGTGTCGTATAAGGTCCTGGTATATCTTTTCCACTCCAGGATGTACCGCCAAGGGATAAGTGTGAAAATCTCTCAGCACCTCCTCCCGTAAAGTAACTGGTACCAAGGTACGTCCTCTGAAAAGGACGTCGTGCTCTGCTCCAAAAGATAAACCATCAGGTGCCTGTACTGAGGATATCTGTGCATGCCCCATCTCACAGTCAGCATCCCCATGCTGTGCCTCTCTAACCCGCTGCAGTAGTGGAGGGGTGACTGTGAGAGACTGAAGAAAGGCTGCTCCATCCCTATCCACGAAGGATATCTGCAAAGAGGCTAGCTGCTCTGTCGCCTCCTCAAGTAGCTGAATGCCCGTCCTCCTGCTAAGAGCATCGACTACCACGTTCCCCTTCCCAGGAGTATAGACTATCTCAAAGTCATAGTCCTGGAGGAACCCGAGCCATCACCACTATCTCAGGTTCAGGTCCTTCCGAGAAACGATGTACCTGAGACTCTGATGGTTAGAAAAGACTGTAAAGCGCTCGCCCATCAGATAGTGTCGCCATGTATTCAGAGCGTAGACCACTACTGCTAACTCCAGGTCATGGGTAGCGTAGTTCTGCTCATGCGGCCTCAACTGACATGATCCATAGGCGATCACTACCCGCTCCTGCATCAGGACACATCCGAGTCCGGTCCCTGATGCATCACAGTAGACTACGTACCATACTACCTCCTCAGGAAACCTCAAGAGAGGTGCGCTGGTCAATCTCTGTATCAGCTCCTGGAAGCTCTGTTGACATCTGTCTGACCACACAGAGGTTTTCCCCTTCTTTCTAAGAGCTGAGAGTGGTGCTTCAACTCTGGAGAATTCCAGCACAAATCTCTGATAGTATCCAGCTAGTCCCAAGAAACTCCGCACCTCCGTCACGCTCTTGGGTGGCTCCCAAGATAGCACTACCTCGATCTTCATAGGATCCACCGCAACTCCCGCCTCAGAGATGACGTGTCCCAAGAAGTGGACCTCACGTATCTAGAACTAACACTTCGAGAGATTTCCATAAAGCTGGTGCTCTCGGAGTGTGTCCAGTACAACTCGCAAGTGGTAGGCATGCTCCTCCTCAGTCGTCGAGTATATCAAAATGTCGTCGATGAAGACCATGACGAATCGATCAAGGTATGGATGAAAGATCATGTTCATGAGGCCCATGAACACCGCTGGAGCATTGGTTACGACGAATGGCATAACCAAGAACTCATAGTGGCCATTCCGACATCTGAAGGCCGTCTTCTGCACGTCCTCGTCCCGAACTCTGAGCTGATGATAGTCTGACCTGGGGTCTATCTTTGAGAACCACCGTACTCCCTTGAGCTGATCGAATAGGTCATCAATCCTAGGTAGTGGATACTTATTCCTCACTGTCACCTGGTTCAGGCGACGATAGTCGACACAAAGTCACAAGCTCTCGTCCGCCTTCTTGGCGAACAATATCGGGGAAGCCCAGGGTGAAACACTGTGTCAGATGAATCCATTGCCCTGCAAGTCCTCCAACTATACCCATAGATATCGATGCTCAGTGGGGGCCATCCGATATGCTGGAGTCGATATCGAGGCTGTCCCGGGGTACAGGTCAATATAAAAGTCTACCTCTCTACGAGGAGGTAGTCCTGGAACGTCGTCGGGAAAGACGTCCGCATACTGATCCACCACTGCAGGAAAACTAGGACTCCGCATGTCAACTACTCCTAGGATGAGGCTAGACAACTGATGAGTGATGGGCTGTCCTCTCCTCCGCGGAAGTCCATCCTGTGCTGCGAAGGCTCCCTTCTCTCTGGTGAAGGTGAACCTGCTCCCGTCGGTGCGTACACATCGCACCTTGCGCCTAATACAGTAAATATGTGCATGGACTGTAGATAACCAATCCATGACCAAGATGACGTCGTAAGGCCTCGACGCCGCTACAAGAAGATCCCAGACGAAGCTCTCACATCCTAGAGTAAGCTCCCACTGCCGGCACTAGTGCGTAATCGTCGAGTCTGCTCCCGTAGGAGTCTCTAGCCGTCAGGATCGAGCCAACGGCTCTGTCGAAATCTCCGAGCTCCGAACAAGGGCAGCGGCTATGAAAGAGTGACTCGCTCCTGTGTCTATAAGAACTACAACAAGGGTGGAATAGACACAGAAAGTACCCCGAATCATCTCGGGCATGCCGTGGTCGTAGGCCTCCACTGCCTGGAGCTGTGCCTGTCTCTGCCCGCTAGCTCCCGGTGGTCGGGGTGGACCTCCTGGTGGTGGTGGTGGTAGAGCCTCAAAGCGTCTCCCACCACCTACCGCTTGTCCAGCTCCTCTACCTCGTCCGCCTGCTCCCTGCGGACCGCCACGGTCGACCCTATTCCTCTGCCTAGGTGGCCCCTCAACCGTCTGCAGCTCCTCAGCACGGTGGGTCGGGCAGTCACGAGCCATGTGGCCCTACCCGTCGCATGTGTAGCACTGCCTGCCTTTCGAAAGACTGGATCCACGTTGTGTGCCCCGAACTGCTGAGCCAGTGTCCTGAGGTCGTCTGCTTAAGGGTTTGGTCTGCCTGGACCCATGAGTCATCCGTTGACTGCCTGCTGCAGATGACTCTGCTACGTGCCGCCCCGCGGTAGGTCTCGTTGCTGAAGAAGGCTCAGCAAGAAAGCTCTCGATCAAAAGGGCTCTCTCCAATACTCCTACCTCAGTCGGGATGATGAGGGAGATCAACGATGCCCTGATCTCATGTCTCAATCCCTGCTCAAAGGTCCAGGCCTGGAAGAATGGGTCCCGTACCATGTCTATCGAGTAGCGTGAGAGATCGGTAAATCTCTCCGAGTACTGGGCGACCGTCAAGCTGCCCTGCCGCAGCTGAAGAAGCTCCTGGATGCGCACCGCACAGAGGGTGGCTGGGACAAACTCTGAGTGGAAGAGGCTCTCAAAGTCTTTCTAGAGAATAGATGTCTCATCGTGCACCTGGAGCATCAAGCTCCACCACCGGTCCGCTTCCGCGTGCAGTAGGCTCACTGTGAGGATCACCATGAGGTCTGCTGGTGTCCTCACTAACCGAAAAAATCGCACCACTGCCTCCAGCCAGTCCTCGACTGCCTGGGGGTCTGTCTCCCTGTGGAACCTGGGAGGTCTCTGGCGATGGAACTCATGCAGTGCACTAAGGCAACGTGCATCGTCAGTGGATGGGGCTGGAAGCATCGGTGGCTCGACAGGTAGAGGTACCGCTGGTACCTCAGCTGTCAAGGGGCCATGTACCGAGACCTCGTTGTTCGGCGGACTGTCGTCACGTACAACTCTTGGAACCCTAGCTGGCTGCCATCGTGGGGCCATCCTGAAAAGAAATAGGTTCTCCATGGTCAAATAGTATACCTGGTGAGCTGACATAAAGTAATCACAAAGAAAACTCGAAACCCACAAGCAATCAATGTTTTCGTGCATTAAGTCGGAAATCAGAAGTCAGGGTCCTGGTGTACGGATACGTCGGCCGCCGCACCAACACTAGACTCCCTGGACTGATAACTACACCCAATACACTTAACACTATTTCTCCACGTAGAAAAAGATTAGAGTCCCAAGTTCTATGGTAGAACCGAACTCCTCTGATACCAATTTGTCACGACACGTCCTCGGGGCCCGTGCCATGACTACCCCAAGCCCGCCTTCCATAGGCCAGGGGCTGGCGACTAGCACCAAGGCGTAAATCCCGGTAAAAATGGAAGGTAATGCCTTTGTAAAGTAAACAAGCACCATAGAGCAAGCAAGCAGTAGAAGAAAACACTAAGTAAAAACTGAGTACAACAGTAAGTGGGCCAGTATACAAACCCAAACTGAAAGTAAAGTACAACTGGAAAGGGAAAACAGCAACTGAAAAGTAAAGCCGCAACATCGAGCTGTCCACTAGAAATCCCACCTGAAGGGTGGGTACAGATAGCCTCCACTTCTCCTCGGGTCCAGCCGACCGCTCCGAGTACGTCCCGCCCAGTGGTCCACCTCTAGGTACCGTCCTACTCCGCAAGCCTCAACCACGATCAGCGATGTCCGTCATCTGCAACCAACACAAGGCAATGCGGGCATGGATCGTGCAGGGGTGAGTATAAGCTACTCAGTAGGGACCCCGAGACCCCCGAAGGTCTCCCAGAATACACAAAGGATAAACCACAAAGGAAAGATGAAATCATGAAGTAACATCCGACACTGCTTAGGTATATGCCCATACATATACCAAAGTCATGAATTCCAGTACGCTCCAACATCCGAGCTCAAGTAAAACCCAGTCCACACAGGAAAGAAAAACGTAAATCCACACAGGATAGCACAACACAATCCATATAGGAAAGCAAAACAGGATTCAGCTCACACAGGTATACTTCTTCGTATGACGATAGAGATGATCAGATATATCCACTGATTCATCTATGTCGTCGGACCCACAAAGGATCGATATGTAATAACCCCCTCAATGTCCCACAAAGGATCTGACCCACACAGGATCGATAGGTAACTAACCCCCGTAATGACCCACACAGGATCAGACCCCACAGGATCTGTTGGCGCTGGCCCACACAGGACCGCTGAGCGCTGACCCACACAGGATCAGACCCACACAGGATCTGTAGGCACTGGCCCACACATGACAGCTGAGTGATGACCCACATAGGATCGGACCCACACAGGATCTGTAGCACTGATCCACATAAGATTTCTGAGTGCTGTAGTCGTCGCTGTCGAATCCACTGAGGATCTTTGCACAATCGTCGTCGTTGTTGCAGTCGCAGACATCACTAGGGTTCCCGCACACAGTAAGCTCGTTCGGGAGTGTCCGCTCCACGAGCTGAGATGCTGATACATCAACTGACACATAGTCCAAAGTTGATGTATCCAAAAGTTCTGTATCGTCAACAGGAACTCAACGTCGCAGACGACGCGTCAATCGGACGCCCGGTCTGAGAGTTATTAGCTTTTTCGTTCCAGGGGCCCGGTTGGTTTTTAAGGGAAAACCAACATGACCGTACTCCACCTGCGTCCAAACCTCGGGTGGAGTAATCCAAAATATCCGTCTCACTTAGAGGAATCGAACAAAGTCGACGGCACGTCAATCGGACGTCCGTAGCTCAAGATATGAGCATTTCCGCTCCGAGGGCCCGGTTAGTTTCGTGTACGAACCAACCTGGCCAAACCCAAATTACTCCGAAACCTTGAGTGCGATATATCGAAACGACCGTCTCGATCCAAGCATCGCATCTCCACTGACGGTGCGTCGATCGGAGGCCCGAATCTCAAGTTATGATCAAAAGACCGAAAAAGTCCGAAAACGGGGGGTCTGGGCCCAGACCGACCCGGCCCAACCCCCCTTGGGTCGGCCCGAACCGGGTCGACCTGACTCGGGACCAGGTCCGACCCGGCCGGCGCGGCCCAGCCTGGGCACAACCTGGCCCGGCCGGAGGGTCGGCTCGGCCGGTTACGGCCGAGCGGAGCGGGGGGCGTGCTGCCCCCGCGTGAGAGAACCGCAGCCCCGTGTGGGGCCGCCCTTGCCAGCGGACGCGGCCGGGCCGCCGCGGCTGAAGCCGCGGCGGTTCTCCATGGCGGCGCACCGGGCGTCGCTGCCTTCCGCCGCCGGCACCGCCGTGCCGGCGGGGCGCGCCGGCGGTTCTCTCCGTGGACCACCGGACGAGCTCCGGTGGTCGAAAATTCACACTGTCTTTGCCAAAGGTCCTCCCGGGGTCCGTCTTTCACTACAAGGACCCCGCGTTGCCTGTGCGACCTACTTTGTAGACGTCCGCCATTTCTCACACCAAGAACGAAAGGGTCGGTGGGTTCGGACTTGTTCATTAGTCCGCACCCACCACGTTAGCGGTTTTAAAAGTCTCACAACAAAAAAAGTTTAATCAAACGCCGCGAGTATAAAATCACAAAGATTTAAATAAAACAAACCCCTACCTCGTCGTTGTCGTCGGACGTGAGTTCTTCACGGAAGTGACCGTCGCGGAAGAAGAGGATCGTCGCGTCGCGGAAGGGGGCGTCACGTCGTCGCGGTACACGGCGTCACGTCGATGATCTCCGAAGGTTAAACAAAACACACAAGTTTAATTTCACGTTTTAAACCCATGTTGAGGATAAATCCACAAAGAATTAGAGAACCGTAATCCCCTAACTCAAGTAGTTGATGATCGGGGATTGTTGCAGGGAAGAAACGTCGCAGAAGAAGCGTCGCAAAAGGAGAATCGTCGGCATCGCGGAACATGGCATCGCGTCGTCGATCTCCGAGGGTTCGGCGTTCTTTGTCGCCTTTGCGTTTCCATGTTCTTCGCGTTCTTCGCGATCTTCGCAAAAGAGGATGAAGAACATAGAGTTTCTCCAAATCCTCTCAACAAGCCACCTACAAGCAAAACGTGTGTTGGTATTATTTTATTCCATGCCAACAATTTGAAAAACAAGTTAATAAACGAACCATTAATTCGGTGAATTAATGGAAATGTCTTAACTGTCCAATTAATAGGGGCGTTAAGAGTTTAGAAAACGCACCTGTTGACTTTCATTAAAGAGGAGTTTTCGCGGGTGTGTTACATAGAGGAAAAGAACCGGTGGGGCTCGTGTTGGCCCCACCTCACAAATATCCTACCAAGTGGGTAGGATATTTTAGGTTCCACACTATCCGCTTCAACTCATCTTGAGTGTCTTTAAGTGGTTTTAAGTGGCTTTAAGTGAAATAAAAATAAATTTGGCGCACCACTTTATTTTATTTCTTAACTTAACCCCAAAAACTAAAAACCACACCCAAGCAAACGCAAATTCGGAAAAGGAGTTTCTAAGAAAATACCGGCGTTGCGATTCCATCGGTGCCCTCGGAATTTGATTCCGAGCACCGGTTCAAAAGTTAGAAAAACCCGCTCGTTCGTTCACTGAACGTAACCGAGCCAATCTTCGGAAAATGATTCCGGGCACACCGGGCCTCGGAATCAGGTGGCGTCATAAATTGCGTTCTTGTAAAATTTCAAAGAAAATTAAGAAAAAATATTTCCTTGAATTTTACAGGTCTTTACAATTGATAACCATGTAGTTGATCAGAAAAATCATCAATACATGGAAGAGTATACTTTTTCATAATTGTATTCTTGTTCAGCTCCTAATAATCAATGAAGAGTTTCATTGATCCATCATTTAAAAAATGAACAAGTGAACCCTAAAGTGACACATTTGGATGAATGAATCCATTATCATGGTTTTATTTGAGGTTCTTATTCAATTACTACAACTAAATCACGACCAATATATAGGGATTCATTGAAATTGGTGTTCCATTAAGTATGAGTTATATTGAGAACTCAACTTTTTGTTTTGTTGGAAGGCCAGGAAACTCTTCTGGAAAGACATAAAAAAATTATTAAACAGTAGAAATATCATCTATTTTGAGTTTCTCCTAATATATATGAGATTAAAACCCCTTCTAAATGGGAATTAAGACCCATACAATGGATGTAATCCCCACTAGAAGTTCATGCATTCAATCACATTAATAGGTAATCATATGTTGGTTTGGAATATCAAATGTGATGCCCCTTCCTCAATAATTGATGTAGGATTTATGAAAATAAAACATTCCATGAGTATAATGACATAATATTAAAATAGATGGAGAATGAAATGATTTGTGGGAAGCACATTCCTACCAATATTAATAAGAGAGGAATCGTAGACTTGAGATGTGATCATCATACCATTAAAAGGTTTCACTTCTAATTCGATATATAATCATTTAGGTGGAATATTGATAACTTTTGAAAATTCATTTGATATGAACGAGTGGGAATATCTTGTCAAATAGTACATTATCATTTCTGAAGTGGATTGTAAGTGTACCTTTCCCCATGTCCACAACTACAGATAATGCTTTTATCAGTGCTAGAAATAGATTTTAACAGTGATTTTTAGTGCTGTTAATATGAGAAAAGATAAAGGGGTCCCTTTTATCAGCAATCAGAAAAGAACTAATAAATACCCCTTTTATCTTCACTCAAAAAAAGTGATGATAAAATTCAAAAAATGTAATTTGTTTAAAAAAAATCAAAAAAATGGAGACCCCTTTTAACAGCGCCTGCCACCCCCTTTAAATAGCGCTCACCAACCCCCTTTTAAACAGTTCCTGAAAGCCACCAACTCGCACCCACCCCCACCATACAACCTTTAATAGTGACCTCCCAAACGCTTTAACAATGCTATCCCCCCTACACCTACGCGCACAGCCCTGCCTCTCCCTATATTCGAACTCGAGACCTCTTCCCTGCACGCTGGACACTTTACCACTCCTCAATGTTAATTTGTTCTCTATTTAATGATATATCTATTTATTTTTATATATATATAGTTATATTTATTCATATATTAAAATATATTTATATTAATATATATATAGTTATATATATATATATTCGTATATTAATATCTATTTGTATCTATTTATTTATATATATGCATAGTTATATTTTTTATCTATATATTTATTCATATATTAAAATATATTTATTTATATATTTATTCATATATTAATATATATTTGTAAGATTAGTTTTAAATACATTTATAAAATATGATTTGTGTGTGTGTGTTATAAACAAATAAATACATACATATATACAACATACATACACTTGTATAAATAATATATATATGTGTATTTTTAAGTAAAATTATACACATGTATATGTATTATACATACATATTTTCATTATTATATATTAATATGTCTATTTATATGTTAAAATATATAGATAATATATATCAGTTTGCTAAAACAAACACACACACACACATTATATATGTATATAAATATTCATATTTTTTATTTTAAATATAATGGATATTAGTTTTTATTTAGATAAGGCTTATATATTAATATATATATTTTATATATAAATACATTTAATTAATTATTTATAAAATTAAAATTTTATGTGTGAGTATATAAAAAATATTTATATATTCTTAAATATTTGATTATAAATAATAGTACATTGTAAAAATGATAAAATTGAAAAACCATTATATCAATATGAATGTAAGACCTGTGAATAAATTTATTCCCCACAAAAAAATGGCAAAAAGGCCCCCATAAATGAGCTTAAAAAATCCATCAAATGTTAAAAAATCGGGATACACCTACTACAAACTCAGTTTTGGAGGCCTTTTGGGATTTTTTTGGCCTCTAAAAATCCTTGACCAGGGTTCCTTAGGTCACTACGGCGTAAAGCTTGTTGCAAGATTCAATTTGATATGTGGTAGAGCTTAAACGGATAATCAGATAAAAAGTTATGGCCATTTGAAGTTTGAGTTGTTTTTTCAAATTAATTTAGATCTTTTATTTATTCATTTAATTATTTTATATTCAAATTATTATTAAATAACTATTATTTGATAGAAATATTAAAATTATTAATTAAAAATAATTTTTAATTTATTTAATAAAGTTTTTTTACTAAATATCTTATATATTAAATTTAAATTTCTAAGTATCCTTATCTAAAACACATTTAAAAAAATATTAATATAATTATTTATTAATATATTAATATATTAATTTTAATGAAATATATTTTTTGAAATATACCCTTTATCAGTGCAAGTAAAAAAAGTGCTGATATGGATGTTGGGGGGGCTTTATGAGTGCTTTTAAAAAAGCACTGATAAAACCCCCATTTTCAGCACTTTTTTCAGTGCTGATAAAGGGTACCCCCTTTATTAAGGCTCTTTTAGTGCTATTAAAGGGGTGGCACTACGAAAACCCGAATATGTGGTTGTGGTTGTTATGACACCCCTTATCAGAAATAGTGATCACATGAGATTTCCATTTTTCCCTCATCCTGAGAGGTTGCTAACATCAATCATTATTATTAACCCTTAGGTTTTGACACTAGTTAGTATACTACTCATTCTCCTTACACTTGAAGTACTAATGTGTCAATGGTAAATTACATCCCTCTTTCTCTCCATTTACATAAGTATATAACTTATTCAAATCACAAAATCAATCTATTTCCATATGAACTTCCCATAAATACTTAAAAAATTTACTAGTCCCCTTAAGACAATTTCCACCGTGCTTCTTACCACACTTTGAGCATAAAGGAAATCTTGTCTTCTTCTCACAATGACTTTTAGATTTTCCTTTAAACTCCATCGTCCTTTTCTTGTCAAAACCAAGATATTTATATGTAACTCCAACCTACTTTTCCAATATGATAGCACATCGTAAAATTTATTCATTGCTACAAAATACTATTATGGATAACTCCATTAAGTTACTAGGGTTAAAGTTTCTGAAGAATCAACAAACTTTAATTTCAGGTTGGATGATGATACCAAAAGTGTACCTCACATGTCTTGTAGAATTTTCCTCATAGGTACCTATAGATTCATCACCCTTTTCCTATAATGAAAGGAAATCCTTCCCCACATTCTTATGAAGAATACGAGGAGAGTACATATTGAAAAATAAGTTATTGAACTCGTCCCAAGCAACATAATCAATTTAATATTTTTTCCTCATATTTTGATAAGATTCCACCATTAATATACTTCACCTTCCCAATGATAGACATCCAAAATGAATTTTGCATATTTCGAACACTGGAGAACAGAAAATATAATTTATGTGGTACTGATACATTGTTTAAAAACTATAGATTATAAGACACATTGATAGAAGGTGGACGTTGCCGCATGAAGGAATCAATAGAATGTTGTTCCCATCTTTTTTCATTTGGAATTCCAATACGATTCATATATTGAGAGAGTTCTGTGAGCATATCAACAAGATTTTTTTATTCTAGATGCCATAAAATTTAGATACTCATAAGTAAAATAATTTCATTTTCTATCAAAATCAGTATTAATGTGGTCCCTTTGGGTTCCGACCATTGGCTAAAACCAAAAAGCATAGTGTAATAAACAATAGTCATATTTGGGAATCACATAATCTTGAAAAATCAATTATAGGATGTATAAATCATGAAACCTT
Source organism: Viscum album (assembly GCA_963277665.1). Classification (NCBI taxonomy): domain Eukaryota; kingdom Viridiplantae; phylum Streptophyta; class Magnoliopsida; order Santalales; family Viscaceae; genus Viscum; species Viscum album. The sequence goes on from OY728162.1 coordinate 1,068,053,209, forward strand.
ATTTTTACTCTATTACATATTAGCTTTAACCTAGGTCATTAATAATCATCATCTACTTAAACCCTTCATGGTTTTGTGGGATAATTTTGTGAGTTTCCAAATCATATCCCCATAGAGTGTCAAACCAGGTGTGAAACAAGGCCTGTTGTTGTGAACCAGTTCCCAATCTAGTCTAGCTCAATGTGGTGTTTTCAATATTTTTTCCACCACATACATTATTCCAGAGCCACATCCATGTGTAATATCTAGAGTGGGATTGATTTTATTTGAAACCACTCACTCAATCCTTTACCAAAATTCCAGGATATTTTTATATACTTTGACTCATACTTAGACATATCCTTACACATTTCTTTATGGATATCACTATGGTTTTATCATTTTAGTTTCCAAAGGATAACTAAATTTTTTCTCTCATAAAAACTATAATAACCCAATATTTTTGAACCAAAATATTATATCATTTTTTATAGATATGTATTAAACTATATAAATACATTCCCATGAACCATAATAATTTAGTGAATTTAGAAACTTATAAACATAAACATTGGTCAATAAGTGAGCTATATAATTTAACACTATGCTATTAATAACTTGATACCTTCTTAGACATATCATAAATAAAATATATCATCATAAACTAGGGATAAGAATCATATGAATGGGTGAAATTAAATTCTCTTTAAGGGTAAACAAGGGAGATACACAAGCATAACATGTAAATAAGGGTATGAGAACAAGAAAATAAAATTTGAAAACCATACCATGCATATAAAAGATCATAATAATGATTCATGGAATAAATATTGGAAGTTTATAAGACACAATTCATAAGGGAATAAATGAGCATGATCTATAAGAGCACAAGATAAGGATTTCTTGGCATATACATAAGCCGAGAAAATCATTTCCATATTAATCAAGGCTCACTGCCAAGACTATCATAGTTGAAAATGTCCTTTACTGAACTAGGTTTACTCCCATTTCCAGCCATGTCTTACTGAACTGAGATTACTCCCAATTCCATCCCTGTGTTACTAAACTAGGATCACTCCCCATTCCAGCCCAGTCAATCTCAATAGATAATAATCATTACCCAATACACTAGGGAAATATATAGGTCCCATCCATAATATAATGAAATCATACATATGTGTTCCAAAAGATCATAAATATTAATCATATCATAACCATTTAAATTAAATGGGTTTCATAAAAATTTCTTCATATCATACCCTATGGAAAAGAGACTGGTTCAGTAATCATTTCATCATTAGATAACACAAGAAATGAAGTGAATTCCATAAGTGTTTTATCATGGTATTACCCAAGGATGAAAAATGGTTTTATAAACATCATTCCATAAATACATAAACCATTTAGAGAAATAATATGAATGGTATCCTTAGATCATATCACTAGTAAGGCATATTTAACAATAATATATTTCATATTAGATGCAAAATTATTTTGAAAGATCATTTAAAATGTTTCCTGAAGAAAATATCCTTTACTATTTGAAAAATGTTTTTTAAAACATAAAAAATTTGAAAAACATTTTCTTTCAAAACCCATGGAAAAATATAATGTAATCTTCGATGAAATTATTGGTTGTGATGTTGGATGATTTTATTCACTTCGTAGATGTTTAAACAATGATTCCTTTCACATTTTTTTGTAAAATCCAAATGAGAATTGTTTGGAAAATGAGATGAAGATTTATTTAAAAAAAATTAAATTTAAATCATGGGTAAATGTTTTTTTAAATAATAAGATAGTAATCAATTATTTTTCAAAAATGTTTCTAGAAATCATGGGTTTGGAAGAGAAAATATTTCTGAGCAAGGAGAGAGATAAATTTGGATTATTTTAAAAACAATTATTAATAATTTCAAGTACTAAAGAGTGGAAAAATTGTACTATTACTTGAAAATAGTATGAATAATGAGAGTAAAAAAAAATCATGAGAATTATTGATAGCTAGAAAATGATATTCTAACATTGGAGACTTAATCATAAACAATCCCAATAAATTATCATATTTTAACATAAAATCTTTACCACTTTGGTAACATTGAATCATAAGAACCAGTAAGGAGTAACATAAAATGGAACATAAAAGGACCCGAGGATAAATAAATTAAAAATATTACATGTTAAATGGTTTGTATATACTCTGCATTAAATAATATAGGTGCATAACATAACATACGTCTCAAAGAAGAAACATTTAGACAAATATCCCTTACTACTTTGGTGACATTTAAACTATAAACCCTATGAAAGAGAGATATTAAAATGGTTATTTATATCAACACAAAATTTATTATATGAATCATAAAATAGATTCATGGGAAGTATATACACCATACAACGAAAATAAGTGGTGAATATGACATATATCTTACGTAAATAAAAGTGAGATGAGAAAAAAATATTTACAATAAGTTTCGACTTCCATCATACTCATTAAAACATCCCATATAATAGATATAATTTTATTATACATCTATTAAAGAATCATATTCACCTATATCATACCATATATGATCTGTTTATGACCTTTTATTACACATACAATATTGATTCTTTGTTAAAATTACGTTATGGGTAATAACTGCTTTGTTATTTGTAAATGTTTTGATTTATTATATTTTTGTTATCATACTTTATTAAATATTTCATCATATACATAATTATAACCAATATATAAATATAATATATATTCATTATATATGTATTTATAGTAATCTATAAAACATAGAAATATGAAATGAAATACACCGTTCATGGAGATGGTAGGCCATACGTATGGATGAACATTATTTCCATTTTATTGTTGGATTGAAAGAAATAAATTCATATGATATAGTATCATAAATGAATAATTTTTATGTCATATATATCACATATTTTTATTAAAACCATTTTTAATAAGTTCTATATAAATCATTAATGAATCACATCTTTCATTAGGAGGTAGTCCATTATACAAAATAATGACATTATCATATTCACACAAAAGGAAAAGATTGAATTTATGTGTGATACAACAATTACAGAATCAAAATCAAATCACTATGATCATATATATAATATATAAACAATAAATCCATCATTATGACCATACTTCACTGGTGTTAATGGAAAAATTAATGACAGTGGTTTACAAGGATTTAGTCTTTTGTATACAGGAACAATGATTTCATAACCCATTCGATAGAAGTGAAGATGATTCTAGGTCATTTCCTTATCATATCAATATATAATTATTTTTAGGATATTTATTATTTTATATACTAATTATATAAAATTAATTATAGGAACTTGAGGAAGAAATAATACAAAAATGTTTGTTGATGAACATTGCCTCTTCTTCAGCTATCCTCCGTAGATTTTCACTAAAACCATTATTAGTTTAATTTCTATCCCAAAAGGAATATTGAATGAGGGGAGGGAAGTTATGAAGTGTTTTGGGTAGCTATTTTTTGAACCAAATAGGTTTGAATATATTAAAATATAGAAGAGGTGGTGACCTTTTATAAGTGGGGAAGAGGCCACACTTGGTATTTTTTAAAAGAAATAAGTGATATATGTTTTTAATTTTCCAAAAGGTACAAAATTATTCCATTATAAATACATATTTTTTCATGGTATAAATATTTCCATAAAATAGAATTTTTACAAGTTTATAGGTTGTTTTTACCCTTATATTTTTAGTTTAACCCCTGATAAACTCATTTCTACCTTAACCGTAGAAATTAATTTTTACTTCATCAACTATTAATTTTGGTAAAAAATTAAGTCACAATTTTTAGAAATTAAAAACTAAGATTCCTAAAAATAAATAAATAATTTTTTAAAATTCATTTCATATAAGTGGAAAGAACTAGTTTAAAATTTATCCCATAGACGTGATGGGAATACAAGATTTCATACAAAAAATGTTTAAAATTTTGAAAAGATTATATATATAAATTCATTTTGAAATTGAATAAAAAGAACTAAATTAGATTTATTGATACAAAAATTAACTAATTATGTTTTAAAAATATTACAAAATATAATTTTACACTATAAATTAATTAATTGAAAAATCATTTTTCAATTAAAATTTATTATTTTTCATTATTCATCAACGAATGAAACATTTCATAAGAACACAAAAAAGAAACCATAAGTTAATATTGATATTATTAATTAAAAAATGGATTATATTTTATGAAATTCATTTTCTAAAAGTGTAAAAAATTAATTTTATTATTATTCCCAATAAGACATAATTTTTTTTGAAAAAAATTATATTTTTGAAACATATAATGAATTTTCTGAATATTATATATTTCATTATCAATATGTTTTCATTATATAAATACATTATACATGAAATTTAAAAATTATTTATTACTATTCACATCACTACGTTTAATTTCTTGCTTATAACTATTTCAGTTAAATAATATTAATTTTATATCATGGTTTTGTTAAAACTGAGCATCATGTGTCATGAAATGTAACTGAGCGGTGCATGTAGTGAAAGATAATATAGAGTTTTATGTAATGAAATCATGTATTCATGTTTCATTGATCTTAGGAAAAGAAGTAAATTTAATTAATTGAAAAATAATTTATAAAAACTTGGGGCATTACATACATTATAACCCCCTTAAATTGATTTTTCCCTCAAAATTCATCATTTTTTATATCCACAACCGAGGATAATTTTACCTCATTACATCCTTAGGTTCCCACATATCTTACTAAAGATGGTGGTTTAACCAAAAAACATTTACTAGGTGTGTGGTCTTATTTCATTGAACTTTTTCTGTGTGGTCCTTATTTTCAACTAAATATTTCTTATAATAAAGATCATGCTCTAGCAGTATAACCTATTATTTCAATACATGTGATGGATCACATATGTACTTCCTCATGAGAGATACATGGAAAAAATCTTGAACTTTAAAAAGGTTTGGTGGAAGTTCCATGTAACAAACTATGGTCCCAATATGATTAATAATATCAAAGGGAGTGACATACCTAGGGATTAGTTTTCCCTTCATTTTTCCAAGAAAAAATTAATAGAAAAATATTCTCATAAACAATAAATTACAGATAGTGTTGATGATTATCAACATAAAATTTATATAAATATTGTACTTCCCTCACGTGTTTCTGAATGGATCTAACCTTACTTTCCATTTAATCAGCTAGCACAAGTTGTATTAGCTTTCATTCAGTAAGTTTATTATATTATGTTGGAGTTAAAAAATTACTTAAATAAAGGGATTTATAAGGAGCCATATGAATGATATTTTAAAATATATTATTTAAAGAAAACTCATCATGATGAAGGTATTAATCCCAACCACCTTTTAAATTCGCTGAAAAAGTTCTTAGCATATCATTTAGTGTTTGGATTATTCTCTCATACTGACCATATATCAAAGCATAATATTATGTGCTAAAAAAAAGATCTATATCAATATATTTCAGATGGATTAACCAAAAAATCAAGGTAAATTTCATATCCCAATAAAATAAAATTGAATGTGGTACTCCATTATGGATTACCACTTCCTTAATATAAAATATTGAAACTAGATCCAGATAGAAATCTTCTCTAATTGCAATGAAGTGTGTTACCTTGATAAAGTGATTTATTATAACCAATAATTACCTCAATATCAAATATAAAACAGAACCTAAAGGTGACCAGTACCTTTAATCATATTTCCATAAGGTTTAAAGTAATTCCCCCTCAAATAAATTTTTCTCTAAAACATACACAAATATAAAGGGTTTTATTTCCAAAATTTTCTATTAAAACATCCTCAATATTGATAAACTCCCATAGCATAAAACATAAAATGGGATTTAATGACATTGAACATCTAATAAATCATAAAATAATAACCCCAATATGGTATACATAACTCTTATTTTAATGGAGTCATATATAATTAGAAAAGTTAATTCAACCTTGGTTCTTTATATAAGATTTTATATTATACAAAAATAATTTCAATAGAATGTTGGGTTCATCCTTGTACCAACAGAATACCAAAAGTTATTTAATTATTTTAGAATCCATGTATAGAGATATAATAACATGAATTTTCCCTAAGGATGAACACAAATATTTTCACAGGGCTCATTCATAGAAAATTAAACATGAAATTCACAACTAAGGAGGGGATGGAATGTTTTCCCTAATTATCATAATTCACTTCAACCATTATGATTTCATAATATTTCCATTTATCCCTTTTAATTATAGGATATTGTGTCTTATCATCCACATTATCCCTTGTATAGGGGAATTAATTTGAATGATTCCCAAAATCATTACACTTGAAATACTGGAGTGTGGGTGATTCATTTTTTTTACAATTTTCTCTCTATTTTCATGAATAGATAAATCTTTCCAATCACTTAGGAATTCATACACTTGATTCCCATCCTTCAACACTTTTTTTTACCACTATAAGACAATTTATTATATGTTTCCTTACACACATAGAGAATGAAGAAAAGATCATCTTCTTCTCTATATAATTTTTAAAGTATCCGTTGAATCACATCAATCTTTCATTATCAAAACCATGCAATTTATGGGATACTCCAATCTCTATTTACACCTTGATAGAACAATGAAAGATTTATTTATATATACATAAGTACATTATGGATAAATGCATTCAATTAATTGGTTTTAAGAAACTAAATAATTTATCAACCACAATTTCAGGCTGGATGATAATACCCAAAGAATACCTTACAAATTCTGTAAAATTTTTCTCATAGGTACCAAAAAATTCATCATCCTTTTTTTAATCTCAATAAATTATTTCTCCATCATTGTTTATAGAATATGAGAGAATTAATTATATAAAAATATCCTATTAAACTCATTTCATTCAATGGAGTAAATTACCTCCTCTGGACTCATATTCATAATATGGTTCCACCATTGATCTACTTCACCTTCCAAATGATAGATGACTAAAATGACATTATCATTTATTGAACATTGGATAATGGGAAATATATTTTTAGTGGAACTGATCTATTTCCCAACAAAAATTGGATTAGTGGATCCAATAATATAGGGTGGGCATTTCCTCATGATGGTCTTAATAGAATGTTGTTCCCTCCTTTTCAAAATTGGAAGTTCATCATGATTCATTTATTAAGAAAGTTGTGTGATAATATAAACTCGGTTTTTAATTCCAACCACCGTAAAAGTTTGTTACCTTAGAGGAAAATAATTTCATTTTCCATTACATTTAGAATTAACATAGTTCCTTTGGGTTTCATCCATTGAATATAACCATAAAGTATAGTGTGATAAAAAATAATCATAGTAGAAATAACATAATCTTGAAAAAGATTTTTACGATGTAAAAATCATGACACATTCTTTTCAAATTATGAAACCTTTGGCTTACCCTAGGCCCTTAATGGTAATTATTCAAATACTTCATGATGGGTTTTAAACAGTTTTTGAATATCCAAATCATATTCCCAAGGAGTGTCAAACCATGTTTTCATCAAGGCCCATTGTCATGTACTAGGTGATGATTGAGTCCCGCTTAATGAACCCTTTTCAGAGTTATTACCCCTATGTACAACTTTGATATAGCCACATCAACTTTTAGTATCCAGATAGTAATGTAGTTGCATAGAACCCAATTTCTATATCCTTAATAAAAATTCCAAGACATTTTCCAATACATTGACTCATCCTTAGACTTATTCCAAGAGATATACATAAACATATCCTTTGAATAATCCATAAGGATTTAATTAATGTTTTCTCATCCAAATATCAAATTATTATATAATAATTTAATGATACCAACTATAAAGAGGTAATCTTTTCATACATATATATTACAACTTAATATACAAATATTATTCACATAACATAATGATCCACACCATAATTGTTTGGGTTTAGGGCATTTGAAAACATTGACACATATGTAACTATTCCATAAATAAGCTATTTCATCTCCCACTATGTTCTTTATAATTATCACCATTATTATGAATATCATACATAACACCTTTCTTCATATCCTGAGTAAAGTAAACATTAGAAAACAAGATCTCAAATTCTCAATAAGGGTAAATAAGGGAGATATCAATATGAAATGAGCATATGGGTATGATAAAATGAGAAAAACATAGGAAAACCATACTCTTTATATCATATGTCATAAACATAAGTCATGGATTAAATATTTGTAGTTTATAAGACAATAATCATAATGTAATCAAAGAAAATGAGCCATGAGGGAATAAAATTAGCAAAATACATTGATTTTTGGCATATACACACTCTTAGAAAATATTATATCTTGGAAACCCACCAATACATTCATAACATGTTAGGATTGGGATAACCACCCTTGTACCTACTTTGGGATTGGTATTACCTCCATTGTACCATCTTCTAGGCTTGGGATAACCTCCCATGTACCCTCTTTCAGGCTTGGGATAACCTCATGTGTAACATTTTAACTTTTATAATATTAATCATTACCAAATGCATTAGAGTGAGATATAGGTCCCACCAATCACATGATAAAATCATACATACATATTCCATAATATCTTAAAACATTGATTTTAAAATAACCCTTTAAAATAAATGGGTTCCATGATGATTTTATAATTTCCTTTAAGCATAACTCATGGAAAAAGAAGCTGGTTTCATAAGAATTTTATCATTCTGTAGATCATGGAAGGGAAAAATGTTTTATAAAAATACTTTCATAAAAAAATATTACATCTAGATAATGAATAAGAATTTTATACTTGGATCATATCCTCAGTAAATCATAAGTAACATCAAAGGATGCTATCTTTGATGGAAATGATTATTAAATAAAAATAACTTAGAATGTTTAATGTGGAAAATATATTTTATTCTAAAATATATTTTTTAAAAAATTAAAAATTTTAAAGATAAATTTCCATTAAAATAACCATGAAAACATATAAAGTAATCATAAAATAAAATAAGGGTCATGAAGATGGAAATCTTGTTTATTCCACACACATTAAAACAAAGATATCTTTAATGTTTTTTTTGTAAATTCCAAAAGTTCTTTGTTTGGAAAGGGACATAAATATTCCTTAATTTTTTTTTAAAAATTATTAAATGGGTAAAAATATATATAATAAATATTTTTTTGAATATAAAAAAGATTTTCTGAAAATATGGTTTTGGAAGAAAAATTATTTTCAATTGAAGAGATAAATATAGGATATTTTCATTTAAAACATTACTTTTAACTCTTAAGTACATAAAGAGATGAAAATGAAGGGGGAAAAAGTATTCTCATGAAATAAAAAGTGGATAATAAAATTCATAATTTTTTATATATCTATCATTTGATTTCATATTGAGAAACATAACATAAATAATCATGATAAATGATGATATTGTAACATAAAATCATTACAATATTCATAACATTGAATTCGAATCCCCATGAAAGAGAGGTCATGAAATGGATATGTAATTACACATATTTTTAAGGATAATAATCATAAAATAAATTCATGGTTAGTATATAAACCACATAAAATAAATAGGTGGTGAATATAGAATGTGTCTCATAGAATTAAAAGTGGGATGAAAATCCCTTACCTTATGTTTTGAATATCATCATACACGTTAAAACCTCATGTATGATAAAAATTGGTTTATTATAAATATATTATAGAACCATAATTATATATATAATACCATAAATAATTTACTTGTGTCCTTTTATTACCCGTATTTTAATAATTCTTGATAAAGTTATATTTCGAGTAATAACTGCATTGTTTTTCATGTATGTTTTCATTTGGTATTTTAGATACTATTAATTTTATCATAGTTATATCATATTAATAATTTTAAACATGATATAAATTTAATATATTTATTTTATATTTATTAATAGTATTCTATAAAATTTAGAGATAGAAATTGAAATACACCATTCATAGAGACGATATATTGTTTGTATGTATCAACGATGTTTCCATTGTCATGACAGATAGAAATAAAGTATAGTACATAATAAATTTACATTCTAGAATGATTTTTATGTAATATATATATCACATGATTTTTTTTAACTAATATATATTACTTCCAAGTAAATTGTACGTTAATAATGAATGACATCTCTTTACGAGGTAGTAGTCTATTGTACACATGAATGGCGTTATCATATTCCCATGAAGTGGAAATTAAGAGGTAACATGTGATATAAATATGAAAAAAATCTTAATAATATAATAAATATCATATATAAACAATATATCCATTATTGTTTTCCAATAATGTGAGGTGGTAATGTAAAAATAAAGGACACCAGTTCATGAGGTGGTAGCCCACTATACATAATAAAGATGATTTCAAAACCCATTTGTTGGAAGTGGAAAAAGATTTATCTTATTCCATTAGAAAAACATATTGGTATATATAAGATAGTAGTGATATTATATAATTATCTTTTAAAAATAATATAAGGAATTGGATGAAGAAATAAAATAAAATTCTTTGTTATGGATGTTACATCTTCTTCAGACAACTTATTTTGGTTTGCATGTAATGGATTCCTAGGTTTACTTTCTAACCAAAATAATTACTATAGGATGAGATTATTTAAGTATGAAATTTATTTAGGTAAGGATATTCCAATTCAATGTATTTTGGTGGTATGTATATGAGTGGAGAAGGTGTGTCCTTCTATAAGTGAGGTGAGTGGAACACTTGTAATTTTTGAGAAGAAAATGGCATACCCATGTTTTTAGAAGACACAAGGATCCATAATTATCCAATATAGAACATAGTATATTTAAGGTCAAAATATATCATATCAATGGGTTTTTGAGATATTTTGGGTAATTTTAAAGCCTTATATTTGTAGTTTAACCTTCGATAAACCCGTTTTTACCTTAACAGTAGAAAATATTTTTTAATATTTTTACTATTCATTATATTAAAAAATTAAGATGGATTTATTAGATAATATAAATTATTATAATTTCAAATATGGTATTTTTTTTCCAAATTCAATTCATATAAGTGGAAAATTTTAATTTAAAATTATTCTTGGAGATGTAATGAGAAATTAGGTTTTTAAAGGGAACATATTCTAAAGTTAAGAAGTTTTTATATCAAAATTCAATGTGAAAATGATTCTAATGACATAATTTAGATTAATAAATATAAAATTTAACTAATTTTACTTATAAAACCATTTTAATGCAATATTTATGTGTCTAAATGTTTTAAATGAAATGGAAATTCTTAAGAAAAACAAGTACTATTCACTATTCATCAAAATATTTATCTTTTAAAAAAAATTAAAAAAATTAAAAAAATATAATATTGATATGGTGATATTAAAAATTACATTTATGCTATAAATTTATTTTTATAGAATTGGAAAAAAATTAATTTTAAAATAATTGTGTAAAATGTGAAAAAATAATTTTTTAGAAAAATATCAGTTTTAAGTGTAAAAATAGAACTATTATTATATCTTATCTAGAAGACAAATGAGATGAATGTGAAATTTTTTATTTAATTCATAATATATAAAATTAATTAAAACCATGTACCAAATTATTTTTTGTTTAATTTATTGAGGTAAACACATTTGTTTTCATCAAAAAAGTATTACAAAAATGATTTTCTTGTTTTTTAAATTTTTATATCTAATTAATTGGTTTTTAAGGAATTCATTATATATACATGTGTAAACCATATACTTTAAAAAATATAGTTTATACTATTCATATCCATCATTCAAAATACTAGGTGATAACTGCCATATTAAATAATAATATTTTAATAAAATGTCACGTTTCAGTAAAACTAGATGTTGTGTGTAATGGAGGCTAAACTCAGTGTTGTATGTAACACGAGATGAACTTGGTGTTTCATGTAGTGAAACTAATCTTAGGGATTCATGTGACACAAACTATTTAAATGTTTATATTTATTCAAAGAAATGTATTTTTCAAAAAATATTAAGGAGTTACGTCTTATATGGCATGTGGCCTCCCAGTTTCATGTTTTATTAGTCTCTATGTAGTGTATCCAAAAGATGAAATGGTTAGAAACTAATGTTCTCATCCATGAGAAAACAAGGACTACACATCATATACATGGGTTACCTAGAAATGGCCATTTTATTTGTTTCTTAATTTTAATATTAACAGTTTACTGGTAATGTTATCGAGAATGAAGAAATGGAAGTGAATAAAATGGCTAATTTTTATGAATGAATTGATATAATGTATATGAAATCAAAAACAGTTATATGTAATAAAAAATAATAACTAATTATAAATTAAACATGTAACTACTCAGATACCACTTGTAGGTTCTGATCATAGGGAAATCTCTTATATGGAAGGACTAATATAGTTTTTTATTCTTAATTTATAAATGACTATTTTTGTACATAACATTTGATTTTATGAACAATAAAAATCATATATTACTTGACTTGAGAGAATTTTTGAATTGTAATAGGAGGATCATCACATGTAATATATAATTTATTTATGAGAAGATATATAATTACATCAACTTTTAATTTCCTCTTCATTGATATTATGGTTCCCTATATTTTCTTGTACCAACATTTGACTATAAGATCTAAGTAAATAATCCCACATAAAACATCATAGAAATTTATTAATTTTAATAAGTGTTTATTAAATAATTTTTTTTTATAATTAAAAAAAACTAAAGTATGATTTAACCTAAACATAAATGTTCCCCTTAATCAATACCAGATTTGTTTATAAATTATGAAAAAAATATTAAGTTTATTTTAATAAGGAATACATAAGTATATTAATAGATTTATTCTTTAAATAAATAAACTTTTCCTAAAAATAGTATTAAATAATTGATTTGTCACTTTTCCAGACAACATGTTCTAACTGAAATTTTAACAAAACTTTATTTATATATATAGTAATTCCATTTTAACACTATAATTTATAATCCAATGGTTATTATTTTACAGAATCATTTATATCTAAAACTTTTATTTATAATATCATTATATTTTTTAATTACACGATATTTTTGATTTAAAATATTCATTATCCTTTATTTAGTTGCGATATTATTATTCTGGTAATAATAACTAATAATAATTATTTATATTAAACCCTTATTGTAAAATATTATGATTCTTAGGCACTTTTCTTTACAAAGTAATAAAATTTAAATTATAAAGATCTAATTATGATGAAATTCACAAAAAATATGATAATAATACTTTGTAATATGTACATATCAAATGTAATATTCGAAGTTAAAGAAAAAAATGTTTAATATTTTCCCTCTTTATTCTTTTAAGTAACACTTAAATTATAAAAAAAGTATTCCAACCCATCTAAGCCTATTAAGGGACCCTTCAACTTATTTTTGGACCCATGTGGGTCCACCCCATGGAGAGGTAAACCCTAGTTCTACCCAGGTAGTGGTAGAGTACTAGCACCTAACTATGGAGGAATATATTTTGCAATCCCCTGGTCATATATAGGTAAGGTGGGCCACAACTTGGATCGTGAATAGGTTTAGCTAAAGCCTTCATGGGTCTGTGTATAAGGCCCTCAAGATCTAACCTTGTTACAACTTCTGGCTGGATAATCTCACCTATCAATTTATATGCGATTAGGGATCCGTGTTTCGTTTCAATGAGGGATGCTTATTCTAGGTTCTTTTCACCTTTTAAAAACCTCGATTATATAAGAGTCATTGGAATAGATTGAATTGGATATTAGGTAATCCTTCAGATAGTGTATGACCTCATGACCAGCCAAATCCCTAGAATTGTTCATCCCTTCACCCATAATCCACACCTTTCTAGAACCATCGCCATCGAAGGATATCTCTTCAACTTTCTTTCACCTAATGAGAAGTCCAATGAGGGAGAACTAATAATAGTATTATACCCCCACCATCCTTTCTTTAGATTTAAAAACTAGACCTTAAAACTGTTTCATAAGACTTTGACCCATAGGATCCCCAATTCACTATAAATGATTATAACATCTTAATGAAGCACTTAAGACAACAAACCTAAATAAATCTGCATAGTCTTTTAACAATTTGAGATCTATTATTATTATTTTTAATGAAACTGGTTTGATTTTACCCTATTTTGTTGGGATGAGTATACCCGAATCACAACATTCCCTTATTATACCTCTCTCGAGGAACATCAGTTGACATACCACTATTTAAGGGTCTTCAATCATCACCATCAATTATATTATCTTCCATTAGAGGATGTAAAATTGACCTGTGTATTATATTTTTACATAAATATATATAACTACTTATAGAAGAAATCCTCACTCCTCACTCAATGGATAGAACTGCTAGGCCTTCCTTCTTATTTTCTTATAATCTCACTGGTTCATGTTCCCCCAATAAATATTAAAGTTCCCCTCCTTCGATTTTCAATAGGTAACAAGTCCAATTTTTTTAAACTACTATATATGTATGTAATTTTAGGTTTATATTTCTTAAATATATATAGGTATTATTTTTAAACTCAATGATTACTTATATTATGAATTCTAAATAACGTAAGTATTTTCAAACTTGTTTTTTATGCAAGGTAATAGGTATAAATATATTATCACCTTCAAAATCTTCAAGTTTATATATTTTTAAAATTTAAAATTATGTTAACGTGGTACTTAAAATATTATATTTTTAAACCCATTTTTATTTGATGTGATAATGAAATTATTATATAATTATAAAGTTATTTATAGTTATGATGTATGTTTATATATACAAACATTTAACTATTATTCCTTGATTTTAATTCTTGTACTAAAAGTTGTTTTATGTTTTCTTACTCAAGTTGATGTTTATTTCAAGGATGATAGCTTGTTTTAAAAAATTTACTTTTATAATTTCATTTGTATCATATAATTAAATTTTCATATTATTATTTAATGAAAGAAAAATTATATATATATATATTCTTAAGAGTATTATTTTATTTTTATAGTAATTTTATAATTACTATTATTTTATTTTAATGATTCGTACTTTCAAACCATTATTTTATGTATAAAATAAACTTTTGAATTATGTAAATGGGAATATAATATCAGGATGTTAGGATGAATTTTAATTAATAATTTCATTTTATGTTCTATTGTAATGGAATTAATTTTATGATTTAATGAATGAAATTTTAATTACATGGGTGTTAATAATTCTTTCATTAACATCCCATGCACTTATGTAAATTTTATTTATCTTGATTTGTGGTTGTAAAAAATCTCTTAGGTGATTTCTTAAAAAAGTTAATATTTATATATTTATATATAAGTATATGTGTGTAAATACAATAATTCATTATACTATTTTAAAAGAAAAAAATACAGTGAAAAATGTATATAAATGTACGGAAAGATCATAATATTTTTTATAAAACTTGGAACATTGAATTTGTAGATATGATAGGGAAGTGGGGAGTGAACCCATTCCTCAAGAAAGTTGGTAGGCCTAGAAAACCTTCAATTATTGAAGTTTCCCCATGGGGTTTTCTACATAATTCATAATATATTTTTTAAAAAATTACTTGGTTATTAAAAAAATTCAATCTGTAAGCATTTTGAAAAGTATTATATAATTTTCAATGTGTGAGTGTTTTAAAAAGTGTTATATAATTTTCAGAGTTTTAGTATTTTCAACAGTATTATAGAACTTTGAAATGCGTAAGTATTTTCAAAGGTATTATATTTTTTCTAAAAGAATATTTATATTCCAAAGTATTAAAATATTTTCAGGGAGTAATTGTTTTCAATGGTATATTAAAAAACATATTTTCAAAGGTTTTTAATGATATTATATTTTTAAAAGTGTTTTGAAAATTATGTTTTCAAAATTATAATTATTTTCAATGTATTTTTAAAAGTTTTTTTTGAAATCTATAATTTTAAAATCATAGCTTTAAATTTTAAAAAAAAATTCAAATTAGTTTTCAAAATGGTATTTTCACTATAATTTTAAGAATCCATTACTAATAAATTATGCTCACCCTATTTTTTATAAAATTTTATCAGGATTATTTATATGTCTCATGAATTTTAGCTTTAATAAAGATCTATAGTGAGAAATTTTAAATCTATTTATTTTTATTTATTGTTCTAAATTTGATAATTTTTAATAGTTGTCCTTTTCCCCCAAAGACTAGTCCGGAGAAGATCCCAATATGTAAATAACTGTATATTTTTCAATTATTTTTTATAAAAAAATATTTACATCATTTTTTTCTGGATCTAGAAGTACGGGTCTCCGGGAGTTACACGTCAAGAGGTTATCCACATATAGTCTATAATATACAAATGTCTCTACATAACCACCTGGTTCTAGAAATGGTGATCCGAATTTCATTCCTTGTTCATGGTTTATCATAGAATAATTATTCTTGAATGAGGAAACACACTTAATGTTATCTCAATAGATTGAGAGAGGAGGAGGAGAGAGAATGTTCTTGATATTTAGAGTTATCTCTTGGGCGTGAGATAGATTATTTCTATCAGTTGGAAAAAACAATAGTGATTATAGAAATTGATATAATTATATATTTATTATAGTAGGTTTAGGGTTGGAAACATAGACCAAATCCATTTTGAAATTAAATAATTTTTAGTTGAACCCATGTTTAACAATAACATAATTATTATCCAACTAGCATGTGTGTCACTGTGAGAATAAATAAATATAATTTATTTATTTTCAACTACACCATTAAGCTCAATCATATTTTCTTCCTCAACATTTACCTATTATTGGATAATGATGATTTATTTAATAAATAAATATCGCATCATTATTGACCAATAAATATAATAAATATTATATTATCTAAATAATAAAAATAAATATGTATTATTGTTATTTAACTCAAATATTCATTCAAACAACATGTGATTAAGTAATAGTGATTATCCAAAACCGAATGAATATTATTTATTTAAACTTGTTAAATTTAACACTAGATTTAATTTATATTTATTATATACTTATTCAGTGAGATTATATGACCCATTCTTAATGGAATTATGTAGAAGTGTAAAAAGTACAATCCTAATATCTAGAAACATGCAATGGTATACATAAAGAATGATACTAATGTCACAATAACATACAACCGACTAAGAATGCTTACTTTTTAATATAATTCATGTAGCCTGATATCTCAAATAAAGAAGGTTGCGTACCTATTCCATCAACCTATGTGATCAATGTATCTTTCTATGACTATCTATAATTTAACTCACCCATTGAAAACCATGTACATGGATTTATCCCAGACATTCCATTCACATCTATGTTCCTAAAATATCATATTCTGTCAATTGGAAGAAATTATAAATCATCTTTCGCATTTTCCATTAATTTAATATCACCTATGACACACCAAATGTTCCATACCTCTCTGTAGGAATATGTCATTAATATTTATATCAATACATCAATGTATATGAATCATGATATACACTAATTATAATATTAAAGTTGAAGGAACAATAAACACATCTATATAGAGAAACATCTAATTTCACATGAAAATGTGGATTTACTATCATCGAGTTAGTTATCGTAATATTTTTCATTGGAAATTACCAAGGGAATTCACCATGATAGGTTGCCTAAGATTTCTATGCATCTACAACCCTGATTTCATATATAATCTCTATCCCATCAAATGACCTCATCCATCTATGAAACATATATTCAAGAATACTCTCATATAATCTCTAAGTTCTCAGTATACTGGGGAACTTATATTACATTTTAATGTGAAATTTATTCTATGGACATTATCACATGAACATTTCATACATGGTAACAATCATGATGTGTTAAAGAATCATTAATAATCAATATATGTAATCAAGTACTTAGATGTTTGTTCTAGGTAACCAACTCAAACAAGGATAATGCATCCACAGAAATCCCCTTTCCCAGGCATTCATAAATAGTAAAAGGAACAATATGTGTGAGTGGTATAATAATTACCATACACCAAGGAGATATTCATACTCATTAGAGGAAAACAACATTAAAAAATACTTGTGTTCATAGTTATTTATTATTTTATGTACATGCTTTCTAATTACAAAAAATTTTAAATGAGAACCATTCATCGAATAAGTGATAGAGTTATAAAAATGATAAATTTTTTGAACTGATAAAAATTTATCCCCCATTGGTTAACCCCCTCTCAGTGTTCTCTTATCAAAGTGATTTTAACAATTGTTATCAGGAGGAAGAGTAACACCTCCAATTGGATTCTCTATTTGGAAGAATTTTGAAGATTTATTTTATATTCTAAATTTATAATGAAGTAAAAACATGGAGTATTTTTATCCATTTTAGATTATATTACTATCTTATCCAGTACCACAAGAACAAAAAGAAGATAAAATTGATAATGATTAAAATTACATCCCACTTGTATAAAGAGTATGAAGAGTCAGTTCCCAAATGAGTTATTTATGAGAAAGAAAATTCATCCATGGGTGTATAATATTAGTTAGTTCAACCTATAGACAAGTATATAGATAATAGTTCTACCTCCAATATTAGTGAAGATGTATCAGATATGTTTTGTAAAATTTTTCTATAATAGAACAATGAAAATGTGGTGAAGATAATTCCTTTGAAAATATTGATTTTATAGGTTTTAAAAAGTCCTTGTAAGAGAGGATTACCCATAATGAAAAATATTATTTGAAGATAGAGAGAGTGAACTAGCATAAAGGGTGATGATATTTTTTGATCTCACTATAAATTTCAATGTTAAACGTTATAAACTCATGGATCTTGAAGACATATATATTCTTGATATGGGAAAGACTATTTTGAAAAAAATACAAAACAAAAATGAACCCATTCCGAAGCATAAAGATAAGTTACATGAATTAAAATATAATCAAATGAATATCAATTATGTTAATAATTATGAGCATTAAATCAATGAAAATATGAACAAAGAACTTGACACTTTGAAATAGGATAAGAAAAAAACGAATGATGATGAAGTTATAAAGATTAAAAAAGAATTTGAAGCTAAATTGAAGTCAACATAGGGTGAGAAAAACATACTAAAATTAAAATTATATATCTTGAAGAAAAATTGTTAAATTACATAAATAATCAAGAAGAGTCTTCACAATAATCTAAAATAAGAGTTGTTACTCTAAGGGGTGTTTTTAAAAAACTTATAAGGATGAATATTATCCTAAAACTTCATATAACTTTGTATAAAAAAGTTTAAATAATTAAATGTTCAATATTAAGAGGTCTCTAAGTAGAAGGTACCATCCAAATTAAATAATGTTGTTGGTGATAATTATAGTTTTATGAAAATTTTAGGATCAAAACAAAAACCTATGAAAATGTAGATGAATAATAAAGATGAATTTATTACCAAGAAATCAATAGTGAAAAAATATAAGAGTATATAGAACTATCCCCCAAATGAATCATATTTAAAGAATTATATGAAATAAAAAAAGTATATTAATCTATCCAAGATATTGTTCAAAAATGTGTTTCACGATTTATTAACCATTGTTGTTTGTGTGAAAGATTCAGTCATAGAGAATATAATTTCTGGTATAATATTATAGTATTTGAAAATGAAATAATTCTTAGATCAAGGTCCAGTAATATAGTGGAGAATAAAATTACACACTAGAAATGGGCGATTAAATATACTACAATTATATTTGAATGTTTAACTAACCTTTGTTGTATTCACAATGGATGTGGTCAAAGTGAGGATACATACAAGTATAATTTATTCGTGAATGCCACTAAAAAAATCTGATGAAAATACCAAAAAATCTAAATACTAGATATAATTATACCTTTATAATTAATCAAGATAAAATATTTATAGAGAAAAATATAAATAAGTTTATAAAAAAGATAGGAAAATCATACATTGGTGAAAATTAGAGGAAGAATGATACTCAAAAAAAACCGAAGAAGTTCAACGGGATTTATACACAAAAAAGAACAATAAACTACTTTTTTGGAAGAAAATATCACACTGTGAATCATTGTAAGAAGTCCATGTACATCATAATGAATGGAGTAAAATTTACGAATCAAAATGTGAAATTATTCATATAGATAAATAAAACAGAATAAATGGTAAAAAGAAAACTTGATAATCCAAGTGGATGTATGAATCATTCTTTTCATATTCTAAATGGTATATTTTTCTTCTGGATTTCTTATTTGAAAAAATTCAAAACATTGTATGAAAAATAGATGACAACATATGGTAAAGATATTAAATTGATTCTCTATGATGAAATCAAAATTTTTGAGATATTTTTAAAAAATAATAACCCATGAATATCAAAAGTAATATTTATAAGGTAAAAAATGATGTAAATATTTCTGCTGAATGTTTTTTCATAACACTAGCTCATAAAATTAATTATTTTGATAAATTAGAATGAATATGGTGGTAAATGTCCCTTGATGGCCATTTTCAAAATAAAAATTCCACACGATGATGTCAATAAAAAAACTGAAGATACAATACTACCCAAAACATCTATGAAATTTAGAAAATATATCATGAAGAGTTCACCATCTCATGGAGGATAAAATAATGGATTATCATCATTGATAAATAAATATAAAACTTGGTTCTCTTGCTGAAAAACAAAGGGGATCCACCAAATTCATATATAATTTGTGTCTTTTATTTATTTGTATGTAATTAATGTTGAAGCATATACCATAATGGATAATTTATGATGAAGTCATGCTTTTATATATGTATAAAGGAAGATTGATTCAAAACATTAGGGAAGTCAACATCCTTGTTTGATCAATCTATATGTACCTTTAGGATTATTTTTTGGAAACGATAAGAGATAAAACTTGATGAAGAATATTAATCAATCATATATAATAAAAAATTGATTTGAACTTCAAAACGAGTTCTCAATAATTGGTACTCACATCAATTAACATTTAAAATAACATCTAAATAAATGACCAATGTTGATAAATGGAAAGTGGGGATCATAACTTCATGAAGATTATCTAAAGAAGTACAAAAGGCCTTATATTTCATCCAAATTATATATCTATGGAAGTTATTTATTCAGAAAGTATTTGATGAGGCGTATGATATTTATCTCTCATCCCTATTCAATAAAAATGAAAACAAGTTCTGAACATAAGTGGGAGATCTTAAATAAATCAATTAAATGAACTAAAGAATATTAAATAAGTTTTATCTATAATTTCATGATTAATACCTACCTATAATAAAAGGATTTTTTAATCCATGTGTTGATATGTGTAATGGAATTTAAGTTTGAATGTATGTGGAAAATGTTCTTTACAAGTGGTATTAGACAATTTCCACTTGCATTATATTAATTGGTATCAAACTATTACTAAGACCCTTGAAATAGTTGAACAATCTATAGAGAAATAAATAAGTTCTTATATGTTAGTAGGTATCATATTCTAAATTGATAATGGAAAACCATGCTGTCTAAATTATACCCTCCTAATTTTTAAATTAGGTTAGTCCATATAGTCTTAGAGTGGAATTATTTATGGAACAATACATAATAAATAAATCATACCTTCCACTCTTAGGTACATTGTTTTTATCATTTATGGGGATACAATAAAATAAAATTAGAGAGATAACAAATAGAGCAAACATATTGACATCCCATTTTATAAATTGAAATTAATAATAGATAAAAAGTTTGTGATTTACGATAGAACTTTATTTTTAATTTTAGTTGTTTTCAATGAGTTAGTAACTGCATAATCACATAATGTCAATATGAATTGAGTAAATAAAAACAAATTTTTATTCATTGGCCTTACCAAGCATGTTTTTTGAATATTGAAGTGATTATATAAAATGAGTATACACATTATGTTGATAATTTCATTGTGAATCTTAATGGTTGATTAAAGAAGATTGTATGTGTTTTTGTTAATGTGAATGAATATTCTTACAATATATTTCTATATTTGGAAATGAAATATTTTAAGTACATAGATTTTTAAAGTTGTTATATCCTTTCATGTTCAAAGGTCACATGTTACATTTTTGGATGATGTGGAATGTATTATGATGATTGATGAACCGGTCTGCATGTTTAAATATCATGTTTTAGTGGGTATAACATTGTATACAACAATGGTGATTATCAAATAATAACTTACATTTTGGTTTTAAAAACAATTTAAATATTAATTTTTATAAATAAATGTTTTTAAATTCAATGCAAGAAATAAAAATAAATTAATATGTTTTCATGAATAATAATTTGGAATAAGGAATTTATTTGGTTTGATAATTCTATAAATGGTAAACTACTAATTAAATTTTGAGTGGGAATTATTAAAAAACGCCAAACCTTGTATAACCAAAGACCTACTCACTACTGATGTAGGACCCATAGGTAAACCAAATGGGAGAGGGTTAACTTAATTAGCCATTGGAAGCAACAGGTATGAGATTTCATAGAGGCCACATGGAGCATAAAAGAGTATCTACTATGAATAGGCACATGTCATGTTGTTAGGTGCCCAGGGGACCAAACAAGGGTGTGGAATAGCCTTTGTGGGTGTGTGTGAATGATGTTTCAGGTTTCGACCCTGGTTCTGAATAGAGCGGTTGGTGTAATAGATATTATTATTAAGTATCCCCAAACTAAGCTAATGATTGATATGGGGCTCATGATGAATGGGTATTGTTACCCAATATATTGTTTTTGGAAATAAGTACCACCATACATTATAATATATCTCTACCATTTGATTTATCCCACATGACATCTTTGAATGGGCCTTCATATTTATCCTTTAACTAGTGATGTGATCTATGTATGAGCTCAAGACATCTGATGTAAAATACACTCCAATAATCAATTTTTATCACGTCATCCATCTCAACTGATTATATCAAAGGGAAGAGGGATTAATTAATATAATGATTTCAATCTATGGCATACATGAATTTTTTAACCATAATAATATGCTATTTTTGGGGGGAAGAAGAAGTTTTTCCTGAGTTTGGGAGTAGTCATTGCATGAAAAACACCAAGTGTGAAGGATTGAGTATTATTTGATCATTTTAAACAATTCATCGTATGGAGAAGTCAATAAGGTAAATCTATGGATATAATTTATTGGCCTCTATATGAAAAAGAATATACAAGAATGTTTTTTCATAGATATCCTTCAATGTATGAAGCCTATGATAGTTTTCAATCACCTATCCAACGATGTGTCACATGACCAACTGAATATAATCTCTTGACCACATATATAACCCAACATCACATGATTATTAATAGACAAATAGTTTTGACATTCATTATCCTTGATATTTTCTCAAATATTTGATGTATTGATGAGGCATTTTTATTGGAACAAAAATAAGATCATTAATATGGGATACACTTATATAAATACCAATTTATGGATTAAAGGAAGTTTATTTATTTCAATATATACAATATTTATCTATAAAATAGTGAATCAGAATCATTTTCATGTGAAGTGTTATCACATGATCCCTTGATTCTAAGGATGAAAAATCATGATCCCCACAGGATATATAAAACAAATAAGGAACTTGAGAGGTTCACATAACCTTTTTTCTAAGATGAAGTGAGATTAAATATGTACTAATATGGAAAATATAAGAAGAAACATGATCATTGTTCATGTGATTGAAGAAAGAAACTAAAAACCAAACAAGTTTTTTGATGAATAAGGAGTAGAATCAACATTATCTATTCATATAATAGAGAAAAATACTTCATGATATATACATGGATTTCATAAGGGTTATGAGGATATGTAAAGTGTTTCCTCACATAATCATTGATTCTTAAAGGAATGAAAACACTATGAACACATACACCTATTAATTGAAGCTATTAAAGATGAATAGATAGACACCAGATCCTTTATTTGATTTTTATGAGGAAGAAAGTGCATTCACATGAATATATGATGTATGTTCATATGTAAGCATTGAGATTCAAAATTTCATTCACAAGGTGTCTTCAAATGTGAATTGATGAAATAGATTAATGAGAAAAGAAAATGGAAAGTCATATTATGTTTTCACCTATGAAATGAATGAGGTATACCGAAATAGAGAAGCTGACATTGTAATTCAACATATTATATTTTCTTTCAAGGATCAAACAAATATGAATAGTGTCGTCAATATACATTTAGTTGATTATAACTTGTTTCAGGATGAATACTTTTGAGTAAAAGTATGTAATATCATGTTATTATTATTACTTAAGAATAAGTAGAGGTAGCCCACTAGATTTATGCAATAATGAGACAACCATTTGATTGATTTGATTTAGAGACAACATAATATATTTTTATAAATCATGTATGTTTATTAGAATCATTATTGTTTATTGAATTATAAATGTCATACAATTATGATCACTTCATAAGGGATAGGTTGATATTCTATAATCTTGTGATTTAATGAAAAATCATGCATCGTACATAATTATTTAGAGTTGAATAGGTCCATAGGCATCCCATTTATTGTGATTTATTTGATAATAAAGGGAATTCTATGTGTGAGTGGGATAATAACCATCATACACCAAGGATGTAGTCATCCAAATTGGAGGAGAACCTATTTAAAAAAAATTATTTTTTTTACATTTTTATTTATTTTTATTTGTTCATGATTACTAATTACATATAAATAGATAATATAACCATTCACCAAATAAGTGAGAGTTTTATAAAAAATACTAAATATATTAAATTGATAAAAACGCATCACAATCTGATTCACCCCGATCTCATTGTGGTCATTCCAAAATTATACAAACATTACAGAACATGTATGAATATATGGGGCCCTCATTGATGTAATCTCAAACCATAAATTATCTTCTTTTTCAATTACCAAGTCAATAGATGAACCTTAGATTCCTCAATCCCATATTCCCAAGTGTAGTGAAAAAACTCATTCATTATAAAATATATTTCATACCATGTGTGATGACCCCAGGTAAAAATCCATTCAATTCACATTATTATCAAAACTCAGAAGAATCATACACAATCTCAAGATCCTTTAGATTTAGTGTTTTTGTATAATATAAATATAAACATATTATTTTATAGAAATTGTAAAAAATTTTCTATAATCTAACCATACTAGATCCCCTTATATGAATCACATTCATTACAATAATATTCACAACCTAGGGAATAGAAAACATATGAAATGGGTGAGCTAAAACACTCAGTAAGTGATAAACATATCACTAAGTCATCAAATAGGTTATAATATAAGAAAATGAGAATCAAGGGTACAATAGAAAACAATTATTATAAAATACATGATCAAATAAGAGTTTACGATATAATATAAGTTCACGTTACATCAAATGATAAAACATTTTTCATGAAATAATCATAAAAAATCATGAGATACTAATCATATTCCACTATTCATATCATAGGAATATAAAATAGAAATGCGGCATAAGAAAAATAAAATGTAATTATAGATTTATAAACATGTTAAATTCTAAACACATCAAATTACACCATATGTTGGATTGGGATAATAACTCATGTACATAATTGGTATTTTTTATATGACCTTTATACCCTTGGTATCCTTCTTACTAATTATGTACCCTTGGGATTAGGATAACCTCTTATATACCCATGGACTTGGGGTTACTAATCATGCACCCTTGAGTTTAAGATAACATCTGATATACTGTTTTTGAACACATCAAATATATTTATTAATAGGTTATTGGATAGATATATAAGATCCCATCCATATCATACTGATAAACTACAAACATGTATTCATTAAAAAAATCATTCATATATCGTATCATTAAACACCAATAGAAAAAATGGGTTTCCTATCATTTTCGATCGACATCACCTTAAATTCCTTGAAGAGTTCAATTAGTTGATAATCAAAATTGATTCACTAAAAATGAGTACTTCATAAAGGAATTAATATGGTGATTCTTGAAGTATTATTACAATGTAGATAGATATTTTAGAGATAAAGATGAAAACTGTATAAGAATCATAAAAAGATATTTAATAAACCATTTTACCATTATCATACAAAGTTGATGTTATAATTCAAAAATTATTTCAAGATTTTGAAAAGTTAACATTTTGGAAAATTTTATTTTGAATGGAATCTAAATCATGTAACTTTGAAAAATAAATAATGTGTTTTAGAGTAAATGTGGAGTATAATGTAAAAATATTATTACAGAAGGAAAAATAATAATTATTTTAAAATTAATTTATTGAAACCAACATCTTAAAAAGAGTAATAATGATTATTTTTTAAAGTTGTAATTAAAAGTATAAGCATCATAAGATAAAATATATATTTTGATTTAAAAATTATAAATGAAAACATTTTGGGAGTGAAAAAATTTGTATATTGAAGAAATAGTCTCTTTAACATCAGTGAATAAATATTAACAATGATATACATATTTGAGAAATAAATTCATCTAGAAAGAGTCTTGTAATTAATATATAAATTTTCCTCAAGAGAATGTGAACTTAGCTTATAATAAAATGTCATGGAGGAAGAAAAAAAAATCTAGAAATAGGATGTTCTATGGAAATTATTATACCTAAAAGAAATAAGGTCTATGTTTATAATATTTGTAATAATCTATGATTTTAAAAACAAGACTATGTTGGATAGTATATAAGACACACAACACCGAACTTAAATGAACCACAAAAATAGTTTAATTTAAATATGACCATAATATAATTTTCTTTTAATTGGAAGGTATGAATAGTATTAACATAATTCCAATATATATATATAATTAATACTATATAAAAGTGTATAGATTAATTCTTATGAAATACAAACTCAAGTTTTATAAATTATATTTTATTTTATAAAAATATTTTTTTTCCAAAAAAATAATTAATTATTTTTTATTAAATATTATAATTAATTTATAGAAAATTTATAAATTTTATTCAATAAAAATTATATCATTTTTTAAATAATCATATAAATATTATATTAGTGTGGAGATTTGGATATTTTCTTAAAAGATTGATTTTTTGATAAATTAAAAAATTGTCTTTTCTTTTCATTATAATGTCCAATAATTGTTTTAATTTGATATGTAATTATAAAAACAAAACTTTATTTTAAAATAATCAAATTATTTATATGGGAATCATCTTTATATAATATGTTTTACATAATTTTACTTTTAGGCTTAAAAACACATTTTAAAAAAGTGGGTTTTATTGCTATTTTTTCCAATTATATTAAATGGAATTTCTATAAATTATTAAAATTAAATTGTAAGAAATATATTTAATTTTTATATTCTTCATTTCAAATTTATAATAGTATTAATTTATGATATTATTCTGAAAAATTTATATTTTAAGTGAATACTAAACAAAAATAAAGTTTTTATGAAATACAATACCTCTTATGATATCCACAATAAATAAATATAGTATATATATTTATTAAAAATATATAATTAATAATTTATGATAATTTACTACATATATAATACGAAAAATAATTTTAAAAAATAAAAATTATAATTTAGTTCATGATAAATATGAAAATAACTTTTAGTGTTGAGGCAATGCTTGTACGACAATGGAAAAATACAATTTGGTATCATAAAGATTTTCTTTGAGAAGGTATAAGACTCTTGTTTAATTTTTTAATAAATAATAAGTATTAGAGATGATTTTTAGGGATATATTTGAATTTTGGTGTTATTTGAAATGTTCTGAAATGCATGTGCAAGGATATAAAATACAAAATAACATAAGAAATAAATTGTCACGACATATATGTGAGTAAATATAAATATTTAATATTTTTATGTTTTATGTTTTATATTAGAAAGTTATTAATTTCTTTGAATAATTTTTTTTATTTTTTATTTATGATATAATTACATTTAATTATTACGCAATGGTGACATAGTTCTTATGCAGGGAGATGAAAAATCACGTAAATGATTTTAAATACTCTAAAAGAAAGATTGTGTTAGGGAGTTATAGTATACCACAAATTTAATAAATAAAAAAACTATTTGGGATGTATTAATGAATTATATTCAAATTTCAATGTTTTAATGTGGTGTTCAATATCAAATTAAATGAATAGTACCAAAAATGCATTAATGATAATTTATAAATAACAATTTTTTTTAAAAGATTTAAAATCCATAGAAAATTATCTCTATTAAGTGAATGGTATATGGTTTAAATTTTCTTCTTTATTCCATTTATGGGTATTTTTTCTTTTTATAGTTAATTTTATAACCCCAAAAGAGTAAAAACATTAAAATCATAAGAATTGTCAAAATGGATAACATTTGTTACAACCAAGAGATAATGGGAAAAAAACCTAAGCAAGTAAAAATGTTATGTATTAGTTTATTTAAACCCATAATCATATTATATTCTAATTATATTAATTTGGATCAATTTTTTGATTAAAATAATTTTATATTAATTTAATACTTTATGTTTATCCAAGAGTTCCCCTCACCTCACTTATAAAAAGACACCTCTTATATAATTTTCTTCACTCTTGAGGAACCATTTTGATAAAAAAAATACCTAAAATTATAACTTCCTAAGATTACTTCCCTTGTTCTCTATGTATTATTTTGTATATCATCCTACCCTTAGATAGATTAAATAGTAAATAAAATGAGTTTTTTGAAGAATAGGTATAACATTTAAACAAATGTTTTATATTTATTTCATCTTCTTTTATAAAGTTTTATTAAAACCTGATGGAATAATAAAATAACATCTTCCATATATTAATATGTTTTCATTTAAAGGTTATAACATAAATCCTTTTATTTCTTCCATTAAATGGTAAATGAATCCATTGTTAGTGTGTACAATGGACTATTGCCTCACGAAATGATTTGTTTTCCATCATTTCCTCTCATAGTTGATTATAAGGATATATTTAATATATATATATATATATATATATATGATATTCATGATAAATTTATCAGTATATAAATATAATATAAAGAACTATCTTAATTTTCAATCCAATGAAAAATGATAATGTTGTTCGTGAGTAAGTGTGGATTACCACCTCCATGAAGTGATGTGATTCGTTATTCATGACAAAATAGGATGCCTACTATATATAAGTATATTTAAAGAAATAATATGATATTTATGATATAATTATAAATCATTAAAAATTAAAATAAACTTACTTTATTTCAGTCACGCCCTTTGAAAAATAGAAACATTATTCATGTGTATGTACGACCTACCGTTTCAAATATTGTATTGTATTTAATTCTCACAACAATATTTTATGTATTATTTTAAAAGATATAATACTTGTATAAAAATTATAATTATTTAATGATTATTATCCATGAAATTATGGAAGAATTACATCTTTTACCAAATTCGACATAACAATGTGGTTTTCAAATTATGAATTTCACGTCCTCAAAATATATAATGAGGATAAAATCGATTAAATAAATAAATATATCAATGAAATGAAGGAATAAAATTATTTAATTATAAAATAATAAACCTGTATATGGTTCATAAACAATTAAATAATTTTTATATAGTTCTTATACACTAGTTAATGGACATAAATGGCATGTCTGGACTCAAGGTAATGGATTTTCTCTCAATTTCCCTTCAGTGAGGAATATTTTAATGTTAGAAAGCTAATTTATTTTATATTGTGAATATAATACAATTTTATATGTTGCATCAGTAATCCATCATAATTCATGGTATTTTATGTTAAAATTAATAATATATCACCAAGGGAATTTTACATGAAATTTACAAAGATGTAAGAGTTTTCTTAACTCAATTTCCATTCATTAGGTGATATAACTTCCTCATTTTTTTTATTATTTCAATATTAAGAGTGAAATGGAATTTATTTTAATTACTATTGTATTTACTTTTGTTTTTTTGTATATTTATATTTTTTACACAAATTCTCGCCATTTATTAATTATCAATTCAATGACATAGTCTTTGTAAGTGTTATTCACCTCAAATTCTCTTTCTTTGGGTCATAGATTTATGTTATAGACCTATAATCTTTAAGGGGGATTAAATAAATACCATTTCAAATATTATATCATGAATATACTTATTTAATATATATTTAATTCTTCATTTAATGTTATTATTTCATAAGTATTATTATTTAAAAGTTACCAAATTGTTAATTGGTTTATAATTCAATCCCATTATAATCAGGATTTTTATGCTTGAATTTACTATGAGGAAATTTTATGACACTTATACGATAAACCCATTTAATATTTCATCTACACTGGATATTTTTGAAATTATTATTTTTATATATCTTCTTCCCTCTTTTATACTCAATATTCTTCATTAAATGTTTTTAGGAAAATATGATCTTATTTCTCTTATTTTAGTCCAAAAACTATTCCTTTTTATATCCATATTCTCTAAAATATTTTCAATTTTTTTCTGACAGTTATTAAGTATTTTTTTAAATTTAATTTTACCTATGATTTAAAATTTTAAAAGCAGTGTAAATATAATTTTCAATTACTTTTTAGAACAATTTAATTCTTCCAAAGGCAAGAATATAATATTTTTTTATCAATTATAACATAAACAGAAATTCCTACTATCATGAACACTCAATTGTTTAAATCTTACATTACATGTTTTTATGATTATTTTTAGGTAAATTTATTTTTTCCAATTATTATTTAAAAATTTATTTTTAAAAATTTATTTTTAAATTGGAAAGGGTATTTTCCTCAAGAATGGATTTAATGATATTTTATTGTTAAATATATTCATCAACGACAATATACCTTGATATTAATTATGTTTAAGTGGGGATATTTTTTAATCATACCATAATAATTCTTTATACGGATTTATTATTATTTTTTCAAATGGATTTTCATAGAAACCACTTCTTTTCAAATATATAATCAAGTTATGAAAGGAATAATGGTTGTTTCAATGAGTTTTATGATTGCATAAAATCTCTATATACATTATTCATGATATGGTCCTTGGACATTGTTTATGATGATTAGTTGTTCCTTTATATACAAAGTATGTACGGTAATGTTAAAAATCATGGATGGATGGGTCCATTATTTCACTCTAATGTATTGGGTAATTATTATGTTCTCTTAATAATTATGCTGGAAGTTGACCGTATTTGTTATTACACTTATAAGAGTTATTGTAAGTGTTATACGAAGATGATTTCCCATGGCACATAAAATAATATTCTGTGCTTGGTAACGGGTTATCATGAAAATAATTTTTTTGATCTAGGTTTTAATGTGTATTAATTCTCTTATATTATGATCATTAAAATTTATTATTCCATAATATTGTTATTCTCATATTTTGATCATTAATGATATTACAATTTTAATGATTATGTTTACTCATAATAAGATTTTGATCTCAACTTTATTATATCTCCATTTCCCTAGGTTGTGAATAGTAGTTTTATTTATGTTATTCCTAACAAGTTTACTATATGTGAAAAAATTAGTTGGGGATGATATAAATAATTATGAAAAAGTTTCTTATGTGTCCATGATGATTTTTATGAGTTTTACCTAATTCTCTAATGCTCTAAACCTAAAAGGTCATTTTGTATGTATGTGATACAACATTTCATTTTAACTTTGTATTTTTTGGATGATTTAAATTGGGTCAAAGTTATTGGTCTTAAATAGAGAAGTGTACAGATTATGATTTTATCCCCAGATCTTGGGATTTAGGTATGAGACTAATATAGTTGGTATCAACAATGGTTTAGATAAATTTGGCGAGTATTATGTATTCATGTGAGGTTAACATAATATTTATGGATACCATAAAAGCTTTAAAAAAGTTATGGTTTATTATATGATTAAATGCATATACATCCCCTTTTTAGGTTTTATGTGATGGGATTTAAAAGTTAATAATGGTATTTTAGGGGAAATTTTAATGGGTTGAAGTATATATAACACTTAAGTTAAATCTGAATGATCAATTTAGAATAATACTATTCAATTTTTGGGCATGTAAGATGATAGGTTTGAGATTATCATTGAGGTTAAAACCATAATTAATTTTGATATTATTGAAGTTATTTAGGTGAAAGAGTTAATAATTTTTATGAAATATATTTTATAGATAACCATGTAATTTTATAGTGATTTAATTAATAGTGATTAATTTTATTTTAGATGAAGATCACTATATATTTTTAAGATTTATATGATTAAGATAAATGTAAATTACTCTTTCTGTGATTTGATTTAATTTTCAGGATAATAGTTGAATTATATATTGGATGTATATTTGATTTTATAATGGTTTAGGATGTTTATGGAAATAATTATAATATGTTAGAGAGTATATGTTTAGTTTATATACATTTTTTGGTGTATGAAAATATGAGTGACAAATGTTCATGGGAGATAAATGTTAAATTAATATTGGGGAAATATGAGATCAAATCATTCGGATTATGGGGGTTTGAACATGGTTGGGAATATATTGATGGATTTTAAGGTTATTTAAATATACAGTGATCTTAAATGAACACTGGGTATTATTTTTGAAGATTTTGATATTTTTTTTTATTTCATCATTTCACTGATTATTAAATTTGTGAATTATCTTATCTCGTACTGACAATTTTGGTTTTGTATAATCCCTAATTACTGAATGAATTTATTTTTATACTTTTTTGAATTATGTTATCCTTTATGTATTTATAATAGTGGTACATGGATGATAAATTCTTCTCGATTACTCATAAATTATAGTAGATGAAGAAATTGTGTTGGAAATTGATTAAATAATGAAATAATACTTACCATGTATGTATATATATTTATGTTCCTACTTTAGAAGGTAATTTAATTCCTCAAATCAAGGAAAATGAATCTTGATATAGAAATTTTATCATATTTTATTCATTTCCTATAAATTTATTCTCTTATTAATCCCATATTGAGTTATTTTTTTATTGTCAATAACTTTCTCATGAACACATTCACTGTCAGATTCCATCATTGGACATTAATTGTTTTTCTATATCTATATTTTCACTTCCCTATAAGGTTCTATATTATAGAAACCTTGTTATATGTTACTCCTAATGAGATATGTATTTCCATTTCCCCATTTCAAGAGGATCTTTTATGGTAACGACCCCGACCCTAGTTTCCCAGAGCCAGTGCCTTAAATTAATACATTAATATGTTTACAAGGATGTCACATCCCAAAAGGCCAAATATTTTAGTAGTTGTGGAAAAATAGATAAAAATATAATATTTAAATCATAACTTGAAAGAAAAAAAAACAACATTTCAACTCCATTGGAAGCACCCATAAACTCTTAGATGATTCCTGCATGTCATTCATAATAATATTCATTTTTGCATCCTCAGGAAAAATAAAACATATTAAAGGGGTGATCTCATATGCTCATTAAGGGTAAGTAATGTAGTGTATGTTATAATGAATAAAAACATTAGGCATCGTGAATAATTAAAATTACAATTTATATTAAAAATAAACTTTTACATAAGACAACAAGAATGAAAGATGAGAAATTAAAGGCATATAATTGATCATAAGAGAATGAAACGTAATCATGGATATTATACTAGTCAAATATAAAATGGTTTATAAATTAATAATTTCATAATTAGGGAAATGGATAATTCTATAAAACTGAAACATATCGTTAAGGCCTTGTCCTAGACGTCTGAGAATACTTGGGTAAGGGATCGGCTGAAACCCAATTCTATTTTGTCTCATGAAACCTACCGATGCACCAAGGGGAAATAGAGGGCCCTAAAAAATAATTTATAATTCTAATTTATTCCACATATGAATTTGTCTAAACATAAATAACATGAAAATATGAAATGTAAATAAATTTCCCCAATCTTTAATCATAATAACTAAGCAATCTGAGTAACATAGTGAATAGTATCAAAATAGCACATCCATTGAAAAAATAGTCATAAACCATTTAATAACATATGTTAAATTAAAATAATAAGATATAAATCTCAATAAATCATAAAATTAAACATAGGTGGTTAAATAGATGAAAATACTCTAATAAAATCATCGAGGAATTCTAGAGAGAAATACCCCTTTTACTTTGCAAAGAAGAGTTATTTTGGAAAAATTATTTTTATTTGTCATAATTGTTTATATAAAACAAGTAATGTACAAATATGGTTTTCCATGAAAAAATTATTGATTTTAGAAAATATTTATTTCTTAAAATAGATTATGGATGTTACTTGATAATGGTTAAGAAATTGAGATGTTCCCTTTAATCTGGCTTGCGTATCGGGAAGAACTGAAAAGGGAACTTTGAAAAAACATGTATATCTTATAAGAAAAATATAAAATAACCTAGAAACATGATTTTGGAATGAATACACATAAGTTTTAAGAATTATATAAAATTAATTAATAATTACATTGGTTTATAGAGGAAGGAAGCATAACCCGAATGAAAATGATGGTTTGGGAAGAAAACCCTTAACTTATGTCCGAATGTGTTCTAAAATTGACCTTAACATCATGAATAATCAAACTAAATATTTTAACTAATTAATTTATAACCTTATATAAATTTATTTTATTTATTATAAATTTATTAAGTTCATTTATGAACTTTTTGATGAGTTATAAGAATCAATTTTATTGCTTGAGAGCATTCATTTCCTTGGTTTTCACAATAGGTATTCTCATATATGAGTATGGAATTTCATGCGGAATGGAAATAATTATCCAGAATTGAATTTATATGTTATTGATGAACATATATAATATTAAATGGTTATATATATAATTTGGTTATATGGTATGAGGATGAATCATTAGTTAAGACATTTAGTGACAACTGTTTACATTATTACAGCGATTATTGATCGTAACAAACTCATTTAGTTTTATCATTTATTATTATGTAAATATGTTACTTAAAGGACATAAGAAAGGTTTTAATACATATATTATAGTATTTATTGACCACAAAAATGGTTTCATTACCATTCTTGAAGGAGAAATGGAAGAAAAAAAATCCGTTATCCACGTAGTCTGTAAATCGACACCTCACAGACAATAATTTCATTTTTAAAATAAAAGAGAGAGAGAAAGGATTTTGATGAAGGATATTAAAATAAAATGATATCATTATATTATATAGATTACATTGGATTTATAATGAACATTTTTATAGAGGAGGCGAGGAGAGAATAATAAAAGAAAATAATTTGAAAAGAAATAAAAAAAGGAAGAGGATTTTACCTCTTTAATACGCCACATTGATAACCCCCTTAAGGGGATTGGTTTCGGTATTTTTATGAGACCAAGAGATCCTGGACATGGGGGAGAGACTTGGGGATAACATTGGGTATAAATTTGACAAGGTTCATATAACAACCATGCTCTTTATTACATACTTAAACATGATTTATTACATAAACATGCACTTAAGACAACTTTGAGGATTGAGAGGCCTAGTGTATTAGGAAATTAGGAACATTACATAACAACTTAAAACATAAAACCCAAAATCTTTATTGAAAACATATTTTACATAACCACTACATTCCTTCATACTTAGAATTGCATGGGATAACCTGAGGACATGCATAAGAAAAGGGTAATCTATAAAGACCAGTAAGGGAGTAAAAAAGGAATAACATGAAGAATATAATACATTATAGGAAATAGGAATATCAATTGAGCATAAGAGAAACATGAACATAAATTCATGATATAGCATGATTACCATAACATGGAAATGCAGCAACAACATTTAACATGATATTCATAGGATCCAAGGCTCATTGCATATAGGGCATGAGTATAACCTAATTTTAATTTAATTAAAATGAGTAAAACCTAATTTCACTTAGCATATCATGAAACTAAACTTTACCCAATGCATTGGAGCGCTATCAGAGTGCACCCTTCTTAATCATTCCATTTCATGCATAAGTGTGCCACATGGATCATATAACATGAATTCATTAAACATCATCATTTATTCCACGATAACGTAATGTTGAATTCATACATGAAACTCTATAATAAATAAGTAAATGTGTATAAAGGTGAATACCCTTGATAGAGAAATGGGCATGGTATTCACTACACAATGACTTTGGCTTGGAAAATCATGGTGCAATTTTGGAAGCATAACAGCGTGACATAAGAGTTCATAAAAATGGTTTATGAGAGAGAAAGGGGTGTATCATCATATTTACATGAAAAGTATAATAATGGGAAATATAGATACATGTACCAAAATATGTAATGGAATTAATATTCATAATACAAAAGAATTGCTTGAATGTAAATGAGGGGAGAGAAATCCGTTCAGAATTTCAGCATGGTAACTGCTGTACATGGGAGGGATTAATGAGAGAGAAATGGGTATCTCATTATTAAAAAATAATTAGGGAAGTATATGGGAGGTGATAAATCATACCCCAACATTTTTAATTGAAAATACAAGGGTATTACAACATAAATAAACATGGACAAAAATGAGAGAGGAAGAAATCCCTTACATGGAAGTGTGATCCCAAAGGCTTGAGAGAGGCTTCATAAGAGATTGGGGAACCTTAGAATTATTATAAAGAGATTAGGGAAGGGTTTGGTCATTCTAAAAATGGTTTGAGTTAAGTGGAATAGGATATTGAGTGGGTTTATATAAGAAAGGAGATAGAATTCTTTATTATTTAGGTTTTGGATACCACACATTAAACTAATCAAAACCACAAACCATCCCATGGTTTTTGCCCATGGTTTTTTCCAAGGTAGAGTGTAAAAAATTATTTTATAAGTCCAATGGACAAAATTATTAAAATATTAGGCTTGATTGTGTTGAGGTGAGTCACACTCTCAAGGAAATCATTTTAAAAAGTTAAAATGTTTTATAAGTCTTGGAGAGTCAACTAAGCCTTTGTAAAATAAATCAAAAAACATAAAATCACATTATTTTAAAGGTAAAACATATATTTTCCGAACATACCATTTATATTATTTAATTATATCACTATTGGGTCATTATGATGTCATAAAACAAATTATATAATTAAACAGTATATAATTTTTACCAAAACATTCGACTATCTGAGAAAATTATGAAAAATTCACCATTGGATAATTTTGATGTCCTAATTCTGAAAATGATACTAATTTTATCTAAATAATTTTATAAATATGTGAATTTTTAATTTTAAAATAGAAACGTAAATTTATAAAAAAATTAATGGGTTTTGACAAAAACAGTTTTCAAACCTTAATAGAAATTACAACTGTATTCATAAAAATTATATGATAATTTATATTTAATAAAATTTAATTCTGTAATAATATTTTATTAAAATATTCTTTAATTCAAAAATCCATTAATTCATCAAAATTGATTTCTTAATTGAATATTAACTAAAAATTCTATTTGTGCTTTAAAAACCATTTACAAAGTAACCATAAAATAAATGTATTTTATTAATAAAAAAATAAAGCACACAATCATGGTACTAGGGTCTTTTTATATATCCCTTTATAACACCTGCATATGACCTAAGGGTAAGGTGTGCGATGACAAGAGACTCTTGGGGTGGATCAGATAACATCACTCGGGTGGTAATCTCTATCAACTTCCACTTCTCCCATAGGTGGTTCTATTCAAGATTAACGTATTGAAGCTCATCATGGGATTGGTCAAGAGTTAATACCAATGAGACCACCTCCTTTCTGAGCTCTGAAAAATGGGATTTGTATGGAGCAATTCTACTGGATGAGGCCATCAGTTCTTTTGTCTGAGTAAATTGGATTTGTTAAAGCTCTATATTTATACTAATCACGTGATCACTGTTCAAAAACTATATTAAAAATGGTAACAATTCTTAACCGTATTTTGAAATCCAAAAACATAAGGCCAAGGAAGTTTATATTTTATATAAAAATTTTACTTACTAATACATTTAATTAGATCAAGAAAAATTTTCATTAATAAAATTTTGGGTCCTTACAATCTTCCCCCCTTAAGAAATTTTTCCCTTGAAATTTCCTTTCCCCACACTAAAACAGATGTGGGTAACTCAGCCTAATCACTTTCTCTGGTTCCCAAATTTCTTCTTTGAACTTATGGTTTCTCCACAACACTTTCACAAGGGGCATTGTCTTATTTCGAAGAACTTTTTCCCTACAGTCTAAAATCTTCAACAGGTTATCTTTATAGAAGAGGTCATTCTCCAATGGTTCA
Organism: Viscum album; assembly: GCA_963277665.1. Taxonomy (NCBI): domain Eukaryota; kingdom Viridiplantae; phylum Streptophyta; class Magnoliopsida; order Santalales; family Viscaceae; genus Viscum; species Viscum album. Next base: position 1,068,091,677 of record OY728162.1, read on the forward strand.
ACCTCTAGATTGAGTACATGCGATGGGTCAGGAATGTACTTCCTCAATAGTGATATATAGAACACGTCATGTACTTGAGACAGGTTTGGTGGGAGTACTAGTCGATAGACTACTACTCCAATGCAATCAAGGATCCTAAAATGGCTGATGTACCTTGGACTATGTTTTCCCTTATTCCCAAATCTCATAAATCTCTTCCACAGTGATATGAAGAGTAATTCCATGTCTCCATCATCAAACTCTAGGACTCATCATTGATTATTAGTATAGTTTTTTTGTCGACTTTGAGTAGCTTTAATGGGCTGTTGGATGGTCTTAAACTTCTCCACAATTTCTTCGACCATTTGTGGACCTATGAGTTTTTGCTCCCCAAATTCATCCCAACATGCCGGTGTGTTTCACCTATTCCAATAAAGGGATACATAAGGACCCATTTGAATGATTTAGTGGAAACTATTATTTTAAGAGAACTCAACTAGAGTAATATATTGATCCCATCATCCTTTGAAGTCCATTGAGCATGGTCTAAACATGTCCTCAAGTGTTTGGATAGTCCACTCCGAATATCCATCAGTTTGAGGATGATAAGATTTACTGAAGTTCGTATTAGTATTTATATCATGTTGAAGATTCTTCTATACCATAGAAGTGAATCTTGGATCTCGATAGGATACAATAGATAATGGTACTCCATGAAGCCTTACCACTTATCTGATATATATCCATGAAAATTGATCCAATGTGAAATCCCCTTGAATTGTAATGAAGTGTGCAGTCTTTATAAGACAGTCCAAAACAACCCATATAGCATTGTTTCCTTTGGACGTCTTCAGAAGTATAGTGATAAATTCCATGGTGATGTTCTCCCATTTCCATGCTGGCATGGGTAATAGTTTCATCATCCCCTTAGACTTTTACCTCTCAGCCTTCACATGCTGACATACCAGGCACTTTGATGTATACTCAACAATATCCTTCTTCATGTTATCCCACCAATAATTCTCTTGGAGATCTCAATACATCTTTGTGTTTCCTGGTTGAATGGAGAAATTTGAACTATGTTCGTCATCCCAAAGTTTTTTCTTTAACTCCAGAATTTATGGAACTCATATTCTTATCCCAAATCTCACAATTCCTTATTAATTATCATTGAACTCATTGGATTTCCTTTTTATGATAGTTTCCACTTTCTTATGAATTCCCACATCATCCTTTTGATAATAATTTAACCTTTCCAAAAGAGACAGTTGAGAAATTATTTGTGAAAGGATTTATGATGTTCCCTTCTTTATGATTCCCATGTCCATCTTCATCAAATCTAAGAATATTGGATCCTTTTAAATTCTCATCAATTATAGAATCACTGGGTCCTTTCTACTTAGATCATTCTCCACCTTGTTCTCTTTCCCATGGTGGTAATTAATCGAGCATTCATAGGCTTTGATTATGTCAAACCATCTTCATTGGCACATATTCAACTTTTTTTGTGTGAATATATACTTGAGACTTTTGTGATCCGTATATATTTTATACTTCTCCCCAAAGAGGTAATATCGCCAAAATTTTAAAGTGAATAATTTTAAAACCAACTCTAAATATTGTGTTATATAGTTTTACTCATGATATTTCAATCGCCTTGAAGCATAGAAAAAGACTCTGTCATTTTACATCAACACACATCCCAAAACCTTCTTCAAAGCATCACTAAATACCAAAAAAAGTTATCCACTTGTGAGTAGTGTGAGCACATGTGCAGTGATAAGCCTCTTTTTCAACTCCTTGAATATCTCTTCACATTCATCACTCTAATTAAACTTGACTCCCTTTTGAGTTATCTTGGTAAGAGGGTTTGATAATCATGAGAAATTTCTCACAAATTGGTGATAATATCCAGCTAACCCCAAGAATCTACAGATATCTGTCACCGATGTTGGCCTCAACCATTTCTCTATTGCTACTGCCTTGGAGAGATCCATAGATAACCTATTACTTTTGATGATATAGACCAATGATGAGACCTCCTTCAACTAGAAGTCAAACTTGTTGTACATTTCATAGAGCTTCTCTTTTCGCAAGGTCTCTAGTACAGTGCTTAGATTCTCCTCATGCTCCTCCTTGGTTTTAGATTATATAAGAATATCATCTATAAAGGCTACCAAAAATTTGTAAAGGTAATCTATAAAGAATTTTTTCATCAATCCCATGAATATTTTCAGAGCATTAGTGAGTCCGAAATAAATTACTATGAATTCATAGTGCCCGTATCTTATACGAAAAGCAGTCTTGGGGATATCCTCCTTCTTCAGCTTTACTTGATAATACCCCGACCACAGATCCACCTTGGAGAAGTATTGTGCTCTACATAACTGTTAAAAAATGTCATAAATTCTTAGTAGAGGATACTTGTTCTTTATCGTTATTTTGTTGATCTCATGATAATCGATGCAAATTCGTATTGAACCATCTTTCTTCTTGAAGAAGAGGACTGGTGCACCCCATTGTGAAGCACACGGGCATATAAACCCTTTTCCCAGATTCTCCTGTAGTTGTTTCTGCAGCTCCTCAAGCTCCACAATAGCCATTATATATAGATTCGTGGATATTGGCAATGTCCTAGGTATAATATCAATTGACAATTCAATATCTCTTCTAAGAGGAAGACCGAGAAATTCCTCAGGAATCACTTCAGTGAATTCCCTCACAATAGGCATGTCTTCAAGAAATCTATTGACATGCGATGCTGTAGATCAATCTCCGTGGATCCATTCTTAGTTCTCCTAATATTTACTATGGATGTTCCCCATAGACTCAGTTAAAAAATCTTCCCGTATACACACTTTGAAAGTAACCTAATATATTAAAAATTAATTCCATTTTATTAACACTTTTTACGATGTGAGTTTACAACAAAAAAAGTTTATATAAATTAGTTGGAACGAATAGAAAAAAACAATAAATTAACGATATGTGAAATAAAGTAAACTAAAGAATGTGTAATGACCCAGGATTCTATTAATAAAATTTCCATTCTTATAGAAACAAAATCATGAATACTCATGAAGATAATTGTTATAAATGGAAATTATAAATAGTTTTTGGTATGAATATTATTTTAAAATTAGTCATTAATATATTAATCTTTGTTAAATTGGAGGTGGTCAATGGTTGATCCTTATTTTTTCTCAATTTGATGGTTGATTCTTTAGACACAATCATCTGAGGAGGATATCCATTCTTATAGGTCAGTAATATCCACGCTTGAGATGATGGTTCTAAGGAAGATTCATCCTCCTCCTTGCACTTGTATAGAATCAGTGGTTAATTATCCATATGGAGAGTCATTTCCCTCTCACAAAAATTTATGTTGGATCTATATAGGGAAAGCCAATACATACCAAGAATTGCATCAGATTCTATAAGAGGGAGTATGATGAGCTCTCCAGGAAGTTCAAACCAGAAATTATGACAGGGGAGGAGTTATATTCATGGGTTGTAATGATTTACCCATTTTTGTTCTCATCGACATCTTTACTTCCATGATTTGTGGTGGTGTTGGGATTGTTCTACCAAACCTTTGAGATATAAAAGAATGCTTAGAACCAAAATCAAAAAGTAAATTTGCTACTCTTGAATGAATGACTCGCGTACCTATCACCACTTCATTGTTGGAGTTCACTTCAGTGGTAGTGATGAAAAAAGCTCACCCTTGCTACCATGGAGGTTGTTGGTTTCCTCTGAAAACCCTTGGCTTAGGGAACTGGTATACAAAGTGCCCTGGTTCTTTGTAGTTAAATAAATTAACAATGCATTGAGGGTAGAACGAAGTGTTCCTCTATTCCGTCACAGCCGTTGGTTTCTCTTGTCGGAAGTTAATGTCCAAGTTCCCTTCTCTTCCACACCTAAAGCATTTCCTCTCCCCCTTCAAGAAATTTTCGGGGTTCTTCTTTCTTCATATTTGGAAAGTGGGGTGTTGGAATTTCTTAGCACCATTGGATTTATCCATCAGACCACCAGAATTAAATTCCACCTTACACTTATTATCCCTATGATACCCCTAAGATTCATCGATCACCATTTTGACTTTGAGGGAACATCAGACAGTTTCCTCATAGCTATCGAAGTTACTGATCAATGGGGCTTTTTGTAAGCTAGGTTTTATCCCACCAAAGAAGCATTCAACCGTGCATTTGGGGGTAAAGACAAATCCATATCCGTATCGTGAAATCCTTTTGAAGTTTTCCTCATACGCTCCAATGAATTCGTCATGTTTTTTCTTGAGGGAAAGTAAGTCTCTTTCCATATTAAGCCGGAGGGTGCGAGGAAAATATTTATCGAAAAACATTTTCCAGAAATAATTCCATTACAATTCATTGATATCTTACTTAGGATTCGAATTTTTTATCATTATCCACCAATGATCTGATTCACCATCCATATGATAAGAATCAATAAGAACCTTCTCTTTTTCCGAATATTTCAGGATGGAGAATATATTTTCAATGAAGTTGATCCATTTTTTTGGAAATTGAGGGATCAGATGATCCATTAAAATCCGGAGGAAATTTTCTCCTGAATCTCTCGATTATGACTTGTTCTTACTTAAGGGGGGGGGGGGGGGGGTTGGATGTTCCTCTAGATCCATGTTTCTATTAAAAACTTTAGTTAAATGTGAGAGTATCATGAAAAAGTTTGCGATTCCCGCTCCCATCAGATTGGGAATCTCATTAGAATAGTCGTCACATTGATCATCACATCCGTTTTTAGCCTGAGTCCCATTATTATCATCCATTGGATGGAATAAAAGGAAAGTTAGGGGTAACACATAAATGGTAATCCAATGAAAAAAGGGATAACTTATTAATTACATTTATTTCCTTAAATTATGAATTTATACTCTTCAATCTATGTTATCCATGATCTACTTCCCAACATATATTCTTCGAGGACTTTTTCTTATTCCCTTAACAATGGTTCATACTAAGATTATGAATTTACCAAAGCATATTCCCCAAGAGCTTCATAACCAAGGGTGAAGCAAGTCCCGTTGTTGTGCACCAGTTCCCGTTCGAGTCTAGCTCAAAGTGGTGTTTTCAGGTTTTACCCCTAGATAAACTTGTGCCAGAGCTGCCTCTACCTGTTCGTATCCAAATAGGGATGTATTTTTTGATAAACCACTTACTGAATACTCAAAAAAAATTGGGATGTTTTTATTATACTTAGTCTTATCCCTAAGGATTTCACTAGGGTTTTCTAATCCAAATCCCAAAAATACCTAAACCTGTCCTTTGATACCAACTATAACAACCCTGCTCTTTATTACACACTTAAACATGATTTATTACATAAACTTTCACTTAATACAACTTTGAGGGTTGAGAGGTCTAGTGTCTTGGAAAATTAGGAACATTACATAACAACTTAGAAAATAAAACACAACATCTTTATTGAAAACTTCTTTTACATGTCCACAGTATTCCTTCATACTTAGCATTACATGGGATAACCTGATGACATGAATAAGAAAAGGGTGAGCTATAAAGCCTAGTAGGGGAGTAAAAAAGGCACAAAATGAAGAATATAGTACATTCTAGGAAATATGAATATCAATGGAGAACAATAGAAACATGAACACAAAGGCATGATATAGCACGATTATCATAACATGGAAATGTGACAACAACATTTAACATGATATTAGCATGATCCAAGGCTCATTGCACATGTATCATGAGTAAAACCTCATTGAAATTAAATTAGCATGAGTAAACCCTCATTTCAATTGACGTATCTTGATACTAAACTTTACCCAATGCATTGGAGCGCTATCAGGGCGCACCCTTCATAATCATTTAATTTGATGCATAAGTGTTCCACATGAATCATATAACATAGATTCATTAGAAATAATCATTTATTAAATGATAAAGGAATTTAGAATTCATAAATGAAAATATATAATCAATAAGTAAATGTGCATAAAGGTTAATATCCTTGATAGAGAAATGGGCATGGTATTCACTACATAATGACTTTGGTTAGGAAAATTGCGGTGCAATTTTGGCAGCATAAGGGTGTGACATAAGAATTCATAAAAATGGTTTATGAGAGAGAAAGGGGTGTCTCATCATATTTACATGAAATTTATAGTAAGGAGGTCATATATATATATATGTCCCAACAAATTTAATGGAATTTAGATTCATAATATCAAATAATTTCTTGAATATAAACGAGGAGAGAGAAATCCCTTTGGAATTTCAGCATGGTAACGGGTGTACATTGGAGGAATTAATGAGACAGAAATGTGTATATAATCATTAAAAAATAAGGAGGTAAGTATAGGGTAGGTGAAAAATCATACCTCAAAAATTTGTAATTGAAAATACAAGGGTATAGCAATATAAAGAAACTTGGAAAAAAATTGGGAGAGGAAGAAATCCCTTACTTGGAAGTGTGATCCCAAAGGCTTGAGAGAGGCTTGAGAGAGGCTTCTTGGGAGATTGGGGGGCCTTGGGAGGATTCTAGAGAGATTATTTTAGGGTTTTTTTGAGATCCAAATGGTTTTAGTGTAGATTAATGTGATACTTAGTGAGTTTATATAGGGAATGAGGGGGAATTATTTATTATTTAGGTTTTGGACACCACATATTAAACTAATAAAAACCACAAACCATGCTATGATTTTGACCATGGTTTTTGCCAAATTGGAGAGTAAAATATTATTTTATAATTCCAATTTCAGAACATATTAAAATATTAGTCTTTATTATGTGGAGGTGAGTCACACTCTCAAGGAAATCATTTTAAAATGTTGAAATGTTTTATATGTTTTGGAGGGTCCACCAAGGCTTTATAAAATAAATAAAACAAACCTAAAATCACATTATTTTAAAGGTAAAACATATATTGGCCGAACATACCATTTATAGTATTTTATTACATCACTGTTGGGTAATTATGATGTCATAAAACACATTATATAATTAAATGATATTTAATTTGTACCCAAAAATTCAACTGTCTCAAAAAATTATGAAAAATTCACCGTTGGATAATTTCAATATCCTGATTCCAAAAAATGATATTCATTTTATCCAAATAATTTAAAAAATCTTTGAATTTTTTATTTTAAAATAAAAACCGATATTTGTATAAAATTCATGGGTTTTGATAAAAATGGCTTTCAAACCTTAATAAAAATTATAATTATATTCATAAAAATTATGTGATTATTTGTATTTAATAAAAAGTAATTTATTAATATTATTTTATTAAAATATTATTTAATTAAAAATTCCATTAATTCATAAAAATATATTTCTTAATTAAATATTAACTAAGAATACTATATGTGCTTTAAAAACCATTTTCAAAGTAACAATAAAATAAATGTATATTATTTAAACAAAAATAAATCACACAATCATTGTGCTAGGTTCTTGTTACATATCCGCTTATAACACCCGCATAGACCTAAGGGTATGGTGTGCGATGGTGACAGACTCTTGGAGTGGCTTGGATAACATCGCTCGGGTGGTAATCTCTATCAACTTCCACTTCTCTTGTAGGCAGTTTCGTTCAAGCTTAAGATGTTGAAGCTCACTTGGGCTTGGTCAAGAGCGAAGCCCAATGAAACTACCTCCTTTCCGAGCTCCAAAAAATGGGCTTCATATGGAGAAATTATACTAGATTAGTCCATCACTTCCTTTTTTTGAGTAAATTGGATTTGTTAAAGCCCAACATTTATACTAATCATGTGATCATTATTCAATTGATATATTAGCAATGATAAAAATTCTTAACGGTATTTTGAAATCCAAAAACATAAAACCAAGGAAGTGCATATTTTATACAACCATTTTACATACTAAGAAATTTAATTAGATCAAGAGGAATTTTCATTAATAAAAGTTTGGGTCATTATAGTTCAAAGCTTGGAAGGTATGAGGAGAAGGGGTGGTATTTATAGTGGATGAGAGTGGTGATTTCTCATTATTTTATTCATTATTTTATTATTTTTCTCATGATAATAAATAGTGTTTATTATTGTGACAAAATAAAGTAATAAGTTCATGTGTTTTGGTACACAGGGTGCTTACATCAGCCCAACATCACCTCTGACTCAATAAATCATATATTTATCATTTATCCTAAATTATAGTATTTTACTATTTACAAAAAATTCAAGTATTTTAGAAAAATCCAAAAAAATAACCCTAACCATTTTTCAAAATGTATATTTAAAACATGAACTCCATTTTAAAAAAATAACTTTTTAAATATGAGAAATTTAATTTTTAATTAAAACCATCATTTACTTGAAAAATACATATTTTAAATCTATAATTGATTTTTTAACACGTTAAAAAATTAATTAAGGTCTCTTAAAATTATCCTAAAATAATAATACCAAAAAAATATTGATTTATGCATAAATTTTATGAAAAATTAATTTTCTTTTAAATCATTTTATAATTTATAAAATTGAAATTAAATATTTTTAACTCACAAAAATATGAACACTTGGTTAAATTTTTTTAAAATATTCATTTACATGTGCTATGATATAATTATATCATACTTTCATTTATAAGGTTCCAAAGTTTTATTTATACTTTAATGGATGAGGTTACTATTCATTAGGTGGTTTTACTATTCATAAGGGTCATATTACTATTACTAAGGTCAGGTTACTATTTAAACAGCATGGGTTCCTTAACTTATAGAAATACCTATTATTTAATTCATTATTTATTTATAAGGATTGTATTGTATTTTATATGTGACATATACTATATGAGATACACATAGGAAGCTAAATCTCATTGATAAGATTTTATTTCATTTCATTCTCCCCTCCTAAAATTGTTTTCCTCAAAATTTCCAGATATTACAACATAAAAAGATCTGGGTAGTTATTCATCATAAGCTCCTCAAGCTCCCACATCACCTCTTAAATTTTATGATTTTTCCAAAGTACCTTTACCAACCGAGTCATCCAATTCCTCAACACCTGTTCTGTAGTGTCTAGAATCCAGATAGGCTCTTCACAGTAAGATAATTTAGGTTCAAATTATATTCATTTAGAAGTGAGGACATGCATTTGGTTTGGAATGAACATTCTTAACAAGGAGATGTGGAACACATTGTGTACCTTAGAAATGCTTTGTGAAATTCTCAAATGATAAGCCACAACTTTGATTATATCTAATATTTCAAAAGTACTAATGTACCTAGGGCTCAGTTTCCATTTCTTCCCCAATTTTATAACACCCTTCCATGGAGATACATTAAAAAAACATGATCTCCCACATTAAATTCCAAATACTTCCTTCAATTATCGACATAGATCTTTTTCCTTATTTGAGCTTCTTTGATATAGGTTTGAATAGTCTTTACATTTGCTGTTTTTTCCTCTACAAGCTTTGGGTCTACAAGCTTACTTTCACCAACTTTATCCCAACATGTCGGTGTACAACATATCTTTCCATACAATTCTTTATACAGTTCCATTTGAATAAAAAATGGAAACAATTATTATAGGAAAACTCTACCTAAGTAAAATAATGATCCCACATACCTTGAAAGTCGAGGCAGCATGATCTCAACATGTATTTTAATGTTTCAATGGTCCTTTTAGACTACCCATCAGTTTGAGGGTGATAAACCATACTCAAACAAAGATCATTATATAAATATTTCTAAAGAAATTTCTATAATTTTAATGTAAATCGTGGATCATGATCATAGAAAATAGAAATAGGTTCTCTATGAAGTCTTAAAACTTCATTAACATAGAGTCATGCAAGGTGCTCTTGTGGAAAATCTTCCCTTATAGCGAGGAAATGTGTATATATGGAAAGTCGATCAATAATCACCCATATTGCACCATTCCTTCTTGGATTTTTCAGTAATACAATGAAAAAATACATATCAATGTCATTCCATTTCCATGTAGGAATAGGTTGAGGTTTCATGACTCCCATAGGATGTTGTCTTTCAACCTTCACCTATTGAGAAACTAAAAATCTTGATACATAATCTGCAATTTCCCTCTTCATATTATCCCACTATAAATGTTCCTTTAAATCTCTATATATCTTATTTCTACCAGGGTATATAGAGAAATTTGATCTATTGGTATCATTCAATAACTCTCTTTATAGCTTGAGTATAGAGGTAACACATATAATCCTCCCAAATTTCAGAATTCCATCCTCACATATGAAATCTGGAAACTTCCCATCATTCATAGCTTTAATTTTCTTTTGAATATTCTAATAATCACACTGAGAAATTTTAATTCTTTCCAAGAAATAGGGTTGGGAAACCAGTTGAAAAAGTAATGTTGTTTCACCTTCCTTGATAATTCCCATATTCAAATTTTATAGATCCATGTACATTGGGTCCTTTTCAATCCTCATTTTGTTCAGAACTGCATGATACTTCCTTCTCAATGGATCTACTACCTTATTCTCCTTCCCATGGTGGTAGTGTATTGAAAAATCATATCCCTTGAGTAGCTCGAGCCACCAAATTTTCCTTATGTTGAGTTCTTTCTATAAGAAGATATATTTTAAACTATTGTGATCTGTATATATCTCACATATTTCACCATAGAGATAGTGTCTCTATATTTTCAGAGAAAAGATTATAGCCACTAACTGAAGATCATGAGTTGGATAGTTTTTTCATGAATTTTTAACTACCTTGATGCATAGGGAATAACTCCACCATTATTTATAAGGACACACCCATGTCCTTTCTTTGACGTATCACTATAAATCACAAATCCACCATTTCCCAATGGTGGAGTCAAGATCGGAGAATTCACTAATCTCATATTCAATTATTCAAAACATTCTTCACATTATTTTGTCCATACAAACTTAACCCCTTTATGAGTAATCTTGGTTAACGGGTTTTCTAAAAGGATGAAGTTATGAATGAAATTCCAATAATAACCTGATAAACCAATAAAACTACATACCTATATTATATTGGTTGGTGTAGAATATTCATGAACTACCTTTATCTTCAAATGGTCAACTGATATTCTATCCATTGAGAGAATATGTCTAAGAAAAGAAACTATTTCAAGGAAAAATTCACACTTTCTAAACATACCATATAATTCATTTATTTTAAGAGTCTTTAGAACATTAAGAAAGTGATTCTCATAGCCTTTATATATTTCAGAGTATACTAAGAGTTCATCAATAAATACAAAAAACAAAGTCACTAAGATATTCCTTGAAAACTCTATTAATTAGATCTATGAAAATAGAGGGTACATTAACTCATAATTTCCTTACCTCATTTAAAAGTTTTCCTTTGGAATATCTTCCTTCTTCACATGCAATTGATGATATCCAGATCAAATATCAATCTTTGGAAAATATTGAGCTCTATGAAGTTGTTCGAATAAATCATCAATACAAGGTAGGGGTACTTGTTATTAATTATAATAGCATTGATTTTTCTATAGTCAATTCACAACCTCATGGTTCCATATTTATTATTGAAAAAGAGAACAGGGGATCCCCATGGTGAAATGCTAGGGGGGATAAATCCTTTATCACTCAATTCCTCTTGTTGTTTCTTCAATTATACCAATCCCACTGCATCCATTGTATATGGAGTCTTTTATTTAGGTATTGAACTAGGAATTAAATCAATAGAGAACTCAACTTCCCTCTCTAGAAGATGTCTAGGTAAATCCTCTAGAAATACATCAATTTATTCTTGTACAATAGTGTTTCGACCCCGTGGGTGTGGGAAGACATGTGTTGCCCGACGGTTGATTAGATAAGGTTAGGTCCTACTTAATCACCCACATCAGGTGCATTGTTCTTGTTTTGAAATTTCCAATGGTTCTATATCCAATGATACATGGACCTGCTTTCCAAAGGCTGGCCTTCGTTGGGAGATTTTTCCAACGATGCTTAAGAACTCACATTGGTCTAGAGGATGTAAAGTCGGGATCATCACACCCTTTTGGGGGGGGGGAATTATTGCATGTTACGGGATTCTAATATTGATTTAATATGTATTCATATGTTCTCAAATCTTGGGTTTAGACCCAATAATAGTATCCACAGATTACACCTGGTTGGCAATGGTCAGCTGAACGCGGGGATTCAGAATCATTTAGGCCCTAGGTTTACCATCCCCCATTGGATTAATGACTCCAAGGAGTTAGGACTCATTGAGATGGAACTGGTTTGAAGCCTCATTACTGGACGCTCCAGAGTTTATTGTCATCTAGGGTGGACAGATAACGACTTGAGCGTTTGGATCGAACCTGTGATACGTGCTACCTACGTATGCCCATGAGGGGAATTAGAATCCACATAGTTCAGTGCCACTTGACAGGACAGATCACCTTTTAAGGTCGTACGATGAGGACCCAACATTATAGTTTAACTTCATATGGAAAGGACTTCTGGGAGAGAGATACCCAGTCAAAGTTGGTTTGGGACTTACGCCGAAGTGGCCCGGAAGACCCAAGGGAAGTGATTACGGTCCTACTGGGGTCATGTAGACATGGTATGAAAGTGGAGGATTTGAATCAGACTTAGATACCGGGCCTGCACCTCAAAGAGGTTTCTTATGTATCCTGGCTGGTCGGGGTTCGAAGTCCACATAGTTCTAGGAGATGAGGGCTTACACGTGAGAGTTTCCTGTTGTTGGGATTGAACCTTGGGGGAGGCTTCCTATGTACCCTGTTTAGGAAATAGGGATCAAAACCCACATAGTTCATTGAGCTCCCGCCATCGTGCTGACGTTGTGACCATAAAAAATCTGTAAGCCCGCGTGAGTCATGCTCGGTGTAAGAAACAAGAGAATGAGATAGAATTGGAAAGCCTTGCACATCCTTCCTACCGAGGGAAGGGGTGGAAGAAGACGAGTGGAGAAGAAGGCCAGGACCACTGGAATATCTTTCTCCCTAATGTTGGAGGAAGGTATAAGTCGTGTAGTAGAGCAATAAACCTTCCATGATGAAAGGGGAAGGGACATTGGCTTCCGGTGAGGATGGTGTCGGGCTTACTCCAGGAGGGATTCCCGGTCACTCCTATAAGAGATGAGAAGTGCTCACTGCTAGCATCGAAAGAAAATTCAAGCGGGGTCCCCCAATCCTGGAGAGTGGGTAGGTAGAAAGGGGACTCCCGGGCTCAGACCCGACACTACCATGTGTATGTGAACGCATGAATGTTTCGGGAACCTGCTCAAGGGCCGGAGCAACCCCTTTTCTCTCACCTACCATGGGTATCTGAACTCAAAGTGGTGCGCTGATATGCTTGAATGTTACATCATAAGGATCCAGTGGCTTCGGTAAAGGCCTCATCTCATGGAAAACGGATAGGCCAATGAGGGGATTATGAAGGATTAGGCCATATTGGAAGGATTTTATCTGACTTAGGGAATGGGAACATCGAAAGAGTTGGCGGGCCACATTGGTGTATGAGGAGTGACGCCCTTTTCATAGGGGGGTGCCAAGCGGCTGGAGAGGCCGTCTGTGTACCAAGGTGGTTCCTGGACTATTGGACATCCTGCGTACCATGGCGGTACACGGCTTCAGGTTTGGCCCGCGTACCGGGTTGGTACGCGGGGGAGTCCACATGAGCAGTGGCGGCCAGGGGCCCTGGCTCGCAATCTTATTTTTTTGTTATTCTAAGTTCGCGGTTCACCAAGTTGTTATGAATTTTAGGTTCCTCATTAATTTCTTTCCTATTTCATACCTGTCGCAAATTTGAACTTTTCTGTTTCCGAAATCCTAATATCCTTCCTCCAAAATCCTTCCACCTGAGTCTGATCTCCCCCCTTCTCTTCATTCCCATGATGTCCTTTTATAGAGGTGGGAAAGAGATGGATCTGTGGTTATGTGGCACTTTTTTTGGAGGCCCATTACGGAAAACCCGGTTTATGGGTGACTTGGTCAATCCTCAACTTGCGAGGCATTTAATGAACCTCACTTGCGAACCAAATTGGTTTGGGGGTACTTCGCGGCCACACAGGGCTCCGCCTCTGTTCTGCGAATGACGGTGTATGCGGTCTAGGTCGGTTACTGCATCTTGCTGCTGGGGCAGTTCGTGATGGCAGACCGGTCTGGTGCTCATCCTGCTTCGCACCAGCGGAGGGTCCCCACCTCTATTCCGCGAATGACAGCGGTCTGCGGAGGGGGAGACTTGCTAAAATGGCCACGTACTGTCAATATTGGACCGGTACACAGACTTGTTCATCTTTTTCCAACCTTTGAGTATTCTCCACATTTTCCCCAATTCCTCGAGGGAAATTGGGTAGAATCCTCTCTTGAATTAAGGGGATTCTCATTCTCCTTTGCGGATTTTTCAGGACCCTACAAAAACCCCCATCGGAATGGGGTCCGATCAGAATGAAGAGGAGACTATTCTGATGTAGAGTGGTCCTGAAACTTGGATAGTTTGCGGTAGGGGAGTGGATCCGATATGGGACCACACATATAAATAAGGAGGCCCCTACCCTTTTTCTTTTACTAGATTCCTCGCGAACATGGAGATCTGTCTTTTCATCTCCACGTGCTTCGTCCTTTGCGAAACTCCTCGTCCGCGAACCAGCTTCCATTTCCACGAACCATCCCTCATTCATGCCTGACTTCAACCGTGGACCAATATCCCAGCCGTGAAATAACACTTTAAATCAATTAAAAAAGTAAGTTACATCAGGCCTCTTAGGAACCCGCTACACGGTTTTGATGGTTTGCGGACCAGAAATCTTCCAGACTTTGAAAATTTCTTATGTCTTCTGAACATAAAAATTTAAATCCAGGATTGAGATTCAACGGAGCAGCCTAGTTTGTGGTTTTTTTTTCAAGGCTCCACGAGCCAGATTACTGCGGACTTCTTCCACGTAGGGTTGGTTTGCGGGATGCAGCCGTCACGAACCACCTTTTGAGTCATGCTAGCGGACCTCGTCATGAGGGCTCTTTGATGAAGTCCTTTTGCCATATACTTGGTATTTTTGTCAAGATTTTATTATTCTGGACTAACCATTTGCCTATTTTTTTATAATACAGGGAGAAAATATGGTTCCTCCTCGACCTGCACCCAGGACTGCTGCTGAGCCACTTAGAATTGGTGATCGCCGCTTAAATGATGTGTCCAGCTCTGTTTAGGATAGAATCCACCACTCTCCACTATACCCCTTCCTTACAAACATGCTCTCCGAGTCACAACGAGAGTACCCCTTTTCCAACAGCCTTACTACCTACGGGTTTGATTTACTTTCTGATACAACGATTCTGGTACCATCTCGAAATAATAATCCCACAACATTGGATACTTACTAGTACCATCCCTTGAGTTGTGATAACTGCCAGAGGGTGGCCTGCCCCAAGGGATACAACTACTGGGTCTATGCTGAATCACCTTCCTATGTCCCCAACAGGAGAAAACTGTCATCAGGATGGGGCAATTCACTATTACTAGAGTATTTCCCACAATGCTATGGAAAACAACCAACATGGCTGGTCAGCAGACTGGGACCTCTGGCCTAGAGGGGTGTTTAAGTCATTGGATTTGGGGTGGCCCTTCTGGGTTCGCCAGAGCTGTGCGGAGTTTGAAGTGGAATTGCGAGTCGTAGGTTTATATGAAGCTTCCTGGGTGTCCCAAACCTATACCCATTGGCCTCACACCCTTCCCAAGCAACTTATGATCGGTTGGAGTCCAGATACCAACACATTCCATCTGGTCCATGGGAAGGTGGGTATCAGTCTTTGGGATGTCTTCCAGATTTCAGGGGTCCCCATTGTTGGAGGCATGTATGATGAATTCATGCCTCCCCCTTCTGTGTGGTACAACGAAGAGAGGACTCCTCCCTTGGTGAAGCATCTTATTGATCAGGCCCAGGAGAATTCGAAGGATATATCTCTGAAATAGTTTGTCCCATATCGTGAATGGATCAAGGATTTTTACAGCTAGAGAAAGTCCATGGATCTTCCACGCATGCCCACAACCTATCCGATGATGGAGTCCCGAAGGCAGAGGTGCAACTATTGGATGATCCTAGAGGAAGTAAAGTTCAACAACTGGGGTTGGGAACTTGTTCCGGACGTTGATCAGTTGCTCCGTTTGGCGGCGTTTATGGCCATGTTCTTGAGTGGCTGGTTGTTGCCCGTACGCGAGAGTGGCGGTGTGCGGGTCTCTACTTTTGTTATGGCAGTACAGATAGCCACTGAAAATTTCATCAACTTGGTTATCTTAGTACTGGCTAGGATTTATCGATTTCTTGGAAATATTACCGAGGGGAGTCTGCCAAACCGAGTAGCCGACCCCTTTCAAATCCTTTGGGGATGGTTGGGAGCACATATTAATAATTGCTATACTTTCATCAATCCTTTTTAGATTCTGGGCACTGTAGTTGGCCATATTTTTAATTGACCAGCGGGGTTATGCCCGAGGAGTGGGTGGCCCAAGAGAAGGATCGAAAACAGATAGTTCAGAATATGCGTCTGCTGTTGAGCCAGATCTCGAGCTATGATCATTTTAATTTCTGACCATATCCCTCCACAACCGGTGCAATCACGGACACCATATCAGAGGAATTTAGCAAGTGGGGAGACCTCTTCTCCCTCCGAGAGGGTATTCTGGTGGCTCGTATTGATGGGGAACTGATCTATGAGGGGTATGCACCTTGCTGATTCAGACGTCAATTTGGCTACGTCCAGGCGCTTCGTCCTCCTGCACTCAATAGCGCCCACAAGAACTGCCATCTAATGGTGGCCAGAACATTGTGGTTAATGGTCACCCGGGAGTATACTGACTATGAAGTTATGACCCCCACGCTTACAGACTCCATGGCATTCTTATCCAAAACCTATGCCGACTCCTGGGTGCAATCATACCCGAATTGTTAGTTAGGGCTGTGGGTGACCACTATCTTGAGTCCTAAGCCATCGAAGAGCAAGAGGAAGCGGAAGGGGGATAGTTCCCCAACTAGGTTGGGAAAGGTTCTCCGTAACCCCACTGGTCTCGTGCTTCCGAGGAAGGTTTTAACGGACAGAGGTGTCTCCTCACATGCCCTCGAAGCTTCCCGGAGAGAGTTGGCCATTTCTACTGATGCTTCCTTCCCGACGGCCTAGGGCCAATGGGACGAATTCAAAGGCAAGAAATCCTTTCAAAGCCAGTACCCCCGTTCTTTGTGGCAGCATCTCCAGGAATCAGAAATGGAATTCGACGAGCTGGGATACATATCTTCTCTTGCTGACATCCTTTACGATGTGGACCTAGAGAGAGTCAATCGGTATCTCCGGGACCTCGAGGCCTACATTCATGCACGCCAGGGTTATGTAGTGTTAACTCACCGAGTCCATGCCCTGCTGCGATTGGTGACTGATGAGGATGAGGAAGAGAGCGATCACTCTTCAGGGGGTGACGATTCCACTGGTTCCCATGCTACGGCTGAGGCAAGGGAATTCCCCCTGCCCATGAAGTCCCGCACACAAGTAGCTCCCGAGAGATCTAGGGTGGCGACGAGATCTAGAAAACAACCACAACTATTGGCGCCTCCACTAGCCCCTGTCGCTGCCCGACCCTCTCAGGTCGATCCTCCCCGAACAGCTATTCCTATTATGACCACATTTTCAGACGTGTGGAGGATTTGGGATGACCTGGGGTCCAGTGGCTCAGATGAAGGGGTTTGGGTGTTACTCCAAATGAGATCTCTCGAGCTTCTGGGTATTGGGGCTATCTTTGCTCTGCCTCACTTTCTATTGGAAGAGGATCTGGAAGATATAGTTTTCTCATTGAAGGAAATGGACACGTATGTGCATTAACTCTGAAACTAGTTTTTTGGGGCTAATCAGGTGTCCATGATGATAAATCATCCCGAATCGTCCGATCCTGAGGAAGAGGTTTCCCTACTCATCTGTCTTGGCCTTCTTTCTTTTTTACTGTGAAGGTTCTAATGTTTCTTCCCTTTGTGTAGGGTACCGAGGAATCCCAAGGGGAAATTTCTTCCCCAGAGTATACCCCTCAGGGTACCGCAGCAGGCGAACATGCACCTTCGACTACAGGGGTCATCGAGGAGGGGTGTCCTGGTGCAGTTGAGCACATGGAAGTGACCATCGCAGAACCGAATAGGGTCTTTCCTCCTCCAGATCCTCCCAGTGTTACGAGCGGAGAATTTTACTCTGGGAAGATGCAGAGGCATCAGTAGGAATCACAACCATCGGAACGACTCAGACAGGGAATGACGGGTAATCATGATTCCTATTTCCTTGATTACCACCTCATATATTCTGACTCTGACAGTTATTAATTGTTTTGGTGCTACGATACAGGGCCAATCAGTGACCGGACCATGGCTGCCCAAGCCTTCGTACCTTCCGCCTCTTTATTATTTGAGGGACCACCTGAGGCCATACATGAGAATGATAAAATGGTGGGCCCTACTGAAGGGGCTAGTGGTACAGACACTTTCTTTCCATCTTCAACGACCGGGGATATGTCAGAGGAGGAGAAACTGGAAGACGAGACTCCTGTTGATCACACAACCTCTATAGATGTAGGGGAGGACAGGGGGCCCATGATTACCGAGGAGGCCCCATATCCGATGGGGTCAGCTATCTTAGACCCGATGGATCCCATGATGTTGGAGGAAGAGCCTGTTATTAGGCCTGTTTTCGGAAACCCAGAGCGGGCCATCATTCTATATACCAGGGAGCAATTTCCCCGATCTTGATCTCTGTAGATGACCTCTTGGGGACAGCTTTGGGAGTTTCTAGCCTTGTGTGTGGCCTTATGTCCTGGACACCTCTAGAGGTTTCCAGGACTCCCTTGTCTCTTGAATATGTAGCGTCTTCCTTGAGCGGCAATGGCATCTTAGAGCTTGAGGGCACTGACACCTTGATGATCGGGGTTATTCTTCCCAATCTCTTGCCACTGAATTCTTTCTATTCCCTTTTATTATTAGGGATACTTATATTTCTTATCGACTTTTAGGTTTTAGGACCATGACTTTTTTCAAATCCAATCGTGCTGTCAGATCCAATCGTTCCCATGACCATAATCGCGGGGGGGGGGGGGGGGGTGGAGTTTACGCAGCGTCGGAGCTTGTAGTTGAAGCTACATCAGGTCCCTCTTTGGCGACGTTCATCCCAGAGTATGTATCTTTATCCAGGAGCGACTCTGAGCTTGATTAATGAGTCCTTTCCAGTCTTTGACCTGCTCGTCATAGGGCATGGGAGAAAATCTAGAAGCTGATTTCTAAGACGCCCCTGGCCGAGATGCCAACTAAATTGCCGAAGCTGCACGATCTGTTTATACTACTGAGATTTGACGTCTTTGACTACTGCAGTATTTATGATATATTCAAGAAGGTGTTCGTTGACCAGGAGAGGCTTGGTGGTTTTGAATCTTACGTTTCTACTACTCAGTTTGAAGCCTACCTTTCCGCGACCCAACAACATTGCCTAACAGAAGCTCATGATCATGTTGGGGTATTCGCGAGACTTCAGGGAGAAGTCCTTAAGCAGCGTTCTCGACTGGAGGTTCTTAGGAGTGATATACAGTGGCTGAAGCAGGATGAGACTAATGTCACAACCATAATTGAAGAAGGGGAGCGACAGATGGAGGAGGGGACGATGACAAGCTCAAAGGTGGAACATGAGGCGGAAGCACTGCGGGCTGGTGTAGAAGCAGAGACAGCCTTGCTGCAGAATCTCCATCAAGCAATCGAGGATTCTCATCAGTGCTTGATACAACTTTGTGAGTCCGCTGAAAGTCTCCTTTAATAACCTTTCAGGCCAGAGGAGTCTCCGGATTGTGGAAGCCCTTCTCATCAACTTTGTTATGGAACAAAGAGATGTTTTTAGCACTCTTGTTGTCTTTTCCCATGATAGAATTTATTTAACAAGATTTCTATATATGATAATTCACCGAACTTAGAATAATTAAAGTTCAGTACAATTGATAAAATAGAAACGAGCTCTAATTTTACCGCGACCATGGGATCCAGCGAGAATAGTTTTACTATTGCTAGGGTTTTATAGAAAGACCCCACAAACTTTTTGTATTTTTTATTCATACCCTAATTCTTGCCTGGGCCCATTTTGTGTGGACCCAGTAGGTATAGCCCAACTTTTTCTTAGGTTTCCCTTTTTGGGTTTTCGACCAAACGGGCTTTGTGCCTCTTTTTGTGAGCGGTTTAAAGTCCCATCGACAAGACTATCATTACTGATGTTTTAGGTCGAACAGTTTTGACCATCTACGGTGGGGAGAGGGCCCTGATGAGGTTTGGTTGATGAAAAGATGTCTCAATACCTTTCAGACACACTTTGGGGAGAACATGTTTAGATTTGACCAACATACAGGGCATGTATCAAGGCATGGGAGCCGTATCGGCATGCAGAAGTAGGAAAGTATTACATAATGAAGACTTTCCTTTGTTAGATGGGCCAGGGGAGATCAATATGCAGAGCTGCTGAGGGCATGGTATGCATAGTCATGAAAAGGTGTCCTTAATTCAATGACTGCCCATTTATGGTGGCCTGAGGACTTCATGGGAGTCCAGATTATAGAAACCACCATGGGTGGATTGAAGAATTATGAAAAACCACCAGGGGTGGCACAGAAAGGGTATGTGATGTTTGAAAGGGTTTGGGAACATCTACATGAATTGGGAATGTGGACAAAAGGTCCTTTTACTAAACATTTAGTCAGCGTAAAGGATGGTTGGAGCTTGGCACAGTTTAAAGTCATGCAGTTGGGAAATTCATTAAAATGGAACATCTTCTCCCGGTTCTCGGTAATCTCATCAGAGACGTCCCAGCATATTCAGAAAGGGTTGTGAAAGAGGTTGGTAAACTGCAGCTCAGAGGGTTTCTGAATCCCAAGATGGATATGGGGGCTCAGAGGCCTAGAGGCGTACATAGAGAAGCACTGCCTGAGGAAATCTTTCCTTTGGTAGACGAGCTAGGGGCGATCAATATGTAGAGCCATTGAGGGCATGGTATACATAGTCATGCAAAGGTTTCCTTAGGTCAATATTCTCCTGATAGCCAACCAACTTCAAGGAAGTTGAGATTTGGGACCACCAGGGGTGGCTTAGAAGGGTTCAGTTCTTTCTGAGTACAGAGTATGGTTTATGAATAGAGGGTGCCTGAATGTGGGAGAAACATGTAGGATAAACTTTCTAGGAATGGTTAAAGTCATCCCTTCACTCACTGGTGTGAGACAGTGGTTTGTGCAGGTCTAGACCGTGCACTGAGGGACAGAGGAAGACCTCTATTCCTAATTGAAAAATTGTGAATAATTCAACCACGCAATTTAACGTCATGTAGCTTGGATGAAGGTCATTGTTATTATTACTAAATCCGTTCAGTTTGAAGTCATCCCACGAGGACACAAGGAATTTTAAATTCCGTGCAGTTTAACGTCATGTGGTAAGGATGGCTTCCATGTAGTTTAACGTCATGAGGCAAGGATGGCTTCCGTACAATTTACCATCATGCAGTAAGGATGGATTCTATGCATTTTAATGTCATGCGGTATGGACAGCTTCTGTGCAGTTTAACGTCATGCAGTAAAGACGTAGTTGCAAAGGACACTCTTGATTAGAATGTAACTGGGCTCGAATATCTCGGCATGTCCAAGACATAGAGAGGGGTTGATGGTGTAAATCATGGTTTCAGGGCTTCTTGGATCAGGGGAGATGATACAGGGGATCTAATACCGGTAAGCGTACGGGGCTAGGAAGAGTATCGCCTTAGGAAATATTTCCTTTGGTAGACTGGCCAGGGGCTATCAATATGCAGAGCCACTGAGGGCATGGTATGAATAGTCATGAAAAGGTGTCCATGGGTCGATGACTTTCCACTCCCGATGGCCATGAATGATTATGAGGATCCACGATTGTCCGGGCCACGAATTTTGCCATTTGGTAAAGAAATATCCATACATGCCAGGGATATTCGTCCTTGGTTGCTTTTAAAACTCGAAGAGTTCACTATGCTGATTTATCTTGCGCATGGGGTGTGCCTTTAATCCATGCATTTTAACGTCATGTGGTAAAGATGAAGTACTCTTAGTTTAATAGTCATAAAGTTCGGACCATTGGGTGACTATTGCTACAATCACCCGGAGGGAAATTGAGTTAAGAGGCTCTGGTATATTTTGAAAAAGTGTGAGGGAATGAGGGTGTAAACTGTAACTCTGGTGTTTTCTCGGATTAGGAGGTATGGTATAGGGGCTCTGAGGCTGGTAAGTGTATAGAGCTAGGAAGAGTATCGCCTGAGAAAATATTGCCTTTAGTAGACGGGTCAGGGTCTATCAATATGTATAGCCGCTGAGGGAATGATATGAATAGTCGTTCAAAGGTGTCCACGGGTCGATAACTTTCCACTTTCGAGGGCCATGGATGATTTTGAAAATTCTGGATTTCTCACAGTACAGAGTTCGACATATGGGGATAATGGTGTCCAAGCATACAAGAAACATCTTCACCACGATTTCCCATCGAATCAAAGTAGACTAGCCCTGACTTGATGTTTGTAGATGTAGATTGTCATGTTAACCAAGGGTTGATACGTAGGCTAACCATATAGGGATACCCTGGAAACGTTTTTATGTGAGAGGGGAACGAACTTGTAAACCACTACTCCATAAATTTTTGGATCCGGAGATATGATATGGGGACCCTGAGGCCAGTAAGCATATGGATATAGAAAGAGTATCACCTGAGGAATTATTGCCTTTGGTAGACGGGCCAGGGGATATCAATAGGAAGAGCTGCTGAGTGCATGGTATGCATATTCATTCAAAGGTGTCCACAAGTCGATAACTTTCCACTTCCGATGGCCATGAATGATTATGAAGATCCGCAATTATCTGGGTTGCAGAGTCTGATGTATGGAGAAGATGCATCCAAACATTCCAGGAGTACTCCCATTCCATTTTTCCATATATCTTGGTTGGGTCACGACACAGTCCATGCAGTTTAACGTCGTGCTGTGAGGACGAGGATGAACCCACGTGAGAAGGGGACTCCATGTAGTTTAACGTCATGTGGTAAGGACGAGGGGTATATATAACTATGTTGTATTTTATTGGCGGCTGGGCTTGGAGATAAGATCCTGAAATTCCTACGTATCCTGTGAGGGAAGGAATCAAGCCTCACGTAGTTCTTTTGGGGGATACACTCCATGTGGGTCTGGTCCATATGGGGGAAAGGAGCATTTTTAGCTTCATTTGGGGTGTCTGGGCCAAGATATGGAATTTTGGCGTCACAATATATCCTGTAAGGGAATGAATCTATCCATACATAGTTCTTTGAAAGATAATACACCCCATGAAGGTCTGGTCCGTACATGGCGGAAAGGGCATTTTCAATCTTTCTTATCTATGCAGTTTAACATCGTGCGGCAAGGACGAAGAATAAACCCCGTGCAGGTCTGTTCTGTACACGGGGGAAGAAGTCATTTTAAATATTTCTTATCTGTGCAGTTTAACATCATGCGGTAAGGACGAGGAATACACCCCATATAGGTCTGGTCCGTCCACAAGGAAAGAGGGCATTTTCAATCTTCATTTGGGGGCGACTGGGCCAGGATGTGGAATTTTGGAATCGCTACATATCCTACGAGGGAAGGAATCAAGCCTCACATAGTTCTTTAAAAGGTAATACAACCCATGCAGGTCTAGTCCGTACACAGGGGAAAGGTCATTTTCAATCTTTCTTATCCGTGCAGTTTAACGTCGTGTGGTAAGGATGAGGAATACACCCCGTGTAGGTTTGGTCCGAACACGGGGGAAGAGGACATTTTCAATCTTTCTTATCCGTGGGCAGCTGGCCCAGGATGTGGAATTCTGGCATCGCTACATATCCTATGAGGGCAGGAATCAAGCCTCACATAGTTCTTTGAAAGATAATACACCCCGTGCAGGTCTAGTCCGTACACAGGGGAAAGCGAATTTTTAATCTTCATCCGGGGATGGCTGGGCCAGGATACCGAATCCTGGCATCACTACGTATCCTGTAAGGGAAAGAATCAAGCCATACATAGTTCTCTAAAATCCATATAGTTTAACGTCGTGTGGTGAGGATGAAATACTCTTAGTTTAGGGTCATAGAGTTTGAACCATTGGCGCTTGGCAGTTTAATGTCCTGCAGCTCGGACGACAGGCACTTGGCAATTTAACATCCTGCAGCTTTGACGACAACTGCTTTTGGTTATGTGAAATACTTCTTTGGAAATTTTTCATTTGTAGGAGCGGTAGTGAACTTCCCATCCATGGAGATCAGGGAATATTCTCCATTGGAGTAGACCTTGTGTATAACATATGGTCCCTCCCACTTGGCCTCCAGTTCTGATATACTTCCAGATGGTGAAAAGTGTGGAACCACTTCTCATCTAGCTGTTCCAATTCACATAGTTGTTTTTCTGATTTCTCATCATTGGATAACTAATCACAAATGGAAACATGGAGTGAGGGAAATTGGAGCTCAATGGGCAGGACTGCTTCTATTTCGTATACTAATGAGTACGGAGTAGCCTGAGTTGGGGTGCAGATTGTGGTTCGACAATCCCACAATGCATGAAGGAGTTTATTCGGCCATGACTTCCTATCTTTGCCCACCATTTTCTGGAAAATATTGGACTGGGTCTTGTTTAAAGCCTCTATCTATCTGTTGGCCGCTGCATAGAAGCGGGATGAGTGGTTAGCCTTAATACCATATTCTTGGTATAGTTTCACAAATTCAGCAGAGCAGAAATTGGTGTCGTTATCCATCAGTATGGTGTGAAGGACGCCAAATCTGGTGATGATATTGGCTTTCACAAAGCTGACAACGTTTCTTTCCCCGAATTCCTTGAGGGGTACAACTTCTGCCCATTTGGAAAAGAAGTCGGTTGCTGTGAGGATATACTTCAGTTGTTTGGCCGTGGTGGGAGGATATGGTCCCATGATGTCCATTCCCCAGATGGAAAATGGCCAGGAGTACTTGTCCTGATGAAGTAACTCCGGGGGTCGGTCAATGAAGTTGGCACGAATTTGAAAGGATTGGAATTTTGCGGTAAAGTGATCGCAATCTCGTGCCACTGTGGGCCAATAGTACCCAAGCCTTCGAACCTGATGGGAAAGCTTAGACCCTGACTGGAGTGCTCCACATACTTTGACATGAACTTCAGTCATGACTGCAGTAGTTTCTTCTCCATCAATACATCTGAGGAAGATTTTGTCGAGGCCTCATTTTTAGAGGACCTCTTGCTGACCCGTGCCACCATATAAGACAAAGTTGATTTCCCTTCTCCGTATTTTCTCTCGTTCAGCTCTGTCTGATGGAAGTTCTCCCTGTTGAAGGTAGTTTTCAATGGGGGTCATCTAGATGGTGGAAAGAGCATATGGTTCAAAGACAGGTCTGCCTTCATTGATTTCTTCCATCTTAGTCTGAACAAACGACACAACCATTCGACGATGAGCAATACTGATAGTTGTTTCATCCCGGTCTTGATCAGCTAGGGTTGTGGCCGCGTTAGCTAATGCATCATCTTAGGAATTTTGAGACTAGGGAATATAGGTCAATGTTGGTTCTGTGGAGAATTCTTCCATTAACCCTCTGACATGGTCAAACAGGGGAATTAGCTCCTCCTTTCTAATAGCATAGTCACCATTGACCTTCTTGATGACCAGTTCCGAGTCACCTTTTACCTCAAGGTGCTGTACTTGTGCCTGGAGTGCGAGCTCCAAGCCTGCAATGAGGGCTTGATACTCCGCCTCATTTTTTGTACATCCTTATGAAAGGAGGAAGGAATATGGAAAGATTTCCTATTCTGGAGACATGAGTATTATCCCCAAACCCACCTTGTTAAATTTGGGATCCTCCATCCTCTTCTCGGTTGGGCTTTGGGATGTGCCGTAGAAGTACATTTCCCATGTTGGGAACTCCTCTTGAACCGAGAAGATGTCTTCATCAGGTAGCTCGACATCTGGTGCGGTGGTCCCTGTCAAGGGGTTCTCTACCAGAAAATTTTCTAATGTCTGGCCTTTGATGGATTTATAAGGCATGAACCAGATGTCGAACTATTGCAGGATGACCGTCCATTGGGATAGGCACCCAGTCATCATTGGGTGGCTGAGGATATACTTGAGCGGGTTACTACGTGAGACCAAATGGACTTCATGATGCTGCAGATAATGTCATGATTTTTGAACGGCAAAGACCAAGGACAAAC
Source organism: Viscum album (assembly GCA_963277665.1). Classification (NCBI taxonomy): domain Eukaryota; kingdom Viridiplantae; phylum Streptophyta; class Magnoliopsida; order Santalales; family Viscaceae; genus Viscum; species Viscum album. Next base: position 1,068,117,886 of record OY728162.1, read on the forward strand.
AACTCTTCTCGATGTTTGAGTATCGAGTTTCAGCATCAATCGTGGATTGACTGAGGTAATAGAGACTTCTTTCAATGTCAGCATCATTTTTCTATGAGATGAAGGCCCCCAGTAACCGTTCGAGGGCTGTCACGTATTGGATAAGGGGTCTCCCTTCAACCGGGGGCATGAGCACTAGTGGTCTTAATAGGTACTTCTTTAGGCTATTGAATGCCTCTTGGAAATCATCCATCCATTGGTATGTAACCCCCTTTTTCATTAACTTTGTGAAGGGAAAACATTTACCCGCCAGGTTGGCTATGAATCGCCTATTGTAGGCCAGGTGTCCTTGGAATCCTCTCAACTCAGTGAGAATGTGGGGAGGTGGTAAACCAAGGATAGCCTTTTTCTTTTCAGGTTCGACTTCTATGCCACGATGGCGTACGATGAAGCCAAAGAATTTCCCTGAATTAACCACGGAGGCGCATTTCAAGGGGTTCATCTTCAGGCTATGTTGTCGAAGTTTTTTGAAGACAGTTTTAAGGTCTGACAGGTGATTTGAGCACTGTCTTGATTTGACCACCAAGTCATCCCCGTAGAATTCGATGAATCTCCCCAAGAATGGTTTAAATATATGATGCATGGAGCGTTTATATGTGGTTCCCACGTTCTTAAGACCAAAGGGCATGCCCCTGTAACATAATACTCCTTGAGGGGCCCTGAAGGCAGTGACTTATTCATCTTCTCGGGCCATCCTGATTTGATTATACCCAAAATAGCCATCCATGAAGGGGAGAGCCTCATACCTGGCCATTGCGTCAATTAATAACTCAGTGATCGGGACCAGTAAACCATATTTTGGGAAATGCCGATTGAGATCTCTGAAATCGATGCAGACGCGGATTTGTCCATTCTATTTCTTGACGGGGACAATGTTGGCTAGACAGATGGGGTATTGGACCTCTCGAATGAAGCATGATTTAATTATCTTGTCGACTTCAGTCTCTATTTTGGCTACATTTGTGGGGTGCGTCCTTCTGGCGGCTTTTTTATAGCCCCGGTGGTCTTCTGGCAGACCTAAGTGGTGGGTTGCCACTTTGGGATCAGGTCTTGGAATTTCTGGGTAATTCTTGGCAAAAACATCCCGATGTTGCTTTAGGAAAGAGGTGTATACCTCGTGCTCCTTGGGATACATGGTTGTACTAATGAGAGTGGGTATTGGTTCTTCCTTGGTACCCAGGTTTATTTCCCTGAGCTCGTCCATAGTGGCAGAGATACCTTCCTCAAATGCGGGAGGTGCATCCCTGAGGTCTTCCTCCTCTTCTTCCCCCACATTCTCATCTTCTTGATCTGACGGGGGGAGAGTTCCCAGCATGGGATCTTGGGAGTCCGGAGGCGAAGCATCGTGGGCATCCCTGCTCAAGTATTAGCCACCAAATTGAGGGTTATCAGACATTTCCGCATTGTCACGCTCGACCGTTATGGCTGAAGTCATGAGGACAGATGGATGTGTGTCTGGGCATGAACCCCCACTCTCAACATGGTTGATGGGTAGTACGTAGTCACTGCCAAGCTGCCCGAGGGGGTCATGAGGAACCATTTCTAGACCATTTGGAGCAAGGATCCAGTCAACACCATCAACAGAAGGCTTCTTATTCTTTTTCTCATAAAACCCAGCGTCAATGTAGTGTGACTCGGAGAGTTCGAAAGGGGCCTTGTCAGTGTGAAATGTCCCACTTTTTCCATTGACGCTATACTTAATACACTAGTGGTAGGATGAAGGAATTACCATGTGCTTATGGATCCACGACCTTCCCAGCAGGGCATTGAATGTTGTGTTCTGTCGAACCACCAGGAATTCTGAGTAGGCCACAAGGTTTCCAAAATGGGTATTTTTCTTGATTTGTCCCATTGGCTTCAGTTCACTCTTGTCATAGCCCAACAGAGTTATGGACTAGGGTATTATATCTTCCTCATTGTAGCCCAACTTATGAAGTGCCCATAGGTGAATGAGATTAACTCCAGAGCCGTTGTCAATAAAGAATTTCTGGATCTCAACATAATTTAGTGTGTCGGACACATATAGTGGTTTGATGTGTCCTTGCGTGATGGAATCTTCATCCTGGTCGGGGAAGGAAATCAATGCATTGCATTCAGTTGGGTAGTCTCCATCCGGTAAATCTCGGTGGTGGATACCTCGGCTTGAAACTCCTAGGGGCTGAGCAAGGCTTCTATGAGGGCCTACCTAAGATCTGCTGACAAAAGCAGGGCATCCAGGATTGACATTTTGGCTATTACCGACACCAGGTACTTAAGGATATCGTATTTCTTCTCCAACGGCTGATGCTTCTCCATTGGAGGGAGAGTTTTATCAGGCATCTTGGGAGCTGGAGTATGTGACAAGGAGGGACCGGCTGCAGGGTCGGATGTCGACGATGTTCCCGCATTCTGGGGACTCGGCACGGCCGGTCTGTTTGCACGCACTAGGCATCTAGACACCTATTCCTCCTCTGATGGGTACCACAGAATGACGGGGCTAGAGTTTCCGCTTGTGGAGGTGGAGGGATATTCTTTCTTTTGTTGAGTCCGTTGAAGGTCTGTCCCGTGGGTTTCTGTGATATTAATGGTTTAGGTCGGGGTAAAACCATAGGATTGGTTCTGACTGCGACTCAGCCTTCCATGGTATCCCCTGCTTCTACGATTCCCCCTCCCGTCTCCTCATGTTGGGAACTCAGGTTCAAAACCATACCCTTTTTCAGGGAATGACTCCATTATATGGACGACGTTGATGGAACCAAAGATTAGTTCCTCATCCTATGACAGATCAACCTGGTCGGTTGTGTCTAATGGTGTCGTTTGGTGAGTCAGTTCCCTTAGCGCCATGTTTGGGGGCATAAAATCCAACAGTGTTGGGGATAACTTCAGCCTCATTGTGGAATGATCCTCTTGAGATTTTTCTCTCCCTTTTCGATTACTCCTGGATGAAAAGCTCATGGAGGGTTGTGAGGCCGATATTGTCGGTTTTGCGGCATTAGGGGCTGTTTGCGACAACACCAGCTGCTATAATTGAGCTCAGAGTATGCCCTGAGAATGATTAACAGTATTTTGAGTCATCCATTCATCAAACTTCTGCCCCTTCTTGCTGGTGACTTCATACCACCCATCCCCTTTGTTAGAGTCGGTGGTAGAAATTTATGTCACATGTGCTGGGGGTGGTCCCAGCTCGAACTGCCCTGAGTCTACCATCCTTTCTAGGAGGTCTTTGAAGACGAAACATTCCCGAATATTGTGCCCCAGCATTCGATGGTAGGTACAGTATCTGGCCTGTCATCGTGGACGACTTCTTCGGGCTTCCTTGGTTCTAGGAGGTGGAGAAAATTGCAATTCATGGTGGCAATGAAGTAGCCACAGACTTGGTACTCTCAGAATGAGTATACTTTGTGTGTCCGTTCCTCGAACTGGTTCCACTTCGATCTTCTCTGATTATCCTGCTTGGGCGGATGCGGCCGCTAATACATTGGGGGACCTTGATGATTTGGTGGAGGCGAAAGCGGTGGAGTAGGCGCAGGGGCTGGCTTGAGCGTGACAGAGGACACTTCAGCTCTAACTATTCTCTTTGCAAGAGGCTGTGAGGATATTTAGGACTTCAGATTAGTCTGCTGTAGGGAGTCTTCAATTCTCTGGGCAATGGCAGAGAGATTGTAGAATCCAGTGGTGCACTCCGCTGGTATGAGTGTTGTTCGCAGCTCATCCTGAAGGTTATAGATGCATATGGAAAGCATATCATCTTGGGGAATTGGCCTATTCAGAGAGTAGGTCAGACCCTTCCATCTGGCAATGAAATCTGATACCCTCTTGTTCTCCATTTGTTTGCAATTCATGAGGTCGTTGGCCGTTGTTTTAGGTAGCGTTGGGCTGAAGTGGAACTAGAACTGTTGTCGAAGGTCTTCAAAGCATTTTATTGACTGAGTTGGTAGATTCGTATACCATACGAAGGCAGATCCTTTCAATCTACGCATGAAGCATCTGAGTTTCACTGCTTCTTGTTGTTCTAAAGTTCCCATCATAGGGTCAAAAAAAGATTCGTAGTGCATCAAATGATGTTCTGGATCGCCTGATCCATTGAAAATAGGGAATACAAGGCTCCCAAAATTGGGTGAGGGTGGCATGTTGCTCACCCAATCTGGGTGGGGCTTTCAGTTTGGCTGTATCGGAGCACGTCGACCATCCATTGCTTCCAATAGAGCTGTCAGTGCCTCAATGGTGGTTGCAAGACCCTAGTTTACATCCTGTTGGGCCCAGTCTTGGGCAGGTGTAGCATGAGGCATTTCTTGAGGATCTGGCTCGTCTGGAACCAATGGTGCATATGCCGTTTGTGGAACCTTCCGAGGGTTCAGACGCACTCTCTCTGGTTTCTTCCTGAGTGGAGGAAAGTATTGGTATAAATACGGATCCATATTCAGGTAGTTGTACGGGTCGGGCGCCTCATTGGGCGGGAGCCCTGACCACGCTTCATTTTCTAGGGAAAACCTTGGTATTTGAGGTGCACTTACTGGGAGTGCAAGGTGTGACTCTTCTTGGGAAGCTCTTTCAATAATACGTTTACTCTGGAGTAGCTCGGTGTTAATCCACCTCAATTCTTTCATTTCCTCTTCCTGCCGAGCGAATCTCTCTTCGAGCATAAGTGGCTCGTTTTTATCGAGAGAATGGGACGTGTTAAGGGTAAACAGTCCATTGTTCTTATCCTTGTTAGGAGCTCACAAGGTAATCAGAAGAGGGTTAGCTGGAAGGGAGGCCATATTTAGGGCGGCCCACTGGTTCTGGGTGCGCACACCTGGTGGTTCGTTGTGAGTCATAGCCTGACCAGAATCATCATTTCCCGATCCATCTGGATTTGCCTCATCTCTGGTGTCACCTGTGGGGTTATCCTCTATGGAGTTGATGGATGCATATCGTGGGGTGGAGGAGATGTCATCTTCCAAATGGGAAGAGGATCTCCCATGCCTTTTACTCGTCCTCCCTTTCCTGTCCCGAGGTTGCTTTGGGACCCCTTGACGAAGGGCGACGTGGAGAGTTCTTTGATGCGTCCTTACGGTACGCCACCCTCTTGAAGGGGATGATGATTCAAAGGACATGATAGGGCATGAAAATCCTCTTCTGGCTGTCCTCCCTAGGCGATAGAATACTGATTCTCGTGTGGGGGGGAGGTCGTTATTGAGGTGGTAAAAATTCCCCCATCCCTGAGGGCTAGGGTTGGATCCATTCCTTGGATGTTGAGTCTCTTCCCGTTTTTTGTGGTCTTATGAGGGAATTTGTTGTTAAAAATTCCCCTAGCCCTACAGGCTGGGGTTAACCCTGGATTGCGGCAGTGACTGCTGCTATCGCTACCTGCCTGATCTTTCGTGCCCCCATTCGGGGGTGAACTGGATTTGATGCTGAGTTCACATGTGAATCAATCCCCTCCGGGGAGGCAGGAAATGACCGTTGATTGGCCTCTCTTAGGAAAGAGGCATGTTGTATGCTTTCGGTGGACTGATTCAGGAGTTCTTGAATGGCTTGTTCCTGTCGGGCCTGACACTTCTTGGACTTACTCAAGGCCTGTCTCTGTTGGGTGTGTTTCCTTTCCTGAACAGGGGCCTCAGTCAATTGCTGCCTTGATGTGATGACATTTCAAGACATTATGCCGAACATGTTCTTTTGGGCAGGGAGCGGAGTGAAATGCATAGCTCCATGTTCTCCCTATCCTCTGATATGGACTCCCGTCGGAGCGTCGTTAATGAGGCGGTGTAGCTGGTGTAGTGCACGAAGGAAGGATATCTCAATGTTTCCTTTACACCACTCATGTAACTATTACCGCACTGAAGGAAGAGCTTCCAGGTCGATGTGACGCATGAGATATCCTATTGTAATGACATGGTCTACATACCCATCGTAGGGCATGAAGCTTGATTTAATTCGGTGGAGGGTTGTCCATATATTGCAGCGGATGTCATGCACACATTCTTCTGGAAACTTTATGGGTATGTCGAATTGAGAGGTGGTCGTGGGCCAAAACATAATCCGTACGTCATCTATGGCCAGTCGTTTCCTCAGGTGAAAAATGTCGGCATACTCCTCCTTTAGTGATTCCTCTACCTGGTTGGCCCAACTGAGATGCTTACCAGTAGTGTGGTCGGAGGTAGTGGGGCCGGTAGGTATTGAATTATCATGTGGGTGATTCTGAGGTAGTTTAGAAGATAAATGTGTCTTCAGACCGTATCCTAATTGAAGAAGGCTGTCATTGGCGACTAACTGGGAATCTAACATGCTTGATCACATCCTTCTTAGTGCCTCGACATATGAGGGATTTTCTGTGCTTGATTCGGCAGGGGGAGGACCTTCCTATCATTATGATATGTCACTGTGGGGAGGACCTTCACAATGGCGGCCGCAATGGTGAGGACTACCATTACAGCTACCACAGGGAGTGAACCTATGGGGTACACCCTAGGGATGGCCTTCAGAATGTACCACAACAAGGAGAGGGACTTCTGGTTGATCAACGTCTAGGAGGGGAGGTCCAATGCTATCCTTATTGTAATGGCGAGGGCTATCATTACTACTAGATTCCTCACTGCATAGAGGACTTTTGTAGTGCATACCATGGGGAGGACCTCCAAGGCGTATTGCAGCAAGGGGAGGACCTTCTAGCTACGTAGCGTTGTTAAGGGGAGGGACTTCGCATCAACTGCCATCATGTTTAGGATAACCATCATGGGTTGACGTTCGATGTGTATCCTGGGGAGGACCTTTAAGAGACACTGCGACAAAGGGAGGACCTTCTTGTTGCTTGGGGTCATTGCGGGGAGGACCTTTGCAATGGCGGTCGTGGTGGCGAGGACTACCATCACAGGTGCCGCAATGGAGAGGACTACCATATCAGCTACCGCAGGGAGAATATCTGCGAGGTACACCCTGAGGAGGGCCTTTAGAATGTACCACAATGAGGGGAGGGCCTTCTCGTTGCTTGACGTATCTACGGGGAGGACCTCCATTATCAGGGTGGTGAGGACTACCATCAAGATCTGATGCCCAACTGCATGGAGTATCATTGAAATGTAACCCCTGGGGAGGAACTTCAAGGAAGGCCAAGACAAGGGGAGGGCCTTTTTTCATGATGAGACATCACTGTGGGGAGGGCCTCCGTAGTTGCGACTATAATAGAAATGACTACTATCATAATCTGTGGTCCCACTGCACAGAGAGTGTTTTTAGTATATACCCTTGGGAGGACCTTCAGGGTGGATCACAGTAAGTGGAGGGACTTCTTGCTACTCAATCTTTTGGTAACGCAGAGGGATTCTATGACTCGCATGAAAAGAGAAGGTCTTGTGATCGATCATTATATTCCCATGGGGGAGGCCCCCGCTGGTGCTCTGGGGAGGACCTTCAGAGCTGCTGGTAGCGATATTGCAGGGAGGACCTTCTCAAATGCTACTACCACTCCCATAATATGGTAATGGGTGGGTAGGGTTTTGAGCCTTCGATATGTTCTTAGAGGCATTGGGAACCCCAGCTTCAAGCAGAGTGGAGTTATGAACCCGCTCTTTATTTTCCGGCTGCCTTCAGTGCCTTCGGGGTGCTTTCCTGTGGGCAGCAGGGACAGTCTTCTATTGATAACGGCCTTCACCTTTGGGTCCCTTTTCTAATTGGGTCCCAGGATGTTTCCGGGATATGCCGACGAACATATTGACTTTTATTAGGGATATATGCCTCCTCTGGAGCATCCAACGTGATAGACAGATGTCCCCTAGTTGGAATGAGTGAAACTGCTCGATCTGATTGCCCTTGTATCGTAGAATATGGCTGACGACCCTCCTGGGCAGAAGTAAGGATATAGATCTACTCCGAGGCGGATATCTATTCTCTTAGATGAGTCGCCTCAATTGGGGAGATGAGCTCAAGGGTATGAGTCCTTGCTGTTACCGCTGATGCAATTACATTCTGGAATGTTTTTAAGATATGATATGGGATCGATACCTGCTACTATATCATTTCCAGGATATGCAGAGAGACATCTTTGGCTACAACGGGTATGAAGTCCCATTCCGGTATCAGAGTAGGAATATCCTACTCTGGTTCTCTGGTGGTCAGTGGGTACTAACCATTCTCTTGTGTTGGGGTAGGTAAACGAGTCTGCCCCTATGTTGGGATATTCCGGTTTATCTCTCCGTTTTCCACCACATCCGGATGGCGGACATTACTTGTATCCACAGGGAGTTGGCCCTGCATATGTTGGTTTCCCACCGTATTGAGGCGGTGGCCTTTTTTGGCAGGGAGACATGCCTGCCTATTAATTACCGCCACATCTGGATGGAAGGCTTTGTTGATCTCCACCATAACGGGATGGTAGATGTAAGGAGCATCTTCTAGGAGATGGTCTTGCAGGTGCTGGGTCGCCACCATGTCTGGTTGGTGGGCTTCACGACCCTTGGCAGAAAGAGGTGTCTACCGGGTAGGTGCCGTCCTATGTGAGTGACGAGCTTGATGGAGCTCGGCAGGGATGTGTGCCTGCTGATATGATGACGCAATGTTTGGATGGCAGGCATTGGAGGAGCGGACATGTGTATGTGCCTACTCGCAATATGTCTCTGTGACTGGGCAGCAGATATTTCCCTCAGGGACAAGGGTGATGATCGGTCCCTAGTTGTATGTTTTCCGCCCTCATCAGGTGGTCCAATGGGCCGGAGCTCAGGGAGCATGGTCCTGGATCCTCGGGGCAAAATCCTCCTTGGCGTGAGGATATTGAGCTGCAGCGTAACCGCGACGACATCTTCCGGCGGGGGACTTAGATCGGAACCCCTGTTCAGTTGGGATGAAGTCCTCATTGTCAACCTCATCCACCTCCCTAATATAATGGAGGTATGCGTTGTCTCATTATGGGCATAGACTCCAAAAATGGTTTGAGATGGCAACATGAGCCGTCTGGATCTGCTTCTGCGGCTACTGCTGGGCATGCGACCGACGGGTCTTAGCAGATTGGAGGGTGTGCCTGGCCGCCTCCACCATCGGGAGAGTACCGTTCAACTAGTACTCTCGAATCAACGCATCCTAGACCCCGCGTTAAAGACACTGGGAAGGTGACGGGGTCCTTCGTTGGTGAGGATGTTCGGTCATTGCATTGTTTGAAGTACATGTCTGTGAGTTCCTCCATGATTCCATTGGATCAAAGGGAGTTCTGAGTGGTACCTTTAAAATATTTTAACAAATACAAATAGAAAACCTGGAAAAGCATCATCTCATGATCCCATGCATAAATAATGACCTTTCTTGGCCCTCCTTGTGAGAATAAGGGGGAACAGAGTGGGATTAGGTTAAATCTGTCATGCTTGGTTAAAGATTCACATTGGGTTCACCATTTTTGTTTCGACCCTGTGGGTGTGGGAAGATGTGTGCTGCCCGAAGATTGATTAGAGAAGGTTAGAACCTACTTAATCACCCACATCAGGTGCACCATTCTTGTTTTGAAATGCCCAACGGTTCCATATCAAACGATACATGGACCTGCTTTCCAAAGACAGGCGTTCACTGGGCGATTTGTCTAACGATGCTTAAGAACTCACATTGGTCAAGAGGATGGGAAGTCGGGCTCATCTCACCCTTTTTTGGAGGGAATTATTGCATGTTATGGGACTCTCTTATATATTTAAGACATATTCATATGTTCGTGAATATTTGGTATAGACCGAAGCATGGTATCCATGGATTACTCCTGGTTGGAAATGGTCAGCTGAACGTGGGGATTTAGAATCATATAGGCCCGAGGTTTACCATCCCTCATTGGATTAATGACTCCAAGGAGTTTGGGCTCATTGAGACATCACTGGTTTGAAGCCTCATAACTAGGCGATCTGGAGTTTTTTATCATCCAGGGGGATATATAACGACTTGAGATTTTGGATCGAACCCGTGATACAGGCTTCCTACGTATCCCTGTGAGTGGAATCATAATCCACATAGTTCGGTGCCACTTGACAGGACACATCACCTTTTAAGGTCATATGACGAGGACCCAACCATATAGTTTAATATCACGTGGCAAGGACTTCTGGGCGAGAGATACCCGGTCAAAGTTGGTGCGGGACTTACGCCGAAGCGGCCCGGAAGACCCAAGGGAAGCGATTACGGTCTTATTGGGGTCATGAGGACAGAGGTTGAAAGTGGCGAATGTGCATCAGACTTAGATACCAAGATTGCACCTCAGGGAGGTTTCCTACATATCCGGATGTTCAGGGATCGAAGTCCACGTAGTTATGGGAGATTAGCTCTTACATGTGATAGTTACCTGTTGTTGGGATTGAACCTCGGGGGAGGCTTCTTACGTACCCTGTTTAGGAAACAGGGATAAAAACCCACGTAGTTCGTTGAACTACTGCCATCGTGTAGACTCCATGACCATCAAAAATCTATAATACCACTTGATTTATGCTCGGTGTGGGAAAAAAGAGAATGCGACATACTTGGCAAGCCTCGTACATCCTTCCTACCGAGGGAAGGGGTGGAAGACGATGAGTGGAGGAGAAGGACGGGACCACTGGACCCTCCTTCTCCCTAATGTAGGAGGAAGGTAGAAGTCGCGCAACGGAGAAATAAACCATATGTGATGAAAGGGGATGAGCCATTGGATTCCAGAGAGGATGGTGTGGGGCTTACTCCAGGAGGGATGTCTGGTCACTCCCAGAAGAGAGGAGAAGTGCTCACCACTGGCGTCGAAAGGAAATTCAAGCAGGGTCCCCCAATCCTGGCAATTGGAGAGGCAGAAAGGGGACTACCGGGCTTGGACCCTGCACTACCATGGGTTTGTGAACCCATGAATGATTCAGGAACCTGCTCAAGGGCTGGACCAACCCCTTTTCCCTCACATACTGTGGGTACGTGAACTCAAAGTGGCGCGGTGATATGCCTGAAGGTTACATCATACGAATCTGGTGGCTTCGGTAAAGGTCTCAGCTCGAGGATGACAGATAGGCTAATGAGGGGATTATGAAGGATCAAGCTGGATTGGAAAGATTTTATCTGACTCAGGGAATGGGAACACTGAAGGGGTTGGCAGGCCACATGGGTGTATGAGGAGTGGCGCCCTTCGCGTAGGGGGGTGCCATGCAGATGGAGAGGCTGACCGTGTACCAGGGTGGTACACGGACTGTTGGGAATCCCACGTACCAGGGAAGTACGCGGCTTTAGGTTCAAACCATGTACTAGGTTGGTACATGGGGGAGTCCACGTGAGTAGCGGTGGCCAGGGGCGACGCCGGTCGGGGGTTCGTTGGTCAGGGCTTCGCCTGCGTAGGAGGGTGCTACATGGTGCGTAGGATCAAAAAGGGGGCATAGACTCCATGGTCCTTGGGGAGTACATCCGTGGAGGGGCCCTGGCTCGCGGTCTTATTTTTTTTTGAGTTCACCATTCACGAAGTTGTTATGCATTTTTCGGTTCCTTATTAATTTGTTTACAGTTTCATACATATCATGAATTGGAACTTTGCTATTTGCGAAATCCTAATCTCCTTCCTCTGAAATCCTTCCACCTCAGTCTGATCTCCCCCTTCTCTTTCTTCCCCCTGATGTCCTTTTATATAGGGTGGAAGAGATGGATCTGTGTTTATACGACACCTTTTACAGAGGCCCAATACCGAAAACCCGGTTTACGGGTGACTTGGTCAATCCGCAACTCACAGGGCATTGAATGAACCTCACTCATGAACCAAATCGGTTCGGGGGTGCTTCACAGCCGCGTAGGGCTCCGCCTCTATTCCGAGAATGATGGCGTATGTGGTCTGGGCCGATTTCCATGTCTTTCTGCTAGGGCAGTTCGTGATGGCAGACCGGCCTGGTGCTAGTCCTACTTCACGCCTGCGGAGGGTCCTTGCCTTTGTTCCATGAATGACATCGGTCCGCGGAGGGGGAGACTTGCTGAACCTGCCAAGTACCGTCAATATTGGATCGGTACACAGACCGATTCATCTTTTTCCAACCTTTGAGTATTCTCAACATTTTTTCCCAATTCCTTCAGGGAAATTGGGTAGAATCCTCTCTTGAATTAAGGGGATTCTCATTCTCCTTTGCGGATTTTTCAGGACCCTACAAATAGGTACATCCTCAATTTGAAGATTTATTTCCTTATCCATAGATGATGTTTTCTCTTCCTCCGCTAGAATTTCATTTACTAAAGATAATAGGGGTAGATCTAGATGAGAATCAGATAATGATGTTTCTACTCTAAAGGTAAGGGATTATACACCTTCCTCACAAATCATAATTTTATCCATCTTGCAATATATATTTGCAACATATTTTGAAATTCAAAACATGAAAAGGATAATTTCAACGTTCAACATAGGTGTGATGATAAAATACAAAGATAAATCATATTTATATTATATAATGGGGACTTCTTGACACATCTTTGTTGCAATCAAACCCCCTTACGGGTTTTGACTTAAAAGTACCTTGTTAATGGGAATTGGAAATATCTAAATTTTAAAGAAAAATGGGAAGATATAAAGGAATTAAATGATTCAAAATAAAATAAATTTTTGGCCAGGTTTTAGGAAACAATTAAAGTACCTACCACTGCATCAGTAGGAACTTCAGCCTTAGTAGTTGTGATCGCATAAAATAGGCATTACTCCCTTATCCTTTTTTGGTAAATGTTTACTTGACGTATATGACAATAATTTTCATAATTTCCAATATCTTTACAATTTTATCATTAAAAATTGGTAGCTTCTTTCTTCCCTTACAACCATGGGCTTGGCGGCCTTTCTCTAAACTTGTAATAGACTCATTTTCCTTTTAAGCAGGCTCCAAGGTGTTTCCTTCCATAATTATCACTTGTTGAAAACTCAATTTTTTTATTCTTACCTTTATCCATTATTTCCTAAAATTACCTCTTATTCTATTACTTTCCATTAAATTCATAAGAATTAGATAATTATTTATCTCCCTGATAGTACATGAGACTATATCTTTGAATGATGAGAAAATTTGGGAAAATAGTTCCCTTTAGAGGAATGGTTTTAAACCAGCAAAGAATCGATCAATATTGCTCATTAGATTATGTATGTAGTATAAAACATGCCTTTCTAGCCTTTTAAATTTGGATTAATACATTGAAATATTCTCGTCCTCATTTTTCCTAAGATTCAAGAATTGCCTTTCTATACCCACTTGCTGTTTATAGGGAAAATATTTTTCTTGGAAAATTTACTTAAAATCCCTCCATTCCATATTTTTAATTTCTTATTCCTTTTTTGTGTTTTAGTTTAGTGACCACCATTGATCCAAATCTCCTGATAGAGGATAAACTACCATGATAACCTTCTACCCTTCATTACATCCCAAAGGATGAAATATCCTCTCCAAGGAAATTATCTACTACTTAGCTACAAATGGGTTTGTATTCCCATTAAATGATAGAGGTTTTTATCACAAAAGAGGTCTAAAATTGCTACTCTGTGTTGTGGATAAGGATAATCTATAAGGGCAAGGTTATTATTCATAACCTATGAAAATTTTCCCAGTATCGTTATAAGTTTCTCAACCCCAGGTAGATCTCTAAAACCAAAATCATTATATTTAATAGGATGGAAATCCCTACATGGGATATGTTCATTGATAGAGTTTCAATTCCTTCTAGTAGGATCCATTTCTAAATAATGGAATACACTAGATTAGGTTATGAATCACAATGGATAATTTTAAACTATAATAACACTAAATATAAATTGAAATTTTATGAAAATCTAATATCATAATCGTAAACATATTTTCTTTGAGGAAAAATTTAATTTTAAATTATTTATAGTGGTTTGTAATGAAAATGTGAATTATCCTAATCATATCCCATGGGAGTGTCAAACTTGGTCTGCAGTAAGGTGCATTTTCATTTTTCAGGTTACGCCGAGTTAGGCCTGAGACACCTTATTGGAGTTGTCACTTCTAGGTACATCACTTACAAAACCACATCCACTTGTAGTATCTATATAGTGATGTATTGCTAGGAAGACCAAAATAATCAATGACTTACAAAAATTATAGGATGTTTCTTGTATGATTATCCTCAAATTATATCTTAGGGTTATGTTCCATAATCTTTGTTTTCTAAATCTAGTTTCCAGAGTTTCTACTAAACTTCCTCTAATACCAATTGTAAAGACCCTGACCCTAGTTTCCCAGAGCTGGTGCCTTATATTAATACATAGGTCTGTTTATAAGGAAGTTTCATCCCAAAGGACCGAATATTTTAACTGTTTTGGGAAACCAAATACAAACATAATATTTACATTACAACTTGAAAGCAAAAACAACATTGCAACTCCATTGGAAACACCCATAAATTCTTAGATTATTCCTATAAGTCATTCAGAATAATATTCATCTTTGCATCCTGAGGAAAAATAAAACATAAGAAAGGGATGAGATCAGATGATCATTAAGGGTATGTAATACAATGTAAGTTATACAAAAAAAATTAGGCATTATTAATAACTAAAAGTGCACATTTAATTAAAAATAAACTCGATTATAAGATGTTTGGAATAAAAGATGAGAAAATAAATCCATATAAATGACTATAAGAGAATGAAACTTAATCAAGGAGTTTATAATAGTAAAATATCACATGGTTTATCAATTAATAATTTCATAATGAGGTAATATATAATACCTAAAATCTAAAACATAACATCAAGACCTCGACCAAGACGTATGAAAATACAAGTGTAAGGCCTCAGGCAAAACCTAATTATGTTTAATCTCATGAGACCTACCGATACACCGAGGGGATATAATATGCTCGAACTATCACTTTATATATAAAATTAATTCTTCCTATGAATGGGGCAAACTATAAACAATATGAACATATGAAATGTTAATAACTTCCCCCAATCTATAATCATAATCACCAACAAATCTAAGTAGCATGGTGAATGATATCAAGATAACACATCCATAGTCAAACTAGTCATAAATCATTTCATAACATATGTTATGTGAGAATAATAAGATATGAATCTCAATAAATCATAAAATTAAATATAGGTGTTAAAATAGATGAAAATACTCTAATAAAATCATCAATGAATTCTTAAGAGAAATACCCCTTTTACTTTACAAAGAAGAGTTATTTTGGAAAAATCATTTTTATTTTTCTTAATTGTTTGTATAAAACAAGTAATTAAAAAGTACATTTTTTCAAGAAAAAATTATTTATTTTAGAAAAATAATTGTCTATTAAAAGAAATTATGGATGGTACTTGAAAATGGGAATGAAATCGAGATGTTCCATTTAATTGGGCTTGCGTATTGGGAAGAATTGAAAAGGGAATGTTGAAAAAACATGGATGACTTATAAAAGAAATATTAACAGGTTTGGAAACATGATTTTGAAATTTATTAACATAATTTAAAAGAATTGTAAAAAAATAATGAATAATTACATTGTTTTATAGAGGAAGGAAGCAAAACCCGAATAAAGATGAAGTTTCAGGAAGAAAACCCTTACCTTATGTCCGAATGTGTTCTGCGCTTGACCTTAACGTCAAGGATAATGAAATTAAATCCATTAAATATATTAATTCAGAAACTTATATACATTTATTTTATTTAATATAATTTTATTATTTTCATTTATATCCTTTTTTATGAGTTATAGGATAAAATTTTATTTCTCAGGAGTGTTCGTTTCCTTGTTTTTCGCGATTGATATTCTTATATATGAGTATGGAAGTTCATGTGGAATGGGTATAATTCTATAGAATTTAATTTATATGGTATTTATGAAAATCCATAAGTGTAAACGTTTATATATATAATATTCTTATATGGTATGGGGATGAATAATTAGTTAATACATTTAGTGATAATCCTTTACAGTATTATGACGATTATTGATCATAAAAAAATCATTTTATTTTACCATTCAGTATTATGTAAATATGTTACTTCTAAAACATAATAAATGTTTTAATACATATATTATAGTCTATTGTAATAATAAAAATGGTTTCATTACTAGACTTGAAGGATAAATTGAAGAACGAAAAATCGTCATCCATGAAGGTTGTAAATCGGCACGTTACGGATGATGATTTCATTTTTAAAATAAAAGAGATAGAGAGAAAGGAGTTTGATGAAGGATATTACATTAAAATGATATCATTATATTATATAGATTATATATAATTTATAATGATCATTTTTATAGAGTAGGTGAGGAGATCATAATAAAAGAAAATAACTTGAAAAGAAATTTAAAGGAAAAGGAAGAGGATTTTACCTCTTGAATACTCCTCCTTGAGAACCTCCTTAAGGGGATTTTTTTGGTAATTTTTTTGAGACCAAGAGCTCTTGGACAGGGGGAGAGGCTTGGGGAGAATATTGGACCAGAATTTTTCAAGTCTCAATGCTTGGAAGGTGTGAGGATAAGAGGTGGGGAGGTGTGGTATTTATAGTGGAGGAGAGGGGTGATTTTCATTATCTTAATCATTATTTTATTATTTTGCTCGAGGAAAGAAATAGTGTTGATTATTTTGACAAGATATTGTAATAAGTTCATGTGATTTTGAACTAAGATTGATTATATCAACCAAACAACAACTATGACTCAATAAATCATGTATTTATCATTTATCATAAATTATATTACTTTACTATTCACAAAAAAAAATTATGTATCTTAGAAATATCCCAAAAATTAACCATAACCATTTTTTGACATGAATAATTCAAAAATAAACTCCATTTTATGAAAATAATTTACTTAAAATGAGAAATATAATTTTTAATTAAAACCGTGATTTACTCTAAAAATTCACATTTTAAATCTATAATTAATTTTATAACACTTTTAAAAATTAACTAAGGTCTACTAAAATTATTCTAAAATCATAATACAACAAAATAATGATTTATGTATAATTCTTATGAAAATTAATTTTATTTTAAATAATTTTAATATTTATAAATTTTTAATTAAATATATATGACTCACAAAAATACCATCACTTAATTAATATTGTTTAAAATATTCATTCACATATAATTTGATATATTTATATCATACTTTTATTTATAAGGTTCTAAAATTTTATTTATAATTTAATGGGTGAGGTTACTATTCATTAGGGAAATTTACTATTTCTAAGGGTTATATTACTATTCCTAAGGCCAAGTTATTATTTCATCGGTATGAGTTCCTTAAATTCTTGAAATACCAATTATTTAATTAATTATTCATTTATAAATTTTGTATTATGTTTTATATTTTATCTATACTATATTAAATAAACATAGCATGGGAAATATCATTGAAAGAATTTTGGGTTGTTACATTTATTAACCCTATAAATTATATGGGGTTTTTAAAAAGGTATTTTTAAATGGCGAATCCTTGATTGCCGATCACATGTTCAAATCGAAAGGAAAAAATTTATTAAATTTGGAGAGAATGTAACTCCATATGATTTTAAAAATTAAACTATGTTTGATAGCATATATCACACAAAATACAGAGGTCACACGAACCAAAAATACTATTATTTAAAAATGGTCATTATAAACTAGCCATTGAATCATCAGGTATGAATAGGACTAAAAATTTTATGATATATATATAAATGTACAACTAAATACAAATTTATTTATTACTTCTTAGAAAATAAGCAATCAAATATTAGCGAGTCATTTTAGTCTTCTAGAATTTTATTTATTTATTTTTTAAAGAATATTATAATGAATTTTTGTAACATCTGAAAATTGTATATTATAAAAATTATATAATTTTTGAATTCCGAACATAAAAATTATCTTATAGTGGAATATTGGTATTTTTATGAAAAGATTGATTTTTTGGGGGAATAGTAAAATATATAAATTTTTGTAAAACTTTCATTTCATGTCACTAAAAAGACCTATTATGATTTTAATTTTATATTTAATTATGATAATACACCTTTATTCAAAAATATTATAATTATTTATATAGGAATATGATTAATACTTTATTTTTTCTATTAGTTTATTTATGTTCTTAAAACGCATTTTTCTAAAAAATTGTATTTTATTTAAAATATCAAATTTATGTTAAAAGAAATTTATCCCACTTATTGGAATTTTATATTATTAAATAGAATTTATATTTAGATTCTTCAATTAAAATTTTTGTGAGTATGAATTTTTGATATTTTTCTAAATATGTTAAATATTTGGTGAATAGTAAAGATATTAATGTTTTTACGAAATATGGTATCTTTTACAAGATCTTCCAGAGATAAATTTTAATTATAAATTTATTAAAATTATCTAATTTCTCAGGTATTATAATATTCTATAAATAACGTACATAAATTATTCAAAATAGATAAATCACAATTTATTTTAAGATAAATATGAAAAATGTTTTCAGTACTGACACAATGCTTGCATTACACTGAAAAGTCAAATTTTGTTTCATAAAGATAATATTGGATAAGGGATAAGTATATAATAGAATTTTTTTAATAAATATTAATTATATATTTTTTTTTATATATTCTAATTTTAGTGTTGCATGGCACATTACCTATCCAAATTACGGAGAAATGCTTGTAAAAGGCCAGAAAAGACAAAATAAGATATTAATTAAGTTTTCATGACACAAATGTGAGTAAATATAAATATTTAATGAATAATAATTTTTATAATGAAATTAAGATTTTTTTATTATGTTAATATATTTTTATTTTTCTATGAAGAAATTATTATCTTAAATGTCTACATTACGTTGACTTAGTTTTCGTGCAAGAAGTTGAAAAATCATGTAAATGATTTTAAAAACTATAAATATGTACTATTTGGGTGAGTTAAAGTGTCCCACTAATATTCAATATAAATAATATACTATGGATGTTTTAATGGAATATATTTTAATTCCATTATTGTCATGTTGTTTTGAAATTTAAATTAAATGAATAGTTCAGAAAATGATAATAATTATATTTTATAATAAATAAAATTTTATTAAATGATTTAAAATTCATAAAAATATAATTTTTAACAATATCAATGGGGTATGGTATAAAATACCAAAAAATTTCCATCTCTGGGTGATTTTGTTATTTTATCATAACTTTCTTGACCCCTAAAGTGTAAAAATCATGGATATCATGATAATTTTAAAAATGGATAACGACATTTAAACCAAAAATATGGGTGAAAACATAATCTAAAAATAAATTTTTTATTTTATTATAGTATTTCAACCCTTACTCATCTTATATTTTAATTTTATCAATTTTGATCAATTTTACCATGAAAATTAATTTATTTTAATTATGTACTTTAAATATTTCCAAGAGTGACCATTCCGCTACTTATAAATGAGAAACTCCTGTCCTCCTTTAATTACAAATGAATAAAAATTTGTATGGGACAATACATAACTAGATAACATCTTAAAATTAATTCTCACCTTCTAGAGGTATTATTTTTGGTATTATAGTATCCTTATAAGGATTATGTTTTAAATAAAATGACGATGTCCAAAGAAGGGTTGTAGATTTAAACCATAAGTTTTCATTTTATTTATTATTTATCATTCTTAAAATCTAATTAAAAAATGATGGAATAATAAAAAAGTGTCTTAAATAAAAAAATAAGTTTTTATTTTATTTTCTTAACCTATATCCATCTCTTTATTCCATCAAATGTGAAATGAATCCATAATTTGTGTGTATGGCGAACTACTGCTTCAAAAAATTATTTTTTTCCATCCCTTCATATCATTGATGATTACATTTACGTATTTTATGTATACATGTGATATTAATTACATATTTATCATTATTTAAATATATTACATCATATACATTCTTAGCCTTCCATTCAATGAAAAATTATTACATTGTTCAGCATACATGTGGATTACATCCTCTACGAAGCAATGTTATTCAATTTTCATGATCACTTCATAAAGATGCTATATATATGTATATTTAAATAAATTATATTATATTTATGATTTAATAATAATTTAATAAAACAAAATGATATATTCTTTCTTTCTTTCATGTTCAATGAAAAATGGAAAAGTTTTTAGGCTTATGTAAGACCTACCATATCCATGATTACCACAAAATTTATTTTTCATGACCCTCTGTCATGGATAGTTTAATAAAGTATAGTCAATTTAATAGTGTTTCCATTCATTAGATTATATCACCTATTCATTGTTAAAATATTAATAGGATTCTATATGAATTACAATTTTATTTATTTATTTTTTATTTAAACATGTTTTTTATTTAAAATTTCCACACATAATCACACCATAGATTAATTATCGATTCAATAATACGATCCTTATAAGGATTATTTGAATTAAATTCTATTTATTTGAGTCATAAGTTTATGTAATTCACCTATCATCTTTATTTTCATATATATCCTGACCCTTTTCCATTTTATAACATGAGTTAACTTTATTTTCATGATATTTAACATTTAATTTGATGTTATTCTTTAATGTGTATTAAAATTTAAAAGTCACCAATGTGGTCAGGGTTTGATGTTTTAAACCCATTTCATTCAAGATTATTTGTACTTTAAATTACATTGAGGAAATTATATGATCCGAATTTGAGAAAACAATTTCATTTTTCTACACCTAAATATATTTATGTAATTTTTATGTTATGTACCACTTTTCTATATTTTGTACTCAAAATATTATAAATTTTTTTTAAGAAAAGATAATCTTATTTCTCATATTTTAGTTAGAAAAATTTTTTACTCCCATATCCATATTCCATAAAATATTTTCAAAACTATTTTTGACTGTTCTTAAATAAACCAGAAAGTAATTTTTACCTAAGTTTTTCTATTTATAAAGTTTTTTAATTTTTTTTTATGAACAAGTTATGTTTACGAAAGGTGTGGGAAGAATCATTGTTTTAATGAATATCCCATGAAGGGAATTTTATACTGCCATACCCACTCAATACATTGATGCATCCATTTAATTTATCCATTGTTATTTTAAAATTAAATTTGTTTCCTAATATTCTATAAATATTTAGTTTTAAATATGATTTTCAAATTTAAAATGATATTTTCCTGAAGAATTTTTTAAATGATATTTTAATGGTATTTCAATCCAACAATGATAAAATACCTTGATATTACATATAATCCACTAGTGAAAATTTTTATTCATATCTACCTAATTCTTTCTCTAGATGAATTATGATTATTTCAATGATAATTAAATGGATCCCAGTAGTTTTTTCATGGGATAATAAAGTTATGAAAGGAATAATTGTTGTTTCTATGAGTTTTATGAATATAATGTAAGATCAATATAATTTATTCAATTATGAATATTGTTTATTGGTTATTATGATGGATTATTCTATGATAAACTTAGGACTTTTGGTTGTGTTATAAAAAAACACGGGTTGTTACATTATAAACCAAGGATAGGTGTGTCCATTATAATGATCCAATGCATTGAGTAATGATTATGTTTTCTGGAGAATTATATTTTAATTTGATATCATTTCTTATTACACATGTAAGGGTGATTTTAAGATAAATATAAATATGATGTACCAAGGGACCTAAATGAATATTCTATTCTTGTTAATGAGTTTTCATGGTTTTTTCTGTTTTAGAATCCATGTCTTAATGTGTATAAATTATCTTATGTTATTTTATTGAAATTTGACTATGATATCATATATGTATGATCATCTTATTATCACTAATGATAATGAATTTTTTATTATTATATTTACCATTACTGAGTTTTTGAGACCAACCTTTATAGTTTTAATTTCCCAAGTATTTGACTAATAGTTTTATTTATGTTATTCTAAAGAATGTTACTATATGTGAATAACATTATGGGATATGATCTAAATCTTTATGAAACAGTTGTTCATGTGTCCAAGTTTTTATGTCAAAATTTTCCCTAATTTCCTAAAACTCTAATCCTAAACGGCCCATTGGTATTCATGATATCCCCTATTTGATTTTGAAATTGTGTGTTTTTGATAGTTTATTTTGGTTCACATGTTTTTGAATCAAATCCAGAATTGTAAAGATTATGTTTTTAGTACAGTATCTGGATGTACCGGTCTGGGGATGTTATAAAATGAATTACAACGTTAGTATATATTGAATCAAAATACAATGATATATTGAACATGAGATAGATTTTAATACCCCATTAATTTCATTAAATAATGATATTAAAAACCATCCAGTAGTACATAAAACACAAAATATAACACAAGTGGTCATATTGGAATATTATTTAATAAAAGAAAAGTGTGTCGAGAAACCCATAACATAACTCTCGACATCAACCAAAGTAAATTAACCTTATGTATAACCATCATATCCATATTAATAACTTATTTACATAGCTTATCAATATATATTAAATTTTATAATCATTAATTATATTAACTTATTATATATTAAATTTCATGTTAATGCTTATTTTAATAATTGGATGTTTCCAATTTAGATTTTTTCACACATGTATTCT
This sequence comes from Viscum album, assembly GCA_963277665.1. Classification (NCBI taxonomy): domain Eukaryota; kingdom Viridiplantae; phylum Streptophyta; class Magnoliopsida; order Santalales; family Viscaceae; genus Viscum; species Viscum album. The sequence continues at coordinate 1,068,140,434 of OY728162.1, forward strand.
TTGGTAGACATTGAGTATAAATCATTTAATAAAAAAATAATTAAAAAATTACTCAGGATACTAGAATAAAATTTCAATATTAATTTATAATGTTCAATTACTATTCCATGAAAATTTTAGTTAAGATTCGTGAAGGTGAAATCATTGAAGAGGTTTCTTCATTTAATTTACTAATATCAATTGATGAAATTTTCATGATCATTAATAATTATATCATAATTCAAGAAATATAGTCCTTAAATATATTACATAATAATATTATATATATTTATCAAATATATTTTTATAATTAATCATGTATAGAGATGATGAAAAATATAACAAGTTTTCCTTGGAAGAAGTTGTACGTATGTACAAACGACCAACGTTAACATTTTCAATGGATATAAGAAATTAAATATATAAAATTATTTATCTTTTCAGAATCATAATTATTTGATATATATAATATTTCTTAGAAAATATATTTTTATATTAATAAATTGATGGTGGTTATGATAAATTAAATATGTCTTTCCTGGCTGTAGTCCTAATATACCCACATGCAACATTTTACTTTTTCGAAATATTGGGTGCAAGGTATAAATTGTTTATTCCATAAATATAAGAAAAGTTATATACACTTATTTCATTGATGTATTTTTGTTATACTAGGTAGAATATTTTTTTATGAGGTAGAAGAAGAAAAAAGAAAATGTAATTTAAAATGTGTGATTAGATGTTTTTAAATTAGTTCTCAAGAAAACTCCATAACTGTTCATAGAATATTTTGGTAGTGATATCAAACCCCTTATAACTTGGGAGATAGTGTTTAGTATGTTTTTATGTAATTTTTGGTTGAGATATAAGGCCTACTGTGTGTGGAGATGTGGGGTGGTGAAGGGATCCTTTAAAACATGATAGGGGAAACACTTTTGTAAATATACATAACATTGTATTTGTTACACCCCAAGGTTGTAAAAATAAATTGAAGTGAATAAAACATTTAATCTCTATATAATGAAACTTTTTAAAGGATATAGTTATAAACTAGCCGTTAAACATAATTTTCCCACTTATATGATTTGAATTTTAAAAAACAGACATCTATGTTTGTGATCAGTATGTTATTTGGAGTCTGATAGAACCAACTTGATTTTTTTGGTGAATAGTAAAATTTCCTTATGAATAGTAATATGAAAAGTAATATTAACCTTATGAATAGTGAATCATATTAATATTTTATTTTATTAAGGTTATAATATAATGAGATCATGATTAATTTATCAAGGTGATATCAAATCATTTATAGTTTTAAAATTGTTATTTTTGGAATAAAATATGATTTTATTTAAAAATTAATTTTATCATATATAGAAAACTATTTTCCAAAAAGGAGTTAATTTTTAAATTCTACATGTCAATAAATGGTAAGGGTGGTTTTTTGGGATTATTCTAAAATTATTGAATTTTTGATGAATAGTAAAATACAGTAACATACCGTATATATACATTATAAGTTAAATACACTATTACTATCATCATAGATTATGAAAGAACCCTTGTTTCGAACTAAAATGCTCTCTTTACAATTTAAGGCCACACGAATCAAGACTCTTCATAGTCTGGAGCAAAAATATTAAACCAATGATTTAAAAAATGGAAAACCCCTCATCCCCTCCACAATGAATACCACCCTCACCCCTTCTTCCAATCACACCTATAAAGCTTTGAGAATTGTCTAAATTCTACCCAATACACATACCAAGGATCTTCCCCATATACAAGACTAGATGGTCTCACTAAAAGGCCAAAACAAATGCCTTAAAGAGGATCTCATGGAGAAGAGATCAAGAGGTAAGAATCCTCTTTCATTTTTCTTGTGTTTTCTTTTCAATTCATTTTATTTTCTTATACTATCTTCCCCTAACCCTTATCTATGAGGAATTAGAGCTCTATAATCTTATATATTCTGGATTTTATTACTTTTATGAAAAAATTACTCAACTTACTTCATCTCCCCCCCTCTTAAAAATACACTGTCCGTGTTGTGTCAATTTACTAACATAGTTGACGATGTGTTTTCGATTTCCATTAATTCCTTAAAAACTGGTTATAAAAGAATTTTAATGGTTGAAATGGATTTTAATGTTTATTATATAAATTATTTTATGTTATTAAGTTTACATATATACATAATATTAAGTTATATAATGAAGCTAGATCGTGATTATCAAAGAACTGCCAAAATGATCTAAACAAATATCACTAATTATTCACCCTAATACCTTATAAAAAACAATTTATTTCAAAATTTAATATCTTGGAAACATATTAATACCACTTCATTACACTTCTAGGGTTTCTCCTCCACTCGACAAGAAAATCCTTTATAAAATGACCATGGAAATCTGGTAAAGCACACACCAAAAATAATGGAAATAACAAAATATTATTAATAAATGGGCCAAATAATGTTATAAAATGATCGTATAAAGAGTTATAAACATGAATATGTTTCTTTAAAGTATTAATAAAACCATTTTAACCATTATAAAAAATACTTAAAAAAAATTTAAGTAAGAAGAACCTGAGGCAAGAGAACTCTTAACCCAATTTCTATTCTTTGGGTTAACATTCTAATTCATTAATTATGTGATACTAAGATTATTTATGTAATTAATTTCATTTATATTATGATTTATTATGTGGAATTATAGTTTATAAACCTAATCCTTTCATTATATTAATTTCCACATCAGTTATATGATATTTATAATGGAATTTTCTTTAACAATTCTCATTAAAACTTCTATTTTACAAAATTCAAAAGTAATGATTTTATTTAATTATTTAAGTTTTATGATTATGTTCTAGTTATTGGTAATTATTTATAATAAAGTGTGGGTATTATATATTCCTCCAATTCATTGGTTATGTGTAAGTTGTATGTTGGCCGTATGGTTACTCCAAGTGTAACTCCAATTGTTACACCATAAGGTAGCCATAAGGGTTACATTGTAAGGTAACTGTGAGGGTTACAAATCATAAGGTATCCTTGAGGGTTAAAAAATTATGTAAGTAATTTCCAAATATAACCTTATTCTCTATTTATGTTTTCTATGATTTATGGAAATCTCATGTTTCATAAAGTAAGTATATGATTCTTTATGTGGGAGAAGTATGTCTTTGTGGAAATGATTTCATATGTTTATCAGTATTCATAGACTAATGATTTCTTTACATATTTTTATATACCTTATTGATATTTTTTATACTCATCACATGTTTTTAAATTATTTCCATATGTTATATGTATGTGTAAGAGAAATAAGGAAGTCAAGTTAAATGTAATGAAGATTTGTCAAAGAAATTATGTTGTTATTTTTTGTTCAAAATTCTATGTTTTGGAAGAAATGGATACTGTTTAAATGGAACCAACTTTGTATGCTTGTGGGTTGATATGTATGAGTTATTTCCTGCATTTATAATACTATAAACCTAAATGATATTTGTGAATTTTAAGATGTAAAATCTAGTTGCAATAACAAGAATATGTAATGTTTAAGGTCAGATCCTTATAGTTGGTATCAGAGCACAGTTTAGATAACTTTAGGAGTTAGTATAATGTTAAAATAATAAAATAAATGGTTTTTACCTTCTATTTATGTGTAAATATTATATAATTTAATTATGACTGTATTTTCATCTAATATATGTTTTTTTATAATGGTTTTTCAATGAAGAAACATGGAAGCTGAAGTTGGAAGGAACCGAGAGGCTGATATGTTTCCTAATCCACAATCGGGAATGGTGGGAATTGGAACTGAGTAGTTTGTGATAGTAATGTCTCAGTTAAAACAGGTAATAAATTTAAATGACATGTATGCAATAGAACAAGTAGAGCTACCACAAATAAATAGGATGATAGTGAGACATTTTATGAAGCAACAACCTTCTGCTTTCAGTGGATCTTCTGACCTAATAGCGATTGAAGGATAGATTAAACCCATTGAAGATATATTTGATGTAATGGGATGTTTAGAAAATTAAAATTTTATTCTTTCCAGTTATCATTTTAAAGATGAATATAATAATTGGTGGTCAATGGTCAAGAATATGAGTGATAGAAATGATATTTAAGTCTTACAGTGGAATGAATTTAAAAGTCTTTTCCTTAGAAAATATTTTCCTAAGTTGGTTCGACTTAGGATAGAGAAGAAATTATTTGAATTGAGGAAAACGGAAGAATATTCAGTGTCCATTTATGAAGAAAAAATCACCCGAATGGTCAGGTATGATTCAAATCTTATTTTCGATCTTGATAGAAAAATCAACCGTTTTACTCAGGATTGAAGCTATAATATCGACGAGCATTGGATTACCATGAGTTAAAATGTTATGAGAAACTTTTTTGATGTGCAGAGAGGGTGGAAATGTATTTTTATGATGACCATGTGTACCTTGAAAACAAATAGAAGAAGAGGTACAGATAGAAATCGATGGATAAGAATCAATCATAAATATTTGATGGTAAGAAAGTTCAGTTTCATGTTTTTGAAAAGTGGTAAAAATCACCTTGGGGAATGACTTACCAAAACTGAGAAGTGTTTTCGATGTCATAAGTTTGGACATATGGCTCATGATTGTAAGGAAAATGATCCTAAGACTACCATTTATAATAAAAATGTAAATTTATTTTAATGTGGTGAGATGAGTCATTATGAAAATTCCTTCTCAGAGAGAGATATGAATGATGCAAAGAATCCATACTATAATAAAAAATGTGCAGTGAGATCCTTTTGTGACTAAGTTAGTAGATGCTAGGTCATCCAATGAAGTTTTATCAGGTTCCTTATTTGTTTACTCATATTTTTCTAAAGTTTTGTTTGATACAGGGTCAACACATTCCATTATTTCTGAGAATTTTTCTAGTAAATTTGAAATATCACCTCAACAAATGAGACTAGAGCTTACTATTAAAACACTAGGGGGAAACACTACAACAAAGTGGAATTATATGGATATTTCTATTGTGGTATGTGGAAAGACTTTACTGGAAAACCTTATTGACTTTCTCTTACTAGAGTTTGATGTCATTCTAGGCATGGATTTGATTTTTTTATCATTCTTTGATTGATTATAGAGCTAAAGAAGTTGTTTTTCAGAAAGCGTTTCAGTTTGTATACAATAATGGACCCATACAATTGATAACATATAAGGATGCTGAGAAACTATTGAAATATGGAAATTAATGTTATCTTGATCATATTGTTAAAAATAAGGTAACTGTTCATATTAATGATGTGCGTGTGGTAAATGAATACCTTGATGTTTTTTCTAATGAGTTACCTGGTGTTATGCATGATTAGGATGTTTAATTCACAATTGACATAGTTCCTAATGCAAAGCCAATTTGAAAACCTACTTATCTAATAGATCAAATAGAACTTCTTGAATTCAAAAATTGGTTTTTGGGTTTTCTTGATAAAAGATTCATTCATTCTAGCACTTCACTATGGGGATATCCGGTTTTTTTTCATTAAAAAAAAGATGGTTTAATGAGAATTTGCATTGATTATAGAGCCTTGAATAACATAACCAATAAAATCAAGCATCCATTTCATCATATTAATGATATTTTTGATCAAATCCAGTGAAAAAAATATTTTTCTAAGGTTGACCTGAGGTCAATGTACCATTAATTGAATATAAAGGAAGCAGAAATCCTGAAGATTGTGTTCCATACTAGATATGGGCATTATGAATTTGTTGTCTTGCCGTTTGGATTAACTAATGGACCTATTATATTCATGGATATTATGAATAGAATATTTCATGTGTTCTTGGATATGTTTTTGGTTGTATTTATTTATTAAATTATTGTATATTATTAAACTAAATAGGATCATGAAAAACACTTAAGGGTTTTTTTTCAATCCTTAAAAGAAAAGAAACTGTATGGAAAATTCTGAATGTGTGAATTTTGGTTGCAACTGATTTCTTTTCTTGGGAATATTGTAAATAAGTATGGAATAAAATTTTATCCTGCTAAAACAAAAGTGGTTGATGATTGTACAAGACCTACAAATGTTGCATAGATTCATATTTTTCTTGTATTATTAGGATATTACCGATGGTTTGTTAAAACTTTTCATGATTATCTAGCCCACTAAATAAGTTAACACAAGGGTTAAATATTTTTGGATAGAAGAATGAGATGTTTGTTCTCAAGAACTAACTAAGAGATTGGTTAATTCTGTACTTTTGTCCCTTCCTTCCAGAAATGGTGAGTTTTTCATCTACAAAAATTCTTCATTGAAGGGTCTTGGTTGTGTTTTGATACAGAATGATCAGGTAATTGCTTTTGCTTCAAGACAACTAAAACGTCATGAGTTAAATCTTCCCAAAAATGATTTTGAATTAGCAACTATGATTTTTTCTTTGAAAATTTGTGGCAATCATTTATACAGAGCCAAATGTGAAATATATACCGAACATAAAAGTCAGATGTATATATTCACTCAAAAGGTACTAAATATAAGGAAGAGAAGATGACCTGAATTGATAAAGTATTATGATTGTACGATCAATTACCATCTGGGAAATGAAAATAAATGGGAAGATACCTTGAGTCGAAAATATCATGCATCATTAACCATGTTACGATTGGAAGATAACCCCTTGATTAATGATTTGACGAATTTTGGCTTAAAATTTGTTGGTGTAAGAAATTCCTCTGTTTTGTTTTAGGTTTCAGTGCAATCATCTTTGTCAGATAGAATTAAAAAAGTGAAAAAAGGAAGATGGGGACCTATAGAAAAAGGTAGAATTGGTTAAAATGGATAAGTTTCCATAATTTAACATCGATAGAGATAGTGTTTTGAGATTTGGAAAAAAGGTTGTGTGTGCCTTGTAATTCTCAGCTGAAGAAATAGTTGTTGTGCGAAGCTCATAGTTCTCTGATTTCAGTTCATCCAGGCAGTAAAAAGATGTATAGATACCTTCAGAAGTATTAATGGTGTAATGGAATGAAAAGATATTTTATAGATTTTACTGTGAAATTTTTGACATGTCAACAGGTTAAAGAAGAGCAGTAGTTACCAAAGGGGATGCTTCAGACTTTACCAGTGCCAAAGTGGAAATGGAAAAATATATCCATGGTCTTTGTTGTGGGACTACGAGAGACTTCTCAAGGTAAAAATGAAATCTGGTTCATTGTTGATCAACTGACTAAATCTTCTCACTTCCTTCCTATTCGAGATACTATGTCTTTGGATCATCTTTCCCAACTGTACATCAAAGAGATTGTTAGGTTACAAGGAGTTACTCTTTCCATTTTATCTGAACATGATACCATGTTCACATCTAACTTTTGGAAAGGACTTCACAAGTCATTTTGAATAAAATTAAAATTCAGTATAACTATTTATCCTCAATCAGATGGATATTCAGAATAGACGATTCAGACTTTAGAGAATATGCTTCGATCTTGTTCAATAGATACCAGGTTAGTTGGGATAACATATTTATTTAGTTGAATTTTCATATAATAATAGCTTTCATTCCAATATACAGATGGATCCTTTGGAGGCATTATATGAGAAGCGATGTCAAACTCTAGAATTTTGGGATGAATTCGGGGAAAGGAAGTTGATGGGACTAGAATTAGTATAGGATGTGGCCGATAAAGTTAATATGATCTAGCAACACATGTGGACAACTCAGAGTTGGTATAAAATTTATATAGATAATAGGATCAAAAACATTCTTTTGTGGTAGGTGATCATTTATTTCATAGAATCCCACCATGGAAAATTGTTATGCATTTTGTTAAGAAAGGAAAGCTAAGTCCATGATTCATTGGACCTTGTGAAATCTTGGAGAAAGTTGGACCAGTAACCTACCAAATACCTTTGCCTCTAAGTTTATCTTAGGCACATAATGTCTTTCATGTTTTGATGTTGAGAAATTATGTGCCAGATTCATCTCATGTTTGGGCCCAGTAGCAGTTCTGTTGGAAGAGAACCTTTCTTATAAAGAGAAAACTCTTCAGATTCTTGATCGAAGAGAACACGTATTTTTGAATAAGGTAATCCAGCAGGTAAAGGTTTTGTGGGGAAACCACATGCTTGAATAAGCAACATGGGAATATGAAAACTACACGAGGGAAAGTTACCATCACTTGTTTAATAAGTATATAAAATGGTGAGGACTCAATTTACAGAAGGCGGAGAGAATATAACACCCCAATGTTTTAAAAATAAATTTAAGTGCATGAAATAATGAATCTCTTAATAATAATACTTTTTTTAAGGTGATAGTTATGAACTAGTTGTTAAACATAATTTTTCTACTTCTATGATTTGAATTTTGAAAAAAAAACATCGATGGTTGTGATTAGTATGTTATTTGGAGTCTGATAGAACCAAATTGATTTTTTTGGGGAATAATAACATACCCTTATGAATAATAATATTAATAGTAATATGACCTTTAGTAATAGTGAATCCTATTTTTTATTTTTTATTTTTTAAGGTTATAATATAATGAGATCTTGATTAATTTTTCAAGGATATATAAAAATAGTTATAGTTTTGAAATTTTAATTTTTTGAATAAAATATGATTTTATTTAAAAATTAATTTTCTAATATTTAGAAAATTATTTTCAAATAAAGTAATTAATTTTTGGATTCTACAAATCAAAAAATGGACAGAGTGATTTTTCTGTAGTTGTTCGAAATTCTTGAATTTTTGATGAATAGTAAAATACAATAATATGTTGAGTGAATAAGGTTTTCCTTATGACTTTTACATTCCTTCTTGTTTTGAAAATCACAAACACCTTATACTTAAGCAAATGTATGTTTTACCTCCATAAGGAAAATTTACTTCTTTAAGGAAATTTACCCTAACCTAAATTTTCTTATACATAGCAATATTATTCTTAAGTTCAAAAACCGAATTCTTAACCAAAATCCCGGAATCATATAATGTAAAGATTTGGAGCATTCTGTTTTTAGGATCTGAACTCTTAAGCAGTTTGACTCAGAACTCTTAAGCAGTTCGACTCCGAACTCTTAAGCAGTTCGACTCTGAACTCTTATGAAGATCGACTTCGAACTCTTATGAAGTTAGACTCCGACCTCTTATGAAGTTCTAATCCAAACTCTTATGAAGTTCGACTCCGAACTCTTAACCAGTTCGACTTCGAACTCTTAAACCGTTCAACTCCGAACTCTAATGAAGTTAGACTCCGAACTCTTAAGCAGTTCGACTCTGAACTCTTAAACCGGTCAACTCTGAACTCCTCAAGTCGAGATTTCGATCTCCGGTGAAACCAGGCTCCGAATTCCTATAAAACAGAATCTGAACATTTCTTAACATAGACTCCGAATTTCATTTTAGCTAGACTCCGAACTTTTTACTTTCTTACATTTCAAAATATTGATTAGATTTTACTTACATATGCTTCATTTCAAAACTATGTCATGCATTCATTTATACATGGTTTGTTATAAAGCGATGTCGTCTATTCTATTTATAAATAACTATTGGTTGAGTTACATGTGTACAGGTCCCTCCGAATTTCATGGAAAATATGATCGTTGGAAGAGGGAGCCGACCATTGGAATTTTTTTCCTATAAATTAGAGCTCATTTGAAAGAGCTCAAAACAGGAATGAAGTTGATTGATCTAGAGACCACATGTTGTTAAGGTGATTTCTAGAGAGAGAATCTTTTCATTCCTTGTGCGTACTGAACCGCTCGTTCAGATTGCTTTGTGTGACTCTGAATATTGGTGATTACATTCGAGGACTTTCGGGGAAAGGAAGACAGAGGTGTCAACTACCTTGAAGTTTGAGGGCTTCCTTGCTGAGGAAGAAAGAGGTTCCAACTACCTTGAAGTTGATGGCTTGTGGGGATAGCAACACAGAGAATCTGATCTTCATATTGAGGTCTTACCCTGTTATGGGTAAGATAGACTTTCCTGAAAGTATAAATCAAGGTACCTTTATCCAAGGTTGTTGGATACCCTTCTCTTTGGGTTAAAAGAATTATATCTTGTTACTTGTAGTTTTACTACTAGTTTTTCTGCTGCATATTGTATTGTAAGGAAAGTATAAACTTCTTATATTTTCTTTACACTTGTACCTTCATAATTTTAGATTCTATATGCTTGAAGGTAGAATCTCATATTGTAAACCTTAGTTTCAATTCTCCAATTGGTGTTAGAGGTGTTGTGAATTTTCTTAGTTTAACTTTGTTAAACTTAGAATTTTCCTTATCTAAGGAAAACATAGTTATCAGTAACCATCTTTAAAGGTTCCAAAGGAATTTTTAAAGTGTAAAATTCACCCCCCTCTTGTATATTGAGCATCTACATCATTATTTTGATCCTACAATTGGTATCAGAGGAAGGTATCTGAAATAATCGTACTCACGTATAAGCTTTTCTTGCTCAATTTTCCATTGTTCTTCTTCCTTGATTCCGAAGATTGTCATTCTGAACTTTTTCATTCTGAACTTTGTGATTCCAAACATTTTTGTTCCGAACATTTTCATTCCGAACTTTGTGGTTACAAACTTTTTCTACTAACATGTTCTGTTGCCAAGTTTTATTTAAGAATGGCAGGAGTCAATGTTGGTTCTATTGACAATCTAAATCCTACAAGACCACCAATCTTTGATGGAAATGACTATGAGTACTGGAGAGATCGAATGAAGACTTTTTATATCAACACTGGAGTGGACAACTTCGTTATGCTTACTGGTGATTATAAAATTCCTCATAAGAATGTTAGAAGTTTCACTAACCAGGAAAAGAAAGAGTATCAACTCAATTATAAGGTACGCAATACTTTACTATGTTCAATGACTAGAAATATATATAGCCAAATTTCTTCTTGTGAAGCAGCTAATTGTATCTGGAAGAAGTTAGAAGTTACACACTTCGGAACTTCTAAAGTGATTGAGACTAGGAGAGCTATGCTTAGAGCTGAATACCATGGATTCAATTTTCCGTATGGAGAATCAATCTATAAAGTTCAACAGAGGTTTATGACTATAGTCAGTAGCTTACAGTCTATGGGAGAAAAAGGGTTAGATGATGAAGCCCCTGTGGATAAGATAATTGATATTATGCCTAATGAGTGAGAATCAAAGAGAACATCTATAGATGAGAATAGGAAGGTCACTCAAATTTCCCTTGATGAGCTATTCAGAACTCTTCTCCAACATGAAACAAGAACGAAGAGAGATGACGACAACATCAAGAAGAAGAATGGGAATGGTACTGTCTCTTTTACAACAACATCAAATAATATGAAAGCTAAGACTCCTGAGAGAGTAACCAGATCCAAGTCTAAGAAAGTTATTATTCAATCATATTCTAGTGAAAGTGAAGTCTCAGAAAATGAGTTAGCAAATCTTGCTCGAAGAATGAACAAGATAGCTGGCCAGAGAAATTTTTAATCCAAGTATAAGAAAAAGGAAAGGAAAGATAGGAAAAATGGAGATGTCACTTGTTATGAATGCAAGAGAGCTGGACATATTAGACCAGATTTCCCTTTTCTCAAAAAGATAGAATGGAAAGAAAGGAATTCTGAGAGGAATAGAAAGAAGTATTACAAAACCAAAGCTAAGAATGTTCTGAAAGTAAATGATACCTAGAGTGCCAGTGGTGGTGAGTCTTCAGATGAATCTTCTAATTATGAATATTCATGATAGAAGAATCTTGGTCTTATAGCCAGATTACCTATAAACAATCATTGTTTTATGGATAAGGTACGAAATGCTGAAACATTGACCAATGTTTCTTTAAATTCTAATGATATAGAATATTATAACTCTTCTGATGAATAATCCTCTTCTGATGAAGAAAATACTTTACCTACCTATGAAGAAGTTTCTAGGTTTGCTGAAATTCTTGAAATTAAGAATTCTAAACTCAATAAAAAACTTGATAAAGAAAACTCTAGGAATTCTATTCTTACAAAAGAAATATCAGATCTTACCAAAGATCTTGATAATAAAAATTCTGATTTTATAAAAATTTCAAAAAATCTTGAGGAAGTAAGTTCTAAGAAGAACAAACTTTCTAAAGAGTTCGAAAAACTAATTTCTAAGAAAATTATCTTCGAGCCTACCTCTAGTTCTAAATCTAATGATTTTGAATATAAAAACTTGGTTATAAAACTCAAGTCCGAAATGTTTTCCTTAAAGAAGTGTTTATCAAACTTTACCCATAATAAAGAAAATTTTGATAAAATGTATTCTCAAATACGACCTTTGAGAAACAAATCCAGATTTGGTTATACCCATGAAAAACTAACTTTTAGTAACAATTACTTTATTCCAAAAAGTGACCCATTTTGTCCCAAGTATCAATGTGGTGGTCAGTGGGCGAATAATTTTTCTTTAAATAAAACCCAATCTCTAGGTTTTCATAAATCCTATTTGTCTAAGAAAGTGTGGGTTCCGAAAATTTTGTTGTCTGGAAATATCGTATCCAAGAAAGTTTGGATTCTGAAAGTCTAATTCTTATTTTGTTTTCAAGAAAACAGTTGAATTACCAACAATAATACGTGGTATATGGATAGTGGATGTTCCCGGTACATGACTGGTAACAAAATCTATTTTGAAAAGATTATCAAAAAAAAGGAGGAAAGGTAACATTCGGAGATAATGCACAGGGAGAAATTGTTGGTATTGGTAATATTGTTCTTCTAGGTAAAACTTTGATTTCAAATGTTTTATTTGTTAAGGGTCTTAAGCACAACCTCATCAGCATAAGTCAGTTATGTGATGAAGGGTACCTTGTGAATTTTAGGAATGATAAATGCTTAGTACACAATTCCAAGTAAGAATTTATTCTCTCAGCCAATAGGCAAGAGAATGTTTACACTTTGAACTTAGAAGACCTTAGGAGTCAAGACCTACCTTGCCTAAGTGCAATGGAAGATCATTCCTAGTTATGGAATAGAATACCAGGTCACTATAATCATAGAAACTTATGTAAACTTTCTAAGAAGAAAGTAGTTAAGGATCTACCAGAGCTTAGATTTGATTCTTCTAAAGTTTTTGATCCTTGTCAATATGGAAATCAAAATAAATCTAGTTTTAAAGCAGTCGGTGAAGTCTCAACAACTGATGCATTACAGTTAGTGCACATGGATCTTTTTGGTCTAACAAAAACTGGAAGTATTGGAGGAAAATACAATGTGTTTGTTTTAGTTGATGATTACACTAGATTTACATGGGTCTATTTTCTAGCAAATAAGTCTGAAGTTTTTTGTTATTTCAAAAGTTTTAGAGCACAAGTTAAAAATGAGGAAAATATTCCATTGAAAACTATTCGTAGTGATCATGGAGGAGAATTTCAAAATTCTGATTTCGAAACTTTTTGTAGTAGAAAAGGTATTACTCACAATTTTTCAGCACCTAGAACTCCTCAACAAAATGGTGTAGTTGAAAGAAGAAATATAATTCTTCAAGAGATAACTAGAACCATGTTGAGTGAATATTCTATAGCTAGACATTTCTGGGCTGAAGCTGTAAGTACTGCTTGTTATACTATAAATCGAGTTTTGATTAGACCTTTTCTTAATAAAACTCCTTATGAATTATGGAATGGTAGAAAACCAAGTCTTTCTTATTTCAAGGTTTTTGGTTGAAAAGTATTCATTATGAATACTAAAGATAATCTACATAAATTCCCACTAAAATCCGATGAAGGAATTTTCTTATGCTACTCCACAACTTCTAAGGCATATAGAGTTTTCAATAAAAGTACTTGTACTGTTGAAGAAACAGTTCATGTAAAATTTGATGAGTCAGACCCTTTTGTTTTCAAACTATACCAATCTATATCCTCGAATGTGTTTTCAAAAACTGATTGTCAACCTTTGATAGAAGATCCTTCTGATAAGGAAAATGTTCAAGAAGATACTTCTGAAACATTTACCGCAGAAGACTTTCTACCCTATGTTGATGAATAGGTTTTACAAAACCCAAATCAGGTGTTTCTTAATAATCATCCCAGTGGTAGCATCATTGGTGATGTAAATCAACCTGTAAGGACTAGAAGTTCCTTAAGAAATTAAGTAGAACATCTAGCATTTCTTTCCCAATTAGAACCAAAAATCACTGATGAAGCTTTAGGTGATGATGATTGGATCAAAGCCATACAAGATGAACTAAATGAATTTGAAAGGAATAATGTCTGGACTTTGGTTGAAAGTCCTAAGGAAAATTTTGTTATTGGTGTAAAATGGGTTTTTAGAAACAAGTGTGATGGAAATGGAGTCATTGTAAGGAATAAATCTAGACTCATTGCTAAAGGCTATAATCTGCAAGAGGGAATAGACTATGAAGAAACCTATGCTCCAGTAGCTAGACTTGAATCTATTAGTATTCTACTTTCCTTTGCAGCATTCTTCAATTTTAAACTTTTTCAAATGGATGAGAAATGTGCTTTTCTTAATGGTTATGTTCAAGAGGAAGTTTTTGTTGAACAACCTCCTAGATTTGAAGATACAAAACATCCTGATGATGTTTTTAGACTTACCAAATCTTTGTATGGTCTTAAGCAAGCCCCGCGAGCCTGGTATGATAGGCTCACAGGATTTTTACTTCGAAATAACTATGTTAAGGGAAATGAAGATCCAACCCTTTTTATAAAGAAAGATAAGAAAAATGTTTTGATTGTTCAAATTTATATTGATGACATCATATTTGGTTCAACTCAGCAATCTTTAACTAACTCTTTTGCAAGTATAATGAAATATGAGTTTGAAATGAGTATGATGGGTGAGTTCACTTTTTTTCTTCGTTTTCAAATTTCTCAAAAACCAGAAGGAACCTATATATCTCAACATAAGTATATTAAATATCTTCTCAAAAAGTATGGTTATGACAATACTAAAAGTATAAGTACTCCCATTGGTACCTCAAACTCTTTAGATCTTGATGAAGTTGAGAAACCAGTAGATCAAAAATCTTTTAGAGGTATGATAGGAAGTCTACTTTACTTAATAGCTAGTTGACCAGACTTAAATTTCTCAGTATGCTTATGTGCAAGATATAAATCCAATCCTAAGGAACCTCACTTAAAGGCAGTAAAAAGAATTTTTCGCTACCTAATGGGAACCATGGATCTAGGATTATTTTATACTTCTAGAAATTATTTTGTTCTAAAAAGCTTTTCTGATGCTGACTTCGGTGGATGTAGGATGGATAGAAAGAATTCATCTGGAACTTGTCATTTCTTAGGAGAATCGTTAGTTTCTTGGTCGTGCAAGAAGCAGCATTATGTAGCACTTTCCACTGTTGAAGCTGAATACGTAGCAACTGGAAGTTGTTGTGATCAAGTGTTGTGGATGAAACACACACTCACAGATTATGGCTTGACTTTTACTAAGAATCAAATTTTGTGTGACAACACAAGTTCCATTTCCCTAAGTAAGAACCCTGCACATCACTCTTATGAAAAACACATAGACATTCGACATCACTTTCTTAGGGATCACACAATTAAAGGAGATATCATTCTCCAGTTTATCGGACCGCAAGATCAACATGCTGATATTTTCCCAAAATATTTACCCTCCGATAGATTTGAATACATTAAACAAAAGTTAGGAATGATAACTGTAAGGTAATCATTCTTCATTAACTTCTTGTTGAACAATTCTTCTAACAACAATAAACTCCTTCTCATAGGGGTAGTACATTTGAATGTTAGTGTTACTATTTTTTTTTCGGAATCTGTTTTTCAAAATTAGTATATTTTTTTTGTATTTAGTTTTTCAAACCTTTTGAAACTGTAGTTTTCAGAATGGAAATTTCTGAAACTAAAATTTCTGGAATGGGAATTTCTGGATCTGAAATTTTCGCACTAAAATTTTCCAAAATGGAGATTTTCATACTAGAACTTCCAGAATGGAAATTTTCGTACTGGTGTTTTCGTAACGAGATTTTTGTAATGGAACTTTCGTAATGAGTTTGTTTTAAAATTCATTTCTTCAAGAAGAATATTACCAATTACGAACAATCTTTCTAGCCAATCCGAGAGTTGTGATTTCCTTACTTATAGTTTCGTAATAATATTTTGCTTGATGGTATTTTCCTATGTTTTTAAAAGATAGGATTCTAGTTTTCTTCAAATCCGAATGTTTTCTTTAAAAACCTCAAAAGATCCGAGTCAAGTTCTTCTTGCGGGATTGTTTTCAACCATTAGATTAGATCAAAACCTTTTCAACCGTCAAATGGATTTTGGAAGACCAATGGTCAAAACCATTTCCTATATAAAGGGAACCCCGAGACTCATCCCACATCGGTTTTTCAAGATTTTGCGTCTCGAAGCCCTGCTTCTCTTCTTAAGGCCGGTTCCAAACTTTTCAAAGCCGATCCGAATCTTTTAGATTTATTCACTCCCAATGTATATTGAAGCAACATATCAAGATATGTTGAATGCGAAACCGATCTCTAAGTTGTTAGTCTTTAGGGAAATGTTAGTTCATCCGGATTTCTATAAAGATGATTCCCTTATTTCCAAGAATATAAATCTGAATGGATGGGAAGATGTCTGCATAGAAAAGTCAGAAAAATAGGATCCGATTTATACTGATTTGCTGACCGAGTTCTACGAGTCTGTTTCCTTTATGATGGAAGATAGAAGAGAGTGGTTTTATTTAAAGTGTTATGGGAAGACTTATAAGCTTTTCTAAACCATGTCCGCGAGCTTGGTTGGTTTATCATACGAAGGAGAAGCTGAGTTCTGCTCACGTAAACTTCCTGATGTGCAAGGAAGTTTCAATAAGGAGATGGCACTGATGTGTATTGGGATTAAGGATGATTCAACTATCAAGATTTCTCGTCTCAGTCTGAAAAATAGAATTCTTCTGCTTTACAAGCAAGGCTTTCTGGTCCCAAGAAGAGGTGATAAAGACAATCTGAAGAAAAGTGATATATATGTCTTATATTTTTTGGTAAATCTAAGAAAGATAAATCTGATGAGGCATGTCTTGGTTATGATCAAGAATATCAATGAAGGAAATTTGAGAGCTCGGATTATCATGTTTCATGCCTTACTATCTAAGCTGATAGTTCGATGCTTAGAATCCTTCAAGGTTTCCTGCAAATCAAAGATCTGGAATTGCAAGCTCATGCTAGTCAGTGATGATAATCTCAAGAGGATGAAGATGGGTTTTTCTAGTGAAACCAGAGAATTTTACCCTCTATCCGTGGAAGAGTTTGAAGAAGCTCATTAAGAATCACATAATCTAGAACCATCCAAAAATAAAAGGAGGAACAGAAAGGCTATGGAAGTGGTTGCTGATGAAGAAATTCCTCAGGCTAAGGAAACACAATCTGCTCCCCAAGCTGAAGAAGCAGAAAATATATACGGATGAAGTGGAAACCAAGTGGAGGGAAGATAAATAAATGAGGAAGGAAGGGGATCCAAAATTCGGATTGGACCCTACAGAGGCTAAATCCTTAAAGGAAAAAGCAACTGAGGAGCTAGAGAAACAAGTGAATGAAATGAAAATGAAAATGAAAATGTATGAAGCTGAAGTGGTGCGATCTTTTCTGAATGATTTAGAGTTAGCTTCCGAAATGCTTCCCGTTCCGGAAACGTTCAAACTTGAACCTTCTTTACCAGAAACTCCATCCATGAACTATGTCTCTCCGGATAGATCCAAGGGTAAATAAATAGTTGAATAATCTGAGAAACAAATTTCTGAAGAATTTGAGGAGGAAGAAGAAGAAGATGAAGAGGAGAGTGAAGATTTGGATACCCTGATCAAACAAGTACAGGAAGATAAAGATAAGACTGAATCTGAAAAGTTTGTTACTCCGTGAAAGGGAAATTAGGAAGCTAGCAAGAAACAACAACAAGAAGAAGAAGAGAATGTCTTGTATGATCAGGAAGAATCCTATGAGAGGAATTTCCTTGAGGAAGGTCAATAAAAACAGAAACCAGATGAAGACCAGATCGTCCATGTAACTGAATCTAAGAAAGTATCCCTTAATAAAGAACCTACCCTAAGAGCTGATAAGGGAAAGCAAACTCTCATGGAGACACCTATAAAAGATGTCATCAGAAAGAAAGAGGTTGGTGGTACCTCTAGAAGAAAGCTGATGCAAGTTGAAGAAGAGTGGTCTCAAAGATAAGTTTTTGATTCAGAATCATTATCTCATGGGCATGACTTTGTGGTTCAGTATCTAAGGAAGTTGGTGGACACAATTCTGATTCTTCCAATAATAGATTCCAGATTCCAGATGCTGCAACAAACTATGAATCAGAAATCAGATTCGTTATCCATGGTCATGGATAAGTTTGTGAAGATGGAAGCTGGATAGAAAAGTTTTATTATCGATTATGATATGCATAGAAAGTCCTACAATAAGGTAACCAAGTGTTCCAAGAGAGTTGATGAAGATTTAGTTCACTTTGAGAATTTTTAGGCTGAAGTTCAAAATGCTTTTGAAATAGAGGATAAAAAAGGTTAATGAGATTTATGAGAAGTTGACCCAGGAGCAAAATTCTCGGAATCAATAGGTCAGGGATCTGAATGGGAAGCTTAACTCAGTATCTCAGAATTGGAAAACTGAAAGAGATTTCCAGATTGAGTTTCAGTAGAAGATGGAAAAGAAATATGAGATAATAAAGTTGCAGAAAGAATCCTTGGAGGCTCAGGAAGAAGCTTTAAAAGTTCAAGAAGAAAAGGAAAAGCCTTGGATAGGTAGCGTGAGGAAGACCAAAGAGACTTGAAGAAACTCAAAACCTTGTTAAAGAAGCTCATTCCGAAGGAAAAGGAAGAAAAAATGAACCCACTCCGATATTTTGTTGTAATTGTCTTTCTTTGTAAAATTTTCCAACTCTACTGAAATGATTATTTGGTTGGTTGTATCTTGTCATATACTAATGTTACGGGTACCATATTTTGTTTTCCATTCCCTTTAATTATTTTTGAAAATCACAAAGGGGGAGAAGGATAAATAACTTCTTCATAAGGAGGAGAGAAGAAAATTTCTAAGAGAAATATCCTTAAAGAAAGGGGGAGTTTTCCACTATAAAGTTCTTCATTCTTACAATAATGAAAACTTCACTCTGAAAATTCCGAATACAATCCTTAGTGTTTCAATGCCTAAGGGGGAGTTAGTTGTATTCACTTTCATCCATGAACAAAGGGAGATAAGTGTTTAATTTCAAAGTCTAATGAAATTTTTCAAAGCCCTTATTTTCTTTTTCGTAAGGATGTTTGTGCTTCCCAAAAAGGGGGAGATTGTTGATTCAACAAGGTTTTCCTTATGAATTTTCCATTCCTTCTTGTTTTGAAAATCAGAAACACCTTGTACTTAAGAAAATGTATGTTTTACCTCCATAAGGAAAATTCACTTCTTTAGGGAAATTTACCCTAAACTAAATTTTATTATACATAGAAATATTATTCTTAAGTTCAAAAACCGGATTCTTAACCTAAATCCTGGAATCATATAATGTAAAGATTTGGAGCATTCTGTTTTTAGGATCCGAACTCTTAAGCAGTTCGACTCCAAACTCTTAAGCAGTTTGACTCCGAACTCTTAAGAAGTTTGACTCTGAACTCTTATGAAGTTCGACTCCAAACTCTTATGAAGTTCGACTCCGAAATCTTATGATGTTCGACTCTGAACTCTTAAGCAGTTCGACTCTGAACTCTTAAACCGTTAAACTCCGAACTCTTATGAAGTTCGAATCCGAACTCTTAAGCAGTTCGACTCCGAACTCTTAAACCGTTCGACTCCGAACTCTGCAAGTCCAGATTCTAATCTCTGGTGAAACCAGACTCCGAATTCCTATAAAACAGAATCCAAACATTTCATAACATAGACTCCGAATTTCATTTTAGTTAGACTCTGAACTTTTTACTTGCATACACTTCAAAATATTGATTAGATTTTACTTACATATGCTTCATTTCGAAACAATGTTGTGCATTCAGTTATACATGGTTTGTTATAAAATGATGTCATCTATTCTGTTTCTAATTAACCGTTGGTTGAGTTACACATGTACAGGTCCCTCCGAATTTCATGTAAAATATGATCGTTGGAAGAGGGAGCCGACCGTTTTAATTTTTTTCCTATAAATAAGAGCTCATTTGAAGGAGCTCAAAAGAGTAAAGAAGTTGATTGATCTAGAGACCACACGCTGTTAAGGTGATTTCTAGAGAGAGAAGCTTTTCATGCCTTGTGCATACGGAACCGCTCTTTCAGATTGCTTTGTGAAACTCCGAATGTTGGTGATTACATTTGATGACTTCCGGGGATAGGAAGACAGAGGTTCCGACTACCTTGAAGTTCGAGGGCTTCCTTGCTGAAGAAGACAAAGGTTCCTACTACCTTAAAGTTGAGGGCTTATGGGGATAATAAGATAGAGAATCCAATATTCATATCAAGGCCTTACCCTGGTGTGGGTAAGATAGACTTTCTTGAGAGTATAAATCAAGGGACCTTTATCCAAGGTTGTTGGAGACCCTTCTCTTTGGGTTAAAAGACTTATATCTTGTTACTTGTAGTTTTACTACTAGTTTTTCCGCTGCATATTGTATTGTAAGGAAAGTATAAACTTCTTATATTTCCTTACACTTGTACCCTAATAAGTTTAGATTCTATATGCTTTAAGGTAGAATCTAATATTGTAAACCTTAGTTCCAATTCTCCAATTGGTGTTAGAGGTGTTGTGAATTTTCGTAGTTTAACTTTGTTAAACTTAAAATTTTCCTATCTAAGGAAAACATAGTTATCAGTAAACAACTTTAAAGGTTCCAAAGGAATTTTTAAAGTGTAAAATTCACCCCCCCTCTTGTATATTGAGCATCTACATCGTTATTTCGATCCTAGATAATATACCATATATATACATTATCAGTTAAAAACACTATTCCTAGCATTATGGATGATGTAAACACTCTTGGTTCAAACTTACATGATCTCTTTACTATTTAGGGGCACATTAATCAATACTATTCATTGTATTGAGAAAAAAATATTAAACTAATGATTAAAATAATGGAAAACCCCTCCTCTCCTCCACTATAAATACCACCCTCACCCCCTATTCATCTCACAACTCTCAAGCATTTAGAAGTGTATAAATTATTCCAAATCATCTTTCCAAGGATCTTCCCTATGTCCAAGATATCTTGGTATCACTAAATGGATAAAACTAAAGGATTTAATGAGGATCTCAAGGAGAAAAGATCAAGAGGTAAGAAACCTCTTCCATTTTCTTGTGTTCTCTTTTTTTTAAAAGGTTGGGACTAAAGCCTCAATTTATTATTAAAGCAAAGACCTCTTTAGACTGGGTAGAGGGTGACCCATTACATAGCCCGAAGGCCCAATGCCAAGTGGCCTGCAAACAGGGCTATAAATCTCCATAATTTTATATATTCTGGATGTTTCCATGTTTATGGAAAAATTCCTTAACTTAATTCATCTTCTCCCCTCTTATAAATACGCTGTTCGTGTTGTGTCGATTTACCAACATCATGGATGACGTATTTTCAATTTACATTACTTCCATAAAAAATAGTTAAAAACCCATTTTAATGGTTGAAAAAATTATAAATTATATGATATAACTTATTTTATGTTCTTGAGTTTACATATATACATAATATAATGTTATATAATGAAACAAGTTTTGATAATTGAAGTACCGACAAAATGATCTATATGAATATTAAGAACGATTCATCTAATGATTTATCCTCATAACATATAACCAAAATGATTTATAAAATAAGTTAATATTTTGGAATCAAATTAATACCATTTTATTACAATCCTAGAGTTTTACTTCCACTCGATAAGAAAATCCTTTATGAACTGACTATGGAAATCATGTAAAATATGCACCTCAAACAATGGAAATTACAAAATATTATTAATAAATGGGTCAAATGATGTTATAAAATATGATATAAGGTGTTATAAACATGAATATGTTTCAATAAAATATTAATAATTTTTTTGCTAATTATATAGGAGGTTTAAACAAGTTTTAAATAAGATTAACCCAAGGTAAGGGAATTCTTAACCCAATTTCACTTCTTTAGGTTAACCTTATTCTTCATTAATTATGTGCTAATGAGATTATTTGTGTAATAAATTTCATTTATATTATGATTTATTATGTGTATTTATATTTTATACACATAATAATTTCATTATATCAATTCTAACTTTATTTATATGATATTGTTTATGGACTTTTCATTAAAAATTATTTTTTAAAATTCTATTTTACAAAATAAAATAGCAATGTTTTTATGAAATTAATCATGTTTTATGATTATGTTTTGGTTATTAGGAATTATTTATGATGAAGGGTGGGACCTATATCTCCTTAAAATGAATTGTGTATGTGTAATCTGAAGGTTGGTTGTATGGTTACTCCAAGTGTAACCAGGATGATTACACCATAAGGTAGCCGTGAGGGTTAGATTTTAAGGTAACTCTGAGGGTTACTAATCATAAGGTATCCGTGAGGGTTAAAAAAATAAGTAAGTAATGACCAAATATAACCTTATTAAATATTTATTTTTCCATTATTTATGGAAATATCTTGTTTCACAAAGTAAGTATCTGATTCTTTATGGGTGAGAAGTATGTCTATGTGGAAATTATTTCATATATTTATAAGTATTTATGGATTAATGGTTTCTTTCCTTATTTTTGTATCCCTTAATGAGATTTTTATGCTCATACCATGTTTTTAAATTCTTTCCACAGGGTATAAGAATGTGTAAGAGAAATAAGGAATTCAAGTTTAATGTTACGATGATTTCCAAAAAAAACTACGCTTTTGTTTTGTGTTTAAAATTTTCTGTTTTGGAAGAAAGGGATAGTGTTTCAATGGTACCCACTCTGTATGCTTGTGGCTTGATATGTATGATTTATGTCAAAAAATTCTAATTCACTAAAATGGAAATATCATTGGGAATGTAAAGATGTGAAATCTAGTTGAAATAAAAAGAATATTTACTTTTTAAGGTTAGGTAGTTATAATATTATTATTAGGTGAAATTATATGGAAATTGGCTCCAGAAGTGCAAAATTATTTAGTGGGTCAGATTATCAATCAATCCATCTCTCATTAAGATAAAAAATATAATATATGGTTTGATATATTTATGGTTTTCACCTAAATTTAACTTTTTTACAATATTTTAGTTTTAAAATGATAACTCATTTTTATCTACAAAAACTTATTCTAATGACTAAAGATAAAATAACTCTTATTTGATAAATTGGATATGATGATTGTAAAATATGAAAAACATTTCATTATTCATAATTAATAAAATTGATAATAAATAATTGTAATAAAATAAATATATATCAAATAAAAAAAGATTCTGATAAAATAACATTGATTCAAAAATGTAAAAAATAGGAATATAATTTAATCATAAAATTTTTAAATGTTTAATTTTACTTTTTAAATACATCATATAAAATATAAATACCCTAACTCCAGTAACCCAAATTCATTGTTTACTTCGTTATATTTTCATAATACACAAGTGATTACATCACAAATGACTGAATAATTTAGTAGTCTTGGTAAAATAGATATATAATTGAATATTAAATTACATTTCAGATATTTAAATACAACATAGTGAGAGTAAAAAACGATTCATGAATGAAATATTTCATACTTTTCTTCTTCATAATCCAATGAAGGGATAAAAAATAAGAGTATTCTCAAAATCCCAATAAGGGTTAGGCACAAAACAATCTGTCATGAATCAATATAGAATAATCAATATCACAAGGTGTATAACCAAACCCACCCAAAACTTAAACAACAACCTGATCAAAAAATGCATCCATTGAAAATATAAATACTATAATATTATGGATAATAATAACTGAATTATCACTAAATTAAGTTCATAATATTGTATGTCATTATCTCAGACATCACGATATCTAAAAGTGAATACCTTACAGTACGACAATTTAATTTACGGGTAGGTATACACCAAACCCATTTAAATATGGCTAGAAAACTGATTTGTCTCATGATATCTACTAATGCATTGAGTGGATATATAGTTCTATTCCCAAACAATCACTACATGTCCAATTAAATCCTTATATATATTTAATGATCGATTTAATCCATGAATCTATATAACATATCAATAAATATATGTATTGATTAAAGAATACATATTTATAAATATTTATCTAATCAATAAAATAAATTAAAAAGAAACATTATGTAGAAATTATATATGTTTTATGAAATAATATTATATATGAAAAATAATATGAATATTTAAGGTAAGTATAATGTCCAATGATCTAAAGAAAGTAAATATTTCATGAGAAACCTAATCAACCGAAAATTAATCATGAAGGTGAATGTTAATAATATCTCTGGTCAAACTAATTGTAAACTATTAAAAGAAATAATAAGGATGGTATAATTATAATATATCTATAGTTTATTTTGAGTAAAATGAATGGTTTTTGTCATTTATGAATAAAAATACCCAAAAACATATCATTAAAACATTATTGTGTAAAGTACCCTTTTCACTTTGAAAATAACATTAAAAAATAAAGAATTTATGAATTTTAGAAAGGAAATTAATTTTAAAATAAAATTATAAAAATATAAAGGAATCCTAAAAATAATTATTATTCATGATGGTATGTAATTCTGCATATTCCATATAAGTTTTAAAAAAACCATTTTTTAATACTTCTCTTAAAAGGTTAAAAGGCACCTCATTTGAAAAATAAAAGGAATATTACTTTCAATTTTTTTTTGTAAAAAGTAAAAGATGGATAAAAATTTATTTACTTAATAATTTGGATAATTTTTATAATATTTTTGAATTATGTTTTATAAAACATGGATATTAAATAAAAATATTTTTTTCTGAAGAGATAAAAAAGTTTAGATTATCTAAAAAACATTTTTTAAATCCTTTTATATACCAAAGAGATTAAAAAAAATAATACATGAAAATTCCATGAATAAAAAAATTAGAATAAAATTATATGGGTTTATTAGAAATATATACAATAATTTTCTTCCAGGTAAATTCATGCATGATCGATTTTGATAAAAATGTGATTGTAAAATAAACCCTTATAAGGATCATAACGTTGAAGCGAGAAGTGAGATAAGAAGTGATTATATGTTTAATAAATGAAAATATACATAAAAAATATAGATGTAAAATATTTAATTATCAATGGTCATTACACACAAAATATTTTAATATCAATGACAAAGATAAAGTAATGTCACCCAATAAAATGAATTTGTGTTATAAAATTCCTCATCACTTGGTAACTTCCAAGTAAAACCCATTTGGATGAAATGATTCAATATGAAACATAAAATAAAATTAATTTTTAAGTATTAATGGTACTATATATAAAAGGGGTAGTTTATACAACATATAAAATAAATAGGAGAAGAACATGGAAACATGCCTCAATGAATAGAAATTGGGACAAAGTCCCTTACCTCATGTTTCCCTATAGTTAAGGATGATTTAACATCATGTATAATGGTTTTATAAATTTTATTAGTTTTTATAATAAAAATATTAATATCTATAATATCATATATGATTCTATTATGACATCTTAACGCACATTTCTTAGAAATATCTTATCATTACTGTTGATTTGGGTGTTAATTGCCTTGTTTTCTCATGTGGGTCTTGTCATGGAAGTTTGTGTTTTTTTTACATAGTATATATATACATAATTTCCAAAATTTTATTAATGTTATAAATATAATATTTATTCATTTTATACATTTTTAAAACCATTTTAGAATTTTTACATGGTAAATGAATCAAATCGCTTCATAGAGAGGGTAGGCCGCACATATGCACGAATGATGATATCACTCCCTTAATGGGTGAAATTTTAAGGAAGTGGATGATATATATATTTTAAAAATTAATATCATATCATATATATCATATATATTCACTATTTATTTCATTTTTTACTATCCATTTTATTCAATGATGGGGAAAATTATATCGGTTTTTTAGGCGGTATTCCCCCACACACAAGAATAATGACTTTATTTCCTATTTTATGGAGTAGAAGTTTCTTTATTATTAAAGATATCAATTTCATAAAGTCTCATTATAAGTTATAATATGGTGTAGTTATATTCTAAGTGTTCATATAATATTTAATGTGGTCAAATAATAATTAAAAAGAAACATCTTAGTGAACAAAATTATATTCAAATATAAGAACATATCTAGGATCTCTTATTAAGTACCCAAGGGTTGGTATTTTGGTAAAACAATAACCAATAGGATTTTGTAAAGAGATTGTAGTAGGTTACTATTATTATAAATTGATTTATATCTGTTAATAATTGAATGGAGTAGGTTCACATTTATAAGTAGGGGAGTGGAATTTCTTGGAAACCACTTTGAAATTTACAAAAATAATAAAAAATGATAAAAGAATTCCCAAGAAAATTTCCTAAAAATGTTTATATATAAGAATTTTTGATAGGATAAGGTTCAAATATGTCCATCCAATAATATATTTACATGTTTATTGTAATACATACCCATATATTTTGGTTAAACCCCTTCTAACCTCATTATATCTTTAAACGAGGTAATTAATTTTTAATTCATTTCACTATTAATCATGACCAAAAATTAACCATAACATATTACCTTATAAAAATTATTATGATTAAAAATATGGAATTCTTTTTACCCATTTAAATTCATAGAAGTGTAAAATTTAAATTTATATGTGAAACCAAAAATCATGTCAGCAATGGTTTTTCAAGAAATGCGTTTTTTATAAACTAGATGATCTTATTTTAGATATATGACTATTAATCATCAAGAGATGAATTTATATTAATATAATTAGATATATAATATAATAATTTCATATAAATAATTCATAATTAATGATAATTTTATTTAATTTAATATGACAAATATTATGAACATAGAAACAGTTCTAAAAAAACGCATTTTAAGCCAAAAAATATACTTGTACCAAAATATATTATAAAAATGATTAAAATATAATTAATTAAATAACATATGAAATTTTTTTTTTTTACTTTGAAATAAATTTCAATTAATAATTTTACTTTTAATGTGTTGTCAATAAAATTTTATTTTTAATACCTTTATATATGTTTCATAATTCATTGAATCTTATTCATATTTTCCAATTTAACAGCAAGGTTATAACCATAATATTTAAATAATCTATTTCATAGGTCATTTAGACCTAGTGTTGCATTTCGTATACACTATAGAATATAATGTTCTTCTTTTTAAATCTTAGGGTGTTGGAGGAAACAATTTTAGAAATTTTTATTTTATGTCGACACCCTCATGACCGTAAAAAGGTCATGATAATTTTGTAAAAATAGCATTTTCACTATTCACTAAAAATAATTTTTAGATAAATATAAAAAATCATAATATTCTAGTACCTTTATAATGGTGGTTCTGTGGCATGGGCTGGTGGATGGTTGCATCAGAGTGCACAGAGGAGGCTAGTTTTGGTGGTCGCCAGCGTCACGCTTCGATGATGGGGTTGGCGTTGATGTGCTGATTGGTGATGGTGGTGATAGTGGTGTGCTAGGCTTTAATGAGAGGGTGATGCGGGAAATCATGTGGGCCAAATAAAATCATGAGGTTCCTTTGGTTTTTTTGAATTTCGAAAATTCTTTCATGGGCGGGTAGTTGAATTTGAAGTGGGAAGGGTGTAATGGTGGTTTTCTTGATGTTTTTTAATTTGGATGGATTGTGTATTGTGGGTTCACACTTACCCATTAAAAGTGTCTTTTTTAAAATATAAAAAAATATGTATTGTGGTCTATTAATTTTATAATGATTCCAAAAATGATGAACAATTTTTATATTTTAGATTCTAAAATTTAGTTTTTCCCTTTAAAATGGAAACATAAAATATAATGGAATTTTTTTATAGGAAACTGAATTTTAAATCATTCAATATTCTTATTAATATTTAATATTAACTAATGAACAATTTTATTAATATATTATTTATATAAATAATATTTTTATCATTATATAATAATAATATAATGAGTTTCTTAAATAAAATCTATTGCATTAAAAAGCGATTTTTTTATAAAAATTTCTTTTTTAATATTAATATGATCGTATTAATTATTTTTCTATACTAATTATCTTGAATAATGGATTATTTTTAAGAAATAATTTTCAATATTTTTTTTATATATTTCATAATTCAGATAGTTTAATTTATACTAATCAATTCAACAACTACAATTCGAACACATTTACAATATTTGAAAATTTATATTAAAAAATGTATCATGATTCATTTTTGTTTTGTGTTTCATGTAATGTAATATATTAAAAATATTATTAATTAGACAAAAATATGTAATAAATTATCACGAAATTATATTCTACCTATTAAAATAAATTGAATCGATGCAATTTTAATTTTTCTCACATACAAAAATGGATGACGATATTCTTCACATAGTCATGAATGATGATATAATTTATAATTATATTTAAACTCACTAACTTGGGTAAGACTAGGAATCATATCCAATGATTAAATATTAAGTATCATATAATGAATGTTAATCTCAAAAATTACTTCTTATTTTTCATTCCATTGATAAAAATAATAGTTTAATTATGGATATGAAATGTGACATTAAATTTTTTTAGTCAATTCAAAAAATTTATAGAGATATCCAATCTATTTGAAAAAATTATTCATGTTTATTTTATGGAAAAATAATATTATTTTCATGAAAAACATTCCCATAAACTATATCTTGGGATTCAATAATCATATGACTAGATGTTTTATACAATTAATCAATATCAAATCATTATTTTGGTGATTTTGAACTCTTAGAAAACATACTAGATATACTTGATTTCCTAGAACCAGAAACCAATAAGACATTAACAAATATTAATTGAAGGATACAAGTACCATAATAAACCTGATTCACTTTAGTTTCAGTACTTTAATTGGTTTCTCCTTTTTCCATTTAATATTTATAAAACACATTATACTAATTAGCCCTTGGGTTAGGGAATAAATTTATATAATACTAGAACTACTTTCATTTGAGGCATTAATGTGTGGGTGGAGCATTAGTTCAGACCGTTATACATTCCATTGTATTGAACAATCTCTTTATCTTACATCGATCATTACGATTTTGATGGCCAATCCATCTACACTTAAAACATTTTTATGTTCCTTTGAATCACTCCCTAGGGATATTATTAAAACATTCATCCATTGTAGGTATTTGAATACTATTTCATCCAAGATAGTTTTCACCTAAACTGATACAAAATTACATCCTTCTATTCATTAAACATTCTTAATTTTTTATGGTTTAAGTTGATAATAATTACTCATGATATTTTTATGAGAAAAAGAACATGATTTTCAACAATATGTTCTATCACATTTTGTTTTGAATTTTATAAAATCACCACATTTCCCATATTATAAATTATTAACTCAATTTAATCTTTTCCAAAAATTACATAAATTAAATAATAATGATTTTTGGTAAAAGTTTGAACTAATATATATATAAAATTCATCAATAACCTTATAAGAAGTAACTTATAAGTCTCTATCATAACCTAACCAATGAATCTATAAATTTCAATACAGTTTATTCAATGTAATAGTTATATTATATTCTTTGAACTAACTTTATATATATTATATCACCAAAATCAATTCAAATACATCATGATTGTTTATAAAAATACTGTGAATCAGACCAAATAATATCCTATATGAGTATAAAAATATGAGTTATTTTATTCCCTCATTTCATAAAAATTATGATGATATATTTAATATTAAATCAACCATTTTAGGGTCGTTACCAGAAGTTTTATCTTAGCTAGATCAAACTTCCACTTGTTTATATCTAGAAAGGATGTTATATCAAATAATTCAAACCCTCTATACTTTACCAAATATTTTTTATGTTTTACTTCCTTTAAGAATTTATTTTATGGTTTCTACTATTTTTTTCCAAATACAAAAATAACTAATATAATACACAAAAGAAGTAACCCTGAATTTAAAACCAACTAAGACGCCCATGTCCCATAGTCTTAGGTCTATTTCTTGAAACAAATTATTTATAAACTCTCATTAATACCAAGTGATATTACCGAATGTAAATTTTAATGTATACCACATATATATTATATCCCACAATAATATCACACAATATGAAGAATATTTAGGATTAGTGTTATTTCATATTTTCTATATAAAAAATTTATTTTATAACACTTCTTTATATTTCTCTATAATCCAATAATACTTGATCACATTATAGATATCTCATAAGTTAAATTATTCTTCTTAACATGAGGAGTGTAAAATGTATGATAGAGGGAGCTCAAATTCTTATTAAAGGAAAAAAATTTCAATGATTCATTAAATGTGTTAGTACACAAGAATATGAGAAAAATAAGAATGAAAGAAATATATTATTGAAACACATGAACAAATAAAATTAGTCCATATAAAATGAGGGCATATAATATTAATTGATAAATAATATTCCATGTAACAATATAATGGAATAAAGATATAGTAATCACATTCCATGGTGTATAGAATAGTTATAAATCATATAAATATGTCATAAGGATAAGGATAATCATTTACATCAATATGGGATTATTCAAATTAAAACTATTCCTTATATATCTTTCGTAGGTTTAAGAAAACCACTTATATAACCTACTGTTATTAGTAATACCTCTCATGTACCATTGGGCTTGGTATTACCACCCATTTACTCTTGGGATCAGGATTACTTCCTAAGTACCCTTGTACTTTTTCATACCACCCACATACCCTTGGGCTTTAGATAACCTTGAGTATAACTTTATGATGTCAGGAACTATAAAAATTACCACTTAATTAGAGAGATATATATGATCCCCACCATATCATAGTGATTAAAATTATGCATACAAGGAAAAATTAATCAATAATATATCTTACCATGTTGGAGCAACTGAAAGAAAAATGGTTAGATAAAATATCTAAAAAGAAACTCATAAAATGTCATCAAGAGATAGATTGGTTGATAACCAAAAACAAATAATACAAAAGGTGTATTTAAAAATGGAATTTAGAGGTTATTTCATGAAGAATAACTATAAATGAAAAAGGTTTTATATAAATAAGGGGAAAATAGAAGAAAACCCACGTAAATAGATTATATAAAAGAATTTTGAGAATATAAAAAAAAGACGTCATTAGGGGTTACATTGAAAAGTTTCATTCAATAAGTATAAATAAAAACAATTTGAAAAAAAATCTAAAAAAATCTAAATAAATGAACAATTTAAAAACCATAATGGTTTTATAGAAGAAAATTGGAGTGGAAGAAAAATCATAAAATCATGGATTAAAAAACCATTAATTTAAAATACCTTTATTGAAACCCACATGATAATAAGATTAATAAATATCATTTTTAAATCAATGAAAAGAGGAATTTTAAAACCACAATAAACAATCCCTATTTTTATATAATAACAAGAAATAATTTTTTTTTGAATAAAATATTATGTATATATAGTAAAAATACTCTTTAGAGGATGTGAATTGTTTATAACAACATTATACATTTATGAGAAATAAATTATAATGTAAAGGATTGAAATAAATAATGGTAATTTATAAAAAAAATAAGTAATCATATATTAAAATATTAATGTGGATGAAATTAAATATAGAATAATTAAGTTAAAGGAGAAGAATTATTAATCAAAGAAAGGATATTTGAGTGAACAAAATCCCTTACAATATTGAAAACTACTGGATAAAAATCATATGAAAGGTATAAAAAAAGATGGATTTATAAATCCAAATAATTTAATGAAATTATTATAAAACTTCAATCAGTATTTAAATAAAACACACAATACAAAATAAGAGGTGAATATGGAATATGTATCACAGAAAGAAAATCGATATGAGAAATAATTTTCATAACTCTTGGATTCTAGGAACGCACATTAACCACCTATATAATGAAAATAGTATTATTAACTACATTATTAACAACCTTATACACATATATTTTGATTTATACTCTATAATTTTATTCATTAATTACATATTCATTAGGTATTTAATTTATATTTTGATCATCGAATTCAAGTAATTTTGAATATCTCACACGGGTTTTATAATTAAAATTTTGAACACCATTAATTAAATAAAATTTAATAATTAAAATATTATTCATATGAAAACAATAAAAGTTAAAAAATATTTCAAAATTTACCTTATCAATATATAAGAGTTTTAGTTTTGAATCTTGAAGAAAAAATCAATGATGTGATTGGTTTGAGAAATTTACTAGCATCAATGGATTCCTTTATAGTGATTAATAATTTTTAGGTCACAAATACAGAAAAATATCCATATCATATATTACTCATTAATATCTCATTAAAATTTTAAAATATTTTTACAATATTATATGAAAAGTGATAATGAAAAATGAATCATATATCCCATGGATGTGGGAAACGTATATCCCATGGTTGTGGTATTCTGCACGTACGTATGCCCAATCAATGTTTTCATTTTTCAACAGATTGAAATAATGAAAGGTTGATAATTTTTTTTCATAATATAATAATTATTATATCATATATATTTTACTCATTTTTCAAATGACTTGATTTAACCATCCACATAAGGCAATGATGAAGAAGGAAATACATATTTCATAGAGGTGGTAGTCCAAATATATGGCTGGACAACATATTCATTTTCCAAATGGTTGGGAGGAAATTATAAATTGTTTATTATATATATATATAATAACATTTCATTATATTTATCATACTTATGTAAATATTTTAGTATGGGAATAATAGTTTCAGAGTAGTTTGAAGAAGAATGATAAAAATAAAAATAAAAAAGTAGTGATAAGGTGTTTTTATCTTACCTACCATGATAACTCCATGAGACTTCATATAATTAAATTTTGGTTAGAATATAAATTTTAGATGATGTGATATGGAGTTGGTAAGGGGTTTGGGATGAATTTTGTTGAAATACAATGGTTTTGGAGTGTAGTTAAGTAGGGTGGTCAATGGATCCGTCTATAAGTGTGAGTGGTGAATCTTTTGTAAATAACCGTAACTTTATATAAACATCAAGCCAATTTCAAATGAAGGTATCTCCAAAAATATAAAATAAGTGATAGAGGAGGAGTATTGGTCAATACACATCTCAAAATCATAGAAAAAGATATGTTTTTATCCATTTTAGGCTTTTCCCCTTATTTTATCATTTTACTATAATTTACTTTTAACTTTGTAAGTTATTTTTTTAACATCAAAAAATAATTTTATTGACTAAAATTTATAATACCAATATTAGGTAATTTTTAAATTATTATTCATAATATTAACAAAATTTCACATTATTAAACATCAAAAATAGATAAAACATTTAAAAAAATCATTAATCCATAACACATAAGAAGATTTTTTGAAAAAAATATAATAGTGGTTCTTAAATGTAGTACATTATTTTAGAATTTAAACATGACATTTTAAATGTATTTTATTATATATTAAAATCACAATTTCTTTAGAAAAATGTATTCATAAATTTTTATGTTATTACTATAACATGATGTTTTCCTAAAACTCACAGTATTTGTAAAAACTGTATTTTATACCATTTAGCTAAAATTATCTCTTAAAAAAATTCAAACGTACATCTTAATAAAATAATATTATAATTAATTCATAATTTAATATTATTTTAAAACATTAAAATCCCAAAATTTAGGATTTTTTATTTAAAATAAAACTATCACATATAATTAAAAATCAATTTTATAGTAAATTGAAATTTTAAATATTTACTATTTTTATTCAAATTTCCTATAAAATAATTTTCTAAATTAATGTTAATATATTACTTATATCTTATATCTATTATATAAATACTCCACTAGAATTTATTTATTTTCTTAAAATAAAATGCATATTTTAAAAAAAGGTAATTAAAAAAATGAATTCTTATTCATAAATTGATCTTTATAGTTTTTTATCAATAATAATTGAATTATATCAACTTTTTGGGGGGAAAATAAATTTTATATTAGTTTTATGAATATATATTATCACTTAGTTACTTTTATTTATAACTTCCAATTGAATAAATATATTTATAATGGTCACATATAGTATTTAAAATTTTATCTTAATAAAATACATCACCATTCATTTTGGATCGGTTCTGTTGGTGAATTAATTTATTAAGATAACTATTTAATTAAAAGAGAATATATACTAAAATAAAATATTTTTATATTATACCACAATTAAATAAATTTATTCATCATAATTTAATTTCTTTACACTAAAGAAAATATATGGAATTATTCTTAATATAGTCATGACTTGAGATATAATTTGGATAAAAAATAAGCCTCACTAACTTGGTTACGACTAAGAAACTCATCCAATTATTTAATATTAAGGTTTATATAATAAATTTAATTTGTTAAAGAGTTTATAGTAATATCTAAATTGATAAATGGTCATAGGTTAATTTATGATATGAAATGTGACTTCCATATTTCAATAATAAATATGAAGTCTATGTAGAGATAGTTAATTAATTCCAAAAATTTCAGCATGATCATATACTAAAATAATAATAAGATATTCACAATGAGTATTCCCAAAAAATTAATTTTTCGAAAAAATAATAATACAACTAGATGTTTTCTATAATAATTAGATATAAAATCCTAGTGGAAATGATTAGGTTCACTTAGAAAATTCGAATATATGCTATAGTGTCTAGAATAAGCATCCATTAAGACATAAAAAAAAATCTAATGTTGAATATAATTATACCAATATTATCATACCCCCTTTAGTAAATTTCATTGAACAAATTCTTCCTTATTACCATAGAGTTTTTGTAGGGCTATTATCCTCTTAATCACTTTGTTAGGGAATCTATCTTTATAATTCCCAAATTTCTTAACTTTGAGTCATTTCTATATGGTTGGTGCAGTTGTTGGAACCTTTATGCATTCCATTTTATTATATAACCTCTTTATCTATGTTCTAAAATCGTATTCTTTTATGGTCAATGAAACATTATATGAAGTAATTTATTTTTTGCTCTGAGATATTCGTTTGGGTGCCTCTTAGTACATTCTTGACATGTAGAATGTTTAATATTCTCCATAGTCATTTTCATCTATAATTTTACAAAACTACATCCATCACTTCTTTGATGATTTTGGGAGGTTGTATGGGTTCTTTTTTAATAATATATTATGTTAGTTGGGAGAGAAAGTTCATATGATTTTCACCACTGGTTCCCATCCCATTTGGTTACTCATTAAAACAATCACTACATTAGCCATCATATTTATTTTTAACACAATTTTTCATTTCTCCCTCCATTACCTATATAAATAAATATATAAATTGAAACTATAATCATATAAAAACTAACTCTTAAATTATTTTCATAATATAACATGTGAACTTATATGTTTTAATCTATGTTATATATGGTCATATACATATTAGGTTCTCTTACCATACTAGTTTAATAATACATGATCAAATTCTATATAAATTCTTCATAATGGTTCAAAAAATAAATGGAAATCACCCTAAAAAATATATATCACGAGTGAAAAACAAGGTGTGAAATTAAGTATACATTACCTGTAACATGTTATGATCAAGTAAATACTCATCTATCAGTTTTCAATGTTATTAGCCCTATGTGCAATATTGTTCAATAATACATCAAGTTATTTGTTTTTATATAGGGATGTTATTCCTTAGAATCCAGTAAATAATTTTTTTGCCTGATTTGTTTTGATGATTTTCTACATTTAGCCATTTTATATATCAGTATTATTAATTTTGTATATTTTAATCACCTAGAATACTAAACTAATGACTAAAAATAACAAAAGGATTATTTAATTAAAAATAAAATACCCCAGACCCACAATATCTAGTTTAGATATAAGAAAAAAGTCAGTATGAATTGGAATTAAGTCTTTCTAATATGACACAATGTAAAAATACATGTATTTCACATTAATGTTACATCTCAAAATAATATCACACAATATTGAAAACCCCTAGTATTTTTTTTCATGGAGATTAGCTGTATAAAAAAATTATTTTAAAATACATATGAAAATATTTCCATAATCATACCATAGTAGACACCTTGTCTATATATATCATAGGTTATATTATTCATCATAAACTGGGGAATGGAAAACATAATAGTGGGGTTAGTTAAAATGATTAATAAAGGAAAAAAATATCAATGAGACAAGAGGGTAAGATAATAAGAACATGAGAAACTTTATAATAGTATAAATGTATTATTAACAAACCATGAACCAATAAGGTCATTCCATATAATAGACGTATATATAGTTTAAAATGATCAATATTATATGATGGAATAACAATGAAAAAAATTATAGAATAATCATGTTCCTTTAATAATAACATAGGAATATGTTATGAAAAGTTCTATATACATATTCATAGGTAATCATAACATAGAAGACAAATTTTCATCGTCAATCACTATAACTCAATGAAATGATAATTGTGTTAAATAAACCTTACAAAAATTGTATCGATTGAATCAAAATACTAGGAAATATGGAACATGATATGGATTTTTAAATAAATAAAATTTCCTAAAATTATGATAAAACAACCATATGAATGTATATAATAAAACAATATGAAATGAATGGTGAATATGACATATGACTCAAATAAGGAAAAATGATATTAGAAACCCTTACCTATACCCTTGAATTTTATTAATGTGTTTTAAAATAATATGTAATAATCATAACTATCATGGAAAATTTTTTCAAAATATTTTTTATAAATATTTTCTTTTATAATATTTAATAACAATCGTTCATTATCCTTTAATTAGTTATTTAATGATTAATTTTATTATTTGATGTCAGTAATATCAATTTGTTTCATGATTATTTTATAATGGAGATGATGAAACCATATCATTAAACTAAAAATAATCATTCTATGATTCTTCAATTTATTGTAATATAATTTAACTATTGATTTATAATGTTCTATTATGATTATATGAGAGTTTTAACTATGATTTGTTAAATTGAAATCGATTATGAGATTTTTTTTTTCAATTTTTGGTATTAAAGGATAAAATTATCATTATCATTATTTTTTGTGTCATACTTTAAAATCCATATTCTCGAAATATATTATTACATTATATAATAATTTTTTTCAAAAATATTTTTAGATTTATCTATGTATGGATTTTATAAAAAATGAGACATGTCATCCTTAAAGGTAGTAAACCATAATTATGTACGATCCCTTTTTTCAAAGGAAGAAACAAATTGATGGTATATAATTATTTTTCATTATAGAAACATTATGTTATATATATATCCTATTTATTTATTCAAAATATTCATAAAAACATCCATGAGATACATAGATGATGAATACATCACGCTGTTCAGAGAGGTGGTAGGTCGCAGGTATGGAAAAGAGAATTTTCCATTTTTCAAATGGTTGGGAGGAAGGTAGAAAATAGTTATTCCATAAAAAAAATAAAATCTCAAAATTAATATGATAGTTATGTTCATATTTTAATATGGTTATAATTTTTTTGAGGATGTGGAAGAAAAAATAAATAAGTATAAATAAGAAATTAGTGATTCTAAGTTTTCACCCTAATCCTCTGGACAACTCGTTGAGAATTCTAATAATGAAATTTCAGTGAGACCAAAACCTCTATAACATGGTATGGATATCAGGTTAGTGTTCAAGATATATTTTCTAATATATTAAAGTGTTTTAGTGTGTGGATATGTTATGTGATGATGGGATCCATAAATAAGAAATTAGGGTGATACTTCTCTAATTACCCATAATAATATGTTAATTTCACGTCACATTAAATTAAAATATTCTATTAAAGTTTAAAATAATAAATATGTTATTTTTTTTATTAATAAAAATTTCATTACCAAGGAAGACATAATTTTTTTATAATATTTATCCTTCATTCTTTAATTTTACTTTTCACCATCATTTTCATTTACCAAAGTAACTCATTTTTAACCTCAGTAAGTTATTTTAATGAATAATATTTGATATTACACATACTAGATAATTTGGATATCATGATTTTGTATATGAAAACCATTTATCAATATTATATATCAATATTTAGTGATAATTATTCTAAAATAATAAAATAATAAGACATAAAAATAATCTTAAAAAAACATAACATAGGTTCTTAAATGTCAAACATAGGTTTCCAATTTATGTATAATATTTTTAAATATAAGATTATAATCATTAAATACATATTTTTTAGTGAAATTGTTTCAATAATATTTATGTTCTACTTATATACAAATGATATAAAAATAGGAAGGTTATTTGTAAAAATAATAATTTTAACTTCTCACCTAATAATAAAAAAATTCCAAAAATCCAAAAACAAATCATAAAAATATTATATATTTAAAATTAATCCATAAATAAATTATTATTTTTTCAAAATATAATTCTTAAATTAGTTATTTTTACTTTTAAATGGGAATATAAAATATAATTAAAGCACTATTTTATAGGAAAATTACTTTTGAAATGTCAATTGTTCTTATTTTGTCCTATGAGTTACTAATTAAATTAGTGTTAAAGTATTATACATACAAATAAGAACATTTATTATTATACAAAACAATATATTTTATTATCAAAATAAACAGAATAAAACAAAAAATGAAAATATTTAATAGAAAATAAATTTTATTGCTATAATGATTTTATTAGTTATTTCTTAATACGAATTGAATTTTATCAACCAGTGTTAAAAATAAATTTTTAATTTTCTTATGGATATATTTCATAATTCAGTTACTTATATTTATAATTTTTAAATAAATATCTATATTTATAATAATGAAATTTATTATTTAAAATTCTGTAATAATAAAATATATTGCAGTTCATTTTTGTTCAATGCTACATATGGAGGAAGCTATTGAAATAAAATTTAAATAAAAAAATATATTCTAAAATATCAATACAATAATGAACCACTATAGGAATCCTGTAATGTGTATTACCCAACTCTACCTAAAATGGAATCACCAATGAAAAAACCGAATTAGTATCCCAGTCTGACCCATATTATGACACACGAATCCCATCAGGGCAGTTCATGTATACTCCCCACACAATCCTCTATCATTAATTTTAATATGATATAGTTGAACTTAAATTATATATTTTTTCTCACAATTTTTTTTAATCACGTAGGATAAGATGTTTATAAGAAAGTTTTGTTTGAATAACTAGGACACATCAATAAAATCACCCAGTACTCCCAACTTCACTAGTCTAATGTGTATAGTTCACATCCTTACGACGTGACATTAATATACATTGACCATTCCCCACATATAGATTCAAATTATATCTCTTGAGATATGTGGTAATTTATTCCATTTTTTATAGTATACATAGGATGCATCTCTGAGGTTAAAACCCAATATCCTCTATCATATGTCATGAGAATATGTTTACCCATACATCCAACGTATCATTAGTCAAGATACACCACTTAGTTTTCCAGACATGCATTGTTTCAATATAATCCTCTTACTTTATTAATGTACCTTGAGTCTTGATAATAATATTTGATCCCATATATGGGCCTCTTATTAGGTGTAAGCCTCAAATTGAACTAGCAACCACCTTTTTGTTAAGAACTAGACCTCATTATACAAAGGATCATAAATATATCAATCATTATCTTATTAAAATCCATGGAATTATATAACAATTATTCCCAAATGATATATACCTTAACATGTTTGGTATCTATAAAATTGGAAAACTAGAATAGTCTGTAGATGTGTAGGTCCCACAATAATAATATCTCCAATGAATTCACCTCGTATCCCATTCAACATGACTATAAACTATTTACAAGTATTCATGGATGCATGACTATGTAATTAAATTCACATAGACAAGGATTCAATACCAAAATGGCACCACTATGATCCTTTTAATATTACCATTAAAGGCATAACCTGTCACATTAAGAGGCATTCAACTATGAGGTTTTTATTCCATTAAAAATGATATATAAGAACCCCTAGACTAATACCAACTCAAAATCAATAACACACTATCTTGATGAATGTATACTCAATATTTCTAAACTCTAACTTTAAAAAGAAGAATATGTAACTATTAAGAGAGAAATGAAGACCTATTAATAAAAAATTGTTCACATCAAAACACATTTCTGATCAGAACAATGGTGATGGGTTATCCAATATTGTTCCATGATTTGGAATTGGTTCATGAAAATTTATTAAATAAAATTTTGACTACATGATTTGTTAATAATATCCATAATAATTTGTGATGATCGAGACATATAACCCTCTCAACCAAAATGCTTTCTATGTGGTCATAGTTAATGTCTCAGTAATAACCGAATAGTGGAATGTGGGTCTGACCAAACTCAAAATATGAATAATGATATCAGGTTTTGGTGTTTCTACCAAAAATAGATTTTATTATTGTTTCTTTTTTTCACCCTCAATATTATATTTATTATTGGCAACCCTTGATTTATAACTCATAGTTTTGTTTATTCTCATCTTAAGGATACCTCATATTCTAATAGATGTAAAACAAAATATATGTTCCTAATATGAAAATGGGAATAAAATAAGATTCACTTTATTTTCATTTGAGGTATTATTAATATAGTATCCCAAACACACTGAACCATAAGATTTATGGGTGTAATATATGGGTATATATATATATATATTTAAAATAAAGTATAATTATGTATATGAGATATCATTTCCTATAATTACCAAATTCTAAAAAATAATTCTCGTTAAATGTATTAAGAAAACATATTTACTTGATAATACACGTGAGAAAATAAAGATGTTGTTTAGTAAAATAATCTAGTAGCTCAAATATCAATGAAAAACCCAAAATGAAATTAGTGAAAATCAATATATATAAAATTAAATTTCCCTGAATCTATCATATTTGAACTTATTGAAATGAAACACAAAAATATGATTTGATATAAACAGTTTTACAATTCAGTTAAATGAGAAATATAGTAATCAGTTTATTTTAAAAAAACCACACTCAAGATTGTTTATTTTAATATTAGATTTATACCCACTATAAAATCAGATATCTAAGTGAAAAGTATATAATCCTTTTCCATACATGAAAATTAAAATTCATTACTCTACATTTATAACATCATTTTTAGTGGCATGATTACTACAAAAAAAAACAAAATATTCTACCAATAGTTTCCATCAAAACCATTTTTAGGACTTACAATACAGGGAATGTAACATCCCTCTTTAATTCCATAGAAATAAATTATATAGAGTTATTTTAATTATTTTTAAAATACATGTTCCACTATAAAATTATGAACTGTTAATCACTTCCAAATTATAAAATGGAAAATAAAATAAACATTAAGGTCTTCAAATGGGTTTTTATTTTTCTAGGTGTCAGTGGAAAAAACATTATAATAAAATGTTAAAACTTTTAAGGATTATCTTATAAATACAACGAATAATAAATTAATCAAACTATATAGAAAAATTCATTACTCAATTTTACAT
Source organism: Viscum album (assembly GCA_963277665.1). NCBI lineage: Eukaryota > Viridiplantae > Streptophyta > Magnoliopsida > Santalales > Viscaceae > Viscum > Viscum album. The sequence continues at coordinate 1,068,182,271 of OY728162.1, forward strand.
AATAATATACTATGAAATATATGTACAATATTTTCTTTATAATGGGGAAATGTTTAATTTATAATAATATCAATGAAAAATTATGTAATGGTCACCATTTTTTTCAATTTATAATTATTAGATAAATTTTAACCATTCCCATTTTTATTCATAATATTATTTTTATACAAAAACGTTTATGATAATAATAATATATAATGAAATATAGTTAATGCGACTCATTTTCCTTTCTACTAAAAATGCCCATGAAATGAAATACTCACACATACATTCGAAAATACATGTTAAAACACTAAACAATAAGATAATAAATATCTCCAATAACACTCAATCATTAAATAATAAAGTAAAATATCCAGTTGTAGGGGAAGGTAAGGATATTATTGTCTTCTAATATATCTTAAATCGAATAGAATTTTCATGGCCATCATAGTGCTTAACAATGTAAAAGTGTAATGGTGGGTCTCATTGAAAATAATGGATAGTGGGAAACATGAAAAAATTATTTTGAAAACAATTAAAATAAAAAATATAACTTCAAAAAAGAATAAATCATGCACTATTTCACAAATAGAATCCATGTTTATCTTATGAAAGGTGAGGGTATCAAAATTATTATTTTAAAATCATTTAAGTACCTTTAGAGATAGGAAGTACATTTGGTACATTCAATCATTGATTGGAAATTCAATATTGGTTCAATAATTATTTAAATTATTTAAAATCAATACATTATAAAATAAATATATTAGTAATCATTTGATCCTTGAGATTAAATAATAAGATGATTTTCAATAGAAGTGACTTCGAGTTCAAATATCCAATTTTAGTATTTAATAAAGATCTATGAAATTTTTAAAAATAAACTAAATGAAAATAAAATTGAAATATTATAAAACAATTTTTAGTTTTTTTATATTTAAAACAAAAACACAGTGAAAACACTTTTAAAAAATATATAAAAAGAACACATAAATGCAATAGTTTTATCACTGCACTATACTCAAATACGTCTGTGTCATTAATGATTTTTTTAAGATGATTTAGATTTTATTTTTAAGATATAGGAATATAGAAAAAAACCACATTTAAAGTAATTATATTGGATAAATACATTATTTTTAGTGTCCCATGATTTTCCTAAATATTCACCTATACAACAATCATTTTTTCAAATAGATTATTTCTTATGCAGCACTGAATGAAAACACACCACTACTGATTTTTCTAAAATTAATATAGCCATGATAAATTAGTATATGATTTTTATGTTATAAATAGATGAAACCACATTATGAAATATATTTATAAATAAAAACAAATGTTACTTTTAATAAAAATCCCCAGATGAAATTAAATTATTAAATCTAGCCAACTACTAAGATCATTTTATGCTTAAAATAAATTTTTATCTAAAATTTTACATTTATTACCTTTAAATTTTCATTCACAGAAATAATAAAATTAATGGTTAAATGAATATAAAATATATTTTTGATATTAATAATATGCTAAAACTAATTTTATTAGATATTTCTAGGAAATATGAATTAGAATAATTAAAATTTGAAAGAAATTATTTCTAGAAACAATGTTTCCAATATATTATATATTTCCATATAAAATATAAATTTATATATTATAGATTTAGAATTTAAAAAAATTAATTACATTTTTTGAATAAAAATAAAAATAAAATTTTAGGATTAATTTACGAAATTTTTCATAAAAGATTAATATTTAGGTGATGAGTGAAAAATACGGTTTGTACGAATAACATTACTTTTATAATACCATTAGGATATAATGATAACATAAAACCTTTGAAACATTTTTTCGATGAAATTTATTCTTTATAAGTAAAATTATACATTTAAAACTATTAATTTTAATTTAAAAACCTATATTTTGAAATGTCTTACATAAGTTTTATTTTTCTCTAAATATGTTTTAATTCAATATACATTTACTATATTAAAATCATGTTTTTCACATATATAAATTTTAACAATTAAAATGGATTTCATTTTTAGAATAAATAGGTATAAATTATGAAATAATTTCTATTTAATTTGTACTTATAAAATCACATTACTTAGGTAAGAATTACTTACCACTGTAAAAGTAAAAATTGTAAAAGGGTTAAATTTGTGGGTTAAATAACATAAAATAGGTTTAAAACATTTCTAAAATTAATTTTATGGGATTTATCAACATTAACTTATCCTAAACGCCAATATTTTTTAATTTAGATCCAATTTCAATGTTGAAAATAATATATTTTTTATAGTATGTAATTATACTTACAAAATTATCCTTCCCTTCACTTATAAATAGAGCCACATTCAACCTATTAAAAGATATTTATTTAATTATCCATTATAATCATCCATATTTAAATCTTAAAAAATGAACAACCCTATTATTTAGCTTTTTTTCTGTATATATTTCCAAAATCTATTCAAAATCAAGATGGTTTCTAAGAGGGAATAAAATCCCTCTAAATAAGTATTTTGTCCACTATAATCATTCTTCCATTTTTTTCATCCTCAAAATATTATTATATATATTACCAATTATAATACAATGATATTAGTAATAATAACAATATATTATTCTTTTCTAATTATGTAAAAACATTATCTACCTTTCCCCTTTGTATAGAAATAATAAAACATCATTCGTGTTACATGCCGACTATCACCTCCATAAAATATGTTTATTATTTTTCATCACCACTTTAAATGTAAAGTTCAAATGGAGTATATAATGAATAAATATGTTATTTATTACATGATTAATATTATAAAAATATAAATCAATTTCTACCTTTATTCTGTTATATTGGAAATCAAAACATTATCAGGGTTTATATGAAGACTTCCACCTCCATGGAACAAAATATTTCAATTTTCATTACCACACTACATGGATGATTAAAAGAATGTATATAATTAATTAAAGTGATTTTAATTATATGATTATGTTTATATAATTTTTATATTATTATTTAACTCATTATTAATATAAATAAATTTTTTCCTCAAAAAAGGCCGAATAGAGCTCACCACCATTTCAAACATATTTAATCGTGACTAATAATATCATGGAATAAAAATAGAACAATATAATTAATTAAAAATAATAAATTATAGTACATTGTATTATATAGGAATGATTAACATGATATAAAATTTTGGTAATCACTATCAGTGTAACACCCCATTATTTTAGAAAATAAAACTTTGTTCGACAACATATTCGACATACGACATTGAGTTTGAAGGACCCACGATACATATAATCGTTTTAACCTAGCCATAAAATTAGAGGGTAAAAATATTTTTATATAAATTACGATATATATATATATATCCTCAAAAATATAAATTATATATATATATATATTAAACAAATCAATCAATTTTTTTGTAAAGTAATTTTATTCTTTAAAAATAAATTTTTCTTCAAAAATGATTTTTATTTCCTTTCGTGAAAATATATTATAATTAATTTTTGGAACATTTAAAAATTATATTTGATAAAATTAAATCCATTTTTTAAATAAAAATAAAAATATTTGCTTTTTTTTGGATTTTTTTGGAATAATTTAATTTTTCAATGAATAGTGAAAAATCCCGATTTATTCTGAAATTATCATTTAATTTCAATAAATTAAGAAATAATAATTTACCATCATGTTTTTAATATTATTGAAATTTAAATAATAATTATTCAGTTATTTTTAATCCACTTAATTTCTTTTGAATCAACATCATATTGGATTTTAGTATACAATTGTCATTGGGTTTAAAAACAGGATTATTTTGAAACCACTTTTAAAGTGGGCATCATTTCTCATTTTTAGTTAATTAAAAAAACAATTAACGAGGAATGATATAAATGAAATGTATATAAAAAATATATAAAAATATTAATTGATATTCATATAACAATTATTATTAGTCATTGAGTTAATATAAAATAATATTTTCCTTGAAAATTACAAGTCTTGAAACCCAACATTTTCATCACATCTGCGTGTTTAATTTCTGAATTAAATTTATCTAGTTATGTGTATTGAATATGAAAAAATTTATTTAATATTTTTATTCAATATGATATATATTATCTAATAAGTTTAACTCAATTTTTTATGATAATGAATAGTAAAAACAGTAAAAATAAAGTATTATGGTTAAAGTGAGAATGGGTTTTACTGGAGGGTTAAACTAAATAGATAATGGTCATAAAGTCTTAAAAACCTATATAATTTTTTTTAATTCCATATTTATACCATATAATATATAATAATTAATAATACCCCATTTTGGGGCTTTTTTAGATTTGGAAAACATGGATACACCTTTTTCTTTTAAAAAATTACAAGTGTGTCACTCCCCTCACTTATAAAGGGTCACCCACTATTATATTTTCTTCACAGACTAAATCCATTTCAGTTTGGCCAAAAACTACACAAACGACTTACGAAATACGATTCTTTCATCCTATAATCATTTTATTGGTGAGAAAACAATTATAGTAATACTTTAGGTATAATCCTAAAGAGGTGTTCTGAAAAGAGGTAAAATTCCTAACTATGAATTTTTTTTCATTTATTCCTTAACCTCCTTAAAATATTATACAAATAATATCATATTATAACAAAAATATAAAATATATAATTATATATTACTATATTAATTAAATAATTTAAATATATCTCATATTTAATCAAATGGGATACATAATCATCATTCATGTGTATAGTAGACTGCCGCCTTGCGAACCGATGTCATTCATTTTCCATCATTTCCTCTCAAGGCTTATTGTGAAGATATATTTTTAAGCACATATATATATATGATATAGTTAATATATTTATACTTCATTATTTATAATATCACACATACCTTATTAATTTTCTTTTCATGGGGGATACGATAACCTCACTTGTGTGTACGATGAACTACTACCTCACAAAGTGATGTGATTCCTTTTTCACTAACACTTCAAATGGAAGGTAATAAGGATAATTTTAATGAATATATGTAATATAAATTTAATCATAATTATATTATTGGCATATTTTTCGTTCATAAAATGAAATATGTTATTTTATTTCTTACACTGAAAAATGAAAACGTAGTTCGTGTACGTGTGGGATACTTCCTCAAAGAAGCGATGTGGTTTTTTTCATCACCACATCGCATGAATGATATATATAAATATATTTAAAGAAGAAATATTTTTCTAATAATATTATTATCGTTCAAGAAATATAAAATAATACATAACTTCTTTACATAAAGATCATTTAAATATTGAAATGTTACTCACACATACTTATGGCCTACCATCTGCATGATCTTAACATTGTTCATTTTCCTAAAAAAATTCATGATTGTTATTAAAATTATTATTGATGAATAAATATGATAATTAATTCATGATTATTATTCTGGATATGTTCAAATAATGAACTCTTTGACCTTGGTCAACACACATGATCTATTTTGAAACAATGAACTGAACGTCCTTAAGACACCCAACGTGGACTTAACTAATTAGGTATTCAAATATGTCATTACAAAGAGATAAAATATTTGATTCATGGATAAGATTTTAAACATATAAAAGGATATTATTAAATTAAATAATTTATGTAATAATATTATACATGAGTTAAAGTACATATAATGAAAGTATGTACTTGAGGTAAGGGGTTTTCTCATGTCAGTTTTACTTCCGTGTGACATATGTTCTATTAACTATAAAATTATATTATCTGGTGGGTATACAGAACATGAAAGATTTTTCATAAAAATTATTGGAATTTTAATATCCATATTAGTGTAACATCTCAACCCAGGTGCCACATATTGGTGACTTGATCTGCTCAGTTACATGACCTCAAGCGCGCCTCCCCATATTCTAGAGGAAAATTAATTAATGTGAGGGTCTAATATTTATAACATAGGGATAATATAACCTATTTATCAAAACAACACAATAATGAAAATTAATAAGAATAAACAAATGATATAACTAATAACCAAAACAAATTAGTATCACATGATGGCCAAATAAGAACACAATATCAAAACCAAAATAATAGATATCTCATACCAAATATGTGTCAAGTGTCAAATTAAAAACCCAAATAAAGACACACTAACAATCTAATGTGAGTCCAAACACCAATTATAATTCCCTCATCCATGTTTTACCCGAACATAGCCATGTAACATAGGAAAATTACCATTATACTATCATGAAGACATGAAGTATGTTCGAGTACTGATCAGAAAACCAGAGTAGGGTATGAGTACAAATCAGTAGCCACCACCAATGACATCTAAAGAAAATATAGTCAATAACAATGCATGAAGTTTTATAAGTAATAAAAAAAAGTTACCACACTTTATTATTCTTTATTATAATATCCATGCTAAAAAGTGAATGAGAGACTCATGGCTCTCCCTATGGATAATTAACTTCATACACTACATTTTATTCAAAATATTTTGAAAATTTCTCCAAATCGACCCTCCCATTACTAGGTTCTATTCCTGCATTGGTTAGAGCATAGTCTCTACTCATAGGCCCTAACCCCCTATCCCATTCGACACTCATGAGCTTCAGCCGAGGGGGGATCTTTATCCATCTGATTAGGATAGAAGACTTGAAACTTCCATCAAGGATATTATCCTCCAATAGTCTCATTCCCAGTCATCCCTACCACATTGGTTTCATGAGGTTCATATAGTTTTGATTAATTCTTCTTCAGTGGGAGGCTCATGAATGATTTAATTTCCTGAATCATTATTCACAGAGGTATTGAATCTTCTTAACTAGACACCCGTAGTCAGGTTTGGAGTGGATATATACTATTTATACCTCTTCCAGAGAATCACCTGATCCTAGAACCTAGTTTTTTTGGATAGGTTTTTAGTATTGAATTGGAAATATATTTTTGTGGTGTTTTCCTACCATGATGATTTAATAAGGTCTTGTTCATGTTTCCCTAGATCCTTCACTAGGTGGACTTTCTTCCTTTCCTGTTGGTCTATAGAAGTTCACCATGGAAGGGATTCTATGTGCACAATTTTGTGGATACATCAACCTAGAATACCTCTTCCTCTTCAAAGTTCTATCTTCTTTTGTGGAATTAGTGAATTTTTATGCATGATTCTTTTTGTGGATGACTGAACCTTAAGGATGTTGGGTGATTCACTTGCTCAAATATGTGTAGATATGGATCTATCACTTCCCCTTATGGTTCATTTTATTCTTCATGTTGAAGGTGGTCTTGAGTGGTGGAAGGATCTCTTCTATCCCTCTCCCCCAAGTTCGGCTACTTCTGTTGCTTCCTGGGTCATTTGGAGAACCTCTTCAGAAGAATCCATCTAAGAAACATAGCCACTGGTAAGAAAAATTCTTGAAATGGTGCCTCATACCCTCTCACTATGAAATCATGAGTCTTGGAGGATTTTATATAAGTGGATAAGCTAGGTATTTAGATAACTCCTTCAACCCCTACCAGAGTTTTAGTTGATGATCATTTGGAGACTAGCCATATGAGTGAGTCGATGTCTAGCCCTAGAAACCCAGTATGTGTCATGGTTCCTTTAAAAACAATCCCCATCATTATTCCAGATGGATGGGAGGTGGTTCATTCAACTTATCTCAGTAAGAGAAAGGTGCATGATGTGGATGAGGAGGGCTCTCTTCCTTTTCGAGGCTACCGGTCCCTGTGACCCTAGACCCTCTGGTGATCCCTCTACACTCTCTTAAAAATCCTTTAGTGTGTTATCACAACTCCTAAGAGATAAAATCTATCCGAAACACAAAATTAAATTATCATATGTTCAGTCTCATTCTATATAACTGAAAATAATAAACTCTCCATCTTCTAGTGGTATGTTTACATGTTCTCAGTTCATAAGGGTTTTGATCATCTCTTCTTCTCATGATAAGTTCTCAATGATTCCTAGGGAAAAATCTAAGTTCCATCCACTCATATGAATTCATTAATAATATGGAACACAATAGGGATTGACACCATGGTGAAAATGGATTATCTTCACATGAATTATATAGTAACAAAGAGTATATTATGGTGGATCTATAGCACAAAATAGAAGTTTTCCAAGATTGGTGACATTAATCACTAGATGGGCATGCCAAATTTCATGTTTGTAGTCCCTATAAAAATATCACATTTAGAAATTTTGGAATAAAAATCTTTTAGTAAAAGAGATGGTAATCTTGGAACAATTCATTTCCATTAAAGTATGTTTTGATGTCATATTTTTCTTATCTGTTGTTTATACCAAGTGTGATGCTCATATTAGGGAGCAATAGTGAAGTGATATAGAATCCTTTAATCAAAAATATGTTTCATGGATAGTTTGGGGGAAATTCAATTCTATTATAGGTAATTATGGGAAGAAGGTAGGTGGGTCATACCTTGGAAGTATAGGAATGATTTCTCCTCATTTGTGGCTAGGTGTGGGCTTTTAGACTTGGGTTTTTATAGTGGAAAAATTACACGGTGTATCAACCAAAAGGGTAACAAGTGAACTTGGTTCCTCCAAGAACATTTCCTTAGAAAACTAAATGATATCTCTTATTTTTATAATTCTATAATCCTTCACCTAGGTTAGGATCTATCTAAACATTCACCATTACTCGTTAACTTGGAATCCAATGCAGTGAGTTTGTATGGATTTTTCTTTTCTGTGTAGTTCACCTCAGATAAGGATTATAACTCAGTGGTTCATGAATCACATAACAAGTCCACGATCAACCAATATTATGTCACCTTCCATAATAAATTAATAAAATTGAGGGGTGACCTCCTGGTATGAAGTAACAGACATTCTTCCTAGGTACCTGATCTGGATCGCATCAAACAACAAATTTAGAAAGTGGATCCCAGACATGAAGTGGGATGGGATTAAGAGATTTTTTATGATCTTTCCTATAAAACCAATCAATTGGTAGACATGCTGTTGGATTAAGAATATGCAGCTGATGAAAAATATAATCAATAGTGGTTTAAAGATGGGGATTAAGATACCTCATTTTTTCATGTTGTCTTAAAATAAAGGAATAGGTTGGTTGATATGAATATTAGATTGGAGGATGGAAGCTTCGTTAGTGATCTAAAGGTGGTGGGGAGGATGGTGGAACAACATTTTAGAGATATTACCACTAATGTAAAACCTTTCATACATGAAGGCTACCCCATAGATCCAACTATTTTTTGATTTTATTCCTCAGGTTTTTCCTGATAATACTAACTCCATTTTTAAATTTTTTCTAGATGAAAGATAAATTTAGGAGGTGATGAAGTCCCTAAATCATGACATATTCCCATGTAATAACAAATTCCTAGGTTCTTTCAACACAACTTCATGGGACCTCATTAAGGATGATCTAGTTGACTCTTTTAAAGATGTTTTATGGGGAGGAGGCCTACCTTGAGTTTCTTGTGATACTACGTCGATCCTTCTTCTTATTTTTAGTGATCCCTCTTTCATAAAACACTATAGTCCCATTAGTATATGTAAGTTCCCATAAAATGTTCTTGATAGAGTGATTAACATGATTATTTTACATCATATCCATAAATGGGTCTTAGAAGAACAACATCGCTTTTTCCATGCCTGGTCCACTGAGGAATCCATTTCCTTTGCTCGAGAAATGATTGTTGATATCAATCGGATGAAAACCATTTTGAATATGGAAGTTAAAATTGTCCTAGATAATACCAATGATAGATTAGAGTGGGTATTCATTATCGAGGTGATTGCCTAAATGGGTTTCTTAGCCCAAGATATGGATATCTATTTTATGTTCTTCAGTTCCTCCTGATTTTCATTTAAATTTATTTTCTTAATTTTTGGTTTTTTAAGGATGTATGAGACCTCAAAAAGGGACATCTAATATTTACTAGTGTATTTATAATGGTCCAAAATTCCCTTAACAAGTGTCTTAATAATTACATTCACAAAGGTTCAATCCTACCTTTTCAAAACAAAAATAGTTATAATGGAATTTCCCATATCCAATTTACTGATGAAATTGTTCTATCCATTAATAGTACTGGAAGGTCTATTCGAGGTGTCAAAAAGACCATGTAAGAATATTTCAAGTGGAGCGGTCAGTAGGTTAAATATGAAACAAGAAGCATGTACTTGGAAAGCATATGTATTGAAATATGAGTTAAAAAAACTAAGTATATAATGGGATTAAATAGAAAGAGTCTTATAATGTAAAATTTAGGAGGTCCCATTGACGATGGAAGGATGTTCATTTTCCACTTTGGGGGGTTGGTCGAAAAAATCTCAATTCGTATGACCAACTAGAAGAATCAATTTTTTTTCTTTTGGGGGTCACATCAACCTAGTTAACAAAGTTATTAATTCAATACCTATGCATGTTTTTTCTATCCTCAGGGTATTGAGAACTATAATTAAGACTATTGATAAGACCTTATCATACTTCATCTGGTATGTGCATGCATAGGGATGTTGTTATTATACCTCCTAGATTAGAATGGCTAGGAAGGTGGAAGCCTGTGGCATCAACCTATAGAGTGTTGTGGGATCCATGCAATGCCTCCAAGACAAATTAAATTGGGAATTTTTAGAAGGGATCTCTCTCTAAGAAAATATGGTCATGGAGAAGTGTGTAGATGACTTGTATTCTTTTAAGGGGAATGTTCCCATTTTTAGAAGATGTTGAAGATCCACTTAATATAATCGGAATGGAAAGGATGTTGTATTGTGGGGTGAGGAGAGATTAACATCTAGAGTCACAAATGGGCTAGTGTCAAGCTTGAGTTTACAAGGCATCCCACACCTAATATCTATTTTTGGTGGCTTCTCATCACCCCACCTTCATTGAGGAAATTATGGATCAAAACCAGAGAGGCATTTATTTCATCATTCAATTATCAAAGGACCATGATATGCACGTTTTCATTGGATCCCCGACTGGTGTCTTATCAACCAAACTGTACCAGAATACTATGAACATGATCCATGGTTGTGAGGGATGCGGTTTTAATATCTAGTGTAACGACATACCTTTTAAATTAAATTTTATTATTTGGTTCATTTGAAATATTCCAAACCCAATAGATGATAAATTTGATAAAAAAGGAGTTAGCCTTACGTTAGAGTGCCTATGTTTTTGAAGCTCCTAGGAGGAGTCATTGAATCATCTCTTTTTGGTGGTGAGTGGATGTATACTGTTTAGAGTGGTATAGGAGTACTCAATAATGAGCTATGGGTGAGAACCAATACTATTTATATTCAATCCCGGATCAATGGAATGGAACACAATTATTTAGAGTATAAATTGGGGGATATCAATTTGTACATGGGTTGATGGTTATTTGTAATGATAGGAATTGAGCCTATAATTTTAATTTCAGCAGTTCCTGGTAGACCATGAAAATATGTTCTCACTATGTCTCTATCTATATGGGTAAGCTATTGAAGAACTGGGAGTATTATAATATGTTAGAAGAAGTTATTCCCTCCAGGAGTTCCATTTGGTCTATCCAGAGAGCATCTCCTCATGAGATATGGGTCTAGTGAAACCCTCTTAGTAGTGGATTCATGCTTAACACATATGGCTCCAGCCATCATGGTCTCATGTGTTGAAGCAAGGTAGTTCAAAAATGTTATGGTTTGGTGATCATCTCCTTCAAAAAAAATTTGGCTTGGGTTATTATCTTCTTTTCAAATCCATATTTCTTTTCTATGGTCTTGAGGTTTTTAGTTCACTTTATATCCCACTGGCTATCATTGAATCTGATTCTTCTGTCCTTATCAGTTCTCTCTAGGATAGTATTACCACTCTCTGGTTGATAGTTTATACCATCTGTAAGAGAAAGGGTTTCATCAACCAAGTCCACTTGATTAATACCTCATTCTAAGGGAATAAATTAACTAATTTATTGGATTCAAAATGTAACCAATGTAATCATATAATGATATATTTTATATTGGGTTCCCTACCAACTATTTTTTTAAATATGTTTTGTGCTGATGATCCCAATCGACATTATTTATGACCTCCTTTACCCTCTCCTCTATGGTTCCCATTTAATAAAAAAAATTAGTTTGAATGTATTATACATGAATTAACCATATAATTTATTGGGTTCACGAAGACACCCAACCCATCAATACCTGCTTCATCCAATAGTAACGACTTAACTATTCCCACATGTAATCACATATCACATAGATAATCACAATTCATTATCATATGTCATTTAATTATTTATTTAATTAAAATTATTATCATGCCATTTGGACCCATACTCCATTTCTAATCTCATGGGAATAGAACATCATTTCTAAAACCCTATGGGTATTTAGAGCATTAGTCCATTTCCCACACCCCATGGGTATTTGGATAAGTAGTCCCTATCTCATAATATAATATTCACATGATTGCATTTGGGTCTAGAATCTCATGGCTAGAACCACATGGGTATTTGGAGCATCAGTCCATGTCCCACAATGCATTTCTAAATCAATCACATCTATCACCTTTAACATGGTTAATCAACATTAACCCTCTAATCAAAATTTATCATCATGGTATGCCATTATAATTATAAAAAAACATGGTTCAACACTTTAAATCTCATGTAATAATATGAAAATTTCACCACTAAACCCTTTTCAACAATTAGTCACACAAACCATTAAACATTCAAGGTTAATAAAAAACCCCCTTTACTACCATTATCAACCAACTCAATATTCCATTATTTAACCAATTACAAAATCCCATTAAGCCATCAATTTCATGATCAAAATTCAAAAAATTTCAATTTCCCCAAGTTTAACTCTATTAATTATCACATAGAAATCCAAGTTAATCAATTATATATCTAATGATATTTCCAAATAATAGAAATTACAATTTCATAATTTTATACATGTAATTAAATCATGACTCTGAGATTGGAAATTTAAACCACCAACCTCATGATCATTGACAGACTCTCACTAATGGAAATACCCAAATTGAAGCGGAATGTTCAATTTCACAATGAAGAGAGAGTTCTATATCCCAAAACTAGATCCAAGATAAAAAATATTATATCCATGAAATCCTAGATCTAAACCATAACCAATAGAGGAAATAGTTCTATAAAACTAAGAGAGAGGATGAGAGAGATGGTGGAAATGAATTGGGATTAGAATCTCTTACCAGTAAAGGTGAAGATTATTTAATCTAATCTTTGATTTGTCAAGAACGATGTTAGGAAGGTTTTGGAATCATCCCAGAGGCTTCAAAAAACGATGGAATGGGTTTATATCAGAGTGGGGGCCAGTAGGGTTTAATACCTATGGGTTAGATATTTTTTTTAGAATTTTTCAATTGAGTAAAATCTTGCACGTATGGTTTACTATAGGGGATTCACAGTTTTCCCTAACCGTGCGCCTTCTCTTAGGGGTAAAAAGATTATGACTAAGAGGGTGCACAATTTTATAAACCATGAACCAATTGTGAAATCTCCCTCTATCTGGGGTTTCATGGTTCTTTGGGGTAGGGAACACAGTTTGGTCAAATCATGTTCCAACCATGCATTACCCAAAATCCCTCCATATATCCCAACGTTCACCTAAAACAACCCAAAGTAAACCCCAAAATAGATTTACCAGAAAATGTAAAAGATTACATGAAAAATAGCTTGATAAATTTTCAGATAATGGTTGAGATCTTACAATATCCCCACCATATAACAACTCTTCCTCAATATATAATCCAATGCATCTCTTAGATTATGAGGTGAAACGATCGGGACACTAAACCCAAATATATGCTCCCCTCTCTCAAATTTCCTATTGGAAATGAAAATGTTTCCATAATACATGATCTATCAAAACAAGCTTTCTCTAAAACACTTTCTCACTGTGATCTACAACATGTATCAGAATATATTTAAAGGAATCATCGACCAGAATCTCAACATCATCAACATCTATCACATAAGAAGTACTGAGGTGATACATCTAGAGTTATGTCAATGAAAGAAATCATGAAAAAAACTACAACTTTGTGGAAGATACAATTAGTATTCTACTAGATTGATTATCTCCAAAACATTAAAAGGTCTAAAAATCATAGGCATCAACTTCCCCTATCTTTAAATCCCATGGTGACCCAATCTTAGAGACCCCTAAAAGAAAACATGATCACCCTCTGTAAACTTTAGGGTTATTTGAAGTCTATCAACATAATAATTCTATCTAATCTGAGCTGTATCCATACACATATAAATTAGATAAACATAATCCTATGTCTCCTATATAAGAATCAGTCCCAACAGCTCTGAATCATCTTTCTCCATCCAATATATATGTGATTAGACTAACGTACCATAAAGTTCCTCATATGGTAGAATCTGAATAGTTGGATGATAACTATTGTTATACGAGACCTCTAAAAGTTCTAGGTTCTTCTCAAAAGACCCCCCGAAGTATAGAAAAAATGATCATACCATATCATCAAGCACCTGAATAGTATGGTATAGCTTCCCATCTGTCTGTGGGTGGAATGTCATAATAAGAAAAACCTATGTACCAAGTGCCTATGCAAGACCTCCCTAAAGCGTGATGTATAACATGTGTTCGGATCTGAAACTATATTCTGTGGCACCCCATTGAGATGTACTATCTCACGAACATAAAAATATCCAAAATAGTAAACTGAGAAAGTCTCCCATATATGTAGGAAATGTGATACATTCATTAGTAGGTCCACAACTACTCAAATAACATCATTTTTCCAAGGCATCATCAGGATACCCTCCAAAATTTCTATAGTAACATCATCCCACTTACATTATAGAATAGGAAATATCTATATTAAACCTCCAGGTCATTGATTCTTGAACTTTACCTATTGACAAGTGTAACATCATGTCACGAACCCTATAATCTTGTTTTTCATTCACAACCACCAATACTATCGATGAAAGTAATGTTAATTTTTGTTCACACCCTGATGAACCATCCAATTTGATACATGAAATTCACACACCATATCCTCTCACATACATGAAGTCATAACAACATGACACCAGAGATAGATGATCTCATCCTTATCTATAGTCTAATACGAAGGTTAATCCACACCTTCAGGGATTTCCCTCAACGATAAACTGTCTGGATCCTTATATTGCCTCTCCCTTATCCAAATCAGAAGTGTGGGCTCTAATAAAACTAATATGAGGGTAATTTTACCCTGATCCTCTTGAACCAAAACATGCATCTCAACCATCAATGTCATACTGTTATACATAGAACTGGAATTTTGAATTTCATGAGTCTTTTATTTTATTCTCAAATGGTCAACAACACTATTTATTTCCCTGGAATATGTGCTAGATCAAAATCAACCTATTGAATATAATCAACACATTTACATAGATAGATATTCAAATATATATATGAAGATATAAAATTTAATCTCCTTTGATCATTATACATAGTAATTTTTTTACCTAAAATATAATTCCACCAACACATCAAGGAACAAACAACTACTGATAGCTCAAGTTTATGTTTAGGTTAATTTTGTTCATGTCGCCTCAACTACCAAGACCCATATGCCAAAAATAGATCTCCTTGTATCAAAACTACTCTATGACTGATCCTAGAAGTGTCACAAACATAGTATAATCCTCACCTGGATTGAGTAGGATCAAGATTGGTGTCGTTTTCAAGTGCTTATTCAACTCCTGGAAGGAATTTTAACATTCTACGGACCATTCAAAATTTATCCACTTATTGTTCAAGCATGAAAGAGGTGATTGCAATCTGTAAAAGACTTAAATAAACTTCTAATAATAACCTGATAGACCCAAAAAAGTGTAGATATCATAAAAATTCTAGGGATTCTCCTAAGATAAAACGACATAAACCTTCTATGGGTCCACTAACACACCTTCCAATGGGATTAAGCATCCCAAGAACTCTACCTGATCAATCAATAATTTTTTCATATACATATTGGATTATAGAAGATGATCTCTTAGTTTACCGAGGATGATTTGAATATGTTATGCATGATTTTCACGAGTCTTGGGGTACACCAAGATTTCATCCACAAATACTACTAAAAACTGATCTCAGTACTAGTGGAATATTCTATTCATCAAGGCCAAAAACACTGCCTGTGTGTCTGTCAGCCCGAACGAAATCACAACAAACTCATATATGCCATTCCTACTTATTAAAGAAATCATTGATATATCTGAAGGTATAACACTCAACTGATGATACCCTAATCTCAATTAAATCATGGAGAAGATGAAATCTCCCATAAACTTGTAAAAAATATCGTCGCTACACAAAAGAGTATAATAGTTCTTCAAAGTAATCTAGTTCATCTTTTAGTAATCAACATACAAGAGTAATGTACCATCAGGATTCTTAAAGGTCTATTGGTGTCATTTTGTGTGGTGGGATAGATACTAACTAAGCCCCAACACGATCTCAAGCGTAAATTACATATATCTCTCATATGGAATCCCTAATAAGTCTTCAAGAATCATTCCCTAGAACCTTTCCACTACAGGTGGGAAGAAATCATTCCATTCACCCCCATCATCTAGCAAGAGACTTGAAACCTAGGTAGTGTTCTCCCCCAGTTTCTAAATCATCCTAGCATGACATTCCTGGATATCCCACTCTCCATGGTGAATGTAATTGTCACCCTTATAAGACATAAAAAATACTCTGTTATTGTAACAATGTATGTGAGCTCAGTATTCTACTAATTAGTCCATATAAAAAATTAGGTCAAAGCCTAACATGGGAAGGATGTAAATATCCCATATAAAATAACACTCCCCAACCTTGAGACAACACCCTTTGCCTAAACATATGTCCCTTGAACATAATCCCAATGGTTTATCGATCTTCATTAACACACTCACAAAGTAAATTTACAGACTCAACCCTTTCACTAGTTTCACAGATATAAATGAATGAGAGGTGACAGTATCAAATAAAGCACAATCTAGCATAGAATCTACAATAATTGTACCTCTAACAGTCGATATTCTAGAAATGATATCCAAAAGTGTATGCTATACTGCTTGCTAATTTCATACCCCTATTTCATGTGATGTAGTCTGAGTCCCATGAGTTGCACTACTATACTGATATAGGCACTCTTACTCAGAAGAACCTCATCTACTGCATCAACCTCCACGAATAGTATAACTCCAACATCCAAAATGATATGGGGTATAAAACCCTTATTGAACTCTATTTCTACCTAGTTCCTTAATATATACCCATCTTCCTGGGTTCTTGAAAAACCTATATAGATTTCTAATCCTTCAACAAGATTGACACTCTACTAGTGGCTGGGAATAATGCCTATGAAAGTGACCTGGCCTACCACACTTGTTTTATAACACTTGGGTATTATCCTTAGTAAATGATCCTTCCCCCTGACCACTATTCTTCCCACTCCTTTGGTCAACATTATCATAATGATTCCTACTACTCTTAGAAGACGTACCTCTAGGTCATCCAGCAGAAACCACCTATCCTCCACTAGAATCTTCCTTCATGTTACCCTCATACATGAGATCCTGATATAACACCTCAACAAACATCTGTATCTGAAGGATGTTAAACTATGACTTAATATCATATTTAATCCCATATTGAAAACATCTCACCGTAGCTGTCTCATCCATTTCCAAAACAAGAGAAAAGTACTACAATTCTGTAAAGAGGCTAACATAGTCTATCAGAAATATACTCCCCTGGGATAGCCTCACAAACACTTCTAAACTACTGTGTCTCAGAGTATCTATATAAATGTGTTCTAGTAACTTATCTTGGATTTCCTTCTATATCATGTTTTCCAGCTGCTCACTCTGAGTCTGAATATCCAACCAAAAATTCACTGATCCTCACTACATATATGCTGACATTTTTACTTTTTTTAGAATTAGTCTACAAGTGGTCATGAATCACATGGATATAATCAATCCATAACTAATATACCTAAAGTCTACCCTCTCCAATTAAATTTATTGGGTACTGAAACTAAAAATCTTATTTTATGTTGGAGATACTCTTCACAATCTGCACTGGGTCTCCTTTCATAAACTGCATAAAGAAAGAAATGCTCTATCAAAATTAATCTTCATCTTCCTTATCTATAACTATCAGAGACTTAGGTTCCACTACTAGAGGAACATCTCTAGAAATATCCTATTTTTATCCACTAAAAAGTATCTTCATGGAGGATTATCTCTACAATTCAAAACACATGTCTTAGGAAACATTTCCCAACATTACCAAATCACATGAATTCAATTAAATTCATAACACTTTATCTCCTAAACCCCTCCACATAGTCAAAATTGATGCACTATAACTACCCTTAACCATAATATATCTAGTTCATGGTTAACAAAGGGTAAAATCAGTCTCATTATTTAAATTTATCATTAGACCCCCATTTTACACATATTTCATCATTTAAAACATTTAATTTAATATTATTCCTATTTTTTAATTTAATTACACAAGAAAAGAAAATAATTTTCATTTAACAACTTACCCAAAATATTATTTTCTTATTCGTGCCTAAAAACGATGCATGTTTAAATAATTTTGAGTGCCTATAATGATGCATGAATACTCAACTCTTATTCCATACTAGGCCATGAGTCAAATCTCATAAAATATCAGAAAAAATAATCACATCACACAAAAAGTGAATCACTCGAGGTCAAATAACATCCATCTATAACAACACACATCAATAACAACAATCCCACCCGTGGTAGTTTATTTTACCCTCACACATGGGTTAGTTACTCCCATGCACAGGGCCTGAGTCATCCTAGTCTCCTTTCTACATTTACCAAATAGTAAGAGAAAAGAATAGAATAGAAAACCCCTATAATACCACATTATAAAATTCTGACAGGGTGCTACATACTGGTTCCTCGAGTTAGTTGGTTATGTGACCTCAAGCGTGCCTCCCCATTTGCCACATGCTGCTCACTAGCAGTGGGGAACTAATAGATATATCACCGGGAGACTATACTGCCTTTATCAAATCCACATAACATAATAAATAAATGATAATAACCAAATTATATAACCTATGACCAGACAAAACCAGAATCACATGATGACCAAACATGAATACAATATCCAAACCAAAATTGTAGATATTTCATACCAAATATATTTCAAGTTTCAAATGAAAAACCAAAACAAAGTCAGAATGACACTCCCAAGAGTGTCCAAACACCATGTGAAGTCCCCAAATCCATGATTTACCCCTACATAGCCATCTTACACAGGGATATTTCCATTATCCTGTCCTACAAACATGAATCCTATTCAGTTACCGATCTGGCAGCTCAAGTAGGGTGTGAGTAAAACCCAATAAGTCACCAGCAGTGGTGTCTAAAACAATATATAGTTAATAAAAGTGTAAGTAGTTATATAAATAATAATGTACAATACATAAATCAAACCGTTATCACATTTAATTATTCCTCAATTAAACACATAATTTCCCTAGTTCAAGAAGATACCCAACCCATAAATCCCTACTTCGGCCTATGATAGAGTCTAAACTACCCCCAAGGGTTTTCAAATATCCCATAGAGAATAAAAATTCATTATCTCATGATATTTCATTATCCATTTAATTTAAATTCATATCACGACCATTTCAAACCATAGTCCATTGTCAATCTCATGGGTGTAAAACATTGTTTCTAACAGCTCATGGGTATTTGGAGCATCATTCCATGTCCCAAACCCATGGTTTGGGGTATCAATCCCCATCCCATGAAATAATATTCTCATGCTTGAATTTGGGTCTAGAACATCATTGTTACCTCCCGCCATGTATTTGGAGATTCAATATGTGTCCTAAACCCCATTAATTAATCAATCACACCTATCACATATATCACATTTAACAATGTTAATTAAAATTAACCATCTTATCCATATATTCCATTACAATATTCCATTTAAATTAACAAAATAGTCACAAAATTCAACACTTTAAATCTAAAGAAATAATATGAATATTTCACTGTTAAATATTATTCAACATTTAATTACATAAACCATTAACCTTTCAAGGTTAATATAAACTTTCATTTATTACCATTATCAACCAATTCCATATTCCATTAATTAAATAATTACACAATCTCATTAACCCATAAATTTCATGATCATAATTCAACCAATTTTAATTTCCCCAAGTTCAACCTAATTCATTATCACATAGAAATAAAATTTAATCAATTAAATCTATAATGAAATATAAAAATCATGGAAATTAAAATTTCATATTTACATACACATTTTTAAATCTTGACTATGTAATTTTAAATATAGACCACATACCTCAAGATTGTTGATGGACGTTTGCCAATAGAAATCCCCAAATTGAAGCAGAATATGCAATTACAAAAAAAAGAATGAGATCTAGATCCAAATACGAGATCCAATATCAAAAGGATTATTTCCATGAATAATTGGATCTAAGTTAATCATCCCTTATAAATATTATAGAAATATGAGGGAGAAGGAGGAAATCAATCAGGATTTGAATCTCTTATCAAGAGAGGTGTAGATTCTTCAACCTTGCATTCAATTCGTTAAGAAAAGTGTTTGATAGGAATTGTAGTACTATTCAAGAATTTAAAATATTCATAAATGGGTATAGGTTTGAGTGGGGTTGATTATATGTCAATTCCAGATGGATGACATTTTTGGGGGAATAAAATCCAACATGTATGGTTTCCTATATGGGGCACATAGTTTTCCCTAACCATGAACCTAACTGTGAAACTCCTATTAGGGGTCACACAAATACTAATAAGAGGTTGAACAATTTCCCAAACCATGTTCCACTATAAAACCCCCCTCTATCTAATATTTCATGTTTTTTTGGGGGTGGGGCACACGTTTTGGGCAAACCGTGTGCCAACCATGCACTACTCAAAACCCCTAAAAAATATCGATGTGCACCCAAAAACACCCCAAAATAAAACCCAAAAATATTTAACAAATAAAAGGTAAAATAATACCTGAAAAATAACTCAATACATCTCCAAAAAAATTATGGGATATTATAATTATTTTTTCTATTTTCATGGAGTTTTAATCTATATAATACCAAATCCATAAGGGAATGTGTCTCAATTTCCCTTCACTGAAGCATATTATAAGGTTACACACCAATATTCAATTATAAGGTGTATCTAGTTCCCCATTTTACATATTATATCCCAAAAATCATAGTTTTACTGATATTTATAGTTTCATTTGATGTTATTATTTCATAAAGATTATAATTGAATTGATTATAAAAGTGGAAAGGGCTTTATGTTCCAATCTCATTTTTTTCAGAATTATTTATGTTCAAGTTTCTCTTAGGGGAAATAATGTGATATTAGTTTCATGAAACACATATATAGTTTATTCTCATTTGGTTATGAATATAGTTAACATGTTTTTTATCC
The DNA here is from genome assembly GCA_963277665.1 of Viscum album. Taxonomy (NCBI): domain Eukaryota; kingdom Viridiplantae; phylum Streptophyta; class Magnoliopsida; order Santalales; family Viscaceae; genus Viscum; species Viscum album. Next base: position 1,068,203,848 of record OY728162.1, read on the forward strand.
ATTTCCTCCCATATTAATTTAAAAAACATCAAGAAATTCATTTTTAAATGATGTTGATCATATATTTTTCTTTTAGATGGGGTATCTTTCTCCTCCATATCACTGTTCTCTAAAATGGTTTTAAAAAGAGGTATTTTCTTTTCCTTAAATAATAAATGAGACTTCAGCCACAACCTTAAAAAAATTACCTTATTTTTAATAGTTTTAAAAGGAAATTTGTTATCATTTTTCTGAATGGGTTACTTTTGACGTCATTTTTCAAAATATTTCTAATAGAATGTTTATTTTTGTTATTATTAATATGAAAAAAATTTTCCCACTATTATGTTCATTATTTTCACTGGATATTATTTTATATGATTCCAAGGTTATTTTTAAATGACCCTATAACACCCTGAGTAGTGAGAGGTGAATCAGGGTGTCAACCTTTTTCTTTTTAAAGTTGTGGATCTTGTTCCCACATTAGTAGGAAATCGTTAAATATATCAGTAAAATGAAAGAAAGGATATGACACAACAATTTTACTTGGTTCACTAAAAAGGGATACGTCTAATGATAATATGTCGACTGTGTGTCGGTCGTACCTAAATCCACTAATATTCACCAGCTATAGAGTATATAATTTTGGTCACAGTCACTCTGTCACAGGCACACCACCATTAAAAATGTTCAGGTATGACTCTCCACTTCCCTTAGAACACTTATGTAAACTCCCCTTGCTCACTAATATGAGAGAGGTCTAACTCAGTTTATCAACTAGAAGGCTGCTTCAATAGATTGGAATTGAAGCATTTGTCTATGTCTAGTATGTGACACTGGTTTCATCAAAGACCTGTGCAGATGATCACTGAAATTCCTGACCACTAAACACTGATACTCAAAACAACCCTTCACAAACCCCCTTCATAAGGCTCAACCCTTCGTAGAACTCTCTACCTCGTAGAGCACAACGCTTCGCGGAGCTCACTGCCTTGCAGAGCACAACCCTTCGCAAAGCTCAATACCTTGTAGAGAAACCTACTTTGTGAAGCTCACTATTCCAATGAGGAATACCCCATCTTTGTAAATCTATATTGAATTAGAAGCATTGTCCTCATTCAATACTTTAAAAGTCTTTTTGCAAAGCTCAAGCTCATATATAATAATAATATTTGCAGAGAACTCCTTACATCGTGAATTCAAAGAGATCCCAAATTTTCTCTCTTCAAATCACGTGGAATGAAGAGGGGTGGCCTCTTATTTATAAGAACGATAAAATGTGGAGCTCTACTTATTTAGGCAGAAAATTTGAAAATCTCCACTAACATTTCTGGTTCGTAGAGCTATTCGTAACTGTAAAGAAACACTGTCTCAAATATAAAAGCTTCATTTCTTAGTAATCCTCATGACAATCTTCATAAAACAATTCCTTTTCCATATAAAATAAATATTTATTCTAGAAGAATAACTTTCACTAAGCTCAAAGATCAAACTCTTATAATTATAGATCACACCATCTCAGTTATTTAAATCTTTGAGAAACACAAATCAAGAAATCCATCTCTATGAAACTCATGCATTTTCCATATTTTCATAAGGCCTCTAAGAAGAACCACCTTTCTCAAGGATTACCATTCTCTAAATTTTGGACCCAAAAATTATACAAACACTGGGAAACGACGTCTCCTTTAAAACTACTTTTGGATTGAATTGTATAAAACCTTTCCTTGATCATCCATTCAAGTATTGAAAATAAACAAATACAATGCCCCTTTTTCAGAAAAGAACAACCTTCATTCCAAAAAATTTCAAATAAAAATAACCCCATAATATTTTGTGAATGATTGGTTTTTTAAAGTTATTTTCAAAATGAAAATTTTATTTTCCTGGAAAATATTTTAAATTATATTTTAATGGTATTTGAATTCATCAACATCAACAAACTTTGTTTTTTTACGTGTGATATAATAGGTATATACTTTAATGATACCATCCTCACTATTTCTTTGGGTGGATTATGATTATTTCAAAGTGATCATTATGGAACCTGTTTCTTTTCCACAGGTTAATCCTATTTCAATGAGATTCTTATGGATCCCATTTTTTCCTTAGGTTAATCATGTTTGATAGAGATTTTTATGTATCTTGTTTCCTTTCCCAAAGTTAATCATGTTTCAAAGTGGCTTTCATGGAACCTATTTCTTTTCCATAACATAAAAAAGTTATGAAAGGAATAATGATTGTTTTTAATATTTTTACAATAAAAATATTTCTTTGTAATTTGATTATGGTTCATGAACATTTTAATATGATGGGTTTTCCGAGATAGCATCGGGTGAGCCCGTTATAGCTTATACATTGTGTGTGACTAGATATCACTCCAATATATTTTTTAATGATTATGTTATCTAGATAATTATATTGGAAGTCATTAATATGCTTATTCTTATTGTAAGAGTTATGTGAGGGTTATGTGATGATTTTGTTCCAAGATACTAGTACATTTTATCTATAATTGCTACTGGTTTATAATGTTTCTTATGATCAAGATTGATATCCACTGGATCATGATTATTTATTATAATGAATCTTTTCTTTGCTAAATTTTCATTCCTTGTTTTAATGTTTGATGAACTAGGTATTAATGTGTATTAATATTTATATGTTATGCTCATAAACATTTATTATGTCATAATACCCTTATGCTCTTCATTATACACTATTGACATTTAATTGTTAATGAATATGTTTACCCTTAGTTTGAATTTATCCCACCTTTCTTATGTTTCCTTTCCTCAAGTTTTAAAGTATGATGTTTATTATATTATTTTGAGAAGTTTTCATATGGTTGATGTTGATAACATAATATAGAATATGAAAATATTGGTATATTGGTGAAATTTACTCTATTGAAATATTTTTATTGTTTATGTAATATTGTTTCCTAATTTTATAAAACAATAAACAAAAAATTTCCTTGAAAATGTAAGTGATCCAATATTTTTTTATTGTATGTTTTGGATAAAAAAAATTGGATCCCATTATTTTGTATCAATGATTGAAGTGTAATGTTTATGATTTCTACACCAGATCAGGGGGTGCGGGTTTTGGGATATTATAGTTGGTATCAAATAAAAGGTTTAGATAACTTTAGAGATTATGATGTTCTCATGTGAGGTTATCTTGAGAGTTATGAATACCATTATAGGTATATAAGATTACGGATGATCATATGTTAAATGTCTGAGACACTACTTTGAGGTTTTAATAGATGAGATCTCAAAGTGATTAATGAAACTTTATGAGAAGTTTTATTAGGTTTATGTATGTGTAATGATTTTTTTTAACGTGAAGTACTGATTTACATTTTGTAGACATGTGTTTTAAGGTATTTATATCCTTTTGGGTTTATATGATCTTGTATATTAACATAATTATTGGAGTATGTGTTTTGTCATATAGATAAACATTTAATTTAAATATGATTGGGTGACTAAGTGATTATTGTTATTTCAAAATGAAATCACCATATATTTTTACTTATAAGAGAAAATGCATGATTTAAACTTTCATGTTAAAACACTATTTAATTAAGGTGTTATTGTGGTAATTTGGGATATAGAATTACGAAATTATTTAGTTTTAATATTGGCCAGTACTGTTAATTTTTCACAATTAATGTATTATATGAAGGTTTATTAATTTTGAGAATTATCTTACCATGTGATAAAATTTTTGGTTTTAGTTAATTTCTAAAGAGATTAGGAATATATTTTTATCCCTTTTACAGTTATGTGGTAGTAAAAAAAAATTAGTGCTTTATTCATGAATAATCCATTTTTAATTCTCATGATTTGGAGAAAAAGATGAGATTGTGGTGGAAATAGAAAAATCGATAAAATTATACTCAATATGTAAGTATTATTCCTTATGATATTAGTATAGATAGAAGAATAATTCCTAAAATATAGTAAAATGATATTGGAACAAAATTTCTCTAACTTCCATGATTTATAATGATATTAATTCCCCCTTCAAATCTCGTTGGTTTATTGTTTTATGGTTGTTAAGTTTCCCTTGACCATTCACATTATTATGATCAATGACCTCTTAAACTCAATATCATTATATGGTAATTATTATTTTCTTCCATGCCCAAATATTCACTTCCCACCTATCTTATCCAATTTTTAATCCAAGTATATGTTATTCTGGATTAATTTTGTACCTCATTTTCTCTCTTAACAAGAGATGTTTTATTAAAACTTTTTACAATGTGGGTTTCCAAAAATAGTGTTTTCAAATTTACAACCTTTAATTAGCAAGAGAAATTATAAATTGAGATGATGTAATTTATTATAGTGGGGGATGATGTAACACCCCTATATTTTTAAAAATAAAACTATGTTCGATAGTGTATTCGATAAACAACACTGAGCTTGAACGACCAATGATATATATAACCATTTTAACCCATATTTTAAATTGGATGGTATGAATAGTATTAAATTAATTATTATATATATATATATATTTCCTAGTCAATATAAATTATTTATAAATTTTTGGAAAATAAATCAATTAATGTTTTCCTAAATTAAATGTATTCTTCAAAAATATATTTTCATTAGAAATGATTATTATTTTTTACCTGAAAAATATTATAATTAATTTTTGTATTTTTTTTAAAATTAATTTTAAAAAATTTAACTTATTTTATAAATTTTAATATAAAAATTACTTTTTATCAAATTTTGTGATTTTTTGAAAATATTTTTTCCCTTGAATTGTGAAAAAATACAGATTTTTCTAAATATTTCATTTATTTCAATAAATTAAATAATTTAAAAGTACCATTAAGTTTCGAATATGAATTAATGTTACATTGTTATTATTTAATTATATTTAGTTCAATTAATTTATTTTCTATGAACTTCATATTGGATTTTAGTATACAGTTGTCTTTGGGAGAAAAATGAGATTTTTTTTGGAAAAATGTTATAAAGTGTATAATGTTACTCCATTTTAAATAATTAAAAAAACCATAATAGGAATTAATTAAAAAAAAATTTAGATTATATATAAATAAATATTATTTTTTAATAAAAAATTATTATTATTATTCATATATTTATTAAAAATAAACTTTTTGTTCAAAAATACACATATTGAAAACCTATTTTTTCATCACGTCTCATAGTTTAAATATTAAATTAAAGTTTTCCACTTCTATGAATTTAATTTGGTAAAATGGATTCCATATATGGAAGAAGTATAAATTATATTATATGATAAGTTATGGTTAATATTTTGACCATAATCACTAGTAAAAGCAGTAAAAATAAAATATATAATTAAAGGTGAAAACGAGTTAACTGAGGGGTTAAACTAAAATATGAGGGTCAAAACGACCTAAATACATGTCTAAAAACTATTGGATAGATATATCTATACCATATAATTTATATGAATAGATAATAATCCATTTTTAATCCTTGTGGGATGTGAATAATGTGTGTACACCTTTTAATAAAAATTAAAAGTGTACCCGTCACCTCACTTATAAAACGCCACCCTCTCTCCTCTCTCATCTTAAAAACTTATTTTTTTGGTTCATAAAAGACAAAAAAATATAAATTACCATATTAGATACCATAATTATATAATCATTTGTTATCAGAAATACATTCTAAGAATACTTTACGAATAATCTTTAAGAGGTGGTATAAGAAGAGGTAAAATACATAACTTTGTGTGTCTGTTTTATTTATTCTTCCACATCCTTAAAATATTATTCAACTATTCTCATATGATAAAACCATTATATTATATACACTATAATGTTATTATATTAATTTAATAACCTAAATCTATATCCTCTTTTATCTAATGAGGTGTGAAATCATCATTTCTGTGTATGTTGTACCACTACCTCGGGAACTTACGACCTTCGTTTCCAATCATAACCAATAATTTTTTTTATAATGATTAATTTCAAGTATATACAAAATAATTGTAACATATTTATAATTATGGAGTTATTATATCACATATACCATTTTATATTCAATTCTATGGGAGACACAATAATTTCGCTTGTGTGTACAATGGACTACCGCCTTGTGAAGTAATGTGATTTATTTTTCACTAACACATTACATGGAAGGTAATAAAAATAATATAAATGAATATGTGTGATACAAATGAAATATTAATTAAATTCATTAAATATTTATCATTATTAAAATATAATATATAATTTTATTTTTACACTAAAATATGATAATGTCATTCGTGTATATGTGCACTACCACCACCACAAAGTGATGCGATTAATTTTTCATCAAAAAATAAAAAATGGCATATATAAGAAAATTTAAAGAAATAATATAGTATTTTTTATATTATTATCGTTCAATAATGATAATGAAATACATAATTTCTTTCCATAATGATCATTGAAAAATAGAAACATTACTCATGCATACGTATGACCTACCATTTTTATGATCGTAATGTAGTACGTTTTTAAAAACCATTTTTCACGATTGACTTTAAAATAATGATTGATGAATAAATATTATAATTATTAAATGTATTTTATTCTGTATATGTTGAAATAACGACCCCATTGACCATGATCAACACATTGAATCCATTTTGAATCACTGAACTGAATATCCTCAAAACACATGAGGTGGACTTAACTAAATATGTATTCAAATATGTCATTAAAAAAAATAAAATAAATGATTTAAGTATAATGTTTTAATATAGGAAAAGGTTATTAATAAATCAAATAATTTATGTAATCTTATTATATAGTAGTTAAATGACATATAAGTAAATTTTGGACTCTAGGTATGGGTTTTTCTTATCTCACTTTTACTTCTAGGATAAATATTCCATATTCACCACATATTTTTATTTTGAGGTGTATATACTTCACATGAATTTATTTTATGATTATTTTCCTTAAAAAAATTTTGTATTTAAAAATATATATGTGATTTTATCTTTTCATCAAATTGTGATCCAATGATTTCCAAAACCGTAAGGGACTTCATATCAATTTACATTCATTGAGAAATATTTTAATGTTACATGGATATATTCTCTTATGAAATATATCCAATGCCCATTTTACGTGTTATATCATTAAATTCATTGTAATCAATAAATTTAGAGTTTCAATTGATTATATTCATTCATGGTTCTTATAATATAAAGTATTACTAATGTGGAAAATGATTTATGATACAATCTCATTTATTTTGTGATTGTTTGTGATTTAGTTTATGTTAGAGGAAATAATTTGATATTAATTTCATGACAAAATATCTTTTATTATACTCTGTTTATGAATATGGGTCAAATTTTTTGTTTTGAATTTGAAGCTTATTTATTAAAGAAATATCGAAATGTAATTTGTATGTAATATCATTCTGGTATTTCTCTTTTAGATTTGGTAAATTTTTTCTCTATATCTATGTTTTTGGAAATGTTTTTCAAAATTTTCAATTATAAAAATAAATTATTTTTTAATTCCATTTTACATGCTCTTTTACCATATTTTAAACGTTTTTAAAAGTAAATTTCATAAATTTCTTCAAATGGTTAACTTTTGTCTCCCTTTTTAAAATTATTTTTTGAAAAGAATGATTTTTTTTAACATTTATAATATGATTTGAATTTTCAACTATTATTTCCATTATTTTCCATGAAGATTCTTTTATATGTATCCAAACTTGTTTTCAAAGAAATTTATTTTCTCAAAATTTTGTGAATTCTTAGTATATAAAATTTATTTTAAATATGAAAGGGTTACATTCCTTGAAAATGTATTTAATGATATTTTAATGGTAGTTCCATTCAACAATGTCAAAAAAAACCTGTTGTTAATTATGCTCTCATAGGGATATTTTTTAATGATTTCATCATCATTATATCTATTGATGGATTATTATAGTTTCAAGGAGATTATTATGGAACCAATTTCTTTTACAAGGGTAAATCAAATTTTAAATAGATTGTTGTAGACCTAATTTCTTTTCCATGGATTAATAATGTATCAATGTGATTGTTATGGAACCTATTTCCCTTCCATGGGTTAATCATGTTTCAAATATATCGTCATGGAATCTGTTTCCTTTCTTTATGTTAATCATTTTATGAAAGGAATAATGATCATTTTTATGAGTTTTATAATAAAAAACATGGTCTATGTATGTTATTTATGTTTCTTGGACATTGTTATAAATGGTTGTACTATGATTTCACTAGGTTAGCCCGACATTTCTTATAAGATGGGTGTCACTATATAGTACTTAAACGTATTGGGTAATGATTATGTTATCCGAATAATTATATTATAAGTTGGTTATATGGTTATTCAAATTTTTAGGGTCCTAGAAGGGTTATATGATGACGATTTATGAAGTTATCATATGTTTCATCTATGATTTATGTGGGTTTATAATGTTTCTTATGATCAAGATTGATATAACATGCCTCATTATTGTTTATTCCTATGGAAATTTCTTATTTAAACCTTATTAAATGCTTTTATGATTGATGATCTATGTATTGATGTGTATTCATATACTTATGTTATGATCATTCAATTTAATTAGGTTATTATTTCCATATTTTATTCATATGCTCATTGATGACATTTAAGTGTTAATTTTTATGTTTTCTCTTACTAGGCATTTTATCATACACTTATTATATTTCATTTTCCACAAGTTATGAAGTATGATGATAAAAGAATTATGTATATAAGGGTTTATATGGTTTATGTTAATGACCAAATATGGAATATGCAAAGCTAAGTATAGTGGGAAATATAATATCATGAATTCATGGGTATTATTTATGCAAGATATTTTCCTCACTCTAAAAAACACTAAACCTAAATGCTCATTGAGAATGTTTGTGATCCAAAATTTTCTTTTGATATTGATTGTTTTATTTGGAAACAATTAGGTCAGCTTTATCATTATCAAATTAGGAAATAAAATGTTTATGATTTTAGCACTAAATCTGAGAGTGTGGGTTATGGGATATTTCAATCACTGTTTTAAAGCAGGTGTGAAACTATCCAAATCACAAACATATGATGAAGGAAATATACTATAACTAAATAATAAATGTATAATAAATTATTATAGGTGAAAATAATTAAGGGTAAGATATATGAATTATGTTTTAAGATATGATATTAAGATTATTATTTTTATTATATAGGATGTTATAAAGATTGCATTTAAGTCAAGATTAAAAGGTCAAGGATTTTCATAAATCAAATATCCTTTTATTGAGTTATAATGATTTATATTAAGCTTCATCCATCTATGTTTGACTATTTTCACCACGTAACTATATTATATTGTATTCCTTCTTAAATTTATGAGTATATAGTTCATTCTCATAAAATCCAATATGAAGGTTTTTTACAAAAATTATTATGATATTTTTATAATTTTTTGTTCTCTGAATTTTCTTTCTTCGGTACATATTCTATATTAAATAGTTTTTTTAATTTTTTTGGTGTATATACTACCATATGAATGACATTTTCTATTCCATTCATTAAATTTATTGTATTAATAAATATAGCACAAGTTTTCAATTTTAATAGTTATTCAATTAAAATGTTAACAATTGTGTAAGGGTTTTTATTGATTATAGTTTTTTTATTCATAAATATTACTATATGAGTGATTAATGTTACTCTACAGTCATAAATTTTAAAAAAATATTATTTCTACAATACGAAGATATTATATTTCTGTTATTGATTACCTATTGGGGAATTTAATTTTCAAAATAAATTCATCTTCCCTGATTTATTTATTTAGTCATATTCTTTTATGTTGTTAAAATTTATTATCATTCGCTTTAAATGAGATATATTTCTTTCTTATCTATAATCACTCTTCCCAATAATGTTCTCTAATATTATTTTAAAATCGTAATATGTTTTAATTTGGAATTTCATCAAATTTATCTTTACCTCTTTTTAAATGTATAATTTTCACTATATTTATGATGTGGGATTAAATTAAGTTATTTTTAGATATGAAAATGTTATCATTTCATTTCATGATCATTGATTTAATCATACACAATGCACTCCCTTTATAAAACCATTATGTCCCCTTCATGTATGATCTATTTCGATTTCAGTTAAAAAAAATTGCAGAAACTTTATAAAACATATCAATTTTAATGTTACTCATAACGCCATCTCATTATAATGATTTTAATACTATTTTTCAGAATACCATTTTTTCAAATTTTCTAAATTTTTCTCATTATTTTATAAGGATATTACTTATATTGATTTATTTTTTATGAATCACCCAATATATTCATTTATGTTATTAAAATTTTGACTTAATTTTTGGTATCAACCGATCAATTTTTAATATCACTTTATGTGATACCATTTGTAAATGATATGAAAATGATTTTATTTTTTCATTTTTTTTATTGTATATTGAACGATTGATATCTTATAAAACACATGTTTAATGATTTTTTTAGGTAGGTTCATATATCTCCCTCCAATTCATTGGAAAATGTTCTATATCTCATTAGATAAAAAACAGTTGCGATTTATGATACTCAAGGTGAAGATTAGCTAGAAATTATGTTCCATGATTTAATAATTGGTTGAATGGAATAATTCCCAAGAAACCATATAATGGGTCATGTGAATTTGACACCTAAAAAACTATATAAGGTTTTTCCCATAACATTGTTTTCTCAATAGTTCCTTGTTATGATATGTTTCCATGGCATTCCATAACTGTTTTGGACATATTCCAATGATTGGGCTCCATAGATCATGTTTATTATCTCACACCATTATTTCATGGTACATGATTATCCATGATTAAAACTAATATATTTATATGCTTTGGTATTTATGTCATTTATAATTCAATCCTTTTATGTTTTTAAATTTTATTTTTATAAAATTATCAAATACTTATATTTAACTTTCCATTATCTATATAATGGTTAGATAATGGAGAAACTAAATCAAAAAAGGGTGAGATGGAAAATTAAATTAATCTCCCAATGATAATAAAAATGTAATTAGAGTTAATCAATATAATATTTTTTAGATTCCCAATCAACTATGCTAGGGCTTGAATAATAAAAAAAATCCTCTTGATCTCCCAAACATAGTAAATAATGAGAAATGTTTTATTGATTTATTTATGTAGAAATGCCCAATATACTTTAGTTGGTTTTCTATCCCAATAATATTTGACCAATGGATCCATACAATATTGAAAATATTTTGTCTTATCCTATTCCTAAACCATGAGAATGTTGAATTATTTATGTATTGTGTTATATGTGAGGTTGAGGACTGGTGGACCCTCATTAAGATTACAATGAAAAAGGAAAAAAGGTGATACAATGGGATAATAAGTGTTTAATAAAACATCCTTCACTGAATATTTAACCAAAAACATTCATATGAAAATGAAGCAATAATTCCTAAATTTGAAATAAACATAGGATGAATCCACTAGAACTTATGATTCCTCATTAGAATATATTCAAAGTAAAACTATAGTTTTACTAATGACATTGAGAGTAAGATAAAATTATATTTTAATTGATTAATACCTAGTATTCAATAGAAAGTATCTATAAATTACATTGGTAGATATACTAATTTTTTTGATCTTTACTTAAGGTAGAAATGGAAAGTAGGGAATATCCTTAGATATTAGATATGAAAAGGAAAAAAGAAAATTCATGGATACTAAGATGAAAAATCAAATAGGGGAAAAATTCCAATTTCTTACTAAACAATAGTTTGAAAGGAATCACCCAAAAAAATTCCCTAAATAATTAGGATTATTTTTTTACCAATTATAGGTTAGGATATCATTCTTATAATTATTGAAAAAATAGTCCAGTCAATGAAATAGAGGAAAATATATTCCCATCCATTTTTTCACTAAAACTAAAATTCTTTAAGTGTTTGGAGTTTTGAAATTAAATGATTTAATGTCCCATTAAGAGGTTTATGAAAAAATTCTAGGTAAAAAAAATAGTCTATGGGAACTAGGGGAAGCGTTTGTTGTCACAAATGTTGAAGCGACTTATAAAAATGGAGTGGTGAATGGTACACTTATCATCCACCTTAAAACTATGAATGTTTTATTTTGATTTTGGTTCTAACCACTCTATTTTATCTAGATTATTTTTTCATGACATGAAATCACCATCCACATAATTGTATAATAAATTATCAACGAAAAATATTACTTTTATGATAATATCTTCTCATGTATACTAATCCTTTATGATATTTTTTTTAAATGTTCTTCTAGAAGGTTTTATAATTCTTATTTTGGTTTAATTTTATTTAATTTTTGGTATGGGATGCATATCATTATATAGAGAAAATATTGATTTCCAGGATAAAAATGTAACACCCCAAGCTTCCACAGTACGTTTCCCTTTGAATAATACAATAGCTTGCGTTGTACGCAACTTGGAGTTTTAACACACCACGACCAATCAAACCAGCTGTTATGAATAGTAATACCCACTTTTTGAAATTTTATAAATTTTATATTTCAAAATGGACATCATTTTTGGATTCTTAATATCGAATTTATCTTAGGGTGAATTTTTGGTATTTTTCTAAAAACATTCAATTTTTGATGAATAGTTAAAAAACAATACGTTATTCGTTAAACCCAACTTTCTATTTAAATAATTAGTTATTTTATTTTAATTTATTTTAGGTCAAAATAGATACATAATACCTATACAGGTTCCACGTAATTCATTGCAGTCATTTTATAATATGTTTAGATATATAAAATTTTATCGAACTTTTTACCATCTTTTACCCACCTCCTTGGAGCATTTTCAACTTTGTATAAAACATAATTTTATCACTTTTGTGAGTTGAATTTCAAAAATATGAGAGACACGGTTAATATCAGCAAGTAAAATTTGGTTCAATAAGATGAAAATAATTTTTGGTGAAGAGTAACTTTTGACTTTTATTTACAATAATTAAAAGTAAATAGGGTAATTAAGGGTAAAAATGATATCATAATTACCTTAACACATGTCCTAATTCTATTGGATAAGTATAATTCTACAAAAAAACCTTAGGAATACAATATTATCCCCTTTGGTCCACTTGTATTAGATTAGGACATTTATTATTATTTTATTTGAAGAAGAGATAAAAGAGTTAAATTCAAAGTTTAATAACAAACCCATTTTTAATATAGGATTATGCATATGATAAATTCGACTATAAATATTATTTAGAAATATAAAAGTATATCCTAAATAATGTTATTTTATTTATAATTTTTAGACATTAAATTATTAAATTTATTTATGACACAATGATGATGCAGTAATTACCTTATTAATGAAATATTAAAATAACTGATATTATAAATATCCAAATAAATATAATTTGAGGCTTTTAATGAATTACACTAATTTTCTAGGTTAATATGATATGTTAGTGTTTATTAAATTAATTTTTTTGATGTAATAATTCTGTTATGAATTTATCAAAAACAAAATACCAAATAGTGTCAAAATTTCCATAAAAGGGTTTTTTAAAGAAATATTATATTATTAATTGGTATTATATTCCTAAAAAATCTAAGGTTAGGACAAAGGGCTTAAATAATATTATATATGTCATTAATTAACCACTTTATGTTCTCTTGGAAGTTTATAATAATTTTATTAACCATATAATATAAAAATACAAAGAGACGTGGTAAATGTAAAACTATTTAACTAAGAGTTAAATCTAAAGGATAAGGTTAATATAGTGACCAAAACCTATCTAAAACATTTTGGTTGAGTGTTTTTAGACTCATCCCCACCTTATCCTCAAAATAAATCATTTTGGAGACATTAGAAACTGAAAATGATTTTATTATAAAATAATATTTCTATCTTTTCATAAGGTTCCCCTCACCCCACTTATAAAAGGGAACTTCCCCTTATCTCAAATTCACACCATCAAAGCCATTTGGATTGGCCAAAACCACCCTAATATCTTTTAAATTGCCCCCCCCTTCATCCAATAGTCCTTAATTTTTTCCGAAAGTGAACCTAAAGATCCATTTTGATCAAATCAAAAGGAAGAACCCGAAGAAGAGGTAACTATTTCATCACCTCTTTCAAATTCTTTTCTTCTTCCACTTCCTCTTTATTTTTTGTTTCCATTATAAAATAATAACTCCAGTATATTCTATATACAGTGATTTTATTAAAATAATGGTACAACCATATTCATTATTCTATCCATCCTATATATGACAAAGTCACCATACGTGGTACGTACAGATTACCGTCTCCACATCCTGGTGTAGTTTTTTTTTCAAACACTTCATTATTTGGATGGGTATAATAATTAGTATAACTAATGTAAATAATAAATATAAAATTTTAATTATTCTTTATATATGATATAACATCCAATTACATATAATTTCTCCATCAATATAATGATATTGTTGCTCGTGCGTACGTACGTATTAACGTCTCCACGAACGCGATGAGATTCATTCCACATCATAATAATTCAAGAATAATTTTCATTTTATGATTAACAATAATGTTTATGAACATAATATCAGTTTGTATATGAATCAAATACATCCTATCCATAACAAACATGTCTTACATAACCAAGCATATAATGGAAAATAAATCAGTTAAAAATCGAAACGATGATACTACTAAAATATTATTAACAAAGCAATATTATAAGATCATATATGATATCATATTTATGTAAATAGTTCTTTTATAATTCAAGAACAAAATTTTAGCTATTATACAGTAGGTTAGCATACCATCGACTAAGGAAAAGTAAATGGTAAGGGTTAATTTCACAATCTCTTTATTATCCGAGATTGTTTTAATATGAATGTTTATGTTATGTTTAAACTTTTTATATGAGGAATTCATTGGACATAGTAAGTGAAGGGTGGAGTTTTCTATAGCTCTATGATGCATCTGTAGGTCTCATTAGACAAACTAGTGTCTTAGCACAAGTCTTTGATAAAATATTATTTGTAGTCTTGGCAGAAGGCCTTGACTATGTGGTTATGAAGTCTGGAATTATGCATTCAATCATTATGAATGTGGATATTGATATTGGATGTGATTATTCGACTCGTAGAATATTCATGTGAATAAGTAAATGGTATTATTTAATTTTATCTTTTCCATATTATGCTGAAGTTCAAGTTTAAAAGGCTTTTGTTTTAGTTTTATACATTGCCTTAAATGTTTATGCTTATTTATGAAAGTTTCTGATATATTTTTATCCTTACTGAGCATCTAATCTCACCCCTTTATATGTTTTATTTTTCCTTGGATGCGAAGAAGTATATTATGAATGACCTATAGGGATAGTCTAAGGTATATGAGTGTGGACTATGGAGACTATGTTGTTGTAGTTTTTCATTTTATAATGTTATGTAAATCTTATGAATGCATCTAGTATTTCCAAGGCTACTAAAGTAATCGGTCTTTCTAGACTTGATATTTTGTGATCATGTCAATGTTATGTAATAATGCACCAACTCTAGGTAACTAGGGTCGAGGAATTATAGTTGGTATCAGAGGAAGTTTAGTAGAAACCTTGGAAGCGAGATTTAGAAAAAATCTGATTAGAGAACATTAACCTAAGATAGACATTGATGATTAGTATAGAAGAACTTCGTAGAATTTTGGTACTGTAGAGATTTTGTGAGTTTTCCAAGAAATACATCCCTATCTAGATATGCGAAGGTAGAGGCGGATCTAGCACAAATGTACCTAGGGGTAAAACCTGAAAACACCTCTTTGAGCTAGACTTGAACGGAAATAGGTGCATGACAACGGGCCTTGCTGTACTCTTGGTTATGACACACCCGGGGGATATGCTTAGGATAATTCTCATTTTATTTAAATAAAATTATGAAGGGTTTATAAGTACATACTTCCTCAAAGAAAACATTTTTATGATTATGGATTATATCCATAAACTGTTCAATTTATGTTAAGTGTATAACAAGTTTGGAATTATGTATTGTGATTCATAAACTAATCCACTGTATGCCATTTTTTAGAAATTGTGCCTAGTGGAAGGAATGGAAATCGTATCAACGCACCTAATCCATGTAGGGATTTCCCTCCTACTGATGATAATTATAGTGGAGCTGGTGAAGAAACTGGTGCTGATCAGATTATCACCATACTAGGACAACTCACCCATGTTTTGAATAATAACCTTACCCATATGGATCACCCTGATCCACAATGTGGAGGATCAATTTTAGACCGCTTCATGAGGCAACAACCACCAACATTAAATGGGAGTACAAATCCATTAGTAGCTGAGCAATGGTTAAATGTTTTAGATAAAATATTGCATGCTTTGGGGAGTAGTGAAAGGGAAAATTTTTTCATGGCAGTTTATCGCCTCACGGGAGATGCAGATCAATGGTGGTCATTGATTCAAAACAAAAAGGAAGATGAAGAAGTATAAAATATGGAATAGAGGGTTTTTAAAGAGATTTTCTTAGAATAATACTTTCTTTATGACCATCGAGTAGATATGGAAAGACAATTTATGAGTCTGAGGAAAATGGAGGATGAGAATGTCGCAAAATATGAGGCTATCTTTACAAGGTTATCAAGGCATAAAGAAGATTATATACGTAACCCAAGGAGTAATATTGATCGATTTTTTGATGGGTTAAAACCATTTCCCTGTCGAGAATTAGTCTCACAATCCTTCTCATCGTACTAAGATATTGTCTCATGTGCTATCAAGACATAAAAGGAATTCTCTAAGTCTTACAACTTTAAAGAAAAGAAAGAGAAAAAGAGATCTTCTAAACACTATGTAAATGGAAATAAATGGAAGAAGGGAAAAGTTTAATATCCATCCTGCAGTAAATGTCGGATGAAACACCCCGATACTTTCCTGAAGGGAATGAGAGTCTGTTACAAGTGTGGTGAAAAAGATCACCATGGTCATGATTGCAAGGGGAAGAAAGAGGCTGTCAATGTTGAATGCTACAATTGTAGAGAAAAGGGTAAATATTCAAATGAATGTCCTAATATCCAAGGTAACTTACCTCAGAAAAGTCCAAGGGAGCAAGGCCAAGCTTATGCGATCACTACTACTGAGGTAGAAGCTTCCAAAAGATATGGTGGAAGCTAATTTAATGGTTTACCCAATTTTAGCCACTGCTTTATTGGAATTTGGATCATCACAATGATTCATATCTTCCTAGTTTTCTAAGAAAATTAGATATTTTTAATTTATCTTCATAATGGAGTTGTCAGTCCAAACACCTAAGGGAAGTATCATCGCTAAAAAGTTTGGTGAATCAATTCCCATTAGGGCATATAAGTGTTCCTTATCTGTTGATCTCATCATCATAACCATGACTAAATTTTATATAATCCTTGGTATGGATCGGCTTTCGGACCATGATGCAAAAAATTTATTTTAAAAAGAAGAAGGTTACAATTCTCGATGATGATAAGGAGAACCTTATCTTTAGAGCAGAAACGTCACCGCGTGATTCTTATCTAGATCCACCCCATTAGCTCTACTAAATTCAATTATTGGGGATGAAGAGAATTAAATAACTATGGGTGAGGAAAAGAATGTTCGAATAGAGGATGTACCTATTATGCAATAATATGTTGATGTGTTTCCAGAGGATTTACCTAGACATCCTCGAGAATGAGAAATTGAGTTTTCCATTGATTTAAATCATAATTCAAGTCCCATATCGAAGACCCCTTATAGAATGGCCACTGTGGAATTAGTGGAACTAATGAAACAACTAGAAGAATTGTGTAACAAGGGATTTATTCGCCCTAGTGTTTCTCCATGGGAAGCCCCTATCCTTTTTGTTAAAAAGAAAGATGTATCTATGAGGTTGTGCATTGACTACATGGAGATCAATGCTATAACAATAAATAACAAGTATCCCTTACCTAGAATTGTTGATTTATTTGACCAACTTCATGGAGCTCAATATTTTTCAAAGATTGACCTTCGATCTAGATATCATCAGTTTTGTGTGAAGAAGGAAGACATTTCAAAAATAGTATTCCGAACTAGGTATGGGCATTATGAGTTTATAGTAATGCCTTTTGGATTGACTAATGAACCCTCTGTTTTCATATATCTAATGAATAGAGTTTTCAAGGAATATATTTATGAATTTTTAGTGGTATTTATGGATGATATCCTGGTACAATCCAAAAGCTATGAAGATCATGAAAATCACTAGCTCACCATTTTGAAAACCCTCAGAAGAAATGAATTATACGGGAAGTTGAACATGTGTGAATTATGGCTTCAGGGGATTTATTTTATTGGCCATATTGTCTCTAAGGATGGAATATCCAATGATCCTTCTAAGATAAGATCAATCCAAGAATAGCCAGCACCGATGAGTATAACTATGGTATGCAGTTTTATTGGTTTCACAGGTTATTATCAGCATTTCATCCAGAATTTTACCCGATTAGATAACCCATTAACCAAGCTCACACGTAAATGGGATAAATTTGTTTGGACAAAAGAGTTTGAAGAATGTTTTGAATAATTTAAGAGAATATTAGTCAATTATGTTATCTTGAATCTACCATTGGGGAATGATAGGTTTGTTATTTATAGTGATGCATCAAAGAAAGGAATTGGTTGTGTCCTTATGCAGAATGATAGGGTTATTACCTATGCATCACAACAGCTAAAAATTCATGAGTAAAACTACTCTACTCATGATCTTGAGTTAGCAGCTATAATATTTTCATTGAAGATATGGAGACATTATCTCTATGGTGAAAAATATTAGATTTAAACTGATCACTAGAGTTTGAAGTATATTATCTCACAGAAAGAACTCAACATTTGGAAAAGAAGATGGCTTTAAATACTCAAAGATTATGATTTCACTATACACTACCACCCAGGGAAGGAAAATAAGGTGGAAGATGCTTTGAGAAGAAAGGATCATGGAGTTTTGAACAAGATGGGAGTTGAAAGAGATCATATTTTCATGGATCTAGTTAAAATGGATATGGGAATATTCATGGAAGGTGAAACATCAATACTTTTTCAAATGGTTTCCAAAACAACTTTACTAGAAAAGATAAAAAGTTATTAGACTGATGATGAGGAGTTTAAAAATAAGATTAAAGCTGTGAATGATGGTAGATTGAGTGACTTCATATATGAAGATGAAATTTTTAAATTTGGGAAGAGAATTTGTGTTCCTAACATACCTAATCTAAAAAGGGAATTACTGGATGATGCTCATAGCTCCAATTTACCTATAAACCCTTGGATATCCAAGATGTATAGAGATTTGAAGGAACATTTTTGGTGGGACAACATGAAGAGGGAGATTGCTGATTTTGTGTCAAGATGTATGGTTTGTCAACAAGTGAAAGCTGGAAGGAAATAACTTGGAGGAGTCATGAATCCTCTTCCCATACCTGAGTTGAAATGGGATAATATTATGATGGACTTTGTTATGGGACTACCAAAGACTACTAGAAATAATGATGCAATATGGGACATTGTTGGTCATCTTACCAAGTCAGCACATTTTCTTGCTACAAGAAAAGATTTACCACTTGAACGTCTAGCTAGAATATATATTAATGAATTTTTAATACTTAATGGAGTACCCTTATCGATTGTTTCTGACCGTGATCCCTGTTTTACATCAAGATTCTGGAAAATTCTTCAGAAAGTCCAGGATACTGAACTTCATTTGAGCAATGCCTACAACCCTCAAATTGATGAAAAATCAGAACAGACTGTTTAAACCTTAGAAGACATGTTGAGATCTTTCTCACTTGAATTTCAAGGTATGTGGGATCAATATTTACCTCTGGTAGAATTTTATTATAACAATAGCTTCCAATCAAGTATTCATATGGGACCATATGAAGTGTTATATGGAAATAGATGTCGCTCACCAACCAATTGGGATGATGTTGGTGAAAGAAAACTTGTAGGCCCAGAACTTGTTGAGGAAATGATGGAAAAGGTGAAGGTAATCTAAACCCACATCAAAGAAGCTCAAGGTAGACATGAGAGCTATGCTGATAACCGAAGGAAGAATTTGTAATTTCAGGTAGGAGATCATGTTTTCTTGATGGTATCTCTAAGGAAGGGAATTATACGATTCGGTAAGAAGGGTAAATTGAGTCCCCGGTATATCGGACCTTTTGAAATTCTTGGACAAATTGGAGCTGTAGCATACCGTTTGGAAATTCCGCCAAGTCTCTCCAAAGATTATGATGTGTTCCACATATCAGTATTGAGAAAATAATTCCCGACCCAACGCATGTACTCACTTATGATGAATTAGAACTAGAACCTGATCTGTCTTCTTGCGAAGATCCTATCAAGATTCTTGATACAAGAGAACAAGTGATGAGAAACCGGACGACTCATCTGGTAAATGTTATATAGAGAAACCATAAAATGGAAGAGGTAACATGGGAACCTAAGGAACTTATGATGAAGAATCAACCGAATCATTTTATGCAGTAATATTCTAGAAATTTTGAGGATGAAATTATTTGAAGGAGGGGAGAATTTAACTCCCCAGGCTTCCATGGTACGTTTCTCTTTGAATAATGCAATAGTATGCATTGTACGCAACTTGGATTTTTAACACACCATGAACAATCAAACTAGCCGTTATGAATAGTAATACCCAATTTTGGAAATTTTATAAATTTTATCTTACAAAATGGACTTTATTTTTGGAGTCGGAATATTGAATTTATCTTAAGGTCAATTTTGGGTATTTTTCAGAAAACATTCAATTTTTGGTGAATAATGAAAAAACACGACGTTATTGGTTAAAATCAACTTGTTATTTAAATAATTAGTTATTTTATTTTAATTTATTTTAGGTTAAAATAGATACATAATACCAATATATGTTCAATGTAATTCATTGGAGTTATTTTATAATAAGTTTAGATATTTAAAATTTTATCGAACTTTTTACCGTCTTTTACCCACCTCCAAGGAGCTTTTGCAAATTTGTATAAAACGTAATTTTTCTGATTATATGAGTTTAATTTCAAAAATCTGAGAGATACAGTTAATATCAGTAAGTATAATGTGGTTCAATAAGATGAAAGTAATTTCTGGTGAAGAATAACTTTTGACTTTTATTAACCATGGTTACAAGTAAATAGGGTAATTAAGGGTAAAAATGAAATCATAATTACCCTAAAACATGTCATAATTCTATTGTATAAGTATAATTCTACCAAAAACAACCTTAGGAAAAAAATATTATCCCATTTGGTCAACTTGGATTAGATTAGGACATTTATTATTATTTTATTTAAAGAAGAGTTAAAAGAGTTAAATTCAAAGTTTAATAACTAAACCATTTTTAATATGGGGTTATACATAAGATAAATTAGACTATAAATATTAGTTAGAAATATAAAACAATTTCCTACATAATTTTATTTTATTTATAATTTTTATACTCTAAATAATTAAATTTATTTATGATACATTGATGATGTAGTGATTACCTTATTAATGAAAGATTAAAATAATTGATATTATAAATATCCAAATAAATCTAATTGAAGAATTTTAATGAATTAAACTAATTTATATGTTAACATGACATGTTAGGTTTTATTAAATGATTTTTTGAAGTAATAATGCTATTATTATTTTAACAAAATCAAAATACCAAATAGTGTCGAAATTGACTTAAAAGAGTTTTTAAAATAAATATTATATTATTAATTGATATTATATTCCTAAAAAAATAAATTTCGGCCAAAGGGATTAAATAATATTATATATTTCATTAATGAACCACTTGATCTTCTTTTGGAAGTTTATAGTAAGTTTATTAACCATATAATATAGAAATACAAAGAGACATGGAAAATGTCAAACTATTTAACTAAGGGTTAAATCTTAAAGATAAAGTTTATATAGTGACCCAAACCTGTCTAAAACCTATTGGTTGAGGGTTTTTAGACCCATACCTACCTTATCTTATAAATTAATCATTTTTGATCCATTATAAACCGATAATGATTTTATTAATAAATAATATTTCAATCTTTTCCTATGGTGCCCCTCACCCCTCTTATAAAAGGGCACTTCCCCTTATCTCAAATTCACACCATCAAAGACATTTGGATCATCCAACCCCTATCCAAATATCCTATAAACTATTCTCCCTTAATCCTGGAGGACTTTTTAGGTATAAATATACCCTAAGGATCTATTTTGATCAAATCAAAAGGAATAACCCGAAGAAGAGGTAAATATTTCACCACCTCTTTCAAGTTCTTTTCTTCTTCCACTTCCTCTTCCTTTGTTGTTTCCATTCTAAAATAGTAAATCCAGTATCTTCTATATACTGTGATGTTATTATAAAAATTTTATAACCATATTCATTATTCTATCCATCCTATAAATGACAATGTCACTATACATGTGTACGTACAGATTATCATCTCCCCGTCGTGGTGTAGTTTTTTATTCAAACACTTCATTATTTGGATGGGTATAATAATTAGTATAACTGATGTGAATAATAAATATAAAATTTTAATGATACTGTATATATGATATTCCATCCAATTACATATGATTTCTCCAACAATATAATGATATTGTCGCTCGTACGTACGTACAGATTACCGTCTCCACGAAGGCGATGAGATTCATTCCCCATCATGATCATTAAAGAATAATTTTAATTTTATGATTAAAAATAATTTTTATGAACATAATATCATTCTATATATGAATCAAATACATCCTATCCATAACAAACATGGCTAACGTAACCAAGTATATAAAAGAAAATGAATCAGTTAACACCCGAAACGATGATACAACTAAAATATTATTAACAAAGCAATATTATAAGATCACATATGATATCATATTTATATATATAGTTCTTGTATAATTTAATAACAATGTTTTATCTATTATACAGTAGGTTAACATACCATTTACTAAGGAAAAGTACAAGGTCAGGGTTAATTTCACAATCACTTTATTATCCGCTATTATTTTATACGTGAGCATCTACTGGGACCTCTTTATCTTCCACATTAGTGTTTCTTAAAAATGTATTTCAAAACATTTTAACTATTTAATAGAAAAAATTTTAAAGTCATTTATACCCTTATTTGAACATATATGTTTTTGAAAAGAATCTTTCTGCCGTTTTCCAAAAAATTTACTTTATGACCTTTTCGACAAAATTATGATAAAATGTTTTTTAACTTATACGGTGGGTGCGGCTATTTTCCTCCATTATAACATCGTCGAAAATACCCTTACAATATTATAAGAATATTTTCAAAATAAATGTTTTCTTTTATAATTATATGAATTTTAAATGATTTCAATATAAGAAGATATATTTCTCTAAAAAAGTTTTGATTTAATCTATGTCAACATCCTTTGATGAATTTAATGATTATTTAAATTTGATTTATTATGATAAAAAACTTCCATATTGTATTGAATGTTTTGTGATATGTTTGACTATGGATGTGTTATTTTTACACCATTCATGGTTTATGTATAATGTATTGACATTTCCTATACTAGTTGTAATACGAATGTTTATGTTATGTTTAAACCTTTTCATATGAGGAATTCATTGGACAAAGTAAGTGACGGGTGGAGCCCGCTATAGCTCCTCGATGCATCATAGGTATCATGAGACAAACTAGTGTCTTGGCACAATGCCTTGACAAAATCTGATTTTTAGTCTGAGAAAAAGGCCTTGACAATGTGGTTTGGAAGTCTGGAATTATGCATTCCATCATTATGAAAGTGACTATTGATATTGCATTTGATTATTCGACTAGTAGAATATTCATGTGAATAAGTAAATGTAATTATTTGATTTTATCTTTTCCATATTATTCTGAAGTTAAAGTTTAAAATGATTTTGTTTTAGTATTATACATTTCCTTAAATGTTTATGCTTATTTATGAAAGTTTTTGATATATTATTATCA
This sequence comes from Viscum album, assembly GCA_963277665.1. Taxonomy (NCBI): domain Eukaryota; kingdom Viridiplantae; phylum Streptophyta; class Magnoliopsida; order Santalales; family Viscaceae; genus Viscum; species Viscum album. Next base: position 1,068,227,926 of record OY728162.1, read on the forward strand.
TTACTGAGCATCTGAGCTCACCGCTTTCTATGTTTTATTTTTCTCAGGATGTGAAGAAGTATATTATTACTGACCTGAAGGTAAAGTCTAAGGTATATGAGTGTGGCCTATAGAGACTATGTTGTTTTATTTTTTCATTGTATAATTTAATGTAAAACTTATGAATGTATACAGTATTTTCAAGTATACTAAACTAGTTAGTCTTTTGAGACTTGATCTTTTGTGATCATGCCAATGATATGTAATAATGCACTGACTCTAGGTAACTAGGGTTGGGTCGTTACAAAAAATGTCATGATTTACATGCCAAATCATCTTGTGATCATATTTTAGTAAAAGTATGATTATTAATGAATTATGGAAATGACATCCATTATTTCTGTCTTAATACAAAATCTTGAGGAGTATTTTTCTTAAATAGATTAGAAAACATAACATCATACATAAAAAAACTGGGAAGGAATATGTTAATGCATTTATTGAGGAATTTTTTCATTTTTCCCTAGATCATGAGGTTGAGTTTTCCAATTGAACTCATACCTTGTTTTATGCTGATATCAATGTTATAGAAAAAAATCTCATTTAGTTTTTGTAATTAAAGAATAAAATCAAAGAAAATTTGGGTTTTGGGTTTAAACTCGTGAGTTATTTTACATAGGGAGAACCATTTCTCCCTGATAAGAAAAAGGACTGGTCATTGTATCTCTACATTTACTATCTTAAAAGTGAAAAGTTCATAATTAGGATCAAATATCATTTAACTAGTATTGTTGATCTTTTAAAATATTGAAAAGGATCCCAATATTACATAATGACCAACCTTTAATAAGGATATCATCAAATACGGGTTAGAAGGGAATATATACAAATGGAATCCTTCTACGTAAGATATTTACACTATAATTTAATAATGATGCCACCAATACTTAAAAATACCACTATAATTTTAATGTAATAAATATATAGATTAATTTGGTACTACGTTTTCAAATTTTAGGTATTCATTATTGATTATTTTCTTGTATATTATATGAGTAATGAATAATATGAAGATTATTTTGAGGAATCTTATTAAGACCGTATAAAAGGTAAAATTATATTTAATGTTTTTCAAGTGTGAATTATGGATACAAAAATTAAAATTCCTTGGTTATGACATTATATGTGATGTTATAAACATGGATTCATTAAAGGAAAAAGTGATCAAAGAATGGAAATGTTCAAACATTATGACAAAAAATATGATATTTTCATTAATTACTTGAGATATTATCAATGATTATTGAGAAATTTCTCAAAAGTTTCCAATACTCTAACCAGGTTTACCTAGAAGGTATTAAGGTTCATCAGGATTGTAGAATGTGAATATATCACCAAGTATATTATTAATATATTGTTCACCGCACATATTATTAAATGTATTAATAGTGGTAAACAATTTTTAATATATAACGATTCATCATTAAAGGTTTTAAGATTAATTCTCATGAATAATGATATGGTGATTTTATATTCTTCATGTGAATTATAAACTACTATAAAAAACAACATAGCATATGATTTGGAGATAAAGGTAGTGGTCTTTTCATTAATGATTTAGAAGAACTATCTCTATGGTTAGAAGTAGAGTATAAATGCTTACAAAAAGATCTATAAATATATATTATCTATGAAGGAGTGAAATATTTACTAATGGATATTATTGGAATTGATCAAAATATTGGAATAATCAATACATTGTCACATGGAGATGGAAAATAAGGTTTCTTATTCTCTGAGTAGGATTGATCATGCAACATTATACATGAGGTCATGAAAAAGACTCAATAATGAAGGATTTTCAAAGGATGAGTCTTTTTTACATAAGGGGAGGTGATAAATACTATCATTCACAAATGAATTGAAATCCATGAATCCAAAAAAATATCAAAAAATGATAATAAGATGTTATCAAGATATTAAAAAAGAAATAAATATCTATAGGACATAATTGGTATGGATGGTGTAAAAATATTTATAATATGATATGTTTACCACTAGGAACAGAACTAATGAGATTAAATTAGGTGGTTTCACATATTTATCCACCCCTACCCATAAAGGATTCACATAGATTTATATAGTTATAATGAAATAAATCTATTATAATTACATTTAAATATATATTTTAGAATAAGTATCTAATTTTTTTATTGTAGACTATTAAACATAATGATAATGGTATAAATTGATGATGAATCCATTACCATACCATAATATATATGTTAAAACAAAACCATGATATTTTATATAGCACCCCATATGACATATACATTCCTAAATTCCAATTGGGATGTTTTTGATCACCTTTAAAATTAATCATATTTTATTTCGTTCAATGACAATTAATCTATTGAAGAAATCAAAATGATATAAATATAGAAACTAGTATGGATGCATGGAATGTCACACTTCATTATATCTGAATGAGATCTATGGTTCACCTAGAGGTTTTGGGGAAGTCTTCAGTTATCATTGGAGACTTAGGTGATCTTCGACAATCCTTCTAACTGTAAAAAAGATGATCATTATTAAAGAACCAATAAAACTCTTCAAAAAATGAATATATTTTATTTAATATATTTTAAAAAATATTGGGATCAATACTCTCCCACCCAAGATAGAGTTATTATATAAAGACTATTTCCATTATAGGATTCAGATTTCATTATATAATTTTCTATATAGGATGATATGTAGGATTCCAACATGTTGGGATGAAGTTGGATAGAGGAAGCCAACAAGAACTGATAGTGTCCATAAAATAATTAGGAGGATAAAAACCATTTTGAGGAATATAAATGGGGCACAAATTCTATAGTAGGCTTATGTGAATAATCATTGTTGATATATAGAGCTTGAAGCTAGTGACAAGTTTTTCTTATGTATATCTCTATAGATGTGGATTATATAATTTAAAAGTAAGGGCGAAGATGATTCCTAGTTAAATTGGTCACTTTTAGATCCATGATCATGTTAGGGTCGTTTCTTATCACATTTAATTCTCTATAGACCTCTCTAAGGTCCATTATGGGTTACTTTTAACACTTTTGGAGTTGTACATACCTGACCCATCACATGTAATAAACATAGATGTTGTGAAAACTAAATATTATATTACAAATGATGAGAAACTAGTAGGGATCTTATATATAAGTGAAATTTTTAAGTGAAACAAAACCTCCAATCTAGTCAATGTTATATAGAAGAATCACATATTTAAGGAAGCTACATGAGAACCCAAGGATGCAATGTGAAAAAATATCATCACATATTATTATCCTATTAATAATTTCTAAACATTAAAATATTTTGATGGTGGGTAGAATTTAATGGCCAATTATTTTAGTGATATTCCCTTATAAAATTAAAATCATGTTTAGTATCTTGTTCCACGTGCTAAATCATATTAAAATGAACCAAAACTTATTATATTTTGATAAATATAATAGTTTTAATTTAGATATTTAAATGGAGGCTATAAATATAAGTAAACAAATTATGGAATATATATAGATAAAAATAAAGGCGACTTTTAATACTAATGAACTGATGAAAATAAATTAGTATTTTAAAATAACTAATAATATATTTTTATTCTTAAAAATATTTTTCCCTAAAATTTAAATTTTATTGTCATTGAATTTTTTTAAAATAAAATATGTACATTATGGTTACATTATGACAAAATATATTTTTAGATTGAATAATTTATTACAAAAAAATTAATTTTAAATTTATTAGAAATAAAAATAATATATAATTGTCAACATTTAAAGAAGGAATTTTCCTATAAAAAGATTACTCATTATATATATATTTCAATTTTAAGGATAATTAACTAAATTTAGAATTTAAATTTCACAACTATGACATCATTTATAAATATTTAATAATAATATATTTTAAGACTAATTTTGGGGATTTCTGTGAAAAGTTTTATTTTTAGGTGATTAGTAAAATATATTGTGTTCAATAATTAAATGGGGTTTTTTGAATCATTAAGATATTATCATAACTTAAACTATAAAAAATAATATTCATGAAAAAATTCATATTTTATATGTAAAATTATACATTTTAAAATATTTATTTTTATTTAAAAATCAATATTTGAGCATTCTGAACAGATGTCATATTTTTTCCAAAAATTGTTTTTATATGTTAAAATATTATTATTTTAACTTTATGTTTAATAAATTAAAAAATATATATAATATAATGTATTTGAACTTTGGAATTATTAGGTCCAAATTATATAATAAGGTTTCTTTTATTTTTATGAATACGAATAATCTACTGAGGTGAAATTAATTTACCTCAGTAAAAGTCAAAATTGTAAAATGGTTAAATATAATTGGTAAAAGACCAAGAAATTTTAAAAAAAAGGTCTCTAAAAGAGTTTTTCATGGATTTATTAACCTTATATTATCTTAACCCCAATTATTTTCAACCTTTTATCAACTTTGTTATTTAAAATGATTTCTTTTTTAAATTAAAAATTATATTTATAAAAATTCAATTCCTTTCACTTATAAAAGGATCCACCCACCACCCATTAAAAGAAATATAAAAATAAAAATTTTCCCTTATAATATACCCCTTTTAATCTCTAAGCATGCCTCTCCAACATTCCAGAGTTTTTTTATTTAGATATATCCAAAATCCCTTCTAAATCAAGATGGCTCCCATGATGACATAAAATTGATCTACATAAATATTTTATCCTCTATAATCATTCATTAATTTATTATTATTATACCAATTCATAAGACTATTTTACTGATAATAATATTATATGAAAATGCTATTATTTTTCTATAATATTTCTATATTGATGGAATAACCAGTATCTACCTTTCCCCTTTCCAGAGAAAATCGAATACATTTTCTATTTAAGTTTAGACTACCAACTCCATGAATAAGGAGTTTTATTTTCCATCACGTCAAAACATGTATGGTTCAAAAGGGGTGTTAAATGACTAAATATTATATTCATAATTATTTTAGGATTCAAAAATAAAATATCAATGTCAACCTTATTTATAATCTATAAGAAATGAAAGTGTCATCCATGTATAGGTACATACTACCACCTTCATGGAATAACAAATTTCATTTTTCTTCAACACCTAATATAAATGATTATAAGAATTTAAATTATTGAATTGAACTGATGTTTTTTAATTTTTCACTAATCTAGAATGGTTATATTAAAATTTATCTAATTATTAATATATTATAATTTGTTCATAAAAATTATTGAAATAAGCTCATCCCTAATCCAAAATTCATGAAGAATGAAAAAAAATCTCATGGAATAATATTTAAAAAAAATTAAAAAATTAAAAATATATATTTTAGAACCATTTATACTGTAAAAATGATGAAATTAGTATTGGAAAAAATAAATTGACATTGATAATTTAAATAACGCATGATATAATAATAGTCATGAACATCCTTTGATGAAAATAAAATATAACTAATATATATATATATAACAAATGATAATAATTTAATTTTATATTGAGTAATATAAATATATATGAATAAGGGCATAAAATATTTTATTAAGATGACTATGTTTATTATAATGGATGTTAAATATATTTCATGGACGTCGTGAGTAAATAGTAATGGATTTTCATAACTCAAGTTTATTTCAATTGAAATATATTTATTAACCTTTAGAATCATCATTTTAATCTTTTTAATTTCACCACACAACTATAATCATTTTTATTTAAACATTAATTACTTGGTATTTAAAATTCATTCTCTTAAAATAATTTTTTAAATATTTTTACATTATAGATGTTGATATTCATAAATATTTTTATCATTCAAATTATCTTTCATTGATATATGTGTCATATTCACAACTTTTTTTTATTTTAGGTTGTTTATATACTTTCAAATGGAGAATTTTTATCATAACATTCATTAAATTCAATGGATTTGTGAATCTATCTAATTTTTACTTTTTGAATATTTTTTTCGATTCAATGGTTACTAATATTAGAAGGGATTGTCTTGAATCATTTTCATTTCACTAGAATTAATAATTCTAATTTGAGTATTGTATTATATGATTGTTTTCATCTATAATATGATATTATTATATTTTTTTCACTTCCATTATTGATAATTTAATTTTAATATAAATAAATCTACCATAATACATTTTATTCCATAAAATTTGATGTTGTTTAGAATAACTTTCATCTTCTACAAATGAGATAATTTTCATCAATGTTCATATTTAAACATACATCCAAAGTTATCCTTTCATATCCCAAAATCCAAATATTTATTATTTATTGGGATCATCAATCATCTATTTAAAACATTTCTAATGGGATATTTATCAAAACTTTTAGGATGTTTGTTTCAATAATTGTATTTTGGAAAACCATTATTTAACTTTTATGGTTTTATTACTTATATTTAATTCTAAATAAATTTTGAGAAATATTTCATGATAACTTCAAAAAATATATTTTCAAAAGTTACTCTGAACTTTATCTCTTTATGGGGATGTTAATAAATGTTTTTTAAAGGATATTTTTTTTGTTTTTTCGTGAAAAATAATCTTTGTTTAAAACCAATAGATATCATAGAGTATTATGTTTTATGAATCACTCTCTAAATTTCACTATAAAATACTTATTATGTGTGTTTGAATTTTTAGTATCAACAGATCTATATTTTATATCACCTTATTCAATACAAATTCGAAATGATATAGAACACATTATCTTTACATGAGTATTTATTATATGATGAATGATTGATATATTAAGGGATAAATATGTATGGATATTTTTGGGTGGGTTCATACATCACCCTTCCTGAAATTGGTTATGTAACTATATATAATGATATAAAAATGAACCACGAGTAATGATACTAGATACAATAATGGTTAATGAGTTTTGATGATTGACTAACTAATTGGTCACAATATAATGGTTTTATTATGATTATTTTTTTATAGTTTATTATTATGATATTTTTCCTCGACAAACAAATTTTATTTTTCATATACCATTGATTATACTTCGTGGATCACATTTATTTTTTGACACTATCTTTCCATGTTCCATGTTCTTTCATTAGGTATTATATGTCGAGCTATCACGACTTATAGAGAACTCTAATTGTTACATTTTTATCTAATATGTTATTTATATCAATATAATGTTTTTTATATTCTTATAATATAACAATTGTTGACTAGTTGATGAGTGTTTCACTTAATGAGATTTTGAATTCAACCCATTCTAATGTTTCTATAAAATTGGATATAAAGAAGAGTATAACATATTAGAAATATAAAAGGTGTTGTACCAGGGTTCAACTGTGGATAAATGTTCATAATAATTTCACATTAAGTTTCATTTTTAGCTAATCCTCAAAGACCATAAACCATCAGTGTTGTGATGGTGAGATTATTTTTAGTTATAATTTTTGACTTATTAAACTGATGTAAAATAAAGGTAAATTTATCTTGTTTCTATTTAATTGGTATCAATGAATATTTGCAAGGATTGTGTTTGTTGAACCATACCTGGGAGTTTAGGTTTTGGGCATCAAATCAGTGTGGATACATTTCATAGTATTAAATTCCTTAATTATTGGATTAAAATGTTCATCATTATTATCCATCAGTTATTGTACTGCATGTTTATTATATGAAAAAATAAGATTATTTTTTAGTTAATTTAACATAAATGTTTTATTAATCGAACATAATATAGAATTGAAGAAAATGGGAATTTGATTTTCGGTAAACCATCCAAGAGGGTTTGATTTTATTCTATTTATATGTGGACATATTTAGTGGTTATATATAATAAGATAGAAGAAGGGGTTTCATGATAATGACCATAACATGATTCTTTTCTTAGTTTCTATGAGAGATAATTGTGTATAATGAATACCAAACTAAAAAACAAACCATATATAGAAGAGATTACATTGTAAAAATTGTTGGGTTAAGTCATGGTAATAGTGGGAACCCCAAATCATCATGGTATCCCCTATGTATGATATTCATGTCAATGAAAAATGGGTATTATCTTCTTTATAAGACCTATAATCTTTTCCAACACCATATCTACAAAATAGTTGTTTATCTAATCATCATCATCTTTATCAGGGGCCATGTAAGTGTTTAAAAAATATGAAAATTTAAGATGGTATTTGTGAAAAGAAAATGTTAATAAAAAATAATAAAAAATGATTATTATTTTTCATCAAAATAAATTTTTGATTCATTTTTTATACCTTCTTAAAAATAAGATAATAAGGAAATTAGTGTATAAATGTTGGGGAGTTCATGGTTTAATTGTAATTCTTCCAACCCCCTATATATTAATTATGAAATACCATGATAAAAAGTAATTTTCGGCTTGTTTGAATATTTTCTTCATGAATTATTGGAGGATTTCAGTCATTTATGAAATTCATTCGTTTAACTCCTCTAATTCATCTTATTAATACATTAATTTATGTCTTAGTATCACAAAATTAGAATATATATTATTTCCTTTTCCTCAATAGTGGATTCATTGAATAATTATCAATAGTGTGGGGTGATTTAATATTCTTGATTGTTAGGTTTTTTTTATAGTTGAATCCATCATCTCATCCAATTTTTTACACCTAAAGCTGGTTCTCATATTAAATTTTTTAAAATATTTCCTTATCAAGAAATATTTTTAAAATTAAAGAGTGGTTAATATATTTGATTAGAGATAAATCTATAACCCATAATGTGATTTTAGCCAACATTTACATTTGAAAAAGTATTTATCATCCAATTTTACTAGAAATAGATTATTATTTGTGTTGATAGCTATGAATAAAATAAAATTAAGGAAAAAATGAATAAATAAAATAAATATAGATAAAAAAATACTTATAAAAGTAATAATAGAGAAAATATTGACATATACCTAGAAACAATACTAACATACTGGATGCCTATCACCATGTAATTCACAACAAAATTTAGTACACTAATGGAATAAAATATAGTGTTGAATAATGGGTTATATCTCAAATTGTACAATATATTAGATATGCTTCATTTTATATATTATTTTATATTTTTATTTTGATTAATAATGAAAAGAATATATATTTTTTGGATAATGTGTTTTAATTTCAATAAAATAATGGAAAGCTGATAAGGAAATGAAATTAAAAAGGTGGATTAGAAGAATAATGGATAAAATAAGGATGTATACATCTATAGATTTATATAATTATTATATTAATTTTCCCCCTAATTTCATTAACACTTAACTATTTAGATCATTACCATTGAATAAATTTCCTTTCATTATTTATAATATAATCATGTGTAAAATAAAACTATATATTCACTAACATATATATCATATATTGTACAATAGTATGATTCATCTCTCTCCTAAATATTTTTTCATTTTCCTATTCCTCTATTAAACCATTGAGATGCCATACATCCTACTACACATTGATAAATGTAATATTTAGTTTATCAAAACATTAATCTCATTTATTTATCCAAATTAACATAACTCCTTTATGTGTATTCTTCATTAGTGAGTTTTCTAATTGGGTAAAATTTTTAACGAATCACCAATATTAACCTAACAAACCAATTAATCTATATAGCTCAGTTTTGTTAATTAGTGTTGTCCATTCTCTGAGTACTGTTTTCTTTATATGATCAAAATGAGACTCCCTATTTTGGGACAATATGGATAATAAAATAAACTTATTGAATCCATAAATCATGCTAATTAAAATTTATAATATAACGCTTTCCTTTTTTGAGTCTAAATAATGATCTGCAAATGATTGTAATAGTCCCCATAGAAATTAGAATACACCAAAATATCATCAATAAATTGAAAAAAATCAGCATGATATTACATGAATATTTTGTATATTAGATCCATGAATACAAAGGGTGAAATAGTTAATACAAATGGAATTAATATAAAATCATAATGTTCATACCTCATTAAAAAATATATCTTTGTAATGTTATCCTTATTTAATCACAATTGATGATACCCAAAACAAAGGTCAATCTTTGAAAATTATTAGGATCCATGAAGTTGATCAGATAAGTTGTCAATACAAGGAATATGATACTTGTTATTTATCACAATAGAATCAATCTCACAATAATCAATGGAAATACTCATGGATATATCTTTTTTATTAATGAAGAGAACATAGACCCCCCATGGTGAAAGACTAGGGTAATTTAATCTATTATCCCAGAAATCCTCTATTTGATTATTCAAATCCTATAATTCTATAATGGCCATTAAAAAGGGTGTATTTTATATAGTATTGATTAAGGGATTAAATCAATAGAAAACTCAACTTCACACTCTAGGGTATGTTCAGGTAGTTCATTATTAAATAAATAAATGTATTCATGCATAATAGGTATATACTCAGTTTGAAGATTACCTTATCCATCCTTAGATTTTTTCTCCTCTCCATCCCCAAGAATCTCATTTAGTAGAGATACTAGGGGAGGATATATATATGAAACTGATGATGATGCCTGTACTCTAAAGATATGTAATTATATATATTCATCACAAATCATAATTTTAATATTATTGAAATAATGTTTTGCATCCTATTTTGAAGGATATTCCTTACCAAGGATTATAATGAAATCAACTATAGGTATAACTATGATGTTAGAAAATAAAGCATTTTTTTGGGTCATAATAGGGGATTCCTGACACATCATTGTGATAATGAGACTTACCTTAGGATTTTTTAATAAAAACACCATTATTAAATTTAAAAGAGAAATGTATAATTTCCATAGTAAATTTGTCATAAATAAATGAGTGAGAGGATCCTTAATCAAATAAATAATTAACTAAATTTTAAGATTGGATTAATGTATATGCAACCAAATCGTTGGGTACTTCCTTTTTAGCTATATTGATATCATAATCTTGGCCTTCCCCCATGTAATCTTCTGTTATTAATTACCTTGATGCTTAGGGAATTTATTTGCAAAGTTACCCATATTATTACAGTTAAAATACTAAGATGTAGCATTTTAATTATTCCCCTTTAACCATTTAACTTGATGTGACTTTTTACACACTTATAAACAATTCACATGCCCTTTGATAATTTATCAGGGTGATTGTTTCCACAATTCACACATGATGGAAATATCTTCATCTATTTATTATTCTTTAATAAATTCCCTTGGTGTTCAGATGGCTTATTTTTCTCTTAATTTCCCTTGAATTTGTAAACTATAGATAATGACTTTTCCATTTTATAGAACATAAAAATATTTCATCATATGGATAAATTTTTTTGGAGACCATCACCATTTGGATACTTTTCTTATACCCATAAATGTAGTGGTAAATCATGAACTTCATGTTGTATTTTTAATCTATATCATACCTATAGAGCCTTGTAAAGGTAGATTCATAATCCATGACACTTTATTCATAATTTCCTTTAAGATATGAAAATATATCTTCATTTAAATTTATTTCTCACGAGGGAAATATTTTTTGAATTATATATCCTTAAAAACGTTCCATTTTAGGATTTCTATTTCCTATTCCTTATTAGTATTCTAGATTAAGGAACACCATTTATCAACATTGCCTTTATGATAATACACCATAAGTATAACAGCAACGCCCCAAGATTTTCTGTTTTTTGTTAAATTTAATCTAATATTTTTAATATGTTTGTTTTCAAAAAATTATATGTTTTGGATTCCATTATATGAAACACCGTGTTATCCTTTCATTAGAAGCAACTTTGGGTAATCTTTCATTACACATGACATTGAGTATTAACATAAACATGATAAATTATTAATATAGTTATTTAAACTCGATCTTTATAAGAAAAAAAATTAAACCTATAGAAATGAAATGTAATAACTACATTATAAATATTAATTTTAATGGTTTTACATAATGGATAAATATTGAAAAAAAATTACTTAATTTTTGGTAAAATCTTTATATGTTACGAAAATAATTTTTTCTAAAAAATGATTTTTTTCTTATTGTGAAAATTATTGTAATTAATTAATTTATATTTTGAAAAATCAATTAGTTAAAATAAAATTTATATTTGAAATAATAATTCAAATTTAGAATTTGCAATTTTTTTATTTTTATGAAAAGTTTCATTTTTTGAAGATACTGAAAAATAATAAATTTTAATTGATAAAATAATTTTTATTTTAATTATTTATAATGTTTATTTATATATTAAAATGGTTTTAATGTATAATTTGTTAAATTTTAAATCAATTATTCCAATTTAGGACATTGGAAGCAATGTTATATTGAATTTGGATATAAAAACATTTCAATCTTTTGACATTTTTCTCTTAAAAAACACAGTTTCTCATCATGCCTATAAGAAAAAATTTTAATTATTTTTTCCATTTCAGTGAATTTAATTTGGAAAATTAGACTCCATATTTGGAATCAGAGTAATTTAGAATCTTCCATATGGTCAATTTTTTTATACCAAAATTGATAGTGAATGCAGTAAAAATTAATTACTGCAGTTAAAGTAAAAATGAGTTTACTAGAGGGTTAAACAAGAATGATAAGAGAGAAAATGGCATAAAATTTTATCTTAGTTTCATTTAATGAATTTATTTAGATATTTTACATATAAATATCTAAAATATGGTAATTTATTTCCACTTTCCTTTGAATATGAACCACATAAAAAATTAAGTAATGAAAAAGGAAAAAAGGTACTTTTTAACTTTTAATATCCATAAAGCCTCAGGATAGGAAAAAAATAAATATATTTTGTTATAAAAATTATTTTAAAATATAAATTAGTTTTTCATCATATTAATTTATAATTATTTTTTAGATATTAAATAATTACTTAAAATGATTAAGAAACACCAACTCAATAATTATTTAGTTATTGAAAAATAAAATAACTGATACAAAAAATTTAAAAAGTGATGTGAATTAAATGAATTATTGAAAACCATTAATTTTATAGATTAATATATCATTTTATGTAGGTATAAGACATTACATTAAAATTCAAAAATTTTGTATTATATTTTTTAAATTAAAATTAAATTAATTGTTTCAAAAATTCACATTAATTTTATTTTATAATAGATGATATTTTTTAATTGATTTAACATTACTAAAAATAATATATGATTAAAAATGATTTTAAAATGTTAATAAATATCCACTATGGTAAATTAATTTTCCAATTTTTCTATTATAATTACTATTTTGACTATAAAATATTAAAAACTTTGTTAGCGTGGTTACGATTAATGAAATGTTTGTGTACATTATTTGCACATTTTTTAAAATTAATTTCCAAAAAATAGAAAATTTATAATTTATAAATTATATATAATATTTATAATCATTGTTTCTAAATTTTATAATAATTCACACACTAATTTAGTCTCCAATGATAAATTTCCAAGATTAAATATCTAGTCACTATAGTGAAAAACCAAAATGAAAAAATTAAAACCAATAAGTTAAGGAATGAAATGTTTAAAATTTGAATTTAATTATGTGTTGGAGGTTGGAATAGACCGTATAATCCCTCCACACATTTTATTATGTGTTTTGGATCCACATGAGGTAATATTGACCTCCCAATAATGAATAATTTTTAGTATTTATAAGAATGACCCTCTTTCTCAACTATAAAAGGGAACTCACTCTCCCAACATATTAAAATATTTCAAGAAATTTGACTAAATATATATATGCCTAAATAACATACCAAATTATATTCTATCATACAGTAAGCCTGATTTTGGGTATAAATCCATCCATGAAATGCTTGAGTGAAAACCTAAGGAGGATACCCGCATAAGAGGTAACATTCATGAACAAGATTTTTTATTTTATTTATTTCTCTACCTCCATCAATTATTATTGAACCATAATGATAAAATAACATCATTATCATCCATATAATGATTTTTTATTTTATGGGAATGAACTATATCCCCACATACTTTTATCAAATGTGTTATGAAATTATTGTTCATGTGTACGACAGACTACCCCCTCACAAACTGATGTCATTCATTTTTCCATTACAACTGTTCAAGTTGATAATAATGATGTATTTATAGTTTATATGTGATATATATATATGATATTTATGATGTTATAATACTTATTTAATTATTACATTACACATACCTTCATGATTTCTATTTTAAGGGAATATGATAATGTCGTTCATGTGTACGGATGACTACCACATTATAAAGCAGTGTGATTCAATCACACTTTACATTGAATGTATTAAAAATGGGTTTAATAAACATAAATTATATATATAAATAGAAAATTATATTTTAATGATAATATATAAATATATATCATTTACTTTTCTTCCTTTCAACATGATAAGAGAATGGAATGAGAATTCATGTGTACCTATGATTTACCGTCTCTATGAACAATGTATTTCATTTCCTACCATTAAATATTATGGATTACACTAAATACTTATATAATGAATATATATTATATTTATATCATATTTATAATTATTTATATTACTAAATCATCATCAAATTAGTAGAAATAAAAACTACTAACCAAAACATATATAAAAAAAGTGGTTATTACCCAAGAAATAACTTCAACATAAAATCGTTAATAAGAGGGTAATAAAAGGTCCTAAGAAAATAATATATGGTATGAAATATATGAACATGTTTAATTAATATATTTATAATAAAATTGTATTTATTATACATTATGTTTGAATAAGTATGATGGGAGTCAATACTTAATGTAAGGGGACTTCTAGTATAACTTTTATTTTTGAGAGACTTATGCCATATTCAGCATTGAATTATTTTATGTGGTGTATAAACTACCCTATGACATGATATATCATTAATACACCTAATTTAATGAAAAAAATTATTTCTATTTATTTCATTCTATTATGATGATTATGATTCAAAAATTACTCAAACAGTAAGGTATTTCCATATCATTTTTTACTTTTGTGAGACAAATTCTATATTCACCACAACTTTCATCTATGTGGTGTATATAATTACCAATAATATATTTTATGATCATTATACTTAAAATTAGCAGTAGATACATATCCATTTTATTATCTATCTTTCAATTGGTTTATAATTAATAAGATACCAAAATGGTTAGGCATTTTTGTCTCAATTTTCTTACTTGGATACGTACATTATTTTATTGACCTATATTCATAAAAAAGGTGTATATACAACCCCTTTTATGTGTATTATCATGAATTTATTTATCCTAATTATATTTCATGTTCTATGTTATTTTATTACTTTGAGTGGCTTATGATTCAATGTTACCATAGTAGTAAATATTTATTTTCACAACCTTATCAATTATCGGGATTTTTTAGGATTAAGTCTACAATGTTGGAATTAAATGATATACCTCTAATTAATTAGAATGAATTTTATTATTCTATTAATATTCATGTTATCTTAATGTGAAGGTAAAAATTTCTATGCATTGTTACTAAATATAATTAATAATTTTTTTATGAAAATCTATGTTTATTTCTCTCTCTGGTAAAAAATATATATTCATCCAAAACCATGTTTTCTAAATATGTTTTTAAAAATTATAAATTTTCTTATTATGATTTTAAAAGGAAATTTTACCCATTTATGAATTTTTACAAACTATTTTAAAGTTAATATTCATTTCATTTTCCAAAAAAAATCTTATTTTCCTTCTTCCAAAATGGTGAAAGGAATCTCCATTTTATCATGTACATTATGAATGGAATTTTACGACCATAAGAACAACCACTGCTTTAAATATTAATATATATATTTTAAAATTTATTTTCATGGAAAATTTGTTAGGATAGTATGTCTAAGTATGATATACTCTATAATACCAAATGTAGGATCGAATATATAATTATGAGATGCTCAGATACAAGAGGGGGTGAATTGTATACTTTAAAAAATACTTAAGGAAATTTTGCATAACCAAAATTCACAACACCTCTATGTTATATTAACTTTATTGATTCTAGAAAAGTTATTCTGGAAATGAAACTTAACAAAAGTTTACACTAACTAATATTCTACGTTAAAGCCTATATAATCTAACTAAATCAGAGTACAAGTAAGTAAGTATAATAAAGTTATACTTTACTTAATGATACAAAATGCATAGCGGAAAACAATGTAGTAACACTAAAATTAACAAACAATAACTCTTTTAACCCAAAGAGAAGGGTATCCAACAACCCTGGATAAGAGGTCCCTTGATTTATACTTTCAAGAAAGTCTATCTTACCCATACCAGGGTAATCCTTCGTTACAAAGATCGGAGTCTGTCTTGCTATCCCCACAAGACATCAACTATCAGGTAGTTAGCACCTCTATCTTCCATTCCACAGAATCCCTTGATTGTACACGGAAAAAATCAGAGTCGCACAAAGCAAGTATGCATGAAGCAATGTTTGAACAATCTGTTCAAACATTCTGCACGATGTGTTGAGAGTTTATAAGAGCCTCTCTCTCTAGAAATCACTTCAACAACATGTAAGTGCAGATGTCAAAGATGTTGTCAAGTGTCTTTGCTCTTTTCAAATGAGCTCCTATTTATAAGATCGACTCCAACAATCGACTCCCTCCTCTAACAATCATATTCTTCCTTGAATTTTGGATGGACCTATACATGTGTCACTCAAACAATGGTTAGTTGATAACTGAAGGCATGACATCTTTTTATAATAGAACAAGTGAAATCATAACCAAAAATGATATTTAGAATGGAGGAAATGAAAGTTTGGAATGTGAGTAAATATGGATGTTCAAAATGTAAGAAAATGAATTTGGATTCTATAGTACTAATATATTTGGATTCTATTTTTATAAGGAATTCATAATCAGAATTCATCATCAGAATTTTTGATGGGAATTCATAATCAGAATTCTTCATCAGAATTAGTAATGGGAATCCGTAATCAGAATTCTTCATCAGAATTCGTAATGAGAATTCATAAACAGAATTCTTCATCAGAATTATTAACAAGAATTCCTAATTAGAATTAGTCATCAAGAATTTGTAATGAGAATTCATAATAAGAATTCATCATCAGAATTTGTAATGAGAATTTGTAATCATAATTCATCATCAGATTTCGTAATGAGAATTCATAATCAGAATTCATCATCAGAATTCGTAATGAGAATTCATAATCAGAATTCATCATCAGAACTAGTGGTTAGAACTTTATATAAGTTCCTAATCAGAATTCAGAGTTAAACTTCATAAAAGTTCTTAACAAGGAATTCGGAGTATAACTTCATAAAAGTTCGTAACAGGAATTCAGATCAGAAAACAAAATGCTTCATATCTATGTATTATATGATTTCGGGGTTTTAGATATGAATCCGATTTTTATACTTAAGAAAAATATTGATATGAACAATGAAAATAAGGTATTGGTAAATTTCCTTTGGGAATGGAATTTTCCTTATGGAAGTAAAACAGGGGTAAAAATAGATTTGCTTAAGGATAAGATGTTTGTGATTTTCAAAACAAGAAGGAATGAAAAAGTCATAAGGAAAACCTTATTGACTCTACAAAATTAATTTCAAAATTTTCAGTGTTTTAAGTATTATTTTCAATGTAGAAATGATATTTCTTCCAAGAATTGTCTCAATCAGTTTGAAAATATTCCTTTATAAGTTTTAATGGGTGAATTCAATGAAAATGATTTTGAAAATGATTTAGGTTCGAAAAAATGGTTTCTAATAAATGGTTATTTTCCTTTAGAAATGTTCCAAGGTATATTCCAAAATCCTTATCCATTTATGGTAACATCCTTTGATATAATTTATGGCTTAATTGGGTTATGAACCTAGAATAACATTCTTATTATTTATCTAAATGGTTTAGGATTTTGTTGACAATATATTTATAAAACCCCTTTCTCTTCAACAAGTTATACCATGATAGAAATATTATGAAAACCTCTTCATTTCACAGTATGAGTGATGTTGAGATGATGAAATGATTATAAAACATGTTTCTTTTCTATAGGTTATGATATTATGAGATTTTTATGAAACCCATTAAATTTCATGGGTTATGATATGTTGAATGGTTATGATATTATAGAACACATAAATATGGGTTTCATTATGAGATGGGTGGGACCTATATCTCTCTCTAATGCATTTCATAAAAATAAATTCTCGTAGAGATTAGAGGTTTCATGGGTGGTTATCCCAAGAAAAAAATAGGGGTACACACGTGGTCATCCCAAGACAAAAAAAATAAGGGTATACAGGTGGTTAACCCAAGCCCAAAGTAGGTACATGGGTCATCAGCATAATCCTAACATGTGATGAATGTATTGGTGGGTATTTTTGACAAAATAATTTCTGTGCTTATGTGTATTCAAAAAATATATGTCTTATGTCAGTGTTATACTCTCATGGATCATGTTCCTTGATTATCTTATGATGCAAATATTATGAACTACAAATATTTATTCCGAAACTCAAGATTATGATATTTGATTTGCGAGTTAAGGGTTTCAAATGTGATTCTCATGTTGTCATACCCTTATGTTCATGTTATACATACATATCTCCCTTGTTTACCCTTATTGAGCATATGATCTGACCCATTATTATATTTCATTTCCCCATGTTATGAGTAAAGGTTTTATGTAAGGAATGCATATGAAGTTTAATAAATGAGAAGATCTTTTTGGAAAAAAATGAAGATATTTTACTAGATTATATGATTTTTTTCAAGTTTCATATGGAACTAAACTTGTATGGTCCTTATGTGTGTGTGTTTATGGTGCAATGAATATTCATATAAAAATAAGTAATCTCTATATATGAGAAGCTATGTTTTCTATTACTTGTATCAAATAGAATGTTTAGTTAACATTTGGAAACTAGGATTAGAAAACATTATTGACATCCCTATGGATATTTATAAGGATATTTATAGGGATTTATCTAAGAATAAGTCGATAGATTATTTAATGTATGATAAAATGTCTTATAAATTGTTTAAAGTAGAGAGTGAGTTGTTTATAATTAATTACATCCCTGTTAGGATACTAATAGGGGATGAGGCTCTAAAATAGACGTACATAGGGTAATAGACCAAAAAAATCATATTTATCTAGGATCAATTGAGAACTAGTGCACAAAAATTAACCTTGCTGCACACCTAGTTCGACACTCGAGAGAGATATGCTATGGAAATTAAAAAACTCTTTATAAATCATCATAAAGGATTTATATAGATTATGAGTATAAAGGAACTAAGATAAATATAAGGTGTAATATATTAAATAATGTGTGATGATTTATACATCATATAAGTGAATATTTTAGATTTTTTTATTTTCTAGTATGATTAGTGTTTCTCACACTATTACTTTTATTCATTAGTAAATAAAAGGAACTAGAAGTAATCATGTAAAAACAGAATCTGATGGATAATTAGGAGACTATGTGTAACCAAATAAATCTATGACTAAAGATATGCATGTTTTTATTATGCCTAATCGGTTTTCATAGAATATGATTAACAACCAATAACTTAACCAACTCCCAGACTCATCAATTAATATAAGAAAAGAGTTAGATAAGAGTTCATTTCATAGAGACAATGGAGGAAAGATGATCTATTTTTATTTTTGTCAAGAATGTAGGAAGTAACACCCAAGTGGATGTCTTAGAGGACCATATAGTTGTTTTGATTATAGAAAATAACCACACAAAGAATGTAATTTCTGAGGGAAAACAAAAATTTTAGTTAATGTAATGGATCGAAATATTGGTCTCTTTAAAGTGTTATAAACCATTTAATGATTTAAATGTGAAATTTATGGGAATTATGAAAATAAATTTTCTATGGGTAAGTCAACTGATGGAAATCAATAAGGTTGTATGAGTAATTGTTACACTGTTGATGATGAAGAGACTACAAATGACATATAAAAGGATATAGGTATTAGGGATAATGATAAGGAATCCTAGTAAGTGTCTTAAGGATAAGGTAGAATAATTGAAGTGTTTATGTATTTGAATTAAATAATTATGTTATATGAATCATGAAATATATAAGGATTGTTTAATTTATGTTTTTCATTAAGGATTTTCATGAATATGTAAAATGGATTTGATGGTCTGGAAATAAAATTTAATGGAAAGGTGATATTTTCATTAAGGGGATATAAGAATTAATATGTTCTATATGTTTAAATAATGATTTAGGGATAAATAGAGGTTGAATATGAATAAGTAAATTGGATATTACTGATTTCCTTAATGGTTTGTTGACAAAGTGGTATATTCTATCATGGAAGGAGTTTATAATTATTTTTATATAAGAAACATATTCAATAATCTATGTTTTATGTGAGGACTGAATAACAATGTATGTTTTCAATATGGTTTAATGTTAATTTAAGTTATTGTGATGTTTCAAAATAATACATGATGAAGGTATTCACATGTTTGGTACGTGACAATCATAATTCAATTTATGATATATGGGGCATTAATGTCAAGTTGGTTTTATGATATTTTCTGAAGTTAATTTTAAATTTTGAATTTAGGAAGTTTTATAAGGTAAACCATTTATGGAAAGGTTTAAGTTGATATTTTAATGTGTTTATAGATATTACTTCACAATATAAATATTTATTCATATTGGATAACATGTGATAAACATTTTGATAGATGAAATGAATTTTTATTCTATTTATGGATCTTATGATCTAATTAGTGATTCATATATAACATATTAAACATAATTTATTAGAGTAAGAGATGATGTTTCAATTGATCATGGAATAACCAATGGTTGAGATTGTGCATATGAAATGTAATGAAGCCGAGTAAGTATACAGAAATTATTCTACATTCGGAAAATGTTATTGAAATAATATTTTGTATTACTATCATCATTTTTATGATATAAATGACCATTTTCATGACGCTTTTCTTTATGTATTTTTGGTCGTTAACCTTATATGGATCACCCAATTTCATATGATCAAGGTTATCTATCACTCTCCATCAGTATTTGGGAGATACGTTTCTCTTCTATCTTAATGTTTTCACATACCAGCTATGATATCTTATTTGAAAACCTATTATTTGTTATTCTAGATGACTTTCAAACATCCATTTCCCTTTTTCAAAAATATTTTCTATTAAACCTTTTTACAATATGGTTTTATATAAAACTCTCAAATGTTATACCTTTGATGACATAGATGAATTTTGAGGGTGAAATTCATTTTAAGGGAGGTATAATGTTACACACTAAATTATTTGTGTTTTTATTCTTCAAATTAATATAATATTATGCATATGTTTATTTACATGAAAATATAATTTTTATCATGTGTTATATGGAACATGAAGTCATTCTTCTGTTATACGCAACTCTTGGTTAACTTGCATTACACACAATACTATGTTTTTTCAAAAACATTATATATTATTAATATAGTTATATTAACTCAACCATTATAACCTACATGTTAAAAATATCAATAATAATAGTAATAAATTTTTTTTGAACAATAATTTTAATTATTTTAAATAAAGGATTCATGTTCCTAAAAAGTACTTAATTTTTTGTAGAGTCATTAGATGTTCTAAAAACACTATTTTATAAAGAATATTCTTTTTGTATTTCTGTGAAAATTTATGAAATGACTTTTTGACAAATTTATAAAATTAACCATGGGTATAGGGTATTTTCCGAAGATCTATACCGACGGTTCTTCATAAACGTGGGTATTGTGGTTTTTTTTAATACCTACACCCACGGTTCTCTAGAACCGTGGGTATAGGTTTCCTGTGTAATGGTGGGCAAATAAAATTAAGCGGGACATGGGAAAAATTTGGCGGGGATACATTTTTTCACATTTTATATTAATATATTTATATACATATAAATATAAACTACTAAAAGCTGTATAGCTGAGTTGGTATGTTTCTGTGGCGCGATACTGAGTTTCAGCACGCTGCCTAGGTTCGAAACCCCGTGGGGGATGTTTTTTGAATTTTAATTCTGTATATTAATATATATACACAAATAAATGTATATATGTAAAATGAAAATTCCAGCTTGGTTGGTCTGTGGGGGTTGCACGGTCGCGAAGAACAGCGCTTAGAGCGGTTTCAATTCCCACTGAGAGAGTTTTTTAAAATTTAAATATGCCATATTCATATATATACAAAGATATATGTATATTAAACATATAAAAATAACAACTGGGTTGGTCTGTTGGTGAGAGGCGCTCGTGAGGGTTACCGCGCGGCGCGGGTTCAAAACCCCCTGGATGCATTTTTTTTAAATTAAATTCCCCACAGTTTGAAAATCGTGGGGTCTTCTATGTGCCAATGTTGAAATCTCATGATCTAACTATACATATTTTTCATCAATTTTCTTCTCCTCTGAGTGTTCAGGAAATCTTCAAGTAATGTTACCATTTTTCTACTCTTTGGTACTTAAGATCATTAATAATATGTTTTTTATGAAAATATGACATTATTTCTCTCTTTAGTCAGAAATCTATTTTCTTCCAAAACCATGCCTTATAAAAATTTTACCAATAATGTTTTATTAATATATTATGATTTATAAAAGAAAATTTTACATATGTTCTACTTTTTACATAGTGGTTTGAAAGGAATCTTGAAGAAATTTTCCAATCAATTACCATTTGGATTTTACCAAATTAGTGAAAGGGATATTACCTTTAATGTGTATGACATGAAAATAATTTTCCAACATCCTGAAAAATCATTACATCATAAAATCCTTTATATTTTTGAATAATTCTTTTCATGAAAAATGGGTTTAATTTTTTTTTATGTTTTAAACAGTTTTTTCAAAGAGGAAAGGTTATTTTCATCATTAAATGTTTTAAATTATTTTTAATGCCTCCTCAATAATTATTAAAGGTTATTTTAATGAAAATGGATTTTTGGAATGTTTATTTCTTTAAATAGTATTTTAAAATAAATGTTATTTTCCTTAAAAAATGTTCCAAGGAATATATGAAAATCATTCTCTATATAAGATGACATCCTTTGATATAATTTATGCCTTTATGGGGCTATGAAGTAAGGATACAAATTTTTTTATTTCTTAGAATGGTTTATCTTTAGGATGAAAATATGATTATGAAACTCCTATATCTTCCATAGGTTTTTACCTGATTTAATGCTTATTAAATTCCCCTTATTTTAGAGATTATTCTATGATTAGATTATAAAATTATTATGAAATATATCTTTTCCCCCAGTTTATGATATATTTAATTTTTTATGAAACCCATTTCATTTCATGGTTTACGATATAATGAATGGTTATTCTCTTTTAGAACAGATAAATATAGTTTTTATTATGATATAGGAGGGACCTATATCTCCCTCCATGAAATTGGGAAAAGATAAAGGCTTTATGATCTCAGAGGGTACATGGGTGGTTATCCTAAGCCTAAAAATAATTTTACATGTGTAGTTTTTCCAATATTTAAAAGAAAGGAATACGAGTGGTTAATCCATGACCAATGAAGGTAAATGGGTTGGTTTCCCAAGACTAACATTTTATTAATTCCGTGGCAGGTATCCATGACATAAGATTTTCCATTCTTATTTTAATGCCACAAATCTATGTCTTATGTAAATTTTGTGATATCATGGATCATGTTATTTGATTATATTATGATCCATGTCTTAGGAACAACCAATATTTATTACATGACTCAATATTATGTTCTTTGATATTCTTGGTATGATTTTCAAATTTTATCCTCATGTTCTCACACCCTTATATTGATGTTATGCTTATTTATCACCCTTATTTACCCTTACTGATCATATAAGATCAACCATTAGTATATTTCATTTTCCTAGGTTATAAAAAAGGGTTTTATGTAGGTTATGTATAGGAAGAGTACTAAATAGTAAGTTCGTTATTGAAAAAATTGATGATCATTCAATAGATTCGAATTTTGTTTTCAATGTTTCTAAATAAACTAAAATATTATGGTTCTGAGGCATGTTTCTATAAAATTAAATGAATATTCATCTAAAAAGATATAATATCCATGTATGATAATACTAGGTTTCTATAGTAACCTTTTCTTTTCACCACATCCTTTTTCCATAAATATCATCTTTAGAGACTTATTAAAATTCCTAGTTACAATTGGTTTCTTAGTCTAACTAAGTGATGAATGATTTTTTCAAATAATGTGATACTATAATCTATTGTAAATTATATGTAATTATTTTAATTATATAGAATTATTTTGAGACCGCACGCTTTGACATCACGTGATTCTGAGGCCCGGTGAGCCAAGAATTGAATTTTGACCTTTTTTAAGGTACGTTCAGTAAATGTACAAGAAGATTTTTCTAACTTTTGAAAAAGTTATAGGATAAAAAATCCATGGGAACCAATGAACTTAGAATATCGAGCTTCTCCTAGGAAGGACTTAACCTCTTCCGGTAAGGGCCGAATGGAAAAGTTAATTTTCGGAATGTACGAAAAATAATAAAATATTTTTAAAAAGTTATTTTATTTTGTCATCCGTTGAGTGCCGGATAGTGAGGTTGTGGTGAATCGATGTTTCACATTGATGAGGCTCATTAATGGATCCTTAACATTCATCATATGATGCTTTAATGACATGTAACAATGATGCTATTTCATAAATGAAACAGCATAACGACATGACATCACAGCATAACGGAAACACTACAGCATGTTTTCCTTTTATTTTGGTGGTGGAATGGGGAAATATACTATGAGGATTCCTTGACAAACCTCGGACAAATTTCCTCTCGAATGAATAAGTAAAAATGTCAACGAACGTCAAAAATCTTCGAAGCACCTTTAAGAACAAAGCCGGAATCGACGAACGATGTTGACTTTTTGAAACCTCGAGGATACAATGCTGCGACAACAAATGTTAAAGAGGTATGGGTTTTTTTATTATTAAGATCATCCTCGTTCTTTTATATAAATGATGAATGTGGATCAAACCATGAATAGATTGATTTGAGAAACATGCGTTTATGAGAGAGGGTAACTTTATTTGGGGGATTCTCTATCTGGGATTAGTTTATCTTTTTCTGCTATTGAACATCACCCCAAGCCTCTCCTGTTTTAAAACATCAAAAATGGAGGGCGTGTGCCAACACGGACAAAGGACTGAACCCCTCCACATGTGTGATCCTTGTGAACGGATTTTCCAAATGGTAGCAAGGAGCGCTTGATGCCATCAAAGTGATGGCGACATCCCGGGTGGCCCGTAGGCACAGATGAATCAAAAAATGGACCACCAGAGAAACTCTGGTGGCTCCTCGAAGGTGTCACCGGTGTGACACCACTAGCTCGATAGTGGAGGACAGACCAGGCCAGCTGCATGGAGGGGGGCGGTGCCAACTGGAACCATGGAAGAAGAGGCAGCCAACCCTCTTCGGATTCATTTGAGGACAACAACATTCTCGTTGGCATGCTGCGACGATAGGAAGCTGCGGTCGGCTGGCCGTAGTAGCCGTGGGGTGACGCGACACTAGGTGGGTGCTACTTGGAGGGGTGACCTGTGTATGGGCCACCCAGATGTTCTGGCAACGCGGTCTCTTGACCACGAAAGGAGGGAGGCCCATGCCGTCCTGTAGGGAAGTATGGAGCTAGACACGGCCAGATGCCACGTCCCGGCTAGGCAGCACACCACCAGCCCGTACTGTGTGGGCCGCACACGCGGCCCAACAGGCTGGACCCATGTTGGTGGACTGGAACCGCGCCGGTGGGGTGGACCTGTACCCAGCAAGCTAGACCCACGTCAGCAAGCCTTACTTGTTTCCTTCAAGCCAAGATAGACTAGACCGGGTCGCCGGGAGACCCGGTGGGTTGGACCCTTTACCAAAACGGGCAGGGTCTTGCAAGGTTCATGAGCCTAGCCCACAGCCCATGCCAGACCAGACTGACCCATACCCAAACCAGTTCAACTCCAGTAGGTCGAATTAAACTGGGGCATGTGGGACCCATGGGCTGGGTTGGTCGGGTCGGTCCGACCGGGTCAGATCGGGCCCAGACCCAACTTGCCCCTGTTTACAAAAACAGCCGTATCTTGCAAACCGTGAATCCAATTGATGAGCTATTTGTGTCTTCGAGACCCTATATACAAGGAAGATATTTTGGAATACCCCTTGGAGGCTTCCATGGAAGTTGAGATGCGATTAATGGCTTGAGTAGCAGTTCTCCTAAGCACGCTACGTACAAAAACCTATAGTTGGATGAGACCAGAAGACTACTAACTTACGTCTCTGTGAGACTCAACTATAGCCTAGTGGTAATAACTTTTGTGTGACTTTGCAGGATAAATGTGGGATGCACTCCTGTGTGACTTTTCAGGCCCATGATACGCGATGAGGAGGAGTACCTATGTTGGCCAAGATTAGTGGGAAGCACTTTTGCGTGACAATGCAGGCCCACAATATACGATGAGGAGGTGTACCTAAGCAGTCCAAGGTTAGTGGGAAGCACTTCTATGTGACTTGGAAGGCCCATTGTACTCTATATAGGAGGAGTTCTACAGCAGCTGAGGTGTTCAATGATGTGAATGATTATTCTTCCATCACTACCCTAAATGTATACCTGGTGTGAGATGTCTTGTGTTTCGTGCTTTAATTTGAGTAAATATTGTGTGGTATTTCCCTTTTTTGGGTTCCCTACTGAGTACTTTGTTACTCACCCCTACACAGGATTCACCCACACATGTTGTGTCTAGTGTAGACGATCGACGTTTCGACAGAGACTTTGGTGGACTAGGACCTAGAGGTGCTCAAGGAGACGAGCCTGATGGACGCTACGGTGGTGGACATGGTGGCCTAGGACCAGTAGGGGCCTAATATGATTGGTTGGACATGAAGTTATACTTCATCTTCTTGTATCTACAGTACTCTCATGATCAGGTGGTGTTTTCCATGAAAGGCCGTCACAGTTTCATTTTTGTACTTTACTTCTTTTAGTTCTTTTGTTGGGTTTGTATTCTATCCCAATTTTATCAGTTTTACTTGTACTTAGCCATGTTTTAGTGGTACTTGTTTCATTTTTAGTGTGAGGGACTTGGTTGGGTGTGTGTGTGTGCATATAGGTACTCAGGAAAATGTATCCCACTTGCAGGTTGATGCCTTCAGTGCTAGTCTCCTGCCATTGGCCTTTAGGAGGTGGGATTTGGGTAGACACAACACAGGCCCCTGAGGACGGGTCATGAAAAATTTGTGTCAAAGGTTAGTTAGTACTTCCACAAAGAATGATAATATATGTTTTGTTTTGGGTAAATAGTGTTAAGTGTTTTGAGTCTGACTTCCAGATCTAGGGAGTCCAGTGTTGGTGCAGCGGCCGACATATCCATACATCGGGACCTTGAATTCTTCTTTTCGGCTCTATACATGAAACAATGGGTTGAATAAGTGTTTCCTTATGTTATTTTTAATAAAATTAATCTCACCAGGTATAACCTTCTGAATGTGGTACATCTTTATCTATATCAATATGCCTCCACGTAGACGACCAACGAGGATACCAATACAAGGTTGTGAGGACAAACTGCCTAGCGATGAGGCATCCATTCAAGGACCGGTTCTAGAGATGGCCCCACCAGGTGGTACAACAGTGATACCACCACCCGATGGTTAGAATATACTATCAGAAGTTTTGATAGAGGCTATTCATAGACAGAGTGCCCTTCACGAGTTTCAGAGATAGAGACCTCCTAGGTTAAGAGGAGAGACAGATCCTCAGGTCGCTAAGGAATGGATCGAGTTAGGGACATGGGTCTTCTAATTTGTGAGGACACCGCTTGACTAGATGGAGATCTTATCAGTGAGCCTTATGTAGGGTTCGGAAGGGAAATGGTGGGCCTTGACCAACCAGACGCAAGATGAGGTGACCCTCACCTGGGTAGACATCATGCGGATTTTCTAGGAGGAGTTTTTCCCCGTAACCTTGCGCTCTATGAACATTCAGGAACTTCTTCACATACAATTGGACAACATGACCGTGGATGAGTACTCAAAGAGGTTCACCGAGCTATCTCGCAACTCGAAATATATGGTACAAGACCCTTTCTTCAGGGCTCGGCCCTTTGAGCAGGGACTCAGGTGGGAGATCAGGGCGTCAATGTTTTCTCTGAGCATCCCTACTTAGGATGGGGTGCTGGAGTGTGGCCTTCTTGTATAGAGCTTCCTGGAAGAGTAGAGTACCACAACTAGAGCAACCAGCAGACCCCAGGCAGTCGAGTCTTTGGCAGGAAGCAAACTATAGGGACGAGGGCCCAAGCGGGACAAGCCTTTTAGAGGACAACCCCAGGACTCAGGGTTGGTAGTACGAGGCTCTTAGACTAGAGGGAGTCATCTAGGAACTAGGCTTTGCTTCTCATGTGGCGGGAAGGGACACATACCACGTGAATGCCCGAACTTCCATACAAGTGACCAAAAGATAATTGAGGGGTCACCAAGACAGAAGAAATAGTTCAAGAAAGTAGTTCCGTAGGGAAGTATACATGGAATGGGAGCAGGCCGAGAAATAGATGGTAGGTGGCAGTTTGAGATGTTACTATCTCTACACCCAGGTGGTCCACCCCGACCTGAGGGAGCAAGCGGAGAGGTGTGAGCACAACTTCAGGCAGTAGAGGCCTATAACCACATTGCTCCAAAGATGATCCAAGGTATAATCTATGTCTTCTACTCCAAAGCTACTATTCTTATATACACGAGTAATAGTTAATCCTTCCTTTCCATGACTCTCATTTGGAGTTCGGGGATTCTTATGGAGCCGTTGGTTCGAACCTTACAGCTAGAGACTCCTACAAGAGGTGATTCGATGATTACACAATGGTGCTAACAGTGTGAGATTACTCTAAGAGGTCAGAGATTTGGCTAGGATCTTCTAGTAGAGGCGTCGATGCCTTAAGATGTCATCTTGATTATGGACTAGTTATCCATAGTCCATGCTCATATCGAATGTTTTAGGCATACATTGAGGTTTCTCCACGGAGATGGGACCAGGTTTTCCTTCACCGACGAGAAGGAAACCCTTGTAGTGTATGGACCACTTTCTCGGAGGAGGGTGAAGTTGATCACTCACCAATTGGCTAGACTCGCCCTCAGTGTAGTGGATGAGAGCATTACATGCTTTCCTTTAGTGGTGGACAGGTACAAAGATGTTTTTATAGAAGATATTCTGAGACTACAACATCATATAGAGGTAGACTTTGGCATCATCTTGTACCCTGGGACGGCACTGATATACACACCGGCATATTAGATGGCTCCCGCAGAGCTTTCCGAGCTGAGGGTATAGCTGGAGGACTTTCAGAAGAAGGGGTTCGTAAGGTCCAGTGTTTCACCATGGGTAGCCCTAGTGCTTTTTTCAAAGAATGCAGATGGGAGTTTGAAGTAATTCATGGACTTCCAGTTCCTGAACCAGGTGATCGTTAAGAAAATGTATCCACTACCAAGAATCGATGATCTATTCGATGAACTGAAGGGGGAAAACTAGTTCTCAAAGATAGACCTTAGATCAGGCTATCCCCAGCTTCGGTTATGGGACAAGGATGTACCGAAGGTAACCTTTAGGTGATGATACAACCACTATGAGTTCCTAGTGATGCCTTTCAGAGTGACTAACACCCCAGTGGTGTTCATGGGACTCATGAACAAGATCTACCATCCTTACCTTGATCAGTTTTTTGTGGTCTTCATTGATGAAATATTGGTGTACTCGGTGTTAGAGGAGGATCACACTACACACCTTTGGATAGTCCTGGATACACTCTGAGAGCACCGACTTTATGGTAATCTCTTGAAGTGTTAGTTTCGGATACGGGAGGTCTACTTTCTTTGACACGTCATCTCGGAGGCTAGGGATATAGTAAATTCAGTGAAGATATAGGCAATGCCTGCTTGGGAGTCACCCAAGAGTGTGACTGAGGTGATGCGCTTCTTGGGGTTAGCTGGTAATTATCCGAGGTTCGTTCTTGAAATTTCTAGATTAGCATCACCCTTTTCAGCTTTGACACAGAAGGGAAAACCCTTCATGTGGATGGATAAATGTTAGTAGAGTTTCTAGGAACTGAGGCGAAGACAGGATAGTGCCCCAATCTTGATACTACCAATGTATGGTGTTGGGTATGTAGTTTACCATTACACATCAGAAACCAGAATGGGTTGCTTCCTAATGAAGGAGTTAGTAGTGATCGCCTATGGATCACTAAAGTTGAGACAACATGAGAAGAACTATGGAACCCATGACCTGAAGTTAGAAGTAGCGGTCCTTGCCTTGAATATGTAGTAGAACTATATGATAGGTGAATGATTTATGGTTTACTCTGACAAAAAGAGTCTCAGGTATATCTTCTCTCAGAAGGAACTGAACCTGATAAAACAATAATGGATAGAGTTCCTCTAGGACTATGAGTTTGAGATAGTCTATACTCTAGGAATGGGGAACGTGGTGGTAGACATGCTCATCAAGAGGACTGGTTTTCATCTTCTGAGTGATGTGATGAAGCAGTTGGACGAGATAAAGATATCCTTCATGGATGATGGTAAAGCTGTTTACCTTCAGTTGATGAGTGTTACTCCCCCACTCTTATAGCGAGTCTGGGAGGCATAGCTGGTGGATGTTGACTGCGATGCTCGACATGCTCAGTTATCCTTAGGACAGGCTCCTGATGGATTTTCAATAGGTGGGGAGCACGTCATACTTTTTCGGAGGGCGCACCATAGTGCCGATGACATTGTGGGGAAGAGGTTTTGAGTGAGTTCCATACATCCCCCTTGGTGGTACATCTTTGAGTTGAAATGATGTACCTAGACCTCATAAGTCAGTACTGCTGGCTGAGGATGAATAAATCAGTGGTCGAGTTTGTTTCACGATGCCTCACTTGTTAGGAAGTGAAGATCGATCATTAGGTTCGAGCAGGCTTGACCCAACCACTCGATTTTCTAGAGTGGAAATGGGATGGTATATCGACGAACTTTATGACATGGTTACCACAGACATCCAGGGTCCAGGACTCTATCTGGGGGATCGTTGACTGTCTCACCAAGTTGTCTCACTTCCAACCCATCTGACAGTAGGGACCAGTAGAGGGATTGGGACACCTCTACGTTCAGGAGATAATGCGGCTTCATGGGGTGCCTTCCAAGATTGTCTCATATCGTGAATCTCTCTTTACATCCAGGTTGTGGAGGGGATTTTAGGAGGCATTTGGGATGCAGTTGTGATTGAGAAAAACTTTTCACCCCCAGATGGATGGTCAGACAAAGTGGACCATAAAACCCTTGGAGGATATGAAATGTGCTTGCGTCCTAGGTTTTGGTCATAGTTGGGAGGACCACCTTCCATTGGTGGTTTTTTCATAAAACAGTAGCTATAACTCCACCATTGGAATGGCACCATTTGAGGACTTGTACGTGCAGTCTTGTAGATCACCCATATTCTAGACATACCTAGGGGAGTCGAAAATCATGGGTCTGGAGTTGGAATGGGCTACCATCGAGAAAGTGAAGATCATAAAGGAGTGGATGAGGATTTCACTGAGCATGAAGAATTATTATTCCGAATGGAGATAGATACCCTTGAAGTTTGAGGAGGGAGATTATGTATTTCTTTAGGTCTCACCCCAATGAGGATTGCAGAGATTTGGATGGGGCAGAAAGCTATCTATGAAGTTAATCGGACCTTTTCAGATCCTGAGAAGAGTTGGAAAGGTGGAATACTACCTATCCCTTCCCCCACAGATGCACCGAGTGCATGATGTTTTCTATGTGTCACAACAGAGGAGGTACGTTCATGATCTATCACACGTTATTGATTGGGGTGAGCTGGACACTGACGATGGGGCGACGTTTGCAGATTTCCCAGTGGATATAGAGGATCGACAAGAGTCGATCCTATGTGGGTGGTCGATTCCTCTGGTTTGAGTTCGGTGGGGACATGGGAATCTCTAGGAGAGAACAAGGGAGCGAAATGCTCAGATTCATGCTCAGGGTCCCCATTTGTTTGATTAGTTTTTGTTTTGGCTTCTAGGGATGTAAATCCCTTAGGTGGGGAGAATGTAATCTCTTAGAAAGTCCATGTATTTTTTTAATTCTATGGAATTATTCTGAGACCACACTCTTTGACGAAACAAGATTCTGAGGCCCGGTGAGCCGGGAACGGAATTTTGAAATTTTTTTAAGGTACGTTCAATAGACATGTGAGAATGTTTTGATAACATATGAACCAGTGATCAAATAAAAAATCTTAGGGAACTGTTGAACTCAGAACATTGGTATTCAACTAGGAAGGACTTAACATCATCCATCAAGGGCTAAACCTAAAAGTTACTTTTTTTACTTTTCAAAAAATAATAAAATAACTTTAAAAAGTTATTGTATTTTCTTTTCTTATCCATTGAGTGGAAGATGGAAATGATGTGGTTTAGCGATGAGGCAC
The DNA here is from genome assembly GCA_963277665.1 of Viscum album. Lineage (NCBI taxonomy): Eukaryota > Viridiplantae > Streptophyta > Magnoliopsida > Santalales > Viscaceae > Viscum > Viscum album. The sequence continues at coordinate 1,068,260,559 of OY728162.1, forward strand.
ATTGATTGGGATCATTAATGGATCAATAACTAGCAGTGTAATGATGCTTCAATTATGCATAATAGTGATGCTGTTTAATAAATGAAATAATTTAACGATGCGCCGTCACAACTTAATAGAAACACTACGACCTGATTTCGTTTTATTTTGGTTGATGTGTTGGTGGAACGAGGAATTAAACTGAGGGGATTCTTTGATGAACCTCTGAAGAATTTTCTCTCCAAAGATGAATGAAAAACACTGACGAACATAAAATATATTAGATCCACCATAAAGAACGAAGTCAGAACCAACAAATGATGTCGATGTCTTGAAACCTTGAGGACGTAACATTGTGTGAACAAACATTAAAGAGGTAGGGGTTGATTTATTTTTATGTTATTCCAAGTTCTTTTCGAGAAAAAATGAATGAAATTCAACCCACGAACAAGTTGATCTGAAGATTATACATTTACTTGGGAGGGTAAATTTATTTTGGGAATTCTCTATCAAGGATTAGTTTATCATTTGTTATGATTAAGCATCACCCCAAGCCTCCCTGGTTTTAAAACTTCTAACGCGGAGGGCCAAGCCAACATGAACAAAGGCCCGAACCCCTCCACATGTGTTCTCCTTGAGAATGGATTTACCAAAATGTCGAAAAGGTGCATCAGAGACCATTACAGTGATGGACACGACCCTAGAGGCATGTAGGCATAGATAGATCAGAAAATGAGCCACCCAAGAAACTCCAGTGGCCCGTAGATGGTGCCTCTAGCGCGTAACCACTGGCCCAATAATGGTCGTCCCACACCGTTCGTGTGGAGGGGGGCGGCACTAACCGGCACCATGATAGAGGATGCGGCCTGCCCTCGATGGTCCTGCTTGAGGATGGCGGTGCACCTGTCGACACTCCACGGTGGTAGGAGGCCACCAACGAATGGTCGTAGCAGTTGTGGGGGGACACGATTCCAGGTAGGCACTCTGTGTAGGGGTGGCTTGTGTTTGGGACACCAGGACGAGCTGGCGCTGCGGCTGGTCGACCGCGGCAAGGGGCATGCCCTATGGTGTCCCGTGGGGCAGCTGGGAGCCAAACGTGGATGAATGCCACATCCTGGTCAGGGGGCGCACCACCAGCCTACACCACACGTTCCAGGCTTTGTGTTGGTGGGCAGCACCCCTAACCGGCGGGCCGGACCCGTACAGGTGGGCCAGACCCGTGTACTAGTGTTCCAGACCCACACCGGTGGGCCGAAACCACACCCAGTGGGCCGGACCGATGTCTTCAGGCCAGACCTGCGCCCTTCGGGCTGGGCCGAACTAGACAGGGTCGCTGGGCGACCTAGTAGGTGGGACCCTCAGCAAAACCAGGTTGGGTCCAGCAAGGCTCATTGAACCTGGCCTACTGGCCAGGTCATACTGGACTGACCCAGACCTAAACAGGGTCAGGTCGAGTTGGTCGAATTAAATAGGGTAATGTGGGTTGGACTGGGACCAGACGCAACCAGCCCCTATTTACTAAAACACCCTTATCATTCATACCACGCGTCTAATTTATGAGTTGTTTATGGAGTTGGGACCCTCTCGAAGAGGCATATATTTTGGCATTCATCAAGGAGGATTTTATGTAAGCTGAGATATAAAAAATGGATTGAGGAGCAGTTTTCCTAGGTCGGTTATTTATGGAACCATGTAGTTTGATGAGACCTGAAGACTATTGACTTATTTCTCAGTGAGACTCGACTATGGAATAGTGGGAAGAACTTATGTGTGAATTTTTAGGCCCACGATGGTAAGTAATTCAATGTGAATTTACAGGCCCATGTTACACAACGAGGTGGAGTACCTCAGTTGGCCAAGATTAGTGGGAATCACTTCTATGTGACTTTATTGTACCATGATACGCGATGTGGAGGTGTATCTAAGAAGTACAAGGTTATTTTGAAGCACTTTTATGTGACTTGGCATTCCCACTGTACTCGATAGAGGAGGATTTCTCCAATAGATGAGGCATTCGATGGTACGACTTATTATTATTCCATCACTACGATAAATTCATATATGGTGTGAGCTGTCTTGGGTTTCATGATTTACTTTTAGGAATTGTTATGTGTTATTTCAATTTTGTTTTGGCGTACCTACTGAGTACTTTGTTACGCAACCATGCACGAGTTTTCCCCACATGTGTTGTGTCTAATGCATACGATCGACGTTTTGACATATATTTTGGTGGAAAAGGACCCATAGATGCTCAGGGAGATGGGTTCGATGGACACTACGACAGTGGACTTGGTGGCCTAGGACCTAGAGGGGCCTCATAAGATTGGGTGGAAACGATGTTCTAATTAGGCTTCCAGTAGCTACACTACTCTCATGATCAAGTGTGGTTTTCCCTGGATGACCATCAACATTTCGTTTTTGTACTTTTCTGCTTTTAGTTCTTTTTTTTGTGTTTGTATTCTTGCCAACTTTTATTAGTTGTACTTGTTCTATGCCTTGTTTTAGTGATACCTATTTCATTTTTAGTGTGTTGGACTTGTTTGGGCATGTATGTGCGCACAGGTACACAAGAAAATGTCTCCCACTTTCAGGTTGACGCCTTCTGTGCTCATCGCTAGCCTCTGTCCTTCGGAAGGTGGCCTTTTGGTAGTCACGACATGGGAACCAGGGGATAGGTCATAGTAGATACAACATTTGATAATGTCATTGTGTAATAGGTTGCGCTATCTGGGAAATTTTATTTTTCTTAACATGATTATGCTTCCATAGTATAGCCACAATTTTCTCAGTTACTATACCAGCTGTATTGGCTTCCTTAGTGGGGAAATATCTACACGAGACATGGGTATTGATACCATTCTTCCTTCAAGGATCCATTTCTAAGAAATGTTGTATTCTTTATTAGATAATAAAATTATTAACTTCAAATCATAATGTATAATTCCAAATATGGTGCAACACATAAAATAAACTATTTTTTTCATTTTTAATCTCAAAAAAATAAACTTGGTATCTTTGGGGATGTCCTCATTTCAAAATCCTTCATAATGGTTTGTAAATAAAATGTAAATTATACTATGAATATCCTTGAGTAGTGTAAAACTAGGTGCAAAGTAAGACCTATTTTCGTGCACCAGGTGATGATCAGGTCTCCCCCCCCCCAAATGTACAATTTTCATAGTTGTTAACCCTATGTACCCCTGTTCAATATCAATATCTACTCCTAGTATCCATAAAATGATGTATTTCTAGGAAAAACTGTAATAAATCTACCTTAACCAAAAGTTTAGTATATTCTTCTATACTTATCCACAATGTCTAATCATTTGGTCCATGTTTCATAATCTATGTTATCCTAAATCTAGTTCCCATTTTTGATACTAAACTTATTATGATATCAACTTCAGAAACCCCAACTATAGTAGCCGAGAGCTGGTATCTTACTTTATTACATTGCATAGATACAATGGGTCTTATAAAAAAGGGCCAAGAAATTTATTATTTTTTGTAAAACTTGATAAATACATAATTCCCAATTTATATTAGAAAAAAAAAATAACAAAAGAAAATTGTCAACATCCTTGATACTCATTCCAAGGATTCACCTTCATAACCTAGGTAAAGGAAAAAAAATATGGGTACTCAGGAAGGGTTAAGTAAATTAAAAGCTACCATGAATCAATAAATAATAATAAATATAGAAAAGGTAAATTACTAAAAACACATTCGATTTAAATAACTTGACTCTATAATCATATAAGGCATAATAAATATGGAAAATAGAATAATTGAATACTCATTCAATTTAATCTATAAAATGACAATGAAATGTATCCGTAGATAATATCAAAGAAAAAATATCATTGATAATAATAAATTAATTCTGCATGAATTCAATTATTAATTATTAGATGTAACTTTTCCTAAGAACATGATAACTTTACCAACAAGACCTGTCATAAGATGGTTTAGAAAATAATGGGTGAAAACCCATATTATATTGCATTTGATTCATCTCATGAGACTAACGATGCATTGAGTGGATATCATGAAATGGTCCTCAACCCCTATAATACATCACAAAAAAATTAACCATATATCATGTAATATATTTAATTTATAAACAATATTCCTTATCATAAAGTATCCGTAATGAGAAAATAATAAAAATTTGTCAATATTTCCCTATTAATAAAATAAAATTCAAATTAATCACCATATGTAGAAATGGTATATGGATGAGGAAATAATCATATCTATCACACAAGAATATGGATATTTAAGGGAAATATAATTTCAAATGGAAATTTTTTACAATATAGTGATTGTTTGAATAAAAATTTATCAATCAAAAAAGAAATTGGGATTTCCCAATAACTTTTACCAATTGGTAGTTTTCAAGTCAAATCCACTTAGATAAAATAATTAAATTTGAAAGATAAAATAATATAAATAATAATTTATTTGTAATATTACCTGTAAAAGGTGATTTATATACACCATATAAGAGAAACTACATGCATATTTTTATAAGTTCCTCAATGTAATTAAATTGAGATGAAATCCCTTACCTCATCTGTTCTTTTGGTTGAATGTTCCTTAATGGAATGAATAGTAGTTTTAAAAATTTTATCAACTTATAGAAGAATTATATTACTGTTTATGAAATTCTAAATAATCCTTTTATATCATCTTATCACTCATTCATTAATAATATTTCATTATGATCATTATTTTAGCTGTTAATTATTTGGATTTATCATTCATGAATTATTATAAACATTCCAATTTTTGTGAATATTATAAAGTTATATATTCTAATGATGAATAATAATGAAATAACTATCATATTTGTACATCTTTTTTTAAAATCAATTGTGAAACATGGTTATGAAAAATGAAGTAAGTTTTGATCAAGAAGACGGTAGGCTGTACACATGTTGAGTAACATTTCAATTTTCCAACGATCATTATGGAAAGATAGTAAGTAATAAATAATATTTAAATATTTATCATAATATCATATATAACATATTATATATTTTAATATATCACTCATGTGGTGTGGTGATGAAAAGATTCACATCGCTTCGTAAAGGCGGTAGTCCACACATACATGAACGATGTTATCATCTTTAAGTGAGTGAACAAGTGAGAATGATGTATTATATTTACTTAATGAGAAATATTTCAGGAATATAAAAATTATTTAATTTATATCCTATATAATCACTAAATTTTTCCTTATCAACTTCCATGTGAAGAGTTAGTGAAAGAAGAATCACATTGCATCCTGAGGCGGTAGTCTTCCGTACACACGAATGATGTTATCTCATCTCTTATAGAATGGAAAGTAACAAGATATTTATGATATTGTTACTAAATAGGTATAAATATTTGAAAAATATCATCTATATAATTTATATCCATTATAAATCACAAACCTGAATGGTGGTAATGGAAGAACGAATGACATCGGTTCGTGATACGGTAATCTTCCGTACAAGCGAATGATGATTTTGTAACCCATTTGATTGATGAGGGGAGGGATATAGGTAATTAAATTAACTTAGAAACACCCTATTATATGTGTGATACTGATTTTAATATATCATCATGGGATAATAAAAATTTAAGGATGTAGAGGAAGAAACAAAATAAATATTCTTGTTGAAGAACACTACCTCTTCTTCCAGTATCCTTTATACGTTTGTACTAAAGCCTTTCTAAGATAGATTTATACCCAAAATAATCATTCTATAATCTATTTAGGAGAGTTTAAAATTTATTTGGGAAGGTATTTACTGAAAATAAAGAGGATATATGGTGTGAAGAAGATAGAATAGTGGGTTTCCTTTTATAAGTTTGGGAGATGACATACATGGTATTTTTGAAAATCATTGAGTGAGACAATGTGTTTCATATGTGAAAAGTGTAAAAAATGGTCCATTATAGAATATTATATATGTTATTGTCTAAATATTTATATAAAATAGTTTTTGGACAATTTTACATTCTATTACACACTTCTTGTTTTTAGTTTAACCTCGGGTTAACCCATTTTAACTTAACCATCGTAATTAATTTCTAGTGCATTAACTATTAATTATGGTAAAAAATTATTTTGAAATTATTATAAATTATAAATAATTATTATTAAAAATATGGGATCCATTTTCACAAACTCTATTCATAGGATAGGATAAAATAAATTTAAAATTAATCTCGTAGGCGTGTCGAGAAAGAGGGTTTTTAAAGTGAAAATGTTCAAAAGTTCACAATTTTTTTATGTCTGAATTAAAGTTGAAAATGATTCCAGTGACCTAAATTGGATTAATTGACATAAAATTGAGCTAATTTCACTTTAAAAGAATCTGAAATTATAATTTATCCATAAAAATAATTTAAATTAAAACAAAATTTTCAATTAAAATTTATTATTTATAACTATTAATAAAAAATGATACTTTTCAGAATAATACAAACAATTCACCCAAAGATAATTTTTGTATTTATATTTTAATTTTTTTTTTATTTTTTAAAATAATTTTTCTAAAAGTGTTAAAAATTAATTTTAAATTATATGTGAAAAGTATGATTAAACAATGTTTTGTTTATTCCCAATGTTGCCTGCATCATAAGCTATCAACAAAATTTATTCTAAAAGAAATATATTGTGTCGTCTTAGGGTGTTACACTCATTATATTTTAAAATATTTCTTATAATACGACAATACACATCCTCCATCAAATTATAATGTTGAAACTCATTAAATTTCTTGGGTTAATTGTTATCTTTTACCCTTTTTCTAATCATCATGCCTTACCTCCATCTTGGACAATAACATTGTATATGTAAAAGTAGGAAATGAACATAAAATACATACATTACATAGGATGAAATGAAACTCAATAATAATATCATCATAAAAGAGGATAATCTTCATCTACATGGATTCAATTGGGATTTCATTTGACTCCACATTCTATACCTATCCTAATTTAAACCATCAAGCTATTCTCCAATTATTAACAGGAATCTCAAAATTTGGAACATATCTATGGGGAACTAGTGGTATTTAAATAAGGATATATTTAATTTTTTTAGTATTTATTGTATCATTAATATTGGACGAAATTTATTTGCCTAGGTAAACCCATGAATAACCCCTTATTGAGTAGATTTTAACCCCTAGATTTTAATGTCATCCATGTAAAAGGAAGAAGGTTTGGTATATTTATATGATTGGTTCTAATGAAATTTACCTAAATGGTTCCCCAAATGAATATATAATCTTAAAAAACCAAATAAATATTCATAATTAATTGGTTTATTTAAATTTTATTTACCAATGATATCATTTGATATAATCAATTGGATTAGATTTCACTAATCTAACAAAACACACAAAAGAGTATAAATAAGAAAAATTAGTGATTTGTTTCACTAATGTTTGTAACATAAGTGAAAATTAGAATTAAATTAATTCTTCAAATGGGAAGGCTTAAATAATTTTTTATGATCCCTAATAAATAGTCATATTCCATGTAATATGTAGGACATCATTACATTTTATGACTTTGAGACAAGTTTAGGTAGGATGTGAGATATAATTTTGGTGAGTTCTAAAGGATAAGGATTTTAAATAGGATTATTGGAAAAATTGGATAATAATTTTCAATATTATTATATTTGGGATGGATTTCATGATTTTTGTGGAGTGATGAGTTATTATATATATTTATATAACTATTATGGGAATTTTATTATTCGAAAGTTTCACCAGGAATCCAGTGTGTGTATTTAAGGAGAAACTGACATGAGCATCATGTGATCTTAAGAGAAACAAGGAAGTGATGAAAATCATGTAGTATAAGATCCTCACAAGAAAAAGAACACAATTGGATGATAAGGTGTAAATGGTTATTAAATTATGATTAGTTTTTAAGTTCATTAGAAAACATGAATAATGTTATGCACTATAATGAATGATTGAGTATTTCTATTTACTATAGTCCAAAGAAAGGAAGTTCTTGTCTAGTAGATATGGTATAGATGGATTGAAACTTGTTAGGAACCATATTTGTTGACATTTATTCATTATATCACATCAATCTAGTTTTCTTGATGTGTGAAAGATGTTGATATACATTGAAAGGAATGATTGGGTGTTGTATTATGAATTGAAGGCTAAATCAACTATTCTAAAAATATGGAATGATAAGAAGTAGATTGGTTGTAGTTTATTGGACTCAAAGTATGTAGAATGATAGAGTCATTTGCAATGATATATTTGGTGTAGGGAATGGTATCCATAGATGTTATCTATGGCATTAATCAAGTTGGATAATTATAGATATTTAATATGGTGTTGGGGGGAACTTGGATAATTAGTGGCTTCATGGACTTCTATATTTGATAAATGAATAGGGATACTCCATTAATTATAGAATTTATAGGATGTAAAATATAACTAAAAATATCATGAACAATTTACACAATAAATTCAATGAAATATTTTTTTTAAATTCCAAAATCATATTTGATGTTTATAAATTGATTCCAAATAAAAACAAATTAAATATATAATTTTTTTCATAATAATAGTTTATGATTTGGTCATTAAATGTATGCTAAATTTATAAAAGTAATTATTTTTTCATGAAAATGATATCTGAAATTACTGTAATTAACAATCAATATTCACAGCATCATATTTTAATTTGTTGGTGCACTAGGAGTGTTTTGAAAAAAATATTTTTATACTGTTCAAATAATCTGGTGAAGGATTTTACTAAATTGAATAGAAATTCACTTATATCTATTAAGAATGAGAGTATCCAAAACATATAATTACCATGACTCAATATATGGCCCATATATATTCTTGAAAAATATAATAAGTGGATGTTGGATTTACCATGGGTTCTATGAGTTTAAATTTGATTTTCTCTTCTACTTAGATCATCTTCGTCATGTTTTAGGCAACATGTTTTGTTATATATATATTTCAAAATACTAGAGAACATGAAATATTTCATGGTTTTACTTTTGTTTATTTAATTTATTATTCATGTCAAATATATATTAATATTATTAGAAATATCAATAGCAAATAAATAATGTTTATATGTTAAGTATTTAGTGATTAGTAGGTGAAAATAAATAAAAAAATGATATAATTAATTTAGGAACATTTTTAGGATTAATATTACTTTGACAAAACACACATCTGTTTTTATCATAAATTTTTTAAATACAATAAAAAGATTATTAAGAATGGAAATATATTAATGAAGGAATATATTTTATATAGGGGATGGGATTATTACCAGAATAATATTTACTTTATTTAATATTTTTTCCATATTATCAAGGAATGAACTAAATATAAGTCTCTACATAATTTTTTAATTTTACACTCATACAACCACCACATGATATATCGGAAAGGGAAGGTCAGTATGAACCACCCACTTGAGTTATTGTTAACACACTAATTATGAAAGGTATTACTCATATTCTCAAATCAATTGGATAGGAAGATCCATTATCTGGGCCCATAGTTTGATATGTTGTAGGGGATATTATTTTTTATGATATTTATAATTTTTAGGGTTATGTATTCCCTAATGAATCCAAAGAGTGGGCTATGAACTATTATCATATGTTTTATTGTTTCAAAATTATAGATAAAAACATGGATTGATTAGAAAAGTTTATTATTGAATACATCACGTAGAGATAATGAGATGTTATGACTATGTTTATTAAGGCTAAATGACCTAACAAGAATTTTTTATGAATATTTTTTAAAGAATATTATCCCAAAAACATTACATAAGGTAAAGGATAAATAATTCAAAGATCTCAAATAGTCCTCAATTAAAATGATTAAATATATCAAAAAAATAAGGAATTCACTTCACATAACTTATTACAAGGGTAGTTAAATAAAATCTATGTCTAACCAGTTCTAAAGGGATTTATACAATTTTTTCAATCATGTTGTGCTATTAAACATTTCTACATTACCTAAAGTCATGAAGAATATTATTGAAGCATAAATTAGATATAAAAGTGGATTTAATTCCTGTGGATCATTATTAAAAAAACCTTACAATGGGATCTCATTAAGTGGATGAGGGAAACGTGATTGATGCTATGTAGAGTTGAATCCTTATCTGGATGTTAGGGTGGAAATATTCCTTGAGTTCTATTATTAGGGTGACTACTTTTTTATTCATATCAATGTTAATTTTAAGGATACACTAAAAATCATTTTAAATTTTATGTAATAAAAAAATATGTTTCCAATATATCTATATTTCTATATTTTTTAGAGGAATATTTTCCAAAGTGTTTTTAGTGACCCAGATTACCCACATATCACATGCCCAATCTTTTTGGAAGTCAAGTATATATGGAAAAAATCCTTCTAGGAGACCTAGTTTGGGATAAAAACGTAATGGGATGGACATTAATATAGTAGTAACATTACATATGATGGGATTTATAACCTAGATCTTGAATATGGTTATATGAAGAATTTATTCAATAGGTTAGTTAATAGAAAAATACTAGAGAAAAGACTTTGCTATTAAGACGTATTATTTTTGAATCATTAACATTACTTTTATCTTTATTTATTATAGTTAATTCAACCCATTTTATGTTGGATAAACTATCTTATAATCTATAATTATATAATGATTATTCTTTTGAACTTTTTCACCAATAAACTCAGTTCGGAGTGATAGTATAAAAAAATAGGATATGTGGGACTTGTTTCTTTAATGGTGGATAATTATAGGATGGTCAAGGATTTTATTGTTCTAAATATGGAATATTTTGATTTTATTTTGGGAATGGACTTTTAAACATAGTTATGAGACTCTATCGACTCCTATAAAAAGATGTTAACATTTCCATTGTTAGAGGGAATTCAGTTTGTACACATTATAGAATTGAAATATTAAGTAGTTTGAGAAGAATAGATTATGGTATACTGAGAAATATTACCATATATACAGATAGTTTTACTCTACAATTTTTTAGATCTAAATAGATAGAGGTCATACCTACCATGTTGTACATTTATCTTGATGTTTTCCACAATGAATTTTTAGGGATACCTTCTATATGGGATGCTGAGTTTTATATCAATCTATCAACTAGAATATAATATATAACTATTAATCTAAAACACATGTAACTAAAAATACTAATAAAATAGAATATTTAGGTAGATTAGCTTATGGTATATGGGATTTTTACACCTATAACATCTCAATGCAGGATATATTGTATTCTTTTTAAAAATGTTAACAAAAATATATAATTTAATATAGAGTATAAAAGTATAAATGTTGCATAAATTAAGATCAACTATATATTAGATTTAATAAATGATATATTTGATCATATAACTAAGGATAAGTGGTTTTCAATGTTTTACTCTCATGTTGGGTATAACCTACTTCTATTTAAACTAAAATACCTTCCAAATATGGATTTTCCAAAGCCGATGCGGTCAATTTACATTATTTGTGCTCTCATTTTGATTAACAAATGTCAGCATGGTGCCTATAGATTTAATAAATTATATATTTTCTCAATATATAATCTATTTAATATTTTTCTTTATGCATGATATTGTTGTATATTTGAATCCTTATGAAGATAATGGATGACATCATCGAACTTTCAAATACACCTTATAGAAGCACAAGTTATATTAGAAACATTCTCAATAATTATAATGGATATTAGAAGATTTTTTATAGTTTATATAGTCTTTAAAAATGTATTATAACATATCATATGAATATGGAGTTGATAATTGCATATATGTTTCCCTCAAATATATTTTATATTAGATGCTTTCTAGGGATTTGCTGAATATTTTACTAATTTTATCTTGAATGTATCTAAAATAGAAACTATAATAACTGAAATAAAAAGGAAGGTATAAGTGTTTGTACTTAACAAATAATATCAAGAAAAATTCCATGAGATGATGTGAAATATTACTATTACTATAATTATAACACCATTATACTTTAAAAGAAAAACATTATGTTTGAAAGTTTATATGAAACACAACATGGAGCTTAAATGACCTATGTAATATATGATTGTTAAAACCTAGATGTTAATTTGGAGGGTATAAATTGGAATTAATAATTTATTAAATATATATTATAATTTCATACTATGTATAAATATATAGATAAATTCTTAGTATATAATTTCTCATTTTTTAGTAATGTCATTTTATTTATCAAACAAATGCTTTCGTCAAAAATGGTTTTTTATTTATTTTTGTGAGGAAATATTGTAATTATTTAATTTGAAATTTTAAAAAATTTATTTGATAAAATAAACTTTATTTTTGAACTTATCATATCAAAATTAACATATAGTTATTTTTTTTACTTTTTGGAAAATATGGATTGTCAATGAATAGTGAAAAATACTGATTTTTCTAAATATTAAATTTTTTCAACATATTAATTAATTTAAATTTTAAATAATGATTTAAATTTTATTTAATGTAATAAAAATATTAATTATTTTTATTTAATCTGATTAATTAAATTTTAATCATTGTTATAATGAATTTCAGTGAAAATATATTTTTGGGATTAAAAAAGAAATTCTCTGAAGAATATTTTCTGGTGCATAATGTTAATCCATTTTAATAAACTGAATATAACATACTTAGGAATGATTTAAAGTAAATTTAAAAATATTATATAACTATAAATATTAATTTTAATTCTTATAATGATTAATACTAGTTAAATAGTTAATAAAAGATTATCTTAAGCTTGAAAAATACGTTTATTAAAAAACCATTTTTCAACACTCTTTCTAGGATTAATTTAAAATTAAAATTTTCCACATACATGAATTGAATATCGTAAAATATATTAAATTTTTTAAATCTGTATAATTTATATTATATATTATGTTCAACATAATTTTTTCTAGTAATAAAGTGTAACCAAAAAAATATTTTACCACGGGTAAGTTAAAACGGGTTTTTCAAGGGATTAAACTAAAGAGATAATAGTTAAAATGACCTAAAACCTTGTCATAATCATATTTTATAGCCTCATTTAAAACTTATATCTGATAATACTTGATAAATTTCTATTTTTGAGCCTTGTGGGTTGGTTAAAACACGAGTATAGATTTTTATTTTCCTAAATTCTAATTGTATCTCCCTCTAGCTTATAAAAGGCCTCCACATATCCTCCTCTATTCACACAATAAAAGACTAATAATTCACCCAATACCTACCCAAACTCCCTAATTAATTCCCTACTCATTACTTAGAGTCCTATGTTTTATCACAAAACCAATCTATCAAGGCATTAGTTATAATTTGAAAGAGGTTGTCTGAAGAAGAGGTATCAATCTTAATTGAGCATTTTTTTATTTTTTCTTCCACCTCCTTAAAAAATTCTTCCACCATGATGATATGATATCATTAATATATGACTTACACCTAGGGTTATTTATGTTAATGTAAAAAGAAAATTCCATCTATTATTCCCTCAAATGGGAAACAAAGCCATCATTTGTTTGTATGGTAGACTACCACCTCACGAATCGATGTAATTCATTTTTCATCATCACCTCACACATATTTTTATAATTTAGGAATTAAAGAATATATATGATATTAATTAAATATTTATTATTCTTATAATATAATATATCATATAATTTTTACCATTCCATTCAATGAAAAATTATAACACCATTCATACCTATGTGTGGATTGCAACCTCCACCAAGCGATGTGATTATTTTTCCATCACCAAATAAATTTGATGATTTATATAAGTATTTTTATTGAAATAATATATCATTTATTATATGATTCTAATTTTATAAATAAAAAATATTACATACCATTTTTCCTTAATTATCATTTAAAAATTGAAATGTTACTCATGAGTATATATAGACTACCATGTCCATTATCATAACGTAGTTATTTGGACTCAAGGTAAGAGACACTTTAATATAAATCATTATTTTAAATGTTTTAAGGGTTTTTTTCTAAATCATTATCTTTTCTATCCATGTTCTTCAAAATCATTCAAATAAATATAAGTAAATATTAAATTGAATATAAATTTAATTTTTAAACGTATTTTACATTCTTGATAATTATTTTATAAAATTAATCTTTTTAAGATTTTATGTAAGGGAAACATTAACTTAAATCCTTATTGAAATGTTTTAAATATTTATTTTTTTAATCAATCTCTTTCATGTACACATTATTTTAAATGTTTTAATAAAATTAATAGTTATTATTAAATATATGATAATTTTAATTTTTTACCATATTTAACTTTCAGTTTATTTTTTTTAAATGAACATCTTTTAGGTTTTATAAAAGGGACATTTCATTAAAAAACTCTATTAATGTTTTCATTCTAACTCTTTTTATTACATGTTCATATTTTCAAAAAAAATTGATGAATTTTTTTATATACACATAAATAAATTATAAATAATAGTTTTATATGTATTTTGAAATGATAAAAATTGTTTTCAAAATGTACTATATTTACTTAAAGTTTAACTATCTTTACAAAACTCAAATGGAATGTTCTATTTTTTCATATATAGTTACAATGAAATTTACCACCACTATAGTCATTATATTAATTTTTTATTCTTTTACAAGAGTTCCTATTTTATTCAATGAATAATCTTATTTCCATTTTTCTGGGTATTTAGGTTTGAAAAATGGGATTTTAAAATAAAAGGTTTTTATGATATGTGAAATATTTTTTATTACAGGTTTAAAATATTTTCAAGGGTTTTATGATGAAAAACGGCATGCTTCAAATGTTATATTTATGATATGGTCCTTGTAAATTGTTTATTATAATGTTTTATCTTGATAAAACATATATTATGGCTTGATCAATATTATAGCTCATGATTTGATGGGTTGAGCCCCATTATATATCATGATATAGTGGGTTGGGCTCCATTATAGCTCCCAGAATGATGGGTTATTCACATTATAGATCTCCATTACATTAGGTAATTATTAGGTTATCATGATAAATTTATTATAATTCCTCCATATTGTTTTTTGAATTTATAAGGTTTCTATAAGGGTTCAATGAAGATGAATATCTAAGGAACCTACATGGAATTTCTATTATAGTGACCCTAACCCTAGTAGTGTAGATCTGATTAATGATACCATTTCATTAGAATAATATAGAAGGAATCAAATGTTTAAGGACCTGATATTTTATTAGACTTTGTAGACTAGAAACATAATTGAGTCTTACGTTAATTTTAAATACAAAAAATAAAAAATAATTTTTTTATTTTGATAATATCATTATTACCTCTAGTGTACTCTTGCATATCATTAGTAGTACACTTCATGTTATCCTAGAGAAATGGAAAAAATAAGGGTGAGATCAAATTATCATGAAGGGATAAGTATAATGGAAGAAATAATTAATGAATAATAATTTAACAATATGCCATGGTAAATAAGTGAATACACATTCTATTAAATAAAATTTCTATATAAATAAATAAATAAATAATCAATATGGAAATCTAAATAACCAAAAACACATTCTATTTAATCAGCAGCTGATAATTAAATGAATCCAGAGATAATGTCATAGTGAAAAAAAACCTGGATAGTAATAACCGAATATTTAATGAAGGAAATGATTAATTATTATACAATACTATTTCTATTTATATGATACCTTTACCATCAAGATGTCTCAAAAGACAGTTGAAAACATATAGGTTGAAAACCTACTTAACTATGTCTAGCTAACTTATTCAACCCATGAGACTACTGATGTATTAAGGGGTCATCTATAATGAGGCCCCACCAAGTCATACATGTCCAAATAATTAGTCATATATATAATAATATATTTAATTCATAAACAATGTGCCTGATCAAATATCCATACCGAGTAAAGAATTTAGATTTATCAATATTTCCCCATATAAACTGATGACACTCTATCTAGACCAACTTATGTCGAAATTGTATACATCTTAAGAAATAAACATATCCATGATAGATAATATGGATATTTAGGGGAAATTAATGTTCAATGATCATAAGATTTTGAATAATTTTTGGGGAAGATAATGACTACAAAATGATACAAGGAAGTGAATATTAATATTATCCTTAGTAAAAATAATCATAAACTATCCAATGGAAGAATAAGGATGGAATAATTATATAACCGTTGGAGTAAGAAAAACGGGTTTTGGAATTTTAGGAATATAATTACCATTTAATGATCTTTAAATACATTCCTATTGTAAATATTGTTTTCATTTTGAAAAAAATATTGAAATTCCCTTTTTCAAAATCACTTTTGAAAACATTTTATTTAAAATATCCTCATAAACATGTAATGTAATCATCAAAGAAGTGATTATTAGGATAGAAAACAATTTTTTATAAGTTCTAAATGTATAAAGAACATTCCTGTTTCACTTAAGAAAATTAGGAATGTTCCTTGTTTCACAAATGATAATAATATTATATTCACATTTTTGATACAAGATAAGAGGGATTTTTTTTCAAAAAAACATAAGATTACATTGAAAACTTTCTATAAATATTTAAATGGTTGTAAAATTACATTGATCAATCATTTTGAAAATGTTAAAAAAAATGTAATAAAAATTATTAAACAATCTTTTGGAAGAAAAAATATATTCGTTCAAAGATAGAAATGAAGTCAGATTTTCAATGAAATATTTTCTAAAACTTTTTCAGAACCAATGACTGAAAAAATGGTACTATTAAATGAAAATGTAAGGAATAAAAATTGGATAAGAAAATTAAATGGGTTTATTTGGAAATTTTCATGTAATTCTAATTAACTTATATTCAAGTGTAAATAATATTGATTAGAATGAGATAGTGAAATAAACCTCCAAAATGATCAGAACATTGATTTGATAATTAATAAATTAATAGATTATGTGTATCAATAGTAAATATGAATAAAACAAGGGAAAATAGAACATAATGTATCCAATATTCATTACACACAGAATCTTAGCCTGACAAAATCAATGAAGTATAAGTTGGACCAAAGGGGTGAAAATTGATTTGATAAATCGATTACCTCACACTTTATTTTGGTTGATTATTCCTTAAAATAAAGTATAATTGTTTTAAACATGTTATTTACTTTTTAAATAACCATTTAAATAATTATAATATAATATATGATCCCTTTAAAACATCTAATTAACTGTTCTATAATATTATTTCATTATTTTTATTGTTTTGGGTGTTAATTGTTTTGTTTTCTCGTGCATGTTTCATCATGAATTATCTATATCATGTGTATATTATATAGTTATATCAACTCCATAATAATAATAATAATAATAATAATAAAAATAATCACATAACTTTCATATTTTTACAACAATAAAACTTTTAAAACTAGTCATGAATCAAGAGACTATTTTTTACACATAACATGTTTTTATGATAATGAATTAGATAAATTGATATTATTATTTATTGAAATAAAAGTTTTAAAAAACGTATTCAATTAATTAAATTACCATTTTTTATATTTTTTTAATATTTATTTTATGATAATAATGTTTTTATTCTAAAAAATATATTTTCCCAAAAAATGGGTTTTACATGTTTTGTGTGTGGATATTAGAAAATATTTCATCCAAACATGGAGGTTGAATCATATAAAATGAAATCCAAATTTATAGTTATCAGATCCAAATTTGGTTATATGGTTTATTTCATTTTTCATATACAAATAGATTACCTTGGAAAAAACAATTCACCATGGTATTGGTAAAAGTGTACTGAATATTAAAAAATAAATATATAATTCAATGAGATATCAATACACATATATTTAATTAAATTAGAATTATTTATTCCTCCCACTATCAAATAATATTCTGTATTTTTTTATTTTGGTGGAACATGACTATTATAGTGACATTATTATATTTTTTACATTTTGCAAGTATGGAAAAACTCCATCATATAAAAGGATACATCATATTATCATTTATCCACACCAATCAAGAATATTAGATCAACCTATATTTTACAAAATACCTTTCCAACTCACTTACCCACATTCTAGAGTTTTTTCTCTTACAAAAATTCCGATATAAGAATCCTTAATGTTAATTTTAAAATGATATTATCCTAAGAAATGGTATATTTTCTTAAAGATTATCTAATGTTTCATTCTTAATAAACCTCCAAAAATTAATATGTAACCATATTAATATAATTAATTTAGTAAATTTTCTATATTGATATTTTTATTAATGTTATAAAAATGTTCTAACCCCTTTCCATGAAATGGGAAATGAAGGAATAACTCATGATTATGTACATACCACCATCTATATAAAGATTCATGTTTCATTTTCTCTCTGTCACAATCCAACCTGGTTCGACCCTAAACTTGTCACCTGAGCCGGCCCGCGACATCACCCAATGGGAATTCCCAATCCCCACGGGCTAGAAACTAGTGTTGGGAATCAAAATTTAATCGTTGGGAATGATTTGGCCCAAGAAAAAAAGATATATAGATAAATAAAAACTGACGATAAAAATAAAACAAGCAGAAGAACAAAAGTAAAACCAAACATACCTACACATGACCTTCCAGGTCACCTCCCGACCAAAATCCGACATTGCTCATATAATGAGAAACTCAGTCAAGAAAACCTGAACAAGATACTGAAACTGCAACTGTAAAGATAAATAGGCCTGATCATTAAAAATGATCGGTAGGGGTCCCAAGGTAAGCCACATAATCCAACGTCTCCCTTCCTGAAACAATCCATTAAAACAAGTTTTAAATACAATTATAAAAGTAGGGTTTTCACATTTGAAAATAAGAAACATGTTTTTCCCATTTAAAAAAAAACCAACACACAATACATACCATTTTCCAAAAACATTTGTCATTTTATAAAAATAAATACAAAACAAAATATATCAATGTTATTCTAGAGTAAAATGAGTAAGATTTCAAGATGAAAATAATATAGTTCACAAAAAGTAAACAAGCAATGAAAATAATCCCGTAACCATGGGTGATCCTAAACATCCCTAGAGGGCCCTGAATGTACTCGGTTTCCGAACCACCTTCCGGTACATGGTGAAGCTCTTAAGTCTATAACCAACTGACCGCCCTAACTGACCAATCCAGTGGAAAAGCCCGCCTGACCTGACAACAAATCTAGGGGGTACCAACCCATCTAATCGGGGTTGGTCAGCAACCTTCACTCGATCATTTAAAAAAAACCAGGATCCCTTGGTGGTTGTAATAATACTGTGTAAGTAGGTAGGACCTCACACATGTGAATCATCTCACCGCACTTTCCTTCCCCAAATAGGGACACTTCTCATGCATTCGTCCATAAGGGGTTACCCTAGACAGAAGCGCCCCCTAGATACAAATTCAATATTTTCACATTAACAGAGTTCCAACCGGGCCATCGCACCATCTAACCTTTAAACCATTTCATAAAATGTTCAAAGTTTCCAATCGGGCATACATTTTTTCCAAAACACAGTCTCCTTTAAAGTTTAATACCATCATTACCCTTCGGTTAAAAGTGCCAAATGAGCCTTCCTATCACATCATGTAGAAACCATTATTTTTCTAAAAACATTTTAAATTTCCTACCAAACACAATCAATTTTCCAAACCTCATTCTTTAATAAAATCTTGTTCAATTTCACCTTTTAAGTTCAAATCACCCAACATGCCCTTTATCCTTTCCAAACACACATCAAAGAATTTTTCAAGTCCAAACGGGTCAAATCATTGAGTATTACATTTGAAGTCGTTAAAGGGGAACCACACCAAAGAACAACCCTCATTTAGGAAAACAATTATTATTTGAAAAAACAAGGATTTAAAGAAACACCATTTCAAAGGTGATAATATCATTTGTGAGCACATACATGTGCGCACCATGTTCACCCATGGATATGCCAACATCCAATAGCCCAGTAAACAACCAAGGAGATATTTCAGATAAATTTCTACCAAACACCAACTGCTTTAAAACAAAACCAACAATTCACCTCATTTAAGAAAAACATGAACACCCCCTTTAAAAATAATTAAGCCCTTTCCAAAACATTGTGCACACATGCCAAGATATGGTCATACCAATCCATACACACAAAACTGATTTGTCAACAGACAAATTCCATTATAACATAATAACATATTTACATTTCATAAAATCCCCTAATTTCACCTTACAAGTGGAAAGATATTTTATCCAATATTTTGGGTTCATAAACACATAAAAATATTTGTAGAAACCAACATCATCAAAGTTGCGATCCACACACAAGAATTTTATTAAAAAAACAATGGTCATTAATCAGACTCCTTTCGCATTTTTGGGGATAATAATACTTAAAGAAATGCGTTAAAACATTTATTTTAATAACTTTTAACAATAAAAAAATATTATTGCAGACCATCTATGAAGAAAAAGTAGAGCTATGACTCAGACTATATAAATAATTAGAAAGATGAAAATGTCAAAGGAAAGCATCGCAAAGGAACAAACCAGGATTCACCTACCTCAATGTCGAGCACAGATACAACGACGCATCCTCTGAAAGGCACATAACACTCAAAAAACCATTTGCATGCCCTAGACAATGAGAAGAACGTGAAAAACACAAATCTCGAGATTAAGATTCATCCAGAACAAATTAGAACACCACTAAAAAATAAATAAATAAATAAAATAATAAAATGATTAAACATACCGAATGAGAAAATAGTTGCTGGAAGGAAGGGATGCGGCCACGCCAGAGCAAGGATGATTAAGAGCACAGGAGGTCAGAGACCACACTACTGGGCGTGGGTGAGGTCGGTGCGAGGTTGGGATGCTGGGTGAGGGGCGAAGGTGGTTGTGGTGTGGTGGGCTGGATGGGATCCAAGGGGTGAGGAGTGCTGTCGGTTGGAGAAAACTGGGTCACAGATGCTCAACGTGAGGATGGGTGAGGGCATCCAGAACTGGAAAGGGAGCTGGCGTGGTGTAGCGGAGCAGTGAAAGTGGGGGCAGGGTTGGTCGGCAGGCTGGAGTGGAGGAGAGCCGAGGGAGGTGGTTACGGGGTTTCGGGTGAGTGCGTAGCGCAGGTGGCAGGAGGTGGAGAGGCCGAGGGCAAGGTGAGGACAGCGGAGTGATAAACGATCTTTGTCTGGAGGGCGAGGTGCGGCCGTACGGGGCACTGGTCAGGGAACCGGGGAAGGGGAGGTTGGATCGTGACGGGGAAGGGAGGGAGAGGGGTGCCGCGTCATGGGGGAAAGAAGGGGAGGGGTAGGTCTAGGTAGCGCTAGGGTTTGGTGTTTTTTTCCTTTAATAAAAATATTAATATAATGATAATAATAGTAGTACAAATAAAAATAAAAATAAAAATAATAATAATAATACAAATAATAATAATAAACATGATAATAATAAAACCAAAAATAATAATAATAAAAATGACAATAATAAAAATTAATAACAACAAAAATAAAAATTATAATAATTATAATAATATTATAAATAAAATAGTAATAATAATAAGAAAAATGGGCAATTTCCCGACTCCTGGACCGACTGCACGGCTACTTCCAACCACGCGGTGACCGCGCATGAGTCTGAAGCCCAACAAAAAGGTTAAACGATAAAAATTTTAATCTAGGACCCAGCCTGGACCTTGGCGCAAGGACCCAAATCCAAGAATTAATAAAATAAAAATAAATTTAAAAAGGTGGGTGTGGAAATTCTCCCCACAAGAGACACTTTATTTCCCCATAAAGTCACCTAGCTGAACAATAGACAAAACAAGAATCCATGCCCGATTGAAACCAAAAGAAACCACAACACCAGAGAAGGGGAGAACATGAAAGGGTTCTCCCCACCACAAGAACTCAACTAGTGTCGAAATTGGAACCCAAAAACACCACCCTGGAATGTGTGGGGGTGACACAGAAACTCCGACCTGATCCAAACTAACTTTTATAGCATGAGCAGAACAACGCATCTGCTGAAACTTGGAACTCTTGACCTAGACCAAAAACTATGAATACTAGAGAAAAACACATAAGAAGAACTTAACTCAAATGGTGAACCAATGTATAAACACAATCCATAACTCCTTCGCAAGCACTTATGTCTCCAAACGAACATAGCTGAACTCAGATCACCCATACAGGGGCCAACCACACCTTTAATGAAAGAACACGATTCAGAAAACCATGGCCAGACAAACAAAACTATTTGGATTAAAATAGAACATTTCTATTATAACTCTATGATGAAACAATGAACTTACAATGAGTTAAAAACTTTAAAAGTAGAAAAATCAAGGACAAAATGACTTTAAATGTTCCACATCTAACACAGAACACAAAACCCGAACCTTGGCTTCACACCCCCTGCAATTCCTAACTGTGCACGAGATTCGCTGCAAGACCTGTGGTTGGGACTCTGATGGATGATGTATCCCCTTCCTCAGAGTCAGGAACTATAATTTCTTCGGTCACATCATATTCTTCAGGCAACGTTTCCTGCATAACTTCTCTAGATGACCCAGACACCCGCAATGATGACCCGTCTTCAGAGGGATGCAACATGATGACTTCACGTGCCCGAACAGACCACACTGGTCACACACCACAGAACAGTCTAAAAAACTGGAAACCAGAACCATTGTAAATGACTATTTAGAAATGACTTCCTCTGGCACACCCTGCTCTCCATATGGGGATCCATTCCAAGAAACTAAATTCACTGGATTTCCATACAACTGCGCTCCGAAGACCAACTCATCTAGGAACGCCACATCCACAAACTTCTCAAAATTATGGTCTTTAGAAATAAGCACCCACTATTTTATATCTAGAAGAAGACCCCTGAAAAAGAGAGAAGTCTTTATCAAATCCTACAATGTTACCTCAAGAGAAAAGGACACAAGCTCCTTGAAATGGTCAACATATGCCTTTTCTATCTGTTGGCCATGTTAAATATGCATTATCTCCTCCCTTCTATTCTTCTTCGCCTATTCAGGTATGAACTATCATATGAAGATAGATTTAAAGAAATCCCACATCATCCCAACTTGTAGGGATAGTGGGGTGGAAAAATCCCATTCGACCAGAGCTATACCTTCGAACGGGCCCAAAATGGCACACACTCTGACACCTTCAAAAGTTCCCAACACCCTGAAGACACGCTCGACCCCTTCAAGTCATTCTGCTGCTTCTAACGGACCCCGATCACAGTGAAGGAAAGGAAATGTCTGAGAAGAACCAAATAAATAGGCATGACTTATAAGAAACCTTGGTGACCTTTCTGCGTGCACTTTTCTGAATAACATATAAAACACAGAACCAAAACCAATATTAAGCTGAAGTAACATCATTGAAAGCACAATCATCTGAAAACATCCATATCAAAAAAGAACAAACAGATGCAAACACAACCCAACATTCCTTTTTCAAAAACCCCTTTTATTTTAGATTTCAAAACCATCATCTTTCAAGGCCATTTTAAAAATACCAAACCCACTTTTCAAACCAATTTCAATTTCCAAGAATCATTTGCCCTTTTTTTAATTCTCTTTAGAAAAACAAGGTCAAGCCTTTAATTCCAAGTGCACACCCCGGTAATCCCAGTAACCATTGCACATGTCTTCATTTTATTTCATCCATACATTCCAACATGCACTTCCCTTGCATTCCCTCACATTTTAAAATGTTCGTAAAGAGTACTCGAGGTTGCACTAAAACCATATCTGTATTAGTTCCAATAAACCACCATATTTTTAGACCAAGAGATTTCTGTTTTAAAAATATTTTTCACTAATTTAAATCCATTTAAATGAAATCGTTCTCATTTCAAAAACCATTTTTCATTTTAAAAAGTGCACTTACACCTACAAGAACCAAGACAACACACAACTTGCATCAAATTACCGAAGTGAGGGACTAGTAGTCATGCTTAACCTGACAACATGGTCTTGGGCCATTCCCCAAGTTAGCGACAGCAACTAGGAGGAACTTAAACCATGTACTCATACTCCACATGGGTCACTAATCCATGTGAAATCACGATGTGACATCGACTTTCCTCTATTGTCATCCCTCAATCAAATACAAAATAGAACAAAACAAGGACTCAATTACAAGACTACCCCTAGAGACTCAAGGTTCGGAACATGCAAGGTTTCATGACGTCCTTCCCGTACCTACCTCTCGAGTCTCGATAATCCTAATCCATATCTATCAGATACCCCAAAAAAAGGGCCACCTCTGATACCATTTTATCACAAACCAACCCGGGTCAACCCTGAACCGGTCACTCGAGCTAGCCCACGACATGGCCCGAGGGGCGTTCCTGATCCCCATAGGTTGGAAACTAGTGTCGGGCATCCAAATTTAATCATTGGGAACAATTTGACCCAAGAAAAAAAGATAGACAGATAAATAAAAACTAGAGATTAAAATAAAACTAGCAGCAGAATAAAAGTAAAATTGAACATACTTCTACATGACCTTCCAGGCCACCTCCCGACCAAAAGCTAACCTTGATCCTATCATGATAAACTCAGTCAAGAAAACCTGAACAAGATACGGAACCTGCAACTAAAAAGATAAATAGGCGTGAGCATTAAAAATTCTCTTTAGGGGTGCCAAGGTAAACCACAGATTCTAACTTCTCCCTTCCAAAAACAATCCATTAACACAAGTTTTAAATACTATTATAAAAGAAGGTTTTTCAAATTTAAAAATAAGCCACATGTTTTTCCCATATAAAAAAACCCAACACACACTACATACTATTTTTCAAAAACATTTTTCATTTTACAAACAAAATCCAAAACAGAATATACCAATGATGTGCTAGAGTAAAACGAGTAAGAGTACAAGCTGAAAATAAGGTAGTGTACAGAACGTAAACAAGAAATGAAAATAATCTAGTAACCATGGGTGATCCTAAACATCGCTAGAAGACTCCTAGACGTACTCAGTTTCGGAACCACCAACCAACTTATGATGAAGCTCCTAATTCTATAAACAACTCGCCGCCCTAACTGACCAATCCAGTGGCAAAGCCCTCCTGGCCTAACTACAAATCCAGGGGGTACAAACCCATCTAATCAGGGTTGGTCAGAAACTATCACTCAATCATCTAAAAGGTGCCCAGGAACCCATAGTGGTTGTAATAATACTGTGTATGTAGGAAGTCCCTCACATGTGTGACCCATCTCACCTCACTTGCCTTCCCCAAACACGGACACTTCCTGTGCATTCACCCATAAAGGGTTACCCTAGACATGATCGACCCCATGATACACATTCAATCATTTCACATCAACAAAGTTCCAACCAGGTCATCACACCATTTAACATTTAAACCATTTCATAAAATGTTCAAAGTTTCCAATCAGGAATACACTTTTTCCAAAACACGGTCTCTTTTAAAGGTTTGTACCAACATTACCCTTCCATTAAAACTGCCAAATGGTCCTTCATATCACATCATGTCGAAACCATTTTTTATAAAAAATATTTTAAAACTCCGACCAAACACACTCAATTTTCCAAACCACATCCTATAATAAAATCTTGGTCAATTTCACCTTTTATGTTCAAAGCGCCAAACATGCCCTTTATATTTTCCAAACACACATCAAAGCATTTTTCAAGGCCAAATGGGCAAAATCATTGAGTATTACATTTGAAGTCCTTAAAGGGGAACCATACCAAAGACCAACCTTCATTTAGGAAAACAATAATTATTTGGAAAACCAAGGATTTAAAGAAACACTCAAAGGTGCCATTATGATTTGTGAGCGCATCCATGTGTACACCTAGTGCACCCATGGATGTGCCAACATCCAATGGCACAGTAAACAACTAAGGAAAGATTTCAGATCCATTTCTACCAAACACCAACTGCTTTAAAACCAAAACCAATCATTCACCTCATTTAAGAAAAACATGAACTCCCCCTATTATTATCATCAAGCCCTTTCCAAAACATTGTTCACACATTCCAAGATATGGTCTTACCAATCCATACACACCAAACCGATTTTTCAATAAAAAAATTACATTGTAACATAATACCATCTATACGTTTCATAAAATCCCATAATTTTACTTTACAAGTGTAAAGGAATTTTATCCAATATTTGGGGTTCATGAACACATAAAAAGATATGTAGAAACCATCATAATCAAAGTTGAAATCCACACACAATAATTGAATTAAAAAACAGCGGGCATTAATTAGACTTCTTTTTCATTTTTTGGGGATAAAAATACTTAAATAAATGTGTTAAAATTTTATTTTAACAACTTATAATAATAAAAAAACATTATTGCAGACCATTTAAGAAAAAAAAGTAAATATGCAACTCGGATAAAATAAATAATTATAACGATGAAAATATAAAAGGAGTGAATCATAAAGGAACAAACCAGGATTTAACTACCTCAAAGTCAAGAACGAATACAACGATGCATCCACAGAAAGACGCAAAACACTCAACGAACCATTTATACACCCTAGAAAACAAGTAGAATGTTAAAACACAAATCGTGGGATTAAGATTCATCCATAATAAATAAAAACACCACAGAAACATAAATAAATAAATAAGATGATTAAATGATTAAATATACCAAATGAGAAAATAGTTTCTGACAAGGAGGGATGTGGATACGCCGGAGGAAGGGAGAGTAGGATCACAGGAGGCCGGAGGCCGGACTGCTGGGTGAGGGTGAGGCCGACGTGAAGTTGGTCTACTAAGTGAGGGGTGAAGGTGGCTACGGTGTGGTGGGATGGACGGGAGCCAAGGGGTGAGGAGGGCTGTCGGCTAGAGAAAACTGGGTTATGGTTGCTCGACGTGAGGCTGGGTGAGGGAATCTGGAACTGGAGAGGGAGTTGGCGCGGTGTGGTGGACTGATGAATGTGGGGGCGGGGAAGGTCAACAGGCCAGAGTGGAGGAGAACCGAAGGAGGTGGGTGCGGGGTTCCGGGTGAGCACATAGCGCAGGTGGAAGGAGGTGGCGAGGCTGAGTGTAGGGCGAGGATAGCGGAGCAGCAGGCGGTCGGGGTCTGGAGGGCGAGGCGAAGCCGTCCGAGGCGCTGCGCAGGGAATCTGGGGAGGGCGGCTGGATCATGATGGGGAAGGGAGGGAGAGGGACGCCGCATCATGGGGGAAAGGAGGAGAGGGGTATAGATGGGTAGCGCTAGGGTTGGGTGTTTTTTTTCCTTTAATAAAAATATTATTACAATGATAATAATAGTAGTACAAATAATAGTAATAAAAATAATAATAATAGTAATAATAAAAATAATCATAATAAAAATGATAATAATAAAACCAAAAAAATAATAATAAGAATCATAATAATAAAAATTAATAACAAAAAAAATAATTATAATAATTATAATAATAAAATAAATACAATAGTAATAATAATAAGAAAAATAGGTAATTACCCGACTCCTGAGCCGACTGCACTGCTACCTCCAACTGCGCGGTGATTGCTCATGGGTCTGAAGCCCAACAGAAAGGTTAGACAACAAAAATTTTAATCCAGGACCTAGCCCGGACCTTGGCACAAGGATCCAAAGCCAAGAATTGATAAAATAAAATGTAATTTAAAAAGGTGGGTGTGATACTCTCCCTGTCTACCAATGATGTATATATAAATATATTTAATTAAAATAAAATTTATTTATTTTATAATTAATTTATATAATTACATTTTGTTATTTACCTTTATTTCATTCATACCATTGAAATATGAAGTCACCAGTCTCGCGTATGTATGAATTACCGTAATAACAAAGTGATGTTATTAATTTCTCATCAATTAATTGCATGGATAGTTCTAAAAGTTAACATAATAAATTGATATTATATTTATGACATGAGTATGAACCTAGAACCATGAACAAGGAGAGAGTTCTGAAACCATCCAACTAAAACATGCATGAAAAATGGAACATTTACCACTTGAATTTTGATTTTAATGTGTAATCCTTAATAAATGGGTGGATTTGAATTTTGCGAGTAAGATATATAATTAGATAAATTTGATTTAACTTATGGTATGGAAGTATAATAAATCTAAATTTATTATACATGATGTTAGAGCTTGTCTAACAATATTTAGAACATGGGGAATGTGTTTATGTTACAGTATCACTTATTATAGGGATTGTTTAAATTTCAATTTAAAAAAATGGGAAATTTTATATTTAGTATTTATTAAAACTCATATATTATATTATCCCTTAGTTATTTATGAGGATTCTATATATTCATTCCATATTTATCTTTTTGTTACTCAAAAAGGGTGATGAAATGTTTTAAAGAAAACCTTTCCTTATTTCTTTTTTTAGGACATGGATATTATTATTCCATATCCATGATAATGAAATTATATTATAAATGTTATAATTCACTTTTAAAGGATTTCAAAAGCCATTTTTCTAATATTTATAATCTATTTTATAATAGTTTTACATAAATCCACTTTTTGTTCGTTGAATTTTTAATTTTTAACTTTCCTTAAAAATATGGATATTTTTTTTTAAATGATTACAACATGAATGGGTTTTCACACTAATGTTTCGTTTATTTACCATGGATATTTATCTATAAGATTCCATGGTATTTAAATTTCAATATTTTTTTATTTTGCTATTAATTTTTTATTTTCTAAATGTTAGTCGAAGAGAATTCTATTTTATCTTATTTTTTTAATCTTAGTTTTAATGATATAATTAATGTAATTTAATTTCTGTCAGGATCCATTAAATATTGATATACTACACTAGGGATATAACCATATGATATTATCTACTTCCCTTATATAGATTTCATACGATGATGATTTCTTAATAGTTTTTTATATATACAATTACATTCCCATTGGTTAATTTTACTTTGATAGAATGACAAATACACATATATACTCATGTAATACATTTGAATGGTTTATTATTATATGTTATGGGTGGGTTAATTGTGTCCCTCTAATGAACTGGGAATTATTTTATATTACATGATATTTACAGAGTATGTATAATATTTTTGAAAGATGAATATGATATTAGAGGGATTAGACCAAGCACAAGAGGGTAAACGAGCGGTTGTGAAATGTCCAAGGGGGTATATGAGTATTTATCCTCAGACTAATATGTAATTAATTTCTTTTAGAGAATACATAACATAATATTTCTTTTATTATTATAATTTTTGAGTGCTCCCAATAAACTGTGGGACTCTACCTACTTTTATAGACATAACAATGAGGTTTAAAAAAGGAAATGATTTTATAATATTATTCTTATCCAACACATGTTTTCCATAATATTGTGTCTTATGATTATGAAATTATTCCATATATCATGATAGATTATTTATTATTCCACACTCTTTTAATTCATGCATATTATTATTATAAATCCTTAGGCCATGAATCATTTTTATAATCTCTAAATTTATTGGTATGACAACATAAGTTGTGATCATGTTCTCATGACCTTATGATTATCTTATGATAACTTGTTATCATTAAATGACATATCCCATATTTACCATTATAGAGTATGTGAGATAACACTTTATTAGGTTTCAATTCACTAGATTCTAAAGAATTGTTTTAACTACATAACGTTTAAAAATTATTCCATGTGAGTATAAATTTGTGGGAGATGTTGAATATAATTCATGAAATAAGTTCATTATGTATATAGTCTCCAAATATTGTTGGGGAAAAATACCTCTAACTGAATTCATAGTTTTTTATCTTATTATTTTTGTTGGTAGAGTAGGTTGACAATGTCTGTTGTGAGGTAACATTGTTATTATAGATAATGAATGTTAAAAAGGTCAAAGAAATAATTATGGAATCTTTGGAAGTGGTTCAAAATGTTATAAATATCATGGATACCTTGTGAAAATATAGAAAAGGCATGGAAATTTTGAATTATTAGATGATTCAATAAAACATTTTCATAATGTTGGTGTGATTAAAAACGTATATAGATTATTTTATGAAACCATGTATTTAATAATTGTATCAAAACATGTTATTTTTAATAATGTTACACGAGGAAATAAAATTTCATGAGAAAAGTGATGATTCTTAAGAAACATTGCTCGCGAGTGTGAATGTTTTGTGAATGGTTAGAAACATCTATAAATAATAATTTGGATCGATTATTTTAGATGAAGTAACCCTTAATAGAGACCTAAAGTATCTCAATTTAGAAAATATGAAGGTAGTTTTAGGAATATTTAGTGATATTTTCGAAAGGATATGTTTTTTTGGGAATAATAAAGTTTCAATAAGAATTGGAATGTTTTTAAAAGTTTTAAAAGGGATGTGTGAAAGGGAATATTATGTGTACCTGATAGAATTGGCTCTAAATTCTATGGTAAAGTGGTATTCATCAAGTGCATGACATTTGAGCATCATGAAACACAAAATTATGTGTAAAAAAATATTAATTAAACTGATCAAGAAAATAATCTTCTGATGTTGTAGTGTGCTAACATTATTTGTGAGTGCGGTGGGATTTATAATTTTAATTTATAGTTCACCAGGAGAGATAGTGATACTGATCCAAGATTTGTAACATCATTATCCTTTAGTTTATTATGTACATTTTCACACTATTATTGAATTCTTCTTGGATGTATAATAGTACAGAATAACCAAGTAATTTTTTGTGTGTACCTTTCTTGATTTGTTAACTTTTTAAAAAATTATACAGGATTGGGAGAGAACCCTATTTTGATTAATGATGAAAAAATATCTCATCAGGGTGGCTCATAATCTATCAAAACATTCTTCAATACCTCCCCCCTCATATGAAATTTAACTTGTTAGAGAAAAAAAAGGTATAATATGGATAGTTTAATATTAGTGTTTCTCTCTCAGTTGTTATAATTGAGGTTGTTGATCATAATGGGATTCCTATTTTTAATAGAAACAATTTTGAATTATAGAAGAATCAACTCTAGCACCACATATAATAATTTAGTATGGGTGGATTTATAGTGTAGATTCATGATATTTTGGTTGGTATGGATAGTGAAGTTTAAATAAAAGAAGACTGAAAAAAATTGGATTCTAACATTAGAGGAATCAATGCATTAGGGGGAGCCTAGTGTAACACAATCTATATGAAGGCGATGTGATGTAAGTTATCAAATTACACATGGAAAATTATTTTAAATATCCATTAGTGTGATTCAATATCTTGAGAAGATAAATTGTAGATTCTTTATAATATGTACAAGGACTATATAATTCGTCCTAATGAGGTAGTAGATGCTTTATTTTATTGGATAAATTTTGTTTTGAAATATATTCAAGGTTTTAAATATATACATGATTATATAATGATGATACTATAAATTTTTAGAATACTGCCACTTCAGATCAATCAGTATGTCTTTGTACTACAGGAAAAAGATCCAAAGGAGATGACATGGATAGTTTACACAGTATTATTATCATGTTCATGATGAGAAATGATGATAATGAGGCTATGGAAAGGTGGATATTGAATTTGGTGGAATTCAACACCACAAATAATATAATAATAATTTATTTACAAAAAGAATAATAGGTCTATGAATTCATTTCATTCTTTTCCTCAAATAAGAAAAGGGGACAATGAATGTTTAAAGGGAGACCACCCCTCATATAATTTTTATGTGGAAATGATTTAAATATCATAACAAATTATCCCAAGATGTTTAAAAATGATGATGAGGATGATGAATAAATTACATTAATGAACATTTCATCCAATTCTAAAGGTAGTAAAAGCATTAATATAAATTTATTCAAGAAAAATAACCTGATTTCATAAGGTAATGATTGTTTTGAAGTGATTATGGTTTATTAAATAGAATATATCAAATAAACTAAGGTAAATTCTATGGTGGAATTTTTAGGGAATTCCTAGAAAAGGTAAGGGAGTGATAATGAAGAATGATAAGTTGAAGAAATAATTGAACTCCATAATTAATTAGAAACTCCTATTGAGGATATAGTGTAACATCCTAGGTAAATAAAGAATATGAAATTTTAAAATTTATTAATATTTTTGATTTTAATATTAATTTTAATTTAAAAGTAATGATATATTTGATAGCGTACCCGATATGGAACAAAAGGTTTCTTTGAAATATTACGTTACACACAACTTTGGGTCATACTGAAAAATAATAATATAATAATATTTTAAATGGTTGTTAACACATATCCATTGTATTGTAAGGAATGGATACAACTAACTACAATATGAATATACATGTTTGTTAAATGTTTTTATATTTATCCAATAAATTTTAGAGGCTTAAAATAAGAAAGAATCCAATTTTAAGCATAAATACTCTAATATTCATTAAAAGGTCGATTTACCTCCTTTTGATGGAGAACCCTCTTTAAATCTATTTTTGGTCACTTTAATGTGTTATATTTTACAAAATAAAATTATTATTTAGAATCAATAAATAAAAATTTACTTTGGGTAAATTTTTGGTATTTTGTTGATAAAATTCATTTTTAATAAATAGTGAAAACACTTTATTTTAATTGAAAACATCCTTTTAATATAATTTGTTAATATGGTTAGATTTTCTTTTTAATTGGTTTTGAATTTTAATTAGAATATATTTTCTACCATTTATTCCAATTTTGGTCATTGGAAGTAATTTCACATTGAAATTGAACATAAACAAGTGTCAATCTTTTGATAGTTATTACTTCTTAAAAACACACTTTTTGTTTTTACGGTGGGAATTAAATTAAAATTAATTTCTGCCACTTATGTATTTTGAATTTTGGAAAAATGGATTCCATATTTTGAAACTGGAGGTCCAAATTTTCTAAATAGGTATATTTTATTTTTAGACATTATGAATATTTACTTAAGTAAATTTTTTTATTTATCATGGTTTTAAGGGTAAATCTGGTAAATAAGGTTACAAAAATAATATTATAATAATATTAAATTAATCTAACATATGTTCTAACCCTATTGGTTGAACATTTCCAACCATGGGAATCCTTGGGTTGATTTTGGGACCCCATGAAGCCACATGGGAGTGATAATGACACTTTATATTAATTAATTTAAAGTAAAGACCAAAATGACATAAACACATATCTTTTAGTAAATCAATTTTTACCTAGGGTTATATAAGTTATATCTTAAACTATAAATATTTCATTGAAATCTAAAATTATTTCCTACATCATGGTATTTTTTTATAATTTTTAGATAACAAATAAATATAAATATTTATGATACTATACTGATGTAGTGTTTACCTCATTAATGAATGATTTAATTAAATAAGATTATAAAGAATGAAACAATATCCCAAACCTATCCAATTATTATTGCATGATTTTATTTCTAGCATGAGTCATCGTATCTTCTAATTTAATGATTTTTTGGCCTTTAGAAACCGAAAATCATTATATAATGAAATAATATTTTTAAACATTCCTAAAGAGCCCCTCCACCCCCTTATAAAAATCCCTCACTTCTAACATATTACACACACTTATCAATCCCATTGGATAATCCATACTCCAACCAATTAAGCTCCATACATCCCTATCCTCCTCATAGAAGTCTTTCCATAGGCATAAGGCAATTAAATTAAACCTTTTGGTTCATACCAAAGGGAGATACCCGATTTAGAGGTTATGTCTTCTCTTAAGTTCTTTTGTTTTATTTTCCTTCTCCAACCCCTTAAATCTTTTTATTACATTATTTTATAAAAAATACAGTATTATAAATATACTAGTTTTTTGTTATGATAAGTATTATAACTACACTTACACACACCTCCATCTAATGGGTAAAGAACATAATGTTTCTATGGACGACAAACTAACGCCTCACGAAACTATGATTGTTTAATAATCTCCTACCACCTATTAGGGTGACCATTAAGATGAAACTTTATTTATATGTGATATATATTATATTTATATTGTTTCTATTCTTTCATATTTTTCATTTATACAATACCTTTATGGTTTTCCATATTCGGAAAATACGATAATTTCATTTGAGGAATTGCGGACTACCGCCCCCGTCAAAGTGATATGACTCGTTCATGCCATACGTGGAACATACAATGGATGGAGTTAATGAAATTATATATGATATTATTATGGAATTATAATATACATATCTATCATTAGTTTTTCATTCCATTAAAAACTAAATATAAATTAAAGTAGCGTTCTTGCGTACGTATGACTTACCATCTCCAAGAACGGTGCATTTCATTTCTTACCTCCAAATGTTATTTAATATTATAAATAAATATATGTAATGTCTATATATGATATATATGATATCTAAATAATAAATATCAATCTTTATATAATGGAATTTTGACATCATGGACAATTTATAATTATAATAAGTTCATTTTTAACTCAAGTTTTGAACATCGACAAAATGTACGATATAAACTCATATAATTAACTAATTGTTATAGCAAGGTAATAATTGATATAAAAGGAATAATAAACTTGAAAAAGGTTCTTAATCAAGTATAAATTAACTTTATTTTATTATTCAGGAGATTAAAGAATGATCGGGTCAAGTTGGACACGAGTTAAGAGACTTCATCTCAATCTCCTTTCATTGAGGAATATTTTGTTTTATACATGACTTTAATTTATACGGTGTATAAAAACATTTGACTTATCATTTCATTAAAAAGGAATATTTTTCTATTAGGTGTTTTTCTAAATGACAAAAATGAATGTTTCTTTTTAACATAAGCGGTGACAACGACCTTTTCCGCCGCCGCGAGTATTATTTGATATTTGGATTCCTTTACATGACGTAATATTTTTTAATGGAAAATAAATACCATATACTCTTTTACATATTTTGGTATTGAAAAAGGTTTTTATAATGTATTTTTTATTTCAATATATTTAAATGAAATATTTTGATTGAAATTTGGAAATGTTATCTTTCCTTTATATTTGTTTTATGTGTTAAGAATATGTTATGGTTCTTGGGAATTATTACTTATACGGGTGGTTCTGTGATAAACCTAGGGAGGGTGAGGCCAGGATAGCTCTCTAATGCATTGGGTAACATGACAGAGGTAAACGTGAATGTTTCTCCCTAGAGATTTAGGGAATATACTGTGATGGGTAATGCAAATGTAAGTCCCCGTGTAGTTGTGAAAGCTACAAGGTAAGTATGTTATGTATTCCAAAAGTTACCTTTATGATTTATGATTCCTATGTATATTTCATAAATCTTTTGATTTCATGAGGTATGTGAAATAGCTTATGTTATGTATGTATTTATGATATTGTTTTTTCTTTATTTTTTATAACCCTTTATGATCTTTTAATGCTAATCCCATGTTTTTGAAATGTTTTTCATAGGAATTAAAGATTAATATGGTCAAGGATAGGATCAAGGGAAATTCATGCTATCTAAAACATGGAACTACACATGACCCTTTTTTCAGTATTTTTTATTTTATGAAAAAAAATGGAAACTGATAAGAATTATCTCCTTGTCATTTTTGAGATGTAATTTAATAGTTATGCCTTAATTCTATAAAAATATAATCATGGAAATCTCCTCATTGTGAATTACTCATTTAATTCAAGATTATGTATTGTTTTTAGGCTGAGTCCTTATTGTTGGTATCATAGGTCGGTTTAGAGAACATTAGGAGTTAGTATATTGTTAAATTAATATCCTTAAATTATTTTTCGTTTAAGATATTATTGAAATGATATAGCATTTATAGATTACCATGTTGCTTCGCATAAGATAATTCTATTTTCAGAATGGTTTTCCACATAGGAAATAAAGAAGCTATGATGGGAGGACATCAGGAGGAATACAACCTTCCAAATCAGAAACCTGAGATGGTTGGAATCAGAACTAAACCATTTTTAGTAGTGATGGCATAGTTGAATTAGCCTATAAATGGTGGTGGCATCCACGTACGAGATCATCCAGATCAAACACAGAGGAACATGTTAGTAGTGGAGCATTTCATGAGGTAGCATCCCCCATCATTCAGAGGATCATCTGACCATGTTCTAGCTGAAGGGTGGATTAAAGAAACAGATAAGATTTTTGATTTCATGGGGTGTTTATAACATCAAAATGATAGTCTCTCTATTTACCGTTTTGAAGGTGAAGCCGATAAGTGGTGGTCTATGGTAAAAAATATCAAGGATAGTGAGGAAATTTAGTCTCTTAATTGGGATGAATTCAAAGGTATGTTTCTTGAGAAATATTTTCCTAAGGTGGTTCGTCTTATGATGGAAAAACAATTCCTAGAATTTAGTTAGGAGGATGACACAGTGGCTGCTTATGAATACAAATTCACTCGATTGGCAATGTATGCTCCAAATTTCATACGAGATATTGATAGTAAAATCAACCATTTTTACACAGGATTATAACCAAAGTATAAAAGGGATATAGCTTCTCGTGAGTTCAAAAGTTAAGAAAAACTTGTTTGATGTGAGGAGAAGGTGGAAATAGCATTTGCTGATGATCATTCCTTCTTTGACAAACAACAGAATAAGTGGTCGAGGTGGAAGACGAAAGGGAAGAACTCTTCAAAAAAGTCAGATGGTAAGAAATTGAAGTTTATATTTAGTGAAAATTGTGGTAAAACGTATACTGGGGAATGTTTTTTTAATTCTGGTAACTGGTACCGATGTGGTAAAATGGGACATAAGGCTCGTAATTGCACTGAAAAATATTAGGGAAATGGAAAGACAAAATCTGATTTATAGTCAGTAAAATGTTTTTAGTGCAATTAAATAGGTCATTATGCAAATGAGTGTCCAATTAAGAACTCAAATGAGGGAAAGCAGTAAGAATAAAAGAATAAAGGGGTGGTGAAATCCTTTGAAACTACTTCAGTAGATGTTGGGAAATCAAATGAAGTAGTATCAGGTACACTGTTTGTTTGTTTAGATTATGCCAATGTGTTGTTTGATTCAGGGTCTACACACTCTTTCATTTCTGAGAAGTTTGTTAGTAAATTGGGAATTACATATCAAGATATGAATCCTAAACTAATGTTAAAAACACCTAGATGAAATGTTGAGAGAAAAAGAAATTATAAGAACCTTCCTATCCTTGTGTCCAGAAATAATCTACGTAAAAACCTTATTGTTTTTCCTTTAGTAGAGTTTGATGTTATTTTTGGTATGTATTGGATTTCTGTTTATCATGCAAAGATTTACTATAGAGCTAATGAGGTTTCTTTTTAGAAAGACGTTCAATTTGTGTACAAAAATGAACCCTTTCTTTTGATAACATATCCGGAAGATGAGAAACTTTTAAAATATGGAAATGAATGTTACCTTGCCCATATTTCTGAAAAAAAGAACTATTCAGATTAATTATAAGGCCCCAGCCTTAAACCTTACTTAATCTTGAGTTATTACAAGATTACACATTGAGGATCTTTTCGGGTTTAGAGTTTTAGAGAATTAGATCATAAAACTTGCATTACATTCCACATATAAACAAAGTGGTTACATAAAGATAGTATTATTCCTTCCCATCAATGGAAACATATTCAAAATAAAATATGGATTCTTTCTTGACACTTCCTTGACAGTATTATCATATCATGTACCTTTCCCTTGACCTGTGAAAAACATTTCAAAAAACTTGGGATGAGCATAAAAAGCTCAGAAAGGGATATAAAAATATGGAAAGGAAACATGGGTACATATATACATAAGAATGAAATCATACTTTACCCATAAAACATAAGCACTTTAACATACCTCATAAAATCATGAATAAATCATAGAAATCATAAGACATAAAGGTAACTTGAGGCATTCATAACATTCTTACGTAGGGAGTAACCCTCTTGGTTACGTTTGGGATACCCATCACAGTATATTCCCTAAATCTCTTCAGAGAAACCTTAACGTTTCACTCCTTCACGTTACCCAATGCATTGGAGAGAAATATCGGGCTCACCTGCCCTTAGTTTATCACGGAACCACCCGTCTTCATAATAATGCCCAAGAACCTCAACATAATCATATCACATAAAACATGCATAAATGAAACATAACATTTCCACCTTTCAATCACAAGATATCAATACAACACATTGATATAAAAACATTATGAAAACCATTTTCAATACCAAAATAAAAGAAAAGTAAAACATGGTATTTATTTTTCTTCTAAAAAAAGTTATGGGTTGTAGAGGAAGCCGAAACTCAAATAATGGTCACGGTGGCGGAGAAGTCGTTGTCGCCGCATACGTACGACAAAAACATTCTCTTTTGTCATTTAGTAAATGCTTTGTATAAAAAAGATTCCTTTTGAATAAACATAAAAGTCAAAGGGGTTTATACACCGTATAAAAGAAGGTTGTGTATAAAACAAAATATGCCTCAATGAAAGGAGATTGAGACGAAGTCCCATACCTCGGGTCCGACTTGACTCGATCGTTATTTAATGTCCTGAATAATAAACTTGAGTTAATTTCTACTTTCTTAAGAACATTTTTCAAGTTCATTATTCCTTTTATATCACTTATTTCCATGTCATGAACACTATGTAATTATTTAAGTTAATAACGGTCGTTTTAATAATCATTGGTACTTGAGTCAAAAATAAACTCTTTATAATTACAAGTTGTTCATGTATCCATTATATCCAGAATTATAATCATGATGTATATATCATATATATCTAGTATATACATGCATTTATAATATTACATAATAATTTATATGTAAGAAATGAAATGCACTGATCATGGAGACGGTAAGCCGTACGTACACATGAACGCTACTTTCATTTCTATTTCATATTTTATAGAATGGAATCATAATGATATAAAGGTATATTATAATTCCAGTATAATATCATATATAATATCATAGTTCCATCCTTTATACGTCCCACATATGGTATTTAACGAATCAAATCACTTGGAGGGGGTGGTAGTCCGCACTTCCTTAAATGAAGATATCGCGTTTACCCATAATGTAAACCATAAAGGTATGCCCAAAATGAAAAATACAGAACCTTAAGGAAAACATAAACATATTATATATCATATATAAATATACTGACATCTTAATGGCCACCTTTGAAGGTGTTAAAATAATGTTGAACAATCATCGTTTCGGGATGCATAAATTCACCATCCACGGAAACAGTATGTCCTTTAACCATTAGATGTAGGTGTGTGTAAGTGTAGCTCTAATACTTTTTATAACAACATCCTAGTATATTGAATATATTGGATTTGTTACAAAAGAAATGAATAAAAAGATTTTAGGGGGTTGGAGAAGCAAAATAAAACAAAAGGACTCAAGTAAAGACATTACCTTAAAATCGGGTAACTCCCTTTGGTTTTAGCTCAAAGGATTCCTTGGGAAGACTTCTGCCCAAAGTGATGCTTCAAGGAGTAAGAGAGGGATGTGGAGAGACAACATTGGCAGGGGTTGGCCGAGCCAAAGGCTTTGGGAGTGTGGGTAAGGAGGTAGAGGTGGGGGACTTTTATAAGAGGAGAGGAGGGTCACTCTTGGAAAGTAAAGAAATGTTACTTTATTTGAAAATGATTTTCGGATTCAAAAGGTCCCACATTGATGTAATTCGAGGGTAAGGTGATAAGGGTTAGAAAGACACCCATAAAATAGGTTTTGGACATGTTTAGGTCATAGATTTTACAATTTCATTTCATTTTATTTAAATCCTGTATTAATGAGGTAATCGCTGCATCATCATGATGTCATAAATAATTTAATAAATTTAATGTCTAAAAAATATAAAAAAAATATCATGATGTAGGAAATATTTTTAGATTTCTAATTAATATTTATAGTCCAAATGATCATTTATGTAGACAAAATTAAAAATATTTTACTTAGGTGATACATTCTTTGTCACATTTAACATTCTTTAAAAATAAAAAGATAAAAAAGTCACTTTCTCAAAAAAGTGATTCCATGGGGCCCCCAAGTTTGGCACAAGGAATCCCATGGTCGTCCATGAGACAACCAGTAGCCTTAGGACACATGTTGTGGTCTTTTTGTATTATTATGATATCATTTTATTATCCTTAACTACCTGATTACTCATTAATCAAGATAATTAAAGATAATTACCGTCGTTACTATTCCTAATGTCCAAAAACAAAAGAGTATTGATTACATAATTTGGACCTTATGATTCCAAATATTTAATCCATTTTACCAAATTACAAACATAGAAATTTCAATAATTGATTAATTCCCGTTGTCAAAACAAATAGCGGGTTTTTTTTGAAACAATATCTATGAAAAGTTTGACATTAGTTTATGCCCAATTCCAAAGTGAAATTAATACTAATGACCACCATTGGGTTAAATGGTAAAAATATATTGTAATTTAACTTTAAAACAAATTCAAAAGATAATCTAATCATATAAATATAGTAGATTAAAAAGCAGTTTTGATGTAAAATACAGTATTTTTCACTATTCATAAAAAATGAACATTGTCAGAAAAATACCAAAAATTCACACAAAGTAAATTTTGATGTCCCAATCATAATGAATAAGTTTATTTTGACAAAAATAGTTTATAAAATCGTCAAAATATAGATTTAAAAATGGTTTTCCATCAAAAGGCAGTAAACCAATCCTTTAAAAAATATTAGTGTATTCCATGCTTAAGATTGGATTTATTTTCATTTTAAGCCTCTAAAACACTATATAATTCATTAATAGACATAGATAAAAATATCTATTATTCATTACTTACTTAGGATTTTACATCCTTCCCCCCTTTATAAAATTGTGTCCCCACAATTTATTTACTTATCGAATAAATGGGGGTACTTATCCTTCATTTCATTTTCAGATTCCCATGATGCCTCTTCCATCATGTGGTTTTTGCACAAAACCTTTACCTGATTAATCACCTTATTTCGTAACACTTGCTCCCTGTGGTCAAGAATCTGGACCGGTTGTTCCTCATAAGATAGGTTCTCTTCCAGCTGAACTACCTCTGGACTCAAAACATGAGATGGATCTGGCATATACTTTCTCAACATCGAAACGTGAAAAACATTGTGTACCTGAGATAAACTCGGAGGTAAATCCACCCGGTATGCAACTGATCCAACTCTCTCCAGAATTTCATATGGTCCAATGAACCTTGGACTCAGCTTTCATTTCTTACCAAATCTCATCACACTTTTCCACGGTGAGACTTTGAGAAAAACATAATCACCTACCTCAAAAGTTAGATCCTTCCTCCTGTTGTCTGAATAACTCTTCTGCCTACTCTGAACTGTTCTCATGTGTTTCTGTATCAGCTGAACTTTTTCTGCCAACTCTTCTACCAATTCTGGTCCCATCAAATTCCTTTCACCCACTTCATCCCAAAAAGCTGGAGTTCGACACCGCTTCCCATATAATTCCTGAAATGGTGCCATCTGTATAATGGAATGAAAACTGTTATTATATGAAAATTCAACCAAAGAAAGATGTTGGTCCCAACTTCCCTGATAATCCATCGAACAAGCTCGTAGCATATCCTCCAAGGTCTGAATTGTTCGTTCTGACTGCCCATCTGATTGAGGATGAAATGCTGTACTAAAATTTAATTTAGTACCCAAAGACTTCTGAAGGCATTTCCAAAAGTTAGTAGTGAACCTGAGATCACAATCAGATACAATGAAGAGGGGAAATCCATGTAACCTGAC
The DNA here is from genome assembly GCA_963277665.1 of Viscum album. NCBI lineage: Eukaryota > Viridiplantae > Streptophyta > Magnoliopsida > Santalales > Viscaceae > Viscum > Viscum album. Next base: position 1,068,302,413 of record OY728162.1, read on the forward strand.
TATCTCTTTAAGATACAAACAGGAAAGTTGATCTAGGTAAAAAGTATCTCGAATAGAAAGGAAATGAGTAGATTTAGTCAAGCGATCAACAATAACCCAGATTGCATTATTACCTCGAGATGTCTTCAGTAATCCCACAACAAAGTCCATGGATATATTCTCCCATTTCCACTCTGGCACTGGTAAAGGCTGAAGCATCCCTTTCGGTAACTGCCGCTCTGCTTTAACCTGTTGACATGTCAAACACTTCACAGTAAAATCAGAAATATCTCTTTTCATTCCATCCCACCAGTAATACTCTCGCAGATCTCTGTACATCTTAGTACTGCCAGGATGAACTGAAAACGAAGAACTATGAGCTTCACATAACAAATATATCTTCAACTGTGAATCACAAGGCACACACAATCTCTTCCCAAATCTCAAAACACAATCATTATCAATGTTGAATTCAGGAAACTTACATTTCTGAACCATCTCTACCTTTTTCTGCAACTCACTGTCTTGCTTCTGTGCTTGCTTGATTCTGTCTGATAGAGATGATCTCACTGATACCTAAAACAAAACAGAAGACCTTTCTGCACCAACAACTTCTATGACAAAGTTCATCAAATCCATAACCAAATGATCACGTTCCAAAATCAACATTACTAATGAAGAATTACTTTTTCGACTCAAAGCAGCAGCCACTTTATTTGCTTTTCTCGGATGGTAATGAATTGTACAATCATAATCCTTGATTAATTCCAGCCATCTCCTCTATCTCATGTTTAACTCTTTCTGAGTGAATATATACTTTAAACTTTTTTGATCGGTATATATTTCACACTTTACTCCATACAAATGATGCCTCCAAATTTTTAAAGCGAAAACAATAGCAGATAATTCCAAATCATGTGTAGGGTAATTTACCTCATGAGTTTTCAACTGTCGTGAAGCATAAGAAATTACCTGATCATTCTGCATTAGGACGCAACCAAGTCCTTTCAATGAAGCATCACTGTAGATAACAAACTCACCATTCCTAGAAGGTAGTGCCAAAACTGGAGCATTCACCAATCTTCTTTTCAATTCCTGAAAACAATCATCACATTCTTTTGTACAGATAAACTTAACACCCTTCCGAGTTAGCTTAGTCATTGGACTAGATAACCGTGAAAAATTTCTAACAAACCTTCGATAATAGCCTGGAAAACCAAGGAAGATATGAATCTCAGTTACATTTGTGGGTCTTGGCCAGACATCCACAACTTTTGTTTTTGCAGGATCAATAGTTATCCCATCTTTAGAAACAATATGACCAAGGAAAGAAATTTGTTGCAACCAAAACTCACACTTGCTGAATTTTCCATACAGTTTCTTTTCTTTGAAGGTTTGCAAGATAACCCTTAAATGTCTTTCATGCTCCTCTTTACTTTTAGAAAACACCAAAATATCATCAATAACACAACCACCATTTATCACCTGATTCAACTGAGCCATCACTGCAGTAAACTCCTCAATTCTGATTCTGACCATCTCAGTATGCTGATTTGGAAGTTCATTTCCCTTAGTATGCCTTCCCAAAAAATCTTCTCTGTTTCCTCTACGAAAAACCATTCTTAACACTGAAATACCTTAGGTGAAGCAACATGGTAATATTTAAATGCTATATCACTTCAATTTGACCATAAAAAAATATTTTTGGATAATAATTTAATAGAATTCTAACTCCTAATGTTATCTAAACCGACCTATGATACCAACTATAAGGCCTCAGCCGTAAACCTTACTTAATATTGAGTTATTACAAGATTACACATTGAGGATCTTTTTGGGTTTAGAGTTTTAGAGAATTAGATCATAAAACTTGCATTACATTCCACATATAAACAAAGTGGTTACATAAAGATAGTATTCTTCTTTCCCATCAATGGAAACATATTTAAAATAAAACATGGATTCTTTCTTGACACTTCCTTGACACTATCATCTTATCATGTACCTTTCCCTTGACCTATGAAAAACATTTCAAAAAACTTGGGATGAGCATAAAAATCTCAGTAAGGGATATAAAAATATGGAAAGGAAACATGGGTACATATATACATAGGAATGAAATCATAATTTACCCATAAAACATAAGCACTTTAACATACCTCATCAAATCATGAATAAATCATAGAAATCATAAGACATAAAGGTAACTTGAGGCATTCATAACATTCTTACGTAGGGAGTAACCCTCTCGGTTACGTTTGAGATACCCATCACAGTATATTCCCTAAATCTCTTCGGAGAAACCTTAACGTTTCACTCCTTCGCATTACCCAATGCATTGGAGAGCCATATCAGGCTCACCCGCCCTTAGTTTATCATGGAACCACCTGTCTTCATAATAATGCCCAAGAACCTCAACATAATCGTATCACATAAAACATGCATAAATGAAACATAACATTTCCACCTTTCAATCAAAAGATATCAATACAACACATTGATATAAAAACATTCTGAAAACCATTTTCAATACCAAAATAAAAGAAAAGTAAAACATGGTATTTATTTTTCTTTCAAAAAAATGTATGGCTTGTAGAGGAAGCCGAAACTCAAATAATGGTCACGACGGCGGAGAAGTCGTTGTCGCCGCATACGTACGACAAAAACATTCTCTTTTGTCATTTAGTAAATGCTTCATATAAAAAAGATTCCTTTTGAATAAACGTAAAATTCAAAGGGTTTTATACACCGTATAAAAGAAGGTTGTGTATAAAACAAAATATGCCTCAATGAAAGGAGATTGAGATGAAGTCACATACCTCGGGTCTGACTTGACTCGATCGTTCTTTAATGTCCTGAATAATAAACTTGAGTTAATTTCTACTTTCTTAAGAACCTTTTTCAAGTTCATTATTCCTTTTATATCCCTTATTTCCATGTCATTAACACTATGTAATTATTTAAGTTTATAACGGTCGTTTTAACGATCATTGGTACTTGAGTAAAAAATAAACCCTTTATAATTACAAGTTGTTCATGTATCCATTATATCCAGAATTATAATCATGATGTATATATCATATATATCTATTATATACATGCATTTATAATATTACATAATCATTTAGAGGTAATAAATGAAATGCACCGTTCATGGAGACGGTAAGCCGTACGTACGCATGAACGCTACATTCATTTCTATTTCATATTTTATAGAATGGAATCATAATGATATAAAGGTATATTATAATTCCAGTATAATATCATATATAATATCATAATTCCATCCTTTATACGTCCCATATATGGTATTTAATGAATCAAATCACTTTGATGGGGCGGTAGTCCGCACTTCCTTAAATGAAGATATCGTGTTTACACATAATGGAAACCATAAAGGTATTCCCAAAATTAAAAATACAAAAGCTTAAGGAAAAAATAAACATATTATATATCATATATAAATATAGTGACATCTTAATGGCCACATTTGAAGGTGTTAAAAGAATGTTGAACAATCATCATTTCGGGAGGCATAAATTAACCATCCACGGAAACAGTATGTACTTTAACCATTAGATGTAAGTGTGTGTAAGTTTAGCTGGAATCCTTCTTATAACAACATCCTAGTATATTGAAGATACTGGAGTTGTTACAAAAGAAATTAATAAAAAGTGTTTAGGGGGTTGGAGAAGCAAAATAAAACAAAAGGACTCAAGTGAAGACATTACCTTAAAATCGGGTAACTCCCTTTGGTTTGAGCTCAAAGGCTTCCTTGGGAAGACTTATGCCCAAATTGAGGCTTCAAGGAGTAATAGAGGGATTTGGAGAGAAAAAATTGGCAGGGGTTGGCCTAGCCAAAGGCTTTGGGGGTGTGGGTAAGGAGGTAGAGGTGGGGGCCTTTTATAAGAGGAGAGGAGGGGCACTCTTGGAAAGTAAAGAAATGTTACTTTATTTGAAAATGATTTTCGGATTCAAAAGGTCCCACATTGATATAATTCGAGGTTAAGGTGATAAGGGTTCGAAATCCACCCATACAATCGGTTTTGGACATGTGTAGGTCATAGATTTTACATTATCATTTCATTTTATTTAAATCCTTTATTAATGAGGTAATTGGTGCATCATCATGATGTCATAAATAATTTAATAAATTTAATGTCTAAAAATTATAAAAAAAATATCATGATGTAGGAAATCTTTTTGTATTTCTAATTAATATTTATAGTCCAAAAGATCATTTATGTAGACAAAATTAAAAAAAATTACTTAGGTGATACATTCTTTTTCACATTTAACATTCTTTAAAAATAAAAAGATAAAAAGTCACTTTCTCACAAAATTGATTCCATGGGGCCCCCAAGTTTGGCACAAGGCATCCCATGGTCGGCCATGATACAACCAGTAGCCTTAGGACACATTTTGCGGTCTTTTTGTATTTTTATGATATCATTTTATTATCCTTAACTACCTGATTACTCATTAATCAAGATAATTAAAGATAATTACCGTTGTTACTATTCATAATGTCCAAAAACAAAAGAGTCTTGATTACATAATTTGGACCTTCTGATTCCAAATAGTAATCCATTTTACCAAAGTCCAAACACAGAAATTGAAATAATTTATTTAAAAATAATTCCCGTTGTCAAAACAAATAGCAGGTTTTTTTGAAAAAATATCTATGAAAAGTTTGGCATTAGTTTATGCCCAATTCCAAAGTAAAATTAATCCTAATGACCACCATTGGGTTAAATGGTAAAAATATATTCTAATTTAACTTTAAAACCAATTAAAAAGACAATGTAATCATATAAATAAAGTAGATTAAAAAGAAGTTTTGATGTAAAATACAGTATTTTTCACTATTCAAAAAAGAATGAACATTGTGAGAAAAATACCAAAAATTCACACAAAGTAAATTTTGATGTCCCAATCATAAAGAATAAGTTTATTTTGAAAAACATAGCTTATAAAATTGTCAAAAGATATATTTAAAAATTGTTTTCCATCAAAAGGCAGTAAAACAATCCTTTAAAAAATATTAGTGTATTTCATGCATAAGATTGGATTTATTTTCATTTTAAGCCTCTAAAACACTATCTAATTCATTAATAGACATAGATAAAAATATCTATTATTCATTACTTACTTGGGATGTTACATTAATGATGTTCCAGTCGTAAATGAGTACCCTGAGGTTTTTTCTGATGAGTTTCCTGGTATTATACCTGATCGGGATGTTTAATTTACTATTGGCTTAGTTCCTGATGCTAAGACAATTTCAAAACCCCCTTATCGAAGGGATCAAATTGAACATTTAGAGGTAAAGAAGAAATTACAGGAGTTATTTGATAAAGGTTTCATTCGACCTAGCACATCACATGGGGTGCTCATGTCTTGTTTTTTAAAAAGAAAGATGGTTCAATGGGACTTTGCATTGATTATAGAGCATTGAATAACATCACTATTAAGAACAAGTATCCTTTTCCTCATATCAATGATTTATTTTATCAACTCCAAGTGCTCTGTATTTTTCGAATATTGACGTAAGGTCGGAGTACCATCAGTTGAAATTAAAGGAAGCATACATTCCGAAGATGAAGTTTGGTACTAGATATGTTCATTATGAATGTGTAGTTATGCCTTTTCGGATAACCAATGCACCTATTGTATTCATAGATCTTATGAATAGAATTTTCAGTGAGTTCCTGGATAAGTTTGTGGTTGTGCTCATTGATGATATTTTGGTTTATTCTAAAAGTAAAGAGAAGCAAGAAAGTAATTTAAGGGTTGTATATAAAACTTTAAAAGAAAAGAAACTATATGGAAAATTCAGAAAGTTTGATTTTTGGTTACATAAAATTTATTTCCTTTGTCACATTGTTTCAAAAAATGGCATAAATGTTGATCCTACTAAAACAAAAGTTGTTGAATAATGGACAAGACCCACAAATATAACCCATATTCATAGTTTTCTTGGTTTGAATGGTTATTACCAGAGGTTTGTTGAAAAAATATCATGGTTATATAAACCAATGACTAAGTTAACTCGAAAAGGTGTCAAGTTCATTTTGACAAAAAAATGTGATGATTTTTTTCAGGAATTGACAAGAAGATTGGTGAATGCTCTAGTTTTTCACTGCCTTCTAGAAATGGTGAGTTTGTTATCTACAATGTTGCTTCGTTGAAAGGACATGGTTGTTTCCTAATGCAGAATGTTCAGGTAATTGCTTATGCTTCACGTCAGTTGAAACCTTATGAGTTAAATTACTCTACACATGATTTGGAATTAGATACTGTTGTTTTTGCTTTAAAAATTTATAGGCATCATCTTTATGGAGTAAAATGTGAAATATATACTGACCACAAAAGTTTGAAGTATATATTTACTCAAAAATAATTAAACATGAGACAGAGGATATGGTTGGAATTAATCGAGGATTATGATTGCACGATCCATTACCATATGGGAAAACAAAATAAAGTGGTTGATTCATTGAGTCGAAAAAGTAATGCTTCATTAACCACGATACATTTGGAACTAGATCCTTTATTTTTTTATTTGATGAAATTTGGAATAGAAGTTGTTGGTGTAGGAAATTCCTCTGTTTTGTTTCAGTTTTCAGTGAAATCATCTCTATCATACAAAATCAAGAATGTGCAGAAGGAAGACAGTGAGTTGCAGTAAAAGGAAGAGTTGGATCAGAAGGGTAAGTTTCCTGATTTTAACATTGATAGTGATTGTGTTTTGAGGTTTGGGAAGAGATTATGTGTGCCTTTTTATTCACATTTGAATAATGAGATGTCATTTAAATCTCATAGTTCCCCATTTTTAGTTCATCCTTGCAGTACTAAGATTTACAAACATCTTTGGGAGTATTGCTGGTGGAATGAAATGAAAAGGGAAATTGTTGATTTTATAGTGAAGTGTTTGAATTGTCAACAATTTAAAGAATAACGGTAGTTACCGAAAGGGATGCTTCCATATTTATCGGTTCTATAGTGGAAATGGGAAAATATATCCATGGACTTCGTTTTGAGATTACCAAAGACATCTCGAGATAATAATGAAATCTAGGTTATCGTTGATCGATTGACTAAATCTGCTCATTTTTCCTTTTTGAGATACTTTTTCTCTAGATTCACTTTCTCAGTTGTATGTTAAAGAGATAGTTAGGTTGCATGGTGTTCCCCTCTCCATTGTATCTGGTTGTGATCACAAGTTTACTTCTAACTTTTGGAATGGCCTTCAGAAGTCTTTGGGTGCTAAATTAAATTTTAGTACAACTTTTCATCCTCAATCAGATGGGCAGTCAGAATGAACAATTCAGACCTTGGAGGATATGTTATGTGTTTGCTTGATGGATTACTAGTGAATTTGGGACCAACTTCTTTCTTTGGTTGAATTTTCTTATAATAAAAGTTTTCATTCTAGTATTCAAATGGCTACATTTGAGGCATTATATGGGAAGTAGTGTCGAACTGTAAATTTTTGTGAAGAAGTAGGTGAGAGGAAGTTGATGGGACTAGAATTGGTAGAAGAGATGGCATAAAATGTTTAGTTGATTCAGACGAACTTGAGAACAACTCAGAGCTGGAAGAAAAGTTATGCAGATAACCGGAAGAAGGATCTTTCTTTTGAGGTAGGTGACCGTGTCTTTCTCAAAGTTTCTCCATGGAAAAGTGTGATGCATTTTGGTAAGAAGGGAAAGTTAAGTCTGAGGTTCATTGGACCTTATGAAATCCTAGGGAAAGTTGGATCAGTTGCATACAAAGTGGCTTTACATCCAAGTTTATCCCCAGTACACAATGTTTTTCATGTTTCAATATTGAGAAAGTATATGCTAGATCCATATCATGTTTTGAGCCCAGAGGTAGTCCAGTTGGAAGAGAATATCTCTTATGAGGAACAACCAGTCCAGATTCTTGATCAAAGAGAGAAGGTGTTGCGGAATAAGGTAATTAATAAGGTAAATGTTTTTTGGAAAAACCATATGGTTGAAGAGGCAATGTGGGAATCTAAAAATGCTATGAGGGATAAATACCCCCATTTATTTGATAAGTGAATAAAATTGCAAGGAATTAATTCCCAAAAGGGGGGAAGGATGTAACATCCCAGGTAAATAAATAATATGAAATATTCATATTTATTTATATTTTTGATTTAATTATTATTTTTAATTTAAAAGGGATGTTATGTTCGATAGCATACCCGATTCACAACAATGAGTTTCTTTCTAATCTTACGTTGCACACAACGTTGGGTAATATAGAAAAATAATAATATAATATTATTTTAAATGGTAGTTAAAATCTAGCCATTATATTGGCAGGAATGAACCTAACTAACTAAAATATGAATATACATGTTAGCTAAATGTTTTTTCATTTATCCAACAAATTTTTGAAGCTTAAAATAAGAAAGAATTTGATTTTAAGTATAAATACTCTAATATTCATTTAAAGGCCGACTTAGTACCTTTTGATGGTGAACCCTCTTTAAATCTAGTTTTGGTAACTTTTATATGATCCATTTGAAAAAATAAAATTCTTCTTTATAATCATGACATCAAATTTTACATTGAGTAATTTTTTTGGTATTTTTCTGATAAAATTCATTTTTAATGAATAGTACAAACTAATTTATTTTAATTCAAAACTGCCTTTTAATCTAATTTATTTATAAGGTTATATTATCTTTTTAATTGGTTTTAAAGTGTAATTAGAATATGTTTTTACCATTTAATCCAATTTTTTTCATTGGAAGTAATTTCACATTGAAATTGGATATAAACAAGTGTCAATCTTTTGATATTTATTATTTCTTAAAAACAAGCTTTTTTTTGACAATAGGAAATGATTTTAAATTAATTTCTGGCAGTTTTTTTATTTTAATTGGTAAAATTGATTCCATATTTGGTATCAAGAGGTCCAAATTGTGTAAATATGTAACTTTTATTTTTAGACATTATGAATATTTATTTTAGTAAAAATTTTATTTACCATGGTTAAAGGGTAAATCTGGTAAATAAGGGTAAAAAAATAATTTTATTATAATATTAAATTACCCTAAAATGTGTTCTAATCCTATTGGTTGATACATTTCTGAACATGGTAATCATTTGGTTGATTTAGGGATCCCATGGAGCCACATGGGAGTGAAAATGACACTTTATATTAATTAATTTAATATAAAGACAAAAATGACATAAACACATATATTTTAGTAAATCAATTTTTACATGGGGATATATAATATATCTATTCCTATATAAATATTCAATTGAAATATAAAAATATTTCCTACATTATGTTATATTGTTTATAATTTTTTAACATAAAATAAATAAAAATATTTATGACACAATAATGATGTCATGTTTTCCTCATTAATGAATAATTTAAATAAATAAGATTATAAAGATTAAAAAAATTTCCAAAACCTGTAAAATTTTTATTGGATGATTTTATTTTAAACATGAGTCATATTATATTAGACTTTAATAAGTCTTGGACCTTTAGAAACTGAAAATCATTATATAATAAAATAATATTTTTAAATATTTTAAAGAGCCCCTCCTCCCCTTTATAAAAATCACTCACTTCTAACCCATTCCACACACTTCTCAAGACCCTTGGATCATCCAAAATCTGCCCAATTAATCTCCCTACATCTCTATCCTCTTTCTATAATACTTCCATTATGCATAAGGCAATTAAACTAAACCTTTTGGTTCAAACCAAAGGGAGATACCCGATTTAAAGGTAACGTCTTCTCTTAAGTTCTTTTGTTTTATTTTCCTTCTCCAACCCCCTAAAATATTTTTATTAATTTATTTTATAGCAAAAACAATATCCTAAGTATATTAGGTTTTTGTTAATGGAAGGATTATAGCTACACATACACACACCTCCATCTAATGGGTAAAGAACATACTATTTCTGTGGACAAAAAACTAATGCCTCACGAAATGATGATTGTTCAATATTCTTATACCACCTCTTATGGTGTCCATTAAGATGGAACTATATTTATATGTGATATATATTATACATATATTGTTTTTATGATTCTGTATTTTTCATTTATATAATACCTTTATAGTTTTACATAGTGGGTAAATGTGATAATTTCATTTGAGGAAGTGCGGACTACCGCCCCCTCAAAGTGATATGACTCGTTCATAGAATAAGTGGTATGTATAAAGGATGGAGTTAATGAATTTATATGTGATATTATATTAGAATTATAATATACCTATTTATAATTATCTTTTAATTCCATTAAATACAAAATAGAAATGAAAGTAGCGTTCATGTGTACGTACGACTTACCGTCTCCGTGAACGGTGCATTTCATTTCTAACCTCAAAATGTTATGTACTATTATAAATACATATATATACTGGATATATATGATATATATGATATCTAAATCATGAATATAATTCTGTAGATAATGGAATTTTGACCACATGGACACTTTATAATTATAGCAAGTTCATTTTTAACTCAAGTTCTAAACATCGACAAGATGTCAGATATGAACTCAAATAATTAACTAATTGTTATAGAAAGGTAATAATTGTTATAAAATGAATAATAAACTTCAAAAAGGTTATTAAGAAATTATATATTAACTTTAATTTAGTATTCAAGATATTAAATAATTATTGAGTCAAGTCGGACACGATATAGGGGACTTCGTCCCAATCTTTTTTCATAGAGGCATATTTTGTTTTATACATGACTTTCTTTTATATGGTGTATAAAAAAATTTGACTTCCAATTTCATTAAAAAGGAATATTTTTCTACGAGCCGTTTAATTAAACGATAAAAGGGAATGTTTATTTTTAACTTAAGCAGTGACAATGACCTTTTCCACCACTGTGAATATTATTTTATCTATAGCTTCATTAATAAGACGTAATGTTTTTAAAAGAAAAATAAATACCATATATTATTTTACGTATTTTGGTATTGAAAATGGTTTTGATAATTGATTTTTATGTCAATATATTTAAATGATATATTGTGATTGAAATGTAGAAATGTTATATTTCTTTTTTTTTTTATGTGTTATGAATATGTTATGGTTCTTGGGCATTGTTATGTATACAGGTGGTTATGTGATAAACCTAGGGTTGGTGAGCCCGAGATATCTCTCAAATGTATTGGGTAATGTGACAGAGGTAAATGTGAATGTTTCTCCTAAGAGATTTAGGGAATATAATGTTATGGGTATTACAAATGTAACTCCCTATGTAGCTATGAAAGCTACAACATAAGTATGTTATGTATTCTACAAGTTACATTTATGATTTATGATTCAATATATATTTCATAAATCATATGATTTCATGAGGTAAGTTAAAGAGATTATGTTATGTATGTATTGATGATCTAATGTTTTCTTTCTTTGTTTTATAACCCTTACTGAGCTTTTTATGCTCATCCCAGGTTTTTGAAATGTTTTTCACAGGACTTAAAGATTAGAAGGGTCAAGAAAGAGATCAAGGTAAATTCGTGTTGTCTAAAACATGGAACAAGAAATGACTCTTTTTTTCCAGAGTTTTTGTTTTATGAAAAAAATAGAAACTGAGTAGAATTGTCTACTTTTTAATTTTTGATATGTAATGTAATAGTAATGGAATAATTCTCTAAAAATCTAAACCCGAAAAGATCCTCAATGTGAATAATTATTTTAATTCAAGATTATGTATTATTTTAAGGTTGGGTCCTTATATATATATATATTTAGAGAGAAAACAAAAATAAATACAATAGAGTGGTTCATAATGATGAACACTATATATAATAGTAGGAAAAATGAAGTATGATGTGATTGAGGAAATTGGAATGCTTAAGTATTCAATAAAAGGGAACTCAAAAAAGTTCTCCAAGTACAAGATAAGAATTGAAAGGCATGATATGGTTTGACTAACACAATTAAAGATCTAATAAAACTTATCAAATAAATCTATGAGGAAGTAGTAATCTAAAAAGGAAAAGTACTCTTGACTCTTTTATGTCTTTTAGAAACCATGTCATAATGGAAACATGAAAATTAATGTTTGAATATGGAAGTCCTATAAACCATTGAAAGAATTTATAGGAGATAAATATGAAAAATCAGAATGAAATATCTTATATAGTGATTTATTACAAATATAAAGGAGTGATTATTGATTCTATATGATAGGAATCCACTCCAAGTTTGAAATTTTATTTTTTTATGAATCATAATCAGATGGTTCAAAGAACATAAAGAATATCCAGTCCTATAGACATTATACATAGTAATACACCTCTTATCAAGTTTTACTGTTTTTGATTGAATAAAAATTCTCCAAAAATATGTTCTATTATTAAGACATACAAAAGGAACAACTGAAAAAGTAAACTGTATAGAGATTAATATTAGAGGAATAAATTTTATGGTCACTATTTTGTGAATTGTGGATTTGGACCCATTGACAAATATTTTTCATAGAAAATATAGAGAAATGTGATCAGGAAGACACAACGTGGTCATAAAAATCAGTCAAGGTATCATCAAAAGATTTTAAAATTCAAAATCAATTTGTATATTTATAATATGATGTTTGTCCATAAATATAAAAATAATGAACAAGAAAATTAGTTAAATATAGTTATAATAATGAAGATATGGATAAAATATATAATATTTGAGGAGTTGGTGGTTGAATAGATTTCCCTTAAAGAATCATATTGTGTCAGTGTATGAATCATTGACAGTCGATGTACATATAACATTATGGTAAATAAAGATCTATCACATGCATCCAATATAAAAAGGTGGGTATTGTAAAAAATTGTAAATGATGATTGATTAATAATTATTGACTCATGATAGGCCATATTTTAGGGAAAATATATGAGATGTTAGGATTTCATGGTTATCTAAGGTCTTAGTAACATCTTGGTAAGTGTCAATCAACTATGTGACTTGAGGAATGCTATAAGCAATGAAATGGAGTTATGAATCTTCATGGAAATAATTTTGTAGTTGTTATAAAGGGAATTATAATAATAGGTATTTTCACATTGTATATGGAGAAGAATATATATTCATTCTATCCAAGGAATAATAAATAAGTTCATGGCATAAACAACTTGTCCATTTATGCCAAAAATTATTAGAGTATATAGTGAGATGTCATGTTTCTTGAGATATCCATAGGCTATTATGTGATCATGTACACATGGGTGATGCTTTTATACATGGGAATATCATTTGAATGATGTTCATGTAAAAAGAATAGATGTTAATAAGGGTTTATAAACTGCTGAAAGTATATTTATGCGGACCTATCTCAAAATGATCTATTGAAGGGAAGATGTAGTGTGTTCATTAAATTAGTTATTATAGTATTATGGAATGGATATTTTTTATTTACCACAAGTTAGATGTGTTCTATTTACTAACACAACATAAAAGGAAAGAGGAAAGGATTATTGGATATAATTTTTTGATGTCCCAAACCACCATTGGTTTATAATTAACTAATATTAAAGTAGAGTATTATCTCAAGAAACACATGGTAAGGCCCCATGATTCAATAGTGAAAAATACTTGAAACAATTTAGTTGTATGATGGTAGAAATCTGATAATAAACAATATGTATGGAACAATGCCTGTTGAAAAGGAAAAAACAGAGAAAGTTTGGAAGGAATTAGCCTTGACATTAGCCTATATTTATAATTGAGATTTATTGTGTTTTAATGAAGAAAATAAATTGTATGTTCTATGGTTTAAAAATAATATGAAATTAAAATAATTTTCAATAATTTAATATAATTTTTTTATTCTTAATAAATAGTAATATTGAAATTTGGAATCCCATGGATATGAAGGGATATTTCATTGAAAATAAAAATAGGTAATGTATATTAATGCTTCAACAAGAGTTTTGGATAATTGGTTATAATAAATGATGTAAATGTAAGAGAAAATGGACGAAGTCTTAAATAATATAGTGAGTGGTTTCTATATGATAGTAATGAGGAGGTAAAAAACTAAGGGGGAGTTTTAGTGGAGAATGTAAATTCAGAAGAATATATTATTGATGTATATGATGAATTTAGATTAGTATCTACATAAAAGATGAAGAGTGGATCTGAAATATATATTATTAACATCATCTTTGATCAGGTAGTAGTAGTTCAAGAATAGAAAATAGTGTTTTTAAAGAAACCATAGTTTATATCTCAGGTATATATTTTTTAAAAATGTTGTATAAAATGAGATCTAGGTTCAAGAGATGAATTAAGATCTTGAAAAAATTGAAAATAACTAGACATGAGAGATTTATTTTAGGCCATATTAAAATAGTAACATTGATACCAAATGGGAATTCCAAAACACACTCAATTAATATAAAATTGTAATTCCAAACAAAGCACTACTTGTGTGCAAGGGATACTCTCGTATTAAGGGAATCAATGTTTTTCTGTCATTTTCACATGTTTTAAGGATATAGATAATATTTCTATTCTAAGATATAGTAGTTTAATAAAAGTTCATTATTTTCTAAATGGATTTCATGAAATAATTTCTAAATGGGGTTCTAGAATAAGAAGTTTATATCAATTAGACACTTGTATTTCTCATTCATAAAGTTGGTAACACACCTTATCGATAGAAAAAGGAATTATATAGATTTATAAAAGAATCAAGATCTGGGTATTCATGATTTTTTAGTATTTTAATAATAATGGTTTCCGATATAGTGGAGTTGGTTAGATTATCTATGTAATTAATTTGCGTAATAAAATAATGAGGGTGATGGTGAAATCAATGACATAATATTTGTTGGATCGAATGAAATGCAGTGTAAATAGTTTAGATTGTTTTTGAAATAAATGTTACATATTTCAATGATTGGAGAGATGAAAATATTACTTGGTTCATAAGAGACTCAATGAAGGGTTGAAACATTTATCTCTCTATAAAAACATTCCATGGTTTTTTTAGATGATTTATAATAGAAAATTACAAGAATATTAACACTATGGTTTCATCCCAGTTGATGATTTCATGAGATGATGAAGTCAAAGTAGTAAATTTCCCAAAATATGGAAATATCTTTAGAATAATATTGTACATAAAAACAACCTAACCTAGTATTTTTTAGGTGAAATTCCATGTGGAGTGGTATCAATGAAATATCATAAAAATACATTATATTTTGGTGAAAAGAATACTTTTTTATATAAAGGGAATGATGGATTTTGGTTTTACATTTAGTGAAAGAACATGAAGAGTATTTGGGTTATATAGATTTATATTTTTTATGTTCAAAAGATGAATAAAAATCAATGTAAAGTGTTTAATTATATCATAATAGATATTTTATTTAATATATTTGGAAGAAACATGATTTCATCTAATGGAACATCATAAAAGAAAATATATTATGGACATTAAATCTTGTACATAGATATTATGGATGAAGAAGTATCTTGATGATATGCGAGTTGAAGTGAATTCTCTAATTAGAATAAATTGTGATAATTTAAAGGGCTATACATTTTTCTAAAAATCTAGTCCATCACTCATAGAAAAATAATATTGTAATCAAGTATCATTTTATCATGGAGTTGGTGAACCATGGTCTTATGAAGATGAAATATATACCTAAAGACCTATACAAAGAAGATATTTTTATGAAAGACTTTCCCAATGATGTGGTTTAATGCCATCAATTGGATATTGGATTTTATTCAACTACTGACACTTGAACTTGTTTAGAAGAGGAGCTATGAAACCTTGAGGTGTGGTTTTTTATTAACTATATGTTGATATGCATTCTTTATCATTTTGTAGAATGTGATGGAATGGCCTTTTGGTTCACTGAAAAAGTAGAAGAGGTTGTGTTCATGAAAGTTAGGATTATATGAAGGGGGAGAATAAAAATATGTGTGACAAGATAAATGTGGGAGTTTTAAAATAATTTTTTTTTTAATATGTTCATTCAGAGATCATATATCACTATAGATAACCTATGGGGTTTTTGATGAAAGGGGTTACTCAATGGGGTTGAAGCATTGGTCTTATTGAGTGTCATAATTCTCCCTACATATAATGATATGATTCTTATATAATGGTTGAGTTCCATGAAGGGGGTTTCAAGAAAAAATTTGTTCATTGATAAACTTTTCATACTTCTCCCTTTTCTCACACTAATCATAGATCATTGGGTTATGAGAATGTGTTGAGTAAATAATTAAGCTCTAATGGGATTCACAAGAAGAGAATTGTTTTAGAATTTCGATGGGGGTAAATGTTTTGTAAAAAATGTTAATAGAAGGATTTATGTAGTACCAAAGGGTACAGATTTTTCAATATACACAAAGGGGGAGATTTTTGGGAAAAACTCCTTCCATGTGACATTGTAATATTTTTTAAGTTGGCTATGTTTTTTGAAAAAAACGTTTATGCAGCCATTTGTGAAGTTGTGACATGATTTTGGAGAAGGTACGATGATAATGACCCCACAAAGAGGTATGTAATCAATTGAAGTGGTTTAGAAAGATTCACATACAAGGTGGTAGTGTTTCCCAGAGTTTCCGAAATATTTGGGGTCTAAAATTTAGAATAATGTAAATTTTTAGAGAAAATGGATTTTCAAGGATAATTTATGAAAATATTTTAATGTAATAAAATCTATGAAAGACATGATGATCCATAAAATAATTTTTTCAGAGGGTGGTAGGTTTTTTAACGGTGATGACTTACACAGAGATGGAATGTTTTTTGAAAACATAGGTGAAAGGTTGTTCTTCATTAATTTTTCATTAATAAAGATATTTTCCTGAGAAAAGGTTCGATTTTCATGAAACATTTGCAGGGAAAATGGAAGTTTCAAATAAGTGTGGAAATATCTATAAATAGTTATCTTCCCATATCCATTATATCAAGGAAGATATAAAGAAGATACAAAGTCTGTAAATTTAGGAAATACCAAAGTAATTATGTTGATTTTTAGTGATATTCACGAAAGGGAATGAGTTTTGTAAAGCAGAAAAGTTTAAGGAAGAATGGGAAAGTTTCATGGATGTTGATAATGGGTCATGTGAATGTGAATCTTACATAAACCAAAATAATATACCTATAAATTATATAGTAATGTGGTATTCATAAATAACAGTAATGATGAGTATCATGACACAACAAATGAGTTGTATAAAATATTAATTCAACTGATCAATAGAATAATCTTCAAAAGGAGAATTGAAGACACTTATTTTGATAGATAATTTAGAATTCATAATTTGATTGGTAGTGAAATAGTAGGAGAATTTAGTATGATCTAAACATTGATAAAACAATGATCATTAGTCAATTTGGTACGTCATCACATTTTCATTGTATTCTAATTTGATATACCCTGTGTGAGTGAACCAAGAAAATGTTTTCTGTCTTGTGAAAGTTTTCACATGTACTCACACATTTATCTAGAAGGGTGGAAAAGTGTGTTTACTTAGTAAAAAAATAGTATAGAACTATGAGAGGTTTTTAATCTATCATAGACTAATTGAACCCCCTCTCAAGGTATTTATATTTGCAGAGAAAACAAATACACTAAATATTTAGGGTCATAGGGGGTTTATTTTTGTTCATTGTTCTTAATATTGAAAACAATATATGTAATATTTGTCCAATGGATTCTAGGGTTGTATTTAACTATATTAGAGAAGGTAATTGATTATTTTAGATATTTTTTACAAAATACTATGGGTAAATCACTCACAAAAACTATGGTGAACTAAAAGTTACATACAATAAATGTGGAGTGATAATTTCTTTTAAGTTTATAAATGTTTTTCATTGTAAATATTACCATAAATTGAACAAAATTTACGTATAAATTTTTTTTATCATATTTTATAATTCTATATGTTATGAAAAAGGGAAAAAAATTATTGATTTTTTAATATTTGGATTTAATGAAGAATCCAAACATTAATTTTAGATTTTTAAAATCAATTTGTTTAAAGAATTGAAATATAATATTTCAATGTTTATAAATTTTCTACATATGTTCAAACATAAATATCGTTTATTAATTGTTGTTAATGAATAAAATTGGTTTATGTTCTAAATAGTTAATTATGAAATAGTGAAACATCATTACTAGGAATTTAAGAATTATTTTTTTAATGATGAACTGAAACTTTATTATGTCCTAAAAAATGGGGAACTAAATTTAAAATTTTATAATGAGATTTAAAATTAAAATAATTTTTATTAATTTTTTTAAATACACAATTCAAATGAAAATTAAATTGAATCAATATTGTGCGATTAATTTTTTAAATTTTATTAGAGACTATAAATGTTAATGGGTTGTTTGCTTCGATGGACCATTGACCATTCCATGACCCTAAAACAATGGTTCCATACCGACATAAAACCCGAAACTATGAGGAGTATGATATTAGGATCTACTCCTACTACTATGAGAATAAGAAATCAACATGTTGTTTCTATAATTCCCCTTTATTTGGTCCCTCCACATTCAAATCCTAGACATAATTCCATGATTCTATTCATCTACCCTCAGTTGACTAGGGTTTCCTTCTCAAAGTTAATCAACTAAACAACCAAGATTATATACACTATATTTATACCTCTATATGGATCATCCATGTAATCTTTCATCCATTATTATTTTTTAATTCTACCTATTAATGTTCCTCCACATCCATATACGATGCCTATGTGTCATACTCCCATCACCTATGGGGAGACCGAATGAACAATGGATTTCATAGTTACATGATGATGCACAAAATGTTGATGAAATTATGCGTGTGTCATGGCTAATTGAATATTAGATCAAATCCTGATATTGTTAATCTATATTATGGGCCTGGATAAAGAATATGTATTTCAATTGATGAGGTTAAACTAATATTAATATGAAAATTTGATTCAATTATTACTAGGGATGAGTTATCATGCTTATTTGTTTTGATTTAATGATGCTCAATCTAACTATGAGAATCATGTTTAGAATTAGATGTGAGGTGAAATGGAAATAACAATAAGATATTTTTTTGGTTTGTATGGAATTGTATTATATTTTAAATTCTATTAAATAAAGGATATAAGACCTTGAAGTCACCATACCTTCAATTATGAGTATGATGAGTTGTATATGTGAACTACAAGATTAATGTCTTAATATTTCTTGGGAAGAAATGTTAAATGGTTTGTTAATGAAATCATTCCATGTTAAGTATTATTAATATGTGTTATATTTGAAAATAATTGAGTATGGGTTACTATAAGAAAAATTCAATCCAACTAAGTAACACCATCTTTATCTTGAGAGAGTTTAGCCTAGATATGGTGAATGTCAAAAGATGATTTAGATTCCTACAGACCAACTAATTAAGTAGGATCATACCAAGATAAATCATTTTAAATTATGTTAGCCATGACTATAAATTGAGGTATAATTTCATGGATATGTAGATTATTTACTTAAAATGGTAAGATAACACATGTGAAGTTAAGAATGTCTGTAATTTTGAAGAAAAGTTGAACAAATCTTGGGCAAAACCAATAAAACTCTTAACATTAGTCCTAGATATCTTATTCCCCACTCTTGTTATAATAAAATCCAAACCAATTCAATAATAATTTGGCCAAATTCATCCAAACAATACAACCACATAGAATCTATTTTTCATAGTCCCAATAGTCATTACCAAATTCCACAAAGATACCCTAAGACCTGCTAAATTCCACGCATACTAGTGCCTGTTAGTTTGTACATCTCCTCATATGATAAAAAAAAGATAATGATTTCTATAATGAAATAAATAAACAAAATGAAAAATAGGGGAATATTATTAATCTTGAAGAGAAAATTATTATGAGATGATTGTCTGAGTTTGGAAGAGTTTCAAATTTCTCTCCACTGATTGAATCTTTACCATTAGTGAAAATATATTGAAGTAATCTACCATAAGAAGGGCTCACAACTCATTAAAATGAATGAAATGAGGGTGTATATATGGAAATAATGACAAATGATTCCCCATCTAAAATATTGAAGAGGATATATAAATTTCACATCTCATTGGTATTGATTATATTAGGAATTATTATAATTACCCACATTAAAATTGATTTTATTTTCTTTCTCTTTAATTTTGTAGTTCTCTTCTCCTGTAATTTCTTCATGTTTCTCACCCATGTGGTGTTCCAGTGCCCCAAAACTGTTTAAAAATGAAGATATAACCCACAGTTAGTGGGATTAAGGGAATTATAGTGGTGTTTTTTAATTTATGTGATTCAACATAGTACAAGATTTTATCTGATTCCAGTGCTATAGTGATGATGGTGTGAAAAGGACGTGATCATAAATCTATATTCAATTAACACTATTACACTATTCTACTTATTGAATATCTATATCTACCTGTAATGAGATCACACTTTAAAAAATTAAAGTTTGGCGATTTATATAGATTAATGATATGAGATTACTCTTAGGTGATTGATTAAGTCCATTCACTCAATTAGGTAGCGTGTTTACCCATTCACCAAAGTGAAAAATTGAGTCTATAATTATGTTTTTGGATTATTGAGTCGATTTATAGTTATATATAAATGGAAATAAATGGATATTGTATGGAAAAATGATATTCATATTGTGAATTGAGTTTAGATATTGAGAAAAACAATTAAAACATAATCAAATAGATTATAATTCTCCTAAGTGTCAATAATTTATTTAGCTAACCACTGTTATGCTATTTTCTTTTAATTTAGAATACATAAAAAATAAAAAATAAAACATCATTTCTATATTCTTTTAAATTATTGAAAAATATAAAAATAAATAACTCTATAAGATTATTAATATCCCCACAACTAACTCTAGGATAGATGACCCTATTTATCCACTATGTTACAGTAGGAGTATAATAAAAACTCAGTTTCACTACAATACAAGATAACTATGTGATGAAAAAACCATAGTTATTGGGGAGTTAGTTCATAGTTTCACATTTCTCTTTTATTGTGTAAAAAGTATATTCATTATAAATTAATAATGTAAAAAATAGAGTCCCTCTCAGATAGAATTCATAAACTCACTACCATGAACAAATGAATACTAAATAATAATTCTAAAAATGAACACATTCCAAATTAAATAACCATATATGAAGTAATGAATGTATTTGAGAAACTTTTATTCAATTATAAGAATTAAAAAGTACAATCAGAGTGTTGTTTGATGGTGAACTATAGCATGAACCTCCATCTGATGAAGGTGAAATTACTCGAAGATCCCTCCATCCCATACATTGATGAGATGCCCCTAGAGCCACTCATAAAGCAAAAAGAATTAAAATTTTTTACATTGGAGAGAGATAACTTTTTTATTGTATTTATCTTAATATTATGGGTTATAAAATTCATCCTGATCTAATATGCCTTATTCATGTAGATTTTATTCAGTTAAAATATGACAACAAATAATTGGAAGATGATACCGCCCATGGAGTGGCTGAAGAAGATGATGCTCTATAACCTGTGGTGATGAAATTACTCCCTCAACATTACCATGAATATCAACTAGCTGGAGGAACTTGAGAGAACGTATCCACAGTTGCATATCATGATGAAATAGAATAATAAGTTTTACCATATAAAAGGGAGACCTTTTATACGAACACAATGATCATTTCTAATTCAATTTGAAATATTTTCCAACTCTACCTTGTATAAAATTATCCAAGCATAAAACATGAAGCATCCACTAGAGGAAAAATCCAAAATATTGGTGACTAAACTAGAGGACACTTACACCATCTTTATAGGGAAAAACTATTTTTTACTAGAATGCGAGGTGGTTGGAAGTGAAGTATACTTTCAGAGGGAACCTCAAAACGGAATAGAATCTAAGTAGCTATGGAAGAATGAGGATTTGGTGGTTGATATCACAAAAAAGACAACCTTCTGTGAATTTGGGATGATGAAGGGGATTTTAATTTGTTAATATCCTAAACACAATTTATATTTGGAGGGAAATACCAAATAAATATCTTACATTATATTTATTTTTCATTTTCTATAAATTTTAATATAATTTAATATAATTATTATATTTTATATAGTTTTTAAAAATGTTTTCAATTTTTAGGATATTATGTCATGTTGTACATGTCAACCCAATATATAGATTACCTAAAACAAAAATAAAAATAAATAAAAAGTTGTTTCTATTCTTATAATATGATTTTTACACTATATTTTATTAAGAGTACATTCATTGAAGAAATAAATAACTGTAAATCATTGAGGGTAGTGTCATGAATTATTGTGGGGGAGGTAACTCAAACAATTTAGTTTTACTGTTTTTCAGTAATAGTTCTATTATCTGTAAATAAATAATAAAATCTTCATTCTATTTTTAGTGTGTTTTTGTGAATCATATTTTAAAATAAAAAAACAAAATTAACTTTTCTATTTGTAAATAATTTAAATAGTTATTTTTATAGTTTTTAATAAGTTTTTCCCATCCTTTCATCCATCATAATTTTTATAATGATTTGAATAAATACAATATTTCAATTTATGGAATTCATTATTTCAAAAGTCGATTGACTTAAATTAATTTTAGCTGAATTTTATAATTTCCTGGAAAATTTTCATATTAGAACAAAGAGAAATGTTATCAATAAATGAGAAAATAGTGGAATCATTATTAAAACATTATTTCACTATATTTTTTATCTTAATTTTTGTTAACTTAATCTCTATGAAAAATCAAAATTCATGTATCCAACTCAAATGGATGTAGATATAATTCATTCGAAACTAGAGTAAAATGGAAAATTAAGATCAAAAAATGAATATAAGATACATTAGGCACTCTGTGTGTGAGTAAAACCATTTTTATGTATTTTCAATAAGTTTAATTACATGTTGATTTTAATATACATAGTTGGAAAAAAATGAATAAATCAATAATGTACCAATTTTTGGAAAATGAAATCATTCATGTGGGGATAATATTTAACCTACTTGAAAAGGGGGAAATATTTATATATATTATATTCATTTTACCTGTATCCATATAGTATAAATTGATCTATTTTTTAGGAATCATTGGACTGTGGGTTGAATGGAAGTGACACTTTTTAAAATTATGATTCCCCTAGGATCTATTTAGTTCATCATCCAGGATAAGAACATATGATTTAATAGAAATGGGATAGTGGAAAAAAAATTTCATATGAGGAACCATAATTAAATATTGAATGAATCTTTATAATTTAAATGATCTTATTTGGGTATTTGTAATTAAGAAGTTATATCACTTTATATTTATTTTTTTATTAATTAAATTCAATTAATTTCCTAGGAGTGAAATAGTTAATGATTGGTGGAATGAGAAGAGCATTATTTTTAGAAATTTATAATAGTTTTTCAATATAGATCATTACATGAATCAAACAAAACCAAATTAAATAATTATTTTTTATCATATTGGATAAATTTTGGACATCATGGAATAGTTGATTAAAATGTTTAATAACTTATTTATTTGGGTATTTAACTAATAATAAATACATTAATTTTCCAATTTTAAAAATTTAATTTTTTAAAGTGTTGTAATATGATATTTAACTATTTTAATTTTTCTATATAATCAAACACAAACCGATTAATTTTTTAACCCTTCCTAATGAATAAAATTTTTATATAACTTAATCTATGAATTTTAAAATAGTGAAAAATAAAAAATATGATATTTAGAAAGTGTTTTTAAAATTATTTAATGATAAAAAAAATTGAATAATTGGGAATTAAATTTACTATTTTAAATTGTCATTGTAGTGTAAGATGTTGTTGACTTTTTTTTAAATTTTATCATTCAATGGAAAATTAAATAAAACAAATCTAAATTTAAGTTGCTTTATTAATTGGAGTGGAGTTCAAATATGGTAATGGGAAGTCTTAATCTATAGATATTTGACCATGTCATGTCCATTTAACCATAGCTACCACTGTAGTGAATTCTATGATGATGAGGAGTCTTCTACCATTGACCCTCTTATTACTATGAGAAAAAAAATCCATACAATATTTAAACCCTTCCCCTACTTCAGTTCCCTACATAGTCTACCATTTTCCCCCAACCCATGCTTATGTTCCCTCACCCTCTATCCATCATGGTTTCCTTCTCATAGTAAATCAACAAATTCACCTTGTTTCTTCACACTTTATCTTTTTATGCCCATGTATTATCCATGACATCTTCCATCCCTTGATCTTATATACTTCTTCAAAATTGTGATCCCTTGATTATGTAATACAAGACTCTGTGACATTTTCGAATTTCCTATGGGGATATTAAATGTCATATGAATTCCTTAGTTAATTTATGTTGATCTAACTGTCATTGATATTTCATGTGTCTCGATGATGATTGAACATCTAATGGAAGAAGGATTATGCTATCCCATAATTATAGATTTAATGTTGAAGATTATTTTCCTTTTTTGAAGGTGACTTGTGATTGGGACGAAACTTTTAATCATGTTTTACTGAGGATAACTCAAATAACTTTTTGATTTATATATTCAAATGTTCAATATTAAGTTGAGAATCATATTTAAAATTGGTTGGGAGCTATTATGGAAATATATAATTGATATGTAGACATGTTTTTTGATGGTGTAGTTTTCATTTTTAGGACATATTTATGAAAGAGATATGTCCCCAAGGTCTGCATCACTCTAGTCCTGAGTACATTTATTATTATAAGAAAACAACTTGATTAAATTCCTAAATGTTTCTCATTTAACAACACTACTTATTATGAAAATTTAGGATCTATATATTGAGGACTTTTCATGTGTGTCATCATTGATGATAATAGGTATTGGTTCATATATGATGAAGATAATGCAATTGATTAGTATCCTCAATATCCTTAATGAACATGTCCTCAATTTACCAAGTGTCTGAAAGAGATCAAGGGATGTATAGGATATCTTATCATGTACGTTTATATAAATATATATGGTTCTAAATTAAGTAGTACATGATTGTTAATTGGATACTCATGTAGATTTCAGGATGATTATTGATTGATCATGTGAGGATAAAAACAATTCACTTATGGGTGTCTTCATTCTAGAAGATGATTTAAAAAACACTAGTGTATCCCCATGAAAATTCTCAATAATATTTAAGGACATATTATGTCATGCTCATTCTCAAATCACACTAGAACTTGTGTAATGATAGATATTTCAAAATTCATCCATCCAGGACAAAAATTAGTAATTCTAGGTTTACAGTCCTTGTACGGATCATCCAATACCAACAAGATATTCTAGATCCCAATTAAATTCAACTAATACCATCACCAATTAGGTCATGAATCTCTTAATAAGATCAAAAAAAGAAAATCATGGTTTCACCTATGTCATATAACACTCGAACATACTAGATGGGGAATATTCACAACAGTTTATGATGTTTTTTCATAGGGAAAATTTCAATTCGGAGAAGCTCATAATGGCACACAAAATTGAATCCATCATTACCATATACCACATTATGTGAATTAAATTAGAGGGAAGAAGATATAACTTCTCATTTTAATGGATACATGGAGGATGATAGAAAGGAAATTCTTATACATAATTTCTCCTATTCCCTATTATAGAGGTTATAAACCATATAATTTTTCTCCCTTTCATTTAAAATAAGACTCAATGTAATTCAATTAATTCTATTTATTGTTTTATTCTTCATCTATAAAATTTTATTTTTCTATTCACCCTAAATAATGTCATGTTTATTACCCCTATGATATCCAAATGACAGCAAACTACCTGATCATGGATAGGTAACCTATAATGAGTGGTCTATAAGGAATTATTGTGGTTCTCTAGAATTTATTTGTTTTAATTGTTTTCTCTATTTTATTTGATTCTGGTGATATAGTGAATATGGTTTGTAGAGGATTTTATCATCACTCTATATTCCAATAAAAATATTACACTACTAAACATTTTTCAATTCAATGTATCCCTCCATTTCGATCACACATTACAACTGTGGATTTTTGTGATTTTAATTGATGAATCAAATGTAATTTTATTCAAGTAAGAGGGTAAGTTTATTCACATGACCAAGTTGTGTGTTTTCCTTTTCACCATGTTTAACAAATGATATTGTTTTTCCTATTGAAGATTATTTTTGAGATTAATAGTTCTATATATAATAAAAATAGTGGAGTGTTTATGGATTAGTGATATTGTGTCTCAGAATTGTGTTTGGTGATTTTAAACAAATGTAAATGATGATTAAACCCACTAGAATCCACTATTAGAGAACTAGTAATTTATGTTTACCCATTTTTTTCAATTTTGTATTTTACTTCCAATGTATAAAAAACAAAATATCAACTATGAATGATTTTAAATAAATAAAAAAACAAAAATACACAACTAATTAATATAGTGAATATACCAACACCTAAATCCTTGAGAGACAACCCTAACTGACCAATAATAAACTTTAGAATCAAAATATATGTTCTGTTTGACCACGACCCATGACAACCCTTCGATCAATGAACATATTTTTTATTAGGTTGATAAAAAATTTTCATAATGTCATTCATATCTTTAATTATTTTCATTATCATTTGATTCATCACTATGATTATAAAATCTTTATGGTCATGATAACCATTTTAGATTTTGTAAGGTATGGAAGATAGGATGATTAAGTTGAAGTGAAGTCAAGTACACTAAATAATGAAATATTGTGTTTGATACTTGATTAATACAATCGTTAAAAAATAGAATGTTCAATAATAATATTAATTATTACCCTCAATTATTAGATATTAAATTAATGATTAAAACTCATTTTGTTATGAACAAAAAATATTATGTATATAGCTCCCATTTAATTGATGTTTGTGGGAAATTACTCCTTGAAAATAATTTATTCTCTAACTATTTGAATTTTATATGATTTGTTCATGGATTTCCTATCTCTATATAGATCCCAAATCTATTTTTGAGTAAAGTAATCCATGATAGATATTTTCAATCAACCTATGATCATATATTAATTAGTGGATTAGGATGAACATCCTATAAAATCTACATACAAAATATGGGTCTTACAACCTATTCACAAGGTGTATTTATCTAAAAATTTTAATGAAGAAACCCAACATTAAATATTGGCCTATGTTTCTAGAATATATTGATGTATATCCAGAATACTTTCATATTCTTCTCCCAAATAATAATCTTTATTTTTAAATATAAATCATACATGGTATTATTCCTATTTCATTGAATCTATATAGAATGAACCTGATTTAAGGGTAAGAATTATAGAGGAGACCCAAGGAGAATCTGGAAAAGGGATTCTTTCATACACTTGCATCACTATGGGTTGAACATATTCATTTTTTTTAAAAAATAATGATTGGTCAATTCATCTATACATTGATTATCAATAACTAAATATTATCACAATAAAAAATAAATATCCAAGACCTATTTTGGATGAATTTTTTATATCAATGGTGAGAAGGTCAATACTTTTCAAATCTTGAAGATCGATCTGTATATCTCTAGTTAATGGTAAAAATATGGGACACATTCAAGAAAACATTACATAAGGGGTATGGACAGAATGATTTTATTATCATTCCAATTAGACTTACCAATTCCCCTACTATCATAATTAATATAATTAATAGAGTCTGTTGAGATTATTGTGGCCAATTTAGGGTGGTATTTATAGATTATATTCATGTATAATCCATGATAATGTATGTTCAAAAAATCATTTAAGGATTTTATAGCTTATTTTCATAAAAAGGATTCTATATGACATATTTATAATTTTTGAGTTATGGAAACATACTTTATCAATCTTGGGATTTATAATTACAATAGAGGGTAAAATAGTGAATCATTAAAGGATGGAAGATATTGATAATGGACTATATTAACCACTATATCTTAGATACATAGTTTTTTTCAAATTTTTTTTATTATTGAGGAATTTTGATAATTGTTTCGTGGTTATAAAAATCCACCAACCAAGAAGATACATTAGGAAACCATGTTCCTTTTGACAGATAAATGTAATGAAAATATCATGGAGCTTTTGAGAATGTTGTTAAGTTCACCAATTATCATGCTAAACGATAGTATAGGTGGGTTTATGGTCATTATTTATCCCTTAATAATTGTGTACGGATTATTTTTTAGAGTATATGATAAGGTAGTGGTGTATTCCTCAGGAAAACATGCGGTTCATGAGAATAATTGCATAAATCTTGATTTGATGTTGGAATTTTCAATATTTATTTAATTATATATTGGAATCATAAGGATTTTTAAAGGTGTGATATATATATGTATACAAATTATAAATTTATTAATTATAGATTCACGATAAAATATATTAATATACACTAAATGAGATGGTGGGAGATGATAAAATATTATTATTTCCGAATATAGTCCCACCCTAGGAAGGAGAACATAGTTGGTAACATTTTGAGACAAAATGAACATAATAGTTTTTCCATGATTAGGATCAAATTATATATATTACATATGTGTATAAATTGGATAGACCCTGACATTATCTAGTAAGAGGAGAAATATTATCATTCTAAGATGAGTGTTCTTCCTTCCATCCATGTAAAGATTATTAATGAATTTTTTTAAAGCTTTTAAAAAGGTATAAGTTGT
Source organism: Viscum album (assembly GCA_963277665.1). Lineage (NCBI taxonomy): Eukaryota > Viridiplantae > Streptophyta > Magnoliopsida > Santalales > Viscaceae > Viscum > Viscum album. The sequence continues at coordinate 1,068,331,197 of OY728162.1, forward strand.
TCTCGAGTTTAATTATGAAGGCAATGGAATGAACTAATTCAAGAATCGAGTATTTTTCCCTTCAATACCACAATTATTGAAGGTGATTTTGAATGAAATAAATAACTCAACATTCCCCATCCAAATTGGTTGATTGAAAATTTTTACAGATCTCAAAGACCATTTCTTATGGTATGACATGAAAAGGGATATTTCGATGAAATTATATTGGAATATGGTATATAAACAAGTAGAGGAAAAATGTCAGAAGTATTAGGGGATAATGAAACTACTACCCTTATCAATATAAATTTGGGAAAACATCACCATACATTTCAACATAGGAAACCCCAAGAAATCTAAAATTTATAATACCATTCTTTTGTAGTTGACCTTATTATAATGTATTTACATTTAACATTCATCAGTTAAGTTTTATTTCATTAATTTTTTCCATGATTTACATTAAAAAAGTTGTAATGTTTCATATAGTACCACTCTCAATCACATAAATTTGAAAATAGTAGTTTACCCCACTATTTTGGATAATTCTTCAGTAAGAATTGATTATAGATATCAGATTTAGTAATAAATATAAAAATTATATATACATCCATCCTAATAGATATATTTAAAAACTACATAATATACGTAGAGATTTTATTTGGTTATTAATGGATGTTGGGTAAAAAAACATTTTATAGTAGAATTTTTATTCAAAATTATCATTCAATAAAGTATTCAAATGGATTATTATGAATCCCACTATGAAAAAAAGTTAATAACGCCAACATGATGGGGTGAAATAGGTAATCTAATTCTAATGAGGCCTTAGAAAGATGATTATTTGGCATATAATATAAGTGTAACTCATCCACACATCTTGGAATCCTATAGATTAAGTAAGATTTATGTTAATAAATTTCATCACTATCAATATTATTTTGTTATAGAGAAATTATTATTAAAGATATCTATATAGAGTAAGGATTTAATATTTATAAGAAAGTAAATAATAAGGCTTAGATACATTTTTCTTTTTTGGATTCTTTGTAACATCATGCTACTATTTATAGGTTTTCTTAAACCCCTCCCTTTTAGCTTTCTTTGGTTGGGTTTTGTTTGGGGTTTCATTCGGTAAAATTTTAATGTTTTTGAAAATTTATTGGATAGTGCATGGTTGTTTCATTTCTTGCACCTATTTTGACAAACCATGCTATTAATTAAGCCAAAAAGTGGAAAAGTTTGCAGTGGGATTCACATAGCTAGCACACGGTTTAAAAAACAATTTTTCCTCTTTGGATAAACTATGAAACCAATTTATAAAAGGTGAATATATGGTGCATGGTTTAACTAATCGAAGTGCCTATGGCTAGGAAATAGTACAGATAGGTTTTAACTTAATCTGAATTTTAATTAAAATTTCCCGAACCCTCCTTTTAGGTCGCAGATGGACCTCCTTTGAACCCAATGAGTTTCTAAAATCGTTGGAGATCCCAAGAAGCATTATTGTACCCTCATACCTCTCATGGATGTGATATGAAGCTAGGATTGTTATGGTCGATCCACTTTTAGTTATTTCCCTCTTTTCGTTCTTGATCTCTCATGATCTCTCTCTTTCTCCTTAGGGTTCTGTGGATCCTTTTGTTTAATTATGGATATAATACCCACTATTTTGGGGTTACAAACCTATGTTTTTATCCTCATTTCCTTGGATCCCGTAGTTTTTGTTATTCCTCGAAACCCTAATTTGGGTTTTACGCTTTGAGATCTAGCAGCTCTGAGGTAGGTGATTCCATTACGATGCATGATTTTCATTAAGTCTAAATTTATTTTTAATTTAGCTATTTTTAATTAAAAGAAATTGTATAATTTTGATCAAAAGGCTTTTATTTATTTTGTTGGATAAAAACCCAATTCCATTGAATAGGGTTTTTTTGGAAAGATAGGTTTTTGTCATGAAATTGGAAAACCCCCAATTCCATTGAATTGGGGTCGGTTTATGGAATTTTTTTTAATTTAAATTATTAAATTTTAATTATTGTTTTGATATAAATTTATTAAATTAATTTTTTTTTATTTGGTTGTGGAAATTATTTTGATGGAAAAATTGTGGAAAAACCTAATTTCATTGAATTAGGGGTTTGTTATGAAATTGATGGAATTTGTTTGAAAATAAATTTATTGAATTTAATGGTAAAATTAGATTGTGAAATTTCAGAGGGAATTGATTTCAAATCCATGTTTTTAAAAAATAGCTTAAAAAGGGTTTTTTTGGAAACCCAGTGGTTTTATCATTGTAAAAGACATGTTTTTTTATTAAAAACCCATTATGGGTTTTAAAGATAAAATTTACATATTTTAAATGGTAAATGAAATGAATTGTATTTCAAGAAGTCTTGAAATAAATTTCCCCATCGTTGATTTTTTTACATGCGCACATTCAATACTTAGGTAGTTAGTGGGTTATTTGGACAATACTTTATGATTCTATAACATTCTAAAACATAATATCAAAAAATCACATTACTTAGATGATATAAATTAGTCCTCTTGGCCATGGTTCAAAAGACACATGTATATAATTTTTTATATTCACAGTGTTGGGTCCCTATATCCAGGAACTATTTTACCTATTTAAAACATGACCATGTTTCTAGAATGTTTATTATTTTAAATGTATATATTTCTCTTTTTAAATTTTTTTACTTGATGTGTGAATTTATATAAACTATTTTATAAAAAATTATTCGTCTAACCCATTAGTGAAAAGTTTTATTTTGTAAATTACCCTTTTATTAAATGTAAATTACATCTTTTGAAATGTATGTCCATAATTTTAAATGTGAAGCATTAATTGCTAAATATATTTCCATCTTTCAAATGTAAATCATGATTTTTTTAGAAATTATTTTGAAATGAAAAAACTTATTGTTTTAAAATGAAATCACTTTAGTTGGTTAAATTGTTATTGGAATCTATAGGGGAATCATTAGTGAAATCCTAAAGGGCATAGGCTCTCACCCTACTTTTTCCTTTGGGTGTTTTTAGATTATATCCTTCCAGGTTATAGAAAGGGAAAGGGATCTCTTGGTGTTGGATCCAGCTATTTAACCTTGGAATTGGTGAGTTGTGTCCTTAGAGACTTGGATTGTTTTCCCCATTTTGGTACTTTTAATGTAATATTGTGGGATTTGTTATCTATTTGACCTATAGTACATTACACCCAATGTATTTTTTGTTGATGTTAATACTATCTTGTTTCTTTTAATTCTTCATTGTTAGTGAAAAAACCATTCACAATTTCATTTTGTATGATGCCAGGTGCTAGTCACTGACCTATGGGGATCAGGAACACCCTTTATTCTATGTTTAGGTCGACTTGATTATCAGGTTATCCGTTTCTATTACCTCTTACCGAATTACACCAGTTCAATTGAATGAGATGAATTCATAGTTGGAATATCTTATTGAGAAAGTATTTATACACCAAAGCGTGTCACCTTGGTCAGAATCGGTTCTCTTTTCCAGGAAGGGTGATGGTTTAATTCGCCTATGTGTTGATTATCAAAAGAAAAATAAATTTATAGAAAATATAAATTATCCATTTCCACTCATTGATGATATTTTTGAATAGTTGAAAGGGTAATAGAGGTTCTCAAATATTGATCTTCAAACTACCATCATCTGAGAATAATGGAATATGACATTCAGAAAATTGATTTTCCAAGTAGGTACAGTCCTTAGGTGTACCTTGTCATGCCATTTGGTCTAACCAATTCTTCATAATTTTTCATGTAATTTATGAACATGATTTTACATGAGTATCTGGATACCAATATGGTGGTCTATGAAGATGATATCCTTATTTATGCTAAGACTAAGGAGGAACATGTGCATCATCTGAGAACAGTTCTGAGTTTTCTGAAAAATCATTGACTCTATGCTAAACATTAAAAGTGTGATTTATGGATTAGGAAAGTGAAATTATTGGGAAACCTGGTGTTAAATAAAGGTATTTTAGTTGTCCCTAAGAAGATGAAAGCTATTATGACATGGGAATAACCACAAAATGTTTTTGATAATCAGAGGTTCTTATGTTTAGATAGTTGTTATCACCGGTTTGTTAATGACCTCTCAAAGATAGATTCTATGATGACTGATCTGACTCTGAAGGGAGTAATATTTACTTGGAATGATAAATGACATATTTATCTTTTTGAGTTAAAGACTATTTTGATGACTACTCCAGTGTTGACTATTCCAGAGGTCGGCAGGGCTATGTGGTATTTTTTGATGCATTGGGTTCAGGCTTCAAATAGATTCTTATGCAATGTGAACATGTTATTTATCATGGATCTTATCTACTTATGAAACATGAGAATAATCATCTGACCCATCACCTTGAACTTGTAGCATTGATTCACATTCTTAAGAGTTTGTGCCATTACCATTACAGAGAGAGGTTTATCATGTTTTCATACTATAAAATCTTGAGTTATATAATATCTTAAAAATATTTGACCCTCTTCTAGAGGAATTGGGTGGAATACCTATAATATTTTGACATTTAAATTTCTTATACACAAATTAAAGGCAATTTACTTGAATATTCTTTGAGTAGGGAACTTTTTACCCAAGTAGTGGAATAATCTTCAGAAGAGTGGAATTTGAGGGCTCTATTTGTACAGTTTCATATTAGAGATTAGGTGAAAGGGGCCTAGGATTCATTGGCCAATGTTCAGCTAAAATCCTCTCTTATCAAAATGATTATTCAGGATCAGTTGCTTGATGAAGCGATCCATATCTTGACAGACTTGCTTTAGGATGGGGAGATAGTTTTTTTAGAGGTCATTCATTAAAGAGGGAATTCTGTGAAATCATAATCATTTTGTGGTACCGTCTTCAGTAAGTAAAGCTATGATGGGGTGTTGTAATAGTTCCCAGTGGGTAGTGCACCCATGGTCCACAAAGATGTTCTATAAAATGCAATGTAAATTTGGTTGGATAGGTGGGAGATTGAGCATTTTTGGGTTTGTATCTCATTTCTATAAGTGCTAGCAGGTTAAGGTCTATCACCAGAATACTTGGGGGTTTATTCATCCACTTTAGTCCCTACTTAGAAGTGGGACGAGATATATATGGTTTTTTTGGTTGGTTTTCCTCATACCCAGATAAAGAAGAATGTGATATGGGTTTTGATCAATACAATATCCATCTAGGATCACTTTATAACCATTTTTGATATAACCAAAGTTAAAGAGTTGGGAAATCTATATATGATAGAGATTTTTTATAGCCATGGAGTTCGATCTACTGTAGTTTCTAATAGATATCCTAGGTTCAATTCTCATTTTTGGAGAGTCCTTTAAGAGGCACAAGATATCATGTCTATTTATTATGGAATACTATCATTAGTTGGAAGGCCAAGAAGAAAGAGTTATACAAATTCTTGACGATATGCTTTGCACTTATGTTATTGACTTTGATGGGTTTTGGGATTATCACATGGGATTGGTTGAGTTATCTAATAACAATAGTTATTAGTTTGTGATCAAGATGGATCCTTTGGATGCATTCTATGTTTGAATTTGTAAATCTCCATTGTATTGGTATGAGGTTGGAAAACCTTCCTTGGTTGGACAACGTCTGGTGGAGGAGACGATAAAAATGATTTAGTTTATTCATCAGATAATGTTGATGGAACCGAGCCGATATAAGTCTTATGCTAATAGTTTATATAGACCTTTGGAGTTCTAATTTTGTGACCATGTGTTCTTGAAGGTTTCACCTTGGTTGTTTCATTAACAACTTGGGAGGAATGAGAAGCTTTCTCTTTGTTTTGTGGGACCATTAGAGGTTGTTGAGTAGGTGGGGAAAGTTTCATATCATTTATCACTTTCACCACAGATGACGTTGATACATAAATTTTTTCATGTATCTCAGATATGAATATATATATCTAATCCATATCATGTTCTGATCCGGAGTGATCTTGAGGTGGAACATGATTTATCCATGACTGAACGGGCAGTCATCATTGTTGATTATGAAACCAAGGTACTTTGTGAAAGGATGATAACTTTGGTATGAGTATTATGGCTACACGGTTTTTATTCTCATGAGATGTGGGAGAGGGAGGCATGTAAAGACCCGTAATATTCAAGGGAATTTTTTTTCTTAATTTTTTTTTAGAATTTTACAAGAGTGCGGTTTCTGACGGCACCTGATTCCGAGGCCCGGAGTGCCCGGAATCATTTCCCGAAGTTTGGCTCGGGTACGTTCAGTGAACGAACGAGCGGGAATTCCTAACTTTTGATCCGGTGCTCGGAATTGAAATCTGAGGGCACCGATGAACTCGAAGCTCCGATATTCGCTTAAAGAGACCTTTTCGGAAGTTGCGTTTGTTGCGGGTTGAAAGTTAGTTATTGGGTTTTTAGTTTAAGTTAAATAAAAATTCGTGAAGAACAAATTTTATTTTAACTTGATAAATCCTACCAAAGGGGGTTGGAAGTGGGACCCACATCCACTTAACCTCCCTTGGTAGGATTAAGTGTGGTGGGGCCCACACGAAGCTCCCAACCTTTCATCTTCTCCCAACTCCCTTAACCCCTCTTTAATGACTTGAGTTATTTAATTTTGGAGTTAATATTTTTGAAATTCAAACCTTTGAAATTCTTTTGTTAGGTTTGTAAATAAAATAAGCTCTAATTTTATTTGGTTGGGTTAGAACACTTTGGCCACCTTGAGAGCTTTTGGAAGCTTTTCTTCTTCTTCTTCAACTCTGACGAAGAACACGAAGAACCTTCGAACTTGACGAAGAACGCTCAAGTTCCGACGAAGAACGCCGCTCCGCTCTTCTTCGTCTTCCGTGTCAACGAGAGGGAACGCCGCTTCCTCCTCGGATTCCCTTCGTCGGCATACGAAGTTTCGCCAACGACGTATCACATCGGACGCACCTCTTCGTCATCGGATTTGACGAACGACGACCGCGACGCCCGACCTCCGCGACGTTGTCTTCCGCGGAACGTTGTCAAATCTACGAACCTATACCCGAGGTAGGGGTTGTTGATTATTATTTAATTATTTATCCTTGCTCGTGGTTCATGCATGATTAACGAAGGATTTTAAGTTGTGTTTTAACGTGAGGGGGCCGGACCGCATGAACACGGCCGAACCCCTCCTTCGTTCTTGGTGTTTAATTTTGCGGGTGAATCAAGGAGGCGTGGTGCCGTCGCACCACACAGATATTCGCCCAATTCATATTACACGACGCCGTCGCGCCGCGCCATGGAAGGATCATCAAGAACGCGACGCCGTCGCGCCACGTTGAGGAAAATCAAGGTGCGGCGGAGGGGCGCGGTGCCGTCACACCGCGCTGGACGACGAACACCGCGGCCGGTTCCGAGCCGCGGCGGAATGAGAAGACCGGCGGCCGCACCGCCGGCGTCGGAAGCCGAAGAGGGGACCGGATTTTCCGGTCCCGTTGGAGAAAACCGGCCGGCCAACTGGCCGGCCGGATGGCATTAAACCGGGGGAAATTAATCTCCCAGCCGGCTCACAAAACCCCCCTCTTTATGAGGGGGGGGGGGGCAGGAGGCCCCCCGGTTTTTCTTCAAGCCGGCCCCCACGTGGGGGCCGTTTTCTTGCAAAGGGCGCGGCCCAAGGCCGCGCCGCCATCCCCCCCCCCCCCCCCCCCCCCCCGCCCCCGCGTGCTGCCTCCGTGCGGCGCCAGGCCGCCGCGCCACCACCGGGCTGCCGCGCCACCGCCGGGCCGCCGCGCCGCCGGCCGGCCGGGCCGGGTCGGTCCCGGGTCGGGTCAACCCGGTTCGGGTAGACCCGGTTCGGGCCGACCCAGGGGGGGTCCCGGACCCCCCGTTTCGAATCATTTTTCGGTCTTTGGGACATAACTTGAGCCACGGACCTCTGATCGACGAACCGTCTGCGGCAACACGATCCTTGGATCGAGACGGCCGTTTCGGTATATCGCACTCAAGGTTTTGGATTACTTTGAGTTCGGCCGGGTTGGTTCGTTCACGAAACCAACCGGGCCTTCGGAGCGGAAACGCTCATATCTTGAGCTACGGACGTCTGATTGACGTGCCGTCAGCTTGGTTGTGTTCCTCTTAGTGAGACGGATCTTTTGGCATACTCCGCCCGAGGTTTGGACGTAGGTGGAGTATGGTCGGGTTGGTTTTACCTTAAAAAACCAACCGGGCCCCGGGGACGAAAATGCCAATAACTCTCAGACCGGGCGTCTGATCGACGCGCCGTCTGTTGCATTGAGTTCCTGTTGACGATACAGAACTTTTGGATACATCAACTCTGGACTTTGTGACAGTTGATGTATCAGCCTCTCGCTCGTGGAGCGGATCCTCCGAACGAGCTTGCTGTGTGCGGGAACCCTAGTGCTGGCTGCGACTGTTATTGTGACTACTACTGCTACTGCTGCTACTGTGACCGCGACGACGACAGTACAGAGATCCTGTGTGGATTCGACGACGACGACTACAGCACTCAGCGATCCTACGTGGATCAGTGCTACAGGTCCTGTGTGGGCCCGATCCCGTGTGGGTCTGATCCTGTGTGGGTCCTTGCGCTCAGCGGTCCTGTGTGAACCAGCGCCTACAGGTCCTGTGTGGGCCCGATCCTGTGTGGGTCTTTTGCGGGGGTTAGTTACCTATCGATCCTTCGTGGGTCCGACGACTTAGATGGATTAGAGATCATCTTTACCGTCCTTTGAAGAAGTATACTTGTGTGAGCTGAATCTGTTGCTTTCCTGTGTGGATTGTCTTGTGCAATCCTGTGTGGATTACGTTTTGCTTTCCTGTGTAGAATACGTTTACTTTCCTATGTGGACTGAGTAGTACTTGGGCTCGGAGGTTGGAGCGTATTTGAAATTGATGACTTAGGTATATGTATGGGCATATACCTAAGCAGTGTTGGTTATTACTTCGTGATTGTTCCTTTCTTAATGGTTTATCCTTTGTGGATTTGAGAGACCTTCAGGGGTCTCGGGGTCCCTACTGAGTAGCTTATACTCACCCCTGCACGGGCTTTGCCCGCACTACATTGTGTTGGTTGCAGACGACGGACAGTGTTGACCTTAGCTGAGTCTTGCAGAGCGGGACGGTACCCGGAGGTGGACCACTGGACGGGACGTGCTCGGAGCGGACGGCGGAACCCGTGGAGCAGAGGAGCTATCTGTACCCACCCTTCAGGTGGGATTTCCAGTGGACAGTTCGGAGTAGCGGCTTTTACCTTTCAGTTGCTGTTTTTCCCTTTCGAGTTGTACTTTACTTTCAGTTTGGGTTTGTATACTGGCCCATTTACTTTTACGCACTTTCATTTGTACTCTGCTTTTGCTTAGTGTTTACTTTCCGCTTTCTTACTCTGTGGTGTTTGTTTACTTTACAAAGGCAATGCCTTCCCTTTTTACCGGGATACACGCCTTGGTGCTAGTCGCCAGCCCCTGGCCTATGGAAGGAGGGCTTGGGGTAGTCACGGCACGGACCCCGAGGGCGGGTCGTGACAAATTGGTATCAAAGGAGTTCTGTTCTACCGTGAACTCTGATCTTTTCTATGTGAAGCAATAATGTTTAGCGTATTGAGGGTGGTTATCAGTCCAGGGAGTCCAGTGTTGGTGCGGCGGCCGACGTATCCGTACACCAGGACCCTGACTTCTGATTTCCGACTTAATGCACGAAAACATTGATTGCGTGTGTGTTTCAACGTTTTCTTTGTGATTACTTATATCAGCTCACCAGGTATACTGTTCTGACCGTGGCGCACCTGTTTCCTTTTCAGGATGGCCCCACGACGGCAGCCAGCTAGGGTTCCGAGAGTCGAGCGTGACGACAGCCCACCGAGCGACGAGGCCTCAGTGCAGGGCCCTTTGTCAGCAGTGGCACCGGCGGTAGCTCTACCCGCCGAGCCCCCGATGCTTCCAGCAGCATCCACTGACGACACACGTCGCCTCAGCGCACTGCATGAGTTTCAGCGCCAGCGACCGCCCAGGTTTCGCGGGGAGACGGATCCCAAGGTAGCAGAGGACTGGCTGGAGGCAGTGGTTCGAGTGTTTAGGCTAGTGAGGACACCAGCAGACCTCATGGTGATCCTCGCTGCGAGCCTACTACACGCAGCAGCAGGACGATGGTGGAGCCTGATGCTCCAGGTGCACGATGAGGCATCTCTACTTTGGACGGACTTTGAGAGCCTCTTCCGCTCGGAGTTCGTCCCAGCCACCCTTCGTGCGGTGCGTATCCAGGAGCTTCTACAGCTGCGGCAGGGCAGCATGACGGTCGCTCAGTACTCGGCGAGATTTACCGATCTCTCGCGCTACTCGACCGACATGGTACGGAACCCATTCTTCCGGGCCCGGACCTTCGAGCAGGGCTTGAGACACGAGATCAGGTCATCGCTGATCTCCCTCAGCATACCGACTCAGACAGGAGTACTGGAGCGGGCCCTTCTAATCGAGAGCTTCCTTGCTGAGTCTACACCAGCACAGAGACCCACCGCAGGGCGGCACGTGGCAGAGTCATCTGCAGCAGGCAGTCGACGGATGACTCAGGGGTCCAGACAGACCAGACCTTCGGGCAGACGACCTCGGGACACTGGCTCAGCAGTGCGGGGCACACAGCGCGGAGCCAGTCTTACGAGAGGCAGACAGTGCTACTCGTGCGGCGGGCAGGGCCACATGGCTCGTGACTGCCCGACCCGCCGTGCCGAGGAGCATCAGTCAGTTGATGGACCACCGAGGTAGAGGCAGAGGGTCGACCGTGGCGGTCCGCAGGGAGGAGGAGGACGAGGAAGAGGAGTTGGACGAGCAGCCGGTGGTGGGCGACGCTTTGAGGCTTTGCCACCACCACCACCAGGAGGTCCACCCCGACCACAGGGAGCTGGCGGGCAGCGACAGGCACAGCTCCAGGCAGCAGAGGCCTACGACCACGGCACACCCGAGATGATTCGAGGTACTATCTGTGTCTACTCCACCTTTGCTGCAGTTCTTATAGACACAGGAGCGAGTAACTCTTTCATAGCCGCTGCCCTTGTTCGGAGCTCGGAGATTCCGACAGAGCCGTTGGCTCGATCCTTACGGCTAGAGACTCCTACGGGAGCAGACTCGACGATTACGCAGTGGTGCCGGCAGTGTGAGCTTACTCTAGGAGGCGAGAGCTTCGGCTGGGATCTTCTTGTAGCAGCGTCGAGGCCTTACGACATCATCTTGGGCATGGATTGGCTATCTACGATCCATGCACAGGTTGACTGTTTTAGGCGCAAGGTGCGATGTGTACGCACCGACGGGAGCAGGTTCACCTTCACCGGCGAGAAGGGAGCCTTAGCAGCACAGGATGGACTTCCGCGGAGGAGAGGACAGCCCATTACTCATCAGTTAGCTAGCCTCATCCTTGGAGCAGTTGACGTGCGGAATCCTGGTTTTCCTGTAGTGGTGGATCAGTTTGCGGACGTTTTTCCCGACGATGTTCCAGGGCTACCTCCTCGCAGAGAGGTAGACTTTTATATTGACTTGTACCCCAGGACAGCCCCGATATCCACTCCAGCATATCGGATGGCCCCCGCCGAGCTTCGAGAGCTACGGGTACAGTTGGAGGACTTGCAGGGCAAGGGGTTCATCCGACCCAGTGTTTCACCCTGGGCTTCCCCGATTTTGTTCGCCAAGAAGGCGGACGGGAGCTTGCGACTTTGTGTTGACTATCGTCGCCTGAACCAGGTGACAGTGAGGAACAAGTATCCGCTACCGAGGATTGATGACCTCTTTGATCAGCTCAAGGGAGCACGGTGGTTATCGAAGATAGACCTCAGGTCAGGCTACCATCAGCTCAGAGTCAGAGACGAGGATGTGCAGAAGACAGCCTTCAGATGTCGGTATGGCCACTATGAGTTCTTGGTTATGCCATTCGGTGTAACCAATGCTCCAGCAGTGTTCATGGCTCTCATGAACAGGATCTTTCAGCCATACCTCGATCGGTTTGTCGTGGTCTTCATCGACGACATTCTGATTTACTCTACGACAGAGGAGGAGCACGCCTATCACTTGCGAGTTGTACTAGACACACTCCGAGAGAACCCGCTTTATGGTAAACTCTCGAAGTGCCAGTTCTGGATACGTGAGGTCCACTTCTTGGGACACGTTATCTCTGAGTCGGGAGTTGCAGTGGATCCCGCGAAGATTGAGGCTGTGTTAGCTTGGGAGCCACCCAGGAGCGTGACTGAGGTTCGGAGTTTCTTGGGACTAGCTGGATACTATCGGAGATTCGTGCTATATTTATCTAGAGTTGCGGCATCACTCACAGCTTTGACGAATAAGGGAAACCCCTTCGTATGGTCAGAAAGATGTCAGCAGAGCTACCAGGAGCTGAGACAGAGATTGACTAGCGCACCTATCTTGAGGTTGCCTGAGGAGGGAGTAGGGTACATAGTCTACTGCGATGCATCAGGGACCAGACTCGGATGTGTTCTGATGCAGGAGCGGGTAGTGATCGCCTATGGATCACGTCAGTTGAGACCGCATGAGCAGAACTACGCTACCCATGACCTGGAGTTAGCAGCAGTGGTCTTCGCTCTGAAGACATGGCGACACTATCTGATGGGCGAGCACTTTACAGTCTTTTCCGATCATCAGAGTCTCAGGTATATCTTCTCGCAGAAGGACCTGAACCCGAGACAGCGGCGATGACTCGAGTTCCTCCAGGACTTTGACTTTGAGATAGTCTATACTCCTGGGAAGGGAAACATAGTAGCCGATGCCCTCAGCAGAAGGACGGGCATTCAGCTACTTGAGGAGGCGATGGAGCAGCTAGCCTCTTTGCAGATATCCTTCGTGGATAGAGATGGAGCAGCCTTCCTCCAGTCTCTCACAGTCACCCCTCCACTACTGCAGCGGGTCAGGGAGGCACAGCGTGAGGACGCTGACTGTGAGACACGGCGTGCACAGATATCCTCGGGACAGGCACATGATGGTTTCTCCCTTGGAGCAGAGCACGACATCCTTTTCAGAGGATGTACCATGGTACCAATCGCTTTGCGAGAGGAAGTGCTGAGAGAGTTTCACACTTCTCCTTTGGCGGTACATCCTGGAGTGGCAAAGATGTACCAGGACCTCAGACGACAGCACTGGTGGCTGGGCATGAAGAAGGCAGTAGCAGAGTTCGTTTCTCGATGCCTCACCTGCCAGCAGGTGAAGGCAGAGCATCAGGTACCAGCAGGCTTGGTACAGCCCTTGGAGGTTCCGGAGTGGAAGTGGGACGGCATATCTAGGGACTTCGTGACTGGACTTCCACGCACTTCCAGAGGTCACAACTCCATCTGGGTGATTGTTGACCGACTCACCAAGTCGGCACACTTCTTACCCATCAGAGAGCAGGGCTCAGTAGACATCTTGGGACGTCTCTACGTTCAGGAGATTGTGCGGCTCTACGGCGTGCCATCATCTATCGTATCCGATCGAGAAGCCCGCTTTACTTCCCGGCTTTGGAAGGGGTTACAGGAGGCGTTCGGGACGCAGCTACGTCTGAGCACAGCCTTTCACCCTCAGACGGATGGTCAGACGGAGAGGACCATTCAGACTCTCGAGGACATGCTCCACGCATGTGTCCTCGACTTTGGTCGTAGCTGGGAGGACCACCTACCCTTGGTGGAGTTTGCGTACAACAACAGCTACCACTCCACCATCGGGATGGCACCGTACGAGGCGTTGTACGGCCGACCTTGTAGATCTCCTTTGTGCTGGACAGACCCCGGAGAGTCAGCACTGGTGGGACCGGAGATGGTCCAGGCCACGACAGAGAAGGTCCAGGTCATCCAGAAGCAGATGAGGACAGCTCAGAGCTGGCAGAAGTCATATGCTGATAGGAGGCGGAGGCCACTAGAGTTCGAGGATGGCGACCACGTCTTCTTGCGGGTCTCACCTCGACGTGGTATTTGGAGATTTGGCCGAGGCAGCAAGTTATCTCCGCGCTTCATCGGACCCTTCCAGGTCCTCAGCAGGGTTGGCGAGGTGGCTTATCGCCTGGCTCTACCACCTCAGTTGCACCGGGTGCACGACGTCTTCCACGTATCTCAGCTGAGGAGATACGTGCACGACCCGACGCACATCATTGACCATGGGGAGCTTGACGTTGACGATGGGGAGACTTTTACGGAGGTCCCGGTGGAGATAGAGGATCGACAGGAGCGGGTCCTGCGTGGGCGATCGATTCCTCTTGTGCGCATCAGATGGCAGCACGGGAATCTCCAGGAGAGCAGATGGGAGCGGGAGGCTCAGATGCGTGCTCAGTACCCTCATTTGTTTCCCTAGTTTTTGGATGTATCTTTACGGGGACGTAAAGCCCTGAGGTGGGAGTAATGTAAAGACCCGTAAAATTCAAGGGAAATTTTTTTATTAATTTTCTTTAGAATTTTACAAGAGCGCGGTTTCTGACGGCACCTGATTCCGAGGCCCGGAGTGCCCGGAATCATTTTCCGAAGTTTGGCTCGGGTACGTTCAGTGAACGAACGAGCGGGAATTCCTAACTTTTGATCCGGTGCTCGGAATTGAAATCCGAGGGCACCGATGAACTCGTAGCGCCGATATTCGCTTAAAGAGACCTTTTCGGAAGTTGCGTTTGTTGCGGGTTGAAAGTTAGTTTTTGGGATTTTAGTTTAAGTTAAATAAAAATTCGTGAAGAACAAATTTTATTTTAACTTGATAAATCCTAACAAAGGGGGTTGGAAGTGGGACCCACATCCACTTAACCTCCCTTGGGAGGATTAAGTGTGGTGGGGCCCACACGAAGCTCCCAACCTTTCATCTTCTCCCAACTCCCTTAACCCCTCTTTAATGACTTGCGTTATTTAATTTTGTAGTTAATCTTTTTGAAATTCAAACCTTTGAAATTCTTTTGTTAGGTTTGTAAATAAAATAAGATCTTATATTATTTGGTTCGGTTAGAACACTTTGGCCACCTTGAGAGCTTTTGGGAGCTTTTCTTCTTCTTCTTCAACTCTGACGAAGAACACGAAGAACCTTCGAACTTGACGAAGAACGCTCAAGTTCCGACGAAGAACGCCGCTCCGCTCTTCTTCGTCTTTCGTGTCAAAGAGAGGGAACACCACTTCCTCCTCGGATTCCCTTCATCGGCATACGAAGTTTCGCCAACGACGTATCACATCGGACGCACCTCTTCGTCATCGGATTTGACGAACGACGAACGACGACCGCGACGCCCGACCTCCGCGACGTTGTCTTCCGCAGAACGTTGTCAAATCTACGAACCTATACCCGAGGTAGGGGTTGTTGATTATTATTTAATTATTTATCCTTGCTCGTGGTTCATGCATGATTAACGAAGGATTTTAAGTTGTGTTTTAACGTGAGGGGGCCAGACCGCATGAACACGGCTGAACCCCTCCTTCGTTCTTGGTGTTTAATTTTGCGGGTGAATCAAGGAGGCGTGGTGCCGTCGCACCACGCGGATATTCGCCCAATTCTTATTACACGACGCCGTCGCGCCGCGCCATGGAAGGATCATCAAGAACGCGACGCCGTCGCGCCGCGTTGAGGAAAATCATGGTGCGGCGGAGGGGCGCGGTGCCGTCGCACCGCGCTGGATGACGAACACCGCGGCCGGTTCCGGGCCGCGGCGGAATGAGAAGACCGGCGGCCGCGCCGCCGGCGTCGGAAGCCGAAGAGGGGACCGGATTTTCCGGTCCCGTTGGAGAAAACCGGACGGCCAACTGGCCGGCCGGATGGCATTAAACCGGGGGAAATTAATCCCCCGGCCGGCTCACAAAACCCCCCTCTTTATGAGGGGGGGCAGTTTCCTTGAGGGGGGGGGGGGGGGCAGGAGGCCCCCCGGTTTTTCTTCAAGCCGGCCCCCACATGGGGGCCGTTTTCTTGCAAAGGGCGGGGCACAAGGCCGCGCCGCCATCCCAATCAGCGGGGGGGCTTCGCCCCCCCCCCCCTCCCCCCCGCGTGCTGCCTCCGTGCGGCGCCAGGCCGCCGCGCCACCGCCGGGCCGCCGCGCCACCGCCGGGCCGCCGGGCCGCCGCGCCACCGCCGGGCCGCCGCGCCGCCGGCCGGCCGGGCCGGGTCGGACCCGGGTCGGGCCGACCCAGGGGGGGGGGGGGGTCGGGCCGGGTCGACCTGGACCCGGACCCCCCGTTTCGAATCATTTTTCGGTCTTTGGGCCATAACTTGAGCCACGGACCTCCGATCGACGAACCGTCTACGGAAACGCGATCCTTGGATCGAGACGGTCGTTTCGGTATATCGCACTCAAGGTTTCGGATTACTTTGAGTTCGGCCGGGTTGGTTCGTTCACGAAACCAACCGGGCCTTCGGAGCGGAAACGCTCATATCTTGAGCTACGGACGTCCGATTGACGTGCCGTCA
Source organism: Viscum album (assembly GCA_963277665.1). Classification (NCBI taxonomy): domain Eukaryota; kingdom Viridiplantae; phylum Streptophyta; class Magnoliopsida; order Santalales; family Viscaceae; genus Viscum; species Viscum album. Next base: position 1,068,347,572 of record OY728162.1, read on the forward strand.
GCTTGGTTGTATTCCTCCTAGTGAGACGGATCTTTTGGAATACTCCGCCCGAGGTTTGGACGCAGGTGGAGTACGGTCGGGTTGGTTTTACCTTAAAAACCAACCGGGCCCCGGGGACGAAAATGTCAATAACTCTCAGACCGGGCGTCCGATCGACGCGCCGTCTGTTGCGTTGAGTTCCTGTTGATGATACAGAACTTTTGGATACATCAACTCTGGACTTTGTGACAGTTGATGTATCAGCCTCTCGCTCGTGGAGCGGATCCTCCGAACGAGCTTGCTGTGTGCGGGAACCCTAGTGCTGGCTACGACTGTTACTGTGACTACTACTGCTACTACTGCTACTGTGACCGCGATGACGACAGTACAGAGATCCTGTGTGGATTCCACGACGACGACTACAACACTCAGCGGTCCTACGTGGATCAGTGCTACAGGTCCTGTGTGGGTCCGATCCTGTGTGGGTCCTTGCGCTCAGCGGTCCTGTGTGAACCAGCGCCTACAGGTCCTGTGTGGGCCCGATCCTGTGTGGGTCTTTTGCGGGGGTTAGTTACCTATCGATCCTTCGTGGGTCCGACGACTTAGATGGATCAGAGATCATCTTTATCGTCCTATGAAGAAGTATACCTGTGTGAGCTGAATCTGTTGCTTTCCTGTGTGGATTGTCTTGTGCAATCCTGTGTGGATTACGTTTTGCTTTCCTGTGTGGAATACGTTTACTTTCCTGTGTGGACTGAGTAGTACTTGGGCTCGGAGGTTGGAGCGTATTTGAAATTGATGACTTAGGTATATTTATGGGCATATATCTAAGCAGGGTTGGTTATTACTTCGTGATTGTTCCTTTCTTCATGGTTTATCCTTTGTGGATTTGAGAGACCTTCAGGGGTCTCGGGGTCCCTACTGAGTAGCTTATACTCACCCCCGCACGGGCTTTGCCCGCACTACGTTGTGTTGGTTGCAGACGACGGACAGCGTTGACCTTAGTTGAGGCTTGCAGAGCGGGACGGTACCCGGAGGTGGACCACTGGACGGGACGTGCTCGGAGCGGACGGCGGAACCCGTGGAGCAGAGGAGCTATCTGTACCCACCCTTCAGGTGGGATTTCCAGTGGACAGTTCGGAGTAGCGGCTTTTACCTTTCAGTTGCTGTTTTTCCCTTTCGAGTTGTACTTTACTTTCAGTTTGGGTTTGTATATTGGCCGATTTACTTTTCCTCACTTTCAGTTGTACTCTGCTTTTGCTTAGTGTTTACTTTCCGCTTGCTTACTCTGTGGTGTTTGTTTACTTTACAAAGGAAATGCCTTCCCTTTTTACGGGGATACACGCCTTGGTGCTAGTCGCCAGCCCCTGGACTATGGAAGGTGGGCTTGGGGTAGTCACGACACGGACCCCGAGGGCGGGTCGTGACAGGCACTAATGAGAGAGCACTGACCTCATCTTTTTGGCATGGAAGCTTCGACATAGGATTTTAGGGGACATAAAGTTTCTATGTTAGGGAGGTTGTAACATCGTGTTACTATTTTCGGGTTTTCTTAAAACCATCATTTTGATAATTCTTTGTATGGGTTTCATTTGGGGTTTCTTCAAGTGAAATTTTAATGTTTTTGGAAAATTATAGGCTAGTGTATGATTGTTTCACAGCTTGCGCACAGTTTGACAAACCGTGCACCACCTGAAGACAAAACGTAGCAATTTGGATAGTGGTATTCTCATGGATTGCGCGCGATTTGAAAGACTGTGGATTCTCTTTGGAGAAAACATGTGGACTATTTATCAGAGGCACATGGCCGATGTACTATTTAACTAAACCATGCACCTATACTAAAGAAACAGTGTTGAAGGGTTTTAAATTAATATAAATTTTAATTAAAAATTCATGAACCCTATTTCTTTATCCTTGACAGACCTCCTTTGACCCATGTAATGTCTCAGATATTCCATGTATTATTTTTAAATATTATATGGAATTATTACAAGACCATTAGCAGAGACGGCACATCATTCCGAGGCCCGGTGATCCTAGAATGGTGGATTGAAATTTTTTACATTAAATGAGTCGACACTTGTGCACGGTTGTGGCAGTTTACAAACGGATGCCCAGATTAAAAACTTGAGGGCATTGTTGCATCTGGGACGATGAGTTTACCTAAGAACGGGTCTAACCTTGACTGGCACGGATCGAGGGAAAAAGTTATTTTCGGACAATTTCAGTAAAATAAAATAAAATAAATGGCAAAGTTTATTTTATTTTTATTTGGAAACACTCACTATAGCACAACAATGGGGAAGATTTTTAATAATTAATTCCATGTCATAATGACTCAGAAACGACCACTTGACTCATTAATGTCATAGTGTGAAGGAATTCCAAAACACGCTTACCCTTTTTAATGGGTTAATCGAATGATGGTCGTTGAAGTAAAATTGAGAGGAAACTCTAAAGAATCTGTGGAGCCTTGGAGAAAACTCTCGGCGACGAACGATGACAAATCAAAGTTGAGAATCGCTGCACCAACGAGTTGAAGGATCTTGACGACGATGGTAGCACGACATCTTCTTCAATGATCGATCCCCTTTTAGGTAGGGGTTAGTTATTTAAATTACTTTCCCCACTTTTTATTTAAATGATGAACATGGATCAACCATAAAAAAGTTGATCCACAGATTCGTGTGTTCTTGCGGGGTGGTTTCTGTTGGTATGTTTTTGGGGATTGATCCATGATTATTGTTTCTCATTTTGATCCTGCTCCATTTGATCCTACTAACGAGAGCAGTTCAACACCGTGAAGAACGATGGTGGAGGTTCGTTCCACAATTTCTTTTCTGGATTTCCCTCCCCTTTCTTATCTCGCAGGTTGTTCGCCTTCTTCATGGGGCGATGAAAAACAGATTGTCTCATGTCCAATTTGAGACGCAAAAATCCCAAATTAGAGATACGACATCATGATGACATAGCAGAGATGTGACAGAAATAGAAGCAGACGAATCAACACTGTTCGGGAATTACCGTTATTCGACCGCTCTTCGTGTGGGTGGATCAAAATGTGTTTTCGGGGCCGACCGAAGACCCAAAAACAATGGAAAAAACATCGAGACTTTGGGGCGACCTAGATTTTGTAGTTTCATGGTGATCGGATGGCCGGATCGATGAAAGGGACCACATGGGAGGTGCGCCAGTGAAGAGTGTTGTTTCTGGAAAATTTTGGGATACACGGCATGTACTTCTAAAAAACACGCCATGTAGTACCTGTAGTGGAAGCTAGGGTTTCGGGGGTCAGAGAGGTATCACATGGAATATTGGCCTTTCCCCGATGCTCGGTGTGTATTTTGGAAAGTACATGGACACGGGATGGACTACATGGCTTTGGAACATGGCGTGTACTATCTATTCAGTATGTCATAGGTGGCTACGCGGGACTCAGCGTGTATTCAGGGTATACACGGAGACGGGGTGTAATACATGACCGTGTACTACACCACACAACTTGGTGAGGCGAGTAGCGCAGGTCACCCCATGTACCGATTACATGTGATGGCATACAAGGTTTGAATCTCAGTACGGGCACACAACCACGTTCACGGAGCCGACCCCAGATGACTCGAACACGGTGTGTACTCTGTACCATACACCATGTACTGACTTTTTCTACATGACCAGCCTTACGACATGGGCCATTGTACTCGGGAAGTACCTGGGATCTGAAGACACAACATGTGACATTTCTACATGCCGTGTACATTTTGGAAAATGGCTTGGTATTCTTGTCCACCATATCATGGACATGTTTCGTTTGGGTTAGTGCACCTTATTCTCTTTCACATGAAGGTCGGGCATAGTTTCCTTCTACAGGAGTGTGACCCCTTTAGCAGGACATTCTATGATAGAGTCAGGCATCCATCCGAGAGGCCCATATCGATATCCTCTATCCATTATTGACCCTAGATAGAGTCAGGCATCAATATTACCAACTCCACTGGGTGTCGATCCTCTACCTAGCAGGTGTATTCTGGATGAGTTGCGGTATTCACCGTGGCCCTGGGAGTGATCCTCATCTGTGTATCGTGATTTTTTTGCACTCAAGAGTGTGTCTCCCGTAATGAGTGTATCTATCTATCATGATATTTCCCACTCAAGAGTGTGTCTCTCATAATGAGTGTGGCTATATCTCGTGGATTTTCCCGACGAATATCACTTCTCGGACGAATGTCATCAGAGCTACCAAACTCATGGAGTGTGTTCTCCCGGAATGAGTGCTTCATAAAATCTTCGAACTGAATCCCTAACGTGGGTATGCGGTTGTTCGACTTGACTCTAGACCGTGGGTCTTGGTTTTTAGTATATCTTGTTTTTGTTCCTCTTTCTATATATTCTGTAGACATATACTGTGCATAGATGACTGTACCTTTACTTATTGTACTACATTGTGGTTTTCGGGGTCCCCTACTGATAATTGTTATACTCACCCCTACATGAGATTTTCCTGCACATGTCGTGTCTTGTGCAGACGAGCATCCTTTTGACAGAGTCCAGGGAGGACCAGGACCGGACCAATCTTTCTGAGTTCCCTATAGGCCGAGGTGTTATTACAGCTATGAGAAATAGTCCCAGTACCTCTTCATGTTTACAGGTTGGAATTTTCAGTTTTTAGACTCTTCTTTTGGTGGGATTGTATTTTGGACCAGTTTAATTTCAGTACTTTATCTTTCGTCATTCTCTGTAGGATGGGTTTAGTTGTATGCATGCATTTTGTTCCTTATTGTTTTTACATTTCATCATTTGTGGGCTTGGAGATGTGTGCGTGTGTACAGGTGCTTAGGAAATGCCTCCCATGTTATTAATATGCCTACTCAGTGCTTTTCACCAGCCTCTGGCATATTAGAGGCGGGTTTGGGGAGTCGCGGTGTGGGCCCCACTGGGACAGGTCGTGACAGAGTCGTATCCGAGGTGGTTAGTTCTACCTTAAGACCAAGAGTCTGTGAGTTTGGTTTGGGTAATAGTGTTAAGTGTTTCGAGATCGTATTTCAGGCTAGAGACTCTAGTGTTGGTGCGGCGGCCAATGTGTCCAAACACGAGGACTCTGATAACATTCTATTCAACTCGGTATATAAAAACACTAGTTGCGGGGAAGTAAAAGAATGGTCCATGTATCATATAGGAATGGATTTCATTTTCCATTTCCTCTGTGTCATTTATCCAAATATACTAATTGACCATGGTACATCTTGTTTCATTACAGGATTGCTACACGATGCATACCTATTAGGATCCAGCAGCATGATCACGAGGATTACCCCCTTAGTGATGAGGCTTTGATACATGGACTAGTTCCCTATGTGTTTCCACCAGGTGGTGCATCTGATATACCACCACCAGTGGAGCAACTAGTGGTACCTGCAGTACCGACCGACGAGGGGCGCTTGCTAAGCGCGCTCCATGAGTTCCAGAGACTGAGACCCCTCAGGTTCTAAGGCGAGACCAAACCTCAGGTGGATGAGGACTGGCATGAGGCAATGACCATAGTTTTCCATCTGGTGAGGACACCAGTGGACCAGAAGGTGATCTTAGGAGCAAGCCTTCTTTACGGTTCGGTGGGACGATGGTGGAGTCTGACCACACAGACTCAGGACGAGGAAACTCTTTCATAGATGGAGTTTGAGCGACTCTTTATGGAGGAGTTATCTCTACTTACTCTAATATTAGTGCGCATCCAATAGTTTCTTCAGCTCCAGGAGGGCAGTTTCATAGTAGATAACTATTCATCGAGGTTCAACATCCTCTCCCGGAACTCGATGGATATGGTCAGGGATCAGTAATTTAGAGATCGGACCTTCAAGAGAGGTCTGCGACGAGACATCCGATCTAGTGTTGTGCCTCTATGCATTTTGACTTATGCTGGAGTGCTCGAGCAGGCCTTGGTGATCGAGAGATTCTTGGAGGAGTAAAGATAGCCGACGACAGTCAGCAGTAGGTAGACAGGTGCAGAGACCCGGATAGCAGGGAGCTGATGTCAGGCACAGAGATCTAGATGTGGGAAACATCATAGGAGGATCCATGATAGAGGATCTACAGTCCATGGATCTCTGGATGGATCCAGTATTCCAAGGGAGAAGCGATGCTATGCATGTGACGGAAGGGGGCATCTCACTAGAGATTGTCCGACCTGTCGAGCTGCTGATAGGGATGCAGTGGATAGAACACCAAGGCAGAGGCAGAGAGTGGAGAAGACAGACCTGCCAGGCGGCGGACGTGGCTAAATATTATAAAGAGCTACGGGTGGTGGTAGATGCTTCGACTTACATCCAACACCACCCCCATGAGGTCTTCACTAGGCTCAGGAAGCTGGGGGATAGGGACAGGGACAGCTGCATGTGGTCGAGGCATACGACCCAGGGGCTCCAGGAATGATTCTAGGTATGATATGTGTCTTCATTACCTTAGCTTCCGTACTTATATTCATAGGTTCTAGTCATTCCTTCATCGCCACATGTCTTCTGCGAAACCTTAAGATTTCGGTAGTGCCGTTAAATCAATCCTTATGCTTGGAGACACCTATGGGAGGAGACTCGATGATCACACACCTTTGCAGAATGTGTGATCTTACCCTTGGAGGTGAGAGTTTTGGTTGGAACCTCTTGGTGGTAGCGTCGAGGCCTTACGACATCATTCTCAGTATGGATTGGATATCTTCGGTCCATGCCTAGATTGACTATTTTAGGCGAAGAGTGTGGTGTGTCTGCAGTGATGCGACGAGGTTTTCATTTTTCGGAGAAAAGAAGACCAAGGTAGCACAGAATGGGCTCATGCATAGTAGGGTGCAGTCGGTCCCTCATGAGTTGGATAGACATTGCCTCTGAGTAGTAGATGTGATGAGCTCCGAGTTCCCAATAATAGTGGTGGAGTACAATGACGTCTTTCCTGAAGATGTTTTTGGACTAACTTTCCACTGGGAAATCGACTTCTGCATCGACTTACTCCCTGCGATAGCACCAATTTCATCATCAGCTTATCAGATGGCTCCCGTAGAGCTTCGTGAGCTGAGGGTGCTATTGGGGGATTTTCAGAGCTAGGGTTTCATGAGACCCAGTGTTTCACCCTGGGTGGCCCAAGTCTAGTTTTCCAAGAAGGAAGAGAGAAGATTGAGGTTGTGCATGGATTACTGAAGCATGAACTGGGTGATGGTGAAAAACAAGTATCCACTGCCAGGAATTGACGACCTCTTCGATCAGCTGAGAGGGGCATAGTGATTCTCGAAGGTTGACCTTCAATCTGGTTATCACCAGTAACGAGTATGGGATGAGTATATACCAAAGACGACTTTCAGATGCCACTACGGTCACTATGAGTACTTGGTGATGCCTTTTGGTGAGACGAATGCCCCTACAGTGTTCATGGGACTTGTGAACCGGATCTTCCAACTATACTTGGACCTGTTCTTAGTTGTCTTCAAAGACGGAATCCTTGTGTACTCTACGTTAGAGGGGGATCACGCGAGACACCTGCAGATGGATCTAGATGTTGTACAAGAGCACCAGATTTATGGGAAGCTCTCAAAGTGCCAGTTCTGGATTCAGGAGGTCCACTTTTTGGGACATGTCATCTCAGCCGATGGAGTAGCTGTAGAGCTAGCCAAGGTGGAGGCTGTGTTAGCATGGGAGCCACCTCAGATCTTGACGGAGGTGTAGAGCTTCCTTGGGTTGTCAGGATATTACCGGAGATCCATTTCTGATTTCTCACAGATATTAGCACTGATGAAAGCCATAAACAGGAAGGGGAAACCCTTTGTGTGGATGGAGAAGTGCCACCAGGCTTTCGAGAAGTTGAGACAGAGTTTGACAAGGGCCACTGTTTTGAGATTGCCGGAGGAGGGTGTCGAGTACGTAGTTTTTTGTGACACATCAAGGACTGGGCTTGGTTTTGTCCTGATTCAGAGGCAAGAAGTGATTACTTATGGTTCGTTCCAGCTTAGGACACATGAGCCGAACTATGCGACCCATGATCTCAAGTTGGTAGTGGTAGTATTCACATTGAAGATGTGGCTAAAATACCTTATGGACAAGCGGTTTATCGTCTACTCTGACCACAAGAGCCTTAGGTACATCTTTTCCCAGAAAGATCTAAATCTGAGACAAATGCATTGGATAGAGTTCCTACATGACTGTGATTTCGAGATCATCTATACACATGGGAAGGGGAACAAGGGGGAAGATGCTCTAAGAAGAAGGTTGAGCTCACAACTGTTGAGTGAGGAAACCCAGAAGTTAGCCACATTATAGTTATCCATCGTAGACAGAGATGATGCGACTTACCTACAGTCGATGGTTGTCACCCCTCCACTCTTGTAGCAAGTTAGGGAGGCCCAACTTGGGGATGTCAACTGTGAGGCTTTATGTGCTCAGTTATCCACAGGACATGCACCTGATGGATATTTTCAAGGTGGGGAGCACATAATTCTTTTCAGAGAAGACACTGTTGTACCAATGGCATTGTGGGAAGAGGTCCGGAGGGAGTTTCATACATCCCCCTTGGTGGTACATCCTGGAGTGGCGAAGATGTACAATGATATCTAATGGCAGTTATGGTGGTCATGCATGAAGAAGGTAGTAGTAGAGATCATTTTGTGATGACTTACATGCTAGCAGGTGATGGTTGAGCACTAGGTTCCAGCGGGATTAGCTCACCCCTAGAAGTTCGAGAGTGTAAGTGGGATGGAATATTGATGGACATCATGAAAAGCTTACCACAGACGTCCACAAGGCATGATTCCATCTAGGTTATCGTTGACCAAATCACCAAGTCATCCCACTTCTTAGATATCAGGGAGCAGAGTTCCATAGAGAGATTGGGACGCCTCTACATGCATGAGATAGTTCGACTACATGGCGTCCCCTCGACAATAGTCTTAGAATGAGACGCCCGTTACACATCCTGGTTGTGGAAGGGATTGCAGGAGGATTTCGGGACTCAGCTATTCTTGAGCATGATGTTCCCTCCCCAGACCGATGGTCAGACGGAGAGAACCATTCAGGTTCTGGAGGATATGTTGCGAGCCTGTATCTTGGACTTTGTTCGCAGTTGGGAGGACCACATACCACTAGTGGATTTTGCGTACAACAATAGCTACAACTCCACCATTGGTATGACACCATTTGAGGCCTTGTATGCGAGACCCTTCCGGTCACCACTTTGCTGGACCAACCATGGAGAGTCAGCACTCATGGGTCCAAAATTGGTCTGAGCTAGCACCGAGAAGGTGAGGATCATCTAGAAGCAGATGAAGACTGCATAGAGCAAGTAGAAGTCTTATGTTGACAGATGATGGAGACCTCTGGAGTTCGAAGAGGGAGACCATGTTTTTCTTCAGGTCTCACCTCGACGAGGGTTAAAGAGATTTGGCCGGGTGGCAAGATATCTCTGAGGTTCATCAGACCTTTCTAGATACTATGCAGAGTTGGTGAAGTGGCTTACCACCTAGCTTGGAACGTCATCGACTGGGTCGAGATGGACATTGAAGATGGAGAGACCTTTGCTGAGTACCCAGTGGAGATCAAGGATCAGCAGGAAAGGATTCTTCATGGGCGATCAATTCCCCTAGTGCATGTTCGGTGGCAGCACGAGAATCTTCAGGAGAACACATGGGGGCGGGAGGCTCAGATCCGTTCCCAGTACCCAAATCTTTTTGAGTAGCCTTGTTTTGGATTTTCAGGGACGTAAAGCTCCAAGGTGGGGAGAATGTTATGTCTCTAATTTTCCGTGTATTATTTTTAAATATTATATGGAATTATTACGAGACTACGTGCAGAGACGACACATCATTCCAAGTACCAGTGATCCCGGAATGGTGGTTTGATCTTTTTTAAGTTATGGGAGTCGACACTTGTGCGTGGTTGTGGCAGTTTCCAAATAGATGATTGTATTAAAAATATGAGGGCACTCTTGCATCAGGGATGATGACTTTACCTAATAATGGGTCTAACCTTGGACATTGCAGGTTGATGTAAAAAGGTAATTTTCGAACATTTTCAGTAAAATAAAATAAAATAAATGGCATAGTTTTTTTTATTTTTATTTGGAATCACTTGCTGTAGCGCAACGATGGGGAAATTGTTTTATAATTAATGTCATGTCATAATGACTCCAAAACAACAACTTGACTAATTAATTCCATATCTTTATGGAATTACAAAATGTGATTCCCATTTTTAATGGATTAATTGAATTATCGTCGTTGACAGAAAATTGAGAGTAAACTCTGAAGAATCCGTGGGGCCGTGGAGAAAACTTTCAGCGATGAACGATTACAAAACAAAACTGGGAATCACTACGCCAATGTGTTGAAGGACCTCGATGACAACGGCGGCCCGAACTATTCATCAGTGATCAATCCATTTTGAGGTATGGGTTTTTTATTTAAATTCTTTTCCCCTCTTTTGATTTAAATAATGAGCGTGGATCAACCACCAACATGTTGATACGCGGATTCGTGAGTTCTTGCGGGAGGGTTTTTGTTGGGATGTTTTTGGGGATTGGTCCATGATTATTGTTTCTCGTTTTTATCCTACTATGTTTGATCCTACTAACAAGAGAAAATCAACGCCATGACGAATGATGGCAGAGGTTCGTTCCCCAATTTCTTTTCTCGATTTCCTCCCCCTTTCATATCTCGCGCGTTCTTCGCGTTCTTCATGGGGAGATGAACAACAGATCATTGCGTGTCTATTTTTACACCCAACAATCCCAAATTGGGGATCCATCATCACGACGACCTAGAAAAGGTGATACGGCAACAACGACAGAAGAATCAATACGTTTCTAGAATTACTGTTCCTTGACCACTCTTTGTGAGGGTGGATCAAAACCCGTTTTTAGGGCCGATCGGAGACCGGGAAACAATGGAAATGACTTCAGGACATCGGGGCGACATAGATTCTAGAGTTTTGTGGCTATCAGATGGCCAAATCAACGAACGAGGTAGCAAGGGAGGCACGTCAGTGAAGAGCGTCGTTTATGGAAAATTCCGGGATACACGACGTGTACTTCCGAAGAACACGCCCTATAGTACCGGTGGAGGCTAGGGTTTCGGGGGTCAGAGAGGTATCAAAGGACATGTGACGCTAGTCACACAATGTGTTGGACATTCTTCGAAGCTCGCTGTGTATTTTGGAATGTACACGGACATGAGATGGACTACACGGCTTTAGAACACGGCATGTACTCTCTACGCAGCATGGCAGAGGAAGCTACGTGGGACTCGGAGTGTATCTAGGGGATACATGGACACGGAGTGTAGTACATGGCCGTGTACTACACCACACGGCCAAGTGAGGCCTGTAGCACAGTTCACCTAGTGTACTAATTATTTGGGATGGCGTACATGGTTTGAAGCCATGTACGGGCACACGACCGCGTATACGGAGACGACCCCAGATGAATCAGACAAGACATGTACTCCATACCAAACGCCATGTACTGTATTTTTCTACACGACCATCCTTACAACACTGGTTGTTTTACACAGGTAATACCAAGGGTCTAAAGACACAGCGTGTGACATTTCTACACACCTTGTACTTTTTGGAAAATGGATTGGTCTTCTTTTCCACCGTATCTTAGACTTGTTTCATTTGTGTTAGTGACCCTTCTTATCATTACCTAGAAGGTCTGGCATCATTTCCTTCTAGAGGAGTATGATCCATTGAGCGGGAATTTCTATGATAGACTTAGGAATCCATCTGAGAGGCCCAGAACAAGATCCTCTATCCACTCTTCACCATAAGTAGAGTGAGGAATCGATGTGACCAACTCCACCAAGCGTAGATCCTCTACCTAGTTGGTGAATTAAAGATGAGTCGTGGTATCTGACATGGCCCTGGAAGTGATCATCATCTGTGTATCGTGATCTTTCCCCACTTAGGAGTGTGTCTCCCGTAATGAGTGTATCTATCTATCGTGATCTTTCCCACTTAGAAGTGTGTCTCCCGTAATCAGTGTGGATATCTCTCGTGGATTTTCCAGATGAAAAACACTTCTCTTATGGACGTCATCAGAGCTATCAGACTTGTGGAGTGAGTTCTATTGGAACGAGTGCTTCGTGGAATCTTAGAACTGAATCCCTAACGGGGGTATGCGGTTGTGCAACATGACTCTAGACTGTGGGTCTGGGTTTTGAGTATATCTGGTTTGTGTTCCTCTTTCTATATGTTCTTTAGACATATAATATGCATATAAGACTATACCGTTACTTCGTGTACTGCTTTGTGGTTTTCAGGGTCCTCTGCGGAGTATTGTTATACTCACCCCTACATGGGCTTTGCCCACACGTGTCATGTCTTGTGCAGACAGGCAACCTTTTGACTGAGTCTGGGGTGGACCAAGACATGATCGAGCTTTCTGAGTTCCCTGCAGGCTGAGGAATTCCTATGGCTATGAGAAATAGTCCTAGTACCTTTTTGTGTTTACAGGTTGGACTTTGCAGTTTTTAGACTCTTGTTTTGTTGGACCTGTATTCGGGCCTAGTTTAATTTCAGTACTTTACCTTTCACCAAACTATGTTGGTTGGGTTTAGTTTTATGCATGCATTTTTTTAGTGTTTTTACATTTCAAAATTTGTGGGCTTAGAGATGTGTGCGTGTGTACAAGTGCTTAGGAAATGCCTCCCATGTTAGTAATATTCTTACTCAGTGCTAGTCACCATCCCCTAGCCTATTGGCGGCGAGCTTGTGGAGTCACGGCATGGGCCCCACTAGGATGGGTCGTGACAACCCAAATGAGTTTCTACCATCCTTAGAGATTCTGATTCGGATTATTATCCCAAAATACCCCTCCCATAAGTGATATGAAGCTAGGATAATTGTGGTCCATCCTCTTCCGATTAGTTTCCCCCTTCCAGTATTGATCTCTCACAATCTCTCCCTTTCTCCTTAAAGTTATGTGGATCCTTATGTTTAATTATGGTTCTAATACCCACTATTTTGGGGTTATTAACCTAGGTTTTTATCCATATTTCCCTAGACCCCATTGATGTTTCTATTCCTTATAAATCTCGATTAGGGTTTGTCTCTTTAAGATCTAGTGACACCGAGGTAGGTGGTTCCATTATGATTCTTTATTTTCATTAACCCTAAATAAATTTAATTAATTTTAACTATTTTTAATTAAAATAATATTTTGAATTTTTATCTAAATGATTTCAATTAATTTTATGGATAAAAACCCAATACCATTGAATTGGGTTTTTTTTGGAAAGATTGGTTTTTGGTATGAAATTTGAAAACCCCCATTTCCATTGAATTGTGGTGTGTTTATAGAAGTTTTGGTAATTTAAATTATTAAATTTAAATTCTAGTTTTGATGGAAATTTATTCAATTAAAAATTTCAATTTAGTTGTGAAAATGATTTTGATGGAAAAATTGTGGAAACCCCAATTCCATTGAATTGGGGATTTGTTATGAAATTGAGGGAATTTGTTTTAAAATAAAATTGTTAAATTTAATGTTAAAATTGGATTGTGAAACATCCTCTTGAATTTATTTCAAATCCCTATTTGTGAAAAATATATTAAAAATGGGTTTTGATGGAAACCTAGAGGTTTTATCTTTGAAAAAAGGAATTTTTTTGATTAAAAACCCCTTGAGGATTTTAAAGTGAAAAAATAGAATATTTTAAATGGATAATTGGATTAATTTTAATTAAATTAGTCTTGAAATACATTTTCCACCATTGATTTGTGCTGGAGATCATTCATGCATTAGGTAGTTTGTAAGATATATATAAAAAACATTACAATTCTAAATTTCTCTAAAACATCATATCATTACATCACATACCTTAGGTTATGGCGATGATTCCTCTGGGACTTGGTTCAAGGGACATATGTATACACCTTTCTATATTCACTGTGTTGGGTACCTATATACTGGAACTGTCATTCCTATTTGGCTCATGATAATGTTATTCATTTATTTATTATTTTAAATTCTTTTAGTTCATTCTTGTAAACCTTTTTACCTACCTTGTGAATTTATATAAATTACTTTATATAAATGTGTTTTTTTAATACATATGTGAAAAGTTCCATTTGTGTAAAGAAACCATTTTTTAAAGGTAAATTCCATTATTTTAAATGTATTTCCATCATTTGAAATATTAAACATGAATTTCTAAAGTTATTTCCATATTTTTAAATGTAAAACATGATTTGTTTAAATATTATTTTGAAATGAAAAAATAATTTTTATTGAATTGAAAGAAATTATCTTGGTAAATTTGATATTGAAATCAATTATGGAATCTTTAGTGAAATCCTAATGGGATTAGGCTCACACCCTACTTGTGCCTTCTGTTGTTTTTAGATTACCTCCTTCCAAGTTCAAGTAATATAAAAGTATCTCTTGGATGTGGATACAACTTTTGAACCTTGGACTTGATGAGTCATGTCCTTAGGGAATTGGGTTGTCTTCCCTATTTTGGTACTTTGGTTATATTACTTTGGTCATTGTTTCTTGTTTAACCTATGGTACTTCACTCATAGTAGAGTTTATTTTGATATTCATACAATACTGTTTATTTTACATCCTCAATGTTAATATAAAAACCATTCCCACTTTCATTTTGTATGATGGTCGGTGCTAGTTGCCGACCAGTGGGGATAAGGAATGCCCTTTGGGATATGTCAGGTCTGGCTCATTTATCAGTTTTTTAGGGTATTAAGATGGTTTCAGACATTCATGATCATATGTAGATTACATTTAATCTCATGTAACCTCCATTGATCCTATCTATAGACATAATTGTTTCTATGTATCTATTTCAGGGAATAAAAATATGATCCTTTGTATATAATTAACTAAAAGGTTGTACACCTAGATAAAGATATTTCTTATTTGAAAAAACAAGTGGGGAATCAGGTTATAAGAGATGATTTTTTAGAACATGACAACACACATGTCAAATGATTTTTTGGTGAAAATATAAATTTTAGGAAGACATTTCGGAACTCAAGGATTTAATGGGAAAAATTTATCTACATTTATTTTCTTTAGAGTAACATAATTTTGAGGGTGTAATTCTTATAAGGGTGTATAATGTAACCCATTGAGATTTTCAAATATATTTTTCTTATATATATTCAATTTTTGTTATAGATTTTGATGTATGAAACAAAAAACTGTAGAGAATAATGTCGGTTTAAAAATATAAAATAATTGATATTAATATATTATAAAACTAAATAAATATAATTCAAATAATATAATAAATTAATGAAATTTGTGATGTTAATTATAATTGATAAGGAATGGTTTTATTATAAATATTGTACAAAAGAAAATGTTTTGTTTACAAACATTGTTTATTATATAAGATCTATTTAATAGTTAATGAATTTTATTTTGTAAAAAAAATGATGAAATAGATTTTTTATATATTTATAAAATTTATTAATAATGCATAAGTTTATTATCAAATGGTATGAAATTATGACAAAATCCTTTGATGGTAAAATGATATATTTTTTAGAAAACTATTTTTTGCCACATAATATATGATTAAGTTGATAAATAAAATAATTTTTTTGAGGAATGAATTTAAATATTTTTTTTGATAATATATTCATAAAAATAAATTAACTACAATTTAATGGTTTTTATTATAAAAAATAATGGGAATCAAATTTATGTTCAAAATTTATATTTTACAAAAAACGACTTTACTTGTTTTGTGCACAGACCATGGAATTAATTTCATATAGACGTAGAAAAAAATATTATAAAATGGATTCAACATTTGGAATGATCATTCCCATATATTTATGAAAATTTAAAATCAATTTGTTTTATAAAACTATATGACCTTGGAAAAATGTTGTTCACCATGATAAAGATAAAATTGGGTTAAAATTATAAAATTAAAGGGGAGGGTTTTAGCAATGACACTATACCATATATTTAATTTCATTAGATTATTGGTTTTAAATCATCACCACTTTTTTATTTTAAATATACTTTTTTTGATTAGATTCCAATGAATGTGAATTTATTATAATTTGATCTTCTTAATATTTTCAATGGTTTCACTCCCCTCACTTATAATTGGGAACCCCCACTTCTTAGATCTCCACACCACCTAAGAATAGTATCTTAAATAAGATTTGACCAAAAAAGTTCTAAAACATTCTCCCTAAACTATTTATTTTTTTCTACATGAAATACCCATCCATGTGTTATTATAGTGTTTTCTAAAAGTAGATTATTCAAGGAAGAGATATAAATTCTTAATAAAATATTTCTCTAATATTTCTTCTTAATCATCCAATAAATATAATATATCATCCTTAATATAATGAAATAATTATATTAAATATACTAAAATATTTTTATATTAATTTTGAATGCATTTTACATCTTGATTCCAACCATTTTAAAAGGAAATAGTTGCTCACAAGTACATATAGACTATATTCTCCATGAGGTGAGGTGACTCATTTTTTCTCAACAACTCTCAAGCACAGTTATATTGATGGATTTAATTAAATATATTATATTTATAAAATAAAAATCATTTCATAATTATAAATTATTTTTTAACCTAATTTATTTTGATACATTGAAAAATGAAAAAAACACTCATGTATACATGTTGACTACCATATACATGATATTTTGTAAGTCATTTATCATCACCTCCTTATATTTAAATTTTCAATAAATTTATATAATAAAACTATATGATATTAAAGAAATGATTATAATTATGGATCCAAAACAAGGAGGAATTTAATAGAACCATCAAGCTGAATCATTTATGGAAAACAGAAAATTTAACAATTAAAAATTTATTTTAGGGAGGAATTATTAATGAATTGGTGATTATAAATTATCAAGGATAGATATATTATAATACAATAATTAATATTATTATGTTGAAGATATATAATAATTTTAATGTTATTATATAATATATTAGAGTGTTTGCAATGTTAGGATCGACATGAGATAATTTTCTATTTTACAATATCACTTATTATCAAGAATGATTATATATCGATTTTAACTATTTGAAATTGTGTGGTATTCATTTAAAAAAATTATTATATTTTATTATTATTTTTTATTTATCAGTTTTCAATGAATTATATCTATATTTATTTTCTTTTTAACAGAACAATATAAGAATAAATGTATTTTTGAAATGAAAACCTTATTTCTCTTTTTTGGTTGGGAATATTTGTCTTCCACATATATTCTATTAGAACCTTATTTATAAATGTTATTATAAAATTTAAAATGTTATCAAATTTTATTTTTCTACTATGTATGAATTTATTTAATAAAAGTTTTTATTAAGTTTATTATCATTTTCTGAATTGGTCATTTTTTATGTTCTTTACAAAAGTAGGGAAATATTTTTGGTAAAATTTTTACAAACTGAATAAATTTTCATATTAAAATGTCATTTATTGATCATGAAAATAAATTTATATTTTTCCTGTTTTCATAATTAATATTATGTTCCCATTCTTCTAGGAATTTTTATTTTTTAAACGTCTCCAAAAGAATGGTATTTTTTCTATTATTTTTAAAATAATATACCTAACACTTTTATAAAATTATTTTTCAAATATTTCAACATCATTTTATGATTTATATTCTTAAATAAAGATATTACCCTATTATACCATCCACATACAATAATTGGATGTATTATGATGATTTTTTCTTAATTACATTTTATTAAATTTGTTTCTTTTTCATTGGTTAATTATACTATGATAGAATGATGAATTCTCTTATGTTCATATAGAATATATATGGACATTTTCTTATTATGTCATAGGTCGTTATATTATAGAGATATAATTCATTGAGAATTGTTTTATATCAAATTATTTTAAAAGGGAACATGAGAGGTTTTTACAATAGACATAGGGTATACGAGTGAGTACCATAAACCCAAGAGGATACAACAATAGTTGGCTGAAGCCTATAGTGGTACACAGGTAGTTATGATAATCCTACCAATTGATTAATGTCATTGTGAGTATCCATGAATTGTTATTTAGATTTTTACTGGAACGTTGAGTGAACCCATTCCACTACGGGGAACATCCCACTATGATAATCCTGTAATTGATAATTGAGTAAGAAAATGATTTTGTATTTTTATGTTTGTGACAGACTTTTATTCCATTACCTTTTGTCTTCTGCATGTGATGTTCTGTCATGGGTTGGTGTCGATTAATAATTATTCTATACTCTAATGAATTAGGTGTATTATTATGAACAATCCATACTCTATGACTCATGTCTATGACTTATAAATAATTTGGTATGATGTCAAATATTTTGATCATGTTCCATACCATAAACTTTATCTTATGCTCAAATATGATCATCAATTAAAATCTACCATGATTACCAACATAGAATATCTCATCTCATCATTTCTTATGTTTCCATTGACATTATTATAAATAATGGTATTGTGTGTGGACTGTATAAAATTTTTATTACATGAGGAGAATATGATTCGATATTTTGACGATAATAGAGGAAATAAATTCATTACATATAATGTCACCCAAATAAATAAACCATTATTGTTATATGGAACACAATATCATAAAATGGATTTAATATTATTCTAAAATGATAAACTATTTATATATGTGATTCTCGGGTAACCTAATAACACTTCTCTAATGAATTTATTAGAAGGGTTGTCATATTATATATCTTCTCTGGAATTAATAAAATATTTTGACATGATAAGGTGATTGACTAAAACCCAAATGGTATCATGGACATCAGATTATTAAATGAGTATTATGAAAAAATATAGTGTGATGGTATCCTATTTCCATACTAGTAGGAGCAATGGTTTCATAATAAAATTTATCTTATGTCATTCATCATTATCTTCATATAATACCATGCATCGAGATATGTACTATATTATCATCTAATTATTGATATTCCATCACAAATTATTCTTTAGATCTCTATACATTTTGGTGATTCAAGGATTGATGGAGAATGATAAGCTATGACCATCATCCAATAACACCTTCTTCAATTACCATATTTATGGAATAAAAATATATATCCCATATCATATAAATAAATAATTTTAAATGTTGAAATCCAGAATATTCACGAAAATCTATTATTGATACATGTCGTACATCAATTCCAACTTGACATTTCTATCAATGGGTGGTTGAGATATACTTTGTGAAAATTGTAAATATCCCCTTCCCTTATGATATCATGGTAAATAGTATGTAAATAACTATGTATTACTTAATTTATAATCCTCATCATTGTTAAGGTTTCATTATCCATTCTTCTTAGAGAAAATACCACCTTATTTTCCATCCAAGGATGTAAATGTAATCATAAATCATTGTTTTTTATTTCAAAATATTTCCTTCATTACATGTTCTTTTCTATTTATTTATATATAAAAATCAATATATTACGATCAGTATAGATACATCACATTTATTAATATTGGTATTTTCAATTAAATTTCAATGAAAACACCACTATATCTAGATCCAGATCTTGTGTTGGGAAATTTTGATCATGAAAACATAATTTTTACGAGTAATTATATGTCCCATTATCATTATTAATTTTGAAACATCCCAAACCCATTAAAAATGAATCACATTATATTAAGAAACCTACTTAAATGTATGGAAATGTAAGAATAGTTGTGGTTATAAATATCCTCTTCAGTTCCATGAATATTTTCTCAAATTCTTCCATGAAGTGTATTGTCACACTTTCAAGTTAACCTGGATAGTGTAATTGATAATGATGAAGAATTTTTAAAAAATCATTGGTAGTGTCCCAATAATCCAAGAATTCATTATATATATTTATATATATATAAATGTGGTTGTTCTAGGGGAAATCAAAAATTTCCTTTGACTTAAACATTTCCCTTATTTTACCCTCTTATGTGATTAAATAACCCATGAAGGATATATTTTGTATCAAGATTCACACATGAGGAACTTGATAATCAATTTCCCATTTCATAGATTCTTTATAAAAATTCTCAAATCCCCTTAATGTTCTTCCATCCTATTATAATATAGGATAATTTCATCAATAAAGACTACCAATTTTTTTAATATATTGTGTAATGAATATATTCAACATATCCATGAATATTGCAAGGGTTTTAATCTCATTAGAATCTCTATGAATTCTTGGTTTACATATTTTTTCAAAAGGCCATATTTGGTATATCTTCTCTTTTCAACCTCAATCAATGATATCGATAATAATGTTCATTCTTTGATATACTGAGATCCACATACTTGATAAAACAAATTATAAATATTATATAGAGTATACTTTCATGATTGTGATCTTTTTATGTTCATAACAACCAATAAAGAGATTCATTAATCCATTATTCTTTTTAATAAAGAGAAATTTTTCACCGCATTAGAATTCACTTGCTCATATGAAAAATAAATACATAACTTAATGGGTTTTTTTATTCAATTTGAAAAATCCGATCAGAGGCATTATATAAAGAGTATTTTATATAGGCATATAACAAGTTATGATTTCCATTGTAAACTCTACCACATGAACTAGAGGAATATATAGGAATTCCTAAAGATATAAATCATAAAACTACTATAAAATAGGAATATATCTGATTTTGAGTTCTTCTTCATTCATTTGAGATAAATACCCATCAAGATTATGCATTGATAACTATAAAAGGGATTTAATTTCTATGGGTGGTTCATAGTCAACCTAGTACTGATTGATGACCATGGGTTGTCATGGGATATTAAATGTGACTTCATTGTCCAAAAAATTAATATATACAATATATAAAAAGAGTAATTGAATTATTAAAAGAAAATAATATTAAATAAAGTAAGGATTATGAGAATAAAATGAATCACATTACCACACAAGTCAATCACAGAGGATTTATAATACTGAGATATAATTATTGGATCATACGGGGTTTTTTCTCATAATAAATTACATATTAATTTTGGTGTTGATTTGATGTCATTAGACATGTTCCAGTTATAATGGTGTGAGTAAAACCTTATTAAATAATATTATTCATAGATCTATCATGGATTATTAGTGTACATTTGAAAAAATTATTTTCATTACCAACTTTTGTAGTTATGATTGAATAAGTTTTCTCACGTTCCATTGGCGTAAGAGTTTCATGTTGTTGGTTGTATCGATTAACTCTTGGATTTTTTCACCATTTTGAATAATTACCATACTATATATTATTTGAGAACTAGTGTTTGTGAAATTAATTTTGTAATAATCTCTTATCCTCTAATTCATTAGATATCCTCCTTACATCTTTTCAGCAATCATGTTCATGAAGTCCTATTTTTTTATATATAAAACATTTTCCTTACAATTTAAAGAAATTTTAACTTATTCCTTTAATTTTTTTCATTCAAGAATATTATCTTCCCCCACTTTTACAGTTGGGATAGAATAAGTTTTCTTATGATAACTTGGCATAGTAGGTTCTTGACGTTTATTGTATCAATTAACTTTTTGACTCTTAAAATATTTTTTATATGTTCCATACTATATACCATTAGAGAACTAGTGTGTGTGTGGTTCATTTTGTTACGCTTTCTTTTCCTCCATTTAATTAGATGTTCTCCTTACCTATTTTAGACAATCACATTCTTGATGTTATACTTTTCAATATTTAAAACATCTTCCTAACCATTATAAGAAATTTCACTTTCTTCTCTAAAAAACATTTTAATCTAAGAAGATTATCTTCCCCCAAAGTGATTTATCATTCTTGTTTCCTTAACAATCAATTTTTTATATCCCCCAAACCTAAGGATAATTGTATTCTCTAATATCTACAGAATCCTTTAGAGAGGATAAAATAATTTCTTTATAGTTTCCAATATCTATTATATCGAACATCTTTTAAAGAATTAATTTTATATCAATAATGAATTGATCAATACTTCTTTCATGTTTGGTGATAAAACCAGTGGCATTCTATGCAAGTCTCTTCAAGTTTGACAAATATAAACCACCACATTCATACTCCTTTTCCCCTAAATCTAGTTATTTTATATCCATTTTTTTATGAGTCCAAGTAAAATATTCTTGTGTCTAAATATATCACAAACATATTCTATTCCATATAGTTCATCCCCTCCTTCTGAATAATATACTTATTATGTTCACACCAATGGCCATTCTAACTTTATAGTTGTTAAATAGATAAAAATATATTCCTTATTTCGAGAACACAAGAATAGAAAATACCATCTCTAATTCATTGGGTAAATCATTGTATTTCCCATCACATCCACTGTTAACTCATGTTATACTTTATATATCAATTAGTTAACTAATGGAATTTTGAGGTAGGATAATATTTATAAATATGATAATAGGAAATATAAACAAAATAATTAACTCATAAATGAATTGCATTACCTAAATTATGAATAAATAAGATTAAATCTTAGTAATTCATGGTAATTTATTACTAGCCTACAGAAAATAAATATATTAAAACTCTTTATAATGGTTTATTAGATCATTAAAATTACAAAAATAATATCCCCTAGGAATTTCCAACAATGTGTGTAGTTTAGACTAATTGGTGGGCACCGAGTGAAGATCTAGATAATACCCAATCTGCAGTTTTCATGGTCATTAACCATTAGCGAATCCATTCTAGGGATTTAATTATCTTAAATGTAACCATTAAGGGATTCCATTTGTACAAATCCACACACTTTTTACATTAATAAAATTCAAGTTTTTTTCCCTTATTTGGACTTCGACTCATGATTTTCTCTAATTTCACCAAGTAATAATACTCAAAAATAAGTTATCTAATGTGAAAAAATAAAAAAATAATAATTATCTGATAGAAACTAAGGGGACCCCATAAAAACACACATATATAATACTACATTTAACATGGTTATTTATCACATATAACAAATATTCAAAACCAAAAACCAAATGTTTTACCTTCATTAGTGATATTAAACATAATGACATTACTCTAGTGTGTCATCAACATCTCCCATAAATTTTTTTTTGAATTATATCATTTAAAAAAATCATAGATTAGAATATTCTACATAATCTAGATAATGAATAATATGTATGGGTGAGCTTCCGATGTGATGTATGGGTAAAAATTAGAGATAAATATTTAAGATCCTAAGTGAGAAAAAGATATGTATGTGGGTATGAGAACATTGTAAATGTACAATATCAATATAGGAGATAAAATCCAAATAAAAATTTAAAATCAATTAAAGATTTGTGTGTAACATAATATATAAGACGTCATAATCTTAGTAATATGTAAAAAATATGATTTACAGAAAAATATAAGCATTAAATCATAATACTATAAAAATGGAATCACATATATGCCTCACATAACATAGTTTATTATGAAAGACATTCCTACCTATAATAAAATATTAGATCAGGAACCATATATCTACCTCCCATACATATGTCATGATATATCAAATTTTATGAAATTAATTATAGGGATATAAAATTCAAGGTCTATAATTCATATTTGGAAAACCATCGAAATTTGTCCCATGAGAACATGAAAACAACAATATATTATCATTACCTAATTTAATAGTAGAAAAATATGGGTTTCATGAAAATTCAAATAGAACATTTCATTATCCCTATATATAAATGAGGTGTATGGTAAAATAAGAACATATTTACAATGTAAGATAAGAAAAATCAAATAATTTTGACATATATGAAAATCATCCTTTCATTAATATTCCATAAATCCACCTAAAAAATATATAGAAATATTTCATTTATTTTCAAAACCAATATGAATTAAAAATAATTTAGGTAAACAATTTAAAATACAACGAGGGAAAATTGAATATATAAATGACCATAATAGAATGTGTTCACATGAAAAACATTAAAAAGTGATTATTTTGACACATTCAATTTTAATCCATATATAAAACATTTAAATATTCATTTCAATTTTATTAATAAGAGTCTTAATAGTATAAAATGGCATAAATAAATTATTGAATCATAGATAAGTAAATCAATAAAAACCTCCAAATTAATATGGACAAAGAGAAGGATTATTACTGACTGCAAAGATGGGGTGGGGACAGCTTCACATACAAACATCACAATGGGAAAAGTAGTCACTAATGGTAATGAATTTTTGAAGGGAAATATAAAAATAAAATAATAACAATAGGAGATGAAAATTATTTTTCATTTATAGGTAATGTTCAAAAAATGTATCTATATATTATAATTCATTGATATTAATATCTATTCGATAATGAGTTTCAAATGAAACCCTTATATATTTGGTAACACTTTATTGAAATCCATACGAAATAGGGATCATTAGATAGTTTTTTTATATTACATGAATTTCATGATATTCATGATAAAAATAATCTATAAGGCTATATATACAAAAGAAATGAAACATGCAGTAAATATTCCAAATATCTCAAGGGAAAAAAGACGAGATGAGAAACATGTACCAATACTCTGGTTTCTAAGAATATATTTTACATGATATATTATAGCCATAACAAAAGAAATAAATTTTTTATAACATTATTCATATATGTTACCCTTTATAGTCAATAACTATAAAAATTCCTTATACATTCAATTAGAAGTAATCGTTTATTTTCATCATTGAAGATTAGTAATTTCTATTGTTTTTCTTATATTTTTTTTGGTTATTTTTAAACCCATTATTTGAAACTACATTCCAATTTTATAGATTATAAAATATATTTTAATCATTTTTTTCATTAATTTATGCATAAAAATGTTCATTTTATGGAAACTATGGTCACAATTTGAGATAATGGGATCCACGACCGTCTTAATTTGGGTATTTTATTGACATAAAAAATTATGTTATAAGTATTGTTAACTATTATGTTATCCTTGGAGAATCATATAAATTAAATATATTACTTCCTAATATCGTATTCATTCGAAAAATATATTTTCTGTGCATCAATTAAAGGTTGTATGGAAAATTAAAGACACCACCAATAAATGTGGTTGTCTGCATGAACACATGATGGATGTTTTCAAAATTTCAATGGTTTGGTGGAAGAAAAAAAATTATTATTACTATAAAATAATAGATTTTAGATATATTTATTATATTTATTGCATTATGTTAGAATTGGTAGGATAGAATTTTTTTTCAATAAAATAATCATAAAATGAATAGAACTGAAAATGAGGGTATAATAATTTTAAACATTCATCATGGAAGAATAACATTAAAATCTGATAAAATAATGTAATGGATGGGTTTTTATGAGAAAAATACCTATAAATAGAGTCTTGGAGTATTGGGGACTGATTTTGGTATAATTTAGTCAATCTAATTTGTTTAATGTTTGATAAGAAGTGGGGTAGTGAATGGATCCTTTTATAAGTTAGTCGAGTGATATTTTTGTAATAAGAGATAAAATATTAATGGAAAGTGGATCCAAATGTGGACAATAATGGGGAGGGGGTATAACATGGAAATGAAGTTCATAATTACCAAATAATATATATGATATGAGATATTTTATTTTTCACATTTAATTTAATTTTTATTAAAATTTAATTTCATTATTATAACTCATTGTTAAACATGGTAACATTATTTATGAATAAAACTAATTTCATATTAACTAATTTAGACCAAATTAATTAATGTATAAAATAAATTTTATAATATCAAATATCTAGTATTGATAATTTATTTAAAAAAATAATGAATTTATGATGTTTAAAAGTTATTTTATAAAATATATGACTTATTCTTCAACATGTAAAAATTTACTTTCTAATTAAAAATAATAATTTGAAATGTATAATTTCACTTATTAAATAAATATATAAATGATAAAATCGTATACTTAATTTTATTTCATTATTATATCCTATTGATTTCATAAATTTTTAAGTATATGTAAAAAATATATATTGGACTATTCATATAAAAATCATGCCATTTAAAAAAATCCCAAAAATTCACCATATGATAATATTTC
The DNA here is from genome assembly GCA_963277665.1 of Viscum album. NCBI lineage: Eukaryota > Viridiplantae > Streptophyta > Magnoliopsida > Santalales > Viscaceae > Viscum > Viscum album. Next base: position 1,068,373,668 of record OY728162.1, read on the forward strand.
CATGGTGAAACCAAAAATGATGTTCATTTATTCCAATTAAAATTCTATAATTTTGGAATTTATCATTTAAATCGATTAATTTAATATAATAAAAATTTTATTTATTATAATATACCATTTTAAAATTTAAACTATTTATATTATTATTCATATCTATTACTAATTAATGTATTGAAAAAATATTATTCATATAAACAGTGTATTAATTCATAATTTTTTCCATAATATATTTTGTTTCTCAAAATATAAATACATACTGTGGAAAAATGTATTTTTTGAAAAATTATATTTTAAAGTTGAAATTGATTATATAAGTTATTTTGATACACTAATTGAAATTTACCAATGCATTTTTATTAAAATAACCATTATTTATATTTAAATATAGATTACATTATGTGTTTAGATCATTTTATAATGTATAGTCACACATAATACTTATATTGTTCTCTTAATGTGTATTGAAATGAAATAGGGTTCCCTTTAAAATTGGCACCCAAACCGATTCACCAAAGACATGAAGCATGTTTCTGAGACCCATAAACTAGTGATTAGAAAAATGGCATAAAATAAATGAAAGAGGGAATAATATCCCCAAAAATGAAACATGATACATGGCATATATATAAATTGTAATGAAACAACAGAATGATGAATTTGGTAAATATATGCTATAAGTAAATACAGACAATGGTAGTGATAAAACTCAAAATAAAATAGCATGATAAAACCTAGGGTGTATGTAAAACAACCAAAAGGACAACTAAAACATGAAAAAAAAACTACTCCACATCATAAGTGGGAAAAATACCACCATCTCACCACCACTTACCCATTCTTAAATTGTATAATCCCCGATGCATCTATCACGACCCGTCCCCCGGGGCCCGTGCCATGACTAACCCAAGCCCGGCTTCCATAGGCCGGGGGCTAGAGACTAGCACCAAAGGCGTAAATCCCTAAACTGGGAAGCCATTGCCTTAATGACTTGAAAACACACAAAATAGAGCACGAGTTTGAAGCAAAACACTAAGTAAAACTGTATAAAAAAGAGTGTTGAAAAGTAAAAGGGCCCGGAAATAGAAGACCAACTGGAAAGTACAAGTACAACGGATAAAAAGTAAAACAATTTTTGGGTCGTCCTCCGGGATTCCTACCTGAAGGGTAGGTACAGATAGCCTCCACAACACTCCACGTTCGTCCATCTCCTCCGTGTACCATCACGCCATGTGCTCCACCTCTGGGTACCATCCAGTCCCGACACACTCAACCACGGTCAGCATTGTCTGTCTTATGCATCCAACACAGCGAGGTGCGAGCATAGCCAGTGTAGGGGTGAGTATAACGATACTCAGTAGGGACACTGAGAGCGTCAAGGTCTCACAAAATCTAACAAGGACAAACCACAAAGTATGAATTCAACAGATATCCCCACTTAGTTATATTCCCATACATATACCAAAGTTATCACAAAATCTATCTCAATCATGAGGTAAACACAAAAGTTACTGACTCAGCTCAAACGTGGATTTTATTCTTGGGGTAGTATCAAGTAACATCCCTGGTCTCACTATCGAAACCTCGGCTGCTGGAGAACTCCTCCTCTACCAAGTATAGTGAGCCTACCGCGTCACCAAGGCGCTTCGCACTAACCTTGGACTATTGAGGTACTCCTACTATCAAGTACCATGGGTATGTTGCGTCACCAAGGTGCTCCCAACCGTGGGTATGCCGAGTCACCAAGGAACTCCCCCTTGTAGCCTACTGAGGTACTCCTCCTGTCAAATATCGTGGGTTAGCCGCGACACCAAGGCACTCCCCACTGCGGGTCTTCCATGACTCCATGGCGCTCCCCCACTGGGCTAGTAGAATCACTCCGAGTCGAATCGGTCAGTAGTCATCAGGTCTCAGCCAGCTACTAGGTCTCCGCACTAAGATCGCTTGTCTTTGGGAGGATCCGCTACACATGCTACAGGTCGATTATCCAATTGTCACAAAGTCCCACGTAGAAGTATCTCAAAAGTTTGACATGTCATAGATGTCTCAACACAAAAGATGACATGTTAATTAGATGCCCGGACAGTGAGTTATTAGCCTTGTTGTCACGTGGGCTAGTTGGATTCGTGTACGATCCTACCTGACTGTATCTCAACTATACCCCGAACTCTAGTGGGGTACTCTCAATGGGACTGTCTCTCTTCTATATTACCATTTCCGCTGATGCTTCGTCAAACAGTTTTCTGATGCTGAAGATATGGAAAAAGTAAGTAAAGGGTCGGTAGTGGACCCGGGTTCACTCCGACCCGGTCAGACTGACCCATACCGACCCCATCTGGGCCGACCCGGTCTGGGTCGACCCGGTCAGACCAATTGGGTCTGGCCCGAGCCATTGGGTGGGACACCCTGTTAGGTTCATCTAGGCTTGCTGGGCCTAGTCCAGTAGGCCGCGTGGGCAGTTCGGCCCGGGCTCGGGGCCGATTCGGCCGGCGCCATGAGGAGATCATCTTGGGCGGCACAGGGCACGCTGGGTACGCGGGCCGGCGCAGTTCGGCTGGGTGCATGATCAGGCTGTGAGGCGTCCAGGCAGGTAGGCTGGCCGACGGGCAGCCAGGTAGGGCGCGACCAGGTCAGCCAACGGCCGGGCAGGGCACCAAGCGGGTCGGCGGGCAGCCGGGAAGGACAGCAAGCGGGCCGATGGCTGGTTCAGCGCAGCACAGGCCGGCGTGGGCCGGTGGGGTGTGCCGGGGGTGACTCGACCGGAGGGCTTCAGTTTGACCCAGAGCACCGGAGCACCGTGGGGGCGGTTTGGTTTGCAGAGGCTGTAGGTAGCGCGGCCTTTGTTTTCGTCGCCTTCGTCGTTCCTTTGCCTTAGTTCCATGCTGAAAAATCATCACAAACAAGAATAGCGGAGGGTTCGGGCCATTTTGGTTTGGCCTGAACCCTCCGCTTTTAGGGTGGTAATAATCGGTTCATCCAGATAGAAGTATAATGAACAACAACTCACCCACAACTATTCCTTTCCAACCGAAGAAGAAGATTCAAGGAAAGCATCAACATGTAATAAACCCATTACCTTGGATCATCGGTTGATCATCGACGGAGCATGGGGAAGAAGACAGTGATGATCTTCGTTCGTCACATCCGCCGCACACTTCCAATCCCATGTTTCATCAAATGGAGAAGACGCTCCATGTCGGTAGGTGTCTGTGGAAGAAGTTCGAAGAAGATCGTTGGCAGTGTTCTTCATTGGAAGAATGATTTTTCGTTCTTCGTTCCTCATTGAGAGCTTTTCTCCCTTCTCCCAAGTTCCACCAAATGAGCAATGCCAACCAAAATAATAAGAGATTGATATATTATTAATTCGTTGGCACAATATTCAAATTAGATGAATTAAATTAAAAGGCTCCGCCTAATTAATTCATGAGGTTGGCACATTTAATTAAAAATGTCGTCTCAACAATTAAATGTGGACGATTTGGCATAATTCATTTAGGGGAGTTGGAACACTTAATAAGGGAGGTGGCGGCACCATTAATTGGGGGGTTTAGTCTCGGGTGGTCCCCACACTGTAACCTCTCATGGGAGGTAAGGTTTGGGTGGACCCCACCACCATAACCACTCAAGGGTGGTTAAGGTCGGGTGGTCCCCACACTTCAACTCCCACTTGGAGGTTTATCTCTGGTGGACCTGACCTCTAACTTCTACATGGTGGCTAAAAAAATAAAAATAAAGTGAAGCTCACATTATTTTATTATTTTCCATGAAAACCCAAAAACTAACTTTTATTCTCGACCCACATCCATCTAAGTGAAATTTTCCTTAAGAGAATATCAGTGCTGTGAGTTCAATGGTGCCCTCGGATTTTAGTTCCGAGCACCAGTTCAAAAGTTATAAAAACCAGATCGTACGTTTACTGAACATACCTAAACAAAACTTTAGAAATTGATTCTGGCAAATCCGGACCTCAGAATCATGCACCGTCAATTTTCGCAGACTCGTAAGATTACCATGTATTAAAGAAGATCTATGTAATTTCTGGGTCTTTACATTCTCCCCACCTCAGGGATTTACATCCCCATAATCTACAACTCAAACTAGGGGAACAAGTGGGGGTACTGAGCATGCATCTGAGTCTCCCACTCCCATGTGCTCTCCTGTAGGTTCATGTGCTTCCAGCGAACGCGCACTAGAGGTATCGACCGTCCATGTAGGACCCACTCCTGTCGATCCTCAATCTCCACTAGAACCTCTATGAAAGTCGCCCCATTGTTGTCGTCCAGCTCCCCATGGTCGATGATGTGAGAAGTGTCATCCACATATCTCCTTAGCTGGGATACATGAAAGACATCATGCACGTGGTCCAACTGAGGTGGAAGAGATAAGTGGTAAGCCACCTCGCCAACATTGTTGAGGACCTTAAAAGGTCCGATGAATCTCAGAGATAACTTTCCACCTCATCCAAATCTCCATAGACCTCAATGAGGGGAGACCCATAGAAAGACGTGGTTGCCATCCTCAAACTCTAGAGGTGTCCTTCTCCTATCAGCATATGACTTATGCATGCTCTATTTAGTCTTCATCCACTCCTGGATGATCTTCACCTTCTCTGTGGTAGACCATACCTTCTCTGGTCCCACCAGTGCTGACTCCCCTGGGTCTGTCCAGCACAAGGGTGATCTGCAAGGTCGCCCATATAACACCTCAAAAGGTGTCATCCCTATGGTGGAGTGATAGTTGTTGTTGTATGAAAACTCCACGAAAGGTAACTGATCCTCCCACCTATGACCGAAGTCGAGGACACAAGCACATAGCTTGTCCTCAAGGGTCTAAATAGTCCTCTAAGTCTGGTCATCTGTCTTAGGATGGAAGGCGGTGCTCAGACGAAGATACATCCCAAAAGCCTCCTACAACCTCTTCCATAGCCGGGAAGTAAATCGTGTGTCACGATCGGAGACAATGGTGGATGGTACTCCATGTATCTGTACAATCTCCTGCACATAGAGGCATCCCAAGCTCTCTACTGAAGCCTTCTTTGTAATCGGTAGGATGTGGGCCGACTTGGTGAGTCGGTCGACGATCACCCAAATCGAGTCATGACCCCTAGATGTACATGGAAGTTCTGTCTTGAATTCCATGGATATCCCATCCCACTTCCACTCTGGGACCTCTAAAGGTTGTGCCAATCCTACCGGTACCTGGTGCTATGCCTTCTCTTGCTGACATGTGAAGCATCGAGAGACAAACTCGGATACTGCCTTCTTCATACCTGGACACCAGTGTTGTCGTCGAAGGTCCTGGTACATCTTCTCCACTCATGGATGTACCTCTAGAGGGGATGTGTGGAACTCCCTCAACACTTCCTCCTGAAGTGACACTGGTACCATGGTACGTCCTCTGAAGAGAATGGCATGCTCCCCACGTTCAGAAAATCAATTAGGTGACTGCCCTGTGGATATCTGAGCACTTCGTGTCTTATAGTCAGCGTCCCCATGTTCTGTTTCACTAACACATTGATGAAGTGGGGGAGTGACTGTAAGAGACTGAAGAAAGGTTGCTCCGTCTCTATCCACAAAGGATATCTGTACGGCATCCAGCTACTCTGTCACCTCACCTAGCAGCTGTATACCAAATCTCATAATGAGTGCATCTGCCACAACATTTCCTTTTCCATGAATATATACTATCTCGAAGTTATTGTCCTGGAGGAATTCAAGCCATCAGCATTGTCTTAGGTTCAGGTCCTTTTGAGAGATGATATACCTGATACTCTTGTGATTAGTGAACATGGTAAAACTCTTTCCCCTAAGATAGTGTCCCCACATCTTTAAGGAGAAGACCATCTCTTCTAACTCCCAGTCATGTGTAGTGTAGTTTTGCTCTTGTTGTCTCAACTTCCAAGAACCATAAGAAATCAATGCTTGCTCCTGCATGAGGACACACCCGAGTCCAGTCCCTGATGCATTGGAGTAGACTATGTACTCAATGCCTTCCTCTGGAAGCCTCAAGATGGGGTACACTAGTCAGCCTCTACCTCTGCTCCTGAATGCTCTGCTGGCATCTCTCCATCCACATGATGGGTTTCCCCTTCTTTGTCAAGGCTAATAGTGGTGTTGCAACTATGGAGAAGTCTGGAACAAACCTCCGGTAGTAACCAGCCAAACCCAGGAAACTCCATAACTACTTCACACTATTGGGTGGCTCACAAGAAAGTACCACCCCAATTTTTGCTGGATCCACTGCAACTCCAGCCTCTGAGATGACATGTCCCAAGAAGTTAACCTCTCGGATAAAAAACTGGCACTTCGAGAGCTTACCATAAAGATGGTTCTCTCAGAGTGTGTCCAGTACTACCCGAAAATGGTAGGCATGGTCCTCCTCAGTAGTAGAGTAGATCAGTATGTTGTCGATGAAGACTAAGAAAAAGTGATCAAGGTATGGCTGGAAAATCCTCTTCATGAGTCCCATGAACACTACTGGAGCATTGGTTATGCGGAAAGGCATAACCAAGAACTCGTAGTGGCCATACAAACATCTGAAGGCCTTCTTCTTCATATCCTTGTCTTGAACTCGAAGATGGTTATAACCTAATATAAGGTCTATCTTTGAGAACCACCTTGCTACCTTCAATAGATCAAAGATGTTGTCAATCCTCGGGAGTGGGTACATGTTCTTCACAGTCACCTGGTTTAAGCGATGGTAGTCGACAAAAAGCCTCAAGATCCCATCCACCTTCTTGGAAAACAGGATCGGAGCTGACCAGGGAGAAACACTGGGCCGGATGAATCCCTTACCCTACAAGTACTAGGCTATAATCACAGCTCACGAAGCTCTGCGGGAGCCATATGATACACTGGTGTAGATATCGGTGTCGTACCAGGGTACAAATCAATGTAGAAGGCCACCTCTCTGTGAGGAGGTAGTCCTGGAACATTTTCCGGAAAAACATCCGCGTACTGGTCCACCACTACAGCATAGCTCAGACTCTCCACATCCACTGCTCTGAGGGTAAGGCAGACCAATAGATGAGTGATTGGCTGCACCATTTTCTAAGTAAGTCTGTCATGTGCTACAAAGGATCATTTCTTTTCATTGAAGGTAAACCTTGTCCCATCCGTACAGACACACCGTACTTTGTGCCTAATGCAGTCAATCTGAGCATTGACTGTAGATAACCAGTCCTTACCCAAGATGACGTCGTAAGGCCTCGATGCCGCTACTAGGAGATTCCAGTCGAAGCTCCCTCCTCCTATAGTAAGCTCACACTACTGACACCAGTGTGTAATCGTCAAGTCTACTCCCTTAGGAGCCTCTAGTCGTAAGGATCGAGCCAATGACTCTGTTGTAATCTACAAGATTAAAATGAGGGCAGTGGCAATGAAAGATTGACTGACACCTCTGTCTATAAGAACTGTATCTAAGGTGGAGTAGACATAGATCATACCTCGAATCATCTCTGGAGCGCCATGATCATAGGCCTCAACTTTCTGGAGATGATATCTTTCATGTCCACCGGCTCCCTGGGGTCAGGGTAGACCTCTTGGTGGTGGTGGTGGTAACACCTCAAAACGTCATCCACCGCCAGCTGCATGACCAGCTCCCCTGCCACATCTGCCTGCTCCCTATGGACCGCCTCGATCAAATCTCTGTCTCTACTTGGGTGGTCCTTCAACCATCTACTAATCATTCAAACAACGGTTAGGATAGTCACGAGCTTTGTGACCCTTACCACAGTATAAGAAACACTTCCCACTCCTAGAACGTATGTCTCAGCCTCGGGTGCCCCGCACAACCGATTCGGAGTCATGCAGTCGTCCACCTGTGGGTCTGGTCCTCTTGGAACTATACGAAATCTGTCTAATTCCAGCTGGAGAAGACTCCGCTGCATGTCGACTAGTGGTGGGTCTCGCTACTGGGGACTGCTCAGCAAAGAAACTCTCCACTAGGAGCGCTTTCTCTAACACTCTTGCCTTCATTGAGATGTTGAGGGAGATCATCGAAGCTCTGATCTCTCACCTGATCCCCTGCTCGAAGGTATGCGCCCTGAAGAATGGGTGCCACACCATATCAGTGGAGTAACACGAGAGTTTGGTGAACCTCGCTGAGTACTGTTCCACCGTCATGCTACCCTGCTGCGGGTGAAGTTGCTCCTGTATCTGTACTGTACTTAGGGTGGCTGGGACAGAATCTGCCCGAAACAGGCTCTCAAAGTCTTCCCAGAGAAGTGTCCCCTCTTCATGCACCTAGAGCATCAGGCTACACCATCTTCCTCCTGTGGCCTGATGGAGACTCACAACAAGGATCACCATAAGGTCGGTTGGTGTCCCTACCAGTATAAAGACTCTCACCATAGCCTCCATCCAATCCTCATCTGCCTGCGGGTCTGTCCCGCCCCTGAACCTGGGTGGCCTCTGATGCTGGAACTCGTGCAGCGTGCTCAAGTGGTGTGCATCATCTGCTACTGGGGATGGTGGCATCGGTGGCCCAATGGGAAGTGTTACCGCAGGTGCCTCCACTAGAAAAGGTCCCTGCACCGAGGCCTCGTCGCTCAGTGGGCTATCTTCACATACAACTCTCTGGACTCTCGATGGTCGTCCGCGGGGAGGCATCCTGAAAGAAAAAGACGTGACATGTTCAAAATATTATACCTTGTGAGCTGACCTCATTGAGATGACTTAAATAAACCTTTTGACAACACACACACAATTAGTGTTTTCGTGCACTTTGTTGGGAATCAGTAGTCAGGGTCCTAGTGTATGGATACATCAGCCGCCGCAGCAAAACTGGACTCGCTGAACTGAAAACCACACTCACTAATCTTAATAGTATTTCATCATAGAAAAGATCAGATTCCTAAATTCTATTTTATAACTGACTCCTATGATACCAATTTTTCAATACCCGTCGCTCAGGGCCCGTGCCGTGACTACCCCCAGCCCACCTTCCATAGGCTGGGGGCTGGAAACTAGCACCAAAGGCGTAAATCCCTAATTTGGGAAGGAATTTCCTTTATAAATTGAAAACACACACAACAGAGTATGATATGGAAGCAAAACACTAAGTAAAAATGTATAAAAAAGAGTTCAAAAAAGTAAATGGGGACGGAAATACAAACCCAAATGGAAAGTACAAGTAAAACTGAAAAAAAGTAAAACAACTACTCGGTCATCCTCCGAGATTCTTACTAGAAGGGTAGGTACAGATAACCTCCACAACACTCAACGTCCATCCATCTCCTCCATGTACCATCACGTCGTGTGATCCACCTCTAGGTATTATCCTGTCCTGGTACACTCAGCCTCGGTTAGGGCTGTCTTTCGTCAGCACCCAACACAGTGAGGTGCGGGCATAACCTGTGTAGGGGTGAGTATAGCGATAATCTGTAGGGATCTCGAGACCCTCAAGGTCTCATAAAATACAACATGGATAAACCACAAAGTATGGGTTCAATATATAACCCCACTTAAGTATATGAACATACATATACCTAAGTTATCAAGTAATCCATCTCAATCATGAGGTAAAAACAAAAGTTACTGACTCAGCTCAAACTAGGATTTTATTCTAGGGGTAGTTTCAAGTAAAATATCAAGTCACACTATCGAAACCTCAACAACTGGAGAAAACCTCCTCTATCGAGTACAGTGGGCCTGCCGCGTCACTAAGGCGCTTCCCACTAACCTTGGACTGCTAAGGAACTCCTCCTGTTGAGTACCGTGGGTTTTCTGCCTCACCAAGGTGCTCCCAACCGTGGGTCTGCCAAGTCTCCAAGGCGCTCCCCCTTGTAGCCTACTGAGGTAATCCTCCTGTCAAGTACCGTGGGTTAGTCGGGACACCAAGGCACTCCCCACTGCGGCTCTTCCAGGACTCCATGGCGCTACCCATTGGGCTATTCGAATTGGTCATCAGTCACTAGGTCTCATTCAGCTACTAGGTCTCCACACTAAGCTCGCTCGTCTTTGGGAGGATCCGCTCCACTTTCTATAGGTCGATCATCCAACTGTCACGAAGTCCCATGTAGAATTATCTCAAAGTTCTGTCATGTCATTGAGGTCTCAACGCAACAGACGAAACGCCAATTAGATGCCCGTTCTGTGAGTTATTAGCCTTGTTGTCGTGGGGCCTGGTTGGATTCATGTACGATCCAACCTGACTGTATCTCAACTATACCCCGAACTCCAGTGGGGTTGACTTAAAGGGATCGTCTCCCTTCAAGATTACCATTGTCGTTGATGCTTCATCAAACGGTTTTCCGATATCGATGATATGGAAAAAGTAAGTAAAGGGTTGATAGTGGACCCGGGTCTACTCCGACCCGGTCGGACTGACCCGGACCGACCCCGTCTGGGCTGACCCGGTTTGGGTCGACCCGGTCAGACCAGTTGGGTCTGGCCCGACCCATTGGGCGGGCCACCCTTTTAGGTTCGTCCAAGTTCGCTGGGCCCAGTCCTGTAGGCCGCGTGGGCGGTTCGGCCCGGGCTCGGGGCCGATTCGGCCGACGCCACGAGGGGCATGACTTGGGCGGCACAGGGCACGTGGGCCGGCACGGTTCGTCTAGGCGCATGGGCCGGCCGGGAGGCAGCCAGGCTGGAAGGATGGCCGGCGGGCAGCTGGGCTGGGCGCGACCATGTCGGCCAGTGGCTGGGCATGGCACCAGGTTGGCAGGCAAGCAGTCGGGAAGGACGCCAGGCAGGCTGATGAACGGTTCAACACAGCTCGGGCTGGCATGGGCCGGTGGGGTTTGGCGGGGGTGACTCGACCGGAGGGCCGTAGTTCGGCCCAGAGCACCGCGGGGACGGTGTGGTTTGTAGAGACCGTGGGTAGCGTGACCTTTGTTTTCGTCACCTTCGTCATTCTGCCGCCTCAGCGCCATGCCGAAAAACCATCACAAACAAGAACAACGGAGGGGTAGGTCCATGTTGGTTTGGCCCTAAACCTTTGTTTTTTGGGTGGTAATAATCATTTCATCCAGATAGAAGTACGATGAACAATAAATCACCCCCAAATATTCCTTCCCAACTGAAGAATAAGATTCAAGGAAAGCATCAACATGTAATAAACCCCTTACATTTGATCGGCAGTTGATCATCTATGGAGCATGGGGAAGAAGATGGTGATGATCATCGTTCATCACATTCGTCGCACACTTCCAATCCTACATTGCATTAGATGTGGAAGACGCTCCATGTCGGTAGGTGTCTGGGGAAGAAGTTCGAAGAAGATCGTTAGAGGTGTTCTTCGTTGGAAGAATGCTTTTTCGTTCTTCGTTCCTCATTGAGAGATTTTCTCTCTTCTCCCAAGTTCCACCAAATGAGCAATGCCAACCAAAATAATAAGAGATTGATATATTATTAATTCGTTGGCATAATATTTAAATTGGATGAATTAAATTAAAATGCTCCGCCTAATTAATTCATAAGGTTGGCACATTTAATAAAAAGTGTTGGATCAACAATTAAAGAGGAGGATTTGGAAAAATTAATTTCGGGGAGTTGGAAAACTTAATAAGGGAGGTGGTGGCACCATTAATTGGGGGGTTTAGTCTCGGTTGGTCCCCACACCGTAACCTTTCATGGGAGGTTAGGTTCAGGTGGGTCCCACCACCATAACCACTCATGGGAGGTTATGGTCGGGTGGTCCCCACACTACAACTCCCACATGGAGGTTTATCTCTGGTGGACCTGGCCTCTAACTTCCACATGGTGGCTCAAAAAATAAAAATGAAGTGAAGATCACATTATTTTATTATTTTCCATGAAAACACAAAAACTAAATTTTGTTCTCAACCCACATCCGTCGAAGTGAAATTTTCCTTAAGAGAATACCGTTGCTGCGATTCCAACAGTGCCCTCAGATTTCAGTTCTGATCACCATTTTAAAAGTTATCAAAACCAACTCGTACGTTTACTGAACATCCCTAAACAAAACTTTAGAAACTGATTATGGGAACAATGGGCCTCAGAATCATGCACCGTCAATTTTCACGAACTCGTAAAATTCCCATGTATTTAATAAAAATTCCATGGAATTTCCAAATCTTTACATTCTCCCCTCCTCAGGGATTTACGTCCCCATAAGCTACAACTTGAACTAAGGGAACAAGTGGGGGTAATGAGCACGCATCTGAGCCTCCTACTCCCATGTGCTCTCCTAGATGTTCCCGTGCTGCCAGCGAACGCGCACTAGAGGTATCTACCGTCCATGTAAGACCCGCTCCCCTCGATCCTCAATCTTCACTGGAACCTCTGTGAAATTCTCTCTATTGTCGTTGTCCAACTCCCCATGGTCGATGATTTGAGAAGTGTCATCCACATATCTCCTCAGTTGGGATACATGAAAGACGTCATGCACCTGGTCCAACTGAGGTGGAAGAGCTAAGTGGTAAGCCCCCTTGCCAACATTGTCGAGGACCTAAAAAGGTCCGATGAATCTCAGAGATAACTTTTCACCTCGTCCAAATCTTCGTAGTCCTCAATCAGGTGAGACCCATAGAAATATGTTGTTTACATCGTCGAACTCTAGAGGTGTCCTTATCCAATCACCATATGACTTATGCCTGCTCTGTTCAGTCTTCATCCACTCCTAGATGATCTGAACCTTCTCTGTAGTAGATCGTACCATCTCTGGTCCCACCAGTGCTGACTCCCTTGGGTCTATCCAGCATAAGGTTGATCTGCAAGGACGCACGTATAACACCTAAAAAGGTTCCATCCCTTTGGTGGAGTGATAGTTTTTGTTGTATGCAAACTCAACCAAAGGTAATTGATCCTCCTAGCTATGACCGAAGTCGAGGACACCAGCACGTAGCATGTCTTCAAGGGTCTGAATGGTCCTCTCATTCTGGCCATCTATCTTAGGATGGAAGGTGGTGCTCAGATGAAGATACATACTGAAAGACTCATGCATCCCCTTCCATAGCCGAAAAGTAAATCGTGCGTCACGATCAGAGACAATGGTGGATGGTACTCCATGTAGCCAAACAATCTCCGGCACATAAAGGCATCCCAAGCACTCTACTGAAGCCTGCTCTCTAATCGGTAGGAAGTGGGCTGACTTGGTGATTCAGTCGACAATCACCCAAATCGAGCCATGACCCTCGGATGTACAAGGATGTTCTGTCACAAATTCCATGGATATCCCATCCCACTTCCACTATGGGACCTCTAAAGGTTGTACCAATCCTACTGGTACCTAGTGCTATGCCTTCACTTGCTAACAGGTGAGGCATCGAGAGACAAACTCTGATACTACCTTCTTCATACCTGGCCACCAGTGCTATCATTGAAGTTCTTGTTACATCTTTGCTACTCATATATGTGCCTCTAGAGGGGATGTGTGGAACTCCCTCAACACTTCCTTCTGAAGTGACACTAGAACCATGGTACGTCCTCTGAAGAGAATGATTGATCCCCACCTTCAGAAAATCAATCAGGTGCCTTCCCTATGGATATCTGAGCACATCATGTCTCGTAGTCAGCGTCCCCATGCTATGCGTCCCTGAAACGTTGAAGAAGTGGGGGAGTGATTGTAAGAGACTGAAGAAAGGCTGCTCCATCTCTACCCACAAAGGATATCTGTAAGGCAACCATCTACTATGTCGCCTCACCTAGCAGCTGTATATCAAATCTCATACTGAGTGCATCTTCCACAACATTTCCCTTTCTAGGAGTATAGACTATCTCGAAGTCAAAGTCCTAGAGAAAGTCCAGCCATCAGCGTTGTCTCACGTTCAGGTCCTTCTGAGAGAAGATATACCTGAGACTCTTGCGATTAGTGTACACGGTAAAACTCTTGCCCATAAGATATTGTCCCCACATCATTAAAGTGAAGACCACCACTTCTAACTCTAGGTCATGGGTAGCATAGTTCTACACATGTTGTCTCAACTTCCAAGAACCATAAGAAATCATTGCTCGCTCCTGCATGAGGACACACCCGAGTCTGGTCCCTGATGAGTTGCAGTAGACTATATACCCAACACCTTCCTATGGAAGCCTCAAGATGGGGGAACTAGTCAGCCTCTACCTCTACTCCTAAAAGCTCTGTTGGCATCTCTCCGTCTACAAGAAGGATTTCCCCTTCTTTGTCAAGGCTGATAGTGGTTATGCAACTCTGGAGAAGTCTGGAACGAACCTCCGATAGTAACCAGCCAAACCCAGGAAACTCCGTAACTCCTTCACACTATTGGGTGGATACCAAGCAAGTACCCCTCAATTTTCGCTGGATCCACTGCAACTCTAGCCTACGAGATGACATGTCCCAAGAAGTGAATTACTCAGATCAAAAACTGGCACTTCGAGAGTATACCATAAAGCTGTTGCTCTCAGAGTGTGTCCAGTACTACTCGAAAATGGTAGGCATGATCCTCCTCAGTAGTAGTGTTGATCAGTATGTCGTCGATGAAGACTACGAAAAAGTGACCGAGGTATGGCTGGAAAATCCTGTTCATGAGTCCAATGAACACTGCTGGAGCATTGGTTACACTGAAAGGCATATCCAAGAACTCATAGTGGCCGTACAAACTTCTGAAGGCCGTCTTCTTCACATACTCACCTCGAACTCAGAGATGGTGATAGTCTGATATAAGGTCTATCTTCGAGAACCACCATGCTCCCTTCAGATGATCAAAGATGTTGTAAATCCTTGGGAGTGGGTACTTGTTCTTCACAGTCACCTGGTTTAGGTGATGATAGTCGACACAAAGCCTCAAGATCCCATCCACCTTCTTGGAAAATAGGATTGGAGCTTAACAGGGAGAAACACTGGGCCTGAGGAATCCCTTACCGTACAAGTTCTCAGCTATACTCGCAGCTCGCGAAGATCTGCGGGAGCCATCCGATACACTGGTGTAGATATTGGTACCGTCCCAAGGTACATGTCAATGTAGAAGTCCACCTCTATGTGAGGAGGTAGTCCTTTAACATTTTCAGGGAAAACATCCGTGTATTGGTCCACCACTACAGCATAGCTCGGAATCTCCACATAAATTGCTCTGAGGGTAAGGTAGAACAACTGATGACTGATCAGCTGCACCCTCCTCTGAGTAAGTCTGTTCTGTGCTACAAAGGCTCCTTTCTTTCCAGTGAAGGTAAATCGTGTCCCATCAATGCGGACACACCACACTTTGTGCCTAATGCAGTCGATCTGAGCATGGACTGTAGATAATAAGTCTTTACCCAAGATGACGTCGTAAGGCCTCAACGCCGCTACTAGGAGATTCCAGCCGAAGCTCCCGCCTCCCAGAGTAATCTCATACTACCGACACCGGTGCGTAATCATCAAGTATGCTCCTGTAGGAGCCTCTATCCATAAGGATCGAGCCAACTACTCTTCTGGAATCTCTGAGCTTCGAATGAGGGCAATGGTAATGAATGATTGACTGACACCTGTGTCTATAAGAACTGTAGCTAAGGTGGAGTAGACATAGATCATACCTCAAATCATCTCTAGAGCACCGTGATCATAGGCCTCAGCTGCCTGGAGATGAGCTCTCCCCTATCCACCTGCTCTCTAGGGTCGGGGTGGACCTCCTGGTGGTGGTGGCGGTAACACCTCAAAACATCGTCCACCGCCAGCTGCACGACCAGCTCCTCTGCCACGTCTTCCCGCTCCCTGCGGATCGCCTCGATCAAATCTTTGTCTCTACCTAGGCATTCCTTCGACCGTATGCTGATCACTTGAACAATGGGTCATATAGTCACGAGCCATGTGACCCTTCCCACCGCATGAGAAACACTGCCCGCTCCTAGAATGTATGTATCTACCCCGGGTGCCCTGCACAACCAATCCCGAGTCATGTGGTCGTCCACCTTTGGGTCTGGTCCTCTTGGACCTCTAAGACATCTGACTACTTCCAACTGTAAAAGAATCCACTGTGTGTTGAATAGTGGTGGGTCTCACTGCTGGAGACTACTCAGCAAGGAAACTATCCACTAGGAGGGATTTCTCTAACTCTCCATCCTGCATCAGGATGTTGAGGGAGATCATAAAAGCTCTGAACTCTAGCCTAATCCCCTGTTGGAAGGTCTGGGCCCTAAAGAATGGGTCCGACACCATATCAGTGGAGTAACGAGAGGGGTCGGTGAAACTGTGCCACCATCATGCTACCCTGATGCAGGTGAAGTAGCTCCTATATAAATACTGCACTTAGGGTGGGTGGGACAAAATCCGCACAAAACAGTCTCTCAAAGTCTTCCCATAGTAGTGTCCCCTCATCATGCACCTAGAGCATCTGGCTCCACCATCTCCCTCCTGCGGCCTAAAGGAGACTCAAATCAAGGATTACCATAAGGTCTGCTGGTGTCCCTACTATTATGAAGACTCTTACCATAGCCTCCAGCCAATCCTCATCTGCCTGCGGGTCTGTCTCACCCCTAAACTTGGGTGGCCTCTGGCCTTGGAACTCATGAAGCGCACTCCTGTGGTGTACACCATCTTCTGTTGGGGATGGTGGCATCGGTGGTCCAACAAGAAGTGTTACCGCAGGTGCCTCCACTGGAAAAGTGCCCTGCACCGAGGCCTCATCGCTCAGTGGGCTATCTTCACGTAAAACTCTCAGGACTCTCGCTGGTCGTCCGCGGGGAGGCATCCTGAAAGAAACAGATGCGACATGGTAAAAATATTATACCTGGTGATCTGACCTGCTTGAGCGGACATAAAGAAAACTTTTGAGAACACACACGAAATTAGTGTTTTCGTGAACTTAGTTGGGAATCAGTAGTCAGGGTCCTAGTGTATGGATACGTCAGACGCCGCACCAAAACGGGACTCCCTGAACTGAAAACCACACTCACTACTCTTAATAGTATTTCATCATAGAAAAGATCATATTCCTAAGTTCTATGGTATAACCAACTCCTCTGATACCAATTTTTAAGACCCATCCCCTGGGGCCCGTGTCGTTACTACCCCCAGCCCGCCTTCCATAGGCTGGGGGCTGGCGACTAGCACCAAATGCGTAAATCCCTAAACTGGGAAGGCATTGCCTTTATAATTTAAAACACACACAACATAGTATGATCTGGAATCAAAACACTATGTAAAACTGTATAAAAAAAGAGTGCCAAAAAGTAACGGGGCCGGAAATACAAGCCCAACTGGAAAGTACAAGTACATCAGAAAAAAATGTAAAACAGCTACTTGGTCATCCTCCGGGATTCCTACCTGAAGGGTAGTTATAGATAACCTCCACAACACTCAACATCCATCCATATCCTATGTGTACCATCACACCGTGTGGTCCACCTTCAGGTACTGTCCTATCCTGGTACACTCATCCTTGGTATGGGTTGTCCTTCATCTGCATCCTACACAGTGAGGTGCGGGCATAACCTGTGCAGGGGTGAGTATAATGATACTCAGTAGGGACCTCGAGACCCTCAAGGTCTCATAAAATACAACAAAGATAAACCAAAAATGTATGAATTCAACAGATAACCCCACTTAGGTATATTCCCATACATATACCTAAGTTATCAAGTAATCCATATCAATCATGAGGTAAACACAAAAGTTACTGACACAGCTCAAACGAGGATTTTTTTCTAGGGGTAGTTTCAAGTAACATCTCCAGTCACATTATCGAAACTTCGACTGCTGGAGAACTCCTCCTCTATCGAGTACAGTGGGTATGCCACATCACCAAAGCATTTCCCACTAACCTTGGAAGGTTGAGGTACTCCTCCTGTTGAGTACTGTGGGTCTTCTGCGTCACCAAGGCGCTCCCCACTGTGGGTCTACTGCATCCGGAAGGCTCTCCCCCTTGAAGCCTGTTGAGGTACTACTCCTGTCGAGTACTGTGGGTCTGTCACGACACCAAGGAACTCCCCACTGTGGGTCTTCCATGATTCCATGGATCTCTCCACTGGACTAGTCGAATCACTCCAAGTCGAATCGGTCAGCAGTCGTCAGGTCTCATCCAACTACTAGGTCTCTGCACTAAGCTCGCTCATCTATGGGAGGATCTGATCCCTGAGCTATAGTTATATAGTCAAAATATCACGAAGTCCAACATAGAATTATCTCAATGGTCCTCCACTTCATAGAGGTCTCAACACAATAGACGACACGTCAATCGGACGCCCGGTCAGTGAGTTATTAGCCTTTTACTCCCAGGGGCCTAGTTGGATTCGTGTAAGATCCAACCTGACTATATCTAAACTATACCGCAAACTCTATTTGAGTAGACTAAAACGGATCATTTCTCTTCAAGATTACCATTTCTGCTGACGGTTCCTCAAACAGTTCTCTGGTGCAAAAGATATGGCCAAAGTAAGTAAATGGCCGGTAGTAGACCCAGGTCTGGTCCGACCCTGTCAGACCGACCCGGTCCGACCCGGTCTGGGCCGACCCAGTTAGACCTATTGGTCCTAGCCAGAGCAGTTGGGCGGGCCAGCCTGTTAGGTTGGACCCGGACTTCTAGGCCGGACCCAGCAGGCCACGTGGTCGGTTCGACCCGGGATCCGAGCAGATTAGGCCAGCGCCGCGAAGGACGCGGCTTGGGCGGAACGGAGCACGCGGGCCAGCACAATTCAGCCTATCGCACGAGAGGCGGATGGGCAGGCAGGAAGGTGGGCCGGTGGGCGGTTTAGAGCGGCTCGGGCCGGAGCGAGATGACAGTATTCGGCTAGGGGGGACTCGGTTGGAGGGCCTCAATTCGTCCAAGAGCCCCGGAGAGCCGTGGGGGTAGTGTGGTTTGCGGAGGGCACAGGTAGCACGGCCTTTGTTGTTGTCACCTTCGTTTTTCTATCACCTCAATGCCATGCCGAAAAATCATCACAAACAAGAACGGTGGAGGAGTTGAGCCATGTTTGTTTGTCCCACACCCTCCGCGTTTAGGGTGGTAACAATCAGTTCATCAAGATAGAAGTATGATGAATAAAAAATCACTCACAATTATTCTTTCCCGCCGATGAAGAAGATTCAAGGAAAGAATCAACATGTAATAAACCCCCTACCATTGATCGTCAGTCGATCGTCGATGGAGTCACAGGGAAGAAGATGGTGATGATCGTCGTTCATCATGTCCACCGCACACTTCCAATCCCATGTTGCGTCAGCTGTGGAAGACGCTCCATATCATTAGGTGTCCAGGGGAGAAGTTCAAAGAAGATTTTTGGCGGCATTCTTCGTTGGAAGAACGCATTCTTCGTTCTTCATTCCTCATTGGGTGCTTTTCTCTATTCTCCCAAGTTTCACCAAATGAGGAACACCAACCAAATTAATAAGAGATTGATATCTTATTAATTGGTTGGCACAATATTAAAATTATATGAATTAAATTAAAAGGATCCACCTAATTAATTCATGAGGTTGGCACATTTATTTAAAAGTGTTGGCTGAACAATTAAAGCGGAGGATTTGGCATAATTAATTTAGGGGAGTTGACACACTAAAAAGGGAGGTGGTGGCACCATTAATTGAGGGGTTTAGTCACGGGTGTTACCCACACCGTATCCTCTCATGGGAGGTTAGGTTCGGGTGGGCCCCACCTCCATAACCTCTCATGGGATGTTATGGCCGGGTGGTCCCCATACTTCAACTCCCACTTGGAGGTTTATCTCTGGTGGACCTTACCTCTAACTTCCACATGGTGGCTCAAAAATAAAAATAAAGTGAAGATCACTGTATTTTATTATTTTTCTTGAAAACCAAAAAACTAACTTTTATTCTAGACCCACTTCCGTCAAAGTGAAAGACTCCTTAAGCGAATATCAGCTTTGCGAGTTCAATGGTGCCCTCAAATTTCAGTTCCAAGCACCGGTTCAAAAGTTATAAAAACTTGATGGTACCTTTACTAAATGTACCCAAACAAAACATCAAGAATGGATTACGGGAACTCTGGTCCTTGGAATCATCCACTGCCAATTTTCACAGACTTGTAAAATTCCCATGTATTTAAAAAAATTCCACGTAATTTCCGTGTCTTTACAGCATCATTATAGTTCCTTTCATTTTCATGTATCAAAATACAATACAAGGTCTACACATTCCCGAGGAAACATGATGGGTGTGAGTTAAAGGGGCATAGTAGGATCACATATAGGTGTTCTATATCACATATTAATACAAGGCCCAATAAAAAACACTACACTTAAGAACCTAAAGATCACATGGGATGTATTTATCAAATCATTTCAAAAGGTATCATCACATTGCATAACAATCTTCCACAAAAACAATTTCTATCAAAAATATTTTTTAAAAATAATACTATAATTACATTTCATAATACTTTGAAAAAACACCATTATATTAATAGAACACAGGGAAAACTGTATTTTCCCAAAATCCATTTACATAAATAAATCCTTAAATGATGATAATTTATTTATAAATCAATTTTTAAATGAATATAAATTATGGTTCATTCAATATATTCTAGAGACAAAATCACAAACCACAAACTAAGTCACACACCAACCACGAAGGCATAGAAACACATTTAAAGGATAAAATAAATGGTAAAATAAGGGCCTAAAAATTATTATCACATCATCAGATTAATTTTCAAAAATGAAAGTGTTTTCAGAGAGGTTAGATCGACACATACCTAGGGAAACCCTTATGTGACACCATAACTAACACATGGTCCATACCTCATAATATTATCACATAATTGATCTAGAAGGGATATAAGAATAATTTTAAAAGGGTAAAAAAAATACTAAAAACATATCCAAATGGTGATTACTGTATGGATGAAATGAAACCAATGTAAATAAAAATAACCGCCATTACCAAAAGAGAAGAATCTAAATAGGCTAGAGATCACTGGAAAATGGAGTAATCCAGAAAGGATGTAATAACCCAAAATCTTCTAGGTTATCCATTGTGTTTGATATAGGAGGATACAAATTTATTCAATAAGTATTCAGGATTATAGTTCAATAAAACATGATAGTCATGGTGGATTCAAATTAGGAATTATTTACTCATGACATGAATATCCCACATTCATGAATACTAAAAAATGAATCCCCTATTAAAAATTCATATTGAGTAATTTATGATGTGAATTTATTTTATATGATAAATACTTTTAACATTAGGAACTAGGATAATCGATTGTACTTTGTGACACATTCATGTCATAAATCATCTTAACAATAAGAATTTGTTTTATAGATAGCAGCTAACAGAAACACCACAAAAAAATCTATGACTACTTCCCGTTCCATCCAAACATGAAGAAACAAACTATTAATGTTGAAATAGTTAATAACATAATATAACATGTTAGAATCTTCCCACCATAGGACTTTCCTTATTGATGAAGGAACATGGTAGAATAATTCTTCCAAAAGAGGTGACACCATTGCTCCATCACTGACTGTTCACACTCCCAAGTTTCATTAGAATTTGATTTGTCCCATCATAACACTTTTACGAGTAAAATATACATCCCATGAAATAATGACATATGGGAATCCTTGATATCTAATATTTTATCTATAATGGAAACATATGGAACAAACTTCATCTACCCCCACCTCAGAACATGACAGGGAATGGGATGGTACTTCCATCAATGAGATATGTGCAATAAATTATGTACACATGTCAATTGATATAGACATAGAAACTTATAAGAAACTATTCAATATTTCTCAGTGACCTAATATGGAGAAACATATATTGGACCAATCTTTTCCAGTTTACCAAGACATTGATGGCCCAATGGAGGAGAGACCATTAAGAAAAGTCAGACAATAATGGAAAAGTACAATGGAAAATATTTATGACCAACATATGTTTTATACCAACTATGAACTGAAAGCAAGAATTGAAATACATCCTATATCTTCACCAATGACACCTGAATTATACTAGGTCCCATAAGATATATATGTCCCACCTATGCATAATAAAGAGGTGACCTGTGTGGGTGGACATACAAATCCTTAAAGGGAACCATTCTGATTGAAGAATGGTAACTATTAATATAAAAAACCTAACTAGTCCCAGATGGTTTTCCCACTATCCAAAAGAAACCAACACATAGTAATGAAGCATATACCCTAGGATCTGAAACCGCCTCTATATAACAATTCATCTATTGATGATAAGTCACACTTAAATTGAAAGGTGTCACCATCATGTACTAGAGACTCTTCTAGAATCTAGATTTAATGAAAAGATCACTATCTGAGATAATATTAGAGGGAAACCCATGTATACTCATGATATCTTTCACATACAATATACCCATATCATTAACATTAGTGGTTTCCCTAATCAAAATGAAATGAGATGATTTCATCATATGATCTATCATCACCCTGTCATTTATCTTCCATTAAAGAGTTTTTGTAAATCAAGAAACATTATCCATGGACACTTCATCCCATTTCAATATTGTCCCCATATGATCCTTGAGTTGACCAAAAGGCCTCAGGTTCTCTACCATTATCTGCTGGTAGATGTAGTATCATGACATAAAATCAATAATGATTCACTTTATACATAGAAAGAATATACTCCATATCAATTCATAATTAATATTCCTAGTGATATGGTGAAGGTCCCATGATGAATTAGGATAAATATTGAACCTTAATTTTCACATGTTTTTTTGGATGAAAAATCATTCATTAAAGTGGATAATACCATCATAATAGAGAGAAAAAAAGGAAAAATCTAACCACCATAAAAGTTTTCCCTAATTATTTTGAAATCATCGTCCTATTATTATCCTTGACTGATAGACTCAAAGATTAAGATAAAAACAGAACACTTATTAGAACTATAACTAATTCATCCTCCTACACATCCAAATACAACATAGAAAATTCCCCCCATCAGGTTCCACTTCTACTTAAATTCCAAAAATAGCACATGGTGTACCATTCTGATAGAGTGCATTTGTAATTATATCCCCCATCCCTGGGATACAGTCCATGTCTATGTGGAACATCTGAAAATATTCCACCCATTACCTATGTCAGAGAATCTGTTAATTCTAAGAAAATATATATCAAAATCTCTTAGGATAAAAAAGGCCATGAGCCTCACCAAAAAAAGATTGTTACATGAGTAATTAATCACATGCATAACCAAAAAAAGATCCAAATAATGAGCGAGATAATTTTTATCATGTATCCAAAGCTGCTAAGATCCACAGGACACATTATGATTAAACTGTACAAGTTGGTAATCCATACCAACAGAAGAATCCTCATAGTAAACCATAAAACCCTTAATGGTATCAAATAATATAAGAGTAAAAAAATGAAATAATTTATTTAAACCCATTAAAAATATGTCTTTCATTTTTCATCCCAAGTGATAATTACCCCTATGTTAGCAATAATATTCAAGGTTGATCCCAACTATAATAAATACTCGATGAACCATTTATAATATATATAAAGAACATGGAAAATCCATATTTCAAAAAACATTCCACATTTATTCCCATGAAAAAAATCCTCCACCTACTCAGGATCGACTAAAAATCTATGTTTTGAAATCACATTCCCCATGAATGTCCTTTATTTGATCAAAAATATAATTTTGTCAGCTCTGGTATGTTTAGTGGTTCATAAGATTAAAAAAACATATTCAATTAGTGTTTATGTTCATGGTAATATTTTTAATAAAATTTAAATCAATCCATGAATACCGTAAAAAATGTGTCGAGATATATATATAATATTCGATTCATCAAATCTATAAAAACTAAAAGAGGGTTAGTTAGAAAATAAGGAATCATGATATAATCAAAATGGTCAAAACTACTCCACAAAGTGATGTTTTGGAATATCGAACTCTCCGAATCTGAGCTAATGATAACTGTTCTGAAGATCAATTTATGAACACCACTTCCCCGTCATCAGTTAATTAAAAAAGTAATATATATTTGGAAAAGGTGACCTATTCATAATCATTACATGGCTAAACTTATGATATTCAACTCACAAATAAAGTGTACTGTTAAACTTATTGGAAATGAGAATATGGCCTACCCATGGAGAAATACTATAGAGAACAAAGAAATCTATACCAGAATATCCAATTAGTTCTTAAGCTATATCCACTCCAAATGTTCCTTAAAATAAAATGTTATATAAATTGGTTGCATATCTATCACCAGATCATTCCTAAACTCTACCACCATCTTTGGAGGGGCACTGTAACACCCCGAGATTATATGGAAAATATTCTTTTAATTTCATTAATGTATTGTGTTGTACGCTACACCAAGATTATCTTGTACTATACATAACACCGTATTAGATTGCAGTACACGAAACACTATTCTTGGCTCGTGTTATACACAATTTCAAGTTTGTTTTGTGGAAATTATTCTACGCAACATTAAGTATCGATTTTGTTTAATGTATAAATGAAATAAGTTTTGATTATATTATACGCAACACCAAATAGAGCTTTCACTACACACAGCCCTGACTTGGCTTGTATTACACGCAATCACGACCTTCCTCGATAGCGTGTGTAGTATGCAATATCGGGTTTCACTAAACAACGATATGTTACTAACATATTATATAAACTAGCCGTTGTGAATAGTAATACCAACTTTTTGAAATTTTATAAATTTTATCTTTCAAAATGGACTTCATTTTTGTATTCGGAATATCGAAATTAGCCTAGGGTATATTTTTGGTATTTTTTTGAAAACTTTCAATTTTTGATGAATAGTGAAAACACTGAGTTACTATTTAAAAACCGAATTTTTTATTTAAATAATTATTTATTTTATTTAAATTCATTTTAGGTCCGAATTGATACATAATACCTATATAAGTTTAATCTAATTCATTGTATTTATTTTATAATAATTTTAGATATATAATAATTTTATTGAACTTTTCACCGTCTTTTACCCACCTCCAAGGATATTTTGAAAATTTACATAAAACATATATTTACCACTTCTATGAGTGGAATTTAGAAAATCCGAGAGACATGGTTAATATCAATGAGTAAAATGTGGTTCATTAAGATAGAAATAATTTTTTGGTGAATAGTACCTTTTTACTTTTATTTACCACGGTTAAAAGTAAATAGTGTAATTAAGGGTAAAATGGTATTATTATTACCCTAACACATGTCCTAATTCTATTGGATAAGTTTAATTCGACCAAAAACAACCTTAGGAATACAATATGACCATTTATGTCCACTTGGATTAGATTAGGACATTTATTATTATTTTATTTAAAAAAAGAGTTAAAATAGTTAAAATCAAGGTTTAATAACCAAAACATTTTTAATACCAGGTTATAAATAAGATAAATTCTACTATAAATATTAATTAGAAATATAAATAGTTTTCCTACCTAATGGTATTTTATTTATAATTTTTAGACATTAAATAATGTAATTTATTTATGACACAATGATGTGCAGTAATTACCTTATTAATGAAATATTTACATAATTGATGTTATAAATACCCAAATAAATGTAATTTTAGACTTTTTATGAATTAAACTAATTTTATAGGTTAATATTACATGTTATAATTGATTTAATTATCTTTTTTAGAACTAATCATTCTGTTATGATTTTCACAAAAATCAATTACCAAATAGTGTCAAAATTGACATAAAATAGTTTTTAAAACAAATATTATATTAATAATTGTTATTATATTCCTAAAAATCTAAGGTTCGGCCAAATGACTAATATAAGGTTATATATATTAATAATTAGCCACATGGGGTTATGTTGGCTTGTTATAGTAAGTTTATTAACGATATAGTGTGAGAAAACAAGAAGACACGGTAAAGGTTAAATTATTTAACTTAGAGTTAAATCTAAATGATATGGTTAAAATTGTAACCTAAACTTGTCTAAAACCTATTGGTTAAGGGTATTTCTACATATACCCACTTTATATTCAAAATAAATAAATTTTGAGCTATTATAAACCGAATATGACATTCTTATAAAATAATATTCTACTTTTTTCCAAAGGTGCCCCTCTCCTCTATTATAAAAGGGCACCCATTCCCTCTTCTCTTCACAAACTTTTGAGCCTTTAAGCTTGGCCAAACCCTGGCCATTTATCTTCCCCAATTCCCTATAAAAATTCTGGAGGTTTTTGTCTTCTCAAAAGACCAACTCTACTTCCTTAAGAGGAATCTTAATGTAGGTGCGTCGAAGAAGAGGTAATCTCTTCTTCCGATTCTTTCAAGTTTCTTTCTTCTTAAACTTCTTCTGCTTTAGTTGTTTCATTATAAAGTAATAAAATCAGTATCAATAATATACTGACATGTTATTATAAATATTAAACAACCCCATTTCACCTTCTATCCATCCTACGAGAAACTAAATCACCACGCGTGCGTACATACGGAATACCGTCTCCACGCTGTGGTGTAATCTGCTTTTCCACCACCACCTTACTTGGATGGGTATAATGGTGTAAGGAATAACTATATATAGTTATTATAACATCAGAATTATTCTTATATATTATATAATCTACTACAATTCAATTCAATAATTATGGGAACGATATCATCGCTAATGCGTACGTACGGATTACCGTCTCCACGACGCGATGAGATTCAATCTCCATGTTAACCACTCAAGAATGATTATAAAGTATATATAATGAATAATAATAAAATATATGACATGATAAAGCTACCAGATTTATGTATATATATATATATATATATTTTATCTACTTACTTCCATTCAAATCAATAAGGAAAGGAAAACAATGTTCATGCATACGTACGGCCTACCGTCTCCATGAACGGTGTATTTAATTTCATTTATATATCTATTTTATATATATATATACTGAATATATATTATATATAAATAAGGATTTAAATTCTGGAAGTAATTAAATCATGATATAAGTAATAGTAATATCAAGACAACAAGTCCAAACACGTACGATAAATAAAACGATTTTACCCAAAACGCTGCTTTAACATGGAATTTACAAAAGAATGGGTAATATAAAGTCATAAGTGAACCATTTATGATTTCATAACAATTAATAGGATTCTATAATAAGTCAATGACATTATTTAAATCATTATACAGGAGTTTCGGATACATACGAAGCATATCAGACCTAAGGTAAGTGATAACTTTTCCAATCTCATTTTATCTGAGATTGTTTATTCGTAAGTATTTACTAGTGTTATATTTATCATCCATGTCCCTATTTTCTAAAAATGGTTTCATGTATGTTTAAAGATATTTTTACCCATTTTTTACTTTTACTACATGGTATGAAAGTAATCTTTCTTTTGTTTACCATACGAGGTACTTTTGGACTTTTCCGGCAAAAGTATGAGAAGAATGTTTTTTAACTTATACGGCATGAACAGATTTTTACGGTTTTCATAACGCCTTATTTTCATGAAGTTTACTCTACAATATTTCATGGTTATTTTCAATAAAAAAAATTATTTTAAAATTGCATGGCATTTTGTGAAAAGAAAATGATTTTTAAGAAGAACGGATATTTTCTTCAAGAATTATTTCATGTGTTTTATCAAAACCATTTTCCGTCTAAGATGAAATTATTTCATATGTGTATGTTTCGAGTATAATGTCTCTATGATTTACATGGTTTAAATATTCTTATGATGAAAAGATATCCATTTGTTTTATATGGATTATGTTATTATGGGATGATGTTTATGAAACCCATTTTTATTCTTTGGGTTATGATGAATGATTTATGTTTATGTTGTGGCACAAGTAAGAATGATTTCATTATGAGATGGGTGGGACATATTTATCCCTCAAATTCATTGGGTAAAGATTTATATCTCATGAGATAGACATGGATGGAACGGTAAGTTAATCCGGTTCAGTGTTATAGGACTGGAACAAGTAGTGAACTTGATTCAGAAAGGGACTCTGTCCCCTAAGATGGTCTTGGCAGTAATGCCTTGGATACTATGGAAATCATAACATGTTCTTAATGGTTTCCACAATTAAATGTTTTATTCCCATGCTATTTTATCATGGTTGATGATCCATTATGATCTATTCCTTACGTACTACCATGTTTTATGTCATTACTCAAGATTTTGATGTTTAAATATTATGTTCATGTTTTGAAGTTCAAATGTATATAGTTTGTTTTATTTTCTCCATGCTTTCCCTTACTGAGAATTTGAGCTCAACCTTTTTATGTTTTCTTTTCCCTAGGATATAAATAAAGGTTTTAGGTAAGAGAAAAAAAAGGAAGATCTTTATGGGAGATGTTGAAGATCTTTCACCACGATTAGAAGATTATATCTCGAGTTTCAAATACACTAAACTATTACGGTCCTTGTGTATCTGTTTTTGTTATGTATTAAGTATTCTACAAAAGTAATGTAATGTCTATGTATGTCAAGATTTTGGTCTTTTAAGTTGGTATCAGAGGAAAGGTTTAGTTAACCTTTGGAAACTAGGATGTGATAACTTTAGTGAGATCCCTATAGATATTTCTAAGGTATGTCTAGGGATGTACCTAAGGTTTAGTAAAACTATAAGTTACAGTCCTAGAATTATGTCGATGATCATGAATAACCTAGGGTAAACCTACGGTGTCATGGATTAAAGAATGTGTGATAAGTTAGACATCCCATAAGTGACTTTTTATGATTATTTGGTTCCTTGTTATTTTAACTCTTTCTTACACCATGTTTTTTGGTTTTAGACAATTGAGGGAAGAAAAAGGAATTGGGTCAACATTGAATCCAATGGACAAATTGGTGACTATGAGGAAAGAAATTTCATAATTCCTAGAAATAAATATTTTGTGATTATGCTGAATCAGTCATTGCGATATATGATTAACAAAGTGAACTTTAGTGGTATTACCAATTTATCAAATATGAGGAAGATGGAATTTTATGCATGTTCGCATGTTGAGAAGCATAGAGAAAGGAAGATTGAGACTTCTAAATAAGGGAATAAGAACCTTTATGAATACATCAAATGGAGTGGAAGATGTTATCTGTGTGGAGATAAGGGTCATAGAGTGATAGACTGTTATGGAGTTCAATGTATTATTTGTGGAGAACATGGGCATTACCCAACTCAATGCCCTGACCTAATAGGTTACTTCTAAATCAAGTAAGGACTTATTCCATGACAATCATTGAATAGGATGTATTGAAGTGTTTATGTATTGGTATTCAAGAATAATGTTGTTGAGGTACTTTTATGGTATATTGGAATATTTTTGTATTAGTCTATTGTGGTTTTCAATAATTTTATGGTACCAGTAACCATGAAAAGTGATTGAAATATTTTTGGAAAGTATATGATATGCGCATAATGAAGGGATAAGAAGAAAATGAAATTTTTCATAGTATTCATGAGATCATCACTGATATAAGGACAAAGTGATATCATGGTTTGAGTATAGAGAAATTTTGGGATTTTGGTATGTGGAAAGAGTTAACTTTTGACAGCATTCATGTTTTCACTAAGGTTCAATGGGTATTCATTTTTTAAGAGAATACATGATTAAGGTATTCACATGTTTTTAATGTGACCAAAAAGATATATCGTATGATATATAGGGGATAAATGATGGAATTCACGTGATTGTTATTTGAACTTTCAAGTAATCAATTTCATTTCACTATTATATTGGACAGATGTATTTTGGATAAGCCTAATGGTTGGAATGGATTAAGTTGGCCATTAGATATAATTGTTTTAGGCTAGAACTTTTTTCTATATTATTTATGGAATGTTATAATAATGTAGTTTTAGAAAAAGGACAACCTGCAGGACGGGCGACAACCCGTTGCGTCAGACAAGGCTATGGGAATCAAACCCACAACTGAAGTGTAACAGGCCTTTATCACCTACCACTGGCCTATAGAAAGTCCCTGGTTAGTATAAAATAGTTTTATTTTATTGAGAGGTATGATAGATGAAGTATAAGTCCATTTTTGGAATCATATACGATTAATCTCACCATAATATGGACTTATGTATATAACCTTTTCTAATCCTATGTTTGAGACAGATGGAATGACCTATCATTCTATCGCATGATCTGCTACCACTTTACAAAAGACTAATTCAACTTCATTTCTTAATGAGATGAAGTGGAAATTCTTCAAGGCATGAGCAACGGTAAGATTGTACCAAAATCAAGTAAGTATTTCTTTTAATTAAAAAATTCTTTAACATTTGGGAAATGATCTTCAAAACCAAAAATGTTGTCCTAGTGCCCTCATATCTAATGAATCAGATAGTACCTTATGTCATCACAAATTTATGGCTTTGTGATTGTTGGATTTTTCGTAGCCATTTCCTCTACCACTCTTCATCAGAAGTTGATGGTTTGATTTCTCTTCCATATCCATATTTTCACATATGTTCTTCTATGTGGAAACCCAGAGATTAGTTAATTTGGGTAACCGTTACGTTTCATAATTTAGTTTTTAAAGATAAGTTTTGGCCTTCCTTTTTATGATGTGGGTTTCTATTAAAGAAACTTTCAAGTAGTAAACCATTTATAACCCCGACGAATTTCGAGGGCGAAATTCATTTTACGGGGGGTAGAATGTAACACCCTGAGATTTTATAAAAAATAATCTTTTAATTTCATTAATGTATTGTTTTGTACGCTAAATCAAGATTATCTTGTACTATATGCAACACCATATTAGCTTGCAGTATACACAACACTATTCTTGGCTCGTGTTATACACAATTTCATCTTCGTTTGTGGAAATTATTCTACGCAACAGTAAGTATAGATTTTTTTAATGTATAAATGAAATAAGTTTTGATTATATTATACGCAACACCAAACAGAGCTTTCACTACACGCAGCCCTGACTTGGCTTGCATTACATGCAATCACGACCTTCCTCAATAGCGTATGTAGTACGCAATACCGGGTTTCACTAAACAACGATATTTTATTAAAATATTATATAAACTAAACGTTATGAATAGTAATACCCACTTTTTAAAATTATATAAATTTTATCTTTCAAAATGGACTTTATTTTTGGATTCAGAATATCGAAATTAGCTGAGGGTGAAGTTTTGGTATTTTTCTGAAAACTTTCAATTTTTGATGAATAGTGAAAACACTAGGTTACTATTTAAAAACAAACTTTTTTATTTAAATAAGTATTTATTTTATTTCAATTTATTTTAGGCCATAATTGATACATAATACCTATATAATTTTAATGTAATTCATTGGAGTTATTTTATAACAATTTTAGATATATAAAAAGTTTATTGAACTTTTCACCGTCTTTTACCCACCTCCTAAGAGAATTTGAAAATTTACATAAAAATTATATTTACCACTTCTATGATTGGAATTTTGAAAATACGAGGGACATATTTAATATCAAGGAGTAAAATTTGGTTCAATAAGATTAAAAAAATTGGTGAATAGTAACTTTTTACTTTTATTTACAACGGTTAAAAGTAAATAGGGTAATTAAGGGTAAAAATGGTATTATTATTACCCTAACACATGTCCTAATTCTATTGGATAAGTTTAATTCAACTAAAAACCACCTTAGGAATAAAATATGACCATTTAGGTCCCCTTGGATTAGATTAAGACATTTATTATTATTTTATTTAAAAAAAAGAGTTAAAATAGTTAAAATCAAAGTTTAATAACTAAAACATTTTTAATATAGGGTTATAAATAAGATAAATTAGACTATAAATATTCATTATAAAGATAAAAATAGTTCATACCTAATGGTATTTTATTTATAATTTTTAGACATTAAATAATTTAATTTATTTATGACACAATGATGATGCAGTAATTACCTTATTAATGAAATATTAACATCATTGATGTTATAAATACCCAAATAAATGTAATTTTACACTTTTAATGAATTAAACTAATTTTATAGGTTAATATTACATGTTTTTATTGATTTAATTAAATTTTTTCTAATTAATAATTCTGTTAGGATTTTCACAAGAATCAATTACCAAATAGTGTCAAAATTGACCTAAAATAGTTTTTAAAACAAATATTATATTATTAATTGTTATTATATTCCTAAAAATATAAGGTTTGGAAAAATGACATATATAAGGTTATATATATTAATAATTAACCACATGGGGATCGGTTGACTTGTTATAGTAAGTTTATTAACCATATAGTGTAAGAAAACAAGAAGACACGGTAAAGGTTAAATTATTTAACTCAGAGTTAAATATAAATTATAAGGTTAAAATATTAACCTAAACTTGTCTAAAACCTATTGGTTGAGATTATTTTGACCCATCCCCACTTTAGATTCGAAATAAATCAATTTTGAGCTATGATAAACCGAATATGACTTTATTATAAAATAATATTTTAAGTTTTTCCAAAGGTGCCCCTATCCTCCCTTATAAAAAGGGCACCCCTTCCCTCTTCCCTTCACACCCTTTTGAGAGTTGAATCTAGTACAACCCAAAAAATTTCTCTTCTCCACTTCCCTAGAAAATTTTTGGATGTTCTGGTCCTCTCAAAAGACCAACTCTACTTCCTTAAGAGGAAGCTTAAAGGAGGTTCGTCGAAGAAGAGGAAATATCTTCTTCCAATTATTTCAAGTTTCTTTCTTCTTAAACTTCTTCTTCTTTGGTTGTTTCATTATAAAGTAATAACATCAGTATCACTAATATACTGATATGTTATTATAAATATAAAACAACCTCATTTCACCTAATACCCATCCTACGGGAAATGAAATCACCGTGCATGCATACATACGGAATACCGTCTCCATGCCATGGTGTAATCTGTTTTCCACCACCACCTTACTTGGATAGATATAATGGTGTAAAGAATAACTATATATATTTATTATAACATCATACTGATTATGAGATATTATATCATCTACTCCAATTCAATTCAATATTTATGGGAACGATATCATCGCTCATGCGTACGTATGGATTACCGTCTCCATGACGCGATAAGATTCATTCTCCATGTTAACCACTCAAGAATGATTATAAAGTATATATAATGAATAATAATGAGTTATATGACATGATAATGCTACTGGATTTATATATATATATATATATATATATATGTCATCTACTTACTTCCATTCAAATCCGTAAGGAAAGGAAAACATCGTTCATGCGTACGTACGGCCTACCGTCTCCATGAACGGTGTTTTTCATTTAATTTATCTATCTATTATATATATATATATACTAAATATACATGATATATAAATCATGATTTACATTCTCAATGTAATTAAATCATGATTTAAGTAATAATTATATCAAGACAACAAGTCCAAACACATACGATAAATAAAACAATTTTACCCAAAACGCTGCTTTAACATGGAATTTACAAAAGAACGGGTAATATAAAGTCATAAGTGAACCATTTATTATTTCATAACAATGAATATGATTCTTTAATAAGTCAATAACATTATTTAATTCATTGTACAGGAGGTTCAGATACGTACGAAGCATATCAGACCTAAGGTAAGGGATAACTTTTCCAATCTCATTTTATCTGAGATTGTTTATTTGTAAGTATTTACTAGGGTTATATTTATCATCCATGTCCCTATTTTATAAAAATGGTTTCATGTATTTGTTTCCCTCAGAATTCATGGAGGACCTCCTGTATGGGAGATTCAACCGTTCCGATCGGTTTCTAACGGGTTTGTTTGTAGAACCGGAAACATCCAATGATTCCACATCCATTTGGACCTACTTTCCAAAGGTAGGTGCTTCATTAGTTTGTGAAATGATGAGACTTAGGAATTTGCATTGGTCGAGAGGATGGGAGGTCGGACTCATCACACCTTTTTGAGGGGAATTATTGTCTATTCCGGGACTCTCTTTATAGATTTAAGTTATGTTCGTGAATCCTTATTACATTACCAAATATAAAATGAGCTTTCCTTCAGTTTTGACAATCAATGATTAAATATGTAAGAAATTTAGAGAATCTTTTATATGTATTCGAGGTTCTTCATCAATAGAGAATCATCTATATCTATTTAGAGATTCTTGGTCAATGGTATCCTTCAAAACATTTAAATAAAAGTCTCTTGGTCATTATGATGACCAGGCTGGTTTTAAAGCCACTCAGTGGGGCACTTGAAGTTTATTGTCATTCAGAAGGACATGAATTATTTCATAGTTGGGATCGAACCCGTAGATGGGCTACCTACGTATCCTTTGTTTTGGAAAAGGAATCAGAACCCATGTAGTTCGAGTAAGGGAGTTTGATTTTTATGATTGATGGCTCAAAGAAGAATGTCATAATTACTTTTACACTCTAAGCTCACATGAGTCATTCTCGGTGTGAGAAACAAGAGGTATTGGTAAAAAATCAGACAATTGTGCCATGAAAGATGCAATCATAAGAAATAAAATGGGACTTATGTATGTATGAATGCCCAGATAAATGAAGATTTGGATTTACTTCAGGGAAGAAATCCAGGAACAGGGTCCATAAAGGTATATGTGCTCCATGGAGATTTGAATACTCTAACTTGGGGCTTACTCCTGAAAAGGATTCCCAAATTAGGAGAGGACTTATGATTGGGTTTTTAATCTTGAGAAGGAATCCTAGATCAAAGGTAAATTAGGACTGGTTAAGAGGAATTAAGACCGGGGATTACTCCTAAAAAGGAGGCCCAGGTTAAGAGACTTGAAAAAATAAGGGACTTGGGGCTTACTCCTGAAGAGGATGCCCATATTTGAGACTGGGGCTTACTCCTGAAAAGGAGGCCCAGGTTAATGAGTACTTGGGGCTTACTCCTAAGGAGGATGCCCAGATTAGGGGACTGGGGCTTACTCCTGAAAAGGAGGCCCAGGTTAAGAGAATTATACTTGGGACTTACTCCTAAGGAGGATGCCCAGATTTGAGAATTATGACTGGGGGTTATTCCTGAAAAGGAGGCCCAGTTTAATGAGGACTTGGGGCTTACTCCTAAGGAGGATGCCCAGATTTGAGAATTATGACTGTGGCTTATTCCTGAAAAGGAGGCCCAGTTTAATGAGGACTTGGGGCTTACTCCTAAGGAGGATGCCCAGATTTGAGAATTATGACTGGGGCTTATTCCTGAAAAGGAGGCCCAAAATTATGACTGGGACTTATTCCTAAAAAGGAGGCCCAGGTTAAGGGATTATGACTAGGACTTTTTCCTGAAAAGGAGGCTCGGGTTAAGGATTAAGGTTTGGGGCTTACTCCTGAGGAGGATGCCCAAATTAAAGGACTTATAACTGGGGATTATTCCTGAAAAGGAGACCCAAGTTAAGGATTATCTCATCTTAAAGGATGAGGTTGAATGAATGAACTCTCAATCTTTAGTGACATAAAGATGTATAAATCACTATATTTTGAGAAATATTCCGTAGAATTCCTTTCAGATGAGGAAGTCAAATCAAGAAATCATGCCATAAATGGCTTTGAAGAGTGTCTTGAAGACTGAATCTTGAATAGGAAAGGTGTAATGGCTTAAGAGGGGTAAAATGGGCAAGATGGGGACCCAAAAAAGGAAGGGTCGCGCATGTCTTGGAAGGCGCACAGGTACTTCGTGGGCGCGCAAGTATTGGTCGTGCAGGTATACCTGCGCGACATGGTGGGGTACTTGCGTGATATTCAACCATAATTTAAATACTTGAGCGACTCTTTATTAAAGCCTTTAGAATCCTGTTGAGGTTCTTCCAGAAAAGGTACGCGCAATTTCTATCGAAGGAGTAAGGCGGCGCGTAAGTGTGGCCACTTTCCTTAAGGGCTGGCCACTCAGGCGCGCAAGTGTTGATGAGTTTCAACACTTAGGCCTTCCTCCCTCTCTTTATATCTTCGGTTCTAGGTAAGAAATTACATTAGAAGTGTTCTAGATGCTTTGAGAAGAGACTTGGGCGTCGGGAGCTTCAATCCGAGTTTCTGGAAAACAATCCTCTCGAATGGGGGGCCCACAGGGTCTATTTATAGGTAGGAGAAGACCCCGGGTGGTTACCGGGTGGTTATCACTTAGGTCGCGCAAGTCACTTGCACGAACATAAGGTGTCGTGCAAGTAGACTTGCACGACCACTAGGCGGCGCGTAAGTGTACTTGCGTGACCATGAGGGAACTTGCGCGACCTATGGGAAATGTTATCCGTGTTAATCCCTTTGTCGATTTTTGATGTTTCTTCAAAGGATGAATCACTTTGGACTAAGGTATTTCCCTTTTTTCAGTCGTTAGACTCTGTGACAGAAATTTGCGTCAACAAAAGTCCCCCTTCAGAGTTGGATCCGGATAGAAAAGAGGATTTGACTCTGAGGTGAAAAGAAAAACAAAAAATCTGGCAGTTTAAAGTCATGCATGTCAGACATACAAAGGATAATGTTTAAGGTCGAATTAGCTTTGACCGAAATGGATTAGAATTGACTCAATTCCTTAACAAATCATCTGAAAAAATAGTACCATACTCATGTATGAGGGAAAATATGTAAGCTATGACTTAAGAATATTTGAATCTGAGGAATGATATGAAAGAGAGCTAAAAGGCATTAGAAGAAGTAGTTTCCAGGAATGAAGTTACTATTATTTAACAAAACCTGTTAGGGGGTTGAATTAACCAGGGCCACCTAAGGGAATTGGATGCATAGTTAAATAAAATAGTATCTTTTGGTTAACATGTCTATTATGTAGACTGTTTATACAAGGCCACCTATGGGAACATACTGTATAGTCAGGAAAAAGAACTCTCATAAATTTACTTTCCTTGTGCTAAAAGCCAGTGAAAGTTTATGGAGATTCAAATCTTCCAAAGTATAGAGTTTTCTGTATGGAAAGAGGTACTTGAATATGGAAAAGATATTTCCAAACAATATTATCGAAGAACTGGATGAATATTACTCCTACGAAGGTCTGACCCAAACGTAGGGAAGGAGAATATAAGCTGTAGACTTGAATACTTTCAGATCTTGAAAAAGGATATGGGACAAATATGTTAAGGGTGGCTATTTTTTTTGTGGATCCCTACATACTGTCGTTTAAGAAAAATAAGGACAAAAGAGGCATTCTTCCCAAGAATGAAGTTACCATCATTTAACAAACCCGTTAGGGGGTTGAATTATGCAGGGCCACCTAAGGGCATTGGCTGCATAGTCAAATAAATAGTATCCTTCAGCTGAAAAGTCTTTTATGTGGACTGTTTATGCAAGGCAACCTATGGGCACATACTGCATAGTCAGGCAAAAGAATTCTCAGAAGTTTTACATTTTTGTGACTAAAAGTCATGAAAAGGGTTATGAAGATCTGAAAATATTTATGGTTAGGATTATAACACATAAAGATGGGTATTTTCCAATGTATATAGAGATACATAAGTCAATGATAACCATAATCATGTTGTGGTTGGGTCCTGAATTGAAATTTTGGACTTCACTACGTATCTCATAAGAATGAGAATCAAGCCATACATAGTTCTTGAAATGCAGTTTAACGTCGTGCGGGACGAAAGTATGAGAGATCTTAGTTTAGGGTCATAGAGTTCAGACCATAATAATGAATACATAGTGTGTGTTTTCATGAGGACTTTTCATCCAAGGGACTGAAAGTGAAATTTGGGGTTAGGCCCAAAAGACTTGGGACTGGATTCAAGGGACACTCGAATGTTCCTACGTATCCCATAAGGATGGGAATCAAGCCCATGTAGTTCTAGAACTACCCTTTGGACAAATTTGGTTCGTACATGTGAAGGTTGAAAGGGGACTTTAGTGCAATGATGGTTTAACCCAAGATAAAAGGTTTGGGCATTTCCATGTATGAACGTAGACTTTGAAATGAAACATGATTGAAAAAATCAACAAAAATAATGGTTCCCTCTCAGGTGAGGGTATCAAAGAAATTTGTAGTTTATTTTCATACTGGACAAAAGTGTTGTATAGTTTAATGTCGTATAACATGGAAGAAAGTGAATCAAATGTAAAGATATTGATTCTAATGGAGGTTTCACAAATCAACATCATATGATATGAAGGTGAACCGAAGTGAAGAGATTGTTTTTGGGCTTGAACCATGGGAGGTTGCCTACGTACCCAGCCTGGAAGGCAAGGATCAAAGTCTGTGTAGTTCAATTAAAGAATGAATTAATGATCAAGTTGTTCTTGGGGACAACTATAATAAAACAAATGTTGTTGGGACTTATACATGGTTAGCGGCCCAAAGAGAGTGTTACGGTTGAGGTTTTCTATAAGCTCACGTGATTCATATTCGGTGTGAGAAACAAGAGGTAACAACAACCTTAACGATGCATAGTTTAATGTCATGTAGGAAATATAAAGGGACTATGCAGTTTAAAGTCTTGCAGTTAGGACAATTGGTGCTGCACAGTTTAGTGTCATGTAGCAGGGAAAAAATATAGTTTAATGTCATGTAGGACATATCAAGGACTTTCTATACAGTTTAGCATCATGTAGTTAGGAAGGTGGGGACAATACAGTTTAACGTCATGTTGGACAAAAAAAGGGGGACTGCGCAGTTTAATGTCATGCAGTAAGGACAAAATAACACACCATTTACGACATGTTGGACGTATTGGGGATTTTTTCTACAGCTTTGTGTCATGTTGGAAAAAAGGGCGAATAGTTTAAGGTCATATAAATGGACCGTGGATGGTGCAGTTTAATGTCTTGCTGGACGGTGGTGTTGTTTTAAGGCCATACAGGACCTTTGATGATTTTGTAGTTTAACGTCTTTCTGGATGTAAGGGTCTTTTAAATAGTTTATGGTCATATGCATGGACCATGGATGGTGCAGTTTAATGTCATACAGGACCATGGTGTAGTTTAAGGTCATATATGACTTTTTAGGGAACGTTTTCATAGTTTAACGTCGTGTGGGATGAAGTTGCGGTTTAAAGTCATACCGGACCATTTCTGTATAGTTTAACGTCATATAGCAAGGACGAACTGGCGCCGCACAGTTTAGTGTCATGTTTCGGGGACAAAGTACAGTTTAATGTCATGTAGGACGAATGTAAGGACTTTTGTACAGTTTAGTGTCATGTAGCTAGGACGATGAAGGTGACATAGTTTAACGTCATGTTGGACGTATGTGCAAATAGTTTAGGGTCATATTCTTGGACCGTTGCTGTATAGTTTAACGTCATATAGCAAGGACGAACTGGTGCTGCACAATTTAGTGTCATGTTGCGGGGACAAAGTACAGTTTAATGTCATGTAGGACGAATGTACAAATAGTTTAGGGTCATATGCTTGGACCATTGCTGTATAGTTTAACGTCATATAGCAAGGACGAACTAGTTCCGCACAGTTTAGTGTCATGTTGCGGGGAAAAGGTACAGTTTAATGTCATGTAGGATGAATGTAAGGACTTTTGTACAGTTTAGTGTCATGTAGCTAGGACGATGAAGGTGACACAATTTAACGTCATGTTGGACGTATGTGCAAATAGTTTAGGGTTATATGCTTGGACCGCTGCTGTATAGTTTAACATCATATAGCGAGAATGAACTGGTGCCGCACAGTTTAGTGTCATGTTGCGGGGACAAAGTACAATTTAATGTCATGTAGGACGAATGTACAAATAGTTTAGGGTTATATTCTTGGACCGTTGCTGTATAGTTTAACGTCATATAGAAAGGACGAACTGGTGCCGCACAGCTTAGTGTCATGTTGTGGGGACAAAGTTGTGAATACTTTGTAGTTTATACAAAATACTTCTTCAAAAATCTGGCATTAGTTGGAGTAGTAATGAGTTCTCCATCCATCGAAATTAATGAATAAGCTCCATTGGAGTAGACCCTATGTATTGAATAAGGTCCTTCCCATTTTGGCTCAAGCTTGGGAGGTTTCTTTCCTGGTATCATTGGAGTTCTGATAACTAATACCAATTCTCCTTGAATGAATGAGAGAAGACGAACTTTTTTGTTCAAAGCTCGTGATATTCGATTCTGATAGATTTCCAAGTGGTGCAAAGTGCACAAGCTTTTCTCATCTAATCGTTCCAACTCATTCAATCGCTTTGTGGATTTCCCATCTGTAGATAACTGATTACAAATGGCTACTCTGAGTGAGGGCAATTGAACTTAAATTGGCAAGACTGCTTCTGTTTCATATACCAACGAATATGGAGTTGACCGCGTTGCATTGTGGGTGGTAGTCTGATAAGCCCATAAAGCATGAAAGAGTTTATCAGGCCATGACCTCTTATCTTTATCCACCATCTTTTGTAGTATATTTGAAAGATTTTTGTTAAAGTCTTCTATTTGTCCATTGGCCGCTGCATGATACCGAGATGAATGGTTGGATTTAATTTTTTATTCTTGATACACTTTCTTCACCTCAGAAGAACAAAAGTTAGTGTCGTTGTCCGTCAATATGGTATGAGGGACACCAAATCCAGTAATAATGTTAGACATGATGAAGCTAACAATGCATTTAGAACTGAATTCTTTAAGAGGTATTGCCTCTTCCCATTTGGAAAAGAAATCAGTAGCAGTAAGAATGTACTTAAACTGTTTGGTCGTAGCTGACGGGTAAGGTCCCACCACATCCAATCCCCATGTGGCAAATGGCCATAAGTATTTAGCTGTATGAAGCAACTCTGGAAGGTGACGAATGAAGTTGGCGTGTACTTGGCATGAATGACACTTCTTTGTGAAATTAACATAATCTTGTATCATTGAAGGTCAAAAGTATCCAAGCCTTTGAATTTGATCAGACAATCTAAGTCTAGACTGGTGGGCACCAAAGACTCCTGCATGCACTTCTTTCATTACAGCCATTGTCTCTTCACCATCAATGCATCTGAAGAGAAATCCATCAAAACCACGTTTGTAGAGAATTTTCTCTAGGTGGGTTGGGCTATCATAAAGAGTAAATTTGACCACACGTCGCTGGATTTGTTCTTTCTTGGCTCTATCAGGTGGAAGTGTTCCATTTTGAAGGTATTCCCTGATAGGTGACATCCATCCTGTAGTATGACCATACGGTTCATGAATGGGACTAATTTCATTAATTTCCTCTGTTCTGGCTTGAACATAAGGTGAAATTGCACGACGGTGGGCAATACTGATGGTTGTCTCGTCCCAATTTGGATCTGCTAGAGCTGTGGCTATATTAGCCAGCGCATCAGCTTGAGCATTTTGTGATCTTGGGACATAAGAAAATGTCGGTTCTGAAGGGAATTCTGCTATTAACTCTCTGACGTAATCATACAAAGGGATTAATTCTTCTTTTCTGATGGCATAATCCCCATTGACTTGTTCGATTACCAGGTCTGAATCACCTTTCACCTTTAAGTGATTCACTTGTGCTTGAAGCGCTAACTCCAAGCATGTGATAAGATCTTGGTATTCAGCTTCATTATTGGTACCACCTTCCCACAATAAAAAGGAATAAGGTAACAATGCCTTATCTGGAGAAATGAGTACAATTCCTAAACCAACTTTGTTGAATTTAGGATTTTTCATTTTCTTCCCTGTTGGACTTCTGGAAGCACCATCAAAATACATTTCCCATGTTTGAGGACTCTCTTGAATAGAGAAAACTTCCTCATCAGGGAGTTCAATATCTGAAGACGTGTCTTCCACTGAAGGATGTTCAGCCAGGAAATCAGCCAGAGCTTGGCCCTTTATTTTCTTTTTAGATACATACTGAATGTCGAACTACTGCAAAATAACTTCCCACCTTGCTAGACGTCCTATAAGCATTGGACGACTAAGGATGAATTTGAGCGGATTATTGTGAGATACCAATTAGACCTCGTGATGTTGCAGGTAGTGTCTTAGTTTCTGAACTGCAAAGATTAATGCTAGGAAGCACTTCTCAAAACTTGAATACCGTGTTTCTGCTTCAAGCATAGTTCTACTGAGATATTACAAGCTATTTTCATTCCCAGCATCATTCTTTTGAGCAAGAAAGGCACCCAATGATCGCTCTAGAGCTGTCACATAGAGGATAAGTGGTCTTCCTTCAAAATGTGGCATGAGTACTGGTGGACTCAAGAGGTATTTCTTGAGAACATCAAACGCTTCTTGACATTCTTCAGTCCACTGGTAAGTGACTCTTTTTTTCAATAATTTGGTAAAGGGTAAACTTTTGCCTGCCAAATTGGTGGTGAAACACCGAATATAGGCTAAGTTTCCTTAAAGTCCTATTAATTCTTTCAAATTCTAAGGAGGTGACATACCAAGGATTGACTTGGTCTTCTCAGGATCAACTTCAATACCACGATGGCGTACAACAAAGCCGAGGAATTTTCTTAAGGTTACCCCAAAAGCACATTTTAAGGGGTTCATCTTAAAATTATGTTGTCGAAGCTTGTGGAATATGACTTCCAAATCAGCCAAGTGATTAGAACGTTGTTTGGATTTAACCACCAAATCGTCTACATAGCATTCAACAAACTTCCCTAAGAAATGTTTGAAGATACGATGCATGGCGTGTTGATATGTTGCACTTGCATTCTTTAAACCAAAGGGCATCACCCGGTAACAAAACACACCTTGAGGGGCTCTGAAGGATGTAGATTCCTCATCTTCTGGGGCTATTCGGATCTGATTATATCCGGAATATCCATCCATGAAGGAAAGTACTTCATAACCAGTTGTCGCATCAATTAAGAGTTCTGTAATCGGAACTGGGAAATCATCTTTAGGACAATACCGGTTAAGATCTCTGAAATCGATGCAAACCATAATTTGTCCGTTCTTCTTCTTTACAGGGACAATATTATCCAACCACTTGGGATACTGAACTTCTCTGATGAAGTTAGCTTTGATCAGCTTATCTACTTTAGCTTCAATTTTGGAAGCATAAGTTGGGTGTGTCCTTCTCACAGCTTGCTTAAATCCTCGATGTTCTTTTGGTAAACCCAAATGATGAGTAGAAACATCAGGATCAAGCCCAGGCATTTCTGTATAGTTCCAAGAAAAAATATATTTATTTTTATTCAGAAAAGAAATTTACATCTCTTGCTCTTTAAGGTTCATGGCCGCACTAATTAAAGTGGGGAGTGGATCTTTCTCTGTACCCAGATTTATTTCTATCAGTTCATCCACAGTGGAAGAGATACCCTCTTCAAATGCTGGAGGAGCATCTCTAAGATCTTCCTCTTCCTCTTCATCATGTGCTATTTCTTCCGTTTCTACTTGCATAGTAGATGACAAAACGAAATTTTCATGATCCGAAGAGATGTCAAAATTTACACATTTTGAAGAAGAAGCTTCCATTTCCGACCCTATTGATGATAAAGGGCCTTCTTTGGGAAATAAAGAGGATATGATGGATTGAGAATTGACATCATTATTCACCTCCGATGTTGCTATAACTTCTTCTGGCCTGATTGGCGAAGTATAGACCTATTGGATTTCAGCAGATTAAATGAAAACGTCACTACTTGTGTTTTCATCACTATTTGGTAGGTTACCAATTTCTCCCATGTTGTCTGGCTCGATTGCCGTAATTGACATTATGGATCTTTCCATAAGAGTATTCTGATTTGGTCCTATTTTGTCAATTTGACTGATAGGTAACACATAATCTGTACTCACATGTGTAAATGGATTTATTGGAATCTTCTCCAAACCATATGGAGCATTAACTTTGGTAATTTCCTTTATTGTAGATTTCTCTCTTCCCTTCATGTGATAAAATTCCGCCTCAATGTATTGAGACTAACATGTCTTGAACGGGGTCTTATCACCATACAATGTTCCAACTTGACCATTGAAACAATATTTGAGACATTGATGGTATGATGAAGGGATATCCGCATGCTAATGTAGCCAGGGTCTTCCAAGCAAGACATTGAAAGCTGAGTCTTGATCAACAATCATGAAATCCGAATTGGATACAAGATCTACAAACTGAGTTCTGAGTGTATCTT
Organism: Viscum album; assembly: GCA_963277665.1. Classification (NCBI taxonomy): domain Eukaryota; kingdom Viridiplantae; phylum Streptophyta; class Magnoliopsida; order Santalales; family Viscaceae; genus Viscum; species Viscum album. Next base: position 1,068,417,500 of record OY728162.1, read on the forward strand.
CGCCCAGTGGTTCTTGTTCATTTTTATCATATCCTTGTAACATCATGGTAGAAGGAGATAAATCAGATTATGTGAGGCCCAATCGACGAAGTGTACGAATGGGCATGAGGTTGACTCCTGAACCATTGTCAATGAAATCTCTTCGGATATCTACACCATTGACTTTTCCAGATAAGTACATAGGTTTTATGTGCCAATGCACAACATCATCTTCAGCTTTATCAGTAAAAGATATCACTGCATGGCATTCTGCAGGATTATTCTCTATGTGATAGACTTCAGCTGTAGCAATTTCAGCTTCAAACTCCTGAGGACATGACAAAGCTTCGATGAGTGCTTCCCGAAGATCTTTTGACAGATTCAACGCATCCAAAATTGATAACTTGGCTGGTACTTGGGCCAAGTGTTTCAATATATCATACTTTTGATCTAGAGGTCTGAGTTTCCCAACAGGAATATGCGGTTTAGTAGGTACCTTGGAAGCAGATGCTTTGGAAGCTGATGCATCTTGTATTGGGATAGAAGTTGGCAACATCCTTGGTTTTGGAATATTAGACCGATTAGATCCATTTACTTGCTGAGATAAAGAAGATGGAATCTTCAATCGGTCTTCCAAAATAACTGTGCCAAGACTGAGTTGACTATTGGCATAAGAACTTTCTTGTTCTTTTTGAGCTCACTGAAGGGCTCTACCATGAGTTTCTGCTGCATACACAGTGCTAACAGGGGTAGAATTGGAGTAGTGGCTTCGGAAAGATCCACGTCTTCCCCTATATCCCGAACCTCTGGAACTTCCTCGGATTCCCTTATTTGATACAAGGAATTCAGGCTCCTCAAAATTGAAATTACGACTGGAATACGGATCTGTTAATTGAATCATATTAACAGAACCAAAGATTAACTCTTCATCTAATAAAGACTCTGCCTGACTAGCCTGTTTAGGCTGTGCCGTTTGATGGGGCGGTGCCCATGGCTTTGAAGTAGATGGCATAAAGTCTGCCAGAGTCAAAGACAATTTATGCTTTGACACATACTCATCTTCTTCTGATTCTTTTTCCTTCTTTGAATCAAATTGTTTCTTTGAGGACTTTCCCTCCGACGAAGAGGGTTTTACCGCAATATTCATGGTAGAAGACACAATTGGTTTCTTTAATTGTGTTCGCAAAATGGCATGAGTCCAATTGATTGTCTTTCTCACCATCCAATCATCATACTTCTGTGCATTTCTGCTATTGACTTCTTTCCATTCACCTTCCTCCTATGGAACTGTAGCAATAACACATGCTACCTGAGTCGAAGAACCTTTAAACTTGACTTTTCCCAAGTCGACCATCTTTTGCGGGAGGTCTTTGAAGACAAAACACTCCTGGATGGGATGCCCCAACATTTGATGAAAGGGACAATAATTGGGATGGTCTTCATCTCCTTTCTTGTTTGGCCTCTTGGACACTGGTAATTGAACCAAATTATTTTCCAGAGATGAAATGAAGTAATCAGGAACTTGCTCATTTTGGAAAGAGTGTGTTTTACTCTTCAAATCCTCAAATTGTTTTCGTCGTTGATATCTTTGATTAATTGGATGAAACAGACTTTTTTGTTGGCGTTCAGGAGGCGGAGCCCTTTGAGAAGATGAAGGTTTTGAAGTAGAAATAGGTACAAGAACTTGTTTAAGCATAACTGTAGCAGTTTCCGCTTTACCCATTCTCCTTCCTGGAGATGATGGAATTACACGATATTTAGCCTTAGCCTGTATAAGGGAATCTCCAATCTGCTGAGCGATTGAAGTAAGGTCTTGAAACCCTCCTGTGTATTTCACAGGGATCAATGGCGTGCGTAATTCGTCAGGCAAATTTGCCACACATATTGGCAATAGCTCCTCCTGAGGGAGTGCTAAACTCAGGGAATATATTAATCCCTTCCAGCGAGCAATGAAATCAGAGACTCTTTCATTCTCCCTTTTCTTGCAGTTTGTAAGATCGAAAACTGTCATTTTTTGGCAAAGTTGAGCTGAACTGAAGAAGGCATTTTTGGCGAAGATCCTCCCATCCAATGATTGACTGGGATTGCAAGCTTGTATACAAGACAAAAGCTGGTCCTTGCAAGGTTCGCATGAAGCATCTGAGTCTCACCACTTCTTTCTGCTCTGGAGTTCCCATCATAGGATCACAACAAGACTCGTAATGTGTCAAATGTTGTTCAGGGTCACCTGATCCATTGAAAGTAGGGAAAACAAGGTTTCCAAAATTGGATGGAGGAGAAATTGAATCTACCCATTCAGGTTAAAATTTCTTTTCTGGTTGAACTTGTGCCCATTTCCCTTCCATAGTTTCTAACCGAGCTGTTAATGACTCAATAGTAGTTATTAACTTTTGAGAAACATCTGGTTGAATTTTGTCTTGAGTAGGTTCAATGAATGGAGCTTGGACAGATGTGGTGGTTGGTGCTGCAACTGATGGTAGCACTGCCAACCGTTGTTGCGCTTGACCCGTAGGATTATACCTTTGTGTGTGTACTGATAAAGGAGGATATTACTGATCCATCTCAGTAGTTGCAACAAATTCCTTCGGCTGTCGGACTCCAGCATTCTTAAGAAGAAGACTACTCTGAAGTAGTTCTGCATTCAACCTTCTTAATTCTTTCATTTCTTCCTCCTGTTGTGCAAACCTTTTCTCTAATGAGAGTGATTGACCTTCTCCAGAGGAAGGATATGTAACCTGATTCTTTCCCCTCCCTTTGTTGGATACTTTTTGGAGAGAGGTAAGTGGATTACCTAGGTTCTGAGTAATCCTTTGACTTCTTGTACACACACCTTCTTCATTTGTATCGGTGCGTACATTTTCTTGAGCAGGACGCTCTTAATCTGAGTCCCCTGAGTGAGCCTCCTCTGGTGAATTAGCAACAATGGAATTGATGACATTGATTGATGTATAATGCATCGCTTCCCTTCTATCAACATTTCTATGATATTGTCTTCTTTCATGTCTTTGATGAGACACTGCCTTTTTTTGATTCAATCCTTTAGGAACTTCTTGACGAGCTATAACTTGGAGGGAATCTCCTGATAATTTGTCTCTTCGTTCCTCTTGGGGGTTCTTCACCAATCGATAAAAGACCGACATTCTCTGAGGAGGGGATTGATGATTTGAAAGAGTCCCCAGTCTCATGGATTGGGGATGTTCCTGTTGTTCCTACTCAACTCCCCGAATCCTATTTGTTGATTCTGAGGGTTGGGTTAAAGGAGTCCCCAGTGTGACAAGATGGGGTGGCTTTTGAGATGCTATGTCTGAGACCTTCTTAAAATCTCTCTTGATCTTGCGAACCTTAGTTCGGAAATTAGTTGGATGCATTAACCTGTATCCACTTTTATCACCTGGTTCAATAGACCATTGGGTGATTTCCGAAACTTCTGTCACTTGGTGATGTGTTCGCTACATACGAGAGGCTTGTGCAATATTCTCACCTACTTGATGTAGGAGCAATTCAACAACTTGTTCTCTATATGCTTGGTTTTGAGAGGAACTAGTTGAAGCCTGTTCTTGAGAAAGATTTTGATTACAAACAAAGCCCATTGATAGTGGCCATCCTTGGGCAATAACAATGCATGAGACCATTTTCGGTGGGCTTTTCTGACTGGAAAGCATTGTGAAATTTAGTGTTCCGTGAACACCCCATCCTCTGATATGAACACCAGATGGGGCATTGGCAATTAACTGACGCAATTTTCTTAGTGCGCCAAGGCATGAACGTTGAAGGGTTCTCTACTGCTTTTCAGCCTTTGGATACCGAGAGACTGATAGAGATGCCAAATCAATCTGACATTGTAGCCCTTCTATTATCTTAAAATGATTTTCATATTCATCATAAGATAATACCTTCTTCTTCAATTGAAAATGAGTTTTCCATATTTTGAGACGAATATCATGGATTCCATATTCCATCAACATCTTTGGAACGTCATACTGGGAGTCAACAAAAGGCCAAAACATGACTGGTACCTCACTTTTCGCCAGTTTTTTCCTCATGTTCAGCATTTCCTCTTCATCATTAAATGAAGATTCTTCTACCTGTTTTGACCAGAGTTGGTCTTTCCTTGTTGCTTCATCGGATTCAACAAGATTGGTAGAGAGATCATTGATCAAACTAGAAGATGCATGACTTAGGGGTGGTTCGGAGAATGACCTACACCCTGGGCTATCTTCTGATTGAGAAAGTATTTCACTTGCTAGCGATAAAGCATCATACATGACTGGTTTCGCATTTGTAAGTTCCTCAAGATAAGAGGGATTTCCCGGCACTACATTGTCCACTGGAGTATTTTCCAGGCAATGTGAATCACTACTGCAGAGAGGACTTTTGCAGTGAAATTCATCATCATGGGGAGTACCACCATAATGGGTTACAGCAAAAGATGAGATCTCTTGCTCCTTGGTCTTCTAACCACAAAGAGGGTTCCTGTGGCTCTCATCTGAAGACGAAACTTTAAGATTGGCCTAATTTTCACGAAGCAAGCCTTAATGAGGAAGTTTCTATTGAAGACCTTCGGAATTAATGTTCCCGTTATTGGGAACTGAGGGAGTAGAATCTTGAATTCCAATAGATAAATGTCTGAGAGCTTCAAGAACTCCAGCATCGAGCAAGGCCTTGTTACAGATTGGCCTTTGATCTCCTGACTGTGCTGGGTGGATCTTTTTCTTAGATGCCTTCTTACTCGCTCTGGAAACCACTTGTTGACGAAAGTGGTTGCTCTGAGTAGGTGTATGTGCCTGATCAGGAAAGATGGTCAGATTAGGCTGACGATCTCCACTCAAATCAGGTGTATGTGCCTGACTTGGTTGTCCGTATGATATGGGGGAGTATGCCCCATAACCCTCTTGGACTGGAACAGATGTGTGTGTCTATTCCAGAGTGAATCGTTGATGTGTCACTCCACTGCTAGAGATAGATTTATGTGTCTTTCCCTGAGATGATGCTAAAGCTGTTATGATATCCTGGCAAGCATCCAGAATATGAGCAGGAATTTTCTTCTGCTCTTTCACCATTGAAAAAATATGCTTAGTGACTTCAGCTGCCAGAATGGGGATATACGTCCATTCTGGGCTTGGAGTAGGTGTATGTTCCTGCTCCTGTCCTCCTTTTCCTGTCAGGTAATCCTGACAGTACTCAAGTGTGGAGGTAGAGAGTTGAGTCTGCCTCATGTTTGTCGTCGGAGATTTCCGACTGACTTCTCTGTGCGCTACCAAACGAGACTGTTGGTAGGCTTTATTAGTACTAGCAGGTGTATGTGTCTACTGATTACACCGCACCAAACACGGTTGAAGAGATCCATCATATGTAGTCAGGCGAGCCTGCTGACTAACTGATGATGTATAAGAAGGTGTATGTTCCTGCTTATAGTACTCCGCCAGAATTGCTTGGCGGGATTGGCGTGATGCTGCCAGACGAGTCTACTGGACAATGGAATTAAAACGGGCAGGTGTGTGTGCCTGGTCGTTGTTCTCCACCATATTAGGTTGGTGGACTTCTCCGGAGATGGCAGGGATGAAAACCTGCCCATTGTTAACCAGATTCTGTCTCTGGCGGTTCGTCTTACCTGCTTGGGATTGAGGAACCTGAGCCGAATGCCTGGAGTCGGTACCCTCATCATCTTTAGGGCGCACTGCCGCACGAGTCTGGCAGTGATTGTTGATGGGATCCCTCGGGAAGGACTCATGTCTTTTTGAATTAAGTCCCTAAGGGACCTGCTCATTCACTCCCTCAGAGTAAGGGAGCGAATGGAAATTGCGTTCCGGGGATAACAACCCGAAACTGTTGGAGACGATATTCAGCACCGCCTGCCTCTTGATCACTGGTCGTCGTTGTCCAGACGACCTGTGTGAGTTGTTCACTTGGAGGTCCTGTCGGGCAGCCTCCAGAGTTGGGATGGTACCGTGTTGACGGTACTCCTTAACCAGCGCATTTGATACCCAGTGTTAAAGACACTGAGTAGGTGATGTCATCCTCAGAGCGGATGATGATCCAGTAGGAATAGCAGCAGTGGTATTTGCAGCAGCAGTATTCACAGGTGTGAATTTGAGATTAGCCATTATGGAAATACAGAAGATCTTGGAAAAGAGTGCATGTTTGATATAACAGACGTAATCATGATAAATTCAGCTACTTCATCCTTTGGATGAGAACACATGTCAATGATTGTTTTTGTTAGCCCTCTTATTGAGTTTTAAATAGGGTCTTAACAAATAGGTAAAACATCATTTTAACTTGGTTAAGGATTCACGTCGGGTTCACCATTTTTGTTTCCCTCGGAATTCGGGGAGGAACTCCTGTATGGGAGATTCAAATGTTCCGATCGGTTTCTAACGGGTTTGTTCGTAGAACCGGAAACATCCAATGATTCCACATCCATTTGGACCTACTTTCCAAAGGTAGGAACTTCATTAGTTTGTGAACTGATGAGACTTAGGAATTTGCATTGGTCGAGAGGATGGGATGTCGGACTCATCACACCTTTTTGAGGGGAATTATTTTCTATTCCGGGACTCTCTTTATATATTTATGTTATGTTTGTGAATCCTTATTACATTACCAAGTATAAAATGAGCTTTCCTTCAGTTTTTACAATCAATGATTAAATATTTAAGAAATTTAGAGAATCTTTTATATGTATTCGAGGTTCTTCATCAATAGAGAATCATCTATATCTATTTAGAGATTCTTGGTCAATAGTATCCTTCAAAACATTTATATAAAAGTCTCTTGGTCATTATGATGACCATGCTGGTTTTAAATCCACTCAGTGGGGCACTTGAAGTTTATTGTCATTCAGAAGGACATGAATTATTTCAGAGTTGGGATCGAACCCATAGATGGGCTACCTACGTATCCTTTGTTTTGGAAAAGGAATCAGAACCCACGTAGTTCGAGTAAGGGAGTATGATGTTTATGATTGATGGCTCAAAGAAGAATGACATAATTACTTTTACACTCTAAGCTCATGTGAGTCATGCTCGGTGTGAGAAACAAGAGGTATTGGTAAAAATCAGAAAATTGTTCCATGAAAGATACAATCATAAGAAATAAAGTGGGACTTATGTATGTATGACTGCCCAGATAAATGAAGATTTTGATTTACTTTAGGGAAGAAATCCAGGAACGGGGTCCATAAAGGTATATGTGCTTCATGGAGATTTGAATACTCTAACTTGGGGCTTACTCCTGAAAAGGATGCCCAAATTAAGAGAGGACTTATTATTGGGTTTTTACTCCTGAGAAGGAATCCCAAATCAAAGGTAAATTAGGACTGGTTAAGAGGAATTAAGACCGGGGCTTACTCCTTAAAAGGAGGCCCAGGTTAAGAGACTTGAAAAAAATAAGGGACTTCGGGCTTACTCCTGATGTGGATGCCCATATTTGAGACTGGGGCTTACTCTTGAAAAGGAAGCCCAGGTTAATGAGGACTTGGGGCTTACTCCTAGGGAGGATGCCCAGATTAGGGGACTGAGGCTTACTCTAGAAAAGGAGGACCAGGTTAAGAGATTTATACTTGGGACTTACTCTTAAGGAGGATGCCCAGATTTGAGAATTATGACTGGGGCTTATTCCTGAAAAGAAGACCCAGTTTAATGAGGACTTGGGGCTTACTCCTAAGGAGGATGCCCAGATTTGAGAATTATGACTAGGGCTTATTCCTGAAAAGGAGGCCCAGTTTAATGAGGACTTGGGGCTTACTCCTAAGGAGGATTCCCAGATTTGGGAATTATGACTGGGGCTTATTCCTGAAAAGGAGGCCCAAAATTATGACTTGGACTTATTCCTGAAAAGGAGGCCCAGTTTAAGGGATTATGACTAGGACTTATTCCTGAAAAGGAGGCCCAGGTTAAGGATTAAGGTTTGGGGCATACTCCTGAAGAGGATGCCCAAATTAAAGGACTTATAACTGGGGATTATTCCTAAAAAGGAGACCCAGGTTAAGGATTCTCTCATCTTAAAGGATGAGGTTGAATGAATGAACTCACAATATTTAGTGACATAAAGATGTATAAATCACTATATTTTGAGATATATTCCGTAGAATTCCTTTCATATGAGGAAGTGAAATCAAGAAATCATGCCATAAATGGCTTTGAAGAGTGTCTTGAAGACTGAATCTTGAATAGGAAGTGGCTTAAGAGGGGTAAAATGGGCAAGATGGGCACCCAAAAAAGGAAGGGGCATGCAAGTCTTGGAATGCGCGCAGGTACTGCGTGGGCACGCAAGTATTGGTCACGCAGGTATACCTGCGCAACATAGTAGGATACTTGCGCGATATTCAACCAGCATTGAAATACTTGAGTGACTCTTTATTAAAGCCTTTAGAATCCTCTTGAGGTTCTTCCAGAAAAGGGACGCAAAAGTTCTATCGAAGGAGTAAGGCGGCGCGTAAGTGTGGCAAATTTCCTTAAGGGCTGGCCACTCAGGCACACAATTGTTGATGAGTTTCAACACTTAGGCCTTCCTCCCTCTCTTTAGATCTTCCATTCTAGGTAATAAATTACCTTAGATGTGTTCTGAAAGCTTTGAGAAGAGACTTGGGCGCCGGGAGCTTCAATCCGAGTTTCTGGAAAAAAATCCTCTCGAATGGGGGGCCCACAGGGTCTATTTATAGGCAGGAGAAGACTTCGGGCGGTTACCGGGCGGTTATCACTTAGGTCACGCAAGTCACTTTCACGACCATAAGGCATCACGCAAGTAGACTTGCACAACCACTAGGCGGCGCGCAAGTGTACTTGCGCGACCATGAGGGAACTTGCGCGACCTATGGGAAATGTTCTCCTTGTTCATCCCTTTGTCGATTTTTGATGTTTCTTCAAAGGATGAATAACTTTGGACTAAGGTATTTCCCTTTTTTCAGTCGTTAGACTCTGTGACAGAAAGGAGCGTCAACAGTATTTTAAAGTAATTTTTACCCAATTTTGACTTTTACTAAATTGTATGTAAGGAATCTTTCTTTGGTTTACCATACGAGGTACTTTTTGACTTTTCCGGCAAAACTATGAGAAGAATGTTTTTTTAACTTATACGGCATGAACAGATTTTTACGGTTTTCATAACGCCTTATTTTCATGAAGTTTACTCTACAAGATTTAAAGGTTATTTTCAATAGAATCATTTTCTTTTAAAATTGTGTGGAATTTTGTGAAAAGAAAATGATTTTTAAGAAGAAATCATATTTTCCTCAAGAATTATTTTCAAGTGTTTTATCAAAACCATTTTCCATCAAAGATGACATTATTTAATATGTGTATATTTCAAGTAAAATGTCTCTATGATTTACATGGTTTCACTTTTCTTATGATGAAATGATATCAATTTGTTTTATATGGATTATGTTATGATGGGATGATGATTATGAAACCCATTTTTATTCTTTGGGTTATGATGAATGATTTATGTTTATAGTGTGGCACAAGTAAGAATTATTTCATTATGAGATGGGTGGGACCTATATCTCCCTCCAATGCATTGGGTAAATATTTATATCTCATGAGATATACATGGATGGAACAGTAAGTTAATCTGGTTCAGTGTTACAGGACTGGAATGAGGAGTGAACTCGATTCATAAAGGGACTCTATCCACTAAGATGGTCTTGGCAGCAATGCCTTGGATACCATGGAAATCATAACATGTTCTTAACGGTTTCCAAAATTACATGTTTTATTCCCATGCTATTTTATCATGATTCATGATTCATTATGATCTATGACTTACGTACTGCCATGTTTTAGGACATTGCTCAAGATTTTGATGTATAAATATTATGTTCATGTTTTGGAGTTCAACTGTATATGGTTTGTTTTATTTTCTCCTTTTTTCCCTTACTGAGAATTTTAGCTCACCCTTTTTATGTTTTCTTTTCCCCAGGATATAAATAATGGTTTCAGTTAAGAGAAAAAAAGGGAAGATCTTTATGGGAGATTTTGAAGATCTTTCACCACAATTAGAAGATTACATCCTGAGTTTCCAAAGACACTAAACTATTACGGTCCTTATGTGTCTGTTTTTGTTATTTATTAAGTATTCCGCAAAAGTAATGTAATGTCTACGTACATCAAGCGTTGGGTCTTTACAGGCACTAGAGATGTTATAAGAATAAAAATTTGTGAAATACTGAAAAACATGGGAATATATCAAAAATGGGAACTTTATGGCACCAATAGAAAAATAAGATAACAAACGATTGATCTTTGAGTGGGTAGGCCCTTCTAGAATATACCTCATATCCCAATCCCCCTAAAACACCATAGAGATCCAAATGGCAGAAAATAACAAAACATAAAATGATTGTAATCAATATTAGTTTGATGAGTAATAAGAAAATTGATCCCAAAACAAATTAATAATAGATCTTGATAGAGATATAATAAATCTGAGAATAAATCTGTGTCATCTATCAATATAGAATAGGTTAGACACCATATCCCTAGCTCTTTCCACATTCCAAGAAACTTCAATAACTTTATAACAAATAATATGAGTTCTGTGGAAATTTTTAATACATTAATAAAATTAGTAGATATAAATGTTTTGGACAAACCAATATGAAAAATAATTTTTTTAAAGAAGATACAAAAAATAGTACCTCTCTCTATCATTAGGCCCATTCCAACCTCCATCAGACACACTTTCATTGCTTAAGGGTTCTTTACTCTAGAGGGCTATAGTATAAGCTATATATACATTGACGCTTCTGACTATACCATAGTGTACTTTTGAGTTATAGATCCCTAAACATTATGGGGTATAGATAATGATTGACAGAACCCTCGTAGATGAAAATGGTGGCCACATGCACTAACAATCATCAAGTACATTAAATAGGTACACCATGTGAACCCTACATTTCCACATTGATTGTATGTTAGGGGAGCATGAATGGATATAAGATGGTGTCGAAGACGATCATTACTTGGAACCCTGCCCACCACAACCCCTATAATAGTCATACCACTTCTTCTTCATTCATGTTGTACCACAAAAACTACCACACGGTGGAAAAGATGAGATAATAAATTCAATATTTTCATCCATATCCATTATAGTATCATATCAATATGTATTGTGTCATCACAGGTGATATGATTCAGGATGTATATAAATGATTAGATACTTGGTCAAAAACATTGCTGGTATTTATAATACTTCAGCTAATAATTCATCAACACCTTGAGAGAAAAAAAATATCTCTAAAATATGGTTGGTGTAGTCCAAAAAAAATGATGTCCCTGTATAAAATAGAGAAACTAAAGATACATTGACAACGTTAGTGATTCTCTACAGAACTGTTGAAATAAGTAGGTATTGAGACCCTTGTAATATGTGCCTATATATTAAATTTCTTGTACCATTGAATCTTGCAACCTCTTACAGGGTCCCTCAATTCTGATTGTTATACACTTCACCTTGATAAACATAGTTATATCAAGGAAGTATACGTCCCAATCGATCTTATCCATCCAATCCTCCAAAACATTTGGCTTATTATTACCTTTAATGGACAATGGTTTCTCACCTACGAACTCAAATACTCAATCTATGTCCCCTCCACCTCCCATCCTCACCACAACAACTTGGTTCTTAAATCAAGGTAAATTATGGTCAATGACATGAACTATATAAGTCATATCATCTATTAGATTTGTATTTGGAGGAGGATACCCTTGAGGATCGTCCCTCACATCACCCCCATGTGGAACCCATTTAATATGTCTATGTGGATTTTTTTACACCTTAAGAACATAATAAAGGATTAGATAACTTTAAAATTTCATTTTTAAAAATGAAAAAAAACATTCTCCAAAATCAATCTTAAAAACTAGAAAAAAGGAGATATATATCCCAACATCCCATGATAACATGAGGCTTTTCATGGAAATATATGGATAAGAACGTACTATATCCTACCTATCATGTCTTGACAATCCCATCTTCTTTATACCATATGTATCAAGATAAGGAAACTAGAGGAAACCCTATATGGACCCAACCTTAAACATTACATAATCATGATTTTTTATGTCAAGGATTAATTCTCTTAAATTTTAGGATCCTTATAGTATATATTTTTAAAGGATTATGCCACAACCCTTACATAAGTAAATATTACATCACATTGTGGACGCTTCCACTTATTATATATATTTCCAATAAAAAAATTTATGTATTACTTTTTTTCATTAAATGAAATATATTCATAAATATAATCTTTCCCACATACTTATCCATACTCATCCTAAAAAATATTTGAATTATTTTAAAACCTGGGATTAGAACAAAAATATCATTAGGGGAAAAATAAAAATGATGAAATAAACCTGTTAGATCATGATTACTTATAGAATATATTAAATTTTATAAATTAAAAATTGGGTTAAAAATAAATATTGTATTACCTAAGAAATCAACTTTTATTATAAACTAATTTTATAAAAAATCTCAAAAGATATCTTGAAGGAAAAAATAAAACTCATAAATGATCCTTTTCAATAATGAAATTTTTTTGAAAACTTTTCAAAATATGTTATACTTTCACCATTATGAAGTATCATATACTATTCTTTAAAAATAATATGATGACTAATTAAATGGGTGAGTAACATAAATAACATAAAATCATAAAATCATGGAAGCGTAAGAAATGAGGCAACAACAGATGACATGATATAATAATAAGTCATGGTTATCTACTAATAAAACATTACATAGTGAAAATAGTCAAATCATGGATTCAGATTACGCCCAAATCCCATACATAATGTCCCATGAGACAAAAAAATTACCCAATGCATTGGACTATTATCTAAGTGCACTAATCATAACAAGTACATGATTATGCATGCCACCAAAATAAATCTATCATAAGGAATAAAAAATTTAATTACCCATGGAATGAAATGGGTTTCATAATATTTTATCATATAATAATCAAAATTTATTTCTTAAACAAGAAACTTGAGAAATGAATATAAGGATTGTATTACCTCATTATAGGAAATGATAATAATATAGGTATTTATGTGATATATATATATATATTTAATTTTGAATAATTATATAACATTAAATAGAGATACAAAGTGAGTTAGAAATGGAATAGTCATAACCCAATGAAAATAGAGGTTTAGAGAGATCCCTTACACCCATAATCAATATATTCACAAATATGAAAAAATAAATTTCATTTAAAAATAATTTTAGAAAACCCATAATTAAGGGAAAGATAATTTTTCATTGAGGAATTCATGGAATCATATTAATTATGTAAAATATCAAATAATGGTAACAGTGGTGGGATAATCCCTTAAATACAAATATTTTAAAATAGAATATCAATTTTCCATATTGTAATCAAAGTATAACAATTCCCTATAAAATACATGAAAAATATTAATTTTGAAATCCTTATAAGGGAATTCCCAAGATCCATAATTTTTCATTATTTTTCATTTAATTGCATACAAATACATCCATAAAATAATTTTAATAATTTTTTAATAGATGATAGATATATGTTAAATAAAATGTTTGAACAATTGAAACTAGGATTTTAATATAAAGTGTCCCTTACATCAAGTACAGACCATACCATACATTCATTACCATCCTAAATAATAAACTTAGGATAATTATTTACTTTTTGATTAATCTTTTATTATTCCTTTTATTTTATTTCCATTTTTAACTGAATTACATTATTAAATATGTTTATGTATGATGTTTTGAAAATATTCATCCCTTACATCAAAATGAAATGGGTAGGATTACTATGTAAAATGAGTTCATTATTAATTTTTCTCTTTAATATTAATCATGAAATTATTATCATTTTTATACAGAAAATATTCCTTTAAAACCATTCATGAAATATTATTATGAAAACTTAACTAAATTAAAATCTTGGAGGTAGTAGGTCATACATACACATGAGTAAAAATTCCATTTTTTAACGATCATGATGTAAATAAGTTATGTATTATTTTATAATTCCATAATTATCATATATATCCTTTTATTTCATCAAATTAACTTTTATATATCATCCATGTGACATGGTGATGAAAAAATAATCACACTATTTCATGGAAGTGGTAGTAGAAAAATAAAAAAAATGAATTTTTCATTTTCAAGGGATAGAAAGGTAATGAATTATATGAAATTTTACCTTTTTATAATGAATAATATTTTACAAATATCATTTATAAACATCAATTCCATCTGTATAACCATCCTTGATAGGTGGTGATGCAAAATGAATTACATCAGTACACAAGGTGGTAGTCCATCATACACAAGAACGATAATTTTTATTCCCTTTTTATGGAAGATGAGATAGATATATGGTATACAAATAAAAAACAATATATTAGTATATGGAAGACATTTTTGTTGTTATTTCTCCATGGTTGAAGAATATTTTTATAAGTTGGAATAATAAATAATGTGAAAATGCTATGTTAGGAATTATACCTATTCAACCCCCTTTTATTTAAACATTAAAAACTCTATGGTTGGTGTTATGAAGAAATTAAGACCTATATTAGAAGGAAGTAAATATCATAAGGGATTTGGGAAGGTCCTAGATGATATAAATGGATCTTAAAGTGTGTAGAAATGTAAAGAAGGGGCGACTTTTACAGTGAGGGGTTGAGGAATTTTTACTATTTCATAAATTATTAAATAAATAGAAATTATTTCTCATGTTCAAATGTGTAAAAATTAATATAATTTCAAGATAATATTTGGATGAGTTGAATTCCTATCATCCCATAGAAATTGGAAAAGTTTCAGTTATTTTTTCACCCATATCTTTTTATTGTATCCATCAGTTAAACCTTTTGTTGATTATTGTGATAATATATTTTTTAGTGTCTAGTGTCATGATATTTTAAATATAATGAAAATTGGCCCATAGATGGACCACATCAGATATTTTCATCCATATACAAATCAATTTTATGAAGATATTATTTTTTGTAATTTTAAACAATTTAATAAAATTTTGTTTATTATAAAATATCGTCTATGTCATTTTTGGAAACACATGAAATATTATAATATAATATGTGCATACAACTTGTAATATGGTTCCAAAATTATATGTATTATATGATAAGAAAGAAATGTTATTTATATTATCATAAAATTATATTTCTTATTTTTTGATATCCTTATGTTTTGGATTGACACCATGGTAATCAAATTTTATCATTAACCATGATAATGAATTTTTCATTATTAAATTGTTATAATTTTACTTATTAGGTGAGAATTGGATAATAAATGACAAATAAATGATTTTCTAGACAATTTATCATTACTAGTGTCATTTTTCATGATTTTTAGAAGTTTTGAATAATTTAATAAAATTTTATTTAATATAAAATATCAATAATGTCATTTTTTACACTGTTCATTTAATTTGAATTTGAAAACATCATCACAACCAAGGAATTAAAACATTTTAATTTAAACCATCACTAACATGTAATTTAAAAATATTAAATTCTTGGAACATAATAAAATATTTAAATTTTATTGCATAAAATATTTTTAGAATCATTTTTTTATTTCGATATCAATCAAATAAATATTATGTCGGCATTGCAAAATGATTTATGGAAATTAAATATTTAATAAAATTTGTAAATATATTACCATGAAAACAAATATCATTTTTCACTCTAATGAGAATTTATAACTGGATATATCCAATTTTTATCCCTATGTCAAAAAACACTAAAGAAAATGTGAGAGATATTGTCATTTTGGCCTATTCATTACACAAATTAATATAATTATAAAAAATAATGAAATATGACACCATGTTTACACAATTATGAAAATTTGTTGGACATGAATAATTTAAACTAATTAAATAGGAAATATTAATGTGCTAGGGACACTTTTAGTCATTTTTATATTAATATTAATCATAATTACACGATTTAACCTTATCATGGTGATAAATATTTATTTTTTCTACTATTCATAATGACAAAAATAAACATGACATATTTACCAAATATGGACTTCTAAATTAAAAATATGGGAACCATTTTCATGATACAATTTCTATAATTAAATGAAATTTATTTAATATTAAAACGCAAATCGCAATGGAAAATATTATTACCAAAAATATTTCTTAAGTATAAATAAGATACTATACAAAATTCAGGTATAAAATTCATTAAGAAGACTAATTTTTGATTACATTGAAATCAAATTAACTTATTAAAACGTAAAACTAATCCAATAATTAATTTTAGATTTTAAATAATTTAAAATTAAATATTTTTTTCAATACAAATCATTATTTTCACTATTAATTGAAAAATCATACTTTTAATGAAAATCGCCAAATTTCACTATAAGATAATTTTGATATGATGATTTTAAAAATGATAACCTATTTATCATATAAAATTTAAAAATATTTCTTAATTTAACTAAAATATTTTCTGCTAAAAATAAATGAAAACCATTTTTAGGAACATGTATGACATTAATAAAAGTTTAGTGTTTTTTTACAAACAATTTATCAATAAATTTATATTTAGTAGGAACAATACAATTATATTTTCTAAATAAGTTATTTGTATTCATACCTTGCACTTTAATGAATATTTTATAATTGTAATATTAAAATAAAAATATATCATGGTTTTTAGGTTTGGTGTCACGTTTCGTATATACTTTCGAAGATCGTTTTCTTTTTAAAAGCTTAGGGTGTTATATTTTCTCTATCCCATTTAATTAATTTATCATCTCATTTGGAACATGATTTCTATACTCATTTTTTTTACATTTGAAAATACTTTTATTTAATTCCCACATCACTAAAATGGTTAAAAAAAACTTCATCTTAAAAAGATTTAAAATGGATGTATGAAGGTCATCTTGACCAAAACATAGTACCATTACAAAGCGGAAAACATCAGTGGGAAGTGAAAATATAGACATGGAGAAAAATAATAATTTAAAAATAATTATTGGGAGTGAATCATACCATTGATCATAAGAAATTGGATTATTATGAGAAAGTTAATAACCAAGAAACCATAATTATTTAAGGTGTTAAAATGACCATCAATTCACCAGAAATCAATTTAATTGGATAATTTTATTTTCAATATCATTTCCATAAACATGAGTAATTATTTTTCCATTTTTACTGAGAATATAAATATAAATACTTACATAACATTTATAAAATAATCCTTTAATGAATTTCAACCATAATATCATCTTTTTAACCAAACTATTAGTATTGAAGATGAATTATGATGTGCTAAGATATACATCTACATAAACCATAAAAGGATAAAACTCTATTCATTAATTATTTATACATTAAAAAAAACCAAAATCGTCTTCACGTGATTTGGAAATTATCAGAAAGGATAAACATTTATATGATGAAATGAAACAATAATTTACAAATCATCAAAAAATAACACCCAAATATCAAATTACATTAAAATTATTCAAAATATCCATAAACAACATTGAACCCCAAAAATAAAAATGATTTGATCACAATTTATTGTGAGAATAATTTAACATTCCTCTCTAATTTACATAAACACATTTTAATGTCTTTTTCTAAAAAAATATATATTTCGTAATCATATAATCTCATATATATTGTAATAATTTCCATAAATTACCTTAATAACCATGAAGCCACTATAATATCATAAATTCATCAAAAAGATATTATATCCATTATTTCTCAAATAAAATTACCTAATATTTTGTTTTCCTTAATCATATAATCTTCCAAAAAGTATTATTTATCTTATTCCAAAATAACATTAATCAACTAATCACTAAACCACCTTTTTACCCCATTGTTATCTATATGAAAAAACAAATGTTCTCAAAATCAAAATAATCAATATCTATAAAACAATTTAAGTACAAAAAATCCATACTATATAAGACATCATGTTTCCCAGTGGAATGAAAATTTCCCTTTCTTCTAATCGGTTGTGGGTTTTATACCCATGGACTTGTTGGATGTGATGGGTTATCACCCAGTGTAAAGTCCCGTGTTTTTGGACTAGTGTAAAACACGAAAGTTTTTATACTTTTTCATTTACTGCACGGTTCCATTTTAAAACCAAGCATCTGAAAAGAGTTTTACAAGTCAGGTTCTTTTATAGTGCTGATACTGGGATTAGGTAAAGGCTCGGGGAGTTTCTTAAGTGATAGGATGGGTTTCAGGAGAACCAGATGAGGTAGTGACATTCCCATGAGTTGCACACTGTTAGTCAGAACCATGCAGGTCAACCGTGCATAATAAAGTAGGTGTCTAGTAGTGGACTTACAATCTACACGAAGTCTATCAGACCATGAAAGTCAAACCATACGGTCTACCCAGTTTTTATTTTCCTATTAAATTAATGTAGTTAAATTCATGGTAAAAAGAATTTAATTAAATGAGATCTTGAGGGTTTCTTTTAATTAAATAAAAGTTGAGAGAATTTTATGAAATTACATTAGGATGAAGTAATTACTTAAATTGAGATAGAAGGAATTAAATTTATTTTAAATGATGATAAGCTGGAGTCTTTATTGAATTAATTTAAGGCAAGATGAATTTAATTAAATGACTAGTAAATGAGGAGTTTTGTGTTATCAAAAAAGGGAAATATTAAATGGTAAAATTTAAATGATGTGTAAATGAGGAGGAGGGGTAGTTTTTAATTAAATTCAAGGCAAAGATGAATTTAATTAATTAATGAGTAATGGACATTTTTTTAATTAAATTAAATTTCAAAAAGAATTTAATTAGTCATTGTGAAATGGGAGATTATTATTTAATTAAATTGAGGTTGAGAGAATTTAACTAAATATTGTTGACAAGTTATTGTTTCTAATCTCATTGAATTGTGATCTGATAATTTCATTAAATAACATGAGTTGGAGAAATTATTTAATAAAATTAAATTGAGACGAATTTGATTAAATTATGATTAATTAGGTGTCCTGGATTTTTTGAGAGATTTTAATTAAATAATAATGAGTTTGAAAATTTATTTAATTAAATTTGGTTGGAAATTAATTTAAATAAATGATGTGTTAAATGTGTAATTGGAGTTTTATCTAATTAAAAAAATTATTAAGATGAATTTAATTATTTGATGGAAAATATAGATTTTATTTAATTAAATTGTTTTCAGAGAATTTAATTAAATAATGACGTGTTGGGGAATTTATTTAATTAAATACATTGGAATATAATTTAATTAAACGATGTGTAATTAGTGAGTTGTTGATTTTTTTCAATGAAGCATTTTAGTAAATGATCATAATATTAATGGTTATTATTATAGAAGTTTTATTTAATTAAATTGAGGTTCAAGAATTTAATTAAATGAGGTGATTTGGATAATTTTATTTAAATAAATTTTGTTAAAGAGAATTTAATTAAATTACGTGATGCGAGGGTTTTATTTAATTAAAATTGTTGAGAATAATTTAATTTAATTATGTTTAAATGGATTGTCTTGGGTTTTATCAATAAAATAATTTATTAAATGATAATAATATTAATAGTTATTATTATTGCAGTTTCATTTAATTAAATTGAGATTCAGGAATTTAATTAAATTAGGTGAGATGGATAGTTTTATTTAATTAAATTTAGTTTAATGGAATTTAATTAAATAATGGAAAATTGGGGTTTTATTTATTTAAATTCAAGTTTATGAAAAAATAAATTAATTGATGTGAAATAGGGGTTTTAATTTTATAAAATTTAATGTTGATAGACTTTAATTAAATAACATGAGTTGGGAATTCATTTAATTAAAATTTGGTTGAGAAGAATTTAATTAAATAATGTGTAAATGAGAGTTTCGAGTTTATTATAGGGGTATAATATTAAAGAGTAATAATAATAATATGATAGTTATTATTATTATTTTTATTATTATATTAATTATTTTATATTAAATTAGAGTTTTAATTAATTTATGGGAGAAAAGAAGAGGGAGGGGCACCTCTCCCTCCTCCTACAAGTGGCGTGCCAAACTCTTGGTGGAACCCCCTTGGTGAGACACCCATGGGTGGCGCACCACACTCTTCTCCAGCTCCCTCACTGCATGGGTATCTCCTCCTGGAGTGTTCACATATGTTGTCTGCCTCGTCAAGCTATGTCCTTCTCTGCATGTTTCGTTTTTTGCATCAGTTGTATCAGATCTCCTTTACCCGGGTTCCATTGGGCTGAAACCCCAGGTTTGGGATTCACCCAAATTTCTTTTTTCTTCCAATCCTAGGTGGTGCAGAAGATGTATCGGGACTCGTTGGGTTTAATTTCAATAATCACCACATAAGTTGTGGCAATTTGACATTATTTGGTTCACCATCGTCATTTTCAGGTAATTCTATAAACCTTATAATTGGTTTCACACCCTTTAAATTAGATTCTTATGTTGTATTTGAGTTTCAGTGAATTAATTGAAGGTGTGTTGGTCCTCACCGCACAAATTTTGGGTTCCAGTTATTGTTGTATGGTGATGTGACCAATTCCATGCACCTACACGCATTAATGTGGAAGTGTGTATGCGCGATCGGGTAGTAATTTGAGTTAGAATGCATTGGCCTAGGAAATTTTTGAGGCAGGTTCCACATCATTTCTTAATTAAGAAAACACAATATTTTTTTAATTACTATTGTTGGGAAATTTGACTATAAGTGCATAATGAATTATTTATTGGTATAAAATAATTTATTAGATTAAAAATTCATTTTTTTGTAATAAAACCCCTCTAACGGAGGGGTGCTTCCTTCAAGATAAAAACAAAATTATTAGACTGATATGTTCATTTAGCTTGATGATATGTGTTTTGAAAATGCTTCCCTTACATTATGACCCACACGAGTCAAGTGGTAATTATGAGTTTTGGGCGGGATAAGTTGAGATAACTAATTATGAATTAATGAGTGGAATATATTGAGATAAATAATTGTGAATTAATTATTTTCTTTGAGAATTTATATTGAGATAATTAATTTGGGGATTACTTTTGAGAAATTAAATTGGCTAAGTTGAGATAATTAATTGTGAATTAATATTTTGTATTTAGATGTGTAATTGAGATAATTAGTCGGGGATTTATTATGAGGTATTGAATTGGCTAAGTTCAGATAACTAATTTTGAATTAATTATGTGTTTTTAGATTTTTAATTGAGATAATTAATTGTGGGATTAATTATGTTATATTAAATTGGATATGTTTGGATAACTAATTGTTAATTAGTTACGTTCCATCAGAATTTTAATTGAGATAATTAATCGGGGGATTAATTATGAGATATTAAATTGGATAAGTTGATATAAATAATTATGAATTAATTATGTGCTTTGAGAATTGTAATTGAGATAATTAATTGGGAGATTAATTATGAGATATTAAATTGGATAAGTTGAGAAAATTAATTGCGAGTTTATTTTGTGTTTTGAGATTTATAATTGAGATAATTAATCAAAAAATTAATTATGAGATATTAAATTGGGTAAGTTGAGATAATTAATTGTGACTTACCATTGAGTTTTGATATTTCTAATTGAGATAATTAATTGGGGGGTTAATTATGAGATATAAAATTGTCTACGTGGATATAATTCATTGTGAATTAATTATGTTCTTTTAGAATTGTAATTGAGATAATTATTTTTCGTGATTAATTATGAGATATTAATTTGGATAGGTTGAGATAATTAATTATAAATTAATTATGTTCTTTGAGAACGGTAATTGAGATAATTAATCAGAGTATTAATTATGAGATATAAAATTTGGCTAAGTTGAGATAATTAATTTTGAATTAATTATGTGCCTTTGATATTATGATCTAGATATTTAATTATAGAATTGAATATGGAGATTTGAGATTTATAATGAGATAATTAATTCTGGAAAATTAATAACAAGATATGAATTGTGTTGTTGATTAATTAATTGATGAGTTAATTAATGGTATTTGTGTACCTAATTAATTGTTGAGATAACTAATGGATTTGAGTATGACCAATGAGATGAATGAGAGGCCCTTGACTCATGTTTTTGAGTTCAATGTGAATCCAATGTTAATCTTTTAATTGAAAAACTTATGATGGGTTTCCTTAAGTATAAATGTGAATATGCTTGCTTGTATGTAATTGAAATGGGCTAATGAAATATATGAGATGTTAAATGCTTCATGCATTATATGTTGTGAATGGTTACACCATGTATAGGCAGGGGAGCCAAGGGATCGTGAGATCCATAGGGGAGAAAGATTATGTTAGTTTTTGTGCTAATCCTATAGAGATTGTGAGAGCTCGTTGACTTGAGATAGTGGATAAACCATGTTTTCTACTCTTAGTGATGGATGTCTGTGTGTTATGTCCTGATCCATCCCACATTATTTTCCAATGGATCTTGAGATCCTGGGGTAGGAATAAAGTGTGAGCTTCGATGTTGATTTCCATGATATCGTGAGACCTCTTGGAGTTTGGACCAGGGGAAAGACCATGAGCACTTCCCTTAATAATTTATGTCTGTACATTACATCTTGGTCCAACCAAAAATAGTATCCATTGTATATGTCCTTTTGGAGTTGGTACACGCTTAGTTCATATAGGAGGATCCTACGAATATCTATATGTTTATATATATATATATATATATATACTATTACTATATATATATACATAATTGACATGATCATACATTCCAGCGATGGGCGGAAGAAGGTATCGCCATCGAGTATCCCATAGGAACCCAGACGAGTTGTTAGTTATTTATTCAATTCTGTTATTACATTGATATACTTGCTGTTATTTAAATTTTATTGCATTATATAGATCGATCTAGACACCGGATGTCCCATCCTACTAAGATTTATATCCCACACCCTATTCATACTGCTATTGCACTGGGGTACCCGAGTAGAATCTACTTGTTTATAAGAACTTGGACAGTGCTTGTTTCTATTTTCTTGTATATGGGAGTTAGGAGAAAAGGACAGAGTGGGATCTTGGGATGCTCGTCGAGATCACCATAGGGAATTTAGGACTTTTTCATTTTTTTTCTATACTGAGATGTAAAGCATACTGATTTGTTTACTACTTTTAGATATTTAAAACCATGATATTCATACATTGTATAAACTAGTGTTGGCCATTTTCTTTATTGATTTGATATTACAATTGACTTATGCTGCATTAGTTATTTCTTTATACTACTTCTAATATTGTTATCTATTTATATATTGTTATACTTTTGTGAAAAATATGATATGAGGGTATAGTATCTCCTTTGACTATCCTTACAACCTCGCTACTCGTCAGAAACCTCTGGTGTACAGGGTGGCATGCTTGAGGTAATGTGGTGAATGTTCTGGCTACCTGTTTGATGGTATGCCATGTTGTGATGTCACAAAGTGGTATCAGAGGCAATTTTTCTTTCTTTTTCCTTTTTCATTCTGTTTTGGGTTGGTAAACAGGAGACTAACAAAGTGTTGGAGCACGGTTAATAACTGTGCTTGGGACTGATCACCCCATGTACAGGAAATGACCATGTTGCTAGGAATGGGAATTTATGTTCATAATTCTTGAGATTAAAATTGATATGATTTCACCTAGAGTGACTAGTATATTTTCTGCTTCTTATTGATTTTGAGAGTTTTCGAAAATATTCCTTGGCCTGATATGGAAAGGAAGTTTAATACATGTATCATATAAGGAACATATATATTCACATGTCATGCATATAACATGCTATATAGTTTCATTAGTAGGATTCCTGCTAATTTTGAATGTGTGCCTTGGGAGGAATGCCATGTTTTGATCTGCTTCAGCACGACTGCTTGTATAACATGTTTAAATGATTATATTCTAGGCTTCTATGTTATAACATGTTGTTGTGTTACTACTTATGATAACATGTTGTGGATGTTTTAATGTGTAAATGGAATCATGAGTGAAAATTGATTGGTTGCATTTACAACGACATCCATTTTCAGTTATAAGATGTACGGGTGCGTTACGACTAGAAAAAGTGTAAATAGGGTATTCAAACCATTAAAAAAAGTGTTTGTAAAGATAAAAACATTAAATATAATTTTAATTGATTAAATGAGAGCCAAATGTCTATTAAAAAATCTATGGGTGCTTTATGGATTTGTATACAGCCATTCATATCACTTGTGGGTTTGCTTTTTGAAGAACCTAGACTGAATAATTGGGACCCTTAGAGGTCATCTTCTGAATAAAAGGAATTTGATGCTAAATTTCATGTTTATGATGAAATTACACTGAATGTAAAATGCTTAATGGGGGAGTTTTTTTTTGTTTCTAATGTGATATTTTTGATGTTAGTAGTATTTAAGTGTCATTTTCCCTAGTAGGAATTCTGGGTTTTAAAGAATGATGCATTTTCCTTGAGGGTTGGTCATTGTATCTTGAACATATTGGTGACTTGGGTTTACACTTAGTGTGCTCTTCCGATTGAGATGAGCATGTTCCCTATATTGACCTCATTCTAGAGGCACTGAGATAGCATCCATCTTATTCCATTCTAAAGTTTTAAAAGTCGTTGGGATTGATAAGTGGTTGTTATCAAGGTTATACGTGGGATGCATGGTTCTTTGGGTTACACCTTTATTCGTTTTGGGGAACGATAGTTTTTATGTATCCTTGTGATGGATGGACATGGAGAGGTCATTAGAAGTCAAGTAATGACTTTTTCTTCCTTACAGTTTCTGTTGAAATCGTTTTAAAGGAATATCACTAGTTTAACAATTGGTATGAGTTGCATGGGTCAGTGATGTCTTTCAAGGAAGGAGATGTGGCTTGGTGTTATAAAAATTTTAAGAGTGTGTTTGTCATTTAGGATTGTAACACAGCTGTTCAAATGAGACTTCATGACCTTGGTGGGTTGTTTTATTCTGTAGTAGTTCCCAATAGATTCTTAGGGATGAGAAGTTTTTAATATGGCTATATTGTAAAGTTCTGTGTTTTTTGGACTGGGCTAAAATAAGAAAGTTTTTGAACTTTTTCATTTGCTACATGGTTCAGTTTTAAAACCAAGCATTGAAAATATGTTTCGCGAGTTGGGATTTTTTACAGTGTTGATAACAGGTATGGGTAAGGGCTCGAGGAGTTTCTCAAATGATAGGATGGGTTTCGAGAGAACCATACCAGGAAGCAATATTTGCATAGGCTGCACATGGTTAGTCAAAATTATGCGGGTCAGCCGTGCATAAGAAAGTAGGTGTTGAGTAGTGGATTCACGATCCAGACATAGTTTATCATACTTCTTAGGTCAAACCATACAGTCCACCCAGTTTTATGTTTCGAGTTAAATAAATTTATTTAAATTCATGGTGGAAAGGAATTTAATTAATTGACATATTGAGGGTATCTATTAATTGAAATAATGTTGAGGTAATTTAATTAAAATATATCGATAAGAAAGAGTTATTTAAATTGATTAGAAAATAATTAAATTTATTTTAAATGATGATGAGTTGAAGTCTCTATTTAATTAATTTGAGATGAGAGGAATTTAATTAAATGACTGGTAAATCTAAATTTGGGGGTTATCAAAGAATGGAAATATTAAATGGTAAAATTTAAATGATGTGTAAATGAAGAGTTGGAGTTTATTTTAATTAAATTCAAAGAAAATAAGAATTTAATTAATTAATGTGAAATATGTTTTATTAAATTAAATTCATGGTAAGAAGATTTTAATTACTCATTGAGAAATGGGGGATTATTATTTAATTAAATTGTGGTTGAGAGAATTTAACTAAATAATGATGATGAGTTGGATTTTTTAATTTAGTTAAAATGTTTTTAGAGAATTTAATTAAATAACATGAAATCGAGAAATTATTTAATTAAATTCAGTTGGAACGAATTTTATTAAATGATAATTAATGGTGTGTCCGGATTTTTGAGAGAATTTAATTTAATAATAATGAGTTGGAAAATTTATTTAATTAAATTTGGTTGGAAAGGAATTTAATTAAATGATGCGTTAAATAAAAAGTTGGGGTTCTATCTAATTAAATTCATGGTTAAGATAAATTTAATTATTTGAATAAAAATAGGTATTTTATTTAATTAAATTGTATTCATAGATTTTAAATAAATAATTATGCATTGGAGAATTTATTTAACTAAATTAATTGGAGAATAATTTAATTAAATTATTTGTAATTGGGGAGTCTTGGTTTTATCAAGGAAGTGTTTTATAAAATGATAATAATATTAATGGTGAATATTACAGATGTTTTAGTTAATTAAATTGAGGTCTGGAAATTTAATAAAATGAGGTGAGCTGGAGAATTTTATTTAATTAAATTATGTTAAATAGAATTTAATTAAATTACATGAAGTGGGGGTTTTATTTAATTAAAATTATTGAGAAGAATTTAATTAAATGATGTTTAAATGGGGAGTTTTGGGTTTTATCAAATAAGTGTTTTATTAAATAATATTAATATTAATGGTTAATATTATTGCAGTTTTATTTAATTAAATTGAGATTGAGGAATTTCATTAAATGAGGTTAGATGGAGATTTTATTTAATTAATTTGAGTTAAATAGAATTTAATTAAATAATGTGAAATGTGGGTTTTATTTAATTAAATTCAAGGTTAAAAAATTTAATTAATTGTTGAGAAATGAGGGTTTTAATTTAACAAAATTGATTGTTGGGAGATTTTAATTAAATTATCGGAGTTGGAGAATTCATTTAATAGAAATTCGATTATGGAGAATTTAATTAAATACTGTGTAACTGGGAGTTTGGAGTTTATTAAAGTGGTATAATATTAAAGGGTAATAATAATAATATGATATCATATTAATTCTTATATTTTTAAATTAGAATTTTAATTTATTAAAGGGATAAAATAAGAGGGAGGCACACCTCTCCCTCCTCCTACAGGTGGTGTGACACTCCCATGGTGCGACACCTATGGGTGGTGAACCACCCTCCTCTTTGGCTCCCTCTTCACACAACTATCTCCTCTCAAAGTATTCACGGAAGTTGTCTGTCTCGACAAGTTAAGTACTTATCTACATGTTTCATTATTCGTATCAGTCGTCTCAGCTCTACTTTACCCATTTCAGTTGGGTCAAAACCATAGGTTTGGGATTATCCCAAATTTCATGTATCTTTCGATCCTAGGTGGTGCGGAAGATGTCTTGGGACCCGTTGAGTTGTATTTTGATAAACGTCGCCGAAGGAGTGGCAGTTCAGATTGATTTTGTTCATAGCTATCATTTTTAGGTAAGTCTATGAACCCGATAATTGGTTTCTCACTCTTTAAATTAGGTGCTTATGGTATATTCGAGTTCCAGTGAATAAATTGGTGGTACGTTGGTCCTCATCACACTAATTTTGAGTTCTAGTTATCATTTAAGGTTGATGCAACCAATTCCAAGTACACGCACACATTAATGTGGAAGTTCGTATGCGTTAGCGAGTAATGGTTTGGGTTAGAAATCATTATCTCAGCCAATTTCTTGAGGTAGAGTCCTCAATATTGCTTAATTAATAAAACATCGTAGTTGTTTAATTATTGTTGTTGGGAAATTTGACTTGAAATGCTGAATGAATTGTTTATTGTTATAATTAATTTCTTAGATTACAAAATCACATTTTTGTAACAAAACCCCTCATACGGAGGTGCACTACCTTCAAGTGAATAACATAATTATTAGACTGATATTTTTATTTAGCTTGTCGATATGTGTTTCACAGTTGCTGCCCTTACATATTAATGCAATTAGGTTTAGTGGTAATTATGAGTTTTGGGAGGGATAAGTTGAGATAACTAATTATGAATTAATGAGTGGGATATATTGAGATAATTAATTGAGAATTAATTATTTTATTTAATAATTTTAATTGAGATAATTAATTGGGGTATTGATTATGAGATATTAAATTGGATATGTTGAGATAATTAATTATGAAATAATTTTGTGTTTTGAGATTTTTAATTGAGATAATTAATTAGGGGATTAATTTTGAGATATTATGTTGGATAAGTTGCAACAATAAATTGTGAATTAATTATGTGTTTCTAGATTTTTAATTGAGATAATTAATCGGGGGATTAATAATGTTATATTAAAGTGGATATGTTAAGATAATTAATTATGACTTAATTATGTGCTTTGAGAATTTTAATTGAGATAATAAATAAGAGGATTAATTATGAGATATTAAATTGGCTATGTTGAGATAATTAATTGTGATTTAATTATGTGTTTTGAGAATTGTAATTGTGATAATTAATCAGGATATTAATTAAGAGATATTAAGTTGGATAAGTTGAGACAATTAATTGTGAATTAATTTTGTGTTTTGAGATTTATAATTGAGATAATTAGTCAGAAAATTAATAATGAGATATTCAATTGGATAATATGAGATAATTAATTGTGACATAATTTTTTGTTTTGAAATTTTTAATTCAGATAATTAATAAGCGGATTAATTATGAGATATAAAATTGGATAAGTTGAGATAATTCATTTTGAATTAATTATGTGCTTTCAGAATTTTAAATGAGATTATTAATTGTGGGATTAATTATAAGATATTAAATTTGCTAATTTGAGATAATTAATTGTGAATTAATATGTGTTTTGAGAATTGTAATTGAGATAATTAATCCAGGGATTAATTTTGAGACATAAAATTCAGTTAAGTTGAGATAATTAATTGTGAATAAATTAGGTGCCTTTGATATTATGATCTAGATATTTAATTGTGGAATTGAATATGGAGAGATTATATTTTTATTGATTTCTTTAATTCTATAATATTAATTATGAGATATGAATTGTGTTGTTGATTAATTAACTGATGAATTAATTAATGGTATTTTTGTACATTGTTAATTTTTGAGTTAACTAATGGATTTGAGTATGACCAATGAGATGAATGAGAGACTCTTGCATCTTGTTTTTAAGTTGAATGTGAAGCCTATTTTAATGTTTTAATTTAAGTACTTAAGATGGTTTTCCTTATATATAAATGGGAATATTCTGGCTTATATGTAATTGAAATGGGATAATGAAATGCACGAGTGGTTAAATGATTCATGAATTATATGTTGTGAACAGTCACACCCTTTATAGGTTGGGGATCTAAGGCACCATTAGAGCCCTCAGGAGAGAAAAAATATGTTAGTTTTTGTGTTGATCATCTCGAGACCGTGAGACCTCGTGGAGTTAAGATAGATGATAAACCATGTTTTCTACTCTTAGTGATGGATGCTCTGTGTTATGTTCTGATCCATCCAATATCATTTTCCAAAGGACCTTGAGAGCCTGTGGTAGGAAGACAGTGTGGGCTTCCATGTTGATATCCATGAGATCGTGAGAGCTCTTGGGGTTTAGATTAGGGGAATGATTGTGAGTGCTTCCCTTAGTAATGAATGTCTATACATTACATCTTGGTCCAGCAAGAAATAGTATCTAGGATATATGTCCTTTTGGCACTGGTACATGCTTGTTTAATATAGGAGGATACTAAGAATATATATCTATTTATATATATGCATACACTATTACTATATATATATACATACATAATTGATATGATAAAACATACCAGTCATGGGATGAAGCAGATATCCCCACTGGGTTTCCCTTAGGAACCTAGATGGGTTGTTGGTTATTTATTCAATTCTATTATTACTTCGATATACTTGCATGCTGTCTATATTTTATTTTATTGTCTAGATTAAGATAGACACTGTTGGTCCCAACCTACTAATATTTATATCTCACACCCTATTCAGGACTCCATTACACTGGGGTACCCAAGTAGACTCTACTTTATTACAGGACCTTGGAAATTGCTTGTTCATGTTTTCTTTATTAGTTATTTCTTTATAATGCTTTCATCGTTGTCATCTATTTATATATTGTTCTATTACCATGAAAACTCTGATATGAGGGTATAGTCTCCCCACTAATTATCCTTACACCCTCGCTACCAGTTGGCAGCCTCTGGAATATTGGGAGGTGCACTTGAGGTCATGTGGGGACCGGTCCGGCTACCGGTTCGATGATGAGATGGGTTGGGACGTCAAAACCGATCTAGAGGTTGTCATTTTTTACTTGAAAAAAATATTTTAATTACAATAATTTCCCAAAAAATGTGTTTTCCATCCTAAAAAATGTAACAAATTTCTTTTGAAATAATACTTTATGTTAACCCTAAAGGATAAATAGACCTCAACTAAATAAAATATATCCAAACAAAATCATTATTCAACCAATAATATCATCACATAAAACCACAAAAGGGGTGTTAAAGCGTTCAACATTTTGATCAATGTTAAACATATAAACCCATGATCATATCCAAAATTATCATGTTAATCTCAAAATAAAACACCTTAATATTTAATGTTATCTAAACATTTCCCCTGATACCAACTATATTGACCCATCCTTAGACAGTACATAATCATGAGTTTTAAGACATCAATGTTTTCTCTTACATTTTAGGGTCTTTATGGTTTATAGTTTTAGAGTATTAGGACATCATCCTTACATAAATACATATTATATCACAAATTGGGAAGTTTTACTTCGTATCATAATTCCACAAAACAACACTTATGATATTAAAGGTTTTATTTTGATGAAATATCTATACAATTCTCATATTATCCTCATCATTATCCCAAATAATCCTTAAAACCATGGGATACATTTTTTAAAATGATAGATGAGCTCAAAATTCATATTAAGGGATATATAAAAAGAAAAAACATACATGTTACACCATGATTACTTATACACAATGTTTCTTCATTTCAAATTAAGTTTTGGAGTCAAAATAAACATGTCATTACCCAAGAAATCATCATTTTAACCCAAAAGTTTCAATAAAACATTTGATAAGAAATCAGAATGGAAAAAATAAAGTACAGAAAGGTTTTTTTACAATAATGAATAATATATAAAAAACTTATTCAAAAATTTTATACATTTCATCCTTACAAAGTAATATATACATTTCTTTAAACATAACCTCATTATTAATCACATGAGATAATAACATAAAGGAAATGCTATCATAAGATCATGGAATCATAGGAAATGTGGAAGAAACGCAAAAATGACATAACATAAGTCAAGGGAAAATTCCATGATAATCTCATATGGTGGACATAGTCCCATCATTTGTTATGTTTACTCCTAAATCCTATAGATAACGACTCATGAGATAAGAACATTAACTTTTTATTTAGATAATTATATGGGTGAATCCATCATAAAATTTAAATGATATTTTTTCCATGAAAGGAAATTAATCACAAGGATTAATAATAATAATTAACAATGTGATGAAATAGGTTTCATGTACTTTCCTAATACCATAATCAAAATAAAATTCTTAAATAAATAATTTAATAAATTAATATACAGAATGTATTACCCCATCAAAAGAGGGGAGAATAAGATATGGATATAAATGAGAGATGATTTAAATAATTTATAAACATTCCATAACAGTTAAGAGTGATACAATTTGAGTTAGAGAGAGAATCGTCATAACCTATAAAATAATTCAATTTAAAGAGATCCCTTAAATACATAAGAAAAACATTTCTATATATATCCAACTATCAATTTAGTTTAAAAAAATTTATAAATTAACCTGATAATAGCGAAGTTGGGATTTTTTAACATAACATGTGAGATTGTAAATGAAGTCAAATATTAAATAATGGCTTTTTTGGCAGGATAATTGCTTAATACTATATATGGTAGAATAGAATATATTTTTTTCTTTTGTTAAGAAAGATGAAATAGTTCGTACAAAATATATAAAAATGATTCATTTTTTAAAAAAATTAATGAAATAAAAATTGAAAGAAAAAATCCATTATAATTCATTTATGTTGATATAAATACTTTTATGAAATAATTTTAAGAATATGGAAATCGGAAAAAATAATTTAAAAGTTAAATATTCAAAACATTTATAATGAGTTTTTAAATGTAAAGTGTCGCTTGCTTTGATTCCAAATAATCATGTATGCTCATTATCTCTCAGAGTAATAAACTTACGTTAATTATTTAATTTAATGAAAACCATTTTCTATTTTATTATTCTTTTTATTTTGTTATCATGTTATATTCAATTACTTAATCATTTAATTTTATCTTAGATGTTTTGATGATATTTGACTCACATATCAAAATGAAATTGTAAGGTTGAATATATTCTATGAGTTAATTATTCCATCATCTCCAGAATAAAAATATTAATATAATTATCAATCTTATAAATCAAAAAAACTTTTAAAAGTTGTTATGAAACATCGTTATGAAATATTATATGTGTTATCATCATAGAGACAGTATGCCATTTGTATGCATGAATGGAATTTCCATTTTTGAATAATAATTATGAATTGAAGATAAAACTTATTTTTATCTATAATATGAACAAAACTATAATATTTTTTATTTAAATAAACTTATATATTTCAATCATGTGATGTGATTATGGAAAACGAATCAAATCACTTCGTGGAGCTTGTAGTCCACATGTACGCAAAAATGATGTTATTATTTTACCATGGAAGGAAAGGTAATATATAATATATAATATTATCTTTTTATAATGATAAATACTTCATCAATATAATATAAAAATATTAAATCTATCATTATAACCTGACGCAAGGGAAGGTAGTGGAAAATGAATTACATTGGTTCGCATGGTGGTAGTCTTCCATACAAACAAATAATGTTTTTATTCCCATTTTATGGATAAGGATATGAATATAGGGTATTTAATAAACCTAAAAACATATTTTTATATGGATAACATTGTTATTATTATTTCAGAATAGTTAAAGAAAATTTGAAGGGGTTATAATTATAAATAAAATGAATATTATTTGTTAAGAAATATATCTATCCTTTGGAAAACCTCTTTATTATAACCCCATATTACCTCTAAAGATGGGGTTATGACCCGTATAATATATTTAAAATTTTGGGAAGGTATATTAGTAGAGTATTTTTTAGTTCTTTTATAAACCAAGGGGTTCCCTTGTATAATGAGGGGATAGGAATTTTTAAATTTTCATGAAGTATGAAATAAATATAAATTAATTTTTATATTAAAATGATGATGAATTGATATGAATAAAATATAGATGGTTAAGTGTCAAAATTATCTCATAAAATAATAATTGGATATATTTATGTTCTATTTTTACACATATGATTTTGTTTCAAACGTCCATAAATCTTTTTTAAAACTACTCTGACAACCGGGTTTGTTACACATTAGGTTCTGGATATTTATTATAAAAGGAATATTTGAAAATAAATGGAACATGTTTTATATTTTCAACCACACACAAATCAGTTTCTTGAATATATGTTTTCAGGATTTCTAATTCTATTATGAAAATGTTTTTTATTATAAAATTTTATTGATTTCATTTTTGAAAATACGCGAATTATTTTAACATAATATGTGTCTAACACATTCCAAATGGTTACAAAATGGAATGTATTAAATGATAATGTTGATATGGTAGTAATATAATCATTATGAAATATTTTTATATTCTTTGATATCCTTATAATTTGGATTCACCCCTTGGAAAACCAATTTTATACTTATCTGTGGTAATGAATTTTTTAGTATTATTGGGTTATAAATTTATATATATGGTTACAATTAGATAATAATTGTACATGGGATGAAACTTGAAACAATTTATCCTTTTAATTTTCCTTTTGAATAATTTTCATAGATTTTAAAAAATTTAATAAACTAATATTTATAAATAAAATATCTTTAATGTCATTTTTGATAGTATTCATTTAATTTTACATTGAAAATAACATAAAAACAAATGTATAGAATATAATAATTTCACACACCCATGAAATTTTATATTTTTCTAGGAAATAATTATAACACAATAAATAATTTAAATTAAATTGAATTTAACATTTTTAGAATCATTTATTTTATTTTTCTGTCAATAGAATAAATATTGTGTTGGGGTTTCATAAGTGTTTAAGTAATGTACTTCATTACTAAATATTATAAATAAATTACAATGATAAAACAAATCAATTATTTCAAAACAAATATTTTAAAACGTAAAAAATAATTTTTTATCAGTATGTAAAAATATAGAGATAGAAAAATAAAGAGAATTTCATTTTTTACTTTCCAATACATAAATTATTATAATGGTCACAATTAGTGAAATATGGAACCATGTTTCCATATGTTTTAAATATGGATAGGCATGGAAAAAATCCACCCTTAAAATATTATAAATTCTAGTGCTATGGTCATTTATTTTTCCTTATCATATTAATTTATCCCTAATTACTTTATTTACTCTTACAGTGGTAAAAATTATTTACTATGGTTATTATTCAAAATGGCCAAAAATAAAAGGTCCCTATTTACTAAATATTGAGATATTGATTTCATATTTGAAATTAATTCATTAGGATATAATTTTTATAATTGGCCAAAATTAATTTAAGAATAAAACACAAAACACAATGGATTTTGTTTTTGCAAAAAAAATACAATTTTATGTAAAAAATTATCTTTATTCAAAATTGTAGTATAAATTTAATCAAAAAGTCTATAATTGAATTATTAATAATAATAATATACAAATAAAATTTTATAACTGATCTAAAATTTTAATTTTAATTTTTAAATAATATAAAATAAATATTATTTTCAATAAAAATATCATTTTTAACTATTCATTGAAATATCAATATTTTCAAAAAAATCTAAAAAATTCACCTTAAGATAATTTTTATATGATGATTTCAAAAATGATATCCTTTTTAATATATATTATTTATAATATTACTGAAAATTATTATAATATTTTCTCACAAAATGAAGTACATTTTATTCTTGAAGAAAACATATGACTTTACTAAAAATTGAGTGATTATTTACTAAGTCTATATCAATAAATTTATATCAATTATTACCATTATATATATATGTATATTTTAAAAACTAGTTAATCTTATTAATACACACCAATTTAATGGTTTGGTTGCAATAATCGTATTTAAATATTAATATTTCATAGTTCGTTTAGGCTTGGTCTTGTATGTCATATATGTTATTGAACATAGTTTCACTTTTAAAATATTAAGGTGTTATAAAAAAGAACATATGATACCAATTTTTAATGAACTAACATGGGTTACCATCAAAAAATACAACACGAATCGATTATCCAAATACCCGAAGGGTGTTCCCGATCCCCACAATGTGGAGATTAGCCCTTGGGCATCCAACAATGACCATAGGGAATTATTTTTCCCATACCAAAAGAATATACTTGGAATATATGCATAGTGGGAAGAATCAATGGATGAAAAAACTAGATAAATATATTCCCTAAACAAATAGAGACAACGGTGGTGATACAACCCCAAAGGAAACATCAAGATATAACCAAAGATAAATTTATAAAAAAAATGATAGCTAAAGTAGGAAACAAATACCCCACATGATATATGTACAATGACACACTATCTCACCAACATCTACCAATTCATAGTAGTCACAAACCCCACTTCTACACTATGAAATTTTACATTTTCATACATCTAGAAACAATATGATGTCTACAAATTCCTAGGAGAACTAGAAGGTTGTGAGATAAATAAACTTTTTAGTATCCCACCAAGGTGAACCATATCAATTATTTGTATAATAATCCCAAAATAATTAATTTAAAAAAAAACTCATGATAACTAGCCGAATAGTTTTATATCAATATAAATGTAAAGGATTCCCATTTTTCATTGATTTAAAAAAAGTTCGATAAAATAGTTTCAATGAATAATTTTTCATATAAATTTAACAAGGCTTATGGAAACTAATATCAATGCCAAAATAGTTCAATACATACATAATGGAAAACATTACTAGTATAATAAAGGTTGTGATATCTAGGTAACTCGTAAGAGGATAATGAAAAATGTTTTGTGAAAGTTCGAGCCCCTAAAAGAGAGGGGATAGGGAATAAAGGAACACCCAATAACTGAACCCACTATAATGCCAATATCAAGTACTTAGGTAAAAAGTACTAGTAAATAGAGGAATAACTGATGACTGAACCCCCTACAGAAACAACTGACAAGGCACAATACTAATCCCTATACCTCGGTACCCAAGGCTCCCATGTGATGCATTTTTGGAATCATTTCAAAAGATATTATCATATTGTAAATACCTGGAAACTCAATGGAAATTTTTTTTCTTAAATTATTGGAAATTCTACGAGTCCGAAGTTTCTGACGGTGCACGATTCTGAGGCCCGGAGTGCCCGGAATGATCCGTTGATGTTTTGTTAAGCTTAAATTAACGCACGTATGTAGTTTTCCTGAAACAGTGGAATAACTCTTATATGGTTACTCGGATCAGAAATTTGAGGCCACCATTGCGCTCCAGATAGCATGTTTACCCTAGGCGTGACTTAAGTTTAGTCGGCGCGGACCTCCTGTGAGAAAACCAGAATATGGAATAACCGTAAATAAAATAATTAAATAAAGTTATTTTATATTCAAATGCTTATAACTCAAAAATGGTAACTCGGATTAAAAATATGAGACCACCGCTGAACTCGTGAGGGTAATCTTTCTTTAAGAAGATACTAAATTGGGTCGGCGAGGGCCACCAGAGAAAGTTAGTTTTTGGCCGCAAATAAAATAATTAAGTGACAATTATTTTATTGTAAAATTCATAACTTTTAAATGGTAAATCGGATTGGAAATCCGAGGGTACCGTTGGTTTCGTTGGTCCGTTTTTCACCTGGGTAGAGCCTAACCATGACTGTAGTGGGTCTAGGGTGGCTGTTAATAATTTTCAGATGGGTACATTCAGTAAAAGTATGTTTGTGATTTTATATCTTTTCAATTGGTGCTCAGAATTCAAATCTGAGGACATCGATGAACTCACAGCACCGGTATTCCCTTAAGGAGACCTTCACCACAATTGTGTTCTAATGAGTATGGAAGTTAGTTTTTGGAGTTTTTAAAAATAATTTAAATAAAATAAAGTGTGACTTTATTTTTTTTTGTGGTAGTTTAAACCTCCATGTAAAGGTTTAGGGTGGGGGCCACCACACCATAACCTCCCATGAGAGGTTATGGAGTTGGGGCCCACCCGATCATATCCTCCCTTGGGAAGATATTTTAGGTGGGGACCACTCGACTTCTAAACCCTTGAACTCCCTCTTGAATGCAAGTTAACCCTTGGTTTCTCACCTCCCAATTTAATTG
Organism: Viscum album; assembly: GCA_963277665.1. Taxonomy (NCBI): domain Eukaryota; kingdom Viridiplantae; phylum Streptophyta; class Magnoliopsida; order Santalales; family Viscaceae; genus Viscum; species Viscum album. The sequence continues at coordinate 1,068,454,892 of OY728162.1, forward strand.
TGCCAGCACCGTAGTTTAATTATGGGGAGCCCACGTAATTCAAAGCTCCATTTTTGAATTACATGCCCTCAATTAAATAATAGACATTCTATTATTATTTTTTGGTTGGCACGTTAATTTGGTGGATCTTGAGAGAGGAGGAAGAACCTGGGAGAACTTGCTGGAACAAACTCTCCAACGAAGAACGCGAAAAACATCGACGATGTCCTTCCTTCTTCGACTTCTTCCTCGGACTCCTCCTTGGACGTCTTCTTCCTTCTCCTGCCAGAACAAAGAAGGGAGCGCCGTCCACGAAGAACGTCGACGCCATCATCGGCTTTTTCTTTCCCGACATCGACGAATCGACGCCGCCATGTCGCGACTTCGTCAACAAGCAATGAAAAGAGAGGTAGGGGTTGTTTTGAGTTATCTATAATTCCAAACTTCATCGTTCTAATTACGGAATGTGAATTTCCAACTGTTAATGTCATAATAAGGAGGGTTTGGGCCGCACGAACACGGTCCGAACCTACCCCATACTTTTTGGTTTTATTTGTGATGAAGGCGGAGCCTGAAGGGCGCGGTGTCGTCGCACAACACCAGAGGAAGAAGGCCACGACCATGTAGACCTTGGCAGTCAGAATAGGCGGTTGTGACCGAAGGTGGCGGTGACCAAAGGCAGTTGCAGCCAAAGGACGCGGCCAGGTCGGGCCGCGGCAGTTGAGGACCTGCACCGTTTCTCCAGCCACGAGGAGGAAACTGCGGCCAGCATCTGCAGGCCGCTTGGAAGAACTAAACTGGATGGCCGCCTACCAGCCGGGCTAGAGGACCACGGTGCCACTTGGCATCACGCTACGGAGAAGACCACGACCAAAAACTGCGGGCCGCTCACCAGCAAACCGGCCCCCCGCCTGCTGGCCGGGCTAAAGACCCATAACACTGCTTGGCGCCACGTGGAAGAGACAGCGGCGCGCTGTGCGGGCCGCTCTTGCCGGAAAAAACCAGATGGCTTTGGTCGGCTGGGCAGGGAGACGCAACACCGCTCGGCGTCACTGGAGGAACCAGACCGGCCCGCTCCGCGTGCCGGGTCCGTGGGTGGGCCTCGCCCCATTGGGCTGGACCGACCCCCCCAGTTGGGTCAGACCCGCCAAACCGGGCTGGTCCAACCCCCAATCAGGTCAGACCTTCCGAACTAGGTCGGGCCGACCTGCCAACCCACTGGGCTTGACGGGCCGGGCCCGTTTCGCTTAAACATGAATAACTCCTAGAACACACGTCTGATCGACGCGCCGTCTATAGCACTAGGACCCTCGCAACGAGGAGATCCTTTTGCGATAAGTTAATTTAGTTTTGTACGACTTTGGGAAAAGGTTGGGTTTGGATCGAGCGTAAATCCAACCAGTTCCCTAGAACAGAAAAGCCAATAACACTCAGATCGTGCGTCCTATTGACGCGTCGTCTATCACGTTGGGTTCCTTTAGATGAGACGGAACATCGGGATACATCAACTCAGGACTTCGTCATAGTTGATGTATCAACCCCTTTGCTCGAGGAGCGGACCCTCTTGGAATCGAGCGTGTTGTGTTCGACAACCCTAGAGATGGATGCAACTACGATGATGACCACCTTACTGGAATCCTCCGTGGGTTCGACCATGACGACTACTTTACCGGAACCTTGTGTGGGTTCGATAGTTCTGACAGAGTAGCTGGTCATGTATCATGTGTGGGTCCGAAAACTTAGATGAATCAATGTCTACATCTGATCATCTCTATTACTCTAGAATAGCTGGACTGTATCCTGTGTGGGTTCGACAGCTTGGACGAGATAGGTGGCATGTATCCTGTGTTGGTCCGAAAACTTAGTTGGACTGTATCCAGTGTGAGACCGACGGCTTAGATGATCCAGTGGCTACATATGATCATCAATATCTCTCTACAATTGTGACATACCTGTGTGAGATGAGTCATGTATTTCAACCATTATCTACGTGGTGATTGACCTTTCTTCCTTTGTGGAATTGGTTTGTGCTTGGGCTTGAGAGATGGAGATGGACTGAGTATGGTAACTTAGGTATATGTATAGGCATATACCTAAGTAGGGTTGGTTGATACTTTGTGATTGTATCTTTCTTATTTTTTTTATCCTTAGTGGATATTGTGAGACCTTGCGAGTCTTGGGGTCCCTACTGAGTATCTTTATACTCACCCCTGCATGAGAAATGCCCTCACATCGTTGTGTTGGTTACAGACGACGAACAGCGTTGATCGAGGCAGAGAGTTGTAGAGCTGGACGGTACTCGGAGGTGGACCACTTGGCGAGATGTACTCAGAGCGGACAGATGGACCTGGGGTGTTGAGGAGGCCATCTGTACCCACCATTCAGGGGGGATTCCCAGAGGATGACTTAGTAGTTGTTGTTTAACTTTCTGCAGTTGTACTAGCTTTACAGTTGTTGTACTTGTTGTTTAGTTGGGTTTGTATACTGGCCCATTTACTTTCTAGCACACTCTTTTGTATTCAGTTCTACTTAGTGTTTTACTTTCGGTTGCATACTCTATTGTGTTTGTTTACTTTTATAAAGTAAATTCCTTCCCAGCTTAGTGATTTTCGCCTTTGGTGCTAGTCGGCAGCCCCTTGCCTATGGAAGGCGAGCATGGGGAAGTCACGGCATTGGCCCCGAGGATGGGTCATCACACATATTTTAAAATATAGTTCCATTAAAACTTTTTTATAAAAAACATTCATCAAAGATCAATCCACCAATCCAATTCATTTTCTTTTTTTTTGAAAAACACAATTCCATTATAAATTGATTGGAAGACCAACTTTTCTCAAAAACACATTTACACACAGAAATTAACCAAACTTTCTGAATAATTTATAAAATAATTTATAAATATGGAGTAAATATGGTTCATCCAACAAATTCTAGAGACTGAACCACCAACCTCTAAACCGAGTTACACACTACCATAAATGGATCAACACACACCAGCATGAATGCTTAAATAGTTAATGGAGGCACTGAAATTATTCTCACATCCTTGAAACTAACTCCATAATAAAAAAAAATTAAAAGAGATTTCAGACCAATATACCTCAAGAGACCCACATGTGGAACCAAAAATAATACATCAAAAATCCACCAGAAGGTGATCACATAATGGATATAGAAGTGTTAGATGAATCAATATGACATGATAAAAAAATCCAAAAATTTAAGTCCAATTTTACTTCCAACTATAAAGAAACGAAACAAACTATAATTCCCTGAGGTCGTTCTTCTAGAACCAGCACATATAAATGTTGTGTATATTTTTTTAAAGAAAATTTACATATACATAACATTTATTACATAACCTGTTATTTTATCAGTCTAGATTCTGGATAATTAGATACATGACTTAAAATATAACAAAAGTGTAAAAAATAAAAGAAATTAAATAAAAAGTCTTCACATTACCTAACTATTTATTAGAGCCACCCAACATAGAACTTTTAGATAACATGTGAAAAATAGATTTAGAACATATGGTGAGCATTTAATTTCCCAATAAGGGGTTTTAAAATCTGCGATAAATCCTTTTATAATACTATTTTGAAAATAATTTTGAAAATAAATTTAAAAATAAATTTAAAAATAAAATTTTTTAAACATTATTTGGAATTAATTATGCTTACGAACACTATATCACTTTTTTGAATATTTTTCTTTGAAAAATTATTTAAACATATGCCAGTGTTTTTTGTAAAATATTATGGTAACTCTTGAAAACAAAACATATGAGGCCAATTGAAACATTGAACGCTACCTTTTTCAAACCCACTTAATTTATGGGTTCACCTACCAATTCCCTATCATCTTTACAATGTTTAAGTTCTAGATTTTATAAAAACATTTCATCTTGCCTTACTTAAATATATACGTTTCCACGAGAGTTTTTTCTAAATATAAACTAGAATTAAATACACATACACTTTTATTTATATATAAATTTATAAATACAAGCCTTCTTTGAAAATCACTTGTAAAAAATGCAACAACCAAATCTCTTAAGGCGTAGACCTTTCATATTTACTTGGAAAATTAAACATCTATATACTTAAAATTTCATTCATAATATCACAAAAATCCATTTTAGAAGTCCGCACCGATAAATGAAAAGTTTATTCATGGTACATGATTTCATGTATATGCATATATATATATATACACATTTAATAATGTATAAAATGTCATGTATAATCAATAATATATGGCCATAAACATTATTTTTGTATGACATGTATATGACATGAAGAAATTTTGATATTCTTAACTTCAATTTCATACATATAATAATTTCTGGATAATCATAAAAAATTATTTAATAATAGTTATAATATTCGAAAATAAAACTTATATTTATATGCTAAAAATAATATAAAACTTGGTAATAAGCTAGTCATGTATAATCTTGACATTTAGTAAATAGTGTATATATATTTATATATCAAAATATAATTAATCATAAACTTAAAATTAGATGTAAAGTAATCTTAAACATTTAGTAATTCATATATATATATATATATTCACACACAATACATATATATGTGTTGGTACAATAAATAATAAAAACATATTATACCCATAAAAATAATGCTTACATGACATTGAAATAAATAAAAATGGGTTATGAAAAACAATACTTAAACATATATATACGTTGAGAATAAACATAAAAATTACATAAATACATAAATCATAAATCATATTTACAACTTGGAGAAAAATTCTGTATAAGACATGGGATTTTGAAAATAATTATATATAATAGTTTCATAAATAAATTCACCTTAAGAATACAACATGAACATAACAACATAAAATAAAATTATATACTTTAGTAAAAATAAATAATTAGACAAACTCATCCCTTAGATAATATAGTAAAAAAATATTAAGAACCAAAATCAAAAAATATATTTAATTTCACACTTAAATTTTTTTGGCAATAAAACATTTTAATTGTAATGAACAAATTTGAAATAAAAAAATTATCATACAGAAGAATAATTTCCCTTACTGTAAATTTTTAAAGATTTAAAATATATAAATCCTTATTAATAAAATATGAAGATAAAATAGAAAATATCCCTTACTTGAATTGTAGTATAAAAAGTGTAGGATATATCCTTGGCCTCAGACTAACAAACAGAATTGCAAATTCATTTTCTCTAGGGTTTGAGGATTTTATAGAAACATTAATCTATATATGATATCCATTTTTTTACTAAATTGCATATATTTATATATGAATCTAGAATGGGTTTCCAAAAGAAATCTCGATGAGATGTGTTTCTTGGTGAGCAAGTTCGAATGTACAGTATTTTAGAAATATAAATATATTTTCATTGTAGTAATTGAGAATCCGAAAAGAGATTTGAAATAGTCTGTAAGAAGAACTAAAAACGTTTTATGTTTAGACAATAATCAAAAGTCTTATAACTTGATTCATATATTTCTCTAACCAAGATTCATTGAAATTAAATTATAAAAGTTGATCAAAGATTCTCTACGAAGTGTCAAGAAAAATTATTGAAAAATGAAAAATCAAACAAGAACATGAAGGAAAATCAAAACACTGCACACAATGGATAGTAGACGTCGACTGGAAAAGAAAAATTGAAACAATTAACAAAAAATGCACTATTAGGTGCAAAACTACCCAATAAATAGGTCCACAAAATAGTCAAAATCTATAAATAATGGAAAAACCTACCTATTTAGGTTGGAAAAGATCAAATTGGATCCATGATTGAAAACATTGGATTTGGATATTGACCCTCGTAAAGGCACCATCGTCGATACTCAATACTACTTGTCATTTGGAAGCCCTCACAAGTGATAGATCTACCTCATTCACGGTCAGAAAACCATCACTGACTCGGCTAGGATTCCCAAATAAAACCCTCGACCACTGCTCGATCTTCTGGAAGAAAACACCAATCAAAATCCATTTCCTAGTTGACCTCCTTCACTCAATTCTTTTGGCTTCCCTTGTGTTTTACCCCATTTCAACTCCCTCCCTCAGACTGAAACCCTCTTGGCCTCCCAATAGTGAACTCTGAACTTCGCCCCCACTAAAACCTGATTTCCTTTCTTTTTTTTATTTCAATAAAATATTTATTGTTATAATTTTAATTTAAAAACATAATTTATATTATAAAATATCCATATATAAATATATTACATAATAATAATCTTCCTTAAAAATAAATAAATAAAAATGTATTGTTATTATCAATCATATTATTTTTTTTCTTCAATTAAAAATTATATTATCATATTATATTATTAAGATGAACTAAATTTAAAACCTAATTTATAATAATTTATTATTTTAACATTACATGTAATTATTTTTATTTATTAGGATAATAATTTACCAAATATTATTAATTTAATATCATGCTATAATAATTATATATCCGTTTATATACACCACTTATCATTTATAAAAATAATCATTTTTATAAATGATTTTATTGAAACATGCATGTATTATTTATACCACATTATAATTTTGAATATTATAAACAAAATAATTTATTTAATAAGATTTTAAGACAATATTCTATCTTTTATAAATTTGTAATTAAATTAATTTTATACTTTATCATATATTAAAATAAATGACATTTTATTGAAAAATGACACAAATCAAAATAAGAAAATTTCATTTTAATTAAATGAAATAACATAGTTTAATAAAAGATATTTCCTAACTTTATTTATTAAATTTATTAATCATTTATTAATCACTTTTAAATTCTAGGATGTTACATTCTACCCCCATTAATCAATTACGCCCTTGGAACTCATTCATCGGATGCTATAAAATTTTAAATTTCCATCCTCAGAATTAAGAAAACTAGGATTGATAAAATTATATACTCTATCACTTAGATGAAATCCACTAATCTCTAAACTTTTCTAGACCATTTCTCTGATAACAATTTTAACACCCCAAGTCCAGTTTTCCGGACTCTGCACATATAAATTCTTTGTATATTTTTTTAAAAAGAAACTTAACTTATTGAAAACATTTATTACATACCCGAAAATTTTACCAGTATAGGTTCTGTATAATATGATACATGCCTTAAAATTTAAAAAACTCTAAAAATATAAAATAAATTAAATAAAAATAATTCACATGTGCTAACTCTTTATCAAAACCTCCTAACATTGAACTTATAGGTGACCTGTGAAAAATAGATTTAAAACATAGGGTGAGCATTTAATTACCAGTATGGGGTTTTAAAATCTCTAATAAACCATTTTAAAATATTATTTTGAAAAGACTTTCAAAAATAAATTTATAAATACCTTTTCAGAACATTATTTTAATTTAATTATGTCTTAAAAATACTATATCGTTTTTTAGATTATTTACATTTGAAAAATGATTTAAACATATTCTAGTGATTTTTGAAAAATATTAAGCAATATCTTGAAAATAAAATACATGAGGCCACTTGAAACATTGAAGGATGTCTTGGGCATACCCACTTAAGTAATTTGTTCACTACCCACTTCCCTATAATATTTAAAAAATTCAAGTGCAAGATTTGATAAACACCTTTTTAACTTTCCTTACTTATATATATTCATTTCCATTGGAGTTTTTGTTTTAAAAAAATTATAAGAATTAAATACAAAAAACATTTATTTTTATATAAATATTCAAATAAGAACCTTATTTTAAAATCACTTGTTAGAATTGGAATAACCAAATATCTTGATACATAGAATTTTCATATTTACATGGAAAAAACATCCATGTAGTTAAAATTCCATTCATAATCTCACAAAAGTCATTATTTGAAATTCGCACTGATAAATGAAAAGTTTATTTATTGTAAATTATTACATGTATATGAATATATATATTTACATATACTTATAATAATGTATAAAATGTCATGTATAATTAGTGATATATGAACATAACCATGATTTGTGTATGACATGATGAAATTTTTATATTCTTAACTTCTATTTATTACAAAGAATAATTCTTGGGTAATCATAAATTTTTTAAGTATAGTTATAATCATTGAAAATAATACTTATATACATATTTTGAAAATAATTTGAATCTTTGAAATAATCTATTAATGTATAATCTTGAAATTTAGTAAATAGTGCACACACACACACACATATATCCAAATATACATAACCATAAACCCGAAATTAGGTTTCTAGTGATTTTGGAAATTCAATAATTCATATATATATACACAAATATATATACACACACAATTCATATATATTAATTGGTGAAATAAATAAAAAAATATATTATACCTCTAAAAATAATGCTTACATCACTTTGAAATAAATAAAGATGGGGTAAGAAAAATAATACTCAAACAGACCCACACAGATATATATATATATATATATATATATATATGTTGAGAAAAAACATAAAAATTACATATATACATAAATCATAAATAAAAATTATAACTTGATGATAACTTATTTATAATACATGGGAATTGAAAATAATTATTTATAATAGTTTCAGAGATAAATTTTTTTTGTAGACACAACTTGAACATAACTGCATAAAATAAAATTATACACCTTATTAAAAATAAATAATTAGATAAACTCATCCCTTAAAAAATTTAGTAAAAAATATCAAGAACCAAAATAAGAAAATAAATTTAACTTCACCCTTACTAAAATTTTAAAATAAAACATTTCAAATGAAATGAACTAATTTCAAATATACAAATAATCATAAAAATAAATAATTTACCTTATTATAAATTTTGAAAAATTTTAAATAACGAAAACCCTTACTAATAAAATATAAAGATAAAATTGATAATATCCCTTACATGAATTTAAGTAGAAGATTTCAAGGAGATTTCCTTGGCTTCAGACTGACATACTGAGTTGAAAATTCATTTTTATAAGGGTTTGAGGCTTTCTTAGCCACACTAATGTATATTTGGTATTCAATAATTTAATTCATTACATATGTTTATATACAAATCCATAATGGGTTTCAAAAAGAAATGTGGTTGAGATGTGTTGCTTTTCGAGCAAGATTGAATGTATAGTAGTGTATAAATATAAATACATTTTTATTGAAGTAATTTTTAATCTAAAAATAGATTTGAAATAGTCGGTAGGTAGAAACCAAAAAAGATTTTAGTTTAGACAAGAATCAAAATTCAGATAACTCGAATCACATATTTCTCTAACCAATATTCGTTGAATTTAAATTGTACAAGTGGATCAAATCTTCTTTGTGAAGCATAAAAAAATTGTTGACAAATGAAAAGTAAAACAAGAATATGAAGGAAAATAAAAAAACTTCTTAAAATGGATAACAAATGTCGACTGGGTAAGAAAAATTGAAGCCAACGATAACAAATACATTGTAACATTGAAAACTATATGAGAAGTAGGTCTATAGAAATAGTCAGAATATAGAGAGAAAGAAAAACCCTACATATTTAGGTCGAAGAAGATCATAGTAGATCGATGATTTAAAACCTAATATCTAGCAATCGACCCTCATAAATGTAGCTCAGTCGAACCTCAACACTTCTCGGCGTTCAGAATCCCTCACCAGCGATAGGTATCCCTTGTCCATGGTCAGAAAACCATTACAAACTCAGTTGAGATTCCTGAATACAAACCCTCGACCACTACCCGGTCTCTAGGTAGAGAACCTTGGTCAAACTCCCTTTTCAGGTTGACCTCCTTTTCTTTATTCCCATTAATTCCCTTGCGTTTCTCCCCATTTGAACCCTCTCACTCAGAACAAAACCCTCTCGACCTCCAAGTAGTGAACCCCCGATTTCAGCCACACCTAAAACCTGATTTCCATTCTTTTTTTATTTCAACCCAACATTTATTATTATCAACCTAATTTAAAAACTAAATTTATATTATAATAAAAATACACACATATATATATATATATATTACATAATAAAAATATTTCTTAAAAATAAATGAATAAAAGTGTATTATTGTTATTAATGTTATTATTTTTGTTTTTAATTCAAAACTATATTCTCATATAATATTATTTAGATTAAATTAATTCAATTTTTTTTATAATAATATGTTACTTTAACACTTCTAATAATTATTTTTGGTTATTAAGATAATAAACTAAAAAATATTAATAATTTAATGTCATGTTATAATAATTATATATTAGTTTATATACACCACTAAACATTTATTAAAAAATATATTTCAAAAATTATTTTATTAAAACATATATGTATTATTTATTCCACATTATAAATTTAAATATTATAATCAAAATAATTTATTTAATAAAATTTTAAAACTATATTTTGTATTTTATAAATTTTTAATTAATTTAAATTAAATAGTTCATTATGAATTAAAAAATGGGGTTTTTCTAAAATAACACAAATCAAAATAAAAAAATTTAATTTTTATTAAATTAAATCACATAGTTTTATAAAATATTTTTCCTAACTTTATTTATTCAAATTATAATTCATTTATTAATCGCATAGAAATTCTAGGATATTACACATATAAGAAGAAAACAAGCACACATACCAAACGAGAAGAAGTTAACTACACCAGAGATCAAGGCACCCAAAAGAGTGATCCAAAAGTTATGGGATCACCAAAAAATGCCTCGCATAGCCTTAGGGATCGGTGTATGGGGATGAAAAATGAATGAAATTAGATGCAAGATTGCATCACAAAAAAACCTTCAAGATATTAAGGATTCATGTCTTGAATTCTTGAATTGGGACATTCATTTGCCATATTGAATGTATGATAAAAATGATTCACCTCTTAATAAACTCATGAAAGGAATTAAATTCAGGAATTTAATTCTCATCACAAATAATTTTCACATCATGAACCATTTTCACAACATGAATTGGGTTCATAGATTCTACTAATTAATGGATTCATGTCATGAATCGTCATTATATCCTGGAATTTCTCATAGTCTGCGCCAAACCTCATCATCGAAAAAAAACTCAAAAACTGTCCCCCAAGACATATGAACATAAATAAACACAATCTTAAACAAAACAAAGATCATTCTTATAATAACAATGTTACATAAAGTATCACAAATCATGTTAGTAAATTTTTTCATATTAAATAATCTATATGACATAATATTAAATAAATAAAATTATATTGTAAAATTTTGGGTTTTTACATTCAAGGATCATGATTTATTTTTCATAAACATTACACTTCTGATTTGAGTAATGTTATTTATCAAAGAGAAAATGAAATTATATATTTCATTAACTTATCTTCAAAATTTAAGACATCATTTAGGCCTATTATTTATATTTAACAATAATAAACCATGTGATTTGAGTAATTTCATAAATAAAAGCGAGAATGTACAAATATATATATATATATATATATATATATATATATTTATTCTTCATAGGCCCACAAAACATTGAATCAGTGAATGATTGAATGTATTTGTGTTAGGAGTTCATAATAGTCATCTTTTACATTTGGACCAAATCTAATATCTTCATCACTTAAAAAAAATCCATATCATGAAAAATATATCTATGAGTTATTTGGATTTTATTATTTTGGATAAGGTGAAATGTTTTAAATTCACCATCTTATTCTCTAATTTCAATATAAGAGAGATTTCATTTTTATCTTTATATCATTGAAACATGTTAAATTTAATTTTTACTCAAATTTAAATATTAATAATCATTATATAATTTACCATGAATTAATTAATTTTAAAAAAAAATCATTCACATCAACTATATGTTTATAAATACTAAAAATGGTGTCTATTAACCTCTCAACATTATCAATATTATTTTATTTTCCATTTTTCTCTATCATATATTTTCATCCAAATTATTGTATTTTATATGACTTAACATTTTTGAAAAATAATAAAAAATCTATATAATTTTAAAATACTTGAGACGATTTATTTCATATGTCGTATATGGTGATAATTTCCTGTATTATATCTACAGATGACCCTTTGATGATCTTTTCTATTAAATTTCTACAAAACATTATATATATATATACATTAAATGATCCATTTTTTGAAGCATTTTTGTTTTAAAATTAATATTGGTTCAATAAATAAATAAGGTAAGATAATATTTAGATTTATTACCCAGTTTTTTGAAAATTCCACATTGTTCTATCATCATCAGAAACTGATTTTAAATCCCCAGTTTTGAAAAATTTTCTTCTATAATGACATTAATTCTTTAATGGAATGAATCCCACACAAATACTTCATTCAATATCTTTTAGGTTCATATAAACACACATTATAACTCATAACCATCTTGATGTCCAAAAAATATCACCATTTATCACTCATATTTTTACACATCATTTCAGCTATGTTTTTCGACATAAAAAATAACTAGATATTCCAATTATATTAAATTTCTCAATTAAAATCAATCTTGTAGTTTTAAACAATTTAATTTAATCATGATTTTAATCTTTGATGAAATTTTATTAATGTCCTAGTTTTTTATATTATTTATAATCATTCTCCCTTCCATTACCTACATCATTAAATGAATATTTTTTCAACACATCTATGAAATTGTTCCTATTTTGAGTGAGGTATTTTATAATTAACATAATTATTATTTATCATTGATGTTTCATTATTATTTATAATCACAATTAATCTATTTTCAACTTGATTTATAATTTTATAGAACATAACAACAAATTTTATTCACTTGTTTTTACCATCAATAATATTTTGTTTTATATTTTCAAATTTCATTTCATTTACATTCATGTTTTATTCCAAAACAACCATTAGAATTTTATATTCAACAAGTAACACATATAATTCATCTATCTAATTCCATTAATTTTTTTCATTTTTAGGATAAGTTTAATTGATACCTTTAAAGTTTTGATAATTTTTCTTCAAATTCATATTCCCTTTATCCAAATCTGAGTACTTTTAAATAATATAATTTAAGTAATTATTTGTTTAAAATTACATCTAATATTATTTATCCTTTTTATTCTCTGCATCTTCATAACTTACAAAATTGATATTTATTTTATCAACTAAAAAATCTTCATCACCATCACTAGATGATTTAACATTATTTTCATTATCATCAGTTTCTTTGTCACCCAACATAGATTAGATATTTATATATTTATTTTTTTAAAATTAATTTCCTTTCACATTGACAGAAATTTTTACTCCTTGTATTTTTAATTTTCTATATTATTTAACTCATTTAAGAATCACCATCATCGTCACTTGATTCTTCATCCATTTTATAATAGTTAAACAATTTGAAGCATTTTACTAAATACATTCCTTGATGTATTATTTATCTTTTAGAGAACATCTTGGGATGAATTCCATCCTGTTGTTAAAAATCATATCTAAATAATCCTGATATTTTTAAATCCTTTCTTATACATTTACATAAACTAGAATCATTTTCTACTTTACCAAATTTTAATATAGTTACTTTTTAGAAACACTCTTCTTCTTTGGTGAATTTATTCTCCTTGTTTCATAAGAAATCAACATAAAATGTAGATCCTTCAATGCAAGTGTTTAAAATATTGATCTTTAAGTATATAATTAATCATATAATGTAATTTTATGTTGATGTATTTTATGGTTTTTGTATTAAAAAAATATTTTTGTGTCTCACCAAACAAATTAACGGTGCAAATAACTCCATTGAAACTTGTGAATATGTATTCAATACATATATCATTATGGGTTAAAATACATGTATTTTTTATAATCCAAATCTATAAATTGAATTCATTCACCTTTACATTTACTTCAGATATATTCTCCAACATATCCCATACTCATTAGGATATCTTAATATGGATAAATTTTATAAACTCCTTCTCTAATTATGAAGAACAAATTTTCTTTAAATATTTCCAATCATTATCTATATTACTTTTTCCAACCATAGTCATTGAATCATTATCTATATGATGATTATACCGACTTGTCTAAAAATCAAGAACATAAAAAAAGTGGATAATAGTTAAGTAGTCATTATATTTTTCTAAATGTAATAGTTATTAATATTAATTGTTTAACATCACCTAGTATTCCAATAATTAATATCACATATTTTTTTAATATAATTTAGCTCCAACTATAGTTCAAGACATGGGACACTAAAAATACAAAACGTAATCACACAACATCATGGAAATCAATAATTATCCTCTAATATAAGATATTTTTTATATAATTAGTAATATGCATTGGGACCATCATAGACTCTCATAGATTGTATGAATATGTGATTATTTATGTTTTATGTTCCACGACTATAAAACCTTAATCATCTATTAATTTTATTAAAAAACTTGTTTTAATAATATTCTATCCACTTCTATATATATTCAATTATAATGGGTAGAGTTAACTTATATGGTTAACCAGACAAAATGAATGAATTTGTCCCTCAAATGATCATATAATACCTAAAATCACAGAATACACAAAACCTCATGGGGGAAAATGATCAGGGGTTTATCATGAACTTCTATTAAATACATAATAACTCAAAACTAGTAACATGATCCTATATAATTAATCAATTAAAATAAAGTGATATATTATAATTCACATTCAACTTATATTAAAATAATACACTTTTTGAAATTTTCTACTGACACCATTACTCTTTATCAAAAAATAATATTATTATATAACTATTAGTAATCATAATAATTGAAAACCCATCACATTCATCACTTAATCACTGATCAACCTTGAATAAATATCAGTTCATTTGAAATCAATTAGTATAAGTAGTCTTAGACCTAGACTTCATATAAAAATATATAATTCATCCACTTCATAGCAATCCTCATCTATTATATACATGAACATCATTTTCATGACATTTTGGATAAATACCCACTACATATATTTTCTCTCATTCATTTCTTCTCATAACACATCCTATGATACACTCTCATAAATGTTATTCAACACAAATTCATTTTATATCAATAAGAACTTTTTATCGATACATTTTTCCATATATATTAGAATTTTGAATTTAAAATTCAATATAAAAAATAACAAATTATCATCCATATTAATTGAGTCCTTTGGATCATCAAAGGTATATTAGTCTTCTTTTATGTACTTTTAGGGATTTAATGTATATGTTACGATGGAAATTCAGTAATTGGTAAATCATAATCATGGAAAAACAAAAACAAATAGTCTTTTAATAGAATCATAATGTCCTCCAAATATCGTTTTTTTTAATTTTCTAAATCCACATTATGGGTTAGTGGTAACCAAACACATCAGAACTAAAATATAGCATCAACAATATAAAATTAAAAATTTGAATCTCAAAACAAAAAATCAACAGCACACCATTCAAATTTGAAAAATCAAATACCCTCAAGCCCACCTTACGTGAATCAAGGAAGAACATCGCCGGAGCCATCATCATTAGTGATGTTCATCATGGGGATGTGGACACCATCATTTCCAGAACTATCGCACCTTGATAGAATCACCCGATTATCGCCAGAGCTGCACCATATCAGGCATCACAGAATACATGAACCGAACAAAATGAATCACCATCATTGTACCAACATCTTAAGCACCGGTGGGAGAAACTCACCATTAAAATCAGTCTTGACAGAACCAAAAAGACCACAAATCAGACCATCAACTCTAACAATCTGAAGAAACATTAATGAAACCAAGAACCAAAGAATTTCGAAGGGACATATTCATTATAGGAGAATCCACCTTGAGCACCATTACACTCATAGAGATCACATCGCAAAACATACTTGTATACCACCACAGCAAACTAACATAGAGAGGAGCACAGGAATCGGAAGCCAGAGCAGGTTTGGGAGCGGGTGGGAAGAAGGAGACAAGCCATGCCACAAAATCCACGAGACCACGAAATAGTAAAGAAAATAGGGAAAAGCCGAGATCCACCCTCCTGCCACCATTGAAAGTTGAAATTCAGTCCAAGAACCACCCTTTCTGCCACTGAGTGGCACCGTCACCCGAAGACCCAAGCAAAATCTAGAAGAAGGAAGCCAAAGGAGACCAGTCGTGGTTTGCAGAAGCATCAGATCTGCAACTTCCACGCGTCGCCGACTCTAAGGATCACCACCGTAGATTAAGTGTAGTGATCACCAAACCACTACAGAAATTTCCTTAAGAAGCTTATCTGACACCAGGAAATCTGCTACTATTGAAGTCGTAGGCCCATCGAATGAAGAAAGGGCTTGTCGCCAAACTATATCGGATGAGCCACTGAAGAGGTGGTGAAACCCTAAGCGCGCCTTGGAGCTCTCAGCCAAAGCTGATAGCTTCCTAATAGAATCATAATGTCACCATATGTGTTATCAAAGTACTATATATGTTACAGTATATAAATTCACATTACAATTAATCCCATGTTGTTTCAAAATGTCTATATTCCAAGTAGAATATTCATAGTTGAAATGAGGCATGGTCAACATAAACTCTGTTGTGATATCAAAATACATAAATATAGAAGGATTGAGAATTTTCATGGAAACATATTTTTTTTTTCTGAATATGTGTCTTCGTGGAACATTACCAATCACCCAGGCCTAATTCTCTTCTTAAAACCATACAAAATGGAAATGTAAGGTGATGGAATGACCATTATGACTATAGATTCATGTCATAGAGGACCAACTCAAGAAGATTCACATTTTAGAAATGATATTACATTATAGATATAGTAATATTGGTATGATTAGTTCCATAATAACTAATTTTAATCTTTATATAAACACGGTATGTTGTGAATACTACCCCTATAGCTGAATTTTCAATTCAACCTCAAAAATACTTAAAAAAAATTATTATTCAACTCTAAACTTATTCTAAGCTTATCAAAACATCCCATTTCACTTTCAATCATCTTAATAATCTATATTAAACTAAAATTGGAATGGGATTCATGAATTTACATTTTGTTGAAGAATGAGTCAATGTTTTGACCATAAAAGCAATCACCAAAATCTCATGTAATATCCACCTCACTATAATTCAAAAATATATTACTTTTAAATGTATCGCTATGAAAAATAAAATTTCATGGGTACCTTCAATATCAAACAACATATTATTTTTTTAAAAATCCTTTCTATTTGACTATGTAACGGTCTGTGTCCTCTCGGACTGTTACATAGTGGGTTTTGGTAGATGGAAGTGTTCTGAGGAGGCTTAGATGGAGTTTAGAGAGGTTCGGTTGCTAAAGGCATTATAAAGGGTGATTGAATGTTATGTAATCATGTTACACAATGTTAATATATATTTTATGGCTTGTCTTGGAGATTTTATGACATAGAGATATTATACAGAGTGTGGATAATAGTTTCATAGTGTGTAATATTTTAGGGTTTAAAAATTAAAATAAAATCGAAAGGTGACATGTTTTTCAGCAGTATTCGACCTCGAGGGATTACATAGATTGAAAGGGTATTACATTTCATGTAACACCCCACTATTGTAATGTTTTAAACGTTTTCCCATCTACTCATGTTATCAAACCCTATGGATGTAGCAATTTTTTCTCAAACCTTAGAGACCTGATGACCACTCTCCAACGTTTTGATGGTTCCTTCACCATGGATTAAATCTGAGTTCATATCCTTTGATTCATAGTGATATGAAATCAATATAAGGCATGTTATTCTTCACTTATAATTCATTTTTCAATTGTTATCATTGGTGTGGTGGTGCCACTGCATCCTTAGGGGGATGAAGATCTTGTAGGAGGAATAATCAGAGGACTTTTACATGATCTGTTTTCATGAAAATAACATTGACTCCTTCAAGGTAGGGATTTTCTTTTGTTTCTATTAGATTTGTATCATGTTGGATAGATCAACTCTTGTTCTTCTACAGATCATAGTTGTGCCACACTAATCAAATATAAGAACTAGCTAAATGAATTAAAATGGGTAGAGGGATTAAATGCACATTTTTTTTATGGATTTGATATTACTATGATGTAGTGAATTATATGAGCTAAATTACCTATTGAAAATCATTATGGTTGGTCGTACTTGTATGCACACAAAGAAAAATTCATTATGGTTGGTTCCTGATGAACATTTGTATATAGAAGTTGGTAAATCACGTACACTTGACTAATAAAAAGATGCCCCATGATTTCCTAGTTTTTCTGAAAACCCCTTAATTAACAAGAATAATTAAATAATTTATTCCTCATTAAATTCTAATTTTTTCTATTCTTTGGTATTCGGGGTGATGTGTTCTGTGGGAAAAAATTGTTGGGTGTGCGGTATAGATAGAATGTGAAGTGACTCTATTTTGATGTGTATATGCTCTCTAGTTTGTGACGTGGTATGTTTTTGACGAATAAGTGTATGATATGGGTTGGTTTGGGAGGTGTGGTGGATGAACTTATAGATGATACATTAACCTAACCATGAAATGGAATCTCAGGTTAAGATATTGATTGATTTTTGAATGGATGAAAAGTGTTGCAAAACAGGGATATGATCAGGATGTGCGGTGATGTGTTGCTAGGTTTCTTGTTGTGTCTTGTGCTTGTTAGTTGCCCAGATAGTAGAGGAATAAATGAAAAACAAAATTGGTTAATAAGGATCATAACTAAATTGGGTTGGTTTGGTTAATAGAATGAATAAACGAGTTGTGAATGATGATTGGTAATGGTTTATTAAGTAGGTTGGATGTTGAAAGGAGTTTGTTGCTTGTTGTGTAGTGTTGTGCATTTTGGGGTAGCAGTAAAGTTTGCAGTGTTGTGAGATGGTTGTTTGTTGATAACCCATAGGTCAGGAATGAGGTTTTGGTATCATATATGTATACACTCATATTTATCCCTTGTAATTACTATACACACCCCACCCTAGTTGATCATTACATGCCGAACAACCCCGTCATCATGGGGGATGGTGTATTTCTGAAACATCCCAGTGGGAGAATGGATGGATGGACACCTTCTCTTTCATAATCCCTATTCCTGGTGGTGATATCCCAAGATTCTTTGTACAGGTTGTGGTTTGTGAGTCATAGGTGTGTGCGCGCAAGTTTTTTTTCCCAGGTGTCTTTAGGATGAGATGTGTTACATTTTCCTAGGTGTCTAAGGGATGATAAGGGTTGTGGTTTCCAATTTGTCTTTAGGATGAGATGAATTTTGATTTCCCCAATGTCTTCTGGATGGTTTGTGATGTGGATCATGCCCCAGGTGATGAGGTGAGGTGTGGTTTTGGGGACTAGGTGTCTATGGGCCGGATGTGATGGGGTTTTGGGGACTAGGTGTCTATGGGCGATATGTGATGTGTTTTGTGGCCCAGGAGTATGCGAAAAATATATGATGTGGCTCATGGACTACATGATAGGACAAGGTGTGGTCATGGGGGCTAGGTGTGTGCGGGCGGGCTGTGAAATGGTTTTTTTCTAAATAAGTGGGAGCACGAGGACGTTTGTCGTTAAAAAAGAGTGGGTAAAAAAGTGGGAAGTAGTGCAGGGTACCCAAATCCATTATGTGCTTACTATATTACTCCACTTGACTTGGGTTATATGGTGATCATGACTTGGTGAGGAATACGATGGTTAGTATACCTGTAAGGTGTTTTTTAGTTCAACTATTTTCTCATTGGGGCATTAGTATTCCCACTTTCACTTATGCATGGGAGAATTAGGTTTTTTCAACTGAGTATATCTGTATACACACCCTATGAATGTAAAACTATTTTCAGGTTTCCAAGAGGATTACATAGACTATGCTGGGCATTACAAGCACAGTCTTTAGGGTAGTTGTTGAGTTATTTCTTTAGCTTCCTTTTGGTACTTACTTTGGAGTTTTATTTCTCTTGTAAACGTTTTAATTTAAACATGCATGTGGGAGGAATTTAGGTTTTCTTATATATATATATATATATATATATCTAGGAATTTTTTTATGATGTACCATCATATCTCTTGATATTTTATTTCAAAAAATTGAAATTCCTCTAATTGTTTTGATATTGTATACCCTTGCTACTGGTCACCACCTCGGGGCCTACAGGAGGCAGGACTCGAGTATAAGATCCCAAACTTCATGGAGGTATTTACCTATTTAAATTTTGGTTTCAACCACTTGTTTTTTGGTTAATGAAGTTTTTCCATGTATTATATAGGTCCTTGGGGGTGTACCAAGGGTTTGGGACATAATAAAAGTGGAAGATTTGGCCAACCTATGCAAGGCACAAAGTTGGCGCACAGTTTGGAAAACCATGCAGGTAAACCGTGCACCCCTATAAAATTGAAAAAAATTACAAAAATGCAATTATAATATTTTAAAACCTAACCCAAATTTCCCTCCCATTATCTTCTTATCAACCCTAGTGACAAAGAAGATCTCTCATGGGATTCCAATGGTGATTCTTCTTCATCTCTAGGTTATTAAAAGTGTCTTCAATTGAGGATTGAAGCTCTGAGTAAGTCTAATCCATCTCTTGCTTCTTTTTTGTTTATGGTTTTCATCCTTCCCCCATCTCCATCTGAAACTCTAAAACCCCATTTTTTAGGTGAGATCTAGGTTGCAGATTTAATAGGTAGTTGAATTCCAAACCTAAGAGCACATTTTGGAGTTCGTTTGACAAAAGTTAGTAGTTGGCGGTCTACAAGATATATCCCATAGTTTCATTGTAGATTTGAGAATGTCCATTTTTTTCTATTTAACTTCTAGTTTTTGTTTTTAACCCTTGGTATGGTTTAGTATAATGGGTGTCTAAATAATGAATGGAAACCCGCATGGTCCCCATGGGATGCATTGAGGATGATTTTTCCCATTTAAGGACACCCTTGGGGTGAACCAATATTTTCCAGGACTATGAATCACATTAGCAAGTGATAGGTTGTTGTATGATAATGTAGATACCTCATTGATTATGTTGATTTGTTTAATGGAAGTGAAAATGGAGTATTGGTCATGTGTATAAGTTTATAATAACTTAAGGGGGATTTTTGGCATGGTGTAGAAATGGGTTAATTTGGATAATTGGGGATAGGGGTATGTGGCGTATGAATTGTCTTGGAAATGTCTAACCAAGTTAGTGAATATGAAAGGATGAATATGTTAAATTGGTAATGGTATGTGAAATGGAAAAATAGGTTAAATGTGATCTCATAAGGTGATTGAAGAATATGTGAAAGGGGTTGATATAAGGAATTTATTGAATATTCTTAGCAAGTTAGGCTTGAGAATGCTAATTGGACTAGATGGGATAAGTGACATTAATGGAATTTTTTTAATTGGTTAGGGAACAATGTTAATTTCGAAATTGATTTTCAGGGATTATGACTCTTATATATATCGTTTTTGTTTCATTGTGATATGTTTGTGTGTGTTGAATGGATGAATAAGAATGTTCACATGGCTTGGTGGTGGGATAAATGAATGAGGCTCCTCTCACAGATAGGGTTGGACTGATTCTCTAACACCACTTTGGAATTCACGGGTTAGGAATTCAGACTGATGATCTGTAACACCAATAGTTGTATTGGATGAAAGAACATGGATCGAGGCTCTAGGATAAGTGAGATTTATTTATTGTGAAATATATTATCCTTAGTGAGTTAGGGAACTTGACTTGTCACCCTTATGATTGAGCTGGTCGATTATTCCTAGTCCATTGAGCATATGAGGAAAGTGAATTAAGTAATGAAGATGTTTAAGTAATGAAATTGGAAACAATTCTAGAAACGATTCTAGATAACCTTTTCAATTAATAGCACATGTATTGTCTTTATTGACATGTATTTTCTTTCATATTTGCATACACTATCAGTTTATTGGATATTTTGTAGACACAATTGGTGGTGGCCTACTGAGTTGTACTCACACCCTGTTTGGGCCACCGTTGGTTACCCGAACAGACTTCATGCTTGAAAAATAAGACAAGGTCAAGGGTATATTAAATGGATTTGATTTAGGAAAAATACATGCATGGATGAGGTTCCGGACTTGTAGTAAATTCCATTTTGGGTATTACGCTTTTCTTCTTTTTTTTTGGTTTTTCACTCTAGAACTATTTAGCATGACAAGCCATGTATATCTTTGATTATAGTTGTACCCAATTTTGGGATAAGTTTGTTATGCATTCTCATTTGGTTATGGTACTTATTTCCGCTATTTATGATTTTTATCTGATGTCTCTTAATCTGGTACGAGGGTATAGTGTCCCCATGTGAGAAAATATAGATCATCGTTGCAAGATGGCATCCTCTGGCCTATGGGGAGGTGCACTTGAGGTTATGTAGTGACTTGTCCTAGGGCATCATTATATAGATTCTGGGACAGGAATGTTACAAATTATATCATAGGAAGTTCATTTCTATGACTTACTATTTGGGGGTGGTAAACAAGATGTTATGAAAGTGTTGGGCCTTGGAAATGCGTTCATTCTTGGGATTAGATAACCCATGTACAAGGGAAAACATGAGTTACCTAGGGTGGGAATTTTTTTCCTGTTGTGTGTTGTTATATTTGATGATATTTCACCATTGGGTGATACACTTATTGTGTGATGTGATAGTTTTATGATATTTTTCTCATGACTAGAATGGAAGGAGGTTGTGAATTCATGCATCATTCTAGGAACCTATGTATATAGTGACATGCATCATAGTAGGCACACACACATGAGATAGGTGTGTGGGACATAGAGGGTTGAATAAAATTTATTTTCTTGAAAGTGGTGAAAATTGTGTCTAAATAAATGATACAAATGGGTAAAAAGTAGAGAAAATGTTAAATGATAATTCACAAATTATGCTTGATAAAGGGTGGTAAGTGAATTAAAATGTAATTGATTTTTGTTTTGATATAGGAATAGTTTTGATATTTATAATAATTTGAGGCTTGTAACCGTGTGAGTTAGTTATCTTATGTTACCCGTAGTATTTGGAAGAAATGAACGTGGGTTATGTGTCGATTATGATAAAACCTATTTGGATGGTGTATGTGAAATGGTTTGTTTTTGGCTAGGGATGAGACTTCCTATATTATTTTTGATTGTTTTATGATTCGTGTTTTAAATATTGTGCTTGGAATTGTAGAGTAATTTCCCCATGAAGATGTGTGTTGTTTGAGTGAAAGGAGGACATTTCCAATAATACTCCCTCTATAGTAGAGAAAGAGGAATCAGTTATTCAAGATAATAGGGAAGAGAAGTTCTACGAGAACATTTATCATTTTATGTAGATGATGGAATAGTACCCAGAGCGGGTTACACTGAGTATGTTTGAGATGACCATGGAGTTTCATCTACAACACACTATGACCTTTAGCAGAGAGGGTGATCCAAATTTATCTGAGTTATAGATAGTGTCAATTGCAAAAATTCCTGATCATATGGAGACTCCTTTCGAGAATCAAGTCATGTCAGAGGCCTATATGTTCCAGGGCCAGGAAAAACGTTAGTGGGATATCTTAGTTCAAGATGAAAATGTAGAGGGCGTTTTGTGGAATGGTTTTCAGTAAACGTTTATGGAGCCTTACTATCCAAAAACATTGAGGTAGGACAAGGCAGAGAGTTTAGGATATTGACTCATGGGGTGATGTTAGTGATAGAGTATGCAGGTCGGTTCACCAACATGTAATGTTTTGTTCTCAATTTAGTGGGAGATGAGGCTGCTATGGAAAGGCACTATTAGGATAGACTTCAATAAGATATAAGATCCTTTATAAATATCTTTCGGTTGAATAGATTTGTTGAGGATTTGGATCATGCATTCATTTAAAAAGGAAACATCAAAGTGACCTCTAGATGAGAACATTTGGTTCCAGTGGGGAAAACTACTTGTGTGGATTCTGATATTAGGAAGTGCCTCTTTGAGAATTTCTACCAAGGAAGCGGTGGAAATCAAGGAAAAAAATAACAAGGAATCAATCCCTCTGGTTAGTGACCAAGTTTGTTGATATTATTTTGGAAGGATGGGTCATGTGCAAGTTAGTGTTCCCGACTACCAAATGAGTGCTGATCATGCGGTAAAATGTTCCATGTGTAGAGGTTTTGAAGGAACCTGTGGTAGTTGTAAAATTATGGAGGATAGAGAGAAGTGCAAAGTATAGGAAGGGGGTTGGTTACCCTATATTAGGTAGGTATTTAGAGCTCCACAGGTCATACCAGTAGAGTTTGTGGATGTGGAACTCCGAGCCAAGACCATCCATACTAGCAGGGTAGTATAGTTCAGTTTAGTTAGAAAGAAACCTAGGGTAGAGGGACAAGCTAGCTTCACGCAGTTTAGTATACACATGGAGGTGGCGAGGCTGGAACATCTATTTTTCGAGTCATAATTATTGAAGATTCCAAACTCACTAATGATCTATTTGACATAGGTGTTACACACTCTTTTATATATGCACAATTCGTAGTCATATTGGAGATATCTGTGGAATGGGTGTGTGGGGTCATGTCGATTGATACTTTGTTGGGGGTATGAGCAGAGGATATCAGACAATATACATGTTGTGCTTTAGAGGTTGGTGGTTATCATTTTTTGTGCAACCTATTTTTCCTCAAGATGTGAGGTTTTAACTAGATCTTGTGTGTGGATTGGATGGTGTTATAACATTCCCGCATTAATTTTTACCATCGTAGGGTAACATTCACATCTATTGATGGAGATACATATGTCCTTCGTGGTACGTGGGGTGTCCGGGAGAGCCGAACAGGGCCCATTTTCCAGCATTTGGGAGAACTCATGACCCAAGTGTCGTGCCTTATTATTGATGATGGAGGAGTGGAACAATATATATTTCATCCTATGGTGGATTGGTTTCAGGATGTGTTTCCAAACAATTTCTCAGGACTTCTACTTTAGAGGGATGTGGATTTCATGACTGAGTTGTTACCAGGTGTAGAATCAGTTTCCATTACACCATATCACATGGAACCGACAAAACTTTAGGAACATAATGATTAGCTAGAAGAGTTGGAGAGGAAGGGGTTTATCAATCCAATTATATCACCATGGGGAACCCCTAATTATTTTCCAAGAATGCAAATAGATCATTGAGGTGATGTGTTTAATATAGAAGGATGAATCAGATGATAGTTATGAACTAGTACCCACTTCCCAAAATTGATGACCTATTTGACCAACTGATGGGTGCTTTAGTGTTTTCCAAGATCTAAAAGAGATTATTATACCATTTGTTGAGGGTGATATCTTATGATGTACCATGTATATCTTTCCATAGAAGGTATGGGTAGTATGAATTTTTGGTGATGCTATTTGGATTGACCAATGGATTGGTTGTTTTCATGGCCTTAATGTACCAAATATTTCACCCTTATCTGGATCTTTTTTTGGTTATCTTTGTTGAGGAAATATTGGTGTACTCACAAAATCATGACCATCATTCCAAACATCTTGTCATTATCCTGAGTACACGAAACGATCATATTATTGATGCCAAGATAACGAAATGTTAGTTATGGACAAATAAACTGAATTTCTTAGGACACAGTATTTTCATGTTAGGTTTGTCAGTAGATCTAGAGAAGGTTTAGGTTGTGGTATCGTGGGAGTATCCCAAGAATGTTTCTTTCATTTGTAGTTTCGTGGGATGTTCTGGTTAATACCAAAGGTTCATTATGGATTTATCTCATTTGGTAGTGCCACTCTCAGACTTAACCAATAAGTAGGTTAGGTTTGAGTGGCTAGATGCATGTGATAATGATTTTAAAGAGCTGAATAAGCAATTAAATACCACACCTATTTTGATTTTACCAGAACATGGTAAGAGGTACACTTTGTTCTGTGATGAATCCGATGTTGGACTCGGGTCAATGTTGATGCTGGATGATCATGTCATAACTTATGGGTCAAGATAGTTGAGGCCTCATGAATAAAATTACCCTACCCATGATATTGAACTAGCTTCTTTGGTTTATGAATTAAATTTCTGGAGGCATTACTTGTTGGGAGGGTGGTTCAAAGTGTTTATTGATAATAAAAGTTTGAAATATATCTTCTCTCAATGTGATTCAAACCTTCAATAGAAAAGGTTGGTTGAGTAGCTTCAATCTTTCGATTTTGAGATGGTTTATACACTAGGAAAATGGAATAGTGTAACAGATGATCTAAGATGGGCGACTAAGAATTAGGTGGTTTAGGAATCCAACTATGAGTAGAGAATGATGGTTTTGTTTGTTGATATGCACATAGAGGTGTATAATCGACATGGAAAAAATGATCCTTCCATCTATATAAATTTAGTACACACTTTTGAGATGGGTCAAGAAGATTCATCTAGTGGATCCAGAGTGTTTGACTATGAAGGAAAATATTGAAGGTTGGGAGCCACCTTATAGTTGGACTATTGGTGCATATGGAGTTCCCTCTGTCTAGGGTCAGGTTGTAGCGTCGATAGGTGTGCAAGAAGTTTTGATGCATGAGTTCCATGCTTAAAAGGGAGAAATACATCTTGGTCTACCTAAAATGTATCGTGATCTTTATTGGCAGTATTAGTGACCAGGAATGAAGAATGTGGTTGTGTGTTTTGTGGCAAGATGACTTAGCTGTCAACAGGTGAAGGTTAAACAAAAACACCAAGGAGGGTTGTTACAGTCATTGACAATTCCGGAGTGGAAGTGGAATGATATTATTATGGACATTGTAGTGAATATTCTAAGGTCACCTCAGAAGAGTGACATAGTTTGGGTGGTTGTGGATGGACTAATTATGGTGAGTCATTTATTTCTAATCTAGGAGACATATACAGTTGATATGTTAGGTGAATTATATGTCCAATAAAAATTTCAGTTTCATGGTGTTCCATAAACCATAGTTTATTATCGTGATCCACGTTTCACATCATGCTTCTAGAAGGGGTTATAGAGGGCGCTTGGTACACTGGTTTTTTTAGTATGAATTATCACCCACATACTAATAGATAGTCATAGGGTACAATTCAAGAGCAGGAGGAAATGTTGAGATCTTATTTTCTAGATTTCGATGGTTTGAAATAGATGCATTTATCACTTTTTGTGTATTCTTACAAAAATAGTATCTTGGATACAATTAAGATGGCACCATTTGGGGAAATCTATGTGAGATAATGTAGATCTCTGTTGGGTTGTTTAGAAGCTAGAGAGTCTGGTCTGTTAAGATCGAGTCTCATGTGGGAAATGTTGGAAGAAGTTCAGTTGATTCAAAAATTCATGTCAATGGCTTAGAGTAGGCATAAATAATATATAGACCAGCACCGTAGACCTCATGAGTTTATAGTGAGAGATAGATTGTTTCATTGGGTGTCACTAGGATTGGGTCACCATCAAATTAGAAAATAGGTCAAGTTGGAACCCAGGTATATGGGTCCATTTTAAAAATGTGGATAGGATCAGACAATTGGATTATCTATTGGCTCTTCCACAATGGTATAGTGGGATGCATGAAGTTTTTTAGGTTTCACCACTCCAAAAGTATCACCCTGATCCATTTCATGTGATTGATGTTAAAGATGTTGAGCTTGAAGATGATGCATCCTTTGAGGAGAATCCATTTTGTGTTGTGGACCATACTGAGAAAGTATTTCAAGGCGGGGTTGTGCCTTAGTTCAATTCTTATAGAAGAAAGGGAAGATTCAAGAAGAGACTTGGGAGATAGAGTCGGATATGTGGGCCCAGTGGCCTGATTTTTTTTCTTTTGAAACTCAATAATGCTTGGGAAGAGTGGCTCGAGGATGCGCCATCCTAAAGTGGGGAGGTTCTAAGATCCCATACATCATGGATGCATGTCCCATATTTACATTTTGGTTTCATCCTCTTGTTTTTTGGTTAATGAAGTGGTTTCGGGATGTATGTAGGGTCTTGGGGGTGTCCCAAGGGTTCAGGACATGAGAAAAGGGGAAGACTATACCAACCTATGTAAGGAAAAAGATTAAGTAAACCGTGAGGCCTGCCCACGTAATCATGTGAACCATCTTTCTTTGCACAGTGGCATGCACATGGTTTAGAAAACTGTACAGGTAAACTGTGAAGCCCTGTAATGTTGGAAAAATTTACAAAAATTCCATCACAGGATTTTAAAACCTCTCTGATTTTTCATCCCATTATTGAATTCTCAACCATTGTGATGAACAAGATCTCTCAAGGTCATACATGGGAGATTCTACTTAATATATAGTTCTTTTATAGTGTCGTCAATTTCATGTTTAAGCTACGATAAAGTATAATCCCTCTCTTGATTCTATTTTCAGTTTAGGTTTTTCATCTTTCCCTCATCTGCATCTAAAACTATAAAACCCCTTTTTTAGAGATATATTGGTTGAAGCATCAAGTGGTGGCTGAATAAAGATCTAAGACCTCGTTTGGGAGTGTATTATCCAACAGATTTTAGGTAGGTGGTCTATAAGTTATATCCCATAGTTTCATTATAGATTTGTGCATGTACGACTTTTTCATTTATCACTTCTTGTTGTGGTTTTGAACCCTTGGTATATTTTGGTATAATGGGTGTATAAATGATGAATGGAAACTCACATATTCCCCATGGGATACATCGAGGATGATTTTACCCATTTAAGGCCACCCATGGGGTGCACCAATATTTTTCGTGCCTAGAAATTAGGTAAGTGCTAGGTCATTATGTGATAATGTAGAGCCCTCTTTTATAATGTTGATATATTTGATGGAAGTAAAAATGAAATATTGGTCGGCTGTCTAAGTTGTTAATGACTTAGTGGAGGATGTTGGAATGGTGTGGAAATGGGTTAATTTGGATTATTGGGGATAGGGGTATGTGGCTTATGAATTACATTAGAAATGTCTAAGCGAGTTAGTGCATATGAAACAGTGAATATGCTAAATTGGTAATGGTAAATGGAATGGAAAAATATTTTATATGGGATCTAATAAAGAGAATTGAGAACATCGAAAACGAGTTGACAGATTGGGATTATTGAATATACTTAGTGATCTAGGCTTGGGAATGGGAATTGGGAAAAATGGGATAAGTGACCTTAATAGAAAATGTATTAATGGTTTATGGTATAATGATAACATCCTTGTTGATTATCATGGATTAAGAATATTATATGTATTTGATTTATTGGTTGTGATATGTTTGTGTGTGGTGAATGGATGAATAAGCATGTGCACATGGTTTAATGGTGGGATAAAGGACTGCGGCTACACCCATAGGTAGGGCTATGCTGATTCTATAACCACACCCAGAAATGCATGGGTTGGGGAGCTAGACTGATGATATATGTTTTCAATGGTTGTATTAGATGAAAATACCTATACCGATGATCTATGGTAAGTTATATTTGTTGATTGTTAAATCTTTTATCCCTAGTGAGTTAGGAAACTTGAATTGTCACCCTTATGCCTGAGCTGGATGATTATGACCAGTCTATTGAATAAATGGTGAAAGTGGATTAAGTAATGAAGATGGTATAAGTAATGAAATTTTAAACAATGATAGGAATGATTCTAGTAAACCTTTTCAATTAATGGATCCCAAATAACCATTATCTACTTGTAATTTCATTCATATTTTCATTCACTATCTGTTTCCTGGATATTTTGTAAACATTGTTGGTGGTGGACTACTGAGTTGAACTCACAACTTACTTGGGTTGGCATTGGGTACCTGATAAGACTTTATGCTTGCAGGATAGGAAAAGGGAAAGGGTCCTATGATGGGGAGTTGAGTTGGGAATGGGACAGGCATGGATGAGCTTCCAGACATAGATTCTTGTTTGCTTTCAGGATTCCACTGTTTGTTTTTATTTTTGGTTTTGTTCACTCTAGAAATATTTATCCTTACATACCATGTTTATCTTTGATTTTGGTTATACATAGTTTTGGGAGAAGTTAGTTATGCATGCTTAATTGGTTAGGGTACTTGTTTATTCTATTTATTCTTTTTATCTACAATGTATTACTTTGTTAAGAGGGTATACTCTTCCCAAGGGAAAAATATAGACCCTCTCTAATATTCAAAAACCTCTATAAAATGAGGAGGTGTGCTTGAGGTCATGTGACTACTCAGCTCTGGGCACTGTTGTGTGGCTTCTAGGATGGGGACACTACATAGTGGGCATTATCTCCTTTTCTTCATTGCTATCCCGAGCGGGGTACCATCAGAGGGAGGGGTTGTGACAGAATAGTATTAGAGGCGATGTTTAAGAGATAGGATGTTGTTTGGGGTTAGTTACATTGAGGATTGCATGGGTTGGAAGGGAAATATTATCGGGAAATCTTGGTGCATGACATAGTCTAGGGAAGACCATCTAGGAAATGGGATTTTAGGGCCCTTGGGATCTAATGCAAGGACTTCGACCATATCAAACGACTAAGACATGCTACACCGGTTACAGAGTAGAGACCCTAAGAAACATTCGTCCATCATAACGACTTGTGTTGTTTTATGAATTGGGTGTTTTGGGAAATTGGTAATGAATGACATGAAATGAGTTAAAATGAGTTAAAATGAGTTAAAATGAGTTAAAATGAATATAAAATGAAATTTTACACTATTTGGGCCTAGGAATTCCTTTTTTACTTTTCAACTATGGTACCTGGTTTTCATCCATGTATGTATTGTGAGGTTGAGGCTTATTAGGTTGATCTGATTGATTAGTAGAGGGTTGATCCAGTGGAGGAAGAAAACTAGTGGTGAATAATGTTACATTCTATCTAGCGGAGGGCATTGGAAAAGTATGACGGCAATGTTTCAAACATGGAGATAGAGAGATAACTCTTAGATCTTGAGATCACCTTTAGCTTTATCTAGGCCTAGATGGATTACTAGGTTACTTTGGTATTCAGTCAGATACAAGGAGTTATATGTCAATGGTGGACACTTTACCTGGGCAGACGAAACATGCTGATGTTTTGTGGGTCGATTTTTGGGAAGGGGTTCTGAGTATAATTCCTTTAAATAACCATGAAGGATGAGAAGAGGCATGGGATATTATCCTACCAACAATAGAGTATGTTAGTAAGAGAGTTGGGGATGAAATTTAAGGATCTCCTTCATTTTCCCCAGATCTTTTTCCAGATGACAAGTCTCATGTGAGACATCCAGAGGAGGCACTTAGTCCTTCGATCTAGTACACTGTCACTCCCTTTATGTTGAAAAAATATCTAGTGGTCTAGAAAAAGGTGAAGGTGATCGAGTGGATGCACTGACGATGAGGTTTCACGCGAGAGGGGTGCTAATGAGATTCTTTGAGAGGTAGGGTTACTAGTGGAAGGTCTTAGGCGCTAGGTCCTTTGATGTTTTGATCAACATGGAGTTGACCCCTCCCTCTTTCATTTCAACCATAGGGTCATCATACTTTTTATGTGGGCTTGGGGATGAGGTGTTTCCTCTATGGAGTCCACCAAAATCTTTATAATCAGTGTCTAATAGCTATTCAAGCTTATTTTGGTGGAGGTGGGCAATTTCAACACAAACCTCAGTAGTAGTTTCTAGTTAGGCCATTTTAGCAGTAGGGACAGAAGGATCATGCTCCCCTTAGGGGATATAGAGTAGGTATATGTTGAACTTAGGATGTCCCTTAGGGACCTCGACCCATGAATGATCATGGAGGAAATCATTATTATATGGGAAAAAATATGGGCATGGTCAATTTCATACAATAGAGGCATCAGTTCTGATAATACCAGAGATCGTCAGAGGTGTGATCAGTTTGTTTAGTACCATTTCTTGTGCTTTGTTTGATTCAAAATCTTCATACTCCATTGTTTCACCTGCTCTAGCCCACACTCTAGGTCTATACATACAGAGGCTTTCCATGCCCCATGTTTTGAGTATGATAGTAAGAGGTCAAACTGACTTGTTTGATGTGTGCTAATAATGTAGACTGATTATGAGACCACATTAGTCTTGTGGGTATCTTTTCTTTCTATAGATGCAACCAAACAATGTCATAATTAGCATCGACTGGTTTCATACTGTGCATGACATTATTGACTGTTTTTAGATGTGATTTTCTTTTCAAATATAGATATTCAGCATGTGGTATTCATTGGCAAGTGGGGTTGTCAAGTGGGAAGTTGACATGTGGTGCCCCTTCTCTATTTGTTGGCTAAGAATTCAGTGGAATCAACAGGTTTTGGGATGGTGGAGGTTCCATGATTTATTAGTATAGACATGCATCTAAGTGCTTCTATGATTTTGACAGATCTTTATTAGATGGAAACTTTTGAGTTGCAAGAGTTGAGGATTCAGATAGATGATATGATGAAGAAGATATTTATTCGGCCTAGTGTGTCACTATGGGGTGCTCCAGAGTTGTTTTCAAAGAAAGAATATGGTGGTATGAGGTTCTTCATAGACTATCGGTGGTTGAATTAGGTGACGGTCAAGAACCATTACCCTCTTCCAAGGATAGATTCTTTTTGACCAGTTGAGAGGGGCATGTAGTTTTTTTACGATCGATCTATGGTCTGGATATCACTAGTTGAGGGTGAAGCATATGGATATCCAGAAAAGTGTTTTTAGGTGCATGTATGGGAACATTGACTTATAGTCATGTCATTCAGTTTTATGAATGCACCATCCATGTTCATATGGATTATACAACTCCATTTTCTATGAGTTCCTGGACTGGTTTGTCATCGTGTTCATCAATGAAATATTGATCTACTCGAATATAGAGGAGGAACATGTCGAGAATCTCAGTATTGTCTTGCATGTTCTTCGATGCCCCCATATACATAGAATGTTGTCCATGTGTATGTCCTGGATAGGAGAGGTGAATTTCCCTGGGCATGTGGTGTCACAACAAGGTGTAGAAGTGGACTCGTTGAAAGTCTATGCAGTGGTTTCTAGGACAGAATTGAATAACGTGGCCAAGGTTCACATTATTCTTTGTCTCACAGTCTATTATCCTAGGGTTTTTCATGATTTATCTTGATTTTCGTCCCCATTAAAATCTATTACCAGGAAAGACCAAGATTTTGTGTGAAATGAGAAGTTCCTTACACCATTCAGTTATCTGAAGGGGAAGTTGGTTAGTGATCTAGTGCTTCGGTTTCTAGAAGAAGGGGTGTTGTTTGTGGTTTTTTGTGATTATTCCTGTCTAGGATTGGGATGTATCTTGATATAAGAATGAGAATTAATATCTTATGGCTCTATGTAGTTATATACCCACATGTGTAACTATTCCACCCATGATCTAGAGTAATCAGCAGTCATGTTTTCACTAATGCAGTTGAAGTATTACCTCATTAGGGATCACTTTTTGGTCCTCACAGATCGCAAGATCTTGAGGTATATCTTTTACCAACATTATTTGATGTTTTGGCAGTGAAGGTGGATGGATTTTCTCTAGTCATATGATTTTGAGATATCTTACTCCTTGGGAAAGGAGAATTTTGTGGCTGATGATTTGAATAGGAAGTCATAGAAGGAGGTTCTTCAGGAGTACGCAGATGCTTGGAAGGAAATGGATAAGTTTGCATCCTTACACATATATTCAAGAGTGGAAGGTTATAAATGCTATTTGGTTTAGATGATATTGTAATGTTATCTGATGAAGCTGTTGGAGGAGTCTTAGTGGGGAGACTTAGATACAAAGGTGACACACGATAATGTTGTCCATAGTGATGTTCCGGAAGGATGGTCGGAACCGAGTGTTGTTTTAGGGGATGTTGTTTTTTCTGATGGATATGCAAGTGGGAGTATTCTATGAGTTTCATATATTACCCTTGGAAATATATCTAGGAATTTATAAGATGTTCCATGGCATGCGGATGCAGTTTTGGTGGTCTGGGATGAAATGGGTAGTGGTGGATTTTGTACCAAGGATCATAGTTTTCTAGAAGGTGAAGGATGAGAACAATGTTCTTGGTGGTTATTTGTATCCCTTGGAACTCTATAACTGGAAGTGGGATGACATCTCAATGTATTTCTTCACAGGGTTACCCAGAGCCCATGAATGATATTATACTATCTAGGTAGTAGTGGATGAGTTGATGAAATCAACCCACTTCACTGCGATTAAGGAGTCAAGTGCAATGGAGGATTTGTCTAAAAGGTTTGGGGATGGGGTGGTAATTTTTCATGGAGTTCCGAAGAACATTGTCTTAGATATGGACATAAATTTTACCTCAAAATTCTGGAGGGTATTTCAGCATGCTTTTGGCACCCAGTTATGCCTTAGCACTGCCTTCCACCCTCAGACAGATGGATAGATAGAACAGACTATCCAGATGCTGAAATATTTACTGCGAGCATTCTTCATGGAATTTGGTGGATCTTGCGTATGACACCTACCCTTGGTATTTTATCTTATAATAATCATTATCACTCTTCCATTTGCATTAATCCATTTGAATCTTTGTATGGAATACCATTTCGTTGACCCTTATGTTGGACAGAGGTTGGGGAAACATCTGTTCTTGGTCGCGAGCAAGTGTCGAGCATGAAAGATAAGGTTCATCTTGTTCATGAGAGGTTGAAAGTATTTCATGACTAGTAGAAGTTGTCTACCTATCACAGAAGGAGGTCCTTATAGTTTGAGGTTGGGGACCATGTGTTCTTGATGGTTTTCCCTAAACATGGGAATAAGAGTTTTGGTAGAGGGAGTAAACAATAACCCAAGTTCGTTGGACCTTTTGAGGTGTTGGGGAGAGTTGATGTGGTGGTATACCAGTTCGAATTTACACCATAGTTGGAGAGGTTCCATGAAAACTTCTACATATCTCAACTTCACCGGTATCTTCCTGATGACTCTCATGTCCTTGACTGGGGGGTGTTGGATATCGAGGTTGAAACGACATGTGTGGAGCAGGCAGTAGAGATCTAGGATTGTCAGGAGAAGGTGCTTCATGGATTGAACATTCCTTTAGTTCGTGTTTAATGGATTCATAGTGGCTTTGAGGAGAGTACTTGGATGAGGGAAATGCAGATTCGTGCACCATACCAAAAGTTGGTTTGAGTTTTGATTCTTCAGTTTTATTTTGAAGTGTAATGTTTTAACCTTGTTTGATGAAATGAGTCATTTTCCCTTT
The DNA here is from genome assembly GCA_963277665.1 of Viscum album. Taxonomy (NCBI): domain Eukaryota; kingdom Viridiplantae; phylum Streptophyta; class Magnoliopsida; order Santalales; family Viscaceae; genus Viscum; species Viscum album. Next base: position 1,068,489,983 of record OY728162.1, read on the forward strand.
GGTTTATAAGTGTGCGGTGAAATGTGTGATAAATTCTAGAGATTTGATAAGGGGAAGACCTGACTCCTCATCCAGATACATTAATTGCTCTACGATTAAACCCATGAAAGAAAGTTAGTGTCACCAAGATCTGATAGTATCTTGACATGGAGGGAAGAATTACGTTATCCATGTGTTCAAGATGGTGAATTTCACTGAATTTAGTAGTTTTTGGCTTGGTTTATGAAGATATTTAGATGGTTTCAAGGTGGTTGTGTGGCAGTGATGTTGTGGTCGTTTTGTTGTCTTTTTCAACATGTGGTATTACTTGAGGAGTGATGAGATCCTTGAAAGGAATCTCAAAGATTGGTTTTTTAGAACCCTCTTTATTCTGGGATAGGTTTTGGATTCTCAAGAGCGATAATCATTTGAGAGGAATCTAATGTAACGGGCTATGTCCTCTTGGTCTGTTACTTTGTAGGTTTTGGTAGTTGGAAGTGTTCAGAGGAAGCTCAGAAGGCGTTTGGAGAGGTTCAGTTGCAAAAGGCTAGAAGTCTGGGGATTACACATCATGTAATCATGTTACATGATGTGAATATATGTTTTATGTATTGTATTGGAGTTTTTACATCATGAATATATTATACACGGTTTGAGGAAGAGTTTCATGACGTGTAATATTTCGGGGTTTAAAAAATGAAATAAAATCGAAATGGGATGATTTTTTTTGTGGAAGTTGACCTCGATGGATTACAAACATGAAATAGTATTAAACATCATGTAATAACCCACTTTTGTAATGTTTTAAAAAATTTCAATCCTTTCAGGTTATCAAATCCTATGGCTGTAGTAAGTTCCTCTCGACCTTAGTCGACCGACAACCCTAGTCCAGTGTTTTGAAGGTTCCTTCACCATGGATTAAATCCTTTCTTCTCTCCTTTGATCTATAATTATGAGACATCAATATGAGATTTTTTATTTCTCACTTATAATGTGCTATTATTCTATAATTTTTGTTTTGGTGGTTCCACTGCATCCTAGGTTGGATGAAGATCTCATGGGAGGTGTAATCGGAGGACCGTTACGTGATCCGTTTACATGCAAAGAATTTTGAAACCTTTGAGGTTTGGATTTTACTTCATTTATCTTTGATTCTATATCATGTTGGTGGGATTTGATATAGTTTTCATATGAATCATAGTTTATCCAAAAAATCAATGATAAAAACCAGTTAAATGAATTAAAATTCATAGAGAGATCTAAGGCACTTTTTTTCTGGATTTGATATCAGTGTGATGTTGTGAATTATACGGGCTAAACACCCTGCTGAAAATTATTACAATTGGTGGACCTTGTTTGTGCACTAAATAAGTTGCATGATTTTTGGTTCATGTTGGAAATTTGTATATAGAAATTGGTAAATCACATACACTTGGCTAATAAAGGGACGCCCTAGGATTTCCCAGTTTATATGAAAATCCCTGAATTAACTAGTGTAATTAAATAAAGGACACCTCATTAAATCTCTATTTGTGTTATACTTTGGTATATGGGGTGATGCGCCATTTTGGATTGTGTGGTTGTGTGCGTAGGACATATGGAACATGAAGTGGCTATGTTGTGATGTGTGGATACACTCTGGTTTGTGCTATGGTACATTTTCCAATCACATGTGTGCTCTGTGGGTTGGTTTGGGAGGTGTGGTTGATGGATGTGTAGATAATTCATCAACCTAAACATGTAATGTAATATCATGTTGATATATTGATTGATTATGGAATGGATGATAAGTTTCGTACAGTTGGGCTATAATTGGGCTATGTTTTTTTGTTTTGCTGGGTTTCTTGTTGTGTCCTCTGTTTAGTAGTTTCCCTAATTTTAGTGTAATAAATGAATAAATAATTGGTTAAAAAGGTTCATAACTATCATGGGTTGGTTTGGTTAAATAAATGAATACATTTTTTGTGAATAATGAATGGTAGTGGTTATTTAAGTTGGTTGGGTGTTGAAAGGATGATGTAGCTAGATGTGTGGGGTTGTGCATTTAGGGGTAACAACAAAGTTAGTAGTGTTGTGAGATAATTTCTGGTTAAGAACACATAGGATGGGCTTTAGTTATCAGTATCATATATGTATATACTTGTATTTTTTTACCTTGTAATTTCTATATGCTCTCCACCCTAGTTGAACAATAAGATCCGAACACCCCCATCATAACAGGAGATGGTGTCTTTCCCAAACATCCCAGTGAGAGGATGGATGGATAGACACTCACTCTTACCTTCTCTCTCTTCTAAGCTATGATAGCCAAATATTCTTTTGATAGGTTGTGGTTTGTGAGGTCTAGGTTTGTGCAGGCAAGTTGTTCTTTCCTATGTGTCTTTGAGATGAGATGGGTTGTTTTTTCCCAGGTGACTACGGGATGAGATGTGATGTGTTTTCATAGTTGTCTTTGGGATGAGATTATTTTTTCTTTCCTAGGTGCCTTCGAGATGCGGTGTAATGTGGCTCATGGACCAGGTGACGGGACACCGTGTGGTTGTGGGGCCTAGGTGTTTGGGGGCAGAATGTGATGTGGTTTGTAGCACAGGTGTCTGTGTGTGGTATGTATATAGTTTGCGGCCCAGGTGTCTACTAGTGTTATGTGATATGGATTATGTACCAGGTGATGTGACAAAGTATGGTTTTGGGGCCCAAGTGTGTGTGGGCAGGTTGTTATTTGTTTCTTTCAGATGTGGTTGAAGGATGAGGAAATTTTACATTAGGCAAGAGTGTCTAAAACAGTGGGAAGTGGTGAGGGGTATCCAAATCATAGATGTTCTCACTGTATTACTTAGATGGACTTCTTTTATTTGGAGAGAATTATTTGGTTAGGACATGGATGGTTAGTATACATGTTAGCTGCTACGTTAAGTTCACAAGGTCGAATAACCTGAGGGGGGTGAATCAGGGTATGAAAAATTAAAACTTCCACCCTTTGGGATCATGTTTTCTTGTTAAAAAAACTAAAATATCTCTTCCTCTCATAGAAATAAATCAACAAATATGATATCATGCACAAGAAACAACAATTTTTACTTGGTTCATGCTCACTGGAATACATCCATGGAGAATACAGCGACGATGTGTTGATGTACCAAATTTAGTAAGCCTCACTGCTAATTATGAGTAAAATGTTCTTAGTAGATCTTCTATACACAATATCCCTAACATTAAAAGATTTAGGGTCTACTCACTTTATTAAAAAAGGTAATTCCCTATGCCTCTTCCCTTGTCTCACTACCGGTGGAATGGGTCACCGTCTTCCTCTTCTTTTGCTCACTACTCTTGGAATAGAATCCACTCAAAATTTATAGACTGGTAGGTCAAAAATAGTTTATGGACATGTAGGTACCTTCATTTTCATGAATTCATACATCCTCAAATTTAGTTAGATGGTCTGTTGATGTTCCATTTTCACTTGCATATGAATTCCACCTTCCTGGGTACTTTTTAGGTACCAGAAAATACTTTCGCAAACTGATTTGAAGCTTTCAAAAACATACTTTTTCAAATCACAAACCAACTTCTTCCAATGTGTAATCTATACCAGGAATAGAATGTGAAACACATCTTCTATATAATTCTTCTGCTTCCACGAACCTCCATTCATTCATGGACTGCCTCTCCCTTCCCTATCACATACCGACTCTACGTACTGACTCCACGAACCCCCTCTGTGAAACAACCTCTATCAGTGAACTGTTCTCTGTTGGATGATGGCCCTCGTAAACTACCAACATACATAAGCTTCTCCCTCCATGTACCATGTCCTTTTTGGGATATAGTTTCTTATAAAACCTTCAACGTAATTTCTTTCGCATGAATCACTTCAGCCTTCACAGGATTCTCCCTCACGGACTTCCTTCAGACATTGCCGAATTCTCGAAGCAAAGAGTTGTTCCCTAATGAAATTCACTCAATATTAATTAGTGTGATTAGATATACTTATATAGGAAAAGATATCTGAAAAATCCACTAATCCATGATGTACCAAATCATTGATTCAGTATATCCCCCACTGCATACCGATCCTCCTGTTGCGAACCGCACCCTTCTCACGAACCATTTTTCCATGGCGGTCCGCGTACTGCCATTTCTCCAACGTGCTGCTAGTCTCTTCCACCATACTATAAACCATAAAATTCTTAAAATACCACAGACCCTTCACCACAAACCGTTTCCATGAACTATTTCTGGTTTGACGAATCTCTCTAGTGTACCATTCCCACTGCCTAGTATGTGGCCGCAAACCCTTCCCAGACATGGTACACCAGCAATGTCCCAGGCTCCGTGTTTCACTTTATTTTCCAATTTCATTCACTGTTCTTCAACAAAATTATCTATTTTGTAGGCCCAAATTTTTTGAAAAAACTTGGAAACTACACCACCTTAAAAACTTGTCTTTGTCAAACTCTAACCATACTCATTTGCGGCAATCTGGCTTTTTCAAAAAGCACAATCACACCCAAAACATACAGAGAGAACACCCTGAGGTATTTTTTCTAAACAATATCCCCCTTTGGGTTTTTTTAAAACTCTTCTCATAACAATTATGCATATTTTTATACCTCGTTAAAACTCCTTCCATATTCAACCACCATTCACTTCATGTGATTAAAATAGAAATCGAGGATTTAATCAACACATACACTAATCCCACATGAGCGATTATCAGCATGAAAAACAATAATATAATGAAAATTCCATTAATAAATAACTCCATTTATGGCACCAAATCTTAAAACCAATCACTTTCTTCCATCATGATCCTCAACTATCATGATATGTAATCTTTGATCAATCCCTTATAGCATCTTCAGATTTAATGCTCCTCCTATGTTACATCTCCTCCAAGCAGCTTTAGCTCAGCCTCATCTCCCCTTCAGCTATCATGATATTTAATCTTTTATTTATCACTTCTAGAATCTTTATATTTAATGATCCCCTATGTTACATCACCTAAAAGTAGCTTCATCTCAGATTCAGCTCCCATCTAAATAGTCGCACTTTCTCCCCTTTTTCCAATGAACCCGAAGGGAACTTCAAAGTTATATGCAACAAGGTTAAGAACACATACTTGTACATTAGGGAAACGAAAATCATACCTTAGGGAGAGGGGGACCCACATCAACACTTTCTGAAGTGATGGGAGTAGACTGTACTCTTAGATCCAGTCGATGCCTTTCAAACACTTCTTTGGGTAAGGCCTTTGTAAGAATATCTCCAACTTGTTTTTTCTATAGGCACATACTCCAACTTCAAAAACCCTTGGTCCACCTTCTCCACGATAAAATGATATTTTATTTCAATGTACTTTGTCCATAAGTGATGAACTGGATTTTTTATCATATTTATAGCACTTGAATTATCACAATGGATTCTGATCAGAGACTTCTCTTTAAATCCCATATCATCAAGATATTGCTTCATCCACAGTAACTGTATCCATGCTTAAGTAGCCAAAATGTACTCAACTTCTTCAGTTTTTTATGTATTGCAATATTGTTTCTTTCTCAAACAAGAAATACACAATCCATCAAGATAGAAGGCACCGCCGGATGTTGATTTCCTTTTATCTGCTAAACTGGCACAATTTGCATCTGTATATCCCAATAACTCTTGATGAGACTTTTCATTATACATTAAGCCAAAATCCACTATTCCTTTAATATACCAAAGTATTCTTTTCACAGTAATCATGTGTCACTCCATGCAATTTATTTGATACCTCACTACTTGGCATGTGGAAAATACAATATCTGGCCTTGTTGCTGGCAGGTACCATAGAATTCCAATGATTTTTATATATTTTGTGATATTAATGGGCTTTCCATCATCATCCCATGATAGTTTCAACATGGTAGAAACCTTATTCTTCATATCTTTAGAATTGTCAATTCCAAACTTTCTCAAAAACTCCTTTTCATTTTTAGATTGAGAAATAAAAGTTCCATTTCTTCATTGCATCACCTGTAAGCCAAGGAAAAACATTAGCTCACCAATCATCGACATTTTGAACTCACTTTTCATAAATTCATAAAACTCTCTGTATTGTGCTTCGTCTGATTCACCAATGATTATGTCATTGATATAAAACAACGCCATCAACCATTGAATACTTCCATTGTTGAAATACATATTGTAATCAACTCTACCACATTGGAAACCAAACATCCTTAGAAACCGATGCATCCTTGAATACCATGCTCTTGGTGCTTTCATTAAACTATATAAATATTTCTTTATCCAAAAAACTATATTCTCATATTTATGAATGATAATACCATCTGGATGCTCAATATAAAATTCTTCTTCCAGAATCCCATCAGAAAATGATGACTTGGAATCCATATGGAAAAACATAAACATTATTTTCATTGTTATGGCCATGAATAAAATGATTGTCTCTAGCCTTGAAACATGCTCAAATGTCTCATCCACATAAATACCCTCTATCTAAGAGCAACCTTTTCACAGTAGTTATTCTTTTTTTTGAATCACATCACCATATTCATTCAATTTTTTTTTGCGAAAGACACATTTATCCTCGATGGAATTCTTGTTTACTGGTATAAAAACAATCTCCCATGTATGAGTCTCCTCAATTTAGTCAATCCTTTAATTCATTTCCAGAACCCAATTCTCATCTCCAGCTGCTTCATTAAAGCATTTAGGCTTCACTTGTGATAAGTAGGATTCTTTCTATAGAGACTTCATCCTCCTTTCCTTCACTGGTTCTTTCATATCACCAATTATGTTCTATTTATCAATTTCAAATCTTCTTGATGATCTCTGTACATACAATAATTTATCTTCATCATTCTCACCATTTGTTTATTCATCTGAATCAGTATCTGGAACTGTATCATCACCTAATCTTCTTACCTTGACATCACTATCCTCTTGAGACTGATCATGTATTTGCTGAAGATTCTTCTCATTCTCCACCATGGTTACATCATGATTTTCAAAAATCTTCCCTATATGCTTATTAAATCATTTAAATTCATTTATCTTCTTTGAGTATCCAAGAAATATCCCTTCATCTCCACAAGATTCAAAATTCCTATTTTTCCCTTTATTGAGAATGAAACACTTACGTTTAAACACTCAAAAGTATTTCAATGATTGCTTCTTTACAAACAATAGCTCATACAAAGTCTTATCTTCTTTTAGACACAATAAGGCTCTGTTTGATGTGTAGACTATAGTCATTACTGCCTCTTTCCAAAACATTTATGTAATATCTTTCTCAATGTGCATTGTTATAGCCATGTTATTCACAATATGATTTCTTCTCTCAACTAATCCATTCTATTGAAATGTTATTAATAATAAAACCAAATTCTTTATCCCATGTTTCTAAATATAATCATATACTTGGATATTTGTGAATTGTGTTCCATCATCCATTCAAATCTACTGGATTTTCTAACCCATCATCTTTCCACATTCGCTTTGATATATTTAATGAAAATGAACACCTCAGATTTGTGGGTGATGATTGAAACCCATGTCATTAAGTTGTAATCATCAATTAAGAGAACATAATATCTTATCCCATCGATAACCCTTGGGGAAATTGGCCCACACACATCAATATGTACCAACTCAAGTAATCTTATGGACTTTTTATCCTTTGGATTATATGTCTTTAGAATGATCCTCCATTGTAAGAAGGCATCACATGTATGAGTGAGATCAAGTGATAATCTAGGGAGATTTCTAGCAGCATCATATTTCACTAGATCTTCCAAGGAATCTTGGATTATGTGGAAAATACGCTTATTCCATAACTTGTTTTCTTCATCCTTGGATAGAAAGCACATATCTTCTCCTCCACTCACGAGGTAGGTATTCCCTTTTGTATGCTTTCCTTGAAACACAAAAACATCATCCCTTTCCTTGATGATACATAATTTATTGAAAAAAGTTACAGCATGCCATGAGTCACATAGTTGACTAATACGAAGAAAGTTGTGACTAAGCCCCTTAACAACCAAGATATATGCTCATCTCATGTATTTTCCTCCAAACGTGACTTTTCTGGAAGTAATAATTTTAAATCCCTCATTATTACCAAATATTGTGATAAATTCTTTATCGTACCTGATTCTGGTCACTAGATCCTTATTTCCCTTCATATGGGAAGTGCATCCACTATCAATGATCCATATCCTACTGCGATCTGATGCCTTAAACATAATTTCTACAACCACTTCAGGCTCCACCCTTTTCTTTTTGACCCAAGTCTTTGAATTCATTCCCGATATGGAATGATAATCTTGATCTTCCTCAGAATATAATGGACCAGCTTCAACATTCATAACTTCAAATTAATTTGGAATTTTTATATCTCTTAATGATACATTTGTCTGCTCCGTATGAACAAATTTATTCTGCCTTAGCACATTCCTCTACATTATTTATGTGAAATATCTTTCCATATATCAATGTCATTTACACCTATAACAAAGACTATCATATGATGACCTGGAATTTTGAGCTCTATACAACCACCTCTATTGGTCTTCTTCCCTTTGTTACCTCTTTTATATAGAACACACATTTTGAGAGTGTCCCAGATTACCAAAATAATAGCATCTTATGTGAGGTACATTCTCTTATGGAAATGATGTACCACTAGATGTTCCATGTGTTCTATAAATATTTTGATTTTACTTCATACCCAAATCAATCTTAACTCTTGGTGTGGGAGCTTGTGGCCTTACTTGAACCATAACTGATTTCTATTTTAGATCAATCCCCATACCATCCTTATCAATCAAAGTTGATTTTTTTTCTTCAGTTCTATTAGACCACTCTGCTCAAATTTCTTCTTCTCAGTTTCCTATATAATCTTCTTTCCAAATGTCTTACCAAGAGATAATAGTTTCTCCCACTATTTAATTGTTCATCATAGACCCATGACTTTCTATTCATACATTTTATTTGATATTTTCTAGTTTCAGTCAAACTATTGATTTCAATTTTATGTTATTCAATTTCAAGTTTGTAGTAAACCACCATTTCTAATCTTTTAGGCATTGAAGACATCATCTTTTCAATTTCTACATTCAGATCAGAATTCTCTTCTTCCTGCTACTACATATAGTGTTTTGCATCATGAACAAAAATGTTATATTTCTTTATTTTAACTCTCAAATATCTACCTCTTCAAGGGAAGCTTCTAATTCAGCATAAAGATCAACTCTTCCTTCAATTTATCCTTCATCATTGTCACTTTCTTCTCTTGTTAATGAATTTTTTTAAAATTGTCACCAAAGAATCTACTTTATAATCCATATAGTCTTCCAACTCTTCTATATTAGATTATTCTAAACATTCATCTTTTCTTGAAAGTAGATTCTTCTTTTTGAAGGACATTCTCTTAGTACTTCTCCTACCTTTCACATTTTATGAATATTGAATTGGGGAATTTTATAATTGTCTCATCATCATCATCAAACTTATTAGGAAACTTAATTAAAAAATGACCAATATTTCCACATCAAAATCATGAAAATGGAATTTTACCTTTGAACATTCCTTTTCCCCTTTGCAGATTTGATGAGAGAAATGACATGACTTTATCCAAATTATCCTCCTCAGTGATATCTTCAATGGAGAGAATCTTCATGGACTTTAATGAAACTTCTTTAGAAATCCCCTTTCCACTACACCATTATCATCGTTTCTCATTTAATATGCAACAAGGTTTCTATTCAGGTTTTCCAGTGTCGGAACTTTTGGGTCTTTGACTTCCAACACAGAAACTTTCTAATTGAATCGTGGTGGAAGTTTCCTTAAGATACATTTCACAATATTTATATCCTCAAAAACTTCTACAAGACCTAGTATGTCTTTAAAAATATGATTTACCCAGTCTAATAATTCATCAACAGTCTCATTAGAGTTTATTTTGATATCCTCATAATTGTTCCACATAACCTACATCTTTGCTTCTCAACCTTTTTTTTCACCCTCATAAATGTAAAAAAAAATTCCACATAGCATGTGATGTTTTACACAACATAAAATTTTTATTAATTTCATTTAATATTTCCCCTATAAAGCATTGATCCCTTTAGCATCATCATCTGATTCCCTTCTTTCAACTTCTGACAAAGCATCACTATTGATGACAACTGATATTTGATGCATGACTGTTGTGGGGACATCCATTCCTAGTGATTGGAAGTAGTGCTGCATCTAATTCTTCCATATATGAAAATTATTTGCATCGAAGATTGGATTACTTTATGATTAACCGCCTCTATTTCTTCTTCTAAGAGAGAACTGATCCACTAAGTTTCATCCTTTCCCTCTAATACCAATTGGTAGATCCACAAGGTAGAATACTCTAAGGGGGGTGAATCAGGGTATGACAGATTAAAACAAACACACTTTGGGATCTTGTTTTGTTTTCAAACAAAAATAAACTATTTCTTCCTCCTATAGCAATATATGAACATATATGAGATCATGCACATGGAACAAAATATTTTACATGGTTCACCCTCACTGGGATATGTCCAAGATACGGCCATGTTCCAAATTCACAAAGGCTCACTACCAATAATGAGTATAATTTTTGGGATATATCTTTTATGCCTAGGCACACTACCTTTAAAAGATTTAGGGTCTACTCACCGTATTCCCAAGGGTCACTCCCTATTCCTTTTTTGGATCACTGCTGGTGGAAAGGGTCACCGTCTTCCCCATAATTTGATCACTACTCTTGGAAAGGAATCCACAGATAGTTTATAGAATTCTAGGTCAAAAACAATTTATGGACATGTAGGTCCTTTCATTTGGATGAATTCCCACATCCTTATCTTTAGGTAGAAGCTCTGTTGAAGTTCCTTTTTCACCCTTAGATTAAGTCTACCTTCTCGGGTAATGCTAAGTACCAGAAAATACTTTTGTAAATTTATTTGAAGCTTTCACAAGTTTCTTTTTGAAAATGGTGAACCACCATGTTGTTCTACGTACTCTGTACCAGGTATTGTATGTGGAACACCTCCTCCGCAAACTACTTCTGCTTCCATGAACCTTCCTTCATCTATAGACTACCTCCTCCTTCATAATCACGTACCAAATCCACGTACCAACTCCATGAAGCTCCTCTATGAAACACGCTCTATCCGCGAATAGTTCTCAGTTCATGGAATGCCTTCACAAACCACCTTTGTACCATGTCTTCTCCATCAATGTACCATGTCCTTTTATGGATATAGCTTCCTAAAAAATCCTTTAGCGGATTTTCTTTCTCGTCAACCACCTTTTCTTTTATAGGATTCTACCTCGTGAATATCCTTCAAACTTTGCTGAATACCCATAGAAAAGAGTTTCCTTCTAATAATATTCACTCACTCTTAATTGGTGGGATTATCTCTCCTTATATAAGAAAATATATCTTCAAAATACACTAATCTAATATTTACAATATATTTAATTAAGTGTAGCCTTCACCACATACTGATCCTCCAACCGCAATCCACACCCATTTCGTGAAACATTTTTCCATAACAGTCTGCGTACTGCCTTTGCTCCTATGAGGCACTATTATCTTCCATCATACCACAAAACATCAGTCACTTTTCCTACCGCATGGCCTTTACCGCAAACGGTTTCCACGAACCATTTCTGGTTTTTCAAACTGATCTCGTGTACCATTCCCACTTTCAGGTATGCAGCTGTGAACCCTTCCCAATCATGGTACATCAACCATGTCTCAGGCACCACGTTTCTTTTCCTTTTCCAATTTCATTTGCTATTCTTTACAAAAATTCCGGATTTTGAGGCCCAAAAATTTGGCAAACACTGAGAAGATTCCACACCATACAAAAATATCTTTAGAAAACACAAACCATTCACATTTTCAATCATCTAGCTTTGTCAACAAACTCAATCACACCCAAAACATTCTGAGAGAACAGTTTTATGGATTTTTTTTTCAACATGCTAATTGGTTCTACAGTTTTCTCATAGGGGAAATAGTATGATCCCTTTAAAAAATTCATTAGAGACTTAGTTTTATTCTATTTAGTATATCTATATAATGACCCTATTTATATACAATTGTTTTTAGGTTTCCTGGCAGATTACGTGGACCGTGCATGTTGTTATAAGCTCAAGCTTTGGGACAATTGCTGAGTTGGTACATTAACTTTCTTTTGGTACTTAGGAGTTTTATTTCACTTGTAACTGTTGTATTTTAAACATTCATATGGGTTGGATTTTGGTTTATATATATATATATATATTGTAGTTGTTTTGGAATTATCCATCTTATCTCCTGATATTGTTTCCCTAAAAAGGGCAATGCATCCCATTTTTTGAGAGATTGTTTACCCTTGGTGCTAGTCGCCACCCTGAGGCCTACTAGAGGTGGGAGTCGAGAGTCATTATTTCCATTTCTTCATTTCCATTAGAGGCGGGGTATCTTTGGAGGGAGTGGGTCATGACAGACTCTCTATATCGTAATTAGAGACTTATCCCTCATAATTATGTGGAATATATGACTAAAACTTCTGTAAGGTTATCTTTTATGATTAATCCTCCAATGGATCAACTATCCAATGATCAAAATATTTATATTTATATGACAAAAAAACATGAACCTCAATATTTCTTCATCCACCACAGATATATATCAACTGAAAAAATCAAAAAAATACATGAAATGAATTTATTTTTAGTATTATAATTAAAAATAATTTTAATTTTTCCAAATCATCCAATTATAAGTATTAGTGAAAATAATCATAATCCATATAAATCATGTAATAGCATCTCTCCATTATCTATATTCCATTTCATTAACTTGTTCAATAGAAAATCATGATCCTCACTTTATTATGTAGGTTTCATTCAACAACATAACTAATCTCTCTGGCTAATATTACATTCTTTATTTGAGTTAATGAATTCCTTATAAACTAAATAAAACCCTCTCCATTTAATAACCAAAAAAACAATTTGTAATAATACTTTTTTCCTAAAAAACCACTAAAACCCCATCAATGTCATTAGTAAATCTAATTGTGACCCCAGAATCGGATAAAAAATACGACATTGCATGGAAACATGATCTGAGAGATAAAAATAAAATATAAAGGATATTATTGTATTTTATTGGTGAGAAATAAATGAATCATCCAATAAATTAAATAATTATAAAATATTAATTCAAAAATGAACCCCCTAGTAAAAATATGCATGTGGTATCATATAACTAAAATATTTCCAAGAACAACCAAATAAAACAACAACTCTTAAATGGGTCGACTCCTCTATTATATGTAATATACTGTTGGTATCACCTGTTTTGATAATCCCAAATCGTGCTTAAACATTGATTATGATGTATTAAACCTTTGCATTAATCTTATTATTCTATGCTTAAATGTATTTTATTCTAAACAGTTCATATTCTTACTCTCATAACCTTACTGTAACAGCTTACAGTAGTATTTACATAAGTTTGGTATTGTTAGCCAACAGTCAGAGTTTTATTTTCAAAGTCACAGTTACAGTTAACTGTCACCTTAAGTTACTGTTGCACTAAGTTCACAGTTACAAGGTTACAGTCGAAGACTAATACAAGCTTACAGTTACGAGTCTACTGCTATCTATTGTCAAAGCTCACAGACGAAGGTTACAGTTACAAGACTTCTGCTCAAAGTTTTCTCTGCTCAAGTTCACAGTCGAACAAGCCTACAGTCATAAGTCTACAGTCAAGGTTACAGTTAGACAGCTTCTATCTACTAAGTCTACAGATGATCGAAGTCTACAGTTGACAAAGGTTACAGCTCTACAAATTTGATGTTACAAGTCTACAGATAGAAAGGCTACAGTTACATGGAGTAAAAGCTACCATTGCAAGCCTACAGACAGCAAGCCCTTTTGTTGAAGTCAGCAGTCAGAAGGAAGTCCACAGTTGGGAGTTCACAGAAGGAAGTCCACAGTTGGAAGACCACAGTTGAAGTCCACAGTGACATACTTTCTCGACCAGTTTATTATTATTATATTTCTACTTTTTCTTTACCAATTTGATTAATACTAATCTAACGGTCATGTCTATCAAGATGAATACATCTAACATTATTTATTGATATTTGCAGACATATCAAGAAATAATACAATGTACGAGGAAGATCGCACGTGCAACTCCAGACTATCTATCTTGTCGGCCTCGGGTGAACAAAAAGGGAATATATGGAGGAGTATAAAAAGAAGAGAGAAGCATTCAAGAAGATACATATGAATGGAACAGTTACACTGAGTCTAACATCTACAACTGAGAAGGAGATACGCATATACACAAAAAGAGGAAGAACTCTCGAGCATTCATTCTGAAGAACAAAAGAGTCTCAGTGAACCGACTGAAAGAAGCGTCTCCTAAAAGCCATGCTGTGAAGCACTCAAACTCAAAGAAGCTGATCACTTGAACATCTGGAAGTCTGAAAATCGCGACACTCTGTTTTAGTGTCAACTTACAGAAAAAGGACCAAAGCTTCAAGTCACTCATTCCTACGAGTCCAGAACTGATCTGCCAACACTATAGAGCACTCTAAACCTTCTTCATTCTATCTATTGCTCTACTGTGTTTTAGTTTTCTACATTTTGAGCAGTGTGTGATATCTGCTGTATTAAACACACACACTGACTCCTGTACTTTCACTGGAGGATCTGTAAATCCTCAGCAAATCTTTCTGCACTCCATTTCCCACTGTGGATAGTGGTAGAGGTCTTGTGACCTGGACAGCTTGCTGCTGTTGTTTGTTTTCCCACGAAGAACTGTGGTAGAGGTCTTGTGACCTGGACAGTGTGTTCACTGTTGTTAACCCCGATCCAGGGTGTGGATCATTCTTATATAAAATTTTGAGAGGACTAAGTCTCAGCTTGAGACTGAACCTCTTGGTTAATTCTGTGTGTTTATAGTTATACTCTATATCCATACTATACATATTTACTTCATTTTCCGCTGCTATTACTTTGAAATATAATCTATCTTCAAAGCTACTTTGATAATTAAATTAGCAAGTGTTTATATTTGTTATAAATCAGTAAGTTAGTTTCAAAAGTTAATTTAATCATAAGATTAAGTTAACTGAGAATTAATCAATCTTTGAGAAACTAATTGAACCTTTATAATCTATATAAATTCACTACAGTTTAATTTGTTTTTGAAATTGGGGATTTTAACAGAAATTGTTTTTAACAGAAATTTTAATTGGAACTCAATTCACCCCCCCCCTCTTGAGTGTCCACTCCGACCAACATTTGGTATCAGAGGTTGTGTTTAGCTCTGTTATACTTGCTCAAAGTTTTATTTTAACTCTCTGTTTTTAAACTGTGATTGTAGTTTTATCTAAAAGATCTTAAATTTCTGTTAGTTCTAAATTTTATCTCTTTAAAACATTTTCTAAAATTTCCTTATGGATAATAGACTAGAAGGTGCTGCTACTAACATGCCACCCTTCTTTAATGGTGTGAATTATTCCCAATGGAAGCTCAAAATGAAAATTCATTTGGAAAGTATGGGTTTTGATATTTGGACTGCTATAGAGTCTCAATACAAGATTCCAGAAACTGAAAGAATAACTTGGGATGAACCTACTAAAGTAGCTTACAATAATAATTGTAAGGCTGTGAATGCTCTCTACTGTGCTCTAAGAGATGAGGAATTCAATAGAATTTCTGCATGTAAAACTGCTTTTGAAATCTGGGACACCTTAGCTGTTTCTCATGAAGGAACAACTAATGTCAAGGAAATGCGGTTAAACACTTATACTATCAAATATGATAACTTTAAGATGAAAGCTGATGAACCTATTTCTGATATGTATCTCAGGTTTAATGAGATAGTCAACACAATGAGCTCACTCGGGAAGATTGTTCCAGCAAAGGAGCAAATCATGAGATTATTGAGATGTCTTCCTGACAGATGGAGAGGCACATCCGTTTCAATTAGAGAATCCTGTGACATTGGGACTTTGCCTGTCAAGGAGTTAATTGGTAAGCTGATGATGTACGAAGAATAGCTAAAGGTGAATAAAGAGGAAGATGAGGAACCAAAACGAAAATCTGTAGCTTTTAAGTCTACTGCATCAAAGAGCAAAGACAAGGAGAAAGTACATATACCAACTGAAAGCTCATCTAGTGAAGACTTAGATTCTGACAGTGATGCCGAGATGGCACAAATAGCAAGGAGATTCAAGAAGTTCTATAGGAAGAAGAAGTTCTTCAGAAAACCAAACTACAAGGGTAAGTATGATAGACAAGGTAAGTGGAAGAAAGATTGGAAGAAAACTGATAAAGAAGAAGATATAGTTTGCTATGAATGTAAAAGGAAAGGACACATCAAAGCTGACTGTCCTAAGTTAAAATTCAAGAAGAAATATGAGTACAAGGACAAGAATTATAAGAAAGATATGAAGGCCACCTGGAGTGCTTCAGAAGACAGCACAAGTGAATCAGAGTCCAGTGATTCTGAAAGAAATCGTGCTAATATGTGTTTCATGACAAACACATCTGAGGTAACCTTAGACACTCCCACTCTAAACTCTTATTATTCTGAAGGTGAAGCAGAATCTGGTTCTGATTCTGAAAATATGTCTAAATATGAATTGACTGAATACTGTAATATGCTGGAAGAAACATGTAATGAACTAAAGGATAAATATAAGTCTTTAAAGAAACAGCATGCTCTTACTGCAAGTGTCAAGTCTGCACTTGATGTAGAAAAAGAGAAAAATGTTCAATTATTAAAGGAGAATACAGAACTGAAACTATCTAATGAACAACTTAGAAAGGACTTAGAAACATTCACAAATGGAAAAGATACTCTAACCCAACTGCTAGGAAAGCAAGTTGCACCTAAGTATGCTACTGGATTGGGATACCAACCTGGACAAAGACAGTTTACTAAAACCCGATTTATTTCCAAGTCTGAAAAAAATCCTGTTAGTTCCAATTTTGGAAATTCGTATGCCTCAACAGGTTATTTAAATAGTTGTCGATCAAGTAAAGTATATCTCTCTAAATCTGTTGCATCTATTAATTGTATGGGACCCATAAAACAAATCTGGGTACCTAAATCCTTGATTGCTAACATATCTGGACCCAAGAAAATCTGGGTACCAAAGTCATTTCTTGTCTAATCTGTTTTGTAGGAAATCTGTTTGAAAAGCAATTACAAGAAGGTATGGTACTTAGACAGTGGATGTTCAAGACACATGTCTGGGGACTATTCGTGCTTCAAAAGCTTAATAAAGTTTGATGGAGGATATGTCACTTTTGGTGATAACTCAAAAGGAAAAATCATCGGCCTAGGCCAGATTGGTAACTCTGACTCAGTATTAATTTCCAAAGTTTTATTTGTTGATGGACTTAAGTACAACCTACTTAGCATTTCTCAATTGTGTGATGATGGCTTTAATGTCAAGTTTGAAAAGAATTCTTGTGATGTTTATAATTCCAAAAATGCTTTAATATTTTCTGCCTTAAGAAATGAAAATGTTTATGCTGTTGATTTAAACACTTTAGCTAAACATAATGTTACTTGCTTAAATGCTTTTCATAAAGAGTCTTGGCTGTGGCATAGGAGATTAGGACACTGCAACATTCACTCACTTTGAAAACTCTCTAAGAAACACCTAGTTAGAGACTTACCTAAGCTTGAATTCCCAAATGACAAAGTGTGTAATCCCTGTCAAAAGGGAAAACAACACAAAGTTTCTTTTAAACCAAAGAAAGAAGTTTCAACTTCTCAACCACTTGAACTGGTTCACATGGATTTGTTTGGACCATCAAGAATTTCAAGTCTAAAAGGGAAGCACTATGTCTATGTTCTTGTAGATGACTTTTCTAGATATACTTGGGTATATTTTCTAGCTCACAAAAGTGAAGCCTGCTCTTCCTTTGTTAAATACTCTAAGTCTGTAGAAAATCTTAGTGGACTTAAGATTAAGACCTTGAGGAGTGATCATGGCCGTGAGTTTGAGAATCGAGAATTTGAATCTTATTGCTCACTCAATGGCTATTCTCATAATTTTTCTGCTCCTAGGACACCCCAACAGAATGGTGTAGTGGAAAGAAGAATCAGAACCCTGCAAGAAATTGCAAGAACTATGCATAATGAATATGACCTGCCTGTTCACTTTTGGGCTGAAGCTGTAAATACAGCCTGCTATGTTATTAATAGAGTCTTGATCAGACCAGTTCTTAAGAAAACCCCTTATGAATTGTGGAACAATAGGAAACCTAAGGTTAATTACTTTAGAGTTTTTGGTTGCAAAGTCTTTATTCTGAATACTAAAGATAATCTTGATAAATTTGCTCCAAAAAGTGATGAAGGAATTTTCCTAGGTTACTCTATGTCTAGTAAAGCTTATAGAGTGTTCAATAAGAAAACCAAATGTGTGGAAGAATCTGTTCACATCAAGTTTGATGAGACTGATCCACATGAGTCTAAAACTTCTCTTGAAGATGCTGAAGAAGACTTATCTGTTCTGGACCTAAATGACAAATCTAAAGAACCTGTAATAAAAACATCCAGTTCTGGACTTTTTCCAGAATCTTCCTCTGTGGAACCCGAACCTATAGATGAACCTGAAATCTCAGTCCAACCTTTACCAAATCAACTAGGATTCTAAAGAATCATCCTTTAGATGCTGTTGTTGGTAATCTTGATAGAGGAACACAAACTAGAGCTTCTCTAAGAAATCAGGTTGAACATCAAGCTTTTCTTTCACAGCTTGAACCCAAAAATGTCAATGATGCTATCAGTGATGAATTCTGGGTAATGGCTATGCAAGAAGAACTAAATCAGTTTGAAAGAAACAAAGTTTGGGAATTAGTGGAAAGACCTAAAGACACTCTTACCATAGGCACTAAATGGGTGTTTAGAAACAAAGTTGATGAGTTTGGTAATATAATCAGAAACAAAGCTAGGCTAGTTGCACAAGGGTATAGTCAGGAAGAAGGAATAGACTATGAGGATACCTTTGCACCCGTGGCTAGACTAGAGGCCATTAGGATATTACTTGCTTATGCTGCTCATCTGAATTTCAAACTATATCAAATGGATGTTAAAAGTGCTTTTCTAAATGGATATATAATTGAGGATGTATTTGTGGAACAACCTCCTGGTTTTACAAATCCCCATTTTTCTAATCATGTTTTTAAACTATCTAAAGCTTTATATGGTTTAAAGCAAGCTCCAAGAGCTTGGTATGATAGGCTCAGCTCTTTTCTTATTTCAAAAGGATTTACTAAAGGGATAGCTGATCCTACTCTTTTTATTAAATGGATTTCTAAAGATGTATTAATAGTTCAAATTTATGTGGATAATATTATTTTTGGATCTTCAAAAAATTCTTTATGTGTTGATTTTTCAAAAATAATGCAAAATGAGTTTGAAATGAGTTTAATGGGAGAACTCAAATTTTTCCTTGGATTTCAGATCTTTCAAAATAAAAATGGTATTATTTTAAACCAAAGTAAATATATTAAAGATCTTCTAAAACGTTTTTCTTTGGATGGCACCAAAGGCAGTGACACACCTATGAGCACCACTTGCAAGTTGGACAGTGATGAAACTGGTGAACCAGTGGATCAAACCAATTACAGAGGTATGATAGGTAGTCTACTGTACCTTACTGCCAGTAGACCTGACATCATGTTCAGTGTATGCATGTGTGCTCGATTTCAATCCAATCCAAAAGAGTCTCATTTGACTGCTGTTAAAAGGATTTTCAAATATCTAAAACATACTCCCAATTTGGTATTATTTTATCCAAAAGGACAATCATTTGATTTATTAAGTTATTCTGATGCTGATTTTTCTGGCTGCAAGTTAGATAGAAAGAGCACCTCTGGAACATGTCACATTTTAGGCAAGTCACTAGTATCTTGGTGTAGTAAGAAGCAGAATTCTGTTGCATTGTCTACTGCCGAAGCTGAGTATATAGCTGCTGGTAGCTGTTGTGCACAAATATTGTGGATGAAACACACTTTACTAGACTATGGATATCAATTCAAACATGTCTCTATAAGGTGTGACAATACAAGTGCTATTAACATTTCAAAAAATCCAGTATCTCATGCTAGGACAAAACATATTGATGTGAGACATCACTTTCTGAGGGATCATTATCAAAAAGGTGATATCACTCTTGAGTTCATTGGCACTGAACATCAGTTAGCTGATATTTTTACAAAGCCTTTGAATTCTGAGAGATTAAGTTACATCAAACATGAGTTAGGTATGATTAACTATAGCACAGTTGAAACCTCACAGTTGAAACCGCACAGTTGAAACCTCACAGTTGAAACCTCACAGTTGAAACCTCACAGTTGAAACCTCACAGTTGAAACCTCGCAGTTGAAACCTCACAGTTGAAACCTCCCAGTTGAAACCTCACAGTTGAAACCTCACAGTTGAAACCTCACAGTTGAAACCTCACAGTTGAAACCTCACTGTTACATCTCTCTGTAGGCTGTTTCGCTGTTTAATCTTATTTTATTTTTGCGGGAATTCGAACCGTTTCTTTTCTTTATTCTCTTATTTCTAAATCCCTAAATGATAAAATTGAGAACATCGAACATATCTCAATCCACTCATCTCGACCCTTGCTCTCTCAAGTCCTAAACCCTAAACCTTCAACCGAACCTCGAAACCTCATTCAGTTCCAATGGCCAAAACAAAGCGACCCCCAACTGTCAACGAAGATGCACCAATGCCGAAGAGGACTCAAGTCGAATCCAGTGGCACCGGGAACGCCTCGATAAGACCTGTTAATCCACATCTGACTAAGAGAGAAATAGTTGCTGAGAAGGAGCTAAGTGAAGAGTGGATTTTATCGAGCAGATCATTAGTGCTGGCAGTGCTTAATGATCAAGGATGGACCGAATGCTTCGCAAACAATAATGGACCATACTACCCGAAGCTGGTGAAGGAGTTCTATGAATATCTACAGTTCGAGGAAGAGGATGATCTGCATAGACTGGTATCCAGAGTAAACGGCAATGAAGTCAGTTTTTCATCCGTTGAATGGGCTGCATGTTTAAGAGTTCCTCATGAGGGTATTTACAACTACTATTCTGGAGCGTCTCCTCCAAACATTAGAATCTTTGATCATGAGACGGCTCTGGAAGAATTGACAGGCAATGGCACTATAAGGAAGATTGTTGCTACTGAAATGAATGGAGAGGACAGGCTTCTGTTTAAATTTATCCAGCATGTACTGAGTCCTAGAAGAGGAGATTTTGCAACTCTGAAGCATCAGGATATTTACTTGATGTACTTATTAAAACATGGAAGGAAGGTCAACCTTTGTAGGTTGCTGATGGCTCAGATGGAGGACATGATAAAGGCAAGCTCAAAATCATGTGCCTTGTTTCATGCTAAACTCATTTCGGTTATGTTGAAAGTGAAAGGTGCAGCTGGAAGTCAGGAAGAGTTGATAGTGGCAAAGAACAGTGTATGTATCTCGAAAGTAATCTGCAAATTCATGAAGATCAGTTGGAATCCCTGGAAGAAATCATGGGTGAATGATGAGGAGAGAATCTATGAGATTTTTAGCCCTTCTACTCATCCCTCTAGACCGAGAGATAGGAGAGATCCAGGCTTAAAGCCTGATGAGCCTGAACCTGTATACTCAGATGATGAACAGACTGCAGTAGTTGGTAACTCTGCAAGAGAGAACACTCCAATTGATGAAGGGAGTGATCCTGATACTACTCACAGTCCTGTCAGGACAGTGACGTTTGGAGCAGCAAGCCCTCCAAAAGAACTACCTAGTAGAGAACCTGTTCTAAGAGACAGTGAGACTGAGACTACAGAAGAAGAAGAAGAATCTCAATATTTTGTCAAGGAAACCTCTGATGAGGGTGATACAGTCGAAGCAGAAGAGGCTGGAGCTTTAAATGAAAATCAAGAAACTGTTGGAGAAGAACTTAGTATGAGCCCTCTGATAGGGTATACAGACAAGTTAGTGTCTGACCAGGAAGCAGGAGTGGTCTCTACTACTGTTGTCATGGAAGTGGTTGATGACCCAACAGAGAAGGAGGCTAACCTCACTGCTGAACCTACAGAGGAAGCAAGTATGGAACCTACTAGAGCTACAGAAGAGAACCTAGAGTTACCCAGAGTTGAGCAGATAGTAGAAAGTGCTCAGGAAAGACCTCCAAGTGAGGGGGAGCGTGTTGGTTCAGTCTCTGTACTGTATGATATAGAAGGATGGACCTCAGATCCAGGATACATGGTGCTAGGACTCAATTATGAGGATTCAGATGAGGAAAACCAACCACCAAGAAATCCAGTCATCCTACCTAACAGCTCTCCAGTGTTATAAACTGAGAAATTGGCCACCAAGGAAGACCTTGAATCCTTAAAGAATGAAATGAAGGAGACCATCAGACAGTCTGTTGCTGAATTGAAAACCAGTCTTTTTGATGAGCTGAAAAATGTGGACCAATCCTTAGAACTATCTCTGGGATGTGTTGTGGGAAGTCCAATAAAAGAAGTGATGGATGAAATGAAAGTGTGCCACACCCAAATTGAAAGCTGGACTGGAGCAGTAGTGGCCCTCAGACAATCAGTTGCTTCTTTAACTGCCCTGAGCAGTTCTCAGACACAAGTGGCCAGTGAGATTCGATACATCAAAGAAGTGGTCAAGCAGTTTGTGGAAGTATTTGAGGCTTTCAAGAAATCAGTAAAAGAACACTTTAGCAATCAGGATGCTGTCATTCAGAAAGTGATTGGAAATCTGACTCAGTCTTTCAAGGAGACAGTGGCATTCTCAGTCAAGTCCCTTCCTTCATCTAGCTCTCCTGTGGACCTTGAGCAGTTTAGAAGCCTGCTCAGAGAAGAGCTTACTCAGGCCCGTGAAAATGACACATCAGACCTTCAGATCCTTGCTACTACAAGAGAAGTCAGTGGCTTTGTTTGTGAGCACCTGCAGGCTGCTACTGCTTCTCAGGAGGCCATCAAAAGTAAAGTGGATTATTACTTTGATCGGATTTTCACCAAGCATCAGTTGAACAATCACTTCAAGCTCATGCTAGAAACTATGAAGCTGCCTCCTGTAACTCAAGCTTTCAAAGAACAAGTTAGCAAGCTACGAGAGTTGACCCCGGCTTTGGATAAATTCTTGGAAAACAAAGATGACTTCTTATCTGCCATGGACAGAGGAGGAAACATTATCATGGATTTCAGGAATCTGCTCCTACCTTTTCTTCATGTGGACTGCACACCTGTTATAGTTCCTCCTGCCCTACCTGTCTCCAACCCCAGTGGTTCTTCCATAATGTCTCCTGCTGATGCCCTCAGAAGCCTTAGACCACTGATCCCTCGGCAAGCTACTCACTACCGGCCTTCAGGAGCCTCTGTTGCTGCCCCTCCAGACATTCCTGCTGCCATTCCTCAGCCTGTTGATCCTTCACCTCCTACTCCATCTTCTTCCTCCAAAGGAAAAGATCCCTTACCTCCAGATGAAGAGGATTGAGTCTTTTTTTTGATAGGGATCATGTATTCATGTTTTGGGTCATGTATTGTACTCCTTATTAATACAATGTTTCTTTTCTCTCTCTCTGTCTTTCTTTTTGTTAATCACAAAGGGGGAGAAATAAAGAGAAATAGATAGGGGGAGAAATGGGGAGAAATAGGAAACTCAAAGGGAGAAATGAACCTATACAAAGAGGAGAAATCCTTGCGGAGTATACCTAATTTTTGTGCTCATATTGCTAATACTGTGTTTTGCACACTTCTCTATGATACTTCTATATTTCATACTGACATATTTTGTGATTATCAAAAAGGGGGAGATTGTTGGTATCACCTGTTTTGATAATCCCAAATCATGCTTAAACATTGATTATGATGTATTAAACCTTTGCATTAATCTTATTATTCTATGCTTAAATGTATTTTATTCTAAACAGTTCATATTCTTACTCTCATAACCTTACTGTAACAGCTTACAGTAGTATTTACATAAGTTTGGTATTGTTAGCCAACAGTCAGAGTTTTATTTTCAAAGTCACAGTTACAGTTAACTGTCACCTTAAGTTACTGTTGCACTAAGTTCACAGTTACAAGGTTACAGTCGAAGACTAATACAAGCTTACAGTTACGAGTCTACTGCTATCTATTGTCAAAGCTCACAGACGAAGGTTACAGTTACAAGACTTCTGCTCAAAGTTTTCTCTGCTCAAGTTCACAGTCGAACAAGCCTACAGTCATAAGTCTACAGTCAAGGTTACAGTTAGACAGCTTCTGTCTACTAAGTCTACAGATGATCGAATTCTACAGTTGACAAAGGTTACAGCTCTACAAATTTGATGTTACAAGTCTACAGATAGAAAGGCTACAGTTACATGGAGTAAAAGCTACCATTGCAAGCCTACAGACAGCAAGCCCTTTTGTTGAAGTCAGCAGTCATAAGGAAGTCCACAGTTGGGAGTTCACAGAAGGAAGTCCACAGTTGGAAGACCACAGTTGAAGTCCACAGTGACATACTTTCTCAACCAGTTTATTATTATTATATTTCTACTTTTTCTTTACCAATTTGATTAATACTAATCTAACGGTCATGTCTATCAAGATGAATACATCTAACATTATTTATTGTTATTTGCAGACATATCAAGAAATAATACAATGTACGAGGAAGATCGCACGTGCAACTCCAGACTATCTATCTTGTCGGCCTCGGGTGAACAAAAAGGGAATATATGGAGGAGTATAAAAAGAAGAGAGAAGCATTCAAGAAGATACATATGAATGGAACAGTTACACTGAGTCTAACATCTACAACTGAGAAGGAGATACGCATATACACAAAAAGAGGAAGAACTCTCGAGCATTCATTCTGAAGAACAAAAGAGTCTCAGTGAACCGACTGAAAGAAGCGTCTCCTAAAAGCCATGCTGTGAAGCACTCAAACTCAAAGAAGCTGATCACTTGAACATCTGGAAGTCTGAAAATCCCGACACTCTGTTTTAGTGTCAACTTACAGAAAAAGGACCAAAGCTTCAAGTCACTCATTCCTACGAGTCCAGAACTGATCTGCCAACACTATAGAGCACTCTAAACCTTCTTCATTCTATCTATTTCTCTAATGTGTTTTAGTTTTCTACATTTTGAGCAGTGTGTGATATCTGCTGTATTAAACACACACACTGACTCCTGTACTTTCACTGGAGGATCTGTAAATCCTCAGCAAATCTTTCTGCACTCCATTTCCCACTGTGGATAGTGGTAGAGGTCTTGTGACCTGGACAGCTTGCTGCTGTTGTTTGTTTTCCCACGAAGAACTGTGGTAGAGGTCTTGTGACCTGGACAGTGTGTTCACTGTTGTTAACCCCGATCCAGGGTGTGGATCATTCTTATATAAAATTTTGAGAGGACTAAGTCTCGGCTTGAGACTGAACCTCTTGGTTAATTCTGTGTGTTTATAGTTATACTCTATATCCATACTATACATATTTACTTCATTTTCCCATGCTATTACTTTGAAATATAATCTATCTTCAAAGCTACTTTGATAATTAAATTAGCAAGTGTTTATATTTGTTATAAATCAGTAAGTTAGTTTCAAAAGTTAATTTAATCATAAGATTAAGTTAACAGAGAATTAATCAATCTTTGAGAAACTAATTGAACCTTTATAATCTATATAAATTCACTACAGTTTAATTTGTTTTTGAAATTGGGGATTTTAACAGAAATTGTTTTTAACAGAAATTTTAATTGGAACTCAATTCACCCCCCCCCCCTCTTGAGTGTCCACTCCGACCAACATATACCATGTAATGATCCAGTAAGGTACCCCACATTCTATAAATCCCCACCAAATGTATATAATTGTTTTTATAAATTTATATATCAGTAATAATGTATTATATAATGTTTAGTCCCATGAAAATATCATTCCATTATTGAGAAATAATATTAATGTCTCTATAAATTGATAATAAAACGGATATGTGTCCCATCCCAAGTTAACTACAACCCATATTCCAATAGAATAAATATTAAAATGAAAAAAAACAATATAATAATATAAAAAATCCTAAAAATATGTCCAAATAGATTCCCAATACCCTCTTCCACACTAATTTACTGATATGAGAAACACAATGGCATATGCCATCATACTCTCATCCTATCAAAAAACAGACACACCATTAACATATACTCTGTTTATAAAACTTATATACAAAACACATATATATTCTAAAACCACAAATGACCACATCATTTAAGAAAAAATAATGGGAGAGGGAGAGTAGTCTGTCATCTATATCACATACATCATGTATATTAGTGGTTTAAAGGATTGCTAAAAAATTATATGGGCATTGAGAATATTAACTCATATTTGTGGTGCTATATAATAAATAAAAACA
The DNA here is from genome assembly GCA_963277665.1 of Viscum album. Taxonomy (NCBI): domain Eukaryota; kingdom Viridiplantae; phylum Streptophyta; class Magnoliopsida; order Santalales; family Viscaceae; genus Viscum; species Viscum album. Next base: position 1,068,516,428 of record OY728162.1, read on the forward strand.
TGAATAAATTTATATATATTACACAATATAACTATGAGTTCCTTTATAAAAAATTATACACATATATATAATAATCAAATAGTCATGTACACAAAATAACATCCACTTCCATGTTTATCCATAGAATAGATAAAACAATTATATAAGTAACAACATCATTTAAAAAATTTCATAATTAAATTTTTGTTTCACATTATTTGTTAACAATATAATTACACTAAATTCATTTACACACATGAACAATATTCACCACTATAATAAATAAATTAAACCAATAAATTATTAAAAATTTAATAAAAAAACACAATCTGAAATCCCTATGATCAACTCCATTCATCAATTTAATGTTGAATAAATATCATTCAAAACTACAAAACACTACCCACTCAAACATCATGATCTATCAAAAGAAATAAAATATATTTTGATATACATAAAATATATTTTATTATTCATTCATCAAAATACCATATTCTCAATGTAATATAATTACTATCATAATAATAAAAGACTTATATTTAGATAAAACCTTTTTAACATATTGTTAGTTTCAATTCATTGATGTGTACCAAATAAAAATTAATGTTAGATTCATATAAATATATATATATATATATATATATTAATTAAAACAATATGATATAACAAAACAACTATACTTTCTTCAATTCATCATCAATAATCAGGATAATTAATTCTATTTGAAAACATATAGTGTAAAATTGTTCTAAACAATAACAATCAATCTAAAATAAATTATTTATTCTTAGTCACACACATCAAATGAATATAAATTAATTATATCAATTATTGGATGATACATCACCTAAAAACAAAAATTGTTTGATAGAGAATCACAAAACAATCAATAGTGTAATGAACCATGTTTTAGTAATACATTCATCCTTAATGAAATACAATGTTTGATAGCTTTCTCCCATGAAAAATGAAAAAATAGATAATTGTTAGGTAGTATTATATTTTAAATGTATGAAAAAGGGTATAAAAATAAATAATTATATATAAATATATATTAAATAAGATAACAAAATAGAATAATGATCACATTAAAAATCGACTCATGTAGTTTATGTACGAAACTAATAAGTAAATTTTATTAAAAATTCTAATTTTTGTGTTTTATTTGTTGGTTTGAGTTTTATAGTAACACTAATTTAATAAGCATATAATATATAATAATGAAGAAGAATAAATAATATTAAAAAAATTAGTTTTCTAATAAAAACAAATTTCACATTGTTTTATCATTTTATTAAAAAGTAAAATTTATAAATTTTATAATGTGAATTTGGAAAAATTATTTTCTTTTTTTATTTAGTAAAACAATATTATCTAAAGATGAATATGTGATATTTTTCAAAATAAATGATTTAAGGAGAATAGTGAAATATTCTGTCTTTACTAATCTAGTGAATTTTATGGAATTATTAGTATATAATTATGAAAATAAAAAAATTAAACTATTTTAATAAACAATATTTATTTTATAATATAAATTTTAAATTTTAAAATTTTAATTGTTTTTTAAAAACCTATATTGTTTTTTAATAATGTAAGTAATATTTTTATAAAAATATTTTTGATACATTATTAATTTATTATATTAAATTATTTTTTCAAAAATTTGGAAATATAACCTGAAAAAATTAATTTTAAATTTATAAATAATAGGTGATTTTTTTTTAATATGGACCACTTTATTTTTATGCATAGAAATTATGATACCTTAGTAAAAGAAATAGTTACCCGGGGAAAAGGTAAAATAGAAAAAGTAATAATTCTTATACTAATGGAATTGAAACATGTTTAAAATATTTATTAAAACCCTAGTTAGGATATTGTAAACATTATCACTTCATTACCTCATTATTTCTCAAAACATTTAGATCTTTCATTGAGAGTGACTTCCCATTAAAAAAATTTGGGTGTTTTCAAAAGATACAATCCTTTTCACATATAAAAGCAGATATCCTCTACTCACATCCCCTCACAAAAAACACATAATTATATACATAAAACATTAAATAATATAACATAAATATTCCATGGAACCTTCTAGATGTTTTTTTATTCTCAAGTACCATCCCTCGAAGTCTTGACCCCCTACAAGATAGAGATATTATAAGATGTGTGGTATAGGTTCTAAACATGTCTTTCTTATTTTGATTTAATTCTGTGAACTCCATCTTATTTATGTTTCATTACACCATATTAAAATTATAAAATTAGTTTCCATAGTATATTGATATGTTAATATAATTATATAAAAATAATTAACCCCCTTTTCCATTTTTCAAAAAGAAAAAAAAATGTTAAACATGTATATGCATGGACTACCCCCTCCATAAATAAACTATCTTTTTTCCACCACTTCCCACTCTATATAGTAAAAAAGGAAATTTAATATATAACTATGATTATAATATTTTATTTATAATCAAGCAGTACTAAAAAATATTACTTATTTATCTCATTCCTTGAAAATGAAATCTTGATCCTTACATATGTGTGAACTACCACCTCCATGGTACAGTGAATTTAATTTTTCATTACTTCATATCATGGATAGATATAAGAATTTTTTAAAGGATAAATATTATTTTTATGATATTAATATGGATATATTAATGAAATAGTAATAGCTTCTTAATTTTACGAGTGATAATAAGTGGTTAAAAATTAACAATCTTAGTAAAGAAAACTTAGAGGGAAAATAGTGTATTAATACCATGTAATTGATATTATCAAAAAACTTATTCTAATAATTCATGAAAATTATCATATATCATGATAATAAAAACAAAATTATATAACTATGATACTAATATAATTGTATTTTAATGAAATAACCTCATAATTACCCATCAATCATGGAATGTCCATGTTTGTGTAAGTTTGACCAACAACTTGAAAAATTCTATGATGGTATTTCATTGATGATTATGAAAATTAAATTAATGGTGTGATATTATATAAATATTTAAATAAAAGTTTATTATTGTTTATTTAAAGTTTACATCAATATATAATTCCTTAACTGTGAATTGAGACTTTAAGGGTTAAAAATCAACATAATATTCTTATTATCAAATTCACCTTCAATGATAAAGACTAATAAACTCGTGAATTGAAATGTAAACATCATAAATAATTTTAAATAATCTTTAATAGTAATTTTAAAGTTATTATAAAGATGTAATTTTGATGGAAACTTAATACTGACACTACCCCAATAGAAATAGTACAAATGGTTAAAACTAGAAAATCTCTATATTTGAAAATATGAAACATATAAAAATTCATAGATTAATTTTAAATGAAAATAATTAATAGAATTAAATATGAATAATGTTATGAAGTTTTATTTTAATTGTATTATCATTATGATATTTTATGTTAACTAATTTTTTGAATGATAAGTGTTAATGTAAGGGACTTTTTAAATTCAGATCTCTTTCATTGAGTTATACAGGTTATTTTGAACATTGACAATAAAAATTATTATTATTATTTGATTTTACTATTTTTATTTTGTTTTCATTTATAATTATTTGGAAAATGCCTTCATTGGTTAAAATAATCCTAGATAATTTTTCTATCGACTAAAAGTATTACGTAATAAAAAATAGGACTTTGTTTCTTAATTGTCTCTCTTTTTGAGATCATTATTACTTCCAATGTTCTATTGTCATGTATTGCAATACAAGTATATATAAATATTTGTGATCCTCTTGCATTCCTTTTAAAATTTTAAATGATAAGTGGTGTTATCACATTTTATATGTGGTTTTTTTTTCAAATCTATTTTAAAACATAAAAAATGTTTTTCCATTAAAAATAAAATGTATTAAACAATGGATTTCAATGTATTCAATATATAAATGGATAAATGTTTAATGAATTTATGATTTATGAACCACCCTCTCAATGATTTTACAATGATCCATTTTTTTGTGATTAAATTTATCATCCATTAATTTCATTTTTGGGGTAATTTATATGAATTTTTTAAAATGTAACAGGGAACCCATTCTTATTTTAGGGTTATAATTTTTGATGAATATTTTTTTATCATTTGGCCCAAATAGTTGGTTAATATTTCAGTGTTGGGTTGTAACATTATATAACTACAAATAATTGTGAAATTTTTTACTTCTCATGAGACAATAGTTAAATGAGTAGTGATTCTTGATCCCAAATGGAAAACCTATTGTGAGTCATAATCTACTATGAGAAATGGGTTGTTATATATTATATACTATGGAAAACATGTTGTGATGCTTAATAAATAGTGTTTTGTTTCTATTATCATCTTGGTTCAACTCTATTAGTATATTAGACAATGTTATTACCAATGTCTCAGGAATTATGTCTCTTTTTTAAAAGTATATTATCCATCTAATATGTTTACCAAATGGGATTACTTAATCTATTACAATGTGATAATAATTATTTCCTTGAATCAATATTATTTTAATCAGAGAATTATCTACTATATAATTTTTCATACATTATTATGATGACACCCTCAATAAAAATTTTATATGTTTATTATTACATTATTATAAAATTTATCTCAACCTATCTTATGTTTCAATTTCTCAGGTTAAGAGGATGGGTTTATCTTTTGAGGCAAATAAGAGAAGATCATGTGTGATGAAATTCTTAGAAAATATTCCATAACATTTTAAAATATGTCTGTTATGTATCTAGTCTCAAAATATATAACACATATTTATTTATAGGATATTGAGATTATTATGTACATTAAGGTTTTAATTACATAAATGATTTCAAATAAATTCTTGTTTAGCTTGAGTCTCTTATGTTTATTTCAGGGAAACATTTTAGTTTATTTTTTGAGATTATTCTAGTAACATTTTTGGAAGGGATAATGATCATTTTTGAAAATCCGATATATGATTCAATGTATAGTGTGATATCATGAAAATTGATAAACTTTTTAGTAGGGTTTTTTATAGAAATACAAACCTTTATGGATATTTTCATGTTATTATGGTTGTGGAATAAATTCACCTTGGGAGTAATCATCCCGAAATGGATTTGTTTTTCCTTGATATTATCATATCAATGATTCATTATTATTATGATTATAATAGATCAACTTTATAGTAATTCATATGGGATATTGATTTTTTGTTTATATTCTCTTTATCAATGGATATTATGTATTTATTTCCTAGTAACATTGAGGGATTATGTTGATACATTTATCATAACATAAAATAATATAACAAATATAATTACTGGATAATGTGATATTGAAAATGAGTAAAATTATTTAAGGAATAATCCTTATTATGTTATTGGGTATGATAAACCCCTTTGATGTTTAATATCTATCAATCAAGTTAACACATTTTGTTTTATATATGGCTAGAATTAAAAGGAAAAAATTATCAATGAGTGTGAGGGAATATACAATGATCACCTAATAAATAGCCAAATGTATGGGTGGTGAATTATAAAATCTCTTTGAAATTATCACCCAATAACCCAAATCATTGAATAATCACGTAAAATGCATTTATATCCCAAAATCACTCAGGATAGAGTTTCTAACTATTGTTTCCTAGATGTGGAAATGTTCACCCACATCTAGTGTCACTTTTAATCAACTTGTTTCCAAATAATGTATCAATGCATTGGAAACGATTTTTTCTCCAATTATCAAATCATGAGAAGGTTGTTCTAGATATATATTGGTTGGAAGGTGAAAAAAACCAATGGTGGAATATGATTAAGAATATTTCCATGAAGTATGAATTTGAATTTATGGTATAGAGACTATTCAGTAATATTTTTTTCACCAAATATTTTTCAAAAAAAACTTTTCAGGAAGAGGGGTGGAGAATTTTTGGAGTTGGAATAAAAGAATTATAAATCCATTTGAAGATTAATGAAAACCTCACGAGACCCTTAAGGTATTCCACTATCATTGTTATAGACCCTAATATTAATATCAAATGATTCTTTAAATTGCTTAAAAAAATTATTCAAATGGATCTGACTATAAGAGAATATGGTATATATGAATAGATCATATGATGTTCACATAATGTGTGGATTCTATTTAATTCAAAGAAAATATATTCAATCTAGTTTTTCAATAGAACTCAAATGGAAAATCGTAGTAATGATAAGAGACAACACTCTGTTCATGCTAGAAATTTAGAAATAGGTGTAAGATAAATTACTAATGGGGTCTAGGAAGATGTTTAAAATGTGGAAGAGATGTCCATCAATCTAAATAATAAAAAAATTATGATAAAAGGAAAACGGATCAGAATATGTACCTTGATAATTCTCCACCCACTCCAAAATGTTTCAAATCTAAGGATTTTTTGAAATACATGAATAAATTCCTTAACCCCAGAGATAATTAATAGAATATTCTCAAAAAACCTTTGAACCCATCGAAAAAATTAGAGTTTACATGATGTAAAAAATTTTATTCAAAAAAATTTAATTTTTTAATGGGATGGCATCATTTTAATTTATTTTCTCATGGAATTAGTATATTATTTTAATGAGAGAAATTACAATTTAATGATTAAAATGGATAGAAATAAATTAATAATTATCATTTCAGATATTTTAATATACTTAAGATGTTTTTGTAGAATTATACTTATGTAATTTAACAATTTTTATGTAAAAAATGGTTTAGAACAAGATAGAACACAACCTAGGTCTGCAAGCCATTTATCCATCCCAAGAAGGGACAACTATCCAAGAAAAATAATGGGAAGGCCCCCTTAGGCAGAACAATGGTGTACAGGCTACACAAAGGTGAGTGTATATTGTGATAAGGCCTAATTCAATGGGCATGTCTGTGTCTGTACGATCCATGTGGTATCTAAGTGGTTGTTTGGAATATTATCCCCATATATGGATTGTGATCCAAGGTATCTATATGTTTTAATATATTTGATATATTCACCTTGATAAACTCTAAAATGGGATAGGTGAATATGGTATTGTTTATTATTTATCAAAAAACACAATCATTACAATATTCATCTATACCCCTACCTCATACCAAACCCTCAATGCAACCTTTATTCATACTTTGATCGATATCACTAGACCGCCATGAAAATGATCTAGAACATCCATGGCCATTTCATGTATGATCGAGCTGAATTATTGTTACACCATTAAAGGCCACTTATAGGTGAGGGATGTTCATGGATTTCCTTGGGAACTGCGGGCGATGCTGGTGACACTTATTTCAAAGAAAATAAATCTATACACAATGAAAAAAAACTCTATCCATTCACATTGAATGATAAATGGTTTCAAGAGTTTCCCTAAAACATTGGGACCACCATTGTGTCGTGGGATCACAAAGGAATAAGTTATTATATCATGAGACTAGTAAATAGAGAAACATCTATGAAGAATGATACTTTGAATAAATGATTATGTGAAAGATATCATATATGTTAACATAAATTTTTCAAGAAACCTCTATTTTACACACTTGCTACAATGAATTATTATGTGGGGAAATTGATAAATTGCAAGACAACTAAGTGAACTCTCTTTGTGCATGATCAGCTACATAAATTTTCTAGAATAAAATGTATATTTAAATATGGTAAATTCATGTGGGAAATTAATTTATCTTAAATAGGAGGATGAAGGTAGATATAAATGATATTAAACTAAATAATATGATATGATCATTTTTCATTTATAATTCCATATTATTTTTCTCTTTAGTAGATTTATGTGGAGGGATATCTTCATGCATATTTGAAGGAAAATAGGAACTTAAACCAACCAAGGAGGAGAAATATTCAAAGTTAATATGATGGATTATAATGATTTAAAATGTTTAGACCCTAGGGAGATAAGGGATGATAAAAAAACTAGACTAAACTATTGTTCCTGGAATAGGAACATAGAAGAAGGAAGAGTAACAAAGCACAAGGAAGAGACACTAAGGGAAAGAATTTGTTGGATGTTAAACTAGATTTCTTCTTTCTTCTTATTATATTTTATTCTGATTTGTTATCTACTCTTTTATTATCATATAAATTCATTATAATGGTGGGGTAGAACATAATGGTTTTTATTAAAGGTCCAATGATTCTTTTTTAAAGTAGGTGTCGTTGAGATTTCAATAAAATGATAGTTCCATTCAAACTAAAAATTGGTTTCAATATTAAATTACATAATAATTTTTTTGTGATATTTTGTTTAAAATAATTATGTGATTTTATGTGCTTCCTTGTGAGAGGATTGATCATAACCTCCTATTTTATCTTAGTTCACCTCAATTGAATGATTTGGGGCTATGTAATAAAGATCTTAGTAATTACTTGAAAGTGAAGATCTTACAAACTTCATACATTTTTTCTTGGTAAAAACAATATCTAATTGTATAGTTCCCAAGGGATTAAGTGTGATCCACTATAAATTTAACACATTAGAAAGGGTGTAAAGAAGGGATATTTTTAGGAGTAATTTCAATTTATTAAATCAATAATTATTAAAAATATGTAGATATTGTGTAACCTTTCAGTAGTCAATTAAAAATAAAAAATATATAAATTTTAAGACAATGATTTCATTGTAAATGGAAATCTAAAACTGATCCCTGTAACTTTTATATCATCTTGAATTTTAACAGTCATTTTCCTATTGATTTCTTGTCCTAAAAATATTTATCTACTATTTTCTTCTCTACCTATGACAACTAGATTAGATAATTAATTATTATAGATGGAACAAGATACCACTAACATTATATACATTAGGGAAAAAGTTAAAAACATTTTCCCACACCCATAGATAGGTGGTCATAAAAACCTTTCACCACTTCAAAGGAGTTATTTCTAATCCCATATAAATATTGAATTACTAGGAACTCTAATAAATAACTATTTAGTCTTGATCTTGAGATAGATAGTGATTTTTCAATAGGACATTGGAATCATAATTTAGAGAGTAACATAGAACAATTCAACCTTTAGGGCTCAATTTAAGCCTCCAATGTTCACTCTAAGCCCATAATGATGGATATTAACACTCAATAGACACTAAGTAACCTTTGTACCAGAGAAGTTTAAAATAAAAAAAACAAATTAACCATGCCTACTCCAAAAAATGACTTTTTATTTCATGTTAATATTATTCTAGTGCTACCTTAATTTAGTGACACAGTAGATGAATACCCTAACATAAAGATTGCATAATTCAACATTCTATGTCCATGCATTAATAATATAGGAGTAGGGGAATATTATGTATTTTATAGGGTATTCCCCTTTTCACTTGAGGGTGACTCTAATGAGTTTCTATATTGCCTACAACCCAGAGTTATCCATGAGTCAGATAACTTAAAAATTACTTTAATGAAATGATTCTTCCCAACCACCTATATAATAACAATAAGGATAGAGATGTAATTTATTTTGAAAAGAAATTGATGAAACCCTCTTTGAGTATTGGGAATGATGCATGAATATTTATTCAGGAAAACCACATTACATTTTAGAAGATTATGAAATTATGGTGTTTTAACTAAAGAACTTATAGAAAATGAGAGTAACCTATTAGATGAATCATATAAATAATATTTAAATGAAAAATTAAAAATTAATGTTGGGATCCTGATTGATAAAATTATATATAATTCCCAATAGTTTAGAATAATAGTTACATCCACAAGGGGTATTCATGAGGCACGATCTTACGACTTATCACATATCCTTGAAAAATGATTTAAGATTTATAAATTTATAAAAGATATATAGATTTGAAGAAAATGTGTGATGAACCTACCCCACATTTGGTATATAGTTTTAGTTCATCATCCAACCACATTACAGTTAATTTTATTGTGATACAAGGTATGTAGTGTTATTAGATAGCTTTATATCCAAGAAAATTTCAATAGAATATTCTATGGAGAGAATTTTGATAAACCATAATAGTATTTGAAAGCTAACAACACTATGATTTACCCATACTTTTCAACTAATACCTAAAAAAACCCTTTAAAATATCAAATTCAGGACCCACGTCGTTTACATCAATTGTACAATAAACCATACTAATAGTAAAATGATCAATAACCCCATTATTAAATAAAAATTATTTTGGTAATCCCTCTACTAATAAACCCTAAACTGAATAACAATAGAAATTAGATACCAAGGAGCTAAAAAATACATTTAACGACTTGTCAAATATGATTGAATATATCATGGAAATTCATTCCATAACCCTTGGAAACAATCTGACACAAATAATCCAAATACTAATGGATATATTGATCATTATCATCACATGTAATGGAAAGAAGATTCCACTATCTAAATCCAAGGAAGTTCCACCTGAACCTAATGAAATAATGTTAAAAATTTAAGGAATGACTCTTGATGAAAAACCCACTAATCCAAAATTAAAAAAGGAAGAGTAAGTGTTGAAAATATGTAAGAAGTAGATATGTGAAACACACTTAAAAAGGAACTAAATAAAGATTATGGATATTACCCTTCCATTTACTTCAATTTTTTCATAGAAAAAGAATTTAAAAGAAGATTAGCCTCAATAATATATTTATGAAATCATTTAATATTTTAAATTAAGATCCCTCTCATAGAATAAATATGGGAAATACCTAAACAAAACATATTTATCAAGGATATTTTCACTAAAATAAATAAAATTAATGAGAATGAAAGAATAATCCTAGGTAAGAGTGTCTTATTGATGATTACACTACAATTTCCCAAAAAAGATTCCAGATATAGGGACATTTTATATTCCTTTGTATCAGTTCTATGAATTTATCTGTATCATTATGTGATCATTGTACCTCCATTAATGTGATTTGTTACTATATATTTTCACTATTGAAAAGTTAAGAATGGAATCCCACAAGAGGGGTGGAAAATTTGGAATATAGATCCACATTTTCCAATAGTATTCATAGAATATTTTATAGTGGGAGTTGAAGGATTGATTTATCTAGTGGAAATCAATGTGGTTACCATGGTGAAATACCAAACACCAATCTATTCACCTATTATATTGGGGAAAAATTATGGTGTCCAAGACGATAATTAATTTACATGAAAGAAGACATACCATAAATCATAAAGAGAGTAAGGTGCAATTTAATTTTCTTAACTCTTTGAAGAACCCTTTAATAAATCAATTAATTTTTTGAAATGTTCTATAAATATTATAATGAACCCAATGAAGACTAAGGTATGATCCAAGAGTTCATAGACTTAGAAGATTGATTTTCTATTTAAAACATTAATGAATAACTGAGTCCCCTAAAATATATTAATTCTAATTTTATGATGGGAGAAGAAATATAATATGATTTTTTGATAACTTATTGGAGGAGGATTATATGATTCCATTTATATAGGAAATTGAATCTTTGGATGTGGGGAATAAAAATTAAATATCATATCTTGAAACCCATGAGTATGTAATTAATTTCTCTCTGATGGGATTTAATGTTTGTCTATATTATTGAAGGATACATATTTCTAATAATTATAGATAAAAACCTATCCCAAACCAAAGTTAAATTCATGATTTTCCTTACAAAATAAAGAATTATAGAAATATGTTTTGGACTAGGATACTTTCATATAATTAAACCCATAATTTTATAACATAGATTATTTTTTGAGGTGGATTTCAGACCAATTATGGAGCCCCAAAGGATTCTAAATACCACCATCATAGTGGTACTAAAAAATCATAAAGAGATGTTTCTAATGGATGAAATAATTTTTGTGATATCTAATTCACACTAGGTCATCCACATTCATGTCATCCTTAAGAATATGGGCCATCCACATTCATATCATATTTAAGAAGATGTGTCTTACCATAGTAAATAATGACTATAATGAACTGATCCCTATTAGAGTTCAAAATAGTTTGAGAGTGTGTATTAAATAAATAAATATAAATAAATTCACTTAAAAATGAAACCTTCATATCCAATTTATCAATCAAACTATTTAATTTTTTATAACAAAAACTCATTATTACATCATAGATAGATTTTTAGGATATGTTCGGCACCCACTGCACCTGAACACCAAGAAAATATGTCATTAAAACATATATTTTTTACTTATTCTTACATGAGTTTACTTTATGGGTTTTAAAATACCCTATGAACATTTTAAAGGTGAATGGTAATTATATTCCAAGGTCATACTAAGAAATATATTTAGGAATTTATTGATGAATTTATATTATTAGGTAATTATTTAGATAATTGATTATAGGATCTAGAAAATATTTTTAAAACCTATATGGAAATTTTTATTGTTTTAAAAATTGAAAAAGATCATTTTAGTGTTAAAAAATAAATGATGTTAGAATATATCATATCATAGAAAGGTATTGGGGTGGATATAACAATGGTTTAAGAGAAAAATTAATTTCCATATCATAATTGTTTTAATCATATTAGATCATTCATGGGCCATGTGGGATTCTATAGAGAATTCATCAAGGATTTCAATAAGGTTTATCTTCATCATTTTAGATCACTTTTAAAAGATGTTTAATTTGATTTTAATAATTATTAGCTGAAATTTTTTGATTAGATAAAAAACATTTACATTACCGAACAGGTAATTAAACCCCTAAATTTTTAACACCCTTTTTAGATACATTGGGGTGAATCAAACCAAGATATTTGTGTATACCTCTCACAAATAATTGAAGGAATTTAAAAAGAAATAAAATATTCACTAAGAAACTTAGATTATACTAATCTGAATTAACAATCCATTTAAAATTATTCCTAGGTTATCACTTCTTTAGTGGATACATTTTTATATTTTTAACTTGGAACCAAAGTAGTATTTTTTTATTATCAAGCATCCATTAGGATCTCGATGAGGAAGGATGATTCCATTCCATGGATGGAATGATCAATACTACTCATGGAAGATTTTAAATATGAAATTAAGGAAATAATGGGATATGAAAATAAGGTGTAATATCACCATAGAATATTAATCAACACTACATAAAGATAAGTTTTAGAGTTAAACCTAGTAAATAATCACATACAAGGAGAAAAAACCTAAATTATTGTATTTTTAGTAATATGGTATAATGATATTTTAAATTATTCTTCCATATAATAGGAACCATCAAAAATTAACTCTCATAAAAATAAAAAATACGTGTTGGATTTGAGATTCTATATTTGGAAGGATCTATTTCATTATAAAATTTGTAATCATAACTTCATAAGTACATGCTATCAAAAATTGAAATTCTGTATATATTTGAATTTCATCACACATAGACTTGTGGAGACGACTTTGGAACTCTATGAATGAAATAATGTCTTGTAATCTAGAATATTTTGGCCATCCATGTTTACCAATTCTCATGAATATTGTATAAATTTAAAAAAATCATAATTTTCATGAAATATTTAAAAAAATACAAGAGACGCCTCAAAAACCATTATTATTTTTATTGAATCATTTATTTATGGTAAATATAATTTATCATCCCCTTTACCATGTATTTTTAGACATTATAAATACTTCTTCATGTGGATTATGTTTCAAAATGGCTAGAATTCAAGGCCACCAAGACTTATTATGAAAAAGTTGTATGTGGTTTTTTTAGGTAAAAATATTTTGTAGGTTTGGGGTGCCAAGGTCTATCATTAGCAACCAATGTAATCATTTTTGTAACAGAATAATGAAGGATATACTTAATATTCAATGGTAGCCTCATAATAAATCTTCGATCTGCCATAAACAAATAATTAACCAAATAGTAGTGTACAATCAAGAAATTAAATCTTATTTAGAGGAAAAAGTTAAATGAAACATAACGTATTTGATCAAAAGGATTGAAGACAAATTATGTGTATGATGGATATCCTAAAAGAAACCTAGTTGTAAGATCCCATAATATATTATTTTTGGTAAAAGATTTCATCTACTAGTGGAGTTGGAGAAAGAAGAATATTTGGATGTAAAATATATTAATTTTGATTTAGAAAGTGATCAAAAAGAGATAAAACATCACTTTTACGATATATAATAAATTTGAAGAGTGTATGTTCAAATATCTAGATTTTATAAGGAGAGGACCTTAGTGTAACCTTAAAGACTGATTACAAAGGTTCTAGAATAAATTACTGGGTTGTTATTGAAAGAATAAAAAATCACCATTACTAGGATGATTGGTTTATATTATGTGGTTGGGAGGTTGATTTAAGATTTTTTTGAATCCTAACCTTCAAAAATGTAAATAAAAATGAATAATTATCTCAATGAAAGTAAAATTAAAATAAAAAATTAAAATGGTGAAAATCAGTCAATATGATTTCCTTGATCATCATCGTGCTTTGAAATTCAGAAGTTGGTGTTGTTATCATTTGATGTGTATATTTCCATTGATCATTTCATTTGATATCATGCACTATTCATTAATATTAAAACATTATTTTTTCTCCTTAATATTTTTAACGTCAATCCATAGAACCCTTCATCATTGGATTCATTAAATCCTTAATTTCAAATACCATTGGACTTTATGCGATTATTGTCTTTACGAATTAAGAATTTAGATCCTTTAAAAGCTTATGGAATAGTGCATGTAATAAAAGTTTGAGTATTATTGAACTTCATATTGTACCGTGAGTGATTATAGAAAAGGATTTAAGGTGTATAGTATCTTGGAACAAAATGCCTAATAATAATTAATTTATAATTAGTACTTTAAAAAGGAAGGGATACACTATTTTCAAAAGGGAAAAATAAAATACTTCGGTTGATTGTTTCTTTGGATAACGTGACCTAAAATTATTTTTTTTGGTGGAACATCCTAATTTTGGATAACAATGATAATTGTTTAATTTTATTGATTTTATATTTAATTAATTATAGAAGCGGTGATCTTTTTAATTCAATGTTTCATTTCAATGCTTGAGGAAAATCTTTTTTCAGCTAGGGGGTATTTGAAGCCCACAATTTTTAGGAAAAAATTATATAATTTTGTTAATATATTTCTTTGTTCTTAATTTTATTTACCATGTAATTAGTTTTTTATTTATAATTTTGGAAATTACATATGAATGTTTAAGCTGAAAACAAAATAAAAAAATTCAATAAGGAAGATTGAATTTACATATGATTTTTTAGATGTATTTTAAAAAATTTATATGTTAAGTAAAAAAGTTTACAACCCCAATATTGAACTCAAACAGGGTATGAAAACAATTTAACCATCCCATGAAGGGAATAAATTCAATAAAAACTAATTGAAAGGCCTAACTGGGTGGCATAATTGAGTATGGACCCTAAAATGGTGAGCACAAAAATTTTCTGGGCCTAAACTTGAGGGTCTTTGTGTATCTCCATGAGCCATATGGTGTGTGAGTGGTGTTGGAATCACATCCATGCAATAGGGGTCTAACTAGATGGTGAAATAGTTTGTATTATATGTGAGAGACCAACCACAATAAGCATATATGTGGGAAATGTGACATGGGTATAGTTGATCATTTATCAAAACAACCTTTGATGATCCATACTTTATCCATGAACCCAACCTTGTATAGAACCCATGATGCTACCTTTTCACATCTACCACTCAATGCCTTCATAAAATAGTGAAACGTATAGATAACTTCCATGGATTATGAATGGTATATTTGTTTCGATACAAGTTACTCCATTAATGTCCATTTCCACTACCAAGGATCACCATGTATCACCTTGAGAACCTCTGGTGACTATATTGAAACCCAATTAAAATAATAGAAATCCATGTATATTAAAATAATCTTGATTTATCTAATTTGATAGATGGATGAGTTCATGTGGATAACTACACCATTTACAACATCATTGTATCGTGTTCTAACCATGAAATACAAGGGAACTTGTATAAATGAGTACACCCTGAAACAACTATTTACAACAATTATGAGAATAAGAAGATATGTAGACAATATCAGTAATAATAATATTCATTTCTCAGAAAAATATTACATCAAATAGAAGCTCTATAAAATTCCCATCTGGGGAAATGGATATTCAATGAGAAAACTCTGTGGAAAATCATTTTGTAGAATAATATTTGTGAATTTTTTGGAATAAAAACTGTTATGTGAACATGGAAAATCCACATGAAAGTGGAATTTATCTTAAAAGGAAGTATAAGGTTAATTGTAATTGGGATTAACCCAAATATTAATATATTCTAATTTATCTATGATAATTACCTATTATTTATCTCATTTATAGATGTATGTATATGAATATATTCAAACATATTTAAAGGAAGGGAAGAAACTACCCCAATCAAGGTGTTGATATATTTGAATGTTTGAAGATATATTTTAATGATTCAAAAATATCATCCACTGGGTGAAATTGGATGATGAAAATCAAGTACTAAGATGTTGTTCAAAGAAGAGATAGAGAGAGGATGTCATAGACATTGAGAGGATGGAAAAGACATTGATAGGAAGACATTTCCCGCCATAACCTTGGATTGATGAATTTTTTATTATATTCTGCATTGATATGTCATATACTCCTTCATTATCCCATGAATTATCTCCAATGGAGGTGTATAAATTTTTGGTGATTGGGGAAGGGATTGTGATTATTTTATAATGCTGGAGTTTTGGAGATTTCAATAAAATTGTAGTTTTTTTTCACATATTATTTGTTTTAATATTTAATTATTGGATAAATATTGAGTGAAATTATTTTTATAATAATTAATAAATTTTTTTCCACCATGGTATTAAGGGTGAGTCACTATTTAGTTGTTTAATGTCAATTCCAGACATGTGATGAAGTTATAAATATCATAATTAGTAAATTGGGAAAAACATTCTGATTTTTTACTAACCAAGGGATTGAGGGTGAGTCCCTATAAAATTAACACTTTGGAAGGGGATTAGTATAAATATAGAAACCTTTTAGGACTAATTTAACTTTTATTAAATAATTAAGGGTGTGAAGGTGAAGCTAATGATGATCATTCAATTAAATAATTAATGATAACAATTTAATTAATTTTAAAGACAATAATAGCATATCAAAAGCAAAGTGAATCCTGATCCTAATCACTAGTCACTCATCTTTAATTTTCAATGTATTTTTCATGTTTTCATCCTCTTACAGTAATATTAATTTTTTTCTTTTTCACATGTGCCAACTATATAAAATAATTACTCCTTGTAGATGACTTATCTTACTGATAACACTTCATCCATAAAGAAAAAAAGTAAAAAATCTTTTTCCACGCCCCACTAGAGGTGCGAGTCAATAAGAAATCACAACCCCTAATGTGGGTCATTATAATTTAGTGATGTGAGTTACACATTTTCTACATTATAGATTAGTTATTTCCATATTTTATTCTTGTTTACTGATTTATTTTATATCATAAATATTTTAATTAAATATTGAATCATCAACTCGTTATGTTGAAGCTTATCTATCAATGAAAATACCTAGAGGCACAATGATCAAAGATGAGATATAGAAATCAGACATGATCAAAATTTATATAAATATAATTCCAATATATATAATTATTATCCTCGTTGTTTAATTAGTTATGGATTGGTTATCCCTACATAGTACCTAAATTAACATTTAGGAAAAAAGGATCTCATTTCATATTCTATATCATCCAATTCACATATATAATCATAATAATTATATCTACTTGGAAGAAAATTATATAATATGGGTTATGATACCCAAAAATAAAGGAATCTTGTTTCAAAAGATCTGGTATGAAGTCAAAATTAATTACTTGACTATTTTATGGGATTATACTAATGTATTTATGAATGAATATCATGGTCTTCACCTAGAGTGTGATATTTAGTTTTCGACCAAGACCATACATAGAACTTGGTATATCTCAAAGAGTACTTATAGAATTGTCCACATTTAGTTGGAAGAATAAATAAAGAAACATCATGATAATCATGATAATTTTTTTTATTCCTGATTCAATTTTATTTCCATGAACGAATTATTTTTATTAAGAAGAGGGGTGGATAAATGATCTTGTATATTGAATGTCATGATTATCAAATAAACATGATAAATAAATTTATCATCTACCTCATATTTATGATATACTCAATCAACTATGATGATCATAATATTTTGTGATGATTGAATTTCGATCTAGGTATAATCAATTATGGGAAAAGTGATAAGATATATGCCATACAACATTTCTCCCATTGTATGGACACTATGAATTTATATTTATTCATTTATAACTTCCCAATTCCCCTTTTAAATTTATAGATATTATGAATAGATTCTAGAAATTTATTTTCAAAATAAATTATAGACCTTATTGATAATATTATCATATTTTGTACTATTAAGGAAGAAAATGAATTTTTTTTGAGAAATGTGCCAAAGAAATTATAAATGGATAAATAATATGCCATGTTTATCAAGTGGGAATTTTGTATGCATCATATATCTTTCATATTCCATGTTATCACCAGTGATGGTATATCCATGGAGACATCAAAGATACATGTAATTGTAAAATGGCCAGGTCTAACCACTATGATTGTGATACCGAGTTTTCTTGGAATAGTTGAGGACTACATGATTTTTAAGAGTGACATCCCATTACTATATGAAGCACTTACAATGTTGAAAAAATGGAGTGAAAATACTCTAGATAGTGAAATGCAAGGAAAGAAATTGTTTTATTAAGATGAGATCCCTTATTTCATGATTAATTAAACTTCCCTATATTAGTAATGTATTTTGATATAAAATGATTCTTACATTGATGGATTCATGTATGTTTTTCTATATTATGATAAGGTAATATCATATGTGTTTTTTTAATTAAATAATCATGCGAAAAACTACCCAACACATTATATATTTTTGGAGGTATATTTAAATTGAAAACATGTAGGTCTCATATCTTTGGGGGAGAAGTGTGATATTTATACTGAATATAAGAGATAAATGTATATATTAAAAAAAGAGAATATTGCGAGGTAATGGATATTAGATATATTCAAATACTATGACTATAAAATACGTTATCATATTGGGAAGTATAAAGTGTTTTATTCCCTGATAAGAAAAGACGATTCTATAATATTCATGATGAGGATTTAAAAAGAATCAATACACATGGATTTTCAATAGATTAATCTACTATGTATAAGGGATAAATAGAAATCCTATCATTCCCAAATGAATTATAATCCATCAATTCTTTTCAAGATAAAAGAATCCATGAATTACAACACACAACTAATGAAGATGGTTGGGAGTATTTTAGAGTTATGATTTTAAAATGATAGTGTTTTTAAGGATGGAAACAAGATATGTGTAAAAAACACTTAAATTTTAGAAGTATTTTTGGGATACTTCACATACTTCATCATTCTTTAACCGTCCTTTAAAGATGAATATGTATAGTGATGTAAATAAAAATTTATACTATGGTAAATTGAAGAATACATTTCTCAATTATTGATATGATATCAATTTATGGATAATTTAATGAATTCAAAGGCATTCTAAAACAATTTACCATACTGGAATTAAATATTTAAATAACTTCCATGAATTACATAAAATGACTAAAAAAATTATAAGGGACTTAATTCTATTTAGGTTGTAGTACATATCCATTTTATTAAAGGGAATTTTGTTACTATCAATGAATATTTAAAACTCCACCATCCTACAATAATATATATAATGTAAGTGGTAAGGAATCATGGAGTACCAATCTACATTGTATCAAATATGTATTATAGGTTTACCTCCTGTTTATGGATAATAATGTTCGAATAATTGAAGATATGATTGAATTCCATCACTAATAATTACACTAAGGCAGATGTTTAGTCTCATTGGATGATTCTATATTTAAATGATATATTTATATCATGTTTTATAGAGTTAAAAAGCTGATGGGATCAACACACCCCCTTAGAATTTTTCTTATATAAATAAATTTTCCATTATATTATTCTGATTGAACCATATATGGCTCCATATGGGATCAATTATAGATGTCTAATATGGTGGGTTGAAGTTAGGGATATGAAGATGGAGGGTGATGGTAATTTCTAATAAATTACATAGATGGTTTAAATAATTTAAGGATATATAAAAATAGAAAAAGGTAGATAGATGGGTTATAAATATAATCATTTAATAGATCAAGAGTTTGAATTTGGTAACATGGAATTCTTACAGATATGTCCATTGAATTGTGGTTTTAAAGTTGGGATGAAAGGGATGATTATCCCTAGATACATTAGTCCCTATTAGATCCATGAATACATTAGGGTCATATAATATGACATAGAACTCCATCTAGACCTCTTTGAGGTGCGTGATGTGTTCTATGTATATATTTTCAGAAAGTACATAACATACCAATTATATATACTATACTCGAATGTAATGAAACTAGATCATGATCTTTTGTATAAAGAACAACTAGTGGAAACTCTAGATCAAAGAGATAATGTGTTTTAGAACAAGAAAACTCATCTAGTCAAATATATATAGAGGTTTCATATGTTTAAGGAATATATGAGGGAAAAGAGAGATATTATTAAATAAATTTAACCTTACTTATTTTCTTCCATGTAATTTATTTTCTTGGGAAAAGTATCTTTATGGTTGGTATAATGTAATGATATAAATATTAGTAAAATAGTTTTCCATAAATAAGTACTTTATTTAGAGGAATTATCCAACATTGAAAAAAATATAGAAAAATGTAAAGTAGCTATAAAATATGATGTTATTAATAATTGCAACAACATTAAGAAATTTATATTTAAATTTATATTGGAAGAAATTAAAAAAATGTTTAATGTATAATGTGATATAAATAGTGTAGTAAAGAAACTAATAATTTTTTTAATATATATATATTTTTCCTGTAACATATATATTTTAATTATAATTAGTTTAATAATGGTCTCATTAATAATTAAGTGTAAAAGAGGAAGATGAATATATAATATACAAAAAAATTCATATAAAATAATTTTTTCATTATATTTTATGATTTTATATAAAAGTAGCCTGTAACATTTTTTAAATGAGAATTTTTAAAAAATAAATTCTTTTTTATATTTTTTATAAAAATAATAGATTAAGAGTAATATTGGATATTTTTTTAAAAAAATATTTTATAGGTGAATATTGAAATATATCGGGCTTTATTAATAACGTGACATTTTGGGAATTATTATTTTATAGGTACATCATTGAATATTCTTAGACCATTTTCATTAAAAAAATTATTTTATAATTGACATTATATATTTTAAAATATTTATTATTATTTTCAAACCTATATTTGATATTTTAGATATCCTTTAACATTTTCCTCAATATTTTTTTATCATAATATAAATTTATTTTATTAAATTTATTTTATTATTATTTGAAAATTAAATTAGAAAAAAATTAAAATATTTGATTTTTTAGGTCTATATTATATAATCAGAACCACATTATTTTTATGTATAATGATTATCTTACCTTAGGTAAAAAATATTCACCATAGGGAAAGATAAAATTATAAATGAAATAGTTCAATGGCTAAATGTATTGAAACATAATTATAACATGTGTGAAAAATAAGTCTTTCTCAACCATATCACTTCAAAACCCTATTATTCCTCAAATATTAGATCTTCTTACATTGATAGTGTTTTTCCATTATTGAAATTTTGTGGGTATTTTAAAAAATGAAATCCCATTTGACTTTTAAAAGGGAATATTCTCGCCAAACATCCCCTCACACCAGAAACTTCTATGGTTTCTACAATATCTAACAAAAAATTAATCAAAATACCTATATAAATTAATGATGTTCTGGTATTTTCAAAAGACCATACCTCAAATTCTTAACCCCCTTCAGAAAGAATATAATCTAAGAAGTGAGGTATAAGTTCCAAACCCTCTTTATCATTTTTGTATATTAATTATTCTTTTAATTTCATTTACTCATTTTAAAATGATATTATATATATCCAAAGTATAATGATGTTTTATTATAATGATGGTTCTTTAATTAACCATCTTTTCCCTTTTCCATTTAGAAAAATGAAAATGTGAATCATGTGCATGTGTAGACTACAACCTCCATGAATAAACTAGTTCATTTTACATTACCACCTAAATAGGATGGTTAAAAATTAAAAATAATATCTAATTATTATATTTATAAATTATTAATGATTTTATAATACCAAAACAAGTAAAATAATTATATGATTCCTCGTCAAATAAAATCTGTATTCATTTGTTGTGTAGAAAACAACCTATATGGTGTGATGTATTCTTTTTTCAAAAACACCCTTTCATGGATTGGTTTAACAATGTTTTTAAAGGGTAAATTTTATTTCTATTGAATTAATAAGTTTCTCTTACTATAAATTTAATATCCTCTTAATGTTAGGATAAATAAGAAAGCGTTATAAAAAGAACCATCTTTAATAAGACAACTATAAAGAAAAAAAATTATTCATACCATGTAATTATTTCTTATCAATCAACTATTCTAATAAATATTTCTAAATATTATATATCATAAAAACTAAAAATAATTTAATTCATCTTAATAATGATATAATTATATTGAAACTAAATCACTTCTCAATTATCCATTAATCGTAGTGTGTTATTGTTTGAATTTTTTTGACCTCATAATCGAATGAGGATTGCACATTATATCATGGGGTATTGTGAAAACATATTTAATGGACTAATATGATAGAAATATGTCTGTATATATTTTTTTATTAGTTCATTAATGGTAACGTCATTATCAAATTTATTAACTAATAAAACACCCATCATGGATTAAAAATCAACAAAATATGATTGTTATCGATTTCTTCCCATAGGATAAAGAATAAATCACTCATGAAAGGAAAATTAATCGTCATAAATAATTATAAATCATCCATTTTATTCAATATTATAATATTAAATTTATAATCATTTAATGAAGAATGAATACTAAAACTGAAACTATGAAACTATTAAAATGGTCAAAAACTATAAACCCAATATGTGGGAAATTATGTAAATAATAATAAAGTAGAGAAAATATATTAATAAAAAATAAAAATTGGAATAATTATGTGTATGGTTCTAAAATATGTGATTATGATGTCAATATTAATGATAAATGACCATAAATTACTTTTTAGAATGTCAAGAGTCAAGGAAAGGGACTTTAGTAAGTCAAATATAATTCTTTGAGTTATATGGTTTCTTCTAAATATAATCCTTAAATATTCTATTTATTAATTTATTTACTATTTTATATGAATTTATATATTATATTCATTGGGAAAATATATAGTTTGATTCAAATATTCATAAATAATATTATTTCACCTAAAATTATATCATTATTAAGAATTATCCTCTATCGTTTAACATTATATTTATTTCATGTAATTGATTTCACTTTCTAGAAATAGTATTCTTTCATGTATTTAAATCTAAATATATTAATTTTTTTATCCTAATAATTTAATTTTCAATATTTAAATGAGATGTTTTATTATTTCAATTTTTAATAGTTGTATTCATCAATGGTATTTGAAAATATTATAAATTTTATTCCATTCATTGTCATATGTTTTATCTTTGTCTTTAATTTTCTCAAAATCTCAATGAAGATATTTCACATGAAGTTATTCTTTATAAACCAAACTCAAAATATGATTATGAAATTTTAATTTTGGTTGATTGAATTTTTTATGGACTGATGTGGTTGACTTTTTTATTTAAGTAATACTATTTAAAATCATATGTAAAACCCATTCTTATTCCTGGGTTATAATGATGTGATTATTAGATGGTTTCTTGTGACACACATTTATTGTTGAACCTTATGTGATGGATGGGACCTATGTAGCCCTCTAATGAATTAGGTATATCTTTAAATATAATTTGATATTGGTGAAATAAGTAGTGACGCTTCATTAGAAATGGGAAACATGTTGTGATCCCTATTTAACTATGGGAAAGAAGTTGTGATTCCTAATATTATATAAGAAATAGCTGGTGATTCCTAATCCATAATGTTGACAATTTCTGATTTTATTGGCGCCACAATATCTTTATATGTGATAATGATATTCCCATGGATCATGATTTATGTACCTTATTTTCATAGTGCTTATTAAAATGATGTATGTTTGATCATATGGGATACCTTGTTCTCCAATTATAAAATATTAAAAGTTTTTATTATTCCATGTTCATTTAAACACAACTTTATCACCTATTTCTATTTTCCCATATTGTTATGATCTCACCCTGGGTATCATATTCAAATGATTACTATTCCCTTATATAGTTGTTGAGCTCACCCATTTCTTATGTTTCTATTTTACTTTTCAGGAGGAAAATATTAACACATGATATGTCTAGGATAAGATATATTATAATGAAATAATGGGGAAATGTTTACAATAATTATAAAATTAGTCAATTATGTATCCAGAATCCAAAGACACTAAGCTATTTGATTTTCAAGGTATTGTTATTATTATGTAATGCAATGTTTTAATTATGTAAATGATATAAAATAAAGGAATGTTTAGCTTCGGTCACCGTATATTATACATAAACTTCTCATAAATCAATTATTTTATTCACGAATGACCTATTTTCACATTGAATTTTTTTTAGAAGAACCATTTGAGATGTAATTTGGAATAATTTAATTCTGATTTCCAACATACATAAATCATTACACAGCGTTCACATGGTGTTTAAAAACAAAGAGGTATGCATTATAATTATTACCTAAAATAATCCATACAACAAAACATATTGAATTGTTGAAAAAAAATTAATAGACAATTAATATTTATGTTTCTTGGAAAAAGGTTCTATTTTCAAGGGAGAATAAAACAATAACTATGAAAAAAAATATTATTCAAGAGATTCTGAAAGCCTCTAAAATATCACTCTACTGAAGTCTCCTTCAGATGAATTTTAATAACACATCATCAGTAGATGTTGTTCAATATGATTATTATATTTTGAAATTAGTATATCTATAAATATATTAAGGTCTTCTCCTAATAAACTAGTTCCACTTCCCTTTGATATTAGTGAAAGTCAATCTGTTAACTATGTAAACCTCTAATACATTATTAAACCATATGATTTACCAATTATATGTATTGAAAATTCAAGTTCCCAAACTATAAAAAACATTCCTTCCTATACATCCATCAAATCATTATAAAACCATGATTATGTTAACCTCATTCTGTAGAAGATGAGTTCCACAATTTCTACAAGAAACACAATTCATAAAAATCCCTCTAGAAAAATTTAAGAGTCTTAATAAATCACAAAAATGTTACAAAAAAATACAAATTTAGTGATTTGGAAAACCTTCAAAAATAATCCAACCTCACCTCCTTCCATTGAATATATTTTTCTCTATATCGTTCCATTCAAAAAAGTCCATGTAAGGAAAAGTGTTTCTTACAACATACTTGGATGATTTTTTTTAAATATTCTTATAGGATTTTGTTTTCCATCCACATTATGAATCTACAATATTTTATCTCCCAATGTATTTTAGATTCTATATATTTTCAAGTTGATTAGTATTTGTTTTGATGAATAAAGAGATTGTAATCAATGCGTTTAGCAGTAAAATAATCACAGAAAAACATTCATCATTTTGATTCAATCATGATCTCAATCAGTAATCACATTAACCAAAACAATTCCACACATTTTTTCATAATATCAAAATAATAATCTTTTATTATTGATTGAGTAACCATAGGCTATAATAAATCATACAAAAGACCTATATGTTTCGAAAAATGAAAAAAATCAACTATTCTCTATCTAGAATCCATGTCTTCAAAAAATATGAATCATAAAAACTATTTAATAGAACATTATCACTGAAATAAAATGATGTATCTTCTGAATCATTCATATAAGAGATGATCCATTTCATAACAACCCAATTCATTTTTGTTGGATTTGATTAAATTTTACTATATACTCCAAATATAATCAAACTATTATTACATGATTAAATCATTTCACACGTAAAACATCCTAAGACTGATGTATAAGGAAACATTTCCTTGTTATAGATTTCTTCTTTCGATGATGGTACATATATTTTTGAATTTTTTAACAATACAATAAGTTTAATTTTGACATGATAACATTGATTGAATTTTAATATTTCAATAACCTACTAAATTTATTCCTTATTGGATAACATTAATGATCTCACTTTTCTATCCATATATGATTTGATTCCCAATATTTTCTTAGTATGTTCTAGATCCATCATCTCAAAATTTCTAAAACAATTTCTCTATAACATCTAAATCTATTGATATTTAGGTCTATCAAGAAACATATCTTCCATATACAAGATTAGTATAATGAAGGTTATATCATTTTTATCATAGTAATAGAAACAAATTTCAAAATCAAATAAATGAGAAACATTCATCAAAAATGAGTGTTTAAGAAAACAATTTCACTATTAAGGGGAATAAAATAATCCATAAAGACTTATCTAGAATAGAAATTCATGTTTTACATGCCAATAATATTCAAAACCCTTAGGATAAACCATTTAGATATACTCCACCAAATCAAAATGAATGAATGCTATATTGTCATCAATTCAAAGCGATCATTAATGAAGGAAATAATACCGAGAATCGTCCATAATTTAATGTGATTTAAACAAGGTGGAAGATTTTAATAAAATTAATTCCTTCATTTCTTGATGGAATCCATTCACCAAAAGAAATTATTTATATATCATTTATCAATCATATTTATCATTTAGCTAGAAATAAATTTTTTCCTATAAAACACAATTTAAATTCACATGTTCATCAAACTCCCATGATCTATTCAACTATTAGAGTTGGGGTCATATAACCAACTATTTGTAATTTCATTACATGAATATTGTATGTATAAAATATTAAATTTAACATCTTATTACATATTGTTAGTTGTTCTTGATGACTTTACTGTAATAATTGCCATGATAAGTTGTCCCATTGATAAGTTCATAGTTGTTCTCTACTATGATATCAAACATGAAGGGCTTCGACAATATTCTTAATATAGTTATGTAGTTGGATAACATAGTATTATTTGATACATATTATATAGACTGTCTCGTGCGAGTACTCATAATTATTTAAGACTTCTTCTCATGAAGTTCTCACCTGATAACCTTCAGGATGGGAGATTATGGGAATCGACCCACCAGAAGGAATTTCATATATTTTGGTGTCATAAAAAATTCTTATATGTGAGCTGGTTAATGTTTCTCAAACATTAAGACTATCATTAATTCATGTCATGACTTTCTCACTTTTATCTTCTGATGAAAACTATCATGAAACATGTTGGTGGGAAGTATGGTATGTTGGGTGCATCATGAATGAAATATTATTAAGGGATAATTCAAGGAAGTATTTGTCCCTTCTATATTTATGGAAGTTGATATCCCGACCCTTTGATTAAAATTGATTCTTCACCCTAAATTATATTTCCATGATGTAAGAATAAGTTTATTTTTGATAGTCAATGAATGATGTATCAAGTATATAGATTGATGAAACCATCATGAAAACATCTTGATGAGATATTGTGATAAATGGATTTTATTACACATTTAGTATTTATATGTAGTTTTCATCATTGCGACATTAAGTTCTTTCTCTTGGATTGCATGACCCATTTCTAGACATTAATCACAGAATTTATGCAAACCCTCCTAATGAAAACGAGAAATAATCCTAGAGGGCGACACACTAAGTGATTTTGTTGGTCCTGATTAAATTCCATTTGAATTTATGTAATTGAATAAATATTATTATCAAGATCTTGGAATAATTTTATTCAAGTTATATTGATCGCATAAATTAAATAAATATTTATTCACAGGATTGTGAATAAAATATAATTATTTATTTTATTTAATATTTAATAAATATATATGTACTAGTTTTTAAATTAAATATTTTCTAAGAGAGTAAAATATTTATTTAGGTGTTCAATAAATTAAAGATGATTTCGAACAAATGAAGACCATTTCCAGTGATAAAATAGTTATTTATGAGCTGGTAAATATTATTTATCCATTTTTTACAAGTTGTCACACCAAAAATAATAATAATATTATTATTATTTGGAATCATATTTCATTGATGGTTATAATTATATTTAATGTATTTTATTAAATTAAATTTTGTAACCGAAATCCCAGCTCTATAAATAGAGAACTACGCATATTATGTAATTCATTCAAAACCAATTCTATGTTTGGGAATAGAGAATTGTAGCACAAAACTAATTCTCTATCGACTCTTATTCCTCTCTCCTTCCCATGAATGAGAAAATCAAGAGAGAATTTTGTCAAGATTGAAAAATGAACGATCAATAACGAACAATGTAAGACATTTGATTCACCTTGCTAACACCTTGAGAACGAGTGGTTTTTCTCAGAGACCATTGAAGAACATGTGGATCACCACTAAAGGGATTCAACCCTTGGATACTAACAAACGCAATGAAGTAAATCTAGAAGGGCCTTTTTGTATGATCAATGAGCATCAAAAAAGAAAGATCATAAGGTCAGGTATTTATTTCTTCAGATATTAAATAAGTTAATTATAAATATGGCATGCAAGATATTCACTCTTGGTTTTGGGAAATGATTATTAAAAGAAGTTTTATTATATCTCCCTCCACTACAATGCTTCTACTTTTCCCAGAACTGACAAGTGGTATCAGAGTGGCCATGTTTAAATTAAAAATTATTTTTTTGATGGTTTATCTATGAACAATCTAGTTAGATTTTCATTTCATGTTAGTCATTATTTAATATGATTTTAATTAAAATTTTATCCACATATTAATCATGTTTGTTATGTGTTTCATTTTCTTAGAGATTTAAGAAAAAATGAATAATGATAGAATATTCCATTAATAAGTTCCAAATCTTTGACTGGTAAATCTTGGTTTCATGAAATGTTGCCAAATCACACACCATATACCCATGTTCATTCTATCTAAATGCACCTTGAAATTAAATACATTTATTGATATTATTTCACACCACATATTGACAGGTTCAACCTGGAACCCAGAAAGTGGAAACATGGTGTGTAGTTTGTATATACACACCATGATTTTTTTCTAAGTTGACATGATGAAGCCCAAGTATGTGACTTGGATATATTGAAACCAAGGCACAAGGAATATAGCTATATTTATACACCATGAAGTCTACCATTAATGGAAAAAATTAAAATTACATTTTTTTTTCACAAACAGGCTACCACTACGTGCTGAAAGGGATCACAAAATGATTAAACACAAGACTAATATTTCATGACCCAACTACTCTATAAATTTCCCAGTGCAGCGTACTAACCTAGATAGTTGGGTCTTATCTAATAAGCTCTTCATGGTGACAAATCATTATTTCCATTATCTGAATAAATTCCTCTGAGTTGATTTTACTCTGATTGAACCCTCGGGCCAGAATTATATCCTGTTTTTTTAACCAAACTACTTGCTCCTTTGTGGAATCAACTTGTAACCTTTGATCATAAATTTACTTGAGATCCTCTTCTGATACATTTTTTCGTATGTATTTCTCAAGAATATCTTAATTGGAGTGAAAAATTAGTTTCAAGCACTCCTCATCCTTTTCATCTATGTCTCTCTTATATCTATTTGCTTCTTCAAATTCTCACTTTTTTAGAACTGAGATTTCTTTTTTCCTTCCCATCTTGACCGACCTAGTTTCCATAGGTTTTGGCAAGTAAGATTAATCCATGAATCACTTTGGATTTTTCACCTCCACCACTATACATTTCTCTGAATCTCTAATGTTGTTTTTCCATTTCTTCCTGCAAGGGTTGTGTGGGCCTTTTCCTTGACATCAATCCATATTATCCCCTGAATAATTTTAATAGTTTTAAAGAATTTTAAATTCTCAAGTAATTTAATAAATAAAATTTGTCCTTAATGGTTCTACCATTTATTTTACATTAATTAAAAATTAATGGGTATCTATAATTAAGTTTGGATGATTGTTAAGATGAAAGGGAATTAATTAAATGATTGATAAATTTATATAAGTGTGTTCTTCATAATAATAAAGAATAAATAATTAAATGAATTATAGAGAATTAGTTTTTTCATATTTGTTGATTTTTCAACTGATCATGAGCTTGACCATGACCAATTTATGTGTTGGAATTTATTTAATAAAATTTATTTCATGGTTTTGAAATTATTTAATATTAAATTAAAAGATTGAATTTGAGTCATCTCCCCCCAATTATTTTTCAAGACCTGCATGTCCAAGGATCTTTATGTAATTCTGTTTAACCAATCCTTTTTTTCTCCACACATATGATTGAGTAATAAATATTTGTAGTTAATGGAGCATCCTAAGGCATGTAGAGACGGTTCATGATGGGACCATAATGGTTCCAACTCGATGATATATTGGCCGACATTTGGAAAGCAATAGCTCATGCCATGTTCGACATAAGGAGTTATTTATTTTAGGTTTTAGGTTGAATTAGTGTCCTTTCATTAAATTAACAATTATATAATCTCATGATCAGGTCATTAAATTAATTATTTATTTCTTTCTGATGCGTTAAATTATTTTTATTCATGAAAGATCATGATCACATAAATGAATTAATATGGAAAGACAAAATTTAAATAAAATTGATTATGCATAAATTTTTTATCCAAACAAGGTTAAATAATTATTTAAACAACCACTTAAATATTAATAATACATTTAAAGAATAAAATAAGATAGTAATTTATTCAAAATAGAATAAAATCCTTCAATAAAATATTAAGTCAGACTCAACCATATGTTACATGATTAAGAAAAAAACTCAATAGAACTATGTGCTTGACCAACCCTTATTGGGAAACTTACTTTTATACGGGGATTTATTATAAAGGAGTCACGTTTAATTAATCTTTTTACGTCAAGAATAGTATCCCTTGCTAGACATTGTGTAATTTAGAGGCATGTGCTGAGAAAATACAAGTTAGGATTTCTGGATTGGGGTGTCCACTCAATTGATCAAGGAGCTACAAGCCTGCAGTAGGAAAAGATATTCCAATCTGAATACCTTCAAAATAGCTTGATCAACACTTATTGGTGTTATGATAAGGGGAATATAGATATTTTCAAATATAAGGTCATAGCATCTAGAGCTTCCTTGTTCAACGTCGAGGGCTATTGGGACATTATAAAATAGTGGGAGATTTAATAAAATCAATTAATTTATTATTTCTCACAAAATTTTTAATCAAGAAACTACTAATACTCTAATCTTTTAATTGTAGTATTAAATGAAAATATCATGATCTAAATTATCCCTATGATCAATATTGTATAAAAACAATATTTTTATGACATTAACTTCAAGGAGTATTTTAGATTCCTTCTGGTTTTTCTAGGCCACGAACAGAAATCTTACATGCTTGAATCTTCAATTCCTAATCACCTAATCAAGAGGTGAATGATGAAGATTTCTATGTCTAAAAATAAATATTAACAACAAGTTTGACATTTAATGGTTGATGCTTTCAACTATGTCAAGTTAACTCATGTAGTCTCACAAAAACCTAGATGTGTAAAGAATACTTGATCACCTTCATGGTATTTACCATGAGAGAGTTAGACAAGAATAATTTGAGATTTCAAAGGCACTCTTTTAGAGTAATATTAAAGAGGGTTACCCACCTAGGCCTCATAGAGTCTAGATCAATGGGTACATTGAGTTCTTAAAGGTTCTAGGGTTTAAACTCCAGATAGAACTGGGGACCATTCTCATTCTGGAATCAATCCCTCAAATATTATCAATTTTTGTATTGAATTTAAATATGATTAACATTAAGAAGACTCTTCAAGATTTTCTTATCCTCCTTCACATATATCAAAAGATATGAAGCGCGAAAAGCCTTTTGTCCTTCTGGTGAACAAACAGAAAGAGAAAGTAAAGAGATTTAAGACTAAATATTCATCACACACTACTAAAATAAATATGATCAATGGAGAAATAAGGGAACAAGATTATTTCTGTTTCAAATGTACGAAGAATAGCCCCTGGAAGAAAAAATGCACCCAACTAAAGAATTAAGTGGAAGCTTTAGATGTGTTTGTTATTGAGTGAAATTTATCTATTTCTAAAAATTCTGTTTTAGATACAACTTATGGTTCAATAATATGTATTCAAATATATTATGAAAGTAGATTAAGAAAAATTGACTGAGGTGAGGTAGATCTACGAGCAGCTAATGAAGCTAAACTTGTTGATGTAGCTATTTGGGACTAGAACCTCACATTTACAACCAAAATGATCTTGGTTTTAAAGGGATGCTATTATGTGACTTCATTTACCAAAAACATTATTTTTGTATCTAGAATAAATAGGATGGATTCATTTTTAAATTTGGAAATAACTATTTCATATTTTATATATATAGCATTTGTTATGGTAAGAAACATTTACATAATGGGCTTTACAAGCTGGATTACATGAATCAATTAATTAAATTTGACAATGAAGTTACTTTACATGAATCATACCCTAATCAAATTTGGCATTACTGAATAGGTCATGTAAATGAAAAATGATTGAAAAAATTACATCAAGATGGTTATTTGGATTCTTTCAAACTAAAACCAATTAGTGCATGTCATGAATATTTACAAGGAAAATGGTTAAATCCCCAGTTAGTTAGAAATGTGAAAGGGATAAATAGCTTCTTGAATTAGATCATAACGATGTGTGTGGACCATTTCCTGTTTAATCATGGTGTTGGTAGTCATAATTCATAACATTTTCGGATTATTTTAGTAGATATAGATATAGTTACTTAATGAGGTAAAAGTATTATTATTTTGATAAATTCAAGGAATACAAGAATGAAGTTACGAACCAACTTGGTATGAAGATTAAGAAACTACTCTAAGACCATTGTGGAGAATATCTTAGCCAAGCCAACATTTATTACTTATGAGAGTTTGGGATCATATCCCAACTCACTTATCCTTAAACGCCTCAGTGGAATGGTGTGAGATAAAGGAGAAACCACAACTTTTTGG
Organism: Viscum album; assembly: GCA_963277665.1. NCBI lineage: Eukaryota > Viridiplantae > Streptophyta > Magnoliopsida > Santalales > Viscaceae > Viscum > Viscum album. The sequence continues at coordinate 1,068,549,695 of OY728162.1, forward strand.
ACATGGTGGGAACAATAATGAGTCATGTAAATCATCCAGTATCCTTTTAAGGATATGTCTTACTAAAAGGGGAAAACATACTAAACCAAGTATCGATTAAATTGATAAATGGAATTCAATATGAATTTTGGAGTGGAAGAAAAACCATGTTATCAAATTAACATGTGTGGGGAAGAGAAGCATTTGTTAAGGCCTATTCAGGTAACAAAATTTCACCCCAAGGCATAAATTGTACCTTTATAGGACACCCTAAAGAAACAATGGGATATTACCTATAATAACCCTTAGAAAAAAATATTATATTTGAAAGAAATTAAGTATTAATTGAGAGGGATCACATATCCAAAAGGGATAGTGGGAGTGAGATAAAATTTGATGATGTCAAGGATCAATGCACAAAAGAGTTGGTACAGAATCTGATTCTACAAAGCCCCTTCGAAGAAAAAACTATTATAGAGATAGAATTATTGCGTATGAGTACAAGAGATATTTGAGAAACAAAACAGTATAGTTTTCTAGTTACTCAGGAGAGAGACTCATTAGTTGTTGATAATAATGATCCTATATTCTTTAAGGAAGTAGTAAGTGGAACATATGTTACCAAGTGGAAAGAATACATGAATTCTGAAATGGATTCCATATACCAAAACCATGTTTGGATTTTTGGTAGATCTTCCTGTGGATATAAATTCCATTGTTTTAAAATTGGTATTCATGACGAAACTGGACATGGAAGGATAACTCAATACCTATATTGAGTGAATGGTTGAAAAATGGTTCAAGCAATGTCAATGCATTGACTACGATGAAACATTTTCACTCATTACAATTCTGAAATCCATCAGAATTATACTTGCCATTATGGCTTACCATAACTATTATATTGGGAAAATAGATGTAAAAATAGCCTTCCATAATGGGAACCTTCAAAAAGATGTCTACATGACCCAACCTGAATGGTTTTTAACTTCTAATGATTCCAATAAGATATGGAAGTTGAAAAAATCCATGTACAAATTAATGAAAGCATCTATGTCATGGAACATTCCTTTGGCTGAATCCATTACAAATTTTGGTTTTATACAGAATAAATTTGATCCTTGTGTCTATAAATGGTTTAATGGGAGTGAAATCAATTTTTTAATATTATATGTAGGTGAAAAATTAATTATTGGAAATGGAATACCAATATTACAGTATGTTAAGGCATGGTTGAATAAATGTTCTTCCATGAAATACATGGGAGAGGTAGAATATATTATTGGGATCAAGATCAATCGTGATAGATCCAAGAGGTTTCTCAGCCTAAGTCAAATTACATACATTTATAAGTTACTGAAGATATTTAGTATAGAACAATCAAAGAGTGGATTGTTTCCAGTCTCCCATGACATTCACCTTTCAAAGAAAATGTGTCCTCCAAACCATGAGGAAAGAAATAGAATGGAAAGGATTATATACCCATCAACGATTAGGTCAGTCACGTATGCTATTCTATATGCTAGGATAGATGTATCATATGAATTAAGTGTAGTTGGTAGATATAAATTTGATCCCATGTGACTACCATTGGATGAAATTCAAGACCATACTTAAGTATCTGAAGCGTATTATGGACACGTTCTTGGTTTTTAGAGGATATGAGTAGCTATTACTAAGAGGGTATGAAGATGCTATTTTCCAGACTGATCAAGATGACATAAAGTCACAAATAGGATTCATTTTCACTTAGAATGGAGGTGATGTGAGATGGAAGAGGTCAAAGAATGCTGTGGTTGTAGATTATACACCAGTTTATGTGTAAATTGTAGCTTTTGATGTAGCTAAAGAATCATTTCAAATGAAAAATTTCATCTAATATCTTGATGTGGTACTTAGATGTAAATATCCCATCACACTCTATTATGATAATACTAGAGCAGTGGCCCTCACAAAAAAATCCAAGGTCACATTAATAGACGAAGAACATACATCGGAAGTATGTATCTTAAAGGATTTTTTTCAAAGAGGGGAGGTTTAAGTTAGAAGTATTTCAATGTAATACAATGTGGTGGACCGCTTACCTAAATCCTTAACTCAGTAGAAACATGATAATCAAGTGAGTTCTAATAGACTGAAATTCATAGGAAGTTTGATCATGTCTAAGTGGGAGTTTTTTAGAGTTGGTGTCCTAGAACCAACTATTATAACATTGATTACAAGAATATTTTATGTACTAAATATTATATTAATCATATTGTCACACATGTCCATTGTTCTTCATGATATTAATTTAATAATTTCATAGAGTATTTTTCACATTGATAAGGTCATAGTATTTCTCCACTATGATGAGAAACTTGAAGCTCTATGAAAATATTATTAATATAGTTATATAGTCGGATAACATACGATAATGGGGCACATAGTATATAGACCATTAGCTGCGAGTACTCAAAGTATATGAGACTTATTCTCATGATGTTCGAACTTGGTAATTTCAAATAATGGAGATTATGAAAACAGACATGCCAGTACAAATTATGAAAATTTTGGTGTAGTAAAATATTCTTATATGGAAGAATGTATAATGGTCCTTAGACTTTGATATTATCATTAATGCATGTTATGACTCACACACTTATATTTGCTGACAAAAATCTTCATGGAATATGATTACTGTAAGTATAGTACATTGGGTACCTCAAGAATGACATGTTATTAATGGAAAATTTATATAATGATTTATACCTTCCATATTTATGGAAGTTGATATCTTGAACCTTTTATTGAAATATAACTGTTGCCCGAAATTCCATCGCCATGGAGTGATGATGATTTTATTTCAGATAGTAAAACAATGATGTATCGATCATATAGGTTGATGACCCCATCATGAAACCTTCTTGATGAGATATTTTGATGAAGTGATTATATTACATAGTTATAATTCGTATGTGGGTTTCATCATTGCGAAATTATGCTATTTCTCTTGGGTGCTTTGAACTATTTATTTATAGTAATCTTGGACTTTAGGAATGCCTACCAAATTCCGACGAGAAATAATCCTTGAGGGTTACACACTAAATGTTTCGGTTGGTCTCAATTAAATTCTATTTGATTTTATTTAATGGAATAAATATTATTATCAATATTGAGGAATAAATTTATCCAAGTTATATTGATTGTGTAAATTAAATGAATATTTATTCACAAATTGTGAATAAAATATATTTATTTATTTTATTGAATATTTAATAAATATTTATTTACTAGTTTGTGAATAAAATATATATTTAAGGGAATAAAATATTTATATGGGTTTTCAATAAATGCAGAAGGAGTTTGAGCAGACCATGACCGTGTCTGGTGATAAAATAATTTTTTATGAGCTGATAAATATTATTGATCCATTTTTTGCAAGTTGGTATACCGAATAATAATAATAATATATTTATTATATGGTGTGAAATTTCATTAATGTTTATAATTATATTTAATTTATGTTATGAAATTAAATCTTATAAATGAAATCCCATCTCTATAAATAAATGACTTTGTCTGTTGTGTACGTCATTTGAAACCAATTCCGTGTTTCAGAGAAGAGAATTTTTTCACACATCAAATTATCTATCAACTCCTCCTCCTCTCTGCCTCTCAAGAAAGTGAAATCCAAGATAGATTTTCTCCAACACTGAAGAATGTGCGATCAAGAACAAATAACACAAGACATTCTATTTTCCACACTAGCACCTGGAGAATGAGTGACATTTTTCAGAGACCATTGAAGCACACGTGGACCAACACTAGGGGGATTATACCCTTGTAACCTCAGAAAATCAATGAAGGAAATCTAGTAGGCCATTTTCACATGATACAAAATCATCAACGAAGAAATTTCCTAAGGGAAAGCATTTATTTCATGAGATATTAAATAAATTAATTATAAATTTGACATGAAAGATACCCATCCTTGGTTTCAGGAAGAAAATATTAAAATAAATTTAAATATATCTAATTCTACTATAATTTTTTGGTGTGCCCAAAACCAACATCAAAATTAAGGAATTCATTTAATTTTTCTTAGACTACTCCCATTAATCAAACTCACTATGGGTAGTAGCTATTTTTGGAATTTCAGGTTCACCAGTATCTATTAAAAGAATATTGTTCATATCATCATTAAACTATGAACGAGTTTCCTGATTCTTTTTTATCTATTAAAATTAAATTTTATGTTTTGTGAAACATGGTTCCAATCCATATTATGGAAATTTTTATTCAGGTTTTCTTTCAATATTCTTAGCATCTTGATAACTTTTTGATATTTCTTTTGAATTCAACCAAGTAATCTCATTCCAATCCAAATGAACATTAATAGTTGAATTTTACATAACTTATTTTTCTAATCCTAATATAATATAATAAAACATACATTATATTTTTACTCCAACTAATCTCTGTGGTTAGATTCAACATGAGAATATTTCACACTTCTGATAGTTTTTAGATAGTCTACTTCTAATTTTTTTACCAATCCCAAAATCTAATGGTTTTTATAATCCCATATATTATATTTGTAACACCCCGAGCTTCCACGATACGCTTCTCATTCAATAATACAATAGCTTGCATTGTACGCAACTTCGAGTTCTAAAACATCGCGACAAATCAAACTAGCCGTTATGAATAGTAATAACCACTTTTTAAAATTATAGAAATTTTATATTTCAAAATGGACTTCATTTTTGTATTCGTAATATCGAAATTAGCCTATGTTGAATTTTTGGTATTTTTCTGAGAACTTCTAATTTTTTATGAATAGTGAAAAATACTTAAAACAACTTTTTTAATCAAAATAATTTATAGTGATAAGTTATACTATTGAGTGGATTTAATGTATAATTAGAATATATTTTTACCATTTTATCCAATGGTGGTCATTAGAATTAATTTAACATTGAATTTGGACATAAACAATTGCCAATCTTTTGATATAAATTGTTTCTTGAAAACACGCTATTTGTCGTAACAGCGGGAATTAATTATAAAATTAATTAATGCAACTTATATGTTTGGAATTTTGTAAAATAGACATCATTTTTGAATTCGGAATATCAATTATAGCTTAGGATGAAATTTTGGCATTGTTCTGAGAAACTTCAATTTTTGATGAATAGTGAAACCACTAAGTGGTAGTTAAATAACTGATTTTTCGTTTAAATGAAATATTACCACTTCTGTGATTTGATTTTCAAAAATCCGACATACATGGTTGTCATTAAGAAGTAAAATGTGGTTCAATGAGATTATAATAATTTTTTGGTGAATAGTAACTTATTAAGTTCTTAATCGCGATTAGTGGTAATTAGTGTAGTTTAAGGTATAGATAATACTTTAATAATATTAAATGACCTAGACACATGTCCCAACCTCATTGGTTGAGTCATGGCCGACCAAGACAAGCCATGGCCTAACTTGGGGACCCCATGGATCCACTTTTGTTGGGAAATGACATAAATTAGTTTTTATTTAATGTTAAAGTGAAAATGACACTAACATAAATTGTTCTACTAAAACAATTTTTAATTGGGGTTATACAAGTCCAAATTTTGATTATAAATAGTCATTGGAAAGCTAAAAAGATTTCCTACATCATAGTATTTGTTTTATAATTTTTAGACATTAAATAAATTAAAGTATTTATGACATAATAATGATGCAGCGATGACATCATTATTTGACGATTTAAATAAAATGAGAAGATAATGCAAAATCCGAGGCTTACACTTGTCCAAAGCCTATTGGATGAAGATATTTCGAAACCTTATCACCTTAGCCTCGAATTATATAGATGTGGGACCTTTAGAATCCGAAAAGCATTTTGAAATAATGTAACATTTCATTACTTTCCAAAAGTGCCCCTCCTCTCCACTTATAAAAGGCCCCCACCTCTCCCACCTTATTCACACCATAAAGCCATTTGGCTCGGCCAACCTCTGCCCAAATACTCTCCCAACATCCCTCTCTTACTCCTAGAATCCTCACTTTGGGCAGAACTCTTCCCAAGGAAGCCTTTGGCGCAAATCAAAAAGAGTTACCCGATTTTGAGGTAATGTCTTTTATAATGTTGTTTTGTTTTATTTTTCTTCTCCAACCCCCTAAACTCTTTTTATTCATTTCTTTTGTAACAACACCAGTATCCTCAATATACTAGGATGTTGTTATAAGAAGTATTCGAGCTACACTTACACACACCTACATCTAATGGTTAAAGAACATACGGTTTCTGTGGATGGCGAATTTCTGCCTCACGAAGCGATGATTGTTCAACACTCATATAACACCTTCAAAGGTGGCCATTAAGATGTCACTATTTTTATATATGATATATAATATGTTTTTGTTTTACTTATGCTTCTGTATTTCTCATTTATGGCATACTTTATGATTTCCATTATGGGTAAAACGCGATAATTTCATTTTAGGAAGTGCGGACTACCGCCCCCTCAAAGTGATTTGAATCGTAAATGCCATATGTGGGATGTATAAAGGATGGAGTAAATGGTATTATACACTATATTATACTGGAATTATATTATACATTTATATCATTATGATTTACTTCCATTAAATATGAAATTGAAATGAAAGTAGCGTTCATGCGTACGTACGGCTTACCGTCTCCATGAACGGTGCATTTCATTTCTTACCTCTAAATGTTACGTGACATTATGAATGAATGTATATACTGTATATATGATATATATGATATCTACATCATGAATATAATTCCGGATATAATGGATATTTCACCACATGAACAACTTGTAATTATAAGAAGTTTATTGTTGACTCAAGTTACCAAAGATCGACAAAACGACCGTTATTAACTTAAATAATTACATAATGTTCATATCATTGTAATAAGTGATATAATAAGGATAATGAAATTGAAAATGGTTCTTAATAAGGTATATATTAACTCTAGTTTATTATTCAGGAGGTTAAAGAACGGTTGAGTCAAGTCAGACACGAGGTAAGGGAATTTCTTAACCCAACTTCCATTCTTTGGGTTAATCTCCTACTTTCAAATTATGTCATGATATTATTATGTCCTATTTTGTATTTTTACTTTCTTTATGTGTACCTATAGTGAATATACATAATAGATCTATTTTATTTTAAAAATGATCTTTTTAAGGACTTTGTCTCAATCTCCTTTCATTGAGGCATATTTGGCTTTATACACAACTTTCTTTTATACGGTGTATAAACCCCTTTGACTTTTACGGTTATTCAAAAGGAATCTTTTTATACAAAGCGTTTTGCTAAACGACAAAAGGGAATGTTTTTCTTTCCGTACTTATGCGGCGACAACGACTTCTCCGCCGCCGTGACCATTATTTGAGTTTCGGCTTCCTCTATAAGCCATCTTTTTTTTAATGAAAAATAGATACAAAGTTTTAACTTTCTTTTATTTTGGTATTGAAAATGGTTTTGAAAGCGTTTATATTATATCAATGTGCTGTATTGATATCTTGTGATTGAAATGTGGAAATGTTATGTTTCCTTTATGCATGTTTTATGTGATACAATTATGTTATGGTTTATGATATGTTTAAACCTATTCATATGAGGAATGCATTGGACTTAATATGTGACGGGTGGAGCCCGCTATAGCTCCTCGATGCATCGGCAGGTCTCATGAGACAAACTAGTGTCTTGGCACGAGGCCTTGACAAAATTTTATTTGTGGTCTTGGCACGAGGCCTTGGCTACGTGGTTATGATAGTCTGGCATTATGCATTCCATCATTATGAAAGTGGTTATTGATATTGCATGTGATTATTCGACCAGTAGAATATCCATGTGAAGAAGTAAATGGCATTATCTCATTTTACTTTTGCCATATTATGTTGAAGTTCATGTTTAAAAGGCTTTTGTTTTAGTTATACATTGCCTTAAATGTTTATGTTTATTTATGAAAGCTTCCGCATTAATGTTATCCTTACTGAGCATTTGAGCTCACCCCTTTCAATGTTTAAAAATTTTCCAGGTTGTGAAGAAGTATTTTATGACTGACTTGCAAGAATAATCAGTGAAGATATGAGTGTGGACTATGAAGACCATGTTTTTTTGTAGTTTGTTTAATTTTGATGTAATGAAAGACTTATGAATGTATCTAGTGTTTCCAAGGCTACTAAACTAATCGGTCTTTCGAGACTTGATCCTTTGTGATCATGCCAATGTTACGAAGTAATGCACCGACTCTGGGTAGCTGGGGTCGGGGCGTTACAATATTAGTCTTTAGTTGATCACGTATGCTATAATATTTATATATTCTATTTAAATTCCATTATATAATTCAAAAGCAAGTCTCAGAAACCATAAATTACCTTGTAGATTAATTTTCATTCATTCCACTACTCAATTATTTTATAGAGTTTAGGAATATGTCTTCTCAATCATAAAAACCATCTTCTAAAAAATGTGTTATGTGTTGTTTTAGAAATACTCTCCTCCAATATCTATTTACATGAACTCTATCTTCTGACTATACTCCCTTTCATCCAAATCATTTATATGAATAAAATATTAATAACATATTAATTATTATTTAAAAATTATACCAAGTCCTTCTATGAAGAATCATAAATAAATTTCACAATATATAAAGATCCTCAATTTGAAATCACTAGGTATGGTCTCATTGAATTAAAACGAACATTTTCAAGGGTCATATTTCTGAGTTTCCATCCATTACAATTGACAGAAACCCTCACATATTTTACCTGAAAATAACTATGCCATCTTTTTAAATCATTATTATTGTGTTTATTTATTCTCTTTAATGATAGAACATTTATTTTATTCTCACTAATGTGGAAATATATTTATTTCCATAGTTTTGGTACTTTTAATGAGGAGATTCAGAAAATTTTAGATTAATCTTGGATTCTATTCAAGTATAGGGTTCCATTCCCCACCCCATGAATAATCACTATTGATGAACTATTTATATTTAATACTCAACCTGAAAAAATAATCTAAAACCTAGTTCATCATGTTTTTAAAATGATATCATGTATATCTAAATTCATGGTTAGTTTTCAATATATTTCAAATATGTGTCACCATCCTTCTTTTTCTAAATATTGAAATTTACTTTGAAAACTATAACTTGGGGTTCATAATATTATATATTTTCAATTTGCAAGATTAAATATACAAAATCCATCTAGAATCCACACTAACCAATTTAATTAAAATATTCCATTTAGATAATAACTCATTAAAATTATATAATATTCTTACCCAGCACCAACCATTACAAACATGATTCATACTGAAAAAATTTTGCTTCCATAACATGAATACACTATTGTTGGATCTTTACAATTCCATATTCCATATTTTTTCCCATTTTTACCAAAGTATTAAAAGTATTACCATAAAAAAACAATATATAGTTACATTCTATGGGAAATATCCTTTGAAAAAATCATTTGATGATCACTACATTGAGGTGAATATCCCCATCCAGCACCATTGAGATAACTTCTGAATGATTTGTGGACTTCCGTCCACCTTAAATCATTTTTAAGAATATTATTATGAATTTCATAAAATAATTTGTCTATTTTTCTTCTCGAATAACTCATTATAGGTACCATAGTATTCTAGAATTCAGAAAGGGAAGAAAAGTGAAGAAACACCCACAAATCATCAATGAAGGTAATATTCACTAATTTTAGATTTAATTAGATCATGTTGAATTCATTCCAATGGTTTTCTATCAGTTTCACATCTGATAGTCACACATAATTAATCATTGCATCATAAAGACATCATTGAGTGTCACTAGATTCTCTTACTTCTATACCAACTCATTCCTATCTTATTAAGTGATTTACTTCTCTAGAAAATTGAAACCCACATTCCATGAAAGAGTCATTATTACTATGAAAGGAGCCTTATTTTCCAACCATATACATTATAATTGTTCCATATTCTCTATAAATTATAAAGTGAATAGTGAATCATGATATTTAAATTTCATAAGATCTTACTAATGAATCATCTAGATGAAAATTTTTATTCTTTCAAACTTGTATTCCCTTCAATATATTCCATTATACATAATTTTAGTCTTTTAAAAATGAACAATGTCTCATTTATAACACTTTTTGGTGTCATTGCATTATTTTTCGATGAGACCTCTCAGTTTAAATTTAGAAGAATGTCATGATTCCCAAATATCTTATGTCTTTAGCACCCCTTGATGTCATGTTCTACAATTTGGAGATATAAAACAATATCACGAGATGAAATTATCCATAAAATCAAAAATGGAGAATGAGAAGAAAACAAATGGAAGCATAAAAATGGAAAAACATTGTTTTTACTAAATTTTTACATCCATAGGAGAACACAATAGTCACTAAAATTATTGAATGTATATGAGATTAAAAAATATCTAAAATCTCACATTTCCAAAGGCTTCCTCTGATGAATTATAATATCACAACATCAATAGATGTTATGATATATTATTTATTTGTAAATATTTTTTCCCAACTCAAATATATACAGTCCATCTTCTAATAAACTAATTCCATGACACCCAATATTCATGTTTTCCCTTCTGTTGACCGACGAAACCTATGATACATTTTTACACCTTCTAACTACTAAAATATGGTGAAAAAACATTCATTTGACATATAAAAAACAATCATACAATTTATTTCAATAGACCATCAAAATAATATTCTTTAGTTATAGTCCTCCCATAAAAGTAGAGGACAAAAACCTCTACCATAACCTTTATTTGAAAAACTCATTATGGGAAATAAATCTTAGAAAAATGAATAAAGATAAAAAAACCCAATAATATTGATCATAATAACTCTTTAATTTTGGTTAAATGTAATAATAAACTATAGAGAATAACTAATTTACTTAAAAAATAGTTACATGGTTTCAGGAGAGCAGGGAATCAGAAATACTCTATAGTAATCATACCCCATCAATGAATAGCCTAAACAATATCATCTACCACCACTAATGAAAATAATCCCAATATCTAATTTTTTTTATGGTGACGAAAATACCAATTAAAATGAATAAATGAAAAAATTTGTATTTAAAAAATAGGTTGACAAACCCATGTTATGGGAACATAAACCATCCCATGTTTTGGATCGGTCAATATTTATTTGAAAATAAAATAATCATAATATGTAAATATAAAAATCATATTCCAATTTTTTCCTTTAATAAATTATTGTTCTCATTTATTCCATGTAATACACCATTAATGCAAACTATTTTTTCCATCCATCATGATGATGTCCTATCAAACTACTATTTAAACCATGTTATTTTACACTATACTAGAAATCATGACCATCTTTTATATCCCCTTGGAAACTAGAAAAAACACAAAAAATATGCTCTAAATCATGAAATATAGTATAACTATCAATAATAAACCACATATGGGTTTATAAACCAATAAATGGACAAATCTAACAATAATAAACATCTCCCTCAAAACTTCTCCTAGTGAAACAAATCTAGTTCTAAAAAATTAGTTCCAAATCCAACATAAAGTATTAATCTAAGGAATAGACCATACTCTCTTGAATATTCTATCTTCCTATCACAAATTCTAAATAATAAATCCATAATTAACCTCTTATATCACTCTTTCAGACATTGAAACCTCAAAATGACATAGTTGATGATGTGGAATATTTATTCCACTACGTGGTAGAAATTATTTTTCTTTTTTTTCTAATGAAATATCTGAAAAATAATTATATTTATTTTTATTTCAGATTTTTTTAAATAATATGTTAAACATATTCATTATATATAAAAAATTTCAGAATTTTCTTTTATTAGTCTCCTTCAATATATAAATTTGTGATACACTACTCGAATCACAAAGACCATGTTGGAAAAAAATTGCATCATGGATTCCCTTAAATATACAAGAGGCTACAAACTAGTGGAATGGGACTAAGAAAACCCATGGGGAGTATATGACATTAGTATAATATTATAATTTCAATAAACACATACAATGAACAATAAAATGATAATTGTAAAATGAAAATTTATAAATAATAAATGAAAAAAATAACATCTCCCCTTGAAAAATCATAATGGATTAAAATAAAATGTAACTTATGTAAAAAGGGTTCCCTATATAAGGTAGATCATTATATATAGAAATATCCAAAGTAAAAAATAAATAAATTAAGAATCAACATATAATATCCCATAGTATTTATTTTTATCTAATCAATCCATTTCTACATTCATGTGAAGGGTCTATGTAATAACCCAATAGGACACCACAAATGATCCCTTATCATAAGTTCATTAGCTAAATAAATTTTTATTTATCAATAGAATTAAATAAATTAATATCCTACAATACACATAATTTCATCATATTGTAACAAGGTTTCCATGAATTCTCATCCATTACAACTTTTTCCATATATTGGAAGGAAGTGTTTATCATAATCTTGAATGAAAATAAAATCATGGTATGTTCTCCATCAGTAAATACACATCCATATTTCTCATATCTAACTTAATAATTCTCACTGATCATAGGTTACATCAACATTAAAATATTAATGTTACCAGGAATTAAAAAACAAGAAAAACATCAATCAAATAAAACCAAAACCAGGTGACTCATCACTCACACCCATATAAAAAAATTCTATTCATTTTAGACTCAATATATAATGAATTACTAAATAAAGATCAAATTTATTATGAAGATATCTTTGTTATTAACCATGTAACATGGTGGGTCTTACACATTATCCAAGACATAAAGAGTCACACATCCACTGTGAGGAGAACTACATCAAAATGGACATACCTTTTCAATTTGATACTAATTTATGAGTTATAATAGGGGTACAATAAAATTTAAAAGAATATTATGAAATAAAAAATCATTTAAATGTAATAACAAGGAACATCCATCTGACTAGAAACCTAATGGAGTAAACTTAACATAAAAACATCCAAATTCAATCAATAATATTTGAAACAAAACAATCACATATCATAAAATTTATTTTTTTGAATAAGGAAACCAAGAGATAGAATATTATGAAGGTAACTATGCCTTATGGTATTGTTTAATAATAGAGTACCTCACTTATTAATGGTACCTCAAATGACCAATATATTAGATATGGGATCTAAAATCACTCAAAATATATCACAAACATTCCCCAAATAATGTTTGGGGTTATGGGAGATGATGAGAGAATTAAAAAGGATAGTTTGGTTTAAAATATTTACTACCCTTTGACAAAAAACCCCCAATGAGTTCCTCATAGTGAAAATATAGGGGATGTTCCATATCCCTTCCTAACTAAGAGTTACAACAGTATAATCCCTAGAACATGGTGAAAACTCCCCAAAATCACAAAGGGGTCAATATATTACAGATTTAACAATGGAAATGGCCATAAATACTATTACATAGGGAATCTGAACAAAACATCCCAATATCATATTCCTCATGAATGAATCACAACCCTTCCCTTGATCCAACATCTATGACATAGTGAGTAGAGTTATATTAATACCTCTTGTAACCTACAATATTTCTGTTAAATTATTGGTCCATGATTCTATAATATATTATAGATCTACCTCTAACACATGAATAAACACCAAGAAAACAATATTTATTATAATAAATATTAATTTAAAAAATAATGTACCCTTTAATTCTCATGGAATTTTAAAATACCTTTATATTTACTTCGCATGTCTAATAAATGTCTCCAGCGGTCTTGGCCAAATAGATCTGCTCAATACTTATATACATCTTATTCATACACTAAATTTTCATCTTGGGACTTCATATGATACAATAATTTCTTGATAAGTGGATCTTTATTCACATGTAGAACTTTATCACTCTTGTCAATAATATGCCAAAAGTACTCCTTGATCATTGCATAAGCATCAAAATCAAAAACATAATTAACTATAACATGTATTGGATCACGATTGTTCTTTAGTATCTATGAAACATGAAACACATAATTCATACTTTTATTACATGGATTAAGATACAATAAATGTGTCACCATCCCTATCAAATCAACATTAATGAATGAAAAGAAGAATGGTGGGGAAACCTTCCCATTCCTACTTATGTGATGATTACCCAAATCGTGAGATAATAATATAAATTCTTGGTCAGCCATGGAGAACTCCATGGTTCAACAAAACTAGTATTAATATGATCATTGTCTACTTTTTTCAGTAACAAAATACTTAGATCAATTCATCTTTATCTATGGAATCCATCAAAATGGTTACTTTGATTGGTAAAGAAATATCACCTCTAAAAACTACAGAGGGTGAAATGACATTCAGTAGAGAGCCTTGGAGGGACCCAAATGCATTGAATCCTTGAAGATATTATTTATAAAAACTACACCATGTATAGATGGTTATCCCATTCTCCATAAAAATCAAGCACACATTCCTTGAACATATCCAATAGTATATGGATCATCATATTAGATTTTATATCGATATTTTTTTATACGGCATACTCAGCTTCTTCCAGGACCACAAATACTTTTACAAGTCCTTCGTGAAACTAATTGTGAACCAAAAATTCAAATATGACACAAGTACAGTAAGAACACATTATAACATTAACATATTTTTAGTATATAATCTCAGCAACTCATCCATAGGTATAGTATCAAGAATGAGAGATAAATTAATAAATGTTCATCAATCGGTTGACTAAAATCCATGTCAAATTACAATATCTCTGGGTTTGTGGTAGTAGCATGATGAATTTATTTTCCACTTCATCACACATCCATATTAGAACAAGAATGGGTTGTAGTAACATATATTATTTGTGGTACACTGACTTTATATTATGATATTACAATTAGTGATAAATTATTTGAATGAATGTGATTTGAATTGAGACCCTACTTTTTCTTGCATGACTATTAAATCATTTTAAAGACAAATAACATAATAACATTATAAACCATGGAAAAAAGATTTCGTGTCTTGGAAAAATTAGTACCATTTATAAATTTTATATAATTAAACAAAAACATTTATTTAAAAACATATTCTTTATCCTTTTAAAGCTCATATTCTCCTTAGTACATGTTGTAACCTATGGATATACATCAAAGAAAGGGTTGAGCTAAATGCCCAGCAAGTGGAAGAGAAGGCAGACTAAATCAATATTAAAATAGTGAACATAATCATAATCATAATAATAGTGTAAAAATGATAAAATTATTTACATCATACAGAAAACTTTGGATAAAGTCATGGAATATGGAAATGAAAAAAAATGAAACATCGTGTCTTTGTTGTCAAATACCACACATAGTTCTGAACAAAGGTATCATCATGTTCATGAATAACAAATATGAATAACCATAACATCATCATTGTAAAAAAAATATAGAATCCTGTTAATGTATATTTCACATTATCTCATGATATACATCACATTACACAATACATGGGAGGGATATATAATTTCGAACCCACCCATCACATCAGAAAATTTACATAATCATGAATTCCATGTAAAAAATCATTGTAATGAAATAAACCATGAAAAAGAATGGGTTTTAAAATGATTTCATAATGGATACATTCATGTATAAAATTTTGGGTTTCTGACTAAAAAATGAAAAAATATACTTGGTATAAGAATCATTAATCTTGAGTAAAGAACAAACCATCTAAAGAAGAGTGTGTTTTAGAAAGAATATTTCTTTGTAAAATCTAACGATTTGTCAAAAAAACAAGTTGGAAACATGTATATCCTAAAATATAAGAGGTAATAAAAATGAAATTATATTTAAGGTACATTAATGGATTATCGACACTCAAATTTTAATGAAAGTTGTATAATCCAATGAAATAGAGTTGGGTTACTTAATTCCCTTAACTTATGTCTGAATTAATTTTCTAATTTAATATCCAGGATAATCTAATTATATTCATTTATTAATAAATAAATAAAACATATTATACATTTATTTGATTTAATATAATATTATTATGTTCTTTTATGGCCATTTTGATGAGTTATAATGTTAAATTTTTTTGTTTTGGGAGTGTTAATTTTATTGGTTTTCATGGTAAGTTCACTTGTATACATGTTTGAAAGTTCACTTAAAATGAGAATAAATAACTATATTTGAAGTTATATGTTATTGTTGATCTTTTAAAATTATTAATTATATTATATATAATTTTTAAATGATTATTCATTACATAAAACATTAATTATAAATCTTTAGTTCATTTTGGAAGTTATTCAGTCAATCAAAAAATTATTTTGTTCTATTAAATATTATATTTTTAAATTAGTTTGAGAAAACTGAAAAATTTATAATATGAATATTAAAATTTGTGTGAACCATAATATTGGTATTGTGACCACCCTTGAAGGTGGTAATGGAAAATTAAAACCCATCTTCCATGAAGCTAGTGAATCGATACATCATAAATGATGTTTTCATTTGTAGAATAAAAGGAGAGGAAAATAGGTCTGATTATATACATTTCATTAAAAAAATATTACAATGTATATATGATACTAGAGTTATAAATCCTATTTGTATAGAGGAGATGAGTTGAGAATAATAAAAGAAAATAAATTAAAATGGAACAAAGGAGGATTTTACCTCTTTAATATCTTCACCTTGAGAACCTCCTTATTGAACACGTGTTTGGACTTTTATTAAGAAAAATATACCTTGGATATGGGGAAGAGGGTTGGGTAGGGAATTGAGAATAATTTTAATCGGATACAAGTCTTGGAAGATTTTATAGAAGAGGTGGTGAGGGGTTGTATTTATAGGGAGGGAGGAGTAATTTTATTATTTTATTTATTATTTTATTATTTTGGATCAAGACTATCAATAGTTTTGATCTTTATAAATAAATTTATTAAATAATGACAGATAGTTTAAGATAATAGTTCTTACATCCTCCATACATCCTCCATGACTAAAGAATTCACGTATTTAGCTTGTAATGTAAATTACTGTATTTAACTATTCACCCAAAAATAAACTATTTTAGAAAAAACCCAAAAATTCACCCTAAATTTTTTTCAAACTTTAGATTTCCAAAATAGAATCCATTTTATGAAAATTATTTTCTAAATATCATAAATTTAATTTTTATATAAAAGAAACATTTAATAATAAAATACTAATTTTAATATTATAATTGATTTTTAACCCATTGTAAAATTAATTAAGAACACATATAATTATCATATAATTATTATAAAAAATAATATTATTATATGAGTCAATTTTATTAAAATAACATTTATTTTAAACCAATATAGAAAATTTTAAAGTGTAAATAAAAATTTATGTTTTACAAAATTATGAATAATTAATTTATCATTTTTGAAAATTTAACTTACATATACCATGATATAAATATAACATATTTTCATTTATAGTATACCTATATTTTATTTATACTATAATAGGTGAGGTTGCAATTCTATTTTCCAGATTACTATTCCTAATAGTCATGTTACTATTCCAATGCTCAGGTTACAATTCCAACAGTCTTGTTCCTTAATTTTTTGAAATACAACTTATTTCATTCTTCATCTGGTAGGATAATATTTTAATTGGGTTCTCTATGCTATGAATGTGTATTATGCCATATAACATAATAATAAGAATGAAAATTTCATTCATAAATTTCAAGTTCATTACATTCTCCCAACAACCCTTTTGAAATTTTGCTCTTGAAATTTAATTTTACATTCTATGGTGAAAAAGGTGAGGGTATTTCTTCTTTATCACCTCCACTGATTCCCAGGTTGCTTATTCATACTTGTGGTTCCTCCACAACACATTGAAAGGGCGGGTTTTCTCATTTCATAAAACTTTGTCTATGCAGTCAAAGATATTCACTAGCTGATCTTCATATGATAGGTCTTTCTCCACTTTCCCCACCTCTGGATTAAGTACATGTGGTGGGTAAGGTATATAATTCCTCAAGAGAGATATATGGAACACATTACGAATGTGAGCGATATTTTGTTGATGTTCATGCCAATAAACAACTAATCATATGTGGTTAAGGATTTAAAAGGGGATAATTTACCTTGGGATAAGATTCCCTTTCTATCCAAACCACATGAGTCTCTTCCATGATGATATTTGATGGAATACATTGTCTACAACAAAGAACTCTAAGTCACTTTGATGGTTTTCATCATTACACTTTTTCCGACTCCGAGCAGCATTGATATGTTGATGGAAGGAATGAACCTTACTTGTCATTTCATGCACAATATCGGGTCAATGTGGATTTTTTATCCAACTTCCCTTCAACAAGAGCAAGTTCAAAATTTCTTCCCATATAGAGCTTCATATAGAGAAATTTGAATACTCGAGTTGAAGCTGCTGCTATATTAGAACTCAACCAATGGGATATGTTGATCCCATCTTTCTTTGAATTCCATTGAACATGCTATCATCAATTCCTCAAGTGTCTAAATAGTCTATTCATATTGGAAAATATTTTGGGAAAGACTGGATATCCTGAAATTCTATTCAATACTCAATGAATGTTTAACACATCCTTAGAATTTAGATTTGAACCTTAGATCATGATAAGTTATGATCGAAAGTGGAACTTGATGAAGTCTCAACACTTCATTCGGATATATATTGGAATTTTTATCAAGATAGAAATCTTCCTGAATATAAATAATGTGGGTAGTCTGGCCTGTTCAATCCACCACGACCCATATCACATTGTTTCCTTTTAATGGATTTGGGAGAACCGTGATGAACTCCATGGTGCTATTCTACCATTTCCACAAGGGTATAGGCAAAAATTACATCAAACCTCTAGTATTATTTCCTTATACATTAAAATCATGACATATAAAACACCTTGAGATATTCTTTACAACATTCTTCATCTTGTACTCCCACCAGAATTGTTCTCGAAGATCCCTGTACATCTTGGTACTTCCAGGATGGATAGATAATGATGGTCTATTTTTATTATCCAATTGATCTTTATTTATATCAAGTGATGGAGTCACATAAAACCTTGTCAAAAAATAGTCCCACAATCATAATTGATATTGAACTCTTGTAGATACCTTTATTTACAACTTTCACCTCCTTTTTTTAGCTCCATATCATCCTTTTTTTGCATTCTTGATTTTCTCTTGAATAGATGGTTGGAGATCATATAGTAAAATTTTGAATTATTCCCTACCATTATGGATTTCCAATCCATACATTTAATATCCATGATGATAAGGTCTTTCACAATCTACATCACGTATAGAGTACCAAGTTCTTTTCTTCTAATATCATCGACTGCCTTGTTATCTTTTCCAAATGGTAATTCGTAGAGAAAGTATAGGTATTGAAAAGCTCTAACCATCACCATTGGAATATGTTTAGATCCTTATTTATGAATATATACTTTATAATCATGTGATAATTATATATGTTACACTTATCACCATATAGGTGGTGTCACCAAATTATAAAAGAAAATATCATAGCTGATATCTCTAGATCATGTGTCAGGTAGTTATTCTCATTGATATGAAACAATTTTGAGTCATAGGTTATCAATTTATAATTATTCATGAGTTCACAACCCAATAATTTATTTTATGCATCACTGTATATCACAAATTCTTCTCCACTTATTGGTATTGTGAGTATAAGTGCAGTGATCAGCCTCTTTTTTAGTTCTTTGAAGCTTTCATCACATTCTTCTATCCATGAAAATGTTACCCCATTACATGTTTATTTAGTTATCAGACAATAAAATCATGATAAATATCTCAAAAAAAATTATTATAACCCTAATAACCCAAGAAAAATATGTATTTCTGCGACACAACTAGGTCTATCCCATTACTAAATTACATTTTTCAAGGAAGGGTCCACAGATATTCCCACACTTATGATCACATGCCTTAAAAATGTGAATTACAGCATCCCAAAATCACTATTTCCAAACATATCATACAATTTATCCTTCATTAATGCCACTAGAACAATCCTTATTTGTTCATTATGTTTTGACATTCTCTTGGAGTCAATGAGAATTTCGTTGTTAAACACTTCCAAAAATTGTTCAAGATATTAACTAAAGAATCTATTCCTAAAATCCATGAATATTATAGGGGTATTAGTAAGTATGAATGGAATCAATAAGAACTAATAATTCCCATAATGTGTATGAAATAATTATTTTGAGTATCTTCTTTATTTACCTTTAGTTGGTGACATCCAGAATAAAGATATTCCTTTGATAAGTACTGTTCTTCTCATAGTTGATCGAACAAGTCCTCAACACTTGGAAGATGATACTGGTTCGGCATGGTAATATTATTGATCTCATGGTAATAAATATTAATACACATTAATCTATATATTTTCTTTAAAAATACTACTCTCTCCCCATAAGGTGATGCACCAAAAAAGAACCCATTGTACAAATTCCATTTCAGATGACTCTTTAACTTCTACAGTTCAATCGAGGTCATCCTTTAGGTAAATTTTTATATAGAAGTGACTCTGTGTATAAGATCAATTGAGAAACCTACCTCATGATTTGAGGGAAGTCCAGATAACATTTTTGGAAATACATAAGTTTATTCCATCATAATAAGATTTTCTTTAAGGTTGATACATTCCGTTTACTCAACCATTTGAGTGAGGTATGCTTCCTCACAGGGTATCAACACCCAAAATGATGATGTATTTTAAAAAAACAGATTCATAGTCATACTTGTATTTGTAGATGATAATGGGATGGTATGGAATATAAAAAGATATTTCTTTTTCCTAAGTTTTGATGCGTGATCTATATAATGACATCCAATCCAAACACATTATATCATACAATTCCATCAAGTGAAGTATTACAAGATTCATAAGAAGATTCATACCACATTTTCCAATAGTATAAGAGTCCAACAATTAGGTTTTAATTATCAAACCACATAGTTTTTATAGATATTTCTACTTCAAGGTATTGGGGTTTTGATTTAATTGTTCTATAAACCTATAGGATATAAAGAAATTATTAGAAACAGAATCAAATATGAATTTTTCAATTGATGAGTGAGTAAGAAGTATACCTTGTATGAATTAATTTTCTTGTTCAACATCAAAAATAATGATTGAAGAATACTTTATTTTCTTATTTGGATTTATTGGATTCTGATGCTGATTACCCTCAGAGACTCAAGGTTTAGCGAACTATCTTGCAAAGCTTTCTTTATCCCAATTGTTAAAGTGTTGAACCATGGGTGGTTCTATATGTTCCTCCAGCACATTGTCGAGCTTCTTCATGTCTCTTAAACATTGATGATCATGGTGGATTTCTCTCAAACACTTATAACATTTCTCTATCCCATAGAGGTAGTTACTATGATGCTTCTTCACACATTTTGGACATGTGAGTGGTTGATATTTATTTCAACCTTTGTCATTTGATTATATATATTTAATTTATTATATCCATATCCATGGTACAATTATCAAAACTCCATATCCACTTTTATTGAACATTGAAAAACATCTTCTGATCTCCCAAAGTCTCTGATATAAAGATCCCTTCCAATGTGTGGTTTTAAACCACTAAATAATATATCCATTTTGATACAATTTTTTATAGAAAAATTAGATGCATACCTTGAAATATATGTGATTCTTGATTCATAATCTATGATAGATTCACCTTCCTTTTTCTTCATCTATAAGAATTCTCTCACCATATTTGTATGAAGAGTTCAAGGGTAAGACTTGTTACAAAATATTTTCTTAATGTCTTCCCACTCCAAATCTTATATTTGATTATTAATCTTCATTTTCTTAATAAATTCACACCATTGATTGTCCTCTATAAATAACAAATATCCAGAGTCAGCTTCTCCTTCTTAGAATGTTGAAGGCTAAAAAAGATCTTCTCTATTGAGTTGACCCACAATTGATTGACTAGTTGATTAGAAAATCTATTAATCATCTGTATTATTTATCCCATAAAGGGCTTTATTCCATGTTTATCCTTCTTGTATGAAGGAATACATTTAACATGGTTTAGGTTATTATTCATATACTAAGACAGCTCAGTAATAATATCCATGATGTTTTAAACTCCACCTACCAAGGCATTGGGTATGTCATTCAAGTAATTGATGTATTTTACTTCACATGGTTGTTTACTAGGTTTCTCCTGGTTCCCACCATTTTCTAAAATAGAAAAGTATTGAGAAAAATGAAATTCAACAAATCATGAATAAATAATTTATTATTTTATGAAATTAACACTAAAGGCATATCTTATGGGATCTCTATGTTTAGAATTTTTCTAAAACAAATATTATTCTATGTTTAAATATAAAAATTTGTGTCCTAATGGTTTTCACTAACATTATAAAATACTAATTCACAAATTAACTAAACTGTTCTATGATACAAACTATAACGACACTACTTTTTCTTACATGACTATTAAATCACTTAAAAGATGAACACCATAATAGTGTTAAAAACCATGATCCAAAGGTTTAGAATATTTGGAAAATTAGGACCATACATAACTTTTACATAATAAAACATAAAAATTTATTTAAAAATTTCTTTTTTAGCCTTCTAAGGCTCACATTCTTCTTAGTACATGTAGTCGCCTGTGCATATACACCAAAGAAAGGGGTGATATGAAATCCCAATAAGAGGTATAAAATGGTTCTTGAGTCAATATTAATTGAGTGAACATATTGTTCATAATCATCATAACATAAACATGAGATCATTATCAATATCAGGGGGAAAAGTGTATAATGTCATGGAATATCGCAATGAATAAAAATGAAACATCCTGAATTAGTCATCAAAAACCACACGTAGTTGTGAATAAATCTAGAAGTATGTTCTCACATAACATATTTTCATAAACATAAAATACTAATATTAAACCAATCAAGAATCAGGTTCACCCATATTAAAAATAATGGAGTTCTTTTGTAAATAAGAGTTATTTTGTAAATTCTAAATATTTGTAATAAAACCAAGTAAGAAACATGTATATGTTCGATATAATGAGTCAAGAACAAAAGAATTATATTAAATGAACACTAAAGGAATATACATACTGTAATTTGGAATAAAATAGGTATAACCCAATGAAATGGAGCGAGGTTTGAAAATCCCCTAACCTTTTTCTCAAATGTATTCTTTGCTTTAGTAACGAGGTTAATAAAATTAGATTAATTAATTAATAAATCCATAAACTAATAATCATTTTTTTGAATTATTATAATTTCATTCAATTATTTTATGAACATTTTTATGAGTTTTAGACTTCAATTTCATCATTCTAGAGTGTTAATTTTCTTAGTTTTCATTATCGGTTAACTTCTATACAAGTATGGAAGTTCGAGTGAAATGAGAATAATTTAAAAAAATTGAAATTATATGATATTAATGAACTTATCGAATTTTAATTTTTCTTATATATAATTTTACATATGAGGATAATTCATTATAAAAAATGTTAAAAATAAATATTTATCTTAATTTGGAGGTTATTTCATTCATAATGAAATAAATTCATTCCTCATGAAATAATTTCCATCATCATGAAATAGTTTCATTTTATTAATTATTAGATTTATAAATTAGATATAGAAAAATAAACAATCCATAATATGAATATTTAAATATATTTAAACAATAATAATAGTTTTATTAAAATCCATGAAGGTAGTAATGTGAAATGAAAACTCACTGTCCATGAAGGCAGTGAAACGCCACATCACATGCGATGTTTTCATTTTTAGAATAAGAGGATAAGATAAGAGGTTTTATGATGAATATAACATTATAACAATAAAATTAAAGTATATATATGATACTAGAATTATCATTCCACTATGGATAGGGTAGGTGAGGAGAGAATAATAAAATGAAAGAAATTAAAAGTGAATGAATCGAGATTTTACATCTTGAACATCATCTCCATGTGAACCTATTTGAGGCACATGGGTTTGTAAATTTTCTTAGACCAAAATCACTATGAAATGAGGAAGATTCTTTATAAAAAATCATGGCCTAATTTACCGAAGGTATGAGTCTTGGAAGGTATGAAGAGTATAGGTAGTGAGATGTTGTATTTATAGGGGGGAGAGGGGTATTTTTTATTATTATACTTGTTATTTTATTATTCCTATTGAAGAATATGAATAGGGTTGATCCTTTTCCCAAAATTTATTAATTATAATGTATTTATTAATATAATTGTTCTTACATAATCCATATACCAAGCATGACTAAAAAATTCATGTATTTAGCTTATACCATAAATTACTATATTTTTCTATTCAAAAAAAGATTCAACTATTTTAGAAAAATCCCCAAAAAATCACCTCAACCATTTATCAAAGTTTATATTTCAAGAATGTTCTCCATTATTTAAAAAGAATTTTATAAATATGAGAAATTTAATTTTTATATTAAATCATCATTTGTTCAAAAAAATACCGATTTAAATATTACAATCAATTTTTTGACCCTTGGAAAAAATAATTAAGGTCTCATAAAATTACCTTATAATTATAATAAAACATACTATAAATTTATGAATATATTTTATGAAAATAAATACTCTTTTAAATCATTATATTAATTATAAAATTTTAAATAAAAATTATGTTTTACAAAATTACCAACACTTAATTTATCATTTTCAAAACATTTATTTACTTATTATAGGATATAAATATAATCTATTTTCATTTATAATGTAAATAAATTTTATTTATACTTTTCAAATTAATGTTACTATTCTCTTTGATGGATTACTATTCCTAACAGTCATGTTACTATTTCAATGGTCAGGTAACAATTCTAATGGTATGGTTCCTTAATTTCAATAAATACAACTTATGTAATAATTAACTTATGAGAATAATGTTTTATTCGGTTGTCTATGATCTGTATATGTTTTATGCCATATAATATAAATGAATGGAAATATCATTCTAAAATTCTAGTTCATTACAATATGAGTAGGAAATATTGCGTTTTATATCAATCAATTTATAGTGTATTCATTATATTTTTTGTCTAAGGAGTAGGACATTTATGAATAATAGGGAAAATTTGGAGTAGGAATAATTTTAGAGAATAAGGATTTGTTTCCCAATTTAGGGTGGTTTTTTAAATGACCATATATTGGTCACTTGGTATCAAAAATCACAATAGTTCACATGATCACTTATGATCAATATAATATAATAATGAGTTCTAGTAAAACTTGTTTTAATTAAGGGTTTATGCAATGATTTTCTTGCGTTCATGAAACAAATGTTACACTAAAAATGTTGGAAATTTTTTTTAGTATATTATTTCTTGCATATCATATTAATTTAAGAATAATGTGATTGTATGTGGTTGTATGGGTCTACTGGTAGGATTATGAAAACATGTTAGTAGATTTTGGGGTTCACAAATGTCCATAAATTTAGGTGCTTCATATAACCAAGAAGGTATCACATAATGGATGTTAGGGGATGGGGATCGTGTATATCACATAGGAAATGAAACTATCAAAATCAGAGTGATCTAGAGACTATGTGAGATAGGAATTACATTAGGGTTGAATGTCTTATGATGGAGGTATCACAAAGATAGTCACATGATCACGTGTTCTAGTTGACCTTATGTGACCAGGTTTTGGAAATTTCAAACGATTTATTTTTTCAAAGATACTACCATTTTTTGTGGATTTGTTTACATTTTCAATGTTTTTTAGAGGATTATATATATAAAGTTTTTTTCCTAATATTTAAAACAATAATATGAACTTAAAAAATATTTTTTAGGGGAAAACATGAGTTGGGGAATTTTGGTGTATTTACCATGAGTTAGTGATATGATTTAGGACTGTTAAAAAAATTACCTTGTCTCTATTAATTTGAAAATAACTTGTGAAGTGTCATGTGACTGACATAACAAGAATTGGTTCATCATGAGCTGGTCTCATGACGGTTAATTTTAAATTAAAAAAGAACTGTTTTATCTTAATTGAGAGTCGTGACTGGGGTTAGACACCAATTGACATTGGTAGGAGTCTTGTGATTGAGGTTATATAGAATGAGTCATATACTTTTTATTTATGTGATTCACAAAGTATATTGACCAATTTTTTTAATTTTGAATAGATACGATTTATAATGAAATTACAGTGAACAAGGAACATATTGAAGAATCATATTCTGGTGTTAATGATGAGAAAAATATAATGTACTTTTAATGAGGAGAAAATGATGTTCATATTGTTATACTAAGAATGACTTCATTGAGAGTAGTGTGTAAGGAGGAATCAACAATGTTTATCTGTAGGAGGTACTATTCTATAAATGAATACATTTTAAAGGAAATATTATTACACAGAGATACCATATACAAAATCTCAAATAAAAAAAAACTAGTGAACCATAAGGGATATTGGAACATCATCACAACTTTAGTTTTTTATCCTTGGACATAGACCTTTGAAGAGAACATTTAAAATCTATTTTATTCTTTTATGAATTTTGGTAATTTTGTATTTCGGGTTTATATTAATCTCTCTCATAGGTGTTATATATACCTAACATCATTGGAATAAGATCCTTTAATATAAATAAAAAGTTAACAACCAGATTCATCCATCCCTTCTAAAGGCATCCAAGGGTATAACTAAAAAAATCTTGAAATATCAATCCTCATACCCATCCATCATAAAGGATACCAAAAATCATATGCAACATCATCAAAATTGGGAACATTAACAACCATGTGTTATGTGATTCCCACGTCAACTCTAACCTAAAAGATAAAGAGACCACCATTTTTTTGAAATACATGGTTTTATCTCTATTCATTTTCCAAATTGAATTATGTTATTTTCCACGAGTTATGCCAATATAACAAAGCAACATGAATCAGACCCCTCTATAGCCTTAACCTAGTTTACAAGTGATGTGGAGATACCAAAAGGAGTAAAATACACCATCTATAAGTATACTAACAAACCATTTTCCAGTAAATATATAGTCTCATGAGTTTCCACCACTCATAATAAATCTGAACTCCATGATACTATGTCATCTTGCTCGTATTATTTGGAATGACACTTCCCTTTGCAGCCGAATACACTATTAAAATGATGAATTGCATAATATAATAGACCAAATGCCTATAATTAAAATTCTTTTATCATTGGATGAATATATTTCATAGTATCTTATGGTATTTTTAATACATAAAATCTTTCACTAAATAGATGATGGATAAATTTTTTTAGGAAATTATCCATAACCCATAATACTAAATCATGGGACTAAAAGTTACACACATGGTCTCATAGAATAAAAGACCCATAAGAGTCTACATAGTCCCCCTCCATCCAAAAAACTCCAAGAATAACTACTTAACCACTACAATAGACTATATAAATGATCCTTGGTTCTATAATAAGGATAATAAGAGTGGAAATTAACCTCTTCGTATGTTTATTATGGAATTCCTAAAGCATTAATGTCTACTAAAACTTTACCCCCATCATGATAACCACATCCATATGGGATAAAAATTGACCAAAGTCCTATATCTACCCCATATAATTTCTATCCAATCCTAGGAAAATTCATATATCAAACTAATTCATGGTCAAAAGATAAGGTTTCACTGATTCCACATTCCATGGAAAGACTAAAATCAATGAAACAGAGAAAACATTTATAAGAAGTATCTTCTCTATGATCTAAATATTATTCTTTTATTTCTTGGGATAAATTTTATGTATCTTCAGAATACTCCATACATACTCAACATGCTTTGTGTGTTGTTCTTAAGTGTGTAAATGCACCAAGATTTCATAGAAAAATAAAAAACGATGGTGTTCAGGTAATGATAGAAAATTTGGTTAATAAGTTCAAAGAAATCCAATAAAGATATTTTACATCTTGAATAACATCACAAGGTACACAATTAACACATAATTTATCCTAAACTTCATCTTCTGTAAATCCTTTATCCTAACATAATGTTGATGGTAACTCAGACCTAGGTTAATAGTTTAGAACCATTTGGAACTATATAGATGACTAGAATTTTTATTATTCTTATCAATATAACTTTTTTTTTCATTAATAAGTTGTTATAATTCTTCTAATTTACACACAACGTAAGTCTATCATCAACTATCTTGGAGTATATAATTGGAGAACCCCAATGAGTGGTCCTCAAATGAATGAAACCCTTCACATTAAGATCCTTAGGTTTTGTAGTAGGCTTACTCAGATCAGCCGATTCCATATGATAAGTGGTATTTGATATAGTATCCTCACCTAGAATAATATTAATTAATTACACAATCTCCCCCTAAAAGGATGTCCAAATATGTTAGTCTAGAGTGAATTATGTGTGTAGTCGACCATTATAGGGAAAATAATTAGGACAAAATCTAAGGTCAGTACATTAAAAATACATTCTATATTCACTTTAATGGATCACACTAAGATAAAATCAATTCTATTTATACTTCCCTCATGATACCACACTCTAACTAAAACATATTCCAATTCACCAAGGGAGAAAAATATAACAATATATATTTTCTATCAAAGGGATCCTAAAAGAACCCCAACCATTACAATAAAAATTGACAGCGATACTCATTATATCCATTAAAAAATACTATAATGTTTTTATACTCTTTTCACATTGAAAAATTCTATAAAATTATAAATAAGATATAAACCCATCAAAAAAGGTGTGTCGAGCCCTAAAACCCTCCGGATAATCTATATGGATAACACCAACTCAGATATTGCTCAACAAATGAGGGAATGTAAACCCCTATAATAAAAAATATATTAAAAACATATAGGTAATCATAAATGAACCTATAATAGTTGAATGAAACTCAAAAAAATCCATCGGAACCTATTCTAAAGAATGAAATCATCCTTGATCAGATATGTGGATTTTTCCTTACGTTCACTAAAACTAGCCCTGGAATTAATCCCTGAGGATCCTTCTATTATGTCTATAGAGACCCTTGACCCAATCCATGTGATGAACCCCTTGACACTTGCAAATTAAAATATATAGGTCCGCCTATTTATTCATTTAAATATAACATCTTCCACAATCCCCTATTGATACATTACTTGGATATCCTCTAATGAATGTTCTATAGAGGTAGAATCCTTCTATAGGAATGGTACCCCTTCAATATCTATCATAAATCCTATGATAATGTAAATGATACTCATAATGAAATAACATAGGGATTTTTCCATCTATAAATAGAAGAGATAAACCCATTCCCTTCCCTAACAATCTCTCTACACCCCATCACAAATCATGAAACCTACACTTTACGCCTCTCAAGGAAGAACCAATAACCCCACTAAAAAGGCAACCACTTGTCTCACTAAATAAATTAGAATCCATACTATAATATACTATACTTATGACTTATAAAAAGAAATTTACATGAAAAACTATACAATTATATGTTATTTAAGATGTTGGGATTTATAAAGTCACATATGGATGATGTAAAATCCACCCTCATAGAAATCCAATCCTTGTTTCTAGTCAACAACTAATCATAATAGATCAGTACCCCAAAACTAGTCATTTAGTCACCCACATACATCATCCCCAATATGAGCACTATGAAAATGTGGGCCATATCCACGATCAATGCCTCTAGAGTTAACTCATTAATGTAGTTTTCTTTAGTGTTTTCACATATTTGACACTCATGTATTTGAATATAGAACATGAGTCTCCAATGGGGATACAAGAGTATAAAAACATATATATATTATCATTTAAGACAAAAACATAATATATCTCATAATAATATGTGTTCACCAACTAAAAATATTTAGTTTCTAATAAGATTTGATACATTATCAAATTATATATGAAAAATAAACAATTTATCCCTCATCATTCCTTATATTTTGAAGCATTATCTACTTATCAAATATAATACTTTTCATCATAACCTAGGGAATGGAAAAATAAGAAATAATGAGTTTAGATGCCCAAAAGGGATAGAAACGATAGATGGAAATCAGAGATCATAAGTGAGTAAAATACAATAATTAATGTATTATTACATGTTCATGAATAATAAAAAACAAACCCAACATCTCATTGAATGTATTCATGAATCCTGAAATATGTTTTCGAAAAACATAAATGATTTCAGAAGAGCATTGAATCATGAATAATCAATAATGATCCATGAGAGAATATCATAAACATTTGACCTAAGTTTTTTTAAATAAACATAGGTATAGAAAAAAAATTCATTATTCAACAAAAAACTATTAAGACCATTTTAACATGGTATATTGATGCCAATATAGTTTTGGGTTCTCTCTCCATTCCTATAATCACAGTAGACAATGTCACTTAGTGGATTGGGTTCACTCCGCATTCCTCTTAATATTATCTCATAAGATATCATGATTTAAACATTTCCATTGAATGATATAAAATTCATGACCCACCCTTCACATAATAATGACCAAATATATGTGTCCCACAACATCGTAAAAACATTAATGATTACATCACAACCTAATTAACCAATTAGAAAGAACCAATATTCAAAATAATATTCATATATAATCATAAAAATAAGCTAAATAAAGAAAAAATGTAAATGGTATCATTAAATAAACTAAATAGTGAATCATAATATTCTCTAAATGGTGTTTACATAGATTTTAAAAAAATATATATATAATAGAATTAAAATTATACTTCAAAAAACAAGAAAAAACATTTTTTTATATTTATAACTTTTCATAAAATTATAATATCCTAAATCGATTAAATATGATTTTAATTGTAAAATAATGGAATCTATCAATGTATTATATGTAAAAAAATATAAAAAAATGATGTGAGAAATCCTTTATTCAGTAAATGATAAAAATATTGATAGTGATTACAATTTTTTATAAATTCTAATATAACCCTTATAGAAATCCTTTTCAATATTGATTTAAAATAATTAATATGGAGAATAATATAGTATATGATGGCTATAAATAATATTTCAGTTATATTAAAAATAATTATTGAAGCATCTTGAAGGACATAGATATTGTGGAAATGGATTCCTGCCTAACAGAATAAACTTGGTCGTTATTGGTTAAAATAAGACATTAAATATTATTGTGTAACAAATATTTTTCAATATAATGATTACATGAAATATCCATAAATAAATATATGAGTTGAAAATATATTTGTATTTTAAGTAAAAGTATATAAAACTTTGTATAATGGAGATTGAAACTTGAAGTGTTCTGATACAAAGTGAGACTCTAATAAAAATCCTTAAATCAAGTACATAATTTATTTTTACGATATATGGCCACCTATATAATTAATTTATGAATATTATATATTTATACCAAAACCATATAAATTTTTATCTTACTATATATCCTTCCCTTATGTTTTCCAATAAAAAATGTATCATCAAATATTTATTAAAATCAATATTCTTTTCTCAATAGTATTGTTTTCTAGGAATGATTCAATTTGGAGATTCCCCTACTAGCACATTTTACATTAATTAATTATATATATAAACATAATAATGGAATAAATATCATTTTTATTCAATGTATACAATTCTAGAAAAATCCATGTAAGGAGGTGATGAAAAATGAGACACGTTGCTCCATGGAGGTGACATTACACACTTACACATTGGCAATGTATTCATTTTTTCATAGATGAAACAAAAAGAAGAGGAATTATTATATATATTTTTGGAATATTAATTATTTTATAAATATAATATATAAATATTTAATTAATCTATATAAACATACATTACAGGTAGTAATGAAAAATGAAGTACATCGCTTTATAGATAATTTAGTTCGCACAAACTCTTGAGAAATGATTTAATTTTCTAATATATGGAAAAGAGATAGATAAAGAAAATTCAATAAAAATAATAACAATTTAGTTTATTGATGATATATATGTTATCATATGAGGATCTATATAATATATTTAGATGAGATGGAATAATAAATAATACTAAAAGGACTCGGTCAAGACAATTACCTCTTCCTCGTGTATCCTTCTTTGGGTAAAACCATAGGCCTTATTTGGTTGGTATTTTTGTTATCGAAGAAGCACATTAAAATTTAGATGTGATTTGGAATGTTATTTTTCTAGTGATCAATCAAAATAATATTCTCATGTGCATGGAAAAGTGAGATGAGGGGTTTCCTTTTTTTAGGTTAGGGTAGTGACACAATTATAAATAGTGTTAATGTTAATATAATATAGTCATTTTACTTGGAATTTTGACCCATATAAGACTATTTTATAATATAATACATGGTATTATTAGAGAAAAGAAATTTTATTAAAGAATGTTATGGTATCTATAATATTGGATACTTTCCCTTTAAATTATCCATGTTAAAAAATATTATCCTTTATCGCAATGACATAACTTTTACCTTGGTAAATATTCCATATCACTAAAAATAAAATGGAAATTATATTTATCATAGGAAATTATGATTAAAAATAAGAAATAAATTATATTAGATTAAATTTCATTAGGTGGATGATATAAATAATATTTTCCTCACATAAAATGAAAAAAAAAATATTTTTTAGAAATAGTTGCAACTGTATGTATAAAAATGATTTTTTTCTCATTCCATTCATAGTAAAAAAATTAAATGAATTTTAGTTTAACTTATTAAATATAAAATCTTCACATTAAAATAATATAATTAATCTATTTGTATTGACAAAAATGTATTGTTCACAAAAAAAAATAGTTTTCAAAAAAATATAATTTTTTTCCTTAAAATAATTTAATCGTCATTTCATAATAATTAATAATAATATTATAATGATTAATAATTTTCGAAAATATATGAAAAATTATTTTCCATCAGTTTAATACCAAGAATATTATAATTTTTTTAATAAAAAATATGAATAAATAACATAAAAAACAATTCTATTTAACAAAAAATAATTGGAAAAGTTTTCTATTTCATTAAAATAAATTCAGGGATGTAAATAATTGATTATATTAATTACACATATAATTATATCAAAAAACATTATCGACATCATTCCACATGAGATTTTATATGATAAAATCCCATTAAGAAACAAAAATAATTCAAAATGGACTCTTTAGAATCAATCATATTTCCAAAACAAATTTTGACTTTTAAAATTATCTATTATTTAATACATAATATTTTACTATATGATAATATATTTCAATTTATATTTTTATACAAAAATTATTACTTTATCCTCAATGTTCTATACATCAAAATCTATCAAATATAATGAATTTATTAATGAAAAATATATTCTAAAATATAAAGGTGTTAAATTCTACCCCAATATATAGAATTTAACCAAATATATTCTATTACTTTAATGGAAACAAAGGAGAATAAATTGTGTAGTTCCTTATACCAGATGGAATCCTAACGGTGGGTGGTGAATTAGTTGTAACATTTTACACCTTCTTTCTACTTTTCAATTTAACCTCAGAAATATGTTAAATTTCTTTATCTAGTCAATATTATCTCTCAATATCACCTCCAATGCAATTTTAATAATTATGAGAGTATGAAAAATATATTTATAGGGTTTAATACAAGAATTTGAAACTATTATACATTGGATAGACCCCACAACATATATTCTTCACTATAAAATAAGTGATTATAACCACATACTATCAAAGTCTGATCAAAAAAGAGTCCCACTATGTTCCCCCACTACTAGAACCAACTATAACATTTCTTTATTTCATTTATCACCAACTAGAATACTACATCACTTCCTCCAACATCGACTGAATGAACTCATCTGTTGTTTATGGTTGATCTACAAAAATAATGACCCCCACCTTTTGGATGATAGTCTTCTTCCATGATCCTACCTGATTAGATTTTCATTTGTATTATTATTCAAGGTCTTCAATATGTACATGTTGTAGGCTTTTAGCCTTGAAATTCATCCAAAATATGGCATGATCTGGATTCCCCTCAACGCAAAATTCTATTGAACAATGGATAAAATATATCATAAATTATTTCACTCAAATAAATCATCATCACATGTATATATAATTTATATTAATAACAACAATATCATGAACATGATCAAAATTAGTATCATATTAATTATAAATAAATATTTAAATAATTTGATCATTGACATTAAGTACATTCATTAGATTAATTTGGTAATTAAATCAAAAAAATTTATATTTTTGTAGTTTTTTGATTTTCTGAATTGTCAATATGGTGTGTGTGGGTTTAAGGGATGTGGAATTTCTATATACTGGTGGATCTTGTACGGTTTTCACTTACCCACATATTGTTTTTTTAAATAATAACAAATGATAATGGAAATAAAAAAATTTCCCCTCAATTACTAGAATCATTTTTCATGATGAATATTCCAGATTAATTCATCATTAAAATGATTAAAAAATACTCAATAGGCCTGGGCCTTTTTCTTCTTAATCACATGTCTTGAAAAATATTAAATCCACTTCTCATAAACATAAAATTATTAATTTAGGGATTATTTACATGTTAATAACCCATAAGAGTTCTTATTTAATACATGGGGAATTATTTCTAAATAATTCCATAAATATTATTTTTAAATATACAAAGAATTTGGGTATTCACACAGTTATTTCTTCACTTGATTTTTAATAAACACGTCCTTATCTCATATAGATTCGTTGTTTATTTTCAAATGGTATTCTATGTGGAAGAACCTTATTTTTTATCATACAATTCTATATGAATGAATATCCCAAGCATGGAATACACAATAAAATTCTATCATTGAAAATTAACTGGGGTGAACTACCTTTGTTTATCTTATAAAAACTTCATGATTATAAGTAGCAATATATGAATGATCCATTATTTCTTTTTATACTTACTAGATTCACTACAAGACACATTTTTTAAGGAAAACATATTGTTGAAAACATCCTTCAATCTTAAAAATGTTATGGTAGATTCTCCTATGATCAGATCTCATTATAGATTCTTTAACTATTGAATCTGAATTTAGAGAACCCGGAGTCAAAACTCAAGAGTTCAGAGTCTGAATTCATGGAACTTAGAGTCAAACCTTAGAAGAGTTCCAATTCTGAATTCAGAGAACTCGGAGTCTGAATTCGTATCCTGAAAATAGAATGACTGTTATCTAAGTATTATATGATTCTAAGGATTTAGATATGGAACTGAATTTTAAACTTAGACAAGATAATGAGAAATGGAAAATATGGTATGGATAAATTTCCTTGGGGATGGAAAATTTTCCTTATGAAGGTAAAACACAGGATAAAATGAAATTCTCCTTGAGGTAAGGTGTTAGTGATTTTTTAAAAAATAAGGAATGGTAAAGTGATAAGGAAACCTTATTGACCAAACAATCTCCCTAAACATGAAGGAATGGAAAATTCATAAGGAAATCCTTATTAACTCGACACTAGGGACTTCACGTAGGCTAGTGGTAGGCGATAAATCCCAATCGAACTTTGGTTGTGGATTCAATTCCCATATATTTGTCCGATGCGATGGGTTGTCACATGGTCCACATGTTGTCATTTTCCAAAAAATATATATAATTTTATAACATTCCAAAAAATGAGATAAATTACTCAAAAATAACAATAACATATTTTAACCACAATGGTTTTCTTATACCTTTCATTTTCATCCCAATACATTAAGACCTCAACATCATATATATTTTCACTTTTTATATTTTACCTCCATATGATAGAATAAAACTATTCCCAATAGAAAAAACATGAAACTATGATTGTAGAGACCCGTAGCTTGACGTACATGGACATTACATTACATTTTCGGAATACTTAGTATATAACAAAAATACAAACACACAAGGATCGTAATAGTTTAGTGTCTTTGGAAACTCGGAATATAATCTTCTAATCGTGGTGAAATATCTTCAACATCTCCCCTAAAGATCTTATTTTTTTTTATACCTAAAACCTTTCTTTATATCCTGGGGAAAAGAAAACATAAAAGGGTGAGATCAAATGCTCAGTAAGGGTAAACAAAAGAAATATCAATCACATCATATACATAAGCACATAACTTTTGGAAATCTTAACCTGCAAAAGAGATCATAATTTCATAACATGGGGTAAATCATGGCAGTGAAATGTAATCACAATAATCATAACATAAAACATGAAACTTTGTGGCATTCACACATAATCATAGAGAATCATTTCTTGTTAGTCAAGACTCATTGCCAAGACTATCTTAGTGGACAAAGCCCCTTTCTGAATCGAGTAACCCTCGTTTCAGTCCTGTTTCACTGAACCGGTATATCCTACCACTCCAGCCATGTCTATCTCATTAGATATAAAATCATTACCCAATGCATTGGAGGGAGATATAGGTCCCACCCATCTCATAATGATACCATTATTATGTGTGCCACAAAATCATAAATCATACATCATTTCATAACCCATGTAATAAAATGGGATTCTTAAACATCATGCCATCATAATCCATAAACAATTGATATCATTTCATCATAAGAAAACTGAAACCATTTAAATCATAGAGACATTTTACTTGAAACATACATATCAAATAACGTCATCTTAGATGGAAAAATAGTTTTAAAAAAAACACTTGAAATGAATTCTTGAGGAAAATATCCTTTGTTCTTTAAAAACATTTTTCCTTTCTTAACATGTCATAAATCTTTAAACTAAAAGAAGTTGATTAAAAATAAACTTGAAAACTTGTAAAGTAAGATTCTTGGAAATAATGTTTTAAAAATCCATTCATGCCGTATACGTTAAAAAAAACATTCTTCGTACTTTTGTCGGAAAAGTCAAAAAATCACCTTGTACGAAAAAGTGACAAAAGATTCCTTTCATATTCTTTACTAAAAACTCACCGAAGGGTAAAAATGGATTTAAAAAATTTTAGGTGGATGGAAATAATATTACATATTGATGAAACATGGATGTGGATGATAAAATACACCCCAGTAAATACTTACGAATAAACAATCTCGGATAAAAATGAGATTGTGATATTTCCCTTACCTTAGGTCCGATTTGCTTTGTTCGTGTCCTAAGCTCCTGTATAATGGTTTAAATAATGTTATTGACTTATTCCAGAATCATACATATTGATATGATATCATATATGGTCATATTATTAGCTTCTTGTTAGTAATATTTCATTGTTACTTGTTACTCGGGTCTTTATAACTTTTTGTTCTTATGCGTGTTCTGTCGAATAAATTCTTATTCTTATCTTTATGTTATAGATAATTCATTTACATAATGGTATTAGTGTAGTATATACCATATTCATTCATTCAATTCATTTATATAATCATTATGAAATGAAGATCATGTAGAACGAGTCGCATCACATCGTGGAGACGGTATTCCGTACGTACGCACGAGTGATGATATCGTTCCTATGATCGTGGAATTGTATTGGAGTATATATATATTATTTCAGTATCAATATTACTTCATAATAATCATATATAGTTACTCATTACACCATTATACCCATCCTTGTAAGGTGATGGTGGAAAAATAGATTACACCACGGCGTGGAGATGGTATTCCGTACGTACGCACGCGCGGTGATTTCATTTTTCCGTAGGATGGATAGAAGGTGAATTAGGGTTGTTTCATATTTATAATAACATATCAGTATGTAAGTAATACTGATGTTTTTACTTTATCATGAAACAACTAAAGAAGAAGTAGTTGAAGAAGAAAGAAATTGAAAAGATCGGTAATGGATATTACCTCTTCTTTGGAACGCCTCTTTGAATCCTCCACTTAAGGAACTAAGATTGGTCTTTTGAGAAGACCAGGACCTCTAGAATTATTCTAGGGAAGTGTAGAGGAGAAAATGGCAGGGGTTGGCCGAGCTTGAGTGCTCAAATTGGTGTGAGGAGGAGGGGGAGGAGGTGTCCTTTTATAAGGGAGGAGAGGGGCACCTTAGGAATATCTCAAAATATTATTTTATATTAAAGTCAAAATCGGTTTATAATGGTTCCAAAGGGTCTTATTTCGAAGCTAAAGTGGGGATGGGTCGAAATCCTATCAACCAATAGGATTTAGACAAGTTTAGGTTATTATTTTAACCTTATCAATTAGATTTAACTCTAAGTTAAATAATTTAACTTTTACCGTGTCTTTTTGTTTTCTTTCACTATATGGTTAATACACTTACTATAACATGCCAAAAGAACCCCAAATTGTATATTATTAATACATATATCCTTATCTAAGTCATTTGGCCGAACCTTAGATTTTTAGGAATAAAATAACAATTAATAATATAATATTTGATTTAAAAACTATTTGGTGTCAATTTTGACACTATTTGATATATGATATTTGTGAAAGTCATAACAGAATTATATGTTCGAACCACGTTGATTAAATCAACACTAATATATCATAGTAACCTAGAAAATTAGTTTAAGTCATAAAAAGTCTCAAATTACATTCATTTGAGTATTTATAACATCAATTATGTTAATATTTCCTTAAAAGGGTAATTACTGCATCATCGTTGTGTCATAAATAAATTAATTAATTTAAAGTCTAAAAATTATAAATAAAATATCATTATGTAGGAAATCGTTTTAGCTTTCTAATGAATATTTATAGTCGAATTTATCTTATGTATAACCCCATATTAAAAATGTTTTAGTTATTAAACTTTGATTTTAACTATTTTAACTATTCATTAAATAATATAATAATAAATGTCATAATCTAATCCAAGTGGACCTAAATGGTCATATTATATTCATAAGGTTGTTTTTGGTCGAATTACACTTATCCAACAGAATTAGGACATGTGTTAGGGTAATAGTAATATCATATTTACCCATAGTTACCCTATTTACTATTAACCGTGGTAAAAAAAATAAAAAGTTACTATTCACCAAAAATTATTTTCATCTCATTGAACCACATTTTACTCACTGACATCAACCGTGTCTCTCGGATTTTTTAAATTCCATTCACAGAAGTGGTAAAATTAAGATTTATGAAGAAATTAATTTTTTTAACTACCACTTAGTAGTTTCACTATTCATCAAAAATTGATGTTTTTCAGAACAATGCCAAAATTTCATCCTAAGCTATATATCATATTCCGAATTCAAAAATGAAGTCTATTTTACCAAATTCATATCATAGAATTTTCATTAATTAATTTTATAATTAAATCTCGCTGTTAAAACAAATAGCGTGTTTTTAAGAAACAATATCTATCAAAAGATTGACACTTGATTATGTCTGGTTTAAATGTGAAATTACATCCAATGACCAACATTGTATTAAATTGTAAAAATATATTCTAAATATACTTTAAAACCACTCAAATTAATAATTTATCACTATTAATTATTTCGATTAAAAAAGTTGTTTTTAATTATAATTTAGTAATTTTCACTATTCATCAGAATATGAAAGTTATCCGAAAAGTACCAAAATTTCACCTTAGGCTAAATTCGATACTCCGAATCCAAAAATGAAGTTCATTTTGAAAAATAAGATTTACAGAGTTTTAAAAAGTGGTTATTACTATTCATAATGGCTAGTTTTAATAATATTTTAATAGCATATCGTTGTTTAGTGAAACTCGGTATTGCGTATTACACACGCTATCGAGGAAGGCCGTGATTGCGTGTAATGCAAGGCAAGTCAAGGATGCGTGTTGTGCAAGATCCTTTTGGTGTAGCGTACAACACAAGACTTTAATAAAATTAAAAAGAATATTTTTTTTATAAAATCTTGGGCTGTTACATTCTACCCCCCTTAAAATGAATTTCGCCCTCGAAATTCGTCGGGGTTATAAATGGTTTACTATTTGAAAGTTTCTTTAATAGAAACCCACATCGTAAAAAGGAATATCAAAACCAATCTTTAAAAACAAAAGTATGAAACGTAACGGTTACCCAAATAAACTAATCATTGGGTTTCCACATAGGTGAAAATATGGATATGGAAGAGAAATCTAACCATCATCTTCTGATGGAGAGTGGTAGAGAACATGGCTATGGAAAAGCCAATAATCACAAATCCATAAATTTGTGACGATCTAAGGTACCATCCGATTAATCAGGTATAAGATCACTAGGACAACATTTTTGGTTTTCAAGATCATTTCCCTAAAGTTGAAAATTTGAATTGGAATAAATACTTTCTTTATTTTGGTACAATCTCACTATTGTTCATGCCTAGAACAATTTCCACTTCATCTCTTAAATAAATGAAGTAGAATTTGTTATTCGTGAAGTGTTAGCAGATCATGTGATAGAATGACGGGTCATTCCATCTGTCTCAAACAAAAGGTTAGCAAAAATTATATACATAAGTCGATATATAGTGAGATTAATCATATATAGTTCCTAAAATGGACTTATACTTCATATATCATACTGCTTAATATAATAAAACTAGTTTTCTACTAAACAGGGACTTCCTGTAGGTCAGTGGTAGGCGATAAAGGCCAGTCGCACTTCGGTTGTGGGTTCGATTCCCACAGCCTTGTCCGAAGCGATGGGCTGTCGCCCATCCTGCAAGTTGTCATTTTTCTAAAACTACATTACTATAACATCCCATCAATAATATCGAAAATCTTCTATCCTTAAACAATACTAACTTATGTCCAACATAATCTATTCTAATCTTTAGGCTTATCCATAATACTACAGTCCACTTTCATAATATAGTGAAAACGATTACCAGAAGTTTAATACTGTCGTTAATCCCCATATATCATAAGATATGTCTTGTTGGTCACATTCCAAACATTCAAAGGCCTTAATCATGTATTCTCTTGAATACCCATTGAACCTTAGTGAAAACATTAATGCAATTAAAAGTTAACTCTTTCCACATACCACAATCCAAAAATTCTCTATACTCAAACCATGATATAACCTTCTCCTTATATCAGTCATGATCTCATGAATACAATCAAACACCTCATTATCTTATTATTCCTTCATTATGCGCATATCATCTAAATTCCAAAAATATCTGAATAACCTTTCATGGATAGTGGTACCATTAATCATACACTTTCATAACTCAAGGAAAGACAACAGTGTAACAATCCTTAGATGTCTCTTTATTCCATAGTACCATGAGATTTCTTATACAACATTACACATGATAAACATGTAATCATTCCACTACATTCTTAAATCATTGACCGAGCTTCAAAAATTCTTTCATCTCACATATCATTTGTAGTCTCTTCATCATCATCAACATAAATACTTCCCATACGACCATACTGATTATCTTCATGAGACTTTCCCTTAGGGAATTGGTTTGCATAATGCCCGTACATTCCACATTTAAAACATTTAACCATTGTTGATGTCGTAGCAATACCATTATCCTCATCCATGGTGTTAACTGAACATTTTCCTTTGCACTTACTTGCTTTGTGTCCATCTTTTCCACACCCAAAGCATCTTCCAGTTCCTTTGAAACATTCTCCTTGATGCCTCTTCCCACACGATTTACATAGGGGAAATTGAACTTTCTTTCCTCTATGATCATCATGAAACTCCATCTTTCTCTTATTAGCCGAGTCAGGAATCTTACCAAATTTTACTTTATTGATCATATTATGAGATTGCTGATTCGGCATAATAATGATGTTTGGACTTCCAAATACCATTTCATTATGAAGAATATCATTCCATTGTCCATCATATCCTCCATTATCGTGAATCATCTTGTTTCCAGCCATTTTCTAAAACCCAAAAGAATAGTGTGAGAGGCAAAAATAATAATAAAGGGGGAGTAACTTCAATATCTAACATCTTAGGTTTAATTCTATGATTGTTAGCGTAATTCTAGTACTATAACTTATATGCATACTTAACCTTAGAGACATCCCTAGACATAC
The DNA here is from genome assembly GCA_963277665.1 of Viscum album. NCBI lineage: Eukaryota > Viridiplantae > Streptophyta > Magnoliopsida > Santalales > Viscaceae > Viscum > Viscum album. The sequence goes on from OY728162.1 coordinate 1,068,591,837, forward strand.
CTTTGAAATATCTCTAGGGATCTCACTAAAGTTCTCGCATCCTAGTTTCCAAAGGTTGACTAAACCTCCCTCTGATACCAACTGTAGTGACCCGTAGCTTGACGTACATGGACATTACATTACATTTGCGGAATACTTAGTATATAACAAAAATACAAATACACAAGGATCGTAATAGTTTAGTGTCTTTGGAAACTTGGAATATAATCTTCTAATCGTGGTGAAAGATCTTCATCATCTCCCATAAAGATCTTCTTTTTTTTATACCTAAAACCTTTCTTTATATCCTGGGGAAAAGAAAACATAAAAGGGTGAGCTCAAATGCTCAGTAAGGGTAAACAAAAGAAATATCAATCACATCATATACATAAGCACATAACTTTTGGAAATCTTAACCTGCAAAAGAGATCATAATTTCATAACATGGGGTAAATCATGGAAGTGAAATGTAATCACAATAATCATAACATAAAACATGAAACTTTGTGGCATTCACAAATAATCATAGAGAATCATTTCTTGTTAGTCAAGACTCATTGCCAAGACTATCTTAGTGGACAAAGTCCCTTTCTGAATCGAGTAACCCTCGTTTCAGTCCTGTTTCACTGAACCGGTATATCCTACCACTCCAGCCATGTCTATCTCATGAGATATAAAATCATTACCCAATGCATTGGAGGGAGATATAGGTCCCACCCATCTCATAATGATACCATTCTTATGTGTGCCACAAAATCATAAATCATACATCATTTCATAACCCATGTAATAAAATGGGATTCTTAAACATCATGCCATCATAATCCATAAACAATTGATATCATTTCATCATAAGAAAACTGAAACCATTTAAATCATAGAGACATTTTACTTAAAACATACATATCAAATAACGTCATCTTAGATGGAAAAATAGTTTAAAAAAAACACTTGAAATGAATTCTTGAGGAAAATATCCTTTCTTCTTTAAAAACATTTTTCCTTTATTAACATGTCATAAAACTTTAAACTAAAATAAGTTGATTAAAAATAAACTTGAAAACTTGTAAAGTAAGATTCTTGGAAATAATGTTTTAAAAATCCATTCATGCCGTATACGTTAAAAAAACATTCTTCGTACTTTTGTCGGAAAAGTCAAAAAATCACCTCGTACGAAAAAGCGACAAAAGATTCCTTTCATATTCTTTACTAAAAACTCACCGAAGGGTAAAAATGGATTTAAAAAATTGTAGGTGGATGGAAATAATATTACATATTGATGAAACATGGATGTGGATGATAAAATACACTCCAGTAAATACTTACGAATAAACAATCTCGGATAAAAATGAGATTGTGATATTTCCCTTACCTTAGGTCCGATTTGCTTTGTTCATGTCCGAAGCTCCTGTATAATGGTTTAAATAATGTTATTGACTTATTCCAGAATCATACATATTGATATGATATCATATATGGTCATATTATTTGCTTCTTGTTAGTAATATTTCATTGTTACTTGTTACTCGGGTCTTTATAACTTTTTGTTCTTATGCGTGTTTTGTCGAATAAATTCTTATTCTTATCTTTAGGTTATAGATAATTAATTTACATAATGGTATTAGTGTAGTATATACCATATTCATTCATTCAATTCATTTATATAATCATTATGAAATGAAGATCATGTAGAACGAGTCGCATCACATCGTGGAGACGGTATTCCGTACGTACGCACGAGTGATGATATCGTTCCTATGATCGTGGAATTGTATTGGAGTATATATATATATATTATTTAAGTATAAATATTACTTCATAATAATCATATATAGTTACTCATTACACCATTATACCCATCCTTGTAAGGTGATGGTGGAAAAATAGATTACACCACGGCGTGGAGACGATATTCCGTACGTACGCACGCGCGGTGATTTCATTTTTCCGTAGGATGGATAGAAGGTGAATTAGGGTTGTTTCATATTTATAATAACATATCAGTATGTAAGTAATACTGATGTTATTACTTTATCATGAAACAACTAAATAAGAAGAAGTTTAAGAAGAAAGAAATTGAAAAGATCGGTAATGGATATTACCTCTTCTTTGGAACGCCTCTTTGAATCCTCCACTTAAGGAACAAAGATTGGTCTTTTGAGAAGACCAGGACCTCTAGTATTATTCTAGGGAAGTGGAGAGGAGAAAATGGAATGGGTTGGCCGAGCTTGAGTGCTCAAATCGGTGTGAGGAGGAGGGGGAGGAGGTGTCCTTTTATAAGGGAGGAGAGGGGCACCTTAGGAATATCTCAAAATATTATTTTATATTAAAGTCAAAATCGGTTTATAATGGTTCCAAAGGGTCTTATTTCGAAGCTAAAGTGGGGATGGGTCAAAATCCTATCAAGAAATAGGATTTAGACAAGTTTAGGTTATTATTTTAACCTTATCAATTATATTTAACTCTAAGTTAAATAATTTAACTTTTACCGTGTCTTTTTGTTTTCTTTCACTATATGGTTAATACACTTACTATAACATGCCAAACGAACCCAAAATTGTATATTATTAATACATATATCCTTATCTAAGTCATTTGGCCGAACCTTAGATTTGTAGGAATAAAATAACAATTAATAATATAATATTTGATTTAAAAACTATTTTGTGTCAATTTTGACACTATTTGATATATGATTTTTGTGAAAGTCATAACAGAATTATATGTTCGGACAAAGTTGATTAAATCAACACTAATATATCATAGTAACCTAGAAAATTAGTTTAAGTCATAAAAAGTCTCAAATTACATTCATTTGAGCATTTATAACATCAATTATGTTAATATTTCCTTAAAAGGGTAATTACTGCATCATCCTTGTGTCATAAATAAATTAATTTATTTAAAGTCTAAAAATTATAAATAAAATATCATTATGTAGGAAAGCTTTTTAGCTTTCTAATGAATATTTATAGTCGAATTTATCTTATGTATAACCCCATATTAAAAATGTTTTAGTTATTAAACTTTGATTTTAACTATTTTAACTATTCATTAAATAATATAATATTAAATGTCATAATCTAATCCAAGTGGACCTAAATGGTCATATTATATTCATAAGGTTGTTTTTGGTCGAATTACATTTATCCAATAGAATTAGGACATGTGTTAGGGTAATAGTAATATCATATTTACCCTTAGTTACCCTATTTACTATTAACCGTGGTAAAAAAAATAAAAAGTTACTATTCACCAAAAATTATTTTCATCTCATTGAACCACATTTTACTTACTGACATCAACCGTTTCTCTCGGAGTTTTGAAATTCCATTCACAGAAGCGGTAAAATTAAGATTTATGAAGAAATTTATTTTTTTAACTACCACTTAGTAGTTTCACTATTCATCAAAAATTGATGTTTTTCAGAACAATGCCAAAATTTCATCCTAAGCTATATTTCATATTCCGAATTCAAAAATGAATTCTATTTTACCAAATTAATATCATAGAATTTGAATTAATTAATTTTATAATTAAATCCCGCTGTTAAAACAAATAGCGTGTTTTTAAGAAACAATATCTATCAAAAGATTGACACTTGATTATGTCTGGTTTAAATGTGAAATTACATCCAATGACCAACATTGTATTAAATTGTAAAAATATATTCTAAATATACTTTAAAACCACTCAAATTAATAATTTATCACTATTAATTATTTCGATTAAAAAAGTTGTTTTTAATTATAATTTAGTAATTTTCACTATTCATCAGAATATGAAAGTTATCCGAAAAGTACCAAAATTTCACCTTAGGCTAAATTCGATACTACGAATCCAAAAATGAAGTTCATTTTGAAAAATAAGATTTACAGAGTTTTAAAAAGTGGTTATTACTATTCATAACGGCTAGTTTTAATAATATTTTAATAGCATATCGTTGTTTAGTGAAACTCGGTATTGCGTATTACACACGCTATCGAGGAAGGTCGTGATTGCGTGTAATGCAAGGCAAGTCAAGGATGCGTGTTGTGCAAGCTCCTTTTGGTGTAGCGTACAACACAAGACTTTAATAAAATTAAAAAGAATATTTTTTTTTATAAAATCTTGGGCTGTTACAATGATCATGGTGTCGATATAGTTTCATCATCATCCTGTCACGTAGGTAGAAGGTCCTTGTATTACAAATATGATTTAGAGATCCTTCAAAATTATTTTCTTCCTATATCAAAAAACACCTTGTACAACTTTGGTCATATGGGTGTTCATAGAAAAATAGTTTTGGAAAATAATCATGTATGACATATAATTTCGAAACAGCTAATAAGACATTTTTTTTAACAACAGTCGGACCAAGTTTGAGTTGAAACATTCAATAAATTGTCCTTTTAAAATACCATAAGTATGTTCTGGGAGTCTATTTTGTAAATGAAAATAGAAATAGAATGCTCAAGGGTCTCCTTCTTCATCACCTTTTTCAAAATCATAATATTCTTCAAAATATTTTGATAATGTAAAATATTTGAAAATGTCTTGATAATATTTACATTTCTAGAAAATATTAGAATATTGTGAAAATAGGATTTGATTAAATACAACTCATGATCCACAATGATATCAAGGTATAGTGGAGGTTTTTGATATATCAAATAACTGCTTGCATGTGAGTTGTATTATAGAAAATGATTCACAGTCAGTTGAACATGACATTGTAATAATTATTGCAATCATGTCATCAGTAAGAGATAGGAATGTCATTTTAGATCTTCCTCCTTCCAATTGTAACCGACTTTACTTGATCGGAAAAAGTTATAAACAATAATTTAACTGAAATAATAGACATTGAGACTAACCATCTGTTTAACGAAAACTTCTTATCCCTCAATTTGTGTAAACCATCATTTGAAGCCAACTATTAGGACCCAACATTAAAAATTACTTAATCTTGAGTTAAATCAATTATTCAAATTAAAGATCTTTTCAGGTTTAGAGCTTTAGTGAAATATTCCATAACAATTATATTACATATCCAAAATTAAAATATCTATACTTCTACTCAGTTTCCATTTTTTTCATAAAATAAAATCTCTAAAAAAATGACTTGTCTAGTTCTATGTTTTAGACAGCATGAATTTTCTTTGATCACATCCTTGGCCCTATTTATATTTAAGTCATGTGAAAAAAATTTCAAAACACGGGATGAGCATAAAAATCACTCTAAGGGTTATAAAATATGGAATTAAAACAATAGAACATCGATAAATACAAATCAATGAGACCATACTTTTCAATCATAACTTACCTTATGAAATCATATGATTAATGAATGACACACAGAAATAATAAATCATAAAGGTAACTTATTGCATCCATGTCATACTTACATTGTAGATTTCATAGCTATATAGGGAGTTACATTGGAATACCCATCACAGTATATTACCTAAATCTCTTAGGATAAACATTAATGTTTACCTACGTCACATTACCCAATGCACTGGAGAGCTATGTCAGGCTCACCCGGCCTAGGGTTATCACGGAACCACCTATATATGTAAATAATTCCCAAGAACCATAACATAATCATAACTTATATCACAAACATAAAATAAAGATAACATGTCAACATTGCAATCACAATAGACCCTTTCAATGCATTGACATAATCAATGCTTTATCAAATCATTTTCAAATTGTCCCATAACACATTGAAGCTTTTGAACGAAACTGTAATTTAAAAACATTCATGTCCATATAAATAAACCCATAAACCCATTTTTAAAACATATACATTAATGAGAAATATTTTGGAGTATAAATATTTAAAACATTTAAAACATTATTTTAGTTAAATAGTTCCTAACCAAAAGAGAGATGGTTGGATACAATTAATTGAAGAATAACAGTAATAAAATCATATAATATCATGAGAATAAGGATATTCATGATAAAATATGTCAAAGGGAAGTATATACACCATATAAAAGTGAATTGGTGTATAACAATAAATAAGTATCAATGGAATGTAAATTGAGAAAAAGACCCTTGCAATGATCATATCCTTAGATTAAGGACAAATAAATGACATAATTATGTGTGAAAAATAAATATACACTCAATATAAGTGGATATTATGTGTAAACAAATCTATGTTCATTCACATATATTGAAAGCACTACATAATCAAGTAGTATATGTTTAACCCAAAGAATTGAAATTGGGTTCTGAAGTTCTCTTACATATATTCGATAGCCTAAGGACGTCGCTTTAAAATTCAGAAAATGAGTTAGGGTGATAGAAAAGTGTATATAATCACATAGACATAAAATTTATAGCAATAAGGATATAGAAGAATATATCCCACCATAAGAAAAAAGAAATTAAAATGCATGACAGAAAATAATTCATTGACTTAATGAGTAAGCTGAAAGGTTCTTTTACCAATTTGGTAACTTACGAAACATACACCCCATGAAGGAAGGATCATACAATGAAGATGTAAATAACCATAAATTAAATTATATTTGATAAATAATACAATCATGGGTGGTACATGTACCACAAAAAAGGAAATAGTGGCAAATATATAATGAATCTCACTGGAATAAAACGTGAGATGAAAACCCCTCACCTCATGTCCAACATGGCTCATTTTTTCCTTTCTCCTCCTAAAAAATAAACCTAAGTTAATTTATAATTTCTTTATAACATTTGTAATGTTTATTATTTCTTTTATATAACTTATTACCTTGCTATAACAATTATAAATTATTTATGTTCATATCAGACACTTTTTTGATGTTCGAAACATCAGTAAGAAAAATAAACTTCTTATAATTACAAGTTGTCCCTGTGGTCAAAAGTACATTCTATAGATATTTATATTCATGGTTTACATATAAAATAAATAATATGTACTAATTATATATTTATTTTTAATAGGCCATAACATTTTAACATAAGAAATGAAATGCAATGTTCATAGAGACGGTAAGTCGTACAAACGCATGAACGATACTTTCATTTATTTTTTATTTTTAAAGGAATGAAAATTAAATGATAAATAAGTATATTAAAATTAAATTATAATATATATGTTATATATGTTACATAATTACATAAATTCCATCCTTTATATGTTCGATATATAGCATGAACGAGTCATATCACTTTGAGGGGGCAGTAGTTCGCACTTTTGGAAATGAAATTACCGTATATATACAATATGAAAATCATAACGGTGTGTTATAAAAGAGAATAAAAGAAGTATAGAGATAAAATAAATATCATATATAATTATAGTTTCATCATAATGGCAACCATAAGAGGTGGTAGGAGAAGATTGAACAATCATTGTTTCGTGAGGGAGTAGTTTACCGTCTAGAGAAATAATATGTTCTTTATCCATTAGATAGAGGTGTGTGTAAGTGTAGTTAGAATAATTCTCATAAAAATCTAGTTTATTGAGGATACATGTTTTTTATGCAAACAAATAATAATAAGATCAGAGGGTGTGAAGGAGAAAAATAAAAGAAGAGAACTTGAGGGAAGACGTTACCTTTAAATTGGGTAACTCCCTTTGGTTTGAACCAAAAGGCTTTCTTGATGTGCCTTCTGCCTAATATAAGGCTTCTAGGTGGAAGATAAGTATGTATGGGGATTAATTAGGCAGAGTTTAGATGAGACAAGGGGCTTGAGATGTCTGTGAAATGGGGTAGTTGTGATGGCCTTTTATAAGGGGAAGGAGTGTCTCTTTTGTAATGTTTGAAAGTATTATTTTATTATAAATTTATTTTCAATTATAAAAGGACCAAAACATAATACATTAGAATATAAGAAGACTCGTGTTTGATATAAAATCATAAAATAATAGTTGTATAGGTTTGGTATATTTTTTTAATTTGTATAGTCATTTTTATTTAAAACATTCATTAATGTTGTAATCACTGCATCATCATTGTGACATAAATAATTTTATTTATCTGATGTTTAAAAATTATAAATAAAATACCATGTTGTAGGAAATATTTTTAGAAATAAAAATAATATTTATAGTCTTAGATATAACTTATATAACCTCATTTAAATTTTTTTTACTAAAATATATATGTTTAGGTCATTTTTGTCATTACATTAAATTAAAAAATATAAAGTGTCATTATCACTCCCAAGTGGCTCCATGGGGTCCCAAAATCTACTCAAGGATTCCCATGGTTGTAAATGTTTCAACCAATAGGATTATGACACATGATATGGTAATTTAATATTATTATTATAATATTTTTTACCCATATTTTCCATATTTACCCTTTAACCATGGTAAATAAAATATTTACTGAAGTAAATATTCATTTTGTCTAAAAATAAAAGTTACCTATTTACACAATTTTAACCTCCTGATTAAAAATATTGAATCCATTTTTCAAAGTTCAAAAAAAAATAAGTGGTTGAAATTAATTTAAAATTAATTCCCATTGTCAAAACAAAAAAAACATGTTTTTATGAAATAATAACTATCAAAATATTGACATTTGTTTATGTCCAATTACTAAGTGAAATTAATTCCAATGACCATCATTGGATTAAATGGTACAAATATAATCTAATTACTATTTAAAACCAATTAAAAAGATAATCTAACCATATAAATAAATTATATTAAAAGACATTTTTGAATTAAAATGCAGTATTTTTCACTATTCCTTAAAAAATGAACATTATCAGAAAAATGCAAAAATTTCATCCAAAGTATATGTTTATGTTATTATTCGAAAGAATAATTTTTTTTTTTCAAATAGAACATATAAAAGTGAAAAAAACTATATTTAATAAGGGTTAACCATCAAAAGGCAGTAAATCTACCCTTTATAGAATATTAGAGTATTTATGCTTAAAATTTGATTCACTCACATTCCAAGCATCTAAAATTCATTGGATAAATGTAAAAACATTTTACAGACATTTTTAATCATATTTTTGTTAGTTTTGTTCATTCTCTATAATATAATGGTTATGCATTTACTATAATTTCAAATAATAATATTATTATATTTATTTTTCAGTATAAGTTAATGTTTTTTGCAATGTATGATTTTGGATAAATCTGTTGTTTCTTGTTGAGTATGCTATCAGACATAGAATTCAATTTAATGTAAAATTAATATTAAATTCACAAATATTAATAAATATGAAATTGTCATATTCTTTATTTACATGGGATCTTACATCCTTCCCCCCTTTTGGGAATTACATACTCACAATTTCAAAATTGGGCACAAAAACTTCATTAAAAGTCCCACATCGGAAAAAAACCAAAAAAAACTATAACTTTAAAAGAAATAAAGAGAAGTAAAAAAGGGTCACCCGAGATAACACATACTAGGATTCCATGAAAATATGGATATGAAAGGGAAACTAAACATCATGTCATGATGGAGATTGATAGAAAACATTATTAGGAGAAAGTTTACCACTAGAAAATCCCAAACTTGTGATGGGTTAAACGGTATTTGATTCCCTGGTAGGAAAAGTTAACAGAAAACGTTTTGGTTTTAAGTTACTTTTCATAAATTTGAGGATTTTATTTATGATCTTAACTAAAAACAAAAGGAAACATACTTAATTATCTAGTAGAATTTCATCCTTTACTACATTTCTTCCACAAACTCGTATTTTCTCCAAACAATGAGTATTCAGGACGACATGGTAAAACCTAAGGCGCAAGAATCAACTTCTAGAAAATCACATAATACATAAAAGAAGAAATATATATTTCCCCTGTCTTTAGACATTAAAAAACAAAAAATGGTTATTAAGAGATCATATAATCCCCAAAAAGGATAATCTTTTATAACAAGAAATACTACTCTTAATCTCCAAAATTCAACAAAAGGCACCCAAAGTTCAAGAAATACCATTCAATAAACAATTGTCCTTAAAATTCGTCATAATAATCCAAACTATGTTTTTAACCCAAAATTCAGAAGGATTTGATCACATAGTCTTCCATGATAAATCTTATCATTTATCTCCAAATAACATCGTCTACTCTTAAAGTCTCATACTGAAGATTAATTTACCTAATCACATATTCTCTATGATAGGATCATTTCCATAGATAACCCAGATCACAATATGTTCAAAATAAAAACATGGATTCTTCCAAAATAAAACTTCAACCATTACTCCACAAATGAGATCCCATAGTATTCTATTTCCCTTAAGCATATAATGCTCCAAAATAGAAAACATATTTAAAAATAATCCTTATCATTTAATCACCAAATCATTTTCCTATACTAAGGATATCTATTTGATAAGACATAAGTTCCCAAAATTCACTTATTCTTGGTCCATAAAATCATTTCAGTAAAAGGAAAAAATCATACTAACCAAGGACTTCATTTGGGCCAGTGGTAGGCGATAAATCCCAATCGCACTATGGTTGTGGGTTCTACTCCCGTTTCATTGTTCGATGTGACGTGTTGTCACACGGTCTACGTGTTATCCTTTTCCAAAACTACATAATTTTATAACATTACCCAAAATGAGATATCTTCCTCAAAAATAACCATAACATATTTTAACCCCAAATGTTTCCTTATAACTTTCATTTTCATCCCAATACAATAATACCTCAACATATTATATATTGTCATTTTTTATTTCACCTTCATATGATAAAATAAAACTATTCCCAATAGAAAGAACATCATACCTTAATCATGGTGTGGATATGGTTTCATCATCATCCTGTTCACGTAGGTAGAAGGTCCATGCATTGAAACAATGATTTTGAGATCCTTCAAAATAGTTTTCTTCCTTTATCCAAATAGAACTTGTAGAACATGGGTCTTTCTAGTACTCGAAAAAAAAATAGTTTTGGAAAACAATCATGTGTGATGAATAATTTCAAAATAACTGATAAAACAAGATTTTTATAAAATAGTCAGGCTGAGTTTGAGTTGAAATTGTCAATAAATGGTCCTTCTAAAATATCATAATTATGTGTTGAGAGACTATATTGTAAAAGAAATTATAAATAGGTTGTTCAAGGGTCTCCTTATTCATCAACTTTTTCAAAATCATAATATGCCTCAAAATCATAGGATAATGTAAAATATTTGAAAATGCCTTGATAATATTTAGCTTTCTTAAAAATAAGAGAATATTTTGAAAATATGATTTGATTAAATACCACCCATGATCCATGAGGATATCGAGGTAAAGTGGAGGTGTTTAATATCTCAAAAAAGTGATTTCGAGCGAGTAGTATGCTAGAAAACATTTCACAATCATCTGAACATGACTTTGCAATAATTATTAAAATCATGTCATTAGGAAGAGATAAGAATTTCATTTGAGATCCTCAAACTTCTATTTGTAACCGCATTACCTTGATATGAAAAAGTTATAAAACATGGATTTAACTGAAATAATAAATATTGGGATTAACCATGTGTTTAATGAAAACTCACAATCCCTGAAGTTTTCTAAACCGACCTTTGATACGAACTATAAGGGCCCGGCCTTAAGCATTACTTAACCATGAGTTAAATCAAGAATTCACATTGAGGATCTTTTTAGGTTTAGAGCTGTAGAGAAATAGGCCATAACAATTACATTACATCTCAAAAATTACAAAGTATACACTTCTACTCTATTTCAATATTTTTTATAAAATTAAAACTCTTAAAAAAAGAAACATGTCTAGTTCCATGTATTAGATAACATGAATTTTCCCTGATCCCATCCTTGACCTTATTCATCATTAATTCCTATTAAAAACATTTCAACAAAATGTGATGAGCATAAAAATCTCAGTAAGGGTTATAAAATAAGTAATGAAAACATTATCCCATCAATAAATAGAATTAAATGAAACCATAATTTTCAATCACAACATTCCTTATGAAATCATAAGATTTATGAAAAACACTTAGAAATCATAAATCATAAAGGTAATTTGTGGAATCCATATCATACTTACATTGTAGCTTTCACTTCTATGTAGGGAGTTACGTTGGAATTTCCACCATATTATATTCCCTAAATCTCTTAGGAGAAAAATTAATATTTACCTCCACCGTGTTACCCAATGCATTGGAGAGCTATATCGGGCTCACCCACCCTAGGTTTATCACGGAACCACTCATATACAGAAAAAATGTCCAAGAACCATAACATAATCATAACACATAACACAAACATAAAGGAAAGATAAAATTTTAACATTGCAATCACAATATACCATTTTAATGCCCTATCATAATTAATAATTTATCAAACCATTTTCAAAACCATTTAAAACATTTATAAAAGGGATATTTAAATCAAAGTTCCCCATACCACTTTGAAGATTTTGAATGAAATTTTAATTCCAAAATATTAATTTCCATATAAATGAATCCTTAAAACCATTTTTAAAAAATGGAAATTATTGAGGAAGATTTAGAAGCATAAATCATTAAAAAAATTAAAATTATATTTTAGTTAAATAGTTCTTAACCAAATAAGAGATGCTTGAATACAATTAATTGATCAATAAAATTAATAAAAGCTTATAATATCCTGATAATAATTAGATTCATGATAGAATATGTCAAAGGGTAGTATATACACCATAAAAAAGTGAATTTATGTTTAACAAAAAATAAGTCTAAATGGAATGTAAATTGAGACATGGTCGCTTGCAAAAATTATATCCTTAGATTTTGGACAAATCAATGACATATTTATGTGTGAAAAATAAGAATACACCCAATGTAAGTGTATATTATGTGAAAAACCATAAGATTTCATTCACACATATTCATAGAATTATATAATCAAGAAGTATAAGTTTTACCTAGTGGATTGAAATTGGATTAAGAAGTTCTCTTATAGAAATTCGATAGCCTAACGACATCACTTTAAAATTAAGAAAATGAATTAATGAGAGAGAAAAAGGTCTCTCATCACATGGAAATAAAATTTATAGAAATAAGGATATATAAAAACATATCCCAACATATGAAAAAGAAAATTAAAAGACATTACAAAAAAGAAGTCTTTGACTAAAAGAGTATAGTGAAATATTCCATTACCAATTTGGTAACTTACAAAACATACACCCCATGAAGGAAGGATCATACAATGAAAATTTAAATACCCATAAATTAATTTATATTATATAAATAATACAATCATGGTCAGTACATGAACCACATAAAAGGAAATAGTGGCTAATATAGCATGAATTTCATTGTAATAAAAAGTGTGATGAAAACCTCTAACCTCGTGTCCGACTTGACTCATTTGTTCCCTGTTCATACTGAATAATAAACATAAGATTTATAGTTGATTTAGAAACTTCTTAATGTTTATTATTCCTTATATATAACTTATTACATTTCTATAACAATTATTAGTTATTTGAGTTCATATCAGACTTTTTGTCGTTGTTCCGAACTTGAGTAAAAAATGAACTTCTTATAATTACAAGTTTTTCATGTGGTTAAAGGCACATTATATAAAGAATGATATTCATGATTTAGATATAATATATATAATATATACCCAATATATAATTATTTAAAAATTTCCATAAAATTTGGACATAAATAATGAAATGCACCGTTCATAGAGACGGTAAGCCGTACATACGCGTGAACGCTACTTAGATTTCCTTTTCATTTTTAATGGAATAAAAAATAAATGATACATAGGTATATTAAAATTAAATTATAATATATATGTTATATATTATAAATAAGTTAAAAAAATCCATCCTTTATACGTTACATGTATTTCATGAATGAGTCATATCACATTGAGGGGACGGCAGTCTGCACTTCCTCAAATGAAATTATCTTATATATACAACATGAAAAGAATAAAATTATGTTCTGAAAGAGAATTACTTAATAATAGAGATAAAATAAATATCATAAATATCATATATTATTACAGTTCCTTCATAATGGCCACCATAATAGGAGGTAGGATAAGATTAAATAATCATTGTTTCGTGAGGCATTAGTTCGCCGCTCAAAGAAACAATATATTCATTATCTACTAGATTGAGGTGTGTGTAAGTGTAGTTTGAATACTTATAATATCAAAAAAATAGTATATTTGGGATACTGTTTTTCTTATGTAAACAAATAATAATAAGAGAATAGGGAGTGAAGAAGTAAAATGAAATATGATAACTTGAGGGAAGAAGCTACCTTTAAATCTGATAACTCCCTTTGGTTTGAACCAAAAGGATTTATTGAAGTGACTTATGACTATGGTAAGGAATCTATGTAGAAAAGAGTGATGTAGGGAGATTAATTTGGCAGATATTGGATGCGCCAAGGTGATTGAGATGTGTGAGAAATGGGTTAGGGGTGATGGCATTTATAAGGGTGAGGAGGGGCCCTTTAGGAAAGTTTGATTGTATTGTTTTGTTATAAACTTATTTTCAGTTTAAAAATGTCCATAACTTAATAAATTATAAGATAATATCACTCATGTTTGAAATAAAATTATCCAATAATATTTGGACTGGTTTTGGATATTTTGTTTTGATTTTTTATAATCTCATTTATTTAAATCATTAATTAATAAGTTAGTCAGTACATCATCATTGTGTCTGAAATAATTTTTTTATATTATGTCTAAAAATTATAAATAAAATACCATAATGTATGGAATTTTTTTATATTTCAAATGAATATTTATAGTTGAATAAATAACATATATAACCCCATATGAAAATTGTTTTACTAAAAGATATATGTTTATGTCATTTTGTATTTACTTTAAATTAATTACTATAAAGTGTCATTATCACTACCAAGTGGATCCATGGGGTCCCAAAAGCAACCCAAGGATGAAAATGGTCTGGAATTTATCAAAAAATTGGACTAGAACACATGTTTGGATAATTTAATATTATTAAAATAATATATGTTTACCCTTATTTACCATATTTACCTTTTAACCAGGGTAAATAAAATATTTACTGAAGTAAATATTCATAATGTCTTAAAATAATAGTTACCTATTTACACAATTTGTACCACATGATTCAAAATATGGAATCCATTTTTCCAAATTCAAAACCCAGAAGTGGCAGAAATTAATTTAAAATAAATTTTCATCGTCAAAACAAAAAGCGTGTTTTTAAGAAATAATAACTATCAAAATATTGGCATTTGTTTTTGTTCAATTTCAAGGTAAAATTACTTCAAATGACCAACATTGGATTAAATGGTAAAAATATAATCTAATTAAACTTTCAAACCAATTAAAGTTGTAATATTATAATATAGATAAATTATATTAAATGGTAGTTTTGAATTAAAATGTAGTATTTTTTCACTATTTATTAAAAAGTGGACATTATCATTAAAAAAAATTCCTCAAAATTAAATTTTGATGTCCCAATTCTGAAGAATAATATTATTTTGTCCAATAGTGCATATAAAAGTGACAAAAACTAGATTTAAAAAAGGTTCTCTATCAAAAGGAGGTAAATCGACCATTTAAAGAATATTAGATTATTTATGTTTAAAATTAGATTCATTCACATTTTAAGGAAAAATATTTCATTGGATAAATGTAAAATCATTTAACCAACAGGTATAATCATATTTTAGTTAGTTTTTTTAATTCTCTCCAATACAACGGTTATACGTTAACTACCATTTAATGTAACAATATTATTATATTATTTTTTGGTATAACATAACGTTGTGTGCTACATAAGATTTTGGAGAAATCAATTATTTCGTGTTGAGTATGATATCAGACATAGTATTCCATTTAAAGTAAAATTAATATTTAATTCAAAAATATTAATAAATATAAAAATGTCACATTCTTTATTAACCTTGGATGTTATAGCCTATCTAGTTTGGGATGATATATAATACTAATGTTCATCTTTGTATTCAATTTATCAAACTGACTATCTATTTTGGGATGATATATTGTAATGTTTTAGAAAGAGCCACCTTGATCTCCTGAAACAACTCAAACACCATATTCTCACAAAGGAATGAACTAGAGAGGTCCATGCCATTACAATCGCAATGAAGTTAGAAACTCTAAATAAATCATCATAGATTTAATAAAGTGTAACAACGATTTATTTATTCATATAGATAAAAAATGCAATGTGTGTGTATTATTAAAATATTTATAACATTAAATGATAACTTTTACTAAGTCCAATTTTTTTAGTGTTTGTATTTGGTGAACAAATTTGTTGTGTTACTAATCAAGGTTAAAATGTTATAATATGTTTTAAACACAATTATTTTTTATCTCAAAAAATGATTATTAAAAGGATATAAATTTTATATATGTAACTATAGATTATTATTGGGTTCCAATTTTATATTGATGAAATGTATAAAATAGAGATGATAGAGAAAATAGATATATATGTAGTGTGGTATATAGAGTTGGGTTTTGGATACAATTTGTGTTATTTAAATAATTGGTGATATATCCATGAAAATGTTTTTGATAATTTAATAATTGTGTTCACCTTCCTATAAATAGGTATATTAAGGGAAATACCAAAGAATATTAGAATTAGATAAATTAATAATTACCTTGAATTTTTAAATTATGGAGAAATATTTAATAAGAAAAAATGAATTCGAATTATTCAACAATAAAATTTCAATTATTGTATTTGGATTTAATTTTTTTTATTACCAAATAAATTATAGAGATTATTCCATATATATTCTTCACAATGAATAAAAATGTTTTATATTTAAATATATACATGATTTCATAGAGATGCATGCATTCATGAATATATTAATTATATCATTTATTTTGACTCTAAAAAATAAATAGTTTTAACAAATTTTGTGAATGTTTAAATAGTATATTGTATGATTAAAATATAATTAATTGTTAGTTATACAAATTCCCCATAATATATAGAAATTATAATTTTTGGTACAAAAATAAAAAAATGAATTTAATATAGATTGTTTGTTTCAATGTCATCATATAATATTATATATATAAGAAACTCTATACCAATAAAAGCCCATACACCTTATAGAATAATCATGTTATGAAGACAAAAGAAATTGAGAATATGATGTATAAATTTTTCTGTAGTGAAAAGAATATATTGGGATAGGAATATGATTTGGTCTCATTACATGAGAATTTAAATTGAGTAAGTTAGATTTTAAAAAGGTAATATGATCTTTATAATAGTAACATTGTCCTTGGAAATAATGTTAAATATAGTCAACAACATATAATTACTATTTTTTTATTAAATAAATATCAATTTGATAGGGATATATTTTATGAAAATAAATATTAACATAGGAATTAAAACACTGAACTTAGGTAGTGGATAATATTTGATAATTTTTGGGGATAAGAATTTTTATAGAGAAATATTTAAATACTATATATATTTTTGATATTCTATATCAATTTATTGTGAGATAAAATAGTTATAATAACATTATAGTATCATATTAGTGACATAAAGAATAAATTATTGTCCAAATAATTGATTTTCAATTATATTAATCATCCTATAAAGCATAATGTAAATTTCTAAAATCATAAAACACATTTAATTACATTAATAATTTATTTGGGAAACCTTGTATGTTATTATTGATTATTTATGATAAATATTAGTTTTAAATAGTTAAATTGTCTATAAAATATATTTTTAAATGAAATAACATGATTCAATAGTAAACTCATAAATATGGTAAACCATTTATGAAATTAAAAAAAATATTACAAAGAGTTGAAGGTTCTAATAAACAATTGACAGATCTATTCCCCAATTATCTCTATAAAGAACACCCTATTAAATCATTTAAACTCACTCCAAATTTTCCTAGAATAGTTCTCACATTATTACATATACCATGTCTCTATTTAATTATCTATTTATGGTTTCAAGATCTATCTCTATATAGTTCTATAAAACCATAAAGTTTTATAACTTATTCAAGAAATAGTCTCACAAAATATCATACAATTATTTTTAATGGATAAATTTTAATTTTAATTGTTTTTTATTAGTATATATTTTATTATAAAAAATAATTTATTTATACTATGAATTATGTTCTTAAATGTTATGTTTAACTTCATTCATGAGTTTTTATTTTTATTAGAATAATTCCCTATAATTCTAGAAAGACACATTTATGTATATTTTATATATATGAAATAATATGTTATATATATTTTATTATGTATATGTATTTTCTTATGTTATGATCTATTCTTGGAGAGATTATATATATATATATATGTATGAATTTATAGGGACCAAATGTGATTACCCCAATTATTAGACAATGGGAACTTTTCGCAAAAATGATAACAAACTGGGGTGTTTATTCTCATTGGATGTTATCTAAAAAATGTGAATAAAAAATATCTTTTATATACTATAAATTATATAGGGGATTTATTCATCAATTTCAATTTATTAATCTTTTATATTCCCTTTATTTTGTTTTCCACTCATAATGTAATATTTAATAGCCACACCTTTACCTATATGAAAATATTCACGATGTCATTAAAAATTGTTGCACATTAAACCTTTTAACTATTAGATTATCATTTTACCTTATTATATCTGATATGATTGAATTTTAACTATATGAAATGTGATAATATCCTTTCAATTGGGATTTCCATAACTGAATAAAAATGGACCATGTTTCTTGATTAACATAGATGAATATTTCCTCATCATAGATGATTTACTACATGTGATAATAGATTATATTTTAAAACAAATTATTACATTAATTATTTGAAAACACAATGTTATATATAGGACTAAAATTATGTAATCTAAAAATCATTGTGAATGTTATACCCTTTAATGATGTCTATTATAACATTTAATGAGGCCTGAAATGATGTTGTGACATGGTATTATATTTATGATACCTTAGTGTATAAGAATTGAAATTTTATTATTATATTCATAGTCATGTATATTGTATAACATTATTACTTATATTCAATGATAATTCATTTAATATTTATAATCATTATGATTCATATATTCTATACTTATGTTTGTGATCAAATCATTTATCAAATATTAAAATTATTCCCTAGTT
This sequence comes from Viscum album, assembly GCA_963277665.1. Classification (NCBI taxonomy): domain Eukaryota; kingdom Viridiplantae; phylum Streptophyta; class Magnoliopsida; order Santalales; family Viscaceae; genus Viscum; species Viscum album. The sequence continues at coordinate 1,068,610,937 of OY728162.1, forward strand.
ACATATTTTTTAGTTTTTCATTATTTACATTTAGTGATGAATACTTCATTACATATAATGAATGATGATGGGCCTTTTATTTATAAAACTTTTGGATTGATGATATATCTCTTTTTATGATTATATTAATCCAAAAAATAAGTGTTATGGAGTATCGTTCATTGATGAACCTGTATATTGTTTTCTTACCATTATATTTATTTATATCACACCATATTCTTTATGTTTCTCTTCATTTGTAGAAAATAATTTATATTATAAGTATTGAAAATGGATACAGACCATATTTAGACTTTTATGTTTTTATATAAATTAAATTTTATTACATTTCATGTACTGTATACATAATTCCTAAAACAATAGATATAAGTTTATAAAAAATTAAATAAATATATATTTAATAGGTAATAAAATATATTTCTTGGAGTAGTAGCTTGATAAATTCAATCCTTATAAATTTCATTTGATCTCAAACTACAAATTAGTTTATTTTATAAACATGGATATATAATCCAAATGAAAATTCATTATGTGTCATATATTGATATTTAGATTTGATGTATTAATATATAAGCCTGTTAATGGTTGGATATAATGTATTCTGATATTGATTATTATATACATATATAATATTAACTAATTTTAAAAATATTTATATAGAAAAAATATATGAGACAATGAAACAAAATCTATTATGAGATATTTAATTATTATTTCAATGTTCACATTAATGGATATTGTAAAAATCATGTTTAATTTATGAGAAATGTAATGGATTATGATGCCCAATAAATAAAGATTATAATATATCATCTTTCAACCATATAGATCATCATTGGTATATCCATTCATTGTAAATAAACAAACTCATTTAGGGGATCCTCAAATACACTAATTTAGGAGTGATCTATTAATTATTTCTTGAATTGTTTTGATTATCATGGAATTATCATTGAATTGTGAGGCTATATTGGAGGTTTAAAAAATTGAACTTTTAGATTTTCAATGGAAAAAAGTGATAAAAATATGAATAATAAAAAATAAAATTATTCTATGGATAGTAGATTTTTTGAAAAATTATTTCCTATGTGGTACATTTCGTAGAAAAATTCCATTTTTATGGAAATAGGGTTCGTTGAACTAATGTTGAAATTAGATTATTATAGTATAAAATATTATTATAACTTTTTTAGGCCAACTATGTATGAACACACACACACACACACACACACATATTTCATCCATAAATTTCTTAATAAACATTTTAACTATAAACTTTTCCCAATGAAGTGTAATCGGTCATGAAAGTTCAGACGAGGAGAATGAAGTGCAGGTGCAACCCGTAGGCCAACAGGCCCAGGATTTTACTGTCATGGGCGAACATGAGGAGGTGAGCGATGCTGCTTCAAAGGTAGTGGAGTCGGTCATGCAATAGGTTTGTACAGGAGTGGGGTCTAGCTCCCGAGAGGATCAGTATGTGGTTCCCTCTGAGACCGAGAAGCATGTGAAGTTGAAGTTGGCAGGTCCGCAGGTAGCAGATGTTTTTGCCCGACTCAAAGAGGATTTGAGAATTACTCCAGTACAGGATGGAGACAAGGAGGCTATGAAGGGAGGTGGAACTCATGCGAAGGTAGTGGGTATACCAGATTCAAAGGGTATGAGGGAAGGGACTGCAGGGGATGCCTAGGCTATCGGTGGCACCCGTGGTCAGCGATGGGATGACACTAACAAGCACCTGCAGTTCATGGGATGAAGATATGATCATATCTATGGTTCAGATATGGTGTAGGAGACTGGAATGCTGGTTAAATCAGTGACTCAAAGTGGATAGAAAAGGCCGAATGGTGTGTCTGTTTTGGGGTCCTTATACCCTAACACACATGGTGATAACCCGGTACCAAAGGCTAGAAATAGGGGTAAGAATAATGGATGGGAGAACAAAGAAGGAAAGGGGGAGTCTCCGGGCAAGCATAGGGGCATCAAATCAGGGTCAGTGATTAAGATAGGGAACCACTTTGAGTGCTTGTAGGTTCAAGAACCCCCCTTGAATCAAGAGGAATAATTTTCAGAAGATGACAGCTACAGTCAACACTCGATGGACAACATGGAATGCGTTCAAGGGAAAGGTCCTCACAGCCCTCGAAGGAAGAAAGGGAAAAAGGAGTTCGGGATTCTAGGAAATGGATAGTAGTCCAAGGGAAAAAACCAACGAGACGCAATAATTACTCCCACTTTCCAAAGCCAATGGAGACAAGGTCGGCCAAGAAGGAGAAGAACAATGGGAGCAAAGCACTAATGAAAGGGGAAATTGAAGAGCCTATGGAGTGTTTGAATTTGATTCTACACTCCAAGGAAGAAATGTTAGACAAATTTGTCCGTCCCAATGTTTCAAAAGAGGATATCAAAAGAATTTACGAAAGAAGGTTGCAAGTTGACGCCAACGAGGAGCAAGAGCTGTGGATAGAAAAACAAGACTGAATTCTGGCTCAAGGCTTCAACCAGATCATAATCAACTCAGAGGAATTCATCCATACAATGGAGATGATTCTTACCCACCTTGAAGAGATAATTAGAGGGGACCCAAAAACTCAGGTTAGTCTTCTGCGTTGGGAACTTTATAGGGTAGCTAACTCAAGTAATCTAAGTCACGTGCTTAATAATTCTGTGAGCTCTTTTAGCACGTAGTGGTCTTGTCTGTGAACTTTTGTTTCCCATTTTTCCTCAAAATGGATTAATAAAAATTTAAATTTTTATGGAATTCACTGTCCACATGTGTAACACTAATATTGAAATCATTGTTTCGAATGAAAAGGTGTAATTTTTTATTTTGATTTCTATTCACTTGTAAAATAAATCCTTGTTTGAGGGAGATATAAAATAGTGATCAGAAGAAAACAAATAATGGATGGGAGGGAAATATTTTACACCTACCCAATTTTTAAAAATATATGAAGAACCACACATGATATTTCATATTTTTATTTCATTCTCAAATATGTTTGTTAAATATGATCATATATATAGAGTTTTTATTGGGGATATATATCCTCAACTTATAATTGATAATTTTTTTAAAAAAATAATGTTATTAAATAAAAACAATTATGAGATATTTTACAAATCCTGAATAATATAATTTTTCAATACTAATTCTATGAAAATAGTACCATTGGGGAATCAAAATCAACCAACCTAGTGACCTAATGAGTATATATTTATGGTAAAGTATAATATATTTACTTTTGAAAAATATTAATAGATTTTGAAATATAATTTTATTCTGAACATCAATCTAGATAAAAAAACCATTGATCCAATTTATACATTAAATTATTTTATTAAAATATATGAATTATATGACCACATCAAATAATGTGATTCTAAATGAAGTGACTTCTATCAAATCTAAATTTGGATTAATTAATGAATAATAGTATTTATAAATGAAATAAATAACTATTATTATGTGAAAACATATCATGATCTATATATAATTATAAATAGAGGACATTTATTTTATACTATGATTATATAATAACTCTCAATGTATAATGAAAATATTATTTTTGAAGATAATTATTTTTTCTCTGACTTGAAAAATATAATTATTTTTATAGGCATCACATTCCAAAATAATTCATTTCATGTTCTACCCCTTTTTCTATTTTATATAATAACTAAATAAATAATTTAATGATATTGATAATATATATGTGTTATATGACCATTTTTTAGTAAACAATATATGTAATTGATGATTAGTTACCTTGAATTTTCATTGATAGAGAGTATAAATTCATGATAAATTTCATACATGTATTGATGTCCATGTCATTGAAAGTGATATATATTAAGTATATTAATCTTTTAATACTATGTAAAAAAATTAATTTCCCCAAAAATGTATTCTAAAGGAAGGGATGGGATAAAATTTTTAAAAGTAAAATTATATAGTAATATAAAAGATAGAAAATATTTGGAGCACCTAAATAATAAGAGAATTTGACATTAGAATAAATGAAATGGATGAAGGTGTTCAATATACTCTAATTAGTTATTATTTTTAAAATTCCCCCTACCATCATTGTAATTATAACATTAATTATTATTATATATTTGAGAAATATTCAAATTTTGGGTTGATATCATATGAGTGGAAATTCAATATGAAAATGAATTTTTTCTTCAGAAAAAGATGTATGGTGGAGACATAATTCATGAGGAATGATTCCAAATTGATGAGTTTAAATGTTTTTAAATACATAAATTAGGTACTTGGGATATACATTTAATTATTCTTGGATAATCTACCTATCAAGTGTTTCTTGCTATGTTTTTATACTCTATACAATTGATAATTTAGTTTTATGTAATAGTTTATATATAAATTTATGTGAAAATTATAGAAGATCATGTATAGAATGGATTTAGTGCATGAATATTAGATATATATATATATTTTTAAATGGGAGTTGATATAATAATATATAATATTTTTTAGTTATTGATATTACATAAAATTAGTTTGGTGATTTTTAGATTATCATACATGTAAAAATTAAATTAAAAAATGGAAAAATATAATAACATATGGGATAAACATATGAAATAAATAATTTATAATGATGAAATATATAATATTGACCATAACTATATTTATCCTAGATATTTCATTCTTGTACTTGATGTAATGACCATAGATATAATCAACAGATTCTTAACTCGATATTTGATCCACCATCTGATGGAGTCGTCAATTATACTCACTTGAACTCTCTATTTTCATGACATGCCAATACCGTTTATTAAATGTGAAGAGAGTAAAAAAATATCTCACCCCTAATGAGTTTGTAAAGAACCATCATTTTTTGACAAGAATATCATAAATATATCTCCCTTTTTTAGGAAATAGACAATGAGAAAGGAAAGATACATTAACTTACCTTCCCTATAATACTAATAATATGGGACATATATATTATGTCACTAATTTTGTGACTATATATTAATGTTAAGTCTATTTAAAAATGTTTTAATTTTCATTTCAACTTAAGAAACATAAAACACCAAATAATTCATCGACTAAAAATATAAGTCTTATGACATTAAAATTAAAATTTTGAGACATCATTTATGAAAATACATATAATTTATAACTATTCATATGAAACAACAGGATATCATAGATATCAAAAACTACCAAATAAAAACATTATAGGGGAAATAAATTTTAGAATAATTCTTCCAAATAATTCACACATATTTTTATAACATTTAATAATTTATTATAAAATCATAAAAAAATATTTTAGATAAAATATCTAAACATGTTCAAATACGATACTATAAAAATTCCAATACTTTTAGGAAAGAATTTTGCAACATATCCTTATTTTTCAAAAATTTCAACTTAATAACAAATAAAATAATTCTAAAATCATATTTATTAACCATATGTAGGGTATAGAATCTATAAAATTTCATTTCAAAGGAATCTATCGAAGAATATTACAAGAGACCTATCAAAAACATGTAATCATAAATAGGAAAAATCAAACACCATACATCAAGAATATTCCAAAAATACCCATTTTATATACATTCAACACAACCCTAATACAAAGAACATGTTAATCCAAAATTGAAAATAAAACCCAATGATGCTTCATTATGATATTCTAACCCATATTGATAGAATTTTTTAAACGAGATGAATGTATGGAACCTTAGAGGGGTTAAAAGAATCACTATTCCCCTGAATGAAACTTTTTCTCTCAATATTTATCCCCAAATAGTAATATATTCTATTATAATTTTGAACTAAAGGAACCCCCACCACACAGATTAGTGGGAAGCTCCCTGATCTTCTTAATGATACACAACATCATTATAACTTTGAACACCACATAGTGTAATGAATATAATTATTATGTTATGGGATAACACATGTTTAAATCATATTCACTATGTATATATATATATATTTCTAGTTTTAGTTACCAAATTATGATAATAATAGGAGTTTATAACATCTACATTGTTTGTATAAATATTAAACAATTAACACAAAAGTGATGGGTAGTAAGAAAAAAATGGTGTAACACATTAAAGAAATTTTGACACATTTCTCCAAAAATAGTTGGATGTTGGGTGTGTCCTTGTATGGAATAGATAAAGTGGCTCTGAGTTTAGTATTTTTTTTCATTCCATTTGATAAAAATGATGATTATAAATATTCAAAATATTGATCATTTTTAATCTTCAATTTTTATATTAATTGATATGAATGCATCAGAATAATTTTAATATAAGAGATATCGTACTAGAGGGTTTGGTGTCTCCAACAATCCATGGATACCCTCGGGGGAATAAAACTTTTGGTTTCTTCTTAATATTTTTTTAAACAATAATTTGAAACCTTAATAGGTCACATCATCAAGGTAAATGGTACAAGTTTTATTTTTCATTTTATTATTTATTCAAAAAAATAGATAAATTGGGAGGATATAGATTTTTATAGTTTTTAATCCATAATAATTAGATGTTTATACCAAATTTAAATTCTTATATGATATTTAATAACACATATAAATGTTTTTATCAATTAATGAATGAATAAAATATGGATATATATTTTTCGATACACGACAACATAGCCACATCAAAACTAGTTTTTTGGTTCTAGGTTATTATTGACCATGATATAGTCCAATTAAAATATTTTTGATGTATATTAAATTAATCATACTATGTTAAGGAACATATGTAATGGTTTTTAAGGGATTCGAAAGAGAAACATAGAATCATGATCATCATAATGACATTCACAATATATTAGTAAGTAGATTTCGTTACAATGAATATGGGGTTTACAAAGAAAGACTACACAATATTAAATGTTAAACTATTAATTTTGGGATTGTTGATTTCCAAAGAAAAATTTCCTACTAAAGAAAAAAATCATTTCCAACATAGCCATCCTGTAATTGATACCACATCAAATGATATCCAAAATGGTCATATGATTGATGAGGAAATTATTGTCACTATAGGGGTTTCTATGCTAAAATAAACTCTATGGTAGATGCAATCATGTTTTAAATTTCCTTTACATAGTGAAAATTTGTTTAATAACAAATTTATTTTTTATGGATTTAGGATTATATCATGATTATAAACATAATAATTTTATATGAATAATTGTATTTAAAAAATGTGTGACTTATGTATCTTTGTTGGAAAAGTTATGGGTCAGGACCTGACTTATCTGGGATCACCCATCAATTGATAAAATGGGAGTGATAGTCCAAGACCACCTACAATAGGCTTGGGTCTGGATAATTGCATCGAGTATACATGTCACACACATGGGAGGCCTTCAACATAGTACCAAAATACACACACTCATCTCTAGACACAATTATAATGAAAAAGATAAACAAATATCACTTTAAATACATCCAGAATGTCTAATACCACATTGGAGTATGATAAATAGATTATAAAGAGTGAAAGGGACAAATTAAATCCCACAAAAAGTTTATAAAGAGTCTAACAAGCTTAATAATAGGGTTATATGATAAAGATAAAACCCTTTGAACTATTTGTGGTCTTTCTTACCAAAATAAGCTTCACCATATCATAGTAAATATTAGACTATATTGAATGGAATATCATCTATATAATATATGAAATTTGTAGGAATAGTTATTAAATAGGTGAATATAACCATAAATACTACAAGAACTGAATAAATCCAAACACAAAGTATTAAGGAGGTGGTCAGCTAAAAATACTAATTGAAATGAAAAGGAATATAATACCATGATATTCTAGAGGGATGAATATAAGGAAACACTCACCTGATCAAACTAAATCTACTTTTATCCACAATACTGAAGGTGCTTTGAAATTAAAGATACACATATAAGAGATCACGCCCATGGATAATGGTTGATAGATGACCGAAATCAAAATAAAAATCTTGGATGGGGGTCACATACCATGGGTATCAGTCACATGATACCTAACCTAAACTAGTGAAGAAGAGATAAGAGAATACACATCGAGCCATAGAGAGAGATATATAACTATATCTAGTATAGTCCCCATTTGGGATCACTCATCATCTTCTTGGGATAAAATAAAATGTTGTACCCTCATGGGAATGGATTGGAGGATGTTATACTATCTTAAATGGGTTGATAAAACATACACAGGCTTACCTGATGTGTTCTTATGCGTCAATCAGTATGAATACATAGTCAAGGTTGTGATACATTCTCTGATCTAAAGGATAATCATCATATAATGGGGTTCACATGAATAGTTCTCTTCAAAATCACAAACTATTTTTTCATAGCTTCTCAGAAACTATATTTATTCAACATAGAACCACCTACATTTTTGTATCATCTATTAGTAATGTGGTTCTTTCTTGAAAATTCAAATGATAATATGGATTGTTTAAAATTCATCACTTCCACACCATCAGAATGAAACACCCCAAAAATAGGACACATATAACAACCTTCACCTATAAAACCATCACATTTCAATCATCACCATCACACCTTCATCAATTGTACAGTCAAGACATCAAACCCATATAAACAAACCATAGAATCATATCGTCAATAATACTAAAAATGGGTTTTCTAGAATATAGTTGAGTTAACAGTCAATCGAACACTGATAATAAATGTAGTTTAAAGGGACTAGGGAACAATACAAAAAAGTGAAATTTAAATATTGACTATTTTCACTTGGTTTTCGTAGATATAATTAGTAATGGCCCGGACCTCTCTGGTCCATTACTTTGTGAGAATGTGGTGTTGGAGGTTTTCTGGGAGGTCAAGGTGACTTATCCCCAACACTTTGACAATTTTCCATTTTTGTGAATAGTGTTTCCTGTTTTATGAACAGCAACAGATCGGTCTCACAGATCGGTCTCATAGATCGGTCTCACAGATCAATCTCACATATCAGTCTCAGAGATCGGTCTCACAGATGGGTCTCACAGATCAGTCTCACATATTGGTCTCATAGATTGGTGTCACAGATCGATCTCACAGACCGGTCTCACAGATCGGTCTCACAGATCGGTCTCACAGATCGGTCTCACAGATCGGTCTCATAGATCGTTCTCACAGATTGGTTTCACAGATCGATTTCACAGATTGGTTTCAAAGATCGGTCACATATATTGGTTTCACAGATTGGTTTCATAGATCGGTGTCACAGATCGGTGTCACAGATCGGTCTCATAGATCGGTTTCACAGATCGGTTTGACAGATCGGTTTCACAGATCGGTTTCACAGATCGGTTTCACATATTGGTTTCACAGATCGGTTTCACAGATCGATTTCACAGATCGGTTTCAGAGATCGGTTTCAAATATCAGTTTCACAGATCGGTTTCATAGATAGGGTTCAGAGATCGGTTTCACAGATCGGTTTCACATATCGGTTTCACAGATTGGTTTGTTGTACAGTAACGATAGGTGAATAGTGTTTCCAGATTCCTACAGTTTTGCCCGTTTTGACGTTTCGTTTGACGTAAAATACATTTAAAGCCTTATTTTAAAGGCTCTTAAGTATGTTTCAAAGACCATAAATCCTATATTAATTATTCATAAGGCTGGTATGTTTTTACATGGTCTAATCGCGTGGGTTAATGTGATCCGTTTTTAATAGATAATTAAGCGGATCTTAAACTGTCACCCCAGTAAATCTTCAAAAATGGGAAAGATATCATTCTCCCTTGCTCTTACTCTTTTTTATCAACTATGAGATTCTAGAACCTTTCAATCCTTCCCGTAGGAGTTGCACAATCAAACTTTACTCCTAGGATTGGTTCTGCTCTGTTTTGGATGCAACCGAGCTCTGTCGGTGAATCTTCAATATAAGGTATGTTTATCATCGTTCCTTCGAGGATAATATTATCTTGTTCTCCTTTCCATATTATAGTATGTAATCTTCAGGCTTCTAATGGGTTTTTCTTTGGGTTTGGTTGGTGTTGTCGTACCATGGCATCCTCAGGTGGATGAAGTTGTCGCGAGAGGAGGTTTGTGACCCATTGTGTGGATAAAGAACGACAAGAATTGTTGAGGTAGGGGATTCATTGATTCTCTAATTGTTTATGTGAAATAATAGAGTTAGAATGATTTAGCCCTTTGAATAATAATGAAATTGACCTAATTAAATACATGAAATGGATTAAAAGAATTGGTTTGATCGCATGTGTTGCTTTGTACCGTGATAACGGTTTGCCTCTTGATTTTATAGATAGTGTGATATATATGTATTTCTTGTTAGCATGTTGTTCTTGATGAATTTATAAAGAACATAAAGCTAGGATTAGTTGATAATTAAATGGCTAAAGATAAAGAGGTATGTGAACGAATCTGGTTGTTGTTGTTGGTGCTTGTAGTGTAAAGGCATGTCAAGTTAATTGTTTAATTAAATTGTGATTGCTATGATAGCTTTTTGGTTAAGTTGCTCATAGTTGGAACCTACCAATAGGGAGCTGGTTAACTCAAGAGGGATTAATGAACTTGTTGATAAAATATAATGCCTGGTAGGGTTATGAGTTACCCTATTGCATGTAAGGTTGAATGCCTTGTGGTTTGGAGCCATGAGTGCTCATTATGTATGAAGGCTAGATGCCTTGTTAAAGGGCCAAGATCCCATTTGATGTGATGTTTGATTTTTTCCGCTTCTTGTGTTGTGATGTGACCCAGGAGGGGTGTTGTGATATCTGGAGGCATGGAGGCCTTGTGGTTGTGGTAGCAGATGATGCCTAGAGTGGCGAGATGCATCGGTTTATGCATGTGGGTGTCGGGGAGGACACTAGGGATGATGGAATGGGGTGGATGTGTTGGCTTAATGTTTGAATGTTTGATTGAATGTTTATTGGCTTTACTTTTCCCTATTGCTCAAGGTAGCTATTCTTGCTTACCCTTCTTCCGAAGGAGGCGAAGACACGTGGGGTATTCCACGTGATTTCCGTGTTTAACCTCTCGAGGGAGAATGGGTCTATTCTCTTGATATATGTGGAAAAGAATCGACGGGTAGTATATCTACTCACCTTGTCGGTCCCCCTTTGTGTTTAGTAGCATATGATGTTTTTCTAGAATGCCTGGGAATATGGGAAAGTAATTTCTGTAATGAAAGATTGATTAAATGGTGATAATCCACGGGGATGGAGATGCTGTAATTTAAAGGTGATTTTGAATATTAAAAGGAGAAGTTGGTTTTGAATATGATTCCAATTCAGTTTATTGAGGTTTTATTGATGGTTAATTAATTTTTGAAGAATTAATTAACATACAATGGAATGGATAAAATGAGAATGAATTAATTTAATAAATCCCTTAAATGGTTGTGTGCTTATAGGATGCCTAGGCTTAGAAGTGGAAGCCCGAAGTCCGAGAGACGTTAGCTGCAGTTGTGTCTAAGACTAGGTTATGCGAATAGTGTGGTTGTGAGTAATATATATTCTGTACTTTTTGTGTTTCTATACGCTACTCCACCCTGTCGGTAAGGGCAACTGACACCCCGGGGATTCTGAGCCCTGGGGGGTGTTTTCCCCAACATTTTGATGGGAGGTTGAATGGTTGACTCCCCCCTTTATCCCTGCTCTCTTCTCTTGGTAGATACTAGTGCCCTTAGCACAACAGTTAGTTTTCCCTATATATGTGTGTAGAGGGTTGTAATGTCTTGTGGTTATTTCACACACATATATTCTGGATATAGTATCCTATAGACTATTATAGGTGTAACGTGTATAGGTAGTGATGGCTTGAAGATCCTTACTCGGTGTATGGGTTGTGATGGCTTGAGGTACAATACCCGAAGTATGATACACCTTATGAGAGCTGTGGTGGATCCCAGAAACTACCTGGTTACTTTTGGTTGTGAGGATGGTGTGGTGCTTAGCCCAAGTGTCTTTAGGCAAGAATTTGTGGTGCACGAGGTGCATATTGTGGAGCTCACCCCATGTTTATACGGACAAGCCTTTGTAGAGAGATGCATAGGACGTTTTCCCTTGGGGAAAAGAGGAAATCCAGTGGGGAAGTAGTAGCGGGGTACCCTTGATATTCTTTACCATATGCTATATTCTTGTTTGTGTTACTTGGTGAGAGTAGCCATGGTGAGGTTGGGAACTTAGTATACATGTTTAGGTGACGAGTTAGTTTCACTTGTTGTTCACTAGGCTTTAACATTCTTTCTTTACTTTTTCACGAGAGGATTTGAGGAGGATCCTACTGAGTATACTGTTATACTCACCCTACTTATATATAAACTATCCTTCAGGTCACTTGGAGCAGGTTGGAGATCAAGCTGGTTTCTACTAGCTTATGGTTGCAGGAGCTGTTCGAGCTTGTGGTCGCCGCTGTTTTTCCGTCTTTTGGGTACTTGCAGTTTTTTTCCCTTTTTAGTTGTAGCACTTTTGCTTGTAATTTCATATATGAACATGAGATTATTTTATATTCTAGTTTTGAGTTGGAGTTGATTGGTTTCTATCTTATCTCTCTCTTCCGCATGTGTTCTCTTAGAGGGAAATGTCACCCATTTGTGTGTTTACTATACCCTCGGTGCTAGTCTCCAACCCGGGGCCTACTGGAGGCGGGAATCGGGGGTCATTATCTCCCTTCTCACATTTCCGGCCCAGGAGGGGTACACTTTGTGGGGAGGGGGTCTTGGCAGAGTGGTATCAAAGGTCTTGTTGAGGGATAGGATGGAGTTTGGATTTAGGAACATGTGAGGTTGCATGGGTTGGTAGGGAAATAGTTTCATTCATGTTTAGCAAGTGCGGTAAAAACTGGAAACCGGCTGAGACATAGGCGTTTAGGTCCCCCTATGATATGATGTACGGACCATTATGTTTACAATGGCTACTAAACAAGGTGATACTAGGTGTAGGGTAGAGACCTAGGAAAGGATCATGCATCATTCTTATTTGTGCCTGTGTTTGAATGGGTAGACCTTGGGATAGGTTAACCTAAAATGAATGAAAGAAAACAATAAATTAATTAATTTTGAGTCTTCCATATTCTAGGTTTAGGAGCTCTAAGTGTTGTTATTTTGCAGGAATGGCTCCAGGTCGAAGTCCACGTCAGGCTCGCATAGAAGATGTCCAGTAGGCTGTGCGAGTAGATCACCGCCGGGTAGAGGTTGACGACAAAGACACTAGGAGGAAGGCACTCCAAGAGTTTCAGCGCCAGAGTCTGTAAAAGTAAGAGGGCTCCGATTCAGATGGATTCACGGAAGATTGGTTAGAGGAGGTCAAGATCAGCTTCAGTTCGATTCGTGCTCGGAAGGAGTACTGGGTGTCCTTGGTTGGGGCGATGATTCGTGGAGCAGCAAGGCAGTGGTGGCTCTTGTTCCTTGGGGATCATGAGGAGTCATCGATCTCATAGGAGGAGTTTCGAGACAAGTTTAGAGTTGAGTTCCTTTCCTCGATCGTGAATGCATCTAGTTGTCAGGAGCTTCTTACCCTTCAATAGGGGAGATCCAGTGTTCGAGAGTTTGGAATCTGTAATGTCCCGGATCTGGGTGCCACTCAACGGGTGCCCCAAACCCGGTTCGCCACATGACCTCAAGTGCATTTTCCCAAACGCCAGAGGCTGCCGACTAGTAGTGAGGGCCCAGTACAGATAGTGGGGAAACAATGCCCTCATTTGTCAAAGTGTAGCACAGCAGAATAAAATAAAAAGCATACCACAACAGCGGAAGTAATAAACCATACACATTTAATATAACAACTGTAGTAAAAGACAACCAACCAATTATATAGATATGACGCAACATGTCTCATGTTCTTGAAAAAAAACTTGAACATGTTACATAGCAGTACAATACAATGCATAGTACCACAATGCAAAACAAAAAAAAATCAGTAGCATTGTGATCCTATGCCCGGTCCCATGATCCCCTACTCCTCAGCAACAATAAAGTACCTGTATAATAGCCCTTTCCCTTATCTACACCTGCAGAAACGTAATCTGTTTGGGCCGAAAAGCATGACCCAAACAGGGTGTGAGAAAGAAATCCCAGTAGGCACCCACCAAAGGCCCGTGTCAAACTGTGTGAAAACATGCAACAACAGTGTACAAAAGTAAATCCAATAAACTAAGCAGTACTCAAAAGTAACTAACTTACTATATATATTTCCATTTTATTATTCATTCAAGTATTTATTTTTAAGAAACCACCACAAAGAATTTCTATGTAACCAGTCAGTGTCCTCAGACACGCAAACCCTTAACCTCAGGTAAACAGATACATAACCTGCAGGTAATTTCCCACAGGCATAATATATATTGCCCTCAAGCATACAAAGTGTCGTCCTCAGGCACAGTGTCTATTTCCCATAGGCACAGAAGAATTTTCCCTCAGGCTAAAGATGCACTTCCCTCAGGCTAAGTAAATCACTACCCTCGGGCTAAACAAGTAACCAGGACATTCCCAACATATCACAAGCAATTCCAATAAAATTCCTCTCAAGGAAAAAGTAATGCATAATATTAACAAGGCATATCCTCGAGTATCCTGTCCAAAAAGATAAACAGAGGAACGCACCCCCGGGGTGGTCCTGGATCCAAGAAGTGATACCAAATAGCATTTTAATATCATATTTAATTACCTACACAATTATAGGTATTTAAAATAGCCACGGTCCCAGCCACACGACACCCCAAATGTGGGTTCGTAGCTCAAAAATAAACAAAACGCACAACAGTTGGAATATAAACACCAAGACACCTACCTTAGACGCCTTTGATCAGTATACTCGAACGACATTCCATGAATCGTCCTAGAACAAGGTAGATCTGAGGTGAAAGAAAACTCTCTTAAATGAAAATAACTTCCCTTCATGGAAGAATTTGCCAGAACTACACAAGGAGATGAGAGGGCTTACCCGTGCGGTTCCAACGTGATCGTCTGAGGCGAAAACGGATTACTGACGCTCGATATGGAGATCCACAAAAATTAGGATGTCCCCTCCCGAGCTCCCATCTAGTTCTAAGCCTTCCCTATAAACAGGGGAGGCTACTGACCATTTTAAGCGAAGAAACAAAGTACACGGTGTGTATTTCAAAGTACACGGCGTGTACTTCCCATTTTTTAACTGTTCCTCTGGCATTTTCACGCCAGCGTGGCACTATTCATCTTCCAACATGACTACACGACATGTATTCTTGAGTAAATGGCGTGTTATGTCGCATAGTTGGCCACTGACTTACTATTTGCCTGCCGACTGACTACAAGGATGTAAATGAACACTACACAGTGTGTAGTTGGTTCTACACCCTTCATCACTGACATGGCCACACTCCCTGTGTACTCATTCCACACGGCCAAAAGTACATGGCGTGTGGAAACGTACGTGGCGTGTACTTTCAAAATATGGGATTTTCTCCCATTTTCCTTACTTTCCCAAAAACACTTAAGGAAAAGAGAAAAGAAGAAACCCGTACGTCAAAAATAAGAACCGAGTTCTTACAAACTTCCCCCCTTAAAGCAATTCGTCCCCGAATTTCCCTTCCAAGGGTGGCGAAGATAAAGCTCAGAACAACTCTATCCACTGAGCATGTACGTCGATCTCCTGCTCCCAAGTTTCATCATGCACTCGGACAAGCTGCCATAGCACCCATACGAGAGGAACTGACCGGCATAGGAGAACCTTCGTGCTCCTATCAACGATACGAATTGGATGATCCTCAAAGGACGCATCAACCACAAGCTCAACCTCCTCTGGCTTAAAAATGTGAGACAGGTCTGAATGATAGCGGTGCAACTAAGATACATCGAAGACATCGTGTATGTCTTGGTACCTCTGTGGTAACTGAAACCGGTAGGAAACCGGCCCGACTCTTTCTAGAAACTCAAATGGCCCCACATACCTCGGTGAAAGTTTTCCCTATCTCCTGATCCGCATGTGTCCCAACCTCAGTGAAACATGTAAGAAAACCTGATCCCTGAACACGAACTCCAAAGGTCATCTATGGCGATCAACATAAGACTTCTGACGAGACTTCGCGGTAGCCATCCACTTCTGAATCAAATGGACCTGCTCAGAAGTCTCCTGCATGAGACGTGGTCCCAGCAAAGTTGCATCACCTGTCTCTAACCAGCACAAGGGTGATCGACATGGCCTACCATATGAATCCTCATATGGTGTCATCTCAATAGTTGCCTGAAATCTATTATTATAGGCAAACTCGACTAGGGGTATATGCTTCTCCCAAAGGCCTCCAAAGTCTAGGACGCATGCACGCAGCATGTCCTCAAGCACCTGTATCGTACGCTCTGACTGGCCATCTGTCTAAGGGTTGTAAGTCGTGCTCTGAAGCACCCGTGTAACCAGTGACCTCTGAAAACTCTGCCAGAAGCGAGTAATAAAATGGGCATCCCTATCTGAAATGATAAAACGAGGAACCCCATGAAGACATATGATCTCTCAGATATACAACTTCCCGAGCTCGTCAACACCGAAGGTCTCCTTGATCGGCAAAAAGAGAGCTACCTTCGTGAGTCTATCCACCATAACCCACATGACATCATTGCCTCTAGGTGACCTCGGAAACCCAGTCATGAAATACATCGTGACATCATAACATTTCCACTCTGGGATGGGTATCTGCTGTAACAGTCCAGCTGGCCTCTAATGCTCCGCTTTCACCTACTGACAGGTGGAATACTTCATAAAAAACTAGCTACATCTCTCTTCATACCCGGCCACCTGTACTGACGTCTCAAGTATCGAGACATCTTTTTAACCCTGGGATGAACTGCCCAAGCTGAATCATGAAACTCATGCATCAGCTCCTCGCGTATATCCCCGGGAACACATACTCGTCCATGGAAACGCAGAATCTCGCCATCGCCTATCACCCAACCGAGAAGAGGGTCTTCACTTGCCACTGATTCCCATAGAACTAGGCCTTATGAATTAGATAGTTGTCTCATCCTCACTCTATCCAGGAGGGTAGAAGTCATAGCTAAAGATGAAAGATAATTTATCCCCTGATTGTCGTGCACCTCCAAAATGAATCTCAGAGAACAAAGACATAAGCTGCCACTCACCATTGGCCTCCCGCACAGCATGTATCTGAGTCCTTCTGCTCAGTGCATCAGCTACAACATTACCTTTACCAGGTGTGTAGGAAAGCTCAAAATCGAAGGACTGAAGGTATTTGACCCACCTTTGCTTGCTCAGATTCAAGTCACGCTAAGTAAAGATATACTTGAGACTTTTGTGGTCGGTGAAAACCACAAAACGTTCTCCTAATAGATAATGTCTCCAACAGTGCAACGTATGAACAACTACAGCCAAATCGAGATCATGCGTCGGGTAATTCCTCTCATGTGGCCTCAACTGCCAAGACCCGTATGTAACAACTCGATCACCATGTATCAACACTTCACCCAGCCCAATACCTGATGCATCACAATAAACTGTATAGATCTTTCTTTTCTCTAGATGTACCAGGACTAGCGCTGATGTCAACCATCCTTTTAGGTCCTGAAAGGCTGTCTCGCAAGCTTCCGACCAAGAAACTTCACAACCTTCTTAGTCAGACCCGTTAATGGCGCTTCTAAGAAGGAGAAGTCCTGTATGAAGCATCTGTAGTAACCAGCCATCCCCAAGAAACTTCATATCTCAAACACGTTCTTGGGATGATCCTTGGAAACTACTGATCTCACCTTCTCTGGGTCTACTATAACTCCTGCCTCTGAGATAATGTGACACATGAAGTGAATCTGGTCCATCTAAAAGTGTAACTTTGAGAGCTTAGCATATAGATGATTCTCTCTCAGTGTACTCAATACAGTCTCAAGATGGGTGGCCTGGTCGTGTCGAGTGTGAGATTACACCAAGATGTCGTCCATGAATACTACAACAAAAGAGTCTAGATAAGGATGGAACAAATGATTCATCAGAGCCATGAAAACTGCTAGCGCATTCGTGAATCCAAACAGCATAACCAAGTACTTGTACACACCATATATGCTTCGAAACGCTGTAAGTGGTATATTTCATGGTCTCATGCGCAGTTGATGATATCCTGATCTTAAGTCAGTCTTTGAGAACACTCGTGCTCCCTGAAGTTGATCAAAAAGATCATCAATCCTCGGTAAGAGATATAGGTTCTTGACCATAAACTGGTTCCGCTTCTGATAATCCACACAGAGTCTGAGGGTACCGTCCGCCTTCTTCGCAAAAAGGACCGGAGAACCCCGAGGAGAAGTATTGGGTCGGATGAAACCCTTTGTCTGTAACTCCTCTAACTTCCTCTTGATCTCCTGCAACTCTAGTGTAGCCATCCTATAAGGAGGAATGAACACCGGTTCTACCCCTCGCACAAGCTCAATAGATAAATCCACCTCTCTCTACGGAGGTAGACCTGAAAATTCATCCAGGAAGACATCCATAAAATGATCAACCACAAGAGGGAAATTTGTCTGAAAAGTCCCCTGATCATCCAGGTATAAACTCAGAATCTGGGCTGTGACTCCACCTCACCCACGATGCTCTGGTCCAGCTCGACTCACCTGAACATATCATTCTCCCTTGTATAGAAACTCTCCACCCTCTGGTGACATGAAACTCACCCTGTGATGATAGAAATCTACAAATGCTTGAAAGGGAACCAACCAGTCCATCCCGAGAATGACGTCATAAGCTTTCATCTCTATGACATAGAGGTCCCAAAGAAAGTGACGCCCTCCAACCTCAAGGGGGCACTACTTGCACTGACACACACCAGTTGTTATAATCCCCAACAAATTTTCTAGTGTCAGGACAGCAGAAGAAAATGAAACACAGAGCCCAAGGATCTCCACAACTAGTACAGATATGAAACTATGTGTAGCACCCGTATTAAAAAGTACTGAAGATAAGATAAAAGCTACTAGAATAGTACCTATGACTGTAGAAGGTCTGGGATCCTACTCCTGCTGGGTCTATTGCACTGCATATGTCTGCCCAGTGCCACGGCCCTGCGACACAGCCTGGCTACCCGGAGCTGTCCCGCTCTGCTGCCTCTGAGATCCTGGTGTCTGGCTACCATGGCCATGACCACCATCTCTGCCTGCACGCCCTGACTTATTCTAGTTCCCTGACTGGTAAGAAGCCACTGGTCCTGCTCCCCCATGCAGAGTCTGCACAGAACCCCTATCACTAGACAATGTTGGAAACACCCTGCAAAAGGGTTGCAGATGACCCATCTTGCCACAAGCTCGGCACTCCACTGGATCACATGGACACTGCGGTCTCTTGTGCCCTTATTTACCACATTGGTATCACCTGACCTAGCCACCTGGAGCATCCTTTTGGAAAGTTCTACCACCCTAAGAGAAGTCAATTTGTCTCTTCCTCTTGCCAGTAGAAATAGTGCCAGAAACTGGTGTTGAACCGCCCTGGCCCACACCACTAGCTTCCTGTAGGTTCCTCTCTGTAATCGGTGTCTGGTTCACAATAGAATATACTGAAGGCAACCTGAAAACATTCACCAGTGCTCGGATGTCATATCATAGTCCATCTTCAAAGCGCCTGGACCTCAACGTCTCGTCACCCACCAGAACAGGTGCAAATCGCTGAAGATCAGTAAAGTGAGTAGAATAATCAACCACCGACATATCGCCCTGCTGCAGATTCATGAACTCTCGAGCTCTATCTTTCCTCAGCATCTCTGGAAAGAAGAAGTCAAAGAAGACTACCTGAAAATCCTCCCACACCATGTCCCTATGATGCTCTGACTGGGTGGTAACATCCCACCACCTCTTGGCGGAATCTCGCAACATATAAGTCACGAGCTTGACCCTCTGCACTGGAGGTGTCTCTAGATGCTCGAAAATAGTCTGCATCGATCCTAGCCAAGACTCCACAGCCTGTGGTCCACCATCCCCTGAAAACGTAGGCGTATGCTTCTGCTGGAATATACGAGTCAGCTTAGCCATAGATGTGGCAGCCGATGGTGCTCCCTGAAAGGTCTGAATGAACCGCATAAAGCCTTCACGGAACTTTGCCTCCGCGCCTGTGTCCGGTACAACAGTTGGCACTGCATCTGGCTCTGCTAGAGGGTCCACTGGTAGCCCATGGCCCACCATCTCCGGAGTATAATCGTTGCAGCTCTGTTGGAGAACAACGCGTGAATGTCTAGGTGGCATGAAACTACAAGGCCAAAACACGCCTTAGTTTCAAGATTATCAAGACGGAAAGTGAAGGAACAAAAAAGGGAACAAGAGGAAGAAGGCATTCAAAATTTTGAAAAAAAAACTACACGGTGTGTATAATGACTACATGACATATACCTGACTACTCTTCCCCTGCTCGGGTCCTTCTACACGGCTATGCCTCATGGCTCCTGTTGAAGAAAACTACATGGCATGTATAACATCTACACAACGTGTATGGTTTAATATTCCAACTGCCCATGTCGTTTTTGACATGGCCGACTACGCAGATTGACACTACACGGCGTGTTACACCCACACACGGTGTGTACACCACCCCATTTCCCAGCCACACGGTCAATTCCACATGGTTTGTTCTCGGACAAGACTACACGACGTGTTCCAGAGCTACACGGCATGTACTAGACGTTCTCCATTGACCTGTGTTGTTAGTTACACGGCCAGACGCATGGCTCATACTACACGGTGTGTTCTATATACACACGGTGTGTACTCTAAAGGATTACACCAACCCGTGTCGTTAGTTACATGGCCAGATCCCAGGTCAAACTACACAGCGTGTTCCATAGTGGACACAGTGTGTATGGATTAAGGTCTCTTCTGTTCGTGTTGTTAGTTACACGGGAGGACTCCGGGTCAACTCTACAAGGTGTGTATATCATCTATACAGCGTGTTCGCCCCTTGCTCTTCCCTTCCCAGTGTCGCCACCCGCATGGTTTGTGACACGGGAAGAGACTACACGGCGTGTACTCGGGGTACATGGCATGTACTCAAAAAGTTTATTTTTCTCCCCGAACAGAAGACCATACACGACATGTTTAAATCACTACACGTCATGTATACTGGGTTTTCCAGAAAATATGCCTTAGAAACTTCTCCAGAACCCAGAAAATACTGAAAAAACAACACCTAAGTGTCAAATTCAAACCCGTGAGGGCCCATACTCCCCAAGAATCAAAATTTTACATCTTATCTATGTTATATCAAAATAAAAAGCTAATGATCCACAAAATTCCGGTCAATGAGGGCGCATACTCCCCAAAAACCAATGTTTGGTGTCCATTCTTTCAACAAGCTTATACAACAATACCCTATCACATAGCAGGTATTAATCAAGAATCTATCACAATATCATACTTTTTCAAGCACAACAACTATCACAACAACATGCACATTCTAAAGCACCTACATGGCATGGAAACTATGCATGGCATGTGATTTCTAGCATGTGCCTAAATGATGCATGAAATGGCATAGCCTCATCTCATCGGGTTGATACTAAAATAAAACCCATGGATAAAATATAAACAGTACAATCACAAGAGTGTCACCCAATGGTTAAATCAAACCAACTGTAAAATTTTCAAAATAAAAAAAATTGCAAAAATATGAGGTAGACTAGCTTTTCCCTGTACAGGGGTTAGCTATTCCCGGGCACAGCTTATTACCAACTACAATTCCCGTCCTATCCCTAACTGAGGCTCCAAATAGTAAGTCAAAGAAAAGAACCCATTTGACACCACTTTGTAACGTCCTAGATCCAGGTGCCACTCAACGGGTGCCCCGAACCCTATTCGCCACATGGCCTCAAGCGCATTTCCCCAAATGCCAGAGGCTGCCGACTAGCAGCGAGGGCCGAGGTCTAATAATGGGGAAACTCTGCCCTCATTTGTCAAAGTGTAGCATAGCAGAATAAAATAAAAATCATACAACAACATTGGAAGAAATAAACTATACACATTTAATATAACAACTGCAGTAAAATACAACCAACCAGTTGTATAGATGTGATGCAACAAGTCTCAAGTTCTAAGAAAACAGCCAGAACATGTTACATAGTAGTAAAATACAATGCAGAGTACAACAAAGCAAAACAAAACAGCAGGTAGCATCGTGAGCCTAAGACCGGTCCCATGATACCCTACTTCTCAACAACAATCAAGTACCTCTATAAGGGCCCTTTCCCTTATCTACACCTACAGAAACGTAATCTGTTTGGGCCAAAATGCATGACCCAAACAAGGTGTGAGAAATAAATCCCAGTAGGCACCCACCAAAGTCCCATGACCAACTGTGTGTAAACATGCAACAACATTGTACAAAAGTAAATGCAATAAACTAAGCAGTACTCAAAAGTAACTAACTTACCAGTTATATTTCCATTTTATTATTCATTCACGAATTTATTTTTAAGAAACCACTATAGTGAATTTCTATCTAACCAGTTAGTGTCCTCAGACATGCAAACCCTTACCCACAGCTAAACAGAAATGTAACCCGCAGGTAATTGCCCACAGGCATAACAGATATTGCCCTCAGGCATACAAATTTTCACCCTCAAGCAGAGAGTATATTGCCCACATGCACGAAAGAAGTTGACCTCAGGCTAAAGATGCACTGCCCTCGAGCTAAGTAAAGCACTTCCCTCGGGCTAAACAAGTAACTGGGTCATGCCCAACATATCACAAGCAATTCAAATACAATTCTTCTCAAGGAAAATTTAATGCATAATATAAACAAGGCATACTCTCGGGTATCCTGGCCAAACAACTAAACAGAGGAACGCACCCCCGGGGTGGTCTTGGATCCAAGAAGCGATCCCAAAAAACATTTTAATATCACATTTAATTACCTATAAAATTATAGGTATTTAAAATATCCACAGCCTCAGCCACACGACACCCCAAATGTGGGTTCGTACCTCAAAAATACACAAAAACGCACAACAGTTGGAATATAAAAACCAAGCCACCTACCTTAAACGCCCCTGATCAGTATACTAAAACTACGTTCCATGAATTGTCGTAGAACGAGGTAGATCTGAGGTGAAAGAAAACTCGCTTAAACACAAATAACTTCCCTTTGAGAAAGAATTGGCAAGAACTACACAAGGAGATGAGAGGGTATACCCGTGCAGTTCCAACATGATCT
Organism: Viscum album; assembly: GCA_963277665.1. Taxonomy (NCBI): domain Eukaryota; kingdom Viridiplantae; phylum Streptophyta; class Magnoliopsida; order Santalales; family Viscaceae; genus Viscum; species Viscum album. The sequence goes on from OY728162.1 coordinate 1,068,634,077, forward strand.
TCCGAGGCAGAAACAGATTCCCGACGCTCGATCTGGAGATCCACGAAGATTCGGTCATCCCCTCCTGAGCTCTCATCCAGTTCTAAACATTCCGTGTGAATAGGGGAGGCTACTTCTCATTTTAAGTGAAAAAAAGTACACGATGTGTATTTAAAAATACACGGCGTGTACTTCCAATTGTTTAACTATTCCTCTGGTGGCTTCCCACCATCGTGGAACTGTTCATCTTCCGACATGACTACACGACGTGTCTTCTTGAGTACATGGCATATTCTGCTGCACATCTGGCCATCTTCTTACTATTCTCCTGTTGACTGACTGCACGACTTGTAAAGGACCACTACACATGGTGTACTCGGTTCTACACCCTTCATCGCCGACATGGCCACACTCTCTATTTACTCATTACACACGGACAAGAGTACACAGTGTGTGGAAAAGTACATGGCGTGCAATTTCCACATTTGGGATTTTTCCCCATTTTCCTTACGTTCCAAAAAAAACTTAAGGAAAAAAGAAAATAAGAAACTCGTACCTCAAAAATAAGAACCGGGTTCTTACAGAATCCATTTTAGGAACCATCTATGATATGCTTCATACCTACAGCCAGATGAGGAGGCCAGGTCGAGGCATTTCGAGGAGGCTTTGCATCCATAGATCCTGTGCCAGGTCACCCCATTTATGCTAAAGACATATCTTGTGGTGCTGGTGAGGGAAGAGGTCGTTGAGAGGACTTTGGCCACGACCGGACCGTCACGAGAGGGGAATCATCATGATTCCTCAAGAAGCATAGTTGTGGATTGGGGTTCCCAATTTTCAGGACAGAAGAGTTTCCGTCCACCTGGGGGTAGGTCCCAGCCCTTTCCATCTCGTTTCTCTAGAGGAAGTAACTCTCATGCCTATCCCAAGGGATCAGGAGATTTTTTTTCTTGTGGTGGTCATGTTCATCAGTAGCGGGAGTGCCCCACTTTTCAGAGAAGTCATCGTGCATCGAGCACTCCGCTCAAGGTTCCTCCGTTGAGGCAGTTCCAGCCGAGGCAGCAGTAGCAGGTCACACCATCTTTAGATCACCAGAGAGTAGATGAGGCCAGCAGAGGAAAACCCCATGATGCTCCCTGTCCTCATAGAGGAGAGCATGACCATGGTGGGGGTCGTCATCAGGGTTAGAGAGGCTATGGAGGAGGTCGTGGTCAGCTTCATGCTCTAGCATTTCCAGCACCAGGCGATCCAGATGTCGTTCGAGGTACCCTTTGCTTGTTTTATACCTTTGTGTATTCATTGTTTGATTCAGAAGTGACACACTCCTTCATATCACCTACCCTGGTCCATGCCTTGGGACTTGAGGTAGAGAGGCTTCTAGTGCCTTTGGCATTGACTACACTAGTTGGAGGTTGAGCTGACTTGTTTGAAGTATGTAGAGACTGTGAGATAGTGTTGGGGAAACACCGCTCTTGGGGAGATTTCAAATGTTTAGGAATACAACTATATGATTTCATCCTCAACATGGATTGGTTGTATTCAGTGCAGGCTATTGTGGATTGCTACAGGAAGAAGGTTGTTTTCTTTGATGTAGATGGAGAAGAAGTGGTGTTTGTTGGTGAGAGAGATCCCCAAATGGGTCATAGACGAGTTTCATCCTTATCATCCTTGATGGCTGAGAAAATCCTATGTTCTTCAGAGGTTGAACAGTTGGTGTTTCCTAGGGTTGTGGAGGAGTACCCTAATGTCTTTCCAAAAGTGGATGTAGCATTACCCCCTTGACGAGAGATTGAGTTTGGGATCGAGCTATTTCCAGGAGCGTATCTTATCTCTATGTCTCCGTATAGGATGACCCCTTCTGAGTTACAAGAGCTATGTATATAGCTTGATGGTCTGTTGCAGCGTGGTTTTGTTTGGCCAAGTGTGTCACCATGGGGTGCACCGGTCTTGTTCGTGAAGAAGGCCGACAACAATTTGCAGTTGTGTGTTGATTATCGTCGCTTAAACAAAGTGACAATAAAGAACCGCTACCCTCTTCCACGGATTGATGATTTATTCGATCAACTTAATGGTGAAAGTTGGTTCTCAAAGATGGACTTGTGGTCAGGATATCATCCAATGCATGTGAAGGATGAGGATATCCCGAAGACTACTTTCCGTTGTCGTCATGGGAATTATGAGTTTGTTGTAATTCCATTTGGCGTGAAGAATGATCCAGCTGTATTCATGGGATTGATGAATTCTGTATTCCGTGAATTCTTGGACAACATTGTGGTGGTTTTCATCGATGACATCCTTGTGTACTCCACATCTGAAGAGGAGCATGTCGAGCATCTACGAGCCGTTTTGGGAGTTCTTCGCCAACACCAGATGTTTGGGATGTTGTAGAAGTGTGAGTTTTGGGCTCGAGATGTCTGTTTCTTGGGGCATGTTGTGTCCCAACAGGGAGTAGCTGTGGATCCATCGAAGATAGAAGCAGTTGTGTCTTGGGCATCCCCCAAGACAGTTTCAGAGGGGAGAAGTTTCCTTGGTCTCGCAGGCTATTACAGGAGGTTTGTAGCCAATTTCTCATGGCTTGAAACTCCTCTAACAGCTCTGACCAAGAAGGATCAGGCCTTCGAATGGACTGATCAGTGCTAGGCAGCCTTCGAGTATCTAAAGGAGAAGTTAGTAAGTGCTCCAGTTCTTTGTCTTCTAGTTGATGGAGTTCAGTTAGATGTTTTCTGTGATGCTTCACATTTGGGGTTAGTTTGTGTTCTAATACAGCAGAGGTCAATTGTTTCTTATGGGTCTTGGCAGTTGCGTCCCCATGAACACAACTATTCCACTCATGATCTTGAGTTGGCAGTCGCAGTGTTTTCTCTGAAGTTGTGGAGACATTACCTCATTGGTGAGCGCTTTATGGTTTTTACTGATCATAAGAGTCTGAGGTATGTTTTCTCCTATCATGACTTAAACTTACGACAGTGTCGGTGGATGTAGTTATTGCAGGAATACGACTTCAAAATATCGTATACACCTATAAAAGGGAATGTTGTAGCTGATCCGCTGAGCCGAAAGTCACGTAGTGATGCTGTGCATGAATCCGGTTATTCCTGGAGAGTAATGGAGGAAATGTTAGCTTTGCATCTTGATATGGAAGAGGTTGGAGGTAGAGGTTGTCTTTTCCAGATGACGGTGAAGTCATCCCTGATGCATAAGGTTGAAGAGTCCCAATTAGGTGATCCATAGGTGGAAGTTTGGAGATACAGAGTTGTTTGTGGTAAGGCCCCTGATGGTTGGTTGGAGGATGAACAACACCGAGTTTTGTATCATGGAAGGTTTTTTGGTCCCATAGAGATGTGCGGGACGGTTCTCTGAGAGCTCCATACTTCACCCTTATCAGTACATCCTGGTGTGACACAGATATACCAATCCTTGAGGAGTTAGTTTTGGTGCCTGGGCTGAAGCATGCGGTTGCGAAGTTTGTGTCTCGATGTTTAGTCTTCCATAAGGTGAACGTCGAACACCATGTTCCTGGAGGTCTTCTCCAGCCATTAGTGATTACTCAGTGGAAGTGGTAGGACATCTCAATGGACTTTGTTACAGTTTTACCTCGAGATCCCGGAGGACATGATGTTATTTGGGTGGTAGTGGATCGTTTAACAAAATCGTCCCACTTCATAGAGATCAAGGAGTCGAGCTCAGTGGAAGTTTGGTTGAGGCAGTATATAGAGGAGGTGGTGAGACTTCATGGAGTCCCTTGGATGATCAATTCTGATCGAGATCCTCTTTTTACCTCCAGGGTGTGGAGAGGTCTCTAGCATGCTTTTGGTTCTCAACTGTGCCTTAGAACTGCTTTTCATCCTCAAACAGATGGTCAGACAGAGCGAACCATCCAGAATCTTGAAGACATGTTTCTCCCTTGTGTTCTTGATTTTGGAGGATCATGGATGAGGCACTTATCCTTGGTAGAGTTCTCTTACAATAATATTTTCCAATCCACCATCGGTATGGCGCTGTTTGAAGCATTGTACGGCCGGCCTTTCCGTTCTCCGTTGTGCTAGACTGGGGTTGGAGAGTCAGCAATTCTCGAACCGTAACTAGAACAGAATACAATAGAGATGGTTCAGGTGATTTGTGAGAGGATGAAGACAGCACAAGATTGTTATAAATCATATGCTGATCAAAGAAGAAGACCCTTATAGTTGAATGTTGGAGATCATGTGTTTCTGAAGGTGACTCAACGTCATGGGCAGCGAAGGTTTGGTCATAGAAGTAAGATTTCTCCCCGGTTTGTTGGACCTTTCAAGGTGTTAGCTCATGTTGGAGTTGTGGCATATCGAGTAGCACTTCCCCCACAGATGAGTAAGATACATGATGTTTTCCATGTATCATAGCTCCGTCATTGTTGACTCTCACGTCATCAATTGGGGAGACATCGATGTTGATGATGATGCAACCTTCGAGGAGCGACCTGTGGAGATCCAAGAATGCATGGAGAAGGTGTTGTGTGGTCGATCTATTCCCTTGGTTCATGTCTTGTGGCGACATGGTGGATTGGAGGAGAGTACCTGGGAACATGAGTCACAGATGCGTGTCTAGTACCCAGAGCTGTTTTAAGTTATTGTGCTGAGTTTTATTTGATCCTTTATTTTATGTACCTTTGATGTGATGTTATGTTTGAATTTTTTGGATATGGATTGTTTGTTCCCTTGTTCTCAGAAGTCGTGGTTTTGTTCCAGCTTTAGAACAACTCAGGATGGTTTTTCCCTGAGAGGTATCTTATGGGGTGGTTGTTCGGACCCCTCTTTTCTTTTGGTTGGTTTTAAATTCTCAAGGACAAGAATCTTTTGAGAGGTATCTGATGTAATGTCCCGGACCTCTCCAGTCCATTACTTTGTGAGAATGTGGTGTTAGAGGTGTTCTTGGATGTCAAGGTGACTTATCCCTAACACTTTTCCAATTTTCCAGTTTTGTGAATAGTATTTCCAATTTTATGAATAGTAACTGATCGGTCTCATAGATCGGTCTCATAGATCAGTCTCACAGATCGGTCTCACAGATCGGTCTCACAGATCGGTCTCACAGATCAGTCTCATAGATCGGTATCACAGATCGGTCTCACAGATCAGTCTCACAAATCGGTCTCACAGATCGGTGTCAAAGATCGGTCTCACAGATCAGTCTCACAAATCGGTCTCACAGATCGGTCTCACAGATCGGTTTCATAGATCGGTTTCACAGATCGGTCTCACATATTAGTTTCACAGATCAGTTTCACAGATCGGTTTCACAGATCGGTTTCATATATCGGTTTCATAGATCAGTTTGGTGTACAGTAACGGTAGGTGAACAGTGTTTCCAGATTCCTACAGTTTTTCCCCTTTTGACGTTTCCTTTGACGTAAAAAAAATTAAAGCCTTATTTTAAGGGCTCTTAAGTCCGTTTCAAAGGCCATAAATTCTATATTAATTATTCCTAGGGTCGGGATGTTTTTAGATGGTCAAACCACGTGGGTTAATGCGATCCTTTTTTAATGGAGAATTAAGAGGATCTTAAACTATCACCCCAGTAAATCTTCAAAAGGGGGGAAAGATATCTTTCTCCCTTGTTATTCCACTTTGTTATCGACTATGTGATGCTAGAACCTTTCAATATTTCCCGTAGGAGTTTCACAATCAAACTTTACTCCTAGGATTGGTTCTGCTCTATTTTGGATGCAACCGAGCTGTGTCGGTGAATCTTCCATATAAGGTATGTTTATCATCGTTCCTTCGGGGGTCATCTTCTCTTGTTCTCCTTTCCATATTATAGTATGTAATCTGCAGGATTCTAATGGGTTTTTCTTGGGTTTTGTTTGGTGCTGTCGTACCGTGGCATCCTCGGGTGGATGTAGTTGTCGTGAGAGGCGGTTTGTGACCCGTTGTTTGGATAAAGAACGCCAAGAATTGTTGAGGTAGAGGATTCATTGCTTATCTAATTGTTTATGTGAAATCGTAGTGTTAGCATGATTTATCCCTTTGTATCACAATGAAACTGACCTAATTAAATACTTGAACCGGATTTAATGAATTTGTTTGATCGCATGTGTTGCTTTGTACCGTGATAACGGTTTGCCTCTTGATATGCTAGATAGTGTGATATCTATGTCTTGATTGTTATCATGTTGTTCTTGACGAATTTATAAAGAAAATAAAGCTGGAATTAATTGATAATTAATTGGATAAAGATAGAGAGTCATGTGAACGAATCTGGTTGTTGTTGTTTGTGATTTTTGTTTAAAGTCATGTCAAGTTAATTGTTTAATTAAATTGTGATAGCTATGATAGATTTTTGGTTAAGTTTCCTGTAGTTGGAACCTACCAATAGTGAACTGGTTAACTCAAGAGGGATTAAAGAACTTGTTGTTGATGAAAGATAATGCCTAATAGGGTTCTGAGTTACCCTCTTGCTTATAAGGTCGAATGCCTTGTGGTTTGGATCCATGAGTGCTCATTATGTATGAAGACTGGATGCCTTGTTAAAGGGCCAAGAGCCCATTTGATGTGATGTTTGATTTTTCCTGCTGCTTGTGTTGTGATGTGACCCTGGAGGGGTGTTGTGATATATGCAGGCAGGGAGGCCTTGTGGTTGTGGTAGCGGATGGCTCCTAGGGTGGCGAGATACATCGGTTTATGCATGTAGGTGTTAGGGAGGACACCAGGGATGATGGTATGGTGTGGATGTGTTGGCTGAATCTTTGAATGTTTGATTGAATTTTTATCTACTTTAATTATCCCTACGGCTCAAGGCTGCTGGTCTTTCTTACCCTTCTTCCGAAGGAGGTGAAGACACACATGGTATGCCACATGCTTTCCGTGTTTAGCCTCTCGAGGTTGAATGGGTCTATTCTCTTGCTATAGGTGGCAAAGACTCGACGGGTTGTATATCTACTCACCGTGTTAATCCCCCTTTGTGTTTAGTAGCATAGGATTATTTTCTAGAATGACTGGTAATATGGGAAAGTAATCTCTATAATGAAATATTGGATAAATGGTGATAATCCACAGGGATGGAGATGCTGGAATTTAAAGGTGTTGTTTAATCTTAAAAGGAGCAGTTGGTTTTGAATATGATGCCAATTCAGTTTGTTGAGGTTGTATTCATGGTTAATTAATGTTTGAAGAATTAATTAACATAAAGTGGAATTGATAATATGGGAATGAAGTAATCTAATAAATCCCTTAAATGGTTGTGTGCTTATAGGATGCCTAGTCTTAGAAGTGGCAGCCCGGAGTCCGAGAGACGTTAGCTGCAGTTGTGTTTAAGACTAGGTTATGCCCATAGTGTGGTTGTGAGTTATATATATTCTGTAATTTTTGTGTTTCTATACGCTAATCTACCCTGTCTGTAAGGGAAACTGAAACCCCGGGGATTATGAGCCATGGGGGGTGTTTTCCCCAACATTCTGATGCGAGGTTGAATGGATGACTACCCCCTTTATCCTCGCACTCTTCTCTTGGTAGATAATAGTGCCTTTGGCACAATAGTTAGTTTTCCCCATATATGTGTGTAGATGGATGTAATGTCTTGTGGTTATTTCACACACATATATTCTTGATATAGTATCCTATGGACTACTATAGGTGTAACATGTATAGGTTGTGATGGCTTGAGGATCCTTACTTGGCGTATGGGCTATGATGGCTTGAGGTATAATACTCTGCGTATGATACACGTTATGCGTGCTGTGGTGGCTCCCGAAAACTACCTGGTTACTTTTGGTTGTGAGGATGGTGTGGTGCTTACCCCTGGTGTCTGTGGGAAAGCCTTTGTGGTGCACGAGGTGGATATTTTGGAGCATAGCCCATGTTTATACGGTCAAGCCTTTGGAGAGAGATGCACATGACGTATGTCATTGGGGAAAAACAGAAAACTAGTGGGGAAGTAGTAGCAGGGTACCCTTGATATTATTTACTATATGTTATATTCTTATATGAGTTAGTTGGTGAGAGTAGACATGGTGAGGTTGGGAATTTAGTATACCTATTTAGGTGACGAGTTAGTTTCACTTGTTGTTCACTAGGCTTTAGCATGCTTTCTTTACTTTTGCACGATAGGATTTAGGGAGGATCCTACTGAGTATACTATTATATTCACCCTACGTATATATAAACTATCTTTCAGGTCACTTGGAGCAGGTTGGATATCAAGCTAGTTACTACTAGATTGTGGTTGCAGGAGCAGTTCTGGTTTGCGGTCGCTGCTGTTTTTCCTTCTTTTCGGTACTTTCAGTTTTTTCCCTTTTTAGTTGTACCACTTTTGCATGGCATTTCATATATGATCATGGGATTCTTTTATATTACAGTTTTGAGTTGGAGTTGATTGGTGTCTATCTTGTCTCTCTCTTCCGCATGTGTTCTCTTAGAGGGTAATGCCTCCCATTTGTGTGATTACGATACCCTCAGGGCTAGTCACCAACCCGGGGCCTACTGGAGGCGGGACTCGGGGGTCATTATCTCCCTTCTCACATTGTCGTCCCAAGAGGGGAACATTTGTGGGGAGGGGGTCGTGACATAATTTGAATGAGGTAGATAATGAAACAAAAAATAAAATTAATAATCCAAAATAATAAAACATGGAAAAAAAGTTCAACTCATCCGACATGGATTCAATGGGAAAATTTGACCCATTTTCATTATATAACAGAGGATTTTAGGGAGAAAACCCAATACCAAAGAGGTCCTAACTCTATTTTGGGTTGACCATTGAAGAAGGAAACACATATAAGAAGTAGATAAGAAGAACATGATGCACATGATTAGGGACTAAAAAATCCTCCAGAGTTTATTTCATCGATCATAATGAGTGAAACATTATCACATAAGGCTCAAACTTCTAGAAAGAATAAATGAATCTCATATGGATACACTAGAATAAAGGGAATTTCCACTCACCAAATTTCTACCAATGTGTCTTTGTCATATAGAAATATCCATGATTGGTGGAATGATCAAGGGGTATTGCTTATTAATTAATCCCCAAAAATGATAAATTAAAGGAACATTGACATAATAAAATTAAGTATAATTCTTTTAAACTAAATATTTATATCCCTTTGGAAGAATATAAGGAAAAAATGATTACATAAAAGCCGTAAAAACCATCATCACACCTATACCATGATGTATAATTGGCCATTTTGGTTATTCAACAGACCAAAAAAGGCCAAAACCAAAATTTTGAAGTAATAACCATGCCATTTTTCCATCACTATAACCTCCAAAATAGATATTGTGAGGTTTATAATGCTATGGTTGAATACATCTTAATCCAAGAACCAGATATTCACCAAGTTTTTTCCCTCTTTATTATTTTACATTGAGGCCCACCAAGGTCCCCATGACTCACACCATGATGTGGTGTTCCCCATTTTGTATGTAAAAATAGTAAATCCAATATTTATTAATACAGAAACTCCTAAAACCCCTATAAAACAACATTGACTCCATGCCTTACACTGGACATATCATTTTAAATATTCTAAATTATTTTATAGGAAAACCTAGTTGTAATATTCTCTAAAATTTAATGATTTTCATTTCAAAAAGAAAAATAATAAAAAAATAGTTTTGGGAAATGGGATCACTTATTGTTCTCCCACTACCATGATCTATTATGGAGGTACCCATATAGCCATGTACTGAACACCAAGGGAATTTATCAACCATAAAGTTTTATATCCCATTGATCCTCGATCACCACTGAGTACTCCATAAAGGTAGTTCAATTCTAAATAATCTTATCACCCTAGTTGATAATGTGTTATAATACAAGAACATATCCACTCCATAGGAACATGAGTAAGAAGTCGTGTTCCTTTAAAAAATTTGATGGTAAGTGAAAATAGTATGTCAACTCACAAACCCTACAAATTATACAAAAGGGTCCAATTAACCTCGACAATTGCTTATCAACTTGGCCAAAACAATCTAATCCTCATTGAGGTAAGAACATCATGAAAACATGGTTTCCCTCTTCAAACATGAAAGGACTAAATCACTGCTTTTAAAAGGAATTATCATGAATTTTTGGTTATCAGCATCCAATCATGGATAATTTATACCTTCTCCATTTTTTCTTGTACAATCAATGGGAACCTAATTAATGATACATATAGATCCATTGATCAAATTGGTGATTTTCATGTTCTCCCATAAAGTCCTAAAATGGTACAATATCAATGGGGGAATGGTAGTATTCAATCTTTACTAGGGGTGGATGATCATCCCAGCTATGGAACAATTCACATATTCTTGAACATATCATTTCATATAGGTCCTAAATGACTGACTTAGTTTTGAAGTCAGTATAGGGGTATAAATCTACGATAAATTGAAACTATATCACAAAAACCTCTTAAAATAATATTCATAATCATGAAATGAATCAAGAATCCAATTATAAAATAAAAATATTCGAGACTTCCTATATATAGACTATCATTTTTCTTTTATAGGCCATCCAAAATCTATATAAACTTTTATATTGGATTGATAATATGTGGGATTTCTTGGTGATTTGTTCTATAATCACCCAAATAGTGTTGTTTACTCTAGTTTATATTAGATTTCACATAAAAAATTATATGAAGATTTCATTTCACTTCCACTTTGTGACATTAGGAGATTGGTCCAAACATATGGGTACTTGGTTCTAGAAGATATCCTAGTAGAATTGAAGACAATTGGTGATTTACATAGTAACACTCATATTCTTCCATAGAATAAATAATAAATATTTATGGCTTAGTTACATCTTCACTAATGTAGGATGTACCACTAAGGGTGAATCGTGAAAATGCATCAATACCTCCGCCTACAACATGATTTTTATCATATTCCATCAATGAAAAAAGATACATTTTCCCCACAAAAAATACAACGAGTGCCTTTACTATGAATATATGATCACGTAATACCACTCAATATACATCTCTATGATTTTCCTCCTTGAAATTTTGATGAAGCATCTGGGTCATGAAAACTGATCCAAGGTAAGATACACAATCCTCATCCACAATGGTAAATTGTAAAGAGGAAAATACACCATTTCATCAAGAATCAACCATGAATGAGATATCCTGTTGATATAATCTTCCACCAAATTCCCCATCTTATGATTATAGACTATATCCCAATCTTATCCATATAGGAACTATATATATCATCTCTTCCTTGGGATAATATATTTATGAGTGAATATATACATAATATCCTTTTTTTTCAATAAATGACGATCCTCTCTCCTATAATATAGTTTCACCAATATTTTAGGGAGAACAACACCAATTCTAGTTCAATAAAATGAGTCTTATATTATGATCATGAAACCTAAACTACATGTACCCAAAAAATTCACAATCTCACTCTATAACATAATAAATCATATCCTACTTCGGGATGCGTCACTAAACAATACAAACTCAAATCCAACCTATGGATTCTCAAGGTTGGGGTTCTCATCAACCAATATTTCAAATTCTTAAAGGCATACTAAATATTATCAAACTATATGAAAGATTACCACTTTTGGTTAAAAGATAATATTTGTATCCTGAAAAATTAAAAATCATGATAAAATTTATAAAAATAGTCTTCTAGACTAAGGACACTCAAAACCTCAGACATTCTCATAGGTGGCTCCCATGGAAACAATTCATCTATCTTAGCAGCATCTACCACTACATAAAATTTAGGGATAACATGTCCCTGGATTTGTAACTCTTTAATTTAGAAAAAAAACACTCAGAGAGATCCCCATTAAGCATATTATCTCAGTGTATGTCTTGCACCATCCTCCAATGTCTCTTTTTCTCCTCCTCCTCAGATTATTAGTGCATATAAATGTCATCTTGGAATAAAATAATGAATAGATACAAGAACAATTAAAAAATCTAGTAAATTAATCACACAAACATTTCTAGGATTTTTCTCACACCAATAGGCTTCACCACATAATCACAATGAACATATCATCACCATAATTCCATCTCCATTGAGTCCTCCTCTTGAAATTTAGGTTGGTGATTACCCGAACTGAGGCCAATCATCAAGCACCACTTCATGCCTTTAAATTTTTCCAAGAATTTGACTCTCCCTAGTGGATACTTATTCTTGATAATAACCTAATTTCAAAAATTAATATCCACAAAAACTCCCATGAATATATCCAAATTCATGGAGAAGAACCCTAAAAATGCTCAGTATAGAACACTTGGTCTAATGGGTCCCATCCTCTACAGATCCTAATTCTCCAAGTTCAGCTCACACATCTCGTTAGGGGAAATATGATATGATGGAATAGATATTTGGGAAGTCCCTAGGATAAGGTATATATAGAAGTCTACCTATTGATGTGGAGGAAATCATGTAACATCCAAAAAATTATTACTATAAACCCCACCACCATTTTGGAAATGAAGAATCCATAACACCAACTACTCCAACGGATATACTAGGATTATATTGAGAAATTGGTTGTATCTCTTTATTTACAATATCATCATGCTATTCTAGGATTTCCATCTTACTAATTAAGGAAAATATAAACATATCTATGATCACACACTGCATCTATAGATACCAAGGTTTAACATATATGGATAGTCTAAATTTTTTAGGAATATTCATCAAATTACAAAAGTACATGCCCAAGGATGGTAATATTTTAGTTTCTTTGTTATAAAGTAAATATAATATTCTATCTTGGTGAAAGATTATTAATCTCTCCCATAATATATCATCCAATTTAGTACTCCTACAAAAAATCTTTATTCATATCCAGGGGAGAGGAAAAATAATAAAGGTAGTAAGGTTACATAAAGGATATAGGTAAGCATAACATAAAAACAAGGTTAAAAGAACAAGACAATAACATTTGAAGATCATACCATATATATCAAAGATTGTATACATGAATCATGTAATAAATCTTGGAAATTCATATGAAATGAATCATAAGGGTGATAAATCATCATAAATAAATCATGAACCATAATATCATGTCATATAATAGTGTAATAATCATAAATATATAAAAAAATTCATGTGTCAAGGTTTACTAGTAGACCATCAACATAATGGATCAGGACACATGTGTTTCCCATACTAGATCAGGACACACCCATTTCCCATTGTGGATTCGGACAGACCTATTTCCCATTGAGGACCTAGAATCACCTATTTTCCATTATGGATAAGGACACACATATTTACCTTTGTGGATTAAGCCCATAAACTTGTTTCCTATTACCATCTCATGAGATATAAGTAATTTATGAATGAATTAGAGAGAGATATGGGTCCCATCCATCACATAATAAAATATTTCATACATGCACCACATAATCATAAAAAATCATGAAATCAAGACCCATAATAAGATACGGTATTTGTGAACATAGTATCATAAACCATGAAATGAAATTGGTATCATAAATATGCTATTATATCATAACCTGTGGAAATGATATAGGTTCAATAATCATTTCATCAAATATTTACCAATGAAAAGAAGTGGAATTCAAAATCATATAACTTGTGGAAGAGAAATTGGATAAAAAATATATAACCCATGAATGATAGATGAGTTTCACAACCATAATTCAATAAAAAACCATTCATAGAAACAAAAGAATGGAACCCTTTGATTATAACCCCAGAAACGGATGAGTAACACCAAAATATATTATCATGGATGTAAGAAATGTTGAAAAATCGTATAAATATTTCTTAAGAAAAACAAACCTTTTTATTTGAAAAAATATTTTTGAAACATTAATCATTTTGAAAACCATTTTCCTTGAAAACAACATTTAAAACATATAAAGGAATCTTGAAAACATTTTGGAAACTCTTTTCCTTGAAAATATATTTGAAAACTTATAATGAAATATTTTAAAAAATTTAAATCAATTACATTAAAAATAATTTTAAAATAATGCATAGATGTATTTCTATTTTTTTTAGAAAACATGATTTTTTGAATAAAATAGATTTCTGACCGAAGACGGAAATAAGTTTGGGGTTTCTTAAAGACATTTTATTAATCATCTTAATAATCAAATATTGAATAATTAGAACCATAATATGAGTATATCATGAATAATATGATAATAATAAATTTCATGAGGTTCCTTGAGATATGGATCATAAGATTGCATCAATGGATGTATAATCGTAAATAATATTGATAAATGATGAGATTGTAGAAATAAAAACTTACCAATTTTTTACCTTTAAATCATAACCCCCTTAGGAGAATAACATTAAATGAAAATTATAATAAAATTAAATGAATAAGATTCATGATATAAAATTTTAAGGAATATTATATACAAATCAAAACTTAATACAGGTGTACAGAAAAATATGTGTCGCAAAGAAGAAAAATTGAAACCATATTACCTTACCAATTTGGTAAATTTGGATCCATTAAACCCATAAGAGATATCATAAAATGGTTATGTAAATAAATATAACATTGTGGATAATATTCATAGAATAAATTCATGTTCAATAAATATTGCACACAATATAAATGAGAGCTGAATAAGGCATAAGTCTCGTAGAAATAAAAGTGAGACTAGAAAAACCATTATTATATGAGTAACTTTTGAATCATGAGCCCCATGAAAGAATAAAAACAATAGAAAATTTTAATATCATTAAATAAATTAAATTCATGAGATAAATATTCATAGGGTAGTGTATACACAACATAATAGAAGAGAGTGGTGAATATAGAATATGTATCACAGAAATAAAAAGTGAGATGAAATTATATTTCCTTAAGTCTTGATAATATTTGTACATGTTAAAACCCATTGTATAATAAATATAAGTATATTAAATATATATAATAGAAAAATATTCTTATATATCATAAAATATATGAATTTATTATGAAATTATATTACCCATTTATTAACAATTCCATGTTAATGTTATGTTTCAGTTAATAATTGTTTTCTTTTTTGTATATGTTTTGACTTTTTATTCTTGATCAACATACATAGATCATGATTAACTTATTTACATAATGTAAGAAAAGATATAAATATAATATCTATATATTAATTATATAACTATTTATAATAATATATAAATTATAAAAACATGAAATTAAATACACTATTAATGGAGACAGAAGACCATAGGTACGCATGAACGTCGTTTTGGTTTTATATTATATTGAATGAAAGAGAGAAAAAAACATGTCAGTGTATATAAATATTATAATTCCAGTATAATTATTATTTCATATATATAATATAATTTACTAAATCCTTCCTTAATGCATTCCATGTATCGTATGAACGAATCACATCACTTTGAGGAGGCGGTAGTCCACACATCCACAAATGATGTTATTGTATTTAAAAAAATGGAAAACATGAAGTTATGTGTTATATAATAATTAAATAAGAATAAATAAATCATAAATATCATATATATAATATAAAAAATAATTTACATCATTATTACCAACCATGAAAGGTGAAATAGAAGAACGAACGACATCTCTTCATGAGATGGTAGTCTTTCATACACACGAATGATGATTGTGTATCCCAATTGATGAAAGTATTTATAGGTGTATATATAACAATTAAATCAAAAAATATCATTATATTTATTATAATTATGTTATTATATAATCATTAAATAACAATAACTAAAGTGGTTAGAGAAATAAAGGAAAACAATGATCGTTGAAGAATATTACCTCTTTTTCAGGTAAATATTTTTGGTTTCCAGCAATGGAAATAATTTGATTTATTTATGAACAAAGAAAATCTTATAGGATGTGATGCGGGATTTTTGGATCTTATTTTGTATGGTTTTAGACGATCCATGTGTCCTGAGAGGTCTAAATAAGTGGGGAGGGTGTGTTCTATTCTATATTGTAGGTGTGGCATTCCATTATATATAAAAAGGTAAACATTATTTGGGAGGTATCCCTTACCTACTTTTAATTAAAAATATAACAATAATGGATTAAATGATTATTATGGTCGATCCAACCCTCCATAATATTAAAATAAATAAATTTTTATAATTTGTTTCCTTCACTTCTATGTTTACCCACATTAGTATTTTTCTTTTTATTAAGATAACTAGTATTCTAACATATGTAGTTTTACTATTAAGAATAAAATAAATTTATATTTATTATAAAAATATAAACCCAATGAACTCTAAATAAGATATCTAAATTAAAAAAATCCCATGCACGTGGGAATGTAATTTTAAAATAAGAGCATGTAACGTGCAAAAACACTACATTAACTCGATCAGTTCGAATAATGTTTTTCTATTTAAAGGTAAATATGTTCATTATAAAAGATAAATTAGACCATTAATTGACTTATTTTATATTTACTAACCCTTAATAACCACTTTCTAGTAGATATTATTTTTTCTTAATTTTAAATTATTTAATAATAAATCATTTATTTCATTTAATTATTAACAAAATAATCCATGAGTTGATGTTTTGTAAAAATTAAATGAACTATATCATATATATAAATTAAATTTAAATAATTATGGTAACAATAGATCATTTATCATCCAAAATAATATTTATAACAAAAAATATGTATCTTGTTTCCTACTCTAAATCTTTATAATTGTCAAAGGCAATAAAGGTTTCCTTTTTCTTTCCTTTTCTTTACTTCTCTTTTATATTTGCCAAGTTTATGGTATAGTAACAACATAACTACAAAAAAAACTAGCCTTTCTTTTTTAGGGTTGAAATATGTCCATACAATGGGTTTTTGAAAACTGTTGGGTCATTTATAGATCTTATATTCTAATTTTAATCATTACGTATGCTTGTATTTACATTAATCACTATAATTAATTATAACTGTTTTCTGTAATAATTTCGATCAAAAAATTATGTTCATCTTATTAGATAAATAATTTTATTCTAATTGAAAATATTCATATCAATTTTTCTAAATTCAATTTATAGAAGTGGAATAAATTAATTTAAAATGTATCTTGTAGATACGGTGTGATAACATGTTTTTATGGAGAAAATATCGAGTGATTGATATGTTTTTATATGCAATTTCAAAGTGAAATTGAATCCATTGACCTAGACTATATTTATTGATGTATAATTTACCTAATTATAATTTAAAACCAATTCAAAATATAATTTATCTATAAAAATAAATTATAAAAAAAGCATCTTTCAATTAAAATTATGTTTTTTCACTATTTCTCCAAAAATGAATTATTTATAAATAATCCCAAAAATTCACCATAAGATAATTTATAAATATTAAATTAAAAAATTATTTTTATTTTATATAATTTAATGTAGAAATGTTTCAAAAATTAATTTTATCATGGTTCATATAAATACATAAAATGTTTTCATTTTGATAAAATTATATATTTCAAAAGAAAAAGATTTTACAGAAAATTATATATATAATTTTTAAAATTATGTATTTATATGAAATCATTATAAATAATATTTAAAAAATTATATAGTAATAGTAATATTACTATGTGTAATTACTATGTTATAAATTGAATGTTTAAATAATTATAATAATAAAATGATGTTTCATAGAAACTCAGTGTTGTTTGTAACATATGTTAAGCAGATGTTGCATGTAGCAAAATATTAACATAGTGTGTCATATAAAAAATGTTTAACATGGTGTATATTTCAATGAAAGACCCTAAATAAATTTAATTTTTAAAAAATAACAATTTATAAAAACCTGGGGTGTTATATACTACCACCCTTAAAATGAATTTCTCCATCAAAATTCATATAATTTATTAATGGCTTAATACTTGAAATATTCTTTTATAGGAACCCAAATAAAAAAATGAATACTAAACAAAATTAAAATGGAATCTGTAGACATAATTGTTACCCAAAGTAACTCTTAACTATGTTTCCACATAGGATAACATAGATTGGAAATAAAAATTGGACGTAGAAGATAAATCTAACAATTATGTTCTGAGGGAGAGTGATAGATAATATTTTTAGGATAAAGATAATGATGACAAATACATCACCAAAATAGGATTTAAAAATTCCATTGATATCATAAAAAATGATGATAATAATCCAAATTTTTATTTTAAGACCCTTTTCCTACAATTAGAGAATTTTGGTGAGAAAATGTACTTACTTGATTTAATTCCATTTCATAATCAAAATATCACCCATGGGTTTTGCCTCGATCAATTTCCACTTCATATCTTATTTCATGAAATGAAGGTGAATTTTTCATTCCTAAATTATTAATAGATTCTGAGATCATAAATATAATGATAGTTCATTCCATATATATTTAGTAAACATCACAACAAAATAGCTATCACAGGTTATCCAATATCCATAAACACTAATATGGTGAGATAATAATTTAATCTCTAAATCCTCATATGATGTCTAACTTGGCCCCTTCCATAAATAGTCAATCTCGGAACCCATATGATAGATGAAAATCCATAACATTGAAAATAAGATCACAAAATTTCTCAGAAAAAATGTAGTGTTGATCCCATGTATATCATAAAATATCTCTTTTTTGTCACATACCACACATGTGAAAACCATCATCTTATATTCTCTCGAAACATGGTAATTATCAAAAATACTAATTCAAAACATCAATGATTTCTTAGATATATTCTATAAATCCAAAACATGGCATAAACTCCATCCAGGATAATATAAACCACATTTACAACAAATCCTTTAACAGTTCTGAGGTCATAAATACTATACAATTCATTTTATCCATATCATCATCTATTTATCCGTATAAAATATCATTTTCCCATTCTTAGGAACATGGTAAGTGTTGACTTACCTTAATGCAACCTTCCATTAAAAGAAATTTCCAGATCATCAGTATTATTTAACACATTCTTGAACATAAATAAAAAAATATATATATATATAATCCTTATATACTTCATAATTCATATAACACAATATTGAATTTCAAAATATATACACTTTAATCTCATGAATTTAATCTGAATCCATTACTCATGCTACATCATCTTATTCCTTAATACCACATTCTAAGAATATTAAATATGAATCATTCCTTAAGGTTCTTCAACCTCAATATGATCACCATTCTTATGTTTATTATAAACAATGCTATTAGAACATCCAATACCTTTCACATGCTGTTTTTTATCTCTATCTTTAGTAGTTTAAGTAATACTCATAGCACATTACAGATTCTATTCATGAGATTTCCACTTAGGACATCGATTTGTATGATGCCCATTTTTTCACATCTAAAACATACAATGTTAACTCAGTTCCTTCTAGATATTTCCATTGACTAAAACTAGGAAGCATATTATGAGAAGCAGTTATCGTTCCAGAAAATGACATAGTTATCAAAAGTCTCTTATAGAATAAATAAATAATGAAATCTATATTTTAATATATTATACCATAGGATTATAGATATAAAAATTACAAGATATTTACTTATAAATATACCTAGGTGTATCCAAAAATTTTTATCATCCTAGTTTCCAAAGGTTAACTAAACCATTCCATTGATACCAAAAATAGAAAACCAGGATTAACATATTTTGTTATTAGGTCATTTTTTATTAATATTTTGTAAATTGAAAAAGTTAATTCCCAGGGAACATAATATTTTATTGTATTTGGAATTATGAAAACATAATATTCAATCTTGGTAAATGATATTTAATGTTCCTAATAAAGATAATCAAATTTAGTACTCCTACTAAAAACCAATTTTTATAACCTGGGGAAAGGAAAAATATGAAATGGTGATCTCAGATGCTCAGTAAGGTAAAATAAAAGATATTTAAAATAATAATATGAGAATAAGGTTAAGAGAACATGATAATAACACTTTATGATCATACCCTACATAACAAAGATCTTATACATGTTTCATGGAATAAAAATTATATGGTCATAAGACATAAATAATAAGGGTGATAAATCATCAGAAATCAATCATGAACCATAATATAAAGTCATATAAGTGTGGAAGCATCATAAATATATAAAACCATTTCATTTTACAAGGATATAACCCAAGACCATCAATATAGTGTATCAAGACAAAATTGTTTCCCATAGTGGACCAGGATGAACCTATTTCAAATTTGAATCAGGACACACTTATTTCCCATTGTGGATAAAGACACACCTATTTCCCATTAGGTATCAAGCACATTGACTTGTTTCCCATCATTATATCATTATATATAAATCATTACTATATGCATTAGCAGGATATATTAGTACCACCTATCACATATTAAAATCATACATATGTGTTCCAAAATATCATATACAATCATCATATCATGACACATAAAATAGATGAGTTTTATAAACAAAGTTTCATTTCCCAAGAAATGAAATGGGTTTCATTAACATACCAATATATCATAACATTTGGAAAAGATATAGGTTTTATAATCATTTCATTAAATAATATCATGTGAAAAGAAGTAGTTTTCCCAAACATATGACATGTGTAATAAAAACAGGTTTCCCAACTATATAACTTATGAAAGGGAAATAATTTTCATAACCATCATGTCATTATATAAGAAACAATTCATAGAAATAATATTAATGGAACCCCTAGATCATATCCCCAGAAAGTCATGAGTAAAACCAATATATTTTATCCTGGATGGTAAATAATTTTTTAATACCTTAAAAACATTGATGGAAGAAAATAACCTTTCTTCTAAGAAAATAATATTTGGAAACAAATAAATTTTTTGAACATCATTTTACTTAAAAATTTATTTTTAAAATTTATAAATGAATATCAAAAACATTTTTAAAAAACTATTCTACAAAAATAATTTTAAAAATATATAAATTAAGATTTAAAAGCATTGAAATGTTTTTATTTGAAAATAATTTTGAAATATCACTTAAAAAAATTAATCATTTTTATAAAACATGGTTTTTTGAATAAAATTGATTTTCGACCGAATAGTGAAATATGTTTGGGTTTTCATAAATACATTTTCTTAATAAATTTAAGTACCAAAGAGTGAAAAAATGTAACAACACATGATGATATCATGAATAACCATTGTATAATAAATTCAGGATTGTTCTTCAGAGATTTATCATAATATTTCATCAATGTAATCATAGTCATAAAAAATCCTGATAAACGATGAGATTGTAGTAATTAACTCTTACCACATTGGAAAATTTTAATAATAATCCTCATGGGAGAATAAAATTACATGATTATTATAATATCATGTAAATAATAAGATTCATGATATAAAATTTCAATGTATATTATATACACCTCGTGAAAAAATATAGGGTTATAACAAATAATTTTTCTCAAAGAGGGGAAATTGAGACAAATTTACCTTATCGATTTGGTAACATTAGAACTGTAAAACTCATGAAAGAGAGACCATAAATTGGATGTGTAAATACCCAAAAAATATGAATAATAATAATTAATTAAATTCATGGTAATTATATAAACCACATAAATGAAATGAGTTTTTTATAAGGCATGTGTCTCACAGAAATAAATGTGAGACTATATATCCCTTTACTACTTGAGTAAAATTTGAATGTTGAGACTGATAAAAAAAATCAATTGAAAATTTTAATATCATTAAATAAATTACATTAATTATATAAAACTTATTATAGTATTATATACACCACACAAAAGAAGCGAGTGATGAATATGGAATGTATCTCACAGAAATATAATGTGAGATGAAATTCTCTTACATTAAGTATTGATTTTTTTATACATGTTCAAAAAATTTATGTAATAAATATATGTTTATTATAAATATACAATAGAAAAATATTCTTATATATCATACCATATATTATTTTATTATGAATTAATATTACTTATTTACTATAAATTCCATGTTAATGTTATGTTTCGGAGAATAATCACTTTTTTCATATATGTTTTGAATTTTTATTCTTAATACACTTACATAGATCATAATTTACTTATTTAAATAATTGAAAACATGATATTAATATCCTTTATATTCAATATATAATTATTTATAATAATCTATAAAATATATAAATAGGAAATTTAATACACAATTCTGGGAGATGGTAGGCTCTAAGTATGCCTAAATGTTGTTTACGTTTTCTTATTGTATTAAAGAAAATAATGTAAATGAATTATATGTATATGTATATATATATATATTATCATTATAGTAGAATTATTATTTCATTTATATAATATATTTTTACCAAACCATCCTTTATAAATTCTATGTAAACTATGAATGAATCATGTCGCTTTATGATTAAAGTAGTTCACACGCCCACAAATGAAGTTATCGTTTTTAAAAAAAATAGAAAACATGAAGGTATGTGTTATATAATAACTAATATAGAATAAATAAATCATAAATATCACTTATGTATATATATATATATATCTTATAAAAAATCAATCAATATTACTATCATTTATTGGTGGAAATGGAAGAATGAATGACATCAGTTCGCGAGGCGGTCGTCCAGTGTACCCACGAATGATGATTTAAAAAACCATTTTATGGAAGTGTGTGTATGTGTAGGTAAACATTTTAACATTAAAACATTTATGTATAGTGATGATAATTATGTTGTAATAAAATCAATGAAAATGAATAATGAAATTGGTTTGAGAAATAAGGAAAACAAAAATGATTGTTAACGAATGTTTCCACTTTTCAGGTAACTCTTTATGGTTTTCACTAATGTACATACATATATTTTTTTTAAAATATTGAGTATTATTTTATTATAGTTTTTAATTTAGTATCTTATTATGGTAGGGTTTTTATGATCCAATGGTCTTGAGAGGTGTGAATAAATTGGTAGGGTGAGTGCCTTTTGAAAATGGAGGAGGAGTGACATTATTTTAAATATAAAAAGGAAAACACTATTGGGTTGTATCCCTTACATAATATTATTCTAAAGTAGACCAATAATAAGTTAAAATTGGAACTATGGTTGATAGAAACCTATATAAAAAAATAAGGGCATTTTTATAATTTTTTAATTAACGTCTATGTTTCCTCACTTTTATCATTTGTGTTTTTATCAAGGTATCTGGTTTTCTAACTTAAGTAATTTAACTATTATGAAAAAATTAATTCTATATTTATTAGAAAACATAGACCCACTTAATTATATATATTATATCTAAATTAATAAAATACCATGTGTGTTGGAATTTAATTTTAAAATAAGCCCAAGTAACATGAAAATTACTTCTAAAACCCAAACTGTTCTAACATAGTTTTTTTCAATTGAATGGTATATATGTCCATTATAAAAGATCAATTACAACATTAATATACCATATTTTATATTTAATAACACTTAAAAATATATTGTAAGAATATATGTTTTTTAGTAATTTTAATTTTTTTAATAAAAACCATTTTTTAATTATTTATTAAATAAATAATCCATGTATTGGAATTTAAAAAGAATTCAATGTTATTATATCATCTATAAAAATTAAATATAAATTATTATGATAATAGTAACTCATTTATCTTCCAACATAATATTTATAACTAAAGCTATGTATCTTTTTCCCTACTCTAAAGCTTTATAAGTGTTAGAGGCAAGCAAGGTTCTATTTTTTCGTTTTCCTTACATTACTTATTATAATGGTTTATATCATGTAATAGTAACCCAATACCTCATTAAAATAGATCATAAGGTGGTTAGGGTCGAAATATTTCTTGAAAATGGATTTGGGAAAAGTTTTAGGTCATTTTTACTCCTTATATTCTATGTTTAATCATTATGTAAGCTTGATCTTAACTTATTCATTATAATTGATTTTAACTCTTTTCACATATCATTTTAGTAAAAAAATTATCTGGAAATTATTAGAATTTTTTTTTCATTTTAATAAAAATACATATATTTTTTTTAAATTCAATTATGATATGTGGAAAAAATTAATTTAAAATTAGTCCCCCCAGATCCAGTGAGACAACAGGTTTTTAAGGAGAAAAGTTCAAAAGTTTGAAATGTTTTTATATCCACTTTAAATGTGAAATTGATTAAATAGAACTAAATTAGAATTAATTTTTTAATTTAACTAAATATTATTCGTAACCATTTTAAATAACAATTTTTCTATATAAATAAATTAGTTGAAAAAGTAGTTTTCATTTAAACTTCAGTATTTTTCTGTATTCATCCAAAAATAAAGAATTTTTGAAACATCCCAAAAAATTCATGCTAAGATAATTATAAAATTATGAATTCAAATATAATGTTTTTATATGTTTCAATTTATAAAAGTGTCTAAAATTAATTTTTTCATTATTCACAGATGGTAATAAAAAGTAGTTCTTTTGGGAAAAAATTATTTTTGAATAAATATAGATTTTATCCAAAATTATATATACCATTGTGATATTTTTAAAGAATATGAAACCATTATAATTTTTTTATTTTTGTTAATATTAATAAGTTTAATGACTATGTTAAAATAGTATTTTTTAAATAATTATAAAAATAAAACATTGTTTCATAGAATCATGGAGTTGCATGTAACTCATGTTAAGACAATTTTTCATGTAGGGAAAGATTCACTTGGTATAGTGTATAATGAATGATCAACATGGTGTATAATTTAATGGAATAAATAAAATTAATTATATTTATTCGAAAAAATTCAGAAAACACATGGTTTTACAATATCCTCCTATTAAAATAGTCAATATACGCATTGGAATCCCGAGAGCTTGTAAATACACTGAATGACGTCACAATTTCCCATTATCTCTATAAAGATATATCCTATAAAGATATATCATCAATGATATAGGTCACAATTCAAAAACTAATTTTTTATCACATAACCTCCCCCTATATGGTGCCTCTAATAACAGTGTGGGAGGTAGATGATCAACTACAATATACAAGTCTTGAAGATGATATATGGAAAGAGAGGAGTGACCCAATCCTATATCATTCAAAACATCAAATAAAATATATTAATAACATATCATACCTTATATTATACATGGATACTATGGTTTTTATTCCTCTAACACATACTTCTATCCACCTACATTTCCACCAACTCACTAAGCATAGTGTGGACATCTTGAGAGTATTATCGTTGAAAAAAAGAAAAAAACATTGGACTCCTCCCATATATCTCTCAATCCTTTTTTAAGTCTTCCACACTGTAGACATCCTGGAACCATCTGCTACATTGGCCTTGATAGTCTATTTATTAACTCACTATATGTACCATGACGGGTGAGGAAATCCCACATGATATTACATTTCATATTACAAGTGTAGCATCACCTCTCCATAGACTTTTTGGAATCTCCATAATAACCCAAAATAATAGAAGCTTTATCCTAATATATTCTCTAAAAATTAATCAACTAACTAGATAATTTTTCTTCTAGCCAATTTGTTTTTGCTGGTGTATCCACTCTAGGGTTTCCACTTCAAAAAAACCCCAATGTCTACATCGATAAGAATATATCTATGTCTAAGGAAAACTCAAGCACTCCATCGTAAGAATGTATTCAAAGTGATACGACTCAAACAATTTTATTGAATGTAACTATAATGAACAATATCAATGTAATAATTCTAGTGGTTTTTGAACCTTGATGAATACTCCTTGAAAGACATGATACCTAACAGGTGATCCAAAACCTCATGATTTCATACCTCCTGCAACATCACTAGATAAAACTCTTCTCTGAAGAGGCACACAAACTATGCCTAAATTAGGTTCACCTCATCATGAATTTTCACAACTAAGCTCTACTATCATCCCACTGGTTCACGTAAAGCCTCATTATCAGGACCACCATCTAGTTGGAAATGGTCCTCCCTAGAGGGAAAACCTTGTATTTTGTATCATTATATTCATTGGCTTCCTTTGGTCAAGATCAACCCAAAATGTTACTATTATATATATTTAGAATTGTGAAGCATACTAATCCTTCACACATTATCCAACTATACTATTGCAACAGTCACCACCTCTAAGGGTGGAGGTAATATCAATAATACACATAGAGGAACCACACACAGTACATGTCCTTGTAATATAACCTCAGTTATATGGAAAAAATCATCCATGACCCTTCAATCGAATGAATGTTTGATGTAATCATAGAAGATTCCTACAATAGTCATGATTCGCATTGGACAAAAGATCATATATGGAGAGACGAATGAAGGAGGACATAGAAACCAAAATTCATTTCTATATGATTTATATACCAATTATTTCTTTTTATACAATGACTACATTTTCAAATTCAATAATATGATTATCAGGTTCCTAGTGAATTTATATATTTTCACATTCATGACTTCTTTTAAATTTATTTTTCAGTTAATTTCCATTATTTTATTTTTTGGGGGGTTTTCCATTCATTTTTGTGGAAATGGAGGGTTTTCAAATTTTGGGCCAAACCATGAGCCCAATTCCAAATTTAAAAATAAATTCTATTTATTTTATAAATCCTTCATTTTTCAACATTTTTCATCCATTAAAATTCCTAATTTTCATCCCCTAACATATTAACAACCCCATATCAATTTGGACCCTTTAGGAATCCATAATCATGGTGGATTTGGGTTTTTATTTAGGGAGTAGGGCCACCCCAAAAGCCCATTTCCAGTTAAAAAAATATTTTGATTTTTTAATAACATATTCAATTTTAACTATTTTTTGGCAATTATACCTCTAACCCAATCCCACTAAACCTAGATGCGATCCCAATCACTTCCCCCCCTCTTTGGAGCTCATTTTCTTTGCGGAACAAGTCGAACCTTCTTAAGCTTCCTCAATTCGAGATGATTAATAAAGGTAATTTGTTTCCTTCATAACTCCTTAATTTCTCACTATATTTTCCACATTAAAATTCCTAAATGCTCTCCTTATCCTTGTTCAAACCCCCCTTAAATTTTTGGCTTTTTGAAAATTCAGATACTGGTGTATTTTGGGAGATTTCTATAAGGCCCCTCAAGTAAGTTGGTCACCTTCATTCTTCATTCAATTTTCTTAGGGTTACATACAATGTGGTTAGGATTTATTCCCTTATCCTTGAGGTTCAAAATTTCTAGAAGATAGGGTTCGAACCTAGGGTTTTATTTCTTGTCTTTTGGGTGAAATCTTGAGGTTTTAGGTTGGATTTCACTTCCTTCAGGTGCGGTGGTTGTGCAATTGATGTTTCGCACCATGTTTTGAGGGTATCGACATAAAAGGTCGGTGGTTCCTTGTTTAAAAAATTATTTATTATTAAGATTATTTCATTTACTCAATTTTCATAGTTTTCGTATGTTGGGTGACGTGAGAAAACTTATTATGATTGATTTGGTTAAGTTTTTAATTTTATAGTTTTTTTAACTTTTAATTTCGTGTTTTCATGTGTAACTCATGGTGTTTGATTTGGGTGTATTTCATAACTTATGTAATTGGATTATTAAATCTTTTTTTGCATGAAAATTATATTTTGTTAATGTATTAGTGTTATGTGGGCCTAAAAAGAGGGTTTTTGAATAGGTTTGATGTGTAAAACATTGTTATACTTCTTGAGGGAATTTTACGAAAAATGTGAGTTTTCATTTGTATCTTTTGTGGTATTATTATAGGTGATTTTATAACACATTAAAGTGGTTTTATAAATGTCTATAGGGATTCAAAATATATTTTTTTGGAATTGGTATGATTTTAGTCTTAAATGGGGGTTCCGGAATGGGTTTTGTGTGCAAGACATAGTTACACCGCTTGGGTTCTTTTTATGAAATTTGTAAAAGTTTTAGTTGGTTAAACAATGTGGAAAAATGGAGTATATGTACTTTTTGGTGTTTGTGTACACCTAATAAGTGTTTTTTAAAGGTGAAGTGATGTTTTAAGATTTCAAATATTTTTAGAAAGTTTTGTAAATTTCTGAAATATTTTATTAAATTATGAAATTCGATAAAAACATGTTTGTGGGTTGTTTCATGTTAGTTTGATGATACAATTATTTTGAAGGTAAAAATGGTATTATGTGGAATGTGTATGTGGGTTGTTATATGATGTGTATCAGCTTGTAAATGTTTTATAAAATTGTTTATTGGATTTGTGGAAGTTGTAGAGAAATGTGAAAAGTGTTGTGGGCTATTTGGGTGTGAGTTGGATTTCAAAATCAATTTGAATCAAAAGTGGACTTTTGTGACTTGTGTGGTATAAATGTGGGATGTTTGGTGAATTTTTTTATGTGGGAATTATATTTCTTGACTTGTTTAACTTGTTTGAGCACAAGGAGAAAACCCGGGTATCTAGGTGGGTGGACGTGAACTAGTATGCTAGTGAATCCGTGGGGTTTGGACTCAATCTCAATTAGCAATATTGATGCTTACAACATTAACTAAACTATGATGATGATTATTGAGGACCACTAGGTTATGGGTATGTTCCCTACTAGTGTTCGTGCATGAGAACAGATATTTGTGATGGTTACTCTCACAGAGATATGAGGTACCGGGGACCCACAATGAGCTAGTGCCTTAGGGGTTATTTTCTATTGATTTTTCTCAATAGTTACTTTGTGCGTACCATTTCCATATAGTATAGTTGGATGGAAAATTTAATAGTGTAGAAATTTTTTTAAAAGTTTATATTCATAATGATAGCTTAGTTGAAAACTCTTTTAATTTTTAAGTTTCATTTTTAAGAAATTGTAACTAGCATTTCATGATTATGAAAACTTGCAAGTAATTTGTCTCCGAATGTTTATCACATTAAATCTATTAGTGGTGGTATCCTACTGGGAATTGGATCACACCCCACATACACCCTTGGGTGTATGTATACTTGGTTTTTTTTGGCGGTTGCATGTTGCGTACAGTTTTTAGTGCCAGTGGTTTGGGTTTCTAGCTGGTTCTGTGTGGTGATGTCTTTTAGAGATGGCTTGAGGGCGGTGCCTCTTTCCATGAGAGTTTATGGGATGTTTATTTTTGGTTTTGTAACTTTTTTATATTCTATGTGAGTTTATTTAAACTATGTATGTCAGTTCTGAATTGTTTTAAAATATTGTTTGGTTTGAAAAATCCAGAATCATTTTATTGGATTCATTTGTTTTTTATGTTTATAAAATAGGGTAAATCGATCAAAATTTTTAGTTTATGATACCCAGGCACATTTGCTAGCCCACGGGGATCAAGAAAGGCCTTTGTGCCATGTTGTGGGCTGGGTCGGGTGCCAGTTTTGAAAGAAACCAGATTCAGTTCATGACATAATGGTATCAAAGGAGGTTCTCTCTCTTTGGGTTATGTTATTTGGGGAAGAGTCAGGATAGTCTGGATCTAGGATTTTTGGGACATGGAATTCTATTTATGGGTAGTGTTCCTAATCACCACACCTCGTGATGGGATTCATGTCACCATGGGAGGTCGGGACTTATCAAATTCCTTTGTTTTTGTTTTTGGTTTGATGATGATTAGGGGAAATGAAGAGAGAGTTGGGTAAAGGTCTCAGTGAGCTGACAGGTCCTAGAAAGCCATGTGGAGACAGTGATATTTCCCTAGAACACTCTCTGTGATGGTTAAGTGATTGGAGTATGGCCTCCAACCATATATCTAAGTTACCCACCGAAGCTAGTTCCCCCTCACATTGTCTTGTGTCCTTTAGTTTTAAAATCACGGAAGTTCAGTTTTAAAGTAAAAATGACATGGTTTTAAGATGCAAAAGGTTTTTGTGAAATAATTTTCAAATAATGTGGCAAAGGTTTGATTGTTTAAATGGTGGAAATAAAATTTCAGATTTTTTTGAATTAGGAAAATTGTGTGTTTAAGCCTCTTTTGAAAGAAAGAAGTATGTTAAAGTTGGTTTAAAAAAAGTGTTTCCAAGAGAGTTTTCTAAACTGGTTAAAGGAGTCTCAATGGGATGAGATTTTTTGAAATTAATCTGTATGAATTGAAAGTGAGTTTTCATTTGAATGATCGTGCGATTTTGAAAAATTTTGTAAGCGGTAATTTGGGTTCGATTTCTTGGTTAGAGGTATTGAGAAAAAGTAAGTATTGGTTGATTGTTTTGGTTTTGAAATGTGGAATGAGTTTTTGTTTTAACCTTTGGTATTTTTTTGTGAGCGACAACATTCACGGGGTTATAGGGGATGATAGATGGTTAATGAAATGGCTGGATGAGTGCCGGGATGGATATGAGGAGGGTTCCTGATGTGTCACAGAAACATGCATGTGTGGGGCTCATTAGGTACCATTGGTGGATACGCTAACCACTGAACCTTTTGTTTTCAAAGAAATATTTTTAAATGGAAAATTTGATTTCTTCATGACTATTTTGGGATGGTGTGTATTCTTTGTTTTGGTAAATGTTGATGTTGTTGAATGTTCTGAGTTCAAGAACCCCTCCTGTTAGAATAGTGTTTTGGGTTTGTGTTTGGTCGGTAAGTTGGGTTGAAGGGTTGGTTAGTGGTCTCTTCTGAGAAAAGTTTGGGAAGCCTTTATGGTGGTTCCCCTCATCTATTTGGATTTGGTTGCAGTATTTCTTAACCAATGTTGCTACTTGGTTGGGTCCTTGGGTTCTATTGTTGGATAAGGTACGCCCCCTCTAAGGGTTAGTGCACAACTGAAGTGCAACCCAGATAGTTTCGCCATTGTAAAATCCTATGGTTTATCAATGTATTGAATATTTTCTCAATCTTAGTAGAATTAGTCTACACCCATTAATTTTTGTGATTGAGGTTACTTGGGTAGTGGGAGAGTACTCGTGGAAGGTTGAAAGTGACCATAGTTTTTTAAGTTTCCTTATTCGTCGAATGTGGATGTGGTATGGGGTTGTTAGTGTGGATGAGTGTCTGGATGGTTCCAAAAGGGCCTCTAGGTCCTTATTTGTCTCTTTGAAGTAGGAGTTCTCGTTAAACTACTAGTGTGGGAAATCTGGTTAAGAGAGGATATTGTGGCCACTTTCTAGAATTGTGTGTTGTTTTGGGATGTTGTATAAGGTCCATCTCAGTGAATTGTTTATATTAGTCACAATGGTCATGTTCAATGACGCCATGTGATGTCATCTACTCCATTGACTGTAAAGGTGAAATTCGGGCAATCATATCAGAGTTTCTATAATGTTGTGGGATGCCTCCATTGGAAAAACATCAAAATCTTCCATTTTAGAGGAAGGTGAGTATAGGGGTTCTTTAATTCTATTGTTTCTCACCCGAAGAAACAAGGTGTGATGTGTGTGAATATTTTAGTCCATTGTTTCAGTGAAATATCAGTTTAGGTTATAGTGAGTTTGGAATGTGTTATATCTTGGAAAACTTATTGGGGATTGCAGTGTAGTTGTTGGTGGCACCGAAAGAAGAATTCATGTTCAGGGGGTTTCTAAAGCCTAACTTCAAGGACGAAGATGCTTCAATAATTTGAGCTCCAACCATAGGTCTTGTAGAGAAGTAGTCTCATAGTCAGGGGAAATACCAAGGTTGTTTAAACCCCTGTACAAAGTCATATCCTCAGTATGAAAGATAGGAGGAGTTTAAACCACTGGTGTCATTATCTTTCTCTTGTTGTTCTTGTCTGGTTGAAATAGGTTTAGGGCCTTGTACCCATGTCACCACCCAATTCCATTCCCTCCCCCCTTTGGTTTCCATTGAGTCTTTGGAGAATGGTTTGGAATTTAGCTATACAGGCTGAGCACATGGTTTTTGCACGATTAGTAGTGACCATGTGCTAATAAGCCATACAGAAAGAATGATCTGCACTATTAGTACACATTTTCCCAAACTATGCTAACTAACCGTGCGAACTTACCAATTTTTTTTTTATTTTTGGGTCTTTCTATGTCAGTCCATGATGGTCAGTTAAGATGGTTGGTCTCTTATGGTGGGGATCCTATTTGTGTCCCCTCGTACAAGTAACTCAAATTTATCCACGATATTTTCTTTGTGGTAGGTAGTCTCATTCGTAGCTATATACCTACCAACATATAAACTGAGTAAACTTTGGGATTGGAGAGAACCCAATGGTTTAGTTAAAGTAAGGTAAGTGTAACCTTGTTCGATGTTGTTGTTCATTTGGGTGAATTTCATAAGTCTTGTTCGGATAGTGTTTGAGGAGTTTTATTTTGGGGTAAAGTATGAATGTGATTGATAATTTCATTAATGTGGTGTATGTTTTGGTTGTGATAGTAATCCATCCTTAATTGATCACTGGAGGTGTTTTGGCATTTGGGGGTGAATCTTGGCAAAGAAGTACATCTTGGATTATCGGTTGGGTTTGGTTTTTGTATTTGGCCTTACTGTGGATTTCCAAGGATGGAAAGATTTTATGGTGGGGATGATTGTCACATAAATGACTTATTTTAAATATATTTTTCAGTTAATTTCCATTATTTATTTAATTTGAGGGGTTTCCATTCATTTTGGTGGAAATGGAGGGTTTTCGAAATTTGGGCCAAACCGTGAGCCCATTTACAGATTTAAAAATATATTGTATTTATTTTATAACTCCTTCATTTTTCTAAATTTTTCATCCATTACAATTCATAAATTTCATCCCTTGACCTATTAACACAACCATATCAATTTGGATCCTTTTGAAATCCATAATAATGGTGGATTTGGGTTTTTATTTAAGGACTTGGGCCACCCTAAAATCCCATTTCCAGTTAAAAAACATTTTTTTTTTAATAAATTATCCAATTTTAAGTATTTTTCGGTGATTACACCTCTAACATGAGCCCAATTAACCAAGGAGATTCCCCAATCTCTCCCCCCCCCCTCTTTGGAGGTCATTTGCTTCACGGAACGTGTTGAAATTTCTTAAACTTCTTCAATTTGAGAAGATTTATAAAGGTAATTTGTTTCCATCACAAATCCTTCATTTCTAACTATTTTTTCCCCATTAAAATCATTATATAATCTACTTATCCTTGTTCGAACCCCCCCCTTAAATATTTGGCTGTTTGAAAATTTAGCTACTGGTGTATTTGGAGAGATTTCTACAACATCCCTCCAATAAGTTGGTCTCCTTTATTCTTCATTCAATTTTATTAGGGTTACATTCAATGTGATTAGGGTGTCATCCCTTATCCTTGAGGTTACTAATTTCCATAAGTTATGTTTTGGATATAGGGTTTTAGTTTTTTGTCCTTTGGGTGAAATCTAGATGTTTTTGGGTTGGATTTCACTTCCTTGAGGTGCGGCGGTGGCACGATTGATGTTTCGTAACTTTTTTTGAGGGTTTCGACATAAAAGGTAGGTGGTTCCATGTGTAAACAATTATTTATGAGTTATCTTGTGGTATTTAATCATTTTTCATATTCCTCATATGTTGGGTGTGGTGTGAAAAATTTTTATGATTGATTTGGTTAAGTGTTTAATATTATAGTTTCTTTTAACATGAAATTTGGAGTTTTCATGTGTAACTCATGGGGAATTATTTGGGTGTATTTCATAACTTATGGAATTGGTTTACTAAAACATTTTTGGCCTGAAAATTCTTTTTTGTTAATTTAGTAGGTTCATTTGGTCCTAAAAATAGGGTATTTAAATAGGCCTGATGTGTAAAACATTGTTATAATTCATGAGAGAATTTTATGAAAATGTGTGTTTTCATTGGTATATTTTGTGGTATTATTCAAGGTGATTTTATAACACTTTAAAGTGGTTTTATAAATGTCTCTTGGGCTTCCAATTCTATTTTTGAAATTAATTGGTATGGTTTTGGTCTTAAATGGGTATTTTGAAATGGGTTTTGTGTACAAGACATAGTTACATCACTTGGGTTATTTTTATGAAAATTGTAAATGTTTTAGTTGGTTAAAAAAAGTAAGAAAATGGTGAATATGTACTAATTGGTGTGCGTGTTCACTGAATATGTGTTTTTAAAGGTGAAGTGATGTTTTAAGATGTCAAAAAATTTAATAATGTTTTGTAAATTTCTGAAATATTTTATTAAATTGTGATGTTGGAGAAAAACTTGTTTGTGGGCTATTTCGTGTAAGTTTGATGATGAAATGATTTTGAAGTTAAAAAGGGTATTATGTGGCATGTTTGTGTGGGTTTTTATGTGATGTGTGTTAGCTTGTAATTGTTTCATAAAATTGTTTAATGGATTTGTGGAAATGTTAAAGAAATGTGAAAAGTGTTGTGGACTATTTTGGTGTGAGTTGGATTTCAAAATCAATTTGAATGAAACATGGACATTTGTGACTTGTGTGGTATACATGTGGTATTTTTGGTGAATTTTTGATGTTGAAATGATATTTTCTTATGAAAATTATATTTCTTGACCTGTTGAACTTGTTTGAGCACAAGCGGGAAATTCAGGTATCTAGGTTGGTGGACGTGTACTAGTATGTTAGTGAATACGTGAGGTTTGGCCTCATTTTCACTTAGAAAGATTGACTATTACAACTCTAAATAAATTATGATGATTATTATTGGGGACCTATAGGTTATGGGTATGTTCCCTACTATTGGTCATGCATGAGAATAGATATTTGTGATGGTTACTCTCACAGAGATATGAGGTACCGGGGACCCACAACGAGCTAGTGCCTGGGGGTTATTTTCTATTGCTTGTGATAAATAGTTACATTGTGCATACCATTGGAATATATTATGGTTGGATGGAAAATTTAGTAGTGTTGAAATTATTTTTAAGAAGTTTTTATTCTTAATGATATCCCATTTGAGAACTGTTTTAATTTTTAATTTGCATTTTTTAGAAATTGTAACTAGCATTTCATGTTTATAAAAACTTGCAAGAATTTTGTCTTTGAATGTTTATCACATTTAATCTATTAGTGGTGGTATCCTACTGGGAATTTTAAAACACTCCATATACACCCTTTCGTGTAAGTATACTTGGTTATTTTTTTGTTGTTGCATGTTGGGTATAGTTTTTAGTGCCAGTGGTTTGGGTTTCTAGCGGGTTCTGGGTGGTGGTGTCTTGTAGGGATGGCTTGATGGTGGTGCCTCTTGACATGAGGGTTTATGGGTTGTTTATTTTTGGTTTTGAACCTTTTTTATAGTCTCTGTGAGTTTTTTTAATCTATGAAAGTCTGTTCTGAATTGTTTTAAAAGATTTTTTGGTTACAAAAATCCAGATTCATTTTATTGGATTCATTTGTTGTTTTATATTTATATTCTTGGGTAAATCATTCCCAATTTTTAGTTTATGACACCTGGGAACATGTTCCATCCCATGGGGATCAGGAATTCCATTCGGGCCATGTCGCGGGCCAGGTCGGGTTCTAGTTTTGAAGGAAACCAGATTCAGTTCATGACGAAATGGTATCAAAGGAGGTTCTCAATCTTTGGGTTATGTTATCTGGGGAAGAGTCGAGATAGTCCAGAGCTAGGATTGTCGGGACTTGGAATTATATTTATCGGTAGTGGTTATGATCACCAAACCTCATTATGGGATTCAAGTCACCAGGGGAGGTCGGGACTTATCAAATTCCTTTGTTGTTTTGGTTTTGATGGTGATTAGGGGAAATGAAAAGAGAGTTGGGTAATGGTCTCAGTGAGATCGTAGGGCCTGGCAAGCCATGTGGAGACGGTGATATTTCCTTAGAACACTCTCTGTGATGGTGAAGTGATTAAATTATGGCTGCCAACCATATGTCCAATTTACCCACTGAAGTTATTTCCCACTCTCATGTCTTGTGTCCTATAGTTTTGAAATCTTGGAAGTTCGGTTTTAAAGTAAAAATGACATGGTTTTATGAAGTGTAAGGTTTTTGTGAAATAATTTTCAAAAAAATAGGGAATGGTTTGATTGTAGAAATAGTGGAACTAAAATTTCATATTTTTTAGAATTTGGAAAATGGTGTGTTTACGCCTCTTTTTAAACCAAGAATTATGTTAAATTTGGTTTTGAAAAAGTGTTTCCAAGAGATTTTTATAAACTGCTGAAAGGAGTCTTAATGGGACGAGATGTTTTGAAATTAATCTATATTACTTGAAAGTGAGTTCTCAATTGAATGATTATTCCTTTTTGAAAATTTGTGTAAGCGGTAATGTGGGTTCGATTTCGTGGTTAGCGGTATTGAGAAAAAGTATGTATTGGTTGATTGTTTTGGTTTTGAAAAGTTGAAAGAGTTTTTGTTTTAACTTTTTATATTTTTTTGTGAGAGACAACATTCATGGGGTTATAGGGGATGATGTATGGTTAATGACACAACTTGATGAGTGCCGAGATGGATATGAGGAGGGTTCCCGGTGTGTCACAATAACATGCATGTGCGGGGCCCATCGGGTACCATTGGTGGATTCGCTAACCACTGAACCGTTTGTTTTCAAAGAAATGTTTTTAAAAGGAAAATTTGATGTCTTCATGATTATTTTGGGATGGTGTGTATTCTTTTTTTTGGGAAATGTTGATGTTGTTGAATGTTTTGAGTTCAAGAACCCCTCCTGTTAGAATAGTGTTTTGGGTTTGTGTTTGGTCGATAAGCTAGGTTGAAGGGTTGGTTAGTGTTCTCTTTTGAGAAAAGATTGGGAAGCCTTTATGGTGGTTCCCCTCATATATTTGTATTTTTATGCGGTATTTCTTAACCAATGGATCTACTTGGTTGGGCCCTTGGGTTCACTTGTTGGATAAGGTACGCCCCCTCTAAGGGTTAGTGCACAACTGAAGTGCAACCCAGATAGTTTCGTCGATGGTGGATGTGGTATGGGGTTATTAGTGTGGATGAGTGTCTGGATGGTGTCAAGAGGGCCTCAAGGAACTTAATTGTCTCTTTGAAGTAGTAGTTCATGTTAAACTACTAGTGTTTGCAATCTGGTCATGAGAGGATATTGTGGTCACTTTCTAGAATTGTGTGTTGTTTTGGGATATTGTATAAGGTCCATATCCATGAATTGTTTATATCAGTCACAATGTTCATGTTCGATGATGCCTTGTGATGTCATGTTCTCCATTGACCATAAAGGTTAATTTCAGGCAATCCTTTGAGAGTTTATATTATGTTGTGGGAATGCCTCCCTTGAAAAACAACAAATTCTTCCATTTTAGGGGAAGCTGAGTATAGGTGTTCTCTACTTCTATTGTTTCTCATCAGAAGAAACATGGTGTGATGTGTGTGCATCTTCTAATCCATTTTTTCAGTGAAATATTAGGTTAGAGTAAAGTGAGTTTGGGATGTTTTATGTCTTGGAAAACATATCGGGGATTGTTGTATAGTTATTGGTGGAACCGAAAGAAGAATTCTCATTCAGGGGGTTTCTAAAGACTAATTGTGAGGCCGAAGATGCTTCAATCATTTGAGCTCCAGCCATAGGTCTTAGAGAGAAGTTGGCTCATAGTCATGGGAAATCTCAGGGTTATTTAAACCCCTGTACAAAGTCTTATCCTCAGTATTAAGGATAAGAGGAGTTTAAAACTCTGGTGTCATTATCATTCTCTTGTTGTTCTTTTTCAGTGGAAATAGGTGGAGGGCCTTGTACCCATGTCATATCCCAATTCCATTCCCTCCCCTTTGTTTTCCATGGAGTCTTTATATAATGGTTTAAAATTTGGCTATACAGGATGAGCATAGGGCTTTTGTACGATTAGTAGTGACCATGTGCTAGGAAGCCATGCAGAAATAATGATCTACACTATTACTGCATAGTTTCCCAAACTGTGCTGACTAACCATGCGACCTTCCCAAATATTTTTATTTTTGGGTCTTTATTTTCCTTCCCATGCTTTTTGGTTAATATGGTTGGTCTCTTTGGGTGGGGAGCCTATTTGTGTCCCCTCATACCAGTAACTCAGATTTATCCACGATATTGGCTTAGTGGTATGTAGTCTCATTCAGAGCTATCTACCTACCAACATATTCTTTGAGTTAACTTTGGTATTGGAGATAACCCAATGGCTTAGTTAAAGTCAGGTAAGTGTAACCTTGTTAGATGTTGTTGTTCATTTGGGTGAATTTATTGAGACTTGTTCGGATAGTGTTTGAGGAGTTTTCTTTTGGGATAAAGTATGAATGTGATTGATCATTTCATGAAAGTGGTGTATGTTTTGGTTGTGAGAGTAATACTTCCTTAATTGATCACTGGAGGTTTCTTGGCCTTTATTGGAGAATCATGGAAAATAAGTACATCTTGGATTATCGGTTGGGTTTGGTTTTTATATTTGTCCTTGCTGTGGATTACCAGGGATGGAAAGATTTTATGGTGGGGAGAATTGTCACATCGATGAATTCGTTTAAATATATTTTTCATTTAATTTCCATTATTTATTTGTTTTGGGGGTCTTCCATTCATTTTTGTGTAAATGAATGGTTTTCAAAATGTTAGCCAAACCGTGAGCCCAATTCCAGATTTAAAAAAAATTGTATTTATTTTATAACTCCTTAATTTTTCTAGATTTTTTATCCATTCCAATTCCTAATTTGTATCCCCTGACCTATTAACACCACCATATCAATTTGGACCCTTTTTAAATCAATAGTAATGGGGGATTTGGGTTTTTATTTAAGGACGTGGGCCACCCTAAAAGACCATTTCTAGTAAAAAAACATTTTTTTTAATAACTTATACAATTTTATCTATTTTTTCGGTGACTCCACCTCTAACCTGAGCCCAATGAACCAAGGATCCCCCCCATCTCTCTCCACCCCTATTTGGAGCTCATTGGCTTCACGGAACATGTCAAAATTTCTTAAGATTCTTCAATTTGACAAGATTTATAAAGGTAATTTGTTTCCTTCCTAAATACTTCATTTCTCACTATTTGTTCCCCATACAAATCCCTACATGATATTATTATCTTTGTTCTAACCCCCTGTAAAATTTTTGGCAGTTTGAAAATTCAGCTACTGGTGTATTTGGAGAGATTTATACAACATCTCTCAAGTAAGTTGGTCTCCTTTATTCTTCATTCAATTTGATTAGGGTTACATCCAATGTGATTAGGGTGTCATCCCTTGTCCTTGAGGTTCCTAATTTCTATAAGTTAGGGTTCGGACATATAGTTTTTTTTTATCTTTTTGGTGAAATCTTGTGGTTTTGGGTTGGATTTCACTTCCTTGAGGTGTGGCGGTGGTGCGGTTGATGTTTCATAACTTGTTTTGGGGGTTTCGACATAAAAAGTAGGTGGTTCCATGTGTAAACTATTATTGTTTAGTTAGATTGCTGTATTTACTCATTTTTCATATTCCTCATATATTGGGTGTGGTGCGAAAAATGTTTAAGATTTATTTGGTTAAGTGTTTAATTTTATATTTTCTTTTTAACATGAAATTGGTAGTTTTCATGTGTAACTCATGGGGTATTATTTGGGTGTATTTCATAACTTATGTAATTGGTTTATTAATTCTTGTTTGGCATGAAACTTCTGTTTTGGTAATGTATTAGTGTCATGTGGGCCTAAAAAGAGGGTATTTTAATAGGTTTTATGTTTAAAACATTGTTATACTTCTTGATATCATTATATGAAAATCTGTGTTTTCATTGGTATCTTTTGTGGTATTATTCAAGGTGATTTTATAACACTTGAAATTGGTTTTTTAAATGTCTCCTAGTCTTCCAATTCTATTTTGGATAGGAATTGTTTTGGTTTTGGTCTAAAATGGGTGTTTTGAAATGGGTTTTGTGTGCAAGACAACGTTACACCACTTGGGTTCTTTTTATGAATTTTGTAAATGTTTTAGTTGGTTAAACAAAGTGGTAAAATGGTGAATATGTACTAATTGGTGTGTGTGTTCAACTAATATGGATTTCTTAATGGTGAATTTCTGTTTTAAGATATCAAAAAGTTTAAGAATGTTTTGTAAATTTCTGAATTGTTTTATTAAATTGTGATGTTTGAGCAAAACTTATTTTAGGGATGTTTCGTGAAAGTTTGATGATGAAATGATTTTGAAGGTAAAAATGGTATTATGTGGCATGTGTGTGTGGGTTGTTATGTGATGTGTGTTATCTTGTAAATTTTTTATAAAATTGTTTAATGGATTTGTGTAAATGTTAAAGAAATTTGAAAATTGTTGTGGGCTATTTTGGTGTGATTTGGATTTCAAAATCAATTTGAATGAAAAGAGGACTTTTGTGACTTGTGTGGTATACATGTGGGATTTTTGGGTAAATTTGTGATGTGGAAATGATATTTTCTTGTGCAAATTAACTTTCTTTTCTTGTTGAACTTGTTTGAGAACAAGGGGAAAACTCATGTATCTAGGTGGGTGGATGTGTACTAGTATGCTAGTCAATCCGTGAGGTTTGGCCTCAGTTTCACTTAGCAATATTGACTCTCACAACTCTAACTAAACTATGATGATGATGACTGGGGACCTCTAGTTTATGGGTATGTTCCCTACTAGTGGATCGTGCACGAGAACATATATTTGTGATGGTACTCTCACCAAGATATGTGGTACCTGGGACACACTACGAGCTAGTGCATAAGGGTTATTTTATGTTGCTTGATCTTATTAGTTACTTTGTGAATACCATTTGCATATGGTTTTTCTGGATGGAAAATTCAGTAGCTTTGAAATTATTTTTAAAAGTGGTTATTCTTAATGATATCCCATTGTATTTTTTTAATTTTTATGTTTAATTTATTAGAAATTGGAACTAGCATTTCATGTTTATGAAAACATGCAAGATTTTTGTCTTTGAATGTTTATAACATGAAATCTCTTAGTGGTGGTATCCTACTGGGAATTATATCACACCCTACTTACACCCTTTGGTGTAAGTATACTTGGTTGTTATTTGGTTGTCGCAGGTTGGGTACAATTTTTAGTGAAAGTGGTTCGGGTTTCTAGTAGGTTCTGGGTGGTGATGTCCTGTGGAGATGGCTTGTGGGCGGTGCCTCTTTCCATGAGGGTTTATGGGCTGTTTTTTTGGTTTTTTACTTTTTTTTATAGTCTTTGTGAGTGTTTTAAACTATGTAATTAAGTTCTGATTTTTTTTAAATATTGTTTGGTTTGAAAAATCTAGATTCTTTTTATTGGATTCATTTTTTGTTTTAAGTTTATATACTTGGTTAAATCGTTCCCAATTTTTAGTTTATGATACCCAGGAACTGGTGCCAGCCCATGGTCATCGGGAACACCCTTTGGGCCATGTTGTGGGCTGGGTCTGGTGCTAGTTTTGAAGTCAACCAGAATCTGTTCATGACATATATTGGCCTCTGCACCATCACTTGGTTCATTATCCTTGAAAGCAAACTTAATTCACGATATCACTGTTTCCAAAGTTTCCAAAAAAAAACCTCACATCAAGACTATGTTCATACCGTTGTGCTAATATATCCTATACTAATACAAATTTATCATGACCAAACCCACAAGAGTCTTCATATATGGAAAAATGTGATGAGCGACACTCCCATACTGCCTCTAAAGGCTTAGAGCTGGTGACTTGTATCAAGTTGGAATGTTACAAACATGGGGGGAATTTATTTAAGTACATGTATATACAAAAACAACTCTATACACCATTATAATGTATAATGATAAAAAAATAACCCTATAAATTAATTTATAACATGTAATCCCATGTTAGAGTATGAAATTGAATACATAATGTTTTTAAAGGTCCAAATACAAAACCATAAAACAGTTCAATGAGTTTAACCTACTAAACTTTAGGGGAAAAATATCAAATGACACTCCAAGGAAAGTATGTAAAACATTTAATCTAACTAATCTAAATTATCTCCAATTAAACCTATGTCTCTATTTAAATGTATTTATCTTCATAATACATAGCAAATTCCAAAATAACCCTTGTTTGGGACAACATAAAAAATCCCAGTAGAACACCCTCCAAAAAATCAAAACAAAATTATCAAGGACAGATTATTCTATAAATTATAATTTTAATGGAAAACAAGATTAAAAATTACATTTATCAAGGGAATAATTCATGGAATCAATATTGCAATGGAAATAAACCCACTAGCCTCACCAACCATGAAGTAATGCACAAGATTAAAATTCTAAGATATGGGATCTTTCTTAGGGACAAAGCGAGACACCCAACCTTAACTAAAATAACCCAATAAGAAGGGGATCACATTCCCTTTATGTCTATCACATGATACTTGACTCATCCTATGGAAAAATATATAGAGAATCACACATTAGGCCATCTGAAGGGATACCTTACTCTATCTTTCACCTGATAATATAGGGGATCACTTGTCCTATAATTAATATTAGATTCATTTCAGTGCCATCAAGATAAAATAAATGGGGAACACAAAATCACTAAAATGGTTCAAGATAAAATTCTATTTCTATATCAAACCATCATGTAAGTCACATGGATTAAATAAAATGTTCATGAATGTGATGCGTCCTTATGTTAGAATGATATTCATCCAAAGGAGGGTATATATAACATATTATCTTCCAAACCACACACCATGTAGTTGGAGTTTCTTTGAAACTCTAGTTATTACATGGGTATCCACCCATTCCACATTACCCTATTCTAAAATCATGTGTGTCACCTAAAAAACACTAGGATAATGTGGAATAGGTGAGATTCATCTTTTTCATGCATTCAAAAGGAAACACCCAATAAATCATTCATGAAAAACCACGGCCTACCACTATCAAATTTCAATGGTCACCATCAATCATTAACCACATATCTTGTCACAATATCAAAAAAATGATAATATTGGAAACATGGAGTTAAAAATACCAAAAAATGAATTTTTAGAGTATTATCAAATAGATATAAAACAAAATACATTTGATTAATGAAGAAAAAATGGAGCAAGTAATTGAATGAATGGTGAACAGTAAATAAATTTTTTTATTATTTTTCCATCATCGACAAAATATGATGATGTTAATAAAGGGAAAATAAAAATAATTAATAAACAATAAATTCTAAACTAGAAAAAAATGATAAACTCATCCAATCATGGGTTAAATTCGAGGAATTGACCTATGTTAATTATATAAATACGTGATGTTGGAATAAAAACCAATTACATAAATTCCTACCTGAGTTTTGGAACAATCACTAGAGAAGGAAAAAAATTTAAGAAATAAATATGAAGAACATTTTGTTCTTGCTGCTTGTCCCATAAATCCTACAATCTATCCATCATTGATCACAATGATTGATCCTTCATCCACCAAGGTTTGAAAATGTAGAAAAGAAACATTGGTCCACTATTATAACTAATACTTATAGGTAATTTGAACACAGTTTCATCCATCCATACTGTTTCAATCATCTGAAAATCGCTATAATCAGAGGAAGGATCAAGTGAGTAGAGTAAAAATAAATTAATAGAGGTAAAAGATTAATTAAAGTTACACTGATAACCTAAAATCAAGTCATGAAAATATAAATTAATGATTTTTACCCCTTTAAGAGTAGTTGAAAAATATGTCATTTCAATGTTGGAAAGACCACCACGATGGGATGCACCACTATGTATGATTAGAAGTGGTTATTTATGAACACACTATGAAAACAGTTAGCCACCATAGGCCTGTCGTAATACCAATGCTATGTTAATCATCATGGCCTCTAAAATGGTTATGGTAAGGTTTACATAGCCTTGGATGATAACTACGTCCTCTGAGCACCCTGGATTTTCCACAGATTGGACAATACACTTACCCCCAATACAATATTACACAAAGGAAATCTTGGTCCATCATGACATCCACCAGGAGGTGGTTTTTCTTGTTTTGAATTGAAAAACTCTAAAATATATATTAAATAATCTAAAAACATTCAAGGGGATTATAAATCCACATAAACTATACACCAAAACTTTTACTTGTCATTTAAAATTTTCGAATGTATTTATTAAAAAAACATGTTCTTACATTATGAAATGATAATTATGTGATAATAAAAATGTTTATAACTTTCATAAATTTCTAAAATGAAAATCCTATCCAATTAAAACATATTAAATAATAAAATAAAAATATTTTCACAGATGAAGGTGAATTGGTAATTTGTTTCATTTCATAAATAATTATTTTTATATAATTATTTCATGATTTATTAATAAATTTTTATGTCATGTTAGACTATTTGAATTTTTTATTTTTTATTTTTATTCCCATGACTGTTTTTATAGATATATATTTTTTAATATTATGAAAAAATATATTATTTATTTTAAATATTTAAACAATGTAATTAAATTATCAATCTTTTTGTTTTGGAGATTTATGTTTTGTATGATAATTAGATTAATTTATATCTTTAATTACATTTTATTGATCAAAACACATC
This sequence comes from Viscum album, assembly GCA_963277665.1. Lineage (NCBI taxonomy): Eukaryota > Viridiplantae > Streptophyta > Magnoliopsida > Santalales > Viscaceae > Viscum > Viscum album. The sequence continues at coordinate 1,068,678,335 of OY728162.1, forward strand.
TAAATATTTTGACATAAATATTTTCTGCAAATATTGATTTTGTGGAAGGAATAGACATTTTGAATTAAATTTTTTGAAACATGTATAATTATAGAGTGGATGAAAGATATTTTATAATAATATTTAAATCCCATTTAAAATATTGATCGTCATATTCATTACTAAAAAAACGTTCCAATACTTATATCCTCAAACCATGTAATTTCATTCTAAAATTTGGCATCATTGGATATTTTTCAATGAATGAATGTAATTAGGGTGACCTTATAAGTTAAATGTGTCATTTTCTAGATTTTCATTAGGTTAAAATTATTATGGAATACTACTGGAATGATATTATAGGAATAGTGAAACACTAGGCCATATGTTGGATTGGAAAAAATCTTTCAATCAGCCGTGTATGAGTCACATATTATAACATTGCCAACATAGCATACCAAAATAACTATATTTTTAGAGTTATTATAAATAATAATTAATTAATAGTGAAATATAGATCATTTTCAATGATTTGATAATATGGAACTACAATGGGTACATCATTTTAATTTGAGCACACTAAGTAAATGTATGTGAAAAATGAATGTAAACATGATAATAAAGTCATAAATGCTTTTATTAATGTTAAATTGCATCATCATCATTTTCCATGATAATTAAATAATCATTGAAAAGTAATGAAATTATTGGAAGATACTTATAATACATGTATAGAATGTAAATAATTGTTCTTAAATAAGTAATAATTATTTTATGTATAAAATTAATACCTTTATGAGAAGGTAACTGTGGATGTTTTTCATGATGAAAATTTAAATTCATATTAAAATCATTAATGGATTAATATGAGGTTATATATTCATTAGTTTTTAAATGAACCATGAAACATTAGTCTTGAATCATATATTAAATTTGATTGAGTGTAATATTTACTTGAAGAAACTAACGGTCACCTTAATGGGTTGGGTTGTTGTTGATACTGAATTCTTTTTTTAAATTTCATCGTAAACATTACATAAATGTGAATGAGTTTATACAATATTTAACGTAATTTCTGAAATTATTATCATTATATAATCTTTTAATGTGCTTCTAGGGTTTTAGTGTTCTATTGACATTATATATAGGTAAGATTTCTAACATGAAAAATGTAATTTTTTTGAAAAGTTTAAAGAAGTTTATTAATGAATCCAGAAAAAGGTATTGAAAACGATAATGATTTTAAGATTAAATTAAAACATTTCTGTATTATGAAATTTTTCATATTATCTAATGGGTTTTATAAAACACTATTTTAATTTCACATGAGGTATTATTTCCATATAATCAATTCATTAATTTTGAATGGAATATGATAAAACATTTATAATTTAAAGCTATTTTAAATATCTATTTTTTCACAATCAATGTTGAAATCAATGAATATTGTAGTATGTATACATATTATAATGAAATGTATTTTAAAAACATGTAGTAGATACAAAGAAATATTTAAATATCATAAGTATCTAAATAAAGTTTATATATTTCTACCATATTGTTATAAGATAAATTATGTCGTTAGTTAAAAAACTTTTTTTAAAAAAACATGATATGTTATTATTAATAGACATGGTTTATGATTCATCAAATGCTATTTAATGTTTGTATTTGATAATATGGATAAATGGTTTGTAGCATGTATATAAGAGTATATCCATGAAATTTTTATAAATATGAATGAATAAGTCCCTAATGCCTTTAATTGAATTTTTAAATTATTAATGACTTCATTAAATAATAATTATCTAAAAACATATAATATAATTTAATATATGGTTTGTAGTGTTTTATCTCTTGATTAATACCAATAAATATAAAAAATATTACTTCCAAAATATAAAATAGTTTCTATTTCCTAGAATGGTATTGTAGAGTGAATATAGTTTTAAAGAAGAAATTCAGAGTATATTTGGACTTTAAGAAGTTCTATGTATGAAAATAATGAAATTTTCAAAAAAAAAAATTAATCCAAATGTCATTTTATATCATAAAATAGTTTAGGGTATATTTTTTAAGAGAATTTTAATGAGGTATATTTGGTTAACTTGATGAAGTGAATATAAAATTAAATCCTATATGGGTGTGGGATGTATTTGTAATGAATAATTTAATGAGTTATATACGACAAAAATATTCTAAAAGGATATGTTTATATAAAAGGATCTTGAAATAATGATGTTGATTAATATAGATGGTGTTCTATGAGTAATCATGATTTCATTAAAATTTTATTTTTTTGTTGTTCCGATGTAATGGAGTTTGAATACTATGTTTTGAAAATTCTTAATATTATTCATATGCATCAATATTATTCATTCATAAATTTTCATGGATGTTACTCATGAAAAGAGTTTAGTTGAATGATTTTATAAAATTGTTATGATGAAATATTTCAAGAATTACTTATAAATGTAATGAGTCGAATATCACCATAAAAGTGAATCAATCATCAATCCGACCTAAGGGACTATAATGTGCTGTATTATTAGTCCAAAACATGTTTATATATTCTTATATCATTTTTATAAGTGTTTCATAATTTGAAATTTAATATTTTATAAGAAATAAAGTCATAACATTATAATTCATTAAATTTTTTATATTTTTAATTAAGGGAAATGATAATTGAACTATAAATGTATGGCATTGTATTACACCTAAATGATGTTATTCATGTGGTATTATATGTTGTGATAATATTCTATGGTTTTTAGTAAACTATTTCATATAGAGATACCAAATATTTTAATATGCCAAAAAATACTTTTTTTTCTATGTTCCATGGACCATATACTATATAACATGGAGTGTAATAAACATTAACCATAGTACAATAAGGGCCAATTTTTAATTTTTAATCCTTTTTTATGTGCATTGAAATACACATTTCTTTAAAACCACTATACATTGCAACATTAATTTTTCAATCTTCTAAATATATACAATAATATGATGGTTGTGTATGTTTTATATATTTCCCTCTAGTTAAGGGTTTACATGGTTAAGATTTCTACTCTCGTATGATGAGTATAAAATTTATGCATATAATTGAGAATGAATAAAAAATTTATAAGACATATATATATATATATATATATATAAGATACATATTATACTCTTAATGATGTAGATGATGGGTGTGTGATGTGAACATCCACTTAGATGAATTACATGTGTTATATTCATCAACATGGTTAGTCTATACTCAGTGAATCAAGATCGTTTGAGATATATTTATGGGATTCACATACATAGTTCCCCATGGTCACTTGATGAGATGAAGAAGGGTTTAAATTAATACTCATAATACTATATGATATATCTAGTAGAAATATGTATAATGATACATGTGTTAGAAATATATAAAGTTATATTTTTATAAATCTAAAGTTGTATTGATTCATTTACAGAGGACAAACATTGCTTATTCTTACAGATTTTTGAATACATAGTTGTTTATAATTTTATTTAGTCTCAAGGAGTAACACTTTATGGTTATGTGAATGGGTATCATGTTTATGAAACTTCTGAATATACCAAATGGTGTTTTAGATGTTATATGAAAGTCATTTTGGAAGGAAATTCATAAGCTAATATATATGTTGTAAAACTTATTAACAATGTATGATATCATTTTCAATTTAGGGTTATTACAAAATATAAAAGATGTTTTTATAGTGTTCTATGTGTTTCTACCTAGGATTTTATATAAGGTGTTTTTTATTATTCATGGTGGAACTAGTAATGGTTGGAGATATTTTGAATTGTTCACTGAAGGAACCATAATGATATTTCCGGGTAAACCACATCACAATATATCTTTAGATTCCCCAGAATATTGGTCATATCACAACACCTTTTTTATGGAATTAAACTATTGTACAATATTACATGGTTTATTCATATAATTCTAACCCATACCTATCTATATTGGGTTTCTAACCATATTATTATAATAATCTGAGTTAATATCATTAAAATTATGAGTTAAAGAGTGAAATATTTATAAATAAATTACTATTAATGAGTTTCAACATTTTTAACTCCTCAAAAAGTATAAGATTCCTCTCCAAAAATTTCAGAAACAGTGGTTTTCCCTTTGAAGGAATATATATTTGGTATCTTGGTTTGAGTATTTTGGTTTTCATTATATTATGTAATAATTAAATATTAAACTTTGTAAGATCCTGAACCTCTCTCGAGTCATCTCAGGCACATTTTCAGGTACTTTTGGTTATTTTTTAGTACATTTATTTGCAGTTATGTTTTGGGGTGTGTTTTTGTGGGGTTTTAAGAATGTTTAAGGATAGTGGGACTGTGCACAGTTTTCACACGGTTTGACCAACTATACAACTAACCCAAGGTAAGCGCGTGACCCTAGACAGTGAGTTTAACACAGTTAGTGAACTGTTTCTGTAACCATGCGCCCCTACTAGGGAAAACTGCACACATAGTATTATTTCTTACAAAAATTATTTTAAAATTCCCTGAACCACCAAAAAATCCCCATTCAACCTAGGCTCGGGCTTGACATATTTTGGATGATCCCAAAGATTTCTAGAGGGTTTCTAAGTCCGTTTGAACTCCATTCTTGATGATTCAAAGCCTGAATGGAAGATCCACTCTTCTCTAAGCAAGTTGATTTTATCCCAATGCCTATCCCGATCATTCCTTCTTTTTATCTTGATATTTTGGTTAATTTTATCCTTTGATTCTTCAAATATAAATTTATGTGGTGATATCTAAATATATATTAAATAGATCTTGATATTTGGATATTTTTATTTAGGGATTTAGATTAATAATCTCATATCTATGTCGTTGAGATTCTTGGATTTTGAGGATTTTCATTGTGAAAACATGTGACCAAAAACCTAGGTAGGTGGTATAAATCTATTTCCCATAGGCAAGGATTTTATATGTATATGAAAAATATGTATAATTGAAACTATCCTTTAGAAATTTAATTTCTTGAATTGGATGTATTAGAATGACCAATTGATTTATCGAACCTTTATTGAAATATGTGATTAATTGGGGAATTAATAATGATAATAAGGGGATTACCTATTAGGTAATTAATTTTGAAAATTGATCATAAGTATTAGGGGTTGTAATCTAGATAATTATTTTGGAGATTAGTTATGAGGTTTGGAAATGGATGAGTTGAGATAATTAATTGTGGGTAAATTATGTGCCTTTGATAATATGATATAGGTAATTAATTTTCAGAATAATTATGGATAGTTGAGATTATAATGAGATAATTAATTTTATAATATTAAATATGAAATATGAAATGTAACATTTATTAATTAACTGATGATTTAATTAATGGTTTGAAGCACTTAATTAATTGTTGAGTTAACTAATGGAATGGATGTGTTTAACTAATTGTTGAATTAGTAATGGGATTGGGGTGGATAATTAATTGGTAAATTAATTATTTGACAAATAATGAGAAAATGATCATTCTATGTTAAGAAGTATAAATGGTAACATGTTCATCATACTTATGAGTAAATAGAATGAGAACATGGTCATTTTAAATTGAGAATTATACATGGAAATATGGACATTATACTTATGAGTAAAGAGAATGGGAACATGGTATTTCAATTAAGGAGTGAGCATGGTAACATGGTCATCTTACTTACTTATTTCATATTGGTAACCTTCTAAATTTGGATTATAAATGTGAAATTAAAGAATATAAATAATGGAACTCCGAGTTATGGCCTCACAGGAGAATATTCAAACATCCTCATGAGTGAAATTAGGTATTGAGATGTCATATCACCTTGAATACTTCAAGCACTGGAAAGAATCATTTATTAAGATATGATATTACATAGGGAACACTTCGAGATCTGGTATGAGATAGATTTAGTATTGAGGTATGGGTATCGTTGGGAACCTTGGAGTTAATTCAGTTAGATAAGAATAAATGAAAATGTGATAAATTGTTTATTATTTAAGTGTACTTATTTATTTATAGAACTACATGAACTATCATTTGGCATGACTTTTTATAGGCACCATTGGTGGTGGCGTAATGAGGTTTACTCACACCCTATTAGGGATTCCTAAATAGTACACGAATAGATTATATTTCTGTAGGATTGAATAATGGAAAAGGCCCTGGGTAGGTGGCTGATTGGGGATGGAGCTTGGATGAGGGGACCACATATTCCTCCAAACCCACTTGGGGGTCTTAGTTTCTTTATTATCTGTTTCATTATAGACACTTGACACATACATTGTCATATAATATATACCCTTTTAGTTGAGTATTGAATTTCATGTTGGTTATCTTATGACATGAGTATTTTTCTAGCTGTATAGGATTTTATGTATTGTTTGATTACTTATACTGGTGTTTTACTCTAATAAAATAGGGTATTGTCTCCCCATAAATGAATTACATAATCTATTCTTCTAGTCAGAAGCCTCTAGCATAGGGAGAGGTGCACTTGGGGTCATGTGACAAAGTGGATTGGGGCACCGTTGAATGGCACGTGGGTAGGAACAATAAAAAGTTGTATCATAGGTCTATTTTTCATTATTCTAATTTTGTTTTACCATTTTATGAAAGGTAGAAAAGAGACTAGGAATAGTCTGGGCTGGGTAATGAGATCATGCATGAGAGTTTCAAACCCATGTACGAAGGAAAACCCACATAGTTGGGGTGGGATTGTTGTTATTAATGTTTTGTGTTATAGTTGAAGATTATTTCATATTAGGTGATTCACTTGTGGTGTGATGTTACTATTATTTCTAAAAATTCTGAGTATTAATTCCGGGACCATAATGGCATGAGATTTGAGCTGACATGCATCATTCTCGGCACTTGGGGTTATTGTGACATGCATCATTTTTGGCATGCACATGGAAACTGGTTATGGGTATGTTGTTGAACTTGAAATGTTTTCCATGTTGTGATATTAAAAATAAATAATGGTACCCATCATGGTTTGAGAAAGATTGTAAAATGATGAAAAGTGATAATAATTGGGTGTCTAAATGAGAAACATGATAATGATAGTGTGTTTACCCATGTTAACCAAAACCTGGATGTAGGATGGTTAATGGTAGTGATAGCTCTTCGTTTTTGACCATTTGGAAAGGTGTGGAAAATTATTTTTGTGATTATTTCCTCTTCTATAAATGTTATATAGTTGTGTTATGAGACATGAAACATGTGTTTTGCATTGTAGAAATTGTGCATTCATGATGCTTGTTGAGGGGATGACCGAGTGATGTTCCCAGGAATGACATTCCATTTAAGTAATTTTAGACACTGATCATTCCAACTAGAGATGAAGGGGATAAGTTTCTAGGGAACATCGCTCACTTCATGTAATTCATGGAAATAGACCCATGATGACTTGTGAAAGGAATATCTGTGTTAAAAAGGAATATTCAGTTGCAACAGCCTTTGAATTTTATTATAGAGGGTGTACCTAAGTTAGATAAAATCTAGGTTGAGTCCATAGACACAATACATGACCATTGAGAGACTCTGGATAAGAGGAGGGTCATGTTGGTTTCTTATATGCTATGGGGATCAGTGAAGCTTTGGTGGGACATTTAGTCATGAACTGGACAGACTGAAAGTATGTTATTGAAAGACTTCTTAGAGAGGTTATTGCAACACTTTTATCCAGAGATGCCGAGATAAGAAAAATCTAGTGATTTCATGCTCTTGACATTGGGGAGAATGTCGGTGATGGACTATGTTGGATGTTCAATAGATCTGCAATAATTTTATTCTATGTTAGTAGGATATGAGGAATCTACAGGGAAATGTTTTCAAGACGAACTTAAGTGTGAGAATAATTCCCAGGTGATTGTCATCAAGTTAAATAGGTTTAGTAATGTGGTGTATTAGGCTCTAATAGTTGACGAGAACCTGAGGGAGGCTTCTAGTGGTGGAAAGGTAGTTGATATTAGATGGTTAGGAGGTTCGACATCAGAGAGTATGATGTCCCATTATAACAACTTTAGCTAAGGTAGTGGAAATAAGAGTACAAAGGTAGAATGGTCAGTTGGATAGGACCTTACTAGGGTGATCTGTCATCAGTGTGGTAGGACGGAACAATATCATCGATACTCTTCCCAATTACCAGTTGAGTGTCGATCATACAACAATATGGTGAATCTACAGAAGTTTTGCATGTCGCAACGACAGACTGGTACTAAAGGAGCAGCTGGAAAGAGCTAGAGTATAGGAAGAGGATCTTCTACACCAAATCAGGCAGGTAGTTAGATTTCTACTATCCAATACGATAGAGGTAGTGGAAATTGTGCTTCTCGGTTGGAGAGTGCGCATCCGCAGGGTGGTGCAACTCAGGGGAGTCAGAAAACACCATGAGGAAGAGGGGAATCACAGTTAAATGCAGTGTAGTATACACTTGTGGATAGAGAGTCTAGACCATCAAGAATGATATGCATGATTATACTAGATTCTACTTTAGCTAGTGCCTCATTTTCTATTGGTTCCGCTCATTCCTTTATATCTTCAAAACATGTTAATGGGTTCTTCTTGGTGGTGGGGTTTTTGAGCGGGGTTGTGTCTATAGATAATCCATCAGGATTATGGTCTAGAGATATCTGTCTATAAAAGGGATGCTCTTTGAAGATTGGGGAATATCATTTTTTATGGGATCTCTGTATTCTTGATATGTCAGGCTTCGACCTAATTATGGGCCTGGACCTACTAGTCACATACCAAGCCCACATCAACTTTTATCATTGAAGAGTTATGTTTACATCTCATAAGGGTGACCAATATATTCATCATGGTGAGTGGGATATATAGGAAATCCGAGCTGGTCCAATTAATCCACAACTTGGAGAGGTCACAACCCATGTTTCTAGTCTATTTTTGGATGATGGGGGTGTTAGGCAAGATGTCCTTCCACCAGTAGTGGATCAATTCTAGTATGACTTTCCTGAATACTTCTCAGAACTAAAACCTGAGAGAGATGTGTAATTCACTATTGAGATCATGTTTGGGGTTGTTCCAGTATCTATTCCATCATAAAAAATGTCCCTGATTGAGCTTCAAGATCTTAAGACATAGTTGGAGGAATTAGAGGATAAGGGATTTATTCGTACAAGTACTTCTCCTTAGGGATGACAGGTTTTTTTTGTAAAGAAGGCTGACTAGAGTTTCCATTTGTATGACGATTACTAGAATATGAGAAAAATAACTATGAAGAACTGATACAATCTTCCATGTATTGATTTTATATTTGAACAACTTATGGGTTTTTATGTGTTCTCGAAGATTGATTTTAGGTTAGGGTATCAACATGTGAGAGTTTAGACTTATGATATACTGAGGACTACATTCAGAATTAGGTATGGACTTTATGAGTTTTTTCATAATGTTGTTTAGGTTGAAAAGTGCACCAAAAGTGTTCATGGATTTGATGAAATGGATCTTTCATCCGTATCTAGATAAGTTCATGGTGGTGTTTTTGGAATACATCTTGGTTTACTCCAAGACTCTTGATGATAATACCCAACATCTTCACATCATCATGGGTACACTAAGAGATAATTGGATATACGCCAAGCTATATATGTGGAAGTTTTCTAGGGATTAGGTACACTTCTTGGAGAACATTATCTCAGAGGAAGGTGTTTCAGTGGACACATAGATGGTTCAGTTAGTAATTTATTGGGAGAATTTCATGAATGTTTTTTATATTTGAAACTTTATGAGATTAGCTATGTATTACATGAGATTCATCAACGAATTTTCTAATATGGAAGTGCTGCTTTCATGCTTGACTAAAAAGGGAGTAAAATTTAAATGGTCAGAGGCTTGAGAGAGAGATTTTTAGGAGTTGAATAAACACTTAACATTGAATCCAATATTTGTCCTACCTAATTTAGGTGAGGAGTATATAGTTTATTGTGATGCTTCTGGGATCAGACATGGAGAATTGTTGATGTAGGGAGATCATGTTAAGGCGTATGGGTCTTAGTAGTTGAGGCCTCATGAACAGAATTACCCTATGCTCGATCTTGAGTTGGAAGCAGTGGTTTGTGCTCATAAGTGTTGGTGACACTATCTTTTGGGTGAAAATTTTATAATCTATATAGATAAAAAGATTTTCAAGTATATATTTTCATAGAGTTATTTGAATTTTCAGTATATGATATGGGTTTTGTATATTTATTACTTTTATTTTGAACTAGAATGTATCCCCAAGAAAGGAAATATTGTGGCTAATACCACGTGTTGGAAATCTCAGACTCAAATGGTTATGGAGTCAAGTTCAGAGTAGATGATGATTACCTTATTTGATGAAATGCATTTGATGATTATTGAGATTCAGAAGAAGAAGGCTCTAGTTTTAGTTTTAGTGATGTCTATACTTTTGAGATGGATCAGGGATAAACATTATGAGGATCTATAGTGTATAGCTTTGGGGGAATGTTTTTATGGAGGTGAGACATCTTCAAAATGGTTTATTTGTGATGATGAGATCATCTATGTGACGAATCGAGTTGTGGTGCATACGAGCATATGTTAGGAGCTCATGAGGGAATTACATGCCTCGAAATTTGTGGTTTATATACGTATAACCGAAATGTACTATAACCTAAGATGATAGTTTTTTTGTCTAGAAATGAAAAAAGATAACAGGGTTTGTGATGAGATGCTACACTTGTTAGCAGGTGAAGGTAGAGAATCAAAAACCTGGAGGTTTACTAAAATCATTTCCCATTATATAATAGATGTGGGATGACATGAATACAGATTTTGTGATGGGTATTCTAAAGATGCTTTGGAAGAATGACACTATTTGGGTCATTATGGATCGACTGATGAAGGTAGCACATTTCCTGCCTATAAAGGAATCTGTTATAATAAAACTGTTGGAAAAAATGTACATTTGGGAGATATTCCATCATCATGGAGTCCCATAGACTATAGTTTCTGATTTTGATTCATCATTTAATTTATGCTTCTAGCAGGGATTTCAGAAAGAACTTGGCACATAGGTATTACTGAGTATGGATTTACACCCATAAAAAGATGGGCTGTCAGAACATGCTATATAGGTGCTTGAGGATATGTTACAACAATGTATGCCTGACTTCAATGGATATTTGGAGAAGCACATATATTTAGTGGAGTTTTCCTATAACAATAGTTATTAAGAAACTATACAGATGGCATAATATGTGTCTCTTTATGGGAGGCAATGTAGATCACCACTATGCTCGATGGAGGCTGGTGAGTTAGAGTTTTTCGTACTGAGTCTCATGTTAGAGACATCAAATTAGTTATAGTTGATTCATAAATTTATGTATACAACCCAAAGTAGTTAAAAATCATCTGAAAAAAGACGGAGAAGATACATGGGGTTTTTAGTGGGTGATCATGTATTCCTTCGTCTGTTAGCTAGGTTGGGTCACTGCATGATATGGTGGTAGGGAAAGTTGGCACCTAGGTTTTCTGGACCCTATGAGATAATAGAAAGAATCGGGCTGGTGGCATTATTATTATCTATTCCACATAGATACAATTATATGAATGATGTTTTCCATGTATCATAACTTTCGTGGTATCACCAAAACCCTTCTCATGTGATTAATGTGGATGAGGATGACCTTGATAAAGTTGTGTCCTTTGAGGAGAATCTGATACATGTGTGGGATCGTAGTGAGAAAGTGATACAAGGAATGACCGTATTGATAGTTCATGTGTTATGTCCACATGGATGTGTTCAAGTGGAAACATGAGAAAGAGAAGTAGATATAAGGGCTCAATGGCCTGATATGTTTGGCATGGAATCTTAAAAGGGATTGTAAGTGCCTCTTGAGGATGAGAGATAATAAAGTCAACAAATTGTATGATCCCAACCTTTTCTAGGGTATCTCAGGCACATTTTTAGGTGCTTTTTCTTTTTTAGTACCTTTGTTTGGAGTTATGTTATGGGTTTCATTTGGGCAGGGTTTTACGTAAGTTTAAGTATGGGGGGATGTAAATGGTTTTTGCATAGTTTGAAAAATAATATGCTGAAACCCAAGTAACCATGTGACCCCTGACAGTGAGGTCCTCATGATTAGTGCATGGTTTCCCTAAGAGTGTGCCCCTACAAGGGGAATCCATATACACATTTCAATTCTTCCAAAAATTATTTTAAAAATTCCTCATACCCCAAAAACCCCCCAGTTAGACCTAGGCTCAAGATTGACATATTTTGGACGATCCTAGAGCATTTATATAGGGTTCCAAGGACATTTGACCTCCATTATTCAAGATTAAAAGCCCAAATCAAAGATCCACTCTTCTCCTTAAAATTTGATTTCATCTCGATACTTATACCGGTCATTTCTTCTTCTACACTTGATATTTTTGTGTAGTTTATCCTCTATTTCATAAAATTTAATTCAATGTGATGAGATCTAGATATAGGATTGTAGATCGAGATATAGATTGATTAGATCATTGTATATTGATATCTTGATTTAGGGATTTAGATCTAGAACCTCATGTCTACGTCGTTGTACTGCTCAAATTTTGGGGATTTCAATTGGGAAATCATCCATGAATGAACTGAGGTAGGTGGTGTAAATATAATTCCCATAGTCATGGATTGGAAATGTATATGAAATTTTTTATAATTTCAATCTTCCTTTAGCAATTTATTTTTTGGAATTGGATATATTAGATTGACCAATTGATTTATTTAAGCATTGTTGAAATAGGTGATTAATTGGGGAATTAATCATGAGACAATGGGATGCCCTATTATATAATTAACTATGGGAAATGATTATATGATTCAGGGGTTTTAATCTAGATAATTAATAGGGGAATTAATTATAAAGTTTTGAAATCGCTATGTTAAGATAATTAAGTTCATATTAATTACGTGCCTTTGATAATATGATCTAGATAATTAATTGTGGGATTAATTACGGTATTTTGAAATTAGAAATAGATAATTAATTCTAGAAATTTAAATATGGAATATGACTAATTAATTCATGAATTAATCAATGGTTTGAGTAATATAGTTAATTGTTGAGTTTACTAATGGAATGGGTGTGTTTAACTAATTGTTGAATTAGTAAAGGGATTGGGTGGATAATTAATTACTAAATTATTTATTTGATAAATAATTGGAACATGGTCATTAAAAATTGAGAAGTACATATGGTAACATGGTTGTCATAATTATGAGTAAATAGAATCGGAACATGGAAATTACAGTGAGAAGTAAGCATTATAACATGGTATTCTTACTTACATTTGTGATATTGGTAACTTTGGAAATGTGTCATATAAATGTGAAATTAAAGAATGGAAATAATGGAACTTCGAGTTATAGACTCACTCAAGAATATTCGAACTCCAACATGAGCCGAATCAGGTACTGAGATATCATAACACCTTGAATACTTCAAGCTTCGAAAGGACGAAGGTATTGAGATTTGATATTACCTAAGGAACACTTTGGGCTCTAGTATGAGATAAAGTTAGTATTGAGGTATGGGTATCCATGGGAACCCTAGAGTTAATGTAGTTAGATAAGATCATATGAAAATGGGATAAACTGTTTATTATTGTATGGTACTTATTTCATTATAGAACTGCATGAAATATATTTTGAATCAACTTGTTTAAGACACCATTTATGGTGGCCTAATGATTTGTACTCACACCCTATTATGTCTGCCTGAACAGTACCTGAATAGATTATATTGTTGAAAGATTGTATAATGGAAAAGAACCTGGGATAAGTGGATGATTGGGGATGGATATTTGATGAGGGGACCAGACATGGTTCAAAACCTGATTGGGAAGTCGTATTGTCTTTATTTTCAGTTTCATTATAGACACCTGACACATATACTGGCATAACATATTTTATCTTTCAGTTGAGTGTTGTATTTCCTATTTTTTATCTTGTGAAATGATTATTTATCTAGTTATATATTCTTCCACGTATTGTTTACTTAATTTCTATGGTGTTTTTCTTTGATAAAAGAGGGTATAGTCTCCCCACGAATGACTTACCAAGCCCTCATTTCTTGTCAAAATCCTCTGGAATACGAGGAGGTGCACTTGAGGTCATGTGGCGAAATGGCTCAGGGCACCATTGTGAGGAACCCAGGACAGGATGTTACAAGATCTTAAAAACCAAGATCGTTATTAGCTATTAATTTTCTCTATTAATTAAACACATTATTATGGAAGTCCATGAATACGAGAGAGATCCAAATTGAGTGTCATTTGATTTATATAATCTATGGATGTACTTATATAAAGGAAATATTCAGACTCACTTCATTAATCTCAACCAAAAACATGTAAGAATACTAGACATGCTAATTTTTCAAGGTGAAATGTATATATTTTATAATTTTTCTTATTTTACAATATAACATATATTCAGGGATTATTGTTTTCCCTATTTTTCTTTCACTACATTTTAAATTTGAGAAATCCCTATGAATTGTTTTAATTTGTTCCATAAAATTATGAAATTAATTTAACATCATACTCATCAATGTCAATCAAATAGAATTCCGAAAATGAATGTCTAACTAAATGTGGACCAAATCATAGTGATTTTAATTAGTTCAAATGAACTAGGATAAATCTATGGGGCAAAAACTAATTGTGTATTAATGATTTAAAATAAAATATAATCATGTTCATCAGATACATTATTGGTTAAAACCACTCCATGTGAAGGCATACTACCTTTAATAAGTATCAGGGATGGGGAAATTGAGACATCGTAGACCCACCATTCTAGTATTAGAGGTGAAAACATGTATTTTAATTTCATTCAATGAATCTATATGAATTAATTCAAACAAAAATTATATATATCTCTTGAATATGAGAATTACTTTTCATAATTTTTAAAAGTTTCCTAGGACAAAAAGTATTGTTTTTTTTGATAGATATGTAAATATTTCATTTCTAAAAATTTAATCAACAACACTGAAAAACTTTATATATAATATGACCATCAATTTATAATCTTGCATACTATTTCCTAGGGACTATGAGAGATACATGAATCAAATAGATCATATTATTAGAAAGGGAAACGTACTATCAATTCATTAAATGGTTAGATTATAGGAATAAGGAAAACATTTTCAAATGATAAATACCTTTTTTTTTCTGATAAGATGATTTCTGAATAGTCATGAGTGGTGGGAATTTTCCACCATAATAATTTTCCTTGAATTATATGAGATAATATAATAATGAAGGAGAAATAAAAAATAAAAAAATAGATTAATTTATATTTTTTTCAGATCAAAATGGTCCTAAATATGATATTCATTTTTTTGAATATCGTTAGAAATGTATCAAAATAATTTGGATCCTTGACTTTTGACAGAGAGTCACAAAAAATCAAAAGGTATTTCTTTAATCCCAATAGGATCACCCAAATAAATTATTTTAAAACCCTTGAGGAAAGACCTAACTATATTATTCTTAACAAAGGTTATGAAAGAGACTATGAATTTATTTGAACCAAAGAACAACCAAATAACCTTATACTCTATAGGTTACACACAACCAACATGTTCCATTTGCGGGGGAGGTATAAAATAAAAATACTAATTACTAAATGGTAGTATAAATTATTATACAATCATGAATAAAAAATAACAGTTTTAAGTATATAAATATAACATGGATGAAAAATGGATTCTCATAATTCTAATGTACCTTTGATTGGAAGGGAGATAGATTATTTCATAATAACATTTAGCTAAGTGATTTTTAGTAGCATTAGTCCTCAAGGATGAGAATGTGTAAGGATTTATCTCTCATACAACCACTCACTACATTATTCTAGTGATATTCTTATTTATAAACGTCCATTACAAATAGAAATATAAATTTTTCCAAACAGAAACAAAAACTAAAATCTATAATTTCAATGAGAACTTATACATACATTATTTTCAAATGTATGGTATATAAATCCATTAAAAATTTGAAATATTCGTGTTATAAAATAATAATAAATACGAGTAGAAATTTTCAAATAAATTATAAATGTAAAAAAAATCATCATTAAATTTCCTTAAAAAAGAAGTTGATTAATTCCTTATAAAGATGATCATCAGGTCCTTTCATATTAAAAATCCATTCAAACATGAAAATTTGAAAATCAGAAATGGAGCTCATCAACCAAAAAAACAAAGCATCCTCAGATATATTGGTGCATGGGTTTTTTCTCCTTTTTTAGTTAATTCTAAAGGTTTAGCTTTTTGATATTTCAGTTTGTGGGTTAGTAGAGCGCCAGATCAAATGGCGCTTTGTGTTTTATTTCCAAAAGGCCACATAATGTGTTGTTTTAGTTTTTTTCCAAAACGCCAAATGAAGTGGCATTTTGTGCTCTCCTCTAATCCCATGATCCCCCATTTCCAATCCCCATCTTTATTATTTTATATATAATTATAAAAAATGAATTATAAATATAATATTTATATTTATAATTATAAATAAATATTTATAATTAAATTTATAAGATATATATTTTAAATTTATTGTCAATTTAAAAATATATTAAACATATATATATATATATATATTTATAAGTATGTATATATATATTTATAAATATACATTTATAATTATATAATTATAAATATATTTAAAAATATAATTTTAAATAATTTCATATTTTCAAATGAATATTTATATATATAAATTTATCTTTGAAATTTATATTTATTATTATATTTATAAATAAATAATTGCAATTATTTTAATAAAATTAAAAATATACATTAACAAATAATACATTATTTATAATTATATCTATAAATATATTAATAAATTTATATTTATATAGTTATAGATATAACGTATTTAATTACAGAATTAAATAATTTAATAAACATTAGATATAATAAACAACATGAATTTATAAATTTATATATAATTATTGATATAAATAATCCTTATTAAATGTAACATATACAGCTTTTTTTATATTTATATAATCATATATAAATAAATAAATTTAATATATATCATTATATAATTAAATAAACTTTATAATTAAATAATTTTATTTATATAATTAACATTTAAATAAATATAATATTTATCTATTAAATTTATTTATATATATAAATAATTATAAATATATAAATATGTATAATATACAAATAAAACTTATATATTAAATTTAATATGACTTATTTATATAAATATATATATATATATAAATTTATAAATTTATAAATTTATAAATGTATATAGAAAATTATATATAAGATTTATTTAATTATTTAATTATATAATGAAAAAAGGTTTATTTATAATGATATAAGAATTAATATATAAATATCATTATATGATATAATTTTAAAAATAAATTTAGAAAATAAATTTATTTATATAAATATATATTTAGAAATATGAAATTATTTTTAAATATTTTTATAAATATTTTTATTACTATAGAAATAAAAATGTATACTTTTAAAACAATATTTATATAGTTATATATATATATATATATATATATATAAATTTACAATATATTTAAATACATAATAAATTCTAAATATATATTTATAAATTTTATAATAAATTTTTCATTATAAATATAAATAATAATTATATATAATTATATATAAAATATTTAAGAGGGGGATTGGAAATGTTGGGGCGTGGGAGTTTGGGAGAGCCCAAAAAAGACATCATGTGGCGTTTTGAAAAAATAACCAATGTGCCACATCATGTGGCATTTTTGGAAATACAAAACAAAGTACATGTTGATCTGGTGCTCTGCCAACCCATGAACCTAAATATCAAAAAACCTAAACCCTTTATATTAAATGAAAATAAAGAAAAACCCTCCGTACACCAATTCTTCCTAGAATCTTCAATAATTTCTTTTAGGGCCACAACAGCCAACATAACTCCCACAATAGGCTATTTTATTTTTTATTATATAAAACAAATAGGAAGTCAATGTGTAGAGGCATGATGTATCCCTCCCATTTAGGTCAATTTAATGATAATTATAAAACATTAAAAATGCCATAGGTAATTCTAAAATCTCAATGAAAATATTTCTATGAAAGATATATATATTATTTTTTTACTTCGTTTTCTACCTGAGGAATGAATAAAGTACCAATGTTTCCAAAAAAATAAACTAGTCTTTTTATTTTAAAAGTAATTCTCATGTTCACCATGATAAAAAGATTGTGGTGTGGTGCTCCATTATAACCAATTTAACACAACTCGATGATGAACACAATCATTGATATTGCTTGGAGATATCTTTTAAACTATTTTTCACTATGAATTTGATACTATGATAGTCATTAGAAAATGATATTCATATGTTTCTATATGTTTTTTTATGTATTAGTTTTTATTTATTTTATCACCGAATAATAGATTATAAAAACTGGATTGTACTGTCTTGAAATGATCCATGTAGAGGTTTAGAAAAACTTCAATTGTTCATTGTTTATAGATCCATTCATGCTAATATATCTTTTTCCTTTTTAATTAAAAATATCATAAACATGAAATGAGTTTCACTACTCTAGATCACATGAGATATTCACTATGGGGTATTCAATGCTAATTTGTCAAGCGATAATATAATTCCAAAAACTATCATCATTATGTAATAGAGAACATAGATTCCTATTATTTCATACAACATGGTTTTCCATGATTTAAAATGGTTTTGATATTACCATTTTAATTCTATCGAATTTATAAAATAAAAAATGGATCATTATATGCAAAATAATAAGAACATTTAATAATTATAGGGAAATTTTAGTAATTAATAAGAACTTTTTGAACTATTCAATTCATATACTATAAAAATAATAAATTATACACACTGAAAAACATTATTACGGAAAACTCACAAGGAAATATGAAATCATGTTGGCCTAAAAATATTAATTCCCTGGGAGTCATCAATAATAATAATCATACAAGCATGGGGTAAGGATCCAAGAAAATAAAATATGGAGAGGGGGAAGGATACATCTTCAAAACAAGATAATATACCTACTGCATTATTTTTCATCAAGAATGATTTTCTTAAAACACATATTTTTAATGTATTTTTTCATTTTATGAATCTATATAGATTTTAATAATATATGGTGTAAAGATTATTCTTAATGTTGAAAATTAGAAGAAATATTATTCAACCTCTTTGAGTGGGATACCTCTATCATGAAAAATAGAGAGGTCGTCAAGTAGAGATTTATAATCTTTGAGGAGAGAGTTCCATTCTCTATAGATGGTTTTAAAATCCAAATACAATGATCTAATGAATTCCCAAAAAATACATACATCTTTTATAATTCCATTTGAACATGATTAATATGTGTTCATCTTAAAACTATAAATATGAGGATCTAAGGGAATCTAACCATTACAATGAACTATTATATCTTCCATGTGTCTGTTAAAACAAATAAAGCTAGTCCATTTCATTCAACCATTAATATGAGTAGATATGTCTATAAAAATTAGAGTCACTTTATTTTTCTTTCCATAAAATGTATAGGGATTTCTCTTGAATCTGATTTCATTATTGGATTTCAATATAGACTAAAATCCATATTATACATTAACCATTTATCAACATTTTAGGACTTTATTCACTACAAAATCTTAACTACATGTCGATAGAAAATGGCAGTAAGAGTTGAAGTGGAATTATTATATACTAAACATTATATGATATTTTGGAAGGAATCACCCCACTCACTACTGAGGAAATAATAGTTGGTTTTGTATGCATGATATTTAATGGAAATTTTATAATTAGAAGAGAAACGAATTCCATTGCATTGATCATATTTAAATGTTGGAATGAAAAGTATTGATATGAACTAGTGATAAATTTGATTTTGGTTTGAATAAACTCATCCCGAATTTTCCTACTAACCAAATCATCATCATTCAAAGGGTTCCATCGCTTGGAATAATGATTTACCCTAAAATGGATCAAGTTGGACCTAGTGAAATAAAATATATCATCATAATTAACTATGGTAATGGTTTCAAGTGTAACTAGATGCTCTATATAGATAACATAATTTTTGATTTCAGGAAAATCCAGGGTTCTCTGGATGGTGATATCTTATGCGGGTAATGTGGGAAAATGACAGATCTCCCCACCCATTTGACATTCCATTAAAAACATCACTATGACTAATCACACCTCGAGAGTGTTCATGTTCCTAGTGATAATGGACCTTTGGGATCCACCATATGGGAGAGAAGGATCATTGATATTTTCAGACATCATTTGAACCATAACTATATTTACACCTTTCAAAAACAGACCATAAGGATTTACCACTGATGACATCCCTATCATATTTTTTTATGCCTTACATAGTTTCTTTTAGGAATCTAATACCAATTCCACCTTAACCAGTTATTCTAGTTATCCTTTTTATTCTATTCTAGTGATATTTTCATTCAATATTAGAGTCCCAGAGGAATCCATTGATACAATTCTAAATCTTGTTGAGAACCCTTTCAGAATTTGAATTGAATCCAATAAATGAATGGGGTTGGATGTCCATAATGAATTAATATGAATGATTAGACCTCAAAATAGGGTAATACAACTATTAATGTTGGTTATTTTACCCACTACCTTGTTTACAAGATTATTATGATGCTAGATTTTAATCCTTAATTAATAGAGAGGGGATCTTAGGTTCTCTATAAGGATGTTTCCTTGGATTAATTTGATGAACCATCCAATATAACCGGGTACCCTGATACCTGAGAAAACCCTATCATGTTCTGAAGTGTGTTACCAGCCCACTTTGGGTTGGAAAATATCTCATGGAATCACATAATAAAAAACAAGGGAACAATTTTTTAATAAATGATGTGGAATAAAAAAGATTCAAGTTAGTATTCTTGGTACTCTAGTGTAATAAAGTACTAGAATCTAATATGTAAAATAATACCCAAAAAGTAAAACAAAAAAAATATTCCAACAAAAAAATCATACAACATGAAACAAGTGGATAAAATCTCTACCAATAACGTTTATTACTCAATGTCCTAATGTTCTACATCATCCTCCACCTCCAAGCAGACAATTCCCTATTCCTAGACATGGAAGAAGATGATCCACATATTCCCAATGGAAATGGTAGGGTGTGATAAATAAATCATATTAGAGTCTCAAAAATATTTTTATAATCAATTCCATAATGGTTAAATGTAAAAAAAATTCAATTTATCGAAAAAAGGTGTGGCATGTAATTGACATATTTTAAAAAAACATGATTCCACAATCAACGATGGAAAATATATCAAAATAAGATTAAAACAATAGTTTATATAAATATTTTATATAAATAATTTTTAATTATTAAATTTTTTCAATAAATCAATGGAATGTAACCATAAAATCAATTATATCATCACACCATATGTCAAGACCAGTGGTACATTAGTTTTTCCTATAGGATTATTAAATATAGGTAATAATTTCAATCCCATCGATATTGGGGGGGTCATAATTTCCATGAATTTTCAAAAATAATTCATCAATCATCTCCAATTTTGTTTTTTATTGCAATTAAATACTCATTTCCAATAAATAAAGTAACTTAAGGATTCAATTGTAAGTAGAAATCATACAAAAGCACATATGTTATAATCAGTAATCAAATCAACAACCATAATGGAAAACACCAAGGAATAATGACAGAGAATGAGGCCATCATGGAAAACCCAAATAAAAAAAATCAATGAAGAACCTAATTCTATCATAAAACAAGATATCATAATTATTCAAAATATGAGTTTCAAAGAGAGGGAGAAAGTGAAAGTAAGGCTACTCATTAGAAACAAAATGCCAAACTGAGATATCTGAGATGTAAGAAATCACCCCAAATCACCTAGATTTTCCCTAGAGATTGATAAAATTTGTTTCAATAAAATGGAATTTTTTTTATTATTCAACATTAAAAACTTATTTTCAATTATGAATTCATGAAATGAATCCTATATTTATTACTTGAATATCCCAAGTGGTAGATACGTGGAAAAAACATAACCTCGGGTTAAAAATTTAGATCCCAACTATTTCATGTTTTGAACCCAAATCATATCTTCTATACATTCATGTAATAAAAAAATTTCTAGGATTTTATAAACTGATGGATTCACATTATGAAATGCATTCATTATGTGAATGAGTCTTGTAGATAGTAAACAACATGAACATACTAAAAAAACACAAGAATGAAACAAACTCGACCTGAACCCAGAGATCTCCCACTAAAGTCTTTAAAATATTTATAACTAGAATCCAATAATTCAAAACATCATACATAAAAATACAATAGGTCATATTCCCCATATAATTATCTCCATCCTTGAAAGGTTAGAAATTCACCCAAACAAAATGTAAACAAAAAAAGAATCAAAAAGCACCTCATATAATGTCATAGGTTATTATGAACTCTCAAGCCTAAAAAAATTATAACAGTAGAAACCCTAAAAAGAATAATCCACATCAACAAGATAAGGCCACTTATATCTTATCAGTTCCTTAAACTCCCACACATCGTGTGAATCAGAACCATGCTGCTATAGGATGAGTACAAACTATATCTTCTTTCACTAAAGAATCATACTCTCAGATTCAACAATCACAATTGGATTCTCATTCATAGATAAGTATGGATCAACGTGATGTTCTTCATAGAAAATATCATGAGAATCAACATAAATATACATTCAATGCTTTGATACATGAAACATTTTTGGATCAAAGAGAAGTATTGTGGAAGTGATAAATGGTAGACCAGTATCCCAACCTACTCAAAAAAATCAAAAGAACCAAAAAACCACATTTCATGATTTCCTTATTTCCCAAGATATCATTTACCAAACCAAGGTGAAACTCTAAAAAACATAAGTTCAAAAATAGAAAAATCCAGTGGTCTTCAATAATAATCCTCATAGTTTTTTAAAAACTATTTGATGTCAACATCTTCAAATAAATTAACAGAATAATATCCTTTATTTCTTGGATAAAACTCAGTACAACCAAGAAACATTCCCTATCTATGTCCAATAAAATGAAGATCTTCATGTTCATCCATAGAAGGACCCAAAATGATCCATTCTGATAGCGTACTTGTAACTATTATTATATAAAAACACAAACTATCCCAAATGGTCATCCCAAGATATGCCAATGTCAAGAATGAAAGAACTCAGCATATCATCAAGAATATACATTGAACATTATATATTGATGTCCATCTTTTGATAATTTTTCTTGATTAAATTTTCATGGGATCCCATGACCTCTTGGAGGGCTCTATGTAAGTTAGAAATTAATCTAGGATATATATAAAAGATTGTGGAAGATGTAACACCATACAATCTGACTATATCCTACACAAGGAGACGTCACATGTCCTAAAATTTTGTTGTATAGGTATAAAGTTGTGTAACTTTTTCATCCTCTCGATCACAAAAAATATTAAATTATTCCATTTTGTGGTATGTATAAAACCAACAAAAATGGAAATATAAATCCATCCAACATTGAAGTTGGAAGTAGATACAGATGAATAAAACATGAAGGTACTTTTTAATTTCCTTTGATATTTTGTATGGTATAAAAATGAGAGACAAAGACAGTGATGTCCCATATCATAATTGGCTGCTAGAATATTCACCACATATCATAGAACATCTTTATGGCTCTAGGGAACAAATCCTATTGGTAACTATGTAAGTCCTACATCATTTCCTTTCACATAGGAAAAGGAATATAATACCCATTTATGAAAACATAGGATGACGTATAGGGAGAAAAAACATTCACCAATGATTTCCCAACCATTAAAAATTATATAATTATATGAAATTCATTATAAAACAAATGTTCCCAATGAACCATCTTGATAAGAGATGAGTTATTCTGTGTGATTTCCAAAAAAAATAGAATCAATTTATCGGACTCCCAAATGAAACATGGGAGCCTAAACCATATAATTCCCCTCTTATGATTGTTTTTTCATAGCATTGGTTCAACATTTTCTTCTCAAAGAATCATCAATGACATTCCCCATTCCAGGGGTGAAGGAAATGTTAAAATAAAAATACTACTGGTACTCTACCTAATTCCTCAGTTAGAGATTCAAATATTTTAAAGAGATGATATAACTGAAGACTTTGTGGTCAGAATAAATGGTAATCAATTGTCTAAAAATGTAATGCCAAAAACTCTTGAGAACAAACCTCATAGATGTGAGCTCACGAACATGTTCTAGATAATAATTCTTAGGTGGCCTAAAATTTCTATAACTATATGGTACCACATGATTTCCAAGTATAATGAAACATCCCAAAACTAAACACAATGCATCGAATAAGACGTCATAGTCCAAATCTATCTTTGAAAGTATCAACATTGATAAAAAATTTGAAATACATTTCAGATCAATAAATGAACTATCATATTTCTCATCCCATAAAAACATCACTCCATTACATGTGAGAGCAGTCCTTAGTGAACCCATCTTCAAGAAATACTAAAACCCTTACACTATTACCCCCCAAATCCCAAGAATCTCTAAATCTCAAATGTACTACTTGGATGATCCCATTCCATGCATGATTTCACCTTCATTGGAATAATTTAAATTCTATGTTCTAATACAACTTGTACCAACAACATAACATCCCAATTCCATTTTTTACATTTCAATAACAAGGTATAAATTTAATAATTTCTCATGGTTTCTTGAACAACTATCATATGACACACATGGTCCTCCTTGGTCTGAGAGTAAACCAGGATTCCATCCAAAAATACCGCAAAGAATGAGTCAAGGTACGCATGATATGTCATGTTCATCAAATCCATAGGAAATAAATGAGAATTAGATTTACCAAATGGAATAACAAGATATCATAATTCCATACAAATAATTGATGGAAGTCTTCTAAAAGTCATAATCCTTTATTCACAACTGGTGATAACCGAAAAAAACATCAATATTTGGAAACCAATTATCCCCATTCAATTAGTTAATGAGATCATTAATGTATGTTAACTAACACATATTCCTCACCATAAATCGAATTCATTTTAGGTGATCAACACACATGTAAATTTTCCCAACATATCTCTCCACAAAGGGAATAGGCGCCACCCATGTGGAAAACATTATCCATAAAAAACATTTTCTATAAAATCATCCAAATATTATTTCAACAATCCCAGATACACTGGTTCCAATATTTAAGAAGGAATATACACTGTCTGGTACCAATTAGTACATCAATAGGAAACTCCCCCTCTCATTCTGAGGGATAATCATAAAAATACGATGGAAACACATATGAAAACTCAACAACCACTATTGGAATATCTTTACTAAATTATTACCGCTCCATGTCAAAATCAAACATTGATATTATCCAGAATAACTCTAGAAAATGAGGTCCCTCTCTATATGACCCTAGCTTCTATTATCATTGAAAGACATGACACACCCCATCAGGTGAAGAAAATGGGACCCACAGAAAGTTACCATCAATATAAGCCTTATGAGAAATTAACCAATCCAGTAAGAAAATGATGTGATGAGGTTTCATGTTGAGAATAAAAAAATTACAGGTAAACACAAAAAAAATTAAATAATAAACAAAGGAACCAAAATGAAGACCCTTATATCTCTTTATTCTTAAGGTTATAGTAATATCCACCACTCAAGGATGAGTATCTATAGTAATATTCATAAAATTCATAAATATGTGGATATAAATGAGTTATATGAACCAGTATCAAATAAACCAGTCACTAAAGAAGAAGATATTTTGATGGTACCTCTCACAGTCATTGGACCCTCATAAGATTCCACTATGGACTCTTCCACTATGTGAAGAAACTTCATTCTGTATTCTTGTGGATAAAAACTCTGAGTTCATGAATAATATATTTATAGTGTAGTACCTTTTTGTTTCAATGATATCGTTCCACTTCATGTAGAAATAAATAAATGGCATAAAATTTATATGTGGATAAAAAAACTACATGAACTATAGATAATAGGTTCCTCAGTGAAAAACCCTCTCGAATGATCAACCTTGACACACTAGAATCATGTCAAATGGTCACATCCGGGTACTATATATGGTATTCACACTACCTGTGTTGAGAACCACCTTGGGAATCATCAACTATTGTCATTCCATTAATGGAAATCATAAAACTTACATTAGAAAAAAAGGAACTCAATTCAACAATGGATTTCCATCCATTTTAGGGTCAACCATAAAATCCATATCCAAAAAAAAATATAAGAAGTGAGATTAAGCAAGAAAAACCATGATCAGATACTAGGTCAAAGAACCACCTCAAACTATTGAGCCCTCATCTTCTTATTTGATACATCATTAGGTGAACACTGAAAAATATCGTAAAAATGGTTCGTATACTATATCACAATGTTGTCTCCCTGTTAGATGATTAAAAACTCCATTGACTTTTTCAAAACCATAAACTATGGATATAACTTATCCGTGAAAATAAAACTGTGGTCATTCCACTCAACCCCATAAAGATTCTTCACAATCACCATAAAATACCACCATCTTCTTCTAGGAACCTCAAGACTTATGTCTCCGCATTTCACTTCAACAGAATCAGGTGATTTAATGAACTCAAATAGAAGCTCTATATTGTCCAACAAATCCTCAACCACATTAGGAACATTTTATCCTCAGAATACTAGTCGTTTCTAATGAATGAAATCTTGAGTACGATTCAAGATACACCAGTTCATGGTTTAACTATCAAATCCTATTCAGTAATGGGTGCAGGTACTTATACCAAATATTAGATAGCACATACCACTATATCAATAAGATTAAGGTCAACCAAAGTGTTGTCACCTCCTTAAAATGAGTGTGTTTGACATCTATTTATTAATGATCACAAACCATGATTCAATTATTACTAATGTTTTCCATGTTGTATTACATAATTATATATGAACATGTTTCTTCTAAGAGTTATGGAAAAACACTATTTTTTAGGAGTCACCGCTACTACCAAAATCGAGTCACCATTACCACCAGGATGAGATACCACAAGACTCATTTCACCATTACCACCAATATGAGCCACCGTCCAAAGCGAGTCACTACTACTGCTATAGGAGTTTCTATTAGTGGATTCAGCACTAGATTTTGAGTCACCACAATCATTGGTGTTATTGTTGTTATCCGATATCTTTAGCTTGAAATTTTAAATGGAAAAAAGTATTATTGGATGGTTTTAACAAGTCATTAAGACTTATTAAATGATGATGTGAGGAATGTGGACCTCCTTCAACAAGATATTCTATATATTCATGATGAATCACCCTATCAGTATGAAAATGTTTTAATAAAACAATGATTATTGACGACCAAGAAAAGTGTGAGATCAAATCTATGAACTCTCTTAAAATTTCTGAGTCACATTCTGTGAAGATAAATGACACATTAGTACTAAATCCATCACTGTGATTGATTTATACCATAAATAGAGATCAAATAAATCAGTCTTATATATTTATATGATCCTCAGTTCAGCCTCAATATTTGAGAACCAAGAAAATACTCCTCTCCATTGTTGATCTAAGGATAACAAACAAACAAAACACATTAGTCTATGCTCTTTCTATTTGTTCTATTTTTTTTTTAATTTTGAGTAGTGTGTTGTTTTTCTGTAATCCAACACACACTATATCCTGCATATTCTTGGAGAATACTTGTTATTCTCTTCTTGCTCGATCAATTTTCTATTATGTTTGTAGAATAGGTCCCTATGTGAACTATGATTTTCTTTCATCGCACGTATATCTATGGAAGAGGGTTTTTATAAAAGTAAACTTGTTGCAATTGAAATTATTCCTAATCTAGGTTATGGATTTGTTTCATTATATTTATAATATTCTTAGTAGAAAGTGATTTCCAAGTGGATGGGATTTGTTATCACCTTGAGGCCAAACCTATTGATTATTATGATGTGTATCTATATTATTTATTATGTTTTTCTATCTTATTCAAGGTAACTTTAATTAGAAAAAACAATTTATTTGATAATAAATATTAACTTGCATTTATATATTTTTCAATCTATGTAAATTGATCCAAATGGTTTAGGTATTTCAAAACCATATTTTGACAATAGACTAATCACTCTTTAAGAAATATTTTCAAAGGAAAGATCTTATATCGATCTTATATTTTGATTAATTTGGTAGTTTGATTATAATTTTTTTTATTGGGAAATAAATTCAACCCCAATTGAGTTACTATTTCTGACCAACATTTGGTATCAGTGGCTTATTTGAATTTAAATTTTTAACTATGATTTCAGTTTTATTATAAAGACCTCCAATTTCAATCATGTGAAAATTATAATTGACTCTAGATAATAGAAAAGAAGGATCTTCTACCAACATAAATCATTATTTTAATGGAAACAACTATTCTTAATGGAAATTAAAAATTATAATGAATTTAGAAAGTATAGGTTTTCATATATGGAATGTAATAGAAGAGAAATATGAAATACCGCAAACTTCTAGATGTGATTGGAGGAGTGATTCAAAAACTACATATAATAATTATTGTGTAGTTATTAATGATTTGTTCTCTGCTTTGGGAGATTATGAATTCAATAGAATATCTACTTGAAAACATACTTTTGAAATATGTGATACATTTTCTATATAACATGAAAGAACATCAGATTTCAAAGAAATGAGAATGAATACATATAAAATCAAGTATGATACTTTTAAATTGGAATTTTATAAACCAATATATGATATGTATCTCAGGTTCAATGAAATAGTGAATAATATATAGTCACTTGAATGCATGTTAAAAACAAACATCAAGTGATGAGACTACTTAGATGCTTACCCGGTAGATAGAGAGGAAGATCTATGTCAATTCGAGAGTCATGTGATGTATGTAAACATCATCTTAATGAATTGATAGAAAAGATTATTATTTATGAAGAGGAAAAAAATGTCAATAAAGTGATTGATGATGATGAACCAAAAAGAAAACTAGTATACTTCAAATCTACTACCTCTAGAAAAAAAAGAAAAAGGACAAGTCAAAGTTTCTAGTGAAGAAGGATCTTTTCATGATAGTGATGAAAAAATAGAACACATGAAAAAGAAATTCAAGAGATTCTATAAAAAAAGTTCTTTAAAACTTCAAATTTCAAAGGAGATTATCATAACAATGGATGGTGGAAAAAGGATTGTAAAAAGGTTGATACTCAAAATGAAGTTACCAGTTATGAATTTAGTAGGAAATCCCACATTAAAGATAACTGTAAAAAATTAAAATATAAAGAGATGTATGAGGATAAAGAAATGAGATATAGAAAGGCCATGAAAGAAACATGGAGTGCCTCCGAAGAGAGTTCAAGTGACTCATACACAAATTAAAAAGATATGTCTAATAGAGCCAACATGTGCTTTATGAAAAGCACATCAGTGGTACAAAATTATCTTCCTGTCTCTCGTTCTGATTCTTCATAGATGCATGATAATAAAGAATGTAGTGATAATGAGGAAACCATGAAAAAAAGATCTATATGTTTACTATAACATACCAGAAGAAACTTTTTATAAACTGAATGATAAATATGTGTCTCTTAAAAAAATACGTTTTAACAGAAAATGGTAAAAATAATTTTACTACTAAAAAAGATAAAAAATACCAACTATTGAATGAAAACAATGAAATAAAATTTTGAAATGAAAAATTTAAGAAAGATATAGAAAAATTTACCAGTTGTAAGGAAAAAATAACTAAAACACTAGAAAAACATGTTGCTCCAAAGTATGCAACTGGTATAGGATATCAGCCTAAACATAAAAAAATTCAAAAAAAAAGATTTGTATCATATTCTAGTGCAGAATTTTCATATATGGAAAACATATAATCAACTAAACCTAATAATGTTTTTTATCTCTGGAAGTATTCATTATGTGTATAAGAAACCTGTTACCCAGATATGGATACCAAAAATATATTTTTACTAACATATCTGGACCCAAGAGAATATAGGTACCAAAATCATTTTTGGAAAAACATTTGTGTTGTAGGAAAGTTGTTTGAAAACCTTCATCTAAAGCATATGGTATCTGGATAATTGATTTTCTAGAAACATGACTAGTTTGTATTCAACATCATGAATTTGATTAATGTTGATTGTGGACATGTTACTTTTTGTGATAATGAAATACGAAAAAATCATCTACCTTGGACAAATTGGTAATTCTAATTAAGTATTAATTTCAAAAGATTTATATATAGATAGTTCAAAATATAATCTTTTTAGAATATCCCAATTGTTTGATGATGTATTTTTGTTGAAATTTGAAAACAATTCATATGATGTTTTAAAAAATAAAAATGACTTATTTTTTACTTCTTTGAGAAATGATAATATTTATTCTATCAATTTAAATTATTTATATTATAACAATATCTATTTCTTAAGTTACTTTAATAATGTATATTGGATTTGGAATAGGAGAATAGGTCATTAAAATATTCACTCACTTAGAATGATAAATAGTAAAGGGTTAGTTAGAGACCTACCAATGCTTGAATTCTGAAATGATGGAGTTTGTAATCCCTGCAAAAAAGGGAAACATTATATGAATTATTTTTTAAATCTAAAAAGAAGTTTCAACCTCCCAACCACTGGAGTTAATTCATTTGGACATATTTGGACCTTATAGAGTCTCTATTGTAAATGGAAACCACTATGTTAATGCCCACGTAGATGACTTCTCTTGATACAGTTGGGTATTATTTCTATCTTAAAAAAGTGAATCTTTTTATAACATTATTATGCATTAAAAATCTATAGAAAACCATTAAAAACTAAGGATTAAGACCTTAAGTAGTGACGGTGTTAGAGAATTTAAAAGTCAATACTTTGAGTCATTATATTCAAAAAATTTCTATAATCGCAAATTTTCTACTCATGGGACTCCACAACAAAATGGAGCGCTATAAAGAAGAAGTATGACTCTTCAAGAGATATATCAGACCATGTTAAATGTGTAGGACCTACCTATCCACTTTGGGACAGAACCTATTAACACAACATGTTATATTATTAAAAATTTTTACTAGAACTCTCTTAAATAAGAAACATTATGCGTTATGGAATAAGAGAAAACAAAAGTTCAATTAATTTATAATTTTTGGTTACAAATTGTTTATTCTTAATACCATGGAAAATTTGGACAAATTTTCATCCAAGAGCGATGAAGTAATTTTCCTTTGGTATTCAACATCCATTAAAGCCTATATATTATTTAATAAGAAGACCAGAAAATGGAAGAATCAATTCATATCAATTTTGATGAAATAGATCCAAATTAACATAATACTATCTTATAAGACCTTGAGGGTGACCATTCATCCTTGAATCTCAATTTTTAAAGGTCTGAAAGTTCTATTAAACAATATGATAGAACATCATGTGATCCACCAAAACCTAAACATGAAGAAAAACATAAGACTACCTACGCCTCTTTTCAGAGACCCATTAGGACTCATAGACACCACCATTTAGATTAAGCAACTGGAAACATACAAATGGGTAAAAGGAAAAGATCTTCCCTAAGAAATAAAATTGAACATCAAGCCTTCTTACCAAAAATTGAACCTAATAACTTCAA
The DNA here is from genome assembly GCA_963277665.1 of Viscum album. Taxonomy (NCBI): domain Eukaryota; kingdom Viridiplantae; phylum Streptophyta; class Magnoliopsida; order Santalales; family Viscaceae; genus Viscum; species Viscum album. Next base: position 1,068,710,159 of record OY728162.1, read on the forward strand.
TGATTCTATCAATTATTCCATCAATGATGAATTATGGGTAATAGATATGGAAGAATAACATAATAAGTTTTAAAGAAACAATGATTGGGAACTTTTTTACCGACATAAGGATATCGTGTCTATTGGTACTATGCTGCTATTTAGAAACAAGGTTGATGAATCTGTAACTATAGTAAGAAATAAAGATAGATTAAATACACAAGGTTATAGTCAAGAAGAAGGTTTTGATTATGAAGAAACATTTTCACCTGTATGAAGACTTGAATCCTTTAGGATACTACTTTCCTATGCAGTACATTTGGACTTCAAACTATTTCAAATGGATGCTAAAAGTGAATTATTAAATGGATTTATAATTGGGGATGTTTTTATTCAACAACCCCAATAATTTTAAAACCCTCATTTTTGAAATCATCTTTTTATATTAAAAAAATCATTGTATTGTTTTAAATAGGCCACGATAGCTTAGTATGATAGGTTTAGGTATTTCCTTATTCAAAAATATTTTCAAATAGAATAGCTCATCCCACACTGTTTATAAAAATAATTCCAGAAGTTGTTATTATAGTTCAAATTTATATGGATTAAATTATTTTTGAATCTATTAAATATTCCTTATGATCTAATTTTTCAAAGTTAATGCAAAGTGAATTTGAAATGATTTTAATGGGTGAACTCATGTTCTGTCTTGGATTTCATATTTTTTATAATAATAAATGAATTGATTTAAATAAATGTAAATAAATTAAATATATTTTAAAAAATTTTAGCCTGGAGAGTACCAAAAGCCGTGATACTCCCATGAGTACCACCTGTAAACTAGATCTAGATGAAACTGGGAAATCTGTAGATCAAAATAGTTACAGAGGTATGATTGGAAGTATTCTTTATATAACTGTTATTCTTCCTGATATTATGTTTTGTGTATGTATGTGTGCTCTCTTTCAAGAAAATATAAAAGAGTAGCTTTTATTAGCTATGAAAATAATTTATAAATACCTCAAGTATAAAAACAATTTAGTATTTTTCTAACCAAGAAAAAAATATTTTTATTTAGTTAGTTATTGAGATGTTTATTTTGGTAGTTTCTTGTTAGAAAGATAAAGAACATAAATAACATGTCATCTTTTATGAAAATATATTGTATCATGGTGTAGTAAGAAGCATAATTATATTGCACTATCTACTATTGAATCTGAATATATAGCTTCAGGCAGTTCCTATGCACATATCTTTTAGATGAAACATACTTTACTAGACTTTGGATTCCAATTTAGACTTTACCTATTATTTTTTATAACAGAAGTGCAATAAACATTAAAAATCCTAGAATATCACTCTAGAACAAAACATATTGATGTAATACATCACTTTTTGAGTGATCATTATCAAAACGGTGATATATCATTAGACCTTATTGGAACTAATCATCAGTTAATTGATATATTGATGAATACTTTTAATTCTAAAAGATTGACCTACATTAAACATTAATTAGGAATGATGAACTTTGGTTGAGGAGTCACCATTGATGATTCACCATTGATGAGTCACCGTTGATGAGTCATCATTGATGAGTCACTGTTGATGAGTCTCCATTGATGATTCACCATTATTGAGTCACCAATGATGAGTCACTGTTGATAAGGAACCGTTGATGAAGTCACCATTGATGACTAACTTTTGATTAAGTCATCATTGAATGATTCACCTTTATTTTTATGTTGATGTTATTTGTATTTCCATTGTAATTTTTCCTATACTGATTAAATTTTTATGATGTTAATTTTATTAGTATTATCATAGAATCCCTAAGTGATAAAAACATTAGGATTACTCTAAATCCATTCACCTCCTCTAACTCTTGAAATCTCAATCCCTTCCCTTCCTCACAATCTAATCTTCCCAAATCCCTCCTCCTCATGAAGCCTTCAACTGATTCGAATGGCCCATGTGAAGAGAGTTGCCGAATCAAATCCAGAAGAGATGAGGCCTTATAGAAGACAATGAGTATTCTCATGGATTTTGAACAATGTTTCAGTAAACCTGAATTTGAATAATTATATAGGTGAATCAGAGAAAGTAATTAATGCATAATGGAGTCCAACTAGCAATACGCTAGTGTTAATGGTAATAGAAAAACAAAAGTGGATGAACTAGTTTACCTCAAATCAAAGAGTGTATTATCTGAGGATAGTTTACGAATTTTATCAGAATACATGATTCATTTTTTAAATAATGAAGATATAACTCATAATAGTATAAATAGAGAAGTGATTTCTTTATCTTACAGAAAATGGAAAAAATTTCTATAGTTTCCTCCCAAAGGAGTTTATGATGATTTCCTAGGAATTATACATGATGACAAGCTATAATTGGCTCTCATGAATTAACTAGAGATCAATCTTATAGGAGACCAACTGATATGGAGATTTATGGTGAGTAAAAGATGGTTTTTAGGTTTCTACAACATGTTTTATGTCCCATAGAAAGGTACTTCAAAACATTGTGGTTTCAAGATGTCTACTTCTTGTATATGATGAAGAAAAGGAAAATAATAAATCATTATTGATTTTTTATGTTCAATTTGAATGTGATGTGCAAGAAGATATCTAGATGAATCTCTCTCATTTATCCCAAAATGATCTCTACCATTTTAGATGCCAAGGGTTATGTTAAACCCAGAGAAGAAGATAAGGATAAAATGGGTTGTTTTTACCTATCCAAATCTATCTTCAAAAGGGTGAATCTCAGATTAAATCCCTAGAAGGGATGTTGGGATAGGGAAAATAAAAAACTATATAATGATTTTAACCTTATTGATCACCTACCTGAGTAAAGGATATGGTGGATCTCGGTCTTGAACCTTATGAGATTCATGAGTATTCTATTCTAGATATTAATACTGAAAAAGATGGAGATGAAGATAAAGTTGAGTCAATTAAAAAAAGGAGTGATCCATAGATCATAAAATCTCCACCTAGAGTGTATAGAGAGCATGTCAGTTCTATAGGTTCTCTAACTTCTAGAGCAACATGATTACTTGAGCATGATAATGAAGAAGGTACTGATGTTTCTCAAGATTCTATGTATAAATAATCTACCTCTGAGACCTCAGGAGAGGAGAGTAATGATGAAGGAAATAATTTTGATTCTAATAGAGTAGATGAAGAGATTATGGATTTTGAGAAATAAGATGATTCTTTTAGTGGGTTGATAAGGATAAAGAAGATGAAGCTCTTGATCAGAATCATGATGTTGGACATAATGGAAGTAGCTCTAATCACAGAGCTGATCAACCCAAAGAAGGTCATTCTACTCATGAGGGGAATGCCAAGAATGGTGTTTATTGGTCGAAGTGGACACTCAAGAGGGGGAGTGAATTGAGTTCCAATTAAAATTTCTGTTTAAAATCCTTTACTAAAATCCCCCAATTTAAATTACTAATTGAATTGTAGTGAATTTGAACTAAAGAAAACTTTTAGTTAGGTTCTCAAGGGATTGATTAATTCCCAGTTAATCTAATCAGAAGATAATTTTAACTATTGAAACTAACCTAATGATTTGAAAATAATTCAAACACTTGTTAATCCAATTATCAGAGTAACTTTGAAAAATAGTTTAAGTTTTAAAGCACTTAGCAGCGTAATAAAAGGTTTTTGATAAAACTAAATAAAGCACAGCAGATATGACCAATAGGTTCAGTCTCAAGCCGAGAATTAGTCCTCTCAATAATTTATATAAATTTGATCCACACCCTGGATTGGGGTTCACAACAGTTTACAACTATCTAGGTCAAATACCTCTACCACAGTTCTTCGTGGGAAACAAAAACAACAGCAAATACAGCTGTCCAGGTCACATACGACCTCTACCACTATCCACAGTGGGAAAATGAAGATGTAAGAAGTTTGAATGAGGATTTACAGATCCTCCAATTAAAGTTCAGGAGACAGTGTGTGTGTAAATTAAAACTTATGACACACACTGCTCGTAATGTAAACAATAAATCATTGAGAAAGATATAGAGTTTATAATGGCTCTAGTGATTGCAGTGCAGCTCTGGACTCCTTCGAATTGATCAGAAATGGTTCTGAGTCCTCTTCTGGTTTTTGTTTGAAAAACAAAGTGTCGTCTGCTTGATATCCAGGTTCAGAGACAGTGAAAATGTAGCCGATGAAGTTCTTTAAAGTCCTCGTGAATGTACACAGCTCTTCTTGAGTAAGCAGGAGTGTGTATGAGCTTCTGTGTCTTCTTGGTCGTGCATGTATATATGTATGAGATCTTCTTGTGTATGTCACTTGTATATCACTTCAGTATGTATTTCATGTCTCTTCTATATTTTCCCTTTGCAGCAACAGGGACTTCTTATATTTATGGAACGAGCTCCGGCAAAAGCAATGATTTATTTTTGCAGGTACGAGGTACGGTTCCCTAAAATCGAACAACCTTTATTAAATAAATGACAGAGCATTAAAATATACCTGATATGATTGTTGTTTAGATTAAATAAAGATAAAGAAATTAAGGCAGCGTTGGATTCTCTAGAACGGTAGCTTTGGATATCGGTAGCCTTGTGTATCGGTAGCCTTGTGTATCGGTAAGTCTTTGTATAAGTAACATCTTGTATAACGGTAGCCTTTCTATCAGTAAGCTTCATTTCTGTCGGTAGAATTGATCGGTAGTGGTAGAATTAATGTACCAGTGACCTTTCATGTAACGGTATCCTTCATGTACCAGTAGGTTTGCACAATGGTGACTTGTCTGTATCGGCGACCTTTATGTATCGGTAGACTTGTTGTACCGGTGGACTTGATGTATCAGTGACCTTCACGTATCGGTAGATTTTCATAGCGGTGACTTGTCTGTATCGGTAGGCTTTCATAACGGTGAATTGTCTGTATCAGTAGTCTTGTATAACGGTGACTTGTCTGTATCGGTAGGCTTGCATAACGGTGACTTGTCTGTATCGGTAGGCTTGCATAATGGTGACTTGTCTGTATCAGTAGGCTTGTTCTATAACGGTGACCACTTGTCTGTTTAAGCATTCTACTGGCAGAATGGGTTATGTTAGAATATATATCCATTTAGTAACCAAATTCTCTGAAGATAATATAAATATTGTAATATATGAATATGTGCATGGTGCACAGAACTACTGAATTAAGTAATTTATCATTAATTAATATAAGAACTATCAAACTATAATTGAGCATAATTGGGATTATCAAAATATGATTGAGCATAGTTGGGATTATTAAAATATGAGTTCAACTAATTCTCCTAGAGGGTTCAAAAATCTCCCCCTTTTTGATAATCACAACTTATGCCAAAGTATTAAGAAAATTAAAATAGTGTCAGAGGAAAAAATTTCCTAAGAAAAACTTTTAAAACAAAGTTCTCATTTTTCTCCACCTTTCAATTTCACTCCCAGTTATCATTTGTTCCTTTTTCTCCCCCTTTGTGATTAACAAAAAGAAGGGTATAATCAGAGAAATGTAGAGACAAAAGGAAACAGATTACACAGAAACATAGAAAAGTATAGAATGTAAGAGTAAGTTTCCATTAAATCACAAAAGGTACAAGCTGATAAAGTCATTGTTACACAAGAAAATACAAGTGAATCCCATAAAAAACATCCAGAATCACTCAATATTCCTTTAGAACAGGAGTCTTTCCCTTAGGATCAAGAGAGGGTGCATGGTAAGATTGAGTAGATGGCTTGGGAATAGCTGAAAGAACAACTAGAGGTTCAGCCACTGAAATTGTACCAGATCTGAAATTTGTGCTCTTTTGTGGGATCATAGGAGTCAAGCTTTGAATAGCCTGAACTGGAGTCAACTGAGGTGTACTCCCATAGGCAGAGGCAGGAAGAGCAGGAGGTACAATCACAGTTCTAGCATCCACATGCATGAATGGTAGCAACAGGTTCCTGAAATCCATAATAATACTGCCTCCTCTCTCCATTGCTGACACAAAATCATCTCGATTTTCAATGAATTTGTCCAAGGTAGGATTGAGCTCCCTAATCTTACTAACCTGTTCTCTGAAATCTTGAGTCACTGGAGGAAACTTCATATTCTCCATCAAGAGCTTGAAATGATTGGTCATTTGATGCTTGGTATAGACCTTCTCAAAGTAAGCATTCACCTTATTCTTAATTGCCTCTTGAGAAGAAGTAGCTGTCCGTAGGTGATCACGAACAAAACTACCAACTTCCCTAGTGGTAACAAGGATATGAGTATCTGAGGTACCACTGGTACTGGCCTTATCCAACTCTTCCTGGATTACAGTTCTGATCTGGTCAAGGTTCACAGTGAAGCTGGATGAAGGAAGGGGTTTAACTAAGAAGGCTACTGTCTCCTTAAAAGATTGTGTTAGATTACTAAATACCTTTTAAACAAGTTCATCTTGACTATTCAAATTTTCTTTGACTGATTTCATAAAAGCCTCAAAGACATCCACAAACTGCTTGACTAATTCTTTGATATATCTAATATCACCATTCACTTGGGTTTGAGATCTATTCATGGAAGTCAACGAAGCAATATATTGTCTTAGAGCCACCACAGCTCCTGCCCAACTCTTAATTTGAGTATGGCATACTTTAAATTCATCCATCATTCCCTTCATTGGACTAGAAACAACACATCCCATATATAGCTGCAGGTTTTTCTCCACACTCCTCATCTCTCCAACCAGGATTTTCTTCAAATCTTCCACTGATTCTCTCAGTGTTTCTTTCATTTCAGCCTTTAAGGACTCAAGGTCCTCCTTGGTTGCCAAATTTTCAGCCACAGCAGGTAGGATAACTGATTCTCTTTGGGACTGGTCTTCCTCATCAGAATCTTCATAATTAAGTCCAAGAACCATATATCTTGGATCTGATGTCCATCCTTCAATGTCATAAAACACTGATACTGAACCAAGATGCTCCCCCTCACTTAGAGAATTCACCTGAGGAATCTCCTCCAACTGTTCTGCTCGAGGTAATTCTCTAACTTCCTTTATAACTTCAGTAGATTCAACAACCATTTGCTCTGAGGGCTCAAAGACTCTCTCATCAACAGATGCTACTTCTGATTCCTGAGCAGGCACTATCATGACTGTACTGTCTATCAAAGGGCTCAAACTGAGCTCTTCTTCTTCATTTTACTCATTATCTTCTTCACCAGAAGCCTCCTCTTCTTCAAGAGAAAGCTGATCTGATTTGGTTTCCTCATCCTCTTCAGAGGTGTCCTTAACAACATACTAATATGCTTCTTCTTCTTCTTATGTGGTCTCAGTATCACATTCATTCAAAACAAATTCTCTCCTTGGAAGTTCTTTTGGAGGGCTAGCTGCTCCATAGGGAATGTTTTGGGGCATAGGACTAGGAGGTAAATCAGGGTCTCCTCCTTCCTCAAATGATGTCTCTTCCTCTTTAGCTTCAGCTTCATTATCACTGTAGACCAGTTCTGGCTCATCTGGTCCAAGACCAGGATCCCTCACATCCTTTGGTCTAGAAGGATGATCCACAGGAGTGAACTTTTCATAGATTTTTCCATCATCATTAACCCATTATTTCTTCCAAGGGTTCCAACTGACATTCATAAACTTACAAACAGTCCTGGTGATGCAAAAATTATCCTTAACCACAACAGTTTCTTCTTGAGGTCCAGCTACCTCCTTTTCCTTCAACATAATAGAAATCAACTTAGAAAAGAATAATGCATTGGACTTAGACTTCGGTCTAGTCATATCCTCAATCTGAATCATTTGCAATCTGTACAAGTTCACCTTTACTCCATGCTTTTACAAATACAACAAATAAATATCCTGAAATATGAGGGTAGCAAAATCTCCTCTCCTTGGACTAATCACATGCTGAATGAACTTGAAAAGTAGTTTATCCTCCCCTGCCATATCTGCAGCAATGACCTTTCTAGGAGTTCCATTTATTGTCAATTCTAAAAAGGCAACCTCATAATTGAAAAAGTTAGTAGCAGTAGGTATAGATTTTGAATAAAATCCATAATCACCACTATGAGGAACTCTAAGGTTCTCAGCCCATTCAACAGAAGAAAACAAAAATGATTGACCATTCACAAAGGAAATCATCCTATTCTCCTCTTCTGATGTCTCAAAACAGACAAACTCATAAAACACTTTTACCAGTGCTGGATAAAATGGTCCATTATTGTTCATGAAGCATTCGAGCCATCCTTGTTCTTGTAAAACCTTCAGAATCAAGGACTTGCTTTCCAGCAGCCATTCCGCACATAATTATTTTTCCACTACAATTTCTCGCTTCGATAATTGTGGATTCACATGATTCCTTCGAATAGCATCTATACTGCTTCTAATGGCACCAGCATTGGTTACTTTATGCTTCTTACCTTGTGGCGCATCCCTCCCTTCATCCACTGAGGGTCGCTTCACACGGGCCATTTCAGATTCTGAGGCTTAGGGTTTAACGAGCTTGAGAGGTCTAGGTACGAGGGATTCGAACAGACAGGTTCGCGGTGATTGAGTGATGTCTAGAGTCGGGTTTAATATCATTTTGGATTCACATATAAATTAAATCTTATATTAAAAAGAAATTCAAAGTCTCGGCCTTAATACAAAAATTTAAAACAGCGCGAGAGATGTACCGGTGAGGTTTATCTAACGGTGAGGTTTATCTAACGGTGAGGTTTATCTAACAGTGAGGTTTATCTAACGATGAGGTTTATCTAACGGTGAGGTTTGTCTAATGGTGAGGTTTATCTAACGGTTTTAAGAGTAAGTTATCATTCCTAATTCGTGTCTAATGAAACTTAATCTTTATGAACTTAAAGTCTTAGTAAATATATCAGCTAATTGGAGTTCAGTGCCTATAAATTCAAGAGTTATATCACCTCTTTGATAATGATCTCTTAGAAAGTGGTGTCTAACATCAATGTGTTTGGTTCTAGAGTGAGACACATGGTTCTTTGAGATGTTGATTGCACTATTATTATCACAGTTAATTGAAACATGTTTAAAATCAAATCCATAGTCCAACAAAGTGTGTTTCATCCACAGAATCTTTGCACAACAACTACCAGTAGCTATATACTCTACTTCAGCAGTAGATAATGCAACTGAGTTCTGTTTCTTACTACACCATGATACTAGGGACCTTCCAAGTAGATGACATGTTCCAAATGTGCTCTTTCTATCTAACTTGCATCCAGCAAAATCAGCATCTGAATAACTTATTAAATAAAATGATTGTTCTTTTGGGTAAAACAGTCCCAAATTAGCAGTATATTTAACATATTTGAAAATCCTTTTAACAGCAAGTAAGTGTGACTCTTTAGGGTTAGTTTGAAATCTAGCACACATACATAAACTAAACATAATATCAGGTCAACTATCAATAAGATAGAGTAAACTCCCAATCATACCTTTGTAATTAGTTTGATCTACTGGTTTTCCAGTTTCATCAATATCCAATTTACAGGTGGTACTCATAGGTGTATCACTTCCCTTAATACTATCCAAACCAAAACGTTTTAATAAATACTTAGTATATTTACTTTGATTTAAAATAATACCATCTTTAGTTTGAAAGATTTGAAATCCAAGAAAGTACTTAAGCTCTCCCATTAATCTCATTTCAAATTCATTCTACATAAACTTCGAAAAATCAGTACATAAAGAATTTTTAGAAGATCCAAAAATAATATCATCAACATAGATTTGTACTATTAAAACATCTTTTGAAATTTTTTTTATAAAAAGAGTGGGATCAGCAATTACTTTTGTAAATCCTTTTGAATTAAGAAAATTTGTAAGTCTTTCATACCAAGCTCTTGGAGCCTGTTTTAAACCATATAAAGCTTTAGAAAGTTTAAAAAAATGATTTTGAAAGTGAGGATTTGAAAAACCAGGTGGTTGTTCTACAAAAACATCTTCAACAATAAAACTGTTTAGAAAATCACTTTTCACATCCATTTGATATAACTTGAAATTCAGATGTGATGCAAAGGCAAGTAAGATCCTAATTGCCTCTAATCTAGCTACAGGTTCAAAGGTTTCTTCATAGTAAATTCCTTCTTCTTGATTGTAACCTTGTGCAACTAGTCTTGCTTTGTTTCTAATGATATTTGTAGATTCATCAAATTTGTTTCTAAACACCCACTTTGTGCCTATGGTTAAAGTGTCCTTAGGTCTTTCTACTAATTCCCAGACTTTATTTCTTTCAAATTGATTTACTTCTTCTTGCATAGCCATTACCCAAAATTCATCATTGATAGCATCATTGATATTTTTAGGTTCTAACTGTGAAAGAAAGGCTTGATGTTCAACCTGATTTCTTAGAGAAGCTCTTGTTTGTGTTCCTCTATCTAGATTACCTACAATAGCATCTAAGGGATGGTTCTTTATAATTCTAGTTGTTCTTGAAAAGGTAGGGCTAGAGATTTCAGGTTCATCAACAGGTTGGGAGTCAACAGAAGAAGGTTCTGGAAAATTTCCAGAACTGGATGTTTTAACTATAGGTCCACTATCTTTATCATTAAGGTTCAAAATAGAGAGATCATATTCAAGATTTTCAAAAGAGGTCTTAGGTTCATGTGGATCAGTTTCATCAAATTTGATGTGAACTGATTCCTCCCCACATTTGATTCTCTTATTGAAAACTCTATAGGCTTTACTAGAAATAGAGTAACCTAGGAAAATTCCTTCATCACTCTTGGATGCAAACTTATCAAGATTATCTTTGGTATTAATAATAAAGACTTTGCAACCAAAAACTCTGAAGTAGTTAACCTTGGGTTTGCTATGGTTCCACAACTCATAAGGGGTCTTCTTAAGAACAAGTCTGATCAAAACTCTATTGATAATATAACAAGCTGTATTGACAGCTTCAGCCCAAAAATAAACAGGTAGGTCATATTCATTGAGCATGGTTCTGGAAATTTCCTGAAGGGTTCTATTCCTCATTTCTACTACACCATTTTGCTGAGGTGTCCTAGGGGCAGAGAAATTGTGACTATAGCCATTGTGTGAGAAGTAGGATTCAAACTCATGATTTTCAAACTCACGGCCATGATCACTTATCAGGGTTTTAATCTTAAGTCCACTAAGGTTCTCCACAAACTTGGAATATTTAACAAAGTAAGAACAAGATTCACTTTTGTGAGCTAGAAAATATACCCAAGTATACCTAGAAAAGTCATCTACTAGAACATAGACATAGTGCTTCCCATTTAAAATAGAAACTCTAGAAGGTCCAAACAAATCCATGTGAACAAACTCGAGAGGTTGAGAAGTTGACACTTCTTTCTTTGATTTAAAAGAAACTTTATGTTGCTTTCCCTTCTGACAGGGATTACAAACTTTATCTGCTGGGAATTCAAGTTTTGGTAGGTCTCTAAATAAGTTTTTAATAGTAAGCTTTCTAATTGAATGTACATTGCAGTGTCCTAATCTTCTGTGCCAAATCCAAGACTCTTTATGAAAAGAATTTAAACAAGTAATATTTTGCATAGTTAAAGAATTTAAATCAATAGCATAGACATTTTCATTTCACAAATCAGAAAATACTAGATCATTTTTAGAATTAAAAACATTGAAAGAATCATTTTCAAATTTAACATTAAAACCATCATCACATATCTGAGAAATACTTAGAAAATTATACTTAATCCCATCAACAAATAGAACTTTAGAAATTAATATTGATTCAGTGTTACCAATCTGGCCTAAGCCGATGATTTTCCCTTTAGAATTATCACCAAAAGTGACAAAACCTCCATCAACTCTGACTAAGCTTTTAAAGCATGAAAATTCTCATGACATATGTCTTGAACATCCACTGTCCAAGTACCAAGTCTTTCTATAGGAGCTCCTTAAGCAGGTTCCCTACAAAACAGATTTAGATAGGGAATGATTTTGGTACCTAGATTTTCTTGGGTCCAGACAGGTTAGCTAATAAAACTTTAGGTACCCAAATTTGTCTTATGGGTCTCAGAAAATTTATAGAATCAACAGATTTTGAAAGATAAACTTTATTAGATCTGTAACTACGAATATAACTAGTTGAAGCATATGGACTTCCAGAACTAGAACTATCTACATTCTGTCCATATTTAGAAATAAATCTAGTTTTGGTAATTTTTCTTTTTCCAGGTTGGTATCATATTCCAGTAGTATATCTAGGTGCAATCTACTTACCTAGAATTTGAGTAAGAGTATCTTTTACATTTGTGAACTTTTCTGAATTCTTCCTAAGATTCTCATTTGACAATTTCAATTCAGTGTTTTATTTAAGCAACTGAGCATTCTTTTCCATTTCTATTTCAAGATCAGATTTATGTTTAACAGTTAAAGCATACTGTTTCTTTAAACCTTTGTATTTGTCTTTCATCTCATTACAGTTTTCTTCCAACATATCACAGTATTCAAACAGTTCAGATTTTTACATATTTTCAGAATCAGAATCATCTCCAGAATAATATGAATTTAAAGCAGGAGTTTCAGATGTTACCTCAGAAGTGTTTTTCATAAATCACATGTTTTCCTTATTTCTGTTTTCAGTTTCAGAGGCTTCAGATTCACTGGAGCTATCCTCAGAAGCACTCCAAGTAGCCTTCATGGATTTCTTATACTTATTGTCCTTATACTCATACTTCTTCTTGTATTTCAGCTTTAGACAGTCTGCTTTTATATGTCCCTTTCTTTTTCATTCATAGCAGACAACTTCATCAGATTTGTCAGATTTCTTCCAGTCCTTTTTCCAGTGACCCTTGTTGTCATACTTTCCTTTGTAATTTGATTTTCTGAAAAAAATTCTTTTTCCTATAAAACTTCTTAAATATTCTAGCTATGTGATCCATTTCTGCATCACTTTCAGATGCACTTTCACTTTCTTCACAGCTTGATCTATCACTCATGGTCTGAATTTTCTCTTTATCCTTATTCTTTGAGGTAGATGTCTTGAAAGCAACTGACTTCCTTTTTGGTTCATCGTCATCTTCTTTGTTTACCTTAAGCTCTTCTTCATACATCATCAACTTTCCAATAAGTTCTTTGACTGGCAGTTTACCAATATCACAAGATTCTCTGATTGAAACAGAAGTTCCCCTCCTTCTTTCAGGTAGGCATCTCAAAATTCTCATGATTTTCTCCTTTGATGAAACGTCCTTTCCCAGTGAGATCACTGTATTGAAAATTTAGTTAAACCTGAGATACATATCAGAAATGGGTTCATCAGGCTTCATCTTAAAATTATCATATTTAATAGTATAGGTTTTCAATCTCATTTCCTTAACATTAGTTGTTCCTTCATGAGAAACACATAAAGTATCCCAGATTTCATATGCAGTCTTACAAGCAGATATTCTATTAAATTCCTCATCTCCTAAATCACAATACAGAGCATTCATAGATTTGCAATTATTATTGTCACCTATCTTAGTAGCTTCATTCCAAGTAGATCTAACAGTATCAGGAATTTTATATTCTGATTCTATGGCAGCCCAAATATCAAAACCCATGCTTTCTAAATGATTTTACATCTTAATCTTCCACTGAGAATAGTTTTTTCCATTGAAAAATGGCGTTCTATTATTATCAACACCTACAAGTCTGTTATCCATGATAAATAGGTTAAAACAGAAAATTTACAGAGATAAAAATTTAGAAATAATTGAAATTTTAAGAACTTTACAATACAACTAAAATCACAGTTGGAAAACAGAGTACTTCAGATAATATTTTAGGCCTCTGATACCAAATGTTAGTTGTAGTGGACACTCAAGAGGGGGGTGAATTGAGTTTCATTTAAAATTTATGTTTAAAATCCTTTACTAAAATCCCCCAATTTTAATTACTAATTGAATTTTAGTGAATTTGAACTAAAGAAAACTTTCAGTTAGGTTCTTCAAGGGATTGATTAATTCCCAGTTAATCTAATCAGAAGATTAGATTATCTTTTGAAACTAACCTAATGATTTTCAAATAATGCAAACACTTGCTAATCCAATTATCAGAGTAACTTTGAAAAACAATTTAAGTTTTAAAGCACTTAGCAGTGGAATAAAAGGTTTTAGATAAAACTAAATAAAGCACAGCAGATATGACCAAGAGGTTCAGTCTCAAGCCGAGACTTAGTCCTCTCACCAATTTATATAAATTTGATCCACACCCTGGATCGGGGTTTACAACAGTTTACAACTGTCCAGGTCAAATACCTCTACCACAGTTCTTCATGGGAAACAAAAACAACAGCAAATACAATTGTCCAGGTCGCATACGACCTCTACCACTATCCATAGTGGGAAAATGAAGATGTAAGAAGTTTGAATGAGGATTTACAGATCCTCCAGCTAAAGTTCAGGAGACAGTTTGTGTGTAAATTAAAACTGATGACACACACTGCTCGTAATGTAAACAATAAATCACTGAGAAAGATATAGAGTTTAGAATGGATCTAGTGATTGCAGTGCAGCTCTGGACTCCTTTGAATTGATCAGAAATGGTTCTGAGTCCTCTTCTGGTTTTTTTTCTGAAAAACAGAGTGTCGTCTGCTTGATATCTAGGTTCAGAGACAATGAAAATGTAGTCGATGAAGTTCTTCAAAGTCCTCGTGAATGTACACAACTCTTCTTGAGTAAGAGGGAGTGTGTATGAGCTTCAGTGTCTTCTTGGTCGTGCATGTATATCTATATGAGATCTTCTTGTGTATGTCACTTGTAGATGACTTCAGTATGTATGTTCTGTCTCTTCTATATTGTCCCTTTGCAGCAACAGGGAATTCTTATATTTATGGCATGAGCTCCGACAAAAGTAATGATTTCTTTTTGTAGGTACGAGGTACGGTTCCCTGAAATCCAACAACCTTTATTAAATAAATTAAAGAGCATTAAAATATACCTGATATGAATGTTGGTTAGATTAAATAAAGATAAATAAATTAATGCATCGTCGGATTCTCTGGAACAGTAGCTTTGGATATCGGTAGCCTTGTGTATCGGTAGCCTTGTGTATAGGTAAGTCTTTGTATCGGTAACCTCTTGTATAACGGTATCCTTTCTATCAGTAAGATTCATGTCTGTCGATAGACTTGATCGGTAGCAGTAGACTTAATGTACCGGTGACCTTTCGTGTAATGGTAGCCTTCATGTACCGGTAGGCTTGCAAAATGGTGACTTGTCTGTATCGGTGACCTTTACGTATCGGTAGACTTGTTGTACCGATGGACTTGATGTATTGGTGACCTTCACGTATCGGTAGATTTGCATAGCAGTGACTTGTCAGTATCGGTAGGATTGCATAACGGTGACTTGTCTGTATCGGTAGGCTTGAATAATGGTGACTTGTCTATATCAGTAGGCTTGCATAACAGTGACTTGTCTATATCGGTAGGCTTGCATAACGATGACTTGTCTGTATCGGTAGGCTTGCATAACGGTGACTTGTCTGTATTGGTAGGCTTGCATGATGGTGACTTGTCTGTATCGGTAGGATTGTTCTGTAATGGTGACCACTTGTCTGTTTAAGCATTCTATTGGCAGAATGGGTTAAGTTAGAATATATATCCATTCAGTAACCAAATTCTCTAAAGATAATATAAATATTGTAATATATGAATATGTGCATGGTGCACAGAAATACTGAATTAATAATTTTATCATTAATTAATATAGGAACTATCAAACTATAATTGAGCATAATTGGGATTATCAAAATATGATTGAGCATAGTTGGGATTATTAAAATATGAGTTCAACTAATTCTCCCAGAGGGTCCAACAATGTTGATGCTGTTAATCCTACCCAAGAGTTAGTTCATATTCCAACCTCTACACCATTTGTATGTATTTTCATCAAATAACATCATACCTGGGACACACTAATGCCAAATATTCCAAATGTTCTTTCAAAGGATAAGGAAGAAACAAGTGAGGGAGAGAAAACACTCAATCACGATGAGAATCTATCTGAACTGGCTCAGATAGAATCAATGGAGAACATGGACTCCAATTATACAGAATTTCTAATAGCTACAGCTAAGGGGGAGTTGACTACATTTCTAGTTAATCGGTCAGTTCTAGTATATCATATTCCACATATAGCTCTCATTCCCTCAAGAATTTATGTTGGTCAAATCTTTCACAAGCCCAAACACACTCCAATTCTTCCCTATTACATATTTTTAGTTAGAGACATTTAAGATTGGGAGACATATGCGGGTTTTATAAGACTTGGTAAGAAATACATTGATTTAGATGATGATTCTAAATTCAAATTGAAAAAATTCATGGTGAATCGGATAGATGAATCTGTTGAGTTACAACATTTCACTTCAATGGAAACTAATAGACTAGATGAGGATATAGTGTCAAATGAATAAGGAAATATCATCACCCCATTAACAATGTTTCTTCCTAATGTTGTATCTTGAGTTGATTTATATTATTTATTGAAATATTTTCATTTATATATAGAAACATGGAGAAATAATTTGTTCTCAAACATTTAAAAACTCATGAAAAGTAAACAATAACTGATTTCTCACCTTAATGATAAATGTGTTAGATATTTGGAAAATCTGGACATAGCTTATATTTACCCCATAGTTTTTTTAATATTCAATAAATTGATGTTGTAAATAAAATATTGACATATGAGGTAGAAATATTGAAATCTTTATAGGAGGGTCTACTTGCATATTTTTCTAATTTTATCAGTTCCACTTCTCAGAAGTTGGATTGTATGGCTTATATTTCTGCTATATCATCTGCACCTCCTTCTACTCTGGACCTATTTGATATGGGTCTTTAGAAACAATTTTTCAGAGAAGAAATAAGAAATTCCTTGGGTGATTTCAGTACTCATGAATATTAGAATAGGAAGATACATCTTAATGGAATACATATTCTTCAATTCTCAAGAGAGAGTGGTGGTGATGTCAAACAAGACAAGGAAGTGATCAAAAAGGTTGTACGATATTATTTATCAGGGATCAACATTAATAATTATATTTTGGTTAATTTCATGTTTCTTTCTAAGACCTCGAAGATCCCACAAGTGACAAGAGCCTTTAAAGAACAAGTGAGTCAGTTAAAAGTTCTTACACATGCTCTTCTGGGATTTATGGATAAAAAGGAATATTTCATTAATGTAATGGAATGGGGAAGATACATTATTACAGACTTTATTAATCTTTTGAATCATTATCTCCATGTCCATCAAATGACTGATATAGATCGATATTATATTCTTGTTTCTTCAGTTCTTTCGAGGACAACCATATGGACAGTTCAGTACATGCCTAGTATAATCTCTCAGTCAACATGTCTTATGTCTCCACCATAATAGCCTCAAAGTCTATCTCTAGTTGAAGTTATCAGATAAATTAGACTAGTTGTTTTCGGAGAACCACTTACTCCTTCTACATCTCTACCATATATTAAAACCTTTTCCTTAACTTACACTTCAACAACCTATTCTCAAGATGATGAAAGAGATAAGGAAATAGAAAAAGGAAAGGAGAAAGCTGAAAAAACTCTTACCTCTAAAGAGTGAATCTATTTTGGTTGATATCTATTTTATAAGGATTCTTTACATTCATCCATTCATCATTATCTTATATCTTTTTGGAACTAAGTTAATGAAATTCCTTTATGTCCTTTTCCTTTATGTATTATTATTATTTTTTTTATAATCTCAAAGGGGGAGATAATTTTTTTATTTAATTTATCATCAATGTTTTTAACTACCATTTTTTCTACATACTTTTGATTACGTTTTAATTCATTCTTTAAAAAATTCCATGGTTTGTGATGATAAAAAGCGGGGAGAATGTTCTAAACTTCTTAAAAAGAGTACATTTGACATATCTTATTTTAATGATCACAATACACAATTCATTTATTATTAATGTTTTTCATGTTGTATTATAACATTTTATATGGAAATTATACATATATTATATTCCTTATAAGAGTTAGGGAAAGACACCATTGGTTATGAGTCACAGCTACAACCAGACTCGAGTCACTCTTACCACAAGTATAAGCTACCACTAGAATCAAGTCAAAATTACTACTAGGATGAGACACTGTTAGAAGCAAGTCATCACTACCTATAAAGGACTTACTGTCAGTAGAGTCTCTAGCAGATGTTGTGTCACCTCCTACACTCTTTTTACCGTTACTATCTAAGATATTTAGCATGAATGGTTCAATGGAAAAATCTATTCCTTGATGGGTTGAACAAGTTTTTAAGACGTTTTAAAAGGCAATCTGAGGAATGTGGATCTACTTCAACAAGTGATGATATATATTCGTGAAGGATATATCTCTCAGTATGAAAAATACTTAGTAATAAAATGATTACTAACAACGATGAAAAGTGTGAAATAAAATCTGTGAACTATATTGAACTTGTTAATTCACATTTTGTTATGATCAATGACACATAAGCACTACATCCATAAATGAGATTGATTGAGAAAATAGACAGAGATTAGATGAAGCATTCCAGAAGATTTCTATGATCCACTTTTCTACCTAATTATTCCAAAATAAAGCACATAATCCTCACCATTACTTATATGAGGATTATAAACATACACAACAAATCAAACTATGCACTTAGTATTTGTTATGTCTATTTTAATTTTGAGTACTGTGTTTTTTTCCTGTTATTCAACACACACTTTCTCATGCATATTCTTGGAGAGTAGTTGTTATTCCCTTCTTCCTCTATCTGTTTTCCACTGTGTTTGTGGAAGAGGTCCTTGTTTGACCTGTTCTTTTCTTCCATCCCATATATAATTGTGGAAGAGGATTTTTAGCCTAGAAAACTTTTTTTGTTGACAGTATACCTAATCCAGGTTGTGGATTTGTTTTATAATATTTATAATCTTATTCCTTGTAGGTAATTTCCAAGTTAAGGTGGTTAGGTCTCAACTTGAGACTCAACCTCTTGTTTATTCCACCATGTTACTACATTACATGTTTTTTTTCTATCTTATTCAAGATTACATTTCATTAAAACACAATACAATTGCTTTTATAATTAATCTTAACTAGTGTTTTCATATGTTTCAATCTATGTAAATTGATCTCAAAAGATATGTTTTTTATAAAACATATTTTGATTGAGACCTAACCAATCTTTAAGAAATATTTTAAAAGGATAGGTCATATATCGATCATCTAATTTGATTATTTGGCTATTTTAATTATAGAAATTTTTTATTAGAAACTCAATTCACCCCATCATGAGTTACTCTATTAGACATGCACAAAGGATCCTCTTTCTATGGTTTACCATAGATTTCTCTTTTGGAATATTTAATTATCTCGATGGAGGAATGATTCTGAACAACATCAATACAAAACACAGAGAGCCTCAACAATGATAAATATATTAACAACTGAAACAAGAGTCACATGAATATCAATTCGATCAAAAAGAATTTAAGACTAGAATTTTCAACATACTTAGGATTTTTTTTTTGAAAATTAATGAAAATTAATAAAAAATTCCTCTAGACATTTTTCACAAACACCCATGGTGACTGAAGGCTCGTTGTGATGAGAGTCAGCCACTGACTCACTTTAAACTACCTTCTATCGCCCATGAATCCTAATTACCTTATATAAGGAGTACCAATATTCATACTAACATCGAGGAAAGATATAAATATTATAATTTGAAACAAATCTCTAATGAACCATCTTAGATACCCTGGTACCCTGATACTCGAGCTGGTCGAGACATGGCTTGAAGGGCGTTTCTAATACTCAGGGATTGGTGACTTGAATCTCAAACCATACAAGAAACCAAATGGGATGATATTTCTAAAAAACCAATAGAAGTAAAAAAAATATAAAAGGTATTATAGTCAACACTTCAATGGTAGAATTTAACAAAATTGAATGGGTAAAATAGTACCCAAATTGTACATCATCAAAAGACACAAAATGTTCCAAGGTAAAAACATAAAAATATCATATGCAACAAGTTCATCACATCTCTCCCAGACACCTCCATCACTCAGAGTCCCAATGTTTAAGAACATCCTCCACTTCTAGTTGGTTCTCTCACTATGGTCAAACCTAGAATAATAGAATCTAAAAATTCTTAAAAGAAAAGGTAGTGTGTGAGATATAAATCCACGTCTAGTACCAATAAGTATTCCAAAATCAATTTCAGGACAATTAAAAAAAATATAAGTTCAATTTATTGAAAAATAAATCAATTAATATAATTCAAGTATTTTTAAAAAACATGATTTAATAATCAAATGCTGGAAGATATGTGAAAACAGGTTTAAATGAACTTTTTATACAAAATTTACATAACGAAGTTGTCATGAATAAAATAGTTCTTAAAATATATGGAATTTAATCATAAAATAATGTATATCATATCACTATATATCAATTCTAGTGTTATTTTGTTTTTGGTAATAGGATCCTCAAATATAGAAAACAATTTCAATACCATTGAAAATGGGGGGTTTCCACAAACTCTATGACTTTTTTAAAATCATTCATTAATCTTACCAAATAAAATTTTTAAATCATTTGAAAACCATTTAAAATACATCAGGAATTTTAAGGATTCAATTTTATCAAAAAAATTATATGGAACCACCCTCCATTATACCAGTAATCAAATCATCATCTACGACTAGAAACATCAATAAAGAATGAAAGTGAAGAAGACCGAAAAGTAAATCTTAAATAAAAAACCATCAAGATCAACTACAATTACATTAATAAAGATTATATCGCACTAATACCAAAGAGGTGTGTTAGAGAGGGGGGTAACACTAGTGTGAGGAAATTCACAAGAGAATAAACACAAAATTGAGTCTTAGGAAAGGGGAGAAATCACATAGAACCCTCTGAGATGCACCCTACAAATCAAGAGATGAGGATAAATGAAAAATACAATATATTGAAAGATTGGCCATTAAAAAACACTGCTACAATGGAATTTAATACATTAATACAAGATCGTTAACATAAATATCCATAGTGGCAGATATTCTGAGAAACAGATCACCACGAGAAAAAAATCGTGATCTCAACCATTTCATGTCATGAAACAAATTCATAGCTTTTAAAAATTCACATCATGAAACTATTTTATGGAATCTTTCAAGAAATTAATTCACATCATGAAATACATTAATGGAAAGGTTCCTTAATGTATACAATACATGTCCATAACATGATGAAAATCACCCAAAACCATCCAAATAATCTCATACCTAATGAGAAATCTATAAATTAATTTACACAATTATATTTGTACTCTATTAAAATAATAAAACATTCATTAAAAAAATTACATCATTTTTTCTGATAAATTCACTCAATCCTAGAAATTCCCAAAACATACCCAAATAAAAACCAAATTAAAAAAAGAGTAAATAAGTTCAGGAAAGAAGTAAAAGTTATGTCAAACACAACCCAAATATGTTTCTATGGAATTATAACTCATAGGGAAGGATCTATATATGTATACCTAACTTTTTGGAGGGATTAACTTTTGGGAAATATATTTTTCATATTCTGAAAATAGTTTTTTTGGAATCTTGAAATTGAAATTAATTTTCCTTTTCAAAACTATATATTAGTCGTAGAAAAAATTTGTGTAAAGTCCCATGGGATCCATACCTATCATTGAAATTTATGATGAAGCGAAATTAAACTCCCTTATCGATATTCCCCCTATGTTAAATTTTTGTAAGTACAACTAATAAAGGGGATACTCGGCCACCATTATGAATGTCTCCTCTTGATTAGAAAAATAAAAAGTAACTCCCTTGTATTGAAATAAATAATAAGGGGAAAACATTTTTGGATGTAATTATAAGAAAAATTTTCTAAAAAAACCTTTGTTGCCTTACATTAATTTTAATTCTCTACAAAATAATATCTTACGACATCATGATATTATAATTTAAATGGATATTGGATCCTACTACCATTATATTGGTCTAAGGTATAATATCTTATTCTAGTGAAATTTAACCTTGTATTAACCTATTTTTTTCCAAACCCAAGTTGTTATTTCGACTCTATCAGAGGTAAAAGGTTTGATACCTCATCATTTATGAACATTGATAGAATTCTAAAAGATTATTTTTAAATGATCACCCTTATATATTGATCAAAAGTTTTGGGATATATTACTTTTGGATAGAAGAGATCATAGGTTTAATTGGATAAACATGGTAGATGAACTCCTGAAAAGTAATCATGAATTTCTATTATAATGTTGTATTTCATAATTTCCCATAGATCCACATAAAAGGTATTGGGGAAGAAATCTAGGAACAGTGTGCAGTCCACGTTAATATATTTTATGGAGTATAATATTTCCATGGCATCATGAGAGGATTCAAGTAACCCATTCATATATTCATTGATTGAGGTTGGACAATTTCTGTTGAAGGTGTACTTTATGTCTTCTATTGGATATCCCCCCTATCCAGTTAACAAAACTCTAAGAGCATGTTCTAGATGTGGTTAGTAGACTTATTAAATAAGAAATTTAGTTTGTGTCTAGATGGAGAATCCTCTCTTAGAATATTAAAATTCTATGAGAGTATCTTCTCATTGATGCATGTTAAAAGAAACACATAAATCTAATCTCATTATTTGTGCCAGTATATTCAAGATCATTCTTGGGAGATTTTTTAATTTCCCAAAAGTATGTAGGAAATATAGTTTAATTCAACCAAGAGATCAAATAAATTTTCATCATAATTTTAGTCCCATAGTTGGGAGTCCAAGTGGAAAATTCCTTTTTACGGGTCAATAATGATTGGTCTATTAACATCATGATGAGAAGACCTTTCCTTAAGGTAATTTCTGATACAATTGAGCTTTATATGAATGAAATAGCGTGGTTTTATAGGAATTTGATTATACCTTGACAATTTTCCGTAGGGAAGATATCCTCTTTAGAGACCCAACATTTTTATATGGTTAGACTCCATGGGTAATCATCATCCAGTAACTGATAAAGGAAGAGGGGAGATGTCACACCCGATTTTTTGTTCTTTTCATGTCATGGTTTTGATCTGGTTCATAGAAAATCACAATACTTTTCTTGGGTGTTGGGAGAGATTAATTTTGAGTTTCAAACTATAATATATTTTTAATCACCCTAATTTAGGATCCTCATTGCTTGATTAGGATTTTTTGTAAAAAGGGTGCTTACTTCATGATTTGGGCCAACCGTGAGCTCATTTCCAGTTTTCAAAACCAAGTTTTATTCTTTTATAACCCCTTTGTTTTTCAACAATTTTCACCCATTTCACTTCATAATTTTCCTCAACTGACATATTCAAACCACCATATCTTTTTTTACCCCTTAAGAATTCATAGTCATGGTGAATTCGGGTTACTTATTTAGTTATTGGACCAGCCTGTGGGCCCATTTCCAGTTTTAAAAACATAATTTTTTTCTTTTATATCATTTTAATTTTTAAATATTTATTGGTGATTCCACCTCCCACTCAATGTCAAAATATCCAGCATCATCCCCATTATCGATTTTACCTTTTTGGAGCTCATTTGTATCACATATTAGGGAGAAAGTTCTCAGGCTTCCTCAAATTGTCCATAATTGAGAAGGTAAGCTGTTTCATAAATAAATAATTCAATTCATATTTTTTTACCCACAAATCTTATTTATTTAGTTTTTCCAGAACATAGGATCCTCTCCAAGAAGTTCCATTCCGTTTCCATTTCATTATGGGTGAAGATCTAATGGAATACGAAGAGTTTTCTAGTTGAAAGGCTGAGATTCTTTCTCCCTTCTCCGCCCTCTTATTCCCCCATTCATTATTTATTGGTTTTATAATCTCCCCTAGTCATGATCGAACTCGGGTTCTATTATCCCATTATTTTTTATGGGGTTTCTTTTAGGGATGGTCACCATAGGTTTAGGGTTTATGAACCCTCGGATGGTGATATTGGTTGTGTGTTTCCATTAAGCTAAGGATTTGAGGTAGGATATCCCTTAAACATGCCTTTATTATTTAAGATTCACCATTTTATTATTTTTTGTATATTATATATGTTATTATTATTATTTTTCAGCATTTGGATAATTTTCTTAGTGTAAAAAATGGTTGTTTAATCGTTGTTTTGTGAAAGGTTGTGATGTTTTGTCATAAAGGTGCACAGTAGGTGTTTTTTTAAATATTCCACTATCTTTCACAACTAGTTTTTGAGGTGTTGAACATGGTTTATGGTATTGTGAATAATTTTCAGTAGATTTTATAAAATATGGCATGAAATTGGTGTTTTATTCATTGTCATGTTTATAAAATAAATTGTTTTGTTTAAAATGGCATCTCATGTGTTCGGTAAATTGCACGGTTGGATTTTATGTGTTTAGTTTGATTTAAAAATTATTTGGTTGGATTTATAAATTCATTGAAAGAATTACAAAGGTTATTTTTTGTAACTTTTATTTTTTCCAATTTGTATTTTATTTTACAAACAAATGGGTTTTGGTTTACAACATGTTTTGGCCCGAGTTGCCGTAAAATGGCCTGTTTCACATCCTTAAGAAAGTGGTTGCGTTTAAAATATGTAACCAGAGTTTTTAAGGGATTTATGGAAGTGGTTTGATAATTTAAATGGTTTGAATACAACTCCTTAATTATAGTGAAATTCATACCTTTTTAGAATGTTAGTTTTGAGAAAGGTTGAAAGGCCCATTTGGCATTTGTTTCTCTTATAAAAATGGTTTCCAGGTGTATTTCATGTTATATCTTTTTGGTGAAATTTTATGGTTCATGAAATTGATTTACTAATTGGTTTTAGGGATTCCAAATCTAGTTTGATATGTTATTGATGGGTTTTTTTCCTTAAAAGATCATTTTGGAATGGATTTTATGTATAAGGTCTCCTTATACTTCTTGAAATGGTTTTATGAAAATTCAAGTGGTTTATTGATTAGTGAAAGAAATCTACGACATTTGTGTGGACTGTTTGATGTGTGTATTATTTTTATATTTAATATTCATGATAATATGGTATTTAATTGATTTGTAACATGTTTGAGCACAAAAAGGGAATACACATGTATCTAGGCGGGAAGACGTGTACTAGTATGCTAGTGATCCCGTCGGGTTTGGCCCATGTATCACATAGCATGTTTGACATAGACAACACTAACTAAACAATTTTGATGATTTTTTTGGGGGACTAATAGGTTATTGGTATGATCCCTACTAGTGGGTCGTGTGCACAAGAATATATATTTATTATGGTTACTTTCATCGAGATACGAGGTACCTGGGGCTCACAACTAAACAGTGCCTTATGGTGTTCCCATGACTTGTGCTCATTGGCTATTTTGTACTCACCATAGAAATATATTGTGTTTTGTTGGTAAATCTAGTATTGTGAGTAATTTATTGAAGTGGTTACATTTTTTAAAGTAGACCGCTTGAAAACAATTTTCATTTTGAAGTTGCACCACTTTGAAAATTGTTACTAGCGTTCTTGTTTATAAAACATGCATATTTTTTCTTGTAATTTCTTATGGCATGGGACCTCATTTGGAAAACATACCATTATATATTTTATTGAAATATTGAAATTGATGTTTCTTTTATTCTAAATAATGTGCATTGGGAATAGAATATCAGGCTACCATACTGAGTTTTAATACTCATGCTTATAGTCTTCTTCTGTTTGTAGACCTTGTGCATGTTTCTGCATGATTTCGATCACCTTGGGTGATAGTGATCATTGTGTTGGAGAGTGAACATAGGGGTCACATGGAGTTATTTGTTTATCAGGTTTGGTCAGTTGATTTATTGGTTTATAATACTTTCATTTTCTTATACGAATAATGTTTCGTTCAATTTTTATTCAAATGTATTCTGGGCAGTCCATTTCATTCCACTGTTTGTTTGATTGTTTATATTTGGGATAAATCGTTCCCGTATGTACTCTATTGATGACCTCATTTCTTTTCTCTATCCTAGGAGTATCGTGAATGCCTCTTTGTACATGTCACAGGCTGGCCTTGGTGACCGGTTCAGAGTCGACACGGGCTGGTTCATGAAAAAATGGTATCAGAGGAGGTCGGATATTAGTAGACCATTATTTTTAGAGTTACCTTGTTATTTGTGGGATTTCAAGGTAGTTGGAGTAGGATTTTTGGGAATTTAGGTGTATGTGTGGGAAGATCATTGCAAACTCTTTCTCATTCTGATCCTCAGGTTTCTATGGGAAGTCCAATTTTATTTGTGTCTTTTGTTCCTATTGGTTGTTTCATGTTGGGATATGACAAGGGGAGTCTGACTAATGGCCTTCATTAGCCTGCAGGGCCTAGCAAGCCGTGCGGAGCTGGGGAATGGTCCTAATAAGTATCTTCTTGTTGGTGTTGTGATTAGAATATTTCTGCCAACCATATAGTCATATCACCCACCAAAACAAATTCCCTTTTTTTTTTGTTTCTTGTACCTTTCTTGAATTATAATTATTTGTTTTGAGAATAGTTATGTGAGAATTGTGAAAATGGGTTTTAAAGGAAGGATTGGATTTTAAAAAGTTGAAAAATTGGTTTTCAAAAATTATATATAAGAATGGTTTTGTAAGGTTGTGTTTTTTTGAATGAAATTTTGTGGATTAAGTGGAAATGATTTAATGGGATTGGATTTTACCTAATCTAAACTTGTATTTTGTTTAAATAAAATGATTTGAAAGTAAGAATCATTTTAAATTAATTTTGAAAATTTGTTTTAAATGGGTTGTTTTGGGCTGTTGAAAAGTGTTTGAATATGATTAATTGGTTTTGGAAATTTGGTTTTGATAGGCTGGTGTTTTTCATGAAAGGGGTTTTTTCCTTTGTGGTTGTCAGATTGTGAAAAGAGACCGTGCTGAATTTTTTAAAATGGGAAAGGTCTATTTAGAATAGAATGGTTATTTTTGGAAATTCTATTTAATGAAATGGATTTTTTTAATCAAATGGTTCTTGATGAAGCATGGCTTGTCTTTTGAAATTTGAAATTGGTTTTTGATTTGGTGGTCAATGTGCCTTTGGAAGGTACACATTTATTTTCATAATGATGATGTTTTGTTTTTTTTCATTCGGTGTTTTCATGGGTTCTCACAAGAATGTTTTTGTGTATATATCAATGAATGGCCAGTATGGAATGGTATTTGAGTTCCTGGGGTGGTACATAATTGTTCATGTGAGTGAGACTTAATGAAACACCACTGGTGAATGTGAAAATCCACCAAGTGAGTTTTTTTTTCAAAAGTATTTTGAGCTGAAACATTGTGGTATTTGTTATGAACCAATGGTTATGTGGATGGTATATCCTATGTCTTAGAAGTATTTTATATTTTGTATGCTTCCTTATGATCTAGAAGTCATAATATTTTTACATCTTGAGATTGGATCTTGTTGGTCGCTCAGTTTTGGGGTAATGTTCAGTGGGTTTCTAAAGATGTGTTGGATGTTGTGATATGGCCACAGATGGTTCTCCATTGGAAATATTTCCACTTAATCTACCTAAGGATTTGTTTCAAATGTAAAATCCACCACATAGAATGATACCTCATCCTGTTTTTTGGAATAGAGAGCTGTTTGGGATCGATTAAAAGTGCTTCCAGGTCGTGACAATTCTTTTGGACATAGTAGTTGTGTTTGGTGATGTTGATGTGTTTCACCATATTCCCTTTCCATTATTCTCCTCATTCAGACTGAGACAGAATTTTGATATGTATCTATGATTTCCTATTTAGATGAAGGTGTTTTGTTGAGAAATTGAGTTTTTTTTGAGTGGTGTGATCCTTAGAACCTAACTGTTGTGAAACAGATACTTCAAGAATCAGATCTCTAGACATAGGCTTCTGAGTGAAGCTTTTCACACGGTCAGGATGTCTCCAGAGGTGTGGGGAGCTTGACTAGGCTCATGCCTCCACCATTGTGGAATGGAAGTTTCTATGTATCTATTTTGGTTTCTCATTAAAGTGAATTTCCCTTTGTCGCAATAAGCATGGTGGACTTACCCCTCACACGGTGTCTATGGTTATGCCTTCATGGATGTGGGTTTTCTATCAATGTCCCTGTGTGGACCTCCTGTGAAAATCAGGTGTGGTCTTGGTGTTACATGTTTGTAGGTGGAGAGTGTTGCGTAGTTCTCTTGTTTATTTTTTTTTGGTTTCTGTGGCCTAATAATTGGGACCCCTTCACACCCCTCCCTGAGTGGTGGGGGTCCGGATCCGTTCCGAAAGTGTTGGCCCATTTCTTGTCTCCTTCATTGGGTAGTGGGTGGTTTAGATGTTCATGTTGTAACCCTATTATCTTAGGTTAGTAGGTTTTTGTGGGAGATTTTGGTTGGTCCTGTGTAGGTAAGGACCAATCATAGTTCATTTTGAATTCTTATTTTGTTCATTTCTAGTTGTTATCTAATGGTGGGGAGACCAACTACAAGTCTAGATGATCTTTCCTTTATGATTTTTCGGATAGTAGTTGTGATTTAATGGTGGGGATCCCATTCCGGAATCCACCCCATTCCATTGGATTTTGTGATTGAATTATAGTTTGGGTGATCATTGGGTTAATTGGGAGAAGGCCCAACAATCTATTTATTGGATTTGTTTTGGAGGTGATGGCTTGATCTTTCCATTGATTCTCCGGAAGTGGATGTGAGTTTGTGTTTTTTTGGGAAACAGTATTAAGTTACATTGTTGGTGAATGATATTTCCTTATCTTTGGAGGGTGTATTATGTTGATAAATAAACATTATGTGTTGTTCAGTCAGTTGAAAAGTGTTATGGATTTCCTGGGGTGGAAATCTTAAATGGTTGGGAGAATT
The DNA here is from genome assembly GCA_963277665.1 of Viscum album. Taxonomy (NCBI): domain Eukaryota; kingdom Viridiplantae; phylum Streptophyta; class Magnoliopsida; order Santalales; family Viscaceae; genus Viscum; species Viscum album. The sequence goes on from OY728162.1 coordinate 1,068,738,995, forward strand.
GTCACACCCAGTTTTTTTTCTTTTCATGTCATGGTTTGGTTCCGGTTCATTGAGAATCCCGATCCTTGTCTTGGGTGTTGGGGGAGAATAATTTTGAGTTTTTAACTACTACATATGTCAAATCACCCAAATTTTTATTCCCTTGTACGTTTTTAGGAGTTTTGGAGAAGGGGTGGTTACTTCATGATTTAAGCCAACCGTGAGCTCATTTCTAGTTTTAAAAACCAAATATGTTTCTTTTATTACTCCTTTGTTTTTCAACATTTTTCACCCATAACACTTCATAATTTTCCTCAACATACATATTCAATCCACTATATCCTTTTTTAACCCTTAAGAATTCATAATCATGGTAAATTTGGGTTACTTATTTAGGTATTGGGCCAACCCGTGTGCCCATTTCTAGTTTTTAAAAAATAATTTGTTTCTTTTATATATTTTTCATTTTTTTAATATTTCTCAATTATTACACATCCCACTAAATTCCAAAATACCTTTCCTACCACCATTATCTATTTTACAACTTTGGAGCTCATTTGGATAACATATTAGGGAGAAAGTTCACATGATTCCTCAAATCATCCATTATTGAGAAGGTAAATTGTTTCATAAATAAATCATTCAAATCATACTATTTTCCCCAAAAATCTTCTTTCCCTAGTTTTTTCGGACTGTAGGAGCTTCTCCAATATGTTCCAATCCATTCTGTTTTATCTAAGGTTAATGATCTAATGGAAGACGAAGAGTTTTCTAGTTGAAAAGGTGATATTCTTTCTCCTTTCTCCTCCCTCTTCATACTCCTCTCATTATTTCATGGTTTTATAACATCTCCTAGTCATGATCGACCTAGGGTTCTATTATCCCCTGATTTTTATGGTATTTTTGTTCGTTTTGGGCTAGTAGTCATAGGTTTGGGGTTTGTAAACTCTCAGATGGTGATATTGGGTGTGTGTTTCCATTACGCCAAGGATTTGAGGTAGGATATCCCATTCACATGCCTTTATATTTTAAGTTTCATTATTTTCTTATTGTTTTCATCTAATATATTTGTTTATTATTATTATTCAGATTTTGTATAATTTTCTTGGTGTGAAAAAATGGTTTTTTAATCCTTGTTTTGTGAAAGCTAGTGTTGTTTTGTCATTAAAGTGCACACCAACTATTTGTTTAAATGTTCCACTATCATTTGCAACTATTTTTTGAGTTTTAGAACCTATTTTATATTATTTTGAATATTTTATATTATATTTAATAAAATATGGCATGCAATTGGTTTTTTTATTCATTTTCATGTTCTTAAAATAATTTGTTTTGTTTAAAATGGCATGTCATGTGTTTGGTAAATTACTCAGTTGGAATTTATGTGTTAAGTTTTATTTAAAAAATATTTGTATGGATTTATAAATGAATTGGAATAATAAAAAATGTTATTTTTTGGTCCTTAAATGTCTTTCGAATTTGTATTTGTTTTTTACAAACAAATGGGTTTTGGTTTACAACATGTTTTGGCCCGAGTTGCCGGAAAATGACCCGTTTCACATCTTTATGAAAGTGGTTGCATTTTGAATATGTAACCTGATTGTTTTAAGGGATTTGTGGAAGTGGTTTTCTACTTTTAATGGTGTGTATACAACTCCATAATAAAAGTTAAAAGCATACCTTTTTCAAATGTTAGTTTTGAGAAAGGCTTAGAGGCCCATTTGGCATTTGTTTCTCTTTCAAAAATGGTTTCCATGTGTTTTTCATGTTCTATCTTTTGGGGAAATTATATGGTTCATGAAATTGATTTATTAATTGGTTTTAGGGATTCTATATCTGGGTTGATATGTTAATGATGGTTTTTTTCCATAAAATATAATTTTGGAATCGATTTTATGGGAAAAGCCTCGTTATACTTCTTGAAATTGTTTTATGTAAATTTGGGTGGTTTATTAATCCTTGAAAGAAATGTAAGACATGTGTGAGACTGTTTGATATTTTTATTATTTTTAAATGGAATATTCATGATAAAATTGTATTTTATAGATGTGAAACTTGTTTGATCCCAAAAAGGGAAAACTCAGGTATCTAGGTGGGCGGACGTGTACTAGTATGCCAGTGATCTCGTGGGGTTAGGCCCCTGTTTCACATAACAAGTTTGAAGATGACAAAACTAACTAAAATATAATGATGATGTAGTTGGGGGAACACTAGGTTATATGTATTCTCCATACTAGTGGCTTGTGTACATGTGAAGTGATATTTATTATGGTTACCTTCACCGAGATACGAGGTACCTGGGGATCACAACAAACAAGTGCATAGGGGTGTTCCCGTGACTTGTGCTCACTGGATATTTTGTACTCACCATTGGAATACACTGTGTTTAGATTTTTAAATTCAGTAGTTTTTGTGATTTATTTAATAGTTTACATTCTATAAAGTATCCATATTGAATACAATTTTAATTTTTATGTTGCACCTCTTTGAAAATTGTTACTAGCATTCTTGTTTATAAAACATGCAAGTTTTTGTCTTGTAATTTTTTTATAGCATGTGACCTCATTTAAAAAACATACCTTCATATCATGTATTTAAAACATAAAATTTATGTTTATTTTACTTTAAATTATGTTCATTGGGAATAGAATATCGGGCTATCCTACTGAGTTTTAATACTCACGCCTATATTCTTCTTCTATTTTTATCCCTTCTGCAAGTTTCAACATGAGTTTGATCGCCTTGGGAAACATGTGATCATTGTGTAAGAGAGTGACTAGAGGGGTCACATGGAGTTATATGGTTATTAGTTTTGGTCATTTGAGTTATTGGTTTAGTTATACTTTCATTTTCTTGTACAAATAATGCTCGGTTCAATTTTTATTGTAAATGTATTTTGGGCTATCGATTTCTTTCCGTTGTTTGTTTGATTGCTTGTATTTTGGAGAAATAGTTTCCTTGTGTACTCTATTGATGATGTTGGGGATTGTATCAATCCTAGGAGAATTGGAAATGAATCTCAGGATATGTCGCAGCCTGGCCTAGGAGACCGGTTAAGGGTCGACTCAGGATGGTTCGTGACCGGAGAATAATTTGAAAGCGATCAAACTAGGTGGGAAGCTACTTCATAGTGGATGCTCGAAATCCCATGAAGGATAATATAAAACTTATCAAGGTGACAAAAAATATTTTAATTTCCATTATTATAGTTTATCCATGTGAATTTATCCAATGAAAAAAAACCCAATTCGAGTATCTTACTTGTTGTCAAGAAATTTTTAGTGTTGTTCATGGACTACCTAGAGCAGGAGCACCCTCATTTATTCTCTATATCATCCCGAATCATGTAGATTTCATCTCTAAAATATGAATAAAGAGTTATAGTATTTAATTTAAGTAAATATACTAAATATTATACATGGTATTTGGTGTCTCATATTGAATGAACAATGGTGATGAACATAAATGTTAGGTCCACAAGGCCGAATACCCTGAGAGGGGGGTGAATCAGGATATGGCTAATTTAAAATTAACACCCATTCTGATCTTGTTTTTCTGTTAAGAAAAACACTCTTATCTCTCTTTCCTATTGCACAATATAAGCAAAAATTAAAGCAAGAACATGACACAACAATTTTACTTGGTTCACCGCTAAGGGCTACGTCCAAGGAGCATACGCCGACAAGTTGTCAGTCGTACCAAATTCCACTATACTTCACTAGCTTTGGATTACAATGTTCGGGATAGATCACTTCTAAGACCAGGATCACTGCCTTTACAATATTTAGGGTCATCTCACTGCTTCCCCAAGGGTCACTCCCTGTTTCTCTCTCTCTGGTTCACTGTCGGTGGAGAGGATCACCTTTTTCCTCTTCCTATGCTCACTGCTCTGGAAGGGAATCCACTCACAGTTTATAGACCTGTAGGTCTCTTCATTTGCATAAATAAATGCATCCTCAACTGTTGATAGATGCTCTATTACAGTCCACCTTTCATCCACTGATGAATACCACTTTGCCTCTTAACCACTGGGCAATTCACTTTGGAAACATCTTCGCAAAGCACCCTACTTCGCTAGGCTACCAATTTCGCAAAGCTCAAACAAGCCTTCGCGAAGCTCTTGACTTTTCGTGAAGCACCCTCGCGAAGCTCTACCACGAAGCACAAGTCATTGCAGAGCAACTTTCCTCGCGAAGCTCACTGAACCAATGCGGAGCACGCAACTTTCATGGAGCAACATTAGCTGCCGCGGAGCTCTTCTTTCGTGAAGCACACAGGCTACGCGAACTACCTTCGTGAACCGAGAGCAAATGATTTTCTCTAAAAATTCTCTCTACTTCTCTCGAGGGGGTTGGCCTCTATTTATAGGCGATTCCACTGACCCTCGTACTTTTCGCGTGAAGTCAATGCCATTTCATCTCCAATCGCGAAGCTACGAAGCTTCCGCCAGAATTCTGTCCAAATCACGAAGCACCTCGGAAATTTTCAGATCGCGGATCTCGTCGTAATCATGGAGCATCACCGTCAACATTATTTCACGCCTTCGCCGCGAAGCTCCCTCACAAAGACCTTCATTGCCGTGATGCGCTTCAACTCTGCCATTCGCGAAGCTTTGACGTAATCGCGAAGCATCACAACCTTCATTTTTATGGTCTTCGCGAAATCCAATCCATGCATCCCATCTTCGCGAAAATCATGCCTTTGCCATATAAAAATATGATCTTCATGGAAACCCTATTTTCATGATTCTCACCAAACACCAAATTTTGGACCCCAAAAATTTGTCAAACACTGGAAAACGGCACCACCTTGTACTGCTCTTTTGTACCGCCTCCAGATCATCCATTCCTTTGTCATCGTACTTTGTCAACATGGATTGTCAACAACTTCTTTGAAACTAGACAATTTATTCATGAAAACCTATTTTGTCAACAAACATAATCAACCCAAAAATACTACAATGTTACCTTGAGGGATTTTTTCCCAACAATCTCCCCCTTTGGGTTTGTTGACAACTCTTCATAACTCATCTCAACAGGGTTTTTTACATGTTGATACCTCACTGAGTCTTCTTCCAACTGCTACCACCATTCGCCTATTACGATTCTGATAGCGTTCAAGGATTCACTTAACATGTACTCTAAGCCCACATGAGAAATGCTCGGAGTGATAAACAAGAGTAGTATGAAATGTTCATCAATGAATCACTTCATGTCAAACACCAATTGTCGATTCCAACCTGATACCAATTCTTAAATTGATACAAATTTTTGAACCACACTTATACCAATTCGTGATAGCTGGAAACCTTCTCTCACCATTCTAACACCACTGTTCTGCTTTTATCACAATCCTCAGCTGTCGTAATTTCTATGCTTTGATCGATCACTTCTAGCATCGTCAGATTTAAAAAAAATCCCCCTTTCTCATTTCTCCCCCTATCTGGCTGCTCCACTGGTCAACTTCTCCCCATATCATTCATGATTTATCAAATCTCCACACTATCTCCCCCTTGAACAATCACTATATTCTCCTCCGTTGTCAACGAACCCAAAGGTCACTCCTTTGCAGTCTATAACAGAGTAGAGAACACATATCAGCACATTAGGGTAACACATTATACCTCAGGGAGAGGGGTGTGGTTCCACATTCACACTATTTCAAGTGCGGGGAATCGACTGAACTCTGAGTGCCAGTCGATGCCTCTCAAAAGCTTCCTTGGGTAAGGCCTTTGTCAAAATGTATATAACCTGTAGCTCTATAGGCACATACTCCAACTTCACGATTCCATGCTCAACATTCTCCTTGATAAAATGGTACTTTATTTCAATGTTCTTTGTCCTTGAGTGTTGGACGGGATTTTTGCTGAGATTTATAGCACTTGAGTTATCACACTAGATTCCGATCAGAGACTTCACCTCAACTCCCATATCTTCAAGCTTCTACTTCATCCACAGTAACTGTGTGCATGCTTGAGTGGCCGCAATATACTCAGCTTCCGCCGTGCTCAACGAAATGCAATCTTTCTTCTTGCTTAGCTAAGAAATACACAATCCACCAAGATAGAATGCACCACCTGACGTTGATTTTATATCATCTGCTGAACTGGCCCAGTCTGCATCAGTATATCCCAATAACTCTATCTATGATTTTTCAGTATATGTAAAGCCGAAATCTACTGTGCCCTGGATATACCAAAGTATTCTTTTCACTGCAATCATGTGGCTTTCCATGAGATTACTATGATATCTCGCTGCTTGGCATGTGGGAAAAACAATATCAGGCCTTGTTGCGGTTAAGTACAACAGACTTCCAATAATTTTCTTGTATTCTATGATATTAACCGACTTACCTTCTTCATCTTTTGATAATTTCATCCGGGTAGCAACTGGAGTCTTCATCTATTTGGAATTATCCATTCCAAACCTTCTCAGGACCTCCTTGTCATATTTGGATTAAGAAATGAAAGTTCCATTCCTTCCTTGTGTCACCTGTAGACCAAGAAAAAACGTTAGCTCTCCAATCATTGACATTTCAAACTCATTTTTCATGAAATCAAAAAATTGTCTGCACTGAGCTTCATCTGATCCGCCAAAAATTATATCATCGACATACACCGGTAACATCATCCTTTGATTAATATCATTTCTGAAATAAAGATTGTAATCAACTCCTCCACATTGGAAACCAAGTTTCTTAAAATACTAATCAAGCCTTGAGTATCATGCCCTTGGTGCTTGTTTCAGCCCATACAACGTCTTCTTCAGCCTGCAAACTTTGTTCTCATCCTCATGAATGAGAAAACCATCTGGCTACTCAATATACACCTCCTCTTCCAGAACTCCATTTAAGAATGCATATTTGACATCCATCTGGAACACTTTGAACTTCCTTTGCACTGCGATGGCTAGGAATAATCTGATTGTCTCCAACCTTGCAACCGGTGCAAATGTCTCATCAACATCTATTCCCTCGATATGGGAGTACCCCTTGCACACTAGTCATGCATTGTTCCGAATCACTGTGTCATCTTCATTCATCTTTTTGAAAAAGACCCATTTAGTCCCGATGACATTCTTATCTGCTGGCCTCGAAACAATCTCCCATGTTTGATTCTTCTCAATCTGATCTAGCTCTTCATTCATAGCCTGAACCCAGTTTTCATCTTCAGCTGCATCGGAAAAACATTTCGGCTCCACCTAAGATAAAAACGATGTTTGCTGTAATGACTTCATTCTTCGAGTCTGAACTGGAGCTGTCTGATCACCAATAATATTCTGCCTATCAATTTCAGCTCGACTCTTTGGCTACCTTGCAGACACAGACTTGACACTTTCTTGTTCATCATCAGTATCTTCTTCTAAGTTATCCTCTGCCACTTATGCTCCTCCTGTGTTGCTTACCTCATTATCACTTTCATCCAGGAACTGTTCATTGGGTTGTTGAGTATTCTGTTCATTTTCAACTATAGTGACATCATTTCTCTCAACAATTTTTCCCAGCCTTTTTTTGAAACATTTATATGCTTTGATTTTCCCTGAGTAGCCATGGAATATCCCATCATCTCCTCATGCCTCAAACTTCCTGTGATTTTCTTTGTTGAGAATGAAACACTTACTTACAAAGATTCAAAAGTATTTCAACGTTGGATTCTTTCTGTACCACAGTTCATACGGAGACTTCCCTTACTTTGGACATAACAGAGACCTGTTCGAAACATAGACCGATGTTAAAACTGCTTCCTTCCAAAATTTATCTGGTAGGTCTTTATCAATAAGCATCGTTCTAGACATGTTGTTGATGATCAGATTTCTCCTTTCAACCAATTCATTTTGTTGGGGAGTTCTCACTGATGAAACTTGATGCCTTATCCCATGTTTCTCGAGATATTCTTCCACTTGACTGTTTGTGAATTCTGTACCGTTATCTGTACGGAACTTCAAAATTTTCTGCCCAAGCATCCTTTCTGATTCCCTCCTGTACTGTTTTATGCAACTGAACACCTCTGTCATATGAGTAATGAAAAATACCCAGGTCATTCTGCTATAATCATCAATGAAAAGAACATAGTACCTTTTCCCATTTATAGCTCGTGGTGAGATAGGTCCACATACATCAACATGAACCAATTCGAGCACTCTAGTTGATTTTTGTTCCTTTGGCATGTATGTCTTTCTGATGATCTTCCCTTGTTGGAAAGCATCACACGTATGAGTGTGATCACATGATAGTTTAGGAAGGTCTCTAGCAGCATCACACTTTACGAGATCCTCCATAGATGGTTGGCATAGATGACCAAGTCGCTTATGCCACAACTGGTTTTCTTCCTCTCTGGATAAAAGGCATGTATCTTCTTCCCCACCTACAAGGTAGAGATTTCCCTTTGTCCTTTTTCCCTGAAGAACAACTGCTCCATCTTTTCCTTTCACAATACACATATTCTTGGTAAATTAGATAGAGTGCCCAGAGTCACATAGTTGACTGACACTGAGTAAGTTATGACTAAGACCCTCTACTACCAAGACATCAGTACGTCTCATTTTTTTGCCCCCAAACTTGGCTTTCCCTGAGCCAACAATCTTCAGGCCTTCATCATTTCAAAATTTGAAAACTCCTTCTTTGTCATATTTTATGCCTGTAACAAGATCCTTATTACCCGTCATGTGGGATGTGCAACCACTGTCAAGGATCCACACACCAGATCTATCTGATGCTTTAAGGGCAATCTCCACCACCACGACCTTCTCATTTTTCTTCTTCTTGGTTCATACTTTTTCTTTCACACTCGGCATGGATTGAGACTTCTGTTCTTTCTCAGAGTATGATGGACTAGCCTCATCTTGAAAAGCCGCAAATCAATTCTGTATTTTTAACTCACCTGTCGGTTTATTGATCTGCTGCTTACGAACGTTTTGATTCTTCTTTGGCAAATTTCTCTGAATGATCAAAGTACAATACCTAGACATATTCCCAATCCTCCGCACCAAAAACAGTGTCCTTAAAAATATGTTTTGGAAAACCGTTCTCTGTTTCACAGCCACCACTGTTCTTGTTCCCTTTGATATCTCTTGGCTATGGAACACACATACTGTGAATGTCCCATCTTCCAACAACAATAACACCTGATATATGGTGCATTCCTTCGTGACACATCAGCACACTGAGTTTCCACTTGGGATCTCTGAATATTCTAATTTTTCTTTGTTCCCAAATCAATCTTCAATCTTGGGATGGGTTCTTGTGGTCTGATTTCAATTGCCACAGATTTTTCTTTATGATCAAGCCCTGAATCAGCCATAACAATTGAGCTAAATTGCTGCTTCTTTCCTACTGAACTACTGGGAAAATCTTTCATCTTTTCAGTCTTCAGAATGATCTGCTTTTCCAATAATGTATTGGGAATCAAAGGATTTTCCTGGTCTTTAACTTTTCTCCGTAGACTGACAACTTCTTCTTCAAGCTCTTCGATATTCTTGTCGTGATCTTTCACTTTTCTGTTCAAGCCATCGATCTCCCTTTTCTGTTCTTCAATCTTGAGCTTATACTCACTAACTGATTTTGAGTTCTCTGGTGTTGATAACTTGAGTTCTTCAATTTCTTCCATCAACTCATACTTCACATCTTCCTTCTGCTTCATATAGAGTTTGGAATCATGAAAAACTTTGTTGGCTTTCTTTGTTTTTGCTCTCCAAACATCTATCTCCTCAAGAGCTACTTCCAATTCGGCTTCCATATCAACTCTTCCTTCAACTTCTTCTTCCTCTTCTCCAACGTCAGTTTCTTCCTTTTTCTGAGAACTACCGACGACCGCTACCATAGAATTTTGTCTAGGATCTTTACAATTTTCAAACTCCTCAACCTCTACACCCTCAGACTCATCTGAACTGTCTATTTCCTGTGAAAGAAGATTATTCCTCTTGAAGAAATTTCTCTTGAACTACTTATTCCCTTTCACATAGGCTGAAGATTTCTTCTTGGGATTTTCAACTTTATCTTCATCATTTTCTTCTTGACACTTTTTGGGGAATCATGCAGCAAGATAACCAACCTTTCCACATCGAAAGCATGCTAGTGGAAGTTTCCCTTTAAACATTCCTTTTCCTCTTTGCAGATTTGAAGAAAGGAATGACATCTCCTCATTTGTCTCTTCTTCCTCCTGAGAATCTTCAATAGTGAGCTTCTTCATGGCCTTAAATGCCACCTCTTTAGATTTCCCCTTTTCCACAGTGTCATTGTCATCATTTCTCATTTCATACGCAACAATAGTGTTGTGAAGGTTATCCAATTTCAGCTCTTTCGGATCTTTATCTTCCAAAACAGAAACATTCGGATTGAACCGAGGTGTAAGTTTTCTCAAGACGCGCTTTACAATTTTAATGTCTTCAATAATCTCACCAAGACCTCGCATGTCTTCTACCATAGTATTTACCCAGTCAAAGAATGCATCAATAGACTCATTCGGGTGCATTCTTAGATCTTCATACTTGTTCCACAACACTTGCAGCTTTGCCTCTCTGACTTTTCTATCCCCTTCATAAATATTCAAAAGCTTTTCCCACATGGCACGAGACGTTTTTCATGACATCACCTTTGTATAGATAGGATTGGATATGGATCCCCCTAAGTCATTAATTTCTTTGGCATCTACATCCAACTCTCTATGTTTCGCTTCTGATAATGAACCACTATTAATATCATCTGTTATGCCATGCATTGCTGCTGTGAATACATCCATTCCCAAAGATCGAAAATAGTGTTGCATCTGATTCTTTCATAGCTAAAAGTTGTTCCCATTGAAGATCGGAATCCCTTTATAATTGGTGACCTCCATTGGGAGAATAACTAATATCAACCTTTCCCTCTGATACCAATTGTTAGGTCCATAAGGCTGAATACCCTAAGAGGGGGGGTGAATCAGGGTAGGGCTAATTTGAAATTAACGCCCATTTTGATCTTGTTTCGCTGTTAAGAAAAACACTCTTCCCTATCTTTCCTGTTGCACAATATAAGCATAAAGTAAAGCAAGCACAGGACACATCAATTTTACTTGGTTCACCTCTAAGGGCTACATCCAAGGAGCATACGCTGACAAGTTTCTGGTCGTACCAAATTCCACTATACTTCACTGGCTGTGGATTCCAATGTTCGGACTAGATCACTTCTAAGCCCAGGCTCACTGCCTTTACAATGTTTAGGGTCAGCTCACTTCTTCCCCAAGGGTCACTCCCTGTTTCTCTCTCTCTCTGGCTCACTGCCGGTGGAGAGGATCACCTTTTTCCTCTTCCTATGATCACTGCTCTGGAAGGGGATCCACTCACAGTTTATAGACCTGTAGGTCTCTTCATTTGCATAAATAAATGCATCCTCAATTGTTGATAGATGCTCTGTTATATTCCACCTTTCATCCACTGATGAATACCACTTTGCCTCTTAACCACTGGACAATTAACTTTGGGAACACCTTCGCAAAGCACCCTACTTCGCTAGGCTACCAATTTCGCAAAGCTCAAACAAGCCTTCGCAAAGCTCCTAACTTTTCGCGAAGCACCCTCGCGAAGCTCTACTGCGAATCACAAGTCGTTGCAGAGCAACTTCCCTCACGAAGATCACTGAGCAAACGCGGAGCGCGCAACATTCGTGGAGCAACAATAGCTGTTGCGAAGCACTTCTTTCGCGAAGCACACATGCTACGTGAACTACCTTCGCGAACTGAGAGCAAATGATTTTCTCTGAAAATTCTCTCTACTTCTCTCGAGGGGGTCGGCCTCTATTTATAGGCGATTCCACTGACCATCTAAATTTCCGCGCAAAGTCAACGCCACATCATCTCCAATCACGAAGCTCCGAAGTTTCCACCGGAATTCTATCCAAATCGCGAAGCACCTCAGAAATTTTCGGATCGCGGAGCTCGTCGTAATCGCGGAGCATCACAGTCAACATTATTTCGCGTCTTCGCCGCGAACCTCCCTCACAAATCCCTTCACTGCCGCGATGCGCTTCAACTCTGCCGTTCACGAAGCTTTGACGCAATCGCGAAGCATCACCGCCTCCATTTTTCTGGTCTTCACGACATCCAATCCATGCATCCCATCTTCGCGAAACTCATGCCTTTGCCAAATAAAAATATGATCTTCATGGAAACCCTATTTTCACGATGCTCACAAAACACCAAATTTTGAACCCCAAAAATATGGAAAACACTGGAAAACGGCGCCACCTTGTACTGCTCTTTTTTACCGCCTCCATATCGTCCATTAATTTGTCATCGTAATTTGTCAATATGGATTGTCAACAACTTCTTTGGAACTCGACAATTTCTTCAAGAAAACCTGCTTTGTCAACAAACACAATCAACCCAAAAATACTGCAATGTTACCTTGAGGGATTTTTTTCCCAACAATAAACTTATAATAAAGAGTCAATTTGATGGATATTTTTAAGAGTTTATTTTAGCGGATGTTATGCATGTAATATCATATATTGATATTTGGGATAGAAATCACTGAGAGGTTAGAGGAACTTATTTCATGACACATGAGTTAATTTTTTTTATGGGAACCTAGTCCCCTTTCATTACTGATGAACAGAAATGACATACATAGTTGAATTCGGGGATCCAGATTTTAAGTAGACTAGGAGTTGAGGGGGAAATGATACTATCATTGAGATGAAATTTTTTTTCTGGTTATGAACCTATATGAAGAAGGAGTACCTAATGGTTTCTTTAATTTTTTTCTTTGGAGGTGGAGGTTTTTGGGGATGACCATCAAAATCATCAAACATTCAATATGAGATATCCATGGCTCCAATAAAAGCTTCATCAGAAAAATTTCTAACCACAAGTGTTATTAGGGGATCCAATATATAATACAAAGTATATGGCTTACCAATAACTAAGAAAGAATTCCAAAAATTGATGGTAAATGGGGGAACCAAATCATAAATCTAAATCCATGACAGAGTAGCTACCACCTCCCAGTGAAATCCTTAGGAATTGATGACATCGACGAGAGATAGGATCCTATGGTAAAATATATGAGTAGGGAACAACAAAAAATGAAATATTTTCATTTCCATCCTATTATATTTCAATTATTGACCTCAATAATCCCCAAAAAAAGGTTATATAAATGATAGTTACTATTTTACGAGATCAAATTTCCCCTCTTGAGGTAATCTTTTCAGATGATTGGATGATTTCAATAAGAATTTAGTAAAGACAATATGACTCTCTGATTCTTAGGATGCTATTTTTTAAAGGGAACAAAATAATGGAATGGTGTAGGTGGAGAAATATATTGGCTCCCACATAGGTCCAGTGAATTTACTTAAAAACCACAATATTAGGAGAATCTAATATGGGATAAATTTTATGTCTAAAAAGACATGTTAGAACCTTCATGAAGAAAATGTTTTGGGAAAATGTGGAGGAGAGGTCCATAGCTACAAAGATCGTCATCAAAAGAAAATTATATATCCTTATAGTAACACTTCTATTGAAAAAAAATCACAAACTAATCACTAGTTCTTTTAAGAGTTGAATAGTTATGAAACATCACTCAGAGGCATGGGAGATGGACCCAAACTACTAAAAATATTGAATATCATCCTTAATGATTATTCATTAACTAGGGGAATAACAATATTCAAATCATTCTACATGGGCTATATTTTCCGGACCAAGAAGGAAAAAAGTCATTATATTAGAGTTGAAAATAGAGTGATTAGTGGTTTATACTTGATATGACAGCTGGAGATAACAAGGACTATAAGTCAACAATGAATTTTAACTATGATAGTGGGGGCTAGAGGGGACCAATCATTCCAATATAGATCTAATAATGGAATCCTCGTAAGGAGGATAGATTATTACCTTATAAAAATAATGAGGGATAACCATTAACAAAAAACCACATCCTTTTCAGAATGGGGATGGAATTGGATCATAGGTGGGGAAGATATGGAGCCTCAAGGGGATGAGCATGGGAAATGGGTTAGGGAATTTCTGAATAATTTTTCTAGGGGGAAGGAATATCTGGCAGAGAGGCTAGGGATGAGGGACATATAGGGAAACATAACTATCTAACTAGAATTTAAAGAGGTTTGAGAATGGATATAGGAGGTAGAAAATGGGGTAGTGAGGTTGGAGTATTGGAGAACACAATAGTGCTCAAATATGGATTCACTATCAAAGGGTAATTATATGAGCATATAGGGTAACAATGAGCAGAAAAGTTTAAAAATGATGGTTAGAAGTGGTGAGGCATTTGGGGTACATTCTTGCTATTACATTACATTACTGAAGTATATGTGATCATGAATATTTAATCATAAAAAAATTAATTTATTATCAAAAAAATTAAATATTTGAAACATATAAAAATAAAAAATTTGATATAATAATAAACTGAAAAATATCCCAATTAATAACTTTATAAATATGAAAACATGTTAAATTTGTGAGGAGACACACAAAAATCTCTCCCATTTTGATATATAATAATAAAAGCATAAATTTAAAAATTTCCACAACTTTCTGAAATTATGAAACTGACTATGTTTAATTTTTTTTAATTTATGAAACCTTAAAAATAAAAATTTAAAAATGAAAATAGTGTCATAGTCCTTATACTTAGAATAATTATTACTGGGAAATAATCTTACCCTTATTAATTTAGCATCGAAATAAATTGTTTTTCTCTATCTAAATATAATGATTAACAATGAGTTTAATTCCAAAAACAACGGTTGGAAAAAGGAAAAAATCATGCAATAAGAATATTTTTGATGATTAATATCTAATAACCAAATGTAATATTTCATAAAAAATATTATAAAATCTATATAAAATATAGAATCACATTTCCCAACATGTTTCATCATGCAATTTCAATGTATTTTACAATTAATATAATAATTTATAAGAAATGAATTTCTACTGAATATTTTGAAGAAAATATGAGTATTTTTAACCATGAAATAAATTAAAAAACCCCTGAACATGATAGAAAATTTAAATTCCTTCATACAAAGTTATTTTTTCTTAAAATATAACTACATTAGGTTATTTTTAGAAAATCCATTACTAAATTTTATATAGAAATAATTTATTTATTTATATATCCTATGTTATATGATCTCCATGAAAGTAAAATTTATTTTAAATTTTATTTGTTATAGTGTAGGGTAAAGGATCATTATAAGTAATTCTAGTAAAATTATCTTCAAAGAATATATTAAGCCTTTGAAAATTTGAACATAAATAAAAATGTTTTTTCTTAATCTATAATTATTTTAGACAATAAGATACAAAAGTTATGTACCTATATTCAATGTATAATGAGATAGAAAGTTTATTTTCATTGATCCTTATGAAACACAACATCTACATTGATAATTAAACATACCATATGTTATATTTCAATCGAGTATGAATAAAAGTTAAAATTAAAATAACTACAAAATAAAAAGAAATTTCAGTACGGTAAAATAAATCCATATTTAATGATAATTTATCATAGTTCATAATACTTATATCCTTTATTTTATTTTCGTTAGGACCACCTGCTAATCTAGCACACAATTAAATTAAAAAAATCAAATGTGACCTTTGGAAAATTAAATATAATATACAACTAATAATACCTCTCAATGTTTAGACATTAATAGATCATCTAGTTTTATTTAAATCTATTTTACATATATCACCCATAGAGGTATTCCTAGCCAAACATGATTCTAATCCAAATCCTCTAACCAATTAATTAGAATACATAGATAGATATACAAATATACCACCATTAATATTAATAATATTAATACTATGATAGAATCAATGTTCTTCAATTAGATAAATATAAAATTAAATTTTAATCAAATTTGAAAATTAATTAATGTTTTCATTTAAATATACAAAAATGATATCACGAAAATAAATTTTATCAATGAAAATATCATTTTATTCATTATTAGAAAAATAATTTAATATCATATTTTCCATTCTAAATTTTCTAATTGATAATCATTCATGAAAATCTTGAGTATCATGTTTCAATCCATTTAATTCTTTTGAAAAGTTTAAGAAATGATATAGAAACATTTAAATCTGAAATATGGTTAGTTGTCTTACATATTATTATTTTTAAATATAAATATTTAAAAATTCAATTTTATAATCCATTTAATATAAACTGAATCCATAAAATTTAATTTGGTGTAATAAAATTATAATTGAATCTAAGATAACAACTTGTAAAATGATTCTTTGTAAAAAATTCCTTATTATTCAAAGTATCCTTGAGAAAAAAATATAATTTAATTAAAATAATTTGATCATTTAAAAAAATAATATTTCTATAGATACATTAAATTCCAATATTATGAGAACAATTATAAGGAAGATATAAATACACATTATTAATTCTTAAAAATGGATATAACTAATTCCAAATTAAGAAGATCTAGTTATGTAAAATAAATATTTTGTGAATATGTTTCAGATAAAAATAAGAATTAAAATCAATATAATGATAGTAGTTAATTCCAGATTACATAGAGTAAACATTTTATTCAATATTTATAAGGATATCATCATTAGATGATCCTTATGGGTTTTACATCTACTATGACTAGGTGTTGAGGGTATGTGTTCATGATCCCATTCAAAAGATGCATTAGTTATGCGAATTTGTTCTCCTATAAAATTAAAGTCTATAAAATCCTTATTAATTTGATAAAAATAAGTATTCTTAATTTTTCAATGAATATTCATCAAGTATAACAAGAAATGTCTCTCCAAAAACCAAGGTTCTTTTATTTTAAAACCATAATCTTAGCTTAAATTTAATTATCCCATAAATATAATTCAAAATATTTTTTCCACAAATTTATCCAAGGAATCATTAATATTAAAAATATGAACATTACAAAAAAAAGTCTCTAAAATATCCAATCATATATGTTCTTCAATTAGAAATTTCAAAATGGATCCTTTTCTTTAATGTTATCTGAATAATTATTTTTAAATAAATCGATATGAATTTAGAGAATCACGATATCACCATGATATTATAGAATATATTTATCTTTAAATAATTTAATTATGTTTGGTAGCTTTCATTATATGCAATGGTAGGTTTCAACCAACCACACTATGCTATTAAAATATTTTTTTACAGTTATAAACCAACCATTAAATTGGAAGGTATAAACATGACTAAATTCTCAATGATATATATATAAATGTCTTTATTACTATAAATATATTAAAAATTTCTTCCAAAACAATAACTTCTTTCTTAGTAAATTCTTTTTATTCTTCAAAAAGTCTTTTTCTTTAAAAAAATATTTTTATTAGTTTTTGTGTGAATATATTATTATTAGTTTATGGAAAAATTTATTTAATTATTTTATAAAATGAAAATCTGTTTTCAAATCATAAAATTAAATATATAATAGGATTAATATTTGAGATTTTTTTGAAATTATTTCTTTTCTAGTGAATATTAAAAAATACAAATTTTATTGAAATCTATACAAAGAAATTGTTTTAATGAAAAATTAGTAATAAAATATTGTCAATAATAAATTTATGTCTACTGGATTTAATGTTATGTTTTATTTTATAATAAAACATTTTTATAGGTTAAAAGTCCATTTTCCTAAAAAATGTTTTACACACACAATGTATTTTTTTCAAAATTTATTTAATTAAAAACTAGTGGTGAATGATTATTTGTATATTTTAATATGATATATTAAATCATTTGTTTTAACATTCACTTAATATTTTTTTCACTACATGAGATAAGAATAAACCAAGTTTTATGCTGAAAAATATATTTCTATAAAAAATGGTTTTCATCGCATATTTCACACTTATTTTTTAAACTAAATTCTTCCACTTAATGGAATTTATATTGTTAAATATATTGTATATTTAGAATTGTTAGGTTTAGATTTTTTAGTAATTTGATTTTATTTTTTGTTTTTTAATTAATCACCATGGTATAATGTATCACATTAGTAAAGGGTAAATATTGGTAATATAGGTTAAAACTAATCTATAATGTCATATGTTTTAAACATAATTCATATAGGATAAATTTAATTATAAAATTGTTCCCTTAGGATCAAAATTATTTAATAGAATGGAAATAAGTCTATGAAAATGACCTATATAATATTTAGATCATTAAATATTAATAGAATTTCACTCTCTTAGTGTAAAATATATTTTGTGAGCGCACATAGGGACACAATAATGTTATGAAAGAATATATGTATATATTATTTGATTAATGACTTTATTTTCATGGAAGAGATTTATTTATAATTTTTATAAATAATATAATTACTATAAGTGGTAGTGCAATGGTAATTCAAAATTTATTCAGCAAACATAAAAGTTAAACAAATTATTTTAGAAATATTAAATGTTATATAATTTTAATGATTTAATGTGTCCCATGAATTTTATATAGTACTATTATATTCTTGAGATATTTTGAAACATTATATTCTAATTCCCAGTTTTTTCATGATGCATTTTACGTCAAATTAAACAACTTGTGAAAAAAATGATATGAATGACATTTTATATTAAATAATATTTTATTAAATGATAAAATATTCAAAAAATTATATATTACTAATAAATTATTTATATAGTTGAATTAATCATCCATGGTTAATTTATGTGTTCTTTCTAGTTTTTTATCAACATTATGAACCATTAATTTGTAGAAAATATGAATATTATAGTAATTCTCAAAAGGATTAATAAAGGGTTAAGACAAAATAAGAAGGGTAAAAATGTGATCCAAACATGCCCAACTTTTATTTTATGAAATTATTTATACTCACCCTCATCATATATTATAATCACTCAATTATTTTTTATTTGGAAATTAAATTTAACTTACATTAATTTAATATTTTAAAAAATTCTAAGGATTCCCCTCCCCTCAATTATAAAAGGAAACCCATGATTTATCTTCTTCACACCACCAAAAACCATATAACATGACCATAAACTATGAAACTATATTATAAACATCATTATTCATAATATTTATTTTATTTTATTCCCAAAATACCATCCCTAGATCCCATAGTTTGGCATCTAAACGAGTTATTTCAAAGAAGAGGTAGTCTCCTTAACTGATCACAATATTTTTAATTATTATTTTCCATACTATAAATATATTTTATTATTCATATAATATTGAATTATGTTTCATAAAAATTCATAAATTTTATTAAAATTATAAAACAACAAGTATTATCCGTCTATCCATCAAATTGAATGTGATTACATAGTTTATGCAATTGAATAGTTCACTATATCCACATAGTGATACAATGAATTATCATCAACAACTTTTATGAAAACAAATTATGATGGTTTTAATGTTTAAATATATTAATTATGACCTAGTTATACTTATTTAATGATAATATAATATTTATCTTCTTATCTTCAAAGCAGTTAGAAAATGATAATTTCGATCGTGCGTAGGTGTGACCTACCACCTCGACAAAGCGATGTGAATAGTTTTTCATTTTGAATTTGAATGGATTGTAACAAGTTTGGATTGGAATTATATATATTATATATATAATATAAAAATTATTATTTGATATATATTTATTTTTTTCTCTTTCTTTCATTATATCCAACAAAATAATGAAAACAATGTTCATGCGTACATATAGGCTACCATCACCATATATGGTGTAAGACATTATTATATCTCTACATTTATGAATCAAACTAATAAAATTTATAATAAATATTTAGTATTTTTTATTTATTTAAATTATTTAGATAATCTATTCATGATAAAAATACAAGAACCAATATTTATGAACAAAATCATATCTGAAAAACAATGTAGATATCACTTACAATAGTGATTTTGATAAATATTTTTAGCAAACATGTGATAAAAGGATATAAGTAACTTTTATATGGAATTATATATATGAGAATGGTTATGTAATATATTTTAAATAAACTTATATTTATTATATATTATTTTCCAATGTGTATGATTGAATTTGGACCTATGATATTGAAATTTCATCTCACATTTATTTAAGTGGGGAACATGCCATAACCACAAGATGATTCTTTTATATGGTGTATATAATCTCTATGAATGTCCTTTATGATTAATATCATCAAAAATATTGGATAAAAATATCTATATAAAGAAATTTCATTCTTGTGGATAATAAATCTAAATTTACAAAAGTTATTACACTTGTTTGTTACAATCTCATTGTTTATCGGGATTGTTTATGATAATGTTTTTTATGATGAAATATTATTATTTAACTATCAAGAAACTAATGGTTTATCTTATCATATAGTTATTTATATAAAATACATGTTCCCAACAACATTTCCATAATTTAACTACACAAGATACCAAGAATATTTATTTTTAATAAAAATCGACTTCATTTCCCTCTTCAGTCGCCAAACCATTTTATTCCATATCCTTGATTTTTATAAAATGTATAAAATAATTTTTTAGTATTCTAATATTATTTTTAAATTAATTTATACCCATGTATGATTTTGTTTTCAATTTTTTTAAAAGTAAGCTTCTTTTCATTTTGTGAACATGGTAGTTTTTTACGTATTAACAAAAAAGTTAATGAATTATTTTCTATTGGCATATAATGTATCAACATAATTTACAACTATCAAGACCTATCAATGGTTTGAAACTTCATTTGAAATTTTATAAGGATCATTTAAATGAAAATCGTTCCCATACTTTTTTAAATAACAGTATTTTAAAATAGAATTTAAAAATCGAAAGGTTATTTTACTCAATATATTAGTAATCAGTAACTGATTTTTCATATATGATTACAAAATTTGATATTAATTATGATTTAATATGGATATATAACATTGATACCATTATTAATATTTCTAGGAATAAATAATTTTTATTTATATGATATGTTTATGAAATCCATTTATTTTCTATGGGTTATGATATAGTGAGTTGATGAGATGTTTATGAAACCCGTTTTCATTTCACAACTTATGTTTTGATGATATGATGAGTGTTTTATGATATTGTGGAACACATATATATGGATTTAATTATATTAGGATGGTTTTTTTATGTCCATGGATGGAGGTTCTATTATAAAAAAAAAATTGTGTTATAACCAAGGATGTTTGTTATGTGATAACAAAGGATGGTGGTTATGTTAGAACCAAGGATGGTGGACATGTTATAACCATTGGCTATTGGGACATATATCTCCCTTCAATGAATGTCGTAAATATTGATATCTCATGAGAAAAATAGAAATGGAATGTAGAGTGAACATAGTTCAATAAGGGGTATTTTCTATAATGATAGTATGGGAGTGAACATTAACTAATAAGATGTTTTGGGGAGTGATAACATAATACAATTATAGTATTGGAAATGAGCCTTTACTACATTGACAATTTTAGGAGAGAACCCATTCCACATTTATTGTCTTAGAATATATCCTTTACTATTATGGAAATGATTTTCTATGAATATTTTAATGCCACAAACTTTTTCTAATGTTATTTTTTCAATGATCATGTTACTTGATTTTATTATTATTCATATCTTATAAACTACCAGTATTTATTAAATGACTCGATATTATGATTTATGATATTAAGAGAGTGATTTTAAAATATTATGCCCATTTTATCATACCCTTAGGTTCGTGTTATGCTAAAGTGATCATTGATATTTCCCTTGTTTACACTTACTGATAATATAATATCTCCCTTTCATTACATACCTTTCCACAAGTTTTGAAGAAATGTACTAGGTATGATATTTATATGAATGGATCTTCTTATGAATAACTAAGTGGGAGAAGATATAGATCTTTTATGAACAGGTTTTTTATGTCCTTGTTTCCAAAGGCACCAAGTCCCATATGATTTTGGAATGGATCATTATGTTATGTAATGAATATTAATCTATTATGATATTATATCTACATATGAAATTGATAGTTCACTATTTTTGTTATTAGATAAAGTCTAAGTAATCATCTGTAATCTATGATGAGAAAACATTAGTGAGATCTATGCGTATAAGTCTTTGTATAGGATAATATCCTTAATGTTATGTGATGACTGTGGATAAACTAGGATATACATATGGAACCCTAAATTATTAAGGAGTCATGATTTAGGCATAATTTTAATTATATATCATGATTATTTGATATATTACACAAATTATTATAGTTTCACATATAACAATTGATTTTTGGTTCTTATCAATGGATGGAAATAGAGGACATCATATTAATAATAATTTTGGAGGACAATGCAATGATTATCATCCAATGAAACTTATTGGTACGATAAATACAAGGAAAAATCTTGTGACTATTCATAACCATATATAATTATATATGTTTAGCAATATAAGAATGGAATAGTTTTTTAATAAGTAAAATAAGAGAAAAATTGATAGTTTTTGATATTTAAGTGGAAACGATCATAGAGGTAAGAATGTTTTATTCCCTTATTATGTAGAATGTTGGAAGAATAACATATAAAAATATCCCAATTGGAGGGGAATATGTTCTCTATGAGGTAATAAAGAAAAAGGTGCAATGAATTTGAAAATAATTCAATGTCTTATATGTGTGGAACTGAAATTATCTTAGGAAATACAATCTTCTAAAAACTACCACCAGACAAAGGAAAACACTATGTTTTTTCAACCATTTAAGTGAAATGAATTAATTTTTTATATATTTGGATTCAAGAAATATATCAATGTTATTTTATATAAAAGAATCATGAAACATCAATTGATTTTTCAACATTAGTTTTCATTATGGATTTGAAAACATATGTTCAATGGTACCAATAATAAAGAAAATTGATAATGTCTAGTTTGGATAGAGAGCTTATTTACATTTATGGGATATTATTGGTGACATTATAATTAATTATTGATTTTATAATGATGTGATTTTGGTCATCTTTGATGATGTTCATTGTATTTTTGTATTTAAGGATATATACCATGAAATTATTTGGATTATAACAATTTAGTTTTTATGGAGGAAATATTATTAGTTGTGGATACCATTATGGATATATTGTTTTTTGGTTGATGAGAAGTTTAATGTCTTAGAACCACCGTTATGGTTTTAAGTGATGGTATTTTGAGGTAATTTTAAAAATCTAAAGGGTTTTAGGAAGAATAAAATTTTTATATATAAATATGCATTTGGTTTATTATATGAATTAAAGTTATGATAATTATGGCCTATTAGATAGTGATATATAGTAAATATAGATGGTAGAAAACTGATTTATTAACCATGTGATATTTTAGAATATATTTATTCTCATGTTAAGGATTACCTTTTAGTAAAATATATAAATTTTATTGATGAAATTTTGGTGAAGTTCACTACCATATGACATTATATAATGATTTATCTTAGTGATTAATGGAAATTTGTGAGACTCTTTTATTTGATTTTAGTATATGTAACCATAATGTTTAAGATGATATCTAACATGAAATTTTTTTAAATGCGTAGAATGAAATTAAAATTATGATTATTTATACTGAAATTTATTTGATAAAAAATTCGGTTAAAACATTATTTAATTTTTGAGGTTGTTAAGGATATTTGAGAATTAGTTTTATTTATTGAAATGATGTAAGTGTATCCTTTGTTGTTATATTGAAAAATTATAGCGTTAAATGTTCTATTTGATAGTATAATCATATTCAGAATTATCTTACCTTGTGCTAAT
This sequence comes from Viscum album, assembly GCA_963277665.1. Lineage (NCBI taxonomy): Eukaryota > Viridiplantae > Streptophyta > Magnoliopsida > Santalales > Viscaceae > Viscum > Viscum album. The sequence goes on from OY728162.1 coordinate 1,068,762,786, forward strand.
CATTTTTTGTTAAATCCTCCATATAATTTGAATATCATGATGTAAAAAATTTATCCTTTAGATATCGATTTCAGTGCTTTAGGAAAAAAATTCTTCTTGAATACTCATATTTTTTAGAAATAGTTTTGAATGTCTTGGAAATTAATTAATTGATGAAATTATACTTCTCGTATAAACATTTTTCCTTATATTATAAGTCTAAATATTAAGGGAATGCCAAAAATCTATGAAAATATCTTAATAAGAAACATATTTTCCTATGTCCTTTATTTATGATGAATTAAGGGTCTTTAATCCCTCACTGATTTATGATTTTGTTGTTGTTAACTTTCTCCACAAAATTCTCTATATCACTATATATTAGTCCTTGGTTGTTACTTTTCTCTTCCATGTACACGTTTACACTTCCTAATGATGTTATCCTATATAGAAACCCAGTTTTTTGCTCACCATTGTACTTCTCATTCCATTTTTTTAAGGTTATGTTTTATTAACACTTTTTTCAATGTGAGTTTTCAATAAAGTACTATTCAAATATCATTCCATTTCTACCCAGACATGGTCAAATTGAGATGAAAAAACTTATAATGTTGGGGGGTATGATTAGACACCCCATGTGATTATAATATATTTCTCAATAAATAATTTAAATTCTTCGGTAGCATGTTTTACATGAAACACCATTTTCAAATGAACCATGATATGACATTAAAATATTTTTTTTACATCTAATACCTATTAGTTTGAATTGTGGGTATCAATAGGGTTAAATAATTTTTTAAATATTGAAAAATTTACTAATAAATATATATGTATTGATATATTTATAATAAATAATAACTTAATATTTAGTAAAGCCATTTTATTCTTCAAAAACCTTTTTTAAGAAAATATGTTAATTAATTTTTTTCGGAAAATATAAATATTTATTTCTAAAACATTTTGAAATTTTATTTTATGAAATTTAGATAATTTTGGAAATTATAATTTTAAAATTATTCGAGGATGAATATTTGAGAATTTTTTGAAAATATTTACTTTTTAGTGACTAATAATGAATACAGATTTTATTCATAACTATTTTTCGAAAGTCCATTTAATTTTAAAATGGTTTCAAATAAAAAATATTTATATTATAGTATATATAATCCAATTTAGTCCTTTTAAATAAATTTATGATTTAATTTAGTATTATAATAATTTTATAGGTAAAATCGCTATTTTTTGAAAAAACGGGTTTTATGCGTAGAATAAATTTTTATCATAATAAATTTAATTTAATCTATAGTGGTGAATAGTATTAATGAAATTTATATATTATATACTTCATCTAATAGTTTAATAATATTTTATTTTTTTACATTTGGTAAGAATAATCCAAGTTTTATGCTTAAAATTGTATTTTTTTAAAAAGAAGTGTTCCCCACATGTTACATGCTTATTTTTAATATTAGTTACCTCTATTTATAGACATTTATTCTGAAAAAATGGATTATGTATTTTTAGAGGTTCAAATTTGGATAATATGCCATTTTTCTTTCTTTTTTAATATGAATATTAAATGCGGTAAAGCCCATAGAATATAATTTCATCGAAGATGGCTCCGTTCTCTCCGGGTTGGCTCCCCCGAGCGGTTTCCTCCCCCCTAGGGTTTCTTCCTCCCGCGCCCCTATTCTCTCGGGTGTCTCTATCTCGTTCAGCATCCATGGCTTGGGGCACGCTTCTTCGACGGTGAGTGGTTGACGATGCATTAGCTCTTCCTCGGCTACCTATTCTGCACTCTGAACTCGCGATCAGGTTCTCCCTTCCAGGTCGGACTGGGAGCGTCCGATTCATCGGCTCTTCCTCGGCTACCTATTCAGTGGTATCTAGTAGTGTTTGAATTTGTAACATTTGGAGTTTCTTTGGTTCACACTTATTCCATAGAAGTGTATCTTGAAAATAAAAATATGGATTGTGGAAAGCGGTAAAATTCATCACAAAATTAATTGATAAATCAAGTTAATTGAGTATAAAACTCAGTGATAAAGTCAAAAGTTTTGAACCTAATTTCTATCGAGTGAATTGAATTAGATCCTAATTAACGTAGTCTCGAAGTTGAGTTGTTTCATGGACAGATGCCCATGAAAATACCTATATAATATAAAAATATGTGAAAGCAACAAAATATCACCCTTTTTATTTAAATTATCTATTTTTTGTTAGAGAGGGAAAAAATCCGGTTAAGAATGGATATAGGTTTCTATATTGATGTAAATGAGAAGATATTCACGTTAAAAATTAGGCAATACTTCTTATAAATTATATATCGACATTAAATGGTTTTGCAAAGCTAATACCTTATATATTCAATTAAGATAAAAATTAAAATAAATGATTTTAATTTATTTCAAAGTTATATAATTTAATAATTTAACTTGTTAAAAGAATTATCATGATCTAAAAAGAATTATATAGAGATGTGAAGGAACATTATTGCACCGCTACTTTTTCTTGATGTATTTAATGTTAGATTTAATGAATAGTGGGAAATTACATTAACAATATTTTATAATAAAAATGATTTTATTAAATGATATAAATTTAATTAAAATATTACATTCCACAAAATTAATGGAATATGGTCTTAATCATTATCCATGGTCTATTTTTGGATCATTTTTTATTTCAACATAATTGATCCTTAATTTGAAGATATGATGAATATTATAGTAATTCTTAAAAGGTTAACAAATGATTATGAAAAATATATGAGTAAAAATACGATCCAAAAATGTAACAAAAATTTTATGAGAGGTTTTTAAATCATCCTCAAATTATGTTTTTTATTTTATAAATTTTGATATATTTCAATATACAAATAAATTTAATATTTTAACAAATCCCAAGGGTGAGCCTCACTAGATAATAAAAGAGCACCCCTCCTTTCTCTTCATCACACCACAATGTTGCTCATTACTCAACTATACACTATAAAAATGAATTCTTAGATACTGTAATAACATTATAAAGGTTTTTGTCTTTCCAAAACTCCAATTTTTGAGATATTAAGAGGAGATATTAAAGAGGTGATTCAAAGACGAGTTAATCACCTTAACATAAAACCTTATTTTTAATTATTCTTTTTCCCTCAGAATATTTAATTTAATTTAAAACATTTAAACTACTTATCCTAAATATACTTACATTCTATTATTATTATTATTATTATTATTAAACCACTATTATTTACCCTCCTTCCATCTAATGGGAAGTGAAAATAGAAGTCATGCGTCCATACAGCTTACCGCCTACATGTAGCGATTAAATTCATTTCTCATCACCATATTTTATGAATGAGTATTATCATGAGTTATTGCTTATATATGTTAATTATGATATTTTTATACTACATTAATAATACTATCATACCTATCTTCGTACATTCCAATCCACTGGAAAATGATAACATCGATCATACGTACTTGTGGACTATCACCTCCACAAAGTGATGTGATATGTTTTCAATTTATATTTAAATTTTATTGTCAAATAAATGGATTTAATAAATATATATTATAATTATTATATAATATTTATTTTTCATTAAAATTTCTTTTTTTTCCATCCATAAAAAATATTCAAACAGTGTTTATTCTTACATACAACTAACTGTCTCCATTAACTGTGTAATTCATTTTTCTATATCTACATCTATGAATGAAATTTAATATATATATCTTGAATATTTATGATATTTATATATTGATTAAAATTATATATGTGATTTAACGATAATAAAAATATGAGGAAAAAATCTACAGAACCAAATCATATGTCAAAAACGATGGAGATATCCCTTAGAATAATGATTTTAATAATGAATGGTTAAAATAATTGTTAAAAGGTTATAAGTAGATCATATATGGTGTGATATATATATGATAATGTTTCCAAAATTGTTATATAATTTATAAATATTTTTTATTCAGGATGTTACACCGTATATGAAGGAAATCATACCTAATTTAAGGGATTTTCAAATCACTTTTATTTCAGTAGGACACATGCAATATTCACTATTTATTTATTTTTTGTGTTTTATATACATCCCATGAATGAATTTTATGAATATTACAATGAAAATTATGGTATATTAATATCCAATTATGGTTATTTATTTCATGGGTCTTATAAATCAAATGTTACACCAGTGGTAAGGTTTTATTATTACATCTTGTTGTTTATCGAGTTTGTTAATGATTTTGTTTCTGATAAAAAAAATATAATGATTTACCTTTAATGAATCTCATGAATTTTTTATCTTATTGATAATTATTGGAAATAAAATTTTTCAATCCATTTTACTTATATAATGTAACCATGTGACTAAACATGTATTTTAATGAAAAATCGAATTCATTTTAGTTATTGGTCAAAAAACCGTTTTCTTCGATATCATGGATTTTTGTAAAAAACATTCAAAATGTTTTTAATATTTTAATATTATTTTTTAATTTCAATTTTACCAATGATTTAATTTAAAATTTTTTATAGGAATATTCTTTTTTGTCTTCCGAAAATGTAGTTTTTTTTTCTTCATACCAAAAATATGAAAAGGAAGTTTTTCTATTAATTTATTTGGTATGAAAATAAATTTCTAAAATCACAACCTCTCAATTTTGTGAATATTCATTTACAAGTATCTAAGGTTATTTTTAATGAAATTTTTCCCTAATAATTTTTAAATATTTTTATATTTATCTTTATTTTCAAAATGAAATGTTTATTTTCATCAACAAATATTTCTGTGATATTTTAAAAGGAATTATTAATTATGATGATATATTTTATGTTAATTATGATATACTATGGTTTTTTTTCCATTGATACCATTTTTACACTTTATTTGGGTGGTAAATGTGTTTATGATATGTTAATTTGATCCACTTATTTTACTTCATATATGATAAAGTGAATTGATGACATGTTTATGAAACACGTTTTCTTTACATGGGTTATGATGTGATGATATGATTAATGTTTTACGATATTGTGTAACACATATATATTTTTTTAATTATATTATGGTTTTTATGTTATAACTAATGAAGGGTATTACATTGTAGCCAAGGATTGTGGTTATGTTATAACCAAGGTATGTGGTTAGGTTATAACGATGTTTGGTGGTTATATTATAATGAAATTCAAGTGAGACTTATAAATCACACCAATGCAATAGTTAAAGGCTGATACCTCATGAGTTAAACCGAAATGGATTTGATAGTGATCATAATTTAGTAATGGACTTTGTCTACTATGATTGTCATGGGAGTGAACCCAAAATATGAAGATGGTTGGAGAGTGAACCCATTATACTATGATAGTCTTGTAAATTATCATTATCTAATATGATAGTTTGGTTAGTGAACAAAATTTTCAATGATCATATTGAATATGAGACATGAAAACTAATGAAATTATTATCTATTATTAATTATATTCCAAAAACTTATGCCAGTGCTATTCTCTCATGAATCATGTTTGTTGATTGATTCATAATTTTGGTATTATGAACATACATTATTTTTTCCTAGACTCAATATTATGACTTATACGATGAATATATTTACTTTCAATTATTACTCTCATTTTTTCACACCCTTATGTTCATGTTATGATCAATTAATCGTTAATATATCCCTTATCTACCTATACTGATCATCTGATCTCACCCTTTTGTTATGTTACTTTTCCGCAGTTTATGAAGAAAGGCACCAAGTAAGATATGCCTATTAAGGGTTATAGTTATGAATCACTTAGTGAGAGATGATTTGGAACTTTTTTTGTGTAATTTTTTATGTGTTCATGATCCCAAAGGTAGTAGAACAAAACAATTCTGGTGTGGATCATTTTGTTTTGAAATGAGTATTCATCAATTAAGATGTGATATCTATGTATGAAATGTATAGGTCACTATATTTAGTAGAAAAGTGTTTATGAAAATTATGTTCATTAAAAATAGTTCTATTAATTTCTTGATGTGTTCTATGCTTCCACTCTAGAATAACATTTTCTCTGGTTTCCTCATAGTAAAGAAATTATGAAAATAATAATTTCCTATAAAAAACCATTGAAATTCATGATTTTAAACTAGAACACCTCTATTAAATCTAATATATACAATCTAGTAACCCTTTTAATTTTGGAAATATTTATAATAAAAAATACATAATGAAAAAATTATATTTTTTTCAAGAAACACCCCTTGGAAATACAAAAAAAACTATAAATAATTACTAAAACATACTTCATTATATATAGACATCATTTTTAATTAATGAAAATAAAAAAATAGTAGTAGAAGAGGGAATATAATTCCTACATCATTAATCAGATTTAATGATCATTTTTGTTATTTATGTTTCACCATCAGATTTTATGTATATTTTATTAAAATAAATTTAATGAATTTGATTGATTTATTTAAATGAAATCTCAAGTCTAAATAAACCATGATATATTGTTTATTTTTTAACAAAGGAACTAGATTATACTATATGAATAGGTATAACCACATTAATAAATATATATAATTTTTTCCCATAATTCAAATTTATTGATTAATTAATAAAAACTATTTATTTAATTTTAATAATTTCATTTCATGATTAGAACACTTATTTTTTAAGGAAATGTATATTTCTATGTGTTATGAATTTTCAGATAAGCAATTATATTTATCACTATTGGAAATTTATTATTATGAAATGGTTTTTTAATTTATGAATAAATATTCATGCGTTAGAAATCTAATGGTTAATAAGGAATAAAAAATCATTTAAAGGTAGAATGTGTTTTATTTCAAAAAACAACATTTAAGTGTATAATATATTTTTATATTAATAAATTAAATAAATATCTATTTATTAATAATTTTAATGAAATGTACATAAAAATATTCAATAAAATAATATTTTTTTACTTTTATTAACTTATATTTAACTATTATAACTCAATTTTTTTCTTAAAAATGTTTTCCCTTAAAATATTTCGTATGTTATGTATTACATGTTTATTTTAAAATTAATTTCATCCACTTAATTTTGTTTATGTTAGTAAAATAGATTACATATTTTGAATCATCCCTCCCATATTTGGTGATGAGTTTACATTAATATTTAGTCAAAATTATTAGTAAAAAGTTTAAAAATTGTTTCCACGTCAAGATTAATACTGGTTTACCGAGGTTAAACTTAAAGGTAAATTAAAAAATGCCATAAAAACATGTTCTAATATTATATTATGGGGATAAATCAGCCTTATATTTCCATATCATATATAATTTTTCCATTTCCTACAACATGCACAGGAAAGGGAATTTATATCATTGACATATTTTATGTAATTCCATGTGTGTCCCTCCTCCAAATTTTCAAAGGGTACTAATTTTCCTCATGTATTAACTCAATTTAATAATTATAGATCATCAAATACCTTCCAAAAAAATTTTATATATTCCTTCATATATTTCTTGATTATTTGGACTTATCCTAATACCATTTTATGAAGTCTTAAATTATAATTCAATAGTGGATCCCAATTATTATATAATAATATTCCACAAATAAATCAATGTTTATTTATAATATATACTACAATAAAGAAATTATATCCTGAATAAAATTTTTAATCCAGTTCTATAAATATAATTATATTTTATTATGATTATTTTAATACCATTTTCCACCTTATTTTCAACAAATTTTATATAGATATATCACTTGTGCATAAGTGTGGATAATTGCACCCATATAGAAAATGATTTATTTTTATCTGAGACTCACATTAATTTATGTAATGAGTGATTTAATAAATATATTTTAAATTTATGATAGAATTGTTTTTATGTATTTATAAAATATTATTTATATTTTTTTCTTTATTTTTCTTTGAGTGAAAACAGTTTTCATGCATACATGTGGACTTCCATCTCCTTGTATAGTGTAATTAATTTTTTGAATCTATATATTTTATTGATGGTTATATAAAAATATATATAATAAATATATGTGTTATTTTAATAATGAATAATATTTTTTTGATTATGGAACAATGATCAAGATGAATCTTTCATAATTTCTCTATCAAATTGTATATTAATAATGAAGAAGTTAACACATTAAATGACGATAATAATGATTAATTTTTGGTGAATAGATGATAATATTCTATATGAATACTATGTATCATATTTTATGTTATAATATGGTTTATTATAGAATTATTATAAATTTATAACTATTATATAGAAGGATATATTACTTACTACGTGTGTGAGACTTGAGGTAACCATTTCTCATCAAACATTTATTTCAATGAGACATATGTTACATTAATGAGTTGATTTTTTAATATTGAATATATACTTGTAAATTGATAATTTTTTCATGAATATATTTTTATTCATGAAATTTATTATTTGACCTGAGGTTATTACTTTTATGGTGTTCTATTTTGAAATTTACTATAGTTATAAGGGGATTTTGTTACAATATCAATTTTTATAGGGATTGTTTAATATTAAATTTCAAATAAAGATAATATATACCTATAAATAAATATTTTTATATGTTTTCTTGTTGAATATTTATACTTATAAATTACAAATTTCCTTTATTTTTCCACTCTCTATTTACTCTAAAATATTAATGGTTTACTTAAGGATAACATACCATATTTTTCTATTTGGTAGAGTGTCATTTTACATGCAAGTCCACATTTTCATTAAAATACTTTAAATAATATCATTACAATTCTATAATTAGTGATTAAATAATTTTGTATCCATGTTTTACTTGCTACAAAACTTGTCAAAATGAATACTCTTGACTTTTTCAAAATAAGGATCTTTTTAAAAAGGTTTGAATAAAATCATTATTATAACATATATCGCAATAATGTAATTTATCCCCACCATGACTATTTATTTTTCTTAATTATTACATTATAAATTAAAATAATTACTTTTAAATATTATTATATTCCTAATATTATGAATATTTTTATATTGTCAATCTATATTTCAAAATAAAATGGAATTTTACACAAGAAATGTTGAGTGGGATTTTAATGGTATTTTTATTTATGACAACATCTATTGATGATATTTATTCATAACTTGGGATATTATCCAATGATACAAATATTATCCATTTATTGATTTTTATTGATTTTTATTATAAAATATTAATGAAACTTCTTTTATTTTCCACTGGGGGATCTATAATGAAGTGATAAATTATTTAATGATCGGTTAGAATACATTTTAATGGACAATTATTATTTGATTTGTGAATAAATCTTATCCATATATTGCCTTTACTAATGCTTAATTTATATGTTCTCAAATAATACTTGAGATGTTATTTAAATCTTGAATGATGTATATGAGAAATTATACCGAGCCCAAAGAGGGTATATGGGTGGTTATCCCAAGACAAACATGTGATTAATTTCATAAAAGATAGTCTTAGGAAATAATTTCTATGATTTTGATTATTCCACATATTAGGTGACCCGGGCATAACCTATATTTATTTTACATTATTTGGATAATAAAATAATACATTACCTGTTGTGCCCAAGTGAAGTGATTGAATTTGTTGTCAATAACTTGTCTTCGTGTGCCATCTGATGAAGTACATCTTGAAGATTGATGATTGAGGAAGCATAATATCAGAAGATTGTAGAACTGATCTTAATGTTTCAATACTTGTATCAAGGTGATACTAAGTTACAACACTTCAAGAATGAATGATGATGGAGCATCATTAAATCAGACGATTGTTGAGCTGTTCTTAAAGTTCCAAGAACTTGTATCAACTGAATACAATGTCACAACATGATTAGAAGACCATGCATTGTAGTGACAATGCATGATGAGTTGAAAGATGATCCATCCACAACTACTGAGTGGATGAAGTTGATTAAAGATGTCCATGAACTATCTCCTAGTGCATGTGAATGTGAAGAAGATCCAACTTGATCTCTGATTAGATCAATGAAGAACATTGAAGAATTATGTGATTCAGGAGTTCGGTTGATGAAGATCCTTGAGAATTCTCTAATAAGTAGAAAATGAGATGATGAAGAAGAATTATAAATTGAGGAGTTGTTTCTAATCAAGAGGATTAATAATGGAATTCTTAAGAAGAAGAATAGAAGAAGTGGAGAAGAAATGGATTGAATGGCACTTGGCATTTGACTTATACTCATAGGAGAACTTTGTATTTGACAAAGTCTTATTCATGCCTTTGCCAAAAAATATGGCCAGCCATGGACACCTTGAGGGTTCAACCCCAAGGCACATGTGGGCCTAAGGCGCCACGCCCAAGGGGGAACCCGTGGGGCAAGCCCAAGGCGGCACAGTGGCCATGCGGTGATCAAGTCCGCACGGCAGGGGAGCAGTAGCGCGCGCCCAGAGCATAGTGGGCGCCAGTGGCGCGCCCGCAGGAGGCGTGAGTGGGCGCAAAGCGCGCCCACAGAGAGAACCCGGTGCGGGGAGGCACCGGGAGGGGAGAAGTTCAATTGAGGAATGGATGGAAGCGCTTGGGTAATAAGCCGCGTGAAAACAGGAGGCCGCTTCGATGTGGGACGCAGAAAAATCTCCAGGAGAGAATCATGGCCGCTCGATCGATCGCGCGCCAGATCTTGACCACACGATCGATCCCGCACGAGATCTTCAGATCCAGGCCGTCCAAAGTCTTCTGATCGCCCGATCCAACGGCCGGAGAGTTCGTCCTCTTCCTTGAGCTTGCTCGAAGCCACCCGCGAGCCTCCGACGAACCAGGCGCCATCCGAGGGATGATTTCGAGATTCCGGCCACCTCCGACGAAGATGAAGACACCATTGAGTTCATCTGGCCCAACTGAACCTAACCATGCAATAAAATAAGCATGCATGCAAGGTAATGAGGATTTCGAACAATGCCGAGGCAAACAAAGTGCCGAGGCCATGGTGTTCGTGGTATGCATAGACAAGTATTAAAGAGGCCATGCATTCGTTCGAGAATGCATACACGTGGATAAAGGAGAAGGAGAGGAAGTCCGCGTTGTGCAGAGAGAAAGAACAAGATTCTCGGCCCGCGTTTGAAGTTTTCAAAACGCCGCTTTTATCGGACATTCATATGTTGAATTCCGCGGAATCCATTTTCTCTCCTCTGCCTATAAAAATGAGGCCGAGCCCTTGAGGAGTGTTGCTGAAAAATTTGTGATCCGCGAGAGCCCTCTGCCTCGCGATGAAAGAGCCACCGCGCAACTACCTTTCACGGCTGTTGTTCTCGGTGCCACCTGAGGCCCGAAAGTGACTCCCTGTGTGCTATCCTTTGCGCGACAGGAAGGAGGGTGAGCAGCGCGAACTTGCGCGCCCCCTCGGTGCACCGCGGCCCCCTGCGCGGTAAGCACTTGCACGACGGTTGTGAAGGAAGAGGTTGGCCGCACCCTTGCACGACCCTTGCACCCATTGTGCTTGCGCGGCTCTTGAAGAACAGTGGAGTTCACACTTTGAGTGTGTGTGTGCAAATGGAGTAAGAGGACCCTACGGGTTATTTGCATTCAAGAGAACCCAAGGCCGTAGCCTTTGTGTGTGCAATGAAGGAAGAAGGCCGTCGGATTGCATGAGTGTGCTTAGCAAGTGAGGAGGCTTGCACCTTGTGTGCAAAGTGAAGAACACACCCTGAGTGTGTGTGAAGTGAAGAGCCCGAGGCTTGTGAGTGTGCAAATAAAGGAAGAGGCCGAGGTTCGGCTTGTACCCATTTGAGTACATTCAAAATGAGTTGTGTATGTGTGCACAAGTGAAAAAGAGTGACAAACCATAAGAAGAAGAGGAGTACACACTTAAGTGTGTGAATGCAAAAGAACTGATCACTCTAAGTGATTGGTTTTTGGTGAGCAAGACCAACGAGATCTTTTGAAGACTGTTGAAGCTACTTGAAGTTTTTAACAACACCTTTGAAGAAGTGAAGTGGAGCCATGATGAAGATGATTCTGTGGAGTTGGGGGGGTTAACGAACTTGTAATTGGGGGGTATAACCAATTACTGTGTAATCATCTTTTGGCATAGTGATGAATCCGTGTTGGGGGGGTGTAACCAACACGGCAAGGAGTAGGTCTTTGTACCGAACCTTGTAAATCTCTGTGTTCTGTGCTCTCATTATTACTGCACCACTAAAAGAGTAGATCTAGGCTTTAACCAGCTGCAGAGGTTGAATTGATAATCCAAAGGGAACAATTCATAAAAAGAAAAAGTTATCACTGATTCACCCCTCCCCTCTCAGTGACCACAACCGATCCAGGCATTTCAAGTGGTATCAGAGCAAGGTTCCCTCTGTAAGGATCTACTTCTGAGAAGATGGACAATCTGAATTCTGTTAATAGTAGGGGTGTTCCTACATTCGATGGAAAGAATTACCACAGCTGGAAGAATCGGATGTTACCCTACCTTCTATCTTTCGGCCTTGAAGTTAGAAATGCAGCCTTATTTGGATTCCCTCCTCATGCTGATGAAGCTGCTATGTCACCTGCTGAGAAAAGAAATATGGAAGTTGATGGTAAAGCTCAAAATGCCATTCTTATGTCTCTCTCAGAAAAGGTTTACACAAAAGTCATGGGACTCAAGAATTCCAAAGAAATCTGGGACAAATTGGAGAGTAGTTATGAAGGCAACATGAAAGTCAAGGAAGCTAAATTACAAATTTGGAGAAGTCGGTTTGAAGATAGTAAGATGGGAGAAGAAGAAAGTATTGACGATTATTTTACAAGAGTCAATGAAATTTTCAGTAACATTCGAGGCTTTGGAGAAAAGTTGGAGGACTCAACTATTGTTAAAAAACTAATGAGAAACTTTCCTGACAGGTTTGATCCCAAAGTCTCCGCACTAGAAGACATATATGATCTCTCTCTTGATGAACTTCACAACATTATCATTACATATGAAATGAGGAAGATTCCAGTATTCAAAAAGAAGATCAAGGATGAGATGGCTTTCGAGGCCATGAGACAACTCAAGATAAGAGATGACGAAGTCTTAGGATCAAATGAGTCGGACAATGAAGAAAAGGATGAAGATCTCAACAAGGTTATTTCTCTTTTATCTAAATGGTTTGGAAAAACTAAATTCAGGGGAAAAGGGAAATTACCATCGAGGTGTTTCAATTGCAATAACATCAGACACTTTGCTGCTAACTGTCCCGAGAAAAGATCTAGTGCTCCGGAAGTTGAAGAAGATAAGTCACAAAATAAGAAATGGAGTAGATACCCAAGAGAAAGAAACAGATCTGGTGCAAGAAAGAAAAGGTTTGTTCCAGGTGAAAGAAGAAGCTATGTTAGCAGAGAGTAAGAATCAGACTTCACTTCAGCCAGTCAATCAGAAGAAGAAACGAATTTTATGGCTCAAGTGGAAAAAGGGTTGGACACATGCAGCAGTGAAGATGATGAAAATGAACGAACAGAGCTCGAACACATGTTGAAAGATGAACTAGTGGCTTGCCTTGAACAGAACACTAAACTCAAGAAAGAGAAGAGATTGTTACAAAAGGAAACCAAAAGGATGACTGAGGAGTTGGAAGAATGTATGAAGAAAGAGACAATGTACATTGATGAAATCAAGAGACACAAACTGAAGAGAGATGAGCTGGATAAGATAGCAAAAGATGTTGAGGAGAAACTTCACCTCAAAGAAGAAGAACAATCAGTAACACAGTCCAAGTGGGTTGAAGCACAAAATAACTTGAAAAAGATGAGAGAAGACTTTAACAAGGCTGTTGAGGTCAAGGCAGAATCATCTCACACTGGTGCTCAGAGGCAGGTCGACTCACCACTCAGTAAATCTCAATTTACATCTGTTATTTCTAACTATGCAGGTTCAAAGATAAAATTGAGACAAACATGTCATAAACAAACCTATTCAAAATCATCTTCAGTGGAAGAAATGAAATCCTCAGGAAGGACTACTCAAATCTTGGACAGGAAATTACAACATGACTCTTATCAGCGGAAAAGGTCAAAGTTTAGAGGCTACTGCTGGTGTTGTGGTGTGTTTGGTCATAAGGCCTATGCATGCTGGTATAACATGTCTCTTCCAAGAATGAGGCATGAGTCAAGGGGGGGGGGGGACATCCTGAAACCCAGAGTGTTGTGCAGAAAGTATCAAAACCTCCAATTCAGAACACATTTGACTGCCTAAGTGAAGCTTGTGGAAGATGTGACCAACAAGGTCATAGAGCTGATAAATGTATGACTACTCATCCCGAACAAAAAGTCAAAGACATGAAAGGGAAAGGCATTCAGGAAACCAATGAAGAAATCACATGCTTTGCTGAAGTTGCTCCAAAATCCAGCAGCAGAAACAAGTCATGGATTCTTGATAGTGGATGCTCATCACACATTACTGGTGATATAAAAATCCTAAACAACATAGAATGTCATGAAGGAGGAACTGTGGTGGTTGGAAATAATTGTTCTCTAAAAATCAAGGGAGTTGGAAAGGCACTGGTTGAAACAACAAATCTAAAATCCAATGATGTGTTATTTGTCGAAGGATTGAAACACAACCTGCTGAGTGTAAGTCAGTTATGTGATGATGGTCATGAAGTACTGTTCAATAATGATTCATGCATCATCAAGAGCTCGAAGGATGGACAGATCATCACTAAAGGAAGAAGAACCACTGGAAACCTATTTCAAATTGAGATCAAATCTGAATACACCAGTGATGAAGAGGAAGGTAATAAAAGTGGAAGGACATACAACAAATTGAAGAAACATACTGACACAGAAAATGTCCTGGGTGAACCACACTCCTCAGTAAGAACTAGAAGAATGTTGAGATTGGAAGATCAGAGTGCACGGGTTTCTCAAGTTGAACCTTACACAGTGGCTGAAGCAGTTGAACAATGGATATAAGCTATGCCTACAGAAAAAGTTGCTGAGCTAAGGCTGAATCTTCATGTTCAGACTTCTCCTCTAACTTGAGGAAGAAGAAGGTCCCTCCTTATTCCCTAACTTTTTGTATTCTTGTGCTGACATGCAGGGAATTGAAGGAGATGAGTGCATCCCCTGAGGAGGAGCATTGGTAGTTAAAGATGTGCAGGTTCCAGAAGCTCTATATTCTGAGTATGGTTTCCATTCATCCCATTGCATTTGTTGGCCAATAAGGGGGAGAAATCATCAGGCACACGACATTCTCTAAGTGTTCTTAGGAGTATTGACAACCAAATACAAAGGGGGAGATTGTTGTGCCCAAGTGAAGTGATTGCATTTGTTGTCAATAACTTGTCTTCGTGTGCCATCTGATGAAGTACATCTTGAAGATTGATGATTGAGGAAGCATAATACCAGACGATTGTAGAACTGATCTTAATGTTTCAATACTTGTATCAAGGTGATACTAAGTTACAACACTTCAAGAATGAATGATGATGGAGCATCATTAAATCAGACGATTGTTGAGCTGTTCTTAAAGTTCCAAGAACTTGTATCAACTGAATACAATGTCACAACATGATTAGAAGACCATGCATTATAGTGACAATGCATGATGAGTTGAAAGATGATCCATCCACAACTACTGAGTGGATGAAGTTGATTAAAGATTTCCATGCACTATCTCCTAGTGCATGTGAATGTGAATAAGATCCAACTTGATCTCTGATTAGATCAATGAAGAACATTGAAGAATTATGTGATTCAGGAGTTCGGTTGATGAAGATCCTTGAGAATTCTCTCCTAAGTAGAAAATGAGATGATGAAGAAGAATTATAAATTGAGGAGTTGTTTCTAATCAAGAGGATTAATAATGGAATTCTTAAGAAGAAGAATAGAAGAAGTGGAGAAGAAATGGCTTGAATGGCACTTGGCATTTGGCTTATACTCATAGGAGAACTTTGTATTTGACAAAGTCTTATTCATGCCTTTGCCCAAAAATATGGCCAGCCATGGACACCTTGAGGGTTCAACCCCAAGGAACATGTGGGCCTAAGGCGCCACGCCCAAGGGGGAACCTGTGGGGAAAGCCCAAGGCGGCACAGTGGCCATGTGGTGATCAAGTCCGCACGGCAGGGGAGCAGTAGCGCGCGCCCGGAGCATAGTGGGCGCCAGTGGCGCGCCCGTAGGAGGCGTGAGTGGGCGCAAAGCGCGCCCGCAGAGAGAACCCGGTGCGGGGCGGCACCGGGAGGGGAGAAGTTCAATTGAGGAATGGATGGAAGCGCTTGGGTAATAAGCCGCGTGAAAACAGGAGGCCGCTTTGATGTGGGACGCGGAAAAATCTTCAGGAGCGAATCCTGGCCGCTCGATCGATCGCGCGCCAGATCTCGACCGCACGATCGATCCCGCGCGAGATCTTCAGATCCAGGCCGTCCAAAGTCTTCTGATCGCCCGATCCAACGGCCGGAGAGTTCGTCCTCTTCCTTGAGCTCACTCGAAGCCACCCGCGAGCCTCAAATGAACCAGGCGCCATCTGAGGGATGATTTCGAGATTCCGACCACCTCCGATGAAGATGAAGACACCATTGAGTTCGTCTGGCCCAACTGAACCTAACCATGCAATAAAATAAGCATGCATGCAAGGTAATGAGGATTTCGAACAAGGCCGAGGCAAACAAAGTGCCGAGGACATGGTGTTCGTGGTATGCATAGACAAGTATTAAAGAGGCCATGCATTCGTTCGAGAATGCATACACGTGGATAAAGGAGAAGGAGTGGAAGTCCGCGTTGTGCAGAGAGAAAGAACGAGATTCTCGGCCCGCGTTTGAAGTTTTCAAAACGCCGCTTTTATCGGGCATTCATATGTTGAATTCCGCGGAATCCATTTTCTCTCCTCTACCTATAAAAATGAGGCCGAGCCCTCGAGGAGTGTTGCTGAAAAATTTGTGATCCGCGAGAGCCCTCTGCCTCGCAAAGAAAGAGGCACCGCGCAACTACCTTGCGCGGCTGTTGTTCTCGGTGCCACCCGAGGCCCGAAAGTTCCCCCCTGCGCGCTATCCTTTGCGCGACAGGAAGGAGGGTGAGTAGCGCAAACTTGCGCGCCCCCTCGGTGCACCGCGGCCCCCTGCGCGGTAAGCACTTGTGCGGCAGTTGTGAAGGAAGAGGTTGGCCGCACCCTTGCACGGCCCTTGCACCCATTGTGCTTGCGCGGCTCTTGAAGAATAGTGGAGTTCACAATTTGAGTGTGTGTGTGCAAATGGAGTAAGAGGACCCTACGGGTTATTTGCATTCAAGAGAACCCAAGGCCGTAGCCTTTGTGTGTGCAATGAAGGAAGAAGGCCGTAGGATTGCATGAGTGTGCTTAGCAAGTGAGGAGGCTTGCACCTTGTGTGCAAAGTGAAGAACACACCCTGAGTGTGTGTGAAGTGAAGAGCCCGAGGCTTGTGAGTGTGCAAAGAAAGGAAGAGGCCGAGGTTCGGCTTGTACCCATTTGAGTACATTCAAAATGAGTTGTGTATGTGTGCACAAGTGAATGAGAGTGACAAACCATAAGAAGAGGAGGAGTACACACTTAAGTGTGTGAATGCAAAAGAAATGATCACTCTAAGTGATTGGTTTTTGGTGAGCAAGACCAACGAGATATTTTGAAGACTGTTGAAGCTACATGAAGTTTTGAACAACACCTATGAAGAAGTGAAGTGGAGCCATGATGAAGATGATGCTGTGGAGTTGGGGGGTTTAACCAACTTGTAATTGGGGGGTATAACCAATTACTGTGTAATCATCTTTTGGCATAGTGAAGAATCCGTGTTTGGGGGGTGTAACCAACACGGCAAGGAGTAGGTCTTTGTACCGAACCTTGTAAATCTCTGTGTTCTGTGCTCTCATTATTACTGCACCACTAAAAGAGTAGATCTAGGCTTTAACCAGCTGCAGAGGTTGAATTGATAATCCAAAGGGAACAATTCATAAAAAGATAAAGTTATCACTGATTCACCCCTCCCCTCTCAGTGATCACAACCGATCCAGGCATTTCATTACCTAATAAACTCAATATCATGAGAATTAAGAGGTTTAGTGTCTTTTTATATAGTTACATAAAAGATATATTTTATAATATTTTTTCATAATTACAAAATATTTAACCATACTAGATATTATCCTAGAGACATAAAATATTTTAATCAACATGGGAAATGGAAACATTAGAGAGGGATGAGGCCCAACCCATAGTAATGGAATAATAAACATGTCAACATGTTACCTAGGGTAAGATCATAAGAATATAGGAAACAAAATAAGGAGAAAATTACTAATTAAAAGTACATGGAATCATAAAATGTATTCATATTTTAAAATTGGGGAACAAGTAATCCCAGTTAATCAAATAGATAACATGGTGTAAAAATAATGAAAACATGATACACAAATAATTATCCATAGGAATTAAATAGTAACATATCACAATAATGTGGAACCATCATAATCATAGAAACAAAACATTGTGGACAAGACATCACCTCAGGTTTATAATAGTGGACCAAGAAACAGAAAATGCTTTCCATAATGGATAATTCATCATAACCTACTTTCTATAGTGAATATGGCATCACAACCTATTTACCATTTATGATCCATCATCATTACTCTTTTAACACATATCTAATGAGATGTAAAACAATATCCGATGACTTGGATGGATATATAGGGTCCACATGTCACATCATGATTATAAATATATTTTGAAATGATGAAATAAATTATTCATCATATTGTTAAATCTTTTCAATAAGACTGGGTTTAATATAAAATTTTATGAGGCCTCAAATAAATAACAACATAAACTGTGTCAATCGATATTAAATTAAATCACCATATAAAGGAACATCATAATATAATTTATAGGGTCGTTCGTAAAGTATAAATTAATGTAAAATAGATCCATTCAGACATAGAAGAAAATATAATCCTAGGGTAAAACATTTTGAATTTTAATGTAATATCATTTTCAATATTTTGATATATATATATTAATCCAACATTAATTATAGATTCAATTAAAATTAACACCTAAAAGTTGTATACAAAAGCATTAAAATCATGAATTGAGACATGTATGGATTTACATATATGAATGGAGAAATTTTTTCAAATGTGTAATCAAGTACATGAAAAATTGAGCTAATTACAATTTGGAGGTTCTTATTTGTAACATTAAAATTTTATGTGAGAAAATGATCTGGTTGAAAACATAGAATCAAAAGAGAAAAATTCCATAGAAAGATAAAAAATAACAACATATAAAATATAAAATCAATTAGTAATATGGATTTTTAAGGAATAATGTCAAATGAATCCATATAAGTAAAAATAATGATATTTGAGTTATTAATGTTCCTTAAAGAAAACATTGTTAATTATGTAAGAACCGTTTAAAAATGGTTTTATATGTTATAAATAAAATTACAGAGAATTTATTGATAAAATACCTCAAAAAAAACATAAGTATGAATTTACGTAGATTATGTGAAATAATTTCAAGATGAAGATTTATAACTTAATGAATGAGAATTGAGTTAACAAAAACCATTACAACTAGAGAATCATTTAAATGAAAACCTTATATAGAGATAATTAACTTAAAAATTAATTATTATCATTAAATTTTATTTCATGATATAATATCTCAACTAGGTAGTATATACAGAAAATAAAATATATAAACTGAGTAATTCAAAAACATGACCCAAAGAGAGGAATTTGAGATGAAAATGAAAACCAAGTTCTTGGTTCATTCTCCACTTACACTAAACATCCAAAATTTTTAATTTAATATTATTAATTATAAGAACAAAAAAACATATTCAAAACAATAAACAATTATTCTCCCTTTTGAAAATAATTACATACATAGACACACATAGAAATATATGTATATATATATATAAGGAAATACTTACCGATTTTCCCTCATTGGGTGTTTTTGGTTTGCACTTGTTTCAATAGAGTGGTGCTAATATTTTTTTAATCTTAAAAATAGAATCTATAAAAAATCATTAATGATACTATAAGGGATTATTTATAAATATTTATGATGTTAAAATTTCTTATTATAAGTTCATTAGACTTTCTTCTTGATGATGATATTAAAAAAAAGATTATTTTGTTGATTTTTAAACCACAAAGTGTATTTTTTTGATAAATTAACATAATTTTGATTATTTCATACCATAAAAAACTAATTATTTCATTATTTTATATCATATTAATCCATTAAGTTGGTATTTATAATCATCCATTATAAAATCTAATATCATTGTTCAAAAATGTGCTAAAACTATCCCAAACATGAACATTTAATTATTTGTAGATATTTATGATATAATTTCGTTGAAATATCATTATACAAGTATCATAATAAAATTATTTACTTTTCATCAAAGATATAGATTAGAATTATAAATATTTAAAAGAATAAGTGATCGATTTAAAGTAATTGCATAGAATGAATATACCGTTATTCCTCTTTGTTCCCTTGTTTAAGATGGTTAATTTTATAATGATTATTTATCTACGATAAAATTAAGAGGTTTTTATTTATTTAAAAAAAAAATCATTATCATATAATAAAAAACTATTTATCCTTTTAACCCACTACTAGATACATCCACAAATAGAGGTATTAAAAAATGGAATTGGATAGTGATGTGGATTGGGGCTCAAGACCCTCTCCATAATTATGATGGTGAAATCATAGTTTTCCCCACAATCATGGACCTTCATAACTACATGGAATTCGATATTATATCTAGAGGGATATCAGCATTGCCTGTAGATGCTTTAGTGGTGAGCCTTAACCCTTATTTCAGTTGCAATGAAGACTATAGATCCTATGAAATAGCCATAGGATGTAATGAAATTTGAAACCATCTATTCATCCATTTTAAGGATATTGATATTGTATGGTTTCAGAAGAAGGGGGTTTTTTTTTGGTTTACTTTCAATGATTATTCTATCATAGAATAGATGGAATTAGGAAACCATTATATATTTATTTTATTAAATCATATGTGGGTACTACACCATGGTGGATTGATGATTTAGTTAATCAGAAATCATCAATTATGTGAATTAATTATAAGAGATTCATCTTAATGGGATGTTGTTACTTTCATTTTATATTTCCTTTTTATGGATTTTTTATTGAAGGATTTGGGGTTTTCATCTGTATACTTCAAACCAAGGTATATACATATCTAAGAGTGTGGATAAAAGACTAATCCTCATGCTGGAAGGAATTTATATGTTTATGTATGGGTTAGAGTTTATGGCCATGACTAGATAATATGGAATCCAATAATTTAATATGATATAGTGTTATCTATTGGAGTTCTAGTAAAAATTGATAATGCCTCATATAACAATATATTAATTAACTATTCTTGTATTTTGGTAGAAGTTTACCTATATTACATAAAAGTTGACATGTATTTTCTATAGAATATTAAGGATGCATTCTCTTTGATAGTTATGTATGAAAATTCATAATTTTTTTCTAGATTATAAGGTTATAGGAAATAAGAAATATACTTATTGGAAAATTATTACATGTTATTTTAGTTATCTAAGTGGGAACATGGAGAAGTAATTCCATAAGAAGTGAAAGGGGATAATAAGGTCAATAAAACTAGGGTATATTTCATGGTTGTTCTACTCGACTAGCTATGGGTGAGTCTCACCTTGATATTAAAAATGTAATTAGTTCTAATAGTGATAATCTATCTGTAATGTTATATTTAACTAATGTAATTGATACTTCAAAGAAGTATCATTATCTATAAGTACATGGTGCTAAGGATTATTCACTATCACTATAACTTCATTAAGTTCCTTCAATGTCTTGGGATGAAATTTATGATAAGGAGGAGGCTATGGTGAAATTATTAAATGTAGGGACCTCTTTAAAAGATGAATTTTTATTGAGGTTGAAAATTAATCCAATGAATCTAGTCACTGAAAATATGATACTGATATAGCTTTTAAATTGGAATTATATTTATTATTATTTCAAGTGATGTTATTAGTTACTTCAAAAGACAAAGATAAATCCAAAAAACATTATTAATTTTCCAAGGTATCCAATGAACTATTTTTTCACTACACTCAATTCTAGTTTTCTAGGAATTTATGTATTTTATGTAAACCTAGACTCAACAATAATTCAGTTTGTTGAAAATATTTCAAAGGCCATTAAAATAGTTATGGCTTCCCATCCTTATTATTTGAGATGATTCTAGGATAATCTGGAGACATGAAAATGTTGTGTCTTTTCATATAGTAGTTCATGTTATAGATGTTTCATCAATGAGGTTATAAGATGATAAAAATAACTTTACATGATCTTATAATTGATGTGATATGGTGATTTAGGGGTCTATTTTAGAGATCCATGATACAATGAAAATAAAGAAATATAGTGTAATCATTGTTGCCTCATGTAAGGGGGTGAATAGTTCAATGGGAAATACTATAGAATGTCCCAATACATTACATTATTCTTATTATAAAAAATTATACCAGGGTAGTGTCTATGGTTTATACTATTGAATCTAGAAAAGTAGTTGAGTTCTCATCTAAATGGATTAGCAGTAGGGTTAGTATACATAAATATTTGTTGTTTCTTGCCTCTAATTACATTGAGGATAATGGGAAGTGAAATTTTTTTGACACAAAGATAAATGTGTTAAGTGTTGAAAATAAGGGTGATACCAAAAATTTTTGAGGTAGACAATGGTAGTGGTTTATGACATAGATGTGTGGATGAAATCCTTATTGATTGGGTAGACAAATCTCTCGTATTAGAATCTTTACTTGATCTCAAATTGGATGATGAAATTTATTTAAGTAATCTACTATCATTTTATAACTTCCCTCATTTTATATATTTATATTTATATTTATGAAATTGTTTAGTCATTGAACACGTCCCCACCCTACTATGTGATGTATTAAAAAATGGAATGCAAATTACCATTGAGGTGGTAGTATGCATGTACATTTGGATGATTTTTTCATTTATTTAGGATAAAGATAAATAAGTAATATGTTTTAATATTCATTATCATAAATAAGATATAATGTTAATAATTATATCTTAAACTTAAATTTTGTAAATTCAATGTCTGGCGGTGGAGAAAAATAAAATCATTTATTTTTGTAGGTGATAACCCACACATATGAACATTTCATGTGTTATTTTTTATTAATGGAAATTAGAAAAGACGGTAAATGCTTATACCATCATTATAACAACATATATTCATACTAAGGATACTAATTTAATTTTTTATTAACCATGTTATTAAATTTGAATGAGTATATAAAAATAAATATAAATGAAAATGAGTAGTTATATCATATACCTCACTTCTTGGATTATATCATTCGTGAGGAGGTTAAGACAATGAGTTATGGCCTTTTGAGAAGAATAGAACCTCATTACAATGGAGAGGAATATTGAAGAGATTTTGGGGTAGAGTTTGGGTAAAACGTATATGGTTGTGGAGCGGGAGGATGTTAGGATACAAGATACACTTTTATATGTGAAAAGGGATGGCATTTTTTGTAAATATGAAGACCTTATCCATAATTGGATTACACACTCAAGGAATATGGAAAATATTTATTAAATTATTATGGTTGGGAGCATATAAGGCTAGGAAAACCAAATTAATGTTTTTTTCACACTTGTTTTTAACATGCATAAGTCACTTTAACCACGAAATTATTACATTTACCATTTTAACTTTTACCATAGTAACTTGTTTTTACCTATGGTTACTTAATTATTATGCCTAAAAATAAAGTAGTACATATTAGATAATTAGAACAAACTAATAATAAATTTGAAATAAATCTATATTATATAGCTAACATAAAACATAAAATAATTTTCTTCAATCCAATATTGGTGAAAACTATCTACCGTTGTATTTATTGAGATGTGGATATTTTACTAAAATAAGGGTCATTACATTCTACCCCATCAAAAATTGTTTTTTATTCAAAATAATTTTGCATGAAAAAAACCAAATGAGGTAACATTTATCTGATAGAAATAAACAATTTCTCACATAGCTTCCTCAAACAACTTATTCCTTTATTTAACATCGACCATATGCGTGGAATTGTTCCACAACACCTTAGATCTATGATCTAATAATCAAACTTGTTGTTCCTTATATGAAAGATAATGTTCCTATTTATCATCTTATAAGTTCAATACATATAATGGGTCTACAACATACTTTTCAAAAAGATTTACATTGAACACATCATTCAAATTAGAGAGGTATGGAGTGATTTATATGTGATAGACTATAACCCCAACACATTCATAGATCTCTAAGTGACATATGTATCTGGGGATCAGTTTCCCATTCATCTAACATATCATGACCTAATTTTTTTGAAAGATTCACCAAAATACCATGTACCCAATATTATTCCCTATATGTCATCAAGCATTATCTTAATAACTATTCTATCAATATTTTTATTCTATTATATTCCATGAATGATTTAATCCTTCTACAAAATTTCCATGACAACGTCAAGAATTATCGATTTCCATTATCCAACAAAATCCTATAATGTTTGAGTCCTACATATCATCCATTAAATAGACTTATAAGGCATCCTGTGAATGAAAAAACAGAAATTATTATAATATGAAAACTCTATCATAGGGAGAAGTTGATCCCAACATCCCTATAATTTCATCAAATATGATCTCGTCATATCCTCTATAGTTTTTATAGTCCTATCAAACTGACTATCAATCTAAGGGTGATAATTAGTGTTAAAAATACACTATGTAAATAATTACTTGGAAGAATTCTCCTAGATCATGAGGTAAACCTTAGATTTAGATCATATAAAATGGAGAGTGTAATTCCATGAATCCTTACCAATTCTCTTATGAATATATTGGAGATTTGTTCAATAGAGAAATACTCTTTGAAGGGAATTAAATGTGATGACATAGTATGGTGGAAACTACAACCCATGTAATATTATATAAATCATATGTTTTTGAGGAGTTATATGAAATTATCAATGGTAATGTCTTCTGATGTTTATAATTTTATGGGTAATCATCGCAACATACCATTATAATTCTATCCTTTAGCCTTAACTTATTATTATAACAACCATCAAGATATTTATTTTGTGTGCTACCTCATCTAGATATACCCCAAATATTTTTTCATAGAGTATTATACATATCCATGTTTCTTGGATGGATAGGGAAGGATGACTTCTATTCCCCATCTAAAAGTTCATTTTTCAATTTTTGTTTTAATGGGATCCTAATTTGGGTTCCAAAGCATAAACCACATTTATTATAAATGTTAATGTTAAGAATAATCAACAACATTTTTTATAGTTTTTCATCATAATTATAGGCCTCTTTGATCATTAAATGAATATATTGATGAGACATCCATTAGGGAATATATGATCTCACTCATTACCTTAGGATTTTAGGATTCATCTTTTAAAAATCTATTAGTATTGATTGTTTTCAATCCTTATAATGTATACTGAAGAGTGATAATTTATAATTAGGGAAATAGCCACATCTATTTCCTTCACAATATGATAATGTATGTATAAGTAAGAGTCCATGATCAGTTCAAGCCATCCACTTTTCCTCATGTTCTAACATTTTGTGTGTGAATTTATAAATTAATCATTTATGGTCAATATAAATATCAAACATTACATTGAAGAGAAGATGGATTTTTTTTCAATAAATAGGATACCTCTAGAATAACATATCATATGATGGGTAGTTTTTCTCTTATGTTTATAATTGATGTAATGCACATGAAATTTATTTCTCATTATTCATATGAATGTATCCTAAACCTTTCAAGGAATCATTTCTATATATCCGAAAATCTTCTCCCCTAAAGGGTAGTGTAATTATATGTACGATGACCAATCACTTCATAATATTCATAAATAATTCCACACAATATAATATATATTTTAACATCACTCACTTCCATATAAACCAAGTCATCATATTGGATAAGTGTGAGAAGAATCTCATAAAATATAAGTAATATCATGAAAATCCACGAAATTTTTTATTCTCTACAATAAAAGCTTTCCTCAATTTTTTAATTATGTATTTCAATGGATGTGTAAATAAATATAACCTAAATGGTGACAAAAGATCTTCTAAAGGATACTTCTTGCAGCCAAAATTCACAATTGAGGAAATTCTAATATAATTGTTTATATCATTAGGTCTTCAATAGAATTATCATATTCTCTTAACGTTCCTACGTGAACATATAATATATTTGAATTTCAATTATTAATACTAATATGAATTTTATATTTTAATCTATAAAGGTAATATTAATAAAGTCCATTAATATTTAATGAGAATTTGTATGTCAATAACGAGTCACTATAAAATCATAGTTTCTATACATGATGTTGAAAGCTACATGGGGTATATCTTTCCTCTTTATCCGTACTTGATGATACCCAGATTGAGGCAGCATAGTTGAAACATATTGATCTATACATAGTTTATCAAATAGATCTTGAATATGGGGAAATATATATTTGTTTTTGGTCATTAACAAGTTATGTTATTGATAATAAATGAAGAGTTCAATTTATCCATCTTTTTTCATAACTAAATCCCCAGTGCACCAAATGGAAATATAATCGAGCATTATAATCATCTATTAAGAATCTTATGATGACAATTCTTTAATTATTTCAACTCAATATTATAAATTCTATATAGACACATTTATATTTACACAGATTTAGGTATGAGGAAAATTTAAAACTCAACCTCACACTATTCTGGAAGACCAAACAACTCCTTAAAAAACACATCATTAAATTCCCATACAATAGACATGTGATTAATAATTATATCACATCCAATCATTTAAGCTATAAAACTTTCAATTTTACCAGGATATAAATCCATAATAATGGTTTATAATGTATATGTGATAAACGAAAGAATACCACCGTAAGTTTTATGATAGGGTTCTAGTTTTATGGCCACTCATCACACACCATAGTGATGGTTGCATCAAGGAACAAAAAACCCTTTTAAGGGTGATTAACCATACCTGCATCTGTGATACAACAACAACCACTTTATAGTATATCCATAGTGATTAATATCTAGGAAAATAATATACTAATTATATTGAAAATATTTCATGTTATAATATAATATTCAAAATGACCTCTGGGGTTTTACCTATGGTTCTCTACTCATAATACCAAATGTAAGAAGACTACTCTCTAAGGAAATAAATATTTTATTGATACCAAAAGGGATGGCCCAATCTAGGAATTATATTATTTTACATCATTTTCATAATTAAAACATTTTACTTCATAATAATCCCATGATATCGAGTATCAAGTGGTATAGTGGCGTTCGAGACTAATTATAAAAGTGACTTATTTTATAATTTTTTTTCAATATTTCCTATTAATTTCACCTCACTAGATCATATACAATATTTTTCATGAGTTAAACTCATCCTATTTACTTATGAAACGGGATCATAAAAATGGTGTAAAATCAAACACTCGTTAATTTAATAACAAACAAATCAAAATTTTAACTATGGTGAGATTATAATAATTTTCAAAAAAAGTCTAGATAAAAATATCTAATTATATGAAAATGGAAATATAAAAATTATTCACATTAAATATTAAAATAAAATGTAATCCCATATGATAAATAATTTATAATAATTTAAATAAAATGGAAACCTGAGATAAAAACCATGGCCCATGGTTATATCATAGACACATATCAAAATAATTTTTCACTGATATCGCTATAGAACTTCAACATTGGGTATTAGTTATAACAAACTCTTACCCATAGTAGATCTAGAATCAAAACATGTTCCATAAATTATATTAATAATCTCAACCATTTTCCCATATAATATTATGAATAAAAACCTTTCTCCTTTTTTATATCAAGCATCACTACTGATTTCAGCATTACTTCATTTGATGTGTTGAATTAAACAATTCACGGGCAGGAAATAAATTTCCAACACACCTCCAATTGAATAAACATTTAGCTATAAAATAAGAAATATAAAATCATCACATCATTAAAACCCATAAATATGAATCAGTTTAGCATTATATTTTAATATATATATCATTACTAATGAAATAGTACAGATTAATCAATACAAAATTCAATCACCAAAATATGAAATTTTATAAAATCGTTTATATGGTTGTTCATAGAGAATAACATTCTAAAAAATATCAATTTACATAAATAAAAAAATGTAATTAATTTTAAAAAAATTCAGTTTGTATGTAAACACATTTTTTAAATACCTTTGTTAAAAACACACATTGAAAAGAAGATAATAAAAATTATCTTTTAAAAGTGTCCAAGGAATGATTTAATATTATATAATGTTTTTAGGATTGGATTTAAATAGATTAATACAAAACCTTGTTTCTTTGTGAAAATAGTGATGTGAAATAATGATCAAATTCATTTATTTGGGATTATTCATGAAAAATGTTATACATTAGGGTGAGAGAAAATTCATGTTGGATGACTTGAATAAAAAGAAAAATTTTACTCCTAAATATAAAAGAATAATATATATAATGTTAATTTAATTAAAAAGGATAATATTGATCATAAATGGTGAGGCAAACCATATAAATCAATGAAAGAAATTTGAGTTAAAAAACCCCTTATAAATAACAAAGGTCATAAGGAAAGAAACCTTTGAAAAGTCATTTATCTAGTGAAATTGTGAATCCAAATAAATAAAATAGAAAATACCATGTAAGATAATTATTTGGTTGAATTTACCGTAATTATTTGTGATATTTTCACGAAGAACAATTATAACTCATTTAATGGTAATTGAGTTTACAGAAACCCATTATAAAAAATGAGAATTTAAATAATAAAATTTCTAAATGAAGAGAAATAAAATAAACATGAAGTATAATTATTTTTTTAATGTTATTAAATATAAAAATAATAATATACCACATATAAGTGAAATTAGGTTAATAATGCAAAATATTTATAAAGGAGATGAATTAGAGATGAAAAACCTAAACTTGGTCTTGATTTATTATTAACTTTTGAGAAAAATATTTAAAAATTTTATAATGAATATTATTTCCATTACAAATAAAAATATTTATTATTATAACCATTATACTTCCCACTTATAATCAATCCACACACACACATAGATATATATATTATTTGGGTTTTACTTATTGCCAAACACCATTTTTTATGATTTTCACTCGTTTCATAGAAGAGGTTCTAGTATTTTTACTTAATACAAAGTTAGTATTTTGAAAATAATTAAAGGTACTATAAGTTATGATTTATAATTATTTATAATGTTTAAATTTCCTTTCACGAGTGAATTAGTCTCCATAAAAAATATTTAATCGACAAAAAACATATTTGGGTAAAGTTTAACTCACAATGTGTCTTTTATTTGTTAATGAATTCAATATTAACATAATCCATCATGAAAAAAGCACTATATTTAAATATTTATATCATATTAAACCAACAATTATTATTTTTATAATCATATATGTAATAATTACATTTAATTGTTCATGTTGGTGGTCAATATGACCCAAAAATAATAATAATGTGATTAATGGATATTTATGAGGTCATTTAGTGGAAATATACTTAGAAATATAGGATAAAGATGTTGTTTAGTCATTATTAATATGATATATTCAAATTAAAATGAAATAAAATAATATTTGATCAAAAAGTATGAATTAAAAAGTATGAATAAATTTCTTGACGTCTTAGTTCTCTTATTTTGGATAGATAATTTTATTACAATTTTTTATCACTAAAAACAATAAGTGGTTAATCAATTCGAATTAAAATACCCTTATATATATCATAAGAATAATATTAATCCTTTATTATATTCTTTTATCTATCTGTGAATGGTGGTGTTTAAAAATGAAATGCATTGTATGATGGATGTAGTAGTCCTCACATACGCAAGGGAGATGATTTTATTTTTTTAGTTATAAGATAGATATTTATTATAGTTTCATATTAATGAATAATAAATAATTTATAAAGGTAAATATTTTATATTAAATCCCTTTTTTGGAATATCCTAATTAGGAAATGAAGTAAAATGAACTGGTTTATTCATGAAGGTAGTATTTCGTATATAAATATGTTTAATGATTTTTAATGAAAAAACTCAAAAAGGAGGTTTATGTTTTTCTATAATTATATTAACATATTAGCAAAATATGTTCAATACTAAAGAATTAATTAGAGAAAGTGAAAATTATATTTTAATATACCTTTAATAAAGAGAGAATTTTAATATTTCATGGATCAAAAAATATAATTTTATAGGATGAATATTGGGTTTGAACATACTTTTGTAAAAATAAGAAAAGAAAGAATTTTCAAACATTTCCCTTAGAAATAATATTGAATAAATAATTTAAAATGAAGTATTTTAATATTTATCATTTTATTTACAATAATAATTTATATTATGTATAAATAAACTTTTATTTAAAACTAATTTCACATTAATAAATATAAGATCATTTGGATGTAAAATGGAATATTTTTCATAAAAGTATTTTTTTTTAAAAGGCATAATGTCATTACATTTTAGATAATTAAATTAATATTTAATGAATAATTAAGTAAGTGAATTTTATATATTATTTATCTTAATATATTAATTTAAATCCATAAATTTTTTATCAGTAGATATATAGTTATTGTATGATCATCTTATACCTGAAAAAACATTTGTTTAAAACTTGTTTTTTCAATACATTTTTTGGGATTATTTTGAAAATAAATTCTTCTACATCTATGAATATAAATTTAAAATTTTATTTTATATTTGGAATATGAATAGTTAATATTATTTAATATGGTAAACATAATTTTCAATCATAATGAATAATAAAAATTGTAAAAATCATTTTCTTCGATTAAGGTTAAAACCGGATTATTAAGGGATTAATCTATAATTTTAATGTATAAAATTACCAAAATACATTACAAAATCCCATAGTTTGGTTTTATTTCATCCATATTATTTTTTAATTTTAATATCATCATTTCTTTCGAAATTTCCCACAATGTGGCATAACATTATCAACAAATTAAAAAATTAAAAATGTGTCAGTCATGTTAATTATAAAAGGGCACATCCAACACTCATTTAATCACATCATTAAAGCCATTTATATCGTCCAAACCCAACCACAACAACTCCAAGAAAATATTACCAAAATTCTATTTCTTATGGTCTTCCCCAAGGACTAAACCTATGGTCTTTAATAAGAGGATTATTGGAGGGTCTTCTAAGGGAAGGTAATTTCCATTACAAAGACCTTCCTTTTTTATTTATTCTATTTAAACATTCATTCATGTGTTAATAATTCCAATATAATGACACAAAATATAAGTAACCAACCTTAAAACATTACATAATATAGAATTAAATAAATAATTCACATTGAGGATCTTTTCAGGTTTAGTGTTTTTGAGAATTAGGACATGACTATTACATCTCAAAAGATTACAAAGTAGACACTTCTACTCACTTTCCATTTTTTTCATAAAACAAAAACTCATAAAAAGAAACATGACTTGTTCCATGTTTTAGACAGCATGTCTTTCATTGATCCCATCCTTGACCCTATTCACCTTTAATTCATGTGGAAAACATTTCAAAAACATGGGATGTGCTTAAAAAGCTAAGTAAGGGATGTAAAAATAAGGAAAGAAAACATCAGTCCAAGTATACATAATAATCAATGAAATCATACTTTACTCTTAAAACATAAGCACTTTAACATACATCATTAAATCATATGTTTTATGAACAACTCATAGAAATCATAAGACGTAAAGGTAACTTGAGGCATTCATAACATTCTTACGTAGGGAGTAACCCTCATGGTTAGGTTTGGAATACCCACCACAGTATATTCCCTAAATCTCTTCGTAGAAACATTAGAGTTTAACTCCTTCGCATTACCCAATTCATTGGAGAGCTATCACGGGCTCACCCACCCATAGTTTATCACGAAACCAACCGTCTTCATAAACAATTCCCAAGAACCATAACATAATCATATCACATAAAACATGCTTAAAGGAAACATAACATTTCCACATTTCAATCACAAGATATCAAAAATACATTGAAATAATAAAAACATTATCAAAACCATTTTCAATACCAAAATACATTAAAGAGTATATGGTATTTGTTTTCTTTTAAAAAACATTACATCTTGTTAAGGAATCCAAATATCAAATAATACTCGCGACGACAGAAAGGTCTTTGTCAGCATGTACGTTAAAAGAAACATTCCTTTTTGTCCTTTAGTAAAAAGATTCATAGAAAAATATTCCCTTTTAATGAAATGAAAATTAAAATGTGTTTATATAGCATATAAAATAATGTCTTGTATTAAAACAAAATATTCCTCAATGAAAGGATATTGAGACGAAGTCCCTTACAAAGTTGGTATCCTTAGATAAAGGATAAATCAATTACATGATTATGTGTGGAAAATATAAATACACCTAACATAAGAGGATATTAAGTGTAAAACAATCGGAGTTCATCCACACATATTCATAGTACGACATAATCACGAAGTAGAGGTTTGACCCAATGAAATGAAATTGGGTTAAGAAGTTCCCTTACAGAAATTCGAAAGCCTAATGACAGCATTTAAAAATATAGAGAATGAGATGATGAGAGATAAAAATGGTATCTCATCACTTGGACAAATCATTTACAACAATAAGGATATTTAATAACATATCTCAACATAATAATATGTTAATTAAAAGACCTAAAAAAATAAGTCTTTTAAAAAGAGGAGGGTGAAAGGTTTCCTTACCGATTTGGGTAACTTTCAAAACGTGCACCCCATTAAATAAGGGTCATACAATGAAGATGTAAATACCCATACATTAAATTATATTACACAAAGAATAAAATCATGGTCAGTACATACACCACACAAAAGGAAATAGTGGAAAATGTAGCATGAATCTCACGGGAACAAAAAGTGAGATAAAAACCCCATACCTCATTGTAATCAATCGAGTCGTATGACCAAAAGATAATAAACACAATATGAATCACATAATACCATGAATATAAATAGAATAATGATAATATATATCAAATGGAAGAACACAATACACCAAATTCAATAAATAAGTGGCGAACAATGGAAACCTCACAGAATTAAAAGTGAGATAAGATATCCCCTTACGAAAATTTGGCAGCATAACGGTGCCATATAAAACATCAAAAAGTGGATTGAAGATAAATATTAGGATCTCTCATTATACGAACATAAAAATTACAGTAATATGAATATATAATAACATCCCCAAACATATGAAAGATGAACTTAAAATAAGTGACATAAAAGAGAGTACTTAAAAATAAAGGGAGATGTTGGATCCCTTACCTCAAGTCCGACTTATCTTGTTCGTTTATTTATATTCCTAAATAATAAACTTTGGTCAATTAATAATTTCTTAAGGACCTCCTTTAAAGTTTATTATTCAATTCATATCACATATTATAATGTTATAATAATTAGTTAATTATGTGAGTTCATATAGGACGTTTTTGTCGATGTTCAGTACATGAGTCAAAAATGAACTTGTTTAAAAAGAATTGTCCATGTAGTTATAATTAAAACATCTACAGAAGAGTATTAATGATTTAAATATAATATATATCTAGTATATATTCATTTTATACTATTCCATAACATTTGGAGACAAAAAAATGAAATGCACCGTTCATGGAGACGGTAGGCCGTACGTACGCATGAACACTACTTTCATTTCTTTGTCACATTAATGGAATTAAAACTAAAAGATATATATATATATATATTATAATTATAGTATAATATATTTGTTTTATAGGTCATATAAGTTCATTAATTTCATTATTTATACATTCCATGTATTGTATGAATGAGTCACATCACTTGAGAGGGTGGTAGTCCACACTTCCCCAAATGAAATTATCGCATTTTCACAACATGAAAAGCATAAAGGAATGTTTTAAATGTAAAATAAAGAAGCATATAGAGGAAATAAATATAATATATATCATAAATAAATATAGTGTCATCATAATGTCCACCATGAGAGGTGTTAGGAGAAGA
The DNA here is from genome assembly GCA_963277665.1 of Viscum album. Taxonomy (NCBI): domain Eukaryota; kingdom Viridiplantae; phylum Streptophyta; class Magnoliopsida; order Santalales; family Viscaceae; genus Viscum; species Viscum album. The sequence continues at coordinate 1,068,797,057 of OY728162.1, forward strand.
TAGAACAATCATCATTTCTTGAGGCAGTAATTCACCATCCACGGAAACAGTATGTTCATTAACCATTAGATGGAGGTGTGTGTAAGTATAGCTAGAATAATTTTCATAACAACATCCTAGTATATTTAAGATACTGGTTTTGTTACAAAATAAAGGAATAAAAAGAATTGAAGGAGTTGGAGAAGCAAAATAAAACAAAATAACATAAGAGAAGACATTACCTTTTAATCCGGTAACTCCCTTTGGTTTGAACAAAAAGGGTTTCTAGAAGAGATTTCTGCCTAATGTAAGGATTATAGGATTAAGAAAGTGATGTGGAGAGATAAAATGTGTAGATTTTGGTCAATCCAAAGGCTTGAGAGGAGTGGGTAAGGGGGTAGAGGTGGGGGCCTTTTATAAGAGGGAGGAGGGGAACTCTTGGAATGTCTTGAAAAGTTACTTTATTATAAAATGATTTTAAGATATTAAAGGTCCCACAATTATATATTTCTAGGACAAGGTGATAAGGGTTAAAAATCCACTCATAAAATAGGTTTTTGACCACTATAAGTCTTATATTTTACCTTATCTTCTCATTTTATTTAAATTGTCCATTAATGAGGTAATCACTGCATCATCACGGTGTCATAAATAAATTTATTTATTTAATGTGTAAAAATTATAAAAAAAATTACCATCATTTAGGAAATATATTTATATTTCCAATTAATGTTTATAGTCAAAGAGATCATTTATTTAAACAAAATTAAACTTTTTTTACTTAGGTGATACATACTTTGGTTACATTTTCCTATATTTAAACAAAATATGATAAAAGGTCACTATCACACTAAAGTGATTCCATGGGGTCCCAAGGTTGGAACAAGGAATATGATGGCCGGCCATGACACCACCAATATCATTAGAACACATGTTGGGGTCATTTTATATTTTTATGATATTATTTTATTACCCTTAACTACCCGATTACTAATTAAACACGATAATTAAAGATAATTACCGTCGTTACTATTCATAATGTCCAAAAACAAGAGTCTTAATTACATGATTTTTACCTTATGATTATAAATATGGAATCCATTTTATCAAATTCCAAACACAGAAATTACAGTAATTAATTTAAAATAATTCTCGTTGTCAAAACCAAAGACGGGTTTTTAAGAAGTAAAATCTATCAAAAGATTGATTTGTTTTTACATCCAATTTAAAAGTGAAATTACATACAATGAAAAAAATTGTATTAAATGATAAAAACATAATTAAATTACACCTTAAAACCAATTAAAATGACAATCTAACTATATAACTAAATTTTATGAAAAGGAAGTTTTGAATTAAAATGCAGTATTTTTCACTATTCATTGAAAATGAACATTTGTCAGAAAAATTACAAAAATTCACCCTAAGCTATATTTGATATTCCAAATTCAAAAATGATATAAATTTTACCAAATTAGAAACATATAAGTTTCATTAATTAATTTTATAATCAATTCCCGCAGTCAAAACAAATAAAGTGTTTTTAAGAAACAATATCTATTAAAAGATTGACACTTGTTTGTGTTCAATTTCAAACTGAAATTAATTACAATGACCCCCATTGGATTAAATGGTAAAAATATATTTTAATTACACTTTAAAATCAATTAAAAAGATAATTTTACCATATAAATAAATTATACTAAATGGAGGTTTTGAATTAAAATACATCATTTTCACTATTAATTAAAAAAATGAACTTTATCGAAAAAATAACAAAAATTTACACAAAGTAATCTTTGATGTCTTAATTCTAAAGAAGGGTTTTATTTTTTCAAATTTAACATATAAAATTGAAAAAATTGGATTTAAAAAGGGTTCACCATCAAAAGACGGTTAATCGACCTTTTAAAGAATATAAGAATATTTACGCTTAAAATTAGATTCATTCGCATTTTAAGCCTCTATCATTTATCGGATAAAAGTAAAAATATTTGAAAAACATATATAATCATGTTGTAGTTAGTTATGTTCATTCCCGCTATTATAATGGCTAGGCATTAACTACAATTTAAAATAATATTATTATATTATTAGTGTGCAACGTAAGATTTCAAAGAAACTCATTGTTGCGTGTTGGGCACGCCATCGAACATAGCATCCCATTTAAAGTAATATTGATATTTTATTCACAAGTATTAATAAATATGAAAATGTTATATTCTTTATTTACCTGGGATGTTACATCCTTCCCCCCTTTTGAGAATTGTGTCCTTGAAATTTTAAAATTGGGATCAGAAACATCATTGAATGTCCCACATCGGAACAAGAGTTAGTAAAACTATCAATTTAAAATAAAGAAAGATAAGTACAAAGGTCACCCATGTAAACCCATACAATTATTATATGTAGGAAAACATGGATATGGAGGAAAAAACAAAGGGTCATGTTCTGATGGAGAGTGATAGAAAACATGATTAGGAGAAAGTTAACCCCAAGAAAATTACAAACTTGTGATGGGTTAAACTGTATTTGATTCCCCAGTAAGAAAAGTTAACATACAACATTTTAGTTTTAAGTTACTTTTAATTGAGGAATTTATTTATGAGCTTAACTAAATCACAAGGAAACATACTTACTTGTCGTGTAGACTTTCATCTCTTACTAGATTTCTTACACAAACTCATTTTTTCCTCCAAAAGACGAGTATTTAGGATGAATTGTTCACATTAAGAGTGCTATAATCAACTACTAGAGAATCACCTAATCCACAAAAGAGAACTATATAATTCCCATGTATTTGGACCAAAACCAAAACAAAAAATTGTTAGTATGAGATCAGATAATACCCAAAATCAATAATCCTTTATAAAAAGAAAATCTATTCTTAATCTCCAAAATTTTTCCAACAAAACCCAAAGTTTAACAAAGACCATTCGATAAACAAATGTCCATAAAATTTTTCAAAGTAAACCAAACTAAGATTGAAACCCAAATCTTTGAAGGATTTAATCACATAGTCTTCCAAGGTAAATATTTACATTTATCTCCAAATAACATCAGTTTCTCTTAAAGTCTCATATTGAAAAGTAATTAACTTAATCATATATCCTACATGATAGGTCAATAATTTCCTAGATAACCCAAAATCAACTTATTCTTGATTCATAAAATCATCTAACTGAAAATAATTTTTCATACTAACAAGGGACATCACGTAGTCCAGTGGTAGAAGATAAATACCAGTCACACTTTGGTTGTGGGTTCGATTCCCGCAGCTTTGTCCGACGCGATGTGTTGTCACACGGTTTGTGTGTTGTCCTTTTTCCAAAACTATATAATTTTATATCATTCCTAAAAAAGAGATAAAATCTTCAAAAATAACTATATCCTAATTTAACCACAATTTTATCTCATGCCTTTCATTTTCCATCATATAGTAACCCATAATTACCTCAAAAGTAAGGATCATATAAACCCTCATGGTTACCATTATAATTATTTCCTAAAAATACACATCGAGTTGGTTCTCTCGTACATGAGGCATTATAGAACTCACCAAGGTTCAAGTGGTTAATCATAACTACTGATATTTGGTTGAGAAAAACTACCAGAGTTCTCATTGTATCTCCCAAATAATTCAGTTCTTCTTTCAGAAAACCATCACAGTTTTCTTCACATCCACTGTTACATTGGTTCCTGCTAGATCCAGCCATTTACTAAAACCAAAAAGGTCAGTGTGAGTATATCATTAGAATCTTCATATAATACTATGATATAATTATTCATGTTATCTTAAACTCATTCACTTAATCTAAAACTATGACTCTTTCTGAAATCCTAACCATTATGGTAATGTCACTTATGCTTAAAGAATACCCTAACCTCTAAAGTTATCTAAACCTACCATTGATACCAACTCTAAGGACCCAACCTTAAAACATTACATAATATAGAATTAAATGAATAATTCACATTGAGGATATTTTCTGGTTTAGAGTTTTAGAGAATTAAGACACAACTATTACATCACAAAAGATTACAAAGTAGACACTTCTACTCAGTTTCAATTTTTTTCATAAAACAAAAACTCATAAAAAGAATCATGTATCGTTTCATGTTTTGGATATCATGTCTTTCCTTGATCCCATCCTTGACCTTATTATCCTTTATTCCCTATGGAAAATATTTCAAAAACATGGGATGCACATAAAATGCTTAATAAGGGATATAAAAATACGGAAAGAAAACATTAGTCTAGGTATACATATGAATCAATGAAATCATACATTACTCTTAAAACATAATCACTTTAACATACCTCATGAAATCATAAGTTTTATGAATAACTCATAGAAATCATAATACATAAAGGTAACTTGAGGAATTCATAACATTCTTACGTAGGGAGTAACCCTCATGGTTACGTTTGGAATACCCACCACATTATATTCACTAAATCTCTTCAGAGAAACCTTAGCGTTTAACTCCTTCGTGTTACCCAATGCATTGGAGAGCTATCACGGGCTCACACGCCCTTAGTTTATCACAAAACCACCCATCTTCATAAACAATTCACAAGAACCATAACATAATCATATCACATAAAACATTCATAAAGGAAACATAACATTTCCACATTTCAATCACAAGATATCAACAACACATTGATATAATCAAAAAATTATCAAAACCATTATTAATACCAAAATAAATAAAATATTATATGATATTTATTTTCTCTTAAAAAACATTGCGGCTTTTTAATGAATCCAAAGATCGAATAATGCTCATGGCGGGGGAAAGGTCGTTGTCACCGAGTACGTTAAAAGAAACATTCATTTTTGTCGTTTATTAAAATGCCTCGTAGAAAAATATTACCTTTGAGTGAAATTAAAAGTCAAAGGTGTTTATACAGAGTATAAAATAATGTCTTGTATTAAAAAAAATATGCCTCAATGAAAGGAGATTGGGACGTAGTCCCTTACAAAGTCAGTATCCTTAGATTAAGGATAAATCTATTACATGATTATGTGTGGAAAATATAAATACACCTAACATAAGAGGATATTAAGTGTAAAATAATTGGATGTAATCTAAACATATTCATAGTATGACATAATCAAGAAGTAGAGGTTTGACCCAAATAATTGAAATTGGGTTAAGAAGTTCCCTTACAGAAATTCGACATCCTAATGACGTCATTTTAAAATTCAGAAAATGAGATGATGAGAGATAAAAAGGGTATCTCATCACTTGGACAAATAATTTACAGAAATAAGGATATATAATAACATATCCCAACATAAGAATATGTAAATTAAAAGACCTAACAAAAATAATTCTTTTAAAAAGAGGAGGGTGAAAGGTTCCCTTACCGATTTGGGTAACTTTTGAAACCTACACCCCATGAAATAAGGGTCATACAATGAAGATGTAAATACCCATAAATTAAAGTATATTACACAAATAATACAATCATGGGTAGTAAATACACCACACAAAAGAAAGTAGTGGCAAATGTAGCATGAATCTCACGGGAACAAAAAGTGAGATAAAACCCCTTATCTCATTGTAATCAATCGAGTCGTATGAGAAAAAGATAATAAACACAATATGAATCACAGAATACCATGAATATAAATAGAATCATGATAATATATATCAAATGGAAGAACACAATACACCACATGCAATAAATAAGTGGATAAAAATGGAAATCTCACAGAATTAAAAGTGAGATACGATATCTACTTACGAAAATTCGGCAGCCTAACGACGCCACTTAAAACATCCAAAAATGGATTGAAGATATAAATTAGGGTCTCTAATAATATTAACATAAAAAGTACAGTAAGAGGAAAATATAATAAAATCCCCCAACATAATAAATAGTATCTTAAAATAAGTGACATAGAAGAGAGTACTTAAAAAAGAAAGAGAGAGGTTGGATCCCTTACCTCAAGTCCGACTTGTCTTGTTCGTTTCATTATATTCCTGAATAATAAACATTTTTAAATTAATAATTGATTAAGGACCTCCTTTAAAGTTTATTATTCAATTCATATCACAAATTATAATGTTATAATAATTAGTTAATTATGTGAGTTCATATCGGATGTTTTTGTCGATGTTTGGTACATGAGTCAAAAATGAACTTGTTTGAAAAGAATTGTCCATTTAGTTCTAATTACACCATCTACAGAAGAGTATTAATGATTTAAATATCATATATATCCTTTATATATTAATTTTATACTATTATATAACATTTGGATCTAAAAAAATGAAATACACCGTTCATGGAGTGGGTAGGCCGTACATACGCATGAACGCTACTTTCATTTCATTGTCACATTAATGGAATTAAAACTAAATGAGAGAGAGATATATATATATATTATAATTAAATTATAATATATATTTTATATAGGTCATAAAAGTTTATTAATTTCATTCTTTATACATTCCATGTATTTCATGAACGAGCCACATCACTTGAGGGGGCGGTAGTCCACACTTCTTCAAATGAAATTATCACATTTGCAAAACATGCAAAGCATAAAGGTATGTTTTAAATGTAAAATACAGAAGAATAGAGAGGAAATAAATATAATATATATCATAAATAAATATAGTTCCATCATAATGGCCACCATGAGAGGTGGTAGGAGAAGATAGAACAATCATCGTTTCGTGAGGCAGTAATTCGCCATCCACAGAAACAGTATGTTCTTTAACCATTAGATGGAGGTCTGTGTAAGTTTAGATCAAATAATTCTCATAAAAACATCCTAGTATATTTAATATAGTGTTTTTGTTACAAAAGAAAGAAATAAAAAGAGTTTAAGGAGTTGGAGGATCAAAATAAAACAAAAGAACACAAGAGAAGACATTACCTTTAAATCAGGTAACTCCCTTTAGTTTGAACCAAAAGGGTTTCTTAAAGAACTTTCTGCCTAAGGTAAGGCTGGTAGGATGAATATAGGGATGTGGAGAGATAAAATTATCAGGTTTTTGTAGAGCCAAATTCTAGAGAGTTGTGGGTAAGGGGGTAGTGGTGGGGGCCTTTTATAAGAGGGAGGATGGACACTCTTGGAATGTCTTGAAAAGTTACTTTATTATAAAATGATTTTCAGATATTAAAGGTCCCAAAATTATATATTTTGAGGATAAGGTGATAAGGGTTTTAAATCCACACATCCAATAGGTTTTTGACAAGTTTAAGTCTTAGAGTTTACCTTGTCTTCTCATTTTATTTAAATCATTCATTAATGAGTTAATCACTGCATCATCACTGTGTCATAAATAAATTTATTTATTTAATGTTTAAAAATTCTTAAAAAATTACCATCATGTACGAAATATTGTTATCTTTCCAATTAATGTTTATAGTCAAAGATATAATTTATGGAAATAATATTAAAATTGTTTTACTTAGGTGATACATACTTTGGTTACATTTTCTTTTCTTTAAAAAAAATATGATAAAAGGTCATTATCACACTAAAGTGATTCAATGGGGTCCCAATGTTGGAAAAAGGCATCCCATCGTCGGCCATGACACCACCAATATCATTAGGACACATGTTGGGGTCATTTTATATTTTTATGATCTTATTTTATTACCCTTAACTACCCGATTACTAATTAAACACGATAATTAAAGATAATTACCGTCGTTACTATTCATAATGTCTAAAAACAAGAGTATTAATTAAATAATTTGGACCTTCTTAATAAAAATATGGAATCCATTTTATCAAATTCCAAAAACAGAAATTTCATTAATTAATTTAAAATAATTCCCGTTGTCAAAACCAAAGACGAGTTTTTAAGAAGTAAAATCTATCAAAAGATTGATTTGTTTTTACATCCAATTTAAAATTGAAATTACATACAATGACCAAAATTGTATTACATAATAAAAACATAATTAAATTACATCTTAAAAACAATGAAAATAATAATATAACTATATAAATAAATTGTATGAAAAGGCGGTTTTGTATTAAAATGCAGTATTTTTCACTATTCATTGAAAATGAACATTTGTCAAGAAAAATACCAAAAATTCACCATAAGATATATTTGACATTCCAAATTAAAAAATGATATCAATTTTTCCAAATTAAAAACATATAAGTTTCATTAATTAATTTTATAATCAGTCCCCGCTGTCAAAACAAATATCATGTTTTTAAGAAACAATATCTATTAAAAGATTGACACTTGTTTTTGTCCAATTTAAAAGTGAAATTAATTCAAATGACCACCATTGGATTAAATGGTAAAAATATATTTTAATTACACTTTAAAACCAATTTAAAATATAATTTTACTATATAAATAAATTAGACTAAAATGAGGTTTTGAATTAAAATACATCATTTTCACTATTCATTAAAGAAATGAATTTTATCAGAAAAATAACAAAAATTACACAAAGTAAATTTTGATGTCTTGATTCTAAAGAAAGATTTTATTTTTTCAAATATAACATATAAAATTTTCAAAAAGTGGATTTAAAAAGGGTTCTCCTTCAAAAGGCGGTTAATCAACCTTTTAAAAAATATTAGAATATTTACGCTTAAAATTGGATTCATTTGCATTTTAAGCCCCTAAAATTTATTGGATAAAAGTAAAAATATTTGACAAATATATATAATCATTTTGTAGTTAGTTATGTTCATTCCTGCCATTACAATGGCTAGGTGTTAACTACCATTTAAAATAATATTATTATATTGTTAGTGTGAAACCGAAGATTTCAAAGAAACTCGTTGTTGCGTGTTGGGTACTCCATTGAACATAGCATCCATATTAATGTAATATTGATATTTTATTCACAAATATTAATAAATATGAAGATGTCATATTCTTTATTTACCTGGGATGTTACAAAAAAATATACAATACAAATATATTTTATTTTTTATCGTATAATATATTTCTATATCATTCTACATCATATGAAAAAACCATTGCTCATGCGTATGGGGGGTACGACCTTATAAACCAAGGATATTTGTTTTAAATAGCTGAATGACATGATAAGTCATAATAATATAACTAATGAATATATTTGATAATATTACATGATATCAATTCTATAATGTTAATATAACCTACATCTATACACATTCACCCACTAAGGGAATGATAATTTCACTCAGGATCATGTATGACCTATCCTCACCACTGAGTTATGTGATTCATTTTCTATTTTCAAAACTCAATAATCATACTAAACATGTATATAAAGACTAAAAATTTTATTCAGAGCTTCAATATAATTCCGGATATGGTGGAACATTATCTGTCACAATATAAGAGGAACACCCATGAAAAAACATGCATGAGAAAACAAAGCAGCTAACAAGTAGTTAGTGCAGGTTTCTGAAGGGTACCGATTGACCAATTTGATGGATTCTCCTTCCTTTATAGATATAATGAGGGTTGGGGGTATGAAAAATTGACAGGACATTTTCCTTGTTGATGGTTATAATATTAGAGATTAAAGGGAATATTTTTCTAGCCTACCTTATCTACTTCGGGTGTCTCCAAGCCAGAAGGTAATAGTTTTCCATCAATGGGGATCAAATGAAAGAAGATTGTACCATGTTTGATACTGTCTCCAAAAAACTTTTCATCCTTTATTGTAATTGATAATGAATATGTGGACTATGATGGGTGGAAGATAGTTATACCAATATATAAGAATAAACAAGACATATCAAGGTTTAATGAAGACAGTGAGTTTAGTGATAAAGATACTTACTCATAATAAACGAAGGATTATAAAAAGGACCCCCATAGACACACAAATATTAGAAATTCATTAAGGAAGGGGAGGAAAGGAAATCAATATCTCAAAATTTTCCAATTAAAGGGGGGGGGGATCAAGACCCCACAAATACAATCCAAATTTACTAAGGCTGATTCTAACTAGATCCTCACGTAAATAAAAGAACGATGGCATATGAATAAAGAGAGATGACATAAAAAGTGTTGAAGTAATTAATCAAGAGCATGGAGAGGTGGGGGAGAAAGCTTCATGTTAGACCAAAAGGGTGACCTAATGTGAAATCAATGGAATGGTGTAGAAATCAATTCCTAATATAGATTATAATGGAATTACAAGAGAAATATAATCATAAAAATGAAAATGTTTGGGTCTTACACTATACTTTATGGAAGAAATGCTTGAATGAGTATTCTGGATCAATGTGATAAAGGAGGAGGTCAATATAATTTATGATAGAAGTCTTCAAGTTGTTACCTTTGAGGATGAATGGGTGTGTATTAATAATAAATACTTCATTTTTCATTGAGGATTTAAAGAATTGAAGATCAGTTCAGAGGAATATATTCAGACATTGGAAAAGATGTCTAGTCACATTGAAAAAATTATCAACATTGATCCAGATATCCATGTAAAAACATTCCACTAGGAGTTATATAGTTTATCTCATACCAATAATCTTATTCATTTCTCTAACAATTATGTGAGAAATTTTTGTGTGTGACATATTATTTATTTTTGACTCGCATGGTTTCCCACTTTTTCATCCAAAGTGTTTCTGGAAAAAAAATTATTATTTATAAAATAACACCTGAAACAATTATAATAATGAAATATTAAAAATTGATGATCTATAAGATGGTTTAATAGGATCATATATCATATTATATATATGAATATGGTTCAATTAAAAATGAATAAAATGTTTAGAACCATTATATATGAGGTTAGATCACATTGAACTAAATGGAAGTGTTAGGTAAGGGATTTCATCTCAATTTCCACTCCATTGTGACATATTAAATATCATAAAACTTTTAAAAAAATTTCTATATATTTTCCATTTGAATTAATTAAATGATTATTTATTAATTCATTAGATTTAAATCTTCATTTCATATTTTCTATGATAATGGGTTACAATATAAATGTTACTAAAGTGGAAAGAATTTATTTTATAATCTCAATTTTTTAGTGATTGATCTTATTTTCTTTTAAGTAATGTTATAATATGCCATTATTAAACACCATATATTTTCATATAATTTGGTTACATAAAGTTTTTTTAAAATTTTATTCATGGTTTTCCTCTATTTGGTTATTTAACAATGAAAATAACATTTAAAAAGAAATTTTTTTATATATCTTTTAATAAGATATATTTTTCATCCATGTGCCTAGATTTCTAAACTTTTCTACAAAAGTACTTTTAATTACTCAACTATTTTATTAAGTAAATATTAATTTATCGCTGTATTTTTAAATAGTTTGAATGGAATATTTCAAATATTTTATAAAAGGTTTTATTTTCAAATTATTTAAAATAAAAATTATAATGAATGTTATTAATGTATAGAATGTTAACATAAATCACATATACTATAACCATTTTATGATATTTATCTTATTATATATGTTTTCAATTATTTGACAATGATAATAGTTTAATAAAAACTAATTTTAGTATTTCAATTCCATTTTATTTATTTTTCTAAACGTTATGATTTTATTAAAAACATGTATTTCTAATAAACTGATGTAAATCACTTATCTTTTATAAATTTTAAATTCACTACCTTTCTCTTGAAACATACATTTTATTATGAACTTTTGAATTTACATTACTCTAAAATGTTTGAATTCTTTGTATTAGGGATATGATTATTTCCTAAACCATATACCAATTCTATATATAGTGTATACATCAAATGTTATTTGTATGACTGGGGAAATTAATTAAATAAAATATTAAAAATTCAATATTGTTATTTATTAATAATGAATCTTGTTTATGAATTGAATTGATCATTTAATATATATTTATTGCATTGGAAATGCATTGAGGGGTGGGTATTGGTTATAGATATCACATTGATACATCAACGAGTCTCATGGGACAAATCATTTGTCCAAATTAAATGGGTTTCTGGTGTATATATAACCATAAATTAAACTATATTGATGCTTGGAATTGACAATATATATATCTTAATTTTTGATATAATGAAGTATAATATTAATTAATTTCATCATTGAGAATATAAATATGATTATGGATGAGATTTTCTAATTGATATTATCCAGGGATATATTTCACAACAAAGGTATTGATTAAACGGAATGTGTTTTATTTTATTTACTATTTCATATTCATTATAGATTATTTACTCAAGTCAAATTCCAATATACATATCTATTCAAAAGAATTTTATCACACACTTTATTTTTTCCTTTTACCTAGGATATTATTATTAATTCTTTGAATGGGTTCAATGATGCCAAATTTTTTCTATTACTATGATTTTTATTTTATTCAAAATAAAAAATTGGTATTAGTTATGCATCTCACTCTATTAAAAAAATAAAATGATCATTTGATTGGAATTAGATTACTTTTATCTTTGATAATGTAATAATTCTATTCCTGGATCTAGGCTACCCAATTTGGTGTTAATATAGTTAATATCATAGGTAGGTTTAGTAGAAACTAGGGATTTAAATTAGAAAAAAATTATATTTAGGAACATCACCCTATGAATGAAATTTAGGATGTTCTATTGTATTACCTAAATTCATAACATTTTTTATGGTATATATTATGTGGTTATCCAATAAATAAATCTCTATTTGGATACAATAAGTGGATGTGGTTTAGGGAAAGATTTATATTGGGAAAATATCATTGAAAATAGTTTCAAAACTATCTCCCAACGTTAATTATTTTTCATAGTAAGTGTTCTATTACTACACACATCATTGGAAACTCTCTATTGATATGACTAGGATAATTCAAATGTTCATTACAACCCGTTATAAAATATATGAAAATGTTTTAATTATTTCCCTAAAGAAAACATATTTATGATTTTGAGATTAACAATGTATAAATTTTCAATGTATGTTAAGTGTTACACCATATTAAGTATCATATATTATGAATTAAAATTTATATTGATATGAAATAATTCATTATATTACATTATTTAGAAATGGTTCCCAGCAGAAAGAGTGTTTTCAATAATTGTAGACAATGTAGAAATTTTTCTGATTAACAAACCAATAAAACTATTGTTGGAGTAAAGCATATCATTTATATATTAGAGATGTTGACAAAAATTATGAATAATAACCTTTCACATATGGGAAGAAATTATGTTCTATGGCATAATACATCTATATTGGATTGTTTCATGCATCATAAACCCCTCTATTTTAGTAGAACTATTAATCTAGTGGCTAATGGGAAATGGATAAAGTCTATTGAAATGATATTTATTTATTTGGAAAGTGATTGAAGGTAAAAACATTTACATGGTGTATATTTTATAAAGGGAAATGTTGATAAATGGTGGTAGTGTTTTCATGATATTAGGGAGGAAAGAGAAATAGACATATAGAATGGAGATGTTTTGATAAATCATTTATTGAAAAATATTTACTTTGTGAGAAGTGAGATAAAATAAATGAAAATTTTATTAGTTTAAAGTAAATGGGAGAAGAAAGTGTGGAGAAGTATTATGATACTTTTATAAGTCTATCTTAGTATATTAAAGAATAAATTTGAAATATATAACAATTTTTTTCCATTTATATGATTAGATTAATACATATCTTTGAATGGAAATCGATTCATAAGATTTTTCAATAATTGATTCAATTATTTTATGCTCCATAAACACAGTGATAGAGTTTTCATGACCCTAAATATTCAATGTAAATAAAGATAAATAGAGGTCAAAAAACACTAATAAATAGGGAATGTTTCAAAGAATATGAAAAAAGCGAACCAATTTCTATCATTTGAAAATTATAGAATGAAACATTCAAGAAAATGTGTGAACGAATTGGGATTATGTTACATGTGAGGTGACAATGGTAATCTGGAAGATGTATGTAATGTAAAAAAGAGACCACTACTATCTAGTGATTCTACTATATATAATTGGGGATTTATTCAAACCAAGGTTCCAATCGTCAAGGAAATATACTAAAGAAGAGGCTATGGGTGGAATGCTAATCTTATGTGATCACAAAAAAAAGTATATTGTTCCTAAATATGTGGTAGCTAGTACTTTAATCATAGCCTCAAATTTATCCAATTAATTATTTGATTTTTGGATCCTCATATTTATTTATTTATTTCATTTTTTTCCAACAAATATATACATTTCCCAAGAACCTTTTTAAGGGAGTTTGACATTAAAACTCATTGTGGTAATCTCCCTACAAGAAGTATGTGTTCTTTAATTTCCATTATGACCAATAAATTTCATTATTTACTAACATTATTATTTTTCCTATGGTTGACATTGATATAATCCTTGGTATAAGCCAGATTTAAAATCTGATTAAAAAATATATTCCAATGATAAGGAAATTATGATCCATGATGAAAATATTTGAATTCCTTATCTTTATAGTTGTGACTTCATCATCTGAATCATATATAGATCATCCACCTGTAGATCATATGGATTTGATTCTTGGGGAATAAGGGAATATATGACCTATAAATGGAATTATTAATTTTGAAAATTAGTATTTACCTACTGTCCATGAATTGATTGATTTATTTTTTAAGGAATTATCTAGACATCTAGTAGAGAATGATGTTGATATAAAAATTTAATTAATCCATGATATATTAATAATATAAAAAATCCCTATATTAATTACACATATGAATTATCAGAGTCTATGTAATTGCTATAGGTGTATAGTGATATGGGATTTATATTGAATAGTGTTTTACCTTGGGGATTCCTTGTTCATTTCATTAAGGGGAAAGAAATATCCTTTAGGATGTAAATTTAATAAAGGATAATCAATTATATTATGATAATGAAAAAGTATCATCTTTTTCCCATTGTTGAATTATTATACCAACTTTATGAAGCTCGATATTTCCCAAAAAAAATTCATTCATTTATGTATCATCAATTATGACTGAAGAAGAAATATATTATGAAGAATTCCTTTTGAACATGGTACGTAAATTAAGGGGTTTTAAAAATTCCATTTGGATTGACTAGGGAAACATCTATTTTTATAGAACTAATGAATATAGTGTTATAATAATATCATGGTAATTTGGTTTGTGAATTCATTTTTTAAATCATATAATATTCTAAAATATATGAGGACCATGAGAATCACATGCAGATAATCCTTGATACCCTTAGAGGAAAATCATTATATGGTAAATTTATCTTGTGTGAATTACGGATTCATAAATATTATTTCACTATATATATTATTTCCAAGGAAGGAATATCAGTTCTTCCCTAAAAGATAATAGAAGTTGAATAATGGATAACAACAATGAACATAACTAAGGTATATAGTTTAATTGGGTTTTTAGTTTAATTTCGATGACTTATTCAAAACTTTTACAAATTGGAAATCACATTTACATGTCTTACATGAAAATGTGATAAGTTCATATAGAAAATGGAATGTGAATAATGTTTTGAAAAATTTAATTGAACATTTCTCAATGATGTGATTCTGAATCTACCATCATGAAATAATAGACATGTGTAATATAATGATTCATCAAATGAAGGATTAAATTTTTCCTTATGCATAATGATAATTTAATTTACTATTCATTAATTCAGTTAAATACCCATGAGTAGAACTATCCAAATCATGATCTTGAGTTAGGAGCCGTAATATATTTATTTATGATATTGATACATTATCTCTACAAAAAAAATGAGCTAAAGATAGCTCATAAGATGATAAATTAAATATTTTCACTGATAAATTTAGACATGAGTTAAAGGTGATGGATCTATGTACTCAAGAATTATGATATCTCAACATATTACCAACCATATAAAACAAATATGGAATCAGATGAATTGAAAATGGATGAAAATGTATTTATGACCAAAATTAGAATTGACAGGGATCCTATATTCATGGATCAAGTAAATATGGATATATGAATTATCATGTAAGGGAATGAAATCACCCCTTTTTTAAATGACTGTGAAACCATATTTATTGGAAAAGATAACAATTTCTTAATTAATTGATTGGAATTTTCGAAATAAAATTTGTCTTGTGCATAATTGGAAAGAAGCCTACATTATATATGAGGATAAAATTATGAAATTTGGAAAAAGAATATTTGTTTCATATATACCCGAGGAGAAAAAGGATTTTTTTATCATTATCATTTCCTAAATTTCTATATACAACATATTAATCCAAATATGTATAGTTATTTTTTGGGAAATTTTTTGTAGGACAATATGATGTGAAAACTGCAGATTATGTATCATGAAGCTTCTATTTTAAATTGGTTACATATGAAAGGCAATATCCTAGAATTTTCATGAAAACTATAGCAATTAATATGTATAAATGGGAGGAAATTATGATAATATTCGTCACTAAAATACCAAATACTCCAAGAAAAAATGATGCAATATTGGCTATTGACGTTGACCCAACCAATTCATTATATTTCCATTTTATAAGAGGAGCCTTTCCTATTTGGTTCATTGTGAAACTCTGTTTTAATAAATTTATAAGACTTCATGGTGTACCAAATTCAACTCTATCAGGTCATGTTCCTTGTTTTAAATCCAAATTTTGGAAAATTCATTTGAAGGGACTTCCTACTTACCATCATTTAAGCATCACACACTATCCCCAAACTGATAGACCTTTTGAAATCACTATTCAAATATTAGATAACATGATGGTATAATTCTCGCGTAACATTAAAGGTATGTTAGATCATTATTTTACATTGGTATATTTTTCATATTACAATATTTTCCATTAAGTATTCAAATAATTTCTTATGAAGCATTATATGCCATGTTATTTCATATGCCAAAATGATTGATGAATTTGTTGAAAGGTATCTTATAGGACCAGAACACGTTACGAAGAAAGTGATAAAGTTAAAGACTATTAATACTCATATTAAATTAGCTCAATGTAAAAAATGTGTTATGCTAATAACTAAAGGAAAAAATGGGCTTTTATGTGGGAGATCACATTTTAATGAATTAATATCCCTAGAAGCATGTTATATTTTTTTGGTAAGAAAGGTAAAACAAGGTCCAGGTACATTGGACATTACAAAATTTTGAAATAATTGGATATGTACCCTTTCTTTTTAAATTAAACCCATTATCTATCATGTTCATATGTGTTATATATAACAATGTTTAGGATGTACATTGAAAACACGATCTATGAATTCGCCTCTGCAAATATAGATTTGGAATGATATTTTTCTTACTAGGAAGAGACCAACTAGATTATTGAAGTTAAATAAAAACTAAATTGGATTCATATAACTATAATTTTAATGGTATATTGGATAAATTTTAAAAGGGGGGAAGAAATGAGGGAAGTATAGGATTTTATGAAGAAGAACCTGCCTCATTTGTTTATAAATTAATATCCATGAAAATTTTGGGGATGAATTTTTTTGAATGAGGGGAGAATATAACACATGAGAATAAATTATATTAATTGAGTATTATATTTTTACAAAACAATAATAAAATTCAAATTTTAATATTTCAAGGCACAACAACTCAAATTTTAAGGACGAATGTTGATTTTGAACTTGGGAAAAAAAATCCCAGATTAGTGTTTTTAATTCCCCCATAGAAATAATATTTTTCGAACAATTTAAAATTTAGTATTTAAATTTTCACCAATGTATTCATAATAATGTGTTATATTATGTATACATAACATCTTAGGGACTGTCAATTTGATAAATGTAAATATAATATCATCTAGATGGATGATATTTTTTTCTTCTGAAAACGAGTTTCCATAAAAGATGAATAATGTCATTCCATTATAATTAGTTAAAAATATCATTTATTGGTGAATGAAATAAATGAAAATTATTGAGTTTATATTTAAACATATAAATTTAAATATATATTTTGATAACTACTAGTCATATAGTTAATGTAAGATCATCTTTTTCTGGAAAAATTCATTTCATGGAAACAAGTTCGTATCATGTTTTAGAGGTGTTTAAATTAATTTCTAGAGAATTATATGAAATGAATTAGATAAAATTTATTCCATAATTTTTATCTATATAATTAATATTATTTAATATGTTCAACATAATGATTGTTCATATAATCAATTAAAATTAACTACTATTCTTATGGTCAAAACATGTTTACCGAGGGGGTTAATCTATATTGATAAGTGTAAAAATGACCAAAACATTCATAAAAACCCAATTGGTTAGTTTTATTGAGAATTTAATCTGATGAAGTTTATATATGAGCCACTTTGGAGTAATATTTCTTTGAAATTGACATTACAATAATGAAAATCATTGAAAAACTACAAGTGTTTGACTCCACTAAATTTTAGAAGGGAAACTCCTCCCCACAATTATTTAAAATTGTAAACAAATTTATCCTTATAAAACCCAACCAAAATATATCACCATAATACTTAAATTCATTATATTTATATTTCTATTCCCAAGAGTCCAATAATTGGGTCCTTAATAATAGATCCAATTTTGGTTATTTGATGCGAAGGTAAATATCTACACCAAGCTATTTCTTTTTTAAATATTATTTTACCAATTTCAATTACTTATTAATAATGAATATATAAAATCACCATTATATAATATATAATTATGTATTATTATTTTTATTTAATAATATTTAATTATTTCCATATCTGTCAAATGGTAAAAAACCATAATTTATGTGCACTACAGACTGCCGCATCAAAAACCGATATAATTAATTTTTTTATCACATACTCACATGAATATTAATAATTATTAATCAAATAAATATATATGATAATTCTGTAATTATATTTTTTCAAAAAATTTAATATCTCAACAACTTTTTTACACTTTCACCCATGATGGAAATGATAACGTTCCTCATGCATACATATGACCTACCATCTCCCCGAAGTGAAGTGACTCTTACTCCACTTTCCAATTTAAAGAGAGATTATAAAGATGAATATAATAAATAAATATTTTATTTATTGATTTATTATCATTCTTTAGATGATGAAAAAATACTATTTTTCCATGAACTGGAATATCCTTAACAAAACATGCATGAAAAAATGAAACTATCACTACCTAAAACAATGGTAATAATGAAATATTATTAATAAAAAAGTGATAATATGTCATTATTGGATCATATATGATATTATAAATATGAATATTTTTGAATTAAAACTGTTAAAATGTTTAAGAACATTATATTGGAGTTTAAATAATGCTCAAGTAAAAGGAATTGTAAGGTAATATATTTCCTTTCAAATTCCACTCCATTAAAACATATTCCGTGTTATGAACCTTTTTTATTTTTAGTGGATGTATTTACAATTTTATTTATTTAAAATGAATATATATTAACTCATGATTAATAAATAATAATTTCAAGTTTACTTCTTCAAGGGGTAAATATTTTAACGTTACCAAAGAGGTAATGATTTATTTTACAATCTCAATTTTTAGGATTAAACTTATTTTCCTTGATGGAATATTATGACCCACTATAAAAAAAATTATCATATATTTCTTTATCATCTATATAATTATTGAATTTCCATATTATACTCAACTTTTCTTCTCTTTTTTAATTTAACCAATAAATTAAATGTTTAAAATAAAATATGATTTTATATCACTTTTAAGCAGATATTTTTTTCTTATATGACCATTTGATTGAGTATTTTTTACATAATTACATTTTGTTATTAAATTTATTTATTAAGAAATGTTTATGTGTTACCTGACATTTTAAACTAGATTAATGGAAGATTTATATTTTTTTCCTGAAAGAGACTCCTTCAAAAATCATTACAAATTTTTTAAAGGATTGTAATTAATGTAGATGTCATTAAAGGGATTCCTGATTCCATAAACATTTTATGATATTTAGATTCTTCTAGATGATTTATATTCATAAAAAAATAAAAAAATATAATGAAACATTACTTTATTAGCTGATTTCATTTTTTTATTTTATCATAGGGTGTGATTTTATTACAAAATTTTTTTTGATGAATTGATCATCTTATGTTATCTCTTATTAACATTATGGTTAAAAAAATTCTCATGAAACATTCACTTTGTTATGATCATTGGAAATTGAATTAGTATTAATTAACTATATTCTTTATCACAGGTATATGATTGTTGTCGAAACAATATTCGATTTCAATATATAGTGTTTACATTGAATGCTATTTTTTGAATATGAAAAAACATGATAAATAAGTATTATTGAATCAATATAGATATTTAATGATAAAAAAATTTATTTTTAGATTTAATTAATTATTTAATATATGAGGATTTCATTGGACAAGTAGAGATGGGTGGGGACTGGTTATAGGTATCCCATAGATGTGGCGACATGACTTATTAGAAAAATTGGTTGGAAAATTTATATGGGTTTTTGATGGACATATATCCTTTGATTAAAATATCATTATTCAAGGTCTTAATGGTATGAATATCAAGATATCTATTATCAGGACATATAATATTTAGAATTTCATTCATTACAAATACAATTATTACTATCTATGACATTTATTAATTGATATCATCAATGGATGAATTTATTTTACATGTTATGGATTAAATGGAATGGGTTTTAAGTTATTTACCTTACCACCTTGATTATACCTTATTTTCTCATTATATATTGCACATTATGTAAAACGTTTTTGAGAATTTGTGATCGCGCATATTTTTTCCCATTTCATGGGATATAGGGATGAATTATCTGAATGATTTAATGTAGGATTAATATTTTTATCTATATCATTTATATTTTACTCCCAATTTAATATGGGAATGATGTATTTTTGTGAATCCCCCAGACTATTAAACTGTTAGGTCTTTCAGGAATAGATTCTTTATATCTTTCACAATGTAATAAAGTAACCACAGGATCTAGGTTATTATACTTAGGGTTGTTAAAATTAGTATATGGTTGATATTTTTTTAATAGGGTTTAGTTATGTTTTATTGAGAAAGGGATCACAATAAAAATATAAATTAAAAAGAAATATTCTGATCTTATACCCAATGTATAATATTATCTCTATTGCGATGTGGTTAAATACATTTAGGGTTGGTCTTTTTTAGTTATCATGACTTCATTATTGAGTGTATGAATGTTTAAGTGATGTTTTGGTACATTTTGGTAAAATCAATGTCGGTATTGGTGTAATAGGGAGTGAGGATAGTAGATCCCCTTATATAAGTCAAAAGGGATGCCATTTTTGTAGACACCAAAACGTTTTCATTAATGGGATGTCACTCTAAATATATATGGATCACAATTTTGAAAAATAATGTGTTGGGGGATAGATATGTCACAAAAATCCTAAACCTTGTTTTTTTACACACATTTTAATCATTTTACAATCCCATTACCCTTTAATGTATTACTTTTACCATTTTAGATTTTATAAGGGTAACTAGTTTTTACCTTAGTTAAAATAATCTTTATGCATAAAAATAAAGTTTTCATTATTATAAATTCTGGACATAATAATTATAAAATAGAAATATCTTTTTTAAATGACATACAAAAGTGAGAGATATTACTTTTAATATAATAAATGTTTAATGTATTAATTTTTTTTCAAAAATATTAGTGTATTTCTAAAATATCAAATATTGATTTGAAAACTATAATAAATATTTTTAAACATATAATGCCAAACATAAAATATATATATGTTTTCAGGTTTTTTTGAATTTGTATATCAATATTATACACAAATAATTCCATAAAGGTCACATTATTAGAAAATCTGATATATTTGATTATTCACCTAAAAATCAATTTTTTTAAAAAATAAAAAAATTAATATTTGGATAATATTATTATGTTAAATCAAAAAATTTAATTTGTTTTTCCAAATTATTATTCTAAAAATTTTAAACATTAAATTTTAATAATATCATAACATATAGTGGAATTCAAATTTTATAGGAAAATTACTTTGAGAATATTATTTATTCATCATAATTATTTCCTAAACTTTTTTAAATAGGCTACTTTTGATACACTATTCATAAATAATTATACAATTATTGAAAAAATATAAATTTTGGAAAAAATATTTTATTTTTTGATTAGATTCATTAGTTGAATCTAAATTAAATGTAATTATAATTTTTTTTATCTTTTCTTAATATATAAATATATATATTTTATAATTCTATTTAAAATATCTATACCTAACAATTTTGTGAATACTATAAAATGATCTATATATTTTTGGTTTTATAACTGAGAACACTATTGAACATAGTGTTTTCTTTACTATAAATTTCTTATTATAACTTAGTTAATTACAATATATTTTATGATAGTTATAATTACAGGTTCTTATACTTATGATCTTGTATTGTGGCTCATGATATTTGATTATTTTAGGAAATACTTATTGTGGACCACCGAATCCATATTACATGGTTATGATATATGAATGATTGGTCATTTTTTTAAAATATCAATGTTACTTTATCATAACCTTTGTAACATCCTATGATTCCGGTATATATATTTTCAGTAATATAATTATGAATGTGATATTTTTCATTACACATAGTAAAAAAAAATCATGAAGGATTATAAAATTATAAATCTTAAAAATATCATTATGATAACATAATTGTTATTTATATATGAAGTAGAATATTTAAAATATTTAAATTCAAAATATGTTATAAAATATTATTATAAACACTTAATGTTTGAAAAGTTCATTTTTAAAACAATTTCAATTAATAATTATATTTTTTATATTCTATTAAATATTAAATATATATTCATTATAAATATAATTTTATAAATTAAAAATTATATTGAATTTATAATATAAATATTTTTTAATATTTAAGATGTGATAATTTTCACAAAATAGCGATTTTTTGTATAAAATATTCATTTTTATTAAAATTTCAATATTCATGATTATATATATATATATTTAACAAGTATGTCAGAAATAAATTTTAAAGATTATATATGAAATTAGGGGAAGAATTATGAATATTAAATATTATTTAATCTTATAAAATTGATGGACTACAATTTTAGAACTAAGTAAAATGTTATATTTATAAAGAAAATTGTTTTATGACATTTCATTCAATTAAATATTATTTTGTATTATTTTGGTTATGGATTTATTTTAATGTAACATATAAATCATATGATTTAAAAAAAATTCATAAAATTTGTTGAAATTAATTATCTTTTCTGACACATTATATTTATGCATAAAAAACTATTAAAATTATTTTTTTTCAATGGTTGTGTGTGTTTATTTTAAAATTCAAATTTTTCATAGACATAGTTTTCTTAATATCTAAAATTAATATAATTTCAATGATTATAATACAAAAATTTATTGGTAAAAACTTTTTCATTAAAATCATTTTTATTAATTAACTTGGGGAAAGGAAAAGTCACTTAGGTAAAAGTAAACATTGGGAATGTGAAAAGTAAAATTAAAATACAATAAATCACTCTTGGTTGGGTAAAAAATTAGAAAATGCGAGGAGTTTCAATCTTATTGTATTACAAAATCTATATTTTCTAAATATTGGAGTTGTTAACCTTGGAATAGTGTTAAAAATAATTTAATGTGTTATATTTATTCTGAAACAACACTTCCATTGTATTATAAAATGGACCACATACACCCCTTATTCACAAACACATTTCTTATATTTCCTTAATTATAATCTTCTTATTTTATTATCCTAAAACCTTCTACAAATAACCTAAGTCTTTGTTCTTCATAATTTATTTAAGCCCCTTCCTTTACAATGACAATTCCATGGGAAATAAATATTCGAAATCATAGTAATAATATACTTTTAGTCCTTATTTTTAATTTCCCAATTGAAATTCATCCATATAATTGTTAATATTCTGAATTTTGTGTCTAATTTTAAACCAAATTTAATTATATAAATTTAAAATCTTTTATTCATTCATTCCATAAAATCTTAGAAGAAAAAAATTAATCACTCATGCTTTTGTGCAGAATACCACCTCTATGAAACAATGCGGTTCATTTTTTTATCACAACATATTTGGATGGGTTTCATGGATGGGTTCGATGAATAATTATGTTGTTTCTGTGTCTTCTAAAATTATTAAATGATAAAAATGTTCATTTATCTTTATTCTATCATTTCCTTATGCGATGATATTATTAATCATATGTATTCAAGGCCTAGCACCTCTATAAATGACATGTTTATTTATCATAAAAACCCAACATGGAAGGAAATAAGTATTTAAATAATTTTTTAATATTATATCCATAATATTATTAGGAATATTATGGGAAAATATTTAAAATAATATCAATTTATTTATTCATTGAGAAAGGGGGTCGTTAATCATGCGTACACACGGACTATGGATTCCATGAATGATGAATTTGATTTTTATAAATAAAACACCACTAAAGGTTTTATAAATATATTTTATGTATATTTATTTTATATATTATATTTCTAAGATTCTATGAAATTGATTTAAATATTATTTATTAGAACATTGTTAATCATTTGATCATTACCAAATGCTTTTTTTGTTCGGTTTATCGCATACTTAAGTGAATTTGAAAGATTTATATAATTAATTATTGAGGAATGTTTTATAATAAAAAAGAATTTTAATAATATTGGATTAAATTATTTATGTTTCTAGAGTTATAATATTAATATTAAACTATATAAGAATATATCATCTCTATTCATTAAAAACTATCAAATCATTTTCCATCTGGATTAATATTAATGTATCATAATTTAAAAATTCATGGGATAAAAGTGAAAAATTTTATATAATCATTAGACACATATCAAAAAAAAAATAGGAAATACTGGAATTATTAACTTTTTATCAATGTTCATGGATCATAATTATAATTATAATTTATAAACAAGATAATTAAAAGTGTTATACCTGATGTTAAATATCTACAATAATAAAACAAAATATTCATAGAAAATAACTATAAATTAAACACCTAAAATAGTTATAGAGATAAATCATGTTCTTAATTAGATGATTAGAATAGTTATTATAGTTTTATAGTAAGTTATAGTGTGGGAAAATTAGTGGTGAATAATTTATGGGAAATATTTCTCCCAAATTCCCTTCCTTAAGATGGTTATTACTTTATTCACAAATTTAATTTTATATTTTTTGTATGCTATAAAATTGTTAGTTTTTCGTCAAATATAATTTAGTTATATAATTTTCAGTTAATTTTAATGGTCTTTATCATTTTAGTGTATTGTTCAAAAATGACACTCAAGACTCGACTAAATTTCATTTTCCATTAGTTGTTAATTTTCATCAGGACATTGATATGATAAGTAATATTTCTCTAAACATTTCCTTTTGAATATGTGTTATTTTATATGAATATAATGAAATTAATAAATTACATTAAAATCATTCAATTTTGGGGACCTTAGTCTCTTTTTAAATGTTTCATAGAATGTAATGATCACCATCTTAAGAACACAATTCTTTTTATTCTAAAGACTTGTTTTATCTATTGAATATATTTTAAATAATGTTACAAGGGACCTCCAGAACAAACATCAACTCTTATAAATGAATGGTTTTATCAACCTTTTCATGATTTTTGTTTAACTAAATGGTTTTGAGGGATATTAAATTTCATCAACAAGATTAGTTTCAAAAAAAAATTTTCCTATAAAAAACATATTTAAAATGTCATAAAGTTCCTACTTTTTAATTTTTTTTCATATTATTTACAACAAAATGCAACCTTAAAAATAAAAAAAATTATTTTTATCATTTTCCACATGGGTAGTTTTTAATGGAAGGTATCTAGATTTCACATTTCTAGGTGAACGTATCTATCCAAAACCTTTGATGTTTCATATGTTAATTTCACTATATGTTTTATTGTTTTAAAATGGGAAATTTTTTTCTCATGGTTTAATAAAATATTCTTTTTAAAATGTTATCAATGGAGACATTAAATTATTATTTTTATGAAAATTTCATTATTATTTTAGGACTGTCCTTAATCAATTTTATATTCTTGATCAGGGGTATTATTCAAATGGTACCATCCACCCACCTTTATTTTTTTCATATGAAATATTATTTTATATCTATAGTATAATATATCACTTTATTTATCCAATAAAAACCACCAATTTTATTAGAATTATTTACTCTTATTTCATCTTAATTGTAAATTTCATATGTTATATAAATTTATAGAGGGGTTCTCAAATGGATTCTAAATACATCAATAAAATTGGGAAATTATTGTCAAAATAGTATATCTATTTAATATATGGTGTAAATACCTTTAGTATAATCATCATCATTGAGTGATAATTTCCTAGAATGTTTCTTCAAGTCATTCTATACCCATTTATTTTCTGTAGGTTTATCATGCCATTTTTATTGTTGACAGTATTAATTCATCTGTTGGGAACAACTTAGAATAGGTGTCAAACCCATTTTTTTCCTTATGTACTTATCATATATTTATTGGATCCATGTGCCACACATATAAATGATTTTCATTATCTTATGGGTGGCCTCTGTGCTATATATCCTTATAATACATTGGGTATTATTTCTATCTCACGAGATATCATAGTGTGTGTGTGTGTGTGGTGATCCATCAAAATTTTGGTTACTATGTAGTTAGAATAGGTAACTATGTTATGTTAATGAGGAATTAAGCATTTAAATATGCTTATGATGTCTTGTTTCTATTTTTTCGACATTCCTTGGATTCCATTCTCTTATGAAATTATGATTTTCTAATCCATTTTTATATTATATCATCTTATTATTCCACACATACATTCTTATGATCATCCTCATTATGATATCATGTGGTTTCTCACAACACAAATGTAATTTTTAATATTATGTCTACCCCTACTAAGATTTTGATCTCACAACTTCTTATGTTTCACTTTACACACTTTATATAATAAGTTATTATGTATGCTATTCCAATAAGAGTATCTTTTGTGGATAATTCATAGGTGAATTTGAAGAATTCTAATGAGATAATTGGTTTTATAATTAAATTATTTAAATATACGTCTAATGAAAATGAAACTGGTTTTTTGAGATAATTTCATTTTATAATTTTACGAAACTCTAAACTAAAAGCTTCATGGATTTTTTTGTGGTTCATATTGTCATATCAGATGTGTATAAAATCATATGTTGTATATTATGTGTTTTTTGGAAATATATTTGAGAGTCTGGTTTTGGGAAGCTACCCCAAATGAACATGATATGATTACATATGATCATTGATTGATATGTCTCATGTTAACCCTTACTAAGCATCTGATCTCACCCTTTTGTATGTTTCATTTCCCCATGATTTAGAAGAGGTATACATAGTGTATGTTTAAGATGTTTACTATAATAGATGAAATTTTTGTGATATATTGATGATCTTTTGTGATATAAGATGTATATGTATCTATTCTCAAAATAATATAAACTATTGTAGTCCATGGGAATGAATTATTGTGACTTGTATTGAATATTCATTTAAAATGACATAAAATTTATATACATAATGGCTGACACTTTTAATTTTGTATCAAAGGATGAACTAGTTATTCATGGAGATTTTGACTGAAAAATATTATTAAGAACACTAAGGATTATCCTAAGTATATGATAATAACAAATTCATTGATAATTAAAGGATTGACATTTTTAGAGAAAATAAATCATTTTCTAGATACTAGAATATGGATGTGGTTATAGAATAGATGAAAATTGGGGTAACAACACTAAACTTGGAAGATTGGGTATTAATATTATTATAATTGGTGAAAAATAATTGTGCCTAAGACTGAAAACATTACAAGAATCTCTCAAGGAATTGTCTTGGGTAAATTCAGATTTTTTATGAAAAATTATAAGGAATGAGAGGATTGAATCATTGTATACCTATGATAATCCCTAGTGATATGTGATGAACATAATGTGTCATTGGTTGGAAGAAGGTGTCATAATTTAAAACATCATAAGAATTATTTTTAAAATAAAATGATTTACTAATATGATTACTGGGTTTTGACACTCGAACTTTGTTTCCAGTTTTATAAAATTTCATGGACCCGTAGGAATCATGTGATGAATGATAACCAATGAAATGTTCTTCATCCTAAGAAAAAAAAAGGGAAATGGAATGTTATGTACTATTATTATTCATAACCATTAACCTATATATATGATTAAAAATTTCATGATGGGTAAGTTTTCTAATCCACCTATTGATAGAAAAAATGAGTTTCATTAGAGTTTTGTTGATGAATGTAACGAACCGACCTGGGTTTCCCTCAAACCTGGAACCTAACCTGATCTGTCACATACCTAAAGGTAATTCCCAATCCCCATGGGCTGGTGATAATTACCCAGGTATCGAACAAAAAACCAAAGGGAACAATTTCTCCCAACTTGAACAAACACATTGGATATGTATACACGAAGTAAGAAGGAAGAAAAGAAAGACAATAAATATTTTCCATAACTGTAAGAAAGACATAGGAAACAAATGACTATAAAAGTATCCAAAAACTCAAAATAGACGTCCAACTACAAGGGACCAAAACCAAACATAAACTCCATGTGATGTCATGGACAAAATACCACCATACCACCACTAGATACCCAACCCAACTGACATGAAACATCACTGCCTCACTATGGAACCTTTCCTTTCCATGCATTGGAAGAAAATAACAGGTCTATGCACCACTGAAGAGGTGGGTAGTGTATAAGATAATAGGGTCAATAGAATCACACATAGGTGTTCCATAGCATGTCTTTGTGTATAAATTATTGTATGATCATTTAAAGTAAGACATGGCATGATAATTCATAAAATAGTTTTATAGAAAACATGATAAACATTTACTATTTACCATTTTTCTAAAACAAAATAAGGTATATAAATTTCAATGAACATCTTCCATATCATATTTCCCAAGAATTAAAATTCATATCAAGGCTAAAATAGTATAAATACAAGTAATACAAAATTTTAGTAGTAACACTAGCATCACAACCCTAAAGAAACACAATAGGTCAGGCAATAGATTATTTGTACCCATAAATATTTGAATAATGCATTGCATTACCTAAATCCAACTATCTACAATCTAGGACTAGGGTGACATCAGAGGAAGTGAAAACAAAACAACATATACATACCTAGAGCAAAATAATATATTCTCTAGATCAATATGAAAACCCCAGAATATGAACCATCACAATAAATGATGGCCTCAAGATAAGCCTTCCACCATGTACCCAATGTGACCCATGTGCTCGTTTTCACAATCACCTCAATGTTTTGAAAATAATTTCAAAACCATTACAAAAAATACTTTTAAATTAAATGAGAATATACATTTCATTTCCCTTTATCAATAAACTAGAACAAACCATTTCTCTTTTAGAACATGTTTCAATACACACAAAAAAATCATAAAAATTCCATGTATTAATCTATTTGTGACAAGAACAACAAGGTTCATCAACATAGGATAGAGACAGAATCACCAAAATAAAAAATTGCATTGCACGCACCCACAAAGGGATCCTCTAAAAAAACTCAACAACATCAATAAAGGACCTATAATCCAATTCACAACTCAATATATATTCAATTTAGAAAAAGGATTCAGCTGAAAAGTGGAAATCCACATAGTTCTAGAACAAATGATGACCACACCACGACTAATATAGGAATGTACTCTCGAATGAGATCACATAATAGATATTAAAGAAGGAATGAAGAAACAAAAACATAGACCAACAGATTTGATAACACAACCCATGGGTGCTATAATGATCAATGGAAATGAAGAAATAAAAAGGTCGCTTACCCAGGGAGATGCACCATAATAGCAATAGAGATCAAATGTTGATTAAATTGATCTAGAAGGACTAGAGTCTCCTGAAATCTCTTATTGATTTTTTTGGGTTGAGGGTAATAGAGTCTAGAGAAATAAGAAAAACAAAAATAGCGACATGTAAATTTTAAAAATTGTACGAGGGTTGTTAC
Organism: Viscum album; assembly: GCA_963277665.1. Classification (NCBI taxonomy): domain Eukaryota; kingdom Viridiplantae; phylum Streptophyta; class Magnoliopsida; order Santalales; family Viscaceae; genus Viscum; species Viscum album. The sequence goes on from OY728162.1 coordinate 1,068,827,208, forward strand.
ATGATGTGTAACCCCATTGTAGGACGTGTAATCTCAAAAGTCTCACATAGGTCAAGAAACTCATAGACTCAGATTAAAAACCTGAAATTTTAATAAATTGTGATGTGAAAAGTCTTATCATGTCATGAAACCTCTCGAAACATGACTGTTTTCATGACTTTCATCCATCAACTCGTACACATCATGTAACCTAGTTACATGACATGAAATCCTCCTACATTGTATAGAAAAAGACAGTTAAAGCTAAGAGTCCATCAAATCTGTAACTTTACCATTTTAGGTAAACACCCAATTTTTTCTATGTCTTATACCAATAATGAAAATATGGGTGAATAACAACATGGTTTTGGAAATACCTAGAAGATCGGAAGTGAGATGTTACAAAATCCCCACCATAATGACTTTCTATATACCCAAGAAGTCATGTTGAAGATAAATTCCAAGGAAAAGATAATTCCACTACTCCGTCATCAATGAATAACATTCCCAATTATCATGAGAATCTGACCCATATTTCCATAGTTTAATAACCAACAAAATCAACTTCCCACATGATACATTCACATGAGAGTTGCTGATCATATCTGGTTTCTCCAAAATAGATACATCTAGATCTAACTCAATTTTTCCCAAATCAGAATGTGAACGAGATTTGGATGGTACTTCTTGATTTGAGATATGTGGAAAACATCATGAATACCTATCAAATGAACCTAAAATGATAACCAATAAGAATCCTAAACAAGCCACTTAGTGACTTCTAACGATCCAACTTATATCAGTGCTAACTTTCCCTATTTTCTAAGATGATGATAACCCTACTGATGAGAAACATTCAAGAAAACCCATTCACCAATAGAAAACTCTAGAAGTTGATGTTGTTGATCTGAATATAATTTTTTTCAACTTTGGGATGTAAACATATGTCAATGTACAACCTAAATCATTGTTGACATCTCCTAAACCAAACATAGTCCTACTAAAGATACATATCCAACCTCCAACAAACAAATAGGTGACTTTCACGGGTGAACATACAATTCCTTTAAGGGAGACAATCTTCATGATGAATATTAACTACTATTGTAAAAAAACTCAACCAGTCTCAGATGGATATCCCATGATCCACCGAAATCTAAGACACATGCATGAAGCATATCCTCTAGGATAGGAATCACACACCCCATATGACCATCTGTATGTGGATGATAAGTTGATATATACCTGAACTAAGGTAACATTTCCTCTAAGAGGCTCCCCCTAACCTCTAGGTAAACCTAGGATCCCTATCCAAAACAACAGTAGAAGGAATCTAATGTATCCTCATAATCTTCTGCACATAGAGCTTAACCAGATCTTCAACCCAAATGGTGTCCTTGATCATAATGAAATGAGAAGAGCTCCTTAACTGATCAATGATGGCCTAGATATAATTTTTTCATAAGGGTTTTCATAGTAGTACAAAAATAAAATCATAGTATACCTCATCCCATTTCTAGGCTGGCACCAAATGTGGACAATGAAAACAAGAGGGCTTAAATTACATTGTCTTTATCTTTTTATAGGTGTAATAACGGGACAGATAATTTACAATGTCACACTTCATACCCAGCCACAGGAATCATAATATCATATCATTATACATCTTTATAGTGCCTATATGGATGACCCACAAAGAGATATGACAATAAAACAAGACTAAACTCCTCCCCAATGATGGGATGACAACCTTCTTCCCAATGTAGAGTATACCATCTGAAGAGATAGAGAAACAAGAAATATTCCCCCCACCAAAATGGATTTATCGAGTTTTTCTAAACACAATATCATTCTACTAACTCTAGAAAAATGACTCTAGAAGAGATGATGATAAATCAACACTAGTTAGAACCATACATAAAATACCCTCCTAATAATCAAGGTGCAACTGAGTGAAAAGTACCATAATGTTCTACTACTACTTTGATTCTAGAAAAGCCAACTATGGTATATTCATACCAAGAGAGTCTTCAACAACATTCCAATTCCTTGGGGAGTAGGCGATATCAAAGTCAAATGTCTGAAGGTATTCCACCCATTATCTCTGTATGATATTCAAGGCTTTATGTAGAGAAGATATAACTCAAACTCTTATGATCATAAAAGATAGTGAACCCCTATCAAAAAACATAGTGATGCCAACATTTAAGTTCATGAATAACTATAGTAGGATATAAATCATGAGTGGGGTAATTCTTCTGATGTGGTCAAAGATGAAGAGATCAGTAATCTACCACATGGCCATCCTGCATAATCACACATCCCAAAACAGCACCAAAAGCATCACTAAACATCACTTATCCCTTACGAGGCATAGGTATGATCAGAATAGGATCTAATTTATGAAGTTTTTTCAGTTCATCGAATGAATTCTGACACATCACATTCCATGTTAATTTCAATAATATCCTAGTAAAAGCAATCATTGTTGAGACCATCTTATAGAAATCCTTAAGAAACCATCATTATTATCCAATAAGACCGATGAATCTTTGTATCTCAAAGATGTTATGTTGTTCATTCCATGAAAAAAACCTCCAACTTATCTGGATCAACATATAAGTCATGTTCAAAAATATTATTCGCTAAGAACTTCACATATTCAATCCAGAAACAAAATTTCAATATATTTCCATAAAAATAACAAGTTCGAAAAATTTCCCTAACCAAACATAGATTGTACTCAGGCTCACACTCGAATTATGAATAGACCAGAATATCATCCATGAACACAACCATTAAAGTGTGTAGATATTGATGGAATATCCAATTCATCAAATCCATAAAAACCATAAGAGTGTTATTCAGACCAAAAAGAATCATAAGATCTTCATAATGGCAATAATAGATCTGGAAATCAATCTTCAGTATATCAGATTCCCGAACTCTAAGCTGATCATAACCCGATCAAGGATAAATCATTGAAAACCACTTTCCCCCCTTTAACTGATCTAAAAAATCATCTACATGAGGAAAATGATACTTATTATTAAATATTAGCAAGTTTTTCTTCTGATATTCCACAAAAAACTGAAGTGAAATATCTACTTTGTTGTCAAAAAGCACATGCGATTCTTAAAGAGAAACACTACGGTGAATGAATAATTTTTCAAATAGGTCATATAACTGAATCTTGGGATCTTTCAGATCTATTAGTTCCACATGATTAGAAGTTAATGCAATTGATTGTGTACCTAGAACCATATCAGTAGTAAAATCTACACCTATTTTTGTAGGAAGCCGGATAAGCCATCTGGGAAAATTTTAGGAATTTTCTTGAATAATAATGGGATGATCAAAAATATGAGAAACATTGTAACATCCATGGATAATAAGGAATTTGAAATTATCATATTTATTAATAATTATGAATTAACTATTAATTTTACTTTAATGTGGTTTCTATGTATGATAGTGTACTCAATGCGCAATAAAGGATTTCTTCGAAATCTGACGTTGCATACATCATTGAGTTATACCAAAAAATAATATAATAATATATTTTAAATGGTAGTTAATGCATAGAAGTTGTATTGGAGGGAATGAAAAGATCTAACTAAAATATGATTATACGAGTTAATTAAATGTTTTTACATTTATCCAATAAATTTTAGATGTTTAAAATAAGAATGAATCTAATTTTAAGCATGAAATACTCTAATATTCATTAAAATGTCGTTTTACCGCCTTTTGATGGAGAAACCTTTTTAAATATTGTTTTTGTCACTTTTATATTTTATATTTAAAAAATAAAATTTTTATTTAGAAGAAGAACATAAAAATTTACTTTGGATTATATTTTGGTATTTTTTTTGATAAAATTCATTTTTAAAATGAATAGTGAAAATACTGCATTTGAATTCATAACTACCTTGTAATCTAATCTATTTATACAGTTAGGTTGTACTTATAATTGGTTATAAAGTGTAATAGGATTTTATTTTTACCATTTATTCCAATTTTGGTCATTTAAGTAATTTCACATTTAAATTAGACATAAACACATGTCAATCTTTGGTAGTTTTTACTTCTTAAAAACAAACTTTTTGGTTTTGACAATTGGAATTAATTTTAAATTAATTTCTGTCTATTCTGTGATTTGAATTTAAAAAAATGGATTATATTTTAGGAATTAAAAGGTCCAAATTGTGTATATAGGAAAATTTTACTTTTTAACATTATGAATAGTAAATCTAGTAAATATTTTATTTACTAAGGTTAATGGGTAAATCTGGTAAATAAGGGTAAACAAATAATATTATAATAATATTAAATTACCCTTACATGTTTCCTTATCCTATTTTATGAGATATTTCTGACCATGGGAATCCTTGGTTAGATTTTAGAATCCCATGGATCCACTTGTGTGTGAAAATGACATTAAATTACTTTTAATTTAATGTTAAGGAAAATATAACCTAAACATGTATATTTTACAAAAACCATTTTTAAATGGGGTTTTATAAGCGTTACTTTTGAATTAAAATAATCATTAGAAAGGTAAAATGATTTCCTAATACATGGTATATTATTTATAATTATTAGAAATCAAATAAATAAATATATTTATGACACAATGATAATGTTGTTATTTCATTACTAGTGAATGATTTAATCAAATGAGAATATAAATATTAAAATAAATTTATTTTAAAACTTTTTATGCCATAAAATAAATTTATGGAATATTATGAATATTAATAATTGAAATAAATATATTTTTTCAAATGAATAAATTGGTTAATTGTTTTTAAATAGTCTTCATATGAATATTAATAAAATTGACATAAATGAGTTTGAAAAAAATATTATTTTCATAAATGATATAATAGTCTTAAAAATATAAGATTCACCCTAATAAATTAGATAATATTGAAAATGTCATTAATGAACCAATTTAGGTTCTATTGTTATTTCATAGAAAATATAGTAACCATATAGTATGAATGTACTAGAAGATACGATAAAAGTTAAATTAGTTAATTAAGGGTTAAAGCTAAAATATAAGGTTAAATTTGTGACCTAGACTTGTATAAAACATATTTCTTGAGAGGTTTTTGACCCAACAACATTTTTGTCTGAAATAAATCACTTTGGGACCCTTTGAAACCGAAAATTATTTTATAATGAAATAATACGTTCAAACATTCCGAAAGGACCCCTCCTCCCTCTTATAAAAGGCCACAAGTTCTAACCATTAATCACACCTATCAAGTCCCCTTGGATCATCCAAACTCTTCCTAAATAATATCCCAACATCTACATATTCCTCCTAGATTCCTTAATGTGGTAATAAGGAATATCCTTAATACCTTTTATCTTAAATCTAAAGGAGTTACCCAATTTGAGGTAATGTATTATCTCAAGATTCTTTAATTTATTTTCCCTTCTCCAACCACCTAAACTCTTATTATAAAATTATATAAAAAAATTATATACAACATACTAGGATGTTGTTATTATAGGGATTAAAACTACACTTACACACACCTCCATATAATGGATACAAACATAATGATTCTATGTACGATGAACTAATGCCACACAAAATGATGATTGTTCAATTTTCACCTTCCACCTCTCACAATGGTCATTATGATGGATCAATATTTATATATGATATATATTATATTTATAGTGTCCTTATAGTAATGTAGTTTTTATTTACAAGAATACCTTTATTATTTTCATGATGTGTAAATACGATAATTTCATTTGAGCTTGTGCGGAGTACCACCCCCTGAAAGTAATATGACTCGTTCATGCCACACATGGAAAACATAAAGGATAGATTTAATGAAAATTTGTAAAATATATATCATATTATATTATAATGTAATTATAATATACCTATTTATCATTTATTTTTCATTCCGTTAAATATGGAAAAGAAATGAAAGTAGCGTTCAAGCGTACATACGACTTACCGTCTCCATGAACAGTGAATTTCATTTCTTATCTCAAAATGTTATATACTATTATAACTACATATATAATGGATATATATTATATTTATATCATGAATATCATTCTGGTGATAATTTAATTTTGACCACATGGTCAATTTTTAATTATGAAAAGTTCATTTTTGACCCAAATACCGAATATCGATAAAATAATCAATATTAACATAAATAATTATTTAATGTTTATTACATGATAATAAGTGATATAAAAGGAGTAATAAACTTGAAAAATGTTCTTAAGTAATTATAAATTAACTGAAGTTTTTTATTCAGGATGAACAATGAACATACTTGACATGTCAAACTCAAGGTAAGGGAATTTGTCTCAATATCTTTTCATTGAGGCATATTTTGATTTATACACGACATTATTTTATATAGTGAATAAGCCACTATGGCTTTTAATATCATTCAATGGGAATCTTTTTTCTACATGTAATTTTACTAAATGTAAAATGATTTATTTTTTATGTACGTGACATCAACGACCATTTCGCCGCCACGAGCATTATTTGATATATGTATTCCTTAAGAAGATGTAATGTTTTTAAAAGGAAAATAAATACCGAATACCCTTTTCATGTATTTTGGTATTGAAAATGGTTTTGAGAAATCATTGATTATGTCAATATCTTAAAATTTTATATTTTGATTGGAATGGGGAAATGTTATCTTTACTTTATTCTTTTTTATGTGTTATGATTAAGTTATTGTTATTGGGAGTTTCTTACATATACAGGTGGTTATGTTATAAACTAAGGGAAGGTGAGCCCATGATATCTCTCTAATGCATTGGGTAACATGACAAAGGTAAACATTAATGTCTCTGCTAATTGATATGACTAATATACTGTGATGGATATTCCAAAGTTAACTCACTATGTAGCTGGGAAAGTAACAATGTAATTATGTTATGGAAGAAACAAGTTAGATTTATGATTTATGATTTCTATGTGTTATTGATAAATCATATGATTTTGTGAGGTATGTTAAAGAGCTTGTGTTTTACGATTCAAATGTATGATTTCATTAATTTGTATGTATTGATGGGTAATGTGTCCTTTCCTTGTTTTACGAACTTTACTAAGCTTTTTATGCTCATAACATGTTTTTAGATGTTTTTCATAGTGTATAAGGAAGGGTAAGAGAATGGAAGAATTCAAAATGTTTTTTATCAAGAAAATGATTCTTATTTTATTTAAGAAGTTTTATTGTTGTGAAATCTATTTTTCTAGAGTAGAAATGTCTTCTTTGTAATATTTGAAATGTAATGTAATAGTTATGGTCTAATTCTCTAAAACACCACACCTAAAAATATCCTCGATGTTGAAATCTTGACTTAACTCAAGACTATGTAACGTTTAAGGTTGGGGCCTTATAAATAGCAATGGAATCAATCACAACATCAGAAAAAAAAACTCCTAAGCTCCAGGAGGGAAGGCCTTACATGACCTGATATTAGGTCCCATTGCCCTTAAAACACACAATATCTTCCATAGATATTAAGAAAACAATCACACCAAGGATAATGATAAACCTAGACCTGATGAGTGACAAGCCAATCTATACCTATGATTATATAAAACAGATCCAGATCCAGAATGAGAAATATCATACCAACTACATGTCTGCTATTGTGACTAAACAAGTAGGAAACAAAAATACCCATGCTCTCTCCTCATTCTAAGAGGTGTCTAGAACTCAATTACAAAGGAAATAACTTCCATTTTATGTTTAATCATATCAAGAAAACATGAAGATATAAATCAGTGGGATGTAGTAGTACCAAATAAATTAATTTTCACTAAAGATACAATAAGGATGGTACCTCTCACTATCATTGGACTTGCATTAAGTTCTACTAGACACTCATATAATTTGTGGAAGTGCTTCACTTTTGAGACATATGTATTGATCCCTGTAGTATTTTATTTTTATCAATGCACTGTTATAACCTTTGGAGTCGACGAACCCTTACCATTACATGGTGTAGTCATAGCCTGACAGAAGCGTTGTAATTAACCAACACATCCAAAACTATTAAACAACTTCATGAGAATAGGAAAAACGTCTAGTGTTTTGAACCTTTCCACAATGATAGAAAGTCATAGTAACACTGCTATCTGTACAATATGGTGTGGAGGATTCTATCTACTAAGACCCACCTCCACCACTCCTGTGATGATCATGAAACTACCTTTTCTTCCCATACATACCACTAAATCTTCCATTAGATGGAATAAAAGAGGTGGAAAATCCAACCATTCATTCAATATTAATAAATTCCATCATATCTCTGTTAATTGACTCAATATAGGTAGAGAGTTTCAACATAAATACATATGATTTGATGTCTAGTCATAAACCCTATTGGTACTTTTGATCATTCACCTAGTCATTCGTCACCACGTCTAGAGAAAAATGAAAAATCTCAATAAATTTATTGGTGTATTCCAACATTGAGTGATCTCCCTTATACAATGATAGGAACGCCAAAAACTTTTACAACATCAGAGACCCTAGAAAAAACATTTGTAAGAACATGTTTTTAAAACCCTTCCAATATAGGTATACATTTATATCTTCTTGGACCATATAATCCCAACATTACATGTTGGAACCCTCAAGCCTGAACACATCACACTTTATCTTTTTATCCTTAGGTTTCACAAGGATTTATATGATTTGATTAATCCTATGCAGCCATTACTCTACCTCTTGAGGTTTATTAATTAATTTAACATACGGTTGATTCTCGCATAAGAACTCCCATGACCAATCTCTCTCTCCCCCAACTCCTAGATATACCTCAAAAATCATGTTCTGAAATCATGGGGAATCTTGATCAACATAAATAACTTATCATATAATAGTCTCAATAATATTATGATCCACTGGTGGTTTCTGTTTTGATGTATCTGCTACATGTTCCTGAGGAACTCGTTGAAGTTTACTAGAAGGCATACAACTGCACACCGAAACTATAATGACTAAAACTTTTATTAATAAAGATTCCACTTAACCTAATTAAATATATTATTATGTAAATGGGTATATAGGACATATTCACTTCCTTGGTTTTATGTTTTTTTTATTTTAAAATACCATTATGAATTGTTTCCATTTCTTATATAGCCGTTGAACAGTGACCACCTGATTATTAAAAATATTGGGTTTTAACAAATCCGATTTACTCAGAAAAAGATGTGAGGGCCTCATTCAGTATAATTGCTCCATACAAAGCTCATTTTTCAGAGCTCGGAATGAGGTAGCGTCACTGGGATTCTATCTTGACCAATCCCAAGCTGTGCTTCAACACATTATGCTTGAATGGAACCGGCTTTGGGATAAGTGATGTTAATAGAGATTTCCACTCGAGTGGTGTTATCCAAGCCACACCAAGAGTTTTTCACCATTGCACACCATACCATTAGGTCTCATGAGGGGGTTATAAGGGGATATGTAATGTTATATTAGCTCTATGATTTTGTTCGTTATTTGTTCATATAAATAATATACATTTATTTAATTATTACATTGTAAATGGGTTTTAAAGCACAAATAATATTTTTAGTTAATTTAAAATCTATGAATTAATCTATTTTTGATTAAAATAATATTTTAATAAAATATTATTACTAAATAATTTTTTATTAAATATAAATGATCATATTATTTTTTCAAATACAATTGTAATTTTTATTATGATTTGAAAGTTGTTTTTGTCAAAACCCATGAATGTTCGATAAATGTGGGTTTTTATTTTAAATGTAAAAATTAACATATTTAGAAAATTATTTAGATTAAATGAGTATTATTTTTGGAATCAGGACATCAAAATTATGTAAAGATGAATTTTTCATAATATTCTCAAACTGTTGAATTTTTGGGTAAAAATTACATACTGTTTAAATATATAATGTGTTTTATGACATCATAATGGCTCAATAGTGATGTAATAAAATACTACAGAAGAGGTTTCAGGAAAAAATAGTTTTTATCTTTAAAAAAATATTAATTTTTATTTATTTATTTATTTTACAAATCCTTAGTGGACCCTCTAATACTTATTAAACATGTAAACATTTTAAAATGATTTCTTTGAGAGTGTAACTCACCTCCAGATTATAAATCCTAATATTTTAATATGTTCGGCCATTGACCTTATAAAATAATTTCATCCACTCCCATTTGGAAAAAACAATTGAAAAAACCATGGATTGGATATTGGTTTTGATTAGTTTAATGTGTAGTGTCCAAAACCAAAAATATAAATAATTCCTTCTCTTTTCCTATATAAACCCACCCATGCTCCCACTTCCTCTTCCATAAAAACATTTGGAGCTGGACCAAAAACTTCCATAAACTCTCTATAATCCTTTCAAGGTTCCTCAAGCACTCAATAATCCTCTCTCAAGCCTCTCCCAATCCTTTGGGATCATATATCCAAATAAGGGATTTCTTCCTTTCTCATTTTTGTCCAAATTTTTTTATATTGTTATACCATTTAGTATTGAATTATAAATGATGGGGTATGCTTTTTAACCTCCCCCATACTACCCTAATTATTTTTGAATGATGAGATACCTATTTCTCTCTCATTAATTCCCCCCATTTACACCCATTACCATGCTGAAATTCTTTAAGGGATTTATCTCTCCTTATTTACATTCAAGCAATTATTTGGTATTATGAATCTAAATTCAATTACATATGTTGGGACATGTTTCTATATAACCATATTACTCTAAATTTAATGTAAATATTATGAGACACCCTTTCTCTCTCATCAACCATTTTTATGAATTATTATGCCATGCCGCTATGTTGCCGAAATTACACTGCGGTTTTCCAAGACAAAGTCATTGTGTAGTGAATACCATGTCCATTTCTCTATCAAGGGTATTCAACTTTACAAACATTTACACATTGATTATATATTTTCATGTATGTATTCCAAATTATGTTATCTCGGAATAAATGATGGCGTTGAATGATTTCATGTTGTATGATCCATGTGGGACACTTTTCCATGAAATGAAATGATTAAGAATGATGCACCCTAATAGCGCTCAAATGCATTGGGTAAAGATAAGTATCATGATACATCAAGTGAAATGAGGTTTTACTCATTCTAATTCAAGTGAAATGAGTTTTTACTCATGATTTATGTGTAGTAATCCTTGGATCATGCTAATATCTTGTTAAATGTGATGTCACATTTCTATGTTATGATAATAATGCTATATTATTCCTATATGTTAATGTTTCTCTTATGATCCATTTATATGCATATTGACTAACATTTATTGTATTCATCAAGTTATTTCGTCTTTAATCCCTTACTGGGATTTGTAGCTGACCACTTTTTTTTTCATGTCCTCAGGTTATCCCATGCAACGCTAAGTATGAAGGAATGTGTGTGGTCATGTAAAATAAGTTTTCAATAAAAATGTCTATTTCATGTTTTAAGTATTTATGCAATGTTCCAAAGCCCCATGGAAACTAGATCCCTAGATCTTCTATGTTGTATAAAGGGAAGATTTTTTTGTAATAAATTATGTTGCGTTGTAATAGAAACATAAGTAACTATAAAAAAAGAGAGTAAATCTCAACAAAAAACAGAAAACCCATAAGTAAAAATTGATATTCAGAACAAAACCCCACACATAGAGAAACATATCACCAAATCATATAGAAACTAAAGTTTTATCACAATATGAACTGGCCAAACACTCATCACAACATACATATCAGGTTCCAACAACCCCAACTCCAATCTAACAGACATCCAACTACATTAACTCTTTATGAAAAATCTACTTTAATACCAAATTATATTAAACCAACCCATTTTTCCCTCACACCTGGAACATGACCCAATACATCATATAATAAAAGTGTATTCCTAATCCCCATAAGCCAGTGACAAGCACATGGGCATAGAATGGCAATCCATAGGGACCAATTTCTCCAAACATGAAATAACACCTGGAATATCTATACATGAAACAATAAGGAACAACATAAAGATAATAAATATTTCCTATAACTGTATGAAATAAATTGAAAAAATTCTATAAAATTATCCAAAAACTCCATATACTAGTCCATCTATGAAGTACCAAAACAATGTAGGCACATCAAGTGATGGTGTGGAAGAACTCCCACCAATGTACCACCATTAACCCAACCCAATTTACATAAAACCTTTCTACTGCATTGAGGAACCTTTCCTTTCCATGCACTAGAAGTTATAAAAAGTTCTAAACACCACCTAAGAGGTTCCCATGGTGTGATATAGACAAATCAATAGTATCTTACCTAGGTGTTCCATAGAATGTCTCAGTGTAACAATTCTTGTATACTCATTTAGTGTAAAAAATGACATGATAAGTAGTAAAATAGTTTTATAGAAAACATGGTAAACATTTCCTCTTTATCATTTTTCTAAAACAAATATAGATATATCAATTTAAAAGTGCTTTTTCTATGTCATCTTTAGAAATAATCAACATGCATATAAAGGCTAAAATAATGCAATAAAATGAAATAGAAAACAATAGTAGCAAAAAAAGCATCACAACACCATGGAAATTCAACATTCCAGACAATAGAGTACTTGTATGGATAAATATATAAAAAATAAAATGAGTTACTTGATGAAAAATATATACACTTCAGGACTGAGGAGTCACCCTAGAAAGTGAAACTGAAACATCATATATATACCTTGAGCTAATTAATCAATGCTCTAGATGAAGAGGAACACCCTAGAAAGTGAAACCCCATAATGGAAGATGGGATGAAGATAATCCTTACACTAAGTACCCAAAGTAACCAATGTGATCATTTTTACAATCATCTCAATGTTTCAAAAATCATTTCAAAACCATTTTAGAAAATTCTTTTCAATGCATTGAGAATACCCATTTCCTTTCAATTTATCAAAAACCATGAAAAAACATTTTCACTTTTAAAAACTCTTTTCAAAACACAGAAACCAATCATGCCAATTACATGTATAAATTTATTTGTGACAAGAACAACAAGGTTAATCCAAATAGTCTAGAGATGGAACCACCAACCTTATATATTTGGTCGTACATTCCTACAACGAGATACACCAATAACAAAAACTCAATGAACTAAATGAAGGCCCTAGAATCCATTTCAAAACTCATGATAGATTCAATTTAGAAAAGGGGTTCAGTGGAAATGAGGATATCCACATACCTAATGATTGAACACCTGCCACATGACAACCAATAAAGGAATCACCTTCAGAAGGATATCAATTAATGGATTTAGAATATGACATAATAAAACAACAAAATTTTCTAATATATCAAAAAACACAATCCAAGGGTGCTACTGTGATCAATGGAAATGAAGAAGCTAAAAGGTCACTTACCCAGAGTGATGCATCACAATGAAAATGGAGATAGAAAGTCAATCAGATAGATATTGAAGGAGTAGAGTCTCCCAGAATTGCTAGAATATTACCTTGGGATGAATGTAAAAGAATCTCAAGAATTATCTAAAACAAAAACGGTCTCACACCCATTTTAAAACTGTACATGGGATTTTACATGACATGTAACCCAGTTACATGAAGTGTAACCAGTAAAGTCAAAAATATGATGGAAAACCCATCAACTCAAAATAAAAACCATAATGTTTATTAAATCATGATGTATAAGGTCTCTTCACATTGTGTAACCTCTCACAACATGAATAATTACATTACATTTATCAATCTACTTTTATACATCATGTAACCTAGTTACACGACATGAAATCTTCTTGAATCCTGTATAAAAAGATGATTAAAGCTAAGAGTCCAAAAAAATCTACGACTTCCCCATTATAGGTATCCTCCCAATTTCATCTCAGTATTACACCAACAATTAAATAAGGGGAAAACCATGATGTGGTTAAGGACATTCCTTATAGATCAGTAATGGGATGTTACAATGAAAACCATGGAAAAAAGATTATTTATCTTCTGAGATGTTTATAATATGGGAAGAATCTCATTGGGTAATGTAACAATTTAATGGGAATATAATTTATATATAGAAATTAATGGAATAAGGAAACCAATTGTATATGATAAATAAAATGTTTAATGGACTTAACTAGAGATCCTCATAAGGTATAATTTATATTTCAATGTCATTTTCCTAAGGAAAATTGGAATTATCCTAGTCAATGCACTAATCCAAGGGATAACTCCTACACCATGGAAGGAATAATAATATTCTAATCATTGAATTAAATCATGATGGTTATGGAACACTATTACTCCACTCTAAAGGTAGGGATTTAATGTTGAAGTTCGTAAGAATGTTACATATCTAAATCATATTGTTCATACTTTTATGGAATTAACTTGATTTTAATCATTTATGAGTTATCTTAATATATATTCAGAATAAATTTCTATAATAAGTAAATCATATTTAATATTTTGAATGAACATATGATTCAATATCGGTTTATATATAAACTCTTAATCTCAAAGAAACCTTCATGGTTCTGGATTTGTATTTATTGGGTGTATTTAAATAAATATTTTGGTAGAAACTAAATATTTAATATATTCTTACTATGTTGAATTTTTTTGATGACTTTCTTAAAGATTTTCCTAGTCTTACTTCGAATCATGATCATAATTTTTTTAATTTAAATTTTACCTCTCGATTCAACTATTTTACAGACTCAATATTGAATGGACCTACTTGAGTTGTATAAATTGAATAAGTATCTCTAGGAGAGTCTTAATAAGGAATTCATTAACACTACCATGTGTCCACATGGTGAATGTATTCATTTTTCAAGAAGGAGGAACAATCAATGTGACCCGATATTGTTTATTAGAATCATAAAAATATTGTAATCAAGAATGAGAGTCCTTTTACCATTGTTTTAGAAATTGTTTGATCAATTCGAAGGACCTGAATAATTACCAATGATTGAACTTCATTCTATATACTATATATTGATGGTTAAAAGTAAATTCATACCTAACCCATCCTTCCACATGTTGTATGAACATTATAATTCTTTTGAGATTTCATTTGGACTAATTAATTATCCTAATATCCAATTAGATTTAACAAATATAGTATTTATAGATTACATCAATAAATTTTTTGTAGTACTTATAGAAAATATTATTATATACTCCATGGTAGTGGATGATCATGATGATCAATTAAGAATTGTTTTAACGTCCTTGAGGAATGATTAATTAAATACCATATTAAAAAAATGTGAATTATAATTTAAGAATGTATCATTACTTGAATTAATGATCATGAGAGAGGGTATATTAGAAGATCATTATAAGATTAATTTCATTGAACATTATCCAAGAATATCCACTATGAATCAGATCCACAAAAAACACGATTGACTCAATATTATGACCCCTTTGTGAATAAATTATCATGGATCTATAATTCACTATCCATGTTAAAATGGAAGGGAATCATGTTATTTTGTAAAAATTAATTTTGAAGACTAAATCATAGAGATAAAGAGAAGTCCAACCAGTGCACCTATACTCACATTACATTTATTTGGAGAAGGGCTTGAGATTTGTAATATTTTTTTGAAGAAGGGACATAGATGTGTTCTTATGTAGAAATATATGTTTATTTCATTTGTCTCTAACCATTTAAAAGACCATGAGGAAAATTAACCAACAAATGAAATTGAGTATGTAGGGTTAATATTTACACCTAAGATATGGAGGGATTTTTTTGTTGATAATGTTGAGATAGATCAACTGATTTGAAATGATTAAAGTATTTATTCACCCAGAAAGTGTAAATTATGTAAAATTGGTGATGTGTCAAATAAATTTAATATTATTAAGGATTAATAAATTACTACCTTTGGATGGTGAAAATGTGTATAAGGATTGAGCTAGAAGGTTCATTCCATATTATCTATTATAAATGGAAAAAATAATATTACTATTTATGGATTTGAAAAAGATGAACATTGAAATAATTAAGGTAAGGGAAAAATACTATCTATCTCAATTTTGTGTTCTACCATAAATCCTATGATGACTAAAGAGGATCTTAAGAAATATGTAGAAATGAAAAAAAGAGTGAAATATTCTAGATTTAAAACATGATTAAGAAATAATAATAGTATTATGAACTGAGAATATGTATTTACTAAAAAAAATTCATGAAGGAATAGTTTGATAATGACAATAACTCAACATTATATATTCACACTAAATTTATAAAATCTAGAGAGACCGTAAAGAGAATATTTATTCAGATAAAATAATGAGAGACACTATTAAGTATATATAATGGTACTCGGTATGACAAAAAGTTGTAGATGAGTGGAAGAAGTATAAGGGTTTGTGATTACTATTAAATATACCTGTATGGAAATAGTACAACATCACAAATTATTTCTCCATAGGATAGCTAAACACATCAATTGGGTGTAATGTTATTTAATTTTTAGTCAGTCAAATTATGAAGTCAACTTAATTTAATCTAGGAGATAATATTTATCTATTCATTTGTATTACTATATTTAAATTAAGGTCTTGTAATGGTTTCATTTTTTACCATTTTTTATTGTATATTGTCGATATATAAGGATTGCCTTGGTGTTTTGGAGATGTATTGAGAAATCTCTTGATATAGGGTTATTATTCATTGCAAATTATCATATTTGGATTGATCGATAGATTTATTGGACTATTCTAACCCCTAAGGACATGTTTATATCATTTTTGATGGATTTGAATAATTTTTGGGGATTTACACCTTTCACTATTAGAGTTTTATTATAATAAATTCATTCATTTGGGTATTCATTTGGATCCTTATGAAGCCCCTTATGAAAATATGTATAGAATCCTAACATGATAATTAAATATTAGAGAAATAAATCTATTGAAACCAAATATAGATAACAAAATTTAGAATAAGGTTAGATCCATTCAATAACACATCAGGGAATCTCAACGTCAAGTGCAACGTAATACTGTAAATAACTGTTGAGATTCAGAGCTCAAAGGCAATGATAAGGTGTTCCAATTAACATAAAAATGGATAAATTTTATTAGATCTAGAATGAAGTGAAATATAGGTCCCATATATATCTTCCCATTTAGGACACAATATTTTATAAAAATTATTTCTTATCTCTTATAGCTTCCACTAAACCACTCTAAGGTTCTTGATGTGTTCTATTGTCTATGTCGTTGAAGTACATTATTTATATGGAACATGTACTAAACTCAATGGTTATTCATAATTAGAATGATCATTCTTATAAATAATAACATGTATAAAATTTTGGATTATTGAGATAAACATATATGAATCAAGACTATTCACATAGATAATATTTTTATTGGAATAATAAATTTGTTGATGCTATATAGGAACCAATGGATATGATGAATAAGATGATTCCACCACTATTTGAATCAGATTGAAAAATTTTCAGTAGATAAATTCATTTTTATTGGGTTAGAATGTAATACCTTGTTATTATATTTATATTCTTTAGAAATAAATTTTAATTATTTGATTATTTTCTTTCTACGCAACCCTGAGTTTAAATGAACTACGGTATGTTAGGGAATTTATAAAATTTAGAATATTTTGGTGTGTATGAATATTAATAAACAAAATCTTATATATATATAATGAAATGGATTCCTCAAAAAAATTTATTGACCAATTATTATGAAATTATAATAAAATTATAATAATATCATTTCCTGATTAAAATGCCAATTTTTTGTAGAAATGTTTTTTCTAGGTTTTATGATTTTATATATAAATAAGTTTTTATCTATAATTCATTGTGATTTTAATGTAATTTATTTGAAAAATATTTATAATTAATCTAATATTGGTTATTTAATGGTTATGAATTAAGAAAATATCATCAGAAGGAAAAATGAGTTATTTTAAAAGAAATTATTTTTATGTAAGTAACGTGACATTTTGTGAAAAAAATTTAGAACTAACTATTATTTTATTATTTTAATTAAATATATATAAAAAATTTCAAAATTTAATATTTAGCTTTCACCTAAAACCATTTATAGGTAATGAAATGAATGTAAACACAGTTACATGCTTAATTTTATTTAATTTAAAACAAATTTCTTTTGATATATTATTTTGAAATTAATTTTATACACATACTGAACTATAATTTAATAAAAAATATTATAAATTTAGAAACATAATATATGATTTTTTAATGATTTCACATTCATTTTTTTTCATAATGAATAGTAAAGAAACTAAAAACATTATCATGGTTATGATTAAAACGTGTTTACGAGGTGTTAAACTAAAAGATAAGGAAAAAAATTCCTCATAGAATGGTCTAAATAAATTTTTTATTAATATTTAGACCTTATATTATTATAACTTCTTTGCATTTCACATTTAATTCAGCATTCTAATTAATGTAACTTTATATAATTTAAATATTATTATTATTTCCATGTGCATCTGTCCCCTCAAAGGTAAAATAAAACTTATTTTGTGAAATTATTCACTTAAATTCAGCATTATAACTCATATAATACAAAAAAAACCATTTTAGATTCATTATCTTTATTCTTGAACTTAATTTATTACCCTAATACCATCAAAATAAGTCTTATAGTTTAAGCTAAAGTAGGTCTCTCTTGAAGAAGTAATCATCTTAGAAAAACCATTCAAAGTCTATTTCTTTTTATAAATCATCTAAATCATTTTTACCCATCCTAAAATAATGAATATAATATCATTAATATACAATTATGTTATTATTTTTATTGTACAAACATTTTCTACGTCCTTTCCAACAATTGTAAAATTATAGGGTAACCCATGTGTATGTGTGGAGTTCCACCTCCATATAGTGAGATGATTCATTTATTTTAACATCCACACATTGATTAATATAATGATTCTTTATAAAAAATATTTTGTAATTATTTTATGAATAATATTTTGGAATTATTAATTAATATTTACCCTTCTTTCCATCTTTTTATTCGAAAATTAAAATAGTGTTCATTCACATGTATGAAATTCTATCTCCACAAATTGTGAAAAGGATATTTCCATATCTTTAATTTATTGATGGTTATAAATCAATATATAATGAATATATATTATATTTATATCCTTCTTAAAAATTTATAGATGATTTAAATATAACTATATTTGAATTACTAGATCTTATGAATCAAAACAAACATTAAGAAAGTGCATATCACCTAAAATGATGTTGATAATAAATTATTGTGAATAAAAATAAGAAAAATATCAAATTAAAACTTGAGTGGTATTATAATAATGAATATGATTTTTATATATATGTATAAAATATTTCATTATTTAATACATGAGTATAGAGTTCTAACGAGACAAGTTGTACTTGAGGTAAGTGTTTCTCTTCTCACTTTCTTTTCTAAGATATTTGATATATCCACCATATATTTCATTCATTTGACATATATACCACCCATTTTTTATATTATGTCATGAATATAATCATGTTATTTAATTTGTAATTCTATTTTATTTCTTTATATTGGATTCTGATTCAAATGTGTACAAATAAAAAAGGGTTTTATATTACAATCAGACGTTTTACTAGGATTGTTTATGCATAAATTTTTAATGATGAAATTATATGATCCATCTATAATATATTTAATATATTTTATTTTCGTTTTTTTATTTGTTTGAAATTAAATGTTTTCATTTATTTTTCCTCCCACCATCTATGTACTTATAATAAAAAATTGAACTTTTTTAGGAATTGTTCTTTGTTTTTCTCTACGGTTGTGATTAATTTTTCTTCTATGTATATAATTTCATTATTTGTTTTTAGGAATTATTTTATTATTCCCCAAGGATTTATTAAATTCATTTGTACAAATTTTTTACTTTTTATAATATATTTTAAATTTAATATCCTATTCATTTTTTGAATGAGGTGCATTTTACCAATGGTGTATATAAAATAATTATTTAAAAATTTACCACATGAATGGATTTTCCATCCATTATGGATATTACGTTCCTTGAAAATTCAATTAAATTTTTCATTTTTGATATCATGGAAAATTTGTATACAAATATTATGGAACATTATAGATTTTAAATAAGTGTTTTCAAAATGAAAATGGTATTTTATTAGGAAATGATCCATAAATATTTTAATGTTATTTTAATTTATGGACAAATCAATTAATGTTAATGAATTTTAATTTTTAAAATGATCCCATGATGTAATAATTCATATTTCTCTCTATGGTTACTTATTATTATGATGAAATATTGATGAATCCTATTTTCTTTTCAATGGGTTAAGCTATGATGAAATGATAAATGTTTTCACGTTCTATTCAAAAATATATAAAAGGATCATGAATAGGTGATAGCTAGATCTATTACCATGATCTGATGAATTGTGTGTTTTTTAATGTTTATGAGGTCAAATAGAACACAAGTGGTTATTCCATGCCGGAAAGAGGGTACACATGGGAAATCCCAAGCCCAAAGAGAGTACATAGGTTGTTAGTCAAATACAAACATATTATCAAGGTATTTATAGATATCCTTGACAAACTATTTCTATGAATATCATAATTACATTCATTTTAGGTCACACTCTATGAAACTATCTTCTTCACATGATATGATCTAAAATATAATGATCTTTTATTCCCCCAATGATTAATGTATTATGACCTTCAAAATCCATAGGATATATTTATTATCATTGAATTATTGGGTATGATTTTCAAATGTTATGCTCTATTTCTAAAACCCTTATACTCATGATAACCATACATTAAATAATCAATTGAAATCTATCATTTTTAACAAAACTGATCATCTAATCTCACCATCATCAATTTTTCTTTTTCCTAGGATATGATGATATGTTATAGGTTGGGTATTTTTGTTAAGAGTACTATGTGAGACGATCTGTGCAAAAAATATTGATGATCTGTCACGATAATTAATGATTAGGTATCTACAACCCAAAGAAACAACTCCTTTACAGTCCAAGAGAATTTATTATTGTTAAATGTTTTGAATGTCCATATAAAATTTTGAAAAATTTCAAAATATATGTAATCGTTTTGATACTTTTATCTTGAATTCATGATCCAGAAACATATGTTTTTCTTATATATATTTTAGTAAATGCAGAAAAATTTAATTCTTCAAATGATTTTGAAAAAATTTAAATTAACATGATCAATTATTCTTTGAATAAGTCCCTCATATGATATTATATCATTTAAATATTTCAAATTTGATTTAGTTAATTCATATATATTTTATGAATACAAGTTATATTTTCATTTTTTATATAAGAGAGATAAAATCACTAATATTATAAATATATAATTTTTAAATGTATAAAAATATATAACCACATAAATAATGAATTAATATTAAATAATTATCCAAAAAGTCAATAAATAACTCAATTAAAAGAGTTCAATAATTTGAAATTCTAACCTTCCCAAACCTTTAACTTATTATCACCAAATGTATCATTACAATAATCTCATTTATAGAATTTTAAAAAGATTTCGATATCACTGTTAATATGTATTGTGACTATATAATTATTTTACCATATATATTTCTTTTTGATTCTAATACATGATTCAAATAAAAAATGTAAGAATTTTTTTTACCTATCCAAAAAATGGGTGCAGTTAGTTTAGAAAAAAAATACGGAACCAATACTAATTCAAGTAAATTATTTACATTTAATCTTGAGGATAATTATTTAAATAAAGAAATTGTGGGACTCAGTAAGTATATAAATCTCAAGGAATACCCATTTTAATAGGGAAACATATTTTTATACATAAAACATGATCCAATTTATGTTCTTTAATTAGAGCACAACACATAGAATGTATTATAATTTTTTTCTAAAAAGGTATTCATACCCTAGAAAATTATAACATTTATTTAGATTATTAATATTAAAATTTTTAACATAAATTTAACTTCATTAACATGACATGATTACTCAAATTTTCAAAAATTAAATTTGATAACATATATTATCATTTAATTCTAAAATATAATTGAAGTTAATTTTTTGATCTTCATCACATTTATAATAATAATAAATAAGTAGAGCATTTTTAATTTTGAATAATTTACAAATCATCAAAAAATTTATCATTTGAATATGAAAGGGAATTTTTAAATTTTCAATCACTTAATGTAGATTCTTATTTTTAGTTTATATACATTTTAATTATATTTGAGCATATGTCAACTCAATCCAAATTGTTTCATGGGTAATGAATATTCTTAATCATTTATTCACATCAATAAAATTTCTTTATGATTAATTTTTATACTAGAAATGTTTCATTATCTCAATATATAATATCTTAGTTTTTTATAATTTTTTTTAGTGGTTTTATAATTATATGATTCAGAAGAATGGTAATAGTTATGTTTATTCACATAGATTGTTTATACCAATAAAAATAGATTTTCCACATCTTTCTCAACACGATATTCTTCAATATGATTTCATTCCTCCATAAAATTTTATTCAGCATCCATTCCTCTATATTATTTCTTAAAATATTTTGTCTTAGTCATATAATTCTGAAGTCGATGGAATTCAATTTTCATGATCCCTCTCATCTATAGTCATCAAAAATAATATCAACATCATAAATAGTCATATAATAATCTTTATTTGTTTTTATAAAAGTCTCCCTAGGGGTAATCCATATTATGAATTTTTGACTCACCATTCTTTCTCATTCCATTGGAATCCTGAACAACATGATCTATTTGATTTATTTTTAACTAAAAATTACTAGATAAATAATTTACAATGATTTTATATGTAAATAATTATTTTTCATTTTTAGATATAATTTTTTTATTCAAATATATATTCTTGTATAGATCAAATAGATTTATCCATGGTTTATTCTATGGAATTGTTACTTTCATCCTTTAAAACATTAATATCCATCCATTTATCTGGTAAATCTTTTATGTTTTTTTAAAAAAATTATATTGTGTTTCTCCTAAAACACTGGAAAAATTAATTAAACTAATAATTTAATGAAACATTTTTTAACCATTTCTTCTTATTCTAGTTTAATTAATGCATATTCATCGATTAACATATCGATCGTAGTTCATATTATATTCGGTATCAAAATATGACTAACTCGAAATGTGTTCCCAATATCTTATATTTTGATATATATAGATATATGGTAATAAATATTTATACTTGTAGAATATTATAAAATAAAAATTTCCAAGAAGATCAGAACATATATAGTGGTGTCATTACAAATTACTATACAAGAGTTAACATAAGGTAATCTATACGCCTTGACTATGATGGTCAAAATTTCAATTTTTAGTGGAATATTGTAAGATTTCATATGTGACATCCAATTTCTATGACCCACTCTATAATTCAATGAATGATTTTTAGGAATATATCATTGATTTGATAATTTTAAATAATTTCAAAATGAAACTTTCTCCTAGATAGTTATGTCATGAATTTATTAGCAAACAAATATACCAATTATAGTGTTCATGATTTACCTTGAATTGAAGGGTCGTAATATGGGAATGGCCATATTGTTATGTGGTGGCTAAATTGAATAGTATGAAAATTTTAATAAATTTTCAATATATATACAATTATTAAGTGGAAAAAAATTACACAATGTTTTTATAATAGTTCAGATTAAAATGATTATATATCTACTATTCAACTCTCTCAAACTAAAATAGAAATTGTACAAAATAAAATAATATCTAGGACTTTTTATTGGTATTTAGAAACCTATAAAAATTACACCTTTAATTTCTTGAGGCTCAACAAAATACTAGCCTGTAATCTAATAGAAATAAAACCTAACTAAAATCATTTTTCTTTGGTGAATGGAACAAACCCTGACATTATCCCGACCATGGAACATCAGAAAAAAAGTATTTTACTAGGTACGAACAAACTACATATCCCAATACAAGGGGTCATATAACCTAGCAATTATACCTTTAAATGGGTAGTATAATTACATACAATTATGAACACATAAAATAATTGAAATAAGTATTGCAAATAAACTAGGATTAACATATGACATTTAGAATGATGATAAACCATTTAATATGGGGGTATTTGATTATTTCATGATTAATATAAGACAAATACTTTTTATAGTATAGAATATTCGATGCTAAAAACAAGTAAATCTTTTATATATCATGAATTGGCATTATTCCCACATTTAATACTACACTTATTTACATAGTTTAATTATACACAACATCTAATTTTTTTCCATTCAAATTAATAACTATTATATTAAATTTAAAGAGATGTTATCAAAAACATTATTTTCTTATAAAATCCTCATAAATTCCATAAAAATAAAAAAAATCAGGTTTTATTTAAAATAGTAAATTATAGTAATAATCATTAAAAATTCAAATACGTAATAAATAGAACATTAATTAACCACAAATAATCACTTGAGAGATTATATTTTATTAGGAAGTTGTGGTCCTTTTATATTTTGAATGAATTAGAATTTTAATCCTACTAAATTTGTAATGATTATCATCCATATTATAAATATATTATTTTGGTTTCATGTAATAATGTTACCCACAAAATAACCACTACACAAGGCTTTTCCATTTTTAAAATTATTAAAAAATAGGAGAAAAAATGAATTCTAAAATAAATTTCATTCCCTTTATTTCATTTTTGAAAATATTACAAAACATGGAAAATTTCTCCTCAAATTAATCAGATGTTATAAAAATGTCACTCTCTACATTTTATAGGTTGTTTACCCATAAAGTTTTTAAAATTATTAATGAAAAAGTAACATTGATTTACCTATGTTGAACAAGCCCATTAGTTTCAATCAAAATTGTCTTTTGAGACAATATAAACATGAATATAGTGTGGTTATCAATAAAAATAAATCATATACAACTGGATGTTAGACAAGGTAATTAATGTAGCGTAGAGGTGTAAAGTTGACAGGTTTTTAAATTTATTTTAAAAATATTATGTCAATTAAATACCTATACATATCCTTTTACTACCTTTTTAGAGACCTTAAATAATTACCTAGTCCTTTCATACATAAATATTACATCTTTTAAGATAAATAATCAATAAATATGAAAAATAATCACTTAAGGATGGTAGAGTGCTAGTGTCATTGGAGTATTTATTGACCATAACCTTTTTTCATGAATGGTTTTCAAAATATCCCAAAATTTAATTCCCATTTTGTAATCTTCATAAAAATACCAGATATAAAGTAGTTTTTCATAACCTGGGGAAAATAAACATATGAAATGGTTAGCTCAGATGGTCATTAAGGTTAACCAGATGATATAACAATCCGAGAACATATGAAAGCATAAGATAATAATAATGGTAAGAAATCATGATTAAAATATTCGAAGTCATACATAATCGATCATAGACCATAAACATGAGTCATGAAATGATACAATATCATTTCAAAATACATGAATTATAAGATTGATAAACTATCATAAATAAATCTAGAACCATATATTCATGTCATATAAGTGTTTGACCATAAAAATTACATAATCCATTTTATATGAAAATCATTACAACTGAGACAATCAAATAATAGTGTATAAGGAATCCTAACCAAATTAAAATATCATAATGAATTAGGAATCACCACCTTCATCCTATATTGGATCAAGCACATTGACTTCTATCCCTTAGTGGATCACAAACATCAACATTCTTACTATACCTGATCAATATCATCGATTTGTTTCCCATAATTATCTGATAAGATATAATACGTTACCCAAATCATTAGTGGGATATATAATTCTATGCCTACATGTCACATAATTAAAAACATACATATGTGTTCCATAAAATCATTATACCTTCATCATATTTTCATATCATATCCTCTGTAAGGAAATCATCTTTCATAAACATTTCTTCAATACGTCAAAGGATCACCCAAGGAAAATTTATGCATTTCAAAAACACATCATCATCATATGAATAATCCATCTAGATAAATAACAAGGATTGTACTATTTCATCATATCCCCAACAAATCATAAGAAACACAAAAGGTTTTTGTTATTGATGAACTAAAATTCCATAAAAATATCATTAAAAAATAATTGCAGGAAATATCCATTCTATTTGAAAATTACCAAGGAAAAAATAAAAATTTCCCATATTATAATAAAAGTTCATTATAGAGAACCTTATAATCTTTAAAGTAGATCATTAAATCCTTAACAGTCTATGATAGTTGAAAATAACATTCATTCAATACAATATAAAATGAATATTCCTTTCAAATTTTTGGTAAATGTTAAAAGTTAAACATTCATAAAATGAAAAAATATTAATTTTATTAAATGTAAAAAATTGTAAATATGAATTTAATAAACCATTGAGGAATATTAAAACTATTTTTCATTCATATTTAGAAAACATATATATGAAAGAAAATGAATTTTTGACTAAATGGAGAAATACAATACATTTTTCATAAAAAATATATTTTGGTATCAGTAGTTCATAGATAGAGGAGATTTAGAGAAAAATATATATTATATAGAAATAACTATAGGAGAGTAAAATATATGAAATTATTGAGTGTTAGATCAATAATTTTAATCATTTAAAGCATAATAAAAAACAATCATAATAAAAATGAGATTGTAACATAAATTCATTTTCACATTGGTAGCATTGAAATAATAAGCCCCATAAAATAAAGAAAATTAGAGGGATATGTTAATCACCATAAAATTCTTAAAAAAATATTAAAATACATTAACGTTGTATTATATACACCATTGGAAATAATGAAGTGGTGTATATGGAATGTGTACTACAAAAAATTAAAGTTAGATGAAAATTTATTACGTCAAGTATCAAAATTATTTATACACATTGGAACATAATTTATATTAAATATAAGATTATTATAAATTTATTACATAGACATAATCATATATATCATATAACACATTATTTACTTAATCCATTTTATCACCTGCTCACTAATAATTCTTTGTTAAAATCATTGTTTTGGGAATTAAATAGTTTTCTTTTTCATATATGTTTTGGTTTGGAAGTTTTGGAACTTTTACATTTGTTAGGGATCCATAATATCCCTAATTTTATTCATGATATAAATATAATAAGTATTCATTATATACAAATTTATATTCATCCATTATTTATATATGTAGAAAATTATTAACATCATTCAGAGAGATGGTAAACCGTATGTACGCAAGAACGTTTATTCCATTTTCACGATAGATTTAATAAAATAAAGGTAAATATTAAATGAATTTCTAGAATAAATTATATATAATATTATATATTTATATATTCACTAATTCTATCCTTATTACCATCCATGTTAAAATAATATGGAAATTTTATCACATCTCTTTATGGAGGGGGAAGTCCACATGTACACATGAGTGGCATTGCTGTTTTTTAATGAATTGGAATGTAATAAGATAGATCATATATTATAATAATAGAAGTGAAAATATTTCATAAATAACATATATAAAATATTATATAATTCATTATATTGATCCATTAGTGTCACTTGTAGAAAATTTATTTCATCGGTTCATGTGGCAGTAGTCTGCTGTACACACAATCAATGGTTTTGTTTCACATTAGATTTATGTTTAGATGGAATTATTTAATGAAAGTAACATAATAACATCATATTATTTTTAATATGTTGATTTTATTATATCATCATGGTGGAACAATATTTAAAGGACATAGAAGATAAAATAAAACCAAAATGTTTAGTCAATCACTATACATATTCTTTAGAATACCTCTTTAGGTTTACAAATAAATCCTTATTATGAGGGTTTCATAACAAATGTTTTATTATAAGAAATGATTAGGGAATAAATTAATGTATGTGGTTCTATCCTATATGAACATTTTTTTAAGTGTGAGGGGGAGAGGATAGGGGGTGTCTTTTTAATAGTTGGGGAAAGGACCCACATGGAAACCACGTGAAAATTTCCTAAACAAATAAAAAATGGTAAATTATTACCAATGAAAAATTCGTCCAAATATCCATACATTTGATATTTTGATAGGATAAGTTTTAAATTTTTCCACTAAATATAATTGAGATATATTTTACCGTAAAACAATACATTATATTATGGTATTATCACACATAAGTCTATTTTATCATTAGTCGTGATAATTAATTTTTAGCATTTTTTACTAATAATTATGAAAAAAGCTAAATTGGATATAATATATAATATAAATTATTCAATTTTAAAATATCAAATCCATTTTACAACATTTATTTCCAAAATATGTAGAGTTTAATTTAAAAATAAACTCACAAACACAAAGAAAAATAAGTGTAGATATATGATAAATAGAGATGGATCCTTGAGCTCAAAAGAATGCGAAACACATGCTTCAATTATTTATATTTTTTCAACCCTTTCCTCCTCACCAGCCACCTCCTCAAAAGTGGAGCATATAATCAGGTGGATTTTGACCCACTATCTCACCCCTTAATGCCTTTTCATGTCATCATCTGACCCTCCCTACATCATGAAGAACCATGTACTTATTATATGGAAATTTATATCTACACAAATATACCCTCTTCCATAAACCACAAGGTCAACCACCCTCTTTCTTCCCTGATATACCCTTCAAGATACCAACCAATTTCATAGAAGGAAATAGTCTAGAGTGGGAGGTTCCCGCATCAACCTAAGATAAAGCTTCAGGTCTAATTAAATTGATGTTGGTGGGGAGGTTATTATGATACGATGATTGTAAAGAGATATGAATGAAGGAATAAAATTGAAGAAAAATATGATTTGTTTCAACATTAACAAAGCTTTTGAAAATTACCTCTCTACACCTCTATGTCTCTCACACATGGAGCTCTCCCAGCTCTCAAATATAATGTAGATCTCTAGATTGGATATGATTATTGATGAAGCTCTGATGGATCTACATAAATATTCTTGGTAGGAGGTGTCAATTTTGACACAACTGTCCCCCAAATTCTCAACTAATCCCCACCTACCAACAACTATAGAAGTCTTCACAGTCAACATGTTGAATAGCTAATATAGTAGCATCCAAGGGGATGCTGGGATTGATGAACCATCCAACTACCAAGGAATTTGGAAAATTTACTCCATAAATTATCCCTCTATAGTTTTAATCCCCATGAGCATCTTCAAATGTCCAGTTTCTCTCAAGGAAAAAACTTTTTCAATGTATCTATTGAGTTATCCTCCGTGTATATATTCAAAAGTCCTAGTAGCTGTCAATCCATCAATTCACATATCCAATGAAAACGAATGTTGATATGATTCTAGATGTTCTTAAGGATCCTCCTCATCAATATGTTATAGTTACTCTGACTCTGAATACTTTTATTATGGATTTCATCATCTTGAAGATCATTAAACCTATGAAATGTTAGGTTTAAAAGGTGGAACATCACCTTTCACCTATGATGTTATTTCAACTTTGTTTAGAGAGGATTGAGTCATCCCCTACTCAATATCCTCCTCCACTACCTCCTGGTCTACTCTTGATGAGTCTAATTTCACCTCATCAACTTCATTGATGGGTGGTGATGATACTAGTGTTGGATCATGAATTTATTCCTAGAAACATTCCCTTTTTGACATTAAACTATTTTCAATGTCTGTGATTGTATGGTTCTCTTAGAATACAACATCTGTAAATTTGATCATCTTATTCCCCTTCAGGTCCCAAAGCTTGTATCTGAACTCCTCATCTCCATAGTTTATGAAGATGCATGGAGTTGATATCCCGTATATCTTTTTCCTAATATCCTTGGATACATGTGTAAATTTCAAACATCCAAATACTTATATGTGAGAGTAAGAGGGATGTTTATGAGACCATATCTTCTGTAGAATCTCTAAATTCATTAGGATCGATTGTGATTTGTTGATGAGGTATCATGAAAACTAAACAGCTTCTCCCCATAATGGCTTTGGCAGCTTAGTTAACCTCATCATGCTTCTGTCCTTCTCGAGGATAGTTCTATTCATCCTTTCTAGAAATTTTCTATGATTCAGGGTGCATTGGACAATCATATCATGTTGGATTCTCTAAATCTTATAGTTGGAATCAAATTATCTAGATTTGTACTCTCCTCCATTGTCTTAATGAAGACACTCCAGCTTTATTCTAGTTTCACACTCCTCCATGGAAAGGAACAACTTGAAGTAGTCCTATACTTAGTCCTCCATCTTCAAGAAGAAAACCCATACCCTTCAAGATGCATCATCAATAAAGGATAGGAAATATTTGTTACTCCCAGAGAATCCACATCCATGGTACATCGTACATTATAGTGCACCAAATACAGCAAATAAATCACCTTGATGAAGTAGTGATGAATGGGACTCTATGCTTATTCCCATACAAGAAGCATTTACAAGGACCAAGTGATTCATCATTATTAATTCTGATGTAATTCTTTTTAATCAGGGTAGATAATCATATTTCACTCATATGGATGAGTCTCTTATGACATATATTGTTTTTTATCTCCTTCCACTATGTAGAGACTACATTCACAAATCATCACATGAGTTTTGTACAATCTACCACATATGTGTCTTCAGGAAATGAGGATGGATACATTGTACACCTTCCATGCCTAAACACTGACTATGTGGTCATTGCATTTTTATCAAATCTTGTACCCAATAAGAGGTTGAGTTGATGGATTGGAACATTCTAAACATCCATTAGGGTGATTGTGTATCCAATGTTCGTCTTGACTAGGACATCACTCATGCCAACAAACTCTACCAAACTGGTAGTTCCAATTTTTACTGCACCGAAGTGAAGAACTTGACATGTCATGAAATACTCACAATGTGGATTGAAGTGGTAAGATTATATAGTGTTGACCACCCATTTTATGACTTTTCATAATGTATGAAATCATGTCTCTTCATCATATTGGAGCAAAGAATAACTTCTACTGTGAAATTCTTATGCACATCTTTATTTCCTAATTTTTTATTATAACCATTGTACTATCCTCTATTGTCCGAATGAAGACACACCAGCTTCTTTCCAGTTTCATGCTCTACCATGACATGGAACATTCAGAAGTAGTCTAACACTTGGTCCTCTAACCACATGAAGAACACCCACACCCATCGAGATGCATCATCAATAAAAGATATGGATTATTTGTTACCTCCCAGTGAATCCACCTCCATGGGTCCACATACATCATAGTGAACCTAATCCAGCAACTCTGATCTCATTGAGGAAGTAGAATTTAATGAGACTATACAATACTCACATTAGAGCAATATTTATAAGGATCAAGTGATGCATCCTTTTTAATACCGATTCATGTCTTCTTCATCATGTTAGATAACCCTATTTCACTCATACGGATGAGTCTCCTACATCACATATTGGATGACATATATCCTTCAACCATGTTGAGTCTATCTTTACATATCATCTCATGATTTTTGTAAAATATACCACAATGTGTCCTCTAGAAATGATGATGGATCCTTTCTTCATCTTCTATGCACTATTGTTGAAGATGTTGTGATATCATTGTCAATTAAATGATGTACCGGATAATTGGTTGAGTCAATGGAATAGAACATGAAGATCATCCTTTAGGGTGATTGTGTATCAAACATTCATCTTGAATTGCATATTACCTGTGCAGATAATCTCCACCGAACTGGTTTTCCCATCTTAACTACACAAAGGTCACCTGCTTGATATGTCATGAAATAATCATGATGCGGAGTGACATGAAAAAATGTGACAATATAAACCTCCCATTATGTTTCTTTGACTAGCGTATGAAATAATTTATCTTCTTTATCTTGGAATAAAGAAACAACTTTTTTAGTGACACTCACATGCGCATCTTCATTTACTCTTTGTTGATTTCTACATTGACCATTTTCTTGTAGAAACTTTCGACATATATTTTTCATATGTCCCTCCATGCCAAATTGGTATCATTTTTATGTTATCCTCATAATATATATTTATCTTCCTCTTTTCTTGCTTCAACCTTAGGTTCATTCACCTCTACTACCTCCCCATTGTCTTTCCCAATTATATAGAACCCGAGCTTGTATTTGGTTGTAACTCACATCCTTCCTTTGGGCCTCCTCGTTGAACAATGCATCCTTTACCATTGCCATGGTAGGTATGCCTCTATGAGCCGAGTTATTATGGAATATGTAAAGTTTATACCCTCTATCGGGAAGTGTACAGGGTAGGTGGTTCACCATATCTTTATCATATAGAATCTAACCTGCAACCACCAATTGGTTCACCAGGCTTTGTAACTCGTTATTGTGTTCTACTATAGAGATTCCACTTTATTGTTAAATATTAATCAACCGATTCAATAAGTGGATACTATTTTGAGCTGTCTTTGACTATTATATATATTTTCCAACTTCATCAAAAGTTCATACCGTTCAATCTCTTGAGCATAATTGTGTTAAACACTGTGATAGATCTATTGGTGGATTTGAATAATTGTCTTCTTTTATAGATTTTCCACTCCTCTTCCTTGGGGGAATTAGGATTGACTCTGTCATTCTCAATGGGTTCAGAAATAAAATTAACATTGAGGAGATCTTCTATTTGAGACATCCAGATGGAGTATTTTTAAGAATTTAACATGACCATCCCTCCCATGGATGGTCCCCCATCAAATTTTAATTATGTAATTATTTTGTTGAATCTAGAAAAATAGTGCACACCATTTTTTCCAGAATGGTATAAAATGGCGGAATCAACTCCTAGATTATCGAAATCAGACATGAATTTAATATGGTATGATGAAAATAGTGTCAATGTCTGAGATCAACTAACGATAAGGAGATGACGTGGAGGTGACATGGAACCGATGTGGCATGCGGAAGAGGCTTCCAAAAACTCGAGGAAAATTTCTATTACACCAGAACAGTACCTTCATCTCCAGCAAGGGGGTACTATTGCACCCAAGGATTTAACAAACATTGAACAAGCCTAGGAATCTTCTTTTAGCCCATTTTTTATGAAATTTATGTTGTTTTAATTGGATCACAAATAAATAAAGATCACTATCTTGGATCTGATTACTGATGAAGCTTCCATGGATCTCCTTACACACGCATAGTGTGAGGTGTCAATTTTAACACAACTCACCCACCAATTATGCACCAATACCCACCTTCCATAAACCACAGAAGCCTACAAATTCAACATGATTAGTCGAAAATATTGAAGCATCCAAGGAGTTAGTGGGGTTGGTGCACCAGTGACCTACAAAGGCATTTTAAAAGGTACTCCATTAGAGGTTTGGTGTGGATATACTGTTGCTCCCTCATTTTTTAAATTTCATGGGATCTTGTGGACTTGAATATGAAGATTGTGTTTCAAGTTTAAAATTCAATGATTTTTTTATTGTTCAGTCTTCGAAAGAGGAATTTTTTTATGGAAAAGTGCAAGTATCCCATATATATTTGTCGATGTCATTTAAATATTTAACATTGGGTGATAGTGATCAAACATGGATGATATTATCTTAAAGAAGAAGTGTGTATCATCCACCCTAGTCTTCTCCTTATATTTCATAATGACACATTTTTACATTCCACTTGTGATTATTTAGGAGGGTATCTCTATGTGAATGAGTGAACCTGACACCTTGATGAATCCTCAGTAGTAGGGGATGAAGCTTCTTTCCTATCTAAACTAGTTCAGGTGGATTTGTTTTGAGACCATGATGATTTGGTGGAGTCAGTTTTTCACACTAAGGTCAGCATGATGTATCAGGAGATAATGAAACATGTATGGGACAACCAGTTGAAGATGCCCCATTCTATGGCCTTAGTTGCTGTATCCACCATCGCTATCATTCTATTTTCTCAAAGGTAACTTTTAATATTTTTTAGAAAAAGTTTTTTCATAGGATAAAGAAAGTGTTACTTGACGTATCCCATCCATCTATTGTGATTCCCTCCCTTCCTCATGACCCTGACCTCTTCTAGGATAATTATTACCTATTTATAGGCCCTATATAGTGTATCATCACATGTCCATGATGTCGAGGTTCTCTCGGACCTTTCTTCTCATCCTAAGCACAAGTGGACACTCCATAGTAGATGGGATCCCTTGCCTTCCAACTATATGGTATGTGCTTTATATATCTTTCCATGTATGCTATGTTATGTCTCTCTATGATTGTTAAATTTAATATATTCACTGGGGATAAAAACCATGTCCATGAAACCTAAGAACATCCTTCTTTGTTCTCATCACATCTTCCAAATAGAGTGTTTACTAGATCATAATCAAAAGACAATCCTCAAAAGATGTTCTTGGCCATGGTGCCTTACAGGCCGAGGGTGACTCATGACTCCTTGGAAGAATGGGAGTTGATGTGGTATTTGGTGCCTCGACACTCACAAATCCACATGAAGAATACAACTTCTCCTCACCCCCCTCACATGTTCTCCTTAAACAAGATCTAGGTCTCTCTTTTTGACCTCTAGTATCTTCCTATAATAGATATAATGCACTATCATATGCATAGAATTAATAGTTTTAGTCCCTGCTCGCCTTAGTATCTTTGTCTGGTAGTGTGTGTACCCGGTATTTCTATAAAGGCCATTTGAATCTCACATCTTTCTATTGAAAGTTACTTTCCACACCATGGGTAAAATATATGTGAATTAATTTGTAGTGTTCTCATTTATAATTTGGAATGACCATGTCCTCAATTAAATGGTAAAGAGAGATTTTATGGCTGAAAATCTCAAACATAATAAGGCACTCCCCTCTATATGTTTCATCCTAAGTAGAATTTATTTATGATTGACGTTGTTTACCATAGGACAGGAATTCATGGTTTCATGCATGGGGAACCTAGAAATCATCATATATGGATTCTATGCAATAACTATATCATAGGGGAAAGGGTTGAAATATTGAGGTAGTTCATCACCATTAAGGTTAGAAATGGATATCCTTTTTTATTTGTATCATTTTTCTATGATAATTGTGATGCATGTGTAAGGGAACACATGTGCATGATCATAATGCATTCAACCCTAGGGCATTGACTTGGATTGTTGGTAGTGACTTCAATATGGTAATGGATGCCTTTAAAAATATGCGGGGGTCTTTCCCTAGAGGGATATGTAGTATATTTGTTCCTTTGTTTCTCATCAAGAGATCCAAGATTTTGTATACACATGGAACAAGTATACATGAATCAATAATAAAAAATAAATTCATTGTATATAGTGTAGTTTGGATCAGTGTCTTTATAATCTTCAAGCTATTTCTGAGTTCCCTAATGAAAAGTGACACACATTATTTGTTCTCTCTTTGACCGCTCCCCCATCCTAGTAAATATGACTTATAGAAATGAATGGAATGGTGGCTTCTTATTTTCTATATATTTTCATCTCTATCATCGACTATCAATAAATATTTTTTTCTTATTGATGAAAAAACATTAATGAATGATAATGGGTTTCCCTTCAATGTAAACATAGACATCTCAAACAGGACCTTCAATCATGGAATAACCAATGGACTTCACATCTCCCTATGTTGGAATCATTCGATCATGATATTGGTATAGTGGAGCTAAGACTAGATGAGGTCTAGAGTTATTTTCTATTTACTGATGTTTCCTATAAAAAATAGTTAGTGGAGATTCTACTTGATCTGGAGCATATGGCCCCTGAAAAATCCAAGGAGATTTGGGTTAAAGAGGTGGATAAAAACACTATATTTACATGCATGATTAAAATAAATAACACTAGGTGTAAGTCAAAACATTTTCAATCATGATGGGTCTTACACTTATAATCATTAGTAGGTTGATTTAATGGTAGTAATTCGTTTCATGTCCATTATTATTGGTACCAATCCATCTATACGGGAGTGATATCCCGGTGGATGGGCTGATCTGTTTCACTATATTCCCTGTTTTGTGTTGGAAAGGGATATCTCTATATAAAAGATGAGGAGGATACTTGGTAGGTGGTGTTTTCTCTCAAGAATAATAGATATCCAAGTCATAATTGTTTTTTAGACTTATTATGTGTGGATTCATGGGATATTTTTATGGGAGATGTGACTGAATTCATTTAGGATTTTATTAGGGGGGTTGCTTTCCCCAACTGTCATGTGCTACTACATTGATCCTTATTCATAAGGTTAAGGTCCAACCCTCAAAAAATTAGTATAGACTGATCAGAATTCTAACATCCCATAAATTATCATGTCTAGCGTATTTAACAAGAGGTTATGAACTCATCATCATAAGTTTGTGTATCTAGATCAGAACGTCTTTGTGAAATGTTGTTCCACAAAAGAGGCCATAACCTTATCCTAATAAATGATCTATGACATAAATAAATAGAATCCAAGAACTACTATTGAAATTAAATTGGATTATAGAATGAATTATGATAGACTTGAGTGGGGATTCACTCTCAAGGTAATGTTGTGTAAGGGATTCTCTTGATGGAAGAGTGATTTATGTTTTAGATTGTTCAGTTCCCCCTGGGTTTCTATCAAGTATAAAAGTATACATGGTGTTTTTTTCAAGTATATCCTTGTTATAAGTCATAGTGATCCCCTTTCTCCCATAGTGTTTATTATGGTCCAATACTCACTTAGTGGGTTCCTGAATAATGAATTTCATTGGGGTTCCATTCTCCCATTTCAGTGTAGGTGCCTATATAATGGTATTTACCAACTCCTCATTACATATGAACTTATTATATTTACTACCAGTGGGAGACATTCTCTTTGGGGCATTGTCAAAATCTTGGAGTGTGATTGTAAGTGGAGTGGACAAGGCATCACCCACAAAAAGAAAATTGTGTACATATTTGACTCTTTCTCAGAATCCGTTGCATAAAAATTGATTGAAATCCATGGTATTAGTGGATGACCCTTCTTAATGTAATATCTCATCACCTTGATTTCATCTAGTTTTTATGAATTTTTCACTTTGAGGTCACAGTGGACAAGATTTGTGATCGTATAAATAACATGAAAAATCGTTTCTTGTCATTTGGGGGATGAATTACGTTGGTGAATTGTCTTCTATCTTTAATTTCCATGCTTGTACTATCTATTATCAATGTTACTTCAACTATGGTGAATTTCATTAACTTTGTCATGATTTCTTTTATATAGTTTGCACATGAGGAGGGAAGGTGTCATTAGGATTCTTGGCGTAAAATGGCCAAATTGATGGGACATGAGGTGTCGACAACTACATTATTGGGGATATATTCACTACCTCTAATAAAATAAATTTTTAGCAGTCATGAAGGGTCATTAATTAGGGGAGGAAAATCAATAGTTGTTAAATAATAGGAGGATGCAGGGGTTAAAAATGGAAAAATTTCAATCTTATGAGAGATTGACTATGAGAAATTGCATGATCTTCCGTGAAATTATCTTTGGATCAATGGGAGAGATGAGATCAGTTTATTAAAGCTTAATAAGTTTGGTGTACCTCTATGTTTTTCGGACTATCCCTCACCTGATATAGTGTTTTCGCAGACTAGTAAAATGAATCTCTCATTTAGACTATACTTGATCAAATGAAATGCAATATTTTTATAGCATCAAACATTCTTCAGATGATAACAGACTTTTATATGCGTTATTTAGTTTCTAAAATAAGGTGTTACTCTATTAAAGTAATTTTGATCTCATAGAGTATGAGCAGGGGGGCTATTTGGTGTAAAGATATTTTAGATAAATACAATTTCCTTGTTTGGTATATTCAAAATCGTGCTATGCCAATGAATGGAATGTTTAGAAAGAGGGGGTTTAATATTTTGTCTAAATTCCTTTATTTTCATAGACCCAATGAGGAATTAATGGGTCATATTTTCTAGGGGGAGTAGTCTCATGAAGTTTTGAGTGGATTTAAGCGATCTATGTGAGATAAGAATTCAGGTGTTCAATTTAAATGATTTTTTCCTGACATGGGTTCAGGGAGTGGGGTCAAACTCAGGTGAATAGAAGTCAATGTCTATTCCTTTATAAGGGGGATTCTGCTGTATTTGGTCTTTCAGATGTTGGGTACATCATGATTGTGTTATTATATCATGGATGGTTTTTCAAACACATTCCACATGGCTCATGGTTGATCTGGGTCTTCTTTTAAATAACTAGGAGAATGCTCCAGCCTTGAGGATTGTGTTTTCTGGATGAAAACTCAAGCTTCCTTCACAACAGGTGTCTATCCAAGATTGGTATGTAAGTTGGAAATCTCCTAGATACGGACTCAATATCAACACTAATGGATCCATTTGTATTAGAATTTAAATACGGATTAGGGGTCATTATCTATTCTATTAGATCAGTAGTCATGGAATACAAATAATTATTTTATTACTATTACTATCTTCTTTTAGATGCTAGGGATATCCTTATGAGTGTTAAGATATACCACTCTCTTAATATTAGGTTAACAAATACTGAATCAAACTACTAATTCAATATTAAAACCATTCAAGGAAATATCATCATCCCATAATCTGTTGTGTATCTCATTATGTGGGTAAAAATTCTCTTAAATCGGGCATCTGTTACTCACACATGGTTCGAAGGAAACAAAGTGGTAGACTATCTGGCTCCTAAGGGTATTCAATAAAAACCATGTATGATTCTTTCTAGAATAGGATAACTTCCTTCATAGAGTGTTAACACTGTATGTGTTTATTAAATTGGGCTTCATTACTTTAGGTCTCCTTAATGTGGTAGTCAAATATTTTGTATCTCACTTTAGATAGAAAAAAAAGAGATTTTTCAAAGAAAATGTTTTATAAGAATGATAAATATTCATATAAAAAAGAAACAGACTTGTAATTCTATTGAAAAAAATAAATATATCATAAGATAGTTTTACTAATGATATTTTAATCATATTTATAACAAAATGGGACACTGTAATTTCATTTACAAAATAGGTGGTTTTTAATAAAAAAATGCATTTTCACTATTCATAAGAAAATTAATATTTTCTGAAAATTATAAAAAATTCACTATAAGACAATTTTAACATGATTATTCCACAAATGATGATAATATTTTAATACATTTTCTAAATGTGGGAAAAAATAATTTTAAAATAAATGCGCAAAATGGGATAAACTATTTTGTAAAAAAAATTTGTTCTTAACCATAAAACTGGATTTATTCTTCACCTATGCATATAAAAAAAATTAGATGATTAATAAAAGAAAATAGTTTAAAATATATATAGTTCAACAATATAAATATCCAATGTAAACTAATTTAAATATTTGAGATAAAAATAAATTTTAATCATAAAACTATTTTTTTAGAAAAAAATTCTTTTACATTCAAAAGAATTTTATTTTCTTTTCCAATCATTTGATATCACATGAAT
Organism: Viscum album; assembly: GCA_963277665.1. NCBI lineage: Eukaryota > Viridiplantae > Streptophyta > Magnoliopsida > Santalales > Viscaceae > Viscum > Viscum album. The sequence goes on from OY728162.1 coordinate 1,068,866,805, forward strand.
TAATTTTATTATTTTGAAAACCATATAATTTTTATAATATAGTCACTCAGGATAGTACCCACCAACTTAATTGCTTGGTTTTAATTGTTCAATATTTTATTTGGTTCCCTAGAAACAATTTTTTTGTACTTTATGATAACTTGTATTCATTGTTTTGAATATTAATAAAATAGTAATTACATCATGATTGATCTTATACATGACAATGTATGTGATAATGTCCTAACTGTAGATGGAACACTAAAAAGTCATAGCAGTTCCCCACTATGATGAGAACCCAAACGTGCTGTGACACTATTATTGCATATATGTCGTATAGCCTAATGAAATCATTAGAGGGACACAAATGATAAATGATATCAGGGGTGGAGACTCATAGGAAATGGAGGAACCTTCTCCAGGTGTATTCCCTAGGTAATATCTAGTAGTATATTAAGTGAATGAGACCTTCCAGTAGGAAATCCAAATTTATATGTGTCATTGGATATACCTATCTATGGATATTTGTATTGGTCCATAGATATTATGATTATTATTAATGAGTATTATGAGTCACTTAATTTTATTTGTGGAAATAAAACGTGAAGACAGATGTTTTCAGCGAAGTAGGATACGTTGGGTGCATCACAAGTAATATTGCATTAATGAATAATGCCAGAAATGAATTATCCCTTTTATTATTTAAAAAAGTTGATATATCAAGCCCTATGATGGAAATGATATAGCATAAATAAATCCATGGACATGGTGTACCATAGGAATGTTCTATTTCTAGGATGTTAAGGAAAGAGACATCGCACACATAGGTTGATAGCACTAGCATGAAACATTCTTGATTTGAGATATCATGATAAAAGGATTATATTACACTCTAAGAATCCATATAAGGTATTATGTCATTGCAGCATTAACTTCATTCTATATGGGTTTCAGGGCGTGTTTCTAGATGCTAACATTGCAATTTAGGCAACATCACCAAGTTCGACTAAGAGAGAGTCCCGAAGAGTCACACACTAATTGTATCCAAATATCCATTATTTAATAGTTATATTATTTATTATTTAAAAATTTGAATAAATATAATTCCCACACCTGGTTTAATAATTTTTAATGATTGGTTGATTTCATTTATTACATCACCAGCTATTCAAATGAATATAATGTGAGCGGAATATTTAATAAATATTTATATACTTTTTAGTAAATATAATATTTATATATTTATTGGAAAATAATGTACTGATATTTATTTAACAAATAAATAGTCATAATTCGAGGCCTGATAAATATTCTTGAGGAGAGACATGCAGAGTTTAAATAGTTTGGTGAGAATATAATAATTATAAAATATTATTTGATTAAATAATATTTAATTTTAAATTTAATGTTAAGTATATGATAAGAAATAATAATAATAATGTTATTAATTGGCATGAGGTTTTCAGTAGGATTAAATAAATAATTAACGGTAAATTTAAAATTATTTTATTTTAAACCTTGAGAAATATAAACCTAGTTATCTTATGTTATCATTACAACAATTAATTTTCTAGGGTTACACACAATGGATTTGGAGAATCTTTTCAAGCATAGAGATCCCCCTTCTCCATGAACATTCCGAACAACGAAGAGGAATCTTCCTCCACTGGATCTGGGAGAACTCTTTGGAAGCGGTTCTCGAAGCCATCAATGGAAGATGACACAAACTCAAGGACTTTCCATGATATCACCTGAGGATTCCATCATCTATGTCTAGATATTTGTGGAACATTTGTGGTTAACTACTAGAGGGAATTTGTACTATATTTCTACTAAGAAATGATGAAATAATGAAAATCTATTTCAAGATTCATCAATGAAGAAATAATTCCAACAAAGGTAATTCTTAATTAATTAAATTGATTATAAATAATATGTAATGATTCCCTCTCTATTTCCAACATAATTTATTTTATCTGATTCTTTGATTTAATTCTCTTGGCCACGACATTCAACATTGTGTTAAATATCATATTAATCATCTATCATGTAAAATATCAAAGTTGAACATAGCCCATCACATTCTTCTGTTGCGCTATGAACCTACATATAATATATTCGAGTTTTTCAAAACTCAGTTTTCCATGTAAAAAATATATCAATGAAATTAAATTTATTTAAAAAACTTTTTACATAAAATTTCATGGTGTTACATTCTAACCCACGTTAAATAAATTTCACCATAGATAATTCAATTTCTTATTAAAAACAACTTAGGATAATATTTCCTCATCAAATCCTCAGGTTCTCATGTAGTTTCCTAAAACAGGTGGTTTTACCAAAAAACATTTACAAGGTTAGTGGAATTTTTTTGTAGAACATTATCTTTATAATCCAAAATCACAACCATTTGTTCCTCATTATATTTACCATTCACCATTGGTATGATCGATACTTTCAGTACATGTGAAGGGTCAAGTATTTATGTCCTTATGATAGATACATGAAGACATTTTAAACTTGAGAGAGGTTCAGTGGAAGCTCTAAGAGATAATATATCATCCATACTCAATCAAGAACCCAAATGGTGTCAAAATACCAAGGGATCAACATTTCGTTCATCCCAATTATCATAAACTTGTTCTATGGAGAAATTCATCGAAGAAATTTGTCACTAACTTGGAACTCCATATCTCACCAATGATTTTTAGAAAATTGTTTCTATTATCTTTCTATTTTCATAATGTATTTCTGAATGGATCTGATTTTCTATCAAATTTTCCCATCAATACCAGGTCCCTAGAGCTTTCTTCCTCCCACATCATCATAGATCATTACATTTCAACATTTCTATACATATATGGCCTCAAAATCAGAAATCTAAATTCTTCAGTGAAATTTTTTTTATAATAAAATAGAACATTGGGGAAGGTCTTGATCTCAAACACATTTATAATCCATATAACAGGATCTCAGTATATCTTATAGGGGTTTAATGGGGTTATCTAATAGAATATATATCTAAGGATGATACTATGTGTTAAAACACAACACTGTATCATGGTCTTACTAAATACATCCCTATAAATTTGAGGTAAACATTTGATCAAGATCAGATAAAATAGAATATGATGCTACATGAAACCTACCACTACTATAATGTATATGTTTCCAAGATAATCATAATGTAAATCCATTTTAATTGAAAATATGTTTGATTACTTTTTAAAGAAATTTTCTAATACATGTATAATTATTTTTACTTTAGATTTTTTGGGGGAATTTGATAAAAAAAACTCCATGGTGATGTTTTCACATTTCCATTCTATTATGGGTAATAGTTATAACAACCCATTAGATTTTTTTCACTCGGCCTCAACTTTTTGGAATTATGATCACTAAGTTAAAATCACTATAATATATCTCTTTATTCAATCCACCAAAAATATTCATTCAAATATCTATACATCTTTGTACTTCTATGTAGAATAAATAATAATGAGAATTGAGACTCCTTTAATATCTCCTTATTCAAACATGGAATGGATGGAACACATATATTGTAGTTGACCATTTCATTCTATAATAATAGAAATTAAACATAGAAAAATATCTGAACATCGACTGCACCTATATATCATTTTTATGGATTTTCAATAAAGAGAAGGATAGATGGATGAACATTAATTTATGAAATATATTATTTTTTTATTCCATCAATATTTTAAGATCCAACCTTAGAAAATATATAAATATTTTATCTTTTGTCATCCTCACCATGTATATGATACAATGATCCTTATGACGTAATTCATTAGCCACAATGTTTTATTTCATATGAAGGTAACATATTCAGTAGTTATAATCATTAATTAGTTCCAAAAATCTTATATAGTTCATATTCAACTCCTTTTGTGTATATATATACTTTAAACTATTACGATCAGTATATATATCACACATTTCACCATAATGATAATGCATCTGTATCATTAATGAAAAATTTACTAAAACTCTAAATCATGAGTTTGATAAGTTTATCATGAAGCTTTAATTACAATGATGCATACAACATTATTATATCATTCTGTATGATAACACCTCCAAATCCCTTCACCAATTCATAAATATTGATTAAAAATCCTTCTCCACTATAGGGTAATATAAGAACATGTGCTCTTACAAACATTCTCATTAGTTACATCAAATTTCCTTTACATTTGTTTGTCTAAAGGAACATGGATCTCTTTTGAGATATCATGGTGACTGGATTAGATAATCATGTCGATTTTTTTGAGAAATCTTCTATAATATCAATCAAAACCAAGAAAACATCATATCTCAATCACATTGGTTGGTCTCAAACAACATAAATTTACTTTGATCTTTGATAGATCCATATATGTAATCTTTTATGGAGATTATATTACCTAAAAATAATTCATTTGGAATCCAAAATTCAAATGTGGTAAATAATTTAAACAACTCATCTTTCCCTAGTATCTTCAGTATAATTCTCAGTTGATCACAATGGTCATCATTTATATTTGAGTATATAAGAATAAAATCAATAAATTCTAACACAAACTAATCATTATAATATATAAAGACTCTATTAATTAAATATATCAAGATAATAGGGAATTAGTATGTCCAAAACGAATTACTATATAATCATAGTTTCCACACCCTGTACATAATGTTTTCTTTAATATATATTCCATATTAACAATCAATTACTGGTATCCTAGATATTGGCCATTCATGAAAATGTTTTGAGCTCTATGTAATTGATTAATCAAGTTATCAATATGGGGTGGTGGTAATTTTTCATGATTGTGATATTTTTTAGCTTCAAATACTCAATAAAGAGTCACATCGATCAATTTTTATTCTTAAAAAATAACTTCTTCCCACCATGGTGACACACTTAGTCAAATAAATATACATTAAAATGTATCCTATGCATTTTTCATTAATTCATGAAACTCAATCGAGGAAATTATATATCAAGTCTTTGAAATTGAAGTAGCACCAATTTTGGGTTCTGTTGAGAACTAAACTTCACGATATAGTGGAATACTAGGAAAATATTAAATAAAGGCATAGGAAAACTCTCAAACATTATGAATATCATTGATGTTGTGTTTCTCCATTACCATCCGAGATAAAAACATGATTTTAATGGGAATCCAAACCCATATAATGGATGTGATTTCTATCAAAATTTCAGATTCCTTTTTGAAATGATAAAAAATCTAAGGGTGGAATGGAATATCAAACATGACATCCCTTATTTAGAAATTGATGTGGAATTTATGTTGAGAAAGTAAATCCATCCCTAAAATAACATCATATTCAACCAGATAGAGAATAATGAGATTTTCAAGAAGCACATTCATGCAAAATTTAACTAGAGATGAATCATAGACTTCATGTGTGATCATCCAACCATTTAGAGTTTTCACTGAAAACTAAATATATAATGATTGAGGATGTGAATAAAAATTCAATCCAAATTTTTCTAATATAATTAAATTTGTATAACTATGAAAAAATTGGATACTTATTTCAGCATACATATTACCACATTATCATTATCATTCAATCTATAATCCCATAATGAAACCATAATTTTGTTTCTAGATAATTACACATAATTAATCTGAGTGATCAAGTATCTAATCATGTAATATCATGATACCCTATTTTTAGTATATCACACCTAAGGATTAACATCATCCATTCAAAGACATTATCTATTCGAATCTATCATTGTGGTTCATAAAGATTTTTTTTGAATTTACAAATCATATCCTCTGGGAGTGTCAAACCAGGTGTGTATTAAAGCCCTTTTTTGTACATCTGGTGATGACTGACTCAAATCCTAGTGATCCCTTTTTAGTGTCATTACCCATATTTAATATTTTTCAAGATCAACATCCACTTTTATTATCTAGAGAAGGATGTAATTTCATGTAAACCACTCACTCATTCCTTTACAAAACTAACATGCCATTTCCCTATACATTGACTTATCCCTAGGGTCCCCACTATTGTTTTCTAAGACTAATCACTAAATATTCACTAAACCATATTCAATTACCGACTATAATGACCTAGTATTTTCATATATAAACATAACATCTTTTTAGATGAAAATTCACATCATTTAACTAATACTCCGTTGAGAGTTATCAAGGTTTTGTGTATTTAAAGTATAGATACACAATCATATTATTTCATGAATAATATTAAGTATCTCACAATAATATATTCTAATTTATTACACTTTATATTAATAAAATAAATAAAAAAATCTTCATAAACCAGGAAAAGGAAACATATGAAATGGTTAGTTCATATGCACAGTAAGGCTAGACATGTGAGATAACAATTGATGATCATATTAAATCATAAGAAAATTATAAGGGTATGAGAAAATTAATATAACACAAATTGTTCATATATAATCTATCATGGACCCAAAACATGATTCGTGGAATAAAACAATTTCATTTCAAATAAAATGAACCATAACTGTGAAAAATCATCAAAAATCAATCATAAACCATAATTTCATGTCATATAAGTGTGGGAGCATCACAAATATAGAAACCATTTTATAAATCATGTTTAACTAAATGAACAATAAAATTAATGTTGATTAGGGATCCCTACCTATTTACAACACCATAACAGATCATGAATCACTAGCTCTATCCCCCAGTGGATCAAACACATTGACATGAATCCCATAGTGAATCAAACACATCTTCTTGTTTCCACTAGAGAATCAAGAACATAAACATGTTTCCAATAATTATCTCAAGAGATATAACAATTTTCCGAATAAATTAATGGGATATATATTTCTGTTCCCACCCATTACATAATGAAAAAAATTCATATGTGTGATATAAAATCATTAACCATTCATCATATCATAAAAAATGAAACTAAATTATGATTCATAACCATTTTATCATTCCATCATCTCATAACCCAGGTTTAATGAGTGTGTTACATAATCATCTCATCATAAAAATTATAAACCATAAAGATAATGAATAAGGTTGGTACCATTGTATCATATCCCTAGTGAAACAATAGAAATAGAAAATGATGTTGTTTTTGTGGATTATAAATTATAAAAATAAATTATTAAATCATTTTCGAAGAGAATATTCATTCCATTTTGAAATAAATTCTGTAATATCTAAAATTATCCCAAATATTAATGTAAACTTTTTCTTTGAAAAGAATCTTAGAAAACTGCATGGAAATTTTTAAATCATTGAGTATTCAGGATGGAGTAAAATATTGTTCACGCCACACTCTATAAAAAAGATATTCTTTTCACATCATCGGTAAAAGTGAAAAGTAATTCGATAAAAAATATAAAAGGTAGTTCCTTTTATAAAATAATGTAAAAAAGGAAAAAATTACTTAAAAATTCATTTTATAGTATTGAAAATTCATAAAATCATTTTTAGAAAACATGGGCAGGGAAGAAAAATGATTTTTGACTGACTTGATAAATAATGTCTACTTTTCATAAAATAATTATTTTGTTATTTTTTGATATTAATGAGTGTAAAATGAAAGAAAATATTGTAGTGTATATTTATATAACCAGAATATTGGAAATTTTATATGATTATATAAATGATGATTAATAAATTTTATGATCATAAACTTAATAAAAAACAATCCAGATAAACAATGAGATTGTGTCATAAATGCCTAACCAATTTATTAACATTGAAATTTTATTCCCTATGAAATAAATAACCTTATAAATTTTTTAAATACATATATATTTATTAATTTTTTACATAACATATATTCATGGGCATAATATACACCACATAAAAGAATCAAGTTGTGTGTAGGGGATGTGTCCCACATAAAAAAAGTGAGACAAAAATCTCAATACCTCAAGTCCTTAATTTCTTCATCCACAATTTAAATTCGTGTTTAAAAAATATTAGATAATTATGAAATTATTTTAGATACATAATCATATATATCATAACATATATTATTTAATTACACCCTTTTATCACCCATTAATTGACAATTCATTGTTAAAATCACTATTTCGGGTAATATATGTTATATTTTTTTCAAATAAATTTTGGTTTGGTAGTTTTAATACTTTCACTTTCATTATGGTTCCATAAAATTGAGAATTTAAATAAGGATATAAATATCATATATATCCATTATATACATATTTTTAGTCATCTATGAATTATAGATATATTAAAATGAATAACAACATTCACGAACACATGAAGGATGCCTTCATTTTCTCAATGGATGGAAAAACAAAGGTAAATATTAATTTTATAATATATATAAAAATTTATAATATATATATTATAAATTAATTAAACATGTCTTTATTACCACCAAACTCATAATAATATGAAAAAGATATCACAATACTTTGTGGAGGTGGTAGTCCACACATTTGCATGAGCGTCATTACCGTTTTTGATGGATTTTAAGGTAAGAAGGTAAATGTAATATTATAATTAAAAATTTAAAATTAATTAAGAATTATCATATATGTACTTTAAATATACCATTATATTCTTCTATGAGTATATGTGATATAGAAAGAATTATATCTATTTACGAGGCAATGGTCTATCGTACAAACGATAAGCAGTTTCCTTTCCCACTTGATGATAGAGGAGATGAATATATGTAATTAAATTAACATAATAAAATCGTATAATATTAAAGTTAATTATTTTACTATATAATTAGGGTTTAAGGATATTTTAGGAGGTAGAATAAAAAAATTAAAATTATTGTCTTAGGACTATATAGCTTCTTTAGAGAATCTCTTTAGGCTTACTCATAAAACCTTCTTAAGAGGGTTTCAAAATCGAACCAAGGAATATTGGAAATGGGAAGTGATTTAAGTAAGGTATATGGTTTGTTCACGGCAGAAAAAATTTCCTTGTAAGTGTGAAGAGGGGAGGAAAGGATTTTTCCTTTTATAAATGGGGTAAAGCAACCACATGGAAACCACATGGAAATTCCCCAAAAGAAATAAAAATGATAAGTTCATCAGAAATAAATATTATTCCAAATACACATAAATTCTATTTATAGATAGTATAAGGTATAAATATGGGCTTAAAATATGATTTTGTACAAATTTTTTTGGAAAGCATACCCTTCTCTTTTCAATTAACTCCCTGGTAAACATATTTTAATCTTAACATCAGTACTTAGTTTTTTTCTATTTTGAATATTAATTATGACGAAATTTTATTTTGACCATATTTAAGAAATTAATTATTCTTAATAAAAATATGTAATCCATTTTAACATATTCCATTCATGTATGTGGGGGTATTTAATTTAAAAATTTACATGTTGGTTGGATGAAAAAGCTATTCTTCAATGAAAATATTTATATAACTACAAAACATATTTATAAAAAATCAACATTAAATTTACATAGATTACCTAAATTAGATTAATGAAAATATTATTGAGCTAATTTAAATTTTAAATAATTTTATAACCAAATGAGACATGACAAATCCTTTAAATGAAAAAGTTGTTTTTAAAAAAAATCATAATTTTCACTATTCATCCTAAAATTAACATTTTCATCAAAATCTAAAAAATTCACCCTAGGATAATTTTAAAACTATATGCATTTTTAAAAAAATTATATCTAAAATTGAAATAATTAATGTTAAAATAATTTCCCAAAATGAGACAAAATCATTTTCAGAAAAATATAGTTTTCAAGCATTAATCTTTATATAATACTACATTATATTGATAAAAAACAAATTAGAATATTTTGTGTGTGGAATATATAATATATAAATTCCATAAAAATAACTCACCAATGGTGTCTAATTTAATTATTCAGGATAATAACACATTGGGCTCATAAAAATAGTTTTCCTGAAAAACAATACCTTTATATTAATTTTTTTTTCATTTGAAATCTTTTGATAAATATATTAATTTATTTTATTCTTGTGTATTACATATAAATTTCATAATTTACTTACTAATATTCATAATCTCAAATTTAATGTATATGTTATAGTTGTATACTATATTGCAGTTCCATAAAAAACGATGTTGCATGTTACAAAAGCTATTGAAGAAATTAAATTTATTTGAAAATAAAAGATTTCATTAAATATTAGGGTGTTACTCAATATATTTATATTAACTTAGTATATTCTATTATCTTAATAATTTAAGATAATACCTGATGTAATAACCATGATACTATAAAAATATCTGGTAATTCACGATCACTATAACTATTTAATGGTAATTTGTAGTTTGTCTTTTTCAATGTAATATTTGATAAAAGAGTAATGATCTTGAATATTCAAAAAGAGTTTGAGATTTATTATGGTATTTTTATGTATTTTTACTAAAGGTAAATATAATTTGAAAAAACTGAACATTAGGTAATTGATTATTCCATTTTCCTATTATTCGATCCAAAAAGTTATTCTGTGTTTCATAATGAAATGGAGCTGATTTTTTTTATGTAAAAAAATTATAAAAAAAATCTAAAAATAAAAAATTATAAGAACATGTTATAATAATCATATGAATGTATTTGTTAAAAACAATTCATCAATATACCATTATTCTATAAGATAGAAAAATTACATCATAATAATTAATATGATATATTTATACATTTTAAAAAATAAAAGATAATATAATCACGAACTCAATAATCTCATGAATAATAAATTTTAAATTATAAAAACCAGTTAATATATAGAGGAGCTACTAAAAAATATGAGAATAAAAAGTAAATAGCATAACAATTTTTGTATACCTCATTGATAGAAAAGTAATATCAAATAATAAAAACTATACAATGAAATAAAAGTGTTGAAACATGACACAATAAACATGGTCAATGGAGAATAGTCAAATTCATATGATAGGAAAATTTGGCATTTCATACAAACATATCATAATAAGGAACCATGTGAAAAACATATGTTTATGGAATCCTCACATTATTAGAAAACCCAATCTTTCCTACCAATTATGTTTTGAGAAAATACTTGTATTCTGATTCATTATGTTTTGAGAAAACCCAATACCACAAAAAAATTATGAGGTAAATTGTGAGACCATGGGAAACCCCAACCATCTCACCAACCATCTACCCAAAACTAGAAAACAGAAAAACCCAGTACCTTCCTATGGTTCCATTCCTTTCCCTACCTCGAAATACATAACAGGGTCTACACACCACCAAAGGGGTAAAGAGGGTATGAGAAAACATGATCAGTACGGTCCCACCCAGGTGTTCTGTAACATGAAATTATACAATAATACAAGAACACTCAACGTTAATAAAAACTATACATGATATACTGTTTATATATTTGAATCTAAAAGTAATGAAAAAACTTTTAATTTACATTTTTTCTATATTTCCAAATAAAGCAGGTAAATAATTTTGAAAGCATTTCATATACAACTAATAAGTCATATCTGAAAAATTAGGTAACATAAATCATATCATATCCATGGAAGTAAAACCAAAATAGTGAAATCCAAAAGCACATGTAATAACATCCCAGGGATCACAGTAGGTCAGTATAGCTAGGGAATTCATACAGAACATAGAAAAATGAAGACACATCGAGACTCTAGACATATGCATCAAATTTATAAAATATCGGAAAACCCCAAAAATTTATCCCATGATAGTTATAAGTTTTCCACATAATAATAATTTTAGGGAGTAATGGAACACCCCTTCAATGAACCCCATAATAGTGGAATTGTCCTATCACCTCACCATCAACCTAAGTACCTATAGATTCTAATGTGCTCATTTTTCTAAACCAATTCGTCAAACCATTTATTCAATACAATTATTTGAAAACCAATTTTGAGAAGAATTTCATAATGATTGGGAAAACAATATATATTTACCAAAACCATGTGAAACCAATATTTTATCAAAAACATACTTCCACACTCACAAATCAAATTGTTAAGTCATATTGTTTCATTTATAATTTTTTATGAACAAATAGATATGTAATGATCCACCTTCTTCAAGATGAGGGAAGGTATAGAAAAGTGACACACCCTTACTCATTCAACAAGAAGGAGAGATATTGATCTCTGAGTCTCACCGTCAATAGGCCCTGGAGTGGCGATTAGTACTAAGGGTATAAAATCTCACACAAAATGAAACGAATTACCCTTTTTGATGAAAATAGGATCAGGAGATAAGAAGGTAAAAATACCAAACAACACCAAAATTTTATACAAAGGAAACCAATATCCCACCCATGAACTATTTAAACGTAAACTACAAAAAAAATACAACCAAAGAACCAAAGAAATTACTTAATGAAAGAGACAGTGCAACACCACATCAAATATCTCAATGCCCAAGCTAGTATAGTTCCACACGGTCCTAAATGTCCTCCTAGAAACCTAAAAACAGATTTATATGATAGGGTTATCATACAATTACACTCAGTAGGGAGACCAAAGTCACTCGGGCACAAGTGGTAGAATAATTATAATTCCCCTATGAAAATAAAAATAACCAACCACACCTAATGTGGAAAAATATAAACTGTCCCAACCTCATCAAGGAATGCTCACCAAATAACACAAATCATGTAAGGTAATAATATAAACACGTCAATGATTTGGGTACCACACACCACTTTTACCACGGGTTAGCTGCTCATTCCTAATGGATAATGTATTGACACTACCACCCTTCCCCAAATGAAGTCTCACTAAAACAACTATCCTCACACACAACAATCACAAACAACACATATCCACCTGCAAACACCTAGTCCCCTCATCCATAATAGAACCTACCCAATAGATCTTGGGATATTGTAAAAGTCAAGAAATTACAGCCTACCCAGATACACTCAAGAGGTAAGAACCCATAAAGGGTTTCAAGGAATAAAGTTAGTAACCAACCATCCATCCTCCCATCGGGATGTTGGGAAAGACACTCTCAATCAAGAAATGGGGGTGTTTTACATGTAGTTCTCAACAAGGGTGGGGTGCGTATTGAAAATCAGAAAGAAATACAATTTATTCTTATGGGTAACCAAAAACTCAACCCAACCTATGGGTTTAAAACCAAAAACCATCCCACACAAAACCACATTGGATAATTCCCCAATATTCACAAACAAACAATAACCACAACCAAAGAATAAACCCAACCCATTTTTTATTTAATCACTTGTCATTTTTTATTAAGGAGTTCACTCAAATTAATTACAGAAATACCCTGGAAACCACTATCTAAAACGAATCTTCACATTATAGGCAATTCAAGATTTAGTCCCACTACAAAAACAATACATAACCACATTACAATCCCACTAAAAAATTTCGCTCGACGACCACAAAAAATTCTTTTCACACTCTCTACAAGTTCATCCATTCCGAAATCAATCAATCTCTGAACTTTTGATTCCATCACACCTCCTGTACCACCCCCAAACCCATTACAACGCTACCAACGGTTACTTCACACCCCCCATAAAGTACAATACCCAACCAAACACAACACATAGCCACACCATTAATCCATGAAAATTCAGATTTAGCAAGAGGGGTTCCTTAATTAATCTTTAAATAAAAGGGGTGGTCATATAACATGTTTTATCTTGGGGAATCTATTTATTTAACCAAGTGTACATGATTAAGTGGATTTATATTTTCTATTATATATAGAGTATCAATAGCATGAATAAGAAGATTAGTAGTGCACCATCAAAGGCGAAAAAAGAATGATTTTTATAAGGCCTTAAAGGAAAAAAATTTATAATTGGATAAAAATATAATAAAATAAATAGTACTGAACATTCATCTATATTTAATTCCTTACCCATTATCATAATAGGTCCTTTTATCTTTTTACCATCATCTTTACCCCTTATTTATTACTATTTTTAATGAAATAATTAAGTTATTCTCAACCAAGAAGCATTAATACACCCACCCCACAAGACACACAATTAATGAGAGATGATGGAAAATCCCTACATGGAAGAACATACGATCAAAGTCCATCCTTGAACCATGAAAAATGGGTCATGTGAGGAGTAGGGGACTCCATGAAAACCAAATATGGAGGGTGCTACATCACAGGTGCATGAATATTTGCGGAAGAGGGACCCCAATAGAACCAAGATAAAATCATTGAGTCTAAGGGAATATGAGATGTCAGCATAAGAAAGAGATAGATCTTAATAACCAGGGAGACAATTTCGAAGGTCATGAAAATTGAATCATTGATTGACCACGCTGCTAGGTATTTACAAGTTTTTCAGGATGTAATAGATATTGAGAATTTAATTATTCTCCTTAGAGATATTGAAAAGTTCAATAAATGGGATATGAGTTGATAGATTGTCATCATCATCAAATTTACTATTTTTATTCATTAATAGGATACAATGGAATATGTTACAAGGCCTAGGGGCCGTAAATAGTGAAAACTATGGGAATCATCCCGAATTAGATTCACATCCTCATCTTTAAAGTGTGAAACATCTAAAATGAAAACAATTAGGGTACCCGGGAATGCTATGGAGGCCATGTAGTCCGCAAAATTTTTCCCCTCACGCCAGGTGTGGGAGACAATAATGTTGTTTCTCATGAGGGCCTCACATTACATAATGGTATGATAGATCAATTAGGGGATTGTGCCTTTTCCATGTAATGCATCATGGATGATCATAGAATCGGTCTCCACATGGGAAATATTCATGTCCCTATGTCTGCATATGGTAAAACCTGTAAGAACAATAATATCCTCTATCTAAACTGAACTTACACTCTAAGAATGAGCTATGAAAGCCAGGAAAACACTCCCCCTATTATAAAAACTGACCCCACCTATATGCATGTCACCTAGGATGCAAGACCCAACTGTGTTGAGCTTCAAGCCATCCCCATGAGGAATCCCACATATCCCATTCCCATGGAGATGTTTTGATGGACCACAATGTGAGATGCACACCGCAAACATAGAGAAGGATCCTACTTCTAGTTTCCTACATGACCGACCAGATCAATTAATATATACCTAGTTATTGACACGATAGACCTTCCCATGGAAGTAATCCCCTCGAACATGGATTGGTTCCTTGTTTTCCATAGGTACCAGCAGCTCGTGTTGAAGATTATGAATCATGCCACTTTTTCCAACACTAAAACATATGAACACGTACACTATTAATCCATTAACATGTTATAGCTGGCCACTTTTTAGGTGTAAGCTTGGAACTCCCCAATGAAACTCCAAACCTTGCATGACCATTCTCCCTCGAAGAATATGTGAATCGTACTCTCATCACTGTTTTTTCTCAAAAAAAGGGTAGTAGGAGGCCATGCCTATTTTGAGGAGTTTAATTTTTTAATCAGAGGGAAGATCATTATGATAAATCCCCTAAGTGAGAAAGTTATATTTAGTAGGAACTTTTTTGCACAAAACTATTTCATTCTATATATCATATTGTCCTTGGGATTTGCTCAGCCAATGAAATTCCTTCAAATTTAAATTTCTTGAGATGGAAGTAGTTAAAATGATCATGTCTGGTTCTATCTTCCTGAAAATAGAGTCAAAAAACACTTTCTGAGACACATTCCAAGTTTTTCTAAAAAACATTGTATATTGGGTGGACTCCATGAAGGAGATCATGGGGCCAGTACACCTTGGATAATCGAATGCACTGCCCGAACAGTTATGAATCATGTAGAGTATGTTTGATTCTCTAATAAACCATTGTGAGTGCGAGAGGATGGGTGAGAATATTTTACAAATATAGGACAATAAGTTTGACCCATTGGGAAATGGAGCTTCAGTAATGGTCCTATTTCTTCTGGACATAAGCTTCCACCATAGGGTATGCTCCTTGAATATTTCCCATGCGAGCTTCGAATGCATGTAATGAATAGTTTCTGCTAGGTTGTTTACATTGATACCCACCTCAATGATGAGCCTTTCCATCTTTCCCCATGAAACCCAATGTATCTTCCCCTCAAACAGTGTGTCCCAGATAAAATGGGTGGGAATTCTATCAATGGACCTTATTACTCCCTTTGACACACTAATAGAGTCTAGAGCATGCACTTGGATTGCTGATAGGATGCTATTGATGAGTTTAATATGGACCCCAAATGATAATAATTTATTTTTCCAACTAATAATTCATCCCATTATCTTATTCACTACAGTATCAAACTCCTTGATGTGAAATATTTCTGGAAATGACATTGATGCAAACACTGACGTCAATGCTGACACCGATTCTTGAACTGATGCAGACACCGGCATTGATGCTGACACCGACACTGAAGCCGATGCTGACACCAACACCAACACTGATGCGGAATCTGATATCGATGCTGACGCTGATGCCGATTATGACATTAATACTGATGCTAACACTGACATCAATGCCGATGATGATGCTAACACTGATGCGGAAACTGGAAATAATGCTGATGCCGACGCCGATGCTGAAGTTGACACTGATGATAACGTCGATGCCAAAAGTGAAAAATGGATCTTCGAAATCGATAGTACAAAATTGAATCACTGACACTGATAATACAAAATGACTCGCCGACACTGACAGTACCAAATGAATCACTGACACCGATGGTATAAAAATGACGTGCCGACACTGACTGTTCAAAAATGACTCTCCAACAATAACTGTAGACAAATGACTCACCGAAACTGACATTATAAAATTGAATCACCGACACCAATAGTACAAAATGACTCACTGATAGATAAACTAGATTTTTTTTGGAAAACACTATAAATGAATCACTGACACCTCCCAGAACAACATAGATACTGGATTTTCATAAAGGAATGGCCTAGAGAAGTCTAAGTCGTTACATTAGATACCTGTCAAACTACTCTCTCCCTCGTGATTTCTGAACCAAACAAGAGGAAAGATGGGTCTGAAAACCCACATTGTAAGATACATCTCATGGAAAACACACCATGTGTTGTTCCAAAATTGTATTGAAAACCTAGACATCCAAGAAAACCTCCCTTAAAGATACCACCCCAAACAACCACGTGAACCTCAATGATCACACTTTTTCAATAAATAGATTAGGGGGTTCTTTCCTCCATGTCAATAAACTATCCAATTTGGATGGAACTAACTCGCCCGTATACTTTTAATCACAACCGTAATAATGTATCTTTATTAGGAATTTGGTTCTCCCCTCGCCGTATGTCAGGCCTACTCACACATCAAAGAAAAGGAAACCACTCATTTCATAGAAACAAGTTCAATAATTAACACATAATAAAATGATGAAGCAGAAAAAAGAGTAAAACTCATAACAGATTCGGGTACTCGACACACATATGTTCCTCCCACTCCCAATTAATCTCCTCAAGACCACCACACATACACAACACACAAATCACCTTTTACCAATGGTCCTCGATCTCCACTGGCCACTCCATGAATGTCACATCCTCCGTGATAACCAACTCTCCCCAGTCAATGACATGGGTGTCATCATGTAGATAATAAAGAATCTGGGAGACATGGGTCCCTCTCCAACTGTGGTGGAAATTCCAATTGATATTCTACCTCCCCAACTCTTCCCAATACATCGAAGGTCCCAATGAAACTAGGATTAAGATTGCTTCTCTTACCGAACAACCACTACCCACGTCAATGCGAAAACATTAAGAACATGTGATCCCCAACCACAAAATCCCAGGGCCTCCACCTCTGATCAACATATGACTTCTATATGTCATAATCCACCTTCATCCTCTCATGCATAAGCTAAAACTTCTCCATCGTGCTCTACACAACCTATGGATCAAGAAATGTAGCTTCCCCAACCTTTGTCTAGAACAAGGGTGAACGACACAACCATCCGTAAAAGTCCCCAAATGGTTCCATTTCAATGGTAGAGTGATATCTATTATTGTAGGAACACTCTGCAAGAGTCATGTATCACACCCACAATACTTCAATGTTCATAACAAACGCCTGAAGCATATCCTCTAATGTATGGATGGAAGCCTCTGTTTAGCCATTCCTCTAAGGGAGGAAAGTAGTGGTAAGGCGTAACTGGGTGCTGAATGTATACATTAATCCCCTCCTAACTTGTGAGCTAAACTGTGCTTCCTAATCTGAGACGATGGATCTTGGAACCCCATGCAGACACACCACCTCATCAACATACCTCCTTTCCAATACATCCACTACACTCGACTCTTTAATCGCAAGGAAGTTATCCAATTTCACGATCCGGTACACCACTACCCATATAACATCATAGCCTCCCTAGGACCTTGGTAGCCCTATCACCAAACAATGGATATGTAAACCCACTTCCACTAGAGTACATATAAAGGATTCAATAGACCAACCGGAACATGGTTCTCATCCTTCACCTATTTACACACCAAGAACCATTCCACAAACTCCACTACTACCTGTTGCACCCAGGGCCGCCAATACTGTTCCCTCAAGCCGTAGTAAATATTTTAAACTCATGGGTGTACTACTAGGGGTGTGATTTTGAACTCATAGAGAAATCCCTATTGCATCGTCATTAGGAAAACGGATTCCCATGGAAGAGCATCCAATTCTGACCATCCTCTGACCATCCCTCAGAAGCACCGCCCTAGTCAACGTGATCAAACACCACATCAAATCTCCAATTCTCCCCATTGAGACTCCTCGACCTACCACATCAAGGAATACTTTACATTCATCTTAAATAGACAACCTCTTCCAATATCCACCCCATCATCTTGGCGCAAGGCATCCATATCCTCCATCACCTTCCAAGGATCCAAAAATTCTCAAACCACATCTCTCTGCGACTTCTTGCTCAAGGAAATTTCCACAATGTTTTCCCTAACATCAGTGTAATAAATCTCAAAGTGATAGTCCTAGAGAAAATCTTTCCACCTAATATTTTATACTAACAAGTCCCATTGGGAAAATATTTAACCCAAGATCTTATGATTTGTGAAGGCCAAAAAGCACTCTATGATGAGTTAATGACACAAAAACATTAGTACCATAATGACGACTTAAATCGCGAGATCATGGGTTCATATTTATCTTTTTGGGGAAAAAACTACCTAGACCCATAAGAGATAATTCCTCCCAACTGCATCATCA
The DNA here is from genome assembly GCA_963277665.1 of Viscum album. Lineage (NCBI taxonomy): Eukaryota > Viridiplantae > Streptophyta > Magnoliopsida > Santalales > Viscaceae > Viscum > Viscum album. The sequence continues at coordinate 1,068,886,001 of OY728162.1, forward strand.
TACACCCAAAACCTAAGATAAAGGCGTAACAGAACACCTCGAACACCTCAAACACCACCCCTCCTCTGGAAACCTGAGAACTGTAGCACGGACCAACCCCCCTTCTGATAGTTGAAATCTTCCTAAGACTGCTCACTCCAAAAAAATTACAAGCCTTTTATGATCAAGGCTATCAACAGAGTTACATATCATGATAAGTCAGGTATGACCCTCCAGAAATATGCCACCAGACCTAGGAAGCTACAATCCTCCACAACATTCCTGGGTCCTTCCCAAGAAACAACCACTTTGACCTTAGTTTGTCCACTTACATCCCCTGCTGAAACACCACATGTCCAAGGAAGTGCACCTCTCATGTCTAGAAATAGCACTTGGACTAATTCCTATAGAGATGGTGCTGTCGAAGGACCTCCAAGACAGTCCTCAGTTGTTCGGAATTCTCCTCCACTGACCTTGAGTAGATAGGGATGTCGTCGATGAACATGAAGACGAATAGGTCTAGGAACTCATGAAAAATAGAGTTAATGATCCCCATGAACACAACTGGTGCATTCATGACACAGAACGACATGTCTGTGAACACAATGTGCCCATACCTAAACCTGAACGTTTTCTTTGGGATTTCGCCCTCATTCACCCTCAACTAGTGATATCCAGAATGTTGATCAATCATAGGGAATCTACCTAGTCCCCATAGATGGTTGAGAAGATCTTCTATCCTCGGAAGGGATAACAGTTCTTAACTATTACCAGATGCATTCTCTGGTAGTCGATGCACAACCACAAACCACCATCTGGATTCATTTCAGACAAGACCATATCACTCATGATGACACACTAGGCCATATGAATACCTTAATCATCATATCATCGATTGAAATATCCAATTCCAGCAACCTAGAAGGCACCATCTGATAAGGATCCATCGAAATGGGACAGGAAATGGGTTCAAAGTCTATTCTGAACTCAAAATCACGTTGAGTGGGTAGAGACACAACATCCTCCAAGAAGACATAAAATAAATCTCTGAAAACCCCAGGGACCTCCCCCAACTCAATACCTATCGATTCCACTAACACCTCGACGAATAAAGACAAAAGAGGTCACACATGTCGGCTTCCCACCTGACAGCGCTGGTCACCAATGAAAAGTACGTGATGGCCATCCACATATGAAAACACGACTCTTATCCAGAAGAAGTCGATAATATAATTCATTTAAGACTACTAGTCAATGCCTAGGATGAATCTGTATGAATAAATCTATAGTAGAAGAAGACCCCCACTAGACTGATGCAGCCTGAATATTAGTCTACATCCCTAGAAATCATAAAAAAACTGGCCTAACAACCAACTTGTGTTCTCAAAACCAGGGGTATGGATAGTATCTCTACGTCTAGTCTGAAAGCATGGGCCCGATTGAGTGTAATGATAGAGTACAAAATTTATGAATCAAGAAAAGCACAATCAGGAGAGATAAAAAGACTGATCGTACCTCGAATGACCTATGAACCCACTAGAACTATTTCCTTGATGGAGTTCAACTACTCACGCCCAGCTCCTCCGCCCCTTGGCTATCGGCCACCTCCCTGACCATGCCCTGGTCGAGGTCCCTAGGGAGCACCATGAGGTTGGACGCCTCTTGCACAGTCTTCCCTTGGTGGAACGAGAGCCGGTTGTCCCTATTGCGGAAAAGGTCTAGCTGAAAACTATTGTTGATCGGGGTGCTGAACGTGCCCTCCTCCACTGTACTGAGATCGATTTGGGAATTCTCTATAAAGTTTTGCACATCCTCCATAGAAAGAGCACCATAGTATTGGGACCATTGGGAAAGGGAGAAGATTAGGAATGGAAATGCTAATTCCTAATCCCCAATGTTCTAAACCTAGAAGGCCCTGATGTTGTAGACTTGCTGCTGACTGCCTTCCCCTTGGATGAAATCATATGGATCCCCTCTAAATGTACACCTCCCAGTGAGTGAATCCTATCCACTACCTCAAAATTCTTCTGAACCCTTATATATGTTTGAAGAGCAAAGGGGGTAACTGCATTCTGAAGAGAAGGTCGAAGGGCCTCCTCCAAGCGTCCGCTTGAGATTCCACATCTAGAAAGAGGTCCTAAGAAAAATGAAGGATATCCTTGAACTTGATCCCCAGTTCCATCACTTACATACTCCCCGAATGAAGGGAGAGTAGCTCTTGTCTCTTTTTGGCCTTTATCATCAAGGAGAGAAACTATGACTGAAACTCCTTCTCAATGTCAGCCCACGAAATATTAGCCTCCTTCCTCTCTCCAAGGTAATACGTCCACCATTTATTCACCTCTCATCACATCTGGATCACCACAAGAGGAACCCAATACTCTCTTGGATCCAAGAATAAGGTAACTATGATCACAAGTTACTTGATCCGTCCACTCATCTCTATGTCTAAAACACTACCTTCACACTTCCCCAAGGTATGCTATTGGAAAGAAAGAAGGGACTTCTATCACAAGTTGTGCTCCTCTTCTTGATCAACACTCCACTGATCAACCAGGTCACCCTACTGGGCCTAAACTAATCAAACCACACATCGGAGATGTCCGGGTTCCAGAGATGAAACATTAAACAAGGAACACCTAATCCAGTGTAGTAGTAAATTTTATTTTACAATTTATTTTAAATATTTATTTATCTTAATTTATCAAATAACCCAAATATGAACAAGAACACAAGTCATTATGATGCATGTAATTTTCCTAATCTCCCTACCCTATAATTAGAGTAACCTCACTTGGTAGTTCGGCACGCCAAGATTCCTTGCATCAGATCACGTAGGGCCCTAAAATCCAGTGTCCTAGTCGGTATCCCATAGCCTATTTCATGCATCATGATTTCATAACACCATTCCTATACCATACCATGAAATACTCACCATATCTAACTATAAAATCCATCATATCTATCAACCATAACATTTGATACCATTCTGTCAAGACCCACCTTCAGCAAGATGACGGAAGGGACAGAAAAGTGCCACACCCTTACTTTATCTAGATGAAGGGGGGATAATGACCTCCAAGTCCCACCTTTAATAGGATCCAAAGATTTGACTACCACCAAGGGTATTGAATCCCACAATAAATGGAAGGCATCAACATTTTTAATGAAAACATGACCGAGGGATAAGATGGTAAAAATATCAAACAATACCAAATGTTTTAATAAAGTAAACCAAAATCCTACCAATTTATGATTTAAATATAATCTATGACCAAAGTAAAACCAAATCACCAAAGAAAGGACTAATAGAAAGAGACTAAGGATCAACACAAAAACTATCCAGACACCTGAGCAAGTAAAGTCCAGCATGGTTCCCAAAGATCTTTAGGAAAGATGAAAATTGTTTTATAACGCTGGGTGAGCATACTAGTATACTTTTATGGGAGACCAAAGTAACAAGTACACAAGTGGGAGAACATACTATTGTCCCTATGAATAACACAGAAACCAAAGACACCTACCAAGTAAAATACTAACTTTCCCAACCTAACCAAGGAATGCTCACTAAATAACACTAGTAAGGTAAGGTAATAATATAATCACATCGATGATTTGGGTACCTTGTACCACTTTTCCCACTGTTCAACTGCTCATTCCTAACATCTAACATCTTGAAGCTAACGCCCTCCCCCAAATGCTATCCCACTGCCACATCTAATAGAAAACACCTATTCCACAAACCACATTTATCCTACCCATAGACACCAGGGCCCCACATCCATAACACAACCAGCCCAACAGATCTTAGGCTCTAGTAAACCTTAAGTCATTACATCGTTCCTAGATACGCTTAAGCAGTAATAATGTGGAATGGGGTGCGGGGAAGAAAGTAAGTAACACACCATCCATCCTCATACCAGGATTTTGGGAAAGACAACCTCCCCCATGAAATGGGGGTGTTAGGAATGTAGTTCTCAATAAGGGTGAGGTGTATACTAAAAATCAAAATTAACTAAAATTTACACATATAGGTAACCAAGAACATAGACCAATCTATGGGTTTTAAACAAACAACATGCCCACAAAGAACCACATTTGTAGCTACAACTATATGCACAACCACACAACATCCAAAACCAAGGAATTCACTGAAACCCATTTTTCATTTAATCACTGGTCATTCATTATTAATGAGGAAACAACTATCAGAAACCATTCTCAACACAACAAGAAAGTCATGCTACAGTCCCACTACACCAACAACACATAACCATATTTTAGTCCCAATGCACAATGTCACTCAATGAATATAACATAAAGAAAGGAAGTCCCACTGCCTATAAGTTCATCTATTCCAAAATCAATCAATTTGACAACATAAGATTCTTTCACAGCTCCTATACGACCCCAGTACCCATAACAAGGATACTAACAAAAAATTAACACAAACCCCACAAAGTAAAAAACCCCTACAAAACACAGCACACAACCACACCATTTATCCATGAACATTCAGATTTAGCAAGAGGGGTTATTTAATTACAATTTCAATAACATGGGTGATCACAGAACGAGTTTGATCCTACGAAATCAATTTATTTAACCAAGACTACATGATTAACTGGATTGATATTTTCAATTATTCAAATGGTTTCAACAAAAAGAAAAGTAACATAAATAGGGTGCATGAAAAGGCCACCAAAAACCATGATTGTCAGAAGGCTATACAGGCACAATAATTTATAATAGGAAACAAGGATAATAAAATAAAAAATTCTAAAAATTCATCGATATTCAATTCCCTTCCAGTTATCATAATAGGTGCAGTTATCTTTTTATCATGATATTCCCCCATTATTTATTACTCTTATTATGGAAAGAATTCAGGAATTCTCTCCCAAGAAGTATTACTATTCCCTCCCGATATGATACACAATTAAAGAGAGATGAAGGAAAGTCCCTACATGGAACCACATATGATCGATGTTCATCCTTATGAAATAAACAAGGGGTTGTGTGAGAAGTAGTGGAATCCTAGAAAATCGTAGAGAAAGGGCACTACAGCCCTGGAGAAAAATCATTGAAGAAGAGGGACCCCAAGTGTACCAAGAGAGAATCGAAGTGTATAATTAAATATGAGATACCATCTTAAGAAAGAGTGAGATCCTAATAAAAAAGGAGACAATTTTGAAGTGCATGAAAATCTTATCATGGTCTAACCACACAGTTAGGCAGTTAAAATGATCTTGGGGAATTAAAGATATTAAGAATATTATTATTATCCTCATAGTTGGAGGAAAGTGGATTAAAAGGGCAAACAGTTGATAAGTTCTCATTTAATGATGAAAAAAACCTAATATGGTGAAATTGGAAAAACCGAAGAAATATAGAAATGACCCATATGCTGAGGATGATGTCAACACTAACTTCAATGCCGAAACTAATGCTGATGCTGACACTGAAGAAGACACTGATGCTGATGCTGACATTGATGCCGACACTGATGCTAATGCCAACACCAACAACAATACTGATGCTGAGGCCGACAAAAACATTGATGATGCCGCTGATAGCGATGTTGAAGCTGACACTGACACCGATGTCAACACCGACACTGATGCTAATGTTGAAACCGATGTTGACTCTAACACTGATGCCGACGCTGAGAGTACAAAATGACTCACCAACACCGGTACTACAAATATGATCACTGACACTGACAATAAAAAATGTCTCACCAAAAGTAAAAAATGACTCACCAAAACCGATAATATAAAATGACTCAACGACACCGACATTAAAAAAATGACTCGCAGACACTGGCAGTACAAAAGTGAATCACTGACACTGAAAGTTAAAAAATGACTCTTCGACACCAATACTTAAAACATTACATGCCAACACCGATAGTACAAATTGAATCACTGATATAAAAACATGATTTTTTTGGAAATCTCAAGAAATGGGTCATCAAAACTACCCTGATAACCCCATACACTAGATTTTCACAAAGGAATGGGCTTGAGAGGTCTGAGTCATTACATGATAAATTTAGTTTAAGAATATATTCTATATATTGAACCACCATCTTGATACTCGGTTTACACATTCCCACAATGGGACCCACCCATAGAAAGAACACAAGAATGAAAATGAAGGCCCTATAATAAATATTGGAAACACATAATTGATTATATATTGAAAATGGGTTGATGCAGAGTAAGAAAAAACATGAACTAATGAATTCACACCTTCAACAATAAGAATGATTTCCCTTGAACAATATCACATGATTAATCTAGAAGGAAATATGATTAATAATCATCTCATATCAATGGATCAAATAGCACAACATAATGAAACTACTATGATAAATGATGAAAATGAATTTTTTAGATTTTATTAATCTGTGAGACACCGTGCACAACCCTGAAGATCAAAAACTAAATAAATATGATCTGAAAGTGTTAGATGTTCAAAAAATCACACGAGAATGCTTCTAGATCATGATGGAAGAGGCCTGTAGATGGATGTAATGATAATGATCCATTCAACACACTAAATCCATAACTCACAATGAATACATGGAGTGAAATACCTTTACATGTCTTTCAATCCAAATAGGTCAATATACTCTGAAATACCTATATCCTTATTATTAAAAACATATTTTTTATCTTGACACAGTGTACTATTTACTGGGTGTGTACTCCTTCACAATGTGTACTCAGCTCACAACATGTGCCTAGTGATATTATTCATGACATTTTTACTATTTACAGAGTGTGTAATCAACTTATAGAATGAAAAAAAGAATATTTAAACATTAAAACCCATAAATCATCTATCATTCCTCAAAATGGTGAAAAATCCTACTAATAAATTTCACTTTTGTACCTGGACTCAATTAAATCAAGAAAACATACATTTTTTAACATTAGTTCATATTCAACAAAAATTTATCTCAACCCACAAGAGTCCCAATATGAACCCAATTAATGATTAATATAATAAAACATAATGTAATAAACTTAAATATGGTAACATGCTATTAAAAATACCCGACCACAATATTTTTTGTCCTTAAAAAGTTGTGTGAAAGAATGACCTATGGTAAATAGGTGCTTCCACTACTCCTTCAACAATGACTCACACTCCCATGTCTTAAGAGAATAATATCCATTTTAATTAACACTCTAACTAAAGGAATGGACTACCCATGAGAAAATTTCACTTGAGAGTCAACAATCTCCACTTACTGCTCCCCAACAAAAACATCTATCTCTATCCCATCTCTTCCCATCTCAGAATGTGAGAGGGATGAAGATGATATTTATATAGTTGTGAAATGTGGAAAAAAAATTAATTCATGTCAGATAAATAGAAAATAATAACTGATAAAAAAATTCCCATGATACATAGTCGCCTCAAATTTTTTAACATATCCTAGAGCCAACTTTCCCTATTTTCCAAGATGATGGTGACCCAACTGAGGAGATATATCAAAGAAAACATTTCCACCTATAGAAAATCAAAAAGGAGGATGATTTTTATCAGTATTTTTTTTGAATCTAAGGTGTATTTATTTCCCAACGTATATCCTAAATTCTCATTGATATCTCATGATCCAAACTCAGTCCCAACAAAGAAGTTTCTCCCACCTTTACCCTACAAAGTGGTGTTTTTTATTAGTGTCCATACGAATACATGGAAGGATCCATTATGATTAATGAATGATAACTATTGTTATAATAAAACTTAGCTATCCTAAAATGAAAATCCCATGATCTGCCAAAAACCATGACAGATGCACAAAGCACATCCTCAAGGTTCGAAATAGATTGATCTATCAACTGATCTTTCATTGGATGATATGTTATAATCAACCTAACCTAAGTCCCCATAACTCCATGGAGGCTCATATAGAACCTAGAATTAAAACATTTATCCCTCTCTGATATTACGATATAAGGAACCCCATGTGACCTCACAATCTTCTTCACATATAGCTTACCAATATCAACAACATAGTTGGTGTCCCTGATTGGAATGAAATGATTTGAATTTGTAAACCAATAAATCACCACCAAGATCGCATTACCCCCTCAGGGATCCATGTTAACACATCCAAAATGACCATGGATACTACATAGTATTTTCCAAAAAGAACTAAAAGAGGCTTGAGAAGTCTAGAAGGTTTCAAATGTTCTTCCTTTATGTTTTGGCAAGTGTTACAACGGGATGCATAATTAGTAATTTCATCCTTAAAACTCAACCACTAGAATATCTATATAATAACATAATACATCTTCATAATACCTAGATAAATTAATAATGAAGAACTCTAATAATCAATAACATCCAAGCTTCTCATAGATACTAGAATGAACAACCAATCCCCAAAACAAGAAAATTCCATCTAAAGAGAGAGAAAAACTAGAAACGGTCTCCCCACTATATAATGTTACTTGAATTCCTCTGAACTCTTCATCCCACTACATTCTATAAAGAATATACTCAATGAGATATGATGATAAATAAACATTTTATAGCACCATAACTAAAAAATCTTCTTGATAATGTAGGTTCACATGAGTAAGGAGACCCATATGGTTCTACAATACCTTTTATTTCTGAACAACTTCTGATGGTAAATTCCTACTAATAGTGTCTAGAACAACATTACCATTCCCCAAGGTGCATGTGATATCAAAGTAAAACATCAATCGGAATTATACCCATGATATCTATCTATGATTCAAGATATTATGTGAAAAGATATATTTCACACTCTTATGGTTATAAAATACTATGAACCTTCCCCTAATAAGATAGTGTCTCCAACAAATAAGAAAATTCATAACGGAGGAAAGATCTAAATCATGATATGGGTAATTCCTCTCTTGTAGTCAAAGATGATGAGAGATATAAGATACCATTTTATCATCCTACATGAGGAAAAAACTAAAACCAGTTCCATAAGAATCACAAAAAATTATATTCCCCTTGTCGAGATCACGTAAGATCCTAATAGCAGACGATGAATAAAGACTTTTAAAATCATTGAATAAAGAGTTAATTTTTTTATCCTATGTGAATTTAACCACTTTAGTTGTATGATAATTCAAAGGTGACATCATATTTGAGGATCCTTGAAAAACTATCAATAATATCTAGAAAGGCCAAGGAAGCTAAAAATCTCTAATAAATTTTGTTCTTATTCACAAAACAAAACATCTTTCACCTTGTTTGGACAACTGATAGTCCATGATCATAAATCACATCACATAAGAACTTCACTTCTTGGATACATAAGTTTCATTTTAAAAGATTTACATTAAAATTTTGACTCCATTGTATTTATAGAACCATACTCAAATGGTTCTTACAATCATGATCAAATATTGAATAAAACAAAATATCATCCACAAGTACTAACAAAAAAGTGTAATGATACTAATGGAATATATGATTAATCAAAGATATAAAAATTTCACGAGAATTATTCAGACTAAATGAAATAAAATGATATTCATAATGGACACATATACTCCAGAAATCTGTCTCTAGTATATCAGACACTTGAACTCTGAGCTGATGATAACATATTGGAAGATCAATATTCAAATTCCACTTACACCTTTTAATTGATCAAAAAAATCATCAACATGATTTAAATGATATATATTCATAACTATCACACTTTTCAACTTCTAATAGTCCATGCATAATCAGAGTGAACCATCTCACTTCTTAGAAATGATCACTGGGGCTTCCCAAGGTGGAAACCTAGGGTGAACAAAACACTTCACCATGAGATCAACCAATCCATCATCTCCACTGGTTCTATATGGTAGGATGGTATCAAAATCAACTGTGTACATGAGAATAGTCCAATCATAATGTCTACCTCTATCTTTAAATAATTCCTTGAGAAATAATCTGGGAAAACATGTAGAAAATACCATGTAATAATAGGATGATCAAACATAGAATAAAATTCATTGGGCTCAAAATCTATTCTAGACTACCCAATTTTCTGCTCATTTTGGTATGGTATTGCATGTTTAGTCCTCATATCCCACTCTCCCTGAAACACCCATGAGAACCCATCATCTTTATGAAACAAGACATGACAATGATAAAAATCAACCTCATAATGGTGAGAAAAAGTCCACCCCATCACCAATAATAATGTCAAAAAACACATATCAAGAAAGTGTAAATCCCAAACAAACTCCACATCATCTATCAGTAGCACAAAATAAAGACACGTAACCACAGATCATTCCACTTCCAAAGAGGTTACACTAAATCCATAATAATGGACATGAACATGATGGTATGTTTAAGAATATTAATAAAACTATCAGTTATAAACAAGCTGGTAGAATTAGAATCAACTAAATCAATCAATACAGAAGATGCAATATAGATGATTCCCATTTCTATTTTTTTGACCCCCATCTACCTATAATAAAAGACATATACTATATGAATGTTATTCACTATTGAGGTCTATGGTATAATCAATAAAGTCTTTGAAGCATCTGACTATATTGTAGTATCCTTTGGAGCTAACAATCCCAAACCAAATCTGGGTGTAGACATAGCCTAATAGAAATGATACAGATGACCATAACATCCATAACTACTACACATCATTACAGGTGAAGTAAAATAATATCTTTTGTGTCTGACCATTCCAAAATGATAGCATGTTAGAGGCCTGACAGTATAAAAAACGAGATATTCTAAAGAGGTGTACTACCAAGAACCTCCCCAACACTCCTACGTTAATCTTTACACTCCCTATTTTTTCCTTGGTATGTAAATAAAGATACCACTAGGTGGAAGTGAATAATATTAATATTCAACATTTCCTTCCATATTCATATATAAAATTATATTCCTTTCCATTGCCTCCGTGTAGGTATAAATCTTCAGCCTGAATATATGTGACCCGATATCCATTCTTAATTCTTGTTAGTGCATATGAGCTTTTGTCTTGTCATTCATTACAACATTTTATGAAAAATGAATCAGTCCTATATACCAATTGGTGTGTGATGACACCAAACCCTCACCTTACTATTAATAAAGGATCTCCAAAGAAATATTCATCATCGTAGACTCTAGAAAAAACATCTAGATGAAGAGAGTTTGGAAACCCTTAAAGTCCAAGCCCATGTTCATATCAAACTTTACCAAAGAATCCCTCTATTTATTTCTAGGAACCTCATGTATAAACACCACACATATCACCATGAAACCCACATGAGTTTCCAAGATTTCAATGATCAGATCAACCTTTTCAAGAAATTCCTACAAATATTGAGGTTCATTCCTAATTTTAATGGATCAGGGCTTATCACATAAGATGTATTGTGATGGATCTCTATCTCAAACATCACCTAGATGTAATTCCATAACATCATTCTAAGATTTTTTAAACTCTGGTCAATAGAATAAACATCCTTCTTGATTGCCATTGTGTAAATCTGATGGAGTGGTATATTTTCTTATGGAACGTCAGCTGCCCCTCCTATGGAACCTGAGGATCATGTATCATTGGCATTCTTTATTACATATAAACAAAAGGAATAACCAGATAATAGAATAATCTTAACTCAAACAAAATACCCGTAGAAAAATCATGATTAAGGCCAGGAACACAAAACATCAAACATATATCTAAAAATCCATAAGTCTCACCATGAAAAGAGATGGAATGAAACTCCTCAAAACCTATCAATAATGTCCAAAAAATTCTATCCCTTTTCTACCAAACATTTCAAGAAAAATTCTATTGAGGACATACCATCTCTGATACCAAACAGTGACAAAACTGACCATGATACCCTCTCAAACTGGTACCCAACCCTAATTTCCACATACCCAAAGGGTGTTCCAGATCCATATTGAAAGGATTATAGAACCAATGCATCATTTAAAAACATGGGGAACAATTTCTCAGAACTGAAGCAAACAACAAGACATGTTTTTACATATAGAAAGAAATAGTGAAAGAAATAATGAATATATATATATATACATATATATGTCATAAAAAAAGAGATCTATAGAAGTGAAAAACCTGAAAAGGTTTCAAAACTATCTCTAAGAGACAAGTCCAAAAAAATGATGAAAAAGCACAAACAACTACTCTAATAAACTCCATGTGGTATCTTGGGAAAACCCAACCATCCCACCATCCTAATTCCTATATCAAGCTGACAGAAAACTGCCCCACCTAACTATGGTTCCTTTCATTCCCCTTCATTTAAAGAAATAACAAGGCCTACACACCACCCAAGGGGCATGCATTCCATGGGATAACATGATCAGAAGGGCCCCACATTGATGTTCCATATCATGTATCCATAAAATAAACCAAATAATGATCATCATTAATGAAAAAAATCCATGATTAAATTTTAGATGTTTTTAGACAAAAATAATTTAAAAAAATTAATTTTAAGTTTTACCACATTTCCAAATTAATCATGGAAATCATTTTCAAAGCCTTTCATATAAAAAATAGTCATATCAATAGATTGAAAGTATCACATATAGAATCAATTCCATGGAAGCACAAAAAACACCGAACAAGACAATATAGTGGTAGAATCCCACTAAGAATCACACAATCTCATGATATCATGGAAACACTTACCTAATATAGAAAATATTTTGTGCATCTATCCTATATACAAATCCATCAAATCTAGAGTGTACAGGAACACCACATAATTTGAACCCCCTAATTAGGTATAACATGTACCTAGAATAAAATTCCTTGTGAGAAGAGGAAAACCCCATGAATGAACCCCATGATTATGGATGAGGCCTATCACTACACCTTTCACCTATGTACCAATGGTTCTAATGTGCTCTATTTTTGAACCAATTCATCAAAATATTTCATCAAACACATTCATTTAATACCATTTTATAAAATTATTTTCCAATGTATTGAAAAATCCATTTTATTTACAAAAAGTAGTGGAAAACCATCTTTTATCAGAAACCCATTTCCACAAATAGAAATCAAATCATTCAATAATAATATGTCATCGTCATCATCATGTAGATTTTTTATTAAGGAATGGGAAAACACATTCAAAACACCAAAAAGAACCCCCTGACCTACTACCCTCAAAGCTGAGAGCTAAGGGGGTCTGGAATAGTGAAGACCAAGAGATCCCCTCTAATAAAGTTGACCCCCTCGGGTTTCAATCTAGAAAAAGAGTGAAAAAATACATCCTCTGGACCCGAGATGATGTGAGATGCAAGGTGGTTAGCGACCTTGTTGCCCTCCCGCCAAGTGTGGCCCACTTTAATGTTGCTTCCAAGTAAGCGCTGTCTGTTCCTGATGATATAGGTGATTGAACAGGGGACATGGACAGCTCCTCGAGGGACTAGTGAAGCAGTGATGAGTCTATTTCCACTTCCATGATGATCAGATTCCTCTAGATGCATAAGATGAGCCTGTAGAATAACGCGAGGGCCTCAGCCTGTATGGATGAGCCATGAACCAAATTAACCATAAAGGCCAGGTACATAGACCCGTTGTTGTCGCGAAAAACCTCACCTCCTCGTAAAAAACCTTAAACGCATGATACATATGTGTTAAATTTTATCCCTATATCTCGAGGGTTCTAACGGACCTAGTTACCCCTATCTTCGCGGGTCGTGGGTGCCTCTAATGCCCTTTCTTGAAACCGTATGAGAGATGGTGCCTCCCTCCAGTTAGGAACCACCCTAGCCCGGTCACTTAAGAGATTTTTTCGTCCAGACGTTGATAGAACGAGGCGATGTGCTGGTACTCTCACGTATCACCTTGTTCCCATCCATCTAGAGACACCAACAGCCTGCATGAAACACCACTGTGTGCGCCAATTTTTCTCGACCACTCTTCCCATCACCGTGATACCAACCATCCAGAATGGAGATATTGTCCCTGCTGAGGTTTAAGATTGCATTGGGACCCCTGAAATAGGTACAAAACACCAGCTCCCATTCTCTTTCAAAAAACAGGTGGTTCACACTTTCTTCACTGTGATATTTTCAACACACACATCTTGAAGCCATGCTAACCCCGCACCTCTTGACGTTTTCATCGGTCAGGATAGATTTGTTTCGAATCCTCCAGGTAAGAAAATTAAGTTTGGTAGGAATATTTTTAATCCACAAAGCCTCATCCCAAGTGTCCTCGTAGTCTTGAACTTGCATTCTGGAAACCCACTGAAAGTCTTTTGTCATGAAGGAACCCGAGGAGGATGGGTTGAAGACATAGGTATCCGAGTCGGAATTCAGATCGATGAGTTTGAAATCCTCACATTTCTCCCTTGTCAGAACCCCCATGGTGAATTATAGAAAGGAACGTGACTCCCTGAAGGTGATGTTGGTTGTAGGACACCCTGGAAACCCGATGATGGAACCACACTAGTTTTGGTGCCAAAAGGATAAATCACCCCCCAAAAAGCCAGAACATATGAGGATGAAGGGTAGAAAGAATAGGTCAAATCACAGAGTATATAGAATATTTATAGCCCTCTTCTGGAGCCTGGTCTCTTAAGGAATAGTAGTGGACGATCTTCCCCCATAAAGTACGTTGATACATGATTCCCCATGCCAGTCTTGTATGCATGTAGTTGATAGTGTCTTCCATGCTACAGAGGTTAATACCTCCTTCACAGACTGTCCTTTCCATCTTGGTCTATGAGGACCAGTGCTTCATCCCTATGGCGAGGGGTCCCATATGAACCTAGCCAGGATTTTATCAATTCTTTTAATAACTCCGTTCGGGACCTTGATTGCTGAAAGACCATGTACCAGAGTCTCCAGGAATACACATTTAACCAACGCAATCTGTCCCTTGAAGGATATGAAAACGTTCTTCCAATTCAGCACCCAGTTAGTAATATTGGTGAGGAGGTGGTCAAAGTCACCATTCTGAATCATGCCCGTCAAAATGGGGGCGCCCAGGTACTCCATGGGGAGTGTACCTCTCTGCATTTCCAATTTGAAGCTCACAGAAGTAGCTCGCATGGAGGTGCACCTGTTCGAAATATAGAAGTTTCTCTTGGTGTTGTTGATGACATGAACACTCCAGTGACTATAATCCTCCAACACCTTTTTCTTCCCACCAAGAGATATACTTGAGGCATTTGAAAAAATGATGGTATCATCCACAAACATGAGATGATACACTGCAGGGAGCCTCCATTTTCTGCAGTACGAAATAATCTCACCGGTAGTATTGCTTCGGTGAATGAGGCAACTAAGAACATCGGGGACTAAAATGAACAGGTTCGGGGAAATCAGATCACCCTGCCGCAACCCACAAGCGGCCTTGAAGAAGCCGTGAGATTTTTCCATGAAGGTAATGGAAAACCAGGAGGAGCTAATACAATGTAAGAGAATATCAATATTTCTAGGAGAAAATCCCATACATACAAGAACCTTGTTGATGAAACTCCAATCCACCTGATCATAGGACTTGTTCATGTCGAGTTTGATAGCTATATTAGACCCACGGGTTTTGAAGTTAAGATCACATAGCATCTCTTGAGCAAGGGCGATGGCTTCTTGAATGGAGCGTCCCTTGAAAAAACCATGTTGTTCCAAAGACACCCACCAAGGTCTGTTAATATCCAACCTTGAGTTAATAATGGTCGCCAGAATTTTATAGGTTACATTTCACATGCTTATGGGCCTGTAATGCGTGATGGAGGATGGGTTCTTAGATTTGGGAAGAAGCACCAGTGTTGTGGCACTGGCGACCCGAGGTAAGATCCCGCCTTGATAGAAGTATTGGACTTCCACCACTAAGTCCTCCATTACTATCTACCAAGAGGATCGATAGAAGGATCTAAGAAAACCATCAAGACCTACAACACTCTCAGGGTTCAAATGCATCATGGCATTCCGAATCTATTCCCCCCCCAGTATAGCACCCAGGATTTCATTGTCCCTGACCGAGACTGAAGAGGGAATAATAGTGAACATGTCTATTTCCACTGTAGGGTATCCATTTGGCATTCATTCATTGGGACCAGCAAGAAGATCTTCAAAAAAGGAACTGGCCAGGCCACCCACCACATTCCAATCATCAGTGTATGAGCCATCTTCTAAGAGAATGTTTGGTTTGATTACTCGCCTACTCTCCTTGACGAAGGCCTGGAAATATGAGGTATTTTTATCCATCTTTAATCCATTTGATCCTTTCCACCACCCTAGCCAGCCGTTTCTGTTTCAAGAGCATGTTCGCTAAAATGTCTTTTTCCCACCGAGTTCATCAAAAATATGTTCGTCCCACTCAGCTTCTAGGCTCCTCTCCAGGTCATCAACTGCATTAATGATGATCTCTAACTCATCATCCTATGGGTGGATATCTTTCGACCACGCTTGAAGGTTTAGTTTTAATATCTTTAGTTTATTATGAAATGAAATCCATGTGTGCCCTTGGGTCGCCAAATTCCAGAAGTCCTGAACCAATTCATGGTATCCCGTTTTGATGGTATAGAGATGACTGAAGAGGAAGTGTTTGTTCCAAGCATGCGTGTAGTCCAAAGATATCATAAGGGGGGAGTGGTCCAAAATTCCAAGAACCAGATGGGTAACCTTTGAGTAAGGGAAGATAGAGATGGAATTCATGTTACCCAGGCACCTATCCAGATGACTCCACGAGCGATGGTTCCCCCTTCGGTTATTACACCAGGTAAACTGGCCTCCAATGTAGCCAAGGTCCGAGAGACCTTTCCTTTACATGAAGAGATGGAACTATAGACTTGCCTTCCGAGGGAACATCCCCCTACCCTTGCATTCCGTCGGATCCGCAACAACATTAAAATCACCCCTACCAGCCACACCTCTGAACTAGGATTGAACCCATTAGGATATTTCTAGAGACCCTCTCTGAGACCATAGTAACACCTCCCGTAGAAGAAGGAGACAAAAAACGAGTGCAGGTCTTTGGACACCTTGGTGGTGATGAACTGATCTCCGGCCTGGATCAGGTCCACCTTGTAGCTCCTGTGCCAAAATATCCAGATGCATCATTTGATAGGGTATGCATGAATGAAACCTTGTAGGTAAGCTTTCTTGAGAGATCCCTAATCCTTTGTGGTTGTTGTTTTAGATCAAGAATGGCCACAACTGTGGATTGGTGTTTGGAAATCTCGGATGCCGGGAAAACCGACTTATCCTGGGAGCCTACCCCCCATGCATTCTAGATGGGGAGAGGATTCATTTATGGTTGAGTATACTTGCTTTGGCTCCAGAACTCATTGACTTGAAAAAATGATAGGAAGTGATCTCTTCTTGATTCCTTGACATGGATCTAGTTTGTAATCTGTATACATTTACAGATCAAACTACTGGAGAAGGCGGTCTGTCGAGGTAACCGTCATTGGGAGACCTTCGTTTACCTGGGAGGAAGAAGCACCATACCTGTAGGAAATAACCGCCTGGGGTGAATGGCTGACAGGTTCCAGGGGTAGGTCCAAGGAGAGTGGCTGGGGGAAAAGATCTCGAGGAGAGATAGGTGACGTAGGATCGGGGTCAAGAGCCCCTCCATGGGTACTAGAACCACTATCAGGGGAGGCCGGACCTAGAGGAGCTAAGGCCAGAGAACCCAAAGATCTAGGGACCAGAGAATGAACCACCACCTACTTGCTAACTCTAAGGGATTGGATAAGAAGAGAGGCAAGATGCAGGAAAGGAGGGATTTGTATATGTGCAAAGGATCTTGGAACACTGGGGGTTAAGCCTCAGAGGACCGTTGCAACCTCCCCACGAGGGGAACATGAGTATACCATAAGATCTGTCATAGTTGCAGGATCCACAGAAGCTGCATGAGAGACCAGACCTAGCGTATAGGCAGCACCAGGTAGCCGAGATCCAGATGGTGGAGACCAGCCCCCTTCGGTACTTGAGACCCAATTCCCCCACCCATGCCTGAGCGATGAAAAACATGCATAGAGTGATCCCGAAGGAGACAGTGATGGCAGTAAACTAGGAAAACCGGGTCGAGGATATCCTGGATCTAGATGAACGAGTCCTCCACTTTGAGTTCGAGTTTCTCGGGTACTGGGCAAGATAGATCCAATTCCACGCATAGCCAAGCCACTGAGGAGGGAGAGTCGCAGCCTGAAAAAGCATCTGAACACAGGAAGCCCCCGAGAGAGTCCCCAATATCCCTAAGGAAACCCTCATTCTGGAATGGCAGGGGAAACCTAGGGAGATGAATCCAGACAGTAGAAACATGAATTTCTTTATCGGTGTGAGCCTCCATCGACCACCGTGATAAACTGAAGATCCAGCGGACGAAAGAGCGTGGGGCCTTACACCAACCATGATGTAAGGCCACCTCTGAGGGAAACACTAGGCTGAAATAATTCCTGTGAAGCGGTGACACTTGAACCTGAGGACCAAGCCCCCAAGACATGTACTCTTTCATATTGTGTACTTAGCTCGCAAAATATTCCATTCAATAGAATAAATTACATTTAAACAAATTAGACAATGTGTAATCCCCCAGTAGACTAAAAAAATAGTATATTCTTAAATGAAAACCCAAACAACCTTGAGAGTTCTTTGAACTACTGTATAAAACATCAAATACATTATACATTTATACCCAAAAATCATTAATTCAAAAAATCATATATCCCTGAACAATAGTTCATCATCCAAAAACAATTCAATAATTTGTCGGGAGTCCCAAGACCCACCCAATTAAAGAGGAAAAAAATTAAAGGAAAGGGAATTACCTAAATGTGGGTAACAAGATGTTACATTAAGAAATCATTCTATGTAAACAATGTTTTTTTTAAGGGTATAAAATGTAATAAAATAATATTTAGGATCAATTAAAATAAAAACTATGTTCTATAACATATTTTGTATGATAAAAACATTGTAAAAAAAATATTAATGATACTTTGTTAATAATGCAATAATAAACACTAAAATAGAAAAACCATTAAAAATTACTACTATTAGAATGATTATAATTAATGTGAGATTATATAAAAAAGTTTATTTTTAATAAAATTAAATTTATTTAGTTTATATATATTATTTTACAAAATTACTATATTTTTAATTTTATAAATTAAAATTGAATTTTTACATCCCCTCATTAAAATTTATTTAGTGGTAATTTCTTAGTTTTTCTATTAAAAGATTGATTTTTAATAAAAATACTCTTTTAAAATAATTAAAATTTATAAACTAATTAAGTGTATCCTATAAAATTTAAAAACCATTTTTAATAAAATTATTATTTATGGAATAAATTAAGGAATTTTTATATATTCTTTTTTATTATAAATACTTTTTCTCTTATTTTTAGAACTAATAAAATGATAGTTTAAAAAAACATTTTTAGTCTTATAATTGAATGATATGTTTTAATGGTGATATTCCGGTTTGGATTTCATTAAAAAAAATAAAGTTGATTTGATTAATCATTAATCAAACTTTTCATTAAAATGGGGTTAATTTCTTATTATCTATAAAATTAATGTTGAAAAGATCATTTTTGTATAATTAGTTTTTACATGATTAATTGTGTATATTATATAATTATATTACCACTCAACTAAAAAATGTATAAACAAAATATTTTTCAAATTTTGAATATGTATGTTTGAATTACATAATATGGTCAATATTTATTTTAGTTATCAAAATTAATTACTATGGTTACAAAATAGTCAGCCAATTAAAAGGTAAAAGTGGATAAAATACTTTTAATAAAGGGATTTAGACAAAACATATTAACAATATAATAATATAAGTTTATGATATGTGATTATACTTTATATTGTCCGACACTCTAATTTATTCCACTTTTAATCCATTGAAACTCGAATAGTGTTACAAAACCATTTGAGAATGAGGTGTGTGTCTAAAAGTTCCCCTTTTATCCCCATATAAAAAGATAACACTTACAACCTTAAAATATACCCTTCATGATCAAATTACTCCATGAAACTGTTTACATTTACACTCTTTATAACTCTATAAAACATAAATAATCTTGTGTCTAATAGTTTGTATCCAATTCCTTTCAATATCAAGGAATATTTTAATAAAAGAATCAAGTCTCAAACATCTATATTATCTACTTCTACAACTATTCTTCATTATCATACTCTTAAAAATATCCTATAATAATAATAATATTATGATTTAAAAATAAATATTATATTGATATATTTTTATATTAATGGTAAACCACTAATATATTAATTTTTTACTCAATTAGAAATACAATGGAATACTAATAGGGCATGTGCACTGAATACAACCACTATGATAAATTGTTTTTCAATTTTAATTCTATTTTTTCATTCATTATAAAAAATCATCAAAAATAATTAAAAAAATATTAATGAAATATAATATCAATATTCTTATATCAAAATGAAATTATGTCAAATGAAATACAACCTCAAAAAACTCTCCAAACAATTTATGCATGTTCATGTTTTGGATGGTTTAACTATCAACATGAAAAATTATCAAAAAATGATTATATATTACTATGGATACATGGAATAAAATAATATTTAAATTTAATAATCAATTAATTATTGTAATATATGTATTTAAATGTTGTATTAAATACTTTAGTTTTTTTTATTAAATTATAATTTTCATTCACTAAAATTACCAAAAGAAGCTGTTATGAATAAAATTTAAATATAATGTTTCCAAGACACATATGGAACAAAATAAGAAAATTTTAAATTATTATAATATATATATTATAAAATATTATATTATGTATCAGTAAATAAATTCATATAAAATTATGGGGGATGATAAAGAAACTATTAAACATATGAAAAACATTTAATAATATTAACACATGATGGTCGTAATATGTTATAACTAATGAATGTACTTATAAAAACCCATATCATTAATAAACATTATTTTGTGATTTATTTTACAAATGTACAGTCAATAAAACCTCTGAATACATTGAGGCATAGTGTAATTTTTTCTTAATTTGGTACAAAACATAACTGCTTGAAATAACAATACAATGACATGAAATAAAATACCTTAGTATTCCCTTAGTTTTAAATAACATTATAAAAATTCATAGGCTAGCCTAGAGATATTCATAAGATAGGGTTGAGATATAAATCCCACTATAGTATTAAAAAAATGATGAAATAAATATATGTGAGTCAATAGGCATACCAAAGTAACATAATTGGGGTGAGAATCAAAAATATGAACATTAATGCCTTATATAATATGATAACATAAAGGAAGAATTGGAATTTGGTAGCAACATAAAACATGACATAGTAAATATAAGTGAATGATAACTGCTTGGAAATAAAAACATTGTATGATTAGGTTAACATAAAATGAACTATAAATAGTATCTCATGAGATAAAATCAATACGCAATGCATTACAGGAAAATATAATTTCATTATCACATGTCACATTTATATCATTTAAATGATCTAGTGTTGCACATATATTATATAACTGAATGATTTATTTCATTAATATTGATTCAATTTTAAAGGAGTGTGGTTTAAAAACAAGTAATTACCAAATCAATTATAGATAGGCACATCTATGTGAATACCCTTGAGTGGAAATGTGGATGGGTATTCACTATAAAAATGTTTTTCATGAAAAATCATATGATAATTTTGGAAACTAAACATATTTACATATAGATTAATGGATAGGATTATTAAGAGTGAAGGAGGTGTCTTATCATCTTTACATAATAAATATATAATTTTTTTAAAAATATCCCAATAAGATTAATTAGAATGAAAAAGGCATAATATTACGTAGGCAGCAGAATAAATAGTAGAAGAAGAAGTTCCCTTACCTTGAGGGGGATCTTCAAAAATATTAGTACAATAATCTTAAGAGATAGGGGAACATTGGGAGTGATCTTGATAAATAATTGTAGAGTAAATATTTTTCAATGGGTTTTTAGTGAAGATTAATGGGTGGTTGTATGGGTTTTTATATCATGAAAGAGGAGAATTAATTATTATAATATAAAAATAGGTTTTGTACTCTAGATGATAAATTAATCACAAACAATAATAATCCCAGTTTTTATGACCATGGTTACTCAGAAAGAAGAATTTATTTCATTATTTTTTCCCTTTATGAAATGAAATCCTTAAAATAATATCCTTGAGGATGTGGAAGTGAGTCATGCCTATAAATAATTGATTTTATATTCTCAAAATATAATATGGGTTTTGAATAATTCATTAAGGGTATAATGATTTAATAAAATATATTTAAATAATTATTTTAAAGGTGAAACATAATTTTGGTTAGGGATACTATTTATAGTATTCATTACATCACCTTTGGTTTTATGATGTCATAATACGTACAATATAATTAGATAGTATTTAATTCTTAATTTTTTTTTGACAACCTTAGAAAATTTTTTAAAAATAAAAGTTATATAATTTAAAATTTTTGACTCCAATAATAATATTTATTTTAACAAAACAATTATCCAAATATAAAAATTTAATCTTTTAACTAAAAAATCCCCATTTATTGAAAAATACTTGTCTTCTACAATAACAGTTCTTTGAACCAATAAAATATAAATTTCACATTGAAAAATATTATTATGATTTATATTTAGTAAATAATATTTAATGATAATATTTTATTAAAATATGTTTTATTTTAAAGAATAATAAATTCATCAAAATGTGTCACTTTGTTGAAACAATATATTTTCAAAAAAATACTATTTTTTAATCATCATTTAAAAAAATTACTAATTAAAAAATTCAATGTTAGAGTATATATCGATATACATTTATTACACTAACAAATGGCCTAAAGATAAGTTGTGGGATGATAATATTTCCTTTGGATGGTTCGCCATACACTATTTGGGTCATAATCTCGATGAGCTTTAACTCACCCCATAAATGGTTTCTATCATGTTTTATTTTTTTGAATCTAATCTTATGCTTGGTCATGAAAATATACGAGTGATTCTATCTTCCTTAAAATCTCCAAAAAACAGTGATTTGTAGGGTATTAATTTACTAGTCAAGACCATCACTTCGTTTTTCTTTTTTTATTTGATTTATCATTACCCTATATATATACTAATCATAAAATCACGATACAACTCTTATACTTCTAATTTTTATTATGTTTAATATTATTTTAAATATGTCTAGATATAACATATATAATGCTCTAAAACCAAAATTGTGTAAGTGTTTTTTATAATTTTATTTCATAATAAGGAATTTATTCATTTAAAATGGTAATTGATTTATAAATTTTTTGGTTGATACAATACGGCTGACAAAAAATAAAAATAATGATGGAAAAATATAATATTTATGAAAATATTTCTAAAATATGATATTATATAAGATATTATTGTTTTACATGAGTTTCATGTGTGATATACAAGGGAAGGAAAAATGTTAAGGGATTTCAACCCAATTTTCTGACATTGAGTCATACTTCATGTTTATGCACCATATCATATATAATTTCAATTTTATAGAATATTTACTGAATTTTGTTTTATTCATGTTATTTTATATTTAATTCCGTTATCCCACCTTTATGTCTTATCTATTTATTTATACCTAGGATGTAATGGTTTCCCTGTCAATTTATTTTCATTGAGATATATCTATATTATACACCATATTTAAATTTTTATATCTTAAATATCCCATATTTCTTGATATTAAAATTTTAAATTCATGTTATATTTCTATTGGGTTAATTATTTAAATATTACAAAAGTTATAATGGGTTTTTGAGACTCAAATATTTTAACTGGCTCAAATTAACATTTCATTTACGAAAATCATTCAATATTGTTAAATTATAAATTACTATAAGGATATGTTGTATTTACATATATATTTCTAGGGAAATCATGTTTCACACAAAAGCCTTCTACCATTATTATTTTATTATTTCACTTAAATTCATTATAATTAAGAACAATTCCACTTTATTTAATAGATTTTCTATCCCTATCCATATTTTCACATCCCACAATTGTCCCCTTTCTCTAGTGAAAATTAATTTTTTATCCCCAATGATCCTCCCCCTATATTCTTTTTAATCAATGGATCCTTCATATTTTTAACAATGTGGGTTTTTTGAAAATGCTCTTTAAAAATCTTAAAAAACCCAATATTTAAAAGAAATCTCATCCAAAATACATATTATTTTGTTAACCACAATGAAATATGGTAAGGATTCATTATTTAATATTATATTTAATGAAATATTTTTCAGAATATCTTCTCCCGTTTCTTTTTAAGTCCTTATCTCTCTGTTATATATACATTTTTAAATTTTCTTTTAAGAGTATAAGTTCTCAAAGTAAACTCATTTATTATTTTTTATAACCACTATATAATTACATGGATGTTTTATTTATAACTCTGTATATTATTATTTTTTATAGCTATCTCATTCCCATTAAAATTTTAATTGAAATTCATTTTCGCATCAATTTTATAAGTTACTTATTAAAAACTTTGGTATTTTCACATCTATTTACCCAATATGGTTTTCCATTCATGAATTGATGTTTTTATCACCCTATATATCTTATTATGACATGATTCATTTTAAAAAAGGAGTTTTTAATTTCTTATATTTATGATATATGATACTTTTTATAGGCTACAAAACCCATTACCTTTTTAATAGGTTATTTAAATTATGATTTGGAAATGTAATGAAACACATTTTTCCATTCTATGGTTTATTTTATGATGTGATTATTTTTTTTTCTCATGTGGCACACAATTGATAGAATTATGATATGGGTAAGACATATATCTACCTCCAATGTATTTGGTAAAGTATTATATCTCATTAGATGTAAATGTTATGAAAATGATATAAAAATTATCTATGTTCAAAAAGGGTGAGTGTGATGGAGTTTAGATCTACTAAAAAGTTTATAACATAAAGGGTTGGGGGTTTCAAGGGTCAAAATAATTAAAAAAAACTATGTTTATAATGGTGGATAAATATTTACATCATTATATAGCCGATGTTACAAGCTTCATGTTAAATTTCACATTCCCTATTAAATGTGTTGTCATTTGAGAGGTTATGTTTATCTTTCTTTTTAATGGTTAAATTATGGACTCTAATATTTTATCCCATACTGACTGTTTAAGATCACCCCTTTCTCATGTTTTAATTTAACATTTTATAAGTGTGATTATTTCATTTTATTCATATTTAAAATGGCATATAGTAGCTTTATATTGTTTAAATGACCATAAGTGTTGTAAAAAGGTTGTTTATGTAGCGAATATCTATGAAACTATATATTTCATTCATCGGGTTATGTCACTATTTTTTATATATATATTTTATATCATGTGACTAATTTATTATTTACATCATGTTTAGCATCAATATCTATTGTTGGTATTGGATCATGGTTTAGATATTTTTATGATTAGTTATTTTTTGTGATTAGTTAAGATAGAAATGTTGTTTTAGTTAGATTACCACAATGAAAAATTGGAGTTGTGTCTCTATAAAGTATGAAAACCTAAGGAATTGGTAATTTTCTCAGTATATGGATTTACATATGAACACATACATGAATAGATATGATAATTGTACATGATAATATATTAAATTCACCCACGACCAATCACCTAAAAATGGTTGGTAAGGATTGACCCGATCTTCACCCTAATTTGCGACGAGTGGCCATAAGAATGGACACTAGGTTTAAGATTACTAGAGGATATTATTCAATAGATCATATAATTTTAAAAAACAATTATGAATGGTTTATTTTCTAGTATCCTTAATTTATTATGTTAATTATTTTAATACAATTCAATAAAGAAATTCAAATATTGAACTATGGTGTTTTTTAGATGAAGGAATTATGACATAATATTATATATGTTTTAAATTGATGAAATTTGATTCCACTTGAGATGTTAACATGGGATTGTTTTTTAAAATTCATATATTCATTAAAACTAATTTTTTTCATGAACAATTTTGTCATAGTATATTGTTGAACATAAAATCATGAAATGGAAGTTGAGAAAGGTTGTCCTTATAAACTTTTATAAATTATATTTTGGAAAAATAATTTTCAAGTTTTAAAAATGATATGTCTAGTGTATATCGTAATAATAGATATATAATGATTTTCATAAGGTTCTTTTTTCCCTAACTTTAGTAAATGATAATTAAATAATGAGGATGTAATTTATTTAAGGGGTTAGAATGTACTATCATGAGATTTTGGATCATTCAAAAACATACAAGGTTCCATAAAATATTCCAAAAACTAAAAAAAATGTTAGAAAACACAACATATAAAAAATATTTTAAAATTAAAATTATAATAAACACTAAAATTGTAAAAAAAAGAAATAGTTATTTCCTTTGGAAAGAAAATAATTAATGAGTTAATATTAATGATTTTATTTTCAATAAAATCCATTTTCATTATTTTGTATATTTTCATTATAAAAGAAAATAAATTAATTATGGAATCTAAATTTGATAAAATAAAATTAATTTTTGAACTCATATCATTAGAATTTTCTTCGTATGACTTATTGTATTTTTTTAAAAAATGATTGGTTTTGTGTTGAAAATATGGTTTCTAAAAAAATTATAAATTTACCAATATGTAAGTGTATCCTAATTGTTATCAAAACATTTTATGTAATAAAATAAGTATTTAATAAATATAATTATTCATTATTATATATTCTTTGAGCTTATAAATTTTATGTCGAACATTTTTTGAATTAAATAAAAATTATTGTTTTATAAATAATTTTGACCATCTATTTGAATAATGTATTTTGAAGGTGGGATTTCATTTTTTATTTCCATGAATGACTCCTAATATTTATTATATTTATAATAAATCAATTTATGTAATTAAAATATGTAATAATGAATTTTTATCATATATATTTATTTATTTAAAGTTGAAAACATTTTTTTTTCGACAAACTCTGTTTACCAGATTATATAAATTTAATATAAAAATAAAATTTACAAAATTTATAAATAAGATATAAAAAATATTTATAAATTTTAAATCATAAGGTTTATATTCGGTAATATTGTAAACATTAATTTCAGTTATTCAGATTAATTACTAAGGATAATCAATAGTTTCCTCAGGAATAAATAAAAGTGGTGAATTGGCAGTGGAGAACCTAGAATTTGTGGTGTATGATGATGGTCTCATTTTCGGGGCTTCAGAAGTATGTGTTGATGGGATAATTGGTTGGGATGCTGATGATGGAGGTGTGCGGATCATAGTATCTATGGGTAACTGTTTTCATGATTTGGAACATGAGGATGTAGAGGAGGTTACTCGAGTAAATAATGGTGTCAAGGTTCAGATTGGGCTCCCTTCTTAAGAGGAAACTACTGAAAATAGAGGAATGGAAATGGGGCTACATGAAGGTCATGAACTGGTGGAACATTCATACTATTTACCATTGACTGACACAAACATTCAGCTTCATGAGAACCATCCACTGAATTATCAAGAGGTGAATATCCCTCGTAAATGGGGAGATATTTCTGTGAGTGATAAAGAAAATGATTATGGAATGATCAAGCCCTCGTATAACAATATTGTCCAGGGAGAGGAGAAGATGATGTCTAGGAACAAGGAGGTTATCTTTGCTTCATGACGAATAAGGCTGAGGAAATATGACTCATATTTCCCAAAGTCAGTTTCCACTAGGTAATATCTTTGGAAAGAAAGCGGGGCAGTCTCTAGATTCAATAAGGGTATTCAGCCTCCTAATGAGTTACTCTCTTTGGAGTGGTTGAATCTTAGAAATAAGTATTCCAATGTTCTGATGAATTATGAAAGCTCGAAGTGGGAATGTACTACTACAGAAAAATCATTTTACCATGGATGTGGTGTCGAGTATGGTTTTTATGATTTGTAGTTGTTGTTTTTGGGGTTGTTGTACTAGTTTACTAAAATTTTATTTTTTTTAATAAATGCCGAGAGGTCTTCCTCTGATTGAGAATTCTTATATAAATTTAAAATATGTTTTTTAATAATATCCCTATAACCCTATAACACATACATTATCCCCCAGTCAATCATAGATATACTAATTCCTTCAATTTTAAGGGAGATACCATGGAAAGAAATAAAGTCTCCATCATAAGTAATATGACTTTGTAATGTTTTTCTTCTCAGTCAAACTCTTTAATATATTATATTACCATAATAATATGATGAATTAAGCTTTAATGTTGTACTTATATATTTAATATTTTATTTTAAACACTTATTTATTTATTTCCTCAATCTTATAAAAAATGGAATGGCAATCGTGGATGTTCTTGGACTACCACCTCTACGAAAAATAGTTTTTGTCGATTTTAATTTAGATTTTCATTATTTATCAATCAACATTCATCATTCGTTAACCATTATATAAACATAAATATAATTACACTTAGATTATTTCAAAAAGATAATATGTGAAAAGAAACTCATTCTTAACCATACCCGCCAAATGTGTAACACCCTATGATTTTGTAGTATGTCTCATTTTAAATATATCTTATTTGATATCTTTAAATCATTAACAAATTACTCAATATTATTATTTAATTTTTATAGTTATCAACTCTACTTTTTAAATGTGGGAATGAATGATATTAATTAAATTATGTATATATAGTTTACACATGTTTTTAAAATTAATTCATTCATTACAAATCAATTATGAGTGAAAATAAAAACCAATTGAACATAAATGAAATTTTCTATAAAAATATATATTTATTCTCAAAACAATATTTTATCTTAAAAAATTAAAATTATTAATATTATTGAAATATCTTAATGAAATTTATATGTTATATATTCATTAAAATGTTTCTAAATTCATCCAACATTTATGATTAGCTTATGAAAAAAAATAAATTTCAGCATAAATAGTAATGCTTTCTAAAAAGAAATTTTCATGCCTTTTAATGGTGAATAATTTTAATACTAAATTTCGACACTTTTAAAATTTTTAATGAAAAATAAATTGAATTATTTAATTCAGAATATCAAAATTTACATTGGTTAATTTTTTAGTATTTTTCTGAAAATTTATATTTTTGACTAATAGTAATGTGACCGTTAGGAATAGTCATGTGGACATTAAATTAATAACATCACACATGAAAGTATAAATAGAATTTTGGAATCTCAAAACTGAATATATGATATATTTAGATAATGGAATATGTAAATAAATGTTTTAATAATGATAAATTAAGTGGTAGTATTTTTTGTAACGTAAATGTTTATTTAAAATTCTATAATTAATATAACGATTTCAAAGATTTTTTTTTAAAAAATGGATTAATTAATTAATTTTTTGATTAATTATAGTTAAAATATAATATTATGAGACCATAATTAAATTATATATTTATTATACAACCAGTTATTATATAGAAAATAGTATTTTTAGAAAAAAATATGATTTTATTTAAAATATAAATTCCTCTTATTGAAAAAATTATTTTCATTATATGGAGTCCATATTTTAAATATACTCATTCAAAAAATGGTTAAGGTGAATTATTTAGATTTTTATAAAATATATGAATTTTATATTAATAGTGAAATATGATAATTTACGGTATTTGACATTATATGTAAATAAATGTAATATTGAGTCATTCATGAGTCATGGAATATTAAAGGGAACATTATCTTGAACTCACACCCTTTTGTTGCTATATTTAGTAATATGAATCAACACTATTGATATCCTTGAGGCAAAATAATTAACTAATGAATAAAATAATAAAAAAACATGCCTCTCATACACTATAAATACCACCCCTCACCTCCCCTTCTCCCAAGACCTTATAATCCTCAATAATTTATTATATTATATGAAATCACTCTTTCAATCATCTTCCCCAAATTCTAGAAATTTTTGTCTCCCCAAAATATCATCTATATTTACCTTAATGAGGTTCTCAAGGAGTTGACACCCAAGCGGTAAACCCCTCCCTCTATTTCATTAATTTCTTTTATTTTTTTTCTCTCCTCACATACCCTATATAAAGTAACATGATATCTATAGTATCAAATATATATTGTAATTTTGTTCTGATAATGGAATATCCACACTCAAATCTCTCCTCCTCTCATATTTGTTTTCTAAAAATGAAAACATCATCTCAGAGGTGTTGATTCACCGCCTTTGTGGATGCTGCGTTTATTCCATTAATACCCTCATGGATGGTCATAAAACCATTTTTATGATTAAAAAATATTATCTTTTGTGTATTAAAACATATTTAATGTTTTATAACTAGTATATAAACATATTATTAAATAAAATAATACTAATTAATGATGGTCATAACAATCACGAAAATAAATTAATTCATATCATTAACATTTTATCTAATGAATCATCCTCATAAAATATAACAATATGATAAACATGACCATTTAAACATATTAATGTTAATTAATAACATATAGTTTCAATTCATTTTGATTATTCACAGTTTACAATATGTTTCATACTTGTATACAAGTGAACATATCATGAAATTCATGAAAATGAACACACCGAGAACAATAAAAGAAAAAATTATAATCAATCCAAATTGGCCTAAATGAACATGATAAAATTTTAATAAATGAAATATTTTTTATATTTTTTTGATAAAGTAATTAATGAATCTAATTTTATTATCCCAGACATTATGTACTAGTGGAGAATTAATTCAAACAGAAGGTAATAGTTTTCTTTTCTCGCTTTTATTTTTGTGGGATATGCCTTATTAACCACTAGTTTATTATGTGTGATGTATATATAAATCCATTTGTAATATCATATCATGTATCACTTTTTGTTAATTGTATTCAATGATTAATTAGATAATCATTACATTCATTGGGCTTACAATCTGATTGATTAAGATATTATAATGTAATTCTTAACCAAATTTCAATTCTTTGCGTTAAACATATAGTCCAATGATTATGTAATTCTATGATTTTGGGTAAAATGAATTACAATTATATTATAATGTATTTTAACTTTTTTATTGATTTTCAGTGGGTTCACATATTCAATTCATTTGGTTAAAGATGATAGTTTCTTTAAAAAATAATCATTTAAATGTATCCTTTTTCAAAGCATAAATTATTTTTTAACTGATACAACATAAGAGTGTTTGTCCACTTTTTTGAATCCTAAATTCCTTGAGAAATACTTTAAATCTTTAAAAATTAATTTTTAAATAAACTATTTTTTTTATTATTTAATTGTTTTTATAAATAAATTATTTCAATGTAAAAGTCGTATTTCACTTAGTAAGTTTTCAATAATTGTTTTATAGTATTTTCAACTAGGGAAACACTAGTTATTTTATCTTATGGTTAATTGAGGTTTATCACCTATGATACCATATAAAATTTTATACAGAATGATTTAATGTCATTATGGCTTAGGACGTACTACCTTGATACCATTCTCCATACTACTCTAGATAATTTAGGATAATGTTTATTGATTGGGGAAATTATTTTCATTTCATATGCTATATTCTATATGAATTAATATGTTGATTTTGATTCAACTATTTTATATTAGGAATGAATTAGACATAATAAGTGTTGGGTAGGGATTTCAATAGAACCTTGTTTCATTTGAAGGTCTTATGAGACAAACAAGACCATGTTTTAGCCAAGGCCTTACCCACTTATGTAGAATTCTTGGACGAGGCCATGATGGTATGTTTATGATGTCCAACATTAATTATAACCTAATTAATATATTATTTATTGTTAATACATGAAATTATTTGACTAGTAGAATATCAACAGTTAAGTGTAATTCTCATGTGATTATTTATATAGTGTTATTTGATTAGATTTTATTACTTACATATTATGTCAAAGATTATATTTTAATTAAATGTGTTTTTAGTTATTTAACTTTAATTATTTTTTATGTTTACATATGATAGATTCCTTTGTACTATAACCCATAATGAACATCTAAGATGACCTCTTTTTTATGTTTTATTTACACCAGGAGGACAAGACCTATATTAGGATTAACGAGGAGGTGTAATCTTGGAGAATATGGATGTCTCCAATGAAGTTTATATGATTTATTCCATTTCATGATGTAATGTAAAACATATG
This sequence comes from Viscum album, assembly GCA_963277665.1. NCBI lineage: Eukaryota > Viridiplantae > Streptophyta > Magnoliopsida > Santalales > Viscaceae > Viscum > Viscum album. The sequence continues at coordinate 1,068,918,228 of OY728162.1, forward strand.
TATGTATACGGTTTCCCAAATCAAAAAAAAAAACTATTTGGAACCTTGGTATTTGATCACTTATTCATAGTACGAATGTAATATACAAAGCCATCGACTTTGGACTACATGGGTTGGGGTCTTTACAAAAGGAGTTAATGATATTACCTCTATTGAAGACTCTATTAAACACATTTTGGAGGACCCCAAAAATTGAAATTCACTCTTGGAATTGATAATGAAGAGGAAATTTCTTGAAAACTCAAAAATATTCATAAGTAAAAGGACATAATTTAAAAGGAATCCATTAATTAAAAAACACATGATGAGCATGATATGAACCCTATATTCATAAAATCCATTAAAATATATAGTAAGGTCAATAAGCTATTATCCTTTCTTAAAAATGATGAATGAATTATGGGATTAATGAAAAAACAATGTTTTCTAATGTGGTATCCTATTCAAAAATATCTTTAATGACCTTTCCACGAGACATAAGATGGTTGATGGAATCATTACCACTCTTGTTAACGATGAGGAAAAATTCAAGGCTCACCTATATTCCTCTATAATCAGAAATCTAGTAGGCTATTTTTGGAATCCTCATTGGTTACTCTCCATTCCAAAATTGTTTCAATAAATGTTTCTTCCACAAATAAAATGATATTATTCAATCTGATATTTTTTTTCATTAATTTTTTCTATTGGGGATCTCATCCTCAGTGGATAAATACTCAATTTATTTCACTCATTATAAATATAGATAATGATAATAAAATCCATCTATTTAGGAATGTTTTATTATTAAACACCACATATAATATAATTTGTAAAATTGTTTCCAATTTTCTATCTAATATATCTACCAAGATTACCTCTCACAATCAATCTAGATTTATCAATGTTTGCACCATTTGAGACTGTGTCATCATAGCCTATGAGTGTAAAAATATACTCAAAATACATATAGTTTCATTAAATTTATGTCAACCTTGACATCATGAAATCCTTTCACAGATGGATTGTAATTTTTTTATTTCTTCCCCAACATTGGATTGGATGGGATCTTCACCATTCATGTAAATGAAATACCCAATTCAGCTCATGTTTCATTGCTAATTATTTTTATTCCAGAAGGATATTTTAGATGACGAAGTTGTGTTTGGAATGGTTTAACACATTTAGTAATTTGTTTTTTCACTGATGAATATTATCTTAGTATGATCATTTATATCATCTTTAACAATAGTAAACTGAAGGCCATCAATGTTTCTATTGGCCTTTTAGAACCATCACAAATTCTATATAATGATGATAGAATTATCTTCTGTCAATGGGATAAGAAAAACATTATAGAGATAAATAAATTCCTTATTCACCCTAAAATTGTTTCATATAGATAAATCAGTGAGAGAAAGTCCATTATCTATATAATAATGAATATTTTAGCCACTATAAAAAACAACATCCTTAATGAACAACGAATTTACATATGTCTTCATCCTTTTATTTTTCATATTGTTCCCATTTTTGGTGGTAGACCATGATGATAAAATTTTAAAGAAATGCATGGATATATTATAAAGAAATTAACTAATGTAATGTAAAATCATTATCTTTGGTAGGTAGAATATGTCTAGTAAATTCATTTATTATGTATAAATTTGTGTATTCTTCCATCGATTGTGAGTTACTGAATTCAATTCCTAGTAACATCAACATATTAATTAATAAATTCTTCATGAGTGGTAGAATTTAAGAAAGGATATTATATATATCCTACTAGAGAAAATATTGTACGCTAAATGATTATGGGGGATTGGGAATAAAAAAATATCCATATATTTTATTAATCCTTCCAAGTTAAATTTTTTAGAGGCTCAGAAATGGTGATTCATTTTATATTTAATTTATTAGAATAATATTTCTATGTAATCTTATGAAATGTAATGACAAATTCTTAGATACAACATTTTGGCCAACCCTTTAGCCTTATATTTATATTTTGTTCTCTCATTCTACATGATTGGATTGTAGGGTCACTTCTCTTAATTTTTGGAATGAGAAATGGTTTCATGCTACACTGTTGTTTTTCTATGATACACCCATATTGGTGAATTTGAATGTTTCAATTAAGGAGAAATTGGATAATCCACTAGATAACCTACCATAGGAGATTAAATACAAGGTGTACATATACTGCTGCATTCCGCAGAAATATCTCATGACCTTATAGCCTACATCCAAATGAATTCATTTTTCAAATATCTATTATTTCATTATTATATCCTGAGATTAATCTAGGATTATTTGGGATATTATGATTAACATATGATAGATAACACCCTCATTTTTTATTATTTTTTGAATGTATTTCCATGGAATACTAACAATAGATTCCTATCTATAGGAATGTGGTAAATAACTATATTCAAGATCCATTATCATTCATAAACATAGATATTATGTGGATTATATCATCGTCTATTGTGCTATAGAATATGCATGTGGATGTATTTCCGAACCACATTATAGATTCATCACATTCTTGATACATTTTTTCTAAATATTTATAATAGAAAGACGTATATTTATCTTTCACCACAATTTATTGTTATCTTTTATGTTTTTCATGATGAGGTGGTTCTGGTCTACTATAATTTCCACAATAATACCACACAATACAAGATATATTTCAATTTTCAGGACGCCAACTATAAGGTGTTGGATGTAGTAAACGATTCCGACACATCATGAAATTACTTATTCCAAAAATCAATCCATAACCTTTTAGTGATGATAACAATTGGAATCAATTGTCATTGTAGACCACCATATGGAACTATTGAATTCTTCTAGAAAGCCCCTTTTTTATGATGGATTAATGTGATCACATGTGGCTCATCATGAGATAACCTTAGTCCAACAAGTTTTAGAAACATAATCAGAGATCATAATTGGGATGCAACATATGGTATTTACAATACTATTAAAGCTAATATGGTTATAATTATCCATGTGATTGAGAAAGTCAAACAATAGGGATGGAATAATCTTTTGATTGAATGTGACTCCACCAAAAAATTTCATTCAATAAAGCTGGCTCCAATAAAATCTCGTAGAATCTGAATACTTGGTAGACTATGTGGTTTTACTCCCTTTATGCTATGGATTTTATTTCTGCTTATACCTATAGGCAGGATGAATTTCATGTTTATGGCCTTTCTGACAATGATGTCTAGTAAAGTGATTTTTTATTGTCTATTGAGATACCAGTTGATTTGAATATTTTACACCAAATGGATCATTATAAAACATCACATTTAGAATATTTTAAACACTTTCCATTTATATTATGAAATGAGACTTGTGAAACTAGTAAATATATCAACCCCTTTTAATTATATAAAAATCATTATAATTTGATAAAATTACTACCATATGTTGTCATCATTTTTTTCACATAACCCTACTAAAAAACATATGGAATGAATTTAGAACATTATTAATAAATAACATATATATATATATATTTTATTAAAAAATCATAAATTATAGAAATATAACTAATTTTTTATCAAATTATGGCTAATGATATCAAAATTTGTAAACCTATGCAAACCAGTTAAAGTTATTTGCTCACAATGTTCATAATACACTATATATAATTAATGTAATTATGAGTAAAAATATTATAGGTATTATATGTGGTAAATATTTATGTGAAGGGTTCTAAAATATGATATTATGTTAGTTAGTTTTTTACGAGTTTTTTTTTATTTTTATCTACTATGTATGGAAACAAGGTAATGTATTTCATCTCAATTTCCCTCACTTGAGACAAAGTTTATATATATGAACTGTCTAATGTTTAATTAAATTGTTTAATACCTATTAGATATAAACTTTGTTTAATTTTATTTTATTACTGATATTTGTTGTCAAATTCTATTCCCATCATTTTATGGGGGTTTTGATTGAGTTTTTACCCAAGTTTTAATTATTTTCGACTCAATTTCATTTCATATATAAATGTTTATGTTATAAACCAAGTTTATATTTTTATGATGTACTTAATGCCGAATTTTATTTTTTATATTGATATAATATTATATTTCATTATATTTGATGTTCAATAATATGTTTTATTTCTCAAGGTTTACTCATTAATAAGTTACAAAGTATCTTAGGGATTTTTGTGTCTCAAATATTTTATATGGATAAAAATAACATTTATTTAACAATATTAATTGGTGATTGATACATTATAACTTATTTTTTTGTTATACTATTTTTACACATACTTTTTTTGGAAAATAATTTTTCCAACCAACGTCTTCTCCAGTAATGATTCTATTTTTTGTTAAAAAAAAATTCTGTTGAGAAAAATTATCCCATCTTTTAAAATAATTTCATTCATTTTCTATGTTTATAATGACCATCAATTTACTTCAATACCTAGTGGAAAATCCAAATATTTTTATCTATAATGATAATTTTTGTTTTCATTATTCATATTTTTAAAATGGTTTCATCATATTTTAAATAATACAGGTTTTTAACAATGTTATTTCAAAATGTTAAAATTTATTCTCTATAATTTCAAAATAAATGTTTTTATAATCCTCATCTGGTTATAAATTGATATTTTTTGTTTCTTTTTCCATTCCATTAATTTTTTTTCTTTTTAATAGTACTATTTTTTAAATTATTGTCACTTCCATATTTTGGAGATATCTTATCTTTCCTATGTAACTTAATTAATGTTTATTTTAAGAGTATATTTTTTCAATGTATTTTTAATTATCCTTTTTGATAAAATTTGTTTCATTTCAATGATATTTTATTTATAACTATTTATATTAATATAATCAAAAATTTATCTCTTTCCTTTCATAGATTTTATTCAATTTTACTTGAAATTTAATTTTTAAAATGGTTGTGTGATTTTTTTCTATTTTCATATCTATTTTCCCTCCCTAGTTTATCTTTCAGGATGTAATGTATTAATCACCTTAAATATGTTATTATAATATGATTCATTTTTAAAAATTGTATTATTTATTTGTTAATATAATTATATGATATTTAATTGTGTCATTTAAGAAAGACTTTATTTTCCTAAGGGTTCCTTTTCTAATGATCTTGAAATGTTATGAAACCCAATTTTCATTAAATAGGTTATTTTATGATGTGATGAATTTTTTATCATGAGAAACACAAATGTATTAGTTATGTGACTTGTTGGGACTATATATCCCTAAAAATACATTGGTAAATGAATATATATTCTGAAATATGCATGTTATCAGTATAGGTTTTCTAGTTGATAGGTTAAGAATGGTTAACTATAATGGTGTTTATATCTTCTCATAATTGATTGAGCGAAATTTGTAGTCCATATCTAGCTTAAAAAGGTCAAGAAATGATATATTCTATTTTATAATGAAACATTATGTTTGATTTTCTATGGATCATGTTACAAACATCTTGTATTATTTTCTCATTCCATGGTAAAAGTTTTATGGTTTGAGATGTCATTTCTATCTTACAATGTTTATGGTTAACACATATTATTTTATATTCATTTAAATATCATACTTTTTACTATTAATTATTTTCCCCCATGTTTATATTCTAACCATTATGTTCTTTGTTATGTTTTCCCTTACTAATAATTTAAGAACCACAATTTAATATACATTCATTCCCCATGTTATGAACATGATTAGATCACGTGAAAACCATTTGAATGAATCTATATAAGCATAATTTATTTTATATATTCATAAGTGTTTTGGAAATGGTATTTCTACAACTAATTTCCATGATAATAGTCCATTCAATATTTGGGCTATGTGACTGTTGATAATATGAAATATTTAAATAATGAGACTAATATATTATTTATTTTATATTCATCTTTGGTGGCTTCATATAATTCCAATTGATATATTATATGGGGTTATGAAACCCTACCCATCATATTCCACACATATGTGTGCCATATGACATCATTCATGTATCATATCATGAAATAATCATCAAATTGAATCTGTTCCATAACATTTTTAAATTGTATTATATAAGTGATTTCTAATTATTATATCATTTGATTCCATTAATTTAATAAAAAAATAGTGTATTTCAAAAGAGAATATTTAGGGCGATTCAAGATCATTACTCTTTATGAAATATATCCTTCAATGATAGATAGGAAATTATAGAAAAAAATAATAGAAGATTTCATAAGACATTTTCAACATTTTAATGAAAGGATTATCTTACATATTAAGTTCAAATGAAATTTTAATAAATGTGACATGATTTTTAAAAACAACTGAATAATTGAAACTTCAATTCTGATCATTTCAATGAAAATAATATATATATTGAAAAAAATTTAGTGTATGATAAGAAAAAGGACTGATAAAATATATTCAATTTTAAAATTTTATAATATCATTATTGTTACCGAAATAATTGATAGAGTAATAAAGAATATAATTGATAATATGTATAAATAAGTGTCAAAATCATATAAAAGTAGACATATTTGTCCCTAGAAACAATAAAGGTGATCATTGGTTGAACAAATGTTTATTTTTTATGGATGTTAATGAATCATTAGAGAGGATTGAAATTATTTTTAACAAAACCCTATTTTTATAATGAAATAAATTATAAAATAAGGAATCTTGGATGTGGAAATATAAATTTCATATAATAGAATGGGTAAATAAAGAATAGTAAAATAAATGGATGAAAATTAAAAATAACACAACAAAAAATCTCACTAAATAACACTATTACTATGAGAAAGGAAATGTGAGTTCATAAAACCCCTAATTACAATTGGTACTATCATGACTCACCATATTTATAATGATGGAAGGGACTAAAAAGTTCCATGATGTTCCTTACTATAGATGTAGGACAAATAATGACCCTTGAGTGATGCCTTCAATAGGCCTCAGAGGGATAACTAGCACCAATGGTAATTAATCTCACATGATATGGATGACATTACCATATTTATGAAACATGGTCGGGATATAAGATGGTAAATCCCAAGTAACTCCAAATACTAAAAGAAAAAGTAATTCCAAAATCCATTTCCACATGTATGCTCAAAAGTAATGTTTATACAATGTATAATAAAAATATCCATAGGAAATGTACAAAATGAAATGAGACTAAGAAACCACAACAACTAATCCTGATTCCCTAGATAGTAAAGACTAACACATTCCTCAAATTCCTCCCAAAATCCTATTAATAGTTTTATATACATAGGGTGAGCATAAGAGTATTCTGAGTAGGGAAACTACCACCACCCATACAAAAGTGGGGGAATATACTAATATCCCGGTGAGAAACATGTATAACCTCAATAAAACTAATAGGGAATGCTAACCAGCCCATCCTCACCAAGTATTTCTCACTAAATAATTTAATGAATATAAGGTGGTATTATATGCACATCGACATTTGGGTACCCCAAATCACATTCCCACTGGTTAACTGTACATACCTAACAACTAACATCTTGAAAATACAAGTCATCCCATACATAGTCCCACTACCATGACCTAACTACACACACTGGGGCCACAAACCACACACAATCTATCCCATAGGCACCTGGGTCCCAATAATCACATCTCTCCCCAAAAGACACTTAGGCCTCATCTGAAAGACACTTGAAAAAAACTTGGACCACAAACACCGAGGTCTCAAATAAAAAAAAATCCTTTTCTAGAAGGATCTTGGGATATGGTAATACTCTCGCCATTACAGCCTTCCCAGATATGCTTGAGCGGTGAGAAATCTGAATACGGTGAGAGGAAGAAAGTCAATAACTACTCATCCATCCACCCACAGGGATGTTCGAAAATATACCCTCCCCCATGAAATGGTGGTTTTCAAAACATGGTGCTCAACAAGGGTTTGGTTGTTATAGAAATCACAAGGAACTAAAATTTATACATATATATAAGAAAACTCTATGTACAACCAATGGGTTTCAAAACAACCAAAAAAAGAGGCCACCATTACCAATTTTGCTACTACCCCAATACACACAACCACACAACACCCACTGCCAAAGAATGAACCCAGCCATCACTAATTTTACCAAATTTTATTTATTAATTATGGTTTTAATTTAAATTTTCTCAAGAACTATCAGGAAACTATCGGTAATAACCATACCAAAATAACAACAATACCAAATTTACAGTCCCACTACACGCCCCTGTTCTACCAATACCAAATTTCATTATTCAATGATATACTGCATAATACTTATCTCACAACCCAATCCAATAGCCCCACTTCCCAAAAATTTCCTAGATTCAATCCCACCACATAAAAATTTCACAAACACACCAAAATCCCACTACATAACATCAATCCATAGAGACAACCCAAATAAAGTTAGTCCAACTACCTACATCTCCATCCATTCCACAATAAATCCATCCCACAAACTGGGATAGAAACCCAACCCATGTACCACTCCACACACTAACCCACAAATCTAGAACACAGAACACACAACCACATCTATCAAATAATGTGTATTCATATTTAACCAACAAAGCTTATTGATTTCCAATTTAATATAACCTGGGTGATCACACAATAGGTTTCATCATGGGGCATCCATTTATTCAACCATGTATATGTGGTTTAATAGTTATCATGTTATGGACATTTTTCAAAGCATCATAACAAAATATAACATCACTAGTTCCCAAGAAAATGACACCAACAGTTATGATTTTCCAGAGGCATATAACCACAACAACTTATTAAAGAATCAAGGGTAAAAAATAAAACAAGTGATCAACATAAAACCACTCCATGATCCATGGGAATTCTATGATTAAATCCATTGATATATCAACCCACATCCACATGGGAATATCTAAGTGCTGCAACAGACCATTGAGAACACGATGCTCACCCTTCACCAAATGACATACTAGGCACCTTTCCACAAACTCCACCACTACCCGCTTCATCCTAGGCCTCCACCACTGCCCGCTTCATCCTAGGCCTCCAAAACTGTTCCCTCATGACACGATACATCTTGAAAACTATTGGTTGTGCCTCTAGGGATGAGCTATGGATCTTGCAGATATGTTCATCATGCATTATTACTAGGACAATTATCATCCCATGAAACAACATCTGATTCTGACTATCCTCTAACAATCCTTCAAAAGAATCACCATAGCGAATGTGATCCCACATCACTTTGGCCTCTAAGTCCCCCAACTGAGACTCCCCTACCTGTCGCACTAAAGAAGACAACACTGTCATCTAAAATAGATACCCTCTACCCCTTTCCTCCCCAGCATCCAGGCGCAACGTGACCAAATCCTCCTTTTTCAACCAAGAATCTTTGGATTCTCAAACAACCCACTTATATGACTTCATACTCAAATCATATATCACAACACACCACTTTATCGAGGTGTAAGAGATCTTGATGTCGTAGTATTGGAGGAACTCCATCCACTTTCACTTACATAATTTCAAGTGTTGCTGGGAAAAGATGTACTAGATGCTCTTGTGATCCATGAAGACTACGAAGCACTCACTGATAGGGTAATGTCACCAAAATATCAGTGTGAACGTTAATACTAAAAGCTCTAGGTCATGAGTGGAATAGTTACATTCATGAGGACGTAACATCCTAGACCCTTAAGAGATAACTCTCCAGTTCTGTATTAGTAAAATCCCAAAGCCTAGATTAGAAGCATTGGAAAAAAAATCAAACAATATCATTTCATCTGGAAACCTGAGCACTAGAGCCCGAACTGGATTCCCATTTAGATAGATGAAGGATGCTTGACACTGCTCACTCTATAGAGAGGCTTGGCCCTTTCTGTTCAATGCTATCAACATAGATGAAACTTGAGATAAGTTTAGTACAAAACTCCTATAGTATCCTTATAGACCCATGAATCTAAAAATATCTACCACATTATTGGGTGTTTATAGGGAAACAACCACATAAACCATTAATGTGTCCATATCTATCCTCTTCTCGGACACCACATGTCTATGAATTACACTTCTCGTGTCCACAAATTAAACTTGGACAACATCTCATAGAGCTGGTGGCACCATAAGACCTCTATTATAGTCCTCAGATGCTCTGCGTGATCCTCCTCTGACCATGAGTAGATCTAGATGTATTCAATAACTATGATGAGGAACTGGTCCCGGAAGTCACGGAAAACACTGTTCATGAGCCACATGAACACGACTAGTGTATTTGTGGAACCAAAGGGAATTACCATGAACTCAAAGTACCCATACCTGCATCTGAAAGCAGTCTTTGGGATTTCACCATCCTTCACCCTCAAAAGTTGATATCCAGACAATATATCAATCTTAGAGAACCAACATATTACCTTTAACTGGTCAAAAAGGTCGTTGATCTTAAAAAGGGGGTAATGGTTCTAAACTGTCACCAGATTTAGTCTCTGGTAGTCTATGTAGAGTCTTAGGCCATTGTAAACATTCTTCACGAATAATACTGGAGAACCCCACAATAGAACACATGGCTGAATAAAACCCTTATTTGTATGGTCTTCCACCTGATTCCACAACTCCTACAACTTCGAAGGCGCCATCCGATACAGAGCCATTGAAATTAGAAGGGCCCCGAGTTGTAAGTCTATTTTGAACCCAACATCATGTTGAGGGGATAGTGTCACAACTTATTTAGAGAAGGCATCTAGGAACTCAAAGAAAACCGTAAAAAATGCCACCATATCTATGTTTGGTGATTCCACTGACAAATCATCCAATAAAGAAAGATGAGCCTCCAAACACCGACTTCCCACCTGATAGCTCTTCTTACCAATGAAAATTGAAATCTAGTTATTCATAACTGAAAACATGATTCTCCAATGGATATAGTCTATAAATGTTTGCATAGAAAAAAACAAACCGATATCTTGTATGACATCATATGGATTCATCTATAGCAGAAGAAGATCCCCACTAGACTGATGTGACCCCAACATCAGTCTATAGCCCTATCAAACATAAATCAAAATGGTCTGACCTTTAACTGGAATACTCAACAACAGGGGCACAAAAAAGACTCCCTATATCTATACCTAGATCTTGGGATATAATGGGTGAAAAAATTTGGGTGAATCTCCTAAATCAAACCATGTAAACATAGTTGTACTAAACATACTAATTGTACCTCAAACAACCTCCAGCCCTTTTGGAATTGTTGCCTCGACAACATACAACTCCCCACACCCATCTCCTCTAACCCACGGCTATTGATAACTTCCCCAAGCACTCTCTGGTTGATTTACCTAAGAATATCCTTGATGTTTCCTCCTCTGGAACCATCTACCATTAGTAGCGTGGGAGATCGCTACCATTGCAGCTGGAAAGGCTAGGCTGGAATTTGCTTCTGCAGAGGTGGGCCCTGAACCCTCCCAACCCCATCGTTCTGAGTTTGAACTGGTCACTTGTTTCGAATATTCCCAAAACCTCCACAGAAAAATCACCTCGTTCCTGGACCCATTGAGAGATGGCAAGGATAATGATATCCGAACTGGAACTTCTGAGGCATACTTACCGCTGGCCGAAACATAGAAGGCCTTGATATCAGAGACCTTTTGTTGACTGTCTTTCCCTTAGACGAACAAAACTAGATCCCCTCTCATCGTAAAACTACCTATGATTTCATCCTCTCCAATACTTCAGCCATCTTCTGAACTTTTATGTGTGTTGATAGTGTAATGGGAGTGACACCATACCAAAGAGAAGGTCAGAGTGCCTCCTCCAAGTGTCTCGCCTGCGACTCATCATCCAGAAAGATATCCAAAGAAAAATTAAGGTGAACCTTGAAATTTATCCCCAATTTTCTAATCTACATACCACCCTTTATGGAGGGATAAAATCTCTATCCTCTTCTGGGACTTCATCATTGAAGAAAGGAATTCCGCCTGTAACTCTTTCTCAATGTCAGCCCAAGAGATATAGTTCTCTTTCCTCTCCTAGATGTAAAGTGTCCACCGCTGATGCACCCCTCCTTGTGTTTAACTAACTTCTAGATGAAACTAATACTCTGTCAAATCCTATATTTTTATTAATTTGATCTCTTGATCCTCGAGTGAACTCTCTTTCTCCAATTCTAAGATGATGGCCTCATACATTCCCAGAGTCTACCGCTAGAAGGAACAAAGCGTCTTCTACCACTGTTCATCCTCTTCTAGATTATCCCTCCACTGGAAAACTAGGTCAACCTTGTAGGACTCAACTTCTAATACCTCATGTGGGAGACGTCCGAGTTCCATATCTGAAAAGGAAACAAGGAACTCCTAATCATGGGTAGTACAAAACTTTTCTCTTAAAGTCATTTTAACCCTTCAATTTTAAATTTAGTGTCATGAACCCCCAACTCAAATAAGAACAGAAGTATTTATGATGCATGTACCATTCCTAGGGTCTCTATCCTGCAATCAGTATAGGCTCACATGGTTGTTCAGTAGGACTAGAGTCCTTTCATCATATCACAGGGGCCCCAAAAAATCTCGTTTCCTAACTGGTCTTCCCTGGACTATTTCATGCACCAAGGACACCCTAAACTGTTTTCCTACTATCCTATGAAATTCTTGCTATGCCTAACTCCAAAATCCATCCTATCTCTCAAACCTACCTATGATTCAATATTTTCATGACCCACCTTCTTCAACATGAGGGTAGGGACAACAAATTCCCACACCCAACCTTCCTCAAGCTGACAGAGAGATAATGACCCCTAAGTTCCATCTTAAATAGGCTTCAGAGAATAGACTAGCACCAAGGGTATATAATGTTACACAATATGGAATCCATTAACCTTTTTATATAACAAAATCACGTGATAATATGGTAAATCCCATGAAACTGAAAATACTAAAATTAAAAGTATATCCAAATTCCATTCCCACATGCATGTTCTAATGTAATGATGATACAATTTACCACAAAAATATCCAAAGGTAATGTACCAAATGAAATAAGACTAAGAAGAAACATAAACTAATCCCAACACTCGAGCTAGTAATGTCTAGTACAACCCTCAAGGCCCAATTGGAAACTTGAAAATTGTTTTATATACATAGGATGATCATACGAGTGTACTGAGTAGGTAATGTAAGGACACATGTGTATAGGTGGGGTAACATACTAATGTCTAGGAGAGAAAACAATAGAACCACAAAAAACCTACCAAGGAAAACTAACCATCCCAGCCTCACCAATAAACACTCACAAAAAAATTTAAGTCAAGTAAGGTAGTAGTATAAGAAGATCATCATTTGGGTACCCCACAACACATTCCCACTGATCGACTACTCATCCTTAACAGCTAACTTCATGATGCTACAACTCTTCACATACACAATCCCATTGCCACAACCTGCTCAATCACACCTAGGCCACAACGTCCACATCCCCCACCTGAAGACACCTTGGACTTATCCAGAAGACACTTGGGGAAAAAACCTAGCCCGCAAACACCAATGACTCCCTCCACAACCAACCTTTTCTTCATGGTTCATGGGATATAGTAAGCCTCAAGCCATTAAAGCCTACCCAGATACACTCGAGTGGTGAGAACCCGGAAGAGGGTGTCAGGAAGAAAGTCAGTAAGTAGCCATCCATCATCCCACTGAGATGTTAGGAAAGACACCCTGCCCTATGAAATGTGGGTGTTCATCACCTGGAGCTCAACAAGGATGGGGTGCATATAGAAATATCAAGGAAATACAATTTAAACATATAGATATAAAATCTATCATCCCAACCAATGGGATTCCAAATAACCAAACAAATGAGCCCACTCGTACCACTTTTGTTGCTACCAATATATGAAAAACCACAAAACACCCACATCAAAATCATGAACCCAACCCCCTTTTCATTTTACCAATTTCTATTTATTAATTAAGGTGTTAACTTTAATAATTTACAGCACTACCAGACAACTATCAACCATTACCATAACAAAAAAACAATAAAACCTTATTTACAGTCCCACTGTACACCCTCGTTCAACCACTGCCAACTATAATTCATCACTGTTATTCCATAAAATCCTTCTGTCACAACCTAGTCCAACAGCCCCACTCCTAAACAATTCCCATATGTTTTCCCAATACATAACAAGTTCATAAACACACTGTAGTCCCACTGCATAACATCTCTCCATAGCCAAAAAAAACATAGTCCTTACAACTACCTAGAAGTCCATCCATTCCACAATCAATCAGTCTCTCAAACTAGGACAAAAACAAACCCCCTGTATCACCCCACACACAAATCCCACACAACTATAACACACATCACACAACCACATCCATCAATAAAAGTGTATTCAAATTTATCCAAAAGATGTTCTTTAATTATATATTAAATATACCCATAGTGATCACATAATATGTTTGATCTTGGGGAAACCATTTATTTAATCATGTTTATGTGGTTTAACTGTTTTTCATGTTATAGCTGTTTATCAAAAAATCTCAAAAAATAGAACATCACTAAAGAAAAGGCCCCCAATGGTTAGGATTTTCTTGAGGCATACATCCATAACAATTGATAAAATAATCAAGGATAAGAAATAAAATAGGCGATCAACATCAGACCACTCCCTGCCCATTATTTTATTTACCCATGTTATCTTTTGATCATATTTACGTCTTATTTATTTATCTTTTTAAGAAACATATTTATCCGTTCCTTCTAAAGAATAATTAGTACACCCACCCCGTATGATGAAAAACTAAAGGGATTAAGAAAAAAATCTCTTCTTAGATGATCAAAGGATCAATGTTCTTCTATTCGCAACGTATATGGTATCATGTGTGTAGTATACAAGAACTCTAAGAAATCTGAGAAAGAGAGCTCTTATAAAAGTGAGCCACTCATCTTGGGAGGAAGGCTCTACTCACACCATTGGGAAACGGGAAACACAATAAGAAGGGAAGATCCTGACTTTGAAGAGTAAAATCCTATTTTAATGGAGGAACGATTTCCAAGTGTCTTTAATTTTGGATTGTGTTCAAGATCATGTTGTTTGGGTATCTTAAATCACCTAGGATGTTAGGATATTTAATGATATAATTAATACCATTTGAAACACCATAAAAATGACCAAGTAATTCTTGAAACTCAGTTTATGTTATGTACGGTGTTATAGGGGAAAACAGGGAAAACTCGGAAAATTGAAAAAATTGGAAAAAGGTGTTACACCATTAGATGAGACATTGTAATGGTGCCGCTGTATCTGTGTGAACATAATGGTGTCACCATAAACTCTGTGACCGTAATGGTGCAACCATAAAGGTTCCACCATAATAGTGACATTTGTTTTGGTGAAACTATTTGGTGGAACCAGGCTTTCTGAAAACTCACAAGAAAAGACACAGTGACCCACCAAGAACACTACAAAAAATAGATTTTCATGAAGGAGGGGCCCTAGAAAATCCGGGTTATTAAAGGGAAATTCAAATAAAAGAACATTGAAGGATAAAAATTAAAAATAAAATCAAATATATTCAATATAAAAAAATTATGATACAATATTTAAATGATTTATTAAATAATCTATAAATAATAAAAATTTTCATAACATAAAATATGATTAAAAGATAGAAAATTGAGAGGAAAAAATGTTATATGTATGACACTCATTGATGTAATAATCCCTCAAAATGGAGATTACATAAAATATTTCAAATCCCTAAAAATAAATTGAAAATAAAATATAATATAATTATAGTGTTAAAGAAACCAAACATAGAGGTATTATTCTTAAGATGAAACATTACAACTCAATGGATGGAAATTAAAGTTTTGAAAATAATATACCTATACTCTGAACATACTCCAAGGCATGTTAACCACATGATTAATAATTATAACAACTATAATATATTATTAATGAAATTTATTTATATTAATTACATTTTATAAAATGTTATTATAATAATTAGTTACACATTTATAAGTTTGTTGTTTTTTATTTTCATTATTAAATTTTAGTTATTTTTATTATTTCAACCTTCTTGTGTACTATTGTTGTTGACCATAATTATTTGATACCATATTCATTATTTTTATATTATATATGTTACTATAACTAATGTTCTGGAAGAACTTATATTTCTTTAGTTTTATTCCAGGAGATTTTTAGTTACGTTTTGTGAATATGAAATTTTTGAAGAAATATATTCTATAATGTTTTTAGGGAACAAGGTGATATATTAACAATGATTTTAAAATTAGTGTTACTAAAAAGAAATAGTTTTCATATAAATAGCGCATTTAACAACAATTATGATTTTATTACCATCCATGAATAATATTTATCACATCGTTTGTGTATGTGGTTAAACTGGAACAGAGAAGAATAAACTATATTAAATGGATATTTATTATTATAAAGTTGTTTTATTATTATCATTGAAGAATAAAAAATCATTATTATTTAGATTTAATTAAAATATAAATAATAATTTAGAAGATTTATATGTTTCATTTAAACTAATAATCTATTATTTAAAAAGAAAATGTCCTTCTTTCTCTTGATATGCACTTTTTAAGTGATTAAAATTTCCCTTATATTTTATTATTTATATAAATTTTAGAATTATTAAATAATCATAAAAATAATAATAAAATAATATATATAATATTTATTCATTACATACATATTTAGAAATATTTATTTATGTCGGTGATGAAAAAATAAAATATATCATTTATTGAGGTGGAATACTGCACATAGCATGAGTCACATTTTCTTTTTCAATTTATTGAGACAGAGATAGATAATGTTTTTTCCACTAATATAATATTATTTTTTATAATAATGATACATATTTAATTACATTAGTATTCTTTTAATAGGTTGATAGGAAAGTGGATGGAAAACATAGAGACAAAAACATTTTTGAGGGAATAATTCTCATGTCGGTAGTTTCAATCTTCTTTTGAAGCAACATTCATACATAGAGGGATTCGATGAAATTAGTTTAACTAAGTTATATATTAATTTTCATAGAGATATAGGGGATGTATTATGGGTAGTGTTTCATTGAAACATTGAAGGAGAAGAATGACAAGCTGTGGGTAGACGTGAGTTCCTTTTCTCAATGAAAAAGAGGGACTTCTCATCGGAAATGAATGTTGTGTAAGTGGTATGGACAAAAAAAGGGTAGTTATGTGTGTTAGTAAAGGGTTATTTTTAGAGAAATGTAATTAATAATTTATAGTAAAAAAGTTTAGATGTTATAAGTGTCATGAAAACCTAACATTATTCAATCCACATTGAGTATTATATTTTTACCCTTATAATTATTGATTAAAAAGTTACCATGATAATTATTTTGTACTAAAAATATTCGATTACCCCTATTACCCAATTCTAACATGATGTTTCAAAATTTAATCTCAATATAATATAAATTATTTTCTAAATTTGAGAAAATTGAGTTCTAAATGAAATCATAGGACATAATGATAAAACAATTTTGTTGAAAAACTTATTCTTACACATTTTGTGATTTTATTGTTTTTCATATAAAATACTAATTAATAGATAAAAAATTGTTTTTTATATTTTAAAACAACCAATTAGTCAAATGATTTAAAATAGCACTTTTTAACTTGTTTATATTAAAAAAAGATATTTTTCATAAAATAATTATTTTAACAATTATTGTATAACTATGGTATCTAATATTAATGAGGGTAATTCAAAATTATATATAAAATAAAATATTAATTATTAATAAAAAATAAAATAAAAACTATTTTGTTACAATCAATTTATATAATTCATAAAAATCAATTTTTAATAATTTTTTTATAATGCATAAAAATAATTTTTATTATGAAGTTATTTTTCACATAAAAATTATTTATTAATATTCCACAGAATGCTCAAAAATTTAAATAAAAAATAATTTTTATGTATATATGAGTTATTAATATATTCCACATTATTCACTAGTAAACCATTTGATTAAAAATATACATCATATTGAAAAGTATAGTTCTTTATGTAAATAATTTTCATCAATAAACAATTTTATTTGAAATTATTTATAATTTATTAATTTTTTGACAAGAATTAGTTAAATTATTTCCATACATTGGATTTAAAATTAATTAATTAATTTTATAAATTCATCAAAGCATTCATTAAATTTTGTTAATAGTAATAATATTTAATAATGAATAATTTTATATATTTATATATCTATAATAAAAATATTAATTAAATATTATATGTTTCATTCTATAATAATATTACATTAAATTTGTCACAATAATTTAAAAAAGGTAAATATACCAAATGATAATATATCTACTACACATATCTCAAATTTAAAAAATAAATAACGAGCATGTTTCACAACAGTTTATAACTTAAAAATCATTTATAAATCCATTCACCTTATTCAGTTGCTTCTTTCTCATCATGTTTGTTATATTTTTAATTAATTTCCTTACATTTATAGTTTCAATTAGGCTGGTGATATTAATGGTTAATAAAATAAATAATGATTTTTTATGGTATTTTTTTCTAATTATAGATTTATTACTCATGTAAATTTCTTATTGATATTTCATATTTCATTCAAAAAAAGTTTTAATGTTTATCTTGAATTGTAAAATTATATTTTTTATTTTTTTTAAATTTTTGGATGATAACAGTGAAGCAAAATACATAATATGTTGATATTTATTTAAGGTAAATTAAAATTAAAATATCATGGTGTTATATTACCCATTTTAATTTAATCGTGTATTCAAAATTTTAATTATCAGTCAATAAATAAATTTTTCAAAGGTATATATTATATAAAATGAGATATGGATTTAATATTGACATCATTATCCTTCGTAAAACTATAAAACTCTAATTTTCCATTATAATAAGCATATATTTATTTTCTCAACCAAATGTGGATAATAATTCATTTGAGTTTCTAGAAAATACCCTTCATTGTTTCATTTTCATTTGTCATGCTTACAACAAAAATCTAAAACATAAGTGTTTATAACATCAAAAATCAATGTAAATTATGATATTAATAAGAAATCTCAATACTAAGTTATCTTCTCCTTCCAAAAAATCATATCGAATTATGATATATTTGTATCCTTTATTGGATCAACCTACAATACTAATTATTTAACCTTGATTGTCCACGTTGAATTCATTTTTCTGTAACATCTCACCATTAGATAAAAATGCAGTCATAAATTTCTATTAAAACCAATCAAAATTGTTCATAATGAGAATATGAATTCAAAAATAATAACACCTAGGAGTATCATACAAGGAGTCCAAATATGCCCAATTTTTATACTCATTGTAAAAATTATATTAATACCAAACCAATGTTTTCTAGGTATTATTTACACAACATGTATATATGTCTATGGCTATATCTAGATTATTTTTCTTGAAAGGGATTTTGAATCTTTAGAAACAAAAAAAATCCACACTTCCAAAAAATTATGTTTATTTATTTTATTTGTATATATCCTTGTGTGTTTTCAAATATAATCTCATCCCAATCCATAAAAATATTTAAGCTAAACGTAAAGGATAACTGAAACCTATTCTGATAATGAAATAAATTCCTGAGACCCAAAATCCGGGATATATTATAAATAAAAAATACATTAAATTATTAATTTGATAGAAAATGATACAACACAATCCCGAAAAATACATATATAGAAAATATGAACATTAAATCCCATAAATTATAACAAATAAAAAAACGATGCTTTAGTGTATTATTAGTATATTGGAAAAAAATATCATACATTGTATGAAAGAAATCATATCTCTAAAAATATTTCGAGAAAATACCTCTTTCTACACATAATCCAATATATAATACTCATGTAAAAGGGATTCGTAACAATTTTTTGACTAAAAAATTTAGTAAGGGAATCTTATCATGGATTCATAAATTGGTTAGAACGTTATCATACATGAAATCATAAGAACTAGCTAAATATATGATTTTAAATAAGGTGGATCAAAATGAGTTGGAAAAATAATAGATAGAAAAGTAATTTCAAATGATCAAACATAAACAATGTTATAAGAGTTTAAATTTGAGACAGTAAACATGAGCTATGGAATACAATAATAATCATATGACATGAAAACATGACATGTCCTGAAAATATATCATAACATGGAAAGATGATATAAACATAATAAAATAGAATCTTAAAATTTTGTGATAATATAATAATTTCAACCAATTAATTGGTGAGAAATCCAAATTATTCACAACCATCACATTATGAGAAAATCCAATCATTCCCACCCCTTATAATGTGATCAAATCCAATTATGTCCACACTCTATTATCCAATGACACATAGTGCCTTAATGAATACATTAAAAGATGATATAGGGTCCAAACCACTGAAATACATATATATGTCTTCCATATGAAATAAATCATATTTCATATCATAAAAACCCATATAAACAAAAAGGGTTTTGTAACAATTCTGAATCATAACACATAAAATGACATTAATAAATAGATCCACACATACGAAAAATATAATCGGTCAAAATGGAGAATTTTAGAACTTCATATAGAGGGTGATTCATGAAACATTAATTTATATGATATAGATACTTTTGTTATAATTAGGAATTTGTTTTTGAAATTTTAAAAAGATATTCAATAATATATTTTCAAGAATGAAGTAAAAAAGGTCATATTTCAAGTCATATTCTAATGTTATTTTCTAAAAGGTAACATGGAAATAATTTTACATAACTAATTGAATGGAAATTAAATAAAATGATCTATGAAGGAAAATAAATATTATATCAATATATTTGGTGTTACATATTGAATATTAGATCATGAAAATAAATTCAATTTTAAAAATATATAATAACATTTTTGAAACCTATATCATTGAAAGAGTAATATTGATTCACATTGTAAGGTATTAGAAATAAGTGCTAAAAATGTGATATAATAAATATTTCGGTTTCCAAAAAACAATGAAGAACATTGGATGAATTAAATAAAATGGATATTAAAGAGAAATTTTTATAAAAGATAATTTAATTTATTCAAAGAATATAATTTCTTTATAAAACATATCCGTCAAAGAAGATGGAATTATTATGAGAATAGAATTCTTTTATTAAAATATTTCAAATAATATAATATATTAATATGGATGAAATTACCAAAAATGGAAGAATGAAACTCAATAGGTAACAATAAAACTCAATGAAATGAAATTTTAGTTAACAAAAACATATATAGATTTTATGACATTAAACAAATACCCTTAATGAGAAATAATTAAATAATACCTTAAATATCATAAAAATAACAATTTATTGATATAACATGCGAATGAGGTACTAAACACATAATTTAAATGTTAATAGGTTTATAATATATCACATATCTCAATATTGTAAATTTGGGATGAAAAACAAAGATGAATTTCAGAAACATTTATGTAACAGTCCATTTAAATTATGTTTTTTTGAAGGAATTATAAACACTAAAAAATTAATTGGTAAATAAATTATAAAATAATCATATAATTTATGAAACTGATAATTTCTATTTGAATATTATGTTGAAACCTAATAACATAATGGAAGGAAATTTCAATTTTGAATGTTTTTCACCATTAACAATGAAATATAGGAATCCCATTTGGCCTCATGTATAATAAATATTACCATAATAAAAATTTATTTTACATCCTTATTCATATATATTAAAATTTAAATATATTTTTTTAAATTAGTTATTATAAATTTATTAATTGTTCATTGTTTATTTTCTTCCTCCGGAAGCAAATATTTTAATCGATTTGAACATACTCTATAATTTTGATGTTGATCTGCATTCATTAATATTATGTTAATTATTCATGGATTATCAAGGGTGAAAAAATATAATTTCCAAAAATATTAACGTAGTTATATTTTAATTTCACTAAATTTTTAGTCATATTTTGTGAAGTTGGAATCATTAACGATGTAGTTTATATATATTTTAACAAAAAGAATTTATATAATAAAAATGAGTTAAATTTTAATATTTCCAATTAAAAAAATAACAAAAGATTTCCAATTCAAAATCACTATTTACATAATAATATCATATTATAAAATTATGTATGATTCCATAATTATCAATGATAAAGATTTATAGCACCGTTTATATAGTTAGTTAAGTAAATCCAAATAAGAACAAGAAGTAATTAATGGATGAGTGTGATTATGAAGTTATTTTTATTATAAGGAACCAAAAACTATGCTCCCAAATACATTTCTAAAAACATAATCACTACCTTTACAATCTTTATATTTAGTAATGTTGCCCAGTTTCACCCTTGAAAATCATTATACATCATAAGGGAATATTGTATCACACACGCACCCATGGAAATTTTAGGATTGTAGTACTATAGAATTATGAAAAAACATTATTTAAAAAAGGATACACCAACCAATGGTTCAAAAAAATAAACATCATCTTTTATTAAGATCTTAACACCTAGTAAACTTTTATGGCATAACAGATGTAAAACCTTGTAATGAATGTCATAGAAAAGGGAACATAATAAGTGTAATCTAAAAATATGAATAAGGATAAATATAGGGATTGAAAATTAAAAGTAATTAATGATAATAATATGACCATAATGAGATGATTATGTAATTTAATAACATGATTATAATATAGGAGTATTCATACCTATCAGAACTAGGGTAAAAAAACCAAGACATGGTGTAATGATTTAACAATGGAATGAATCATAATAATCATGAGCCATGTAAAGATCCATGATTGAATTACATGGAAATTACATTACATTTGTGGAATACTTAATACATATCAAAAAATATTCCCAACTACCTTATTAGTTTAGTTCTTTTGGAAACTGGAAAACATAAATAACTAGATTATAAAACATCTACATCATCTTCTGCTTAATCCTTTATAACAATTAACCCTTTTGACACATCTAATTTAATACCGTTCATCAAATACTGGGGAAAATGAAACATGAAATGGGTGGGATCAAATTATTAGTAATGTTTAATATTTAGAACATAAAACAAACCATAAACATAAGAATGTAAAACCAATAACATAAAGTATAAATATAAAAATAAAGAGTCATGAAATAAATACCAGAAGTTCGTAAGTC
This sequence comes from Viscum album, assembly GCA_963277665.1. Taxonomy (NCBI): domain Eukaryota; kingdom Viridiplantae; phylum Streptophyta; class Magnoliopsida; order Santalales; family Viscaceae; genus Viscum; species Viscum album. The sequence goes on from OY728162.1 coordinate 1,068,941,490, forward strand.
ATAGATCACAAATGAACATTAACCATGATAAAATAGCTTTGTAAAAAACATGTAATTGTGGAAATCAAACAATAACATAATATCATATAAATAATAGCCAACCAAATGATTCCGAGACCATCATAGTGGACAAAGTCCATTACTGAACCATGCTTACTTGCCTTTCCATCCATGTAATACTGAACCATATATAGTTGTCGGTCCATACCTGTATTACTGAACTAGATTTACATTCCATTACCAACATGTCTATCTTATGAGATATGAATCATTACCCAATTCATTATAGGGTAATATAGGTCCCACAAATATTATATTGAAATAATCCTTACATGTTCCACAAAAACATAAATCATTCAACATATCATAACCCATGAAATAAAATTGGTTTCTTAAACATCATTACATAATAACATAATCCATATAAAATATCATTCCATCATTAAAACAACAAAATAAAATTAATAATAGGGATATAAACATAACCCCAATTGAAGAGCATGATCTTATATGGAAAATAATTTTGTTAAAATACTTGACCATAATTCTTGAGGAAAATATCCTTTCTTTTTCAAAAAAAGTTTTCTTTTCCCAAAATGCTACAAAATTTTAATATAAAATAAATTGGATGAAAATAATATTGAAATATTGCAGAGTAATAATCATGGAAATAAGGTTTCATGAAACTATAAAAATCCATTCATGTCGTATAAGTTAAAAAAATCATTCTTCTTGAACTCTTGCTGGAAAGGTCAAAAAGTACCTCATATGGAAAATGAATGAAATATTCCTTCCATAACATTTAATAAAAATTTACTAATGGGTATAATTAAATTTAAATTTTTTTAGAATAATAGAAATAATATTATATATTTAGGAAACATGGACGTGAATGATAAATATACCAAAGTAAATACTTATAAATAAAAAATATTAGATAATTATGAGATTACAAAATTATCCCTTAACTTAGGTATGATTTCTTCTATATGTGTCTCAAACTCCAGTATAGTGGGTTTAATCATATGATTAACTTTTAAAAGAACCATTATAATATTTATGATATCATATATTATTTACTTATGACTTTATATTACCCTTTTATTTATCAATTCAATGTTAAAGTAACATTTTGGGTAATAATTGCTTTATTTACGTATGTGTTTTGACATTTTATTCTTGATATTATTACATAAATCATTATTTAATTATTTATAGAATGAAAAACATGATTTACATATCATCAATACTCAGTATATAAATATATAAGATAGATAGATAAATGAAATGGAATACACCATTCATGGACAAGGTAGGCCGTCTGTACGTAGGAACACTGTTTCTATTTTCTTATTGAATTGAGTGGAAGAAAGTAAATGATATATATATATATATATATACATAAATCCAATAGAATTATTATGTCACATACTTAAATATTATATATTATATATTCTTTATAATCATTCTTGAATTATTAACATGGAGAATGAATCTCTTCAGGTTGTGGAGATAAAATCTCATACATACACACAAGTGAGGATATCATTAAATTAATGGTTAAATGGTATATAATTGGATGGTATATTCTTTATAAAGAATTATTATTATTATTGAAATCCATTATAAACATTATAATACCCATCGAAATTAAGTATTATTGAATAAAAAATTACACCACATTGTGGAGACGATAAGACGTACGTACACATGCATGGTGATTTTGTTATTCAAAGGATGGATAATTGGAGGTATAAGGTTATGACATATATATAATAACATATTATTATGTATATGATTCATGATTTTTTACTTTATTATGGAAGTAATATTATTATAGTAAATAGAAGAAGAAATTAATTTTTAAAGAGGTGATAAACAATTACCTACTTTTCGAGTATCTTCTTTTGATTTTCAAAAAAGGACTCATTGGGATGGATACCTACCCAAAGTGTGTCCTCTAGTGAAGTGCCCAGATCAGTGTGAATCACTGAGAGGGGGAGGGGGTGAATCAGTGATCCCTTAAAACTTTTTACTAATTGATTCCTTATCAATTAAACCTCTATGGCTGGTTAAAGCCTTGATCCACTCTTCTTGTATCTCTCAACCTTTCCCGGATAATGCAGTAATGAAAAGGCACAGAACACAAGGATTTCCAAGGTTCGGCACCAAAGGCCTACATCCTTGCCATGCTCTCCCAGCATGGATTCTCCCATTATAACTTGTTAGAATTACAATGGTCGATACAGCTTCCCACCGTATCTCTCCTGAGTCCCACAGGAGGGTCTTTATACAGCTTCACACAGTGTTACCAGAGTCCCACTGGCTTGCTCCAGAATCCCACTGAAGACTTCTTCTCCCTGTGTCCCAAAGGGTCTTCTCTTGGCTCCTCGAGTCGCACGAGTAGCTCTTCTTCACTTTATGTTCTTCAAGTAACTTCAGCAGCCTGGGATAAAGGCTGCTGGCCTTGCTCTTCTCTTCTGATCACTTGTGGCTGATCAGGGTCTTCTCAATTACTGAAAACTCAGACAAACAATATCTTTCACTTCAGTCTGGCTCAGTCTCACATCAATTCAACTTCATGCACTGAATGCATGGCAACTCTGAATCCTCATGCACTGACTGCATGGCCTTCTCAATCTCTTCAAGATCCTCTAGTCTTGGTCAACTCAAATGCACACAAGCAGATTTGGCTTTGTTCACATGTGCACGTGCATGCATGCATGCATGCACTCCCCTTCTTCTCTTCTTGGTGCAGTAAACCCTCAGAGGGTGTAATTCTTTTCAGCACACACCTACTTCTCAAACTTCACACACTTTATGCAATTTTTCTACACACATAAATGTGTGTTCTTCTTTGTGTGGATGTCCTCCCTTTTCTTCTTCTAAGTGTATACACACTTCTTAGTGCACACACCTAGGTTCGGTCTTCTTGTCTATTTGCACACAAAACTTCTTCACTTTGGCACACTCTTGAGCTTGGCCTTCACACTTCTTGTTGCACACCCTTAAATGGCCGTAGGGTGTTCCTCTTCAATTTTCACACACATACACACTCAAATGAGGTGTGGTCTTCACTTCACCCACACAAGGCTACGGCCTTTCACTTCCTTTGCACACACACAAAATATTCTTTGTTCTTCAAATGTTCACAACCAAGGTATGCAAGTCTCGGGTTCTCTTCTCCACTTGGCACACACACGAGGCAAGGCCTCGGCCTTCTTTGGCACACACACAAAGTGTGGTCTTCCACTTCACTTGGCACACAAGCACAAGGCTCGGCCTTCTCAAAGTTCACCCACGAGGCACTGCCTCGGCCTTCCACTTCTTGTGCACACACTGCCCGAACTCCAACAAGGCGTGCAAGGGAGTGGCCTCTACTGTCTTCAAATTCCGCGCAAGATGCTGCAGCCCCGGATCGCGCAAGCCTCAACCAACCTTGAGCGCACAAAAGATGCGTCTCGGGTTGTGCAAGCCTCAAGAGTGCAAGAGCACCTTGGGTGTGCAAGCTTCTCCTGCCGCACAAGTATGCGGGCAGGGAGATCTCTTCCTGTCGCGCAAGTGATGCGCACAGGGAACTCCTTCCCTTCACCTCTTTCGCGGAAGGGGTGCGCGAAAGGAACTCCTTCGGGCCTCGGGTGGCACCGGGACAAACTGCCGCGCAAATGGGATGCGCGGGGCTCAAATCTTCACAAAGCATAGGGTGCTCGCCGGACACTCTCGAGTTTTTCAGCGCATCAGCAAGCAATACCGAGAGCATGGGCTCTCCTTTTATAGGCAGAGAATCCTCAAGACTTCTGCGTGGGATATCTTTTAATCTCCCGAAGATTTCGGGATTTCAAGATTTCCTTAAATCTTGTTTTCTTCTCTCTGTTCACACGGGTTCCATTTATGCCCTTTCTTCACGTTCTTGTGCATGAAAACACATGCATGGCCTTTATCCATGCAAAGCATCAATCAATCATGGCCTCGCACCTTCGGTTGCTTCGGCCAAACTCGAAATCTCCCATGTGTTGCATGCAAATGTATTTTTAAGAATGGTTGTGTTCGTTAGATCCATACGAACTCATTGGTGTCTTCGGCTTCTTCAGAGGTGGCCGGAATCTCAAAAACATCACTCGGGAGGCGCCTGGTTCGAACGGAGGCTGCGGGAATGCTCGGGGAGGCCTCAGCCGAGCTCGGGGAAGAGGACGACTCACCGGCCGTTGGATCGGGCGTTTGAAATACATCGGACGGCCTGGATCAGATCGCCTCGCCGCGGATCAGATGTGCGGCCGAGATCTGGCGCGCGATCGATCGTGCGGCCAGGATCGCTCCCGCGGAAAAATTCCGCGTCCCACATCGAAACGGCGGCCGGTTTATCCGCGGCTTATTAATATGCCGCTCCCTCAACCCGGCAATTGAATCTCCTCCCTCCACGGTGCCGCCCCGCACCGTGTTCTCCCTGCGGGCGCGCTCTGCGCCCACTCTGCTCCCTGCGGGCGCGCTCCTAGCGCCCACTATGCATCCTTCAGGCGCGCTCTGGCGCCCATGCTGCGCAGGCCTGATCCCATGCGTGGCCCGGGGCTTACACACGGCCCCCCTGCCTCTCGGGCTGGCCACATGGGATCCCCCCTTGGGCGTGGCGCCTTAGGCCCACATGTGCCTTGGGGGTTGAACCCTTAAGGCTGGCCCTTGGTGGCATATTTTTTGCCTACTTAAACACTAAGTACTTTGTATAAGGACTAAGTGTAAAATGTCATGTGCCACAACTCTTGTTCTTCATTTCTTCTCTTCTCCCACATTTCTATTCTTCTTCTTCATTAGAATTTCTCCATTCTTCTTAAACAAATAATCTTCACTTAGGAGGGAATTCCCGAAGGTTCTTCATCAACCGAGCTCTTGAATCACATAAACTTCTTCAATGTGCTTCATTGATCTAATCAGAGACCAATTGGATCTTCTTCTAATTCTCATGCACTAAGTGATAGTGCATGGACTTATTTAATCCACTTCATCCACATAGAAGTTATGGATGGATCTCTTGCTTCTCCTCATGCATTGTCAATACAATGCATGGTCTTCAAACAATGTTGTGACTTTGTATCATCAGGATACAGGTTCTATGAACTTAAAGAGCAGCTCATCAATCGTCAGATATCCATGGAGAATGTTTCAACCACAATTTCCAATACCACTTAGTGAATCTCCTAAGTGACATGAATCTTAGTACCATGGCCATTCTCCTTTACCACCAACACCATCACAACCTTTGTCATTCACATCTTGACATTCCCTGACTTCCATTCATTCCAAGACAACTTCAGGCCTCATCGACAACAAATGCAACACAGTGCACTTCAATCTCCCCCTTTGTATTTGTTGTCAATACACTCCTTCAGCACATATGAATGGGTCAATATGTGTGCCAATATTTTCTCCCCCTTATTGGCAATCAAATGAAAAGGTGTGGTGTGGTTCTCTTTCAAAAATCTCTTCCTCCCTTTGAAAAGTATTTTCTTGAAAATCACTAAGAGAGGGATGATGCCACATGTTCTTCTTTAGCAAAGAACCTTTAGTAAATCAACTCTAAGTCTACTTGGGCTAACCCAGTGTAGAAAACAAGAGTGATGTAACCAAGGAACTCAATGTTGTCCACAATTCTCTACACATGTGAGATCATGCTTAGGGGTTTGAAATTTTTCAGATATAACAATGAATTGCTAAATCCTGCACATACTTCACAAGACTAATTAGAAAGTTCAGTGCAAAGATAAAGCTCCCCCTTTCATCCATTTGTCTTCAATCCATACTCCCCCTTAATTGACAAGATAAACTCAATTAAGAAACAAGGGATGAAAGTATGATTGGAATACCTTCACTTTTCTTCTCAAGATGGTATTAATCTAAGAATCCCATCTTCTTCAAATTGGCTCCCCCTCAAGGGGTGCACTCCATTCTTTCCAAACCATCCTCCAGTTGAGAATGATCATCATCTTCAATTCCCTATAATGTTAGCACATGTAAATACAAGTGATTAGGGAATAAGATGGAACCTCCTTGGTTCATCAATTTGAACAACAAGGTTGAGAAGATTCTCTCAACCGAGATGTCCCATTTTCACCATTCTTCACACTTGCACATTTGATCTTCAAGGATGTTTGTGCTGGTGTGGTTCTCAAAACATCTTCATGTGAAACCTTCTTCTTCCCTTTTGCTTTAGCAATTGTCAGAGCTTCATCTTCAACTCTTTGTAGTTCTCTGGCAAGTTGCAATTGATGTGGCCATATGACAAGTAAATCATTTGGACGAGTGGCCTCAGTTCTGGAAGTTCCACATGGTTCTTTTGATACTGTTAAGCCACCTTTCTTAGGCAACTTATTTTCAACCAATCCCTTCTGATTCTTCTGGATTGATTGTCTGTTTGAGTCCAGTCTGCTTCTATTCAGTTCCATGGCTTGTTCACAAAGATCCATGGTGTGTCCTTTCTTTCCACAGTAGAAGCATGTTTTCTTGGTGGTCCTTCTGGATGCATCACCCTTCTTGGATTTAGACTCCAAGGACTTCTTTTTCTTTTTCATAATCTTCTTGGGAGCATCTTCCACTTTCTTATGCTTTATTCCCAAGGATTCTTTCTGAGCCAGGTTCTGTGATCTTTTCTTCTTTTGAGCTCTGGATACAGTTGGAGATTGACATGTATCATTTTGACCACTTTTGCAATCATCCCAGATGTTGTCAAGTAATCCAAATCTATTTGCAGTAAACAGATGTCTCTGGACCTGTGGATGCTGCTTCTTTTCTTCTGGCTTGCTCCCCCTTGGCATGGGCTTCATTTGTGCATTGACATTCAGTGGATTGTACCAACAATCCTTTGCACAGTGCCCATACTTATTACAACACCAACACTGACCCACAAATCTTGATCTCTTCAGTCCTTCTGATTGTTGGGTACTTTTCTTGACTTGCTGTGTTGTTTTAGGAGAGCATTCTTTCTTCACTGTCTTCATCCATACTTGTTTGGATTCATTCTTCCATCCTGCACTTTTAGTAGAAACACTTTTAGAAGCATGAGTACAAGATGGTATGGATGGTACCTTCTTTTTAGAAGATGTTGCCCTTTTATTATAGGATGTATTTCTCTTAGAATCATCCTGCTCAATGCATACTTGAGTAGCAACATTTCTCCTTTCAGCTGACTGGGAGGCTTCAGCTTTGGGTGATTGCAGATTTTTCAATATCACCTCTAGTTCTAAGCTTTTCATATTGAGGGAGTTCTTCTCATCCTCAATAGTTCTTAGCCTTCCTTCCCAATTTTCTTCCAGCTCTTTCATCTGGTCATCATGCACCTTTTTCAATTCTTGCAATGAGTTGTCAAGCTCCTTCACCCTATTTACTTTTTCTTCAAGTTGAGCATTTCTGACATTCATTGAAACTTTGTGCCTCTTTTCCAGTGCATGGAAAACATCTTTGATCATTATCATAAAGATTTCTTTCTCAGAAAGGCTTCTTTGCAATTCTTCAGCAGTGTCTTCATATCTTCCATTGCAAAGAGATACTATTTCATCTTTGGCATTTACCAGCTTTCTGAGAGTTATGGTTATGCCAACCGTTTTAGCCAATTGGACTTCCAGAGAATTGGCTTCATCTTCTAGCTTTAATTTTTCTTCTTGAAGATCAAGGAGGCCTGTAGCTATACACATTGCAACTTTCTTGGGGACTCTCTTCTGAAGATATTTGATTGCATTTAGAAGATCATTGTTTCTTCCATCTTCATCACAGCTTGAGCTGGCTTCATCAGAAGAATGATAAAAGGAATTGTCATCTGATGTGACATTCACATTTCTTTCCATAGAAGGAGTTTCTCTGATTGCAACAACCTTTTTCCTCATCTTCATTGCCTGTTTCTTCTTTCTATTTTTCTGAGTCTTGGCAGATATCTCCATTTGAGGCTGGTCACTCATTTCCTCAAATCTTCACTCCATAAAGACTCTCTTGGATCTTTTAGAGGTAACCTCGCTCTGATACCAATTGAAGTGCCCGGATCAGTGTGAATCACTGAGAGGGGGAGGGGGTGAATCAGTGATCCCTTAAAACTTTTTACTAATTGATTCCTTATCAATTAAACCTCTATGGCTGGTTAAAGCCTCGATCCACTCTTCTTGTATCTCTCAACCTTTCCCGGATAATGCAGTAATGAAAAGGCACAGGACACAAGGATTTACAAGGTTCGGCACCAAAGGCCTACATCCTTGCCATGCTCTCCCAGCATGGATTCTCCCATTATAACTTGTTAGAATTACAATGGTCGATACAGCTTCCCACCGTATCTCTCCTGAGTCCCACAGGAGGGTCTTTATACTGCTTCACACAGTGTTACCAGAGTCCCACTGGCCTGCTCCAGAATCCCACTGAAGACTTCTTCTCCCTGAGTCCCACAGGGTTCTCTCTTGGCTCCTCGAGTCGCACGAGTAGCTCTTCTTCACTTTAAGTTCTTCAAGTAACTTCAGTAGCCTGGGATAAAGGCTACTGGCCTTGCTCTTCTCTTCTGATCACTTGTGGTTGATCAGGGTCTTCTCAATTACTGAAAACTCAGACAAACAATATCTTTCACTTCAGTCTAGCTCAGTCTCACATCAATTCAACTTCATGCACTGAATGCATGGCAACTCTGAATCCTCATGCACTGACTGCATGGCCTTCTCAATCTCTTCAAGATCCTCTAGTCTTGGTCAACTCAAATGCACACAAGCAGATTTGGCTTTGTTCACGTGTGCACGTGCATGCATGCATGCATGCACTCCCCTTCTTCTCTTCTTGGTGCAGTAAACCCTCAGAGGGTGTAATTCTTTTCAGCACACACCTACTTCTCAAACTTCACACACTTTATGCAATTTGTCTACACACATAAATGTGTGTTCTTCTTTGTGTGGATGTCCTCCCTTTTCTTCTTCTATGTGTATACACACTTCTTAGTGCACACACCTAGGTTCGGCCTTCTTGTCTCTTTGCACACAAAACTTCTTCACTTTGGCACACACTTGAGCTTGGCCTTCACACTTCTTGTTGCACACCCTTAAATGGCCGTAGGGTGTTCCTCTTCAATTTTCACACACACACACTCAAATGAGGTTTGGTCTTCACTTCACCCACACAAGGCTACGACCTTTCACTTCCTTTGCACACACACAAAATATTCTTTGTTCTTCAAATGTGCACAACCAAGGTATGCAAGTCTCGGGTTCTCTTCTCCACTTGGCACACACACGAGGCAAGGCCTCGGCCTTCTTTGGCACACACACAATGTGTGGTCTTCCACTTCACTTGGCACACAAGCACAAGGCTCGGCCTTCTCAAAGTTCACCCACGAGGCACTGCCTCGGCCTTCCACTTCTTGTGCACACACTGCCCGAACTCCAACAAGGCGTGCAAGGGAGTGGCCTCTACTGTTTTCAAATGCCGCACAAGATGCTGCAGCCCCGGACCGCGCAAGCCTCAACCAACCTTGAGCGCACAAAAGATGCGGCTCGGGTTGTGCAAGCCTCAAGAGTGCAAGAGCACCTTGGGTGTGCAAGCTTCTCCTGCCGCGCAAGTATGCGGGCAGGGAGAGCTCTTCCTGTCGCGCAAGTGATGCGCACAGGGAACTCCTTCCCTTCACCTCTTTCATGCAAGGGGTGCGCGAAAGGAACTCCTTCGGGCCTCGGGTGGCACCGGGACAAACTGCCGCACAAATGGGATGCGCGGGGCTCAAATCTTCGCAAAGCACAGGGTGCTCGCGGGACACTCTCGAGTTTTTCAGCGCATCAGCAAGCAATACCGAGAGCATGGGCTCTCCTTTTATAGGCAGAGAACCCTCAAGACTTCCGCGTGGGATATCTTTTAATCTCCCGAAGATTTCGGGATTTCAAGATTTCCTTAAATCTTTTTTTCTTCTCTCTGTTCACGCGGGTTCCATTTATGCCCTTTCTTCACGTTCTTGTGCATGAAAACACATGCATGGCCTTTATCCATGCAAAGCATCAATCAATCATGGCCTTGCACCTTCGGTTGCATCGGCCAAACTCGAAATCTCCCATGTGTTGCATGCAAATGTATTTTTAAGCATGGTTGTGTTCGTTAGATCCATACGAACTCATTGGTGTCTTCGGCTTCTTCAGAGGTGGCCGGAATCTCAAAAACATCACTCGGGAGGCGCCTGGTTCGAACGGAGGCTGCGGGAATTCTCGGGGAGGCCTCAGCCGAGCTCGGGGAAGAGGAAGACTCGTCGGCCGTTGGATCGGGCATTTGAAATACATCGGACGGCCTGGATCAGATCGCCTCGCCGCGGATCAGATGTGCGGCCGAGATCTGGCGCGCGATCGATCGTGCGGCCAGGATCGCTCCCGCGGAAAAATTCCACCTCCCACATCGAAACGGCGGCCGGTTTATCCGCGGCTTATTAATATGCCGCTCCCTCAACCCGGCAATTGAATCTCCTCCCTCCACGGTGCCGCCCCGCACCGTGTTCTCCCTGCGGGCGCGCTCTGCGCCCACTCTGCTCCCTGCGGGCGCGCTCCTAGCGCCCACTATGCATCCTCCGGGCGCGCTCTGGCGCCCATGCTGGGCAGGCCTGATCCCCTGCGTGGCCCGGGGCTTACACACGGCCCCCCTGCCTCTCGGGCTGGCCACATGGGATCCCCCCTTGGGCGTGGCGCCTTAGGCCCACATGTGCCTTGGGGGTTGAACCCTTAAGGCTGGCCCTTGGTGGCATATTTTTTGCCTACTTAAACACTAAGTACTTTGTATAAGGACTATGTGTAAAATGCCATGTGCCACAACTCTTCTTCTCCATTTCTTCTCTTCTCCCACATTTCTATTCTTCTTCTTCATTAGAATTCCTCCATTCTTCTTAAACAAATAATCTTCACTTAGGAGGGAATTCCCGAAGGTTCTTCATCAACCGAGCTCTTGAATCACATAAACTTCTTCAATGTGCTTCATTGATCTAATCAGAGATCAATTGGATCTTCTTCTAATTCTCATGCACTAAGTGATAGTGCATGGACTTATTTAATCCACTTCATCCACTTAGAAGTTATGGATGGATCTCTTGCTTCTCCTCATGCATTGTCAATACAATGCATGGTCTTCAAACAATGTGGTGACTTTGTATCATCAAGATACAGGTTCTATGAACTTAAAGAGCAGCTCAGCAATCGTCAGATATCCATGGAGAATGTTTCAACCAGAATTTCCAATACCACTTAGTAAATCTCCTAAGTGACATGCATCTTAGTACCATGGCCATTCTCCTTTACCACCAACACCATCACAACTTTGTCATTCACATCTTGACATTCCCTGACTTCCATTCATTCCAAGACAATTTCATGCCTCATTGACAACAAATGCAACACAGTACACTTCATCTAGGATGAAGATATGAATGTTTGGAGGGGAAATGGGAAGGTTCTGGCCTAGAAAAATGGATTAACGTTGTTATTAAAATAGGAGAGGTTCCCTTTTATAAGAGAGGGTAGGGGAACCTTTGGAAATACCAAAACTATTAAATTAATATAAATTAATTTTTAAATTCAAATGCCACTAAATTGGATTATTTCAAAGATAATATAAGGTTGGGTCGAAATCCTATCAACCAATAAAATTTATTCTAGTGTTTACTTTATTTAAAACCTCATCATCTTGATTTATCTTTATTTAATTTATATAATTTTAATTGTTGTTGTAATATTCCAAATAATAAATGGTAATAATGATTTACTTATTTGTTTCAAATTTCCCATATTTGGATACTTTATTAAATTTTAGATCATATAATGCTCACTTTTTAATTTTTAAATATATTTGTGATTTTTAAATAATTTAATAATATGTTATTTTTATAAATTATCAATAGTTTAAATTTTGAATGTGTTTATTTATATTAATTTAAATAAACTTCATAGAGAAGATAAATTTGAACCAAAATATTTAATACACTATTAACATGTAATAGTCAACTAAAATTTCTTGGACAATGTTAATTAGTTCATATGATATTTATTTTAATATTTTTAAACCATTTATTTTACATTTCTATCAATAAAATAATTTTTACACCACTATTGTGTAATCATTAATGACAGTTATTTAATATTTAAAAATTAAAAATAAACTAAAAAGACGTAGATAATTTTATTATATTTATGTATACAATTTATGTTATATGTTTTATCAAATTTTCCACTATATTAAAATTAATATACTTTTAAGATATATGAGAGTTACATGTTGTCACTTTCTTTTGTTTAAATATAATTACATCCCTTTCATGGGAAAAATACAATTAAATAAATCAATTCATACCATTAGGTGATATTTGTCTAATTTAATTCATCCAATTTTTTTTTGTATGTGTTAATGTTATTTTATTATCTTTATCATATTTCTTGTTACCCTAACTTACCTGATTTACCCATACTTGTGGGAAAAAATTACAAAAGTTACTATTCATAAAAAAAATAAAAGTTACATATTTTCATAATTTAAACCCACTTGTTCCAAATATATAATACATTTTGAAAAATTGAAAACACAAAAGTTTCATTAATTAGTTTAAAATTAATTCCCATTTTCAAAACCATGAATCATCATTTTTTAAGATGTAAATACTATCAAAATATTTACAGGTGTTTATGTCCAATTTTAACGTGAAAATAGATCCAATTACAAAACTTTTATTATATTATATAAACATAATCCAATTATTCTTTCAATCCAATTAAAAATATAATATAACTAAATAAATAAAATAGAAAAAAGGGAGTTTTGAATTAAAATGCAGTATTTTTAACTATTCATTAAAATATGAATTTCCTCAGAAATATTACAATGTTTCAGACAAGGTAAATTTTTATATCCCCCTTCAAAATAAGATGTTTTTTATCATATATAATTTAAAATATTATAAAATCTATATTTGAAAAAGGTTCACCATCAAAAGCTTGTAAAACTGTTTTTTAATGTATCTTTTATCCGAAAAATAGAATATGCTCTTATATCCTATCTATAATACATATAAGATTTATTTGAAACATTAAATTTAATATATTAAAAACATATTTCACTAATAAAATCAACAAAGAGTGATTTTATAATTTTATAGACTCACTTATTATCATTTAAATATTTTTTTCAAAAAAAAAACACATCCTTTATATACAATTGTGTTTTATTTAATTTCCTACATACTTTGGTAACCAAAAAATAAATATGTAAACATATGTAAACCATATTTTGATAATTAATCTATCACTATTCATTGAATCCATTCTAATGGTTAGGTGATAACTACCACAATAATATTTAGTTATTCACTTATAATTTGTCTTGCATGAAATGAATTATATCAAAAGAAAATGAACTTGTGTGCAACACATTCCAAGCATAGTGTTGTATATATCACAAGATAATATGGTTTTTTGTATAGTGAAAACTAATAATGGTGTAGCGTAAAACACAATAAATCAATGAAATCAAAAATAAATGATATCATAAAATCACGGGGGGTCAAAAGCCATGTGATTTCAATATTGATCTAATGAAACATTAAAAAAACATAGTATGTATAAAGATTTTTTTTCTCAAGGATTGTTATCTTCATATATCTATAATAAGAAACCATATATGTGGAATAAAAAATATGTTCAAATTCCAACACAATTGTCTAGATAATAGTACTATTACTCAATGCATTAGAGTTCTATACCAGTATCACTATACATCATGAAATATATCAAGGGAAACCATAATTATAAATAATTTCAAAGGAACATTTCATATTCATAACACATGAAATAATTCCATTTGCACGATAACCATAACCATGGTTCATTAATAGCATTATTTACCAGTGGAGAAGATATCTTTTCCATGAAAATCTAATAATTCATTTATAGAAAGAATAAGTATGGAATCATTAAAAAAAATATCTCTAGTGGAGTATGTGTAATATCATGGTTTTTTTTCATTTATGAATAGAAATATTATTTAAATATCATTAATAATGTTCTTAAGGAAAATACATTTTTTTGTTCAAAATAAAAATTAAAAAACTAAAAATTTAAAAAGTATTAGTGAAACATTATATTTGAAAATATACATGTAATATTGTAGAAAACATCAATTTATTTAATGGTCAAGATGGTGGGAAATTGTGTACATATTATTTCTATTGAAATAACATTTTGTTCACACAATATGTAAAATGATAGATTTTCATAAAAATAAAATAAGATTCATTATAATTTTTTTAACCCATATATCATAGTTACAAATTAATTTTAAAAAATAATTTAATATAAAAACAATTTCTTCAAAACATTTGAAAAAAATAGATATGAAAGGAAAATTTTTTCTCCCTGAAAGAGGATAAAAATGATGGGTTTATGACAAAAAATTATGAAATATTAGGGGTTCCAATTATAGAGAAATGATACTTAAACATAAAAATTGATAAATATAAATTTGAGAATACAAATTAATTAATTTTTATCAAATAATGATTTTAGAATTCCCATTAATGAAACTCAACCACAAAAAATCCTGAATAAAATGAAATTGAAATAAATAATCCTTACATCTTTTGAAATTTTTGAATTGTAAGTCCCATGAAAAATTAATATCAAATGAAAAATTCAAAATCATGGAATAAAAAATTTCATTTTATTACATTTCAATGTGTAAGTATATAAATCTAATAAAATAAGATAGGTGCATAAAATAGATATATATCCTAATGATGAATGTTTTTTGATGAATAACACATATAATGATCATATCATTTAATTGAGAATAGATCAATGGAGAGATAATGAAAAAAAACTAAAAAACTAAAAAATTGAAATAAAATATATATATATATATAAAATAATTTAACACATAATATTGGAATAATATAATGAAGGAAGAAGTGATATATCCCAATGAAATTAAATTTTGTTAAGAAACCCAGACCACTTGGTAACATTCACATCAATCCCATTGGATGAAATATTTGGAATTTAAAATTAAAATACCATGAAGTAAGACATATTGATGAAATTACTTATAAAAGTTCGTGTTGTGAACTATATAAATTAAATTAGGTTTATAACGTTAAAATACTCCTCAATGAAAGGAAATTGAGACAAAGTCCCATACATCGAGTCCAAAATTTACAAGTACGAAATTTAAATGATAAATAAAAGGAAAATATCAATTATTTAATTGTTAAAGAATATTTTCTAGGATAATTAAGGGACAATTAAATATATATTTTATTAATTTCAATGAAATATTTAGGTACATTATTAGTTAATCATGCATCAAGTATTTTGAGGAGGTTCAGTTGAAAATTTAAAACTGATTTCGTTATGTTTCCAGTGGTCAATAAGGAATATTTTCAATATAGTTTATACTAATAACAATGTAATAAGTATCTTTATTACAAATTAATTATAATTTTATATCAAAGTCTGAATTATTTTTATGAAAAATTAATTATCTAATAAACCTGGAGATGGTATGTCATACGTAGAGAGGATTAAAATTCACATTATTCTATGATAATGAATGAAATATTGTACTATTATCATGTTAAATAAATTATATATACTATCCATGAGATGATATAGTGAAAAAAATCACATCACATCATAAAGGTCATAATTTACATGTACGCATGAATGACTTTATCATTTTTCAATTCACGAGAACTAAATAAATGGTATATTATTTTTACATATTTATAATTATGTCATGAATATCATATATATATATATATTAAATAAATTATTATATTAATACTCTAAGAGGAGGTGTTGGAAAATTATTACATTATATCGTGAGGTGGTTGTCCTCAATATACACGAATGATAAATTAATTTACAACTTGATTGAAGACAGATAATGATATAGGTTATTTAATTATCATAAAAACATATCAATACATTAAATTTAGTGGATTTATATGTCCACCATATTTTAATAATATTTTTAAAATGTATAATCTAAAATAATACTAAACCTTTTGATTAAAATCTATACATCTTCTTTAGAAAACTCATTTTTTGATTACACATTAATCTATATAAGGTTCGTATTTATTCTATAATAAGACCCCATGAATGTGAAAAGTGATGTTATTAATGTATTTGAATATTAATTATCCAATACAATTGGTTATTTATGTGTGTATAAAAGTGGACAAGATGTTCCCTTTTATATTCAATTGAATGGGAACTCTTGGAATTTATTAAAGAATTAAATTAATATGAATTATTATTCATTGAAAATGGATTGAAATTTATATTATTTATATATAATATGATTATGATCATATATACACATATCCAATACAATTTGGACTAGTATAGGCTTTTTTTCACCAATATCTCTATATTTTAACAGACCACAAATTCTTTTGATAAATATGATGACATCAATGTTTTTAACTCATTAGGGGTTAGGGATGTTACTACAGAAACAAAATTGAACCATAAATGGACCGTGTAATATAATTAAAACCATATCCCATTAACATGATAAATGTTTTAAATTTTCTGAATTTTAAATCTTTTAATTAAATATTGATTATTATATAATTTCATTAATTTCAATCTTAGAAACACCTTAAATATTATAATATATTATATGTCTAAATTAGGTAAAATGGTTCCAAAATGAGAGTAATTATAACATATAGTCCAAATATAATCATAAAATAAAATTTTTATGGGACAATATATAATTCAAAACCTTGTATATTTTGTGTAACAAGTTGGTTAACCAATCGTTAAATTAATAAAATAATTGGATTTTTAAAAATAATGAGAAATAATTTTAGATATATGGAAATAATTAGCTCATAATTTTCCATTTTACGATTTATTATTCCATTTCTCATCCTACTAGTACCATTTAAATACTTTTATACTATTTTTTATTATATGATAAAATATATTTGACAGAAAACACAATAAATTCTATTTCTGGAACTATCAAATAAGTTGACATTGAAAACAACATAACAAAAATGGAATTAATCTAAATACCTTTCACTCATATCCAATATGATAAAGTCCACTTCCTTATTTTTGTTTTATTTTAACTCACACCAAAAATATTACTTTTACTATTTTATAGTCATTTACTTGGTATTATTACTTCCAACACAAGCTCTGTGTCTTCATTGTGAAATAATTTGAGGAAATCATTTCATCATTAAAAATTTAAAATAAATTAACTAATAAAGAAAAATCCTTCCAAATATCCCTTTAGAACTGAATATAATTTATTTATATCTGATTTTAAAAATTATCAATTTATTAAAAGCACAAAAGTGAATTTTTTTACTTTAGCCCGAAGGTTCAGGTGGCAGGTAGGCATGCTCCTAAAAAATTATTATAAAAAATAAATAGTACAAAGCAAGTCAGTACAAGGGGGCATTATAAAGCCGTGTGTGCACCTCACCGCCACAGTCCATCTGTGCCAGACTAGAGTAGTAACTTTGAAGGAAAAAATAATAACTTGAACTAACCTCTATAAGTGATATTTTGGAAAGAGCATCAGCAACCTAGTTGGATTCTCTGTAAATATGGGAGACAACAGGAGAAATGGACTCTGCAAGATGAAGACAAGTAATCCATTATGGAAGTATCCTCCATGGAACATTCCTAGAGAGATCTTTCAGAATTTTCATAGCAATATAAGAATCTGATTCAATCCATAATCTCTGCCAACCATAATGGGATTCATACGATATCGCCTTTATCATTTCCCACAACTCTACTTCAACTGCAAATCCACTACCAATGAAGTGAAAAATAGCCTTTCACGAAGCCCCGATGGGTGCGGAAAACACCACCATAGCCAGCAAAGTTAGGTTCACCAGAGGCCACCCCATCAATATTAACATTGAGCCAATCTGAGTTTGGTGGAATCAATGGGATGTATTTAACTATTTGTGGTTTTCTCGTCCTGCCATTAACACAAAGATACCTCAAAATAATAAGGCTAGAGACATCATTATACATCGATCCAGATTTAATTTAAGAAGAAAGTATGACGCTACGATGAATGGACATGACACCATCATGGAAGGAGGATTTAAAATTTTTGAAAATCAGATTATTCTGTGCCTTCCATGTATAACATAGAATAGTGATATTCCCCGATAGAAGAATAGATTTCACTGGTCACTGCAGTCCGCCTGGAAAACTGAAATTAGGACCATCTCAATAGAACTGAGGCTGAGGCAACACTAAAATATATCCTGCACAAAACTCCAAAACCTGCTAGAAAACCCACAAGAAAAAAACATATGGAGAAAATACTTCTCAGCACCCAAACATAAATGAAAAATCTGGGCAAGTTGTAGCCCAATCCATTAGAGGAGGCACTCGATAGGTAGCCGTTGTTTCCAAATTCTCCAGACAAGTAGAGATTCATTTGGAGGGATGAAAGGCTTAGAAAATTCAGCCACCCATGAGGGGATCCTAGATGAGATAGCACATTGATGATTATAACATTCATGGCTGGAAAATTTCTCATCAAGAGAAGGCCTCCATACCAAAACGTCATAGTCCACATAATCATATTTGGAAATCTCCATGCGAATATGATTGGGAAGAAAATCATGAGCACTCAGGTTACATTGTAAGTACGAGATGGAGAGGTTTATCACATATGGGGGGATTACAATGTTGTTCTTAATGTGGAAAGATAACCAATGAGTCATCCAACAGTTCAAGTAAGAGTCCGGACATACCACCCATTTAGAGTCTTCCATGATCTTTGTATAATTTCTCTTGATTTCTGGCCAAACAAAGTATTGCAGGTACATAACATGTCCTCTGTGCAGCCTGTCAACAAATCTAACAACCAAAAACACCACTGATAAATCATACATGGAGAGTATATTCCATGTAAAATTATGGAGAAATTACTCATTAGATATCTTGATGTCTTTAATAATGATTCCACCCAAACCCACCAGTTTAATATACTCTTTCCAAGAGACCGTGACTAGCTTCCATTCATAGATCGAACCAGTCCAAATAAAGTTCCATATCTTTCCACTCAATTCATTGTCAAGGTCCCTAGGCCATCTGTACAACAAGAAGGAGTAAAAAATCATTGAAGTAACGACAGAATTAACAAGACAGATTTTACCTACTTGAGACATAGTCTTCCCTTTCTATCTTGCCAATTGATTAGTGATTTTAAGAGCAGTGTTCTCCAAGTGTGAGCATTTCACCCTACCCCTAATTAAAGAGAGTCCATGATAAGTGAAGGGAAAATATCCCCTATTCATACCAAGTCTTAGAGTAGTCTTGTTCTACTTCAAAATGTCGATTCCTTGTCCAAAGACAGCAAAAGATTTATCCCAACTAATTACTTGACCTGCAACCTCTTCGTAGTGCGAGAAAAAGTTCTTAAAGAAAGATATGGTTTTCTTGTTAGCCTTGAAAAATAGTATGATTTCATCTACATAAAGAATGTGTGATGGTGTGAAGCAGTTCCTTCCAGCCCGCATTCTTTTATATAAACCTGAATTGACAAGATCATGAAGGCACCCACTCAGATAATCCTCAGCAATGAAAAATAACAATCCAGATAAAGGGTCACCCTGTTTGACTCCTCGTGAACACCGAAAGAAACCCCTGGGGGATCCATTTACTAGAATATAATGTTCGGAACTTTCTAGAATGGATAAAACCATACCAATAACCCTTGATGAGAATCCATGTATGTTTAGTATTGAAAAGATAAAGTCCCACTATTCATTGAAAATTAAAATTTTTTAGAAAAGAATATCAATACCTAATTCTACACTAATTATGACATTATTATTTAAAAAAATATATTATTTTCCTATAATATATGTTTTAAATATCCTTAAATTAATTATTAAATTTACTCCAAAAAATAAATAAAATCCATTTTTTATGATAATGTATTTTTGAAAAATAAAATCAAAATACCAAAAAATTTGTTCTTATTTTATTGGAAATAAAAAATATATTTAAATTATTTTGTACCATTACATATATTTCATAATTTAGTTATTCATATTCATACATTATAATTAAATGGAAATGTTATTATAGTCAAATTTAAATATCAATATTTGAAGGTTCGTAAAAGTTTGGAATTTCTTGTTTTATTTGTTATTGAAATAAAATTTTATTTTAATAAATTTATAGGTGTTACATTATACTCATCCATTAATAACTTGAGTTCTATTCATTTTAAGTTTATCTTGGTAATTAGTAGTTATATTTTTGAAAGTACTTATTTTAAAACTGACTTTAAAAAGAGACTTAATAATACTTTATCATAAAAATAGGCAAAGAAAAAAACAAAGGGCATCAATTATTACACATATCTAGGATTCCAAATGGGGTAAAATTTGTGGGAAGTGAAAAAATATACATTAGGGGAAAATTTAATATCTAAATAATTATTGAAATTGAGATAGAATGTTGATCTCATGAATGTTTATGGTCATGAGAAAGTTAATAACCATACAACCATAAATCAATGAGGTGTAAAAAAGACCATTAATATAGTGGAAATGATTATTAAAGGATTATATTTTTTATCTCATGATATTTTTCCATGATTTGATTAACTCCACTATAATATAGTCTAGAATCATAAGGAAATACACATACTTGACAATTATTATTTCTTCCAGTAGTAAATTTACACCACAATGTAATCATTAACTCCAAATAAGAAAATTCAAGGAGAATTATTCATGCCTGAAGAACTAAAATCAACTTAAATTGGATTACATTTTTCTAATAAGGATAAAAGTATCTTTCTATATTCTTTATATATTAACCAAAACTAAAATCATTGGCACAAGGTATGATAATATACAATACGTATAAACCTTCATATGAAAAAGAGTACAACGATAAAAAAAATTAAATAAGAAAAATAATGGTTCAAAATATATAATTTCATATATAAATATGATTATATCTAAACAAATCTCAGTAACCTCAATAGTAAATAATTTTTAATCAAAATGGATTTCTTACAACTTTCAGCATATATCCCAAAAATTGTAATAACATTCTTCTGAAACAATACATCCTTTTAATCATAAGGCTTATATATTATAAAATCAAATACAAAATATCTTAAAAATATCATTAATAAAATTAAAATACTATCACTTAAAACGTAAAAAGGTTTTTCTACCCTTTTTATATTTTGGTCAACATTAAACTCATAAACCCATGATGGTATCCATAACTCTTAAGTTTACCTGACATTAAAATGTCATAATCGAAAAAGGATATCTTACCTATAATACTATTCCTACTATAATTGCTATAAAACCAATAAAATTATAAAAATAATTAAATTTTATTTTATAGTTCACATTACCCACTTCTATAATTTTAGATTTCATTACACACAACATTATGTTTAGATTGTGTTACTCGCAACATCATGTTTACAAAATATTGACAGATTATTACAATATTATTGCTTAATATAATAGTTATCACCCAACCATTGGAATAGAGGTTATGAATAGTAATAAATAGTATATAAAATGCATACTTATATCATTATTAGTAAAAAAATAATAATCATGTGAATGAAAAAAAATGTTTTTAGAAAAAAATTATTTTGTCTATAAAATAGAGTAGTCACACATTGCACACAAAATTTAAAATTACGTATTACCAATTTTAGGAACTTTATCAGAAAAAGTATAATTAATTTTTTAATTTTCAATACATAAATTATCTTACTGTGTATGTTTGTGATTTCTATGAAATGTTTCATTCAAAAGTGAATAGTGAAAATGACGAATTTTAATTGAAAGCTTCCTTTATGTTTAAATTGTTTGTATCGATAAATTTTATTTTTAATTAGTTTTAAAGTTAAAATTGGTAAAAAAGTTTCATCGTATATAAGATAGGCCATTTAAATAACATTCATCATTAGTTTTGATATAAAAACATTCTAAACGTTTTGTATATTTCTCTTTAAAAACCATCTTTCTCACATCACCTATGAGATTAATTTTAAATTATCTTTTCCCATTTATTTGAATTTAATTTTGAAAAATGTATTAAATAATTGGAATAATAATAATTTATAATTCATAATAATTTCATCTTTTTAACCAAAAATAATAGTGAATGTCGAATAAATTAATTGTTGTAGTTGTGGTAAAAATGGGTTTACCAGGGGTTAAACTAATAACATAAGAGTAAAAATAACTTATAAAATAGTATAAAAACAATATTATGGAAATATTTACTCAACTAAACCTAGAATTGATTATTATAGTCAATTTTGGACCATTGAAAAATATGAAACTCATGGTAGCACTCAATTATATTCAAAATTACTACGTGTGTCCTCGCTGCCACTTATGAAAGGTCACCCCTCCCATTACGTCACCCCAAAATCAAAAATCATATGTTAGGAACATAAAATCCAAAATAACTTTTAAAAATAAATCCCCTTATCTTATAATCCTTATTTAAATAATAAATCCAACATTTAAAAGCTATAGTTTCGTCATAATAAGGATCTTTGAAGACAATATAATGTTCTTCAGTGAGTGTTTTAATTTTATTTATTTCTCCACCTTATTCAATTATTAGTAACCCATGATGATATAATAAAAAAGTATCTTTCATATACATGTATGTTTTTATAATAAACTCATTAGCTACAACCATCTCCACTTTCACTATATGGGTTATGAAAACATTGATCATTTGTACCACGAACTACCACCTCACAAACTGATGTATTTTATTCTTCCATTACCACAACCCACAGTTGGGTATGATGATGGAAATAATTATTATATCTTTAGATATATGATATTTATAAAATTATTTATACAACTTTAGTCATTATAACATATAAATCTTTTTAAAATTCAATTTTGTAGGGGATATGATAATGTCACTCCAGTGTACGACAGACTACCACCTCACAAAGTGATTTGATTTGTCTTTGACTAAAACTTTACATGGAATAAAATATGGTTATATTCAATGATTATATTTTATAATAATTAAATAATTATAATATTAATTAAATATTTATCATTATTTAATAAATATATATATCCTCTTCTTTCATACCTTTTCAGTCACTAAAAGACTATAACATCATTCTTTTATGTGTGGACCACCATCTTCATGAAGCGACATAACACTCTTTTATTCACAACACAACGTGGATGATATATAAAATTAAATAATATGTTATATACTTTACTATTATCATTCTCAAAAAATAATATATTGCTTATCTTCTTCCAATAATAATCGTTGGAAAATGGAAAAATTAATGCCTAAGTACGTATGGCCTACCATTTCATGTTCATAACATACTTCATTTATCATAACCATCAATCATGAATTGGTTGGAATATATAATTAATAAAACCTGTTTTAATTATATCATGATTATTTTTAGTGAGATGACATAACTATATAATATATGCATGAACCAGATCTTCTAGGAAGAATCACGCACGAGAAAACAAGGAAATTAACACAAAAAATAATGAAAAACTGAAGAATTATTAATAAACATGTAATACGATATATCAAAGGGATAATATATTATATTATAAATATAAAAATGGGGTTTTCATAATTTAATAACATTATTGAAACCACTATAAAAATTGTTATAGAATGTTCAATCAAAAGGAAGCGTGAGTTAATGGATTTTGTCTCAATTTACATTTCCTTGAGACTTATTTGTTTTCGTGAACCAATTAACATTTTTTCGGGTATTTAATTACACATGAAATTGTAAACGATGATTACCTAATAGTTCTTGGTATTTTATTTTTAAATTTTAATTATTTCATTTAAGGGGATTTTACTCAAAAAATTTGAGTGGTAAAAGTTATTGTACAATATCAATTACATTAGTGGTATTTAACATTATCTTAGAGAAATATCATCCTTATAATTATTTTTCATTTACATTTAATTTATATAAAATATAAATATTATTTTATATGGTATATGATTATTTCCTAAACTGTATAACATATATACATACATTGTTTTCTTTGACATTTATTTTGTTAAACTGGGAAAATTTTGATAAATATGTATTATTTACTCAATATGGTTATTTAATGATAATGAATGATTTTCATGAATTAAATATATTATTCTATATATGAAGAATTATTTTTACAAAAATATACTGTTAGTTCCATCATAGATAATCCTGAGATGCATCTGTAGGTCTCATGATAAAAAATGAGTTGGCCAAACCCTATTGAGTTATTATCAGTAGATTTAAACTATCATTATGATAGATCAAGACATTAGAGGTATAGATAGAAAAAACTAACGGGTTTATACCCAGTAGTTTAAAACCATCTGAAGTATACCACATGATATAATGTTATAATGTTCTTATGAAACATTACATCCAATAATTATGCATTTCATTACTTGAAAAATCATTTGTTGTTATAATTATTATCCCTTATATTGTGCAATTATATTATAATAAATTTCATTTCATTATCCGTTTATTTTTTAAATAGAACATGTTTTATGTTATTTACCTTTCCTTATTTATTATAAATTATCACAACAAGATAGTAATGATATCAGAATGCAATGTGTGTTAATTTATTTAACATTCTATATTGATTATTATTATTGATTAATAATATATTACACTATACTTAACCCTCTCTAAAAATTTTACCCCTCCCTTATATTGTTTCATTTCCCTAGTTTTTTAATAAGAGATCCTTGATTTATTTTTAATGGATTCAGTATAATTGATTTTCTTATGTGTTATGATTTATTTTATTTTTTAAATGTAAAATGGTTCTCATGAATGTATCTAGTTTACCTAGAATACTAAAATATTTCTTCATTATGGATTAAATTCATTGTATCGTATTCCAATTTCATAAATTATACACTTTATTTAGGATACTATGTTTTAGGTCACTATAGTTTGTACTGAAGGAATATTAGTAGAAACCGTGAGAATAAGAGTTAGGGGAAACATATATTAGCGATCATTACCATATGATATAATTTGAGTATAAGTATAAAAGAATATTATAACATTTTGGTAAGGAATAGATTATATAGATTTACAATAAAATAAAACCTTATCGAGATACAAAAAGTGGACAAGATTCTGTAACAAAGGTATCTAGGATAAAAATTTCCAAAAAGGGTACATTTGGCTAGACATTACCATCTCCTAGTGAACAACAATGTGACTTAATGTGCATTTGGTTTGACAATATCAGAGGATATTCTTAGGATAATTCAAATTTTGAATACAAACCATTATTAAGGATATGAAAAAGTGATATCCATAAGGAAACCAATTATTTATTATGAAATTTTCTATGCATAAATTATTCAATTTATGTTATGTATTTCAATATTTTTTGGATTATAAATTATTATTCATATTGATATGATATAATCTAGTGTATTCCATTATTTAAAATTAATACCTAACATATTGAATTAGAACCATATCAAGGACATTAATCTAAATAAGTAATAATGAATGGTTATTTGAAAGGCATAATTCAATATTTTTAATGGAAGTAGTCTGAAATATGTTCTAATCCCATGAGGAGATAGTATTATTTTATAAAAAGATAGAGAAAATTTTATCTATGTATTAAGTATTTAATGTAAGGAAAGAGAAGAAGAGTATGGAAGGAAAATGATAGATAATGTGAAAAAGTGAAAGAAGATATTTCCCACATGTGATAATTATAAAAAGAAATACATTCATACTTTTATGAAGGGAATGATAGTTTTCTAAAAGTGTGTAGAGAAAGACTTCCATTCATTTTATTGAATGTTATAATTTTTTTTGATTTATAATGCTTCAACTATAGGGATATGTAGAAGTACTCAAATCAATGTCTCTAGTGTCAATGGAATATGTCTCAAAAAAAAAAATTGGATTATGGTTAGGCTTATACTATCACCACAGATGAAGATGAATAATTAATGTTCTTTTTTGGATTAAATAATTTTATCATTTTAGTATTTTATTAATTATTTCTGGGTTATAAGAATAATGTATTATATATAAGAATTTTTCTATAGTTATTTTCATTAAGTATTTGAATGTATGTATTGAAAGTTTTTGATAACCACGAAAAATGATTCATTAGTATGTTTAATATATTGTTAAATAAAATATAGAAGGAAATATAACATTTAGTATATTCTTAATATTCATATAATGATTTTCGTTATGAAGTGATGATTAATAAGTAAAAAGGAAATTGGATAGTATTTACTACCATTGAATTTAATATTTATTTGATGATAATGTGTTTTATGTTATGATTAATAGAGTTAATGAAATTTTTCGATTTAAAAAATATACATATAATGTATGTTTTTAATGAGTAAACAAGAATAAAATTTTTCAATATGGTTTTAGGAATGTTTGTTTTATTACTATTCTTCAAGAGAATACATGATGAAGGTATAATTTTTTTTATTTGATGATTAAGAGATACATAATATTGTTGCAAGATTAATGATAAGTTAATTTTGGAAGTTTGGTGACCTTATTTCTAATGTCATGGATCATAAGATTTTGTATTTTTCATATGGTTAACCATTTATTAAATTGTTTATGTTGAACTTTGAATGAGGTTTAAATGATTAATGTATTACATCAATATTTGTAGATTTATGCATATTGGATTACTTGTGCTAACCAATTTTCAAAATAATAATTAGAGATCGGTGGAATGACTTTTCATTCTACTAGTGATTTTACAATCCGATAAAAGTTAATTTTACTACCTTAGACATAAAAAATAATTTTTGGATATTCATTTCTTATAGTAAGGGATGAATTGGATATTGATTTTTGTACATCCAAAAGATGATATAATGCCAATAAAATATAAATATATCATATAATTATATTTCCTTATATTATTAGATAGAAAAATAATTCCTCATTTATAGGAAATTAATCTTGAAACCAAAAATTAAGCCTATAATATTCATATATGATGAATTATATGATCCTTTAAGTCATAAATGATATGTTGTTTTGATCCCCATAACATTATACTAATCATTCATTTTCTTTTGATCAATGACCTATTTCATTCTCTATAATTATTTTTACTTTTAATCCACATCCTTACCATTACATGAATCTAATTTTTTCCTATGTATAAAAATAGTTACGTGTTATTAATAATGACCCTTTTAGTTTACTTTTCTCTCATATTAATAAGATGATTTTTAACCCTTTTATTATATGAGGTTTATAGTAATTTTATTTCCAAATGTAAAACCCTTGGTTACCAAGAACATGTTTTAATTTTTAATACACAATTTATTAATGGTTGAGAGACTGTAACACCCCAAAATTATAAAATAATAATATTTTATTTTATTAAATATACTAAATGAAGCACTAAGTTTAGCTTTTCATACATAAAACATTATGTTTATATTGTGTAACATGAAACACCGAGTTTAAACAAAATGTGAAATATTATTAATATAATATAATTTAAAATAACAATTTTAATATAGGCATTGGAATGAATGGTATTAATAATACAAGTTTAATTATGAAAAATATGGTTATATGTTTATTAGTTATAAAATAAGAAATTTTTAGAGAAAGAAGATATGTTTTCTGAAAAATTGTATTTTCTCTAAAAGAAGGATTACTGGTACTTACCACATAATTTAAAATTAATTTTCCCCATATTTTTAAAATATTAAAAAAATAAAATTTAATTTTAAAATTGTAATACTAAATTAATATTTGGGTAAATTTTTTTGATTTTTTTGAGAAGATACAGTTTTTATTAATAGTTAATAATACATAATTTTAATTGAAATATATCATTTCATTTAAATTTATTCTAGTGTTAAATTATATATTGAATTGGTTTTAATGAAATTGGTAAAATTTTATATCAACTAATCTAATTTATCTCACTTGAATAATTTTCATATTGATTTTTTATATAAATACAATGTATGTTTGGAAAATATCCCTTAAAAAAACTATTATCTCATCGGACCTATAAGATACCTTTTAAATTAAATTTTGGAAATTCATTGAATTGAATTTGTAAAAATGGATTCCATATTTTTAATCATAATAGTTAATAATTTTTAATATGTTAAACATACTTTTTGATCAAAATGAATAGTGAATGCAATCAAAATTAATTATCACCCTTAAAGAAAAATGGGTATGTGGGGTGTAAATCTAAATAGATAAGGGTAAAATAAACTATAATCATTTAAAAAAACAATTTTCTAGTCATATATCGAGGTGTAAACCTATATGTATTGATAATGGTCCATTAGGGACCCTTTTAATGTATGAAAAATATGGAATCACTCATTTCATTTCAAAAATACCAATTGTGTTATCTCCCCCACCTATAAAAGGACACCGCTCTCATATCTTATTTACACATACACACCATATTGGTTTATAAAATACCACAAAAATATAATTTCCAAAATTCATCCCCTCATCCTAGAATCCTTATCATTGGTAAAAACACAACCTTTTAAGGATTTAATGTAAACCATAGGAAGATACCCAAAGAAGAGGTAATGTTCTTCAATGAGCATCATTTTTTCTTGATACACCAAAATCAATTATAATTAATCCAAAATTATATAACTACCTTGTTATCTTAAAATTACTAGTAGATTTTGAAATATAGTAATTTTTGAATTTTTTCTCAACTTCTGTCAAATGGGTTACAAAATCCTCATTCATGTTTATGATGGACTACTGTCTCATGAACCGATGTCATTCGTTATTATATTATCACTACTCATAGTTGGGTGTTATAATAGATCTAGAGAATATATATGATATTTATAAAATAATTATTCCTATAAATTCATTATTACCCACACACATATATATTTACTTTCTATTCCTTAGGGGATACAATAACGCCTATTGTGTGTATAGTGAACTATTTCCTCGCGAAGCTATGTGATTCATCTTTCTCCAACGCTTCAAATTGAATTTAATAAAGTTAAAGATACTGATTTTTTTGTTTAATAAATGAAATAATTATTACATTCATGACATATTTATGATTCTGGAATATAATATGTTTCATTGTATTTCTTTCCTTTTCACTCACTTAATGATGATAAATTCATTAGTGTAGGTGTGGACTACCTCCTTCACAATGCGATGTGACTTAATTTTCATCAACAAGCCACATGAATATTATTTAAAAATTTATAATTTGTTTTATATGATAGTATTATTATTTTTTAAACATAATATATTACTTACCTTCTTTCTATAATGTACGTGGAAAATAGAAATTTTACTCAGGTTTATGTATGCCCTACCATCTCCATGATAATAATATACATAATTTTGTATATCCACACTTAATGATTGTATTAAAAGAATTATTAATGTTATAATATTATAATTATGTCATTATTATTATTCTAGAGATGATTGAAATAAATTATAAGTGCAAGAATAAGATATTTAATAATAAAACACCAATGAGAAAATAAGTAAATTAAAACTCAAAAGAACAAAAATAATGAATGATTATTAATGAAAAGATAACTAGACATTATAAAAAGATCACATATTATAATATTAAAATTAATATGGTTCATTAATAAGTTTATGAAATGTTTAAAACCACTATACATGAGGATAATGAACATTCAATCAAAAGTATGTGTGTGCAAAGGGATTTTCTCTCAATTGGAATTCCTTGGAATCTTATTTGTTATTATGTACCAATTCACCTTTATGTGGTGTATATACAACCCCATGAAATATAAAATTATGAATAGTTTATAATTACTTTTATTCTAATATTCAAATAGGATTATTTCATCTATGGGGATTTGAATTGAAATTTACCAAGTGGTATAAGTTATTGTAAAATATTACTTTCTTTTGGTATTTTTAACATTCTATTTTAAAAAAGAAATTACTTATAATAATTTTTTATTTAAAAGTAAATTTATATTAAATGTGAAAATTCTTATATATTTGATATGATTATTTTCTAAAACATATACTATTTTTACACATGGTGTTAAATTTATTATTTTTTTCTTAACTAGGGAAATGATAATAAATTTTTATCCATTTAAAAATAATT
Source organism: Viscum album (assembly GCA_963277665.1). Taxonomy (NCBI): domain Eukaryota; kingdom Viridiplantae; phylum Streptophyta; class Magnoliopsida; order Santalales; family Viscaceae; genus Viscum; species Viscum album. Next base: position 1,068,971,665 of record OY728162.1, read on the forward strand.
ATATTTTATAATAGGGAACATTTATCACAAATTAAATAGATTATTTTATAGATGGGGAATCATTTGGACAACTATGATACGTGTGGGGTCCATTAACGATAACACCTCAATGAATCAGTATATCTCACGCGACAAAATTAGTTTGCATAACCCTGTGGGTTTTTAACAAGTGATTTTAAAATGTCTAGAGGATAGATCATGAAAGGATAGAAATAGTTGTCTAGTTTGGATGGATTTATACCTATTAGTTTTAATATACCTTGAGTATATATCTTTATTGTAAAAGATTCCTGGGCCGACAAAACATGAAGACCAATAATTACTTATTTTCATCACTATTAATTTAGTTTTTTTTATTATTATTAGCCATGATATTTTTTTCTATTACATTATATATGGATTTATTTAATTATCAGTTTATTTATAAAATCATAATTTTTTTGAGTTATTTACATTAAAATATTGATTCTTTCTTATCTATCCATGATATTGAAGTTATTAGAATGGAAACTATTTTCAGTTATTTACATTGGGATGTTTTTTTAGTTTATTGATTCATTATAGATTCTGTTGAACATAACCCTTATAGATAATTTGGAATAAAACATATTTTTTCCTTTCCCATGGATATGAAAAACTATTATTTGAATGAGTTTTAATGATTTTGTTTATTTTATATTATTATATATTATGTTTTATTTTATATTACCAATGTAAAATTGGTATTATGTATGAATCTTGTTTACCAAGACTAATAAAAATTTCAGTTCTTTGGAATGTGATTCATTATATCTTATGCCAATTTAACAAATAATACACAGTCTTTAGGATAATCGATTCGATTTCATTATGATAGCCATGAACATGCACTCTTGGATTAATAAAAAAAATATTCACATTTCTAGATTTGATATAGATGAAATTCCCCAATACCAATGATTAATAGAATAAAAAAATTAATGTGAATTTTGGATCACTTTCACACAATATGGAATTTTATGTTGATATTTTTAGTGAATTAGGATAATCTATTACATAAAAACATGTATAATATCCTTCTAGTTCAAACCAAAAAAATAGATATACTGATACCATATTTTTCACATGTTTTAGCCTTCAAAGGCATAACATACATAGATCATATATTGATAACATGGGATAAAGGATATATATTAATGGTGAGATTAAACTATCATTATTGGTTTGAATAAGCATTAATAATTGAATGTAATAATTGAGAATAGAATGATAATAAAGGTATAATTAAATAATCAATGTGCATGAGTTCATCATATGATAATTAATACCAATTGAAACCTAGATAAGAGAACACGAGACATGGAATAATGAATTAAAAAAAATAAAAGATTTATATTTATAATGATCATTGTTTTTATGATCCTTTCCATAGTAGACCAGATCCGTTTTCTACTTCAATACATTAGCATAGATAAAATGGGTCAAATCCCGTAGGACTAATAATTTTTTTAGTTTAGGAGACCCCGATACATACATGATACCCATTTTACATTTGGAGATGAAAATAATAATAATAAACAACAAAATAATATGCTCATCATGATTTAATTCTCATTCAATGGATTCATCTTTATTACAGAGGGAATGAAAAAAATAACTGTGAGTTAAAATGGTCAGTAATGGTTAGGTACAATGGAATATTTCATGAACAATTAAATAATAATCAATAATTAATGGTCAATAATTGAAAACAAATTCCATTTTCATAATATGGATACATTAATATATAAGTAAATATAATACATTTCAAAGTAAATAACTAATATTCCATGTCATTTAATAAAAAAACATAGAATGAATTGAATCCATAAATAATATAAAAAATAAAATCTCATCGATAATTACAACATAATCTTTTGTTATGAAAATTATTAATTATGGGACACCATTTCTTAGGAACATGATACATCAACTTACAATACCTTTTAAATGATGGTTTAAACTATTGGTGAAGACCTTTTTAACTTTGACAACTAGTTTATCTCATAAGACATATCGATGCATTGAAGTGCTATATTATAAAGAGTCCTACCCTTCACTACAGAACCAAATATTTATTCATGTATCAAATAAAATATTTTTGTTGATGAATCAATATTCATTAATAATAAATATTCGTATAGATTAAAGGAAACATATTTTTTAAAAACTTCCCCGATTGATCAAAAAAATGAAAAAGTAAAAATTCTTGGTAAAAATGGTATATATTTTAAGAAATAATAATATCTATTATATAAAAATATAGATATTTAGGATTAATGTAATTTTTGATAAAAATTAATCCCAGGAGTGTGATTGTTTAAAGGGAATATTAACAATCACAAGAGAAATTGATATTTTACAACCAATTGTTAATTTTCATGTCAAATCCAGTTGGATGAAGTGAATCAAATTGAAATAGACAATTAAATGAATTATTAATGAATCATGATATTGAAAGACATATGGGAAGTATATACACAACACAAAATTATATTGGTGTATAATGACAATTAATTCTCGATTGAATATAGATTGAGATGAAATCCATTACATCACACTTCGTTTGATATGGAATTCTATAACGTACTATATTTTTGTAATAAACATGTTATTAGTGTATTCCAAAACAATATAAATATTTATAATATCTGAAATGTTACTTTTATAATATATTATCTCCCATTCATTAAAAATATTCATTAATTTCATTGTTTTAGTTGTTAATTGCCTTGTTTTCTCTTGCGTGTTTCATCATAAATGATGAAGTTCATGGGAATATTATATAGTTCTTTCATATCTAGAATATTATTCATGAATTAATTATAATATTTTTACTTAAATTATTCTTTTAAGACCATTAATTGATTTTAGTTATAAACAAATAAGTACATTATGATCGTGGTGATTTTAGGCCATACAAACACATAGGTAATGTTTCCATTTTTTACTAATCATTATATAAATGAGGTAATAAATAATTTACATTTACATAATTATTATAATATCAATAATAAATTATTATATACTTATATTTATATCATTAATGTTGTTTGGCGATGAAAATAGATTCACGTCGCTTCGTGAAGGCAGAGTTCTAAATATTCTGGAACAATGTTTTCATCTTTACATGTGTAAAAGGGGAATGAAATAAAATGATATCTATTATATTTATAGAGTGATAAATATGTAATTAATATAATAATAATATTACCTATATCACATATAATAACTATATTTTTCTTTATCACCTTCCATGTGAAGCATTAGTGAAAGTGGAATCACATTGCTTTGTTAGGAGGTAGTCCTCAAAACACACGAGTGAAGTTATCCTATCTCTAATGGAATGGATGTTAAATAAATAAATATGTATATTATTTAGTTAATATAATTGTATAAATATGTAATAAATATATTATGTTTACTGTAAGTTCATCATTATACTAAACCTTGATATGCTGAAATGAAAAATGAACGACATCAGTTCATATGGTTGTAGACGTCCGTACACGCGAATGATGATTTCATTACACATTTGATGATTGTGGATGTGGTCTTAATTCATGAACATATTATAAAAAATCATATAAAATTGAATATACTAAGGTTATTATATCATCATGTTTTAATAAAAATTGAAGGTGGTGGAGAAATAAATAAAATAAATATGCTCTTTCAGAATCATTACCTCTTCATCTGGTATTCTTCTATGCTTGGAACTGAAACCTTTCATGGTTGGTATTTTTACCCCTATAATGATTTTAGGATGAGGGTGGGATATTGGGAATTGATTTTGGTAGGTAATGTACTAGAAATATTGGTTGGATGTTGTGATGTGGAGCGAATAGGGGGTGACCATTTACATCATTGGGGAGATGACACACTTGGTATTTTTATTAATAATTGTGTTTTCCCATATTTTTCATATGTCCCAAGGGTCCAAAAGGGACCATTATAAAAACATATAATTTTAATGGTAGAAATATTTCCATAAAATATTTTTTATAAAATTTATATTTCTTTATACAAAATCAATTTTAGTTTAACTCCCTGATAAACCCATTTTTACTGTAAATGTGGTAATTAATTTATAATGCATTCACTATTCATTTTGGTCAATATGTAATTTTAGCACATTATAAATTCTAAATTAAAGTGATTACAAATATTAAATCCATTTTTCTAAATCCATTTCAAAAAATTTAAAAACTTGACATTAAATTTAATCTTGTAAACTGGATGAAAAAGAATATTTTTAAATGTGATTCAAACTTTTTAATGTTTTTATTTCAAGATTGAGTATGAAAATTATTAAAATTACAATAATTGGACTAATTAGTATAAAAGTGATCGAATGATACATTAAAAACAATGTAAACTATAATTATACCTTATAAATTATTTAAAATAAATGGTAGTTTTCAATTATAAGTCATTATATTCCATTATTTTTAAAAAAGTAAAAAATCCTAGAATAATTCAACAAATTCACCAAAATCTAATTTTGGAATCATGAATTAATAAATTAAGTTTAATTTTTTATTTAGATATTATAAATATCTTATATTTTAATTATAATTTATGTTTTAAAAGTGTGACTGAACAATGTTTTGTTTAAACCCACCCCACATTATGAGCTACTGAAAAAATAGATTTATTCTAAGAGAAATATATTAGAAATTCTTGATGTGTTACATTATTCCATCATAAAAAATTATTCGTCATAATTTCATGTATATTACCTTATAAAGTGAGGGGGGACATTTATCTTCATATTATCCAATATTTTCCATGTTACATCCATCATTTTATGATTTATCCAATGTACATTTCCCAGACTAGTCATATGATTCATGAACACTCTCTCTATAAGGACCCAGCCTTAAACAATACATAATATTTATTTAAATTAATAATTCACATTGAGGATATTTTCAGGTTTATAGTTTTAGAGAATTAGGTCATAACTATTACATTACATCTCAAAAATTACAAAGTAGCTACTTCTAATCAGTATCTATTTTTTTATAAAATAAAAACTCTTGAAAAAAAGAGTCATATCTAGTTCTATTTTTAAGACGGCATGAATTTTCCTTGATCCCATCCTTGACCCTATTTATCATTAAATCATGTGAATAACATTTAAAAACGTGGGATGAGCATAAAAATATCAGTAAGGGTTATAAAACAAGGAAATAAATCATTAGTCCACCAATAAGTACTGATCATAAGCTCTTTAATATACCTCATGAAATCATAATATTTATGTATACCACATAGAAATTATAAATCATAAAGGAAACTTGTGGAATCTATAACATACTTACATTGTAGCATTCAAAACTACGAAAGGTGTTACAAATGGAATGCCCATCAGAGTATATTCCCTAAATCTCTTAGAAGAAACATTAACGTTTACCTCTATCACATTACCCAATTCATTAGAGAGCTATCTCAGGCTCACTCGCCCTAGGTTTATCATGGGGCCACCCATGTACAAAAAAATGACCAATAACCATACCACATTCATAACACATAACAAAAGAATAAAAGAAAGATAATATTTCCACATTTAAATCATAATATATCCTTTCAAGATTTTCGACATAATTAATGTTTTATCAAAACATTTTCAAAACCATTTAAAACATTTAATAAAGATATTTTTAAATCATAGCCTCCCATACAACTTTGATGATTTTAATAGAATTAAAATTTTAAAACATTAATATCTATATAAATAAATCCTCAAAACCATTTCAATTCAAAGACATTAATCCGAATGATTTAGTCGAAGAAATCATTAAAACATTTAAAACAATGTTCTAGTTAAAGAGTCCCCTACCACATGGAAAAGACATGAATAAAACTAATTGTAGAATAAAATTAAACCAGGCTTATAGTATCATGAGAATAATGATATTCATGATAAAATATGACAAAGGTCAGTATATACACCATATAAAAGTGAATTGGTGTATAATAATAAATAAGTCTCAATGGAATGTAAATTGAGACAAAGTCCCTTACAATGATAGTATCCTTAGATTAAGGATAAATAAATGAGATAATTATGTGTGACAAATATAAATACACCCAATATAAGTGGATATTATGTGTAAAAAAATCAGTTGTCATTCTCACATAAGTAATATCATGACATAATTGAGAAGTAGATGTTTAACCCAAAGAAATGAAATTGGGTTAAGAAGTTCCCTTTAAAAAATTCGACAGCCTAACGACTTCACTAAAAAATTCATAAAATGATTTGATGAGAGAGAATAGGGTATCCCATTACATGGTTATAAAATGTAAATAAATAAGGTTATATAATATCATATCCCAACATAAGAAAATCTAAATTTAAAATACATAACATAAACGATGTCTTTGACTCGAAGAGGAGGGTGAAAGGTTCCCTTACTGATTTGGTAACATACAAAAAATACACCCCATTAAATAAGGATCATGAAATGAATATGTAAATACCCATAAATTATATAATATTAAACAATGAATAAAATAATGGTAATTACATAATCAACACAAATGGAAATCATGGAAAATATAGAATGAATCTCATGAGAAAAAAAAGTGAGATGGAAACCCTTTAACACGTGTCTGGAATTCCTCATATGTTCCGTGTTCTTCCTGAATAATATACATAAGTTAATTTCTACTTCCAAAAAACCTTTTCAAGTTTATTATTCCTTTTATATCACTTATTATCTTGGTATAAAAATTTGTAAATTATTTGTGTTCATATTAGACGTTTTGTCAATGTTTGGAACTTTAGTAAAAAATGAACTTTTTATAATTTCCAATTGTCCATGTGGTCGAAATTCCATTATTTCTATAATGAAATTCATGATTTATATATAACATATATCATATATATCCATTGTATATGTATTTATAATATTCCATTTCATTTGGAGTTAATAAATGAAATGCACCGTTAATGGAGATGGTAAGCCGTACGTATGCATGAACGTTACTTTAATATCTAATTCATATAAAATAGAATGAAAACCTAATTATACATAGGTATATTATAATAAATTTATAATATAATATATAATTTCATTAATTTCATCCTTTATATGTTCCACAAATGGCATGAACGAGTCATATCACTTTGAGGGGGTGGTAGTCCGCACTTCCCCAAATGAAATTATTGTATTTACCCATTATAGAACCCATAAAGGTATTCTATAATTGAAAAATAAAGAAGAATAGAAACAAAATAAATATAATATATATCACAAATAAATACATTTCCATCATAATTTCCACTATTAGAGGCGGTATGAGATAATCGTACAATCATCGTTTCGTGAGGCAGTTGTTCACTGTCCATAGAAATAGTATGTTCCTTACCCATTAGATGGAGGTGTGTGTAAGTGTAGTTCAAATATTTTACATAAGAACAACCTAGTATGTTTTTTATACTATTTTTTTATAATAGAAAGTAATAAAATGAGTTTATATCATTGGATAAGTAAAATAAAGAAAAGACCTTAATAGAAGATGTTACCCTTAAATTGGGTAACTCCCATTGGTTTGAACCAAGAGAATTTCTTGAAATATCTTTTTCCTAAAGTAAGGATTCTAGGTGGAAGAGAGTAAAGTTGGGAGCATATTTGAGAATAGTTTGGGTGAGCCAAAAATCTTGAGAGGTGTGTGTAACGGGTTATTGGTGTGGTTGTTTTATAGGGGGGTGGGCTCTTTAAGAACGTTTAAAAATATTTTTTATTATGTAATAATTTTCAGTTTCTAAAGGTCCATAACTTATTAATGTCGATGATAAGATAACACTTGTTCGAAATAAATTCATCCAATGTTAATTTGAATCTTTTCGATATTGTATTAATTTTAATAATCTTTTTTTATTTAAATAACTCATAAATGAGGTAAACACAACATCATTATTGTGTTATAAATAATTTTTTTTATTTGAGGTCTAAAAATTATAAATAATATACCATGATTTAGGAATTTTTTTTAAAATTTATAATTAATATTTATTGTCAAATATATCAATTATATAACATCAAATTGATTTTTTTAGCAAAACAATACATGTTTACGATATTTTTATTTTTTATTTAAATAAAAAGGTATTAATGTCATTATCTTACCCAAATAGATTTCAAAGGCCAAAAAATCTCACATAAGGATTCTATTTCTCATACATGACTCATCCAATATGGTTAGGTTAAGTATTAAGATAATTTTATTTTATTATAATATTATTTATTCCTTGAACGACACTATTTACCTTTAACTGCGGTAAATAAAAGTCAAAATTTACTATTCACAAAAAAATATTTTCATCTTATTGAGCCTCATTTTACAAACTGATAAGAAACTTATATGTCAGATTTTTGAAATTCCATTCACAGAAGTTGTAAAATTTCATTTAAATAAAGAATTCGGTTTTTAACTACTACTCAGTCTTTTCACTATTCATAAAAAAATTAAGGTTTTCAGAAAAATACCAAAACATCAGCCTATGATATGTTTGATATTCAGAATAAGAAAATGATTTATATTTTAGAAAATTCAAAACATTGTTGTTTCATTAATTAATTTAAAATTAAATCCCATTGTCAAAAGAAAAAGACTGTTTTTAAGAAATTATAACTAACAAAATATTGACAGTTGTTTATGTCCAATTTCAAATTGAAATTGCTTCAAATAACCAACATTAGATTATATAGTAAAAATATAATCTAATTAGACATTAAAACAAATTAAAAATATAATCTAACACTATAAATAAATTTGATTAAAAGGTAGTTTTGAATTAAAATACATTATTTTAACTATTCATTAAAAAATGAATTTTATCAAAAAAATACAAAAAATTTACCCAATGTAAATTTGGATGTCCCGATTCTAAACAGGGATTTTATTTTGTCAAATAGAACATATATAAGTGACAAAAACTATATTTAAAGAGGGTTCTCTATCCGAAAGCATTAAATCGACCTTTTAATGAATATGAGAGTATTTATGCTTAAAAATAGATTCATTAACATTTTAAGACTCTAAATTTTATTGGATAAATGTAAAAAAAATTAACAAACATGTATAATCATATTGTAGTTAGTTCTGTTCATTCCTACTAATACAATAGATAAGCATTAACTACATTTTAAAATAATATTATATTTTTTTTTTCAGTATGACCCATCGTTGTGGGCAACGTAAGATTTCAAAGAAACCCATTGTTGCATATCAGGTACTCCATCGAACATAGAATCCAATTTAAAGTAAAATTTATATTTAATTCACAAATATTAATAAATAAGTTAATGTTATATTCTTTATTTACCCATGATGTTACATCCTTCCCCCCATATGGTAATTGCATCCTTGCAATTTTAAAATTGGGCTCAGAATCATTATCAAAAGTCCCACATCGGAAAAAGGGTCAATAAAACTATCGCTTTAAAAGAATGAAATAGAAGTACAAATGTCACCCAAGATAACCCATACATGGATTCCATGAAAAAATGTTTATAGAGGATAAAATAAGTGCCAAGTTCTTATGAAGAGTGATAGAAAACATGATTAGGAGAAAGTTAACCACCAAAAAATGTCAAACTTTTGATAGGTTAAATGGTCTTTGGTTTCCCAGAAGGAAAAGTAAACAGGAAACAATTTTTTTGTTTTATGTTCCTTTTCATAAATTTGTATAATTGTTTTATGAGATAGACTAAGGACATAAGGAAATATACTTATTTTTAAAGTAGAGTCTCATCCTTTAATAAGTTTATACCAAAAACTCATCTTTTATCCAAATGATGAGTATTCAAGATGACTTGTTCACACCTGAAGTGCTAGAATCAACTTCTAGATAATCACATAATCAACAAAATATGAACTATATATTTTACCTATCATTATAAATTTACCAAAACCAAAATGGTTAGCACAAGATCAAAAAATCCCAAAAAAGGATAATGCTTAAAAAAATAAATATTATTCCCAAACACCCAAATTTGACGAATAATACCCAAAGTTCAACAAAGACCATTCAATAAACAACTATCTATAAAATTATTCAATGTAATCCAAACTAAGAATGAAACTCAAAACTCAGAAGTATTTAATCACAGTTTTCCACAGTAAATCATAAAAATTTATCTCCAAATAACATCAGCAACTCTTAATGTTTCATACTGAAGTGTAATTAACATAATCACATATTCTCTATGATAGGTTAATCATTTCCATAAAAAACCAAAATAGCCATAAAACATAGATTCTTCCCAAATAAAATTTCAACCATTATTCCTCCAATGAAATCCCATAGTATTCTATTTTCCTGAGGTATATAGTGTTTCTCTAAAAGAGAGAACGTCTTTAAAAATTACCTTAATCACTTAATCACCAAATCATTTTCCCATAATAAGGATATCCATTTGATAAAATAGAACATACCAAAATCAACTTATTCTTGATCCATAAAATCATTTAACTAATGGAATAAATAATACTAACCAAGGACATCACATAGGCCAGTGTTAGGCGATGCGCCCTTGTCGCCCTTCGGTTGTGGGTTCGATTCCCATATCCTTGTCAGACGCGACGGGTTGTCACCCTTCTTATGGGTTTTCCTTTTTATAAAACTCCAAAATAAACCTAACATATTTTATCCGAAAATGATGTCTTATACCTTTCAATTTTAACCCAACTCATTAAGACATCAACATATTAATTAATAATTATTTATATTTCCATTTTTCACCTTAATATGATAAAATAAAACTATTTCCAAAAGAAATAACATCATACATTGATAATGGTGTCCACATGGTTTCATCGTCCTCTTAGTCATGTGGGAAGAAGGTCTATGCATTGCAAAAATGATTTAGAGATCCTTCAAAATCATTTTATTCCTCCATCCAAATACACCTTTTACAACAAGGTTTGTATGGGTGTTCGCAGAACTATTGTTTTGGAATATATTCTTGTATAACATATAATTTCAAAACATCTGATAAAAAATGATTTTTATAAAATAGTCGAACTGAGTATCAGTTGAATATTTCATTCAATAGTACTTTTAAAATAACATAAGTTTATGATGAAAGAATTTAATTTAAAACCAATTATATATAGTCTGCGTAATGGTCTCCTTCTTCAGCACCTTTTTCAAAATCAGAATATGCTTCAAAATCATGTGATAAGGTAAATTTTTTGAAAATGAATTGATAATATTTACCTTTGATAAAAATATGATAATATTGATAAAATAAGATTTTATTAAAAAAAACCATGATCCACGATGGTATCATGGTATAGAGGAGGTGTTTGATATATCAAACAATTGATTTCAAGTGAGTTATATGTTTGAAAATGTTTCAGAATTGTCTAGGCATGAATTCGTAATAATTATTGCAAGAATGTCATCTGGAAGAGATAGTAATGTTGTTTGAGATCCTCCTCCTTTCATTTATAAATAGAAGACCTTGATCTGAAAAAGTTATAAAACATGGATTTAACATAAAGATTAGGCATAGAGAGGAACCATGTCTCTAATAAAAACTCATAATCCCTAAAGTTGTCTAAACTGACCTATGATACCAAAAATAAGTTCCCAGCCTTAAACATAACATAATCTTGAATTAAATGAATAATTCACATTAAGGATATTTTCAGGTTTAGAGTTATCGAGAATTATTCCATAACTATTACATTACATCTAAAAAATTACAAAGTAGACACTTCTACTCAATATCTATTTTTTATAAAATAAAAACTTTTGAAAAAAAGAGTCATGTATTGTTCCATTTTTAGACAGCATGACTTTTACATGATCCCATACTTGACCCTATTAATCTTTAAGTCCTGTGAAAAACATTTCAAAACATCAGGTGATCATAGAAAACCCAGAAGGGGTTATAAAACAAGGAAATTAAAAATTAGTCCACCTATACATACTAAAAATAATCTCTTTAACATACCTCATGAAATCATAAGGGTAACTTGTTGCATCCATAACATATATACATTATAGAATTCACATCTATATAGGGAGTTACACTTGGAATACCCATAATAGTATATTCCATAAATCTCATCGGAGAAATATTAACGTTAACCTCCGTCATATTACCCAAGGCATTGAAGAGCTATCTCGGGCTCACCCGCCCTAGGTTTATCATAGAACCACCCATATATGTAAACAATTCCCAATGACAATAAAATATTCATAACACATAAAACAAGAATAAAGGAAAGGAAAAATTTCCACATTGAAATAAAAATATTTAATTTCAATATATTTGACATAATCAATTTTTTATCAAACCATTTTCAAAACCATTTAAAACTTTTAATAAAGAGATTTTTGAATCAAAGTGCCCCATAACACGTTGAATATTTTAATGGAATTAAAAATTTAAAACATTAATATCCATATAAACAAATCATTAAAACCATTTTAAAATATGGACATTAATGAGAAAATTTAGAAGAAGAAATCACTAAAACATTTTAAACAATGTTTAAGTTATAGTGTCCCTTACCACTTGAGAAAATACATGAATAAAAATAATTACAGAATAACATTAAACAAGGTTTATAATTTCATGAGAATAATTATATTCATGATATAATATGAAAAATGGCATTATATACACCATATAAAAGTGAATTGGTGTATAACAACAAATAAGTCTCAATGAAATTTAAATTGAGACAATGTCCCTTACAAATATTGTATCTTTAGATTAAAGATTAATGAATGAAATAATTAAGTGTGAAAAATATAAATAAACCCAATATATGGGAATATTACGTATAAAAAAATTAGTTGTCATTTACACATAATTCGTTGCATGACATAATCGAAAAGTAGATGGTTAACCCAAAGAATTGAAATTGGGTTAAGAAGTTCCCTTTAAAAAATTCCACAGACTAACGATGTCACATAAAAATTAATAAAATGAGTTTATGAGAGAGAAAGGGGTATCTCATCACATGGTCATTAAATTTAATTCAATAATTATATAGAAGAACATATCCCAAAAGAATAAAATAGAAATATAAAAGACATAATAAAAAATAAGTCTTTGACTAGAAGGGGAGGGTGAAATGTTCCCTTACCGATTTGGTAACATAAAAAAGATACACCCCATGAAATAAGGATCATAAAATTAATATGTAAATACTAATAAATTAGAGTATATTAAACAATTAATACAACCATGCTCAGTATATACACCGCACAAAAGGAAATGTTGGAAAATATAGCATGAATCTCACGAGAATAAAATGTGAGATGGAAACCCCTTACCTCATATCTGACATGAATTGTATGTTTCGTGTTCATCCTGAATAATAAAATTATATTATTTTCTACTTCCTTAAGAACCCTTTTCAATTTTATTATTCTTTTTATATCACTTTTTAAATTACTATAACAATTAGTTAATTATTTTAGTTCATATTAGACATTTTGTCGATGTTCAGAACTTTAGTAAAAAATTTATTTGTTATAATTGCAAATTGTCCATGTGGTCAAAATTATATGATCTAGAGAATTATATAAATGATTTAGATATTATATAAAACATATATATCCAGTGTATATGTATTTATAATATTCCATATAATTTGGAGTTAAGAAATGAAACACACTATTCTTGGATATTGTAAGTTGTACGTACGCATGAACACTACTTTCATTTCTATATCATATTTAATGGAATGAAAAACTAATGATACATAGATATATTATAATTATAATATAATATAATATATAAATTCATTAATTAAATCCTTTAAATGTGCCACATATTGAATGAACGAGTCATGTCACTTTGAGGGTGCGATAGTCCACACTTTATCAAATGAAATTATCGTATTTACCCATTACGGAAACCATAAAGGTATTCAATAAATAATAAAATACATAAGAATAGAAGAAATATAAATATATTATATATCATATATAAATATAGTTCCCTAATAAAGGCCACCTTGATAGGTGGTAGGATAAAATCGAACAATCATCGTTTCGTGAGGTAGTAGATCGCCATCCACAGAAAAATTATGTTCTTTACCCTTTAGAAGGAGGTGTGTGTGTAAGTGTAGTTAGAATAATCTCATAAAAACAACCTAGTATATTGAGGATACATTTTTTTATAAAATAATGGAATAAAAATATTTTAGGGTGTTGGAGAAGTAAAATAGAGTAAAAGAACTTAAGAGAAGACGTTAACTTTAAATAGGGTAACTCTCTTTGGATTGGACCAAAATGATTTCTTGAAGTGCCTATATATAAGGAAAGGATTATTGGTGGAATAGAGGGATGTTGGGAGATTATTTGGGAATATTTAGGATGATCCAAGGGGATTTAGTGGTGTGAGTAATGGGGTAGAGTTAATGGCTTTTTATAAGGGGGAGGAGAGGCTCTTTAAGAACATTTAAAAATAGTATTTTATTATATAAAAATTTTAGGTTTCTAAATGTCCACAACTTATTAAAGTATAATATAATATGACTCTTGTTCAAAATAAAATCATCCAATATGAAATGGATAGGTTTTGGATATTGTTTTAATATATATAATATTATTTATTTAAATTAGTAATTAATGAGGTAGACACTACATCATTATTGTGTCATAAATTAATTAATTTATTTTATGTCTAAAAATTATAAACATAAGATCATGATATAGAAAATATTTTTATATTTTTATTGAATATTTATAGTAAAAAATAACAGTTATATAACCCCACATTGAAATTGTTTTATCAAAACGATACATGTTTACAATATTTTTTATTTTTACTTTAAATAAAATGTTATTTATGTCATTATCTTACCCAAATGGATTTCAAAGGCCAAATAATCTCAAACAATTATTTTATGGGCCTTCCATGACTCATCCAACAATGTTAGGACAAGTGTAAAGGTAGTTTTATATTATTTTAATATTATTGTTACCTTGAATTACCCTATTTACCTTTAACTGCGGTAAATAAAAGTCAAAAGTTAAGATTCACCAAAAATTATTTTCATCTTATTAATTTTTTTTACTTATTAATAACAACCATTCCTATTGGATTTTATAAATTCAATTCAGAGAAGAATTAGAATTTCATTTAAATTATGAAGTCGATTTTCTAACTATTACTTTGTGTTTTTACTATTCATAAAAAATTGAAGGTTTTTTGAAAAACATAAAAAATCCAGCCGAACCTATATTTGATATTATGAATTAAAAAATGATGTATATTTTACCAAATTAAAAATATAGAAGTTTAATTAATTAATTTAACATTAATTCCCATTCTCAATACAAATTTATTGTTTTTAAGAAATAATAACTATCAAAATATTGACACTTTTTATGTCCTATTTCAAAGTGAAATTACATGAAAGGGATAAAATTGGATTAAATGGTAATAGTATAATATAATTAAACATTAAAACCATTTAAAAATATAATCTATCCATATTAATAAATTAGATTAAAAGGAAGTATTGAATTAAAATACAGTATTTTTCACTATTCATTAAAAATGAATTCTATAAGAAAAATACCAAAAATATACCCAAAGTAAATTATGATGTCCCGATTATAAAGAAGAATTTTATTTTTTAAAATGGACATATAAATGTGACGAAAATTATATTTAATGATGGTTAACTATCAAAAGGTGGTAAATCGACCTTTTAAATAACATTATAGTATTTATGCTTAAAATTAGATTCATTCACTTTTTAAGCCTCTAATGTTTATTGGAAAAATGTAAAAACCATTTAACAAACATGTATAATAATATTGAAGTTAGTTATATTCATTCCCATCAATACAATGGCTAGTCATTGACTACCAATTAAAATAATATTATATTATTGTTTTTCAGTATTTCCCAATGTTGTGTGGAACGTAAGATTTCAAAGAAAACCATTGTTGTATATGAGGTACCCAATTGAAAATAACATCCCCTTTAAAGTAAAATTAATATTTAATTCAAAAGTATTAAAAAATTTGAAAATTATATATTCATTATTTACCTGGGAAGTTACAATCTCTTCATTATCAAAAATCTGGATGGGTTCTTCATAGTTAGATAGATCATGTGTAGATACTATTTCATCAATGGTGATCAAATTATTTGGGTCTATAGTTTAATTTATTAAAAATGATATGTGGAACACATCATGTACTTTTATGCAACTTTGGGGTCTTGATAAATGATAAGAAACAACTCCAATTCCTTCAAAAATCTCATAGGGACCAATTAACCTTGGGATTAGTTTCCCATTACTAACAAACTATATAATACTATTATATGGATAAACATTAATTAAAAGATGATATACCGCTGGGAATCACATATTATTCCTCTAATTAATTCCATAACTCGTTTTCCTTCTTTGAGTTGTGTTAATGTGATCCCAAATAGGCTCAATCTTTTTTATTTCCTCTTAAAAAATATTTTGTACCAAACTATTTCCTTTTACCAACTTCATACCAATAAGATTTAGTGAAACATATCTTTCCTTACCAGGATCTGTACAGTCCCATGTGAATACTTGAATGAAAACAATTTGTATAGAAAAACTCTATCAAAGGTAAAAATTGGTCCCACATACCTTGAAAGTCAAGTGATCCTGAAATCAACATGTATAAAATTGTTTGAATACTCATTTCAACCTATCCATTTGTTTGAGGAAGGTAGATGATTTGAAAATAAATCTCATTATCATGTATTTTTGGCGAATCATCCACAATTTGGATGTAAAATGGAGATCTCAATAAAACACAATTGATAGTTGTGTGCCGGGAAGTCTTATAAACTCATTAATATTGATAATTGTTAGTTTCTCAAGATATAAATATTCTCTTATAGAAATTTAATTTTTAGATTTTATTATGAGGAGAATGATAACACATATTTAATCCTTTTTTCAAGGAGTATTTGGTAGTCTTCTGACAAAATACAATGAAATTTCATCCATAGGAATAGGAAGAGGTTTCATGAATCCTATAGGATGATGAATTTCAACATTAATTTTATGACAATTAAAACATTTATACACCCAATTATAAATTTCTTTTTTCATTTATCCCACAAAACATGTTTCCCAAAATCCCAATACATCATTATGATTTAACTGTATATAGATATATTTGATCAATTATATTCATCCAACAATCCACTTCATGATTTAGGAATAAATGAAAATCATTATCTCTTCCAAAAATTTAGAAAAAAATCATAAAAATTCATGCCTTCTAATTTTTCATCATTGAAAAAAATTAATTTTCTTCTGATATTTCTCATCATTAGATGGAGAACTTTTTATCTTATAAAAAAATAGGCTTTCACAATTATTTTAAAAATTATTCATTTCACCCCTTATTTAATAATTTCCATATCCATATTTACTAGATCAATAAAAATTTGATCCCTCTATATCGTCAAATTTTTTTATAATTCTATGATATTTTATATTCAATTAATATCCTACCATATTTTATTTTTCTAGGTAGAAGTTTTTTTGGAAATACATAATCCTTGAGAATCTTGAGCCATTAACTTTGTCTAATGTTTAAATCATTAAATGTGAATATATATTTTATTCTATTATGATATCTTTATTACTCACATATTTCAATGTATTGATAATATATCCATATCCTCAATGTAATGATTCCAAAATATAATTCAAGATCATTGTTCAGAAATTTGTGTTTAGGAGTATTCAATTAAATTAATCCATATAAAGAAACATTGTCATTTTTCATTAGGGTAGAACTATATAATATAGTAATTTTAGGATTTTTAACTCATGTAATAAAATATTTATTTTTATAAAATATCATCCATGTATGTTCTTGAAATACAAGAAATATTATAATATAATACAAGTATAAATCATGTAAAATTGTTCGTAAATGAAAATTATTTAATGATAATGAAAAATTTGGTCTTAATATAAACATCTAGTCAATTTATCATAGGCTTATGTATAATTGTATTCTATATCTTTCTGTTTGACCCCTTGGTTAACTGTCAAATTTAAATGTGGTATTGAATTTTTTGATATTAATGAATAATAATTTAACTTATATGGTAAAAATATCCTTATAAATGAATTAGTTATACAATGTTATAAAATAATTTTCTTAATTTTCATCTTTAAACATTTATTGGTTTTTGAAATATTTTAATAAAATAAATTGAACATAAAATATTATCAATTCTATTTTATGATCAAATAGAAAAATTTGAATTTGTAAAACTAATGAAATCATTGGAATTTCAATAATAATTTATACATATATGATCATGATTAGGATGAACTTTTAAAAAATCCAATTTTTTTTTCTTATAGTGTTTTAAAATTCATTTACATGAATTTTATTATTTCAATCAAAATAATGGTGTTGGGGTTGACTAATATTTTAGGTGATTAATTCATCATTACAATTTTATAAAATTAACATGATAACGTAAAAATAATTTTTCTTTAAAATAAAAAATTATTATGAAACATTATTTTATTTTATACAATTTGAAATATATAAAAAATATTTAATGTAAGAGAGAAATTTTTTACATTATCATTTACTTAAAATATAATAAAGCATAAAATCAAAGGGAAAATAAAAAACTTCTATTTTATATTTAATGGTGATTAGGTATTAATTAATATGATAAAATAAAATAATGTAATCATTTTTAGTTATTTTAATTCCTTATAAACTTATTTGTTTATTCCAATTAAACTATTTTACATTTATTATGGTAACAAAAATTACCACACGCACTATTCAAAATTTCCCAAAATAAAATGGAATTATTTAATAAATTAGAAGCACATGATTCCTAATATTGCATAAATGTTTCAATTTTCAAATTCTTGATGTTTCAGAAGTGAATTTAAGGTAATAAAACATTATAAAAAACAATTTTTTGAAAAATGATTTTTATGAATACAAATGTAGTTTTAAAAAATTCAATGATAAATTGTTTCTAAAGAATATAATTGTATAATCAAAAATATCATATAGGAATGATAACATGAATCATTTTTAAACAAAAGTTTTGTTTTTAAATTAATTGAATAATAAATTGATTTGAATTAATATTAGTATTTTTACTATACATTGAAAAATAAAACATTTCAAAAAATTATCCAAAATTCAATACAAGATAATTTTTACTTACTAATTTAAAAGACTATATCAGTTTTATAAAATATAATTCTAAAACATTTAAATTGTTATTATTATATTTACTCATAAAAATAAATAAAACACATTTTTAAGAAAACATTTTATGTAGAGTTAAATGAAATTACTAAATAACAGTGTTTTTTATAAGAATTAATCAACATATTTTTTATAAGTATATCCATTATACAAATTTAAATTATTTTTAAATCATAATAATATGTTATAATTCAATTTATTTTTATAGAAGTTATATTTTAAAATTAATATTTTATGGTTTGTTTAGGTTTGGAATTACCTGTTGTATACACTATCCGGAATGGTGTTATTTTCAAATAAGATCATTGTGTTAAAATAATTGAAATATTTTAGAATGAAAATCTTATAATTTATATATTATTAAATTGATCTATAATAATTTATAATTGTTGGATGAAGAATATAGAATAATAATATTATTGATAGAACAAACATAGCAGTTTCTCTTAGGTGTGCTTGTTTTAAAAAGCTACATTTAAAGTGATCATTTATTGTTAATATTGTTTATATAATAACTCATTTATATTATAATAATATTAAAAAATCCATAAATATAAATTTATTCATTAAATTAATTTTGATAAAAAAATCATTATAATCATCGATTAAAGGTGAAATACATTTTTCATGGATATGGTAGTCCACACATAACATTAGTGAGTTTCTCATTACCAATTGGCAGTAAATGAAATAGATTATGGTTTTTAATCAAATATAATATCATTTAATGTACAATAATGATAATTATTTTTCATTATTACTTTGTTTGTAATAGTTATAGAGGAGGATATATGAAAATAATCGAGAGGAATATAATTTGGGAGTGGATAATACGTACTCTGAGAGTTTTAATCATTATATGAAGGGTCATTGGAAAATATAGGTGTTGGGTCCCATTTTTTGAGCAATGGGTATATTTTAAATGAAATTTCAGTGTATAATTTTATCATTATGTGGCTAGTTGTGAGCTCTTTTTATTTAATAAAAAGAAAGACTTTGCAGTGGAAAAGTACAATTTTTATGGGAAAAATTGAATCTTATAAGAGTTATGTAAGATAAGAGTAGAATTTTTTATGACAAGTGGGTATGGATGTACAACATAAAAAATTCATCTATATGGACTTATTTTCTTATAAACTTCATAAATTCAATTTACAACATGTAACCCATTTTAAAAAAATTTAAACATACAATAAATTTTAACTATGGTAAAAAAAAATTTAACTACAAATAAGAGAAGTGACATATTATCAAATTTTAATATGATAATTTCAAATATGGAAACAATTTAATCTAACTCAACATGTAAATAGATAAATATTAACTTGGACCTTAAAAAATATGATATATTAAAAAAATCATCAGAAAATATTATTCTTATACATTAAGTGTGTTATTTTTAGTTTCTATTTAGTACTTATTAAATCATTGGGAATATGATATATAATATATATTTAGATAACTTATTAGTTTCATCATTAAATATTTATCAATTATAATTTTTATATAAAAATTACACAACTATTATAAATATATTTTTATTGAAAATATATTTTTAACACGTTAGATAATATTTACTTTGGAAACCTATTTTTATCTTAAAAATAAATATGCATCTATCACTAAATTTTGTTAATATGAAAACCATTTTTAGGAAAAATATATACTCATGAAAAATTTATTTTCTATAATTTTGTACATAGAAGATAAAAACAATTATTAGAATACATATTTTGTCATAAAAAAATTTAATAAAATTCCTCTTCATGTTCAATGCCCTGGACCAGAACTCTACGTTCGAACCAAAGTAAAAAAACGAACCCATGTGTGCCTTTCTATACAGAAGAAACTACAGAATCATAGAGAGTTTCTGATTCATTCAATGGGAAGACCATACAAATAGTAACACATCATAAAAACATTGACTATATATATAATAAATAATATAATTTTTAGAGTAACATGCAGAAACTAAATAATAAAATTCACACATATCATTCAGGTAACAAAATATCCCCCAAAGTGACAACCCATTATATAGTAATAATATAGAAGATACAATAAATAAAAAGTTATTATCATATAGAGTTTATCTGGGTACCACTCCCAAATTTATGCTCCTTAGATCAACAATTTGAAATGAGCCCGATTATATTCCTTGGATCCCTATACAGAAATATGCACATGCATCTAGATTCCCATGATGGTTGTGAGTAACTAAATCCCATAGGAAACCACCAAGGATTCATCAATAATTGTGAAAATTTATATCAAGTTTATTCCACGATAATAAAAAATGTGAAATAAAAAAAATAACCCAAAATCACATAATGATTAGTTCTTCACTAACCAATAAACTACGAACCCTCAATCATACTCACTTTAGTTTAGTGTTTAAATGGAAGATAAATATATCAATACAATTAGAACTATTTAAAATATTATTTATGTGTCATTAAATATACTCAAGGAATTGAGTGTTCATGATACTCAATATCCTTAATGTAATGAGTCAACATGCTACTATATATCCACAAGGAACCACTATTTTTCTTATATAAAAGAATACTCAAGGAATAAAGTTCTTTTTAGTCCATAAGGAAATAATTCTCCACCATCCTCATCAATAAAAGTCTCGACAACTCCCCCAATAACTGGTAAACAAACCAGAATAGTCACCTGTCACATGTTCCCAGAACTTGACCTCTAAGGGAAAGGCAATACATAGAAAGGCATATCATTAAAAAAACATCATGGAATCATGAGATATAATAAAACATTATATTATACTAGTATAATAAATAAAAAATAAAAAATAAGATATACTATAAATTCCTATTGAATAAGGATTACATACATTTATCATGGTAACATACAAAAATAAAATATTTCACCTTCAATAAATAACAAAAAAATGATATCAAATTATTGTTACCATGGAAACAATTTATTACGAGAGACCATTTAATGGGCCATGACATCTTATCCCATTACATGTTCAGTTTGGGAGTTTGGAGTGTTATAGAGGTCTACCAAGTGAGTTATATGGAGTTATTGGTTCAAGAAGAACTGTAGTAGATAAATAATGATGTGAAATGGGTTTCAAAATCTAACTCCATGATTCATGGAGTATGTGTTTGATGATTCATAGCCTTAATGAAGTGGTGTATTAGTCCATGCAATCAATTGACGAAGTGAAATGATAATTCATAGAGTGAAATAATTTCTATAATAGGCTATGTGAAATTCAAAATAGTCAAAGATATACACAATTCAGTCCTTGTATTTTGTTCAAAAATTGATTTTCATAGACCTTATTGAATTTATGATGTGAATGTGGCTTTCACTCTATGCATCAGACGACATTAAACCTATTTATAGGGTTCCCCTTTTCATGAACCCCCTTATTCAACACTCATTTTCCCTCTTTTTTCATTTAAACCTAGAGTCATTTTGAGGATATTTCAACCCCACTCCTCTGTTATTTATCCTTAGGTTCCGAAATTTCATGTTTGGTGTTCGCTGTTTGATATAAGGATTCCTAGTGTGGTTGTGATTTTTTTCCATTTCTTCTACGGAATGTACTGTAAAGAAAATTGGACAATTCTTTGAGTTAGGGGATCCTCATTCTCTCCCATTATGGGATAAATACTGGAATTTGATGAATTTTACATCAATTTTGTGGATATAAAGGTTTGTATTGATGAATATAATTAATTGGGAGATCTATAATTGAGGTTAATGGGGATATATCAAATTCCATAACTCCTTTGATGGGATTTTTGATGATATTATGTATTCTTTTTTCCAATACTATAAATCACTGTTGTTGGGAACCTTATATCATAAATAGTTAATGTATTTGTGAACATTTTTTTCATTTATTGATCCCACCTAGAGTAAAAGGATAATGAATTTACAAAGGAATAAAAATGGTTTCCCATGGAAATCTGATTTGTGTGACAATAATCATTCAAAATAATAATGTAAAGTGATGAAATCCCTTGAATATAATTTTTTTATAAATGATATAATTTAATTAATTTTGTGGTTAGGTGTTTGCGTTTCCTTTCATGATGGGGGGTCATTGTGTGATGATATTGGTAACTGAATGGAGTATAAAATAAAATGGTCTTGTGATATGTGAGGAAATAGATATGATGAAGGACATCGTTGGTTGGTTTGGAATGAAATGTTGAATTTTTTTCTTTATGATGTTTTGTTTTTGAGATGGAGGTGTGAAGTGGTTGTGGATTCAATGGTTATTGTGTGTGGTAGTTTAAATGTATTTCTATTTTTGTGGGATGGGTTGTAGAAGGTTGGTTTTAGTGATGAATGATGTGTGATGGATTAGTATTTTTATATTGCGGATATGTTAGTTTATTGACTATCCTAACAATACAATATAATGATTACAATTAATATGAAGGGGTTTGTAAATTAATATGAAAGGTATAATTTTTTTGCGTTATTAGATAATGTAATTTAAATGATAAATTAATCGTCCAAGTGAAATGTGGAATATAATGGCTTTGTAATTGGGAGTAAGTTGGAACTAATTAAATCAATAAATAAAAAAGTTTATAATGGAAATAAGAGTTGTGTGGCCACGTATGATGGTTTTGTGATGTGTTTCATTAGTGATGGATGAGGTTGTGTTAATATTTTGTGGTACAATGGTAGTGGTGTGCAGTATGTTAGTATGGTTTTGTGAACCCTTATGTTGGGTATTTTATAGTATTTATATATAATGTAATTTATGTTATTTCCATATAATCCACATATAATTTGGAACCCTCAATTATAGGTTCTGGGTTCCAGGTGCATTCCCCAACATCCACGATGGTGGTGATATAATTGTCTATCTAACCCCTCTTGCTGAATCATCCTTTAACAGTAGTGATGTTCTGGGTGGGTGTTAAAGATTACCCAAAAGTGTTGTCACGATTGGCTTTGGGAGAGATTTATTTTGATGTACCATGGTTTTTATTGTGAGATGTGGTGAGATATTATATATCTAGAAGGGGTCATGTGTGATAGGTTGATGAAAATTGCATAATTTCCTTCACATATAAGATTTAATACTACCATAGTTTGTGATGAGATGAGTTGTGATGACCCAATGGTTATTAGGTGAGATATGGTGTGATGACCAATGTGTACTAAGGAGAGATTTGATGTGATGTGGTTGTCAGGTGATGTGTATAGAAGGGATGAGATCACTAAACATTTGAATTTTTGGTGTGAGAGTGGAGAATTAATGGGGAAGAAATAGAAAAGTTCCTTCTTATGTTTATGGTATTATATTAGAATATTGGATGGTTGATTTTTTTGACTCATCTATGGAGAGGCTAGGTTTCATTAGTTTACCACATTGGGTTCTTGTTGGGTCTGATATTTGTTCACTAGCACATTAATATACTATTTTTCACATTTGAACTTGATACCTTGGGTATGATCCTACAGAGTAAACTTTTAATATCATCATCGAAATATTTACTATATTTTTTGTTTGAAATAAGTCTTTCAGGAATGATAAATACATTTTTAGAAATGTTTGTTTGATTGTCCATCGATTTAATTCTATAAGACTTGTCTTTTTGGTATTTACTCAGTAATTTTTATTTTTAATTTTTTGACATTGTTCATCCATGTGGAATAATTTTATGTTTATTTTTTTATGACATGATACCATTTCTTGGTAGTTGTTTTAACTTTTATCCCTATCATATGTTTTATATATGTTAATGCCTCCCATTTGATAGAATTTTATACCCTCAATTATTGTTTCCAACCTAGGGCCTACTGGAGGTGGGACTCAAGGGTCTTTATCACTCTTCTATAATTTCCCTCTGATGAGGGAATCATTGTAGTTAGTGGGTTTTGACTGAGTGGTGTTTGAGGTTTGGTATTAGAGATAACATGGAGTGTGTATGTTGGATGTGTGAGGATTTTGTGGTTCGGTAAGGAAACTGTGCGAGTTAATGACAGTGGATGATTTAGGCTAGGGATATCTACTAGGAAAATGGATTTTATGGCCCACTATAGTCTAGCTGACCTAATCTGAAGTTATTTAACGACCTTGTGAGTTTGACCCAACTATATGGTATAGATATAGGATAGGTACATACATAATGATTTATTGTGTTTGTGTCTGATTTGGTTAATTTTTGGAAATTAATATTAATTAATTAATTAAATATATAATAAATGTACATTATAAAAGGAATCATATTCTTCCGTTATTAATTGGAATGGCTCCAAGTCATCATCCATGAGTGTCTTAGATGGTTGAGTCAGAGAAGACTGGTATTATTGATCTTTCTTGGATCAACATAACAATGGAGGACGAGGCATGGTAGAGGGATTTTCATTTCATTCATCTACAAAATTTCAGGATGTACAAGGGGAGAATCTCAGATCTGGAGTCATAGTGATGGTTAAAGTATTTCAATATCATGTTTTTTATAATTTCATCTCATTTAGAGTTTTAGGTGTCATTTTTAATTATTCAGTGATAAAGGTAAGCATGATAGATGTGGATGATGTATCTGGGTGATCGAAATGAGGAAAATGTTTTGTGGATAGACTCGTAGAAGGAGTCCCATTTGATATTCATGTAATATAAATAAATATTTGGAAGCATAATGATTTTATCTCCCTTCAGTAGTAGATCCTGATTGTTTGGGTTCATTGAATAAAGTTCAAGGACATTAGTCAAATTGATCTATGTGGCTTTCTTGATGTGGAGTTTACAAAACATAATATGTTGGAGAATTTGTTGCCATTGATCATATATAAAATCACTCCATTTACAATTTCTCTATATGTGGATGTGTATAAGAAAGTATAAGTTATATATAGAATGATTTCCATGGGTCCTAATACATGATAGAGTGTCCAAAAGAGAGTATCGAGAAGTAGAGTTGTATGCCTTTGTTAGTGGTCATTATGGTATTCATACTTTTAACTAATGGAGAATTTATTATGGCATGTCATTTCCTTTAATTTACGGGTAGATGGACACTAACCAATTTCCTAGGGCCTCCCATTTTCATGCTATGTTTTCAGGGGATATGGGTTCAACCAGATTTAGTGTATGAATGCTCACAAGTTTAAAATGAGAATTAATGACCCTTTTTAAAAGTAGTAACAATTCCCTCCAAATTAGTTTCAAAAGTATGAACCACCTATTATTTTTCAGTAGATATGGGGAGATGGAGATGGTAGGGAGAATCTTGATGATGATATCCTTCTAAATGGAACTAGATGGAAGCACAGTCTTGGATGTCAGGTGTTGGAAAGAAGGTGAGTGGGGCATGGTCAGATACTCGTGTTGGTTACATGGGAACTAAATTGGGCAGAGTTTGTTAGAGGTAAAATTAGTTTGTCATAAACAAATTTTTTTACCTTTTTTTACTACAAAAAACTGAGTATTTAGTGTCAGTTTATTTCCGGAAGTTTACTAAACCGCCAAAAATATTTTTGTAAAAACTTATTCAGTGGTTTTTTATAAACCACCGCTAGATAATTAAATTTTTTTAACAGTCAGAACTCCCCCCGACATAGCCGAACCCTCGACCTCTTGACTCCCAGAAGCCCTACTTCCTCTCATCGCTAATATTCTCCAGCCATCATCGTGCCAACCTCGTTGCCGGTCCTTGCCGCCAATCACCACCTCTGTCCTCATCTCACTATTCCCTTCCAACCCTCACCACCCATCGGGTCGCGGTCCCTTTCCACACCCCTCTCTTCTAGGTAGTATGTGACACTATTTTTTCTTCATTTGACATGAATCCATATCAAATAATTTTCTATATCATTTTATGGTTTTAATTTTTTATGATTTTTGAGATATTCATAAGATTAAGTGAGAATAAATTTCTTTCAAAATTTATTTATTGAGTTTTTTTATAATAGATTGAATACTGAGGGTAAATGTTTTAAAAAAGTAATTTATAGGTATTATTAATGAAAGGGGTGAGAATATTACCAATTATTGTAAAGTGGTTAGACACAAATTCATATAATTTGAATACATCATTAAGTAGTTTTATATTTTCTTAATAATGACATCATATTACAGTTGGTTGATTGTCTAGATTAGAGGATCCAAAACAATAATGATAATAGTTTATCTTTTAGTTCACCCATTGTATTAACCCAGATAAAATAATTCATTTTCTATTTCAAGATTTTTTTTTACACAGGATTTCCATACTTTATATCATTAATGATTAGTTTTTGTTTATGCATAAGTAAATTTAGATATTTTCCATTTAAATTAAAATCATCTTTCTAAATTGGAATTTTTTTAAATTCATACAATGTTTTTTGGAACATCCTTATAGAGTAAATAAGTTTATTTTACACAAAGATTTATGTGGATATTAATATATACATGTTCTTCATATATTGGTTATATAACACATGTTATTAATATAAATGGTTATGCGTTATTAGTCATATGTCGGAGCTATTTTATCATGGTTATGTTTCACTATGGGTTTTGAAATTATATTTCCCCAAAACCTATTCACATATACTTATACTCAAATAAGTCATTATTTGAGAAAACATGAAGTATTTAACATATAAATTCACTAATTTTTAAAATCTTTTTGAGTACTTTTTTACTGTCTAAGATTTATCCTGGAAATTTTTTATTTTTTCAGTTGTGAGTACCTTAAATTCATGAATTTGAATTTCGTTTTTATTTATGAATAGATTTTTTAGTGGCATATCATCTTATCTCTTGTTCATTTTTATTTAAAATAAAGAGGGAAATGAATCCCATATAATATTATTTACCATTTTTCAATGTTAATATCCAATGTTCATATCCTATGGTCATTATCTCTATATTAAATGTAGAAAACTCCTTTCAAAGGTGAACAAATGAAATATAGTAGATTCATCTATCAATATAAGGTTAGTGATATCATACTTTGACATAATAGTTTTTGGTTTTTATATTATGTTTTTGTTGTTCCATATTACATACTTTCCCTATGTTTCTCCTAAAATATATAAACCACAAAATTAATAGTTGGAATTCAATTATAGACATGATAGTTGACATTGTTATCTGATTGGTGGTTGATTAACTCAACCAAACCACCACATGGGTCATTTTCACTCTATTCATTAATGAAATATATTCCCTTTGGGACCTAAGAATCACTAAGTCATTTTAGGATTCGATTTAGATAGTGAACATTGATAAAGTGAGTTAATAAAATGATGTAGTAGAAGAGATTATACACCATGTCCCCTCATATTATTTAGCAACTATATGGATTAAATGATAAAATTAATTGAATATTGTATTGATTGTCATTTTTGATCCTTGAATGTTGTTTAAAAGGGATGTGATTACATCATTAATAACATATATAATGTACATGAAATTACATATTTTAATTATTAATTTAAGGACACGATATTCATTAATAATGACTTGGATTATACAAAAATGATGTTACTTATATCAAATTTTAATTAACAGAAATGATACTATATATTATTTATTTTGAGTCTCTATACATGATAGTCTTCTATGAAATTCATATGTAATGGTTATGATGTCCCATATTGTCACAAAATAATTAATGGACATAATGTGACACATTTATCTTTTTCAAATCAACGAGCATGACATCCTCTTAAAACAAAACACTGTCACTATGACTTAGAGATACCAGAATTTATATTTACACTAAAGATCGTAGGACTATTTTATATAGTTATACAACAATCATTAAATATGGAAAATAATTTTTCAATACATACCCTTAAATATTGAATTTATTTATTTATTTATATATGAAAACATTATTTAATATATTCATATTTTTTTAAACTGTATATATGAATAAATTTTCCCATTTAGTAATGGTAATGTGTTTTAATTTTGTTAATAATCTATAGGTACATTATGATATATATGGATAAAAGTAGGATCACATTACTGAGGAAACACCTCAGTCTGATAAGGGTTTAGAGGAGTTTTATAGTTTTTAATTTCCAACCTATTGGTTGATTACAGAATAAGATGTCCTTGTCCTAAATATAAATTTAGACGATGGTTGAACATAGATAAATTTTATGACACCTTGATATTAATGCAATTCCTTGGTCAATTGTTTTAGGATTTGGCATGGAGAATCAAATGTTACAAAAATGTTGAGCCCTGATGTCAATCCACAGAATGAGCTCCCAACTTCACAGAACTTGGAAAATGAAATGAAAAACCTTATAAATGGTGGATTAGGCATTTAAAGACACCATCATCAACATGAAAACATATCAGAACAACTTGATCAGGTAGTTACAAATAGAAATGTGAAACGTGATGTTTTTGAGAGTGTAGGACAACTAGATAAATATTGTAACATATCATTGTATCCACCTCTTGATTCGTTGGAGACAAATTTAAGAGAAATCATCACTAAGAAATATCAGTTTCATTGTTTAATTAATGATATAAGTCAAGAGTTGTATAGTAGATGTTTTAAATATTCAAAACATTATTTTGTGTTGATGTTTTACCACATCAAATTCATATGTTTAATTAAAAATAAGGTAATGTCCATTATATTTGAATTTTTGTGTGACACATTTTCCTAAAACAAACATGCATGAGCCTTTTTATGATATGTAGAAAGTTGTTAATGGGCTTGGTCTTAATTATACAAAAATACTTGCATGTCCCATTGATCGTATGCTTTAATGGAGAGAGGATTCAAGTTGACAGGATTGCAAAAATGTTCTTCATCTAGATGATAGTCAATCGGGGATTTTGGAATTCTTAAGAAACATACTACCATGAAGAATAATAAAAGGAAAACACCTGCAAAGGTTGTACATTACATTCCTTTAAAGACTCAATTGCAATGATTATCCATGTCATCAAAAACCACTGAACAGATGAAGCATCATTCTATAGATAATAACAATGATTGGTTAATGAATCATTCACGAGATTCATAATCGTGGAAGTAATTTGATTCATTAAATCATAATTTCAAATATGATCCTAGGAATGTTTGACTTGGATTGTCTACTAATGGGATTAACCCATTTGGGACTTTGAGTACCAGTTATAGCATTTGGCCAGGTGTTTTGATCTGTTACAATACGACTTCATGGATGTGTACGAAAAAAACATAATTTAACATTTATATGATTATTCTTATAATAAAATTCCTAGATATGATATTTATGTATACTTTTAGCCTTTAATTAGAAAATTATAGGAGTAACGAAAAAATGGTGTTGAGACATATGATGATTCTTATAAAACAATGTTAAAATAGCAAGAAGCTCTAATGTGGACCATTAGTGATTTTCTTAGACTTGGGAATTTATCTGTTTGGAACACATATATATGTTTGGCTTGTCCTATTTGTAGCATTTATTTTGATCCCAAAAGGATACCTCGTAGTAGAAAATGGTTCATCTTGTGCCGTCGAAGATTTCTCGATCAATCGCATAGCTTTAGGTAGAACAAGTCAAAATTCAATGGTTTCATTGATCGTAGGAAACCCCAAGATGAGTTTACTGGTTCTAAAATATTAGTACGAATAAGAAATGTAGAAATAGATTTTGGGAAGGTTCATCATTATAATGATAACAAGAAATGAGTTCAATGTGCATCATCAATTGAAATCAGAATGCAACAATGTAAGAAGAAAAGAATATTCTTCAATCTTCCGTATTGGGAGTTTAATTTGTTGCGGCACAATCTTGATGTGATAAATATTGAGAAGAATGTTTGTTACAATTGGATATTCTCATTTCTTAATGAGCATGGAAAGATGAAGGATATACTCAACGCTCGAAAAGACTTATAAGAAATGAACATAAATAATGTTCCATGGACATATGATAATGAAATGTATGCTTGAGAAATTTTATCAATGAAAAATTAGGATAAATATACATTCCTTATAATTTTAAAACATGTTAAGGATTATAATTGGTATTCAATTAATATATCAAGCTGTGTTAAAAAAAAGCAATGTAGGATACATGGATTCAAAAGTTGTGATTCAAATATTTTGTTACATTAGTTACTACCTTTGGCATTTCCTACATTACTACCTAAAAATGTTACTACTGTTGTACTCTAATTTTGCACAGTTTTCAGAAAACTATTTGGGAAATATATACATCAATTTGATCTTTTCAACCATCTAGAGAAATTTTTATTAACACTTTGGGAAATTTGGATGACCTTTCTGCCGTCATTTTTTACACTCACGATGCATGTAAGTGTGTATTTGGTGGAGGAAGCTAAATTAGGAGGCCCCGTACATTATGAATGGATGTATCAAATTGAGAGAAAATTATTTATATATTTTTTAGTTATGTAAACCATTATTTGAATATAATTAAATACATAATTATGTTTTTTTATTTTCTTTCATAGATATCATGGAAATTTGAAATCATACTTGAGAAATAAAGCTTAACCATATGGCCCTATTTCTAAAGGATATTTGGAAGAGGAGTGTCTTACGTTTTGTTTTAGATACAAGGAATATATTGAGAAAATATTTAACTGAGTTGGACATTTGATGACACATCAACTGAATCT
This sequence comes from Viscum album, assembly GCA_963277665.1. Classification (NCBI taxonomy): domain Eukaryota; kingdom Viridiplantae; phylum Streptophyta; class Magnoliopsida; order Santalales; family Viscaceae; genus Viscum; species Viscum album. The sequence goes on from OY728162.1 coordinate 1,069,003,539, forward strand.
CAAATATATCATAAATCAAAAAATATTACATATTGATATCCGATCAGTTGGGAGGACCTCAATTGTAACACTTATAAAAATGAAATTATTACAGGCACATAGATTTGTGTTGTTGAATAGTGAAATTTCATATACATTTATTGAAGAGTTGATAAAGTAAAAAAAGTGATGAATAAGAGGTAAAACAAGAAATGAGATTGATATAACAAAATATGAAAATAAAGAGAAAGTGGAATGGTTTTCCAGATGTGTAAGTTCATAAATAGTAAAATAAATTCAAATATTAGGTTGAAAAATATATTTTGTAAATATGATAATTTATATTTCTTTTTTAGATCAGGAATATTGATACTTGAGCAGATTATTCAGAATATTTGAAGTTTCTTGTTTGAGGTCCAATTAAACTATCTAGAAAATTTGACACTTACAATGAGAATGGCTTCAGATTTTGTACAGTTGGCCGATGAGAGGGTTTGAGAAAATAGAATAGTGGTATATTAAATTTTTTAGAAGTGGTATACTATAAAAAATTTCCTGATATTATCATATTAAACTACTATGGGAATTTTGCAGTCATTTTATTCATAATTAATTGAGTCGATATTATCAATTGTGTTAAAAGAGATTCTTTGAAATTTATTTCTATGAACATATATCGTTTGATGGATGTTGGTGATCATGAACTAAATGATCTATATATCATATCATTGAAAGATAAAATTCAATATTATGTGGAAGATTTGTTGGATGATGGTTGGAGTGTTGTTTCTCATGTAAAAGAAAGTGATTTTTATGGTATGTGTGATGAAGTGAACGATTTGACCTCTAATATTGAATCTCATTAATAGAAATAAGCAGACTTATTTTTCTATCATGATTTTTAAAATATTAGTCTTGAAATGGTGGATGAAGTGTATGAAGTAATGGAGTAGGAAAATGACTCGATTTAAAAGGAAAATGATTGTATGTATAGTAATCCAATCATTTATCAACCACTTATGTCATTTATGTAGTCATTAATTATTAGTGTTATGTATATTTTTTTGTTAGTATTGTGCATATGTTATTGTTTTTAATTTTTTCTTATGGAATAATTTTTTTGAAATATATGTTCTAAACCTAATTTTATTTCATTAAATGAAAGGAATTCCATGGAGGAAGTGTCACATTGCTTCACCGACCACACTGATAGATGATGATCCATCTGTCTCTCTTTCTATAGCATGTGAGGCACTATCTACATTACCCCCTACACCATCTCTCACAACTTTCATGTGTGTCCCTTCAAAAACTAAGACAACGCCTTCCGCTTCAGGAGCCTTAACAGTGAGATAGTTGGGCGCCACTTATAGTTCTTCACGGGTATACTGGAGGGTGACAATTATAGGAACAAATTTTAATATGATTAAATTTATGGCACATTTTTATACAAACTATTTGTTAATAAAGGAAGGAAACAATGAAAGTATAGAGAAAAATATGAAAATTTCAAATGTATGAAATCTGAACGAAAAGAAGATAGTTATCTTATTTTATTACTATGGGGTCCCTACAAATGATTCTGTAGGAATAATAGGCTAGATTTTGGTTTAGCTGGCTGTGGAGTCGGTTTCCCTTCCTATTACAAATGATAATTCAAGGCATATGTCTTCAACATGAAAAAATGATGTTTTTTATTCACAAATAAATGTAATTTAAATTAATTATTTTTTAATTAAATGTCATTATGTTATTAAATTACAATATTTTAGAAATGAATTTATGTATATAGATGTTTTCCACATTACAGTCTCTGATGTGCTAGAATGATAGTGGAAATTGAAAAACCTGGGCTAAAAATATAATGAATTTAAATAGATATTGAAGGGAAATGTCAACGATACTTCATTGAGCGCCCAAAATATGTATGATAAGGTACCAAATAGGGCACCCAAAGTGAAATGGAATGTTTTTATTGATATACATCATGATGAGAAGAATATGGTATTTAAACATATAATATTATATTAATCTCATTTTACATTTGTACATGTATATAAAAAAGAGATGAAATTACATGCGTTACTATTAAATCACATTTTTTTCAGAATCATTCAAGGAATAATGCATCGAGATGGTCTAATAAAATCACCCCTTACACTGTGGGGTCATAGAGGTTTTTAGAAGCTGATCAGATATGGTAATATTTTCATTTGATTAAATATTAATAATACAATATTATCTTATTGATCTATTATAGTTGTTGATTTATCTGTGTTAAATGTATTCAAATTGTTTAGGGCACCCAATATCCCAAACAAAACTGTGGTTTGATGATCATAAAAAAATCAATGGATGTTTTTTAATGATTTTGCCAAATCATTTTGGGTAGAAATTCATTTTTCATTATAATAACTTAACTTCATTTATCACTATGTTCAAATATATTTTCTATTATATGATTGATATTTGATTTATAGGTAAAAATTAATGAACAATGGGATTCCAATCCCGCACAGTCCTACTCAGTCTCCCAGACTGACGTAGTAGGTCATGTGCATATAAAGGAGCATCCTGGTAGAGTGCACCAGTTGGGAATAGTACCCATACCATCTGAGGCCTTTGAAAGAACATCGATGATTGATGCAATATCTACTCCTGGTTGTAGTCACTCCCTATCCAGAGATTCTTAGAGTGATTTTGTTTCAATGAAAAACAAAATTTAGCATCAGGGGACTCAGATATCCGCTTCGCAGAAAGAATTGAAAAGATATTATTTCTACACATTGATGAAATAAAACCATTTTAAAAAAATAAAAAATTTATTTGAATATTTTTTATTAATATTATGTAGAATAAAATGAATTCATTCTCTCATTAAGGTATAGATATGAAATTTCTCAAAATCATCCAATGAATTATAAAATGGAAAAACGAGAGGTTACCATCATAAAAATATGATATGGGTCTAGTTTCACATATAATAAACTCTTTGGAATATATTTGAGTTAAGGGAAATGAAATTTCATTGGAAATTATAAATCTAAATTTATATAAAATGAAAATGGTGAGTATTTTTTTAAGAATAAAAATATTCTATGAAACACCACTGGATTCACATGAGTAACCCTTTCTTTATGATTTTTATGTATTTAATGTGTTTGGGTGAATATTGGGACAGTCTAGAAAACGTTTGGACTATTTTTGGGGATTTTATAAGGGTACACTTCTAGTGAAAAATTTCGTGAAAACCTTGAAAACCTTATAGGAAACCGTGAAAAAATCATGTAGAGTCTAAGGGGAAGTCACATGGGTAGGCACATTTTTTTTCCAAACTACATGGTCACCTAGAAGAAAACGTGCTTTAGAAATAGAGGAGTTTTTCATTATTACAGAATGATTTTATATCTATATGAGTGAACCATGAAAGGCCCCCCTTGAGATAGTAATAGGTTCAGATTTAATGCAAGGTTTTTCTAACTGTGTTTCTAACCATTCATAGTTAAAAAACATGTTAAAAATTTGCGGATCTAGGTCAAGATATTACTTTAACCCCCTTTTCCCACAAACAAACCCTAACTTGAATTTTTATCCTAAAAAAGGTACCATATTATTATCTCATTGACCAAGATGCAATAGGAAGGCTTCACTTGGTTCCTTATTATCATATTCTCATTGTAAGTCATCGTTCTTGGTAGTTTTCGTGGATTTCCATAGATCAAACACAATCTATATCTCTCAATTACTTACATATACGTATGATGTGGATAAATATAAGTTAGTTAATGAAAAATATGATTAGATTTTAATTTTTGTGGTAATGGGATGAGATATAAGGTGGTATTTTTTATATTTAACCCATTTTCAGGGGTGTTTATGTTCTTTTCTTCATTTACATCATAAATTCTATAGTATTTGAATTCACTCTCAACTAATCTATATAGACTCTAAAGGATTGAGGTAAAATGGTTGTTCTATGTTAAATAGATTAATATATTCTTGTACAGTGATTGTTGGAAACCTTCTTTTGTGACAGTTTATAGTATTGAGCAAATTGGTGTGTTCTGTACAAAGGTTAATTTGGTCACATGATTTTAAAATGTTGTTTTTAAAATGGTGATTTGGTTTTCATACATTTAAAATGGTTTTTAATAAATGGTGTGTTTTATTGAAATTGATTTCTTTTTTGGAAAATTCTTTTAAATAAAAGTTTGGTTTTACTGAAATGGGTTATTATTATGGTTTTAAAAAAAGTGAAGTTTTTTGAATTGATTGAATTAGTATGAAAATGGTTTTATTGGAATGTGATATGTCTTAAATGGATAATCATGTATGGAATAGATGTATATTGGTCATTAAGTGCCACCATCAAAAGGTATTGGCTATGTACGTGATATTCCATCATAATGGTTACTCCAATTTTTTGTGTGGGTGTGTGTGAGTGTGTGTGTTTATGTGATTCTAATTAAAATTATGTAATGTTTAGAATGGAATGTTTTGTTGCATTCCATGAAAATTTGTTTAATTTAGAAGAATACATGTTATAGAATTGTTTGGATTTGTGATAAAATTGTGAACTATTTCAATGGTTTTATGAAAATTATTTTACAAAAATGTTTTATCTTGTTTTATCCTAGTGTCGTGAGTAGGAATGTAATTTAGGGAAATCATATAGAGATTCATTAATCACCACTTCTTAGGTAATTTGGTTCTTTTAAAGATATTTATTATTGTGACAAGGGTAAAAGGTAATGTATCTCACTTCTCTAGTGGTCTATAGTGATACTTGGGTTGTTTTATGGAGATGGATAATGGGGCATGTTAGAGATTTGGAGTTACATGGTGGTCAATGAGTTTTTGTTGGTTATGACTTCCACTATGAACATGTATATTTTTTAGTGTTCCATGGTGGTACTCTTTGTAGTTGGTAGTAATATAAATGATATTTCTTTGAGTTTTCATTCCATGAAATCATGCATCATGTACTGGGTTATTTGGGAATGGGTTATTTTGTTGTTATTTTCTTAATGAAAATCATACCCCATTTTTAAATAAATCCCTTGGTATTTATTTCAATCCTTTGGAGACTTGGGGATTTCACTTAAGGTAACATATGTTTCCACCCCATTATAAGTCCAATGTGGAGGGGAATTATTCTAAATTGGTATCCGTATTCATCTTTCCAAAGTACTTTTGAAAATAGTGGTCATCGGTTCATTCGGTCTCATAGTTGAAATACATTATGGTTTATTCCTTATATCAGATTAGTTGAATGGAGTAGGATAATTGATACTTGAAATATAGAGCATAAAAGTATATATGTAACATTTTTATGTTGATCTTCAAGTTACCAGGGATCTAGGTACAGAAGTGTTTTGGACACACTTATAGGTTTTAAAACCTCATAGTCATGGGTTTAGCCAATGTGAAGATAATGACATGCATTATAGAAATTACTTCCCAATATGAGTTCATATCTAATTTTGATAAATGAATTGTTTCAAATTTTTAATTTTTGAAAAATGTTAATGATGTTTTGAAATGAATGATTTGGAGAAAGGGAGTCATTGTGTAAATTTCAAAATGGATTGAGTTTTAGATAAAAAGTAGAGATATTTCAAAAATTGTTGAATATGGGAAATGATTTATTTTTGAATGAATAGTTGTAATAGTGTGTTTCTTAGAATTATGAACATCAATACATCAGTTGATAGAGAGTTAGACTTATGTAATTTTTTGTTTGTAATGAAAATGGAACCTGATTGGAAATGCAGGAACCAACTAGAAGAAGCTGCTGATAATGTTGTCTCACCAGATACACTGGAGAACCATCAGTTAGATTAGAGTATTGTAAAATCATTTTAGGATATAAAAAACAAGAACTTGATTAATTTACCACGGAAAGTGGATCATTCTGTCAAATTCTACTAGAGGAATCCACCGATCTTTTGGGGTGACTATGAACCGAAAAAGGAAGAGGTGTGGCTAAATATGATGAATCATATTTTGGAATTCATCGGCACACCAGAATAACTGATATTCAAGGTGGATAATAATATGATTGAATATCTTGCAAGGTAGGGGGATTTAGTAACTCAAAATAAATTTGACCACAAATTCTTATGGGAGTATTTTGAGTTTTTTTAACAAAATATTCTATCCTCATACATTTAGAATTTACAGAATGATGAAATTATTTAGCTTGAAGTATGAATATATATCTATCATGGACTATTTAGATAAATTAATGAATTTATTGCTCTCTTCACTTGCGGTTTATACTGGTGCGTCATTAAAATTACGCATCTTTGAATTAGGTATGAGACATGAGATTCCCTATAAGACTGTTTTGCTCTATATTATGGATTATATATAGATTTTTAATAGAGTGATATCAGTTGAGTGGTAAATATCAAGAGATTTGGGAGGAGGAAGTGTATTGATACCCATGGGAAATGGTTTTAATTATAATGTTGGGATCAAGATAATGAGAGACACAACTATACAATGTGGGATCTTGAATCAAAATCAAATGGATGGATCAAAAAACCTTCCTCCATGACCTAATAATAAAGAAGGATGTTTCCATTTGGGATATTTTTACCACATAATGTGAGTGTGTATGAAAAAAACTAGAGCATGCCACAACTTCAGTCCGATGGGGAATCATTATCTCTATTACCACAATGCTTTGAGATTGGGAGCTCATGACACTTCTTAAGTATCACATGCCCCGTAATCTTCGATGGTATGTGGGTAGAAGAATAAATGTCTTCGGTAGAACAAATCTAGACATGGCGATTCTTTTAATACCACGAATCCACAAGTAGTGTATTCTCAACATTGAAATAAAGAACAAAGTGTCATGAGCAAGAAATTATATTGAGTTGAGCAGGTTAATGTGGATTATTAGTTTATACCATCGATTGTGAGCGGTGTGATTATTTTGAATTCTACCCTTAAGAAAATTATGTTTGATATGGGTGAATCCAAATCCTTTACTGCTTCTCATTGTATTTATTTGGTTAATTTAAACGTTGATATGATTTCTTTTGTGGAAAAAACATCAAACTACTATATGTCAAATAGAATGTTGAGCCTTTCTATCTATAGAATGTTTTAAAACTATTTATGGAGAAAATATAAAATAATATTTCTATATTCTTGAGGTTGATGTTTATGATATAATCATTGGTGTGGATTGGTTGAAAACAGTCAAGGTTGACATAGACAGTTATACCCGATGAGTCAGTTTTACGACTGATGCTGGTATATACCATCTCTTCAGAGTGGACCGGAATGTAAGGGCTGATGTAATGCGTTTTTTTGAACCAAAATTTGTAACAATAATGTAACAATTGTGATCATTGTCTGCGGAATCAGTGGATGAGATCCAAAATATTAGTTTCCCAGTAGTGGTCGATTAGTTTCTAGATGTCATTCTAAATAATTTCTCAAGGTTACCAGATATAATGGATGTTTATGTCACGACCCGCCCTCGGGGTCCGTGCCGTGACTACCCCAAGCCCGCCTTCCATAGGCCAGGGGCTGGCGACTAGCACCAAGGCGTAAATCCCGGTAAAAAGGGAAGGCATTTCCTTTGTAAAGTAAACAAACACCATAGAGTAAGCAAGCAGAAAGTAACACTAAGCAAAAACAGAGTACAACTAAAAGTGCGGAAAGTAAAAAGGGGCCGGAAATACAAGCCCAACTGTAAAGTACAACTCGAAAGGGAAAACAGCAACTGAAAAGTAAAGCTGCTACGCCGAGCTGTCCACTGGAAATCCCACCTGAAGGGTGGGTACAGATAGCTCCTCTGCTCCTCGGGTCCCGCCGTCTTCTCCGAGTATGTCCCGCCCAGTGGTCTGCCTCTGGGTACCGCCTCGTCGTATAGTCCACCTCCAGGTACCGTCCAGTCCTCGAACACTCGGCCTCTGTCAGTACTGGCCGTCGTCTGCAACCAACACAACGAGGTGCGAGCATAGACCGTGCAGGGGTGAGTATAACGATACTCAGTAGGGACCCCGAGACCCTCAAGGTCTCACTATAACCAACAAGGATAACCACAAGAAGATCATAACAGATAAACTCTACTTAGGTATATGCCCATACATATACCTAAGTTATCAAGTAACCCATCTCAGTCATGAGGAAACACAAGGATCATGAGATCAACGGATAACCACTACCCAGGTATATGCCCATACATATACCTAAGTTATCAAGTAACCCATCTCCATCATGAGGAAACACAAAGGTCAAAAGTCTTAGCTCAAACCAGGATTTTCATTATCGAAACCGTAACTGCTGAAGAGCTCCATCTCTAGAGTGTACAGTGGTCCTGTCACGACTCCGAGGTACTGCTCACTAACCTAAGACTGCTGAAGTACTCCTCCTGTCGAGTATTGCGGGTCTGCTGCCAACTACCAGGCGCTCTGTCCGCTGAGGGTCTGCTGCCAAATACCGGGCGCTACCCAGATAGCCTACTGAGGTACTCCTCCTGTCGAGTACCGCGGGTCTGCTGCCAACTACCAGGCGCTCCGTCCGCCATGGGTCTGCCGCCAAATACCGGGCGCTCCGTCCACTGGGCTAGTCGACTCACTCCAAGTCGAGTCGGTCAAGCAGTCGTCAGGTCTCAGCCGGCTACGCGGTCTCCGTACTCTGCACGCTCGTCTCCGGGAGGGTCCGCTCCACGAGCTACTGGTCGATACTCCAAGTATTACAAGGTCCCGCGAAGAAGTGTCTCAAAGGACCGTCTCGTCACAGGGGTCTCAACGCAACAGACGGCGCGTCGATCGGACGCCCGGTCTGTGAGTTATTAGCTTTTTCGTCACAGGGGCCCGGTTGGTTTCGAGAGCGAAACCAATCCCGGCCGTATCTCAACTGTACCCCGAACTCCCACAGGGTATACTCAAAGGGACCGTTACTCAACGTAAACACCAAAGCCGCTGACGGTTCGTCAAACGGACGTCCTGTCTGAAAGATATCAACTTTCCCGTTCCAGGGGCCCGGTTGGATTTCGGGTGCGATCCAACCCGGCCACTACTAACTGTATCCAAAACGCGGGCGAAGGATACTAAATGTTCCGTATCGTAAACAGGAACTCAACGCAACAGACCGTGCGTCGATCGGACGCCCGGTCTGAGAGTTATTTGCATTTTCGTCTCCGGGGCCCGGTTGGTTTTTAAGGCAAAACCAACCCGACCGTACTCCACCTGCATCCAAACCTCGGGCGGAGTATGCCAAAAGATCCGTCTCACTAAGAGGAACACAACGCGGCTGACGGCACGTCAATCGGACGTCCGTAGCTCAAGATATGAGCGTTTCCGCTCCGAAGGCCCGGTTGGTTCCGTGAACGAACCAACCCGGCCGAACTCAAAGTAATCCTAAACCTTGAGTGCGATATACCGAAACGACCGTCTCGATCCAAGGATCGCGTTTCCGCTGACGGTTCGTCGATCGGAGGTCCGAGGCTAAAGTTATGGGCCAAAAACCGAATCTGGTTCGAAACGGGGGGGTCCGGGTCCGGGCCGACCCGGCCCGACCCACCCCCCCCCCCCCCCCCCCCCCGGGGCGGCGCGGCGGCCCGGCGGCGGCGGTGCGGCGGCGGCGGCGGTGCGGCGGCGCGGCGGCGGCGGTGCGGCGGCGCGGCGGCGGCGGTGCGGCGGCGCGGCGGCGGCGGTGCGGCGGCGGGCCGCGGCGGCTGGCGCCGGGCGCCGCACGAGGGTGGCACGCGGGGGCTAAGCCCCCGCTTCTTTGGAGCGGCGCGGCCTTGTGCCCGCCTTTTGCAACAAACGGCCCCCACGTGGGGGCCGGTTTGATTTTAAGGAACCGGGGGGCTGCTGCCCCCCTTTCATGGAACCGCCCCCCTCATTAAGAGGGGGGTTTTGCTGAACCGTCCGGGGGATTTATTCCCCCGGTTTTCTGTCATCCGGCCGGCCAGCTGGCCGGCCGGTTTTTACCAACGGGACCGGAAATTCCGGTCCCGCCTTCGACTTCCGACGCCGGCGGCCCGGCCGCCGGTCTTCTCTTCCGCCGCGGCCCGGAACCGGCCGCGGTCTCCTCGTCCCGCCGCGGCCCGGAACCGGCCGCGGCGTTCGTCGTCCGGCGCGGTGCGACGACACCGCGCCCCTTCGCCGTGCTTTGATATTCTTTCAACGCGGCGTGACGGCGTCGCGTTCTTGTTGTTTCTTCCAAGGTGCGCGTGCGACGGCATCGCGTAAGTTGAACGTACAATTATCCGCGTGGTGCGACGACACCACGCCACCTTGCTTCCGCCCGCAAGATTAAACAACATGAACGATAGAGGGGGTTCGGCCGTGTTCATGCAGTCCGGCCCCCTAACGTTAAGCAATAACGCATCTTTAAATAATCAACATCCCCACGTTAGTTATACGAACCACGAGCTAGAAAGAAATAATTAAATATTAAATCAACAACCCCTACCTTGGTATAAGGTTCGAAGATTTGTCTACGTTCCGCGGAAGACGACGTCGTGGTGGTCGGGCGTCGTGGTGGTCGTTCGTCAAATTCGATGACGAAGAGGTGCGTCCGAAGAGGCACGTCGTTGGCGAAACCTTGTACGCCGACGAAGGTTGTCCGAGGAAGATGCGGTGTTCTCTCTCGTTGACACCGAAGACGAAGAAGAGCGGAGCGACGTTCTTCGTCGGAACTTGAGCGTTCTACGTCAAGTCTTGAGGAAAGTCAAATAAAAAGGAAACAACGAACTCAAGAACCCCTACCTCGATAGTCGCACGTTGACGGAGTCGTGGAATATCGGTGTCGACTCCTTTGACGTCGGAGGAAGAGTCGTTGTCGATGGCGTTCATCGCGGAAAAGATGATGCGGAAGAAGAACGTCACGTCGCGGATATGGCGTCGCGGAAAGACCGTGTTCTTCGGCCAAGAAGTTCTTCGTTGAAAATGGCGTTCTTCGTGTTCTTCGTCAAGGTTGAAGAAGAAAGAAAAGCTCTCAACCACTCCAAGATGGCTAAGAGTTCTACCCCAACAAAATAAGACAAAGTCTTATTTTATTCACAAAAAGAATTTCAAAGGTTTGAAATTCAAAAAAAAGAGATAACTCCACATTTATAACAAGTTGTCATGTTAATTAAAGAGGGGTTAAGGGAGTTTGAGGGAAGATGAGAGGTTTAGGTTTCGTGTGGGCCCCACCACACTTAATCCTCTCAAGGGAGGTTAAGTGGGTGTGGGTCCCACCCCCAACTCCCTTTGAGAGGAGTTAACCTACAAAAAGTAAAATAAAAAGAATTCACACTTTTTATTCAACTTTTTTTTATAAATCTCCCAAAAACTAACTTTCAACCCGAAACAAACGCAACTCCCGAAAAGGTCTCTTTAAGAGAATATCGTCGCTGCGAGTTCATCGGTGCCCTCAGATTTCAATTCCGAGCACCGTATCAAAAGTTAGAAATACCCGCTCGTTCGTTCACTGAACGTACCCGAGCCAAACTTCAGAAATTAATTCCGGGCACTCCGGGCCTCGGAATCAGGTGCCGTCTGAAACTGCGCTCTTGTAAAATTCTAAAGAAAATTAAGAAAAAAATTCCCTTGAATTTTACGGGTCTTTACAGTTTATTTTACGATTGGTCTCTATCTAAGGACCAATACAATTTCCCATCCATTTAATATAATGAAACGAAATTAATTAAGGTGATTGAATATGCAGTTAGAGGATCTTTAATTAAAAGGGTTCATTCGGCATAACACATCTATGTGGGAAGCACCAATCGTTTTTGTATAAAAGGTTGATGGAACTATATAGTTGTGTGTGGATTATCATAATCATAGTAATGTTATGATAATGATTTGGTATCCACTTCCATGCAGTGAGGATTTATTAGAACAATTTATGGGAGCTTAGTGGTTCTTCAAAATTTACATGAGATGAGGATATCACAAATTATGGGTTCACAAAGAGGATATTCCAACGAAAACATTCGGGAGTAGATACCACCATTATGAATATGTGATGATACCTTTCAGTTACGAATTTTCCATCAGTATTTATGGAATTTATGAATTAGATATTTCCATGATATTTGTAATTTTTTTGGTGTTTGTGGATGTCATCTTGGTGTAGTCAAGAATAAGGTTTGAGAATGAGCAACACTTGGTAACAATGTTATGAATCTTGAGCGATAACCATTTGTATTTCAAATTTTCAAGGTGTAATTTTTGGATACAAGGGGTATGTTTCCTTGGAATATTGAAATATGAAGTAGGTGTTTCTGTGGATCATGAAAGGATAAAATCTATTTTCTATTGAAACCACCAAGGAATGTATTTGAGATATACATTTTCCGTGGTCTCACTAGTTAATATAAATGTTTTGTTAATGATTTATCATGATTGTATTCAATAATGGATGTTTTGAAAATGAAATTATATTCCATTAAAATGAAGAGAGGAATGTTGTAAGTCCTTCAAATCTCTTAAACATCCACTTAAATTAGCAGCAATATTTACAATTTTTTAATTAGGACAAGGGGACATGGTGTATTGGGATGCTTCAGGATCTAGGTTAGGGTTCTTTCTTATGCAGGAAGATCATGTTTTTTCTTATATCTCAAGATAGTTATTGTTACAAGGGAAGAACTACCCAAAAAATGATTTGGTGTTAACATCCATATTTCATGATTTGAAAATATTCTTTTATTACCTCTCTGGTGAGAAATTTACTATTTTTATAGATCATCAGAGCATGAACCATATTTTCTGACAACGATATTTGAACCCAAGACAAAGGATATAGATGTAATATCTCAATTTTTTTTTACCTTGACTTGATGTATACACTAGAAAGGGAAACTTAGATATACATGCATTAAGAAGAATGTAATATGTTCTATTAGAAAAAGAAGGTTTAGATGAGTGGGAGTTGATGTTGGTCCTAGAAGTCATGAACATAGAATGTGATGATCATGGTGAAGTTAGGGATTTATTTGATGTTTATTCTATTCTATATTTTGTTAATATTGATAAAGAGGCATAAATATCTGATGCAGAATGTTTGGCTATGTGGTCAAAAATTAGTGGTCGGGGGAGGGGGGGATTGAGTGTTGGATGATAGATGGGAGTTCAGTGTTTTGGTTCTGAAATCATCATGTCATACCTATGTATTACTTGGAAAATGTTCTTTATTATTACCATCAATCAAGATGGTATATTCATCATAGAATAAAAAAATGTATAATTAGTTAAAATAATAGTTTTGGTGGATATGTATAAAAGGGAAGGTGGTTGTGTTAATATTGATATTCTTGACATGTCAATTAGTTAATTCAATGAAATAGTGACTCGTAGTTATGTTGCATCCCTTACCTATCCATATTTGGAAATTTTAGAAGATAGAAATGGAATTTGGAATAGGTCTCTGAAGAATGATTAGGAAACATGATTACATATGGTTGATAGTAAATTGGATCACACATAATTTTCATTTCATCCCTATTATTGAATCATGTATGTAAGAGAAATTCTCGAAAATATATACCAGATAATTGGTAAAGAGGAATGACATACTAGTTTCAATAGTGTGAGACAATGATATGTGGTTCACGTCTCATTTCTAGAAATCCTTAAAAAAGGACCGTGGGGCTCAGTTGATGATGGGTACGATGTATCACCCTCATATGGATGAACAATAAAAAAGGATGATATAAATATTGAAATACATGTTATGATCTTGTATAATGAATTTTGGTGGATCATGGGAAGAGAACATAACACTGGAAAAGTTCTCATATAACAACAGTTAGCAGGTTTTGATACATACTAATTATTTTAAAGAGTTGTGTGTGCATCCTTGTTGTTATACAATTTTTTGGGTGGAAATAGGCGATACTTCACTAGTTGGTCCAGTCCTTATCCACTAAACTGTGAAGAAGATTCTGTAGACTAGAAATTCTTTTGAGATGGATAATATTCGTTAGAAATCATATGTGGATCATCGAAAACTATAATTTCATTCATGGTGGGTGATCATGTTTTCCTGAGAATATCTCCAAGGCTCAGAAATAATCATTTTGGGAAGCATGGGATGTTATTTCCTCGATACATAGACCCCTTTGAGACACCAAAATTGGTGCGAGTGGTGGTATATCAGTTGGAATTGCCACCATGTTTTAGTGTTGTCCATAATTTGTTTCATGTATCTTAGTTGAAATAGTATCACCATGATCCTCACCATGTTATTAGATGGGATCAAATTTACCTAGATACATATGCATTGTTGGTGCACATGCTAGTGCCGATTGTGGATAGGCAAGATAAATTCATTCGTGAAAAAATCCTCAGCCTTGGGAGGGTTTTCTTGTAAACATGGTCAGATTCCAGAATATACCTATGAATGTGAGAAGGAAATAAAATATCATTGGTTAGAAATCATCCAGATCAGTGACAATTTTATAATTTATGAGGAATTAAATTCCAATGTGGGGGGAGAATATAGAACCCCGAGTTTCAATTATGTAAACCTTTAATTATAATTTTTAAGGATATAATGTGTTTGCGTGATGCTTGGGATGGTTTGGAAAAAGTTTTGATTTTTTTGGCGGTTTTCATAAGGGTGATGGTCAATGCAATGTTTTAGAAAAACAAGAAACACTTACAGGAAACGATGCAAAATGAGGCCAAATATAGAGGCAATGTGCATGGTCTATTGAAACCATACATCAACGTATGAGAAAACGTTTTATGTGATAATTTTCCTTTTCAAGATTGGTGAATGATTTTATAACACTCTGAGAAAATTGTGCGAGGCTCCTCCTTGAGAATGTAACTTGTTTACGAGTTTTCTAAATATGCGACTAACTATGCATGGTTTAAAAACTGGATCCAAAAATTATGGATCTTGGTTGTGATTAGCCTTTAACCACTATTTTTTCCCAAACATACCCAAATATGATTTTCTTCCCCAAAAGGTAGCAGAGGATTCTCGCATCATTCTAGATGTAATAAAAAGTCTTATCTGGGTGCGATGAAGAACATTTCTCACGGTAAGTCATCGTTTATCATAGTTTATCTTGGTTTCCCTTAGATCCACTTCTCCATATCTCTCGGATTCTTAGATCGTCTTCTAAAATGGATAGATCTATGTTAGTTGAGATAAAACAAGACAATATTTGGATTTTTTGTTTCTTGGGGAGGTAATATAAGGTGGGTTTTTGGGGATTTAACTGATTTTAATGAGTGTTTAAGTATAGTTCTTCATTCCCCCCATAAATCCTGAGGTTGGGGGATTTTTTCTCAACTCCACTATTTAGATCATTCAGGCATGATTTCAGATTCTTTATTTTATGAGAAATTGATAATGAAATTCTTCTGCAACAATTTTTGGAAAACATATTTGGTTGTAGATTATGGTATCGTGGCAACTAAGGTGTTTTCGACAAAGGTGAATTTTAAAAGATAATTTTGAAAATATGATTTTAAAATGGTGATTTAATTTTTATGCATGGAAAATGGTTTTCAATAAAATCATAGTTTCATTGAAATTTTTTGTTGGAAATATATTTTTCAAAAAGGGTTTTTAAAAAAAATGGGTTTTTGTGATGGTTTTCAATAAATGTGAGGTTCTATTGAATGGAATGAATTGGTTTGGAAATAGATGTATTGGCATGTGATACAAATTATGTGTTTAGTAATGCATGGAATGGATGGATTTTGGTTGTGAAGTACCACTATCAATGGTTATGAGTTATAGAAATGAATTTCCACCATAATAATAACACCAAGATTGTGTGTAGGTGTGTGTGCGTATAGGGCCCCGAAAGTAATTGTTACCTAATAGTGATACAATTCAACAAATTTAATTTAATTCACTTCGAGGATATTTTATAGTGTAGAGATTTATAGAATCAGGTCATAACTCGTACATAGAAACATAAATAATACAATTTGTCACATCTACTAAGTATCCATTTTAAAATGAAACATATTTCATTATATGTTTAAATAGCATAAATTTTCATTGATCCCATCCATGACACAATACTTATTTATGTCCTTTGAAAAGTTGTTAATAACATGGGATGATCATAAAAATCTCACTAAGGGATACATGAAGAAGAAAAAACATTTTCGTTGGAAAAACAAGAAAACCATGAATACATTATCAAAATGTAATAATTTTCTCTTTTATGAAGTAGTAATTGTAATACACTGAATAAAAGATCACTATATACCATTTTTGTAACCAAAATATTACCATAAACCCTATAAAAATAAACATATAACATATAAAGGTAACATGGGTCAGAAAACATATTTAAATAGAGTAAAAATATGGTCGACTTACACACATATCACTAAATGGAATATACATATGGTCCTCTTCCAAACCAACAATATTGGAGGTTATTATGTAACCACATGCCCTGATATTATCATGGCACCAAAAATATTTGTTTTTTATGTAACCAACAATCATTGGGTTACCACGTAACCACTGTCACATTTCCATGTACCATTATATAATCATAAAATATAAATGATTGAAATTTTCAAAATTTCACTCATAAAATTTCATTTACAATCACAAATAATCATTTAATGATATTAAAATTGTAAATAAAATTTCAAAAACATAAAACCCAAATAGGGAATAATGGATTTATTTTCCTTTTAAAAACGTCAAAGCTTATAGAGGAATCCACATATCAAACAACAATAACGGTGGTGCAGGAGTCGTTGTCACCACATATGCTAGAAAAATTCCTTTTTTTCATTTATTAAATTTATTCATATAAAAAAATTTCCATTCAAATGAAGTTAAATTTCAAAGTTATTTATTATAAACCATATAAAAAAGGAGGAGTATGCTATCAAAATATGCCTCAATGAAAGGAGACTGAGACGAAGTACCTTACCTCGAATCTGACTAGTCTTGTTCGTTATTTATATTCCAGAGTAATAAAATTATGTTACTTTCTAATTTCCTCCAAACCATTTTCATGTTTATTATTTATTATATATTAGTTATTATCATTATATAAAAATTACATAATTATTTTTGTTCATATTAGTCGTTTTGTCGATATTCAGTACATGAGTCGAAAATGAAGTCGTGTTGATGTAACTAGTCCATGGGGTCAAAGTTCATCATCCCCAAAACATTATCCATGATTTAAATATCACATATATCCACTATGTATGTATTTATAATATCATAATATTTTGAGATATGAAATGAAATGTACCGTTCATGGAGATGGTAGTCCGTATGTACGGATGAACATTACTTTGATTTATTTATCATATTAAAATAATAATAATAAAATGATATAGAATAATATTATAATACTAGTATTATATTAATTTAATTTATTTCTAATATGTTTAATTAAAAACCTTCTTTATACTTTCTATATATAGCATGAACGAGTCATATCACTTTGAGGGGGCGGTAGTCTACACTTCCTCAAATTAAATTATTATATTTACACATTATGGAAAACATAATGGTATGTTGTAACTAAAAATTATAGAAGAATAGAGTCAATATAAATATTATTTATATCATATATAAATATAGTTCCATCATAATGTACACGATGAGATGTGGTAGGATAAAATTGAACGATCATCGTTTCGTGAGGCAATAGTTCGCCTACACAGAAACAATATGTTATATATCTATTATATGGAGTTGTGTGTCAGTGTATGTCAACACAATAGCATAAAAATATACTAGTATATTGAGTATAAGGGTTTTTTTTATAAAATTATGGAATAAAGAGAGCGTTGGGGGTGTTAATGGAAAATAAAGAAAAGGAGCTTGAGAGAAGACGTTACCTCAAAATCGGGAAACTACTTTTTGATTTGAGATAAAAGGATTTTTTGAGTTGCATTATTACCAAGGTAAGTCTTCTAGGAATAAGGTAAAGATGTTGGGAAAATTTTTTAGGAGAATTTTGATGAGAAAAGGGGATTGAGAGGCGTGAGTAAGTGGGTATAGGTGGGATAATATTATAAGAGTGATGAGGGGCACATTAGGAATGTCTTGAAATATTATTTTATTATAATTTTTTTTCGAATTATAGTTGTTATAATGTAATAAATTTCTACGATAATATAAGGATGCATCTAAATCCACTTAACCAATAGGTTTTAGACAAGTTGAGGTCAGAAAATGAACCTTATCTTTTATCTTTAACCCTTAGTAAAAAACATTAACTCTTACCATGTCTTCGTGTATTTTAACAATATATAGTTACTATAGTTATAATGACATTCCTATAGAAACAAAATTTGATAATTAATGTAATTTTTAACATTATATAAGTCATTTTACTAAATCATAGATTTTTAGGATAGTTATATAATTTAATATAACAGTATTTTTTTTATAAAAACTCATTTATGTCAATTATGACACTATTTAGAAATTGATTTTTTAAGTCAAAAAATAGGATTACATCAAACCTAAAGAATTACATAAAATCTAATATATTATATTAAAAGATAAAATTTGTGTATGGAATAAAAATGTCCAAATTATTTTTATTTTAATATTTATAATATCATTTATTTGAATCATTCATTTATAAGGTAATCATTGAAACATCATTGTGTCATAATGGAATTTATATATTTAATGTCTAAAAATTATAAAGCAAATACCATGATGTATGAAATATTTTTCAATTTCTAATTACTATTTATAGTAATATAGATTCGTTATACAACCCAATATTAAAATTGATTTAGTAAAAGATACATGTTTATGTTATATTTCTATTTACTTTAAATTAATTATTATAACATGTCATTATCACATCCATGTGGCTCCATGGGGTCTTAAATAGACCCATGTATGATAATGGTCGGAAATAGATTATCCAATAGGATTAATACATGTGTTATGGTAGTTATATATTATTATAAAATTTTTTTACCCTTATTTACCTTATTTACCCTTTAACCGTGATAAATAAAGATAACTACTGAAGTTACTATTCATAATGTCCAAAAATAAAGGCAAAATATTTACAAAATTTGTACCTTCTAAATAAAAATATAGATTCCATTTTCCTAAATTCAAAACATTGAATTAGAAGTAATTAATTTAAAATCAATTCTTATTATCACAACGAGAAAGTGGGTTTTTAAGAAGAAAAAAACTATCAAAATATTGACATGTGTTTATGTAAAATTTAAATGTGAAATTACTTATAATGACCAACATTAGATTAAATTATATAAACATAATCCAATTACACTTTTAAACCAATAAAAATTAAAATGAAATATTTTTCATTATTCATTAAAATATAAATTTTATCTGAAAAATAAAAAAATTTAAACCAAATTAAATTATTATTTCATTCGTATATAGAAAATTTTATTTTGAAAATATAACTCATAATTTTGACAAAAACTGGATTTCAAAAGGATTTGAAATAAATTTTGGTAAAATGACCTTATAAAAATATTAGAGTATTTTATGCTTAAAATTGGATTCACTATTATTATAAGCCACTAAAATCTATTGGATAAATGTAAAAGCATTTAAAAAATAGGTATAATCATTTTTAGTTATTTATGCTCACTCCCACTAATAGAACATCTAGGATTTATCTACCTTTTAAAATAATAATAATATAATTGTATTATTATTCTGTATAACTCAATGTTGTGTGCAATGTAAAATTTCAGAGAAACCCGTTGTTGAATGTTGAGTACACTATCAGAAAAGGTGTCCAATTTAATTTAAAATTAATATCTTATTCATAAATATTAATTAATATGCAAAATGTATTATTCTATAAATACATGGTATGTTACCTCCTTCACCGTTTTGAAAATTGCATCCTCGCAATTGTTTTGACTTATCATCTAAGTGGGGGGGGGGTATCTCTCCCCTATAGAATTTTCAGATTTGCATGTTTCCTCTTCATACATTTAGTTTTCACACAAAAACATTACATAACAAATAACCTTATTCTGAAAGACCCACTCTCTGTGGTTAAGAATATGTACTGGATGTTCCTCATAAGAAATATCTTTTTCCAACTTAACTACCTCTTAACTCAAAACTTTAGATGGATATGACATATAATTTCTCCACATTAAAACATTAAAACCATTTTGTACCTGGGATAAACATGGACATAAATACTCCATATTGGAAACTTATCTAAATTTCTTTTGGATTACATAGGGTCTAATGAACCATAGACTAAAATTTCCTTTCTTACCAAGACACATCACATGTTTCTGTTGAAAATAATTGAGAAAGAAATGATCACCTACCTCGAATGAAAGATCCTTCCTCAGGTTATCCATATAAAATTTCTTCCATCATGGAGTTGTTCTAAAATTTTTCTTTATCAAATGTAATTTTTCTGACATCTCTTCTACCATTTCTAGTCGCATCAACTTTTTTCAATTACTTCATCCCAAAAATGATGAGTTCAACACCACCTTCCATGTAATTATTCAAATGGTTACATCTGTATACTATAATGAAAACTATTATTATAATAAAACTCAACAAAATAAAAATGTTTATACCAATGTACCTAGGAATCCATTGAATAAGAAAAGAACATATCTTCTAGGGTCTGAATTGTTAATTCTAACTTCCCAACTGATTGGGGATGAAAAGTTGTAATGAAATTTAATTCAGTTCCATATGAATTCTGATGGCCTTTCCAAAAGTTAAAAGTGAACATGGGATCATGATCAGATAAAATGAAGAGAGGAACTCCATGTTACCTGACTATATCATAAATATAAAATCTATAAATTTTATCAAGAGAAAGAGTATATAGAATAGGAATAAAATGAGAAGCTTTAGTCAATCAATCACCAACAACCCATATTTCACTATTACCTTAATATTTATTTCGAAATACCAATACTAAATCCATGGAAAAATTTTACCATTTATACTATGGAACTAGAAATGGATGAAGCATCCCTTTTGGTATCAGTCGCTCTACTTTAACCTGTTGAAAAATCAAACACATCACCATAATGTTGGCAATATCTTTTTTCATTCCATCCCAATAGTTATACTACCAATGATACTTTTACAGAATAGTACTTCTAGGATGAATAGAAAATGGGGAACTATGAGCTTCACATAACAAATATTTCTTAAACTATGAATCACAAGTCACACATAATCTCCATCCAAACCTAAAAACACATTCTTTAATAATGTTAAATTAGTTTAACATGTCTTTCTGAACCAATTCAAATTTTTTGCAACTCACTATCATCTTTCTATTCTTGCTTAATTCTTTTTAATAGAGAAGATTCCGCTACCACAAGAAACCAATAATTGTAATTCCTTATGCCCACAACATCCAACCCAAAATTCATTAAATCTTAAACTGAAGGAACTCGTTCTAAACGAAGAATGATTAATATATTATAACTCTTACGACTCAAAGAATCATCCACATTATTTTCCTTTCCTATATGGTAATGAATCATGAAATAATAATCCATGATTAATTATAGACATCTCTACTTTATCATGTTTAATTCATTCTGAGTGAATATAGACTTCAAATTTTTTTTATCAGTATATATTTCACACGTTACACCATACAAATGATACCTATAAATTTTTAATTCAAAACAATAAAAAACTAATTCAAAATCATGTTAATGGTAATTTAACAAATGAGATTCCATAAAACATGAAGAAAATTAAATTACATAATCGTTTTCTATTAGAACACAACTATGTCCTTTCAATGAAGTGTCACTATGGAGAACAAATTCACCATTTTTGGATGGCATGGAAAACTGGAGAATTCGCCAATCTTCTTTTCAATTATTGAAAAAAAGTCATCATATTCTATTATCCAGATGAACCTAACTCCCTTATGTGTTAGATTATTTGGTTTTCTAGATAACCTGGAAAAGTTTTCAATAAAACTTATGTAATAACCCATTAATTAAAGAAAACTATGAAACTATGCGATGTTGGTATGTATTATCCACTCTTCAACCACTTTTGTTTTTGAAAGTTCAACAGTTAGGCCCTTTTTAGAAACAATATGACCAAGAAAATAAATTTTTTACAATGACAATTTACTCTCACTAAACATTTCATATAGTTTATTTTCATTTATAGTTTTTAAAATAATCCTTATGTGACCTTAATGTTCCGCCCAACTTTTATAATATACCAAAATTTCATATATAAACACCACAAAAAACATATCCAGAATATGATGAAAGACTCCATCCATGTGTTTCATAAATATAGTAGGTGCATTACAAAAACTAACATGCATAACTAAAAACTCATAATGACAATATATCGTTCAGAAATTTCTCTTTGGAATGTCATCCTCCTTCACATTAAACTGATGGTACCCAAAACTAAAATCAATATACGAAAAATACTTATCTCCCTAGAGCTGATCAAACAAATCATCTATATGAGGAAATGATTAATTTTTCTCAATAGTGATGTTATTCAAGTCTCTGTAATCAATACATAGTCTCATAATACCATCTTTATTTTTCAAAAAAAAATTGGAGCACCCCATGGTGAAGATCTAGGTCGAATGAATCCTTTATCAAGTAATTATTGAAAATGATTTCTTAATTCTACCAGTTCTACTTAATCCATTAAGTGAGGGGTTTTTGAAATTGGCATATCATCAGGAACTAAATCAATAATAAAGTCCACCATCGAATTGGGAACAATACGAGGCAATTAATTTAAAAAAAATATATTAATTCATTCACTACATGAATGCAACTAATCAAAAATGTTACTTTCAATCCAACAACATGAGATAGATAACATTTTATTACATCTCTAATAAATATTTCAACTTCTAAGTATGATATAAATGCTATGAAATCATTGAATAAAACATTTTTTTATTTACAATCTATTTTATCCTGATAAACAGAATGCCAATCCATTCCTAGAACGATATCAAATTCCACTGTGGGATGTTCAACATGATTTCCAGGAACGAATATCCAACTAATGATAATAGGGAGATTCCTATAAATCATTCTAGCATTAATACTTACACATAGAATCATTACCAAAAGATCTATATCAAATTCAGGATATGCTATTTCCAATTTACTTGCAATGCTCTCAGAAATGAATGAATTTGAAGATCCAGAGTCAAATAGAGTGTTGTAATATTTTGAAGAAACCTGAAACATACATATCACAACTTCATTAGATGTTCCCACACCAAACAGAGTAGTAGGAAATAATTTTTGGATTCCATTATTCTTTCAATCATGCTGGTTTCGACCATTGGTAATCAAGATTTGACACACAATTTCATAATGTCCTATCTCAATTAAAATAAAACATCTTACCACTGCATTTTCATTGCCTACCTGATCATATTTAATACAATTATGAGCTATAAGACTAGTCTTACCACATTATATGCACATCCTTGACATTGACAGACATTCTCTAAGAAACTTGTTATGACACATATCACATGTTGGGAATTTTTTTTCTTACTACTATAATTATTTGATGAATTGTTCTCCATTACCTACCAATTGGGTAGATTTTTTATTTTCATTCATGGAAGACATGATCATTAGAAAACTACATTTCTACCCTCTCGGCACATCAGATAAGTTTCACATAGCTTTCAAACTCACTGGAAGCTTACAACCTTTGATATTTCAAATTCAATCCTATGTAAAAGAGATTTTTCTTACTGTCAATATCCCGAATAAAATTTGGGACGCACCTTGACAGAAAGGGGAAATATTCATTACATGCATCCACATAATCTTCCCCTTTTTTGCCTAAATTCCATGAATTTATGTTCCATCTGAAGACAAATATCCTTATAAAAATATTTCTCAAGGAAGATATTTTTAAATTCATCCCATTCCATAAAATCAATCTCTTCACTTCCTCTAATATTTTTAATCATGATCAACACTGATCAGATTCAAATTCAAAATGATAAATAGCAAGATTAATCATTTTATTGTCTAAAAACCAAATTACATCTAAACTATTCCCCAATTCATTAATCTCACCTTAACCTTGCACATGATCAGATGATACTATAAGTGAGGGGGTGCATTGACCCCTGAAATCCTATATGATTGGCATCTGCCTTTGCGGTTGGTCTGGATGATATCGTGCATGGAAACCAACACTATTTGTCACCTAAGTCAATAGAGACATTACTACATCTTACTATTCTGATCCAATTCCCACCATTATAGGATGTTTATTTGGTAGGTTATTTCCCTCTGTTTTCCTTCCCAGTGCAACTTTCCTGTTTCCTCTATTGAAAACCATTCTGAACAAACATATCTTAGAGAAATCAATGATGTAATATTGAAATTTTATATCGTTTTGAAAATAACGTTAAAATATAATAGGGATATTCTATTAAAAATATTCGAACTCATAAAGTTATATAAACCACCCTATAATACCAACTATAAGGCCCTAAACTTAAAGATACCAAATCTTGAGATAATTCATCAATTGTATTAAATTTACTATGAGGATATTTTTAGGATTAGATCATTAGATAATTAATTCCTAAATCATATGTAAAAACCTAAATATTACATTTAGACAATTCTACTGAATATCAATTGTTTTCATAAAACAACAACTCTTTAAAAAGGAATATGGTTCATTTCATGTTTAAACAACATGAATTTTTCTTAATCCCATAATTTACCCAATTATTAATTATGAACTCTGAAAAACATTTCAAAACATGGTATATGAATAAAAATCATATTTAGGGATACACAACAAAAGAAAACTATTAGTCTTGGGAAAACATGGAAACCAAGAATACATTAGCATAAAGTAATTCTTTTCACCTTCAAAAAGTTGAAAATATAATTCACTGAAATAAGCTCCTAGCTTACTCTATATGTAAACAAAATATTACCATAAAGCCTATATAAAGAAGAATTTAACATATTAAGGTAACATGGTACATAAACATAATAAAATGGATAATTATACTATCAAATTCAACACATATTAGAAAATGGAAGAGCCATACAGCTGACTTCCATACCCAATGCTTTGGAGGTTATAACATAACCAATAATAGTTGGTTTATCATGGAACCACCCATATTTGGTTTATCACATAACCCATCCTCTTTGATTAATCACGTAACCACCTGTGAAATGTAAAAGTACCATTATATAATCATAAAACATAAATCATTTCAATTATCAAAATTTCTCACATAAAATTTTATTTGAAATAAAAAATTATTCATTTAAAAATATTTAAATAGAAACTCCACATTCAAAACCAAAACAAAAAAAAATGAAATAATGAATTAATATTCCTTTGAAAATGATTAAGGCTTATAGAGGAAACTAGGAATCAAATAACAGTTAGGGTTGTGGAGGAGTCATTATCACCACTTATGTTATAAAAATCCCTTTTTTCATTTAGTAAAACGATTCTTTGAAAAAAATGTCCCATTTAATGTACATAAATTAAAAAGGGTTTTATTATACACCATATAAATGAAGGTGGTGTATAACATCAAAATATGCCTCAATGAAAAGAGATTTAGGTGAAGTCCCTCACCTCAAATATGAGTTGTCTAATTTATTATTTATAATGATGAATAATAAACATGTATTAATTTTAACCTGATTCAAAACACATTTAAAGTTTATTATTCATTTTATATTACTTATTATCATGTTTTAAAAATTACATAATTATTTAAGTTGAAATCATTCGTTTTGTCGATATTTGGTACTTGAGTGGAAAATAATGTCATTTTTATATAAATTTTCCATGTGGTCATCGTCGATCATCTCAAGAATATTCTTCACGATTAAAATATCATATATATCCCATATATGTGAATTTATAATATCATAATATTTAGAGATAATAAATGAAATGTATCGTTCATGGAGATGGTTGGTGGTATGTACGCTTGAACACTAATTTCATTTATTTGTCATATTAAAAGAATAAAAATATATTGATATATAAGTATATTATAATACCTGTATTATATTAATGTCATGTATGTATCATAGGATTAAAAAAACAAATATTGGTACATTTGATATATATCATGAATGAGTCATATCACTTTCAGGGGGTGGTAGTCCACACTTCCTCAAATTATATTATCGTATTTACACATTATGGAAAGAATAAAGAAATGTTGTATATAAAAATTAAATAAGAATAAATTCAATATAAATATAATATATATTATATATATATATAGTTCTATCATAATGTCCACCATGAGAGGTGGTATGATAAAATTGAACAATTATTGTTTCGTGAGGCAGTAGTTCATCGAACACAGAAACAATATATTCTACATTCATTATATGGATGCTTGTGTAATTGTAGGTCAGGAAAATAGCATAATAATATACAAGAATATTTTTGATTTGGTTTTTTAATAAAATAATGGAATAAAGATAGAGTAGGGAGTGGAGAAGGAAAATAAATGAAATGAGCTTTAGATAAGACGTTACCTTAAATTTGGGTTCCTCCTTTTTGATTAAAGCCAAAAAGCATCTTTGAATTAAATCTAACCAAGGTATGGCTTCTAGAAGTAAGGTATGGATGTTGGTATCTTCTTATATTAGAATTTGGATTCGACAAGGGTCTTGAGAGGCATGAGTTAGTGGGTACATGTGGTGAGCTTTTATAAAAGGGAGTAAGGGAACATTAGGAATTTCAGGAAATATAATTCTATTATAAAATTATCTAAGATTTATAATAGTTCCAAAGTGATAACTTTTATGAATAAGTTGAGTATAGGTCAAAATAATCTAAAAAAATACGTTTTAGACATATTTAGGTCACAAAAGCAACGTTATCTTTTAGAATTAAACCTTAGTTAAAAACATTAACTCTTACCATGTCTTCTTGTATATTCACAATATATGGTAAATATAGTTTTTATAAAATTAAACTATAACCACAAGTGGATAATTAATTACATTTCTACCATTATATATGTTAGTTAGAAAATCATATATTTTTAAGACTATTGTATCATTTTATAAAATAGTATTTGTTAGAAGAACTCATTTATGCATGTTTTCAGACAATTTAGATATTGATTTTTCTAAATCATAACAAAATTATTCCTTCTAACTAAAAACATTAACTCAAATATTATATGTCATATTAATCCATAAAATAATTTTATAACCCAATAAAGTTAAAATTATATTTATTTCAATATTTATAACATCATTTATTGGAATCATTTATTAAAAAGGCAATCACTATATCATCACTGTGTCATAAATAAATGTTTTTATATAGTTTTTAAAAATTATAAATAAAATAAAAAGATTTTTTAAATACATTTAGATTAATAATTACTATTTATATTCCTATAGATCAGTTTTTAAAACTATATTAAATTTTTTTAGTAAAAGATACATGTTTATTCTATATTTATCTTCAAATTATATTAATTATTATAACATGTCATTATCACATCCATGTGGCTCCATGGGGTCCTAAAATATACCAAATGATGATACCTTTCAGAAAAATATCATCTAATAGGATTTAGATATGTTTTAGGGTAGTTTTATATTATTATAATTTTTTTACTGTTAATAACCCGACTTACCCTTTAACAATGGTAAATAAAAATAATTACAGAAGATATTATTCATAATATTCAAAAATAAATGGGGATAATTTAAATAATTTCAAACATCTGATTCGAAATATAGAATCCATTTTTTTATATTCAAAGAACATTAATTGTAGTAATTAATTTAAAATTATTTCCCATTGTAAACACTAGAAAGAAGGTTTTTATGATGTAAAAACAATCAAATGATTGACATGTGTTTATGTCCAATTTATATGTGAAATTACTTATAATGAAATAAAATGGATTAAATGATAAAAACATAAACCAATTACAATTTAAATTCAATTAAAAGGACAATCTTACTATATAAATAAATTATATGAAAAGACAATCTTTAATTAAAATGCAATATTTTTCAGTAATAATTAAAAATAGATTTTATTAGAAAAATTCAAGAATTTAAACCAAAGAAATTTTTGATATCCTGATTCTAAAGAAGAAGTTAATTTTTTTCAAATAGAACATATAAACGTGAAAAAAATGGATTTAAAATGGGTTCTCCATCAAATGGTAGTAAAATGACATTTTAAAAATATTACAGTATTCTATGATTAAAATTGGATTAAATCTCATTTTATGCCTCTAAAATTTATTGGATAAACGTAAAAAATTAGCAAACATGTATAAAAATATTTTAGTTAGATCCATTCACTTCTGTGAATACAATGTCTAGGAGTTATCAACCATTTAAAATAATAATATTATTGTATTATTTTTCTGTATAACTAAACATTGTCTACAATATAATATTTTGGAGAAACATATTGTTGTGTGTCCGTTATTCTATTGGAAGAAGTGTCATCTTTAACGTAAAACTAATATATTATTAATAAATATTAATATAAATGAATAATTTAATATTCCATAACAACATGGGATGTTATAGTGGGTGTGTGTGGCTATGTGATGTGAAATGGGTAATGCCAATTAAATTCAATAAATTGTTAGAATTAAATGTTTGGTTGCATTCCTTGGAAATGGGTTAATACATGAAAACTACTTCTCAAGGAATTTTTTAGATTTTTGATAAATTGTTGAATAGTTTCAATGGTTTTTATATAAATTTTTTATACAAATGTGCTAACTTGTTATATCCTAGTAGAGCGAGTAGGGAATCCATTTGGGGAAATTTTGGTGAGTTTCATTACTCACCCCTTAATTGACACTTCGGTTCTTTTGCAGATACTTTTTATCATGAAAAATGAAAAGGATAATGTATCACACTTCCTTAGTGGTACATTTTGGTATGTAGAATGTTTTATATATTTTTAGCATGGAGCATGATAGAAATTTAGAGTTACATGGTGTTCAATGTGTTTTAGTTCATTATGTCTTATGTTGTGTACTTGTATCTTTTCTAGTCTTTCGCTATGGTAATTTTTTGTATATGCTTTTTATATGACTGGTATTGGATTGAGTTTTATTTCCTAGATATCTTGGATCATTTAGTGGTTTGTTTTTCATGTATTTTTTTTTGGTTGGTTTTTTAAATGGAAAATCATCCCATAACTGTAAATGAAGCCGATGACATTTATTTCCAAATTTTCATTCCTTGGGGATGCCAGTTAATTCCAATTAATGTTCCACTAATTTTTAAATACTATGATGAGGGTTAGAATGTCACCTTCATGAAGTATTGTCTATTGAAAGCAATCTTGATATGAAAATTATATTGAAAACAAGACACTTATGGTTTTAATAACATTTGGATCAAAAGAACATTCAGTTTAGGAATATTTTGAATCAGTGGAAATTTAAAAAAATATAGGGTATGAATATTCAAAAGCCTTTAATATAGAAAAATAAATTCATTTGGAAGAATGAATGCCATATTAAAGGTATCATGGTTCACATTAACAGATAATCCCAAAGAAATTAATTTTTTGACAACGAGCAGCAAACATTTATTCCTCGTCAATAGAATCCACTGTAATATTATATATAAAATATATAATATAATAATAACCTATTTTAAGACCATTATCATATACATAACAATTTAAAATCATCATTTATAAAAAAACTGTCTATATATTGTTATTTATTATATTTTTTTGATACCATGTGTGAGTAATTGTTATTGTTTTGAGAAACATTGTAATAAGGGTATCATTATTATTTGTTTAGAAAAAGTTTATCATTACATTTTTATTAATTTTACATTAATGTATGACTTATAATTTAAAATTTTTAATTTTTTTTCATGATTACTTTAGTCATTATCCATGTTGATGAAATCAACGACGATCATTTTTCAATGATTTTTAATCTCTGATGCATATTTTCTTAATTAATGAGTTAAATACTGATGTATATTTTTTATAATAAAAAACCTTATTTAAAATTTTATATCATATTATTCTAGTAATTATTTTATCCTAATCATACAAATATATAATTGAATTTCATTGTTGACTGAGATAATAATACTTACCCTAATAATTAGAAACCTTGATTGCATATTTTTTATGGAGCGATTTAGTTATAATATATTTAAAATAGGAGGATAAAGATATAATTTAGTTATTATTATTGTGATATAACATAATTATATTTGATGAATATGTATAAGAAAGTGATATATAAAAATTTCATAATTATAATTAATGATTATCCTCTTAGTATGATTGTTTTAAACAATTGAATTAATGGTAGTGTTTTTGATCATATAATTAATTATTTCTAAAATTCTTCAATACATAACCATAATGATGTATTGAAAATAATATTAATACATTTAAAAATTCTCATGATCTGACATTTAAGGTAGTGGTGAAAATAATAACAGACATCAATCGTCCCATAGAGGCAGTTGTGTATACATATGCATGGATGATCAATACGTCTTAAAAAGGACATGAGAAATGATTTTTTTTCAATAAATTATATTAATTATTCAATAAATTTCATATATATGTAATAAATTAATTTCTATACCATACATTTATTTGGGTTATAGAAAATGAAACATGACTATTTGTGGTTGTGGTAGTCCGGCCACACACAAATTTGGTTTTTGACATTCATTGGGAAAAGAGAGATGGTAATTATAGATCGTACAATAATTATAATTACATAAATTTATGATATTTATAATATTGTTATAATATTTAAAAGTATAAAATAATTTTTATAAATTACTACTGAACAAAAGGATGCAATAAAATAGGAAGAAGCAGCTAGAAATATGTACATTAAAATTTGAGATATCTCCTATGGAAATGTGTTTAAACACTTTAAGTATGGTACTATAGTAATATGAGAGCCACATAATGGATTATTTGAGTGTTTAGGAGAGTCTTGGGATGAAATAAGTTTTTTTGTGATGGGAAGTGAGGTCTGGTGCGACACTTTTATAAGAGAAAAAAAATGGAATTTTGGTAAATACCAAAAACTATAATATATTGAAATAACATTATCCAATAAAATTGAATGAAAACTGAGAAATTATAAAGAGGATAAGATATATTGAATATAAAAACACAAAAATATTAAATAAAACATGTTTTCTTAAAATGATTGTCACATTACCTCTTAGGTTACTCATTTTTATAAAATTATGGTTTTACCCATCATAAAATGTAATAACCTAAGTACTATATCAATTATATAGAAAATTAAAATGGTATATATTATATAATTTGAACTTTATGATTGAAATATTGAAATAAATTTTTTTATATTTAATTTTAAAATGCAATAAAATTTATTTTTAAAATAATAAATTTATAATGCATATTTGTTTTGAAAAACATGAAATAAATTCCAAATTTTCTAACACGGGTTTATAAAGAGAGAAATAAAATATATATTTGGAATTTAAAAAAGGGTTTCAAATATTTTTAATTCACTCTTATATTCTAAATATTTTATATAAGTTATATTATTTGTAGAAAATATATTTTTTCCAATTCACCTAAAAATAAATCATTCTAGAAAAATATGTAAAAACAATTCTATGATATTTTTTAAAAATAAATCTAAATTTGGTATTATATTTATTTAATTCAGATTAAAAAATTTATAAATATAGTTTTTAATGAATATAAAAAATAAGAATAAGTATTCCTTTTATTGAAAATTGATTTTTCTTAATATTATGATTTCATAAAATTATTTCATATAAATTTTCAATTTAAAATTTAATACTACGTTTTTTCATTAACAATAATATTTTACAAGTGTTCGATTTAATTTATTTTGGAAAAATATTCATTACCTAACAAAATGGTTTGATGAAAAAAATGAAATATTACTTTTATAAAAAATACACTTTAGCAATACAATTAAAATAAGTTTTTTATATTCTAAAATTTAATTTCATTCCTAATTTAATATAAATATCCTTATTTTAATTTTATATACACATCAGGTAATATTTTAATAATATCAGTATTCGTATGTACATGAAATATATAAATATATATTTATAATATGTAAATATCCATTTTTTTAATTTTTAGTTATATTATTTTAAAATTATTACATTATATTATATGACATAAATATTACTATTATATTTATTTCTAATTTCAATTGTTTCAAAAACCACATATATATATATATAATGAAAATATTTATAATGAACAAATTTTATTCATGTATATTGATTTAAAAAATCAAGCATTGTTTCTACCCTCACATTGTAATGCACAGTTCTTTTTTAATATTAAAGATTTTACCTAATGGTTTATCCTTTTACAGTGATCATCCTCATTATAGGGGTTTTTCTATATTTTCTCCTCATGGTGGATAATTATTATTTTTTGATTTCTGAGTCATGATTATTTTATTCTTTCCTATATATTGAACAAATTGATTTATGCACATTTAATCGATTAAATTCATTAATTATGATCAATAATCCATGGTGTGAAGTGATTAGTGTTATGTAATTTAGTTTCAATTTTCCATGTATGAATTAAAATCATATCATTGTTTGGTTCATAAATTTTAGGGAAAATTGTGTAATCATGTTTTAATTGTATTTGACTGAATATGGAAATGATAATTAAAGTTTTATCCATAATTATGATAATGAAAATTATGATGTTCATGTTTATGTTGATGATGATGATGATGATGATGATGATAATGATGATGATAATAGATCCCAAAACCATTTCCATTATATTATCCCCCTTAAATATGTTATTTACTCATATTTTAATTTTTCCTTTACTGAAAGAAACAGCTCTGGGAATGCGTATTATATTGATAAATCATGATAATATATATATATATATATAAGGAATGTAATCATTAGAAACATATCTCATTACTCAAAAGAGGCCAATCTATATTATTATATTTTTTACTAAACCTTTCTTCCTATAGATAACTATTTTTTTATCAAACTCACATTATATATTTTGATTTCATGAGGGTGTTTGTTATTTTCATCTCAATGATTATAATGCATAAATATGAATTGATTAATCCTTACTTGATATAAATGTCTTCTAAGTGGAATGAATTAATCTATCCATAAAACCACATTACATTTATCAAAATAAAGGATAATAATATTTCAACATTTCACATTTCTATATTGTTTCAATTGGATTAAAATAACTATGACACTAGTTGACTTCATTTAAAATCAGAATATTTGGGTGGCGATTTAATGATATTAAAAAATATCTTATATATATTAGTGCCCCTTGAATCAAATTTCAAGAAGACATCTACAAGTAAAAAGTAGAGGGTATGTGTACCTTATATATTAGTATCAACTTCATGAATGTTCTTTTATAAGAATTCCCTAATAAACATTTTCATAGAGGTTAGTGATACTAACCATCAGATTATGTCCACTTAATAGGGAATTGATATCTATAATTTCCATGTTCCCAACAAAGAAAACATTGATTCTTTAATTGTATCTTATTATGGTTTCTATTTTTTAAAATCATGATCATATGACTATTCATTTTTCATTTATATTTTGATGATTTATGCCCTCAACATTAACATGTAATGCATATTTTAGTCTCTTTATATTAATTCCATTGGTAATTATTTCAACATTTTGGACATGAGTTAAATTGAGAAATTTTTTCCATTATCCTTTTCATTACATTATTATTCACGAGACTCCATATTTTTCTTCTTTGGTGACTTCAATACCTAACCTATGTTCACATTTATATTCATATTTCTTGATAACTAGTTCAATAAAATAATAATTCTTGTCATTACATATCCCAATCTAATGGGTTTTTCATTGTAATAGTCACTACATTATACATCACAGAAATAGATTATTATACCTCTAGATTTTAATAAAAACAATATGCAGTTACCATGAGTTATTTAATCCAAATGAGAGATATTTTATTATAATTCCATGATAAATTAATCCGTAAAATATTACGCTATTTCACTATATTTTCGGTCTATTTGTATCAATATTTATTTAACCTGTGATATTTTAGTTTGGTTTATAATAAAATTATCAACATAATAAATCAATGTAACAAGGAAATAAATATATCAGATTTTTTAGTAAAGACTACGAGATAAAAAAAAGTGTATACCCTAAGAGTGTCAAGATTATTATATAATCATATCCCAACTAATCATGTATTAAGGGGACGACTGAGTCAATTCTAAACAAAATATTTATAGGGTGATTATCCCTATGTTAATTAGTTCCATATCTTGATCCACATTCTATTACATAGAATGGGATCTCATTTGTGGTTAAAAAGATACTAAAAATTTTATAATATTTTAGGGTACCATCCTATACTTAAAATCATATATATAGTTTTCACTGTGGTTATCTCAGCAATATATGTGGAATAAAACAAGTTTTCCTTAAAAATAACTAAAAAATACTCTAAAACCAACAATATACTCCAAGCCTATAAATTCCATTATCAAACACAATTTCAAAAGAGAAAACATTCCATCTGAAAAATACTAACACAAACATAATAAAAAAAGGATTATTACCTTTTGGGACTAGCTATTATTAAAAAATATTTTAAACCCCTTATGGAAATTTCTCTATTATTGAGATACACTTGAAACACTGATATACATGTTATACAATATAATCATGTTCATAACCCAGGGATATGAGAACATGTGAATAATGTGATCACATATTAATAGTAGGGTTAAACATAATCGATAATAATATAACATCACAAGAGAACATAAGATCATAATGTTGGTTTAATCTAGATATATAATAAACTCATTCTCCATAAATAAATGATCAAAATTAATTGAATATGTCCTTGAATAAAATAATAAAATATTCAATGGATTTTAGAAACATGATTCAATATGCATGCTCATTGATACCTTTAAAATGTATTGAAAATTATAATGAAACCATGAAACATATTTAAATATTACCTCTAACCTTACTATAGAGAACATTTCTTTCATGATCAAAACTACCAGGAATAAAAAACACAAGAAACTAAAATTTACTCAGGAATATTTATCTAATGAGTTATACACATTAAATAAATACATTGAAGGGTGATATTGGACCCCAACCATCATCACATATACTTTTGAGTGACTCTTGAAATTTATACCATAATACATCATAAAAAAACCCAAGGAAATAATATTTATTTTCAGAAAATATTCCGTATTTATGTCATTCAATTTTATAACATAAAAAACCGTGGATGGAAAGTATATTTAATTCAAGGAATAAAAAAAGAATAATGGAATGAAAATGGGTTTCATATAGATTCACTTAAGGAAATATTTTCTAATTCCATAAATAATCATAAAATAATTAACCCATTGAATCTGAATAGGTATCCTATGACATCAAGTAACCTTCTAGGTAAATACCATTAAAGCATGACAATAAAGAATACAATATTTAATCTATATGGATATAGGGTATAAGGTTATGTAGATAACTTAACCAAAAAAAAATTGATTTATGTCATCTAAGATAATACCCTTCAATCAAATTAATTATCAAAAATGTATTAAGAAATAATATAAATTTGGTAAAAATATTGGATTGTACATAGTGGATAGTGAGGCAAGAATTTGGTATTGATATATCATTACTAAAAAATAGAAGGAGATCACATTTTTAATAGAAATAATGAAGTTGAATTGTTACAAGATAATAATATACTTTTTAAAGATTAATTTATTTTGAATGATGTGGATTTCGATAAAAAAAATTATAATAATTTTGATAAATCACATTTAAAAAGGAGAATTTTATTTTCTTTTTGAAAAAAATAGATATAAATATTTTATTTATAAAGTATGGAAAGATTTTATTTTAGAAAAATATTATATCATATAATGGATGTATCAAAAAAATGAAAAATATGATATAAATATGCATTCACATAGAAAATTTTAAACAGGTATAATTTATACACATTGATGAAAATAAACCATGCAGACAATGTTAAAAAAAAAATTTAATTAATTTTCAATAAGTTAATATAGTAGAAAGACACCTAAATAAATTATTAATGTGAATAATGATATATTCAAATGAATATAATGAATTATAACATTGGAAAATAGATTTTCTCTACCAAAAATAATAGAAGGGATCAGTTTCACTTACAAGAAAATATTTAGGTAAAAATGAGTTATTGGGAAATGTACTATCTATTGAACAAATAATATTCAATTTTTATAAAAAATAACTTATAAGAGGGGTTAAAATGACAAATATTTATACAAATATATTATCTTTCATATAAAATACAAATAAAAAAAATATTGGAAATGAAACCCATTGAGTTTGAGTTATATTTTGATCAAAACAACATTCATGTTGGATATCTATTCCATTGATATTCATTTAAATAAATTTAATTTTAAAGATCTCCAATTTAAATGAATTAGTTAAAGAAAATCATTAGGTATTAAGGATACTATATTAATTCTAAAAAGGTGATCATGAATAAATATGTTTTATTTTTTGGACATGAGATAAAGAACTACATACCTTAATTCCCAATTAGCTGAATGTACTCTAATTTCATTTATATCAAAATTAAATATTTTATCATCATATTTTATTATATTTTTCATATAAATAATCATTTAGAATAATATTTTAAAAACATTATCTAAATTTATAAATGATAGTTATTGCATATTTTCAAAGTCATGTGTGCGTGATAATGATTATTTGAACATGAATTGTAGTAGTGGTGTTATTATCCATTCTTAACCAAAAGTTCATAATTCAATGTTAATTAATACTATTATAATGGATGAAATATAATGTTTTTTAATTTTTTAATTATCTTTAATGAAACCTTATTCTTTATTCTAAATGATGAAATCAACAATGATTATTTTCCAGTGAATTGTTACCTAGGAATATTATTTTGAATCAATGAGTTAAAAATTGATTTATAATTTCCATAAAAAAATTAATTATTTACATATTTATTTAATATTGTACTATTAATTATTTTCTTCACAATCCTATACTGTTTAATTTAATAAAGTTGTTCATTATGGTTGTCAAACCAATCCAAAATTTAACATACGATGATTATTGATGATTATGAGGTGATTTAGTTTAAATATTTTTACATCACTAATTTAATCATATATTTCGTTTTTATTATTAGGATATATTACAATTATAATATATTATTAAGATTAATTAATGGATATGAAAATGATAAATAATTTTAAATAAGGATATCCAACTTCATATAATTTTTTTAAATGGTTGAAATAATAATAAATGTTTGTTCATCATATCATTAATAAGATGTACAATGTTTCATAAAATAATAAAAAATATATTATAAATATCATAATTATCTATTAAATCCATTATTATACCAATCTATATGGGCTGTTGATGAATATAAAAATGGAAATCAATCATCATAGGGTGGTTATAGTCCACATATATGTATGTTTTAAAATTTTCATTTCCAATGAAATATAGAAATTAATAATATGAATTATAATTTTAAATTATAAAATATTTAATATATTTTTTTTACCATTTTTTACGAAGAACCATCTATGTTTGAAATTAAAAACAAAATATGATGATTTTTGGAGGAGGTTGTCTGTGAATAAAAAAAATCCATTTTCTAGTTTCTTAGGGAAAGTGGGAAGGGTTGTCTAATCATGAACCATAATTAATATAACATAAAATTGTAATAAAAATTATTGTGTTATTTTATTGATATTGTAATGTGGTATTGGATAAATAATAATTGAATATCCATAAATTGAAATGAAAATGAACTAGATAGAAATATTTTCCTCACTACTACGGTTTTCTCTATTGTGAAGGGGATTAAAACATTGAAGTATACACTTTTGATAAGAAAATAACACTCTTTATGGTGT
Source organism: Viscum album (assembly GCA_963277665.1). Taxonomy (NCBI): domain Eukaryota; kingdom Viridiplantae; phylum Streptophyta; class Magnoliopsida; order Santalales; family Viscaceae; genus Viscum; species Viscum album. The sequence continues at coordinate 1,069,041,499 of OY728162.1, forward strand.
CTATTACTATTGAATATTTTTTTGGTAGAACCTGGAAAAAATGGTGGGGTTTTTTTGAGTGGAAGTGAGGAGAAGAGGGCCCCTTCAATAAGTAAAACGGTAGGAGAATAATTTTAAATACCCAAAAAAATTCAATAATGGTATGTCGTTGTGATAAAAAATGTTACTAAAATTCAAAATTAATAGAGAGAATAATAGATAAGATACATAAAAGCCTAAAAAACTCAATTAGAACACGTTTTTAACAATTTTATCCCTTTTCCAAATTTTTACTAACTTATTATCATTTTGGTTATCAAAATGATAAGTAGTTTTTCCTTCGAAATTAATCCTTATGTAAAAAATTAAAACGTTTCTTATATATATATTTTTATTAATAATGAAAAATATTATATCCATTTTATTTGATTTAGTTTATTCAATTTTAAGAAAATTTATTTTATAATAATAAATCTATTATTTATTAAAAATAGGTTTAAAAAACACAAGTTAGATTCTAAAATTTCAAATAAAAGATTATAAATTAAAAAAATATTCTTAAAATCTAAAATTAAATTATAAAATACATATTTGGTATTATAAAACGGATTCATAAATTTATATTTCTTAATTATATATTTATAATTTCATAAAATTAATGTTTTTTTGAAAACAATGTTATTTCAAACAAGTCACCTAGAAATAAATCATTTTAAAAAAGTCTCAAACATTAATTATAATCATTTTTGACAATATAAATCCCAAAAATGAATTTATAATTATCAATTAAGTATTAAAAATTTAATTAATATATTTCTAAATGAATTTAAGAAATAAAACTGAAAACATATTTCATTAAAAAGATATATTTTAAAACAGTAATTGTTCTTATTATTATTTAATATCAATTTATTCATCAATTTATTTTAATATGTTACTATATATTTAATAATATTTTAAAGGGGGTAAATTTAATTTATTCGAATTAAATATAAAATACCTAACAATAAAGTTCATTATTAAAAAGAAATATTTTATTTTATCTAAATAAAATTTACAAATTACCATTAAAATATATTATTTATATTATTAATTATTATTTTACTACTCCATTGATATTGAAATATTTATTTGAATTACCTATATAAATAAAATCAAAATTTAAAAATAATTATAATATTTACATGAAAATCATTAATATATTAATAGAAATATTTATTTTTAATATTATAATATAATATTTTTATTTTACCCTGAGTAATATTATTTCAAATTTCTAGTTCAATATACACAAATCAAGTATGCCTACTTTATATATGGTTAATGGTCATATTTTTATCAACCATATTTTTACTAACTATAGTTAGATTGAAAATATTTACAATGGTTAGATTTTATTCCAATATAAATGTACGTTATTTATATCCCCCTATAAATGAATAATAACCACAAAAGGATTATTTTGTTAATAAAATTTTAATTATTTGAATATAAATTTATTGAAAACCCATATTTTACAAAGGTATACTAAAACATACTTATGATAGAGGAAGTTAGAATCAAAAACATAACTTGAATTTAAACATAACGGGTTCCCAGATGGGGATAAAATAAAAATAAATGAGAATATAAACATAGAGTTAAATGATAATGTCTAAAAAATTATATAATGTGATAAATAGCATGTTCATGATAATGTTAATTACCATAAAATAATAAATCAAATATGGGTTAAAACGACCAATAACTTCTCCAAAATAATTATCAAAAAGTAATAAAAATTAATTATTAGGATATTTTTTCCAAGGGTAAAGGAGATATTTAAATATTAAATATGAGAAAATATACATACATAATAACATCAAATACATAAATGAATTTTCGTCCTCTGGTTGAGTGTGTTAAAAAAATTCCACTTATTATCCATATTCAAACAATATGATTTTTTCAGTAATGAGTATTAAAATAAGATTTTAACATATCATAAGATCCATAATATAATGAAAAGTCATTAAATTTGTGTCTAACTAATTTAAAAAATAAAATTTGATATAATAATTTATAAAATAAGGATAAATATTCATACGAAGAACTACTATGTTAATATCTAAAACATCAATAACAACACCAAAATATTAACATAAACCATTATATAAATATTTATCCTAAAGAATTATCTATTATATGTACAACCAAATATAAATCCTGAGAATTTAGAAATATATCTCTAAATAAATAAATATACCTAAATTTAGTCCCCAACTAATATAAATTATCTCTAGATGCCACAAATTATATATGTAAATACTATTATCATCACTTATCTTAAAACATGATACTCCATTCCTAAAAAAAGAGTGATAAAGATGAACTGACAAAGAAAACACAAAATCTTATAAAAAGTTATTTTATCATTATTACATAGATAAATTCATATACTATCCAATATATTCAAAAATCCCAAAAATGTAATAATATTCATAAATGTTTAAATAAATCTCATTTTCATGAACTCACTAATGATATTCAAGGCCAAAAATACAATCTCATTTACAATATCAATATCTATAAAATATATATACCAAATAAATATTTTTTTCTCAACTTTATAGACATATTAAGGATTATTTATCCCTTAATCATGTATTTTCTAGAAATACCACCTTACCACTGATTCACTTTTTGAGGTTATAGATTCTATTAAATATATGCTTGAAAAAAACATAAAAAAACTATTGTGGACCAATAATTATATGTTTTATGATTCTTATAACCATAATTTCATTAATAAAAAACTTATAAAAAATAATTATCAAATACTAACACATAAACTATATATTTATTCCTCATCAACTATTGGTATATCATATACCCTTCCATTATATAGGAGTTATCCCTTGGATTAGGGAATCCAATAATGTAATGAGCAGGTTACCCAAAAATGAGATGTTAAACTATAAATGGTACATTGGGATACAATGTTTTAGATAAATTGAGCACTTATTTTTTCCTCAAATTAATATATCTATATTATTCTTTTCCACACAAAATACATCTTCCCTTTCCTTTGAGGTATTTCCCATAGTTTTTTTTGAACATTATCAATATATATGAAGTTGAATATTCTTCAAACCTTGATTTTGTGATGGTATATTATTCTCATATTTGGTTCATTCTTAAATTCACAAATTTCCTTTTTTAATCATATAATGAGATTGTTAGTTAGGCATAATCACTATATTTTTCATTCTATGTTCTATTTAATTTAGTTTCTAATCAAAAAATTCATTTCATCTTCCATCCAATTCATCATTCACAATAATTCCTATGGTTTAATCCATTTCCAATAAAACATTATTGTATAAAAAAATTCTTAGGGGATATCATATAATTATGTAAATCATTTATAATATTTCTAAATATTAAAAAATAATTTTCAATATAATACACCTTTTACTTAAACAGGGCCTCCATTATAATTACCTATCTAAATCCATCAAAAATGTTCATAATGAAAATTTGAGTAAACCTATGAATAAACCATGAAAGTGTATCACTTGGTGCACATTAAGGTCAAATTTACCATGAACTATAATAATGGATTATATATACTCAATCAATAAATTTTAGGGTTATTAACCGAAATTCATCTATTCCAAACGCATAACCAATTTTAGTATCCCAATATATATGTGTATTCTTTTGAATACAAAAATCCTTTCCATAGAATATAATGGGATATTCTCTATTACATAGTGTTATCCTGTGGTATTTAACTATTTTTTCATCATAGTTTCCAAAACATGACTAATAACTTCTCTCATACTAACTACAATGACCCCAAAAAATTCTTATATAAATAATATATCTTAATATGCCAATAGTCATTAAAAAACCTTACCATTAATGCTAGAAACATACAGGTTATGTGTATTTTGATAAATGTATAAATAATAAACTTGTATATAAAAGATATATGTTATTTCCAATTATGTTTATTAAAATAGACACCATTCATATCACAACATATATAAAATTTTTTTTCATAACATGTGGATAAAATACATAATAAATGGTTAGATCAGGTGTTTATTAAGGGTATTAAAAAGGGATATCATTCAAAGATCATTGTTTAGATATTATAAGCATAAGGGTATAAGAACAAGAAAAAAACATGAAATAATCGTACCCCATTAGTTAGTGACATTTGAATAAGAATCATAGAATAAGTCCTTTTTAATAAAAGGTTATAATACAAAAGATTCTGGAATAATTATTTAAAAATAATGATCAATGAGAACATGTAATAAGAAACTGACAAATTGTTTTCATTTAAATGAGAACATATACTCACTTCCTTAGTCAAGTGTCACTCACACAACTATATTTGTATTAATTTCCTATATTGGAATTTCATACCAAGTGATTAGCAACATTACCTTAAGAGTAACATTCATCCTGCTAATTCTATTGTCTGTTAGGATATTATTGACTGTATATTATATTATGTGTATATTAACACCATAATCTCTTATAATTTTCTCAATGGAATCCCACCCTTTTATTTCATAACTTTTCATTTACTTGGTAAAAATATAGGATCTATCTAATATTTAGTTTACTAAGAAAAATGCACATAATACAGGAAAAATGCAAAAATTCTTAAGAAAAACAATGAAGAATTTTTCATTGGTTCATCCTAAGTAATTTTACTATATCTCAGAATCTAGGGACATATATCAAAGGAAAGGGTGAGCATAAGGCCCACTAATAGAAAAATAAAGAAACAATTTATATTTGATCTGGAAGAAAAATAAATAAGAACTTAAGTAATATCATTATGTAATGAACAAGAGAACATGAGGCATATAATTAAAAACATTATATGAATCATACATGGAAATGTGGATACAAAATTTTAATGACACATTCATAATCAGATCACCATGTTTTTTCACTAAGTTATCAAAAACATTACGATGGTTATTTACTAAGGTATCAAAAAACTTATCATCTCTACAGATTAAATTCACTACCCAATGAATTAGAGAACAATTAAGGAACACCATTAATATGAATGAATTAATTTTACCCAAATAGATAATAAAAAAAATTTCAGAAAGAACCGCTAGAGAATAAAAGAAACATGATTCATATCAAAATCATGGATTTTTACAAAAAAGTTCTTAAAGACATGATCATTATGTCATTTATGACCCACAAAATGGAAATGAAAATTTTATATATTTTAATCTAAAAAATTATATCATTTTCAAATATAGGTGAATAACCCCGCAAAATAAAGAGGTTTTTGTATTGAAAATGGGTAAAATAGAAATAATTTTTTTAAGAAAACAGATAAATTTTGAGAAGAATACATAGAGTCATAATGGGAATGAAATGTGATTATAGAGAATGGTAAATATATATGGTAAATGGTATCCCATTAATAAAATATTCATAATAATGTAAATTGATATAGTAAATTGGATAAAAGATCATAGTTTGGATATAAAAAAACATACCACACAAAGTGGGAAGCTGAATAGAAAAGAGAAGTGCTGATTACATTTATTGTGAAGAGTAGTTCCATAATCATGTGGATCGAGACATTGGGGGCTTGAGGAAACCTTGGGAGCTAAAACTATTTGTGAATCCTGGAGTATGAAATTATAGTGATTGTAAATTGATAAATGGGTGGGTATATATAGAAAAAGTGGGGTATTTGTTTATTAATTTATAAATACAAGCCTTAGAAACCAATGTAGTGGTAAATAAAAAACCCTGGGATTTACATGGAATATTCCCATGTTATTGGACACTTGGGAGACCTATTTTGTTATTTTAATCCACAATATTCCACCCTAATTTTAAGTTACTTATTTAGGAAAGGAAATTTAACGTTTTCACAAAATAATAATTTTAAAGTTAATGTTTGCAGTTTATATTTTGGAAAGTAAATTATATATTTGGTAATTGAATAAAATATATTCAAATAATTTATGTTAAAATAATAAAATACTTTAGGTCTTTTATTATGGTTAATTAGTTATTACATCATTATGATATAATTATGATGTCATTAAAATATTGAAAAACTAAAACTCCATTTTTACCATCTATAAAAAATAACATATTTTAGAAAATTATCATAAATTCAACCTAACAAAAATTTTATGATTTAATTCATGAAATTATTTTTATTTTATCATAATAATTCTAAAGATATGATAATTTTACACTTTAAATATATAAAAATATTTTCATATTTAAAATAATAGGGGACATAAAATGTAATGTAAAATTTCAGACTCATGGTAAAATATTATTTTATCAAATCTTTTTAAATAATATTTTTTAATAATATTATTTAATTAAAGTAATCATTATTCATAATAAGTTATTTTATTATAATAAATAATTCTTTTTTAAGAAGTAAAATATCTATTTGAATAATCAATTTATCATATTCCATCTCAATTTTATTATGAAAAACAATAGTTAAAATAAAAAGAATGTAATAAATTTTTTATTTAATCAAAGGAATTGAAAACATTATTTAGGACACATAATCCCTTATTTCACCCATGTAATCCCTAAGAGAATTGTGTTATATGGTTGTCATTTCATGGGGTTCCTCGACTGACATGGACTGAGTGGTAATATTCATTAACAAGAAATTCTACCATATTCAATTTCATTCATGATTCACTTTTTGAAATTCATATTGGGCTTGTTAAAGGGTGAATCCTAGTGATGAAAACTCCCTCAAAAGCTCTAAAAAATGGGCTTTAAAGGGCAGGAATTTACTGGTTGGGGCCATCATCTATTATTAATTTAAGAATTAATCTCTGTGAAAATTTTATATATAAACCATAATTATAACCTAAACATTATTATCAAGGTTATAGTTTTCAATAGTCACATTGTCCTGTAGTCATAATTGAACAAGTGTCATATAACGGTTGAATCTAGATGGTCAAATTTACCTTTATATTCACTTCATTTATTATACATGGTTTTGTTTTGAATAATATAACATATATTTTCAAGAAATAGTTATCATTCAAAAAGATCAGGTTACTACATTCTTCCCCCATAATAAATTATCACCCAAAATTTAAACACATTCCCTTGGTTTAGAAAAGGGTGTTGGTAGTTCTGCGTCATTGTCTCCTTTAGTTCCCAAATTTATCATTTATATATGTTATTACCGATAGCACCTTGATGAGGTAGTTACTACTATTTCGTAGAACCTTGTATCTACTATCCACGATATTTACCAGATTCTCGTCATAATAGAGGTCATGTTCTAGATGTACCACCTTACGATTCATAACATGTCAAGGATTGGGTATGTACATACTCTAGATAGACACATGGAATACATCAGGAACATGAGTAAGATTTAAAGTATGTGAAAGAAGACATTCCACTTCTCCTATGCAATATAGTATTTCATTAGGGCCAATGCAATTAGGGCTAATATTCCCTTTCTTCCAAAACAAAATGACTCTTTTCCATATAAATATATGAAGAGGAACATTGTTGAAAATACCATACTCCAAGAAACTATAATGTTTGTTAGCATAGCTCTTTTGCTAACTTCAACCAGACATATGTGTTTTTGGAAAACATGTACGATTTTTTCATCTCTCCCATAAGGTCTATCCCAAGACTCTTTCCCTCAACCGCTTCATCCCAAAAAGTAGGAGTTCTACATCACTTCCCATATAGAGCTTCGTATGGTTCTATTTTGATACTCTAATGAATGTTTTTTTGTATGATAAATCTTCTAATGGGATATATTGATTTCATCGACCATTAAATTCCATTGAGAATGTTCTCAGCATGTCCTTGAGTTTTGGAATAGTTCTTTCATATTGGCTGTTACATTGGGGGAGATTGGCTGTACTAAAATTTAACTTGGTACTCAGGGCATGGTGAAGACTTTTTGAGAATTTTTTGTGAACCTTATATCATGACCATAAATGATAAAAAGTGGAAATCGATTTAACCTCACCAATTCCTCTACATAAATAATTTCAAGTTGATCAAGTTAAAAATATTCCCATTTCGAGAAAAATGGGAAGCCTTGTTGTGACTGTCCACTATAACCCATATCACATTGTTTCCTTTGGATGTTCTGGGGAGACCAGAAATGAAGTCGATTGTGATACATTACCACTTCAATGATGGTATGTGTAGTGGTCGTAATACCCCATTATGAATTAGTCACTCTACCTTCACTTATTAACACACCAAGAACCATTTAGTGTAGTTTTCAATGTTCCTTTTCATTTTATGCCACCATTAATGATCATGAAGGTCACAATATATTTTCTGCTTCCAAGATTTATAGAGAATATAGTGATATGAGATTCATCAATCAGGTCCTTATTTATTTATGGAATAGATAGGATGAATATAGTTGTTTGAGATTTTAGTAAACCTTCTATATCAATATTAAACTAAAGAAAGATCTCATTCTTCATATCCTCTATCTTATTTTGTAAAAATGAATCTTCCCATTGATATTTATTAATATTATCATGTAATGATGGTTTAGAAATAATTTGGGATTGGGTTGATGATGTACCTTACCTAATTATTCTCATGTCCAACTCTTCTAGGTACTTGATCAAAGGATCTCCTTGAATACTCATCCTTAGCATTACAACAAAGTCTTTCATACATAATGCATCAATGATTTTTTTATGATATTATTGGATGATAATGAAATGAACAATCATCAATATTAAGAAGTTTCAACCATATCCTATATCTCATGTTTTATTCTATTTGAATGAAAATAAACATTAAGCTTTGGTGTTCTATCTGTATATCACATTAATTCCCATTAATACAGTGCCTACATTTCTAAATAGCAAAAAAACTATAGCCAGCTCTAGGTCATGTGTTGGATAGTTCATCTCATTAGGCTTGACCTGTCAAGATGTATAGGAAATCACCTTATAATGTTTTATGAGTATGCACCCAATACCTTTCCAAGATGTATCAATATAAATTTGGTACATATCTTCATTAGAGGGTACATTTTACACAAGTGGAGTAACCAAACTATTTTCATCTCCTGGAAACATTTTTATACTCCTTTGTCCAGATGAACTTGGCCCCCTATCTAGTTAACAAAGTTAGTGGATTATAATTTCCAGAAAATATTTTCCCGAACCTCTTCTAACATCATAGAAAAACTAGGAAATTATGAATCTCTGTTACTATTTTAGGATGTGGTCATTCCTCCATAACCTTTTTCATTACAGGTTCAACATATACTCCTTCATTAGTTACAATGTAACCAAAGATAGATACTTGTTGTACCCAAAATTCAATTTTTCTAAACATTCCAAATATCCTATCCTCCCTAAGTGTTTTCATATAACCCTTTTATGATCCTCACTACCCTCAAAACAATTATTATATATTAGAATATCATCAATAAAAACCACCAAAAATGTAATCAAGGTAGTCCATACGGACACTATTCATCATTTACATTAATATAGTACTTGGATTGTTCAATCCAATGGGAATGGAAATAAAATCATAGTTCCAATATCTTGATCAGAATGAAGACTTGGGAATATCTTATTTATTTACCCTAAATAGATGATAACTAGTTCTAAGATCAATCTTATAGAATCAATGATCCCCATGAAGATGGTCAAATAAATCATTAATCCTTGGAGGAGGACACATGTTATTCACTATGATCCCATTTTGTTCTCTATATTATACACATAGGCACATTGATCCATCCATCTTCTTCATGAAAAGAGTAGGTTCTCTCTATGGAGACCCACATGGTCTGATAAACCCATTATCCAAAAAATCTTGGAATTTTTTCTTTAATTTCATCAGCTCCAAATTTTCAATTCTATATAGGGACTTTGATATCAGATTGGGTCCAAGAATGAGTTCTGTAATGAAATATATCTATCTTCCTAGGGGGAAAAAATATAACTGCTAAGGAAATATGTAAATGTATTCCTAAATGATGGCTAAATTTTCTATTCACATACTTTATTTTCTTCATTCATCTTTACTGGTTGTCTATATAAATAAGGATATATAAGATGATTCTAGAAAAAGATCAGGTCATGATATCTATCCTTTTAAAAAAAAATTAGGCTTTGAATTCAAGACTACACTGATTTACTTGCTTCTATAGTTTATGACATAATGATACATTGAGAGTTGGTCCATCCCTTGTTTATTGTCGAATTCTAACATGGTAATTTCTACTAGAATTGTGATGAGACTATGCTAGACAAAGTGAATACTATATTTTTTATACACTAATGACACCTGGATAACCCATCCATTTTTCTTGAAAGATGAAAACACTTCTAATAGTTTAGGGATTTATTTTATATTCTCTGAAAACATAGAGAAAATAAACAGAATGTATAGAACCATAATCAAATAATTTACTTGCTAGATTCAAGAGAGTAATTAGACTGTCTCCCACCACATGATATTTAGAATAAACTTCTACAACTGTGATATGAAAAGAATGAACAACCACCCTTGGCCTATTCTTGGGTTGATGGTGATTCCCCTCAACAATAATCATATTTGTAATTTGATTGTAAAAGATCCCAATACATCAAAACAGGGAGAATTGTACTTATGGTTAGGTCTGAAAAATCTTACATTTTCCATTAGTTCTGATAAGTTCAGGTTTTACTGACCATGATTGTTACAAGAAATATGTTAATATATTCGACACCAATAAAATTTCCCACTGATGATCAAGAATTTCCATTAATGATTCATCCTAAATTTGTTTTATGTGGGATATTTCATTTAATTTACTCATCTTCTATGTTAAAAGTTACTCCTTAATCTTGAATCTCCCAATCAACTCTGTTTATTCAATCTATGTGTCCATTATGTTTCTCTAAACACCAGTTCTACCTTAATATTAGTTCATAATATCTCCCCATTGCTGTTATATTCACAATTAGATAGATTATTTCGTAGAAGTTATCTTATTCAATTGATTAATCTATCAACCTTTCCACTATGGTCCATGAAGAAGATAGATGTGTAGTGTGAAATCCTTGTATAGTTAATATCATATCATCCTGCATATTCATTCTCTTTCCCCATCATCTCTAGGAATTCCTTATTCACACTCATTCCGATTGAAAAGGGGGAAATATTTATTGAAAATGGTTCCCATAAACTCTTCCCACTCTATATATTCAATATCCATTCTTGGCTTCGTGGTTTGTACTTATTTCCATGACTCATAATATTCCCCCCCCCCAAGCAGTACAACACCGGGGTGATATTATATATATCTAAGTAATGGAGTAAATAAAATTTCATTTTAATAAATCTCATCCATTATTTAGAAATTAATGGGTCGGTAGATCCATAGAAATACGGTGGTCATAGATGTATAAAGGACTTAACTAAATATTTCTCCCATCAAGGAGAATCAAGTCTCTCGACATGATTCAATCGATTTCTCATAACTAAAGTCAGTTTATTCATCATTCACATTACATTTTCCATTCCTAACTCCATTAGATGTCCTTCAGCGCCTGGTCCATTACACCCACAATTTACACAATTCTTCATATATCACAGAATTTTCAAAAGGATGAATACATAGTGAGAAAAGTGTTTCATTTAATCATATTTTAACTATAATGAAATTTTATTTCTTAAAACATCATTCATAATTACGTTAATCATTAACAATAATTACACATTCTATAAATCCTTCATAATGGATCATAAAATACTTTTGATTAATGAAAAATATCCCACAAGAGTGTCAATAATGGAGTTTATCAAGGATCGTTATCATAAACCAGTTCCCATTTGAGAATTTCTAAAATTGGTGTTTTTTGTTTTTAGCACTTTATTAAAATATACTATATCCATATTCTCTTGTTCATATCTAAATAGAGATATTTATATTCAAAAAACAACTCACTATTACTATACCAAAATAATGGTATGTTTTACTATATTTTAATTTGTCCATAATGTTCTTCATAATGTTTTAAAATAATAATTTCCACAAATAAATAAAACTTACATTGAAAAAACTATGGAATCCCACCTTTTTATTTCATAAAACATTATTTATATGATACAAACATAGGATCATTTGATAATTAGTTTCTAGGAAAAAATTTTCATAATACAAGAAAACAGAAAAAACTCTTTTTAAAAACATGAAAGTATTATTAATTGGTTCATCCTAATTACATTTACTACATCTCAAAACCGTTGTAATCACATCAAAGTAAAGGGTTATCATATGATCTGGTAAGGGTGAACAATATAAATAATTTATAGGTGATCTTGAGGAAAAATACAAAAGAATATGATGCATATCATTATAGAATGATATAGAGAACATGAGCCACATCATAAATAAAATAACAAGAATTATACATATAAAATTTGTATCAAAATTTAAATGAGAGTTTTATAAGATTATCACCATGGTTTTTCACTAAGGTGTCATGAAAATTATCAAGGTTATTCACCATTGTACATAAAACATAAAATCTATAGAGATTTGTTTATTTACCCAATAAATTGGATCTCCATCATGGAATAACCATAAAATATATTTTTTAATGTAATCGAAATATATCATATAATATTTTTTAATAAATAACATATGGAAAATAAAATAATCATGTTTAATATCAAAATCATGGCATTTTTAAAAAATGTTCATCAGGACAATATATTTTTGCCATTTTATGACCAATGGAATTAAAATTAGGGTTTAATATATTTTAATACCTAAGTAAAATATATAATTTTTACATATGTGTGAAGACACCTATGAAATAAATAGGATTAGTTATTTGAAAAAAAAGATTTTTTTATAAGAAAATAGATGAATTTTGAGAAGAAAATTCAGATGCATAATGAGAATGGAATATTGTTTTAAAAAATATTAAAAATAGGGGGTAAATGGCCTTTCATTTATAATATACTCTTAATAAATTAAGGGGTAAAATAAATTAGACATAATAACGTGTTTTGTAAATTTCAATGATATACCACATAAAGAGGGAGCTTGAATGGAAAAGATGAGTGGTTATTTCCCTTACCTTGAAGAGTAGTTCTTAAAACATGTGTATTGGGACCTTGGGGGATTAATAAAAACTAGGGATGAATTCTTGGGAGGTAAACAGGTATATATTTGTTTAGGATTAAATGTGATTGAATGAAAATTGTTACTTTTTTTGGTTTTTATCCAAAAGTTGGGGGATTTTTTTATTAATTTATAAATAAAAACCTTGAACACCTATGTAGTGGTAAATTAAAAACAATATGATCTCTGATGGTATTATAAACATGGGACACCAATTATTATATGTTAATCAAAAAGAGTCAACCATAAATTATATATTACTTATTTTTGGAAAATAAAGTTAATGTAAAAAAATATTTTTACTTTTAAAATTTAAATTTCAGAATTTGGAATTCACATTATATATTTCGAAATTAATTAAAATATATGAAATTAATTTATATTAAAAAAATATTATGTGGATTGTTTTTAATTAGTTATTACCTCATTATATAATAAATATGATTTAATTACAATAATGAAAAACTCTATATGTATTTTTACTAATCACAAAAATCATAAAGTATTTTAAAAATTTCTCATAAATCCACCCACATCTAATTCTTACATACTAATTTCCAAATTGATATCTATTTTATCACAATAATTCTCTATATATTATTATTTTAACTTCTAAATATAAAAATCCTTATTTATTAATAAATAAAATAGTTAAAAAAATGTTATAAAATTTTTAAGACATTACAAAACTTTTTTTTAATTTATTTTTAAATAAGATTTATTAAATCATACAACTAAATTAAAATTAACATTATAAATAATTCCTTAGTTTATTATAATAATTATTTATTTTCTAAAATGTAAAATATATATTCTAAAAATAAATTTATCAAATTCCATCACAATTTTATTTTGAAAAAAATTAAAAAAATGGAAATGATGGAATAAAAATATTATTTAAAAAAGAATTAAACACTAGGTTCGGGAAACGTAACCCCTTATTAGACCTTAGTACTCCCAAAGGGTATGGCGTGTGATAGTAGTAGTTTGGTGGAGTGCCACATTTAACCTCAACCAAGTGGTAATCTCTAATAATATGATCATCTTGTGTAAGGGATTTATTGAAAGTTTCACTTATTGAGCTCAGATTGGGGTTGTCTAAGGGGTAACCCCAAGGTCAAAACCACCCAACCATGATCTAAAAAATGGGATTCAAATGACGAAACTTTACTGATTTAGGCTATTGAATCTTCTTTTTTGTATTACTATTTCTTTATCAAAATTTACCTTATAATATATAATGATAATTTAAAAAAATTATCAAAAGTATAGTTCCAACTATTAATATTATCCAATCATTATAATTGAGAAAATACATATATTTTTTGAATCCATATGGTCACTTTTCCCTTTATATTAACTTCATTAAAATAATATCATTTTCATGTGAATAATATAAACCATATTTTCTGGAAACAATTTTCATTAAAAATGTTTGGGTAGTTATATTCTCAACCAAATCATAATTAACCAATTCCATGGAGTCATATAATAGACCTACCAACACTTGTCTAATAACATAACCATTTTTTCACATTTTATAAATGATCTACTAATCACATAATCAAAATGAATTTATATTTATAACATAATATCATGAAATCATTTAATATTACATTAATGATTAACCAATATAATGTAAATGGGGTTTATAAAATATTTATCATATTAATCATAAATTATCTTCAGAAAGACAATATATTGTAACATTGAATCATATAACTATATGTATAAAAAAATATAAACTTATGTTATTATATAGAAAAATAAATTTACAAGATCATAAAATTATTTCTTTTGTGTAATACCTGTTTCATTTTAATGTCACTTATTTCAAATTCAAAAAGTTCCAAAATATTACTTAAATTTTGATTGAATTGAACTTTTTAAAATGATAGAGGAATCTTAATTTAATTGGGTATAAGTTATAGTGGGGAGATTCATTCAGATGACATACATTATAGGAAAAATTCCTTTCCCATTTTCATTAAAAAGTAAAAAAGTTCCATATTTGGAAAATATTAACAAATTGATTTTAAATCATTGAAATGGAAGTAATATTTTGTTTAAAATTTTCTTAAAACATATTTATTGAATAGTGAAAACATTATTGATACCATTTTATTGAAAATATTTGATATAGAAGAAAAATATTCAAACATAAGTGAGATATTACACCAGGTTTCTTTAAAATCTTATTTTAGATCATTTAGTACATAAAGAGAGGAAATTGAATGAAAAAAATATAACTTAAATAAATTTAAATAAATTAATAAATTTAATATTATTTTTTATAGATATACCATATATTTTTAATATTGAAATAATGCTTAAACAATCCTATTGAAGATTGATATTGTGAGAAAAACTCTTACCATTGTGGTAACTTTGGATTCATAACACAAATGAATGAAATGAAATAAAAAAAATCACTAATTATAATGAAAATAAGTATATTCATGTTAAAACATATAAATTTGGAAATAGATACCCCTCAAAAAAACATTGGTGTACATCATCAAACATTTCCCAATTAAAAAAAATTGATAGGAAGAACCCTTACTACAATAGTAATTTTTCAATCAAATGAAATTAAAATCATGTAAATAATAACGTACCATATATATATAATTAAATAATTTATTATTAAAAAATACATTTTGGGGGACGTATATACATTATATAAATTTTAAATCGGTACATAATATAAAAAATTGTCAAAATGAATAGAAATTGTGTTGAAACCCTTCCCTTATATACGAATATATTAATAAGAAAAATAATATGTTTTATAATGATTTTATATTTATTTTAAAGATATATTATAATAATATTAACTATTAAAATATTATATATGGTCATCTTATATCATATCAACACCTGTTTATTAAAAGTTTTCAATAAATGTCATCATTTCATGTTTTAATTGCTTGTTTTTTCATGTGTTTTTTAGTTTAACCATTTTGATCATTAGATATATATCATTGTTCCTATATATTCATAATGTCAGTAATTAAATTACTATAATATATATAAATTATGTACTTATTCATAAAAATTAATATTAAGTGGTGATGAAAAATGAAATACATCACTTTGTGGCGACGATAATCCATATGAACACATCTGTGATGTTTCCTTTTTTCGATGGTTGAATCCAATGTAATGAAAATAATAACTCAAATTTATTGAAATTTATTAATATAATGAATATAATATATTTTACTTAAAATATCTTTTTATGTTTCATTTTATAGAAGAAATGATGAACAAAAAACATTGCTATATTTAGTTGGTAGTCCACATGTATGCACCAACGACATTATTATTTTCTAAAAGATCATATAGTACTAAGGTAGATAATATATGATTAAAAAATATATGAAAATTTATTTAGTTTATATAATATATTATATTTAAAGATATTTATATAACCACCTTTTAATGACAGATATAGAAAATGGATCATATCACTACGTGGAAGGAGTAGTCGACATGTACTCACATGTGATAATATTATTTTCCATTTGATGTAAAATGGGAAGAAAATGGTTGTCTAATAATGATAATAACATATCATTATAGTGATGATACTATATTAATCACGATTTTATAGATAAAAATCATATAAATGGTGTATGAAAAAATTTAATTGAAGTAGCGTGGTTTAGATTTATACATCTTCTTTGATAGTTCCCAGCTAGATTACACCTTAGTCCATGAGTGATAGGTTTTTAAAGAATAATAGAATATTTATGTTAAATGGAAGTATTTTTTAGAGGTTTTTATTGGGTATTTTATGATATATAATCCTCAAATGGTGTTAAAAAGGTATTAGGATAAGTTCCCTATTAAAATTGAGGAGAGGGAGAGACTAGAAATTTCATAAATTAGTTCGATGATATAAGGTCACATTCATGTGAATATGGATAAAAATTGAATATGATATAATAATATGATACTAAAATGTTGTAATAACCTCAAAAAATAATAATTATATTGGTGTGGGTGGTAATACAACCCTTACTTATTGGTCTAACCCCTAGTAAACATATTTTAACCATAACTATGGTAAAAATATTTTAGTATTTTTTAATTCGTAATGAAAAAATTTATATTTTTATTAATAAATTATTTAAATTATATGTATTAATAATATGTAATACATTTTATCAAATTGAATTTCAATAATTTGAATAATAATATTTTATATAAGCAAACATACTATAATAGATCCTTTTTTTAGAAGAAAATATTTTAAAAATTAAATATAATTCACTTTTATTACTTACCATGATGTAACCCATAAAATGTGTGATAAAATATATTATTTAATTTATAATAAATAAATTTCAATACAATAATGAATATATAAATATTAATTGAATTTATTTAGACAATAACACATTCTGTGCATAAAATATTGTTTAGAAAAATATTTTTTTATAAAAAAATGAATATCTAAAAAAATAAAGTGTACTTTTAATAAAATTGAAATTATTTTTATTTTTGTAAAATTAATGTATCCTTATATTACATAAATATGAAATAAAAAACCGTAATGGGATATTTAACTTAATAGAATTTGTAGTTTTTATAAAAATATTATTTTCACTATTCACCAAAAATTATCTCTTTTTTAAAAAATAAATAAAAATATCTACTCAGATAATATTAACCATATAATTTATATAAATATATTCATTATATAAAATAAAATTACTAAAATATTTGAATATTTAAATATATTATTCACATGAAATTATACAAAAATAATACTTTTTCAATAAAACTTATTTTTTAAACAAAAAAATAACTTTACTGAAAATTTAATAATTATTTATTATGACTTAATTAAAAAATTGAAATATTTAAAACCTTGTTATATATTTTTCATAATGCGGTTATTACTATTAATACCTTCCAATTTCATTGTTATCTTACAATGGTTTAATATATTATAGTTTATATTGACTCAATGTTTCTTATAAAGGATGCTTGCAAACACAAATATTTTATTAAATGAGAAACATATTATAAAATCATGGGGTGTTACATTTGGTATTTTTTTCATCAATGATGGGTAATATTTTATTGATGTATAGAACATAGTTTTATGTTCTTTTATTGTTTTTTAAGAACAATGAATGACTAAATTTTCATTAGATTGGTTGAAATGTTATAGTGAGATTTTTCTAATCAAGATTATGTCCTTTTAAATTTATAGAGGATCATTCTTTAAAATTATAGAACTAATATTAATATTATTAATACCAATTATGTACCCTAATACTTTTAAAATTTAAATTATATATATTAAATTACTATCTTTTGTTGTAGAGAATCTATAATTTAATTAATTATTTATAACTTGGTTTACATAATTCACATTTGAAAAATAAAAACTACCAAAACACATGTTATAGGCATCCCGATTTCACACTGAAATTACCCCAATTTAATACTATGTCCTCTATTTACATTTCAATATTCATTTCCTCATTTTATATAAATATTTAACATAATGAACAACATAATTACTTTCAAAACTATATCATGTTATGTCAAAATCATTTGATCGTCACAATTTCATTTTAATTTTCTAAATTCATTTTTAAAATTAAATAAATTCTATAATGGTCATTTAATTATTTGATTTCTAAGAAATTGGTAATAAAGAAACATTATATAAATGATTACCCTCAAAATTTTTTATTTATCTGAAATTCTTTTGTGAAATATATAAAGGGCTGGTTTTGTTCAACTGAAATTGCATTACATTGTTATATTTTCTATGATAAATCGTTCTCATATATACCCACCATTAATAATTAACTCCTTGGAATTAGGAACTCCAAAAATCCCATGACAACGAATCATAACAAAAATACATTTTCCCTCTTCCAAATGGATCAAAGAGTCCATGTAATCAATCCAAGGAACTATAAATCCAAGATAAAGAAAATTCACTTCAAAAACATTCTATCCAAGATAGAGTTTTCTTCCTTACAAAAATATTTATATAATTACCATAGAACATTGTATAATGGTACTATCCAAGTGCCTGTCTATTTATAATATATTCTATATATCCTCTATAGTGTCTCCAATACATTCATTCCTTATTTTTCAAGATAACACTCATACCAACCATTTTTTAATCAGATAATCATAAACAAATGTGGTTCTTATATATGTCAACCAAAAAAACATACAAGCAATTTATTACCTATTCCCACTATTAGAAAATATAACACTTACTCTTAAAATATACAATATATATCCTCCTTGTTGAAACATGAAAAAATAAAATTTCATTCATCCTAAATATGACAGTTTGTGCCATCTTACATAACTTTCTATTTCCACACAAATATTTAATCATATTGATGTCATGATTAGTGACATGTACAACCACATAATGAGTAACTAAATCTTAAGACTTAAAAATAATTGTATCAATTTATGCAAGAAAATTTGTAGGGAAGATAATTACAATTTTATTTTAGGGATTTCTATGAACCCCATGCCCAAGTATCCCAACAAAATGATACACGACATTCCTTTTTTTATAAAAAGTCACTAAATCTAGAAAACATGTTAAACAATTGTCTCATTGTTAATTGAAATATCATTATTTGATAATATTAATAATCTAATCCTATATAAAAAAACAATTTCATTCTATTGAAAACATCGATTGGGGAAAACAAATAAATTTTAAAATAATGTGTTATTTTAAAATCTACAATAATTAATTATTACATCACTAAAAATTTTATTATGATTTGGAATTTATGCTTAAATTAAAAACCATATATATTTTTATATTCTCAAAAAATATGATGGTGTGAATTTATTTTAGGAAATATTAATTTAATCATATGTACTATAATTTTTTTAAAATCATGATACATAACGATATTATATAGATTACCTATATTTTCTTATTTTTAGTAAATTCCTAAAATGTGACATGTGAACATGTGACATCTTATAGATCAATATGTTTAGATTATATAAACTATTACAAGACCCCTCTCGTAAACATATTTAATAAGATAATATTAAGGAATGAATAGTTTAAATTTATTTATTGTATTATAATAATATAATATATTAGGAAAATCCATCATTTCAAAAAAATTATTAATGAAAAAATTCATCATTACATTTATTGTATTTTTATAATTATTTTCATTATAGTTACAATAAAATTCATGATTTATTTTGGTTTATTTTCACATCAGGCATGTAAATTAGTACTATTAAAATGGAATACATATTATCAAATTATATACCTATTATTCATTTAGGTAATTTAATATCACTATTTATTTTTATTCAATCAAATTCACTAGAATTTGGTTGATATCAACGATCAACGTTAAGAAATTATATCAAAATCTTATGAAATAAGACTCAATTTTATTTTTAAAATTTATTATAGAATTGATTGATTCAAAAAAATAATAGAGAGTTAATTATATTAATTATCAAATTCATCAAATAAAATTTTTCCAATTGTTTTATTGAAAAAATGATTTTTTTGATGAAATTAATCATTAAAATAAAAATAACATTGTTTTTAGATCTTTATTTGTCAACCGATCAATTATTTCAATAGAATACCATTAAAATAATAAATTCTCAAATTTATTTTTGAAATTTTATGTAATATATAGATATGTAATAAAAATAAATATTAGAAAAAATCAATACATTATTAAACTATTGCATAATTTATGTTATTATTTCTTTTTATATTGATTTGTTCATTATGATTACATATCTAATTATTTTGGGCACAACTCACCCTAACGTGACCAAGTTAGGTAATTATGATACCCCAATAAAAACTCCGTATATTTTAGAGGTTTCTAATAAGTATAGAGGTGTATGGCATATATTGGGGAAACTATAATCTTTGCTATAAATATTTACTTATAGTGAAAATCTGTTAAAAAACTATTTAGACAATAGGTATATGATAATTCATAACCAAATTAACCAGAAATATATAAATAACAAAAAATCTTAATAATATAATAAAAAGATCCATTCCATACTATATGTTAATCTAATTACATGATGGATTCTTAGAATTGAAAGACAATACATACACGTAATAAGAAACTCAAAAACCTCAATCCCAAACACCATGACCAGTAATATCTCCATGAACTGGACTAATACTATATGAAAACCATCATTTTAGGGCCTGCTAATCATGTCCGCACCTATATTCATAATGTATTATCAGGTATCAAATGGTACCTAAATAGGGTGTGAGTACGAAAAAGTATTGAAACAGCCATAGTGTCTAAAAAATCACTCTTGTAGAAATAGTTCTTGTAGTTATATGATAAACTGGGGAATTAATTCATAAACTAACACATTAAATCAATTAATATTTTCACCCATCATGCTTCAGGTGTATGTGTGGGGGTATCCAAAGCTACATTGGCACTCTTCTAGATATGATTGTAAAGTGGTTGACTTTACATCCTATGATGAATCACCGATGTCATTTGAGGATTCTAATATTGAGGATGAGTAACCATATTGTGGATCTATACCTCAACAGTAATTCATATTTTACACCCCACCAAAATGCATAATCTATCCTTGCATCAAAATCTCATGTGGGTTCTTCCAATGCATCTAGTCCTGAGGAGGTGTGTATCGTACATGTATCCCTCAGGTGGTGTGTACCATGAATCAAGCACTCAGGAGAAATAAAACATTCTATATATCCCTTAAGAGATATGATACTATGTGTCTATCATTAGAGGATAAATTTCCATGAAATTATACATTTGGTGGTACATTACCACACACAATTTCCTTAGTTATCAATAATAATAAAGAGGCTTATAAGATTATATGTCAACCATAAAACTTATATATCAAAACATCAAACAATACAAACATTTTTATATAAGATAAATTTGTTACATCCACAAATTACATATTAATATAAAATTTATTACATTATGAAGTCACAAACTAATAACCAAATATAATCAAATTATAAATTAAAGTGAGTTTATCAATTATCATAATAAATATATTCCCTTGATTTTAACTTATCATTTACATTAAATTAACAAATAACATATCCCCAATCAACAATTCAACATGCCAATATTTCAATTCAATTTATATGGTAAAACAACACTTTTATTCCTTGTAATTTATTTAAAATCCCTTTTCCATAATTACCATGGTTCAATGAATCCATTGAAACCAAATTATAAATTCAAATGTTCATAAAATTAATCTCTTCAAAAAATGTAACCAAGACCAATTAGTCAATGGGATCTACATAAAATCATTTAATTCCCCTCATTGGGTTGAATATTAACAAACCGATCAGGTGGCTGTGAGACTCAATATCAACAAAAACGGATCTAATAAGATCCAAGAGTGGTCAAAGTGGTATGAATATTATCAAAAAGAGAATGTTATAATTTAGTTTGGTTATGTGGGAAGTTTTTTAACATTATGGAACTAATTACACATACAAGATATAAAAAAACAAACTCTAGGGAAATGTTATAGACCACCCCAACATGATCAGTGAAAAAGGAAACCATTTTTGAGATTTTTATCAATGAGTATCACCTTAATTGTCTATCTTGAATGATTAAAACACCACGTTAAGGATGGAAGAAGTAGATTTAAGGAGAAAAGAAGAAGGTTTCATACAAGAAAAGTGAGACCTTCCATTTTTACCAAAAAAAAATGAATGGATTTGAGAATGAAGGATAGGTTTTGGAAAACACATCATAGACTTATATAACCCTCAAAATTCATAAAACATTATTTATGAACAATTAGAGGTTAAATGGTGATTAAAAAATGTTTAATAGAGAAATTATATCAGTTCCCCTCCAAATCCTAGCCTAGATAAATGACACCCAATGGAAAATGGTCTCCTATAGAAGAATATTATAGCACATATCCCACCTAAAGGCTGTTGGGAATCATTGGATTATTGGTGGGTCTCCAATACCTATTTCAAGCTACTAGAGAGCACACTAGCTATCTAATTCTCTACAGTTTTATTCCATCCTACACACCACTTTTAGGAATGACCATTCCAGTATTATAGCTTTTTTGTGCCTATGGCCACTTATAAAATTACATTTTACTCAAATAAAAGGTCTAAACAACCAATATTTAAGAAGTTCTACAATTATCTAATAGTTTTAATAGAAAATGTAATGGCTCGGACCTCTCTGGTCCATTACTTTGTGAAAATGTGGTGTTGGGGGTCTTCCCGGAGGTCAAGGTGACTTATCCCCAACACTTTTCCAATTTTCCAGTTCAGTGAACAATGTTTCTAGTTTTATGAATAGTAACATATCAGTCTCACAGATCGGTCTAACAGATCGGTCTCACAGAACGGTCTCACAGCTTGGTCTAACAGATCGGTCTCACAGATCGGTTTCACAAATCGGTCTCACAGATCGGTCTGATAGATCAGTCTAACAGATCGGTCTCACAGAATGGTGTCACAGATCGGTGTCACAGATCTATCTCACAAATCGGTCTCACGGATCGGTCTCATAGATCTATCTGACAGATCGACATGACAGATCGTCTCACGAATCGGTCCAACAGATTGGTCTCACATATCGGTCTCAGAGATCAGTCTCACAGTTCATTCTGACAGATCGGTCTCACAGATTGATTTCATAGATCAGTGTCACAGATTGGTTTGGTGTACAGTAATAGTTGGTGAACAGTGTTTCTAGATTCCTACAGTTTTTCCCCTTTTGACATTTCCTTTGACGTAAAATACATTTAAATCCTTATTTTAAGGTCTCTTAAGGATGTTTCAAAGGCCATAAATCCTATATTAACTATACCTATGGCCGGGATGTTTTTACTTGGTCAAACCGTGTGGGATAATGCGATCCATTTTTAATAAAGAATTAAGTGGATTTTAAACTATCAACCCAATAAATCATCAAAAAGGGGAAAGATATCATTCTCCCTTGTTATTCCTCTTTGTTATCGGCTATGAGACTCTAGAACCTTTAAATCCTTCCTGTAGAAGTTTCACAATCAAACCCTACTCCTTGGATCGGTTCTACTCTATTTTGATGAAACCAAGATGTGTCGATCATTCTTCGATATAAGGTATGTTTTATCATCATTCCTTTGGGGATCATCTTCTCTTGTTCTCCTTTCCATATTAGCATGTGATCTCCATGCTTCTAATGGGGTTTTCTTGGGGTTTGGTTGGTACAGACTTACCGTGGACTCCTCTAGTGGATGTAGTTGTCACAAGAGGAGGATCATAACCCGTTGTGTGGATAAATAACGCAAGGAACTGTTTGAGGTAGTGGATTCATTTATTCTCTAATTTTTTATGTTCAATTGTAGAGTTAGCATGATTTAGCCCTTTGGATCACAATGAAATTAACCTAATTAAATACTTGAACCAGATTAAAAAGAATTGGTTTCATTGCGTGTGTTGCTTTGTACCATGATAACGGTTTTCCTCTTGATTTTCTAGATAGTGTGATATCTATGTCTTTCTGGTTAGCATTTTGTACTTGATGAATTGATAAAGAACTTAAAGCTAGAATTAATTGATAATTAATTGGATAAAGATAAAGAGTCATATAAATGAATCTGGTTGTTTCCATTGTTGTAGTTGTTCTAATTTTATGTTAATCATATTGGCATAGTAAGCATGTTAAATCTAATGAGATAGATTACTGAATAGGTTTCCTGAAATTGGAATCAACTAATTCAATATTTTAACTCAAGAGGGATTAAATAACTTGTTGTTGATAAAATATAATTCCTGATAGGGATTTGATTTACCCTCTTGCTTGTAAGGCCGAATTCCTTGTGGTTTAGTGCCATTAGTGCTCATTTTGTATGAAGGATGGATGCCTTATTAAAGGGCCAAGAGCCTATTTGATGTGATGTTTGATTTCCTACTACTTGTGCTGTGATGTGACCCTGGGGGGGTGTTTTGATATGTAGAGGCAGGGAGGCCTTGTGGTTGTGGCAACGGATGACGCCTAGAGTGGAGAGATGCCTCAGTTTATGCATGTGGGTGTTAGGGAGGACACCAAGGATGATGGTATGGGATGGATGTGATAACTGGATGTTGGTGGTTTTGTTTGGTTGTTTATCTGTTTTAATTTTTCCCACTTCTTAAGGCAGCTGGTCTTGCTTACCCTCCTTTCGATGGAGGAGAAGACATGTGGGGTATGCCATGTGCTTTCCGTGTTTAGCCTCTCAATGGAGAATGGTTCTATGCACTTTCTATAGGCTGAAAAGACTCTACGGGTAGTATATCTACTCACTATGTTGATCCCCTATGTGTTTAGTAGCATATGATTCTTTTCTAGAATGCCTGAGAATATGGTAAAGTAATTCTTTAATAAAATATTGATTAAATGGTGATAATCCATAGGGATGGAGATTCTGGAATTTAAAGGTGATGTTGAATATTAAAAGGAGCAGTTGATTTGAAATGTGTTGCCTATTCAGTTTAATGAGGTCATGTTCATGGTTAATTAATGTTTTAAGAATTAATTAACATACAATGGAATTGATAAAATGGTAATGAAGTAATCTAATAAATCCCTTAAATGGTTGTGTGCTTATAGGACACCTAGTCCTTGAATTGGTAGCCCGGAGTCTGAGAGACCTTAGTTGCAGTTGTGTCTAAGACTAGGTTATGCTCATAGTGTGGTTGTGAGTAATATATATTCTGTACTTTTTGTGTTTCTATACACTACTCCACCCTGTCGGTAAGGGTAACTGACACCCCGGGTATTCTGAGCCCTGGGGGGTGTTTTCCCCAACATTCTAATGGGAGGTTGAATGGCTGACTACCCCCTTTAGCACTGCTCTCTTCTCTTGTTAGAAACTACTACCTTTGGCACAACGGTTAGTTTTCCCCATATATGTGTGTAGAGGGCTGTAATGGATTGTGGGTATTTTACACACATATATTCTGGATATAGTATCCTATGGAATACTATATGTGTTACGTGTATAGGCTGTGATGGCTTGAGGATCCTTACTTGGCGTATGGGCTGTGATGGTTTGAGGTATAATACCCGACGTATGGTACACGTTATACAAGCTGTGGTGGCTCCCAGAAACTACCTGGTAACTTTTGGTTGTGAGGATTGTGTGGTGCTTAGCCCAGGTGTCTGCGTGTAAGCCTTTGTGGTGCACATGGTGCAGATTGTGGAGCTTAGCCCAACTGTATATGGGCAAGCCTTTGGAGAGATATGCACATGACATATGTCGTTGGGGAAAAGCAGTAAACCAGTGGGGAAGTAGTAGCGGGGTACCGTTGATATTCTTTACTATATGTTATATTTTTTTATGCGTTACATGGTGAGAGTAGCCATGGTGAGGTTGGGAACATAGTATACATGTTTAGGTGATGAGTTAGTTTCACTTGTTGTTCACTGTACTTTAGCATGCTTTCTTTACTTTTTCACAAGAGGCTTTTTGGAGGATCCTACTGAGTATACTGTTATACTCACCCTATGTATATATAAAATGTTTTTCGGGTCACTTGTAGAAGTTTGGAGATCAAGCTGGTTACTACTAGCTTGTGGTTGCAGGAGGTGTTCGGGCATGTAGTTGTTGATGTCTTTTCCTTTCTTTTGGGTACTTGTAGTTTCCCCTTTAAGTTGTAGTAATTTTGCATGACATTACATATGTGCACTTGGGTTTTCTTTTATATTTCAGTTTGGAGTTGGAGATGGTTGGTGTCTATTCTATCTCTCTCTTCCGCATAAGTTCTCTTAGAGGGTAATGCTTTCCATTTGTGTGTTACTATACCCTCGGTGCTAGTCGCCAACCTGGGGCCCACTGGAGGCGGGACTTAGGGGTCATTATCTCTCTTCCCACATTGCTGGCCCAGGAGGGGTACACTTTGTGGGGAGGGGGTCATGACAGAGTGGTATTAGAGCTCTATTTGAGGGATAGGATGGATATTGGAGTTAGGCACAGGTGAGGTTGCATGGGTTGGTAGGGCAACAGTGTCATTCGTGTTTAGCAAGTGGGGTAAACACTGGATACCGGCAGAGACATAAGCATTTAGGCCCCCCTATGATCTATTGCACAAACAATTAATTTCATGATGACTACTAAACAAGGTGATACTGGTTGTAGGGTAGAGACCTAGGAAAGGATCATGCATCATTATTCTTTGCGCCTGTGTTTGAATGGGTAGACCTTGGGATAGGTTAACCTAAAATGAACAAAAGAAAAAAATAAATTAATTAATGTTGAGTCTTCCATAATATAGGATTAGGAGGTCTAACGGTTTTTTCTTTTGTAGGTATGGCTCCAGGTCGACGTCGTTGTCAGGTCTCCATAGAAAATGTCCAGCATGCCATTCCATTAGATCCCTCTCGGGTAGAGGTTGACGACAGAGACACTTAGAGGACGACTCTATGAGAGTTTCAGCACCAGAGTCTCCAGATGTACGAGGCCTCCGTTTCAGATATAGTCACAGAAGACTGGTTAGAGGAGGTCAAGATCAGATTCAGTTCGATTCGTGCTTGGAAGGAGCACTGGGTTACCATGGTTGTGACGATGCTCCATGGAGCATCGAGGAAGTAGTGGATCTTGTTCCTTAGGGATCATGAGGAGTCAGCGATCTCATGGGAGGAGTTTTGAGACAAGTTCATAGTTGAGTTCCTTTCTTCGACCGCGAAGGTGTCCATTCGTCAGGAGCTTCTTACCCTTCGACATGGGAGCTCCAATGTTCGAGTGTTTGGAATACATTTTAGGAACCTTCTACCAAATGATTCAGACCTGTTCCCAGATGAGGAGGCCAGAGCGAGGCATTTCGAGGATGCTTTGCATCCATAGATCCAGCGCCAGGTCACCCCATTTATGTTGAAGACATATCTTGAGGTGCTGGCGAGGACAGAGGTTGTTGAGAGGAATTTGGCCCGGACCAGATCATTACGAGAGGGGAATCATCATGATTCCTCACGAAGCAGAGCTGTGGTCTAGGGTTCCTGGTTTTCAGGGAAGATGAGTTTCCATTCACCTGGGGGTAGGTCCCATCACTTCCCATCTCGTTTCTCCAGAGGCAACAACTCTCAGGCCTATGCCAAGGGATCAGGTGCTTGTTTTCCTTGTGGTGGTCATGGTCATCAGAAGCGGGAGTGCCCAACTATTCAGAGCAGTCATCGTGCACCGGGCGCTCTGCTCCAGGTTCCTCCATTGAGGCAGTTCCAGCCGAGGCAGAAGCAACAGGATGCACCAGCTTTAGATCACCAGAGGGTAGATGGGGCAGGTAGAGGACATCCCCATGACGCTCCTCGTCCTCATAGAGTAGAGTGTGGCCATGGTGGTTGTCCCCATCAGGGTGAGAGAGGCCATGGAGGAGGTCGTGGTTAGCTTCATGCTCTAGAGTTTCCAGCTCCAGGCGATCCAGACGTCGTCTAAAGTACCCTTTGCTTGTTTTCTACCTAGGTGTATGCCTTGTTTGATTCAGGAGCGACACACTCCTTCATATCACCTAAACTTGTTTGTGCCTTGGGACTTAAGGTAGAGAGGCTTCCAGTGCCCTTGGAGTTGACTACGCAAGTTGGAGGTCTATCTAACTTGTTTGAAGTATGTAGAGATTGTGAGCTAGTGTTGGGGAAACACCTCTCCTGGGGAGATTTCCTATGATTACGAATACAAGCATATGATGTTATCCATGGCATGGATTGGTTGTATTTGGTGCAGGATATTGTGGATTACTATAGGAAGAAGGTCATTTTCTATGGCGTAGATAGAGAGCAAGTGGTTTTTGTTGGTGAGCAAGATCCTCAGATTGGTCATAGAAGAGTTCTATCCTTATCGTCCTTGATGGCTGAGTTGATGCTGAGTTCTTCAGAGGTTCAACAGTTGGTATTTCCTAGGGTTGTGGAGGAGTACCCTGATGTCTTTCTAGAAGAGGTTGTAGCATTACCCCCTCGACGACAGATCAAGTTTTTGATTGACCTATAGCCAGGAGCATCTCATATCTCTATGTCTCCGTATAGGATGACCCCTTCTGAGTTACGAGAGCTATATATACAGCTCGATGGTCTATTGTAGTGTGGTTTTATTCGGCCAAGTGTGTCACCATGGGGTGCACCAGTCTTGTTCGTGAAGAAGGCCGATGACAGTTTGCGGTTTTGTGTCGATTATCGTCGCTTAAACAAAGTGACAATAAAGAACCGCTATAATTTTCCAAGAATTGAGGATTTATTCGATCAGCTGAAGGGTGGAAGTTGGTTCTCAAAGATCGACTTGTGGTCAGAATATCATCAAATGCATGTGAAGGATGAGGATATCCCAAAGACTACTTTCCATTGTCATCATGGGCATTATGTGTTCGTTGTAATGCCGTTAGGTGTGACGAATGCTCTAGCTGTGTTACTGGGATTGATGAACGATGTGTTCCGTGAATTCCTGGACAAGTTTGTGGTGGTTTTCATCGACAACATCCTTGTGTACTCTACATCTGAAGAGAAGCATGCAGAGCATATATGAGCTATTTTGGGAGTTCTTCGACAACATCAGATGTTTGGGAAGTTGCAGAAGTGTGATTTTTCGGCTCGAGAAGTCCGTTTCTTGGGGCATGTTGTGTCCCAACAGGGAGTAGTCATGGATCCATCGAAGATAGAATCAGTTGTGTCTTGGGAAGGCCCCAAGACAATTTCAGAGGTGTGAAGTTTCCTTGGTCTCGCGGGCTACTACAGGAGGTTCGTAGCCAATTTCTCCCGAGTTGCAACTCCTCTGATAGCTCTGAATATGAAGGATCAAGTGTTCATATGGACTGATCAGTTTTAGGTGACTTTAGAGTATCTAAAGGAGAAGTTAGTAAGTGCTCCCGTTCTTTGTCTTCCAGATGAGGGAGTCTAGTTTGATGTTTTCTCTGATGCTTCTCATCTGGGGCTAGGTTGTGTCTTCATGCAATAGAGGTCAGTTGTTTCTTATGGGTCTCGGTAGTTGCATCCCCATGAACGCAACGATGCCACCCATGATCTTGAGTTGGCAGCTGTAGTGTTTGCGCGGAAGTTGTGGAGACACTACCTCATTGGTGAGCGCTTTTTGGTTTTCACCGATCATAAGAGTTTGAGGTATGTTTTCTTCCAACATGACTTAAATTTATGACAGCGTTGGTGGATGGAGTTCTTGCAGGAATACGACTTTGAAATACAGTATACACATGGAAAAGGGAATGTTTTAGCTCATGCGCTGAGCCGAAAGTCCCGTAGTGATATTGTGCGTGAATATGGTGATTCCTGGAGAGTAATGGAGGAACTGTCAGTTTGAATCTTGATATAGAAGAGGTTGGAGGTAAAGGTTGTCTTTTCCAGATGACGGTGCAGTCATCTCTGATGAAGAAGGTGGAAGAGTCCCAGTTGGGTGATCCAGAGATGGAAGTTTGGGGAGACAGAGATGTTTGTGGTGAAGCCCCTGATGGTTGGTCGGAGGATGAAGAACACAGAGTGTTGTATCATGGAAGGATTTTTTACCTTCATGATGCGCTAGACGGTTACCCAAGAGTTCCATAGTTCATCCTTAGCAGTACATCCTGGTGTGACAAAGATGTACCGATCCTGGAGGAGTTAGTTTTTGTGGCCTAGGCCGAAGCGTGCAGTTGCGGAGCTTGTGTCTCGATGTTTAGTCTTCCAGAAGGTGAAGGCCGAACACTGTGTTCCTGGTGGTCTTCTCCAGCCATTAGTGATTCCTCAGTGTAAGTTGGAGGAAATCTCAATGTACTTTGTTACAGGTTTACCTCAAGCTCTGAGAGGACATGACGCTATTTGGGTGGTAGTGGACCAGTTAACAAAATCGGCCCACTTCATAGCGATCAAGAAGTCAAGTTCAGTGGAAGTTTTGTCAAGGAAGTATCTAGAATAGGTGGTGAGACTTCATGGAGTACCTAGGACGATCATTTCAGATCGAGATCCTCGTTTACCTCCAGGGTGTGGAGAGGTCTCCAATGTGCTTTTGGTTCTCGAGTATGCCTTAGTACTGCTTTTCCTCCTCAAACGTATAGTCAGACAGAGCGAACCATCTAGAATCTTGAAGACAAGTTGCGATCTTGTGTTCTTGACTTTGGAGGTTCATGGATGAGGCACTTACCCTAGGTGGAGTTCTCTTACAATAATAGTTTTCACTCCACCATCGGTATGACGCCGTTTGAAGCATTGTATGGTTGGCCTTTCCATTCTCCATTGTGTTGGACTAGGGTCGGAGAGTTAGCAATTCTCAGACCAGAACTAGTGCATAATACAACAGAGAGGGTTCAGGTAATTCGTGAGCGGATAAAGACAGAACAAGATCGTCAGAAATCATATGCTAATCAAATGATGATACCCTTGGAGTTTAATTTTGGGGATCATGTGTTCTTGAAGGTGACTCCACGTCGTGGGCAGCGAAGGTTTGGTCATGGAAGTAAGCTTTCTCCCCGGTTGGTTGGGCCTTTCTAGGTGTTAGCTCGTGTTGGAGTTGTGGCGTACCATGTAGCACTTCCCCCACAGATGAGTCAGATACATAATGTTTTCCATGTATCATAGCTCTGTCGTTATCTTCATGATGACTCCCACATCATCGATTTGGGAGAGAACGATGTTGATGATGATGCGACCTTCGAGGAGTGACCTATGGTGATCCAAGACTGCAAGGAGAAGGTGTTGTGTGGGAGTTCTATTCCCTTGGTTCATGTCTTGTGGCGATACGGTGGCCTGTTGGAGAGTACCTGGGAACGTGAGTCACAGATGTGTGTCCAGTACCCAGAGCTGTTTTAAGTTGTTGTGCTGAGGTTTATTTGATCCTTTATTTTATGTACCTTTGATGTGATGTTATGATTGAATTGTTTGGATATGGATTGTTTGTACCCTTTATCTCAGATGACGTGGTTTTGTTCCAGCTTTAGAACAACTCAGGGTGGATTTCTCCTGAGAGTAATCTTACAGGGTTGTTGTTCGGACCCCTCTTTTCTTTAGGTTGGTTTTAAATTCTCGAGGATGAGAATGTTTTGAGTGGTATCTAATGTAATGGCTTGGACCTATCCAGTCCATTACTTTGTGAAAAGGTGGTGTTGGAGGTGTTCTGGGAGGTCAAGGTGACTTATCCTCCACACTTTTCCCATTTTCCAGTTCTGTGAATAGTGTTTCCAGTTTTATAAACAGTTACAGATCAGTCTCATAAATCGGTCTCAGAGATCAGTATCAGAGATCAGTCTCACAGATCGGTCTCACAGATCGGTATGACAGATTGGTCTAACAGATCGGTTTCAAAGATCGGTCTCATAGATCAGTCTGACAGATCGGTCTCACAGATCAGTGTCACAGATCGGTCTCACAGATCGGTCTCACAGAGTGGTCTCAGAGATCGGTCTCACAGATTGGTCTGACCGATCAGTCTCACAGATCGGTCTCACAGATCGGTCTCACATATCAGTCTCACAGATCGGTCTCACAGATCGGTCTTAGAGATCGGTCTCACAGATCGGTCTCACAGATCGGTCTCACAGATCGGTCTCACAGATCGGTCTCACAGAGCGGTCTCACAGATCGGCCTCATAGATCAGTCTCACAGATCGGTATCACAGATCGGTCTGACAGATCGGTTTCACAGCTCGGTCTCACAGATTGGTTTGGTGTACAGTAACGGTAGGTGAACAATGTTTCTAGATTCCTATAGTTTTCCCCCTTTTGACGTTTACTTTGACGAAAAATACATTTAAAGCCTTATTTTAAGGGCTCTTAAGGCCGTTTGAAAGGCCATAAATCCTATATTAATTATTCCTAAGGCCAGGATGTTTTTACTTGGTCAAACCACATAGGTTAATACGATTTATTTTCAATGGATAATTAAGCGGATCTTAAACTGTCACCCATGTAAATCTTCAAAAAGGGGCAATATATCGTTCTCCCATGTTCTTCCTCTTTGTTCTCGGCTATGAGATGCTAGAACCTTTCAATCCTTCCCGTAGAAGTTTCACAATCAAACCCTACTCCTTGGACCAGTTCTGCTATGTTTTGATGCAACCAAGGTGTGTCGATCATTCTTCGATATAAGGTATGTTTTATCATTGTTCCTTCAAGGATCATATTCTCTTGTTCTCCTTCCCATATTATCATGTAATCTCTATGATTCTAATGGATTTTTCTTGGGGTTTGGTTAGTGCGGACTTACTGTGGCATCCTTGGGTGGATGCAGTTGTCGTGAGAGGAGGATCGTAACCCGTTGTGTGGATAAAGAACGTGAGGAACTGTTTGAGGTAGGGGATTCATTTCTTCTCTAATTGTTTATGTGAAATCGTAGAGATATCATGATTTATCCCTTTGGATCAAAATGAAATTGACCTAATTAAATACATGAACCAGATTAAAAATAATTGGTTTGATCACGTGTGTTGCTTTGTACCATTATAACACTTTGCCTCTTGATTTTCTAGATATTGTGATATCTATGTCTTTCTTATTAGCATGTTGTACTTGATGAATTGATAAAGAACCTAAAGCAAAAATTAATTTATAATTAATTGGATAAAGATAATTAGACATTTAAATGAATCCGGTTGTTTCCATTATTGTAGTTGTTCTAATTTTATGTTAATCAAATTTTCATACTAAGCATGTTAAATCGTTTGAGATAGATTACTTAATAGGTTTCCTAAAATTGGAACATATGAATTGAATCTGTTAACTCAAGAGGGATTAATTAACTTGTTGTTGATAAAAGATAATGCCTGAGAGGGTTCTGAGTTACCCTCTTGCTTGTAAGGCCGAATGCCTTGTGGTTTGGAGCCATGAGTGCTCATTTTGTATGAAGGCTGGATGCCTTGTTAAAGGGACAAGATCCCATTTGATGTGATGTTTGATTTCCTACTGCTTGTGCTGTGATGTGACCTTGGAGGGGTGTTGTGATATGTGGAGGCAGGGAGGACTTGTGTTTGTGGAAGTAGATGACACCTAGAGTGGCGAGATGCATCAGTTTATGCTTGTGGGTTTCAGGGAGGACATGAAGGATGATGGTATGGGATGGATGTTATGGCTGGATGTTGGTGGTTTTGTTTGGTTGTTAATCGGCTTTACTTTTCCCCACTGCTCAAGGAAGCTGGTCTTGCTTACCCTCCTTCCGAAGGAGGCGAAGACACGCGGGGTATGCCACGTGCTTTCTGTGTTTAGCCTCTTGAGGGAGAATGGGTCTATGCTCTTTCTGTAGGCAGCAAAGACTCGATGGGTTGTATATCTACTCACCGTGTTGAGAAACATTGTGTTTAGTATCATAGGATGATTTTATAGAATTCCTGGGAATATGGGAAAGTAATTCTGTATTAAAAGATTGATTAAATGGTGTTAATCCCTAGGGATGGAGATGCAGGAATTTAAAGGTGATGTTGAATCTTAAAAGGAGCAGTTGATTTGAAATGTGTTGCCAATTCAGTTTAATTAGGTTGTGTTCATGGTTAATTAATGTTTGAAGAATTAATTAACATACAACAGAATTGATAAAATGGGAATGAAGTAATCTAATAAATCCCTTAAATGGTTGTGTGCTTATAGGATACCTAGTCTTAGAAGTGGTAGCCCGGAGTCTAAGAGACGTTAGCTGCAGTGGTGTCTAAGACTGGGTTATGCCCATAGTGCGGTTGTGAGTTATATATATTCTGTACATTTCTTGTTTCTATACGATACTCCACCCTGTCAGTAAGGGAAACTAACACCCCGAGATTCTGAGCCCTGGGGGGTGTTTTCCCCAACATTCTGATGGGAGGTTGAATGGCTGACTACCCCCCATTATCCCCACTCTCTTCTATTGCTAGATACTAGTGCCTTTGGAACAACGGTTAGTTTTCCGCATATATTTGTGTATTGGGCTGTAATGGCTTGTGGTTATTTCACACACATATATTATGGATATAGTATCCTATGGACTACTATAGGTGTAACATGTATATGTTGTGATGACTTGAGGATCCTTACTCGGCGTATGGGATATGATGGCTTAAGGTATAATACCCACCGTATGATACATGTTATGGGAGCTGTGGTGGCTCCCGGAAACTACCTGGTTACTTTTGGTTGTATGGATGGTGTGGTGCTTAGCCCAGGTGTCTGCGGTCAAGCCCTTGTGGTGCACGTGGTGAAGATTGTGGAGCTTAGCCCAAGTTTATACGGGCAAGCCTTTAGAGAGAGATGCACAAGATTTATGTCATTGGGGAAAAGCGGCAAACCAGTGTGGAAGTCGAAGTGGGGTACCCTTGATATTATTTACTATATTCCATATTCTTGTATGCGTTACTTGGTGAGAGTAGCCATGGTGAGTTTGGAAACTTAGTATACCTGTTTAGGTGACGAGTTAGTTTCACTTGTTGTTCACTGTACTTTAGCATGCTTTCTTTACTTTTGCGCGAGAGGCTTTAGAGAGGATCCTACTGAGTATACTTTTATACTCACCCTACATATATATAAACAGTATTTTAGGTCACTTGGAGCAGGTTGGAGATCAGGCTGGTTACTACTCGCTTGTGGTTTCTAGAGTTGTTCGGGCTTGTAGTTATTGATGTCTTTTCCTTTCTTTTGGGTACTTTTAGTTTCCCCATTCAGTTGTAGTACATTTTCATGACATTACATATGTGCACTTGGGTTTTCTTTTATATTTCAGTTTTGAGTTGGAGTTGGTTGGTGTCTATTCTATCTCTCTCTACTGCATGTGTTCTCTTAGAGGGTAATGTCTCCCATTTGTGTGTTATTATAACCTCGGTGCTAGTCGCCAACCCGGGGCCTACTGGAGGCGGGACTCGGGGGTCATTATCTCTCTTCTCCCATTTCCTGCCTAGGAGGGGTACCTTTTGTGGGGAGGGGGTCGTGATAGAAAAAATACGGTTGTACCATAGAAAATGATGATATCTTAAACCAACAAACCATATAATAACTCATCCCTGATATTTTCTCAAAAGAATTACTTGGGTTATTAGTGAATAACTCTATAAACTATAACTACATTTCAAATTCAAACATCTTGGACTCCCATTAAAGACACATGTGCTACGTCTTCACTCAATGTAGAGGCACATTCATCCCCTAAATACTATTTTCATTATAATCCACTATACAGATCATATTCTACATAAGGGATACATCAATATTATAGTAAATATATCAAAATCAATCACATGAGAGGGGTTTGGATGATAAATTTGAATCTTTGAGACACAAAACATCTCATTCATGGAACTGTATCACTATGGAAGGGCTAATCAGTGTGACACTAAAATGACACACTCCAATATATGAAGTGACCAAAAGAATAAGGGAACTATCATTCCCTATATCCTAATATAATAATTTATTATCCTAGGTGACACCCAACTGAAATATCAATGGCCATCCTCAAACTCAAGATTTCTTCTCTGATTGTTACACATTAATTATGCTAGTTCTGCATAGTCCTCAACTACATGAAAATCAACTAAACATGCTCATTAGTACCTAATATGAGTTAAGGTATAATAAAAATTGTCTCACCTACTTCTATCCAATTTAGAGTTGAATGGAAGACCCTTCCATAAATGTACTCAAATGGATCCATTTGGATATATTTTTTCATTCTGTTAATATATAAATACTATATGACTACCAAATGATTCTCCCATGTATATGAAATATCAAAAACCATGACATAAATCACATCCTCCAGAATATGAATCATCTAATAATATTTGATTTTAGTCAGATTGTGGTAGCTCATACTCTGATGAACCTATGGTCATGTTTCCTTCTAAATACCCTTAAAAAATCATGGTATGAAACAAGAATCTCAATTGTACATGAAAATCCTAGATACCTTATTCATTACATCCATGATTACCCATTCAAAATTATTTTTATATGATTCATGGGTAATTGATTCATGAATCCATGGTGATATCATGACATTTTGATTCTATTATAGGAAAAAAGGATACTCTAATGTAGCATGCTAATGATTCTCAATCATCACTTGATGAATAGGGAAATTTCAAAGAAAAATGCATTCTATATTCTTCTTCATCCATGGATATATGTACTGCCAATGAAGATCATGATACATCACTTCTAGAGTAGGTTGTATTTCCCATGTAGAAGATTAAAATCCCCCATCGGCTCCAAAAAAAATCCCTTAATAACACATACAAGACTATGTATAAGAATATAATTCAAATTTCAATGATACCATCATGTTGGTGACTCGCCACCATATATTATTGAACATGAATATAATTAATATATATCATGTAATGGATGGATGATGTGATTTATCATTTCTATAAATACCACTGCTGCATTCTTCAAAACAATTGGTAGACCCATTATATCGTATAGGTCGTATCTTCTCCTAAATTCAATCCTGGGTTTTTCATATATTATCACCCTCAATAATGGTACCCTAGCCTCATATAAATCTTTTAAATTATGTGAGAATCTCTTAGATGATTTAATGGATCTCCAATCATAGAAGGGGATATCAGTTCATTAAAATCATATGGTTCAATATCAAATAATATTC
This sequence comes from Viscum album, assembly GCA_963277665.1. Classification (NCBI taxonomy): domain Eukaryota; kingdom Viridiplantae; phylum Streptophyta; class Magnoliopsida; order Santalales; family Viscaceae; genus Viscum; species Viscum album. Next base: position 1,069,079,192 of record OY728162.1, read on the forward strand.
TACAATTCACAATGTCTAATCAGCAACATTTTTAGGGGCAAAGGTGAACCAAAACACAATGAACAAGGTCATATGAAACCATTTACATATTGAACATACCATTTTACATTCAAATATCGAATCTCCACTAGTTCAATCTGATAAAATCAAATTAAAGTGGGATCAACTCCAATAACCAATTCAATAGTGATCTTGATCTTCCACATGTCTAGTAAGAAAAAGAACTATTTAGGAAATAATTCCATAAAACCATTCAATAATAGAGAAAAATAACTACACTACATTACAAAATTATATATAAAAAGGATCAATATCATAGTCTAGAGTCCATCTAAACTACAAAAAATTAGACTTTCCAGATGATCGTGAATATCTCATTCACCATGGGGAAAAATCTATGGCCTTTCATGGAAATAAAATTAACGCCCCTATTATAATAGTCAAAATAATAATGGTACAAAAGCATAAAATCCTTACCTATAATCTAATCAAATCTCATAATTTCTACCATGAACAACTCCCACATGAAATCAAAACCACTATTTCAATAGAAAACTCATTTCAATGTGAGATACCCTCTAAATACACCCATAATGGAATGATATGGGTAATGAAACTATCCAATATCACCATAACTATACTCATACCATTAAAAAAATGAACAGATATAATGGAATACAATTCTCCATTAGTAATAATATCATCAAAAATCATGGATGAAACATGAATCAAGCATTTCACAGTAGAAAGACATATATCCAAACACTTTTTATTTGACTATATAACATGAAATTTAGACATCCATTAGATTTAGGCTCGAGTCAAACACCCCTAGGAAGATCCAACTTGTTGAAACTACCAAAAATAAGAGACAGTACGATGTCCCCTACATCATCATGAGTGTTAGGTGGAACTATAGTTACCAATTAATAGATGGATGACTAAGTACTTTTCATAATTTTTCTTTTAATAATCCTCTTCCATCACTCAATTATATACTGTTCCTAACAAACATATTTAAATAGCCCATCGTACTAATAGAGAGGCAGTCTATAGTTGTTAATTGCAATTTCAAGTTCTTGTGTCTTATCATTACACACTAGAAACTCTTCTCCAAACTATTGCCTGTAGGTGGATGACTAATCCCTCTTCTAATATACCCGGTACTACCCTGGTTGTAATTATCATAGTGACACTACTAGCCCCTCGAGAAGTGGTCCCCTATCATATTGTATAGATTTACCTATAGCCACTCAAGGCTAACTTCAATTTACCTACCATGATGATTGATTTATTAAACTGATTTATGAAGTTCATAAATAGAGATACATTAACTCATTAATTATTCAAATAATAATCCCATCCTGGAAGCACTTTACCAATGAAATATCATCCTCTTTCAATGATAGGGAAAAAATTTAGGTCATCGCTTAAACCATCCTGGTATATCATTGACATGATCCCCTATGGAAGTTGAATCATCTATAATTACCCCTCATCACTTAGTGTATAATGGTATATGTCACTTACCCACATTTCAACGATGTCCTTATTGGTGATATCCTATTAATTCCCTAAATTCTCAATGATGTCCCACAGTCACATGGATGGTACTCCAAGAATATAAGTGGAAATCTTCATCCAATTATCTATACGTGTATAATGGTGTATGAATATCATATCGATTGACTAAAAATAGAACATAGAAACTTGAGGGCCTCCCAACCCAGTGAATACGTGATGATGATGCAGATGGAACTCTCTAGTCAAGTCAGACATTAAAGGGGTGGTGTGAGAAGTATCCCTCTCCAATATTGTATTAACTGTAGGAAACACACATGTCACGACCCGTCATCGGGTCTCGTGCCGTGACTACCCCAAGATCGCATTCCATAGAGGCATTGCCTTTACGAAATGAAAACATACACAATCAGAGTACAAGCAGAAGCTACACTACATAAATAAGTACAACAAACGTGCTGAAAGTACAGGGGACCGGAAATACAAGCCCAAAAGAAAGGTACAACTACAACTGAAAGTAAAGTACAAATCAAAGGACAACAGCTGAAAGGTGACAAATAACTCTTGGATCGTCCTCCAGGTTCCGACCTGAAGGGTAGGTACAGATGTCATCCTCATCACTCCACGTCTGTCCGTCTCCTCTAGGTACCGACTCGTCGTGAGATCCACCTCTGGGTACCGACTCGCCGTGAGATCCTCCTACGAGTACCGTCCAGCTCCACAAGCCTCAACCACGATCATTGATGTCCATCATCTGAAACCAACACAACGAGGTGCATGCATAGCCCGTGCAGGTGTGAGTATACGATACTCAGTAGGGACCCCGAGACCCTCAAGGTCTCACTAAATCAATCAAGGATAATCACAAAGAAATTTCTCAACAGATAACCCTAACTTAGGTATAAGTCCATACTTATACCTAATCTATCAAGTAACCCATATCCTCTATGAGGTATCACACAGATATGAAGTCGACGGATAAACACTACTTCGGTATATTCCCCTACATATACATAAGTTATCAAGTAACCCATCACAATCATGAGGAAAACACAAAGATAATTTACTTAGCTCAAACCAGGATTTTCATTATCAAAACCGCAACTGCTGAAGAGCTCCATCTCTATCGAGTACAGTGATCGTGTCACGACTCCGAGGCACTGCTCGCTAACCTATGACTGCTGAGGTACTCCTCCTGTCAAGTATCGTAGGTCAGCCACCCAAACACAGTAGTGCTTCCCACCGGGGTCTTCCACCCAAACACAGTAGTGCTCCCTGCCGTGGGTCTGCCACCCAAACACAGTAGTGCTACCCACTGGGCTATACAACTTACTCCGACTCGAATCGGACAAGCAGTCATCAGGTCTCAGCCAGCTACACGGTCTCCATACTCCATACAATCATCTCTGGGAGGGTCTGATCCATGAGCTACTGGTTGATACTCCAAGTATCAGAAAGTCCCACCAAGAAGTATATCAAAGTACCGGCTCGTCATAGGGGTCTCAACGCAACAGACGACACGACAATCGGACGCCCGGTCTGTGAGTTATTAGCCTTTTCATCCCGGGGCCCGGTTGGTTTCGTGTACGAACCAACTCGGCCGTATTTCATCTATACCCTGAACTCTCATAGGGTATAATCAAAGGGACCGTTTCTCAATGTGATTACCAACGCCGCTGACGGATTGTTAAACGGACGTCCGGTCTGAAAGTTATCGGCTTTACCGTTCTAGGGGCCCGGTGGGATTTCAAATACAATACAACCCGACCATACTCCAACTGCATCCAAACCTCAGGTGAAGTATACCAAAAGATCCGTCTCACCAAAATTAATCCAACAATGTTTATGGCATGTCAATCAGACGTCCGAAGGTCACGTTATAAGTGTTTTTGCTCTGAGGGCTCGGTTGGTTTCGTGTTTGAACCAACCCATCCATACCCAAAGTTCTCCATAACCTTGAGTGTAATATACCGAAATGAACATCTCGATTAATGGATCCCAATGAAAATTACGGTGTGTCGATTGGAGGTCTGTAGCCCAAGTTATGGGCATTATAAAGGATCTGTCCGTAAACAGGGGATTGGGCTCGGTCCGACCCGGCCCAATACCCCCCGGGTCGGGCCGAATCGGGTCGAGCCGACCGGGGTCCGGGTTCGACCCAGTTGGGCACAGCCTGGCATGGCCTGGCCCAGCCGGCCAGCGTGGGCGGCCCGACCCGGCATGGGCGGTCCAGCCCAGCGCGGGCGGTCTGGCCCAGTGGTGGCAGTCCGACCCAGCACGGGCGGCCGAAGCAGCGCGAGCAGACACGAAAGGGGGGGAAGCGCCGCCCCCCTGATTTCCAAAACGGCGGACCCCTGTGGGGTCCGCCCTAGCTTACCTTGGGGGTTTCAAACCCCCGGTCTTCTTGGTAACATCCGACCATTTTGGCCGGCCGGTGAGCTGCCGCGGGACCACCATGGGTCCCGCCTCCTGATGTGCCGACGACTGGCGGTGTCCGTCCGCCCCCTTGCTGAACCGCCGCGGCCAAAGGGCCATGGCTCTTGCCCGTCCGCCGCGGCGCCGTCCGCGCCCATCCACCGCGGCCCGCCCCGTCCGCGGCCCTCCTTGCTGCTCTGACGCGGCGCAATGGCGCCGCGCACCTACTCTATGGCCCGCTCTTGGTTGCGGTCTCCATCAGATTCACCGGCATGGCGCGACGACACCACTCTCTTACGGCGCGGCCCGCTCTGGCCGCATTTCTCTCATTCCTGCGCGGTGAAACGACACCAGATCACCTCCGTTCCAGAACACAGTGAAGATAAAAAACAAAAGGGGAGGAGGTTCGGCTGTGTTTGTGTGGTCCGACCTCCTCCCGTTATATTGATAACAAGCGTCCAATTAATAACGAAGAACGTCAAAATAATACTTGAACAATGAAACAACCGCTACCTCAACAATAATGACAAAAGTCGGCGGCACAGTTGACGGCGTCGGCGTACATCCAAGGAGGGAATGATGTCTCACACCGGCTGCAGAGAGGAGAAGAACAACACGTTGATCACTCCTAGCGGTGACGGCGTTCTTCGTCGAGGTCTTGACGTTCTTCAACGAAGATGATGGAGTTATCCAAGACTTAGAGAATTCTCTCCAAATATCCTCACACAACTAAAACAACCCCAAATAAAATAATTTCTTCCTTATTTTATTAACACACGTCAATCTTTTCAAATTTACCAAAGTTGAATTCACTTAATTAATCTTGACTTGTCAAAATTAATGGTGTGTTAAGTTGGAAACATTAATGTGGAATAGGAGAACCCACAAAATTTAAAACAAGTAAGGTTTAGAGGAGTTAGGGAATTTGAAGGGGTGGGGCTCATGAGGCCCCCCCTCACTAATATCCTAACGAAAGGAGTTTAGGATCAAGTGGGTTCCACCCCAACTCCCACAGCTGGGATTAAACCACTTAAAAGAGAAATAAAATTGTAACAGAATTATATTTCACTTTACACTTAATCCTTTTTTTAACAACTCTTCTCACACAAACACAACTCCAAAAGAGGACTTCTTAAGAAATTACCAGCGCTGTGGTTTCATCGGTGCCCCCAGATTTCGATTCCGAGCACCGATTCAAAAGTTAGAAAAACCCGCTCGTTCGTTCACTGAAAGTACTCAAGCTAAACTTAGGAAATTGATTCCGGGCACACCGGGCCTCAGAATCAGGATCCGCCAGAAACTGCGTACTTGTAAAATCTGAAAGAATTTAAGAAAAAAAATTCCCTTGAAATTTACGAGTATTTACATTACTCCCACCTCAGGGTTTACATCCTCGTAAAGATACATCAGAACTAGGGAAACAAATGAGGGTGTTGTGAACGAATATGAGACTCCCACTCCAAAGTTCTCTTTTGGAGGTTCATGTGCTACCAATGAAAGCGCACGTAAGGAATCGACTATCCACATAGGACCCGCTCCTGTCGATCCTCGATCTCCACTGGAACCTCCGTGCATGTCGCCCTGTCATCAACGTCCAACTCCCTATGGTCGATGATGTGAGAAGGCTCATGCACGTATCTCCTTAGCTAAGATACGTGAATGAAATCATTCACCTGGTGCAAATGAGGTGGAAAGGTCAAGCGGTAAACCACATCACCTACCCAGCTGAGGACCTAGAAAGTTCTATTGAACCTCGGAGATAACTTTCCGCCTCGGCCACATCTCCGTAAACCTCGTCGAGGTGAGACCCGTATAAGGACGTGGTCACCAACCTCGAACTCCAGAGGCCTCCATTTCCTGATTAGAAATGAAACTCAAAACTCCTTCTACCACGTGGGTAAGGTTGACTGACTCAAGAGTGATCGACTGCACACTCCTTTGCATGAGTTTATATTGTGATGACTGGGGTTTCCTTTTTTCCGACCAAGGAAAACCCATCCCAACATTGTAGGTAAACCAAATACTTTTTGCCTGATACATTCAATCTGAGTATGAACTGTGAATCCAATCCATACCCAGACCAATGTCGTAAGGCCTCAATGCTTCCACCAAGAGATTCCAACTAAAACTCTCGCCTCGAGGGTAAGATCACACTGTTGGCGTAAGTGTGATTATCAAGTCTCCTCCCAAAGGTATCTCCATACATGAGGGTAAAGTCAACGGCTTACCGGAAACTCCAGGTATGGGACAAGATTCATGGAAGAAAGGAATGATTCATAAAAACGTATGTTGTAACGGTATACAAAAGTGGACACAGACTGTCCCTCTAATAATTAATAGAGCCATTAGGTCACACTCCTTAACCGCATGAAGCTACTCTTTTTCCCTACCCTCCAGCTCCGTGAGCCTAGTGGGGACAACAAAGGCGGGTGGTTGCAACATGTCAAAATGTTCACCACCCCATGCTTCTCTCCTATCTCTGCTTCAACATCTGCTGCCTTACAGATTCATATGTCCTTTTCACTTCTTCTTCTTAAAAGATTCGCATGCCCAAGTATCTGAGACTGGCGCCAGTTTTCCGCATTCCCACTTCTAACGTTCTCTAGCTGTATTCATTCAGCCAATGAACATTCAACCACAAAGGTTCTCTCTAGCACCCTAACGTTAGTAGGAATGAAAAGAAGAAAAAGTGCAAGATCAAATATCCTTAAACACACGATGCTCATAGGTTCAAACTCTATAGCACTGATTTAATCGTATTCATCGAGTACAAAGAATGATCAGTATGCCTCGATGAATACTCAGCTACTGACACGATGTCCTATCAAAGCTGTATAAGCTCTAGGAAACTCTCAGCCACCTCCTCAATCCAATACTCAGCCGCCTGAGAGTCAGGATCACCTCATAACCTGAGGGTATCTAATATTAGAACACGTGTAAGGCAGAAATCCTACATGTGTCACCTACCTGTACCTCCGGTTGTAACTGCTGGCCAACAGGTAGTAATGTATAGCTGACACACTACTCGAAGGTACTATCTCAGGCATCGGTCCACGTACCGAAGCCCCATCACTATGCAGACCATCCTTATGGTCACTCACTAGAAAACACTAGTATCCAAGTCCACCATCCACTCTACCGGTGTCTCAGCTAGGCATAAAACTCTAGCAATCGCCTCCAGCCAGTCCTCTGTTGTCTGGGAATCTACCTCGTCTCGTAACCTTAGAGGCCTCTGTTGCTGGAACTCGTGCAACGTGATCTTTCGGCATGAACCATCTGCTAGTATAGCTAGTTGCATCAACTTCCCCACAAGTGGTGGTGATGCTGGTATACCACCCGAGGGTGCCAATATAGTAAAAAGGTCCCTGCACCGGAGCCTCGTCGCTCGGTGGGTCGTCATCGTGTACTATCTCAGAACACCAACTAACTGTCTGCGTGGAGACATCCTAAACAGATGTGACACGGTCGACGATTTATACCTGGTGAGCTGACCTGGTTTGAGCTGACTTTAAAACTTTTGGAAACACACACGCAATCAGTGTTTTCATGCACAAAGTCGGAAATCAGTAGTCAGGGTCCTGGTGTGTGGATACGTCGGCCGCCGCACCAACACTGGACTCCCTGAACTAAAGACCACACTCGGAAACATTAACACTATTTCTTCACAGAAAGGAATGATCATATTCATAAGTTCTGCGGTAGAATCGACTCCTATGATACCAATTTGACACGACCCGTCCTCCGGGCCCGTGCTGTGACTACCCCAAGCCCGCCTTCCATAGGCCAGGGGCTGGCGACTAACACTAAAGGCATAAATCACAATAAAAAGGGAAGGCATTGCCTTTATGAAATGAAAAAATACACAATCAGAGTACAAGAAGAAGCTACACTAAGTAAAGTAGTATAAAAAACGTGTTGAAAGAACAAGGGGCCGGAAATACAAGCCCAAAAGAAAGGTATAGCTACAACTGAAAGGAAATTACAACAAAGGAGAACATCTGAAAGGTGAAAAAAAGCTCCTGGATCATCCTCCGGGTTCCTACCTGAAGGGTAGGTACATATGTCCTCCTCAGAACTCAACGTCCGTTCGTCTCTTCCGGCTACTGACTCATCCTGAGATCCACCTCCGTGCACCGACTAGTCGTGAGATCCACCTCCGGGTACCATCTAGATCTACAAGCCTCAACCACGATCAATGATGTCTGTCTTCTGTATCCAACACAACGAGGTGCGGGCATAGACCGTGCATGGGTGAGTATATGATACTTAGTAGGGACACCGAGACCCTCAAGGGCTCACTAAATAAAACAAGGATAATCCCAAAGAATGTTCTCAATAGATAACCCTTACATAGGTATAGGCCCATACATATACTTAAGCTATCAAGTAACCCATATCATCCATAAGGTATCACACAGATATGAAGCCGACGGATAACCAATACTTATGTATATAACCATACATATATATAAGTTATCAAGTAACCCATCAAAATCATGTGGAAAAAACAAAGGTCATTGACTCAGTTCAAACCAGGATTTTCATTATCGAAACCGCAACAGCTGAAGAGCTCCACCTCTATCGAGTACAGTGATCCTATCACGACTCCGAGACACTGCCCAATAACCTAAGACTGCTGTGGTACTCCTCTTGTCGAGTACTGGGGTGAGCCACCCAAACACAGTAGTACTTCCCGCTGTGGTCTGCCACCCAAACATAGTAGTGCACCCCCCCTAATATCCTGTGGAGGTAATCCGTCTGTCGAGTACCGCAGGTCTGTCACCCAAACACAGTAGTGCTCCCCGCCATGGGTCTGCCACCCAAACATATTAGTGCTCCACACTGGGCTATACAAGTCACTCTGACTCGAATCGGACAAGCAGTTATCTGGTCTCAGCCAGCTACACGGTCTCCGTACTCCATACGCCCGTCTCTGGGAGGGTCCGCTCCATGAGCTACTGGTCGATACTCCAACTATCACAAAGTCCCGCGAAGAAGTATCTCAAAGGACTACCTCGTCATAGGGGTCTCAATGCAACAGACGGCGCGTCAATCAGTCGCTTGGTCTGCGAGTTATTAGCCTTTTCATCCCGGGGGCCCGGTTGGTTTCGTGTACGAACAAAATCGGTCGTATCTCAACTGTACCCCGAACTCTCATAGGGTATACTCAAAGGGACCATTTCTCAATGTGATTACCAACGCCGCTAACGGTTCGTCAAACGGACGTCTGGTCTGAAAGTTATCGGCTTTTCCGTTATAGGGGCCTTGTTGGATTTCATGTACAATCCAACCCGACCATACGCCAATTGTGCCCAAAACTCAGGTGAAGTATACCAAAAGATCCGTCTCACCAAAAGGAATCCATCAAAGTCGATGAAACGTCAATCAGACGTCCGAAGATCAATTTATAAGTGCTTCCGCTCTGAGGGCCCGGTTGGTATCATGTTCGAACCAACCCGGCCGTACCCAAAGTTCTCCGAAACCTTGAGTGTAATATACCGAATCGACCATCTCGATCCAAGGATCCAAACACAACTAATGGTGAATTGAACGGAGGTCCATATCCCATGTTATGGGCATTAGAACAGATCTGTCCGTAAACAGGGGGTTTGGGCCCGGTCCGACCCGGCCCAATACCCCCCCCCCCGGTCGGCCCGAACCAGGGCGACCCGACCCGGGTCTGGGTCCGGCCCAGTTGGGAATGACCCGACCCAGCCTCGCCGGCGCGGCCCGACCCCTCGCGGGGGTCCGACCCTGCGTGGGTGGCCCGAACCTGCGCGGGCGGTCCGGCACGACGCGGGCGTTCTGGCCCATTGCGGGCGGTCCGACCCAGTGCAGGAGGCCAACCCAGTGCGGGCGGATGCGGAAGGGGGAGAAGCGCTGCCCCCCTGATTTCCGAAATGACAGACCCCTATGGGGTCCGCCCTAGCTGACCGCCGGGGGTTTCAAACCCCTGGACTTCTTGGTAACAGCCGACCGTTTTGGACGACAGGTGAGCTACTGCGGGACCCCCGCAGGTCCCGCCTCCTGATGCGCTGGCGGCCGTCGGTGTCCGGACGCCCCATTGCTGAACTGCTACGGCCAATGGGCCGCGGCTCTTTCCCGTCCGGCTCGGCGTGACGGTGTCGCGCCCCTCTGCCGCGGCCCGCCCCGGCTGCGGCCCTCCTTAGTGCTCCGGCTCGGTGCAATGGCATTGCGCCCCTCCTCCATGGCCCGCTCTTGGTCGCGGCCTCCTTCGGCTTCACCGGCGCGGCGCGACGACGCCGCGCTCCTATGCCGCGGCCCGCTTCGGACGCGGTTCTCTCGATTCCGCGTAGTGAAACGACACCACGTCGCCTCCGTTCCAAACCACAACGAAGATCTACAATAAAAGGGGAGGAGGGTCGGCCGAGTTTGTACAGTCCGACCTCCTCCCGTTATATTGTTAACAAGAGTCCAATAAATATCGAAGATCGTCAAAATAATACTTGAACGATGAAACAACCCCTACCTAAACAACGATGACAAAAGTTAGTGTTGCAGTTGACAGTGTTGGAGTACGTCCAAGGAGGGAATAACGCCTCACACTGGCTATAGAGAGGATAAGAACGACACGTCAATCACTCCTTGAGGTGATGACGTTCTTCGTCGAGGTCCTGACGTTCTTCAATAAAGATGATGGAGTTCTCCAAGACTTAGATAATTCTCTCCAAATATCCTCACACAACTAAAACAACACCAAATAAAATAAGGCCTTCCTTATTTTATTAACACATGCCAATCTTTTCGAATTTACAAAATTTGAATTCACATAATTAATCACGAGTTTTCAAAATTAATGGTGTGTTATGTTGGCAACATTAATGTGGAAGAGGAGAACCCACAACATTTAAAATAATGGAGGTTTAGAGGAGTTAGGGAATTTGAAGGGGTGGGACTCATGTGGCCCCCACCTCAATAATATCCTAACAAAACGAGTTTAGGATCAAGTGGGTCCCACCCCAACTCCCACACATGGGATTAAACAACTTAGAAGTGAAATAAAATCGTAACACAATTATATTTCACTTTACACTTAATCCTTTTTTTAACAACAATTCTCGCAAAAACGCAACTACAGAAGAGGTCTTCTTAACCAATTACCGGCATTGTTGTTTCATCGGTACCCTCAGATTTCGATTCCGAGCACCAGTTCAAAAGTTAGAAAAACCTACTCGTTCGTTCACTGAATGTACCCGAGCTAAACTTTAGAAATTGATTCCAGGAACACCGGGCCTCGGAACAGGTGCCGTAAAAAACTGAGTACTTTTAAAATCCCATAGAATTAATGAAAACAAATTTTCCTTGACATTTACGGGTCTTTATAACACATGAGTCTACTCATCCAACTGGTCCCCTTGGGTCATATGAATTTTTTGATGATCTAGTTCACGCTGTATTGATTACCAGACTCTTAAAAAAATCAAAATATTATGAGAAGGAATATTCTATAAAAATTATAATACACTCCTCATAACATAGTATATAGAATAAGATCATCCTTATAAATTTATAAAAATTATAGGGAACCAATTACACAATTTTACTCCACAATAAGAAAAAATAAATACATTGGAATATCATAAAGGTTATATTTATTCCTTTTTATAAAATTAAAAAGGTATCATATTTTAAAAAAGAAGGTAGGAATACATATGACATATAATGAATATATCCCTAGAATGAACAATGCATGCCAATATATATTCTTATTTTACCACTAGGAAATATTCATATTCATCATGTGTCATACTGGAAAATGAAAAAAATCACAAAAAATCATAACATTAAACAATTATTGAATCATAGAAGGTGACATATCATAATATATGTGTTATGAAAAAATTAGGCATAGTTATGCCATTCCTGAATACTTGGGGTTTCCCCCACACATTAGTGAGACACTCCTATGCATGAACTCAATATAGATCCCTGAAAGATCTGATTCTTTTGTCTACCTATCCCAAAAATGTAATGAAATGAAAATGATTTGGCTTCTCATACCACATTGGAATTTCCCTATCCTAGTTGTCACTCCCCTGAATGATTAATTTATTATGATAACTCTTGAATTCCTATACAAAAAAGTTTGATAACTAGAACTAAATTTTTAGGGAATATATTGGGGAGAATAAAACATTTGGAATTGAGTTGAAATTTTCAAGTACATTAGATAAAAAATAAAATAAAATCAAATAGTATAATATAATATATAACCAAATCAACCAAACGTATAGAAATAACCCGAAATCTATATAAAAAATCAAATCATTCCATTCCCTACTGTATACCAATCTAATTTCACCCTAGAGTTATACAAGATAAATAATAAAATAATCATTATCAAAGATCCACACCCCTAGTCTCAACCACCATGACTCGTCCAAAATCCATGATCTAAACCAATCTAATAAGAAAACCATCAGGATTAGTTCCCATTTTCTTTATCTATTCATGAACCCATGAAATCCTCTCAACTACGAACTGATTCCTAAACAGTGTCGAATTATAATGTAGTAGGATAATAATCATAGTGATTAAAAAATAAAATCTATACCAAATGTTTATGAAACAATATGAAAAGATAAGGTAATTAATACATAATTTAATGCATAAATTCAAATAAACCATCTCACCCTTGATCTTTGGGATGACACCCTGGGTACGGAAACCTTGCATCAGCAATGTGCAAGATAACTCTTTCAATTGGTGGATTGTAATTTCTAGGATTATTTAATCAAACCAGAGTATGATTATTTTATTAAGGATAAACATCCTTACTGTGGATCCCACTATTAGGATTCATATATAACATTTCACCAACCATTAGGAATCAAATTTACTTGCCTCAAACCCTTAGCTCATTCATACCCATCCAAATAGAAATTAGTCAGTGTTGACCTTAAAATAATTCCTCATACAGTGTGTAACATTTATCTAGAAATTAGTTGAAATAAAACAATAAATATATCCCTCATACACTAAATTTCTATGAATATATCTCCCATTATTTACATTACCATGCATATAGCTAGTATGTGGTACATTACTATACACTATTTATTTAGTCATCAATTAAAAATATTTATCATTCAATACAATATTTCAACCATTCGATTTAAAAAACCAAAATATGAACATGTCAAGCATAATGATAAAACATAAATTGATTTATTCATAAATTCCCAATTAATAGGAAAATTATTAAATTAAGCCAACACATACCACTAACCAAAATTTAAGTGGTATATCAATTCTTTCTAGTCTTCCAATTGTTAACCCAAATTTTACCATTCCAATTTCACATATACCTTACTTTTAATTAATGAAGAATTTATCAAAAAATAATGAAAAATAATTTATATATATCAGTTCAATTTATATTCTAAATTAAATATTTTAAGCCATGCAATTCATTTTTACGACTTTTATCATAATTTTCATCTAATTCTAAATTCATGGAAACCAAATTTATAATTGAAATTCCAATGAAATTAACATGCTATAACAATTCATAACCAAGTCCAATTATTCAATTGCATCTCTTTTCATTCAATTTTTTTTAAGCCTATAGCTGATGATTTGAAGATACGTCAAGTGGTTGCATGTGCTAGTCTCAATGACAATGGATCCAACGAGATCCAACAGAGGTTAAAACATAATTATTTTATAAAAACAATATTTTCAAGTTATTTTATATAATGTGTGTGAATTACCTACATGATCACACTTATTTTATACACTTAATAAACTGAAAACATAATTTAGATGGTTTTCATAGAATACCAAAAACAATATTGGTGACATTTGAAAATGTTTGAGTACCATTTTAATATGAAATTACTATATCTCCGATGGACATTGATTGGAACATCATGTTTGGGCTAGAATAAGTATAATGGAGGAAGAAAGAAGAGGTTTTCATCAAAGACAAGTGAGACTTAACAATTTTGGATCACCTAATTGAAGAACGAATCAAAAAATTGATGAGAGGAATTGGAGAACCCCATTGAGTATTAGAGTTCCTTAAAATATAATAAACAAATTTTAGGGCTGAATTTTAGGTTAAAATAAGATTACCATATGTTTTGGATGAATATTATGTATTTTCCTTTCTTAATCCCAGCACAGAAAAAAGCCACCGACTAGAAAGAGGGCTCCACTAGTGTGTTGGTAGTGTCCCTTAGAAAACCTGCATGATTGGGAACCCCACCTACTAGAAAATGGGTCTCATATAGGAGACCATTTCTACCCAAATTCTATAGTCTAGCTGGTGAGTCTCAGTGAAGGTCAAGTTGGACAACACTAGCTATTCCAAGTAATGGGAAACCCACCGACTAGTAGATGGTCTATATTTTTTTAAAAACAAATATAAAACCACTAAGCACTACCATCCTCTAGCAGTACATCTTATCAAAGAATTTTAACACCATTAAAAACATGATATAGGTCAATAAAGATGCTTAAATACGATGATTTGAGAAGTTCAACATGAACTTAAGAGGATTATGAAAAAATATAAAGATGGCCATTCTTGGGAAAAATAAGAAATTTTCACATATGAGGGTATTATTGATGGAATTAAAAAATAAATCTCTACCTTTTTATAATTATTAAAATAATAAATAAATTATTATAAATATTGATCTAACTGAAGAATCAAAATATTCTAACAGTTTAGTTTTTATATATTTTTTTTGAATAAAATGCATATTTTTTCATACTACAAACTTATATCAATTAGTTTTCATTGTCATAGTAAACTACTTAAATCAGCCTAAAATCTAGTAAATATATTCCCAATCATAAATCCACTTCACCTAAATGGACCATAGTCATAATAGAAAACTAATAATTGTCACATATATCAAGCTATTTATTATTAATCAATCAAAATATTTTCATCATACAAAATATTATAAAAATTTATTGTTATATGAAATAGATAACATGACAAAAATAAATACTTTTAGAATAAATGAAATTTACATGTGGAAATGTTAACTAAATATATTTATAAACATTATATTTTATATTATTATCTCCAAAACATATTCAAATAATGTGTAGTAATGTTGAAACCTAAGGTCAAACCTTTATAAAGACCAAAATACTAGATCAAATATTATATAAGTTGATACATAAACCCAAAATTTATCAATATAATGAATAAAAATAAAAATCAAACACTCAGAAAGAAATTAATAATGAATTATTGACATAATGTATAAGGAATTAATTTCAAAGAATAAATTTTCTAAAATCATATTTATAAACATAATACAAATTATTACACTGTACCGAATGATAATGACATCTAACAAATCAATATTTTCTAAAATTTAATTATTAAATGATTTTATGAACAAAAATTTAATGTTATATTATATTTTATTTCTTATGAAACCATGAATTGGTAATAAAACCACTAGAATAATGAGTTATAGATATATATTTCTCATATACTTCATAAAAAATAAAAAACCATTTAAATTATTTATTTCATCAAGTAACATAATTTTAATATGAAAAAATATATACCTTTTAGAAAACAAATTCATTTCATCTATTACTATATATCATACAAAATATTATATTGGGATCATAATTTTTTTTAAACAAATTAAAATTGAAAATAATTATTTTTTCAAGTTTTATATCAATTGAATTAAAATATCATTTTTTTCAATATCTGTAGAAATAAAGATCATTAAAAAGTAACACACTTAAATATAGATATTTTAATGTAGTTTTGGTGGGAAAATAAAATTGTATTGATTTTATTTAACTTATTTGATGAAATAAATAATAAAATGTATCTTAAATATTTTTTCATTTAAATGTCTCTTCTCATTATATAAAAATAAATAATAAAAAATTTCAATTGAAAAATAGTTTGGGATATTAATTTTTATTCATTTGATACGATACATATCACAATTGTTTGAATAAATTTCAAATTCATCAACATATTAAAAGAAAACATTATACTATTTTGATGAACCAATGGAATTGGTGAAGGTATTCTATATGATTTTAACCATGGATGTAAAAATATTTTTGAGAAATTTTTAATGATGGAACTCTTATTCATATAAGCTTGTTTTTAGAGAATGTACATTATACTGATATGATTCTACTCCATGATGTTATACCTATCTTAGAACATGGAAATTAATTTTTTGATCATTAGTACATGATGATGCATTTTTGTCTTCCAAATAACTTTAAGAGTCAATAATATAGTGCATGTGATAAAGTAATCTAGAAATCATAAATGAGAAATACTATTTTTGATACAAATAGAAAACTTTTCTTGCACAATGATAAATATGAGAATATAGAGGGATCATATTTTATAAATTAATTGAGTAACTTAGAAGTTCAAGAGAGAGAATTAGATAAAAAAACAAGAATACATATAGTATATGAGTTAGAAAAAAGATTTTTGATATGTTTACTATCTGAAATGATATAAATTAGAGTAAAATGATCATATAATGATTATTAAAATTAAAAAATATCATTATTATATGGAAATAGTTAAATATTCTTGTTATGTATAGTAATCATAGAAATGATTATTATTAAAATAACCTTAGTATCAATGTGATGCATAATACTCAAAAAGTCATACATAACGGTTGTTATTTTGATGTAAATTGAATAGAGTCAATTGTAGAAGTCATATACATCAAATATTATGTTTTTTTGGGGGTGAATCCAAAATCATAAAATGAAAGATTATATAATCACTAATACTGATAACATTGGTTGATGTAAAAGAAAACGTTAAAGAGTAAAACTAATATAACTTAATTATCAATTTTATGTGAATGAAAACAGAATCAGTAGATGCTAGTGTGGAATAAAATATGATAATGAAGGAGAAAATTACTGAAACTGAATTTTTTTAGTTTAGTTTGGAATATGATTCAATAAAAAAATTCCCATGTTCATGAAGATTGAAACTTTCTTAAAAAGGATACAGAGGAAAATCCAATGTTTTGAAATAAAAAATTTTAGAATCTAGAAATGATCAAATGTTAGGAGATCATAATTTATATGAAGATGATGATATTTCATAAGAAAGTGTTCAATTTGTTTTTCGAAAAAAGGAAGAAGAATATTGGAATAACATTATCTATTATCGATTATGATATAAGATGAAATGATATATTAATAATTAGAAGAATATTGAGATAGATTGTGGAAAAATAAATATGTTTCTAGATGTAGAAATAGAAGAGGAAATTATATGATATAGATGATTGTGTAATTACAATGAAAAGGTTGAAAAAGAAAAAAAAGTATTTTTAACTCCAAGTTAGCATTATATAAATTCTATGGACATTGATGTATAATAAGAATAAAAAATATTTCATATAACATTTATAAAAATTAGATTTCATGGAGAAGATTCCAAGATGGTCATCAAGATGTAACAAATAATGAAATAAATTTATGGATTATAAATGAGTGTTCTTCAAGAAATGAAGGTGGTTGATGTGGATATTTATGGGAGACTTGAGGTAAATTTTGAATAATGAGAAGATACAATAGGGTGGGGAACTCCATGTAATCTGAATACAACTTCAAGAAAATGTCTATAATTTTTATCTAAATACATAAAATATATAATATGGTGAAAATGTATTGATTTATTCAAACAATAATCAAAAATAATATTAACAATAAAACATACATATCAATTTGGTAACCCCACGATTAAGTCCATGGATATGTTATTCCTTTTCGTTTTACACACTAGAAAAGTTTGATAGATTCCCTTCATTAATTTTCATTAATAATATACCAATTAAAAATTCAACCATTCCATGATAAAATTAGAAATATAATTTTTCATTCCACTAAAAAACATTATCCCCATGTTATTTATAAATTTTATTATTGGTGATATGAAGAATGAATGGATAGGTTTGGGCTTCAAATAACAATTCCTTCCATTAATGGGAAACACATAAAACACAAAAACTCTTTCAAAATAAAAAATACCATCATAGACAATGTTAAATTTTAGAAATATTCCAAACTTGAAAAATTCTACTTTTTCATTAAAATGAAGATATTATTTTTTAGATTTGTTATTTTTGTTAAACAAATATGAGTACATCAACATTTGACCAAAAGAGAGGGAGTGTTAGTAGGAAAAATTTCAAGGTGAACATTCATTAAATCATTATCAATTTTTTTTCATGATTTATAATTTTATATGATACATTAACATTTCATTTCATCCCATTAGATATTTTTTCTTTAATAGGGTGGCAGAGAATAATTTACTAATAATACATTATTTGTACCAACCATTTTCTCTACTACATGTTGTAATTTGTTTGAAATAATATATACTTTAATAATTTATAGAAAATATAGATTTCAAATTTTACACAATGAAAAATATACCAATGAATTTTTAAAGAAATAAGCCACCATTTCAACATCAAATATTGATTACAGTAATTCTACTCAATGAGTTTCAAATTATTTGAAGAATATTCAATTACCAAATCATTTTGAATCACGACACAACCATAGAACTTAAAAGAAGATTAATTCTAAAAAAATCATCATTTCAGGTTTTAATTTCTAGAATAATAGAATTAACTAATATTCATTTGAATTCATAAAAATAATTTATCATATTAAATAATCCAAATAAATTTAACTCAGTTTAGTTGTTATTATAATTAGAGTTTACGATAAATGATAAATGATTTTAATACATCATCGGTAGTAACACATTAATCCTAGTAAGAATTGAAAAATAGTTACAATTTTAGTCCATATACACTCTTCCACCACTTTATTCTTAGTAGGATTAGTAGTTATTCCATATTTAGAAATAATTTACCCAATAAAAGTAATCAGTAATAGCCAAAATCAATGTTTTATATTTTTTCAATAAAACATATTTTTTTTCTATATAAAATTCCAAAAAAATTCATGTTCTTCATAAAATATAGAATAAACTAAAATTACATCAATAAAAACAACAAAAACATTATCCAAACAGTCAATGAAAATTTTATCTATAACAATAATATACACAATGGAATTATTATTTAACTCAAGTCATTACCTCCAAAACAGCATTGTCATACCTTATATTAAATTTCATCATTGGAATGTTTCCCTTATTCACCATCAGTAGGATAATCCCTGTCATTAATTAATTGTTTGAAAAATTTTATCCACCAGTGAGATGATCAAACATGTTATCGATATGAGGAAGTGGATACTTTTCATAATAGTGATGTTATTGAGATCTCTATAATCAAAGTAAATCCTTATTATACAATCCTTCTTTACAAAAATATAGGAGCACGTAGATATGTAGTTATTTGGAAGATAAAACCGTTATGAAAGAAATTTTTTAATTATATTTTAATTTTGAAATGATATAATATATAAATTATATAATGGATTTTTAAAATTTTAATTGAATCAACCACTAAGTCAAATGTATATTACACCAATAAATTATTAATCACCCATAGAATAACTTAAATAAGTATATCTATATATTAATTTAATATTTACACATAAAAAAATTTAATAGTATCTATCATTTCACTAATATTCAAAAGATAACATTCACTCATACATTTAGTATGTTTATTATCATGTTGATATAATAACAATGATATGAATTCATTGTTCTCTCAAAAATGAAACTCATTATAAAAAAAATTCCACAAGGTTTCAAATAATCATATAATGATAAATTGAAAGATAATCCTTAACCATAAGAACATCATACTCCATAATAGGAATGAAAGCAATGTTTTTATTAATAGATATTCTAGAGATGATAATGTGACGTATTTTTATAAATTATTCTTGACTTTCTTCAACCCTCTAAGAGTTTTTACCAATAATTATGACATAATGTATTAAGATTTTATGTATAATGTACATGGTAATTTCTATGATATTAAAGAATTAATGGATCTATGATCAAATAATAAAATAGAATAATCTTTATGATCATGTAATATAATTCAAATAACATCATATAAGGTTAATACATATTAAATAGTAGTATAAATTCACTATAACCCATGTTTTTTCTACTGATCATAATGATTAAATACTTGAGTAACTATATTTGTATATATGTTAACATAATGAACCAAATGATTGATGAAAAACCACACTGTTGGGAGACTGTCTATTTTCCCATTACGAATTTTATTAGAACTCTACTCCATGCAATAAATTTCAAAATGAACAAGGTTAAAACCTCAATAATACATTACTAATACTATGATATAATCATTAATTTGTATTTTCTCATTTTTTTTAAATTTAGAGGGGATTTACTATATATTATTAATATGACGTCTTCATTGGTTGTTTTTAACTGATGAATTCTTATTCACGTTGTCATTGAGTACATAAATATGTGGAAATTCCTAGATAAATTTTTCAGAACAACATAAAACCTACTTATAAAATTCAAATTCAAGATATTTGAATGTTTTTTATAAAATATTTTTTTGACCTATGTAGAATCTATTAAATTTAAATTCACTATCTATTAAAATTCCAATTCATACCTGACCAATCTTGTAACTTTTCTTCATATGCAGCCACTGAATATTCTTCCATATTATTCACCCCTAGAAATTTAATTTTCATTCAATATAAAATAATATTAAGAAACAAATCTCAAGTGATAAATAATTAATGAGGATATACAACATGGAATCAATATCCTATTTTTCCATAATATTCATCTTTAGAGTCCACTATTATGTTATTTTACATTCAATTCAATAAATATGAAGGGTTATGTTTTGTTGATCCATACAAAAAAACATTAAATATTTTCCCCAATTAATTAATCCATCCAACACTTTTCACCAATTCATAAGATCCACCAAATGATGAATGGTTTTTTTCATGAAATAGTCCAATATATACATGATCAACTATAATTAATTTAGTATATCTCATTCATGATTGGCATAATTAAAATCCTACATTAACCGAGATGACAATACCAAAAAAATCTCTCTTCTAACTATTCACGATTTCTAATTTAAATGGTTATCTTCAACTTGATACCTTCCAAAATAAGTCACCAATTTTAACATATAGAAACCCAGTTTGAATAGAATGAGATTAGTTGATTAAACATATAAATATTCTAATGTATACTCATTATTAAATAAAAATATATAAAAATATATTGAAATTTTAATTTAAAATAACTTTATCCTGTAGTATTATCCAATCATTTTCCCTAATACCATCTATAACACATTATATCATCAACTTCAAAAAATAATAATATTTATAACAGGTATTTGAAATTATATCATTCCCATGATAATATAGATTTCTATTTTTAGATAATTAGGAATAAAATGAAAAAACTGTGGACACACTCACACAATTTATGTTTTCCGACAAAAGGGATGTATGTTTACACACCTATTTAATTCAATATAATTTTATTTTTTATAATGCACCTTTATAGTAATATTTTTCACTATAATAATTCATTGACATCCTTAGATCATGTGGTAACCCATGGATTACTTATAATGAGAGATATTTATCTCATTAAGGGATACAATTTTAATAAAATGCTATTAGTGTAGAAAAATTCATGAAAACCCTTGAAAATGTTATCCTTTTTCAAAATAAAACCATGATCTCATAAATAAAACATATCCACAAGATTAAATAATAATATAGATAAATAAAACCATTAGGTCCCATTAACAGTATATAAATTCATGGAGGATCCATGATGTATAGGAGAACACTTGAAAAAATTCATTAAAAACAATCAATTTACCATGTATGTTTATATTTTTTTCTTCCCACATAATTTCAAATGATTTTCATAAAACCGCTATAATCAAGAAATATATATCTTACAAAATCATATAAATAAATAATTTCCACCCTTTTTACCTTGTTTCAAAGATACCTAATTCCTATTAAATCGCATAAAATTAACCAACCATGTTATCTACCATTTTATTTACCTTTTTAAGTTATTAATTACCTAATACATGTTAGATATATTTGATTCTCACCCATCCTCATGACTTATATTGATTATACCCAGCATCATCTATATAGTTCAGATAAAAATTCCTGATGAGATGATTTATAATATTTTACATTTTTATCATAAAATCTATGAAAATATAATTATGATGAATAAGCTAAGAACATTACATTATTACAAAAAATATATAGAAATATATATTTATTCTGAAAATGAATTAATAAATGTCCCCCAAAAGGGAAGTTAAATTTTTAAATGCATGAAAACGTGAAGTGTAATTATTATAATAAATAAAACACATAATGGTGGAAAATTCCTATCATTCAATATATGATATAAAACTTTCTTTTTGAGATTTGGGAAAGGAATATTAAAATGTAAAATATAGTCATAATTTAAAAAATTAATATTTTGAAAAATGTACTTAAAGTTAAAATTTGTTCAAAATTATTTTAAAAGAAGATTAAATTATAAATAATAGGATTCGTAATAATTTAAAAGAGTACAAACATGGAGGATAGTGATTCAAAGGTAATACGTTAAAACACAATTTTAATGGAAAATAAAAAATATCAACCAATACCTATATTTGATATTCTAATATAAAAACTAGCACCAATTTTTAAATTTCAATCCCAATATTTTGATAATTTTTATTTAAATTAAATCATTAAATCATAAAGAATATTTAAAAAAAGATATCTATTTTTTCACTAAATAAGTAAATAAAATATGTTTATTGAAAAAGAATCTTTTAAATATTAACCCAAATATTAATATAAAATGAAATTTATTTATTAATAAAATTACATATATTATTAGATTAATAATATATATAATTTCAATAGTGTTTTAATAGAATTATAATTTACCAGAAAAAATTTGAATTCAGCTGAAAATGTGAATTTAAATCACTTAAAATTTATATTTAGTTTTAAAAAATATGGTTTCACCAAAAAAAAATTATGTGTTCGATATATATGTGATAATGAAATCAAGACATTAATGTGATGATTTGATACTAAACATGTTCATTATGATTGGGGATGTTGTATATGACCATAATGAGGAAGTCTATATAAGTTACTCAACAACATAAGTCAACACTAAGTGAATAAAAAATATTATATTCAAAACTATTAATTTCATTTTATATAGAAATGGATAACATAATTATCATTTAATATATACATGAAGACCATAATAATTTCAATATCTAATAGGAAAATATATCCCTTTATAACATAAATTAGTTTTTTGAAAAAACTATATATAAAATCCCCAGTAATGGATTTCTAAACCCTATAAGTTGATCATTCATCTGATAAAAGGTTTTTTCTAAGAATTATTAGTTTTTACTATAATTTCTATGTATTATGATATTTCATTCTAAAAAATTTACCATGGTATATAATAAATTATCATTCATGATAAATTATATAATTGAATATCAATAACAAGATACAAGCTTGAGTCCTTAATTAATATTTTTGGAATACCTAACTCCTAAGGATAGAAATATGTTGATGTCTTGGATTATAGAATCCCAAGCATGTTCATCCAAATTAATGATGGTCCATGGGTTCCATGAGACCATAGGCACACCTCTTCATCTTCCAAATGATTTTTAATATTAGTGATCACTACATAATAATATTATTTAACTATACCCCTTTTTATAAAACAAAAAAATACATTTTTATTATAATTATTGTTTAATAATGAGAGTAACATTGACATTACAAAAATAATACAACCTTTAAAAAACAACACATATTATAACAAAATATGAACCAACATTAATGGAATTAAGTTTATATATAAATTAAAAGATCTCTATTAGGATTAACATATGAAAACATAACCCATAATATATAAATGAATTGTGAAATCTATAATAATTGATCAAGGATACACTGTGTCCCATCTCCTATAACCATTGATTATTCTACATCAACTCTCAGTAAATAAGAATTTCTTGTTAGTTGCATCAATACTATAAGTATGTACTACCCCCAAATTACACATATATGGAATGAGAAAAATACCAAAAAAGTCACTAAAAATGGTGGTCCTAAATAAATCCATCAAATATATGTGTTATACAATGTGATATTAAAAAACATCAATAATAAATACTCATCACATCCTTAATAAAAAATAAGAATCTCCATGAAAAGCTACACCTTAATTAACTAATTCACTTATTGAGTCTGATTATACTCTATAGGGTCACGATTATTATAATTAAAGCATTAAATATGTACATATTTGAATAGGAAACAACATTTAATGGAATTGTTTCAAACTAGTCAAATACTACAGGTATTATCAACAAATAGGCAAAAAATTCCACACTTAGTTAATGATTAACGCTTAAAAATATTATATAAATATACATAACTAATTAAAATTATTGATAGTTAGGTCAGAACCACACCTAACAACTAAAGATAATAACAATAGGGGTTTCTATCAAGGTCACTCCCAATGAAAAGAAATATATTCTAGGTTTGTGTTATAGAAATGGGAAATAATATTAAAAGTGATGGATACAATGGCGGTAAATGGGAGAATGTTTGAAATTAATATGATAATGTATATATTTAATTATGTGTTGAGAATATAACTATTGTTAATAGTTAAAGTATTCATTATAAATAAGCAGTTTTAAATCCAGGATATTGAGTGGTATATGGAATGCTTTTGAGCACAGGGAATAATGGAGAATACGTTTATGGTTTATTGTTATTTTTTTAAGAAAAAAATATAAAACAATATACATGGATACAAATCCATAAATTAATAAACCAAGATTAGTTTTCATGGTTGGTTGATTGGTTGGTGTAATTTTTTTAGATAAATTCCTTAGATACCATGATATATATTACCTCATCATAGATTATATCATTGACTATGGTAACATGATGAGATGATCTTAATATATTATGAATGAATTTTTTTGCTAGTAATATGTGATAATGGAAAACAAGGAATTTGACTAAACCACATAATAATTAATTTCAATTATATGTGGTGTAATTATTTCAGTTTCATAAAAAAATGGAAATTAATCCACAATAAATTTAATGGTAAGGAAAAGTATTCTTGAGAATATATTTTGGGTCATACTACACTTCACCAGGATGTTTTATTTTATGTGTCACATAATTATGTGTTTTTATTTAGACATTTCAAAATATAAATAAATAAATACATATTTTTTGGTTTTATTAAAATTATTTTTTTAGGATATTAGATTCTATGTGAAATGAGGACCTAACTATGTTGGGTTAGAGAATGTCTAAACTATAGTCTTATAAATTTTTAATGGTTTTTAAAAATTTCACTTGTTTTAATTATTAGAAATATAGGTATTTTTATGGTAATTGTAATACAATAAATTGATGGATTTGAGGCCCAACTAGATTCCTACATGTAAAATTATATCGGTGATAGTTTTATAAAAGTAAAAAGAATTATATTTAACTATAAATTTAATAATAATGAAAATGGAGATATGTATTTTAGATATATATATGAATTAACAAATATATAATGATCTTATTTTGAGTTTTCTTGAGGTTTTTTAATGATAATTAAATATCCACAATTCTTCAATGTGAAAGAAATAATGGGAAAATAACAATTCTTGATTGTGTACTGAATACTATTTTAATATTCTTATTAGTCACGTACTATTCAATAATTTATTATTTATTCTTATTTATGAAAAAAATAGATAGGTGGAAAATGGTACTAGAACATATTATGGTAGTGAAAATGTAAACAATGTTTTATCCTATATATAGATAAATTTCCCCCCCAGATGCATCATCATTTTTATGATTATTATATGGATGCCTTTATAATCAATTAAGTAAAATTAGTAAATTAATATATTTCATATTTCATATTATTATATAGTTATTTTGAGTTTGGTTTTGATTGGTTTAATCTATTCATCCCAATGTGGGATTATAATTTCTTATGAGTAAAAAATCAATCTCTAACTCGCCACCTCTTCTGGAGTATTTCATCATATAGTTGAAACAAGAGGTATTAAATCTAAATGTTTCAATCATGGTCAATAAATAACATGTATATTATTAATATATATAAATCTATAAATATGAAAGAAATTATATTCTTTAATGGTTTAATTATGCAGTATGGAAATATCAAATGAGATTGTAACTATAATGTATTATACATTCTATTTTCTATACTATAATAAATTAAATGAAATATGGTGATACAAACGAGTTATAATTTAAAAATGTAGAAAATAACATACTTTATATTTTTATAATGGAATCAAATTCTATTTCTGAATCTCTATTATGTAATATTTATATGAATATTTTGATTAACTGAAAAGTAAAGGTTATTTAAGAAAAAATTAGATAATATTTACAAAGTGGATATCAATATAAATGAACTAGTAATAAAAGTTTTTAATAATATGAACGACAACTAGAATATGGTCACGGATTAAACCAATTATATTTTTAATCAATTGAATATTTATGGCTGGTAGATCAATTAATTTTCTTTTAAAGGTTATATATCGATATTCTTAAGAAAATATTTTATCTATTTCCACACTTATATAATGTAAATGTTAAAGATCATGAAAAATGAAATATCATAGTCATTTGACGTACTACTTTTAATAACATTGGTTTACATTTGTGATGTTTGTTTTGTTTCAAGGGTTGTTAACTAATTATTCCAAGGTAAATGAATTCAAGTTAATTTAAGAAAATAAATAGATAAATGTAAATTTGTGTTACATGATTTCTATAATTAATTTCATCCTCATTGCCTTTAATGAATAATTGAGTTGAAAAATGGATCAATAGAATTATACTGTTGAATTATTTTACATTTAGAAATGTTTGAAATTTTTATCAGTAGTTATAAGGGAGGAATGAATTGGAATATCATTTTTTTATGTTCCCTAAAAAACAATAATGGTGTTTTACTATTAAAAACATCAATTATAAAAATTCATTTAGAGGGAAGTATCAATAGAGGATCATCATTATCAATTATGAAGAGGATGAAAAGGTTTCATCTATGAATGAGAAATTATGGATAAATATTTTATTGAGTTTTCTATGGGTATAAATATAAGAAAGTAAAATATAAAACTAATGAGTAAGAATATAATCTTGGTTTCATGGTTGATCAAATAGTAGAAAATTAATGTGCATTAGATAAGTTAAATTTATTATGATATAATTAAAAAAACATAGTAGGAATATGAAATGAGTTTTTCATGTATGTTGACCAACTCAAAGAAGAAATCGGATGGTGATATTTTTTCACTGGATGAAGTTACTAAATAAAAAAAATTAAGAGATATTGGGTAATTAAATTTGATGATTAAAGAGAATTATTTTTTAATCAATGAATAAATTTATAAAATTAAAGTTTGATAAAATATTTTTCAATCCCATGAAAAGGGAATGGATAAATATAAATGGATTTTTAGAGTATAAATAAAAAAACAACATATTCAATGATGAAACTATAGTTAGAAAACTCTAAAAAAACAAAATATAATTAGTGGATGGAAAATTTTATGGGGAGTATTGTGAAAATATTAAATGATGAATTACACAATATAATTTTTATAATAATAATTATATATTAGGGTGAATCATCAAAAGATAAGAAAACTTTTATTAATGAGACTAATGTGTAAAAGGTTTGAGAGAGAATCTAACCATAAAAGTATTATATAATACTAAATATGTCATCGATGAAAATTAGTATTTAGTAAATAATTGTACATCATAATTATGTTCATAAATTGTTGATACATAGTTCACATATTGATCTATTATGTGAAGATATAAATCTATTTAAAATGTGTTATAAATTGTTGATACATAGTTGACACATTGATCTATTATGAGAAGATTTAAATCTATTTAAAATGTGTTAAATAAATTTTAAAAAATGAATGATAATATATCACACATCCTATTGAATGTATATTTTCAATGCATATTATCTGAATTTTTTTATTTGTCTATAAAAATATTTTTTTTGGAAAATTTTAATGAGGCTTTTTTTGATATTAAAGGAGAAAAGTAATTGTTTTAATGAAGGAGATTTCATTGGTATATTTTTCCAACAATTGGTTATTAAGAAAAACAGCGTAGGGCTTTTGATAAAATAAATCAGGAGAGACCCACACTTGCATCACCTAAATTTTTATTTTCATATAAGGAAATGAAAGTTAATGTGAATTAATAACTAGTATATATTTCAAAAATGTGATAAATAACTATATGGAAATGATTACAGAGTTTTTCTTCCTATATCATATTACTGGAAATAAAATTTTTAATGAATTCAAATTGTTGTGTTCAAATGAATGAATATATTTTAAAATGATGAATCAATTTATATTAAAAGTAATAGAATGACTTAAAATGTAAGAGAAGATTTAAAAATTATTAAATTACACTATTTTTATTGACACTATAATAATTATTATCGAAATTCCATTATATAACAGATGGGATAAAATTATATTCAATAGGATGTTATTTTTCAATGAATGAAATTTTTAGATTTAGTTATTTTGATGTTGAATAAAATATTAAAATTTATATCAAATTAAACATAAGTATAACACATGTATTTTCATTGTGGATAAAAAGATTAAATGTGGGAATATAAACACTATGCAATTAATATGAAATTAATAATGAAATAAGTCAATAATATTCAAAATGTCAAGAGGGAAGAATTTTTTTTTATTCAAGTACGAGAAGTAGAATAGAAATAAATTATTTTTTTTTCAAAATATTACGAGAAAAATAATGTTTCTTATCATGATGAAAAATAATGTTTATAGTTTAATTATAAATCCTAATCCATATGTAGAAAGGAATATTATAATTTTAATTTCTAACTATTGTGTGATGGGTGGTATTATTTTTTATTAAAAAAGATGTAATGGGTAACACACCAACCTAAAAACCACTAATTGTTTCCCCGATCATGTGGGGAACATTTCCTCAAGAGTGTATCCATATAAACCATTGGTTATTGACTATTAGTGATATATTATGGTGTGTTAGTGGGGATATTATTCTCTCTTGTTAGATTGTAACACAATGGTGTAATCATAATATTCAATAACATATGAATAATACAAATCACTGATATATGATGAACATCAATAAGAATGTAATAATAAATAATCCAAATAATTCATACAACTATATAATGTTTCATGTCATTATAATTCCAAAAAATAGACATACAAGTATCTAGTGCAATGCAAATATTATAGGTGCACAAAAAAACAAAAATAACTATCATAAAATAGTATCATGATCATATATCCGTCATGTGATCCACTCCTCAAAACAAAGAAAAAGTCACGAATTATATAGTGGAAAATTTCCATGGTCCTTACATGTTTTCATGAAGTCTATTAGTGTACACAACAATGGCCCAAACATGATTTGAGATAACACACAGTAGGACACCACCAACTATGTCTATAACAAGTCTATTCTTTATAATAAAAAAAATTATTGTAGTATTTCACTTGTATAACAGTACTGAGAGTATTGTGATTCAAACTATGTATTATAGTCCATCCTATAAAGGCTCCCTATAAACAATAGTCACGATATTGTAGACAAGTAGTTTTAAATTATAAATAACCATGTGTAATACTATCTACTTTATAAATTTAATATTATACTCATACCCAGGATATTCATAAATCCTAGAAAAACATATATTTAAGTCTCACCTTATATTCCAAAGTACAACATCCACAACGACCACACCATGTAATCGAGTGTAAAACATAGAAAATGGCCATGCCTTGTATTCAATGTTTCAGACCACAAATAAATGATCCAAGGTATATAATTCCACAACAACCCCACCATGTCATATTAAAATCTCCATGGAAACTCGGTAATTAATTGGGTGGATTCTGGGGAGTACGTCAATAGAGCATGTCCAATTCGAGTACAATAATCTAAATCAAATGGGTAGTAAGTCCCATGAAATAATATAAAATCTATGTAATGCCCCGAACCTAGATTCCAAAATTCAGTGAATTATTTTAATAAATTGGAATTATTACAAAGAATCATGTCCCGAAAGGCCAATCAGTTTAGTAGTCTTGGAAAATAGATTGCATACATGAACATTAAATTACACTTTCTAACATACAATACAAAAAAACAGTTCTTTGAGAATGCCATTATTCCCTTTATCTTAACCCTACATATCAATCATAATACACTTCTTGGAATCTTGGAAAAAATAAAACATAGAAAGGGGTGAGCTCAAATGCTCAGTAAGGGTAAGCAATACAGTAGAAGATAACATAAATATTAAGCATGGTGAATAATTTAAACCACATACTTTTACCAAAAATAAACATGAATACTTTTATGGTAGGAATTTGAGATGAGTAAATAAAGCCATAATAAAAAATAATCATGTGTATTCTACTAGTCGAATGAACACATGAACCATCAATATTATTTTCATAATGAGGGAATGTATAATGCCGGAAATTCTGAAACATTTTGTTAAGGCCACGACCAAGATGTCTAAAAATGATTAAGTCCTTGGCCAAAACCATATATCAAATTCGGAAAGACTTGGCCAATTCAATGTCTAGTTGTCTCATGAGCCCTACCGATGCATAGGGGAGCTATAGTGCGCTCCACCCATCAATTACTATATCCAATACATTCCTCATATGAAAAGTTTTAATCATATCATAAACATTCGTATTAAAACTAGCATACGAAATGTAAATACTTTAACCATAAACCATGAATGGTATAAAAGTGTCATGTCCACAGTAAAACATATCACAAAACCTTCAATACTATATGGAAGTTTTGTATCATAATAAATCAATTTCAAATAAACATAAAATCCATCAAAGGATGTTGACAGAGACGAAATCAAAACCTTTTTTAGAGAAATATCTCTTTCTATTTTGAAATCATTTAAGAGTCACATAATTATAAATAAAACATTTATTTTGAAAATATTCATATAATATTTTAAGGGAAGATTCTATGATTTTTTAATGGTGGAAAATAGCTGCACCCTCCATATAAGTTAAAAAAATACATTCTTACCTTAATTTTGTGGAAGAGGTTAAAAATGACCTTGGTTCAGAAAACAACGGAAAGATTCCTTTATAAAAATCTTATAAAAAGTCAAAAAGGGTATAAATGACTTTAACCAATAGTCTATAAACTAGTAAGAATGATTTAAAATACATTTTTAATATACATGGATGTGGATGATAAAGAGGTCCCAGTAGATAATTACGTATAAACAACCTCAGATAATGAAGAGACTGTGAAATAAACCCTTACCTCATTTTAATCAATCAAGTCATATGAACAATAGTCAATAACCACCAAATAAATCACAAAATATCATGAATATAAATATAATAATTATAATATATATATATCAAATGGAAGTACAAAATACACCACAAGAAATAAATAAGTGGTGAACAATGGAAATCTCACGGAATTAAAAGTGAGATAAGAAACCACTTTCCTCGTGTCCAACTTGATCCATTCTTTCTTTATAATCCTGAATAATAAACTCAAGATAAATTATACTTTCTTAATAACCTTTTTCATGTTTATTATTAATTTTATATCACTCATTACTATGTTATAAACATTATGGAATCATTTAAGTTAGTAATGTTCATTTTGTCGATATTTGGCACTTGAGTCAAAAATGAACACCTTATAATTACAAGTTGTTCAAATTTACAAATTATCATTATATATAGAATGATATTAATTATTAATATATCATATATATCATATATATTCAGTATATATGTGTATTTATAATAGTACATATCATTTTGGGGTAAGAGTGAAATGCACCATTCTTGGAGACAGCAAGCCATACGTACGCATGAACCCTACATTCATTTCTATTTCATATTTTAATGGACATAAAACATAATTATACATAGGTATATTCTAATTACAGTATAATATCATATATAATATTATTAAATCTATCCTTTATATGTCCCACATATGGTATTTACGAGTCATATCACTTAGAAGCGGTAGTCCGCACTTCCTCAAATGAAATTATCGCGTTACCCATAATGGAAACCATTAAGGTATGCTATAAAATAAAAATACAGAAGAATGAAGAAAACATAAACATAATATATATCATATAAAATTACAGTGCCATCATAATGGCCACCATGAGAGGCGGTGGGAGGTAATTGAAGAATCATCGTTTCGTGAGGCGTTAGTTTTCCATCTACAGAAACATTATGTTCATCACCCATTAGATGAAGGTTTGGGTAAGTGTAATTCAAATAATTCTCCTAAAAACGTCATAATGTATTTATGATACTAGTGTTGTTATAAAATAAAGTAATAAAAAGAGTTTAGTGGTTGGAGGAGTAAAATAATAAAAAAGAATTTAAGAGAAATTGTTACATTTAATTTGGGTAACTTCATTTGGTTTGAACCAAAAGGACTCTATGAAGTGCCTTCTTCCTAAGTTAAGGCTTCTAGGAGGAGTAGAGGGATGTAGGTAGATTAATTTGGCAGAGTTTTAATGAGCCTAAAGGCTTGAGATGTGTGAGGAATTGGTTAGAATTGGTCTCCTTTTATAAAGGGGAGGAGGGGATTTTTAGGAAGGTGTGAAAATATTATTTTATTATATAATGATATACGGTTTATAAAGGTTAAAAAATAATTAGAGTCTAAGATAAGATTACTCATGGTCCAATTAAAATCATCCAATAAAAATTGGACATGTTTTGGATATTATTTTAATATATATAATCTAATTTATTTATATCATTTATTAATGGGGTAAATACTGCATCATTATATTGTCCTAAATAATTTAATTTATTCGATGTCTAAAATTTATAAACAAAATACCATGATGTAGGAATTATTTTTAGATTTACAATTAATATTTATAGTCAAAATGTTTAATTATATAGCACCATATAAAAATTAATTTCTAAAAGGTTTTTGTTTTTGTCAATTTTGCCTCTAAATTAAATTAAATAATCTTATGTCATTATCATTCATAAGTGGCTCCATGGGGTCCCAAAATCGACTCAAATATGACCATGGTCGGACATTACTCATCCAATAAGGTTAGGATATGTGTTAGGGTAATTTTTAATTATTACAATATTCTTTTTACCTTGAATTACCCTATTTACCTTTAACCACGGTAAATAAAAGAAAAAATTTACTATTTAACAAATTTTTTTTATCTTATTGAAACACATTTTACTCCTTGATATTAATTATGTCTCTCATGTTTTCTAAATTAAACTGAAAAAAGTGATAAAATTATGTTTTATGTGGATTTGCAAATTCTCCTGGGAGGTGGGTAAAAGTCGGTGAAAAGTTCAATAAAATTTCTATATATCTAAAATTATTATAAACTGAATCCAATGAATTAAAATTAACTTATATAATTATTATGTATATATTTTGACATAAATTAATCTAAATATAATAAATACTTATTTAAATAAAAATTTGGTTTTAAACTATAACTCAGTGTTTTTCACTATTCATCAAAAATTGAATGTTTTCAGAAAATTACAGAAAATTCACCCGAAGATAATTTTGATATTTAGAATATAAAAATTAAGTCTATTTTACCAAATTAAAAATATATAAGTTTCATTTATTAATTTAAAATTAATTCTGGTTGTCAAAACCAAAGGGCGTATTTTTGAGATATAATAACTATCAAAATATTGACACTTGTTTATGTCCGATTTCAAAGTGAAATTACATAAAATTACCTCCATTAGATTAAATGGTATAAATATAATCTATTTATACTTCCAAACCATTAAAATTTATAATTTAGCACTATAAATTATTTCGATTAAAAAAGTTGTTTTTAATTAAAATTTAGTATTTTTCACTATTCAGCAAAATATGAAAGTTATCAGAAAAATACCTAAAATTTATCAAAACTAAATTTTTATCACCTGATTCTAAGGAAGAATATTATTTTGTCAAATTGAATATATAATAGTGTCCAATATTGGATTTTAAAAAGGATCACCCTCAAAAGGTGGTAAAATTGCATTTTCTGGAAAATATTTTTCTTTATCTAAAAAAATTGAAGTTTTTCTTAAATTATGTTTAAGAAACTCATAATATATATTCTAAAATTATAAGGATTATATAAAGCTGAAAATTCAGTTAATAATATTCACAACCTCTTTTTAACGGCTAGTTTGGTAAGTCGTGGTGTTCTTGAACTCAATGTTGCATGTAGTGAAATTTATTGAATTAATTTAATGAAATAACGTACAATGAAATCATGGGGTGATACAATCAAGATCCCTAGAGAGAACATTTACAAGGAATTATCTACCCCATTCAAGTTCTATGGAGTACAAATATCGATAGTGCCTAGTAGAATTAGTGTCAAAGGAGACCATCCAAGGCATCCACTACCATAATATATTATTCAATAATTTTATAAAAAATTATATAATATGATTTCATCCAAATCATTTATATAATTTCAATAAAACACATTTAAAAAATAACCTATTAGAGATCATGTAAACACATGGAAAGAATTCATAAAATTCTCTTAATTAACCACTCATGTCTCATTCCATTTATCATAGCTCCAAAACAAGTGGTGCACTCACACTCACCCATCGGGGTGGTATAAAATACGATATATGTAAAGATACACCCCATGGGTGGCCAAGGATGGGGATAAAAACCTACAAACATCACAATGTTACTAGTTTTAATTCTAAATATGTTCTAATTCATTCAATAAAAGCATTCAATTCATCTTAGAGGTTAGGCTAGAATATGTTATATGTGATTCAACAAAAACTATTCTTATCAAAAACCAATCCATCAGGTAAAGTTATAGACCACCTACTCTAGGTATATAGCAGAACACTCATCCAGTATTGGCATAGGATTCGGTCTAAATTAGTATAAAAATGAATAATGAATGAAATGTTTCGACATAGTAGACATTATCTAATGATTAAATATTTACATTGATATCAAGAAAAATAAAGAATGACAGAATATGATCATAGAAAAAACCGACCTAGATCAAATGAGATGAATGCTGTTCAAATCTGAGTCTAGATTGAGAATCAGGATAGAGAAAAGTTGATATTGAATATGTGGAAATGAGCTCTCATGTTCAGTCGAATGAGGGAATGAGGAAAGGTTGTTGAAAATGTAAAATTTAAAGGAAAATTAGATAATTTTCAAACTTTTGACTATGTTGCATGATTTGGCTTCATTATTGTAAAAACTCAGCAGAAACAACGCTCCATTTACATCCTCTAGGGGAACCTCTCAGAACCATTGTGTATGGTTAGAAAAACCATGCACCAACCATTCACTAATACTCTATTTAAAACTGTAGAGCATCAATACTGGTGTTCACCTCAGGTTGTATAGTTTTCTCAAACACTGTATCCTCCCACTTTTATATATACCACCCTGCGTAGTTTTCTCAAACCATGTGTCTTGCGTTAAATGTATTCTAATAACTATGAATCCCATCTTGCAATTCCAAAAAAATCCATCGACCTTCGAACAATCCCCATACATCCCTAAAACTACAGTGTTAACATTAAAAACACACGTTAAGTGAAAACCAAAGAGTTAAACTAAAATTTATGGGATATAAACCTCAAGAAAAAAATGATATCAAATATTATTCAACCCTTAAATATATTAATCCATGAATTTCCCTTCCAAGGGTGGTGAAGAATTTCTTAAGAATAACTATGGCCATTGAACATGTACGACAGACTCCCACTCCCATGCCTCTTCCTATAAATGGCTATGCTTCCATAACACATGTACTATAGGAACACACCATCCTCAGAGATCCTTCATTCACCTATCAACAATATGAATAGGATGCTCCAAAAAGTATTCACCAACCTTTAACTCAATCTCATCTAACTGTATATGTGGGACATATTTGAGTAATAAAGGCATAGCTGAGACACAAGGAATACACAATGAATATCTTGGTAAATTATAGGTAACAATAGATGAGATACATGGATGATTCAATGAATGTCATGGTAAATTATAGTTAGCTAAAAACCATATACGACTAGTCCATCACTCCCTAGAATCAGAAACGACCCGACATATCGCGGTGAAAGATTACCCTATTTCATAATACATCTGTGTCCCATCCTCAGTCTAATTTGTAAAAATAAATGATCATCAACCTTTAACTCCAGATGACATTGATAGTGATTGGAATCGGATTTTTTTTCTCAACTACGTGATATCCATTCATTTAAAAATCAACCTGACCTTATATGAAGTCTCCTTAAAAAGTCACTGTTCGAGAAACAATACCTCACATTCCTCAAACCAACACTACGGTGATCATTATAGGTTACCATACAAATCATAAAATGTTATAATTTTTATCTTCACATGATTAATATTATTTTTTGAGAAATACACTAGGGATATATTCCCCAAAGAACCCCCAAAATCATGGACACATGCTCTATGAAAATCTTGAAGCACATGAATTGTGAGCTCTGACTGGCTATCAATCTAAGGGTGGTATGTTGGGTTCAACAGCCCCAGTGAACCCAACACCCTCTATAAATTCAATCTGGGTCAATATTAAAACTAGGAATACCTATATAATACCATTATATGAGTAACACCGTGAAGTATAACAAAATTTCATATATAGAACCTCCTAATACAATCCACTGATATGGTTTCCCTAAAAGGTATGAAATGAGAGAGCTTCATGAGGCGGTCCAAAATAACTAACACTGCATCATTACCTGAAGGAAACCTCTAAAACCCAGTCATGAAAACCATCAAAACAATGTCTCATTTCAACTCTAGAATGGTTATATTTTGTTGAAGACCTTCTAGGAATAAATGTTCATCATACACATAATTACATGTGGAAAACTCAAGACAAAACTAGATTCCTCTAAATTCATCCCCAACCACAAGTATTTAAGATATAAGACATTAATCATCATGGTAACAGAAAGAATTACTGCCCAAATATATGGATGAAACTCTTTCATAACCTCATCACAAAAGTCATCTAAAAAAACATGACCATTAATATATAGGATTTTATAATTGCCAATGATCTAACTAGGAGGTGGGTCATCACCTGCCACACTCTCTCGTAGGACTAGGACCTCAACATCAGATAACTATCTCATCCTCACTCTATCTAGAGAAGTGGATTTCACCTATGTGGATGAGATAAAATTATTACCATGAAAAAAATACACCTCCATGTTCATCTTAGAATTATTACCATTTGTTTTTACTTTCTTCTAGCCTCTTGAACTACCATTATCTATGTCCACCTACTTAGTGCATCATAAACTGAATTACCTTTACTAGGAATATAGGCATGCTCTATTTCAAAAGTTTGTAGGTATGAAATCATCCTCTTCTTCCTAATATAATTATCTCTCCATATACATACATACATATATATATATATATATATGAGGGTTTTTTGGTATGTGAACACCATAAAACTCACTCCCAGTAAACAATATCTCCAACAACGTAGGGTATGAATGATAATGGATAACTAGAGATTGTTTTCCTAGTAATTCCCCTTGGGCGGCCTCAACTATAGAGACCCGAATTCCATGACTAAATCCCCCAGTACCATAATGAATACCAACTTGATACCAAATGCATTACAATATATTGTGTAG
Source organism: Viscum album (assembly GCA_963277665.1). NCBI lineage: Eukaryota > Viridiplantae > Streptophyta > Magnoliopsida > Santalales > Viscaceae > Viscum > Viscum album. The sequence goes on from OY728162.1 coordinate 1,069,116,988, forward strand.
CTACTTACTGAATCTGGAACAATACAGACTCATGTTGAAGCTAGTCTACATGTCATCTCATGAAAGGCTATCTTGAAGGTATCTATTCATACAAACATCACACACTTCATCATCAAGAATGTCAAATTCTCTTATAAGTTTTATAATTCCTTTATGGAATACCTATAAATTCATTCTACCTACATGGATCATCATATGTAAAAGACGTTCTCAGGATTCTCTATGGAATCTATAGCTCTGACATTCTTTGTGTCAACTGATACTCCTACTTAAGTAATAATATGACCCATGAAGAGATTTTTATCCATCTAATTTTGGCACATTGTGAGTTTCAAATATCACAGATTATCTTTTAGTTTATCCAAAATGATTTCTACATTTTTTTCATGATCTGGTCAATTGTGATAATACACCATAATATATTCCTTGAATACCACCACAAAAAAATCTAGACACAAATAGAAAACCTATTTCGTCGGTTCTATGAAATCTTCTGGTATGTTTGTGTGGATGAATTACATAACTAGATACTCAATTAGATCATTCATCCTATGAAACGGTTAATGAGGCTTTTCTATAGGTAAAAAACATACCTAATGATAACTCGACCTCAAATATATATTTCATAGAACCTGATTTCCTAAAAAATGGTTAAGGATACCTTCTATCCATTGAAAGTGATACCAGTTCAAAATCATCAATCGATTTAATTTTTGACAACACAAACATAACATAGGGGTAATACCCTCCATTCTCTCAAAAATTATTGGTAATCTTGAGATGTACTATGTTGTACAAACCACTTCTCCTTGAAGTCCTATAGTTTCTTCTTGACCTCCTATAACACCATAATATCAATAATGTAAGGATTAATGGATACTGTTACGGCTCATGGAACTAGCTCAATTGAAAACTCCACCTCTCTATCATTGGGTATCATAGAAGAGTCATATAGGAAAATTTCCCTAAAATGATCAACCGATAGTTTGAAATATTCTTGATGTGCTCCTTTATCATCCAGATATTAAATATAAAAATAGGTTATCATCTCAAGTATCCCATGATTCTCTGGTCTATCTTGAATCCCCTGGAAATCCTATTCAATATTGTGAATAAAAACCCCTCCCTCTGGTGATGTGAGTGTCACCATCATTGATAGAAATTGGCAGGTGCTTGATAATATACTATATAGTCCATTCTATGTATGACGTCAATCCCATTAATCATGAGGAAACAATATGCCATAAAAAGTGACACTCGCCGATATCAATGGGAACTCCTTCACTTCCGTACACCCGCTGTTCTGATACCCAAAGGGGTATCCCAGGTTATAAAGTGATTAGAATACTAAACAATGATCCCTATGCTCTCTATAATAGGTATATATACAAAACTATGAGGTGTACCTAATTATAAAAGAGAATATAAAAGAGTACAGCGTTATAATAAAGTGCCTATCACTATTTATTTCATGGAACTCTTCACCTAAGATATATGATGTATAGAAAATATTTGTCCTAACCAGTTGCCCAATAAAAGGACCTCACTACTAGGAGGAGGCCCAATCTTATATCTAGGTAAAACTGGTGTCTGTATTCCTCGACCATGACCACCATGTTGTACTGAATGATCAACACTACTCCAAATCCTAGCCTTATGCATATCTATGAATCATGAATCTGAACATGGAGTCAGAGTCGATCCCCTTCCATTGACTATTAGAGGGAAGGTACTATAAAAACATTACATAAGTCCCATATAGCCGCAGTCCAGGAACTCAATTGGGTCTTGATCATGTTAATCTCTCACATGTCTATATCTCCTAGACTAGAGATAGATTACAGAACTAAGAGTACATACATCTTCATTTGTACTCCCCACAATAGAATCCTCTAAACACAGCTTCCTACCACTAGAAGCAGAACCATAGGGTCGATAAGCTGAACTACCTGGATTTGTGCCCCTAGCCTCCCTTGGGTTACTCTTAGTAACAATCCCCCATCTCACTATATCATTAATTTTTTTAGTAAAAACACTTTGACCAGCTATGGAACTACATGCATGAGACCATACTATAGGTGTATCACATTCGATGATTTATTAGAATGAAAAATCTGAGAAATACATTGAATATCTATAAATAATTTTTAATACATAAAAATTGACTTCATTCCATACTCTAGATGCATAAACATGTTGTAATGCTCTGATATCAGAGTCTCAGGATAGATGTAGGCATATACACTTGATTGGAAATCCCTCTAAAAAATATCATGGAGCATATTATCCTTGTTCACAACACCCCACTAGTGCATTGATACTCTTGAAGAATATATGTCATGATCTTCAATATCATATTAAGAAGTGAATTTAGAAGTTTAATGATTGAAAATATAGTCTCTAGCCATATCCAAATATCCTATGGAGCTCCATCCCCAAAAAAATGTGGTAGGATGCAACTGTTGGAACAAACACGTCAACTCCTCCATAGATGAGGTGGACTATGGGGATCCCCCAACTATCTGTACAAATCATTTAAAACTACCAGGAATGTGGGCCTCAACACCCATATCTATTACAACAACTAATTGATTGGATTGAACTACAGGAGGATCTTCTTCTAGTCTAGGGACCACTACCTATGGATTATGGTCTATTCCACCCCTTTGGCTCATAAATATAGGTCTTCATGGTGGAATTCTGCTACAATTCCAAACACACACCTTAGAAAAGATTAAAAATCAAAAATTAACTGATATAAAAATGTAGAATTGGTTTAATCCTTCTTATAAAAAACCACTCCCCTCTACCTAATCCTAAATCCAGGACTGTGTTATGCGAACTAGTATAATAGCACTAGAAACACTTCTTACTGAACACAATATATCAAAGTCTAGGTGTGCTTCCATGTTTTCACAATTCAGTTTCAATTTAAATTGATATATATTGAAAATTATCTTGACATGGTTGAACCAAATGGTTAACAACTTGTGATTCCATGAGGGCCCATACACTTCAGGAATTGAAAGGTGATATACAATTAATCCAAACCATAAAACGTTCCAATCCATGTGACTGATAGTCCATTAATCTACTTGTCATAGTTTACTGCATAAGATGTATGCTGTATACTAAGTAGGAAAAATATTATGTTATGAAAGCCACACTTATTATCATAAATTATTCTCAATTACCTATACAAAACATCATCAAATCATAGATATATCATTCAAGGAACACTTAATAAATGCAATGTAGTCGAGCAGTGAACCCAATATGGCATGTCATATGCATGACATGTTAATTATAATAGGTTCCTAAAATTATGCATGAGATGAATAACCTAAAATATTAAGGAACATATAAAAATAAATAATCATAATTAACATCAAATATAAAGTGTGTCACCCAACAATGGAATTACGTAAACTAAAATAAGAAAAATATAAAAAACATGTCCCATTTTTAGAAATTTTGTTTTCAGTATAAGTGGGTAAGATACACCTAGGAAAAACTCAATAACATATTCTAATACCATCTTAATCCCTTTAATTTGTATCAAAATAGAAATGAATCTTGGAAAAGAACCACTATGATACCACTTTGTAACACCATGTCCTAGATGCCACAAACGATGCCACAAGCTGGTGGGTCACATGTGATTAATCATGCCTCCTCATATTCTAGAGGCGGTTGACTAGAAGCGAGGGCCTATGGTGTTTGTTTAGGGTGACTATGTCATCGTTTCAGAGTGTATAACTATTGTATTAATCACAAAAGTTAATCGAGGAAGAATATTAGAATTCATTGATAATAGAGACACATCTAGAAGACTCTAAATCTAAATATTCCAAATAAGGCATATACAACACGATGTATCCTATATCAACTATTCACGGAAATAGGTATACATACATCTAGTTATATAAATGTATAATGTGGGTATAAATAAAAATAATAATTATCTCAACAAATAATCAAAAGCGTAACTCGGTCCTCTCCTCCCCTTCTCCAAATAATTAATAAGGCATGCATCGAATAATGGTAGATTTCAAAGGACCCAACCTACATCTGGGAAGTCTGTTCGGATACCCAATAGTGGCCCAAACAGGGTGTCAGATAACACTTTACAGGCCTCCACCAATGGGATCTATAAGAAGTATAGTTTGTGTAATAAAAAAAATAAGTTTGTAGTATATCATAGGTATTACGGTAATGAAAGTAAAAATCTATTGGCCAAAATGATATCGTCAAGACTACTAAGGTTCCCTTTAATAAATATTCAAGTTCCCATTCCCATGGGAAAATGTAATGTATACTTAAAATGTTTAATACTATCTAGTCTAAAATTGAAATTTGATACCCAAATTAGGGGTATCTAAAAAAACAAGACATCATCCACATCATCCGCACCATGTAATCCCTAGTAAAACATTCATAATGGTCATTAATTGTAATCAATTATAAAAACTACACAAAAGAAATGCAATGTAATCAAGATTCAGACAATGAAGAGCCATATCATGGTTTAGAAGACCATCAAATCCTCATTGAGTCCCAAGAGTATCCCGATGGAATCTCGGTAATGGTTTGGGTGGAGTCCAAGGAGTATGCCAAAAGCGCATGTCCAATACGAGTCCAAGCATGTTGAATACAAGAGATAATAAGGCTATTGGCATAATAGGGAATCATGATCTAAGGAGTAAACATGTCCATGGAATACAGTACCACAATCAACACCCATAATTTACAAATATCCATAGAATCCTATGGAATCAGATTCTAAAGTTGTTTTCCATGGCATACACTACCAAAAAATATTCATTAATAATTAAATAACAAATTAAATCCCATGTTTCCATTAACCTCATTTCAAAAATTTCTATAAAATCCATTACAATATTATTCAATTGATCATCATGTAAAAAAATGATAATAAGGAAAAAAATATCCAAATAAATCATTCATGTGTTGTTCAATTTATCATGGCTCCCAATGAAGTTGTGAGCTCACAGTCACCTAGTAGGGTGACATGAAATAGAGAAGATAAAAAAGAAACACACTATTAGTGGCCTTTATTAGGGCTAAAAACTTCCAAAAATCTTAACAATACTAGTGGGAAACTTAAAAAAGTTTAAATTCATTCAATAAAAGAATTCAATTCATTTTTGACGCAAAACCAGAATTTCCATTGTGCGGAAAAGATGAAATTGCACTTATAAAACAAAAATCTATAATGGAATGATATAACGCACCTACCATGGGTCCCTAGTAGAAGAATATTCTATTATAGATCTTTTATTTGGTCTATATTTAAAAAAACGAAGAATGAACTTACATATTAGAAATGTGGAATATTAGATTACACCTAAATAACTCAGTTGATTCCAAGTCAAATGAATAATTACTCAATATCATTAAAGAACATACTGGTGCAGATCCATCAAGATGAACTATGATCTAATCTAAGTCAGGATGGTGAGTTGGGAGCCAATCATTACCTTTGAGCTTCAACAGGAAGAAAAAGAGCACCCATGTGCGCTGCAATGAATAATTTTGGAAAGGATGTTTGAAATATAATATTGTAAGGAAAATTTGTTCATTTAACAACCTCTAACTAGGTCTCATAATTTGGATGCACAATTAGCCTTACCATATGCTAATCATATTACTTTTTCTAACTTAAGGGTAAACTCTAATGATCATGGGACATAGTTAGACAAACCATGCACTGACCATGCGTTAATCCCTTATCCAAATCTACAGATCCCCATCACGATATGGTACCTCGGGTGGAATGGATTCCTAATACTATAATGCCTCCAACTACTCTTTATCCAACCCACACGGTTTACTCAAACCATGTGTATTTGGTCCCATGGTTTCTACTAACCATGTGTCCCTACATACTTTTCTAGAAACTTAGTGGATGGGTAACGAAAAAGCACATCACAAACTTAAAACTTCAATGTTACCATTAGAAACACACATTGTTCAAAACCATAGTGTTAAAAATTAAACTATAGTGAACTATGCATCATGAAAATCATTATATATTTCATAATGGAGTCTTTCAAAAGGAATCAAAGGATATATTAAAATTAATCTTTCATAATGATCATATTTTCTTGATCCCCCGGTATCACAGAATATCCCATAACTAATTTAGATAATTACATTAAGAATCATGGAATTGAAAATGAGGATTAATTATTCAGGAAACTATAAGAAAATGGTTTTTTAAAATTAATAATTTAACAATGAAAATTATAGATTAGATATTCCTTAAAAATAGTATAATCTCATGGAACTAGTGGAATGTGGTAGAGTTGATGAATTTTTAGACACTAAATATGTCTTTTTTAACACCTAAATATAATAATACACTATAAAAATTGTGGTAATGGAGGAATGAAATTATAAAACAAATTTCATTTTTTTGAATTAAATAATACATCTTAAATAAGTTATGAAATCATGGAATTTGTGAATATGTAAATTAAAAAAAATAGTTTTCATGGGTACTAAACCACCAGTATAGTCTAATAAATATTCTATAAGAGGTAAAGTACGATTAATAGTTTTAGTATGTCATAGTGAATGAAGAGGACTACAGAAGGAAATCATAAAATTCATATTTTGATGAAAATTATATAGTGGACGATAATGTTAAAAAATTATTGATGATTATATAATCGACCAAATCATAAACATTCAAAACATAAATAAAAGGATAATTTTATTGAAAATTATTTGTTTATTTTCTCATTTTAGAATGTGTAGTGTTGAAATTGATCATTATGTTATTATTAATGATAATACATTTCTAGAAAAGTAATGGTGGATGAGAACTGTTGAAAAAACTACTTTAATATCCCATATAGGGATAAACATATTTAAGTAAGTGAAAAGAGAATATTTATAGGGGAAGGCAATAAATAAGGAGCTAGCTAAAAGAGAGGTAAATAAGAGATGATAGCATGTGGAGAGGTAAAATCATAATAGAGGAATCATCAAAATATGGGTGTTATCAAATAAATAATATGACCATTATACTATGATTTATTGAAACCTAAAGATTTTATTTCATGGTTATTCGTAGAATGAAGCAAAATATTTTTAAGATAAATTCATACTAGTGGATACATATGATTTGAACTAACAATTCATGGAATCCATGATTGATAAAAATAAAGAAACATTTCAAAGGGATTCTAGGAAAACAATGATGAATAGATAGGTCAATGTGGGTGTTTTATAAAAAATTAGTTGGCTTTCCAATGACAATTTACAATATAAATATATATTTATTCAGGAAATCATTTTATATTAAAAATTAGTCCCATTTATTAAAATTACCAATTATATTATTTTATGATGGAGAGAGAACTCAAAATATGTATAGATGATGGAAATATATTTATACAATACTCAAAGGAAAATTACTTTTTGATACTAATCTATTTTGATGATTCTACCTTATCCATAAGCAAACAAAAATTGGAAGATGCATTTTATAATATTATGTGATAAATGGTTGATATATCATTAAATAGAATATTTATATATTTTCATAGTCTATATGTGAATCAAAATAAATAATAATTTATTATTTAATGTGACAATAAATTATGATTTTTTAACTATATTTGACACACATGATGGAATGATGAATTCCAAAGATATAAATGATAAACTAAAATTGTAAAAATTAAAATAAAATGTTTATAGTTAAAAACTTATATAATTTTTTTTACAATAGTGATTTTCTTAACAACATAGACCCAATATAATTTTTATCCTACATGATTGGTTATGAGTTTTTTTGGTATCTAAAAAGAAAAATCATAGTAATATAAAAAATATTTTTTATTATAAATGTAACCAAGATAACAATTTTTTTGGTTGCAAGGATATATTCATTTATATTTTCATATTCTCAAATAAATTAGGTTAGAGATATTCTGGATAGAAAATCTCAATGTGTAGATGCTTCATAATTTCATATTAATGCATTGAATTGAATTATAGGACACAATGGGGTATTTTATTTTTTACTTCACCTGATGAATATATTTTAATAACAAATGATATTAGTTGTTTTTATAATGAAAATATGACTTTGCCTTATTGATTTTGATTTTTTAAATACATATGGTGAGGTATAATATAGGTTATTTGAATTAATGATTGATAAATATAGGGGAAGTCATATGAAATTATTTAATGACATGTGGTTAATCAGGGATGGATTTCATAGTTACACATTACAATAAATAAATTAGTTTTTATAATACATTTTAGATAAAAATAAATCATCCCATGGACATAGATTTATAGTGGAGGTATTCTTATACTGCATGGATTTACTGATTCATTTGATGTGTTGAATTTAACATTGAGTTGTTAATGAATTTAAATGCTGTAAAATTATGTTAAATGTCATGTTAAATTGAAGAAATTTAATACAAATGTATCCAAAGTTGACAATTTAAAATCATAAGATTAAATTATTTAATTATATTTTCCAATTATTTTGTTTCTTTAAATATATTCCTAAAAATTGAAGATAAATAGTGGTATATTAGATGGTTTGGACATGAATTGGGAAGGATTTGAAATATTAGACGAATCTTTTATATTGAATTGGAGGAAACCATATTTTAGTAGTTGATATTATGCTATATTATAGGAACAAAATGTATAATTTTACATAATATCCAATTATGAGGTCATTTTATTAGAGAATATATGTGTATGCAATAATATATTAAACACCATCATATTTTATATCATCTTATATTGATACATGAGGAACTATTCATGGGTTATAGTCAAGTGAATCACTTTTAATGTTATATTTGATATGATAAATGTGTAACTAAATTCAAATGAATTGATTTTTTTTCTTGATGGAGAGTATATTATATGACATTACACGAAAATGTGTAACAATACAATTTCTAATCCATAGTGATTCCCATTCTTATGGAGATGATACTTAGTGATATCAAGGCCTTCATAATGTTATTTAATGTAGTTCTCCACAAAAGGGGGAAAAGATATGGGAACATTAAATTTAAAACAATCAAATATATATGGCATCATGAATTTATGATCATGGTTTTGGGGGTACATGTGTGGAAAATAGTAAAATATTTTGTGGTGTGGAATATAATTTACCTGGTGTAAGAATATTTATGTTATGATGATGATATAATTTAATTAATATTATTTGTATGACGTAGATTTTAAATAAACCTAAAATTATCAATAACATGTATATTTTTGGGAATGTGATGTGATTACATGTCAAATATAGTACATGATATAATTTGATGGCTATGTAAATTGTTTGAGAATATAAATAAATGAAAATATTTCATATATTTGATTTAGAGAAAGTAAAACAATAAAGGGTATCTATTTATCATAAAGTGAGTTTGTCAGGGTGCTTTTGATTAATATTATTGATTTTGAATTGATCATATGATAATGATAAAAGTGGAAAATGTAGTATTTGAATTGAAGAGTAAAGGTTAATTTGAGAAAGAGACATTCGAGTGAAAATTATTTATTTACATTCTTTTGAAAATGTCATAAAAATGGTGTAAGAGGACGAAGAACATGAGTTAATGGTGAAAATTACCTAAATATTATAAATTCTTACTATGTATAATTTTATTTAGTAGTCTTGTGCATCATTTTGTGCATATGACATGGATAATTCTATTAGTGGTGAACTGAGTAAAATAACAAGAACACTATAATTAGTTTTATATTTTATTTTTGTGACTGTGTGATTTAGTATTATTACTTTAACATGTTTTTTCTAGTCTTTAAACAATACTTTTTTGGAGTTTATAATAAAACCCACAATCAAATTCACCCATCATATAGTATCTTATGAATTTTTTTTTCAAAACATGAAGCATTTTATTATTATAAAACAAGATACACACATAGAAACACGTAATATGTGGTTGTAATCACAAAAGATACATAAAAAGTAATAAGTTTTATTGATACAATCTCAACCAACATCAATACAATAGGAATTACATAGTTTAAATACACCCTACAAAAATAGTTATTAGAATAATTGATTAAAACACACAAAACACAATTTCAGTGAAGAGAAACTTTTGGAATCCTCCAAAACCTATATATTTTGCATTAAAAACATTTTGATTCATTCCTTAAATAAATAGTGAATAAGATATATTTGTAGAATTACATAGATCACCTATATCCCAAAAATTCATTTGGAATTGAAAAAAATGAACGAAAAATACATCCAGGGAACTAGACCATGCATCATAATAATGAAATTAATTTGTTATAATCCGATGAAACTAAATTAAAACATCATTTTTCTCATTCCATTCTTACAAGTCAAACATCTCTACTAGCCTCTATTAAAAATAAAATTCCTTGTAATCAATGAATAGTTTTGGAAACATACAATGATTTGGGAACATTATTCAAATCAATACACTCCCTTATAGGACCATATTCAAATCATTATCTATAAAATTTCTAAGGAAAATGGATATAAAGGGCCATGTGAACATTGGGGACTATCCAAAGATATATCAAGAACCTAATCATCCTTATCGAACTCCCCATGTGTGATAAAAAAATTAGTTTTAATATGATACTTTCACTCATTACCTCTAGTACACACATATCAAATGGTCAATACAAGACATATCAATGTAGAGCCTATCTTATAAATTTTTAACACCCATTCCCTTTAAACAACCTTAATGGGTAAGAAAATCAATAATAAAAATTATTTGATTGAAATTATATTTAACGTGTTCTATGATATTGGAGTTTCATAAAAAACATCATACCATTAATAATTTTTTATCAATATAATTTAGTTTTCCACACTAATAAATTATTCTAGCCACCACACTTACAAATCCACCACTTTCACATACATGTCATTTTTGATATATAAGTACAACCAAGGATCATATACCAATGGTAAAATCTTACTATAAATAATCTTATTTATTTTTTCCTCTATGAATAAATTTTATTTCTTCAAAAATACATCATTTAATAACTCCATATTATTGAAATTGGTCACAAATGGTGGTTTTTAAATATATATCTAATGAAAATATTTATGGAATACATCATGTATCACATTATTACCCCATAATAGAGATATATGGCATTCAATTATATTTATAATCACAATAGTATAGAATATTTTTAAAAATACATATTCAAACTTCACCTAGATCTTCATCCATTGGTATCAAAATAGATGAAAAACTCTAAAAAACACTGAATTACCCACCTCAAAATTTAGAGGTGAATGTATCTAATTTTAATTTTATCTCTATCTACTTTTAGAGATTTGACACATATTCTGAATTAATAGAGTATAATATAATTTCTCAATCATTTTATTATATGTAATAATTGAATGGTACACTAGTACCAAATTTATTTTTCATGTCGGCTTTATCACACTGGTTCATTTATCACTACCATGAAAGAAGCCATATGTGTATCTTTTTTCATAACAGTTCTCTAATAACCAATGTGAAAAATCATGCAATAATATTTTTCATGTCGGATAGACAATAACTAACATGAAAAAGTAAATTTACCATGTCATTTATTGTATAACTAAAATGATAGTGCAATCATATTTTCTTTTTCTAGTCAGTTATTTTTTAACGGATTAGTCAAAAGAAATTTTTCAAGTCAATTATTATATAAGAAACATGAGAAAGGTAGGAAAAATACACGCTAACATCAGTTATATAATACCCAAAATGATAAAACTTTTAAAATTATATTATTTCCTAATTCAATAGATTTATATTTTATTCAATAATGTGAAACCAAACTCTTCTCTCTTGTGTGCAGAAACTCTAGGCTCATTTTTTCAATTTAGAGGAATGAAATCTAAATTTTCTTTCATTAAACATACTCTTGTATCATCAGGTCATTGTGTGAATTTTATCTTCTCATCTCTCAACTCTAATATAAGTCCCACACATCTATTCTCACTTGATTTTATTAATTTAATGTCATAATCAGCCTATCACTCTATTTTTAGGATTACCTTAAATAAAATCTTGAATTACTACATATGTTTTATCGACCTCTTCATTGCACGTTTCTATATGGATATTCTCATTGAAAATCTCATATTACCATCTTGATAAAGTTTATTTATCCAATAGTTTATGTTAAAAGGAGTACATTTCATTACACTTTAATGTTATATGTTATTTCATAAATTTCATCGTTATATATTAGTGTTATGGTGTATCTAATATATAGAACAGTTTTGTCATTAAATTGTTTCAAATATGTTTATCGAACATTTATATAGTATTAAATCACACACTAATATTGGAAATCATTTTTTTGGTTTAGTGTAATGTAAATTATTTTCAATCCCTTTGATCATTATATTAATATCCATCTTGAATTTGTATTATTATGTAATATTAAAAATCCATTTTACTGGTTGAATCATATAACCCTAACTAACATGGTCACATATATACTATTTTATTTAATTTTACTTATATGTTACAGTTATAATAAATTATTTACCTCAACATAATATCATATAAATGTAAGGATTGATGATGTATTACTTAATGGTAGATGTCTCTTAATAATAATCTTACTTATAGACTAATAGACAATATATAACCACATGGGGGAAAATGTTAGTTACTAATAGTACATCATATATTTAGAGAAACATTTGTTTATCTATATTAATTTGTTATAACTACTATTATATATGAATTTTAATGATTTATTAAATAAAAACACATGAAGTATTCATAATTCTCTTAAAAGACATATTATATGTTATATAATTAATTGGAGTCTCTCTGATATTGGTCAATGTTTTGAATATTGGTTAACAACCAATTTTTCAATTATATTTAAACATATATTCTATTATTTTAAAAAATAAATTTTTATAATTTTCAAATATTCATATATATTATTGTTTAAATTTCCATGTTTTATTACTTTCAAATGATGACATATTTGATATTAACACAAACCTAGACATACTTGATTTAATTTTTCTAACTTTTATCACTACTATATTCTTTTGAAAATATATTTTTTAAATTTGTTATAGATAATAATGAGTTGAAGTTGGATTACAGAACATCGAATATGTAATGAATATGAGGAAGATGTTGATGCATTTTTAGCACATTCTAAAAAAATGTCCCAAAAAATAACAAATTTTTTCCATGTTGGAACTATTTTAATGTGAATATGTTAATGATAAGAGATATCAAAGATCATTTAATTTTTCATGTTTTTAATTTGAATTACAACCCTTCAAATTTTCATGGTGAAATTAGGCAGAATTTTGCACCAAATGTTGAGATTTATTTGCAAGATGAAAACATAGATGAAATTGGAGATATGATTTGTGATATTGAAGAAGAGGAAATTTATAAAGGACCGAAAATTGAGAGTTTATAGGTGATTATGAATACCACTAAATATGGGTTATATGTGATTTATGTTTTTATCAATTTTTTACGAGTGATCAATTTGTTGGTGAAACATGGATGGAGTGAAAAGAGTTTTACTGATTTAGTACAATTGTTGAAGGATATTATTCTTAAATATAATGATCTTCTTGATTCACATTATATGGAAAAGAAAATACAATGCTAGATGGGATTGGGGCACAAAAAAACACATTCATGACTGAATGAGTATGTTCTATATATATATAGGAAATTTGAATTTTAATCAATGTTTTCTAATATGGGACTCCATGATATAAGTTGAAAAAAATCACATGCAGATTTAGAAGTTACAGAGACCCATACCAAGGAATATTGGTATCTTCCTATAATCCATCACTGAAAATGATTTTTTTCTAATTCATATTATTCAAAAAGGTTAATATGGAATGCATATGAATTAATATGTGATGGAAAATTGTGACATCTAGCTGATTTTACATAGACAAACAAAAATGATCAATAATTTCCTACATTCAGAAATGAAATTAGAATTCCCATACCTGGATTATGAATAGATTGAAAAAATCCAAATCGTTGCTTGAGTAGAACATATTGTTCTTGGCCTATATTATTAGTAATTTAAAACATATCTCTTGAATTTTGAATGAAGCACAAATATGTATTCTTGAGTTTAATCATCTCAGGATGAAAAAAACTCAAAAATGATATTTATGTTTTCTTCTAACCATTAATTAATGATTCTAAACTCATTAGGGAGGATGGTATTAGAGTGTATGATTTTTTTTCACTATAAATGAATTCCCAGTATATGGAAATTTTTTTGGATGTAGTGTTAGGGAGGACAATTCATGTCAAATTTGTAAAAAACAGACATTATATTATCAAATTCATTATAGGAGAAAAATACAGTACATGGGTCATCAAATGATTTTTCCTATGGATCACTCTTATATATGATTACAAAAAGTTATTCAACGGGTCTCAAGAATTTGATATTTCTTATAAACCATTATCCACAAATCAGTATTTTGAGAGGGTGAAAACCCATGGTGTGACATTTGGAAAGAGGCATAAATATGATAACTACATAAATATATGGAATAAATTGTTAGTATTTATTGACCTAGAATATTGGGGATATCATGAGGTGAAACATAACACTGATGTCATGAGTGTGGAGAATAATATATGTGAAATCATGATTGAAACATTGTAAGATAGAAAATGAAATACTAAATATGTGTTGAATGAAGGATTGTACTTAATGTGAATGGGACTACCTTTAGAGTTAGCTCCCACTCATTGTAGAAGATGAATATTTCTCCCCCAACCAGTCATACATTGTCCAAGAGGGATAAAATTTGATTTTTTAGTGCCTGTATGATATCAATGTGCCATATTTTTATTCTTTAAATGATTAAAAGTTTATGTATTTAGTGTATCTGAAGTTAACATGTATGAAATCTCATAGTTTTTAGGTCATGATGATACTACTTCTACTGGTTTCATAGTTTGGAATACTACTTATCCGTGTCAGAATGACTATCATGGAGTTGTGTTATTTTTTAAATTCAATTAGTAATAATGTTATTGATCTGAATGATTTGAATATTTTGGAAAACAAATCAATTTCTTTTTGTTTTTAATTGAAAATTTACTTTCATCATATATTCTTGATATAATGGTTCATTTAATGGTTCATTTGGTTCTCTAAATAATTTTGTGGAGACCTATATATCTATCTTGGATGTATCCTATTTAATGGTATATGAAGATATTTAATGGGTCTGTTAAGAATCTATATTGACGTGAATATGTCATTGTTAAAAAATATATTTCTAAAGTAGTTTTATTTTATTGTGCATTCTACTTGTCTGCGGCAGAGCACATTGGTTTGCCTCCATCATTCCCTAAATGAATTAATTACACGGGAAGGGGATTCATGGATTGATTGTAAAATCATTTTTAGGTGAACTGATGAAGAAGGTACATCGATACATATTGAATAAAATAGGTGATTCTCAACAATATATAACTTTTTATATTAATATGTTGAAACAATGAGTTCAAAATAAGAATGATATGTGGATTTAGAATGGTCATAGGAAAAAAAAATTTTGTTCTAAAAAGATCATGTTTAGTAGATCATAAGAATATCGAACATTAATATGGTTAGTGGATGGTCCAAGATAAATGTGATACCATGATCAAGGTTTGATATTAATGTAAATACATTTCATACGAATTATTCGGAGCACAAATGTGCATTTCATAATAGTAGTGTATTGGTGTTCTTAGGAGAAATACATTTTTTGAGTTCTAATGACAAAAACAAAACTTACGCCTCATGTGAATATTATATAATCACAAAAGTAATATGGGTGGTTCATTAAATTAAATTTAATTTTCCAGTGTTTCACTATAAATGGTTTATTAATAACAACATCGGAAGAAATGAAGAATTTGGAATAAAACTTGTTAATCTGAATAGATTGCAATACACAACTAATCCTTATATAATTAAAACACATGAAAACAATCTATATTCTTGATCAATGCTATACATAGTGTTAAATAGTTTTATAATGAAAAAAACAATATTCAAGTGATGGTTATGTGGACGAAAATTATTATTTATGTGATATCCCTACTTCCATGGACTGATTAATATATAACAATGATTTTCTATTCGTAGACATAGTTTTTTCAAAACATCATTTTCTTGATGAAGGAATTTGGGGAAACAATCCTTTAGTACATTCCTAATATTACATGTAACATATGTTTATTTCTCCTTTATATTTATAAATTTCATAAAATGTTATTTATGTTATTTATTATTATCATTATCTAAATATGTATTCAGACTAATAGGTTAAATTTTTTGTTTATATTAGTTTTTTAATGATTATTTTAACATTTTTACCCTTACGTAACTTATCAAATTATTTATTTTTATGAAATATAATTATTTTAAATACAATATTTGAAATAAAAAATAAAATATTTTATAATAGTATTTTGAAAATATTTTTTAGTGTAAAATAGGATTTATTAAGTTGGACCATTTTTAATAGACACACACCATTTTTTAATTTGTTTTTCTTCATTTACATGAACTTTTATATATCTTTACTACAGTTATAATTTTAATTAACTATAAAAAATATGAATATTAATGTGTTAACATTATTTTAGTTAACTTCATTGTTTCATAAATTTTCATTTTTTGTTTACATTAGTATTTTTATATTTGAATTATATTATATTTGCATACTAATTGTTTGTTGATTTTATTTTATGGATAATAACAGATCATTAAAAAAATCAAACACATAATTATGGAGATTCTCGTACTCTTACCTCTAGGGAGGAAAATGAACATTATCCAGTTGATGATCCTCATCCTTCATTACATGAGTCATATACTACCAAAAAATAGAAGAAGAGTTCAAAGGTTGGTAAATGTGGTGGAACATGTTTACCAATATTATGAAATAATCATAGATTAGACCGGAAGATACAAGTAGAATTTTATGATAATGATACTCAAAGAGGGCCTAATACCAAAAAATTCATGAGTTTTATATCATTTAAGACTAAAATAAAATTCTACAGTTTGATTAATGATTTGAGAAGTGTTGACAAAGAGATATTATCTCAGTTGTGGGAGACCATTTGTGTAAGCTTGTTTATTATAGTTTTACTAGTATTTAAATGTTCATATCAGTTTATGATTTCCCCCTTTTTTGCAGATGAAATATCATATAGAAGACACTGGAGAAGTTATGAGGAAATTTTTATCTTTGGCTGCTAAGATATAGAGGTGCTTCAAATCAACCCAAACATCAGATTTCATTTTTTGACATAAGAAATATCATAAACCATGTGAAATATTTCCATTTATAAATTAATATACTTTGATGAACTTTGTATAAAGTAGAATAAAATAATAACTTTTTATAAGTGCAATGTAAACTAGTAGATTTTTTTATATATTAAGGATCTTACGAATGATTTATTATTCTTAATTTACTGTAATGGAGGAGATATCATGAGGATATCCAACTTATCTATGTTTACCATCATAATTTATCTCAGGGAGGGTATAAATTATTCGAAGAAAAAATGATGGATGAAAAAATTCAATAACTAATAGGTGAATCTTCAATGTTTTGAAAGGTTTCCCCTCAATCCCCCTGGGTAGACATTAAAATGGATGAGGGTTCAGATGAGAAAAAGGGAGATATCTTATGAAATAACCCATGGATTTAGCCGAGAGGATATTAAGATATTTACTTATTTATTTATTTATGTTAATTAAATACTTTTTCTAATTTTTATCATTACAGAATTTGTCAAATAATTCAAACATGGGTATCTTAACGAGCATAGAACACAATGGTCTTTATAAATGAGGGGAGGTAGGATATTTTATCTTCATCATTGGGAAATCCAGAACACCTGGGTGGTGTATGAGGATACCCATCTGGTGTATTGGTGTGAAAATAATTTCCAAAATCATCAGCTTATTCAATGGATGAATTTTATAAAAAAACAATATTTTTGGAGGCTATAGTTTGGAATATTAATGTGACAATGTGGGATAAGATCAATGAATCAGGATAGTCCATGTTTGTAAACATGCACAGACAATTTTAGACGGTATCTCCCACTACTCTACATCTTACAGTACCTCTAACTCCTCCACCTTCTTCTACAGACCCCTCTTTTTATCCAACTCCTACTCCAATCCTCCATATCTTCCCATTATAGTGATTTATATGTTGATAATCCACTATATCATATTGTTGCATATACGATGATATTTTATATTAGAGAAACAATTCATCATTAGAATTTATTGATAGATCATCATATGGTCACTATACCAGATATTATAAATATAGCAATTAGAGTACCATTACCTACAGATGAGGTGAGGATTGTAGGTCAAAGTGTCGGCCACATTTTAGTTCATCAATATAGACATCTATGGTATATTACAATAGAGGTTTCTGTATATTTCAAAATTTTCTCATTTTTATATAAAATTTGTTCTAACATATGAATGTTTATATATTTATCTATTTATATATAGGAATACATTAAAGGTAAATAATTAAACTATTGACAACAAAAAATTAAAATATTTATGAACTCAGAAACAGATTCTTGATGTATTAGTAGATTATCATGATATATTTTTTTTGAGGGGGTTTATGTGATTCTAATGAAAGATTATGTATGTTGGTGTGAAATGATTTTGGGTATTTTAATAAATTATTTCTTGAATCATGTAACTATAGACAGTTTGTGTGTCCACATGATGAGGTTTTCCCCATATATGTATTAACATAACTCTTTACTTGTATTAAATTTATCGAAAATTTATACACATGTACGTTTTGTATTAGGTATATTTATGAAATGTATGAGGAGAATAAAAAAAATGATGTATATGTATTTTTGTACCCACAATTCATTTCACCTAAGGCATGATCAATTACGGAATAAGGATGAACATTTTATATTGCTAAAATAATTGAACAGAATATAATTACTCATTGTTGCATGTATTCTTATGTTGAGAAGTATAAAAAATATATATCATAATGTTTTATTTATTTTTATCATAATAAACACCAATAATATATTTTATTTTAAATCAACAGCTATTAGATGTTAGGTTTCCTTATCTAGGGAGAATAATATTTACGGGTTATGATCTATCTATTGAATTGTTCGAGGAAATATTTATAATTTTTTGGAAAATTATTTTAAAATTTTGTTATTATGTATTTAAAATCAATTTTTAATTAACTTCATGTATATATTTTTCTAATAGGGTATGTAATTTATTTTTACAAAACATGAAGAAAAACATCATCAAGATCAAAAATGTAGAAAGGGCGATTTTTCATTTATAATTTGTACATTATGAATATATTACATAATAATGTTGTTTGGAATTGAAAAACTAATTTAAAAAGAATTTCATAAAAAATAAGGAATAAAATAATGCAGATATTATGTGTCCAAATTTGTGTATGAAATAATTTCAACAGAGAAAGTTACAATGTTCCCTAAAGTAGGATTTCTTGACAAAACATTCCTTAATATTTCATTTTTATTCAAAATACATGTTTAATGCTTTCATTTTAATTTTCATATTTTTAATGAAAACCCTCTTTATAGTGCACAAGAGATGAAAATAAATCATGTTCAATGGGAAAATCATTTTACAATTTTTTTTGTTATTACTGTTATTTTGAATACTCTAATTGTAAATGTGTTTTTATAGTTATATTTCTACAGATTATGCTTTTCTTCAATTTGTTTTCTATTTTGGTTAGATGAAGTGAGTATAGTTTAAATGAAATATTTTATATTTTTTCTCCATGTATGGTATTTTGTAGTTGAAGTTAAAAACATATATTTATAGCTTCTCATGTATGTTCTTAAATAACTAATGTGGAAAATGGGTTTTTATGTTTTTATTTAATAAAATATGTAAAAACCCCTTTATCACAATGTTTTTTCATGTAGGTTATATAGGAACTGATGAGGAAAAGTATTTTTATTCTATTTATCAAATAATAGACATAAAAATCATTTTCTATGGGGGGTTTTCACATTTTTATCTAATAAATGACATTAAAATACCATTTTCCAAATCTGTTTTAGTATAACCGAAATGTAAAACACATTATCATAGTGGTTTTTATGTCAATTAAATAATAACCAATGTGGAAAATGATTTTATATATCATATTCTAAAAAACCAACATTAAAAATAAATTTCATGATTCATTTACAAAGTTCATTTTTATGAAATTTTAATGAAATATTTATAATGCATCCTTTAATAATGGGGGCTAATTACCGACGTAAAAAAGAAAAAAACCAATGAAAAAAAACCTTTTTACACTAGTTCTACCATACATATAGGTAGTTATGAATAGTTTAGATAAAACATCTAAATAATTCATTGAATATTCACATCTGTATAATTTTATTGTAACATATTCTATTATAGAATTATATTAGTGATTGTTGACTCGCACATTACCATTAATATTATATATAGTTTGACAAATTCATTTAATAAAACACATGTATGGAATATTTATTATATCCATTAATCTATGAATGGTACACTATCCTCATTTTCAACTTTGTGTCTAAGATTCACTATAGTTGCTTTTAGAAAAAATTTGGAATTAATCATTTGATATAATATAATTCTCATCTTGTAAACATGAAACTATATCATATAATTGTCTATGTCACCAAAATAATAATAGATCACACTTTGGGATATACAATTCACCATAAAGTTTTTAATTTAGGTTCTACTTGGATAAGGCCTTATGAAGGGATTTTTATTAACAAACTCTTATATGGAATTCATTGTTCTCATCTCAAACAAATGGAGGATATACCAACCTTATCCATTACAAGGGGATATATCTCTATGAACGCAGCAGTTTTTCACTAAATCTAATACCATTTTTAATTTAAAAGTTCTGTAATATAAAACTATTATTCATTTTGGTACCTTCTACCCCCTGAATTATTTTTTATAGGTCATAAAAGAAAGATTCCCATGATGGTAAATATTTCCACCATTTTATTTTTGAAAGACTATTTATCCAAAAAAATGATATAGGAGCTACTGTGTTAGAGAAAAGACCCCACATTTGTTTTCAATTATAAAGGAGAACCCATAACTAGAGGGTGTGGATACCTCCCCCATCACAATAACATTTTAGGGGGAATTGATTAAAATAATGTTCTGAGGGATGGTTTGGAACAAAGTAGATATCATTATGATATGGGTGGGATAATTAATTAAATATAGCAGGACATATAGTCTAAAATTTATGTATTAGTAGGGACAATGACCCCTATTATTAGTAGGTATATCATATCCAACATCAATTAAAAAGGAGAATGTATCGTTTTATAAAAATATAAATAGTTTCCCAACACATCACAATCCCTTTAAATTTTTTCCAAATAATGAAATCCTTAATAGATGGTAGAATCAAAAAACGAGAATATGATGATATGGGTGACCTAGGCTATTACAGACTGAACTATATATTGTCCCAATTTAATGTGACAGTGGGTTCATAGAAACTAATTGTTGGGATGGATGGAATCTTCCATAAACATATGATTGGAAAATGAATCATTTCATATTAGATGGTGTTGATATCTTTCTTAACACATCACATATTTTAGGGATCATTATAAAAATAATCACAGGAAATATATAAGGACCCAAAGGGGAAAATAGTTTGATCTTGGTAAACTAGGATTTTAGAATCCACTTCCCATATATATAACCTACCAAAATCATCAACTGACTCGGTCTCCTTATTAATTAAGCTGTAGAAAATTTTCTACGGTGATCAGTGATGATCCATAACATATTCCATGATTTGAGAAATCATAGAAACATCATCATGAAGTACACAATAAACTCAACTCATTTACATGATAAAATGGTTAATCGCTAAATAGGACCTATAATTATTTTATTACCAATAAACACCTATTGATAATTTTGGAATCATGATACAAATAAGGTTATATTTTATATAATCCAATACTTCCAATAATGATATTGAATATCATAAAACATCCTTGATAATTTAAGGTTAAACACTAATCCATTATGTAAATATTATATGTTCTCCGCTGACATGATCTCTTGAACCACATATTAACTTATGAGAAATAATAACCCACATCCACCCAAGTTTATGTTTATTAGTTTCTCCATTATAAATATATAGTCTTTTATTACCGAATAATCTAAGTTGAACATCTGACACTCCTTTAATCTATCATGAATTGGTGATGTGACCCTAATGATAGTTAATATTTTCATTCCATAATTCTCATTATTATCTTTTTGGAACACAAAAAACGTTCTCATCAACTAAAACACATTATTTTCCTTACACACCACCAATGATATATTATTAATACTATTTTATTCATCTTTATAATTCCCCACACTAGTAGTGTACATGATTTCAATGTTAATATACTACAAGTAGTTGTCTTTCATTATCTAATTAATGGTTAAGTCATATTGGGACAATATAAATTTTTAAATCTAATTATCTAAATGCTCCATAAATATCTTTCCATGTATATAAAATATGAATAATTTTAGAGAATACAAAAAACCTTCCCATTCTATATCATGTACATGAATTGTTTATCAAGTAACCTCATTGGTTAGTGCTGAGTGGTTCATAGGTAGTCATTCATTATTCAAAAATCCTTATGTCTTAGTCCAAATGTTTCATATTGTAATTTAAACATCCTACATATATATCATATGTTTAGAATAAGTGAAATCATCAACAATAAATTTATACTTGTGAACGATCTCTCATAAGAATTTGAAAAAATGATGTTTTCCACCTTCCTTATCAATGAAATCTTTGACATTTTTATTCAACATATATCTCAAATTCATCTCATATAATATTTTGATAATAATAGGAATATATAGATAAAAATAAGTAATAATATCCTTTATAGAATCCAATTAATTAACCTACTATGTGTCCTCTAATATAGATGTCTCATATATCTGATTCCCCTTGAAGAATATCTCTCTAAAAAAACAATTTGTAATTGATATCTTCTCATAATGTTGAATCTATCACATTGAATGTTAAAATTTAATTATTATACCCCTTGATATGGAACATATAACATATATTAATTTGTTGAAAGAAATATTTCTATTTAATTATCCCAAGTCACAAGTTTAGAATCTAATGGAAGATGATCTCTGTCAGAAAAAACCCTATGAACCTCATAAGGATCACCTCTATATCCAAAATGATTTTAACCAAGTAACCAACATCCTATGGAAGGTAAAAAAATCATATTTCACTATATTATACCCTAATATTGAAAAATTATATAAGTTATAGTAATATTTGATAAGGAGGTGATTGAAAAGTATTAATATTGTACAATATTGACATATGATTGCGGTAGGGGTCTTTCCATGTGGGGAATATTCTATCATAAAAATCCTTATTCAGACCCAATAGTTGGTAAACTAAAATATTTAAATTAAAAAATTTAAAAAATCATCTAGTCCTAAGGATCATCAATAGTACACTAAAATCATATACATATATCCATAAAAGACCCATCCACGATGATATTTTGGCTATCTATGAGTGAGCTATAATAAGTTGTGTTTCTTTAAATGAGGTTATTCAATTACCTAAATATCCAAACAAGGGACCTGATTATGTTATATATAGTGATGGGGTTTGTCATACAACACATCATTCACACATATAAACATATATTTAGAGGTATATACACATTTCCGTTATGAATATGACAACAAAATAAATAAATTTTTATGAAATACATTATTTCAAAATTTTATAAAAAAATATTGTGAGTTAATAAGATTAGACTACATCAAAATTAGTAAATATAGGTCATACATATCTTAATTTTTTTTATGGAATTCTAATTTACCACACATATCAATAATTTTTCACTAACAACATATTAATCATACTGTATAATCAAACTCTCATTCAGTGAAAAAATGTCATTAATGTGAGGCAGTAGAGGTTGATTCTTAGTTATAACCTAATTTCACTTATGTTAATTCGGAATATTTATTATCCTCTATAAAATTTCCTTGAGATCCAAAAAAATAACACCAAGGTGTTGTACATGGATGATTAAAGATTATCATTCTATATTTCCTATAATTAGAACATCACCTCTCACAATAATTCTGGATCCTTATTCTATTGTTTAATGGGAATAAATGATATACCTAGTTCTATAAAATGCTACAATCAAATTCCAACACATGTAAAATCCATGAGAAGTTCTCTATGAAAATAAAATGATACTAATTCACCATAGAAGGAATAAAACTACATCTTATTATATCATCATTCCAAAAAATATTTTCAATCTTGGATATGAACACATTATATTATTGATAATATAGACTAAAATAGGAAACATGGAAGTCCCAGTTCACAAAAAATATACAATAATTTCTCATAGGGGATATTAAATATAGTATCTTATTATATTAGTTGATGCATTCGTGTAGATATATTACATAATCCATCCAAACTATTCTGTAGATTATTGACTCCTCTTGTAAAAATTAGTTATATTGACACCCAAAACAATTAATCGCACTATCACATATATGAAACATATAAATAACATTCTTTATCACCCATAATTATGTTTTAAATATAATTCCATAAATTGGAGAAATTAAAATGAAACCAAAGACACCAACTAAAAGAAAATAAATGAATTTATCTGTCATAATGAAATGGAATTGAATAGAATCATTTATTAATGTGAATAGACTCATACTTAAAAGATGAATAGAGCAACTCAACTTTCAAGGGAAAAATTCAGTAGAACGTAATTTTTCCTTGACCATATTACCCTTCCTTTACAGCATATCACATTCCAACCCGGAGTAGCACCTCCTTTTAACCGTTACAACCACTTAGTACTAGAAAAACACACAATTTCATATCCTGAATGGATCAAATAAACCTAACATCCACTCAAGGGTGATTTCCCTAACCCTAATATTGATACATG
Organism: Viscum album; assembly: GCA_963277665.1. Classification (NCBI taxonomy): domain Eukaryota; kingdom Viridiplantae; phylum Streptophyta; class Magnoliopsida; order Santalales; family Viscaceae; genus Viscum; species Viscum album. Next base: position 1,069,142,151 of record OY728162.1, read on the forward strand.
AACTTTACCAAAAACATGGCCATATACTATCATATTGAGGACTTATAAAATAATTTCATATTCCCAGTCAACCATCAATAACAACACTCAACTTGATGTTATTGAAACAATGATCATATATAACCTAATATTGTACATTTATAAAAACTAATAGTGTTTATTCTATATTTTGTAAGTGATAAAACACCTAAAATACCATACATATTTTCCTTCCATAATTATATTGATTGAATTTTCACTTAATATACCATAATTAACTATTATATTCCCACAAGAATGAATAAACTTTTCTGAAGAACAATATTTAATGAATTTCCTTTAACCTATTTGGGTCATGATTAATACCTCTAAATGAAATTTTAGTTTAAATATATTTTTATGAAATACTATAAAATATCACTGACTAACCTATAAATAATATAATCATATATATTTATCACCAATTATCATCATATTAAATCAAATAAACACAATAAAACATTTCAAATAATCTATCGATAAGATCTCTATCTAGGTGAGATAGATAAAAACTTTATCTCTAACATTCATTATATACTAAGTAAATATATTTTAAAAAAACATGTCCAAAAATACCTTAAAGGATAATATCCAATACTATCCCACTAATACCCACACATTGTACTAGATAATGGCTATTTGAGTAAGAAAATAAGTCAAAAAATTCACCTTCCACATAGGTACTGTATCTATTTAATCAGATAAAAAATGTATCAAAATTACCAAAAAATATTATACTTTTGGACATCACTCTCACATTATATATTATTGGAATTAATTATGAGAATATATTTTAATATGTTTATTAGAAACTAATCTCTTGAACCATTATGATATATAGACTTAAATCCATCCAATAATATTTCATTGAGATTCTATTCTATTTGAATCCTAGGTAATTTCAAAATGATATTCCCCATAACTAATAGGGAATGCTCCTCCAGATTCTTCGAATTCTATGTTAGTTTAGGTAGTGGTGGAATCTTTTTTGAATTCAAAACCTATCAATCAAACTAACTACATCATCATTTCTTATATAACTATTCGAGAAATGAAATAGTGGGTTTCTCACCCTAATAATTTACACACTCTCTAATCGCATAAGGGTCACATATAACATAGAAATCCACAATACAAACCTAACCATATTCATGTATCAATACATAACACAAAATATCAAAAACATTATGTAAAAATATTTTAAAGTAAACCAAAAATAATGTGCATATCCATGAAAAATTCAAACAATAACATATTTAAGAGAACACTACATTATCTATTAGCTATAATATCTATAACCATTCGCCTCTCTATACAAATTAATAAATTTTAAACATGTTTTCATGTTTTATAGAAAACCTATATGAAGAATAAAATTACTAAAAATAGATCATCAATGCGAAATATTGGAAGACTAACATAATAAAATGTAAATCACACATCATATTACTTAAAAAATAACTAAAATTTTAACAAAAAAAAACAATCATATATCCTAGTATAATTTATATTCCATATAAATTTGTTTTCAATATACACTTATAGTTTTTATCCAATGTTTTTAAAACATATATCTTTAACTATAGTATCTCATATAGTAGAACAAAAAATAATCAATCTCTTGTAGCACAATATATCATTATTTTCCATGCCAACCCACACATTGTCGAGCCAGAAATGTCACAGGACCACAAGTGTGACTACCCATATAAAAAAGATACTAACTAGTAGTCGGGGTCGATTAACATTACATGTAGACAATACCCATTACAAGATTAACATAAAAAATTATATATTTTTTAATAACAAATAAACAATCATAATAATTATAATTTGGACATTGAATTTATAATAAAATTATCTAAATTTATCACATGATATTAAATATTATTATCTCACAAAAATTTCTTTATATAAAGAAATAATTAAAATTATATTTATATGGTTCATTAATATTAAACTTCAGATAAAATAAGATATAATAGAATAAGAACATCATAAACTATTTTTATCACTCTTCTATGTCCTTCCTCTTACACCAAACGGTATATCTATTTCAACCATTTATTTTTAAGACTTTTCCTTATATAAATACTTAACCATAAGGTTATATTATAGCACAAAATTTCACATACAGAGTAAAAAAAATATACTAAACATAAACCACTAACATTTCCCCTAAATAAATCATAAATATATATATTTTGATAAATTGTGTTATATATCAGTAAAAAAATATCTATAAAAATACTCTATGCATCATCTATTCGATGAAATGATCAATGTGAGTGATTATAGAAGTTTAATCTAGATAATTTGGAGGGAATGAACATATATCTCAGTTTTATGAGTGGAAGAAATTGTCCACTCACAAATAATAATATTAATACAAAAAGTCTAGGATATCAATTTTTCTGAGTTAATCAATAAATATAAGAGGTAATAGTAAAAAAAATATCACATAAAAAATACCAAATTATAAAACTTATGATATGTGGTCAATGTTACAACCAAAAGATCCAACATGATATGTTTGTAGGTTGGAACCACAAAAACCACTCAATATGAACATGAAATCGGTTAGAACCACTGCTCATCCCACTATGAATACTTAAAATCTAGGATACTATTACACCTAAACAAAATAAATTGTATAGTATCCAAATACAATTGCATCAAACCTATATAGATATAAAATATAAGTTTTAAAAGAAACCAAATATATATAAAATAAAATAAATATGCATGTAGTCACACCATCCCTTGATAACATGTGTGGGACATAGTCGATATCAGATACTATCCATAAAATATATGGAAACAATATTAGAATCATACCCAACCAGTAATTTGAGTTAAATAAATGGTTTCAATTCATCCTAACGAAAATAAACACTAATAGGACTTTTTATCATATTTCAAAAACAAATAAACTAACAACACATACTATTTACTAGATGTTAGAGGATGATAAAATGGAAAGAGGGAGTTTTAATTTCATGTAAAAATATTAATGAAAATAATTGAATCCAAAAATACTAAAAACCTACTATTGAAATGTTAATGATAATTAAAACTTATTTATAGATAAAATATAATCCAACAAGAATGAAAAATAAAAAAACTATAATATATATTAATAAAATAGTAGTAAATAAATAAGTAGATATTATAAATATAAATCATTAAATGTATTGATTGATTAAAAATTGATTGAATATATTGTCCAATGTTACAAATAAATAAATATATTGAAATTAAAATAGGGAAACAATTGAATCAAATTTTAGAAATAGTAAAAAAAGATACCATAAGTATACCAACACAATTAATCGGGGTTTTAATATATTATTACATCATCTTTAACAATATCTAAGATAAAGAACCACATTCCCTTTTTAGGTTATAATATAAAACTGAAAATAAAATCCAAACTAGATTTTTAACTACTATAGAAAAAATCCTAAAATAGAATAGTGTAATTTATTTTATCCATTATAGATTTTAAAGCCATGTCCCGCACTTAAGTGATAGTGATAACACAAATATTGAAGTAAAAAAATATGAAGGTATTTCCTCAAGGAAATAATGTTTTATATTATTTATTATTATATATGATAATATGAGTAAAAACTAGGAGTGAATAAGAAAATTATTATAATTAGAATGTATTATAAAAAGCATAGAAACAAGAATGGAAAAAGAGGATATAGTGAAAGTGGGATCTTCGAGGGAAAATGGATGATCACAATATATTGGATTTACAGAAATGTTGGGCTGGATAGATTATTATGTTTATTTACAAGCCTTTTATGTAAACAATTTATATAAATTAACTCCTTACGAAATAATATAGAATTCATTGGGGATTAATGTACTCCCTAAAGGAAAGAAATATATAGGATGAACATTCATTAAATATAGTGACACCATCTAAAAAAATTTAATGTTGGACTTATTTAGAAAACATTGTTTTTTTTCATCCAAAACCAACCAACACCATGGGAGTGGCCACCTTTCATTTGATGTTTAGGCATGTCATCCCACCATTCGACCACATATAGTCCCAAAACATTTTGGATATCTACGTTTTTAACTTTAACCTAAAAAATTTACTCCTCTACTTCAAGAATAGAATTATTTGTGTAACATAATTAGTTTTAAAAAAGAAACACTATGATCAATATCATACATGATACACTACATCGAGCTTAAACTGAAATGAATATTATTATTTAAATGATACCATTATAACCCAGCCATTGGAATGGTGGTAATGAATACTATCAATTGAAATATGAAAATATGATTAAACACTATTAAATAATTATTCATTGGTTAATAATTTTTTTAGAAAGGGAAATAAAAACCAACTGAATATAATGGATATGATTTTATGAGAACCTATTTAAAAAGATAATAATTGCGTTTATAAAATAATATCACTCTTCAAGGATTTATATTTAATAATAATATGTGTTATACATTCATTTTAATTTTTTAAATTCATCTTATATGTTTTCTAGATATTATATAAGAACAAATTCATTTTTTTCGGAAACAAAGAACTAATTTTATCAAAATAAAAGTTTTTCGAATTTTGATGGAGAAACATTTTAAAATATATTTTTTGACACATTATCTATTCTATTTAACATAAAAAATTATTTATAATAAGTACATCAAAATTTATATTGAATGAATTTATGATATTTTCCTAAAAACTATCAGGTATTTATGAATTTTAAAAATTCACAAAATTTTAATTAAAAACAACCTTTTCCATCATTGTAATTTATATAGATAAATAATGTTATTTAATTGTTTTAAATTATAAATAAAATAAATATTATTCATTTAATCCAATTTTGTTCATTTGATGTAATTTCTCATTGAAATTGGACATAAACACATGTCAATCTTTTGACAGTTTTGACTTTTTAAAACCCCATTTCTGGTTTTAACATTTGGGATTAATTTTAAATTATCTACCACAATTTTTGTGTTTTTAATTTATAAAAATGGTTTACATATTTGGAATCATATGTTTAACATTTTGTAAATAAGAACATTTTATTTTTGGGCCTCATGAATAGTAACATTAGTAATTATTTTTATTTACCTTGGTTAAATGGTAAATATGGGAAATAAGGGTAAAAAATACTATAATAATAAAAAACTACAAAAAACATTTCATAAAACTATTAGTAGAGATATTTTCGACCATGATCATTTTTATGAGTAAATGTTTTAATTTCATAGTCACATGGGTGTGAAAATTACATTTTATAATATTTAATTTAAATAAAACGGAAATAAAACCTAAACATGTATCTTTTAATAAATAAATGTTAATATAGGGTAATATACCTGATAAATATGAATATAAATAGTAATTATAAATATAAAAACATTTTCTACATAATGGTATTTTATTTATAATTTTTTGACATTCAATAAATAAATTGAATTATGACACAATGATGACGCATTGTTTACCTTATTAATAACAGATTCAAATAAATAATATTATAAATGCTAAATAATGTAATTTGATAATTTTGATGTCTTACACGAATTTATGGATTATATGGAAATATTTTATTTGATTTAATTCCTTTTTTTGTAGAGGAAACAAGTTGTTATGACTTTAATGAAAATCAATTACTAAATAGTGTTAAAATTGACATAAATGAAATTTAAAAAACAAATAGTATTTCATTAAATGATATAATAGACATAAAAATATAATATTTAGAAAAATGATGTATATATTGGAAACATTGTCATTAATGATCTACTTGTTGATCCCTTGGAATTTTATAGTAATTATTTTAACCATATACTATATAAATACAAGCAAACATGGTAAGAGTTAATGTCATTAACTAAGGGTCAATTTTAAAAGACAAGGATAATTTTTGGACATAAACAATTATAAACCCTATTTTTGAGAGGATATAGATCCATAATCATCATATCATATTAATATATTACATTTTAACTGTTATAATTCGAAAACCATTTTGTAATAAAATAATATTTCAATACATTTTTAAAGGGCCCCTCCTACCACTTATTAAAGGCCACCATATATACCAATTTACTCACTCCTATAAATCCCCTTGAATAATTAAAATTATTGTCAAATAATATAAAATAATACATCCCTTACTCATATTAGCCTTTAATTTGGAAAAATAAAATTCAAGAAATCCTTTTGTCTCAAATCAAATGAAGTTACCTGACTTAGAGGTAACGTCTTCTCTCAAGTTCCTTTCCCTCATTTTCAGTCTACACTCCCTATGATCTTATTATTCATTACTTAAATAAAAATAGTATACTCTATATAATAGGATTTTTTTATGAGATGTATTCAAAGTACACTTATTCACAACACCATCTAATGGATACGAACATACTATATCTTTGCACGAAAAACTACTACCTCACGAAACAATGATTGTTCATTTTTATCCTACCACCAATAATGGTGGCCATTATGATGAAACTTTTCTTTTATATGATATATATTATATTTATATATTATCTATAATTCCGTATATTTTATTTACAATAAACCAATATTCATTCCATAATGTATAAATACTATAATTTCATTTGAGGAAATGCGATCTACCACCCCCTAAAAGTGAAATGAATCATTCATTACATACATGGAACATATAAAGGTTGTAATTAATGAAAATATGTAACATATATTACATATATATTATACTGTAAATAAATTATTCCTATGTATCATTTATTTTTCATTCCATTAATATGTAGAAAAATTGAAAGCAACGTTCATGCGTACGTACGACAAACATTCTCCATGAATGGTACATTTCATTTACTATATCCAAATGTTATGGACTATTATAAATTAATATATATTGGATATATATTATATTTAAACCAAGAATAATATTTTTGAGATGATGGAATTTTTATGACATGGATAATCTACATCAAACAAAGTCATTTTTACTCAAGTAACGAATATCGAAAAAATCATCTATATGAACAAAAATAATTATATAATTTCGATAAAATTGTAATAAGGGATTTAAAAGTAATAATAAAAATTAAAAATTTCCCCACGCAATTAGAAATTATACTATGTTTATTATAATGTAATATAATGAACGAGTGAGACAAATAATATTCTTAGTAAGGGGACTTTTTAACCTTATTTCCATTCATTGGGTCGATATTCTAGTTCCTAATTATGTAATTATATGATTATGTGTAAAGTTAATTTTTATATCCTATCATGTATATATACTTTATTTATGTTTATTTATAATTAATACACATAATTAATTTATTTTATTAACAAAATGATATTGGTAATCGAAATCCTACCTCAATGTCATTTCATTGAGTTAAAATCCATGTCATTGGTTTTTTGTTCCATGAATATGTATGAATTAACTCTAATTACTTTACAATGCATATAATCTTATAATGGGTGTATTTATATTTTTCACACAAAAAGATTTCATTGATTTATTTTTAATCTAATGATATTATCCTTGTAATGGATTTTGTCTCTGTTTACAATCCATTGAGACTTATTTGCTGTTATTCCCATTTCACATTTATATGGACAATATAATAACCTTTTAAATATTCTATCATGAATATACTTATTCTAATGATACTATAAGTTTTTCTTAATTTTATTATTTAATTATTGTTATTCATATATTTATCATGTCTTAAGGGACTCTATAACTAAAACATCATTTTAAATGTTTTAGAGATTTAATCTTCTAAATTTGTATCATTATTGTCCATGATTTTAAAATGGTTATATGGGATTATTTATATATACATTAATTTGTTAAAATTTTAATTCCTTTAATATTTTCAAAGTGTTAGGGGACAATTGGATTCATAAATCACTTTATTAAATGTTTTAAATGGATTTGAAATGGATTGAATATTTCAATATCTTGAATAAATTTCTTATGATTGTGGAATGAAATGTTGATAATTTCAATCATTTATATGTTATGATTATGAAATACTACATGGAGATATGATGAGTGGTTACATGATAAACCAAATATCGGTTGTTCCGTGATAAACCAAGGGAGGGTGAGCCCTTGATAGCTCTCTAATGAATTGGGTAACATGACATAGGTAAATGATAATGTTTCTGAGAAGAGATTTTGGGAATATATTGTGATGGGTATTCCAAACGTAACCATTAAGATTACTCCCTATGTAGCTTCGAAATATACAAAGTAAGTATGATATGGATTCCCCAAGTTACCTTTATGTTTTATGATTTCTATAATGTTTTCTAGGAATCTTATCATTACATGTTGTAAGCTAACTAGTTTATATTTTATGGTTGAGAAGTATGATTTTGTTAAAAAAAATTTGTGGTTTTTAAAATATATGATCAAATGATTGTATTCTTTATTTTGTATTCCTTACCGAGCTTATTATGCTCATCTAATGTTTATGAAATATTTTTCATATGGTATACGTAAGTATAAGAGAAAGTAATAATTAAATAAGATTTTTTTTCAAGAGACCATTTTTTAATTTATTTAAAGTGTTTTATTTTTGAAAATATTGGAGAGATTAGAAGTCTCTACTTTGTAATTTTTGAGAGATAATGTAATTTTTATGGCCAACTTTTCTAAAACTCTAAACCTAAAAGACCCTCAATGTGAAATAAAGTAAATTCAAGATCAAAACTCAATATTATGCAGGGTTTATGGATGGGGACTTATATTATGTATCAGAGGTCAATTTAGACAACTTTAGGGATTAGAGTTTTAGGATAACCATATGGTAATTCTCTTATTCTATTCATTTAGTTAAATCAATGTTTGGTATCTTTTTTATATCAAATAATGTCATTTACAATTGGAAGGATGCGGTTCTCAAACAACATTCCAATCTCTTCCTAATGACTTGCTTATAATAATTATTGCAAAGTCATGTTGGGATTATTGTGAAACTTTTTATTACATACAACTCATTTGAAAGTAGTTGTTTGTGATATAAAATGTCACGAACCATCCCACGGGGCCCCAGACATGACTACCCCAAGCCTACCTCCCATAGGCCAGGGGTTACAGACTAGCAACTGACGGCTTTTCCCAAACAGGGAAGGCATTTCCTTAGTGATATGCACACACTAAAAATAGGGGAACTGAAGTAATAAATCAACAAAAGTATTGTATAACCACGAGAGTAATGTACAACCACAAGTACAACTGTAAACTGAAAACAATGGACCGGAATACAAGCCATAGAAACTGAAAAGAATGTAAAAAGATGGTGAATCTTCCCTGTAGCTCTACACTGGAGCGTTGTAGCTATATCTCTAAAGTCAAATAAGAGGATCTCGTCTACTCCTATAGCACCATGCTCCACCAAGTCCTGATCCTCCAAAGTCTGCCTCGGTGCGTCAGAATTTTGCACCAGACACTCATGTGTGGGCGAAGCCCATGCAAGGGTGAGTATAAAAATACCCAGTAGGGGACCCCGAGACCCCCAAAGGTCTCTTAGTAATCCAAAAAGGAAAACATCATAGGAAATACAATAAAGGTAATATCACGAGCATGATCTAAACCATGTAGCTCAAATAAAAAAAAGACAGCTCACTCTTACGGTATAATTTCTAGGTTAATGGGTTAAGGATTACTATTTATAATGCATGATCATCCTATCCGTAGTAACTCTACTGCTGTCCTGTATAGGTCACTTTATGTTGACTTGTATTGGTCACTAGTTACTAAACCATATTGGTTGCCCGTGATGACCTATATTGGTCACTGGTAATGACCCGTTTTGGTCACTGGTGAAAACCCGTATTGGCCACTAGTACAGAGTTATGGATGATTATTCTTACAACTACATCATCCCACTCTAGAGTTTCTGATGCTGGCCTGCATTGGTCGCTCTTCTTCTTCTTCACATCACCGCCAGCCACATGATTCCTACTCAAAAGACACTTGATTCTGGGAGGAACACTTCTCAAGACATCATTCGTACTTCAACAGGTACAAATTCCCACAAAATCATATCCAATGGAACACCCCATCATATGGGTTCCGACATGATAGACGACGCATTGATCAGATGCTCGGTCTGTGAAATAGGGGCACTTTGTAAAAAAGTTTTGGTAGGATTCAAGTCTGATCCAACCCAGGTCATACATCAAACTATGTCGAAAGACACATATAGTATCTCTAAAGTAAAACCTTGTCACAAGGGTCCTTATGACTTAGACGGTGCATCCATAGGACGCCTGGTCTGTTAGTTACTCCCCGTCCCATGAAATGGGAGGGTTCACACCTCAGTCTGGCCCAGATCGGTCAGGCTGCTGGAATATGCCAAAGGGAATGCTTACCAAAAGGGTACCTAATTCCACTAATGGTGTTTCAAACAGACACATGGTTTGTTAGTTACCAGCATTTTTTTATTCTGGGGCCGGCCGGGTTTGGGCCCGGTATGACTCGGTCTGCCCGGCCTAACACAATGGGTCCCGGGGTCTACCTTACCCCTCCTGGGTCTGGCCTGAAAAGGGTCGGCACTGTTCACTATTTCCCTCCTGTTAGGGTTGGCCCGAATTGTTCGTGGACCCCAACCATAGTTGTCCCAGCACACCGAGTGTGGCTCATCCCACCCGCACAGGCCCGTTGGGCTGTAGGTCTGACCCATTCAGTCCGCCCATGTTCGGCCCAGCCCACCTAAAGGTGGACCGCTTCACCCAACTATCCCCACGGATGCACGGCCATTTCATCTGGAATGATGTGGCACAGCGCAGTGTCCACACCACCCCCTCATCCCACCGTTTCTACCATTGGCGGTGCCTGCGGCTGCTGCCCTTCTCCTTCGCGGGTGGCTCGGGCCGACACCTCGGGCCCCTGCGGTGTGCGACAGAATTCTGCCTTCCCACCGCTGGCCGCCAGTTGTATCTTGTCTCCTCAGGCCACTGCCAGCATGACACACCAACTGTTGTTTCCCAGGCTATCAGAATTCCATTATCATTTCACAGCCCTCAAACTCCTTAATGCTGCGTTCATTATTCCGCCATGAAGAATTCAACTTGGACAACATTAGCAGAGGGTCCAGGCCTTTTTGATTTCAGCCTGCGCCATCCGCAATATCGTTTTAATCATGATGAAAAATTTATAATATCAAAATGAAGAATAATTCCACAGTTTAAGATCCTGCAACAACCATCCTAATTATTTTATGAGATTCGGATCAAACCATTATCTTATTGGTCTAAGTTCATTATTTGTTTCACGAACGGGAAGAGAAGGAACATAAAAGCACATAAACCCCATAATTTTTATGATTTTCTTTGCCGTACATTCATCCTTGAGGTTTTACTGCATCGATGATGCTTCCTGGTTCCGACCTCCAAATGGAGTTCATCGTGGTTCTTCGTTCTTCGCTGGGGTGGAAGTACGTCAAAGCTTTACCCGAGAATCCTCCAAATAATACCTCCTTATATTTCCAACACATTAAACTATTTATAGTACCATGATACGTCGTTTCCATAATGACATGATGTTGCGTCATTACATTGATTCATTTATGATATAATGACTCTGTTTTGCACCATTAAATTCAATATTACGTTGTGGAATACAGGTCACCATGTGTTTTATTAAAGTTCCACGTCGTAGCATCGTTGCTACCCTACAACATCGTTATCTACCACACAACAGAGAGAAATTAATAAAATAATTCTATTAATTTTTTTTATTTCTCGAAAATCCCAAAAATAAAATTTTTTCATGACCCTCACCAGCCGAAGATAAGTCATTTCTAGGTGAATCTTGGCATTCCAGATTCAACGGTAACCTAGGATTTTTAATCCAAGTACCGGTTCAATTTATAGAAAACTATGCCCGTGCGTTTACTGAACATACCTTAAGAAGAATATAAAATTATTAACAGTCACCCTTCAGTCATGCCATACGAGGTCAGGCTCTGTCTAAGGGAAACATTCCCCCACGTGCTCAATGGACCTCTCATATTTCAATCTGAGTTACTATTTAGAAGTTAAATATTTTAAAATTAAATAATTGTTACTTAATTAATTTATTTAGGATTAAAAACTAACATCCACTAGTGTCCCGCATTAGTCAATGTTAGTATCTACCTAATGAAATCATACCCTCCTGAGATCAGCTGTGGTCTCATATTGTTAATTCGTGTCACCATTCATGTGTTATACGAATTTGAAAAATAAAATAATTTTATTTAATTATTTTATTTACGTTTATTACATTATCTAGTTTTCTCACCAGAGGCCTACGCCGACTTAACTCAAGTCACACATAGGGTAAAACCGCCATCCTTAAGGAAATAGTGCACTCAGATTTCTGATTCGGGCACCCATTTATGATTTTTTCCTATTTTTCAAGAAAACAACTCATGCTTGCTAATTTATGCTAACACTTATTCGATAGATCATTCTGGGCACTCCAAGACTCGGAATCACGTGCCATCAAATTTTGTGGTCTCAAAATAAATCCATTTAAATAAAATAAATTACATGGAAATTTTGATACGTTACATTCTCCCCACCTTTAGACTTTTTATCCTTGGAAATCCAAGTCCCAAACTCACAGGTGGAAACTGGGTCCAACAAAGGTATCTGCACTGCATCCAAGCACGAGACATGAGGGAAAACTAATATCAAACACTCTTATGTCCATAAATTGTTAGGTCAACATCATGCCGCAACATGAACATGTTTATTTAGCTGCAACAAGTAGAAAACATTATACACCTAGTGCATGTGTGGGGGAAAGGCTAGGCGGTACTCCACCTTGCCAACTTTGCTGAGGATCTGGAAAGGTTTGATGAAAATCAGATATAGATTGTTTCCCCAACTGAATCTCCGCAAAAATTGTCGGGGTGAGACCTATAGGAAGACATGGTCTCCCTCCTTGAACTCTATGGGTCTCTGTCTCCTGTAGGCAAAAAACTTCTTCCAGCTTTGTGTAGTCTTCATCTTTAGCCACTAGTGCGGACACCGGAGGTCCTGGTACATCTTCGCCACACTAGAATGTACTTCCAAAGGGGGATTCATGGGAATCCCTCAGCACCTACTCTAGTAGAACAACTAGTACAATTGTACGTCCTCTAGAAAGGATAGTGTACTCCCCACCTTTAGAATATCCCTCAGGTTCATGGACTGAGGATATCTGAGCACATGTAGTCTTGCAGCTACTGTCTCTGAGTCACGCCTCCTTAACTCCCTGAAAGGGTGTGGAAGACAAACTACCATTGACTAGAGGTTGACTGTCTCATCTCTATCCACTTAGGATATCTTAAGAAAGGATAAATACTCTGATGCCTCATTTAGTACCTGCAAACTCGATCCCCGACTAAGTGAATCTACCACTACGTTCCCCTTCCCAAGAGTAGAGACTACCTCAAAGTCATAGTCCTGGAGGAACTCTATCCAATGACGCAGTCTCAGATTCAGATCTTTTTTTGTCAAGATATATATGAGGACTCTTGTGGTCTATGTAAACAATGAACCACTTTACCATCTTGTAGTGTTTCCACAACTTTAGTGCGAAGACCACTACTGCCAACTCCAAGTCATGAGTCACATAATTATGCTGAGGAGGACTCAGCTGTCGTGAGCCCAAAGAAATAACATCATCATCCAGCCTCAGTATGCAATTGATTCTAGTCCCTGAAGCATGAAAGTATACCACGTAGTCAGTGCCCTCCTCCGGAAACCTCAGGATGGGAGTGCTGGACAATCTCTGCCACATCTATTGAAAGCTCTACTGGAATGTCTCTGAGCATAGGAATGGATTCCCTTTCCTTAACAAGGATTTCATAGGTGCTGCTTCTCTAGAGAAATCATGTACAGACCTCCGATAGTAGCATTTTAATCCAAGGATGCTCTAAACCTCAGTAACACTCTTGGGTGGCCCCAAGAAAGTACTACCTCGATCTTCACTGGATACATTGTGAATCTAGCCTCTGAGATGACGTGTCCCAAGAAGTGGACCTTCTGTATCCAAAAATCACATTTCAAAGAGATGCACATATAACAGGTGCTCTCGAATTGTGTCCAAAACTATCCTCAAGTGTACAAAATTATCTTCCTCGGACCCTGAGAACACCAAGATTTCATCAATGAAGACCACTACAAACTGATCTAATCAGGTATAGAATACCCTGCTAATGAGACCCATGAACACTGCATGAGAATTCTTCACGCTGAACGACATAATTAGGTATTTTTAATGTCTGTACCGACATCTGAATGTCATCTTTAGGATTTCCTTATCCCACACATGATGCTGGTGATATCCTAATCTGAGGTCTATATTTGGGAACCACTTCGATACTTTCAGCTAATCAAACATATCATCAATTCTCAGCAGATGATACTCGTTCTTCACGGTCACCTGGTTTAGGTACCGAAAGTCGACACATAGCCTCAAACATACAATTTCCTTATTGGAAAACAACATCGGGGATGCCCATGGAGGAACACTAGGTCTGACAACTCCCATCCTCTGTGTATCCTCCAATTGTATCCTCAGCTCTCAGAGCTCCATAGGGGCCATTGATATTCTAGTGTAGATATCGGCGTTGTTCCTGGATATAAGTCAATGTAGATGTCTGCCTCTCTATGAGGAGTTAGTCTTAGGACATATTCTTGAAAGACTTCCTCATACTCATCCACCACTACTGGGATCCATGGAATTTCCTAACCCACCGCGTGGAAGGTCATGCATTCCAGCTGACATGTGATCCGTTGCACCCTCCTGAGCGCAACTCCATCTCGTGATGCTCTATTTTCCTTCTCACCAAAAAAGGAAAACTGACCTCCTCCATTTCACATACATTACACTCTACGTCTCATGCAGTTAATATGTGTGTGAACTTCTGATTGTCAGTCCATGCCTAGAATGAAGTCGTAGGGCTTCAACGCTGCTACTAGAAGATCCCATCTGAATCTATATCCACCAAGAGTAAGATAACACTATCGGCACTAGTGTATTAACGCTGAATCTCAACCTATAAGAGAATCCACATGCAAAGGTCAAGATAATAACTCAGTTGGAATTTTAGTGTCCTGAACTAAGTCTGTGGAAAAGAAAGAATGGCTAGAACCTATATTGATAAGAACTGTTTCTTAAGTAGAGATGATATATATCATACCACATACGATCTCAATGAAATATAGATCATGAACCTCTAATACCTGTAGCTGGGATTGTACCATTCCACCCGCTCCATAAGCTCATGGTAGACTGTCAGGGGGTGGTGGTGGTAGTCCCTGATGACCCCGACTTCCCCCAGTTTTACATCATTCTCCCATGCCTTGTCTTCCACCTGGATGATGCTTATGCTCCTTCTGTTTCCGCTACCTCTACCTCGGAGTCCCCTCCATCGTTTTTTGATCATCCGTGTGGGGAGTCGCACAGTGATGAGCTCTGTTACCCAATCCCCCATGGGAAAAATAGATCAAGCCCTTTCTGGTGGATCCCTATGCCTCTCAAGCCTCTCACCCTCTAACCCTATGTCATAGGGTCGCCCTCCAGAATGTCCAGTCCGATTGGGCTCCTGGTTCATCTCTCTACATCCAGCGGTAGATGACTCTGCCACCTTTTATCTGGTAGGGGTTGTCACTGTCAGCTCCTTCTCGGCAAGAATTCTCTATATCATCAAAGCTTGCTCTATCACCCCAGCCCACGATGGGATGTTGAGAGAAACTGTCGCAACTCAAATCTCTCATCAGAGCCATTTCTCAAATTCCTGGTCCCTGAAGTAAGGGTCTCGTACCAGGTCAGTGGAGTATTAGGAGAAGTCAGTAATTCTAGCCGAGTACTGAGCCACAATATAGTTTCCCTACTGCAGATGCAGAAGCTCTTGAATTTGCAAATAGAGTAGTATCACTTGCATGAACTCTGCCCTAAAAATTCTCTAAAATTCCATCCAGGTGAGGGTCATATCCTCATGCACCTTGAGCATCAAGCTCTACCATAGTCCATCCGATCCCTGAAGAAGACTAGCGGCCAAGATCACCATCTTCTCGACGATTGTCTCTTCTAATAGAAAGACCCGTGAAACTACCTCAAGCCAGTCCTCTACTGCTTGTGTGTGGGGGGGTCCATATCACCTTGAAACCTTGGAGGATTCGGTCTCTAGAACTCATGAAACACACTTCACATGCGTGCATGATCCACTAGTAGCATTTACTGATCAATGGGTGGTGGTTCTACTGGTACACCACCAAAGGTGCCATCACTATGAGTGGTCCCTATACTAATGACTCATCGCTCAGTGGGCCACTTTCATAGTCTCCAACTGGAATCCTAGCTGACTGTCTTCATGGAGGAATACAATAAGAAAAATATACAAGGAAAAATTCAAATACACTAGCAACCAGGGTTTTCATGTACCGAGCCAGAAAATATAATTTAGGGTCTTGGTGTATGGATACGTCGGTCGCCACACCAATACTGGACTCTCCGAAATGAAAACCAAACTCAAGACACTTTACACCATTTCCTCATTGAAATTATACTCTTAGTTATTTTTGTAGAACCAACCTACCTATGATACCAATTTTTCCCAACCCCTCTCACGGGGCCCATATGTGACTACCCCAAGCCCACCTTCCATAGGCTAGGGGTTTGTGACTAAAACCTTAAGGATTTTATTGAACATGGAAGGCACTGCCTTAGATATCTTTACAAACTTAGAAAGGGGGAAACTAAAGTAAACCATCAACAACACTATGGTATAACCATGACAGTAAAGAACAACCATAAGTACTACTAAAAACTAAATACAGTGGGCTAGAATACAAGCCCTAGAAACTGAAAAGAAAGTAATCCATTGTCACCTCATCCCTAGAGATCTAGACTGGAGGGTAGTAGCTTTATACCGGATGTTTATGAGGAGGATCTCGATTGCTCCCATCGCACAAAGCTCCATCATGTCCCAATCCTCTAAAGTCTGCCTCAGAGCATTAGTAGTCTCCACCAAACATACTCACGTGGGTAGAGTCCATGTAGGGGTTAGTATAACATTACTCAACAAGGGACCACAAGACCCCTAATGGTATCTCATTAATTAAAAAATGAAAAATTCACAAGAAATACCACAAAGGTTATATCACAAGCACGATCTAAATCATGAAGCACAAAGAAAAAGAGACATCTCACTCTTATGGTATAACTTCAAGGATACTGGGATAGGGATGACTAGTCGTAAATCCAGATCACCCTATCCATAGTAACTGTACTGCTAATTTATATATTTCACTATATGTTATCCTGTATTGGTCACTAGTTGCTGACCCATATTGGTCACTAGTGGTGACCCGTATTGGTCACTGGTGCGGACCTGAATTGGTCGCTGGTGGTGACCTGTATTGGTCACTGATGATGACCCCTATTGGTCGCTCGTATAGAGGTAGGGATGATTATCCGTACAACTATATCACCCCACTCTGGAGTTTCTGATGTAAACCCTTATTGGTAGTTCTTCTTCTTCACGTCACAACCCGCCACTGGATTCCTGCTCATAGAACGCTTGATTCTTGGAGAACCACTCCTCATACCATCATTCATATTCGAACTGGTACAAATTCCCGAAAAAAGCATTCCCAAGGTACCAACCCATTGTTGGGATCCAAAATTGATAGAAGGCACGTCGATCGGACGCCCGGTCTATGAGATATGGTCACGTTTGTAAAATGGGCCCAGTTGGATGGATGTTTGATCCAACTCTTTTCGCACATCAAACTCCGTCAAAACTCAGTTAGAGTATCTCTAAAGGACCTCTTTGTCCCAAGGGTCCTTATTCCATAGAGGGCACATTGATTGGAGGCCCGATCTATTAGTTACACCACATTCCATGAAATGGGAGTGTCCACACCTCGGTCTAGCCCGAATCGGTTAGGCCTGATGGAATATTCCAAAGGGACCGCTTCCCAATAGTTTTCTCAATTCCACTGATGGAATGTCAAACATACACTTGGTTTATCAGTTACAGGCGTTTCTTTATTTGGGGGCCGGTTGGGTCGCGGCCCAGTCTGACTCGATCAGGTTGGCTCATTGCGACGTCTGTCGGGGTCTACATGACCCCGCTCGGGTCCGGAACGTTAAGGGTTGGCCTGGTTCACTTGGTCTAGCTCATCGTGTTCGGCCCGTCTAGTTTGTGGTCCCGGGCCGTGGTTGGCCCGGAACGCCGAGTGTGGCTCATCCTTCTGGCGCTGGTCCATTGGGCCGCAGGATCCGCTCCGGCGAGCTGGGTGGGTCCAACCTATTCGGCCGGGCCACATCTGGCATGCATCCTCTTGAATGAAGACTACATCACCCAGCTGGCCCTGCAGAAGCGGGGCCATTTCATCTACTGCGATGCCTCGTGGAACGAGGTCCAAGCCGCCCCCTCCTACTGTGTCCCGCCTGCACTGGCAGCTGCCACCGCCGACACCTGCGGGCGTCGCCCATCTCCCATGCAACCAGCTCAGGAGGGCCGCCTCTGACCACCGCAGCGCATGACCTCACGCCGCCGTCCCACTGCCCACGAACGGATGCCGAGGTTATCCTCTAGCCACCACCGTCACCGCAGGAATGACTAGCCGACAGTTGTTTCCAGATCCACCGAAATGCCGTTGTCGTTTCGCGGCCCTCAAACACCTTTCCACCACGTTGGTTGTTCCTCCACGAAGATCAAACCAAGGATAACATTAGCGGAGGGTCTAGGTCTTGTTGGTTTCGGCTCGTGCACTCCCCGTTAGCATTTTAAAAATGAAGAAAATTTAATAACAATAAAAGGAAGAATAATTCCCATGTTTAAGATCCCCCAACAACCACCCTCATGATTTGATGAGACGTGGATCAACTCGTTAGTCAGTTGGTCCGTGTTCATTATATTTTTCATGAATGGGAAGAGATATAACATCAAAGCACATACACCCATACCTTTTATGACTTTCTTTGTCGCACGTTTTTCCTCGAGGGTTTACGACGTTGACGACGCTTCTCAGTTCTGACCTTCAAAAGGAATTCATCGTTGTTCATCATTCTTAGCTGGGTTGGAAGTGTGTCATAACATCGCCCGAGAATCCTCCAAATCATTCATCCTTATTTTTCCAACACATTGATATATTAATAGAACCAAACAACAGCATTTCTATAACGACGTGACATCGCGTCGTTATACTGTTTGATTTATGAAACAACTTTTCTATTTTTCACCATTAAATTCAAATTTACATTGTAGAATACGAGTAATCCATGTGTTTCACTAAACTACCCCATCTCCATATTATCTCTGCCCTGCAGCGTCGCCGTCCTCCATGAAATGGAGAGAAAAGAATAAAATAATTATTTTAAGTTTTTCATTATTTTCTTCAAAAAGTTAAAAAATTAACTTTTCCACTCGACCCTCGCTGGTCGATGTTATGTCGTTTCACGGAGAATCCCGGCATTCTGGATTAAATGGTGACCTTATAATTTTATTATAAGGAGCGGTTCAAATAATAGAAAACATTTCCCGTGCATTTACTGAACAACCCTTAACAATGTTCATAAAAATAGTAACAGTCACCCTCGACCCGTGCCAATCGACGTAAGGATCTGCCTAAGGGAAGCATACCATCACGATCCCAATGGTACTATTGGATTTTCAATCTGAGTTACCATTTATAAGTTAAGTATTTTACAATAAAATAATTGTTACTTAATTATTTTAATTATGGCCTAATATTATCTTCCACCAGTGGCCTGCGCCGACTAATGTTATTTTCTACCCACAGACTGAAATACCTCATGAGTTCAGTGGCGGTCTTAGATTTTTAATCCGAGTCACCATTCGTGAGTTATAGGAATTGAAAAAATAAAATAGTTTTATTTAATTTTTTTATTAACTGTTATACCATTTTTGGTTTTTCTCACCAGAGACCTGCGCTGACTTAACTCAAGTCGCACCTACGGTAAACCCACCATCATGAGCTCAACAGTGCCCTCAAATTTTGGATCAAAGAAACCATTTAAGAGTTTTTCAAATGTTTCTGGAAAACTACTCACACACGCTAATTTAAGCTTAACACTTATTCGACGGATCAATCCAGGGACTCCCAGCCCTGAAATCACTTGCCGTCAAATTTTGCGATCTCTAAATAAATCCTTATAAATAAAAAAAATTTCATGAAAATTATGTGACGTTACATCAAAAACCTCCAACTTACATCAATACCATTATAGATCTGGGGTTGTATTTTATCAAATCATATTTTGTAAATAGTATTATATTTTTAAGAAAGCTAAATATTATCAAGGCATTTTAAAATATTTTATCTTATTATAAGATTTTGAAACATAAAATTATTTTGAAAACAGTGTTAATTATGGAGACCCTTATGATACCTATTAATATTTTACTTTAAAATATAGTCTTTCAGAACATACTTCATGTATTTTAGGTCTATTTTTAAAATAACTAACTCAAACTTGGTCCGACTATTTTATAAAAATAATGTTATAATAGATGTTTTGATATTATATGTCATACATTATTATTTTTTAAATCTATTTTTTTGTGAACACCAATATTGCCCATGTTCTACAAGGTGTATTTGTTGTACATCTCGTTCCCCTCGTTGTTTGATTTTCATGACCACAATCACCCTCATATTTTATCTAATCCTTTTTCAATTGTTTTTGGATGATAGGAATCAATTCAGGTGGCCAAGGAATTAGGCCAAGAAAGCAAGAAGCAAAACTGGACTGAAATTCATTCCACCGGCCAACCGGTGGCTTCACCACCGGTCGCCCGGTGGACCCTGGGCAGAAGGCAGAGCCACTGCCTCACCACCGGCCAACCGGTGGCTCTGGCACCGGTCAGCCGGTGGCCCCTGGCCAGAAATCCTCATCCTTTTTCAACACACCGGCCAGCCGGTGGGACTGTACCGGCCAGCCGGTGGGCCCAGTCAAACTAGCCGTTGCAGTTTGACCAGGCTGGCCCACTTGGCTCCCAACGGCTCTTTTAGCCTCTCCAACGGCTCCGAAGCCTCCCCAAGGGTTCCATGCCTATAAATAAAGGCCAAGGAAGCCCCGGACACCAACCGGAACTATACGGAAGCCCACAGACATATTTTGCATCAATTGGCCAACCTCCGGCGACTTCCTCCAAGGGAACCCCAATAGCTCCAACAACTTCCACATCCAAGGAGCTCCATCAAAGAAACTTGGAAGCGGCCTTCAACATCTCCAATCAATCAAAGGCGCCCAAGACTTCCTCAAAATACGGTTTTTATTGTATATTTATTTTGAGCTTTAATTTTGGGTTTGTGCCTACAAACCCCAAACCCTTTTCTCATCCCCCTTTATTTTGGGTTTCACACCACCATTAAGGTGTGAAGAGGTTTCTTCAAGCCTTTCCTTTTAAAAGGCTTGTGTTTCGGTGAGCTAACCTTCACCCGTTAAAAAGGCTAGTGGGTTCTTGCTATTCCATTAAAAGCAAGTGGGTTCTTGCTAAACCAATCCAAAAGCAAGCTGTAATAGGTCCTAGTGCTACCTCAAAGCCTAGTGGGTTTCTTGCTAAAACCATTGAAAAGCAAGCGGTAGGAATCTCTCAACGGTTGAGTTGGGAGCGGAGACGTAGGCCGGGTTTTGGCCGAACTCCGTTATCAATTTCGTGTGTCTTGCCTTCTTTATTTCCGCTGCATTCTTTACTTTGATTTTAAATTGTTATTCATTTTTTAAAAGGCAATTCACCCCCCTCTTGCCATTCTCTTCCTCGTTTGTTCCGAACCAAGAGTATTTGGATAAATGATGAAAATGATTTTGAACGACTTTTAAGTTATTGATGAAATGCATGGAACTTCTATTTAAATGAACAAGATGACGATGAAAGCAGGTGGAGACCATGATCAATGTATGCTAATCTTTCAATTTGGAATAGTTTTATTTTATCATATGGAGGTGAAATAATGATAATATATATAAGAGTTCATGAATTAAGATGTTTGGGTCTTTATGGAATTTGATGAAAATGAGAGGTATAAGACAACCATTGAGGTTAAAACATGTTTGGGTTATTTTTGTGTATTAAAAAAAGGGACAACCCTCAAGATGGTGACAACCCATCCCCTTGGACAAAGTTGTGGGAATCATACCCACAACCAAAGTGTGAATAGATTTTTCCCCCATCACTGGCTTATATAAATTCCCTGTTTAGTATGATTTATTCTTTTTTTTAAATGATTTTATGGATTAAGAATATGTTGATTTTGGGAACTTATGTTTTATCAAAATTAATATCCTTAGTATCGGAAAATGATTTGGTGATTATGTGATAAATGTTAATTTGGAAGACACTTTTTCTATTGGGAGAAAAATATGGCTAATAGAAATAAAATACTATAGGATTTTATTTGGGGTGTAGTGGTTGAATTTTGTTTCGGAAGAATCTATGTTTATTATTGTCAACTTATGGGGATTTGGGTTATTTATGGACGTGATTATCCTATTTTAAAGAATATGTGATTAGGTTAATTAATTTTAGTATGAGACATTAAGAGTAGTGGACATTAATTAGAGATAAATGTTAAGATTAATCGTGGAAGGCTATGTGATCAAATTTTTATGAATTTTGGGTTTCAATCATAGTTTGGATTATTATTTTTAAAGAATTATATTGAAAATTATTTATGGAATGGTTTTTTTGAACATTGGGATATTGTTTGTTGAATTTTATAGATTAATAGTAATATCTATTTTTATAAAGGATTATTCTTTTTGGGGATTATCTGATCTTGTAATAACCATTTTGGTTTTGGTTAATGTTTCAAGATAGGGGGAATAAATAGTTATTCTTCTGGGGATTATATGATTCTTTGTAGGTTTATTCTAATACTTCATGTGTGACCAAGTCATATTCAATACTGATTGTTTGTAGAAAAATATATGTTTGGGGTAGAAATTTCTTAAAGGATTAAACTCTACATGAGACATAAGTATGTTTCCTTTTGTTTTTAGTCATGTTCGTAAATAAATTCATAGACCTAATGAAAAGGACCTTAAAACAAAAATGTTATCCATTTTTTCCTACCAGGGAATCAAAGACAATTTAACACATCACTTGTTTATGGTTTTATAGTTGTTAATATTATTTTAATCATGTTTTTATCACTACCCATAAAAAAATATGGTTAGTTTATCTTCCATACAAATGTTATCCTACATGGGATTCTAATATGTGTTATCTCAGGTGATATATGTAGTTATCTCTATTTATTTTAGAGTTATAGTTTTCATGATACTTTTTGATGTGGGATTTTCCATGAACATACACATCCAAATTTAAAAATTGTGAGGATGCAATTTCAAAATTGGAGAAATGATGTGATATCCGGATTTTTAATAAAGAAACATGATAAACTATATCATAAATGATACATTACATCATGTGTAAATGAACAACTAAATATTATAATTTAAATGTTACCATTATAACCTTGCTGTTGGAATGGAGAGAATGAATAGTATCAACTAAATTATGAATATATTATTCACATATGTTTATATAATGACTCGTTGATTACCAATTTTTTTAGATGTGGAAATAAAAACCAATTGAATATAAAGGATGTGTTGTTTTGAAAACCTATTCAAAAAGAGAATAATTGTGCTTATAAAATCAATTCACACTTTATGGATTTTTATTTAATGAAAATTAAATGTTATATATTAAATTAAATGTTTTAAATTCATCTGATATTTTTTTCTTAGATAGGGTATAATAACACATTCAATGTTTCATATAAAAGAAGTATTGTTCTAAAAATGTAGTTTTACTGCCATTTTATGGTGAACACTTTTTAAATTTATTTTTTGACTCCTTAATATGTTCTATTATACAATATCAAATTCTTCTTTAGAAGAGGGACATAAAAATTTACTTTTGATGAATTTTTGATATTTTTTATAAATATCATCTGTTGATGAATAGTGAAAAGTATCTAAATTTTAATTGAAAACAAATTTTTCCATCTCGATAATTTATATTGTTAAATCATATTATTTAATTGTTTTAATGAATAAATGGAATTTTTTTTTCATTTAATCTATCTTTGGTCATTGGAAGTAATTTTTAATTGAAATTAGACATCAACACATGTCAATATTTCTATAGTTTTGACTTCTTAAAAAAAGAATTCTCGTTTTGACATCGGGAATTAATTTTAAATTAATTAAAAAAATTTATATGTTTTTAATTTATTAAAATGTTTCCCATATTTTGAATCAGATGGTAAAAATTTTGAAAATAGGAACCTTTTATTTTTGGACATTAATAATAGTAATTTTAGTAATTATTTTTATTTGCCATGGTAAAATGAAAAATCATGTAAATATGGGAAAAATAAATTATAATAATATAAAACAACCCTAAAACTTTTTCTAATCCTACTGGATGAGATATTTATGACCATGAGGATCCTTAGGATGAACATTTGACATTTTTGATTTTGGGAACTTATGTTTTATTAATTGGATAACCTTAGTAAAAGAAAATGATTTTTTGATTAAGTGATAAATGATATTTTGGAAGATGTTTTCTCTTTTGGGAGCACGATATGGATAATAATAATAAAATACTATATGATTTTATTTACGGAGTAATTGTTAAATTTTTTTGGAATAATTTGTGTTCTTATTGTGGACTTGTGGCGATTTGGGTTATTTATGGAAGTGATTAAACTATTTTGGAGAATATATGATTATGTTAATGACTTTTAAGTATGATACCATAAGTTTAGTCGATCTTATTTAGAGATGAATGTTAAGATTAATCAAGGTAGACTATGTGATCTAATCCTTCTGAATTTTGGGTTTCAATCAAAGTTTGGATTATTCTTTTTGAGGAATTAAATGGACTATTATTTATTTAATATTCTTTTTTGATCTTTGGGGTATTCTTTGATTAATTATATATATTAAGAGTAATATTTCTTTTTATAAAGGAATATTCTTTTTAGGGATTATCAGATCTTGTAATAACCATTTCAGTTTCGATTAATGATTCAAGATAGGGGAAAATAGTTTTTCTGTTGGGGAATATGGGATTCTCTATAGGTTTATTCTAATAATTCAGGTGTGACAAAGTCATCTTTAATAATCATCATTTGGATAAAAATATGAGTTTTTGGTATAAATTTATTAATGTATTAAACTATATATAAAAAGAAAGTCTGTTTCCTTATGTTCTTAGTCATGATCGTAAATAAATTCATCAACCTTATGAAAAGGACCTGAAAACAAAAAACTTTTCCTGATTAGTTTTCCAACTAGGGAATGAAAAACAGTTTAATGCATCAGAAGTTTATGGTTTTCTAGTTTTTAACCTTCTCCTAATCAAGTTTTATATCACTATCCATCAGAAAAATATGGTTAGTTTCTCTTCGATATACACATTTTCATATATGGGATCCTAATATGTGTTATCTCAGGTGACATTTGTACATCTCTCACATTATTTTAATGTGATAGTTTTCTTGAAACTTTATTGATGTGGTATTTTCTATGAACATACCATGAAAAATTTAAAAATTGTGAGGGTGAAATTTCCAAAATGGGTGAATGATGTAACATCCAATGTTTTAAGAAAGAAACAATTTCACCAATATCATACATGATATGTTACATCATGCCTAAATGAACTACTAAATATAATTATTTAAATGTTACCATTATAACCTAGTCGTTGGAATGGAGAGAATGAATAGTATCAACTAAATTATGAAAATATTATTCACACATGTTTATATAATGATTCATTGGTTTCCAATATTTTTATAAGTAGAAATAAAAACCAATTGAATATAAAGGATATGTTTTTATGAAAACCTATTCAAAAAGAGAATAATTATGTTTATAAAATATTTTCACTCTTTATGTATTTTTATTTAGTGAAAAATTTATTTTATATATTAAATTTAGTTTTTTGATTTTATATTTTATGTTTTTCAGATATGGTAGAATAAAACATTCAATTTTTCTGATAAAAGAAGTAATGTTCTAAAAATGTAGTCTAACCACCATTTTATGGTGAACAATTTTTAAATTTATTTTTTGACACCGTAATATGTTATATTTTACAAATTAAACTTCATATTTAGAATAGGGACATCAAAATTTACTTTGGATGAATTGTTGAATTTTTTATAATAATCCCATGTTGATGAATAATAAAAATATGCTAAATTTTAATTGAAAACAAAATTTTCAACCATGAAAAATTATATTGGTAAATCATATTATTTTATGGTTTTAATGTATAAATGGAAAATATTTTTATCATTTAATCAAATATTGTTCATTATTAAAAATTTCTCATTGAAAATGGACATCAAAACATGTCAATATTTTGATTGTTTTGACTTCTTAAAAACACGCTTTCTGGTTTTGTAACCTAGAATTAATTTTAAATTATTTAAGAAAATTTATATGTTGTGAATTTATAAATATGGCTTCCATATATTGAATGATAAGATACAGATTTTGAAAATAGGAACCTTTTATTTTTTGAAATTAATAATAGTAACTTCAATAATTATTTTTATTTAGCATGGTTAAAGCGAATATCATGTAAATAGGGGTAAAATATAATAAAATAATAATATAAAACTACCCAAAAATGTGTTCTAATCCTATTATAAGAGATCTTTATGACCATGATAATCTTTAAAATATAATAATATAAAACTACCCAAAAATGTGTTCTAATCCTATTATAAGAGATATTTATGACTATGATAATCTTTAAGACTGATGCATGTCATTTCGGAGCCACTAGGGAGTGATAATGGCATTTTATAATATTTAATTTAATGAAATGGTAAATAAAATAGAGACATGTATCTTTTACTAAATCAATTTTAATATAGTGTTATATAACTGATCTATATGGGTATAAGTATTCATTATAAATATAAATATATTTAATACATCATGGGGTTTTATTTATAATTTTTAGACATTGAATAAATAAATTTATTTATGACATAATGATGATGCATTGTTTACCATATTAATAAATGATATTATAAATATTAAAATAAATTTAATATTATCATTTTGATTAGGTAAAAGAATTTTATGGATGATATTGACATATTATATTTGATTTAATTCGTTTTATTGAAGTAATCATGTTTTTTTGACTTTAACAAAAATCAATGACTAAATAGTGTCAAAATTGACACAAATGAGTTGAAAAAAAATATTGTTTTATTAAATGATATAATAGTCCTAATTATATATTTTTTGGCCAAAGGACTTATATAATGATAAAAATGACATTAATAATCCACTTGTGGTTCTATTGTAATTTTATAGTCACTATATTAATCATATATTATGAAAATACAAGAAGACATGGTAAGAGTTAATGTTTTTATCTAAGTGTTAATGATAAAAGATAAGGTTAATTTTGTGACCTAAACATGTATAAATCATATTTTTTGAGAGTATTTTGACCCATACTCAGATTATCCTCGAAATATATCACATTGTATATATTATAATTAAGAAATAATTTTATTATAAAACAATATTTCAAGTCATTCCTAATGTACCGCTGCTCCCTCTTATAAACGACCACCACATCTACGCATTTACTGACACCCTTGAATCCTATTGGATCGTCCCAATTCTGCTCAAATAATCTTTCAACATTTGTACCTTTTTTCTAGAGTCCATAACATGGGTAAAATGCAATTCAATAAATACATTTGGCTCAAATCAAAATTTTCTACGTGATTGAGAGGTAAAGTTTTCTCCCAAATTCCTTTAAATTATTTTCCATCCCCACTCAATAAAATCTTATTATTATTTGATTAAATTAAAAAATAGTATCCTAAATATACTAGGGTGTTTTTATGATCATGATTATTCAATTTACTCCAACCACATTTCAAGGTGGCCATTATTATGGGAAATTATATATATGTGATATATATTTTATTTATATTTCATGTATTCTTCTTTATTTTTTTAGTTAAAATAGACCATCATACTTTCCATAATATGTTAATATGATAATTTCATTTGAGGAACTTGGGACTGCCACCCCCTCGGAGTGATATGTCTTGTGTATTCCATACATAGAACATATAAATGATGGTTTTAATGAAAATATGTTACATATATAACATATATATTATACTAGAATTGTAATATAATAATGTATGATTTATATTTCATTCTGTTAATATGAAAAATAAATGAAAGTAGTGGTCATGTGTATGTATGTCCTACTGTCTCCATAAATGGTGCATTTAATTTATTATATCCAAATGTTATGGTCTATTATAAATGCATATATAACGGATATATATGATATTTAAGTCATGAAAAATATTCTAGAGATGATTCAATTTTGACCACATGGACAATTTACATCACACAATTTCATTTTCGACTTATGTACAGAATATCAACAAAACGACCGATATGAACCTAAATAATTATTTAATTTTTATAACATGATAATAAGTGATATAAAATAAAAAATAAGGATGAAGAAGGTTCTCTAGAATGTATAAATAATGCTGTGATTATTATTTAGGAATATACAGAATGAATGAGACAAGTCATATTTGAGTTAAGTGATCTTCTTAACCAAATTTCCATTCATTGGGTTGATCTTATACTTCCTAATTATGTCATTATATGATTATGTGAGAATAAAATTTGGTATCCAATATTGTATTTATAATTTCTTAATCTTTATTTATAGTTAAATCACAAATTCAATCAATTTTATTAACAAAATTATCTTTTCATAAGAAATCTTAATTCAATATCATTTCATTAGGTTTAATATCTATGTCATTTGTTTTGTTTTTACAAGAATAGGTGTGAATGACCGATGATTGTTTTATAGTTAATATCAACTTCTATTGGGTGTATTAATATTTTTTACACATCATTCTTTCATTAATTTATCCTTAATATATTGATAACATCCTTATAAGGGAATTCGTCTCAATTTACATTCCATTGAGACTTATTTATTGTTATACACCAATTCCCTTTTATATTGTGTATATACTGCCTTTGAATTATTATATCATGAATCTACATATTTTCATGATATTGTGTGTTTGGTTTAATTTTCGTCCTTAATTGTTTTTTATTAATATATTTCCTCAAATGGTAAGGGAATTTTTAACTAAAACATCTTTTTAAATATTTTAAAGATTTAATATTCTAAATATTTTTAATTAATGTCCATGTTTTAAAAATGATTTTAAGGTTTTATTTATAAGGACATTAATGTTTTCAAATTTTAATTCCATTATAATTTTCAATGCGTTAAGGGTACCTTTGTTTAAAAACTCACTTTATAAATTGTTTTTAAATGGTTTTGGAAATGTAATGAATATTTCAATATCATGAATTTATTTTTTGTGATTGCGGTGCTAAATGTTTATAATTTCAATCTTTTATTTGATATGATTATGTAATTGTACTTGTAAATTTTATGGGTGGTTACTTGATAAACCAGATACAAGTGGTTCCATGCTAAACCTAGAGAGGTTGAGCTTGTGAAAGCTATCCACTGCATTTGGTAACATTATAGGCGTAAATAATAATCTTCTTTCTAAATGATTTATGGAATATACTATAATTGATATTCCAAACGTAACTATGAATATTATTCCTATGTTGTAGTGAAAGATACATCCAAAGTATGATATTGTTTCCCCATGTTACTTTTATGTTTTATTATTTCAATGATGTTTTTATGAATATTATGATTAAATTATGTAAGATAACTAGTTTATGTTTTATGGGAAAAAAGTATGATTTTGTGAAAATGATTTCATGGGTTTTAAATATTCATGAACTAATGGTTTTATTATTTATTATAATTTCCTTACTATGATTTTTATGATCATCCCATCATTATGAAATGTTTTTGAATGGGTATAAGGAAGTATAAAATAAAGGAATAATTATAGAGTATTTTTATCTGGAAAATAATTCTTGTTTTATTTAAATAGTTTTATTGTTGTGAGAAAATTGGATCATGTAGAGGTGTCTAATTTGAAATTTTTGAGAGTTAATGTAATATTTATGGCCTAATTCTAGAAAACTCTAAACCAAAAATGATACTCAATGTGAACAAATGTCATTTCATGATCAAGACTAAAGATTTTGTAAGGTTTAAGGATGGGGCCTTATAATATTCATCTAGAATCTACATTAAAATGGATTAATAATACAAACCAAACCTCACAAATTATGTTCAGTGGTCTCTAATTTCTTCTAATATTTTATTAACCGGATGAAATTCTAATCACCTAAATGAAATTAATGAATACTTTAATGATTATATAATATCATTAAAAAATAGCGAGAAGAACAATAATCTCCCCCATTTTGAGGATAACAAAAACAAGAGAAAAATTAATGTAAAATAAGAATATGACATTATGATGTTGAATAATTAATATAAAAATATTACAAAAAATTACTAGAGATATTTCCAATATTTATCACTTTTAATGAAACATCTCCCATTGAATATAAAAAAATTCATTATAAAACATCTCCAACATAAACACTCTCACGATTTCTACCTAGTAGAGAATTTTCAAATGTGTTCATTGTTGAGGTTATTGTAAATAAAATAAATAATATAATACTTCTATTAATCATCATTAATTATATTTTGAGAGAGGTAGAAATTAATGTTAGGATTAGTTTCAAAAATCTTTTAATGTTTAATTTATATTAATTCTTTAAAAACATTGAAGAAAAAAATTAACACGAAAATTTAAATCAAGATAAAAATAAATGATATGATAATACTTTATATTAATCTCAAAAGTAAAAGAATAGAAATAAATCCTAGAAAAACATTGTATGTTCAAGGATTATTTTAGTATTATGAATATTTTCCCCATAATATAATGAATAAGTTAATATAATATGATCATTGAAATTAAAAATTACAAAAAATGGAATGATGAATTAAACAAAATATGATAATGGAATATAAATTTTTTTCTTAACAACCCATATAAAATTCAATAGGTTTATCAAACCTGATGTGTAGTAAAAACCCAATAACAGTTTCTAGGAAAAAAATTGAATAAAAACCCGATAATATCAATGTGATATTATATTATACGAGGTATATGCACCATAGCCACATCCACATGTGTGTATAAGGAGAGTATTTCTTTCATAGAGAATCACATTCACATTAATTTTCAAAATTTTTGTAATGATTTATAGATGTTCCATAAGAATGATATAATTTGCATTGAAAAATAAATATTAAAAAAATTATGCTTTTTAGGCTTCCAATTGTTAAGAGAGTTTTGTCATAGGATAATCACACCCAACTCACCTCTAATTATTTCAATGTTATCCCGAGGAATGGGTTTGGTGAAGATATCTGCATGTTGAATGTCCATGTAAATATAATAAAGAAATGTATCTCTATTTTATAAGTGATAATGAATAATTTTTTTAATATTATTTTTATATGTGGAAGTGTGTAACAATTGAGGAGTTTTAAATCTTACTATAATCAATAACATAAAAAACATGAAACACTATATCTAAATGAACGATAATATACTATTAAAATATTATTATTTAGTGTCATAATTATCTCTTAGCCTTTGAATTAGAGGGTACAAATAACCTGAATCAAATAAGGATATA
The DNA here is from genome assembly GCA_963277665.1 of Viscum album. Lineage (NCBI taxonomy): Eukaryota > Viridiplantae > Streptophyta > Magnoliopsida > Santalales > Viscaceae > Viscum > Viscum album. The sequence continues at coordinate 1,069,173,899 of OY728162.1, forward strand.
TATATATATATATATTACTTAATAAATATAATTATGTCTATAAATTCTTTGGAAATAAACACCAAATTTTAGTAATTTAATTTTATTCTTCAAAAAAAGGTTCCACAAAAATCATTTCTATTACATTCTATGTGAATGTAAAATGATTAATTTTTCTACCACTTTTATAAAATTTATTAATAAGAAATTAAATTATTTTGTTTAATTGGTATATGAAAATTATAATGGGGTTATGTTTTGTATTTTTATGAAAAAAATAATTTTTCATTGATGATTTAATGTAGTTTTTATGTAAAATTGTAAATTTTTAATTAAAAAGTATCATTATGATTTGAATTTGATATAAAAATTTAGCAAGGATTATTTAATTTGTTATAATATATTTCACTTCATTTTAATCATCATTCTACCTTAATTTATTATAAATATATTTATTAGCTAAAAATATATTTTTACAAAAAGGGTTTTCATTGAATTTTACACATTTTTATAATTAGAAATTTTAGACAAATGAATGAATTAAATATATTAAAGTGGAATAAATATTATTAATTTATATTCCCTACTTTTTTAAGTAGTACCATTTTTTCATATTTTGAATTATAATATTGGTAATTATGTTACCACGGTAAAGAGGAAATTAGGTAAATAAAGTTTAAAATAAAATCCAACGGTAAATAAAGACACTAAAACCTAATTTTTTATGAATATATAACAACTATTATCATAAAATGTTATAATATATAGTCTTTTTCATTTAATGTGACTATTTTCTATTTAATATTTTATGTAATTGAAAGTTACAATCATCTTACATTTGTTTCTTATATCAATAATTTTTATCATATGTATAACAAGATGATATTTAAAATTATCGATATTATTTTTAATTATATATTATATATATATACCATGGTGTTTTATTTTTAATATTCAGTGAAGAAATAATATTCTTAAAACCTTAGACATCACTCATGTAGAAATTATTCAATTAAAAAAATTAAAAAAATATCATCTGTTATATAATTCAAATGATTTAATGTGTCACATAAAATTTATATATCCATATGGAATATTTTTGGGGTTTTGGTGGATTACCTTACTAATTAACATTTTTCAATTAATTATTTAAATTCAATATAAATCAATAGTGTTAAAATGATATTAAATATATTTCATAATAAATAGTATTTTTTAAAATAGTACAAAATTCCCCAAAAGCATTAATTAGATAGATTGAATGTGATATCATTTAAAACATTGACCATGTTCCATCAATGTGACTTTTTTCATTTTATAGTATCATTATTAACCCTTAATGTGTTTCAAACATTAGTATTATAGTAATTGTCAAAAGTGTTAATGATGAGTAAAAAAATCATATGTGTAAAAATGTGGCCCAACGTGTAAAATTGTTATTAGAATAGATTATATTAAATAATAATCATATAATTTTAGAAAATTAATAATTATGAATCATTTGGACATCCAAATTAATTTATATTTACTTAATACTTTAGGAAATTCAAAAGTTTCCCCTAACCTCAATTATAATAGGACACCACTTCTTTCACTTCTTTACACTACATTGAGAAGTTTAAGTTAAGAACCCCACTATAAATTACACTTATAAACTTCTTGAGAAAATTTTTAGTAGTTATTTTTAATTAAATACACCAATTAAAAGTCTATTAAGAAGATATCTAAAGGAATCATACCGAAGAAGATGTAATCGTCTTTATCATGTATTTCACGTTTATTTTTTATTCTACATCACATAATTTTTTTTAATCATCATAAGATAACAATAAAAGTTTGATAAATACGATTATATTATATAAGGAATACTTAAAAATCCTAATCTATCTATTTTCCAAGATATGGAAGTAGAGAACATCACTCTTGTATTTGTATAACATTTCATCTCCACAAGGTGGTGTAATTAATTTTCATCACCATTTAACTTCTATGGTTTTAAATATGTAAATAATTAAATAATATCATTATTATAATTTAAATATTTTCTTAATTATAACATCATTTATACATTCATACCATCCAATCCATCGAAAAATGATAATATTACTCGTGTGTGCATATGGACAAGCACCACTACGAAGTGATGTGATTAGTTTTTTATTTATGATTTATGTGGGTGGTAATAAAGATTGATAAAATTAATATATATGATATAAATTATATAATTATGGTTGATGGAAATTGAATTGTTATTTTACATTATTTATTACAATCCTTCGAAAATTGAAAACATCACTCAGGATTATGTAAGACTTACCATCTAAATGAGAGATTAAATTTATTTTTATATCTCAATGTTATATGAATTACTATAAGTACATATATAATTAATATATGGGATATTTATATCATATATAACAAAGTTTGACAATTAAGCAATGATAAATGAAAATGAAAAAAAACTACTCAACCAGAACATACATGAAAAACAATGAAATTATTACATCAAATAGTGATTTGAACATGGAATTATTAATAAATGATTGATAACTGATTTTATATTAATCATATATGATATGATATAAATTGAAAACATCATGGAATATATTTATAATAAATATATATTTATTATATATGTATTTCAGAAATGTATGAATTAAATCAGTCTTTAGGTACAGTTTTCTCGACTAACATTTTCTTCTATGAGGCATTTTCTATATTATGTACTTATTAAATTTTTGGTGTCTATGTTATGGGTCCTGAAAACATTGAGAAGGTAAATGAAATTGTCCAAGGGATTTGAAAAATGAAATAAAAATAATTTAACGATGAATTGAAGAAGAAGGATGGAGAAGCCAAATTTGGAAAAGGAAGGAACCATCACAACAATGGAGAAATCTTTTGCGGACTACCACATTTTATGGTGGTCCGTGGTTTTACGAAGCATCCAAAAACTAACTAGTTCATGGGATGGTGATGAAGGTTCCATCCCCCAACAAATGATATCATTTTTGAGAAAGAGACAGGTAAATAATCCCCTCATATGACCCCTCATTAACTCAGACGGCGTGCGGGAGGTGGAGGTATTCCTCACCACAATTGAAGATTCCCATGTAGTCCCAATGACCGAGTCATCTGAAGACCATGTTTCTCCTATAGGACTCTGTAAAAGTTTCTCCACAACCCACTGATCCGGTTCATCTACCTATGTACAAAAAGGACCCGGGGGGGGGGACTGAAGATGATGGTTGTTTTTAGGGGAGTGGATTGATCGAAGTGATGAAAGAAGAGAGAACCATAAAAGAAGGGATCTATGGACGATTACATTTAGTTATAACCCACCACGTGGAAATGAAAAAAGGAAATATAATACTACTTAGTTGACTTTGAACCTATCTTTCATAGAGGATGATTTTCCCATGAATCATTGAACCAACAGTCCTTCCTCAATCAAGCATCTACATAGTCACATGCTATGCAGGTGGAACCCTTCACCATGTAGTAAATATCTGAATGGATGGATCCCATTCCCACGTATCATTGAGCTACGTGGATGGAGCTCAGTGCCACATAGAAAATGATACCTGAATGGAACCTAGTTCTGTGTCACAAACCTCTTTAAAGATCGAATCCAAGCCTGCGTACCATCACAGTATGCGTACGAACCCTTCACCCACATAGAAACATGCTGTGTTGGGAAAACCCCATCCCACATAATTAAATTGTTCTCGGTATGAGTAATTCTATTGTGGTCTACCCTCTGGCTTCTATCATTTCTTTCCATTTAAATCACATTATAAATAGACTATCTGTGAACTAGTTTAACGACACCAGGCCAAAGCCTTTTCCAAAACCACCTGATCGGTATGATAAAACCATCAAGTGCATCAGTGCGCCCTTATAAGATTACATAACCATGATAAGATGATTCATGTGGGTAATCCCCGTAATAAGGCAGACCCCTGAAATTTCTCTATGATTACATTACCATAGTAATGTGGGATCTGACCTATGGATGCACACATGTACCTTTATGTTCAAGGGATTAAGGGTAATTGATGGACTTTCCGTTCGATGAGGTTTAATGATAAATAAAGAAAAATCACACATTATTTACCCTTTGAATATGAATCATGATCCTCCCCTTTCCAAGAACCAATCATAGGGAACTCCATATGAGGAAATCCCCTATCCTATATTCAGATAAGTGTCATATACCCGACCTCTCTGAATATCATCCTCCTCATTTTCCACAAGTATAGATCGTAAAGTGTGCGGTTTTCTGGACATGCTACGTCCTCTTGTTTCTCAAATTAATAATGACTCATATGGTCTTTGAGATTAGTCATGATAATGGAATCTGAATGATCCACCAAGATGTTGAACTGCATGACCTCTGATTTCATCCCAAACCATGATATGTAGGAAACTTAACCGAGTCTCGAGCTCAATTATCCTTCTCCACAGATATAATATCGAATCAGAGGTAAATGAGTCTCATATTTTTATTGAACCCAATTAACCCCCCCTCAAATGGGACACAAAAATCTTAATTCAAAGCCTTAAGATAAATGTGAAATTTGATTCCCAACTAGCTATAATATATGGAAAACCTCCTTGAGGTTCAAGTATGACAGAATCATTTTCATGTTTGTCCCCTCTCATCCTTATGGTGTGACATTAAATTATATGAGTCACTAAACTACGGGGGTTCTAATTATTCTGGGAACGATATATAGGAATCCCATAATATAGGTTCAATCCCATCATTGAAACAATTCCCACCCCCCTTAGATGACGATGAACATCAGAGTTCCATCCCATACGGCTCTAAACAAGCATTATCTTAGTGAGTAACAATGTAATTACTGATTTTTTTCGTAAGAGGTTAACCTTAATGAATAACCTCTATTATATATATATATATATCTCTCTTCATTAATGTAGAAACTTTTATTCATATAGATTATTCTGATACCATGTGTATTCATGATTTATCCCACCAAGGGGAAGCATGGAGACACATTATTGAGAAATAATCATGGATTCACCAACATTTAAACATGGATTAAATCTGTAATAGAGTCCCTTAATATGCAATAATTCCCCTAAAAAGGGTTATATAAGCCAGAGTTTACATCATCTCGAATAACCGTTGTCCTTATTTTCATTAGTAAAATCATCCAACGAGTTCTTACCTTTGGAATTAATTTCCATGATTCATGGATAAAGGGGTTATTGAGTGTTTATAGATCTGTGAATATATCTTTTAGAGACCATATGAAGAAATTGACCCCAAAATGGGGTGATTTCAAAAAAATTAACCCCATGCAATCACTCGTTGGAACCATAAATATTTGGATTGAAACAAAATGATGATTTTGACATGAATCACTTAACCGTGATACCTCCTTCGTAAGATAAAAAGGATATACATCTTATTCCACATTGGAAAATTCTTTTCAGGTAAAAAAAGAATCTTTAGGTTGAAACAGAAATGGTAAACCTTACATGAATCCTTAACCAAGATGGGGGTATTACCCCCCCCCCCAAACCCCTTGCACATCCAAAAAGAACGAGGGAAAAGAGAGACCACTAATTATTCTTATAATCATGAGATTATACTTTGACAGGGTTTATTTCCTATAATTTTCATATATATTGGATGTCTTCAATGCTACCATCAATCCAATGGAATCACAAAATATCTCACATACACCCATGTCAATTAATGCACCGGCTGAGTTTGACATAATGTAAAGGACTCTGCCACCCTACCAACGTCTCCAATGCTTGGTTTCAAAAATATATACCTAGGTATACCACCGAAATGGTACTCTATCCACAGTGGAGGCTGTAATACAAGCCCTCCGGTTAGTGAAAGATCTCAATCCACATCTTTAGAAATGGTTGGCATTCCTAAATAGAGTTCTTCCACTTGACATCTCTAATCGTTTCAGGATCCTCAACCCTGAGTGGGACAATGGGCACATATCTTATATAAGGGAGGAAGATGATGTCATCACTCATGTCATTTTCCCTTCAACATAGGGGTCTCACTCAAGGGCCCCTGCTGGAAGACATTACTGCAAACATCGTGAGACCCAATTTGATCAATCTAATGAGGATACCACACTGAGAGCTCCAGCTGATATTCAATGAATAATGTTTCTCCAGGATTCCATCCATGGGACCAAAACATATAGTAAGATGAAGATCATCATCTTGGTTCCAGAGGTAGATATCCACTATGAAAATACTATGGAAAAACATTGGTAGGAATATATTCATGTGAATATTATTAACCATATTGATTCAATAAGGGTTCCTTACGACTTTTCCATTTCTCTATGTTTTAAAAATCACAAACACTCTATTTTAAGGAAAATCTCTTTTAAATAAACATTATCTTAATTTGGAAATTCTTCCTTCCTCAAAGAAATTTTCTCCATAACATGTTTTCATTGTACATGTTATAGTTTCTCTTCTCCTAAATCCTTTTATTTCTAATGTCTAAAAAATGGTTTCATATCTAAAACCTTGGAATTCCATAAATTCATAGATATATATTATTATGAAATTCAGATTCTGAATTCTCTAAAATTCAGATTCCAAATTCTCTGAAATTCATATTTCAAATTCTCTAAAATTAAGATTCCGAATTCTTGGATATTAAGATTCCGAATTCTCTAAAATTCAGATTCCAGATTCTCTGAAATTTAGGTTCCAAATTCTCTGAAATTCAGGTTCTGAATTATCTGAAATTCAGGTTCCTAATTCCTAATAATTTCGACTCCAAATTCTTTAGAATTTGGACTCAGAATTCCTCAGAATTCAGTCTCTGAATTCCTCAGAATTCATACTTGAAATTCCTCATAATTCGGACCTTGAATTCCTTAGAATTCGGATCTGAATTTCATAGGATTCAGACTCTGAATTTCGTAGAATTCAGACTCTAAATTCCTAATAATTAAAACTCTGAATTCCTTCTAATTTACACTCTGAATTCATTGGAATACATAATTCAAAATCTATAGAATTTAGGTTTTTAATTCCTTGGAAAACAGAATCTGAACATCCTTGTTTCATAGTCACCATGTGTTTATTTTCATAGACCCCAAACATTATTTTTCCTTAGACTCAAGAAAATTGGATTTGGTTAAGAAACCATATTTTGCTTACCCCTGTTATAGTTATGAACCTATGTAATACAATCTGTTTCTAAATAACCATTGTTTGAGTTACACAGGTACAGGTCCCTCCGAAATTCATGGAAAAATATGACTTTTGGAGGGAGTCAACCATTGGAGAAATCTCTATAAATAGGAGCTCATTTGAATGAGCTCACACATACAAACAACTGAGATCTTACTTGATCATTCTATATATTTCATACTGTTGAAGTAATTTCTATAGAGAGAGACTATCATACATTGTGCATACTAAACATCTTGTTCATCTTACTTTGTGCGACTCTGATTTTTTCTGTGTATAATCGAGGACTTTCAGGAATAGAAAGAAAGAGATTCCAACTACCTTAATGTTCAAGGACTTCCTTGATAAAGAAGATAGATATTCCAACTACCTTGAAGTTTAAGGGCATGTGAGGAAAGTAAGACTGACTCAGATATTCTAATAAAGAGTTTACCTTGGTGTGGGTAAGACTGTATTTATTGAAAGAATAAATCAAGGGACCTTTATTCAAGGTTGTTGGATACCCATCTCATTGGGTTAAAAGATTTCATTATTGTTACTTGTTTTGTTTGAAGTTTATTTTCCACAGTATTTTGATAAAAGGAAGGAAGTATAATCTTTTTATACATTCTTATTCTTATGTACTCTGATAAGTAATATTCTATACGCTTTAAGGTAGAATCTTTTCCTTGTAAACATTTATTAAGTTTTAATTTAAGAAAAATATTTCCCAAACCTATCATGTTTGTATATCAAAGAGGTCTGGTGAATTTTCATTGTTTAACTTTTTATAACCTTGTTTTCCTTTAAGGTTAAAAATGATTGTTTTTAAACTTACAGTTACCCCCTCTAGTAATTGAGCATCTACATTCATATTTCATTCCTATTATTGGTATCATATCATGTCTCTAATATAGTTATATTCATATATATGTTTTCCTGCTTAATCTTTCATTATTCTATATTTTTTCATTTCTTAGTATTTTTATCCTTATTTACAAACTTTTACTTTAACATGTTTTTGTGGAAAGATATATTCTTTTAGATGGCAGGAATGAATGCTGGTTCGATTGTCAATCTAAATCCTACTTGAAAACAAATATTTAATGGTAATGATTATGAATATTGGAGAGATCATATGGTGTCTTTTGTTATTATTAATAGAGTTGAGAACTACATCATTCTTACTAGAGATTATAAGGTTCATGATAAAGATGTAAAAAAAATTCATAATGAAGAAAAGTTAGAATGTCAAATATATAAAAGTTACACAATACCTTGTTGTATTCCATGACCAAGAATATATATAGTCATCTTTATTCTTGTGAAGCTGCTAATTGTATTTGGAATAAATTAGAGGTTACTCAATTTGGTACATCTAAGGTTATAGAAACTAGAAGAGCTATACTTAGAGCTGAATATCATGGATTTATATTTCCTTATGAAGAACCAGTGTGTAAGGTATAACAATGATTTATTACTATTGTTAACAACTTACAATCTATTTGCGATAATGGTTTAGATTTTGTGGCACTTGTGGACCAGATTGTAGATATCATGCCTAATGAGTAGGAATCTAAGAGAACAACTATTGATGATAGTAGGAAAGTATCTCGAATTACTCTTAATGAGATTATTGCAACTCTTCTTAAAAATAAGACAAGAATGAAAAAATATGCTGATTTGAATAATAAAAATATTGGAAATGGAAGTGTAGCCTTTACTACTACTAAATTCAATACTTCTGAAAGGGTTACGATATCTAAGTCAAAGAAAGTCACTATTTTATCTGAATCAAGTGAAAGTGAACATTATAAGAATGAGCTAGATAATCTTTCTCAAAGGATGAACAAGATAGTTAGGAATAAATTTTTTTAGTATAAATTAAATAAAAATGAAAGGACAAGAAAGACTCAAAAGTCACATGTTATAAATGCAAAAGAGCATGGAATATAAGGATAGATTGTCCTATTCTTAAGAAAAATGACAGAAAGGAAAATAATTCTATGAAAAATAGAAAAACGTACTACAATGCCATAACTAAGAATGTTTTGAATTCTAATGACACATGGAGTGCCAGTGGTGGACTCTTCTGATGAAACCACAAAGTATGAATCTCTTAGTCAAAAGAATATTGGTTTACAAGCCAGATTACCCATTGAAATTCATTGTCTAATAGATAAGGTAAACAATGCTTAATCTATAACCAATGTATCCTTAAATACTAATTATAGTGAAAAAAATATTATAAATCTTCAGATGAAGAATATTCTTATGATAAAGATAATACATTACCTACTAATGAAGAAGTTTCTAAGTTTGAAAAGCGTCTTGAGAATGAAAATTCTAAACTCAAGAAAAAACGTGAGAAGAAAAATTATAGAATTTCTATTCTTACTAAATAAGTATTATATATTTTTAAAGATAACGATAATAAAATTTATGATTTTAAATGTATTTCAAAAAACCTCAAGGATGTTAATTCTGAGAAGGATAAACATTCTAAGGATCTTGAAAATGTAATTTCTAAGAAAAACATTTTTGAGAATAAATGTAGTGCTAAAACTAATGTTTATGAGGATAAAAACATAGTTATTAGACTGAAGTCAAAAAACATTTCCTTGAGGAAGTGTTTATCCAACATTAACTTTTGTAAGTAAAACATTGATAAAATATATTCCCAAATTCGTCCCCTAAGGAATAATTCGGGTTTTGGTTATACTTATTCTAAACCAGTTTTTAGTAATAATTATTTTGTTCCTCAAAGAGCTCCATTATACACTAAATGTTTGTGTGTTGGACATTGGGAAAAAAAATTCTTTAAATAAAACTCAGTCTTTAGGTTTTCATAAATCTTATTTTTCTAATAAAATGTGGATACCCAAAATTTTTCTTTCTGATGTTTCCAGATCGAAGAATGTTTGGGTTTTGAAAGTCTAACACTCTTATTTTTCGGAAAATAAAGAATGTACCAAAAACAATACATGGTACATAGATATGGGATGTTCCCGACATATGAATAGTAACAAAAAAATCTTTGAAAAGATAATCATGATGAAAGGAGGAAAAGTATCTTTCGAAGATAATGCTAAGGGAGAAATTCTTGGTAAATGTAATGTTGTTCTTCTTGAAAAAACATTGACCTCAAATGTTTTATTTATTTATGGTCTTAAACACAACCTCATTAGCATATCCCTATTATTTGACAAAGTTTTCCTTGTGAATATTAGGAATGATAAATGTTTAGTACATAATTGCATGGAAGGTATTATTATTTATACCAATAGTCAAGAGAATGTATACACACTAAACATAGAAGAACTTATGAGCCAAGACCTAACTTGTTTTAGTGTAATGGAAGATTATTCTTGGTTATGTAAAAGAAGGTTATGACACTATAACCATAGGAATCTATACAGACTCTCTATAAAAAGACTATTTAAAGATCAAACAGATCTTAGAATTGATTCTTAAAAATTTTACGATCCTTGTAAATTTTGCAAGAAACATAAATCAAGTTTTAAATCAGTTGGTGAAGTCTCAAATACTGATTCATTATAGTAAGTGCATATAAATATTTTAGGTCCAACAAAAACTGGAAGAATTGGAGGAAAATATTATGTATTTGTCATTGTTAAATATTAAACTAGATTTATGTGGGTCTATTTTTTATCAAAGAAATCAAAATCTTTTTCTTAATTAAAAATTTTTAGAGCCTGTTTTCAAAATAAAAAAAGCATTCCACTGATTACAATTCATAGTAATCATGGAGGAGAATTTCAAAATTCTGATTTTGAAACGTTTTGTAGTAGAAATGTAATTATTCCTAACATCTTAGCACCATGAACCTCTAAAAAAATGGTGCTGTTGAAAGAAGAAATCGAGTTCTTAAAGAGATAACTTGAAAAATGTTAAGTGAATATTTGATAGCTAAACACTTTTTGGTTGAAGCTGTTAGTACTACTTGTTATATTATAAATTGAGTTTTGCTTAGACATTTTCTTAACAAAGACCCTTATGAGTAATGGAATGGTAGAAACCCTATACATTCCTACTTTATGGTATTTAGTTGCAAAATATTCATTCAGAATACAAAAGATAATTTAAATAAATTCTCACCAAAATATAATGAAATAATGATCTTAGGCTAATCCAAAACTTTTAAGGATTATAGATTTTTCAATAAAATCACTTTTACTATTTTAGAAATAGTACATGTCATATTTTATGAAACAATTCCTTTTGTTTTTAAGTAACCTCTACATACATCTCTAGATGTGGTTTCAAAAACTGATTATCAACCCTTGATAAAAGATCTTATTGATTTAGAAAATGTTTCTGAAAATGAAGAATTTACCCTAGAATATTTCTTAACATATGTTGATGAACAGGTTTTACAAGACCCAAATATGTAGTTTCTTAAGAATCATCGAATTGATAATATCATTAGTGATGTAAATCAACAAATAAGGACTATAAGTTCCTTACAAAATGAAGTAAAACATCTATCATTCCTTTCTCAATTAGAACCAAAAAGCACTAAAGAAGAATTATGTGATGATGATTGAATAAAATCCATGCAAGATGACCTAAATGAATTCAAAAGGAATAAAGTTTGGACCTTGGTTGAAATACCTAAGGAAACATATATTATTTGATAAAAATAGTTCTTCATAAATAAATGTGATGAAAATTTAATCATAGTATGAATTAGTGCTAGATTAGTTGCTAAAGGATATAATCAACAAGAAGGAATAGACTATGAAGAAACCTATGATCCAGTAGCTAGACTTTAATCTATTCTTATTTTACTTGTATTTGTCGCATTCTTTAATAATAATCTTTTTCTAATGGATGTTAAATGTGAATTCCTTAATGGTAATGTTCAAGAGGATGTTTTTTTGGATCAACCTCCTAGTTTTGAATATACAAAACATCCTGAACATGTTTTCAAACATACCAAAGATTTGTATGGAATTAAACAACCCACTAGAGCCTAGTATGATATACTTACATGATTTTTGTAACAAAACAATATTATTAAGGGAAATCCGGATCCAACCCTCTTTATAATGAAATATAAGAAAAATGTTTTCATTGTTCACATTTATGTTGATGAAATTATATTTGGTTCACCTCAGCAATATTTAATGGATTTGTTTGTGAATCTAATAAAATCTGAGTTTGAAATGAGTATGATGGGTGAGTTATCATTTTTCCTTGGTTTTCAAATTTCTCAAAAACAAGATGGAATTTATATATCCCAACATAAGTATATTAATGACGTTATTTAAAATTAGGGATATGAAAACCCTAAGTGTATATGTACTCCCATTGGTACCTCTAATTCCCATGAACTTGATGAAGTTGGGATACCAGTGGATCAAACATCATTTAGATGTATGATATGAAGTCTACTATACATGATAGGTAGTCGTCCATATATAATGTTTTCATCATGTTTATGTTCAAGATATCAATCCAATCCTTTAGAATATCATTTAAAGGAAGTGAACAAGAATTTTTCACTACATAAATGGAACAATGGATTTAGGACTCTTTTATACTTCTGGATATGATTTTGTTTTAAAACATTTTTCGGATGCTGACTTTGGTGGATATAGAATGGATTGAAAATGTACATCCAGAACTTGTCATTTAATTGGAGATTCATTAGTTTCTTTGTCATACAAAAAGAAACACTCAGTAGCATTTTCCACTGCTAAAGCTGAATATGTCGTAGCTGGAAGTTGTTGTGCTCAACTGTTGTGGATGCAACACACACTCACAGACTTTGGTATGAGTTTAGAAAAAAAAATATTTTGGGATAATACTAGTACTATTTCCTTAAGTAAAAACCATTCACATCACTCTAAAGCAAATCAAATAGATATAAGGCTTTACTTTCTTAGGGATCACACAGGAAAATGAGATATCATTACTCAAATTATCAGAATTCATGATCAAATTAATGATATTTTCACAAAATATTTACCCTCTGATAGATTTGAATAATTAAACAGAAGTTAGTAATGATAATCATAAGGTAATCCTCTATCTTAACTTCTGGATAAAACATATCTCCTAATAATAAGAAACTAATTTTTATAAGTGGACTACACTTTCTTGATAGCCAAAATGTTTTCATAGTAATTTTTTTTCGTAGCCAACTTTTTTGTAGACAAATCATTTATAGTTAAAATTTTCATAGTCAAAATTTCTGCAGTAAAATTTTTCCCAATGAAAATTTTATTAATGAATTTTTTTCCTTAAAATTGTTTTTATGTTTTTCCAGAATCTAAAGTTCTTCATGATGAATTTTCCTCATTACGGATAATTTCCCTAAGCAATATGAATGTTATGTTTCCTTTACTATATTTTTTTAAACATTTTTTACTTCTTGGTATTTTCATTTTGTTTTAATTTTTTGGGATTAATTTTTTTCATAAATCTGAATTTTTATCTTAAAAACCTCAAAAGATGGTAACATATCCAAAACCTTCTTCGATTATAATCTCAACAAATTTATTTGACTAGATGTATTTCAACCATTGGATCAAACATGGATTTTGAACCATCTCCCCAAATGCCTATATAAGGACCCCCTGATGGATGTCCCACATCGATCTTTAAGCTATAGCGTGCTGACTCCCTGCTACTATATTTAAGTCCATTACGAATATTCAAGGTTTTCGTAATTCATTATGTCTTTAGAAGCCTCTAATCAGAAAGAAATGTCTTCTGTAAATGAAATCTCAGAGTGTCAAACTTAAAAAGAGAGGTTAGATGATCCTGAATTCATTACAATGTATGATTCCATCATTTGAAAGAATATAAAGTTGAAATTCTATGAGAGCCTAGGTATATCCAAACCAAGGGAACAACATCCGGTGTATCAGGAGATGTTATTCGAGTTCAAAGAATCAGTACGTTTTCTTAATGAAGGAGGTAGAGATAAGTTTGCTTTTAAGAGAGGTGGGAAAACATATTCTCTTTCTTACAATATGGCTGCCAACCTGATTGTAATTACATATGAGGGACAAGCAGGGTTCTTCTCTCACAAGTTACCTGATGTAGTTAGATCTTTTGACAAGTAGAATGATATAGAGTGTATTTCCTCGAAGGAAGTGAATACTTTGAAAAATTTTCAACCCTCTACAAATATTCAGATTCATCATCTATGGGTCGAGGGATTTCTCATTCCGAGAAAATTAGACAATGATACCCAAAATAAAAGTGATATCTATGAATTATATTTTTTGGCGAATCTCAGAATGATCAATTTAGTGAAGTATATTTTTCTAAAAATCGAGAATACCAAGAATGGAACTCTAAAATCACATATTATCATGTATCCAGCTATTCATTCGAAGATTATAGTTATTTGTCTTCATTCCTTCATAATTCTCTGTAGTTCAATGTCATGAAATTTCAATGTAATGTGGATAAGTGATGATACTCTAAGGAGAATGAAATTTGAGTTTTCTAGTGACTCAGGGGAATTTTTTGATTTGTTGGAAGCTGAAATCCAAGCTCTAACAAAGAAACTGGAGGTGGATGAATCCTCTAAGAAGGGTGGAAATAAGAGGAAGACCATGGAACTGAAAAAGAAAGGAAAAACTCATGTGGGTCAGGATTCTCAGTCAGCACCACCGAAGCCAAAGAAACAAAAGGATTATCATTATGAAGTAAATTCTAAGTGTAGAGAAGAAAAGAAGAAGAGGTAGAAGCTATCATATGCTGAAATGGTTCAATCACCTGTCAAGGTCACTGAGAAATCATCTGAACAAATCACAGTTACAGAATCATTTTTCATAGAATCACTTATTGAGACTCTGGGAAAGAAGTTGGTGATTTCAGATCGAGAAAAAGAAGAAGAAATTGTTCAGGAAGAGGAAGTGGAAATTGAATAATAATAATAATAATAAGGGGATGACACTAATGATGTCATAAAGAAAGGTGAAGATTACCATGACAAGGAAAGTCCCTATGTAAAATTATTTATTTGAAATTCTCAAGAAGAATCTTCAAAACATGCTACCCTAGGGAATGAAGTGAAGGATCAAGAAGAAGTTAAAAACCCTTCTGAAGAAGAAAGAAGTAATCATGATTTCGTTCATCTGGAAGATCAAGTGGATGATGTTGAGAAAGAGGAAGTTGAGGAAGATAAAATTGTTGAGTTATCAGATAGTGATAAGGAATCACCAAAACCAGAAGATATCATTTAGAGAGCTGATAAGGGAATGGTGGTTTTGGTCTATACACCGAAAATATTATTAGTGAAAAAGAATGTTTTGGATGTTCATCAAATGGGAAAGTTGATGATTTAGAAAAAGGAACCTCACCAACCAAACTTTATAATTCAGAATCATCCTCTCTTGGACATGATATTGTGGTACTATCTTTGAAAAAGGTGATTGGTACTATTCCTTTATTTCCATTTATAGATTCGAGGTGTCAGTTGCTTCCACATTCATTCAATCAGAAATCAGATTTAGTCTCAATGCTTATGGATACATTTACAGGACATGAGGAAGATTTCAATTATTTTCTAATTGGTTATGAGGCTCATAAAAGGTCATGAAAGAAGATTACAAGCTAGTCAAGGAAGACTATTAATGACCTGAGTGGTTTTGATGAATATCATGATAATGTCAAAGATTCCTTTGACACCAAAGATAGAAAGATTAATGATATTTATAAGAGCATTTGTAACACCCCAAGCTTCCACGATACATTTCCCTTTGAATAATGCAATGACGTGCATTGTACGCAACTTCAAGATTCTAACACACCACAACCAATCAAACTAGCCGTTATGAATAGTAATACCTACTTTTTGAAATTTTATAAATTTTATCTTTCCAAATGGACTTCAGTTTTGGATTCTTAATATTGAAATTCGCTTAGGGTGAAATTTTGGTACTCTTTAGATAACTTTCATATTTTAATGAATAGTGAAAATTACTAAATTTTAATTAAAAAAACATTTTTAATCGAAATAATTAATAGTGATAAATTATTAATTTGAATGGTTTTATATAATATTTTGAATTTATTTTTACCATTTAATAAAATGGTGGTCATTGGATGAGATTTCACATTTTAACTAAACATAAACTAGTGTCAATCTTTTAATAGTTATTATCTCTTAAAAACACGCTATTTGTTTTGACGACATGAATTAATTTTATAAATTAATTAATTCAGCTGATATGTTTTGAATTTGGTAAAATAGACATTATTTTTGAATTCATAATATCAAATATAACTTAGTCCTAATATTTGGTACTGTTCTGAAAAACTTCAATTTTTTATGAATAGTGAAACCACTAAGTGGTAGTTAAAAAACCGAATTTTTCATAAAATTTAATTTTACCGCTTCTGTGAATGGAATTTCAAAAATCCGAGAGACATGGTTAATATCATGTAGTAAAATGTGGTTCAATGAGATGAAAATAATTATTGGTGAATAGTAACTTTTTACTTTTATTTACCACGGTTAAAAGTAAATAGGGTAATTAAGGGTAAAAATGATATTAATATTACCCTAAAACATGTCATAATTATATTGGACAAGTATATCTCGACCAAAAACAACCTTAGGAATAAAATATTATCATTTAGGTCAAATTGGATTAGATTAGGACATTTATTATTATTTAATTCAAAGAAGAGTTAAAAGAGTTAAAATCAAAGTTTATTTACTAAACAAATTTTAATATAGGGTTATACAAAAGATAATTTCGATTATAAATATTCATTATAAATTTAAAATATTTCCTACATATTTATATTTTATTTATAATTTTTAGACATTAAATAATTTAATTTAGTTATGACACAATGATGATGCAGTAATTACCATAATAGTGAAAAATTAAAATAATTGATATTATAAATACCCAAATAAATATAATTGGAGACTTTTATTGAATTAAACTAATTTTATAGGTTAATATGACATATTAGGATTGATGTGATTTACTTTTGTTTAAGTAATCATTCTGTTATGAGTTTCAAAAAATCAATTATTGAATAGTGTCAAAATTGACATAAAAGAGTTTTTAAAACAAATATTATATTATTAATTGATATTAAATTCCTAAAAATCTAAGGTTCGGCCAAGAGACTTATATCATGAATGGACCACTTGGGGGTTTCTTGGATGTATATATTATGTTTATTAACTATATAATATAAAAATACAAAGTGACATAGTAAATGTCAAACTAATTAACTAAGAGTTAAAACTAAACGATAAGGTTAATATAATGACCCAAACCTATATAAATTATATTTGTTGAGTGGTTTTCGACCCATACCCACCTTAACCTTTAAATAATACACTTTGGAGCCATTAGAAACCGAATATGAATTTATTATAAAATAATATTTCTAGCTTTTCCAAAGGTGCCCCTCACCCCTATTATAAAAGGGGACTCCCCCTTCTCATTAATTCACACCATAAAAGCTTTTTGTTTCGGCCAAAACCTGACCAAATACTCTCTCAACTTCCCTCAATTCATCCTAGAGGCCTTAATTTAGTCAGAAAGCCAACCTAAGGATCCATTTTGATCAAATCAAAAGGAAGAACCTGAAGAAGAGGTAATGATTTCACCACCCTTTTTCCAGTTCCTTTCTTCTTCCACTTCTTATTTCCTTGTTATTACTATTATAAAATAATAAATCCAGTATATTATATATACTATGATGTTATTATAAACATTTTACAACCATATTTCAGTATTCTATCCATCCTTTGAATGACATGTCACCATATGTGCGTACGTACGACTTACCGTCTCCACGCCGTGGTGTAATTGTTATTCAAAAAAATATTATTTGGATGGGTATAATAATGATGACTAATTCATGTAAAAAATAAATATAACATGATAATTATTCTGTATATATGATATAACATCCAATTAATTATTATTTTAAAATCAAAAGAATGATATTGTCGCTCGTGCGCACGTATGGACTACCGTGTCCACGAACGCGATGAGATTCACTCTCCATCGTATCCATTCAAGACTAATTCTCATTTAATGATTAAAAATAATGTTTAAAGATTTGAGATCATTCTAGATATGAATAATATACATCCCATTAGTAACAAATATGGATCAAATAACAAATAATATAAAGGAAAATGAACCCGTTAACACCCGAAACGACGATAATTCTAAGATATTATTAACAAATCAATGTTAAAAGATCATATATGATATCATATTAATGAATATTATTATTGTATAATTAAATAACAATTATTTCACCATTATACAGGAGGTCAACCTACCCTTGACCAAGGAAAAAGTACAAAGTAAGGGGTTTCTTATCTCACTCTTAATTTCGTGAGAATTCCATTATTCACCACTTATTTATTGCATGTGGTGTATGTGTACTTCCGATAATTGTATTCATTGTGTAATATACTTTAATTTATGGGTATTTACATCATCATTGTACGATCCTTCTTTCATTGCTGTATGTTTAGTATGTTACCTAATCGATAAGGGAATTTGAAATTTCAATTTCCACTCATTCGGCTTTACACATACTTCATTGATTATTTTACTCCAAGATTATGTGTGGAATCAATATTCATTTGATTATCTCATAATTTACACTCCCATTTCTGTGGATATACTTTTTATACACATAATCACTCCATTTTTAAATTCTCAAGTCATCGGTATGAACTTGATAGGAGTAATTTTTACTCAATCTCGATTTGTTGAGATAAACATCCAATTCATTGGTGTTGTTTTTACTAGAATATGTGTGAATGTCCTTTGATTGTTTTACACTGAATGTCCAATAATATTTAGTGTATTTATATTTTACACACATAATTATGTCATTGATTTATCCTTAACCTAAGGATATGACCTTTATGAGAGATTTCTTCT
Organism: Viscum album; assembly: GCA_963277665.1. Lineage (NCBI taxonomy): Eukaryota > Viridiplantae > Streptophyta > Magnoliopsida > Santalales > Viscaceae > Viscum > Viscum album. The sequence continues at coordinate 1,069,192,993 of OY728162.1, forward strand.
CAATTTACATTCCATTGAGACTTATTTGTTGCTATACACCAAATCAATTTTATGTGGTGTATATAATTTACTTTGACATAGTATATCATGAATCCCTTTATTTTCATGATATTACAATGTTTTGATTACCTCAATTATTTGTATTCAAGTGTCTCTCTTTTGGTTATAAACTCTAACTAAAATACCTTTTTTAAATGTTTTAAAGACTTATTATTCTAAATCATTATCATTAATGTCCATGTTTTAAAAATGGTTTTAAGGATTTATTTATATGGAAATTAAAGTTTCAAAATTATTACTCCTTTTAAAAGTTTCAAAGAGGTATGGGACACTTTGATTCAAAAATCTATTTTTAAATGGCTTCTTGACAAATAGTGTGACTTTTAAATGATTTCAAGAAAAAGGGGGATATTTTTCTCAAATAGTTTTGATAATTATTTTCATCTATGTAAATATAATTCATTATTCTTGATTGAGGTTAATATGATACAATAAAATCTTCTATATTGTATCTAATGAATTATGTTTGACTGTGGATGTGCTATTTTTATACCATTCATGGTTTCTGGATAAAGTATTGACATTTCGTATGCAATTTTTAATACGAATATTTATGTTATGTATAAAACTTTTCATATGAGGAATGAATTGGACTTAGTAAGTGACGGGTGGAGCCCGCTATAGCTCCTTGATGCATCGGTATGTCTCATGAGACAAACTAGTGTCTTCACACAAGGCCTTGGAAAAATCTTATTTGTAGTCTTGGCAAGATGCCTTGGCTATGTGGTTATGATAGTATGGCATTATGCATTCCATCATTATGAAAGTGGTTATTGATATTTCATGTGATTGTTCGACTAGTATAATATCCATGTGAATAAGTAAATGGAATTATTTCATTTTATCTTTTCCATATTATGTTGAAGTTCAAATTTAAAAGGCTTTGGTTTTAGTTATAAATTGCTTAAAGTGTTTATGATTATCTATGAAATCTTCTGCTATATTGTTATCCTTACTGGGCATATGAGCTCAGCCCTTTCAATGTTTTATTTTTCCTAGGATGTGAAGAAGTAATTTATGAATGAATTGCAGGGATAGTATGAGGGGATATGAAGACAAGATGTTGTTGTAGTTTTTTTACATTATGATGTAATGTAAGACTTATGAATATATCTAGTGTTTCCAAGACTACTAAACTAATTGGTCTTTCGAGACTTGATCCTTTGTGATCATTCCAATGTTATGTAATAAGGCACCGACTCTGGGTAACTGGGGTCAGGGCGTTACAGTTGGTATTAGAGGAAGTTTAGTACAAACCTTGGAAGCTAGATTTAGATAAACTCTGATTAGGTCACGTATAACTAAGATGAACTTTGAGGATTAGTATAGAAGAACATCCTAGTATTTTGGTATTATAGAGATTTTGTGAGTTTTCTGAGCAATACATCCATGTATGGATACGAGCAGGTAGAGGCGGCTCTGGCACAGATGTACCTAGGGGTAAAACCCGAAAACACCACTTTGAGATAGACTCGAACGGGAACTAGTGCATGAAAATGGGCCTTGCTGCACTCTTGGTTATAACACTCCCGGGGGATATGCTTAGGATAATTTACATTTGCTTTACAAACCGATTTGAAGTATTATATATATAAGATAAGACTAAATGACATTGGTTAATCTTAATGTGTTTCAAATTGAGAATATGGTGACATGTTAATCTCTAAATGATTTTTTGACTACTGTTACTCACACAATGCTTTCTGGTTTTAGTCAATGGCTGGATTCCAAGGAAGTCATAGTGACTTTGAGAATGTTGTACAAGGTGGGAACGGTGGTGGAAATGAGAAAAAAATGGAATGTTGATAGGCGTAAAAGATATCGTCTTTATACCAAATCAATTTTCCAAAAATATGATCAACAATATATATATTAACCAATTCCCGGACTCAACAAAGAAGAGAAAGGTGATGAATGATAAGAGCTCCAGCAGTGGAGACAATGGAGAAAGGAATCCTAAATTTCCATCATGCAGGAAATGTGGAAGGAGACACCCAGGAAAGTGTCTCAATGGGAATAAGAAATGATTTAAATGCGTGAAGGAAATACATAAAGTGAAAAATTTCCAAAGAAAAATGAAGAGCACTATGGAAGAAGATAAAAATGGTCCCAAGAGTCCATTTACAGTCATTTGTCGTAAATGTAGGGGACCTGGCCATTACCCGAGTGAATGCCCTATTCTATAGGATATTTTCTTGGTCAAAGAAGAAGCTATGTGGAAATAAATGGCAGGAGAAATGTTTAAAAAGTATTATTGCTTCTTGTTGATGGGTTTACTTTGGAATAATTTTCTCTTGTATTTTTAACCCTACAGTTTTCCATGTGAGAATGATATTTGAGGAAGAATTATATTTTCTCTTGTGGATATAGTTATAAATAAATATTTGGTTTTATATGATCGTTGGGTTTGAGGCAATTATAAGTTATTATAATTTGGGATGAAAATGCAAGGTATGAGATAAGATTTGTGGTTAAATTATGTTATGGTTATTTTGAAGAATTTATCTCATTTTGGTAATGTTATAAAATATAGTTTTTGAAAAAGGACAACACGCAGACCGTGTGACAACCCGTCCCGTCAGACAAAGCTGTGAGAATAAAACCCACAACCAAAGTGCGATTGGGATTTATCGCCTACCACTGGACTACGTGAAGTCCCTGGTTAGTGTGACTATTATTTTTAGTTAAATGATTTTATTGATCAATAATAATTTGATTTGGGATCTTATGCCTTATCAAATGAATACCCTTAGTATAGGAAAATGATTTGGTGATTAAGTGATAGATGTTATTTTGGAAGTTGTTCGCTTTGTTGTGAACACTATATGCCCAAGGAAAATAGAATAGTATTGGATTTCTTTTGAGGAGTAATGGTGGATTTTTATCTATGTTTTTATTGTGGATTTATAGTGATTTGGGTTGTTTATGGAAATGATTAGGTTAATTGCTTTTAAGTATGTGACTTTAAGAGTAATTAATGTCATTTGGAGATACAATTTAACGTGGAAGACTACATTCTTATAAATTTTGAGTTTCAATATTAGTTTGGATTATATTGAAGGATTTTAAGGACAGTTGATTATTGAATGGTATTTATTTAACTTTGGGGTATTGATGGTTTAATTTTAGAAATTAAGATTAGTTTTTTTTCTCTAATGGAATATCCATTTGGGGGGTCATCAGATATTATACTAACCATTTTGGTTTTGATTAATCTCTTTTGAGAAGGTAAATATATAGTTTATCCGACATGGATCATGTATTTCTATAGAAGTTTATTCTAGCTCTTCCATTGTGACCAAGTCTTCTTGAATATTCATTGTTAAAAAAATGAGTTAGTGGTAAAAAGTTATTAAAGAATGAAACTAAACTTGAAAAGTAAGTATATCTCTTTATGTTCTTAGTCAATATCATAAATGAATTCCTCGTCCTTATGTAATGTAACTTAAAACAAAAAAAATGTTGTCCGTTTACTTTTCCTACTGGGAGACTAAGGACCATTTGTCCCAACATAAGTTTGTGATTTTCTTATTGTTAACATTCTTCGGATCATGTTTTCTATCCCTCTGCATCAGAACTGAACACTTAGTTTATCATCCATATCAATGTTTTCCTATATGGAATCCTAGTATGGGTTATCTTGGGTGACCTTTATACCTATCTTCCTTTCTTTTAAAGTGATAGTTTTATTGACTCTTTTTCCGATGTGGGACATTCTATTATATTCTCAAGCCCAATTTTAAAAAAAATTGCGATGACACAATTTATTGAAGGAGGGGAGAATGTAACCCCCCAAGCTTCCACGGTACGTTTCCCTTTGAATAACGCAATGACGTGCATTATACGCAACTTCGAGATTCTAACACACCACAACCCATCAAACTAGCCGTTATGAATAGTAATACTTACTTTTTGAAATTTTATAAATTTTATCTTTCGAAATGGACTTTAGTTTTGGATTCGTAATATCAAAATTAGCTTAGGGTGAAATTTTGGTACTATTCAGATAACTTTCATATTTTGATGAATAGTGAAAATTACTAAATTCTAATTAAAAACAACTTTTTTAATCGAAATAATTGATAGTGATAAATTATTAATTTGAATAGTTTTAAAGTATATTTAGAAATTATTTTTACCATTTAATACAATGTTGTTCATTGGACGAGATTTCGCATTTTAACCAGACATAAACAATGTCAATCTTTTGATCGTTATTATCTCTTAAAAACACGCTATTTGTTTTGACGATAGGAATTAATTTTTAAATTAATTAATTCAACTGATATGTTTTGAATTTGGTAAAATAGACATCATTTTTGAATTCCTAATATCAAATATAGCTTAGGCCTAATTTTTGGTATTGTTCTGAAAAACTTCAATTTTTGATGAATAGTTAAACCACTAAGTGGTAGTTAAAAAACCAAATTTTTCATAAAAATTAATTTTACCGCTTCTGTGAATGGAATCTTGAAAATCTGAGAGACCCGGTTAATATCAAGTAGTAAAATGTGGTTCAATGAGATGAAAATAATTTTTTGTGAATAGTAACTTTTTACATTTATTTACCACGGTTAAAAGTAAATATGGTAATTAGGGGTAAAAATGATATTAATATTGCCCTAACACATGTCATAAATCTATTGGACAATTATATCTCGACCAAGATCAACCTTAGGAATAAAATATTATAATTTAGGTCCACTTGGATTAGATTAGGACATTTATTTTTATTTAATTCAAAGAAGAGTTAAAAAATTTAAAATCGATGTTTATTTACTAAAACATTTTTAATATATCGTTATACATAAGATAAATTCGATTATAAATATTCATTAGAAATATAAAAATATTACATACATAATTTTATTTTATTTATAATTTTTATACATTAAATAATTTAATTTATTTTTGACACAATGATGATGTAATAATTACCATAATAGTGAAAAATCAAAATAATTGATATTATAAATACCCAAATAAATATAATTAGAGACTTTTATTGAATTAAACTAATTTCCTAGGTTAACATGACATATTAGGATTGATTTAATTGACTTTGTTCGAGGAAATAATTCTATTATGAGTTTCACAAAAATCAATTATTGAATAGTGTCAAAATTGACGTAAAAGAGTTTTTAAAACAAATATTATATTATTAATTGATATTAAATTCCTAAAAATCTAAGGTTCGGCCAAGAGACTTATATCATGATATGTGTATCATTAATGGACCACTTGGGAGTATCTTGGATATATATAGTATGTTTATTAACTATATAATATAAAAATACAAAGTGACATGGTAAATGTCAAACTAATTAACTAAGAGTTAAAACTAAAAGATAAGGTTAATATAATGACACAAAACAATCTAAATTCTATTTTTTGAGTGGTTTTAGACCCATACCTACCTTAACCTTTAAATAATACACTTTTGAGCCATTATAAACCGAATATGAATTTATTATAAAATAATATTTCTAACTTTTCCAAAGGTGCCCCTCACCCCTCTTATAAAAGGGCACTCCCCCTTCTCATAAATTCACACCATAAAAGCCTTTTGGATCGGCCAAAACCTGCCCAAATACTCTCTAAACTTCCCTCACTTCATCCTAGAGGCCTTCCATTAGTATGAACGCCAACCTAAGGATCCCTTTTGATCAAATCAAAAGGAAGAACCCGAAGAAGAGGTAATGATTTCACCACCCTTTTTCAAGTTCCTTTATTCTTCCACTTATTCTTTCTTTATTATTACCATTATAAAATAATAAATCCAGTATATTATATATACTATGATTTTATTATAAACATGTTACAACCATATTTCAGTATTCTATCCATCCATTGAATGACATGTCACCATACGTGCGTATGTACGGCTTACCGTCTCCACGTCGTGGTGTAATTGTTATTCAAAACATTATTATTTGGATGTTTATAATAATGATGTTTAATTCATGTAAATAATAAATATTACATGATAATTATTCTGTATATATGATATAAAATCAAATTAAATATTATTTTAATATCAAAAGAATGATATTGTTGCTCGTGCTCATGTACGGACTACCGTCTCCACGAACGCGATGAGATTCACTCTCCATCGTATCCATTCAAGACTAATTCTCATTTAATGATTAAAAATAAGGTTTAAAGATTTTACATAATTCTGGATATGAATAATATACATCCCATTAGAAACAAATATGGCTCAAATAACAAATAATATAAAGTAAAATGAACCCGTTAACACCCAAAACGACGATAATTCTAAGATATTATTAACAAATCAATGTTAAAAGATCATATATGATATCATATTAATGCATATGATTCTTGTATAATTAAATAAAAATTATTTCACCATTATACAGTAGGTCAACCTACCCTCAACCAAGGAAAAAGTACAAAGTAAGGGGTTTCTTATCTCACTCTTAATTTCGTTAGAATTCCATTATTCACCACTTATTTATTGCATGTGGTGTATGTATACTGCCAATAATTGTATTCATTATGTAATATACTTTAATTTATGGGTATTTACATCATAATTATATTATCCTTCTTTCATGGGTGTATGTTTTGTAAGTTACCTAATCGATAAGGGAATTTGAAATTTCAATTTCCACTCATTTGGCTTTACGCATACTTCTTTGATTTTTCTACTCTAAGATTATGTGTGGAATCACTATTCATTTGATTGTGTCATAATTTCCACTCCCCTTTCTATGGATATACTTTTTATACACATAATCACTCCATTGTTAAATTCTCAAGTCATCGGTATGAACTTGATAAGAGTAATTTTTTCTCAATCTCGATTTGTTGAGATAAACATCCAATTCATTGGTGTTGTTTTTACTAGAATATGTGTGAATCTCCTTTGATTGTTTTGAACTGAATATCAAATCATATTTAGTGTATTTATATTTTTCACACATAATTATGTCGTTGATTTATCCTTAACCTAAGGATACGACCTTTATGAGAGATTTCATCTCAATTTACATTCCATTGAGACTTCTTTGTTGTTATACACCAAATCACTTTTTGTGGTACCTCAATTATTTGTATTCAAGTGTCTCTCTTTTGGTTAGAAACTCTAACTAAAATACAATTTTTAAATGTTTTAAAGACTTATTCTTCTAAATCTTGCTCATTAATGTCCATGTTTTAAAAATGGTTTTAAGTATTTATTTATATGGACATTAATGTTTTAAAATTAAAACTCCTTTTAAAAGATTCAAAGTAGTATGTGACACTTTGATTCAAAAAACTATTTTTAAATGACTTCTTGACAAATAGTGTTACTTTTAAATGATTTCAAGAAAAAGGGGGTTATTTCTCTCAAATAGTGTTGTTGATTATTTTAATCTATGTAAATATCCTTCATTATTATTGATTGAGGTTAATATGATACAATACAATCTTCCATATTATATCGAATGAGTTATGTTTGACTGTGGATGTGTTATTTTTATACCATTCATGGTTTCTGGATAAAGTATTGACATTTCATATGCTAGTTTTAATATGAATGTTTATGTTATGTTTAAAACTTTTCATATGAGGAATGCATTGGACTTAGTAAGTGAAGGGTGGAGCCCGCTATAGCTCCTCGATGCATCGGTAGGTCTCATGAGACAAACTAGTGTCTTGGCACAAGGCCTTGGAAAAATCTTATTTGTAGTCTTGGCACGATGCCTTGGCTATGTGGTTATGATAGTCTGGAATTATGCATTCCATCATTATGAAAGTGGTTATTGATATTTCATGTGATTGTTCGACTAGTAGAATATCCATGTGAATAAGTAAATGGAATTATTTCTTTTTATCTTTTCCATATTATGCTGAAGTTCAATTTTAAAAGGCTTTTGTTTTAGTGATAAATTGCTTTAAGTGTTTATGCTTATCTATGAAAGATTTTTCTATATTTTTATCCTTACTAAGCATCTGAGCTCACCCCTTTCAATGTTTTATTTTTTCCAGGATGTGGAGAAGTAATTTATGAATGACCAGCGTGGATAATATGAGGGGATATGAAGACAAGATGTTGTTGTAGTTTTTCTTCCGTATGATGTAATGTAAGACTTATGAATATATCTAGTGTTTCCAAGACTACTAAACTAATCGGTCTTTCGAGACATGATCCTTTGTGATCATGCCAATGTTATGTAATAATCCACCGACTCTGGGTAACTGGGGCCGGGGTGTTACAACATTGAGGAAAATATAACTCTTGAATAGACTACTATGATGCAAGAATTTAAGGATCTAGAAGGGAAGCTTAATTCTGTGGACATGAATTTGAAGAGGGAAAGGGATCTCAGAATAGAATTTGAAGAGAAGCTGGTTAAGCAAGAAGTAGTGCGGAATGCTTAAGAAGAATGTCTTAAGGCTCAGGAAGAAAAGATTAGAGTCTTGGAATAGAAGAGTGGAGATCAGTATCAGCTACTTTTCAATATGAAAGAAGATCACAAGGAGCTGAAGAAGCTGAAAACCGTTGTTAAAAATCTGATGCCAAAGGAGATAGAAGGATAATTTTTCCAAATCTGATCTTGTGTTGAATTTTTTCCGTATACAAATTTCATTCAATATTAATTGAATTTTAGTTGTTCTTCATATTTTTTTGGTTGCTCAATAATAATATCTCAAGTACCATTTTTTCCATTTCCTCTATACCTTTTTGAGAATCACAAAGGGGGAGAAAGGAATGATAAAAAGAATACTAAATAAGAAGATATTTCCCTATGTAAGGGGGAGTTCATCTAAGGGAATATTCTTATCAAAGAATATTTTTGTATGCAAGATAGTGTAAAATCTTATTCATGAAATCAAGAATATTATCCTTAAGTTTCCAAATCATAAGGGAGAGACGGTAGTATTCACTATGATCCATAAGTAAAAGGGAGATAAGGTTTTTTTAAGTCAATAAAAAATCGATGTCCTTATATTCTATTTAGTATGAATGTGTGTTCTTTCCAATAGGGGGATATTGTTGAGTCAATAAGGTTTCCTTATAAATTTTCTATTCCACAATGTTTTGAAAATTACAAACAAAAAATTTAATGGAAAATCTATTTTCCCTAAAATTACCTTAATAAAAAGAATTCATTCCTTAAGGAAATATTATCCTTACCATTGTTTTAATTATTGATGTTATAGTTTCTCTTATCCTAACTCCATTTATTTCTAATGTATAAAAAACAGTTTCATATCTAAAAACTCAAAATTCCATAAATTCATATATATAGAGTATTCTGAAATTCATATTTTTAATTCTCTGAAATCCAGATTCCGAATTCTCTGAAACCCAGATTCCTAATTCTCTGAAATTCAGGTTCCGAATTCTCTAAAAATCAGGTACCGAATTCTATGAAATTCCGGTTCTGAATTATCTAAAATTTAGGTTCTAAATTCCTTAGAATTTCTCAGAATTCAGACTCTGAATTCCTCAAAAATTATACTCTGAATTCCCCAGAATTGTGACTCCAAATTCTATAAAATTCAAACTCTGAATTCCTTAGTATTAGGACTCTGAATTCCTTATAATTCAGACTCCCAAATCTATAGAATTCAGGTTTTGAATTCCCTGGAAAACAGAATCTGAACATCTGTATTTCATAGTCCCCAAGTGTTTATTTTCTTATACCCCAAAGATTATTTTTCATCAGACTCTGGAAAATTGGATTTTGTTATGAAACCATATTTTCTTTACCACTATTATAGTTATGAAATGATGTCATAAAATCTTTTTCTAACTAACCGTTGTTTGAGTTACACATGTACAGGTCCCTCCAAGATTCATGGAAAAATATGACCATTGGAGGAGGGAGTCGACCATTGGAGAAATTACTCTAAATAGGATCTCATTTGAATGAGATAACACATACAATCAATTGAGAACTGACTCGATCACTCTTGATATTTCGTTCTGGTGAAGTAATTTCTAGAGGGAGAGACTCTAATTCCTTGTACATACTGAACATCTTGTTCATCTTTCTTCGTGTGACTCTAAATGTAGTTGTGTACAATCAAGGACTTCTATGGATAGAAAGATAGAGGTGCTGACCACATTAATGTTCGAGTAATTATTTGATTAGGATGATAGAGGTGCCAACTACCTTGAAGTTCGAGGGATTGTGGGGATAGCAATAAAAAATCCAATATTCTTATTGAGGGCTTACCCTGGTGTAGGAAAAAAATACATTATTGAATGTATAAATCAAGGGACCATTATCCAAGGTTGTTGGATACCCTACTCTTTGGGTTAAAAGATTTAATTCATGTTTCTTGTTCTGATTCATGATTATTTTATACTGTATTTTGATAATGGATGAAAGTATAATCTTCTTACACCTTCTTATTATAATGTTCTCTGATAAGTAAGATTCTAAACACTTTAAGGTAGAATCTATTGCTTGTATACATTTATAAATACTAATTTCTGGAACCATATTTTCCGAACCTAGGAAGGTTTTAGAACTAATAGGTCATGTGAATTTACATTGATTGTCTTTGTTAAACATAGTTATCCTTAAGGCTAAAAATGAAACATTTTAAACTTACAATTCACCCACCTCTTGTAATTGAGAATCTACAGTCATATTTCAATCTTTCAAAGCCTTCCATGAAAATATGATGACATATCACAAGAAATAACATGTTCATTCCAATGCTCGCTATGGCTGTCGCATAAATAGGGATGAAAATTATAGGTAGATGAAAATCCCTAACGATGTGCATGAATCCCTTCCTCCAAATAGGATGAAAAAATATAGGTAGACACATATCCATAGCAATAAATATGAAGACCACCAGTCAAATATGGTGGTAATAAAATCTGCATTGATTTAAACTTCTACTCCCTCATATCAGGTTCATTATCCAAATATTATGACAATAACATAAAAGCAGTCAAAATTTTCTGGTAGATTCAGATCAATCCCATTAGAAAAATACAATTGAAAACTATCAGATGAAAATTACTCCACCCATATACGAATATCAGAAGTAAAATATGGTGGAAATTAGAAAAAATAGATGGTGTATCCCAACTATAAATTAGGGGTATACTTGTTCCTCTTACCCGACACAGGAGAACATCCACTGCCCACTAGAAGAGCATGGATGACCAGACTAGGTAAAAATTCCTTATCCAACATCATAATGATATTTTATCCCAATTACAGCCAGAGAAATATCTCAACACATCATGGAAATGATGGAGGATTAGACCACAATTCCCAATTATTTCCTCCTAACCTGTCATGAAATAATTGTTTCGGTGAAAATAACCACGAGTCAGGAACATAACCCCATATACCCATGTGGGGTGACTCATTTACATAATAATATAGTAGTTTTGAAGCATACCTACATCCCTACTCTAGTCCTTAATGTTTTTTGAACATATTCTACGATACATGGACAATTAGAATGGGGAAAACACATATTCCAACTAGGGGACACTGGTCCACCCTGGGGTCTGCTCTAGCGCAGACATATATCTCTTCCATAACTCAAGATTACTATCATCGTATCTTGGTAGCATCCTGGGAACTGACCAATCCCTAACACAATCATGAATGATGTTACCAATAGCCATAGGCCCTAGTCTCCTGCAAGAGAGTACCGAGAAATGAAATGTGCTAGAGGAAAATGAAAAATGAAGAGCCCATTCATAATCCCGATCTATTGGATTCCATTTTTCATGATTCCTTCATGAACCTATCAATAGAGGCTCAATATCCATTCAACCCATTATAATATTATGGTAGTGGTCCTACCTATTTAGAAGGTTCCCCAATAATATTGTTTCCAGTAGTTCTGAATATATTCCTCAGTGAACCCATTGGGGATTAATTTGTTGGAATGAAATGATCTATCATGAGTATATATCTTCTAATGAGTGTCATGGTAGCCCTCCCCTTGAATATTAGATTGAAAATCAATAAATTCCACCCATTTTAGTCATCATCCCTGATGGCCCTCCCTTGTGTATATGCTGTAGAAATTCACCCTACAACTAGACATCATGCTATGATTGTAGTCCTCTCTACGATGGAAGTCACTGTGAATCTCTCCCTCACATTGACATAATGTAGATACATGGTCATCCCCTAGTTTCATCCCATCCTGGAGGTCCTCCCTAGGATGTGATCTACATATATTCTCCCTACAGCGACAAACCCGACTGTGATGGTAGTCCTCTACATGAAGGAATTCACTGAAATGGGCCTCCCCATAGTGATGTCAAGAAACAAGAAGGTTCTCCTCTTACTTTCGTATTCCTTAAAGGTCCTCCATAGGGTATATTTCGTAAAGCATCACCTTGAGGTCAACCACTAATCAGGGATTGTATTCCTCTACACTACAACATTAGTAACGAAGGTCCTCCCCATAGTAAACATTCACAACATTGAAAAAGACCCCCCCTCGCAGATTCGTACAATAGATATACATGATATTATGAGGCTCTTGGAAGGATGGGGTCAGGCAAGTTAAATACTCTTTTAATGACAAGAAGTACCATTTCTAAACCAGAAGATGATCTTGGGTCATGCTTATCTTCTGAGCCCCCCTCAATATTGTTCATATATTGATGAGACTCTTAATAGACCATATGTTATGGATGAAATCATTAAAACCCATCCATGTTGGGATGATAAAGTAGAGTAGTCTCTAGATAATGATAAAAAGGATATTTTTCTTCTGAGAAGAAAATTATTTAGCGATGGCATACCTGTCATGTTTTGGACCACAATAACTTCTCAGTTTGGCATGCCGAGAGATTTTTCTGAAGAATTCATCCATAAAATTCATCTTAACATCAAGATGACTCTCTTACAATTGAAACAAAAATATTTTTCCTATAATGGGAATGTAGACCATGTCAATATATTATGGGAGCCTCATTAAAAAATTTACCAAACATAAATTATGTTTTCAAGAAGACCAGAATATGAGAGCCAGATTAAAGATCTTGAATTGATCTGCCTCCTCTTGTTGCATGATGTGTTTCCTTATAAGAGATGAACAGTCTGGTGTTCATGTTCATGGTTGGGGAGAGAATTGATAATTTAACATAACTCTACTTCTCATATAGAAAAATTAACATGAAATGACATCATGTAATGCCATTATCCCAAGGAAATGATCAAATGAAGTCATTTTTCGGAGAGGATACATTCCCATAATGAACCAATATTATGTAAATCTCAATGGAATCAATCATGAAAAGAATGCACCATTTAAAAACTTCTGAACCAAGCAACCGATAACATTCCCTAAGCTTCTCACTATATGGAATCCAATCATCATACAATGATCATGTCCATTGATGAAAATAATTCATGTACAAACCCTATATCATATCCGACTCACCCTCAAATTGGAATGTGGGAAATCAAGAAAGAGGAAATAGTAGCATTGAATGCTACATTATGGGATCATCCCTAGTCCTTAGGTATGGGTGAATTTTTATAAAAAAATGACCCCATACGACCAATAAATCTAGTTCAAGGCACATTAACAAAGGGATGGGAGCCTCCCCAGCTCATAGGGTTGGGGGAATATTTACCTCAAATGACAACCCAATATACATTAGGCTTCTCATAACTTGGTAGGAAATAAAATGGATAGGCCACACCTTATGTATCATTTCTTGATTAATCCCGCAAGGGAGGTGTTCAGTATGGCAATATATGAGTTCCTTTCGAGTTACCATTTTCGAAGAAACTCGAAGAGGACCACAGAATCGAAAGAGAAAATAAAATAAAGGATTCAAAAAACTATCATATCCTTCATTAACTAGTATTGAACCCATCAAGAATTATACATTTGTGAACATCGTGTACATCAATCCTACGTACCAAAATAAGATGGATATGATTGTGGATGAACATGGGGAGGATGGTTCCTCCCAGATTCTGACTTGCACCAAACATGGAAGTTTGACCACCCAGAATAAAAGGGTCTCCCTAAATTTAGGCACTCCCTTAGTAAATACCTCATAATATCTTCTTCGATTCCCCAATAATCAGAAGAAAAAAACAAATTCATACACAACCTACCTACACCCAATGAGAATGTGTCTCTGAAACTCAAAGTGATATTTTCTCAATAGTAGGAATAAATGAAATATTAAAGGAAAATAAATTCCGAGATTCTCTGGGGAAGCCTTCCTATCAGATATGATCCCCAGGAAGAGCTTCAACATATACTTCCAAAAGGTGCGCCTTTTCCAGAAGGGTGGATCCCAGAAAATGGATCAAGGACATAAATATTTCCCAATGAAGTGGTGGGACTATTATTATACCCAAACCTATTCCCGATATGATATCAAGATGTCCATAACTTGAAGAAACAATCACAATAAATTCCAGAAAATCCACAATGGCTACCACTGACCGAGTATCTTCCACAAGTTCCAACAGCACTGAATCGATCAATTGTGCCCCATAAACACCCACCCATACTCAGGTTCTAAAGGAAATGGATTAGGGGATCATTAACACAATCAATCCATTGGGATCTCTATTGGAATCCATGGAAGGGTAGCATGCTCTGATATAACTACAACAAAAACCCTAGTCGTACTGGATGAGTAACATTCCACCACCACAATATTTTGAGAACCCCATATTTACAATATTCAATAGATCATGTTACCCATAACAATATCTAATTCATTATGCATCTTATTGTGATCCCACGATGGGAACTCCAAAGAATGAAGAATTAGTGAAACTAATATGTTTCATGAAAACCCTAAAAGTTTCAACCATTGAATGGTATAACAATTTGAAAGCTCATTCAATAACTAGATTAGAGTATCTTAAGAAGAATTTAATTTTCCAGTTTAGTTGAACGATGCCCAAAACAACAGTCATCAACCTTATGAACTGAAAAAAAAAGAGACAATGAAAGACTCTCAAATTTCATTTCCAGATGGAAAGGTCTGACCTGCAATATGAACCGACTGCTTCCCCAAGATGAGAAGCTCTATATGTGTATTGAAAACATCAATGATGAGATGTCAAAACTGCTGATCTGAGTTAAATATATAAGTGGATTTCAATATTTCTATTCAATTTTTGAAATGACATAATATTCCCAACAATAGACTAACCTCAAGTCCCAGTTAGCCACACCATTCCTAAGGAATTTAGTGGGAAGGGCTGAAGAAAATTCGATTATGCATATTCCACACCCTAAACTAGACCCATCTCCATGGCCTGCACCGAATCATGCAGGGCCCACAGGATGTCAATAACCACCTCATCATCATCATGATGAGAAAAAATCACATATCCAAAATCAATTGATGGAACTGAGGAATAAAATGTATTATTTTTGAGATGACAAATAATGTGGCTACATTTTTTCCGCCATGAAATGCAGGTTTCTATGAATACCATTGCCAAATTGGGTTGATGATGTAGGTCTTAATGACTGGCCAAATTATTTTCCCTTCCACGGAATATTGGGAGAAACTCTTTAGGTGTTTTTCTCCTTCATGTACCTTCTATAAATATTGATGTATTCTAGTCAAGTAAAATTTGGACAATCGCTAGCACAAGAGGAATATGTTTCCACAACTAACAAAGATGGAGGGGAGTGGAAAAATGTTGTTAGAAAAATGGGACAAAAGTTATATAGTTGGATGACTCAGAAAACTATTATCTAATCCCATGACATACTCCCAGTACAATTGATGAATCAAACTATGCCTCTAAATATTTTGATGCAATGCAGCCAACATCCTCGGCTCCAAATCCTCCATTGGTGAAGTGTTCATAAACAATTATTACCAGAAAGGTAGATAGAATGTTCAAGAAGAAGAATCTACCCCAATACCAGATATGGATATGACACTCTCAGATTTTATGGCATCAAATATGAAGAGACAAAGACCACCCCACTAAATGATACCACTAGAGGAAGTCAATCAGGTGGACTCATTTTCTTATGAAGAACTAATATTTAGCTTTGTTAATTTAATTCAGTTAATGGACCCCTAATTTTAAGATTTACATGTTTATGAACCAGTGTTACCCACATAAAATTGAAGAGATGGAAGAAGATGGAGCAAGAGTTGAGGATACTCAGGAAGATGTGATCATGGTTGAAACCCAATTCCAAGACGTACTGCAATAAAATCAGCAATGTTGAAGAAAATCATTGAAGAGACCTTTAGTAGATAGAACACAAATAGGGAAATTACCCAACACCCCAATAGAAATTACTCTATGTCAATCATCCTATAATATCAATTAGAAGAAGAACAAATGTATAACCCCCTACGTCGTGCAGGCAGACCTACTTCACCAAATTCACAAAGCACATATGCACCCCCGACACCTATCTTGCGAACCAGTCTATATTTATCCAATGATAAATCCCCTAAAGAACCTATGAAATAGAATCCCACGTTTGGAAGTGCCGAATATTAGACAAGAAATATGATATTCTGAAAAAAAAGTATTTTCTACCAGCCAAACTATCAATCTTGGATGCCCCAAATTTGTGAAAAGATAATATAGAGAAATTTATAGAAGCTTTTAGAAACCCCCAGTAGTTTGATGCCGATGTAAATACTACTGAATTATATAGAATAGAGGCCAGTACTAAAAAATGTTATTCTATTAAATCCTTTATGCAACTAGATTAATAATCCACTATCCATGGACACATCAACCCTTATATGTGTCCCACAAGATAAATGATGTCGATAAAAGTCCTTCATCGATGATGGGTCAAGAGTAAATCTCATTACACTGTGGAAAATTCATTGGCAAGGCCGTAATGAGGACAACCTAAAACCCTACACCACAACCACTTTAGGTTAAGAAAAGATTATGTACAAACCTCAAGGTATGATCATGCAAAAAAATCGATATGGCGACCTCATGGCCGACTAAAAATTTCTAGTGGTCCAGTAAAACATGGCGTACAACGTCCTGCTACGATGGCCCTTGTTACATCATCACATAGTGATTCCCTCATTATACCACCAATGCACCAAATATTTCTCAAATGGATAGATTATATCATTTTATACCATTAAGGTTCCATTAAAACATTATAGTCACACAATATCTATGCATAATTTCTTGGGCATGAATGGAAGCAACACTTAGTCGATGAGATTGATTGGGTCACCACTTGAAACTGATTGTAAATGATCCCAGATGACCCTATACAGATGATCAGTGAAAAATACGTAATTCAAATCAATTAGGTGGAGAGTAGGATTATAACTTTGGACATGTATTCTACAGTTCTCATGGTTTCAATGAAGGATTCCGAACCTCACATTGTTTAAAGTTCCACTGGTCCCCAAGATAATGTTGAATTGTCGAATTGAAGTACCCTAAATCCATACTCATTGCTCCAGATCATCTATGCCTCACTCAATGTGGTAGATGATAAATAAGAAACCTTTAATTCCCTCACTCCACCACCTTCAAAAAATTCCCCACTGTGATTCGGGCCAGAATAAGTCACCTCATCCTCAGAATAACAAAATTCTTATTCTTCTCTCAACTTAGTAGAGCTCCTGACAAGAATTGTTTCTCCATTCGAAGAGGAAGAAGATTGGAATATATGGAATATAAAGTGGAATAAGATGATAGGTATTCCCTCCACCATTTTAGAAGGGTATCTCTACCACTATTTATGATCTTAGAGAAATAAATCTAGGTGCCGAAGAAGACTCATGACCCACACTAATCAGTGTGGCCATGTACTCCTAAGAGAAAGGGGTATACACCTCTTTCCTAATGTAGAATTGATATTTATTGATCAGGAATTATACAAAAATTATATTCCTCAATCTTGAGGTGTCCAATCACCACATGGAACTACTAGAAGAAGCTCATGTCTATAAGCAGGTAGCCCGAAGGATTCACCAGACGCAATTTACAAAAATAGAGGGCGATGTAGACAAGAATATTAGGGAAAACATCATTTTGGAGGTCCAATAGCCCATCTGGTTTTCTAATATTGTCCCAATTAAAAATGAGATTGGAAACATTAGAGTAGGGATTGACATTAGGGGTCATAATAACCATTTTTCAAAAATATGAATTCACGGGATCGATCATGGAATTATTGATCGATGAAACTGATAGATGTTAGGATATTAAATTCAGGGATGGATTTTCAAAATAAAACCAAATCTGAATGGAGTGAGAAGATGAAGAAGCTACTAACTTTCGTTCCCCCATGGATTATTTTTCTACATCGTAATACCCTTTGATTTGAAAAATACTGGGCCTACATACAAACAATCCTTGACCTTATTTTCAAACATTTTATTGGAAGATTAATGAATGTTATGTTGATGATCTCATGGTTCAATAATGATAACACTTGTAACACTTGGACGATATTCAAACTATCCTCAATAAATAGTGACCTGATAGTCTGAAAATGAGGCCCTTAAAATATGCAATAAGTGTTACCTCAGTGAAATTCCTTAGTTTTTTCGTACACCACCATGGCGTCAAAGTCGACACCAAGAAGGCCGGATCCATCCTTGGAAGGTCACCTCCTGTAAACCACACTGAGTTGAGAGGACTTCAAGGACATTTAGACTTCATTTGTATCTTCATATCATACCTTGTAGGAAAATGTTTTCCTTCACCTAGTTGATGAATATAGGGGTCAAATATCAAAGGAATGATGATTTTCAGGATCTTTTTTAAAATTTAAACAAAAATCACCTACTCAGGCCATTGCTAATGCCACCTATTGAAGCAGAACCAATCAATCTATTTGTTACTACCTTGGAGAGATCCCTATTATCCATACTCATCTAAAAGAATGCTGATGACAATGAGAATAGTCTCTATTATCACATCCAAACCATCGTTGACACTAAGTCTCATTATTTGAATATCAAGAAGAGATTCGGGGCACTAATCATTAGTGTAAAAAGGTGAGGAATTACATAAAACACTACAAGGTCCATGTGGTATCACACAACAACCTTCCTAAGTATATTATCGACCATCCAATGCTGACTGGATTTCAATCATTGTGGGTGATCATCCTAAAACAGTTTGACATATGTTTCATACCTCATAAATCAATCAATTCCCAAGAATTAACAGATTTTCTGGCACAATACCTCCTAGAAGAAATAACTTCAATTGATGATAAACTACTGATGAAGAGGCATTCTCAGTTCAATTTGATTCTATGTTATGGGAAATTCATTTTGATGGTGCATCCAAAATCCTAATAGGAAAATGGAAGAAAAAAACCCAAGTTTAACAAATTAGGGTAGGGAGTCATACCCATATCTCTAAAATGGGAAATCTTACCATACTCCTTCCTACTATCATAGGGGTGAAAAAACAATGAATTGTAGTACCAAGATATCATTTTAGGACTAGAATTCACAATTCACATATAAGAAGAAAACTTCAAGGAAAAAGGAGACTCATAACTAGTCATCAAGAAAGTCAATAGTGACTATGCAATCATGGAGGATGAAATAATCATTTTGAATGACCGCATCCAAGAGATGATTGAAAAATTCCCCTTATATCTAATATTAACTCATTTCCACTTGTCGGAAAATGTGCAAGATGATGTATTAGAATGTACAAAAACAACTCTGGATGACCCGGGCATGGATGCAATGATCATTAGAATTTCCTTCCAGTGAATGGTATTACTGTTCATTCAGTCCAACAAGAAATAAATAAATGATATTATTATTTTCCCAAAGTCATATGGTCTTTACACTGGTTGGATGTCTCCCATTTTGGATAAAATTTTAAAGTAAGAAATCACACAAGGTAAGGGTAGAAGGGAGAATATCCTAAGATGATAAATCAACTTCATTTTGTACGATGGAAAAAATAAAAAAATTCCTTCTATAATAGAGGCCTCAATGAGGTCCGTCTTAGGTATATTGATGAATAAGAGACCACTACCGTCATGAACAAGGTGCATCTGAGAACATGTGGGGGCTAACAAGAAGCATCCATGATCTATGAAAGCATTCAAGGGCTTGGATATTATTGGCCCATCATTATGCATATTTTCGCTAATTCAACCAAGATGTTTTCTTCCTTCCAAGTTCATGCCAACTTCATCCATCAAACCCTAGAGATACTTCATAGATCCACGTATTCCTTTATGTTTTCTACATCGAGAGTGGATGTCATGAGACCATATCCTCTGAGTATGACAAAAAATATCAAGTATATACTTCCAATAACCAACTTCTTTTCCAAATGGAATGAAGTTGTAAACCTTGAATATCTTGTGGAAAGAAACATTTCCAACTTTGTGAATGAAAATATAATCCCCAAATTTAGTGTCCCTTATTCAATACTAGTGGACAATGGCACCAATTTTATCTTTATTGAGATGTAAACAGTATACCATGAGAATGACAAACAGACCAACACTTTATCCCACTATCATGTTTTGGTCATCTAACATATAAAGGCCTTTAATAATTACCTATCCAAAATACTATAGAAAATGGTAGAAAATGAAAATAGATTAGGGTCAGACAAGCTCCTCTATGCTCCATTGGCTTACCAGACCACAACCCACACCACCACTCTAGAAAAGACGTACTAGTAAGTTAACAAGAAATATGTGGTTCTACCCATCAATTTTCAACTACCATAGTTCTACATTTCTATTTGTGATCAACTACATTAAGACGAGAAATATAAAAAATTAATGGTGAGTTGGAGCGACTGGATGAAAAAATATTACACACTTCGCACCATTTATATGTTTCCCAAAACCGGATTGCATAAGACTTCAACAAAATGGTTCACATATGAAAATTATGGGAAGAATAAATGGTTCTTTTCCACATAAACATGATGATACTTATTAATAAATCTCGAAAATTAGAGCCAAAATGGGAAAGACCATATTTCGTACATAATATCTACTCCAATGGGGAATACTTTTTAATTTAAATGGATGGAAAACTCATAAAATCTATCACCAATGTATGGTTCTTGAATAGATATTTTATGTATCTAGAATATAATCATCCTTGTCACATGATTTAAAAGAAAATGATAATGTGCCATATTTGCATGAGTAAAACTGCATGATGAAATCAACTTCCGCGCACAATATTAAAATACACTGCAAAAAATTATTACTGGATGACATTAAACTACATAGTATGGTTTTAAATACTACTAGGAATTAAACAATTGGATATAAAATTCCCCTTCATTCAAGTTGTGTGATTCTCATCCTAACGGTCTAAATTAAACTACATCAAAAAAATTCCTTGATAGCATGAGAGTAAAATACAAGATGAATCATCCTTACCACCTAATGTTAAACTACACGGTATTTGTCATCATAAAAACATGACACTATATAGTATAGGGATCATTGTGTTCAAATAAATAATTCATCAAACATGAGTCAAATCTATGCCGGAGAAACATAAAACACTCTTTTTTATATGAGATTCTGATCCACACAAGAACCCTCTATTACTATAACTACTTTTAGCACGATTGTTGACTATATAGGATATGTAGTGACTCCATGAATCTATATCCAAGTACTAGACACATCCATAAAAGAACACCCTTCTCCTTGTGTATATGCCAAAACAATTTAGGGAAGTCTTTTCACATAACTTTGTATGACATGATTCCCCTATATCAATGGGATATATAGAAAAATTGTGATCCTAGATCTTTTTCTATCCATCACATGATATAGAATACCTATGTTGTACCCTCAACTACCACTACATTGCAATATAAATCCCTTTATATTCCTTTTTTACATCGAGTAGATATCATATGTGCCTAGGAGTTGTGATAAAGGATTACCACACACAATGTAATAGTAAAGGTACATTATAAGCCCATTATCTCAAGAAAAGGTTAAAGATACCCCTTTTATATAAATAGGTCAGACTAGTAGAAGGAAAAACTTATAGAACTACATATGTCTTGATTCCTTACCTTGTAGGATACTTACTGATTCTAGGATTCTACATCCTTCTCCAGCCACCATCAATAGGAAAATTAAATTTAAAAAATAAATTCCCTTTTTCTATGCAGGTGGACTAGACATATGCAAGTAATTTCCTTCAAGAACTACATGTGGATTGATTCCTATCAGCATAAGATATGTAGCGATGCTCAAATTATACATCATTAGCTGTGGTCTCCACCAAAAGAAAAACAAATGGCCCCATCTCCTACACAAAAATTTAAAATTTTTACGGAGATCCCAATCCTTGGTTCCAACAATAAAAATATTCTAAAAGATCATACCCCCTAAATATGATCTGGATCCATGGGATGGATTCCATACTTAACGACTAAACATGGTCTGAATGTTTCTTACATGGTTGGACACAACCCTTTAGATTCATCAATCTCCTTGCTCCAATAAATATTGGATCCCCAAAAACCTCCTTCGCCATCAAAAATGGAAGGTTAGTGTCCTATTGACACATTTTTTTGACTATTAACATAGTGTCTTGAAGGCTTAGTAAATGTTTCCAAAAATAAGGCCTATCAACCAAAGTAAAATTATTCCTCAAGATATGCTTTTCCAACATCCAGACATAAAATCTCTTTCATGCCTCATATCATTTATCGTGATCTGAGGGCCTCTAGGATCATTGTTTAGGCTTTCTTATCCCCCTCACATATATGGAATGATATAATATCCCATATTTATTAGACCATAATAATACATTATTTTTATGAAAATTACTCTTTGTGAAATGAAGTTAAAAATGATTACAGTGTTCTCACCGCACAACATTAAATTGTATGGCATAAACATGTTCTTACATGAGATTATACTGCTTCCAGCCTTAGTCAACTACCATTCGATGTCACAGAACATCTTACAGATTTATTCTTGTCTACAGAGGATACATAGTTATTACAGAATTCTCATCCATATCCTGCCACCCAAAAAATCTAGACATACCTCCTACATGTGAGATGGACCTACACATGATTCCTCCAATCAATAACAATATGTGGATTGATTCCAATCATCCCATGGGATATTTAGAAATGTCGGGATCGTATGACCTAAATCTAATCGCAGAATGCATACACAATTTCCCTTCTCTCCCAGCATGATTTTTCAAAGCAAGGGGATTCTACACATGCCCTTTTTTCCAGAACATTTCACGAAGAATAATGTATCCCTTCATTCACATTGATTCATGCACGTCCTCACCACACGATGATAACTTACATGTCATATACATCCTCTCGACATGATGTTATACTATACGGTAATTTTCCAAATCATATGATGTTAAACTGCATGAAAAAGTTCCTTTTTTGTACAACATTAAAACTACATTGCCTCACCATAAATATAAATTTCTTCTTTCCATGATCATTCCATCCCTTGGTGGTGGATAAAATTATATTCTCCCCCTTTTTATCACACCAAGAACAACTCACAATGGCATAAGGATGTTGAAAGTGTATTCCAGAAAAATCCATAGAAAAATAATCCTTGATAGTTGGTCCCTCTGGAATGACATTAAAATATACGCCCCTCAATTATGGGAAACTGAACCTCACAACTTCAATACATTAAATTTTGAGGTACCACAATACGTACATATGATCTGATTCCTATGTATGAAGGATACAAAGTGACACAAGGATGACATATCTTAGGTATAATCACATCAAATGGAAAAATATATTGAAAAAATTCCCTTAATCCTTGAATATGGACCATACCTAGGTAGGGAGTCTAATTTCAGGAGACATGGATAATTAAAACCAGGTATATCTCCAACAAAGGAATAAAAATTACCCACCATACGTATGAGTAAGATATGTGTAGGGAGGCTCCCAATTCCTTAGATAATCACAACATGGATATATGTAATATGTCTAGAAACATACTTCTCATCCATCAAACCACGTGCTTTGAGTAATCCTATAACTCAAAAAGCCTCCCCGAACATCATAATGGGTTGTTTATTATCCTAATGACTCCTTTGTTTGACTATGCACACAATTCCACAGAATCTCAACATATGATTCCCAAAAAAACATCCATGTCATCCAATGGCAAATTCATCCTCGGTATAGGATTTTCCTACCACCCTACTCCTAATGAATTCAAATCCCCATATCATTTATCTCGATATGAGAGCCCTCAAAACCATGGTTTACAGTTTCCTTCTTACCAATATCTTAGAAATGTTGGGATATCCCAATATGGTAATCCTCTAGTTATATCAGCATTTATTATCAATGTATTTATTGCTTGAAATTAAAACTACATGAATATTTATACCTATAGTTAATCCTTGTCCCATGAAACATAAAATAATGTCCCCCCCCCACAATGTTCTAATGTGCGAAATAAATCTTCACATGAATGTTTGGTATGCCCCCTGCCTCATTGGTGTGCTCATATACAGGACACAGCCGCCCCATTTATATGCATGAACCAGATCCACATATGGATAAACATTAATCCTTAAGAGAAAAATGTATGAATTTATTCCTATGATCATAAGATACATAGTGAGTCCCTAATATCATATTATGAGCCAAGATGTGATACAATATTTTCATCTCTTTCTTGCACATGGGTTAGATCTACGCAGGGAACCCCACCAAACACCTTTAGGGAGAAATCATCTCTACTTATCCTCAGGAAATCCCAACATGGAATTCCCCTTTCATGTATTGGAAATACCTTTTCAAAAACCATAATCTATGTCCATAAAGGTCCAAATCCCCATAATGGTCCATGGCCATTGAAAATAGTTGGTTAGTTCCCTATGGAAACCATTGCTTTACTATACACACAATGCATCGTGGTTTGGTATATGTTTCGCATAGAAAATGTCTTTCAAGAAAAGGAAAATTCTTCCTTAGAAGAGGATTTTCCTACCTCTATACTCTCCATGTAAGTTTACATATTTACTCATTATTTTGTTTCAGAAACCCCCCAGATTAATGTTTACATCCTCTCCACCTTTTCATGCATGATGATTATAGAAAATTTCTGGTCAGAATACCATGGAATGTATGAGCTATTAACACCCTTCTTATTCATTATAAGGGGAATTTAAATCATATGTGTCAAATTACCCATTCAAAGCTGATACAGATCACCCTATCACATTAATAAATAATTCCCTCAACTGGACACTCGCTATGTAGTTTAATGAAAAAATATATTCAAATTATCATATCATTTCTTGGTTATTGGAAATGGATGAACATTCTTCTAAGGACACATTTTGTTTGACTATGTGCACAATTCCTCGATAGATCTGTATACGTTTCCAATTAAAAACACATAACAACTTAAGGAAAATGAGTCCTAATTAGAGGATTTTCATACTTAAGCATGCCCCATGCAGTCCATATCCCAAATCATATCCAATATTAAACATCCACAAAATCAGGGTTAAGAAAAATCCCTCAACATTTTTGGAAAGATATTAGGACATCCTCAGTCAATGAGAACAAAATTTTGTACAATTCGCTAAAAATCATGTTAAGAACTGTTTGATCAAAATAATAAACCATATTCACTGATGGTTGACCAAAAATATCAGTAATTATTATCTTGTTTTCATGACATTAAAACTACCATGATGAAGAGACAAAAAATTATAGGATAAAGTTCATAACGGGTACCCAAGAAAAATTTCAACTACAAGATCTCTAAATCTAAAATTTTTATGGTTTTGGGGAAATATCGGGCAATTAATAATATAATGAGAAAAAAAATCTTTTTTGGTAGAAAAATAGAAAAGGGAGGCCTATTAAAAATTTAGGTTATACCTGCTAAGACCACACCAAATCGGGTTCCAGAAGTAATTATTAAGATAACCCGAAAGATGAAAAGTTTATTGGGTTTTCTATGTAGCCCTCTAAATAGTCAAAAAATGCTCACTAAGTCCCATGGATCGGGACAAAAACTAGATAATGATTTTATTAATTTAATTTAATTTCCACATATCATGA
Source organism: Viscum album (assembly GCA_963277665.1). Taxonomy (NCBI): domain Eukaryota; kingdom Viridiplantae; phylum Streptophyta; class Magnoliopsida; order Santalales; family Viscaceae; genus Viscum; species Viscum album. The sequence continues at coordinate 1,069,219,065 of OY728162.1, forward strand.
TTCATATTGATATCCAATGAAATATTATCAGTCAAAATGTATCCAATTACAATTGATTTATATTGTTGGTAATGAAGAATGAGAAATGATAATGAGTAAGAATTTTTCCATTATATTGAATGGGAATGGGGGAACATCCACAATCTTAATTCTCTCCATAATTCCAAAAGATATTGTATTTGATAATTCATAAGTTTACAATGAAGCTCGACCATCCCTTTTTTGAAAATTGATAGTCTCTTGATGTGGGTCGTCAAGGGATATTTCTAAGGAGGCCCATTGTTCAACATTATCTTTGAATTCTAGATGAACTCATTTCACAATAGACCTAAGATCATGCACTTTCTATTTAATTTCCTCCTACTTTCACTTATTGATGCTAATTGCACCATTATCTTGGTTATATAAGCCTCACACTCACACATATCTTGCATGTGGGATATCACTTGGTTATAATCATTTTCTTTCTCATCATGCATGAATTGAAACTCCTCAATTATATATTTAATGGTATTTATTTTATGATGTTACACATTGAATTGAATATTTATACCTTCACAAGTATCTAGGTCCTCATAAAATATTACAATTTTCTATACAATAAGGTGAAGTTGATGGTAATCAAAGCCACCTGAACCCAAGGAAATAAAAATTCATTGAAGGGTTACCTCCTAATTAGCCAAGTTCCCTAGGGGAACTTATATAGAAAGGTTATAGATTTGAATCCATTACCTTATCTGCACGGGTCGATATATAATGATGATATATGGACTTTGGTTTTTTCCCTCCCCTATGACAGGTATATAATCAGGAAGCTCCATCAAGGTATAAATACCTTCCCGTAGTAGAATTACCATACTAGGAGAACTCTACTGCTCTATAGAAGGTTTTATCTATGGAGCTAAATGTATTGGTCTAGATAAAATTTAATGATTTTCTAGTGATTTAATTCTTGCAAAAACATCAGTAGAACCATAGACTGTTCCTACTAGAAATATAGGGTCTGATTCAATCTCCACAAAGATAAGATGTGTGGGAGAAGTACATCCCAACACATGGAATGGTGAATTGAACGTCTTTTTATAATAGGAATGGAGGAACACTGTGTGGTTGGAACATTTGAGAATGTACTGGAAGCATTAAATGACCTCTAAACTCATTGAATTGTCCATATCAATAGCCCATCAGGATAGAAAGACACCCATAGTTGAGCATACTCCAATGATAATTATGTTGAGGTAATAATAGGGAGAATAATGAATTCAATATTAGCATCTTCCCACATCATCATCATCCAAAATTTGAGATGGATGACTGGATGAGATTCCCTCATTACATGGATAATAAGGCGAAATGTGATATGTTGTAGTCATACCAATTTCCTAGTGGCGTTTAAGGGGTATAGTGTTTGAAAGTGGTCACTTAGTCTATGTGTGTGGTAATGAATTCATCCTGAAGTGAAATGATATATGAACATTATTCTGGGGAGCCCCTCCCATTATCTATCACTATTCTATGGGGTGAAACATAATGTGCATACATTATTTTAGAAACTTCACTCAAAGATTCATACCCACATTCAACATTCAAAGATTAAGGATGAATGACTAAAATGTTGACAAGAGTTAGATGTAATTCAAAATGAGGAACTATTGTGGTATGCTGATACTCTTAGTAAGTGAAATTGTTTTTGATCCAACCATATATAAATTGAAACAACCCTCTAAGACAATAGAGGGGTCCTCCATCCTGTATCTTCCCCCACAATTAAAATATACATGAAATGGTAGGTATGGATAAGTTGATGTGTTGTCTATATTCCAAGGTGGATACAATCATTAATGTAAAAGATCTAACACAGGTGTAGAAATCATGGGAAGGTAAAATAAATGAACATGGGAACACGAAAAAGAAATATTCTAATCTATGTGCAAGTGATATGTATGAAGAAATCTCATAACCCCAGTTGGTATGTCGGCCCGACATGAGTTTTTCACAATATGATCCTGTAATATTTCATGATTGTTGAGTTTGATGTGTTTGACTATGGAAGACTCTCAGTGTCAACAATGTCACCTATTAGAAAATCCATATCCAGTCGACGAATTATATAATTAAGAAAATATGAAGAGGATGGCCAAAAAATCCCTCATCCATAACAAGTAAATCCCTTGATAGTGGAGATTACTATTTGATATTCTAACAGGTATTGTCTACTAGTAGGAATTCATCATACATATTACCAATGATGGGAATCCCTCCTACCTAATACATATCCCAAAATCATATCCTCAATTCACCATAAGAAAAGTGGAAGGTGTTGGTTCTTGAACACTGGTATCTAAGTAGTCTGGGTAGCATTTCACACGAGGAGTAAATTAAAAACAAAAAATACATATTTGTTGATATAGATTCTTAGCTTCCGACCACTCATATGAATCTAATACATTTTGGTGAACCAACAATTCCCCAACCCATTAATTGTAGAAGAATCCTTCAGATCGTAGGTCCCATTTGGAGCTCCACCATCCATTGGTATTTCCTTATATAATGATGAAAATCGATGGAAAATCATGGATAAATGATTCTAAATATGTATTATGTTGTCATTGACTACTCTATGTCTACATAGAGCCATTTTGAACATAGATATCCTCTTGTAATAAAGTAGTTTTGATCTCTCCCATGGTGGATATATTTTCTTGATCACGCCCCCGAGAAACATTGAGAGAAACAATAAGACTGCTCCGGTCATACAATGGAAAAGGAGCATCGTAATGGAGTATAAAGTATTAGTGTGAAAACTAATTAGATAATGGGTACGCCATAAGTCCCTTTAAAAGGAGACATTTCGAAATATCCTATAGAGGTACAACACAAGACCAGAGGATGTCTTAAAGGTTCTTGATCGTAGCCACCATTCTTCTGTTTGCATCCATTGAGATAAGAGTAAGATCCATTTTTGTTCCAACATTTTATTAGGGAAAAAAGTAAGATTCTAATAAAAATTGTAAAATGACTAAAATATATCCGCATAATGAAAATTCTACGATACAATAGTCCACAGAGGACACCCTACGTGAACTGACGGTTCGCGGAAGCTCAAGAGGTGCTGGCCAACAAAGAATTGGCTAGAAAATCGATGGTCTATGGAATGAGAAAAATGTTTAAAAAACCATGATATACAGAATCTGGAGAACACCATTTGTGGAAAGTATTCATTTAGTTGGTGAATGCAACGTTCAGTTCTTAGGAGTAGTGCATTCGCACAGGAGAAAATTCATGTAAATGAAGAGGCTGAGAGAATCACGGGAGAAGTTCATTTTTGTAGAAACACGATTAAAGGAACAATGACCAAGGCCACCTATATATAGGCATACCCCACATTCGATTCCACCCTTATACCATAAACAAGATCATGTAAGGACTGCATTCTAAATCATGATACCTCCCTTTTTATCCCGATTGGAACATATTATGGTGGGGGCATCTGTTGGGTCTTGAAGAAACAATGAAGGGAAATAAAATACTCCATAGTATTTGAACAAGTAAGAAAACTGAATTAAATAAAGAATTGAAGAAGTTTTTTAGAGAATAAAAATTTATAAATATACCTCCATTGTATATTTATATGTATTTTAATTACACAATAATGGTAAATTTCATATTTTTAGAAATATACATTATATCATTATCAAAATAGTTATTACCATACATGTGATTAATTGATTTTTAAGATATCCATTCATATATTTCTAACTCATGATATTATTTATATGGAATTATTTCATCCAATTTATTAACACTATATTATTTACCTTATTCATGGTATTTATTAAATGAAATGTGTTTTAATATATTTAAATTTCCACATTGATTATTATTTATTTGACCATTTCATTTATAACATCTCATAACCCACACTCCCAAAACTAGTGTCGAAAACATAAACATTATATTTACAAATTTTGATAGTGATTGAGGTGAACAAAATTTCACCATAAAATAATAAATAAAAAAAATTAAAATTAGATCACTTAAATTCCAAAAGTCTTTTTAGGACTTGTGTTTCATATAATGAGAATAAAATCATAAAAAATACACTTGGATTTAAGAGAGTATCTTTTCCACTAGACCTATATTTTTATATTCTATATTATGTTATAATCATTTTTATAGGAATAATTTCTAAAATAATTAATTCAAAATCATAATTACTATTCATGGAAAAAGTATCCATAAGAAGGGTGATCTAAAGTGATCCATAAGGGTATATATACTCATAAAAAGTTTGGTGTCATCAGTGAGTATACAAAGTGCATAAGTTTATGAGGACATAATAATAGTGAGAAAACACGAACCCATCAATACATTAATAATCAATTATGAAACATAGAATAATGATTTATCAATGGAAATATTTATAATAATCCTCAATAATGATCCATGTGATATCAATCTTGATCAAAGGAAACTTTTTATTCTCATGGAATGCATAGATAAAATGTGTTGGTATCTTAGGGAATCCTCTTCATTGGACACAATAAAACTATTACATAACCCTTAAAATGTAATTATAGTATTTTATAATTACCAAATAATTCTATAAAGAACATATTAATTAACTAGATCAATGGATCATTCTCTATATGTACCCACTGTACTCACCATATCAGGCTCACCTAGTGTTATTTGCGCATACCCATCATATAATCTATAATGAGATAACCAGGAACATTCTGGGTTCTTTCATGGTATTTAATTTCCAATAACCACAAAATGAATAAATTACATATATAATTATTCAGAAACTCATGAATACAATCATTATTCCTCTTTTTACTTAATTAGCACTTCAAAATGATTTCGGTTTCAAGACACTATATTAAAAACATGATTAACTTGTGAAAATGAAATAGGTTCCAAAATAATTTCTATAAAACATGGTTAAGATAGGGAAAATAAATTTCTTCCATACAAATCATGTTTAAACATGGTTTTCTTATAAAAAGGAATCAGGAAAGACAATATTCTCTTCAAAACATGATTAACCAGTGAGAAAAATGGGTTCCATTACAATCCATTTGAAATAATATTAATCCATCCTAAGAAAGAATAAGGGTTCTATAAAAAAAATATTTACCCAGTTGAGTAAGAATTATTATTTTTTGTCATTGTTTAATAGAAATAGAATAAAATTACTTTTAAAAAATTATGGAGGAAAATATCATTTTCATTTTGAAAATATATTTTTAAAACTAAAAGTTCACAAAACATCTATTTCTAATTACCATAGAAAATGATAATTTAATAGAAGAATTTATTTTTTAAGAAATTTTAATGGTTCTGATGGATTTAAATTCCATTCAACCTTTACATGTTTAAAAAAATCATTCACTTTTTTCAGAAAAAGTAAAATGGTTATTTTTTTGAAAATAAAATAAATATTTCTCTGATTTTTTTGGTAAAAAATAAATTGGTTAAAATTTCCAATAATAAATAATCTATAAATGGTTGAAAACATTTTAATTTTTTTTAGAATACATGTTTTTTTATAAAACAAATTTCTAATAGATGAGAGAAATGAAGCTAGAGTTTATTAAATTCAATCTCAATTTTTTTATATACCAAAGAGTGTAAAAAGGTTACTATTAATTTAAAATATCATAAATAAAATAGGATAATAAAATTATATGGTTTTATTAAAGAAGGATTAAATAATTTCATTGAACTAATATTCATGAACAAATAATATTGATTAGAATGAGACTGTGAAATAATCCCTTTCAATGATCATAACATTGAAGTGATGATTAATCAATGGATAAATTATATGTATTAACATTAAATTCAAGTGAAACAAGTATATATTATAAAATTTTATAGTGAAAATACATTACCAACATAAATTTAAAATAGTAAAGACAACGAATGAGTATTATAACTCAATCAAATGAAATTCAGTTATGAAATTCATTACCACATGGTAACTTTTTTTAGGCCCCCCCATTGATGAAATATTTAAAATTGAAAAGAGAAATACAATTAATTATAATTTAGTCATTATATTTAAGGTTAAATGGTAATTATACAGACCATAAAAATTATATTATGGGTATAACATTACATAATGCCTCAATTAAATGATATTGACAAAAAATCCCATACCTCATGCTTCCTTTTGGTTGAAAAAGATTAACCTCATGAATAGGGAATTTGTAAATTTTTGTAACTTAGTAAAGGACCGAATTAATAAATATAACAACATATATGACCCTTTTATAATATGTCATCACCCATTAATTTATAATAATTTTTTATTTAAAAAGTTTTGTGTGTTGATCTCCTTGTTTTCTAATTCATTCTATGTTATGAATGTTCTACTTCATGTGAATATCCTATAGTTCTACCATAGAAATAATGAAAATATTGAATTAATTTAAATAAATTATGATTTTAAGATTAATTATTAATTATTTTTATTGAAATATGATGTATGTTATAACCATAGATACATTAGTTTGTACATACACTTCAGTAACATTTCCATTTTTTAATGATTCTTATAGTCAGGAGGAATGTAATATTTTATCTTTCCAGAACGATAATAATATCATATTATCATATTATATTGTTAAATATACATATATTTCCTCAATTTCGTGTGTTCTTGAAAATATATAGTCATAGCACTTCGTGATGGTGATAGTCCACACATACCCGAATGTCGTTATCATATTTCAATGAGAAAAATTTAATAAATAAAATGATATTTCATATTATAAAAATGATAAATATGACATCATTATAATAATTATTTCATTTAGTTAATATATATATATATATATTTAATTTATCTTTATTATTTTCCAGGTAAAGGGTATGTGAAAACAAATCACATCGCTTCGTGAGGCGGTAGTCTGCCATACACATGAGGGATGTTATCGCATCCCTTATGGAATGGAATGTAAAAAAGTTATATATATATTATAAAATGGATCCATAAGTATAATTGTGTCATAAATAATATATATATATATATATATTATAAACCATCATAACCATATGTGAGTGGTGGTATTGGAAAAAACATATGACATTGGTTCACAAGGAAAGAATACGCTGTATACTTGAATGATGATTTTAAAACCCATTTGATGTAAGAATAGATATATTTTGGTAATAAAATTAAGAAAAATAAAATATCAGTATATTTAGGATACTTATATGCTTATATAATGTTATTTCAATAATAATTTAAGGATTTTTATGTTGAAATCAAATAAAAACTCTTGTTGAATAACGTTACCTATTATTTCGGAAACATTATTTTGTTTCCCACCATGTCTTAGTTAGTTGCGTTTTATGAAAAAAATAATGATTCTAGGATTATATTAGTGAATTATAGACCATATTTGGGTAGTTATTTACCAATAAAATGGGTTTTAAATGTGTGGAGTGAGGAGGATAAGTGGGCTATTTATATGTGTGGTGCGTGGCACGATTTTAGTTCTTATAATGAATTATTTCCACCCTCGTTTGATTGACTTCCAAATGGTCCAATGATGCTCCATTATTGGTAACTAAATGTATAAGGCCTAAATATGTACATTAAATATATTTTATACAAGTCTTATCTTTTATTTTAACCATTTTCATTTTAGTTTAATCCCGGGTAAATCGATTTTTCCCTGAGTTGCATAAAACAATTTCCACTATTTTAACAATTCATTTAGGAAAATATTATTTTGACTATATTATATAATAAATTTTATTTTAAATAAAAATATTTAATAAAATTTTTCAAAACAAATTCATATACATAAGAAATTTTTATTTAATATTAATCTTGTAGACATGATGAGAAAGCATGTTTTCAAAGAGTAATGATTCAAATGATTCAAATGTTTTATATGAATTTTTAATATAAAATTGATTAAAATAAAATAAATTTTATTAATTTATATGTAAATATATTATTTAACTAACATTACTATAAAAATAATTTAAAATTTAATTTTTCTTTATAAATAACATAAAGGAAATGTTATTTTTCAACTACTGTTTTTTATTTTTAACTAGTCAACATAAAAATTATTCTTTTCATAAAATTATAAAAAACAACTCCAATATAATTTTGAAATATATATTTCACAATTGAAGTTTATTTTTTCAAATACTATTTCTAAAATTGTTAAACATTAAATTTAAAACAAAACCTACAAATAATATAAATAAGTTTTTTTTGTGAATTATGTTTCTTTCGAAGACTATATTATTTTATATTAATTCTATGTATAATAGTAATCCTTGTATTAAGATAAATAATATTTGTTTATATATAATCTTTAAATTTTGTTTCTATAATTCCACAATAGTGTTTATTTTAATAAATTGAAATAGTGAAATATTATTTACTTAAAAACAATTTTTTGAAAAATGTCATTTTTAAACACAAAAAACATATACTATAATACACTATAATGATGATTTAGATTTAATTAATTTTAATAAATTCAATTAAATTATTATTATAGTACATTAAATCATATTAAAAGAAATTCTCTTTCAAATTACACAAGTTATTGAAAAGAAAATTCATTTTTGTGCAAAATGTGTAATTTAATATTCACTAATAAGACAATATTCACCGAAAAAATCCCAAAATTTCACCCAATGTAAAATTTGAAATTCCATTACCAAAAAATGACTTCCATTATATCAGATATATTTTATAATTTTTTAAAAATTAAGAATAATATTTTATTCTTGAAAATAAATAAATATTATTTTTGATTAAACGTTTTTGAAGAATAGTATTATATTACTACAAATTGTAAGAATATTACCTATTAATTTAGAAATAATTTATATTGAATATGAAAAATATATATCTGAAATTATTTAATAATATTCATACCCACAAATTTATGGGTATGTTATAAAGGTTATAAATACATAGTGGTTCATTTATGCTCGGTACTGTGTATGGAATACACTATCTATTAAGTCCCATAAATTCAATGTAATTTTTTTTAATTATTTGGAAATTTTAAGAGTCTGAGAAAATTGGAAGCGCGTGATTCCAAGGCCCTATGTGCCCGGATTAAATTTCTGAATTTTTTTTAGGTCTGTTCTGTAAACGTTCGAGCGGGTTTATGTAACATTTGAACTGGTGATCGGAATTTAAATCTGAGGGCACCATTGAACTTGTTGTGCTGGTATTCGCTTAAGGGGACCTTCACATCAACCGTAATATGTCAATGGTGAAAAATAGAATTTGGGATTTTCTTGGAATTAGAACTAAAATAAAATAAATTTTATTTTATTTTTCTTTTTATTGAAAACTCCCATGTGGATGGTTTAAATGTGGTGACCAACTGAACTAAAACCTCCTACATGGGTTATGGTGGTGGGGACCACTCGAGCCTAAAACATCCCATTTTGGAATTCTTAATGGTGGGGCCACCCAAACCCTTATAATGGGAGAAACTATTAAACTCTCTCTTTATTGTAGAGAAGTCTCTTGAAATTACTTTAAATTAATTATGCCAACACCTCTTGATTAATGGTTCCAATTAAAATTAAATTAATAAAAAAAATTAATTTATATTGGATTTTCATTTGTTGGGATAAGTGTTGGAAAATCGCTTGGAGAAACTTTTACCATCCCCAATGAATAACACCTCCCAACGAAGAACGACCACTGGAGATCGAGGAAGGAGGAAACCGAACCTAAGTCAGATCAGAAGCACCTTATGGAGGGAAAAAACGCAGGACGTCTTCGACAACAACGAACCAACGATCGGTGATACATCAACATCATCGACTTCACCCCTTACAACGTCAAGGAGAAATCATGGTAGGGGTGTGGTTTAAATTGATCAATGTCAATTTCCCTCTCACATTGAATCATTCCCCTAGAGCTGCTTGCTACCCCCTAACGCAGAGGGTACGAGCCTAAAAAACATGGCCCAAACCCTCTACAATACCTTATGGTATATTTGAGTGTTCTTCGTAATGGTGACTGCCACTGGTGCCAATATTTGGAACTGGTGGAACTAGAGAACCATGGTTGGGACCACATACGACCATGAAAAAGGTGAAAAATGGAAGGGGACTGGTCATGTCGGCTGCTAGCAGAGACACGGCGTGCGACTGTGCCGCAGGGCTAGGCAAGGCGGACCGCCGCCCTACGGCATCCGCCGCATCGTGGCCCCTTGTCGTTCATGGCCTCCGCCACTCCGAGGCCTCATTCCATCTGAGGCCTCGCGTCACCCTCTGCCTCCGCCGCTCCATGGCCCTAAACCATCTGTGGGTTCCGCTGCTTCACGGCCCCTACGCCGCCCAACGCGGGCCGGGTCATCCCAAACTGGGTTGGGTCAGACCAGGTCGGGTCGGTCTGACTGAGTCTGACTGGAACCAGACTAGCTACAATCGTTTTTCTCTAATGGACATAACTTCTTCACCAGGATTCTTTTTGAAAAACCTTCAATGGATCTATAAACCTTGGAGTGAGACGGTCCTATTGGTATACCCCACACTGGAGTTTTGGGTAATGTTGGGGTATGGTCGGGTTGGATTGAGCAAAAATCCAACCGGGCCCTCGGGACTAAAAGGATAATAACTTAGAGAAAGGGTGTCTGATTAACGCACCGTCTATTGTGTTGAGACCACTATGATGTGGCGGTCCTTTGGGTTCTTCTTCATGGAACTCTGTGGATGTTGGAGTATCGACTAGTGGCTTGAGGAGAGGACCCTCCCGGAGACGAGCAAGCTTAGTACGAAAACCCAGTGGCTGACTATGATGTAAATAATGAATAGAGATCTTGTATGAGTCACCACCGAGTGATCCTGTGTGGGTCCGCACCTAGGGATCATGTGTGGGTCAGCACCGGGCGATCCTGTGTGGGTTAGCCCTGAGGGACCCTATGTGGGTCAGCACCGAGCGATCTTGTGTGGGTTAGCACCTAGAGATCCTATGTGGGTCTGACTACGTACTAATGATGAATTAGGATCCTATGTGGGTCTGCCACTTAACATAGTAAGATGATTTTGTAGTTTCATCTAATCATATCTACTAATGTACCTAAAATATACCTGGTGTGAGTAGAGTCTATACTTGTGTGGTACGTTCCTTCGTTGCAATACCTTTTTGTTATTCTTTAGTGTGGCATACCCATGTGGTACTTACCGTCGTTGTATTCCTTCGTTTGTGCAACAGTTGAGCTTTGGGTAATGATTTGGGCCTTGTGTTAGCTTGTGATTGATATGGGTTCACTTGATAACTTAAATATATATATGGGAATATACCTAAGTAGGTTTTTCAGTTGATTTCATGCTTTGGGGTTTATCCTTTGTGGATTTTGTTAGACCTTGAGGGTCTTGGAGTCCCTACTGAGTATCGTTATACTCACCCCTGTATGGGATATTCCTGCACTTCTTTGTGTTTAGTGGAGACGATGGACAATGCTTACTAAGGATGAGTGTACTAGGACTAGAGGTAGATCGGAGGTGGACCATAGACGAGGCGTACCACAGAGATGACCGATCGAGAGCTGTACCTACCCTTCAGGTATGATCCTTGGTCGGTGTACACAAGAGCTGTTCCAGTTTACATGTACTTTCAGTCTCTTATACATTCCAGTTGGGCTTGTATACTGGCCCCTTTTCTTACTGTACTCTCACTGTTTACTATACAGTTTTCTGGAGTTTGTATCTTGTTGTGAGCTTATTCATGTGTGTTTACATATTATAAAAGCAATTCCTTCCCAATTTTAGATAATACACCTTCGGTGCTAGTCGCTAGCCCCTGGCCTATATAAGGAGGACTTGTGGTAGTCACGACCTGGGCCCCGTGGGAAGGGTCATGACAAATTGGTATCAGAGGAGTCAGTTCTACAGTAGAATATAAGACTCTGATATTTTCTACGTGGATCCATAATGTTAAGTGTTCTGAGTTTGGGTTTTAGTTCGGGGAGTCCATTATTGGTGTCGCGGCCGACATATCCATACACCAGGACAATGCCTTCTTATTTTAGATACAATGTACAAATACACTGATTGTGTGTGCGCTTTCAAAATTTTTCTTTGTGATCTCTTGAGTCGGCTCACCGGGTATCAGTTATTGACCATGGTGCACCTATTTCATTACAGGATGCCTCTTTACAGATAGTCAGCTTAAGGATCCAATATTAGTACACACTGATATCCCACCAAACGATGAGGCCTCGGTGTAAGGCCCCATTCTAGTAGAGGCACTAGCAGAGGCACCACCAGTACCATTACATGTTCCTCCACAGATGCCACAAGCCCTAGAAGTAGAGGGTGCACTCTGATTGATTTCATTGCACGTGTTCCAGTGCCAGAGGCCACCAAGGTCTAGGGGAGAGACGAACCCACATGTGATTGAGGATTTGTTATAGGCCGTAGTGAGAATCTTCTGACTGGTAGGGACGGTAGATGGTCTAATGGTGATCCTTTCCACCAACCTTCTATAGGAATCAATAGGAAGATGGTGGAGCATGATGCTCCATGTTTATGACAAGGTGACGATTCTTTGGAAAGACTTCGAGAGCCTACTTCGGGCAGAGTTTGTCCCAGCAACTCTTCGCGCAATGCACATATATGATCTTATTCATCTACTACATGGCAGAATGATTTTAGCTCAGTACTTAGTATAAGGCCACGGCCTTAAACCTTACTTAATATTGAATTAAATGAATAATTCACATAGAGGATCTTTTCAGGTTTATAGTTTTAGAGAGTTAGGACATAACTATTACATCTCAAAAGATTACAAATTAGAAACTTTTACTAAGTTTCCATAAAATAAAAACTCTTAAAAATAAACATGTCAAGTTCCATGTTTTAGGTTGCATGACTTTCCCTTGATCCCATCCTTGACCCTATTCCACGTTAAGTCCTGTGAAAAACATTTCAAAAAATTGGGATGAGCATAAAAAGCTCAGTAAGGGATACACAAATAATGAAAACTGTTAGTTTTTCAAACAACAAGTAAACCATGTATACTTTATCAAAGTAATACTTTTCACCTTTTCGAAGTAGTAAAACTCTTCACTGAATAAAAGTTCATTACTTACCCTTCTGTAACCAAAAGATTACCATAAAACCCATATAAAGATCACATAACATATAAAGGTAACATGGGACATAAACATACTTAAGTGGAATAACCATAAGGTCGACTTCCACACATATCACTTAATGGAATAGCCATTCGGCCAACTTCCATACATACTTAATGGAATAGCCATACGACCGACTTCCATACCCAATGCATTGGAGGTTATAACGTAACCACCCGTCCTGGTATTCACGACATCACCCGTCATATGGTTTATCACGTAACCACCCGTAATATCTCCAAGTACTATTATAAAATTATAACACATAAAACCAATATAAAGTAATGATAACATTTCCACATTTAAATCAAAATATATCATTTAAATATATTGACCTAATAGAATCATTTATCAAAACCATTTTCAATACCAAAATACATAAAAGAGTATATGCTATTTATTTTATTTTAAAAACATTACGTCTTGTTGAGGATTCCAAAGATCAAATAATACTCACGGCGACGGAAAAGGTCGTTGTCACCACGTACATTAAAAGAAACATTCCTTTTTGTCGTTTAATAAAACACTTTGTATAAAAAGATTCCTTTTGTATAAAAGTAAAAGTCAAAGGGTTTTATACACCGTATAAAAGAAAGTTGTGTATAAAACGAAATATGCCTCAATGAAAGGATATTGAGACGAAGTCCCTTACAAAGATGGTATCCTTGGTTTAAGGATAAATAAATTACATAATTATGTCTGACAAATGAATACACAAAATATAAGTGGATATTAAGTGTAAAATAATCAGAGGTTATTCACACATATTCATAGAACGACATATTCAATGAGTATAAGTTTATCCCAAAGAATCAAATTTGGGTTAATAAGTTCCCTTGCTAAAATATGACACCCTAATGGCGTCACTAAAAAATTCAGAAAATGAGTTGATGAGAGATAAAAAGGGTATCTCATCACATGGAAATAAAATTTAAATCAATAAGGATATAGAATAACATATCCCAACATAATAGTATGTTAATTAAAAGACATAACAAAAGAAGTCTTTTAAAAAGAGGAGGGTGAAAGGTTCCCTTACCGACTTGGGTAACTTTCGAAACATACACCCCGTGAAAAAAAGACAATACAACATTGATGTAAATACTCATAAATGAAATTATATTACACATTTAGTAAAATAATGGGCAGTACATACACCACTCAAAGGAAATTGTGGCAAATGTAGAATAAATCCCACGGGAATAAAAGTGAGATGAAAAATCCCTTACGAAAACTCGGCAGCCTAACATCGCCACATAAAACATACAAAAATGGATTGATGAGATCAAATAGGATATCTCATCATATTAACATAAAGTTTATAGAAAGAGGAATGTAAAAGAACATCCCCCAACATAACAAAGAGGAGCTTAAAATAAGTGACATAAAGGAGAGTACTTAAAAAGAAAGAGAGAGGTTAGATCTCTTACGAAAATTCGGCAGACTAACGACGCCACTCAAAACATCCAAAATGGATTGATGAGAGAGAATAGGGTCTATCCTCATATGAACATAGAAATTACAGTAATATTAATATAAAATAACATCCCAATAACAAGAAAGATGATCTTTAAAAGGAATGACATAAAAGAGCGTACTTAAAAAGAAAGAGAGGAGTAGGATCCCTTACCTCGGGTCCAACTTGACTCGATCGTTCTTTAATCTCCTGAATAATAAACTTGAGTTAATTTCAACTTGATTAAGAACCTTTTTAAAGTTAATTATTCCTTTTATATAAATTATTGACATGTTATAAACATTATGTAATCATTTAAGTTAATAATGTTTGTTTTGTCGATATTTGCTTCTTAAGTCAAAAGTGGACTTTTTGCAATTACATGTTGTTCGTGTGGTCAAAGGTTCTTTATATCCAGAATGAAATTCCTGATTTTGATATCATATATATCATATATATCTAGTATATACATGTATTTATAGTATTACATAATCATTTAGAGGTTAGAAATGAAATGCACCGTTCATGGAGACGGTAAGCCGTACGTACGCATGAACGCTACTTTCATTTATTTGTCATATTAATGGAATTAAAACTAAATGAGAGGAATGTATATTTTAATTCCAGAATTATATTCATCATTTAGATGTATCATTGATCATATATATCCATTATATAAATGTACTTATAATAGTACATTACATTTGGGGATAAGAAATGAAATGCATCGTTCATGGAGACGGTAAGCCGTACGTACGCATGAACGCTACTTTCATTTCTATCTCATAATTTAATGGAATGAAATAATAATGATATATAGGTATATTATAATTCCAGTAAAACATCATATATAATAACTTTAAATCCATCCTTTATACGTCCCACATATGGCATTAACGAATCAAATCACTTTGAGGGGGAAGTAGTCCGCACTTCCTAAAATGAAATTATCGTGTTTACCCACAATGGAAACCATAAAGGTATACCACAAATGAAAAATACAGAAGCATAAGGAAAACATAGACATAATATATGTCATATATAAATTGAGTGACATCTTAATGGACACCTTTGAAGGTGTTATATGAGTGTTGAACAATTATCGTTTCATGAGGCAGAAATTTTCCATCCACAGAAACAGTATGTTCTTTAACCATTAGATGAAGGTGTGTGTAAGTGTAGCTCGAATAATTATTATAAAAACATCCTAGTATATTGAAGATACTGTAGTTGTTACAAAAGAAATGAATAAAAAGAGTTTAGGGGGTTGGAGAAGCAAAATAAAACAAAAGAGCACAAGTGAGGACGTTACCTTAAAATAGGGTAACTCCCTTTGGTTTGAACCGAAAGGGTTTCTTGAAGAGCTCCTGCCTAAGTTAAGGCTTCTAGGATGATGAGAGTGATGTGGAGAGATAATATGATCAGATTTTGGCGGAACCAAATGTTTGAGAGGTGTGGGTAAGGGGGTAGAGGTGGGGGCCTTTTATAAGAGGAGAGGAGGGGCACTATTGGAAAAGTATAAAATGTTACTTTATTTTCAAATGGTTTTCGGATTTTAATGGTCCCATATTGATGTGTTTCGAGGATAAGGTGATTAGGGTTCGAAATACACCCATCCAATAGGTTTTTGACATGTTTAGGTCCTAGATTTTGCATTATCTTTCCATTTTATTTAAATCGTTAAATAATGTGGTCATCACTACATCATCATGATGTCATAACGAATTTAATTTATTTAATGTCTAAAAATTATAAAAAAAAGACTAGGATGTATGTAATCTTTTTATCTTTCCAATGACTATTTATAGTCAAAATTATGACTTGTATAACCACATGTAAAAATTGTTTTAGTAAAACAAATCATGTTTGTGACATTTTTATTTTAACTTTAAATAAAAGGCATAAATGTCATTATCAAACCCAAGTGGCTCCATGGGGTACCAAAAGTTGCCCCATGGGTTTTCTTGGTCGGCCATAACTCATCCAATAGGGTTAGAACAGGTTTAAATATATTTTCATTTTATTATAATATCATTTTTACCTTAAATCACACTAATTACCTTTAATCGCGATTAATAAAACTTAAAAGTTACTTATCATCAAAAATTATTTTCATCCCATTGAACCAAATTTTACATAACAATTAAAATAATTTAAATTTTATTTTTTAAATTCAAATCACAGAAGTGGTAAAGTCCCATTTAAATGAAAAATCAAATTTTGTAACCACCACTTTGTGGTTTCACTATTCATCAAAAATTGATGTTTTTCGGAAAAATACCAAAAATTCCCCTAAGCTATATTTGATGTTCCGAATTCAAAAATGATGTATATTTTACCAAATTCATAACATAGAAGTTTAATTAATTAATTTTATAATTAAATCCCATTGTTAAAACATATAGCGTGTTTTTATGAAACAATATCTTTTAAATGATTGACACTCGTTTATGTCCAATCTTATAGTGATATTAATTAGAATGACCACCATTTGATTAAATGGTAAAAATATATTCTATTTAAACTTTAAACCCAATTAAAAATATAATCTAATCATATAAATAAATTAGATTAAAAAGAGGTTTTGAATTAAAATACACCATTTTTCATTATTCATTAAAAATTGAACTTTTTCGGAAAAATACCAAAAATTTACACAAAGTAAATTTTGATGTCCCAATTATAAAGAAGAATTTTATTTTCTCAAATATAAAACATAAAATTTTCAAAAATTGGATTTAAAAGAGGTTCGCTATCAAAAGGCGGTTAATCGACCTTTTAAAGAATATTAGACCGTCTACGCTTAAAATTGGATTCATTCGCATTTTTAATCCTCTATCATTTATTGTAAAGAGTAAAAATATTTGACAAACATATATAATCATTTTGTAGTTAGTTCTATTCATTCCCGCCATTACAACGGCTAGGCATTAACTACCATTTAAAATAATATTATTTTATTATTTGAGTGCAACGTAAGATTCTCAAGAAACTCGTTGTTGCGTATTGGGTACGCCATAGAGCATAGAATCCCCATTAAATTAATATTAATATTTTATTCACAAATATGGATAAATAAAAAAAAATGTCATATTATTTATTTACTTAGGGTGTTACATCCTTCCCCCCTTTTGGGAATTGCGTCCTCGCAATTTTAATATTGAGCTTGGAAACATCCTTGAAAGTCCCACATCGGAACAAGGGTCGGTAAAACAATCACTTTAAAATAAAGAAAGATAAGTACAGAGGTCACCCGAGTTAACCTATACTAGGATTCCAAGTATGAAAATATGGACATGGAGGAAAAAACAAAGGGTCATGTTCTGATGGAGAGTGATAGTAAACATGTCTAGGAGAAAGTTAACCATAAGAAAATCACAAACTTGTGATGGGTTAAACGGTATTCGATTCCCCAGTAGGAAAAGTTAACAGACAACATTTTTGTTTTATGTTACTTATCATTGAGGAATTTATTTTTGAGCTTAACTAAATCATAATGAAACATACTTACGTGTCATGTAGACTTTCAACTTTTATTAGATTCCTTAATCAAACTCATATTTTCTCCAAAAGACGAGTATTTGGGAAGACTTGTTTGCATTAAGAGTACTATAATCAACTTATAGAGAACCACCTAATCCACAAAAGATAACTATATATTTCCCATGTCTTTAGACTTTAACCAAAACCAAAACTAAAAAGGTTAGTACAAGATCAGATAATCGAGAAAAGGATAACCCTTTATAAAAAGAAAATGTATTCTAAATCTCCAAAATTTGTCCAACAAAACCCAAAGTTCAACGAGGACCATTCGATAAACAATTTGTCCATAAAATTCTTCAAAGTAAACCAAAATAAGATTGAAACCCAGATATTTGAAGGATTTAGTCACATAGTCTTCCATGATAAATCATAAAATTTATCTCCAAACAGCATCAGTTGCTCCTAAAGTCTCGTATTGAAAATTAATTAACCTAATCACATATCCTCCATGATAAGTTAATCATTTTCATAAAAACCCAAAATAAACTTACTCTTAATTCATAAAGTCACCTAACTAAAAGGAATAAGTCATACTAACTAGGGACTTCACGTAGACCAGTGGTAGGCGATAAATACCCATTGCACTTTGGTTGTGGGTTCGATTCCCGCAGTTTTGTCCGACGAGACGGGTTGTCACACGGTCTGCGTGTTGTCCTTTTTCCAAAACTAAATAATTATTAAAAAATTACCCAATAACAAGATAAAATCTTCAAAAATAACCATAATGTAATTTAACCTCAATTTTATCTCATGACTTTCACTTTCCTTTATTACATATAGTAACCCATAATTACCTCAAAAGTAAGGATCATATAAACTCAAATGGTTCTTTATAACTCTGTACACAAAAGAACAGATTACTATTCTTTGAATAAAATTTTCATATATCAAACATCAGTGTTACACATACTATAAAAATTCTTCTTACCCCATCATCAAAAGAGACATAATACTCTTAAGAATTTCACCATATCTCTGGAAGCCCTTATATGTTGACTTCTTACTCATTCCACATTCTTCATGATCTATTAACCATTCCTTTCCAACTTATTCTGAAATACTTCTTTCCTACAAACAAAATCATGAATCATATCCTAAGATTACAAAATAGGAAAAAAAAAGTTAAGAAATAATCCATACCGTTGATTGGTCATTTTCAGTTTCTTCATCCTCAATCGGAATTGCATTAGGTATTGGTAAAGGAATATTTATACGATCTTGGTGATCCCATTCCCGAAACTTCTTCATAGGACATGTGTTTGCATAATGACCATGCGCACCACATTTAAAACATTCAATTGATCCCACAGAAAGAGCTTCTTTCCCTTTCCTCGAGTCAACTGGATGCTTCCTTTTTCCATGGCAGGTTCTTTCTTTATGACCTTCATTTCCACATCTATAGCATATTTATATCCCTTTGAAACATTTTCCTAGGTGTTTCTTTCCACATCTATGACACATTTGTTTTTGAACACACATACCTTTATGATTATTACCTGTAGTTCCATAGGGATTTTTTTCTTGGATATATGACGCCTTATAGAAATCACCAAGGTTTAGGTGGTCAATCATTACTCCAGATAGTTGGTTGAGGATAAACACAAGAGTTCTCATTGCAGCTCCCATATCATTCAGTTGCTCGCTCAGAAAACTGTCACAGTTTCCTTCACATCCACCGTTACTTTGGTGCCTGCTAGATCCATCCATTTACTAAAACCAAAAAGGTCAGTGTGAGTATATCAACAAAACCATCATGTACTAAAGAGGAAGATAAACACTAAGATATACTTACTCATTCACTTTATCTAAAACTAGGACTGTTTATGAAATCCTAACAATTATGGTCATGTCACTTATGCTTAAAGAATACCCTAACCTCTAAAGTTATCCAAACCGACATTTGATACCAACTATAA
This sequence comes from Viscum album, assembly GCA_963277665.1. NCBI lineage: Eukaryota > Viridiplantae > Streptophyta > Magnoliopsida > Santalales > Viscaceae > Viscum > Viscum album. The sequence continues at coordinate 1,069,239,128 of OY728162.1, forward strand.
GGCCCCAGCCTTAAACCTTACTTAATATTGAATTAAATGAATAATTCACATTGAGGATATTTTTAGGTTTAGAGTTTTAGAGAGTTAGGACATAACTATTACATCTCAAAAGATTACAAAGTATAAACTTTTACTAAGTTTCCATAAAATAAAAACTCTTAAAAAGAAACATGTCCAGTTCCATGTTTTAGGTTGCATGAATTTCTCTTGATCCCATCCTTGACGCTATTCCACGTTAAGTCCTGTGAAAAACATTTCAAAAACTTGGGATGAGCCTAAAAATCTCAGTAAGGGATACACAAATAATGAAAACTGTTAGTTTTTCAAATAACAAGTAAACCATGTATACTTTATCAAAGTAATACTTTTCACCTTTTCGAAGTAGTAAAACTCTTCAATGAATAAAAGTTCATTACTTACCCTTATGTAACCAAAATATTACCATGAAACCCATATAAATATGACATAACATATAAAGGTAACTTGGGACATAAACATACTTAAGTGAAAAAACCATAAGGTCGACTTCCACACATATCACTTAATGGAATAGCCATTCGGCCAACTTCCATACATACTTAATGGAATAGCCATACGGCCGACTTCCATACCCAATTCATTGTAGGTTATAACGTAACCACCCGTCCTGGTATTCACGGCACCACACGTCATATGGTTTATCACGTAACCACCCGTAATATGTCCAAGTACAATTATAAAATTATAACACATAAAACCAATATAAAGGAATGATAACATTTCACATTTTAATTACAATATATCATTTAAATATATTAACATAATTGAATCATTTATCAAAACCATTTTCAATACCAAAATACATAAAATAGTATATGGTATTTATTTTATTTTAAAAACATTACGGCTTGTTGAGGAAGCCAAACATCAAATAATACTCGAGGCGGCGGAAAAGGTCGTTGTCACCGCGTACGTTAAAAGAAACATTCCTTTTTTCCGTTTAGTAAAACGCTTTGTAGAAAAAGATTCCTTTTGTATAAAATTAAATTTCAAAGGGGCTTATACACCGTATAAAAGAAAGTTGTGTAGAAAACGAAATATGCCTCAATGAAAGGAGATTGAGATGAAGTCCCTTACAAAGACGGTATCCCTGGTTTAAGGATAAATCAATTACATAATTATGTGTGAAAAACGAATACACCAAATATAAGTGGATATTAAGTGTAAAATAACCATAGGTTATTCACACATATTCATAGAACGACATATTCAAGGAGTATAAGTTTATCCCAAAGAATCAAATTTGGGTTAAGAAGTTCCCTTGCAAAAAATTGACAGCCTAATGGCGTCACTACAAAATTCAAAAAATGAGTTGATGAGAGATAAAAAGGGTATCTCATCACATGGAAATAAAATTTAAATCAATAAGGATATAGAAGAACATATCCCAACATAATAGTCTGTGAATTAAAATACATAGAAAAAGAAGTCTTTTAAAAAGAGGAGGGTGAAAGATTCCCTTACCGAATTGGGTAACTTTCGAAACATACACGCCGTGAAAGAAAGAAAATAAAAAATTGATGTAAATACTCATAAATGAAAGTATATTACCCAATTTTTAAAATAATGGGCAGTACATACACCACTAAAAGGAAATTGTGGCAAATTTAGCATAAATCCCATGGGAATAAAAGTGAGATGAAAAATCCCTTACGAAAACTCGGCAGCCTAACGGTGCCACATAAAACATAAAAAAATGGATTGATGAGATCAAATAGGGTGTATCATCATATTAACATAAAGTTTATAGAAAGAGGAATATAAAAGAACATCCCCCAACATGAAAAAGAGGAGTATAAAAGAAGTGACATAAAGGAGAGTACTTAAAAAGAAAGAGAGAGGTTAGATCTCTTACGAAAATTCGGGAGCCTAACGGCGCCACTCAAAACTTCCAAAATGGATTGATGAGAGAGAATAGGGTATCTAATCATATGAACATAAAAATTAAAGTATGATTAATATAAAATAACATCCCAATAACAAGAAAGATTATCTTTAAAAGAAATTACATAAAAGAGCATACTTAAAAAGAAAGAGAGGAGTAGGATCCCTTACCTCGGGTCCGACTTGACTCGATCATTCTTTAATCTCCTGAATAATAAACTTGAGTTAATTTCAACTTTCTTAAGATACTTTTTAAAGATAATTATTCCTTTTATATCAATTATTGACATGTTATAAACATTATGTAATCATTTAAGTTAATAATGATTGTTTTGTCGATATTTGGTTCTTAAGTCAAAAGTGGACTTTTTGCAATTACATGTTGTTCGTGTGGTAAAAGTTATTTATATCCAGAATGACATTCCTGATTTGGATATCATATATATAATATATATCCAGCATATACATGTATTTATAATATTACGTAATCATTTAGAGGTAAGAAATGAAATGCACCGTTCATGGAGATGGTAAGCCGTACGTACGCATGAATGCTACATTCATTTATTTGTCATATTAATGGAATTAAAACTAAATGAGAGGTATGTATATTTTAATTCCATAATTATATTCATCATTTAGATGTATCATTGATCATATATATCCATTATATACATGTACTTATAATAGTACATTACATTTGGGGATAAGAAATGAAATGCACCGTTCATGGAGACGGTAAGCCGTACGTACGCATGAACGCTACTTTCATTTCTATCTCATAATTTAATGGAAAGAAATAATAATGATATAGAGTTATATTATAATTCCAGTATAACATCATATATAATAACATTAAATCCATCCTTTATACGTCCCACATATGGCATTAACGAATCAAATCACTTTGAGGGGGCGGTAGTCCGCACTTCCTAAAATGAAATTATTGTGTTTACCCACAATAGAAACCATAAAGGTATACCACAAATGAAAAAATAAATAAGCATAAGGAAAACATAAAAATAATATATATCATATATAAATAGAGTTACATCTTAATGGCCAACTTTGAAGGTGTTATATGAGTGTTGAACAATCATCGTTTCACGAGGTAGAAATTCGCCATCCACAGAAACAGTATGTTCTTTAACCATTAGATGAAGGTGTGTGTAAGTTTAGCTCGAATACTTATTATAGGAAAATCCTAGTATATTGAATATACTGGATTTGTTACAAATGAAATTAATAAAAAGAGTTTAGGGGGTTGGAGAAGCAAAATAAAACAAAAGAGCACAAGTGAAGACGTTACCTTAAAATAGGGTAACTCCCTTTGGTTTGAACCAAAAGGGTTTCTTGAAGAGATTCCTGACTAATATAAGGCTTATAGGATGAGTAGATGTGTGTGGAGAGACAAAATGATCAGATCGTGGCCGAACCAAAGGTTTGAGAGGTGTGGGTAAGGTGGTAGAGGTGGGGGCCTTTTATAAGAGGAGAGGAGGGGCACTCTTGGAAAAGTATAAAATGTTACTTTATTTTCAAATGGTTTTCGGATTTTAATGGTCCCAAATTGATGTGTTTCGAGGATAAGGTGATAAGGGTTCGAAATCAACCCATCCAATAGGTTTTTGATATGTGTAGGTTCTATATTTTTCATTATCTTTCCATTTTATTTAAATTGTTAAATAATGAGGTCATCGCTGCATCATCATGATGTCATAAAGAATTTAATTTATTAATGTCTAAAAATTATAAAAAAATACTATGATGTAGGAAATATCTTTAGATTTCCAATGAATATTTATAGTCAAAATTATGACTTGTATAACCATATGTAAAAATTGTTTTAGTAAAACAAATCAAGTTTGTGACATTTTTATTTTAACTTTAAATAAAAGGCATAAATGTCATTATCAAGCCCATGTTTCTCCATGGGGTACCGAAAATCGTCCCATGGGTTGTCTTGGTCGGCCATAACTCATCCAATAGGGTTAGGAAATGTGTCAATATATTTTCATTTTATTATAATATCATTTTTACCTTAAATCACACTAATTACCTTTAATCGCGATTAATAAAACTTAAAAGTTACTTATCATCAAAAATTATTTTCATCACATTGAACCAAATTTTACTTAACAATTAAAATCATTTAAATAGGATTTTTGAAATTCAAATCACAGAAGTGGTAAAGTCCTCTTTAAACGAAAAATCAAATTTTGTAATCACCACTTTCTGGTTTCACTATTCATCAAAAATTGATGTTTTTCAGAAAAATACCAAAAATTCACCCTAAGCTATATTTGATACACCGAATTCAAAAATGATGTATATTTTACCAAATTCATAACATATAAGTTGCATTAATTAATTTTATAATTAAATCTCGCTGTTAAAATAAATAGCGTGTTTTTATGAAACAATATCTTTCAAAAGATTGACACTCGTTTATGTACAATCTTAAAGTGATATTAATTACAATGACCACCACTGGATTAAATGGTAAAAATATATTCTATTTACACTTTAAAACCAATTAAAAAGATAATATAATCATATAAATAAAATAGATTAAAAAGAGGTTTTGAATTAAAATACAACATTTTTTACTATTCATTAACAATTTAACTTTTTCGGAAAAATACCAAAAATTAACACAAAGTAAATTTTGATGTCCCGATTATAAAGAAGAATTTTATTTTGTCAAATATAACACATAATCTTGTAAAAAGTGGATTTAAAAGAGGTTCGCCACCAAAAGGCGGTTAATCGACCTTTTAATGAATATTAGACTGTCTACGCTTAAAATTGGATTTATTCGCATTTTTAATCCTATATCATTTATTGTAAAGAGTAAAAATATTTGAAAAACATATATAATCATTTTGTAGTTAGTTCTGTTAATTCCCGCCATTACAACGGCTATGCATTAACTACCATTTAAAATAATATTATTTTATTATTAGAGTTCAACGTAAGATTCCCAAGAAACTCGTTGTTGCGTATTGGGTACGCCATCGAGCACATCATCCCCTTTAAAGTAATATTAATATTTTATTCACAAATAGGGATAAATACCAAAAAAATGTCATATTCTTTATTTACCTGGGGTGTTACACTCAGGGAGGTTCATTGACCTCTCACGGTACTCCACTGATATGGTGCGTGACCAAAACAGCAGGGACCAGACATTCGAGCCGGGGATCAGGTGAGAGATCAAGGCTTCGATAATTTCTCTTAGCGTCCCGATGCAGGAGGGGGTGTTAGAGTGATCCATCTTAGTAGAGAATTTCTTAGGTGAGTAGTCACCAATAGCAAGACCCACAACAAGTCATCATATAGCGGAGTCTTTTGTAGGTAGCATTAGACAAATGTCGTAGGAGTCCAAGAGGACTAGACCACACGTAGATGACCGCAGGATTCAGGGTCAGTTATGTGGGGCACCTGAGGCAGAGCCAGTCACGCCGGGAGCTGGTAGTGTTATGCATGCGGCGGGTAGGGTCACATGGCTTGTGACTATCTGACCCGCCGTACAAATGATCAACAGATGGTCGAAGGACTGCCCAGGTAGAGACAAAGTTTCGACCAAGGAGGTTCGCAGGGAGCAGGTGGACGTGGCATAGGAGCTGGTCGTCCAGCTAGCGGTGGGCGACGATTCGAGATGTCTCCATGACCACCACTAGGTGGTCCACACTGACCATAAAGAGTAGGAGGATAGGGGTCGGCTCAGCTCTAAGAAGCTGAGGGCTATGATCACAACACTCCGGAGATGATATATGGTACGATATGTGTCTACTCCACCTTATTTGTAGTACATATAGACACAGGTGCAAGTCATTATTTTATTTCCACTTCCCTTGTTCGAAGCTCGGAGACTATGATGGAGTCGTTGGCTCGATCCTTATGCCTAGAGACTTTTATGGGAATAGATTCTACGATTACACACTAGTGTTGGTAGTGTGATCTTACACTAGGAGGCAAGAGCTTCAGCTGGGATCCCCTAGTAGTAGCTTCGAGGCCAAATGACCTAGTCTTGGATATGGACTAGTTATCTACAGTTCATGCTCATATTGACTGTATTAGGTGAAAATTGCGGCATGTTCGAATATATGGGATGATTTTTACCTTCACCAGTGATAAGGGAGAATTTGGAGCACATAATGTACTTCCGGGAGGAGAGTGTAGCTGATCACTTATCATTTGGCTAGCCTTACACTTAGAACAGTTGATGTGGAGGCTCTGAGTTATCCTGTAGTGGTAGACCAGTAGGTTGATTTCTTCCTTGATGATGTTTCGGGTCTACCTTCTCATACATAGGTGGAAATTTACATTGAATTATACCTTGAGACAACATCAATATCTACACCAACGTATTGGATTGATCCCATGGAGATTCATGAGCTGCGGGTACACTTGGAGGACTTGCATAGAAATGGGTTAATTAGGTCCAGTGGTTCTCGTTGGGAAGCCATGATTTTGTTCCCTTAGAAGGTGGAAGGGATCCTGATACTTTGTGTTGACTACCGATGCCTAAATCAGGTGACCCTAAAGAACAAGTACCTACTCTTGAGGATTGAGGACCTCTTTGATCAACTGAAGGGAGCATGTGGTTCTCGAAGATAGACCTCAGATCTGTATATCACCATCTCAGAGTACGAGATGAGGATGTGCAGAAGATGGATTTCAGATGTAAGTACCGCCATTATGAGTTCATGGTTATGCCATTGTGTGTAACCAACACTCCAGCAGTGTTCATGGGACTCATGAACAGGATATTTCAGCCATACCTTGATCGTTTTGTATTAGTCTTCATCGATGAAATTCTGATATACTCGACCACTGAGAAGGAGCATGCCTATCATTTGAAGGTAGTACTGGACACACTCTGAGAGAAACAACTTTATTGTAAGCTCTCAAAGAGCCAGTTCTAGATCTGAGAGGATCCATTTCTGGGGAATGTCATCTCAGAGGCTGAATTTGCAGTAGATCCAGCAAATATTGATGTGATACTTGTATTGGAGACACCCAGAAGTGTGACTATGGTACGATGTTTCATGGGTTTGGCTAGATACTACCAGAGATTTGTGACATAATTCTCTAGAGTTTCAGCACCACTATCAGTATTTACGAAGAAGGGGAAACCATTAGTGTGGTTGGAGATATGCCATCGGATTTTTCAGGAGCTGATGCAAAGGCTGACTAGTGCCCCCATCTTGAGGCTTCCAGAGGAGGGAGTTGGGTACGTAGTCTATTGTGATTCATCAGGGACCGGGATCTGATGTGTCCTGATGCAAGAGCGAGCAGTGATCACATATGGTTCACAAAAACTGAGACAGAATGAGAAAAAAATACACTATCCATGACTTGGAGTCAGCTGTAGTGGTCTTCTCCTTGAACTTATAGCGGCATTACTTAATGGGAGAGAATTGTACAGTGTACTATGATCACAAGAGTGTCAGGTATATCTTATATTAGATGGAACTAAGCCTGAGACAAAGACTTTTTCATGATTTCCTCGATGACTATGACTTTGAGATAGTCTATACTCATATAAAGGGGAACGTTGTAGCAGATGAAATCAGAAGGAGGTTTGGAATACTACTACTAGGTGAGGCGATGGAGTAGCTGTCCATTTTGTAGATATCCTTTGTAGATCGATATGGAACAACTTTTCTTCAGTATTTTACACTCACTCCCCCACTTCATCAGCAAGTGAGGGACACACGGCATGTGGACACTGATTGCATGGTTCGACGTGCTCAGATATCCATATGACATGCACCTGATTGATTTCATGAAGGTAGGGAGCACGTCATCCTATTCAAAGGACATAACAAGGTACCAGTGTCGCTTCAGGAGGAAGTGATGAGGGTGTTCCACACATCCCCACTAAAAGTACATCCATGAGTGGTGATGATGTACTAGAATCTCCGACGATGACACTAGTTTCTGAGAATGAAGAAAGCACTTGAAGAGTTTGTCTCTCGGTGCCTCACTTATAAGCAAGTGAAAGCAGAGCATCAGGTACCAGATGGATTGGTTCAGCCTTTAAGGGTACCATAGTACATGTGGGATGGGATATCCATGGACTTCATGATAGGACTTCCATGTAAATCCAGGGGTTATGATTCTATATGGGTGATCATCGACCGACTCACCAAGTCAGCCCACATCCTAATGATTAGTGAGTACGGTTTAGTAAAGATCTTCAGATGCCTCTATGTGTAGGTTATTGTGTGGCTACATGGAGTGCCCTCGAATATTTTCTCCAATCACGATACATGTTTTAATTCCCATATATGGATGTGGTTGCAGGAGGCTTTCGAGACACAGCTTCATTTGAGCACTACCTTCCATCCTCAAATGGATGGTCATACTGAGTAGACCCTTCAGACCCATGAGGACATGCTACATTCTTGTGTCCTCAACTTCGGTCGCAGCTGGTAGGATCACTTTACCTTAGTGGTGTTTGCATAAAACAACTTCTATAACTCCACCATTAGGATGACACCTTTCGAGGCCTTTTATGGGCGACCTTGTAGATCACCTTTGCACTGGATTGACCTAGGGCAGTTAGAACTTGTGGGACCAAAGATGGTACATGATATCACAAAGAAGGTGAAGGTCATAGAGGAGCGGATAAAGACTCCACAGAGTAGGAGAAAGTCTTATGCAGACATGAGAAGGAGACCTCCAGTGTTCGAGGAAGGCAACCACATCTTTCTACGGGTCTCATCCCGATGAGGTTTAAAGAGATTTGGCTGAGGAGGAATTTTATCTCTGAGGTTCTTCGGACCCTTTCCGGTCCTCAATAAATTTGGCGAGGTGTTTTACCTCTTTTCTCGTCCACCACAGTTGCACAGGGTTCAACACGTCTTCCACGTGTACCAGATGAGGTGATACATGAACAACCCTTCTTCTCACATCATCGACCACGGAGAGTTGGACGTCGATGATGGGGCGTCAATTATGGAGGTTCTAGTTGAGATCAAGGATCGACAGGAGTGACTTCTTCGTGGGTAGTTGATATCTCTGGTGCACATTTTCTAGCAGCATGGGAACCTCCAAGAGAGTAAATGAGAGTGGGAGGCTCAGATGCATGCCCAGTAACCCCACTTGTTCCCTTAGTTTGAGTTGTGGGTTATGGGGATGAAAATCCCTGAGGTGGGGAGAATGTAAAGACCTGAAAATTCCAAGTATTTTATTCATTTATACGAGAATTTTACGAGTCTGCCAAAATTTATGGTGTGTGATTCTGAGACCTGGTGTGCCCAGAATGAATTTATTAATTTTTTTTCGGGTACATACAGTAAAAGTGCGAGAGGGTTTTTGTATCTTTTGAAATGGTGACCGTTGAACTCACAACGCTAATATTCGTTTAAGGGGACCTTCACCTCGACCACAGTATGTCTAGGGTGAAAGATAAAATTTCGGGTTTTTTTTGTGGAAATAAGATTTAAATAAAATAAATATTTATTTTATTTTTATTTTTGTTGAAACCTCCCATGTGGATGGTCTTGTGGTGGGGTCCACCTGAACTAAAACCTCCCACATGGGTTATGGTGGTGGGGACCACCAGAGCCTAAAACCCCCCATTTTTGAATTCTTAAAGGTGGGGCCACCTGAACCATCATAATGCGAGAAACTCTTAAACTCCCTCTTTAATGTGGAGAGGTCTCTTGAACATCCTCCACATTAATTATGAAAAAACCTCTTGATTAAGGGTTCCAATTCAAAATAAATTTATAAAACCAAATTTAATTTATATAGACTATTCTTTTGTTGGGGGATGTGTTGGAAAAGAACACGGAGAAACTTTTACCCTCACTAAATAAGAACACATCCCAAGGAAGAATGACCAATGGAGATCAAAGAGAGAGGAAACCTACCCCAATCCGAATTAGAAGCACAATGTAGAGGCAACCAACTTAGGATGTCTTCGATGAAAACGAACCGACGATCGGGGAAAAATCGATGTCACCAAATTCACCCCTTCCAATGTAAAGGGGAAATCAAAGTTGGGGTGTGTTTTAAATTCATCCATGTTAATTTCCATCTCACATTGAATCATTACCCTTGAGCCACTTTCAACCGCCCTAACACGTAGGGTACGAGCCAAATTAACAAGGCCTGACCCCTCCGCAAACCCTATGGTTCTTTTGAGTGTTCTTCATTATGGTGGCATCGATGGATGTTAGTGTTTGGGACCTCTAGAACTTGAGAACCATGGCCGACCGCTTGACCGGCCATGACGAAGGAGAAAAACGGAGGGTGGCTGGTCAAGTCGGCCGCTAGTGGAGGCATGGCGTGTGACCGCACCGCATGGCCAGCCCCGACAGACCGCTGCAGCGCGGCCTCTGTCGTCTCATGGCCTCGCGACCCCCACCGCCAGGCCGCTCCACGGCCCCGCACCGTCTGCGGCCTCGCGCCGTCCACATCCTCCTCCACTCCGTGGCTTCGAGTAGCATGTAACCTCCACCGCTCCATATCCCCATGCCATCGGTGGGCTCCACCACTCAGCAAATTCATGCCACCCTTGTCCTCCGTCGCTCTGTGGCCCCACGCCGCCTGAGACATCTTCCATCCTGCGGCCTCACAGCCTTGTGGCCCACACGACCTTGCTGCCCTGCGGCCCTTTTCGGTCCTCATGGCCTTCGCCACCCTCGCAGCCTCGGCCCCGCCCTCGGGGCCTACTGCCACTCTTCGGCCCCCGCACTTCCCAGCGCTGGTGGGGTCGTACACTATCGGGTCAGGTCGGTCCGACCAAGTCGGACCAGACCCAGACTAGCTATGAGCTTTTCACTCTAACAGTCATAACATTGGCACCAGGTGTTCATTTGAAAAACCGTCAACGACGCTATAAACCATGGAGTGAGACGGTCTCTTCTATGTACCCCCATATGAGTTTTGGGTAAATTTGGGATGTGGTCGGGTTTGATCAAGCACAAATCCAACTGAGCCCTCATGACTAAAAGGCTAATAACATACAGACCGTGCGTCTGATTGATGCATTGTCTGTTGCGTTGAGAACCCAATGACGTGGTGGTCCTTTGGGTTCTTCTTCATGGAACATCATGGTAGTTGGAGCATCAACGAGTGGTTTGAGGAGTGGAACCTCCCAGAGACGACCAAGCTTAGTGTCGGAACCCAGTAGCTAGATTTGACGTGAAGAATGAATAACGATCTTGTGTGGGTCCGCACCGAGCGATCCTATGTGGGTCAGCACCTAGCGATCCTATGTGGGTCAACACTAAGCTATCATGTGTGGGTCAGCACAGAGCAATTTTGTGAGGGTCAGCACCGAGTGATCCTATGTGGGTTCGCACCTAGAAATCATATGTGGTTCTAACGACGCACTAGCTATATACTAGGATCCTGTGTGGGTCTGCCTCTTAATAGAGTATGATGATTTAGTAGTTTCATCTAATCATCTCTATTATTGTACCTAAGATATACCTAGTGTGATCTGAGTCTATACATGTGTGGTACTTTCCTTCATGGTAATACCTTTGTGGTATTCTTCAGTGTGGTGTACCTGTGTGGTACTTACCTTTGTGGTTTTCCATACTTTGCGGAACATTTGAGATTTGGGCTAATGTGTTGGGCATTGTGTTTCCTCATGACTGAGATGGGTTTACTTGATAATTTAGGAATATGTCTGGGCATATAACTAAGTAGGGTTGTCAGTTTATTTCATTCTTTTTGGTTTATCCTTTGTGAATTTTGTGTGAACATGAGGGTATCAGGGTCCATACTGAGTATTGTTATACTCACCCCTACATGGTCTATACCCACACTTCTTTGGGTTTGGTGCAGATTCCAGACAACACTAACTAAGGATGAGATTATGGGGACTAGAGGTAGCTCGGTGGTGGACCTTAGATGAGGAATACTATAGAGATGACCGATCGAGATTTGTACATACTCTCCATGTAGGATCCTTGGTGGGTCTATGTAGGAGTTGTTCTAGTTTACTTGTACTTTCAGTTTCTTGTACTTTCTAGTTGGGCTTTTATTATTGCACCTTTTCTTAATATACTCGCACTATTTACCATAAAATTTTCTTGAGTTCATATCTTTATGTGTTATTGGTCATGTGTGTTTACAGGTTCTAAAGGAAATACCATCCCAGTATTAGGTAATACGCCTTCGGTGCCAGTATCTAGCCCCTAGCCTATAGAAGGAAGGCTTGGGGAAGTCACGACATGGTTCCTGCGGGACGGTTCGTGACACTATCATACATAAAAATATCGGGGATCATTACACTGTATGATATAAAAGCGATTAATTTTTTTAAAATTTATATATATCATAATTTATTAATATGTTACATTCTCCTATAATTTCAATTTTTGTGTCATTTATGCTATCTAAAATAGTCTTCTTATTTAATATTATCATGTTGTTAAATGCCCATTGACTACAAGATAATTTTTTCCCACAATTGAAAAATTATCTCGATAATTTGTGGTCGGATATTTTAAAATTGTATTTTAGAAGACCAACTTCATAAAAAGGGATAATAAGATATCTTATTGATAAAAGAGAAAGGGATGTATGAGGGTCATCTTGAATAACACATACTAGGTTTCCAACTAGTTCAAAATTGGTGGCAAGTGATGATTTGGATATGGAATAAAAGTGTAAATAATTACAAAGAGACGTTGATATCCTTGATATGAAAAAGGCAAAGAGAAAATAGATATTTAATTAAATAAAAACCATTACTCAATGATGATTTAAAAGAGTATCTAATTCATCAGATATGAATGTTAATAACATAAGATTTTTGTTTCGAGATCATTTTCCTAAAGTCGAGGAACTACATTTTCTTCTTGAAAAAGAGAGTAAGCAAATATATATAATTAATGAGTTTAATTTCATCCATTAATCACAACCCAATATCATTTTTTTCAAAATAATTAGTATTCATGATTAATTGTTTATGCCTAAAGATCAAAATAAAATTTTAAAGACCATATAAACATAAAAGTGATAATAACACTTTTTAACCATTCATTATATATTTTCAAAATTAGATAATTGTATGATAATTCCCATAATGGTTATAACTTTATATGTTACATTAATCCTAAGATGTTAATGGTAATATCTAAATTTGAAAATAAATTATTCCATTAATTAATAACCATATTTCCCAAATATTATAAAATACACCAACATTAATGTGTGTTTTAGCATCAAAGTTTATCTTATAGTTATCATCTTACGTGAAAAGAAAAAATATTATGATCTTATTTTGAAATAAAAATAATCACTTATTAACCAAATCACTCTTAAATTCCATGGTTATCTATATTATAAATCTTTTTTTCTCATAATTAAATCAGTATCAATGATATTATAAACCCTAAAGGTTATCAAAATAGTAAAACTTATTTTTAATAACTTTTAAATTCATAATCCATGTTAATCCAAATTTTACATATAATTATATAATAAATATCCTCAAAAAATTTCATTAATTACATTACGATTTATTCACTTAGAACCTCAATGTGGTGTCTAGGACATGGATCTTATAATCATCCTAATTTGATATTCCTATGAAGGTATTTATAACTCTTAAAATAACATAATATTTAAACATGAAAATATCAAATGTATTATAAATCGTCATCTAAATCCATGTATAATTGTTCACAACCCACACTCCTTAAAATACTTTTAGAAATGTAAAAATTTCATTTCTGTATTTGATATCATTAGAGGTGGTCCCTTTTTAAACATTAAAAATATAACATATCAAAAGGATATTTTGGATCACTAAAATTTTCCTGGAAATTTCATGATTTTATATTTAGGGAACTATGAAATAATCATTAAAACAATAACCATCATTTTAAGAGGGTATCCTTCCCACTATAACTAGATTTTTATATTCCACATTATGTCACCAAAATATTCCATATGAAACCCTTTTTGAAATAATCAATTCATAATAATAATATATATATTGGGGAAAAGAAAACAGAATAAGAGTGATCACAAATACAAAGTAAGAGTAAAACTATTCTTTAACACTTTAATTCCATCAATTAGTATATGAAGATAATAAGTGTGTGATGACATAATCAATGTGCATGTGTGAATCATAAAAAAAATAATACCCATAAAAACCAAAATAATATATCATGAAGCATGGAATAATTCTTTAATAAAATAAGGATTCATAAGAATCAATAATCGTGATCCATTTTATATCAATCCTCATCAACAGAAAATTTATCAAATATTAGAAAGCATATATAAAATGTCTTGAAATCATGGGACATAATCTTCATGTGACACATACATATCCATTAAAAACTAATACGAATGGAATAACCATATGGTTTACATCCAATATAATTCTCAAGATAACATTAATCATACACAATGCATCATAGAAATATCTAGGTAGACTAATCGTATAAGCAATATCAGGCTCACTTGACACTATATGGATGCACCCATTGTATAATTTATAATAGGATCACCCTATGTTATCATGGTGAGAAAATCATATATAATGTCAATGAAACAGAACATGAATAACATAAAAAGGTATTTCACCATAAAACTCAGAGAAACAATCATTATTCCCTTTTATAACTTTATTAAACTATCGAGTCAATAAGGTTTTCCGTATGAATTTTACATTCCTTCATACTTTGGGGATATTGTTAAGTAAATAAGGATTCCTTATAACTTCATGATTCTTATGATTTTTTAAATCACAAACACCTTATTTCAAGGAAAATTTCTTTTTACCCTTGTTTTACTCACTTAAGGAAAATTTCCTTACCCAAGGAAATTTACCATTACCTTGATTTTATTGTTCATATCATAAATTTTCTATGTGTAAAACTCGGATTGAAACCAAAACCTCAGAATCCTATAAATACCAAGATTTGAAGCATTCTGTGTTAGGATCCGAATTCTCAGAATTTTTGTTACGAACTCTTTTGAGTTCTGACTCCGAATTCTGAATCAGAATTCTAGTTATGAACTCTTATTAGTTCTAACTCCGAATTTTGAATCAAAATTCAGGTTACGAACTCTTATGAGTTCTGACTCCGAATTCTGAATACGAGTTCTGGATATGAACTCTTCAATGTTCTAACATTGAATTCTAATTAGGAATTCTGGATACGAACTTCTCTGAGTTCTGACTACGAGTTCTCTGAATTCATACATTGAACTCTTATGATTTCTTACTCCGAATCCTCATGAATACTGAATTTGAACATTGTAAGTTCTGTCTCCGAATTCTGGTGAATCTATATTACAAATTTCCTTGATATTCCGACTCCATAATTCTTTAGAATTCAGCGTCTGAATTCCTAGAAAACAGAATTCGAATATCCTTGTATTATAGACTCTGAATTCATTTTTGGTGAGATTTCGAACATTCATTTACTTACATTCCGAATATCAGATTTTCGTTATACTTACACTTTTTTAGTAATAAACTGATGGTGTGCATTCAGTTACTCACTAACCATTGTTTGAGTGACATGTGTACAGGTCCCTCCAAAATTCAAGGAAGAATATGACTGACGTAGAGGGGAGCCGACCGTTGGAGCTGTGCCTATAAATAAGAGCTCATTTGAAAGTGTTAAGGATACTGGACAACATCTTTGACAACTGTGTGTAAAAGTTGTTGAAGTGATTTCTAGAGAGAGAGGCTCTTATAAACTCTCAAGATTTGTTCAGAAAGTTTGAACGGATTTTTCAGACATTTCTTCGTGCAGATTCGATTCATGCGACTCCGATTGTTGTTGTGTACAATCGAGCGCTTTTGGGGATAGGAAGGCAGATCTGTTGACTACCTGATAGTTGAGGTCTTGCGGGGATATCAAGACATACTCTGATCTTCTTATCGAGGTATTACCCTGGTGTGGGTAAGACAAACACTCTAGAATTTATAAATCAAGGGACCTTTATCCAAGGATGTTGGATACCCTGGTGTGGGTAAGACAAATATCCACTCGACCAATTTGTTTCATTAATTTTCATTGGTCGAGTCATCCATTGAGTGCTTTCTGTTGGATACTTGGTCCATGAATGATGGATAAAGGGGCAATTGGGTATTTCTACCTTTTTGAATAATCCTATTGGAGAATATTCAATAATTTTGTACCCAACATGGATCAATTGACAAAAAACATAACACCCCTGTAGGCACTCATTGGACCCAAAAAACATTGAGTTGATTCAAAATGATGAGTCTGACATGAAACACATAACTATGGAACCTCCTTAATAATATCAAATAGATATATAGTGCATTCCCCATTCGACCCTTTTGTTTATGGTAAAACACACGTCATCAGGTCAAAAAAAAATTCTACCACATTCATATATTATATCATTAATATATATATATATATATGGAATATAAAGATTCATATTATGTTATTTCATTATTGGGGAATACGAATAAAAATTTAACAATGTGGAAAGGGTTGATTTAACAATCTCTTTACTATTCCTGAATATCTCTACTAGGGTGTATTTTCTTATATATCCTTATTTCCTAAAACTATATTAAAGAATATTTTTAATATCCTTTAATGATTTATTCATGGGATTCTTATCTATGTCTAAAATATTGACATTTTTTAAATGAATATTATTGTTGTTTTTGGAATGAGGTAATTTTATCGGTAATCCAAAAATTGAAAAAGGAGTCTTTTTTTAAAATATACTTCCAGAACAGAAGGTAACCCCATAATTAACATTAAATTATTTATATTTCCCTCTTTAATTTATCATAACTATTTTTAATGATATTTTTTAATAATATTTGTTTAAATTTATATTTTTTAAAATGTTATTTTCAATGTGAGAAGAGTGTTTTCCTCAGGAATGTTTTTATTGTAATTCATATGGTATATTTGTTTATCCAAGAGGGAATAAAAGTATTTAATCATACATCGCTAGTTATATTTTGGGATGATACTATACATATTATTTATTTGGATGGTTAATGTTCAGTTTAAATGGGGATGTACTGTTTTGATACCACCCAACATATTACTCTACATGGTTATGATTATGTTCAACTATTACAGAATGTATTAAAATACTATATTCTAGTTTTTCAATATAAATATTTATATTGATATTGTTTCAATAATTTAATAAGATGAATGCATTGTAGATTGTATTTTATTAGATGGAAACTCTATAGTCCCTCAATATATCTGTCGATCTCATAAAAAAATTAGATTTATTTCATAGATGAGTCATTACCCATTAATTTATATTTATTGGAATAAATCCATGATTGTAAATTTATATTTCTTTTAATTACACATCAATGGTACATTCCATATTTTTTGAAATATACATTATATCATATCAAAGTAGTTGTTATTATACATGTGATTAATTGATTTTTAAGATATCTATTCATATATTTCTAACTTATGAGATTATTTATATAGAATTATTTCATCCACATTTATTACCACTGTATTATTTACCTTATTTATGGTATTAATTAAATGAAATGTGTTTTAATATATTTAAATTTCCACATTAATTATTATTTATTTGATCATTTCATATATAACAGCTCATAACCCACACTCCCAAAACCATTGTCGAAAACATAAACATTATATTTACAAATTTTGATAGTGATTGAGGTGAACAAATTTTCACCATAAAATAATCAATAAAAAAATTTAAAATTAGATAACATAAATTCTAAAAGTCTTTTTAGGATTGGTGTTTCATATAATGAGAATAAAATAAAAAAACACATGGATTTAAGAGAGTATCTTTTCCACTTGACCCAGATTTTTATCTTCCATATTATTTTATAATCATTTTTATAGGAATAATTTCTAACATAATTAATTAAAAATCATAATTAAAATTCATAGAAAAAGTAACCAAAATAAGGGTGATCTCAAGTGATCCATAAGGGTATATATACTCATTAATAGTTTTGTGTCATTAGTGAGTATACAGAGTGCATACGTTTTTGAGGACATAATAATAGTGAAAAAACGTACCCAGAAATACATTAATAATCTATTATAAAACATGGAATAATAATTTATCATTGGAAATATTTATAATAATCATCAATAATGATCCATGTGATATCAATCTTGATCAAAGGAAAAATTATATTCTCCTAGAATGCATAGATAAAATATGTTGGTATCTTAGGGCATCCTTTTCATTGGACAAAATAAAACTATTACATAACCCTTAAAATGGAATTATATTATTTTATAATTTCAAAATAATTCTATAAATAACATAATAATTAACCAATTCAATGGATCATTCTCTCCACATACCCACTGTACACACTATATCAGGCTCACCCGGTGTTATTTGCGCACACCCATCACATAATCTATAATGAGATCAACCGAAACATTTTAGGTTCTTCCATGGTATTTAATTTCCTATAACCACAATATGAATAAATTGAATATATAATTATTCATAAATCTCATGAAAACAATCATTATTCCAATTTTTACTTAACTAACCCTTCAAAATGATTTTTTTTTCATGTCACTCTATTAAAAAAATGATTAACATGTACAAAAGAAATAGGTTCCAAAATAATCTCTATACAACATGGTTAACCTAGGGAAAATAAATTTATTCCATACAAACCACGTTGAAACATTGTTTTCTTATAAAAATGAAACAGGAAAGACAACAGCTTCTTCAAAACATGATTAACCAGTGAGAAAAATGGGTTCTATTACAATCCATGTGAAATAATATTAATCCATCCAGAGAAGGAATAAGGTTTCTATAAAAATAATATTTACCCAGTGGAGTAAGAATTATCGTTCGTTGTCATTGTTTAATAGAAATAGAATAAAATTACATTTAAAAAATCATGGAGGAAAATATCATTTTCATTTTGAAAATATATTTTTAAAACTAAAAGATCAAAAAACATCTATTACTAAGTATCAAAGAAAATGATAAATCAATAGAAGAATTTATTTTTTTAGAAATGTTAATTGTTATGATGGATGTAAATTCCATTCAATCTGTATATGTTAAAAAAATCATTCACTTATTTCAGAAAAATACAAATGGTTATTGTTTTGAAAATAAAATATATATTTATCTGATTTTTTTGGTAAACAAAATTGGTTAAAATTTCCATTAATAATTAATAAATAAATGCATGAAAAAAATTAATTTTTTTTGGAATACATGTTTCTTTATAAATAAAATTTCTAATAGAAGAGAGAAATTAATCTAGAGTTTAGTAAATGCAATCTAAATTTTTTTATATACCGAAGAGTGTGAAAAGGTTTCTATTAATTTAAAATATCAAAAATAAAAAAGGATATTAAAATTAAATGGTGTTATTAAAGAATAATTAAATAATTTCATTGAACTGATATTCATGAACAAATAATATTGATTTGAATGAAACTGTGAAATAATCCATTTCAATGATGATAACATTGAAGCGATGATTAATCAATGGATAAAATATGTGTATTAACATTAAATTCAAGTGAAAAAAGTATATATTAAAAATTTATATAGTAAAACTACATTACCAACATAAATATAAAATATTAAAGACAACGAATGAGTTTTATAACTCAATCAAATGAAATTCAGTTATGAAATTGATCACCACTTGCTAACTTTTTTTAGGCCCTCCATCGATGAAATATTTAAAATGGAAAAGTGAAATACAATTAATTATAATATATTCATTATATTTAAGGATAAATGGTAATTATACAGACCATAAAAATTATATTATGGGTATAACATTACAATATGCCTCAATTAAATGATATTGACAAAAAATCCCATACCTCATGCTTCCTTTTGGTTAAAAAAGATTAACCTCAGGAATAGTGAATTTATATATTTTTGAAACTTATTAAAGGAAATAATTAATATATATAACAACATATATGACCCTTTTATAATATGTAATCACCCATTCATTTATAATAATTTTTTATTTAAATGGTTTCGTGTGTTGATCGCCTTATTTTCTAATTCATTCTATGTTATGAATGTTCTAATTCATGTAAATATCCTATAGTTCTAAAATAAAAATAATAATAATATTTAATTAATTATAATAAATTATAATTTTATGATTAATTTTTAATAATTTTTATTGAAATATGATGTATGATATAACCATAGAGACATTAGGTTGTACATACTCTTGAGTAACATTTCCATTTTGTAATGATTGTTATAGAAAGGAGGTATGTAATATTTTATCTTTCCAGAAAGATAATCATATCATAATATCATATTATATCATTAAATATACATATATTTCCTCAATGTCATGTGTTTTTGAAAAGATAGAGTCGTAGCACTTCGTGATGGTGATAGTCCAAACCTACCCGAACGTCGTTATCAACTTTCAATGGGAAAAATTTAATAAATAAAATGATATTTCATATTATAAAAATGATAAATATGACATCATTATAATAATTATTTCATTTATATAATATATATATATATATATATAATTTATCTTTATTATTTTCCAGGTAAAGGGTATGTGAAAACAAATCACATCGCTTCGTGAGGTGGTAGTATGCCTTACATATAAAGGATTTCATCGTATCCCTTATGGAATGGAATGTAAAAAAGTTATATATACTGTAAAATGGATCCATAAGTATAATTGAGTCATAAATATAATATAATATAATATATAAGCATTATATAAACCATCATAACCATCTGTGAGTGGTGGTAATGGAAAAAACACATGACATTGGTTCATAAGGAAATAATACGATGTATACTTAAATGATGATTTTATAACCCATTTAATGTAAGAATTGATATATTATGGTAATTAAATTAATAAAAATAAAATATCAGTATATTTAGGATACATATATGCTTATATAATGATATTTCAATAATAATTTAAGGATTTTGATGTTGATATAAAATAAAAATTCTAGTTGAATAACGTTACCTCTTCTTTGGGAAACATTATTTTGTTTCCCATCATTCCTTAGTTAGTTGGGTTTTTTGAAAACAATAATGAATCTAGGATTATATTAGTGAATTATAGACCTTATTTGGGTAGTTATTTACCAATAAAATGGGTTTTAAATGTGTGGAGAGAGGAGGATAAATGGGCCATTTATATGTGGGGTGTGTGGCATGATTTTGGTTTTTATAATGAATTATTCGTAACCATATTTGATTGACATCCAAATGGTCCAATGATGGTCCATTATTGGTAATAGAATGTATAAGGCCTAGATAAGTACATTAAATATATTTATTGTTATCTATTATTTTAACCATTTTCATTTTAGTTTAATCCCTGGAAAATCGATTTTTCCCTCAGTTAAAGAAAATAATTTCACTATTTTCACAATTTATTTCGGAAAATATTATTTTGACCATATTATATAATAAAAATTATTTTAAATTAAAATATTTAATAAATTTTTTCAAAAAAATCATATAAATAGTAAATTTTAATTTAATATTAATCTGGTAGACATGATGAGAAAGCATGTTTTTAAAGAGTATAGATTCAAATGATTCAAATGTTTTTATATCCAGTTTTAATATAAAATTGATGAAAATAAAATAAATTTTATTTATTTATATTTAAATATATAATTTAACTATCTTTACTATAAAAATAATTTAAAATTTATTTTTACATTATAAATAACATAAAGGAAATGGTATTTTTCAATTAATATTTGGTATTTTTCACTAGTCAACATAAAAATTAATCTTTTCAGAAAATGATAAAAAATAACTCCAAGATAATTTTGAAATTTATATTTCACAATTGAAGTTTATTTTTTCAAAAAATATTTCTAAAATTGATAAACATTAAATTTAAAACAAAACATACAAATAATATAAATAAGTTAGTTTTCGTGAATTATGTTTCTTTCAAAGACAATATTATATTATATTAATTCTATGTATAATTGTAATCCTTGTATTAAGATAAATAATATTTATTGATATATATTCTTTAAATTTCGTTTATATAATTCCATAATAGGGTTTATTTTAATAAATTGAAATAGTGAAATATTATTTACTTTTAAACAATTTTTAGAAAAATGTCGTTTATAAACAAAAAAACATATACTATAGTACAATATAATGATGATTTAGATTTAATTAATTTGAATAAATTCAATTAAATTATTATTATAATACATTAAATCATATTAAAAGACATTTTCTTTCAAATTACATAAGTTGTTGAAAAGAATTTTTTGTGTGTGCAAAATATGTAATTTAATATTCACTAAAAAGACAATATTCACCGAAAAAATCCCACAATTTAACCCAATGTAAAATTTGATATTCCATTACAAAAAATGACTTAAATTATATCAGATATATTTTATAATTTTTTAAAAATTAATTATAATATTTTATTCTTGAAATGAAATAAAAATCATTTTTTATTAAATTTTTTTGAAGAATAATATTATATTACTAAAAATTGTTTGATTATTACCTATGAATTTAGAAATAATTTTTTGTGAATATGAAAAATATATATCAGAAATTATTTAATACTGTTCATACCCACCAATTTATTGGTATGTTATAATGGTTATAAATATATAGTGGTTCATTTATGCTCGGTACTGTGTATGGAATACACTATCTGTTAAGACCTGGAAATTCCATGTATTTTTTTAGTTATATAGAAATTTTATGAGTCTGGGAAAATTGAAAGAGCGTTATTCCAAGGCCCGATGTGCTGGGAATAAATGTCAGAATTTTTTTTGGGTAAGTTCTGTAAACATGCGAGTGGGTTTTTGTAACTTTTGAACTGGTGCTCGGAATTGAAATTAGTGGGTACCATTGAACTCATTGTGTTGGTATTCGCTTAAGGGGACCTTCACATCAACCTTAGTAGGTCGATGGTGAAGGATATAATTTGGGTTATTATTGGGAATATAAATAAAATAAAATAAACATTTATTTTATTTTTCTTTTTATTGAAAACTCCCATGTGGATGGTTTATATGTGGTGACCACCTGAACTACAACATCCCATATGTGTTGTGGTGGTGGGGACCACTCCAGCCTAAAACATCCCATTTTTTAATTCTTAACGGTGGGCCAACCGAACCCACATAATGGGAGAAACTCTTAAACTCCCTCTTTAATGTGGAGAAGTATCTTGAAATTCCTTTACATTAATTATGCCAACACCACATGATTAATGGTGCCAATTCTAATTAAAATAAAAAATAATTAATTTATATTGGATTTTCATTTTTTGGGAGAATTGTTGGAAAATCACTTGGAGCAAATTTTACCCTCCCCAATGAAGAACACCTCCCAACAAAGAACGACCACTGGAGATCGAAGAATGAGAAAACTGACCCCGAGTCGGATCGGAAGCACGTTGTAGAGGAAAAAAATGTAGGACGTCTTCGACATCAACAAACCGATGATCGGGGAAACATCAACATCACCGAATTCACCCCTTCCAACATCAAGGAGAAATCAGGTTAAGGGTGTGGTTTAAATTGATCAATCTTAATTTACCTCTCACATTGAATCATTCCCCTAGAGTTGCTTGCTACCGCCCTAACGTAGAGGGTACGAGCCTAACAAACATGGCCCAAACCCTCCACGTGATGGTGACCGAGACCGGTGCCGGCATTTGGAACAGGTGGAACTAGAGAAACATGGTCGGGACCACTGATGGTCGCGATAAAGGTGAAAAACAGAGGGGGACTGGTCAAGCTGGTCGCTAGCAGAGACACGACATGCAACTACGCCGTAGGGCTAGGCATGGTGGACCACCGCCCCGCGGCCTCCACTGCTTCGCAACCCCTTTCCATTCATGGCATCCACCACTCCGAGGCTCTGCTCCGTCCGCAGCCTCGCGTCGCCCGCTGCCTCTGCTGCTCCACGCCCCTGCGCCGTCCATTGCCTCCGCCGATCCGCGGCCCCTATGCCCCCCAACATGGGTCAGGTAAACCAAAACTAGGTTGGGATGGCCTAGGCTGGGTTGGTCCGACTGAGTCGGACTAGAACCAGACCAACTACGAGCTTTTTTCTCTAATGACCATAAATTTGGCACCAGGCGTCTGTTTGACAAATCGTCAATGACGCTGTAAACTTTGGAGCTAGACGGTCCTATTGGTATAACCCCCACCGATGTTTTGGGTAATGTTGGGGTATGGTCTGGTTGGATCGAGCACGAATCCAACCAGGGACTTGGGACTAAAAGGCTAATAACAGAATGAACGGATGTCCGATTAACGCACTGTCTATTGCGTCGAGACCCCTATGATTTGGCAGTTCTTTGGGTTCTTTTTCGTGGAACTTCATGGATGATGGAGTATTGACTGGTGGAATGAGGAACAGACCCTCCCAGAGACAAGAAAGCTTAGTACGGGAACCCAGTAGCTAGCTGTGACATAAATAATGAATAGAGATCCTATATGAGTCACCACTGAGCGATCCTGTGTGGGTTAGCACCTAGAGATCCTGTGTGGGTTAGCACCGGGAGATCCTGTGTATGTCAGCACCTAGAGATCCTATGTAGGTCTGACTATGTACTAATGATGTATTGGGATCTTGTGTGGGTCTGTCTGTTAATAGAGTAAGATGATTTTGTTGTTTCATCTAATCATCTCTACTACTGTACCTAAGATATACCTCATGTGAGAAGAGTTTGTACCTGTACGACACTTTATGTTGTGGGAATATCTTTGTGGTATTATTCAGTGTGGCATACCGCTGTGTTACTTACCTTCATGGTATTCCTTGCTTTGTGAAACAGTTGAGATTTGGGCTAATGATTTGGGCCTTGTACCTCGTGATTGAGATGTGTTCACTTGATAACTTAAATATATGTATGGGCATATACCTAAGTAGGTTTGTCAGTTGATTTCATTCTTTGTGGTTTATACTTTGTGGATTTTGTGAGACCTTGAGGGTCTTGGGGTCCCTACTGAGTATCGTTATACTCACCCCTACATGGGACATCCCTTCACTTATTTGTGTTTAGTGGAGACGATGGACAACACTGACTAAGGATGAGTGTACGAGGACTAGAGGTATCTTTGAGGTGGACCTTAGACGAGGTGAACCACAGAGATGACTGATCGAGAGAAGTACCTACCCTTCACATATGATCATTGGCGGGTGTACAAAAGAGTTGTTCCAGTTTACTTGTACTTTCAGTCTCTTGTACTTTCCAGTTGGTCTTGTATACTGGCCCCTTTTCTTACTGTACTCTCAATATTTACTATACAGTTTTCTTGAGTTTGTATCTTATTGTGAGCATGGTCATCTATGTTTACATCTTATAAAGGCAATGCCTTCACTTTTTTAGGTAATACGCGTTCTGTGTTAGTCGCCAGTCCCTGGCTTATAGAAGGCGGGCATGTGGAAGTCACGACATGGGCCCCGGGGGACGGGTCATGACCAATTGGTATCAGAGGAGTCAGTTCTACCATAGAATATAGGACTCTGATCTTTTCTATGTGGAGCAATAATGTTAAGTTTTCTAAGTGTGGTTTTTAGTTCTGGGAGTCCATTTTTGGTGGAGCAGCCGACATATCCATACACCAGGACCATTCCATCTTATTTTTGACACAATTCACAAATACACTGATTATGTGTGTGTTTTAAAAATTTTTATTTGTGATATCTTGAGTCAGATCACCGGGTATCACTTATTGACCATTGTGAACTTGTTTCTCTATAGGATGCCTCCATGTAGACAGTCAGTTAGGGTTCCAAGAGTAGTACCCACGGATAGCCCACCGAACGATGATGCCTCGGTGTAGGGCCCCATTCTTATAGAGGCACTAGCAGAGGAACCACTGGTACCATTACCCATTGCTCCACCGATGCCACCAGCCCCAGAAGTAGAGGGTGCACTCTTCTTGAGTGCATTGCACGTTTTCCAGCGCCAGAGGCCACCAAGGTCTAGGGGAGAGAGGGACCCACATGCGGCTGAGGATTTGTTGGAGGATGTAGTGAGAAACTTATGACTGGTAGGGACACCAACTGATCTAATGGTGATCCGTTCCACCAGGCTTCTAAAGGCAGCAACTGGCAGATGGTGGAGCATGATGCTCCAAGTTCACGATGAGGTGACGATTCTCTGGACATACTTCGAGAGCCTATTTCAGGAAGAGTTTGTCCCAGCAACTCTTTGCGCAATGCGCATACATGATCTTATTCATCTACAGTAGGGAAAAATGATTATAGCTAAGTACTATGGGAGGTTCATTGACCTCTCACTCTACTCCCCTGATATAGTGTGTGACCCAGTCATCAGGGCCCTAACCTTCGAGCAGGGGCTCAAGTGAGAGATCAAGGATTTGATAATTTCTCTTAGCATCCCGAAGTAGTAGGGGGTGTTTGAGTGATCCATCTTAGTGGAGAATTTCCTAGGTGAGTAGTCACCAGCAGTGATACCCACCGCCAGTTGTCATGTAGTAGAGTCTTCTGTAGGTAGCAGTAGACAAATGTCATAGAGGTCAAAGAGAACCAGACCTATACATAGATGACCGCAGAATTTAGGGTCCGTTAAGTGGGGCACCCGAGGCAGAGCCAGTCATGCCAAGAGCTGGAAGTGTTACGCATGCGGTGGGTAGGGGCACATGGCTTGTCACTATCCGACCCGCCATATAGATGATCAGAAGATAGTCAAACGACCTCCCAGGAAGAGATAAAGTTTTGACCAAGGAGGTCCATAGGGAGTAGGTGGACGTGGCAGAGGAGCATGCTATCCAGCTAGCGGTGGGTGACGATTTGAGATCTCACCCCCACCATGACCAGGTAGTCCACCCTGACCACAGAGAGCAAGAGGACAGGGGAGAGCTCACCTCCAGGAAGCTGAGGTCTATGATCAAAACACTCCAAAGATTATATAAGGTATGATCTGTGTCTACTCCACCATAGTTGTAGTACATATAGACACATGTGCCAGTCATTATTTTATTTCCACTTAACTTGTTCAAAGATCGGAGATTCTGATGGAGTCATTTGCTCGATCCTTATTCCTAGAGACGTTAATGAGAATAGATTCAACGATTAGACACAGGTATCGACAGTGTGATCTTACTCTAGGAGGCAAGAGCTTCAGCAGGGATCCCCTAGTAGCGGCGTCGAGGCCATATGACTTAGTCCTGGATATAGACCGGTTATCTACAGTCCATGCTCAGATTGACTGTATTAGGAACAAAGTGTGGTGTGTCTGTACAGATGGGATGAGTTTTACCTTCACTAGTGATAAGGGAGCATTTTCTACATAGAATGTGCTTCTGGGAGGAGAGTGCAGCCGATCACTTATCATTTCCTGCATAGAATGTGCTTCCGGGTCTACCTTCTCATAGATAGGTGGAAATTATCATTGACCTATACATTGAGATGACGCCAATAACTACACAAATGTATCAGACGGCTCCCGCGGAGCTTCGTGAGCTGTGGGTACACCTGGAGGACTTGCATAGAAAGGGGTTAATTAGGTCTAGTGCTTCTCATTGGGTAGCCCCGATTTTGTTCGCTAAGAAGGTGAATGGGATCCTGAGACATTGTGTTGACTACCGACGCCTGAATCGGGTGACCCTGAAGAACAAGTACCCACTATTTAGGATTGAATACCTCTTTGATTAGCTGAAGGGAGCATGGTGGTTCTTGAAGATAGGCCTCAGATCAGGCTATCACCATCTCAGAATACGAGATGAGGATGTGCAGAAGATGAATTTCAGATGTCGGTATGGCCATTCTGATTTATTGGTTATGCCATTTGGTGTAACCAACGCTCCAGCAGAGTTCATGGGACTCATGTACATGATTTTTCAGCCATACCTTGATTGGTTTGTGTTAGTCTTTATCAATGAAATTCTGATCTACTCAACCACTGAGGAGGAGCATGTCTATCATTTGAAGGTGGTACTGGACACACTCTGAGAGCACCAGCTTTATTGTAAGATCACGAAGTGCCAGTTCTAGATCCGAGGGGATAACTTTCTGGGGCATGTCATCTCAGAGGATGGAGTTTCAGTGTATCTAGCAAAGATTGAGGTGGTACTTTAATGGGAGCCACACAGGAGTGTGACTGTGGTACGAAGTTTCCTAGGTTTGGCTAGATACAACTGGAGATTTGTCCCATAATTCTCTAGAGTTGCAGCACCACTATCAGCATTGACGAAGAAGGGTAAACCCTTAGTATGGTCGGATAGATGCCATCGGATTTTTCAGGAGCTGAGGTAGAGGCCGACTAGTGCCCCCATCTTGAGGCTTCTAGAAGAGGGAGTTGGGTATGTAGTCTATTGTGATGCATCAGGGACAGAGCTCGGATGTGTCCTGATGTAGGAGCGAGCAGTGATCGCATATGGTTCACGATAGCTAAGACAGAATAATAAAAAATACGTTACCCATGACCTGGATTTAGCTGCATTGGTCTTCCCATTGAACATGTGGTGGCATTACTTGATGGGAGAGCATTTTATAGTGTACTATGATCACAAGAGTCTCAGGTATATCTTCTATTATAAGGACCTGAGCCTGAGATAGAGACATTGTCATGAGTTCCTCCATGACTATGAATTTGAGATAGTCTACACTCCTAGAAAGGGGAACGTTGTAGCAGATGCATTTAGCAGGAGGTTTGGTATACTGCTACTAGGTGAGGCAATGGAGCAGCTGGCCATTTTGCATATATCCTTTGTGGATCGATATGGATCATATTTTCTTCACTATCATACACTCACTCCCCAACTTCATCAGCGAGTGAGGGATGCATGGCTTGGGGACGTATATTTCATGGATCGACGTGCTCAGATATCCACAGGACATGCACATAATTGATTTTTTGAAGGTAGGAAGCACGTCATCCTTTTCAAAAGACATACCGTGGTACCGGTGTCACTTCAGGATGAATTGGTGAGGGTTTTCCACACATCCCCTCTAGAAGTACGTCCATGAGTGGTGAATATGTACCAGGATCTCTGACGATGAAACTAGTGTCCGGGAATGAAGAGAGCACTTGTAGAGCTTGTCTCTCGGTGCCTCACTTGTCAGCAAGTGAAGGTGGAGCATCATGTTCCAGATGGATTCGTTCAGCCTTTGGAGGTACCAGTGTAGTAGTGGGATGGGATATCCATGGACATCATGATAGGACATCCGTGTAAATCCAGGGGTTATGATTCTATCTGGGTAATAATCGAACGACTCACTAAGTTGGCCCACTTCCTAAAGATTAGAGATAAGGGTTCAGTAGAGAGCTTCAGATGCCTCTATTTGCAGGATATTGTGTGGATGTATGGAGTTCCCTTGACGATTGTATCCAATCACATTACATGTTTTTCATCCCAGCTACGGAAGTGGTTTTAGGAAGCTTTCGAGAGACTACTTCATTTGAGCACTGCCTTCCATCCTCAAACGGATGGTCAGACTGAGCGGACCCTTCCAACCCACGAGGACATTCTACGTTCTTGTGTCCTCGACTTTGGTTGTAGATGATAGGATCACTTTCCATTTGTGGAGTTTTCATAAAAAAACTTTTATAACTCCACCATTAGGAAGGAACCTTTCGAGTCCTTTTACGGACAACCTTCTAGATCACCTTTGTGCTGGACTGACCTAGGGGAGTCAGCACTTGTGGGACCAATGATGGTACATGATATCACAGAGAAGGTACAGGTCATCTAGGAGTGGATGAATACTCCACAGAGTAGGAGAAAGTCTTATGAGGATAGAAAATGTAGTCCTCTGGTGTTCGATAATGGAAACCACATCTTTCTACGGGTCTCAACCTGACGAGGATTACAGAGATTTGGCTGAGGCATAATTTTATCTACAAGGTTCATCGGACCCTTTCAGGTCCTCAGTAGAGTGGGCGAGGTGTTTTTCTACTTTTCTCATCCACCATAGTTGCACAGGGTGCCTGACGTCTTCTACGTGTACCAGCTGAGGTGATACATGAACAACCCTTCTTCTCACATCATCGACCACAGAGAGCTGGACCCCGACGATGGGGCATCAATTATGGAGGTTCTAGTTGAGATTGAGGATCGATATGAGTGATTCCTTTGTCAGTGGTTGATACCTCTGGTGCGCATTCGCTGGTAGCATGGGATCCTCCAAGAGATCACATGAGAGCGGGTGGCCTAGATGCATGCCCCGTAACCCCACTTGTTCCCTTAGTTTGAGATGTGGCTTATGGGTATGCAAAGCCCTGAGGTGGGGAGAATGTAAAGACCTGAAAATTCCATGTATTGTTTTTAATTATACGAGAATTTTATGAGTCCGAAAAATTTTACGGTGAGTGATTCCAAGACCTGGTGTGCCCGAAATGAATTTATTAATTTTTTTGGCACATTCAGTAAACGTGTGAGGGTTTTTTTATCTTTTGAACCAGTGAACAGAATTGAAACTCAAGGGCACCGTTGAACTCGAAGTGCCAATTTTCATTTAAGGGGACCTTCAACTCGACCACAGTAGGTCGAGGGTGAAAGATAAAATTTGGGTTTTTTTGTTGAATAAAATTAAAATAAAATAAAAATTTATTTTGAAACCTCCCATGTAGATGGTTTAGAGGTGGAGACAACCTGAACTAAAACCTCCCACATGGGTTATGGTGGTGGGGACCGCCAGATCCTAAAACCCCCCATTTTTTAATTCTTAAAGGTGGGCCACCCGATCCATCTTAATGGGAGATACTCTTAAACTCCATCTTTAATGTGGAGAGGCCTCTTGAATTTCCTCCACATTAATTATGACAACACCTCTTGATTAGTGGTTCCAATTCAAATTAAATTAATAAAACCTAATTTAATTTATATAGGTTATTCTTTTGTTGGGGGAAGTGTTGGAAAAGCACTTGGAGAAACTTTTACCCTCTCTAAAGAAGAACACCTCCCAATGAAGAATGACCACTGGAGATCGAAGAGAGAGGAAAACGACACCAAGCTGAATTAGAAGCACCTTGCGGAGGCAACCAACGTAGGATGTCTTCGACTATAACAAACCGACGATCGGGGAAACATCGATGTCACTGAATTCACCCATTCCAACGTAAAGGGGCAATCAAGGATGGGGTGTGTTTTAAATTGAACCATGTTAATTTCCATATCACATTGAATCATTACCCTTGATCCACATTCTACTGCCCTAACATGGAGGGTACGAGCCAGACTAACATGGCCTGACACCTTCACAAACCTTATGGTTCTACTGTATAACGACCCATACTTTACATATATGGTTATTACTTCAAAATTGAAGTACCCTTATTACAATATATAAAAAAACCATGAAAGGACCGTATAGGTATAGTGTCTTTAGAAACTTGGAAACATAGAAAACTGGTTCATAAATCATCTACGTTGTCTCCCATTTATTTCATCATATCTAGAGTCCCTTTTTGACATATCCTACATAATAACCTTCTTCATGACTTGGGAAAAGAAAACATAAAAAAGGGTGAGCTAAAATTCTCAGTATGGGTAAACAAAAGAAATATCAATCACATCATATTCATAAGAACATAAAATTTTGGAAATCTTAACCTGTAAAAGAGATCATAATTTCATAACATGGGGAAAATCATAGTAGTGAAATGTAATCACAATAATCATAACATAAAACATGAAAATTTGTGGAATACACACATAATCATAGAGAATAATTTCTTAGTAGTCAAGACTCATAGCCAAGACTATCTTAGCGGAAAAAGTCCATTTCTGAATCGAGTTCACTCCTTGTTTCAGTCCTGTTTCACTGAACCGGTTTAACCTGCAATTCCTGCCATGTCTATCTCATGAGATATAAATATTTACCCAATGAATTGGATGGAGATATAGGTCCCACCCATCTCATAATGATACCATTCTTATGTGTGCCACAAAATCATAAATCATACATCATTGCATAACCCTTCTAATAAAAATGGGATTCTTAAACATCGTGACATCATAAAACAATTCATATAAGATAAAGGAATTCATAAAAATAATTCAATCACAACATAATCAAATCAATTTAATAATAGGTATAGAAATATAATCCTATATTATCTTAGATGGAAAATACTTTTGATAAAACACATGAACTCCATTATTGAGGAAAATATCCTTTCTACTTCAAAAACATTTTTCCTTTCTTAACATGTCATTCAATTTTAAACTAAAAGAAGTTGATTAAAAATAAACTTGAAAAATTGTAAAGGAAGCTTCTTGGAAATAATGTTTTAAAAATCCATTCATGCCGTATAATTTAAAAAACATTCTTCTCATACTATTGCCAGAAAAGTCAAAAAGTACCTCGTACGAAAAACGACAAAAGATTCCTTTCATATATTTTTCTAAAAACTCACCAAAGGGTAAAATTGGAATTAAAAAATTATAGGAGGATATAATTAATATTAAATATTGAGTAAACATGGATTTTGATGATAAATATTCCAAAGTAAGTTCTAAAGTATAAACAATCTCGGAAAAAATTGAGATTGCGAGATTGTCCCTTACCTTAGGTCTGATTTGCTTCGTAAGTGTCCGAACCTTTTGTATAATGATTTAAATAATATAATTGAATTATTACAGAATCATACTCATTGTTATGATATCATATATAGTCATATTCGTAGCTTCTTATTAGTAATATTTCATTGCTACTTGTTATTCGGGTGTTTATTACTTTTTGTTCTTATGCGTGTTTTGTCGAATAAATTCTTATTCTTATTTTTAGGTTATGGATAACTCATTTCCCGAATTGTATTAGTGTAATATATATCATATTTATTCACTCAATTCATTTATGTAATCATTATGCATTGAAAATCATGTAGAACGAGTCACATCACATCGTGGAGACGGTATTCCGTATGTACGCACGAGCGATGATATCATTCCCATGATCGTGGAATAGTATTGGAGTGTATCTATACTATTTAAGAATCAATATCAATTTACAATAATCATATATATTTATTATTTACACCATTACACCCATCCAAGTAATGTGGTGGTGGAAAATAGATTACACAACAGCGTGGAGACGGTATTCCGTATGTACGTACGCGCGGTGATTTCGTTTTCCGTAGGATGGATAGATGGTGAAATAGGGTTGTTTCATACTTATAATAACATATCAGTATATGAGTGATACTACTGTTATTACTTCATAATGAAAAAAGTAAATAAGAATAATTGGAAGAAGAAATAAAGTTGAAAGAATCTGTAGCGGACATTACCTCTTCTTTGAAGCGCCTCTTTGAGACCTCCACTTAGGGAACTAAAATTGGTCTTTAAGGAAGACCAGGACCTCTAAGATGTTTCTAGGTAAGTGGAGAAGATAATTTGGCAGGGGTTTTTCGAGCTTGAAGGCTCAAAGTGGTGTGAGGAAGAGAGGGAGGAGGTTCCCTTTTATAAGGGAGGAGAGGGGCACCTTTAGAAAAACTAAAAATATTATTTTATTATAAAGTCATATTCTGTTTTAAATAGCTCCAAATTGATTTATTTATAATATAAGGTGGGGATGGGTCGAAATCCTCTCATATAATAGAATTTAGACAAGTTTAGGTTTCTATTTTAACCTTATCATTTATATTTAACTTTAAGTTAAATAATTTTACTTTTACCGTGTCTTCTTGTTTTCTTACACTATAAGGTTAATAAACTTACTATAAAAAGCCAAAAGAACCCCATTTTGTTTATTATTAATATATATTCCCTTATATAGGTCATTTTCCTGAACCTTAGATTTTTAGGAATAAATTAAAAATTAATAATATAATATTTGTTTTAAAATCTATTTTATGTCAATTTTGACACTATTTGGTAATTGATTTTTGCGAAAATCATAACAGAATTATTAGTTCTAAACAAGTTAATTAATTCAATACTAACATGTCATATTAACATATAAAATAATATGAATTCATAAAAAGTCTCAAATTACATTTATTTGGGTATTTATAACATCAATTGTGTCAATATTTCATTAATAAGATAATTACTGCATCATCATTGTGTCATAAATAAATTAAAATATTTATTGTCTAAAAATTTAAAAAAAAACTACCATTTTGTAGGAAATCTTTTTATATTTCTAATTAATATTTATAGTCGAATTTATCTTATGTATAACCCTGTATTAAAAATTATTTAGTTATTAAACATTGATTTTAACTTTTTTAACCGTTCTTGAAATAAATTAATAATAAATGTCCTAATCTAATCCAAGTGGGCCTAAATTGTCATATTTTATTACTAAGGTTGTTGTTGGTCGAAGTAAACCTATCCAATAGAATTAGGACATGTGTTAGGGTAATAATAATATCATTTTTACCCTTAATTACCCTATTTACTTTTAACTGTGGGAAAAAAAGTAAAAAGTTACTATTCACCAAAAATTATTTTCATCTCATTGAACCACATTTTACTTACTGACATCAACCGTGTCTCTCGGATTTTTGAAATTCCATTCACAAAAGCGGTAAAATTAAGTTTTATGTAAATTTTCAAATTCTCCTAGGAGGTGGGTAAAAGACGGTGAAAAGTTCAATAAAATTTTTATATATCTAAAATTTTTATAAAATGACTCCAATGAATTGCATTGAACTTATATAGGTAGTATGTATCAATTTTGGCCTAAAATAAATTTAAATAAAATAAATAATTATTTAAATAAAAAGTCGGTTTTAAAATGCTAACCCAGTGTTTTCACTATTCATCAAAAATTGAAAGTTTTCAGAAAAATACCAAAATTTCACCCTAGGATAATTTCGATATTAAGAATCCAAAAATGAAGTCCATTTTGAAAAATATAATTTACAAAATTTCAAAAAGTGGTTATTACTATTCATAATGGCTAGTTTTAATAATATTTTAATAGCATGTCGTTGTTTAGTGAAACTCGGTATTGCGTACAACGCAAGCTATTGAGGAAGGCCGCGATTGTGTGTAAAGAAAGCTAAGATAGTGTTCTGTGTAGTGAAATATTCCTTTGATGATGTATATAACATAAAAACAAAATATTTCTCATAAATGTCTCGAGTGTTACATTCTACCCCCTTTAAAATGAATTTCGCCCTCAAAATTCGTCACTTTGTAACAATTAGATGAGGATACCTCTCCCTCATCATATCCTCAAGCTCCCATGTAGCTTCTTCTAATTGGTGGTTCCTCCATAAAACATTCACCAAGCGAGTGGTCTTGTTCCGTAGGACTTTTTCGCTATGATCCAGAATCTCTATCGACTATTCTTCATAAGAAAGATCTTTTTCCATCGGTACAACTTCTGAGCTGAGTACATGTGATGGATTGGGTATGTAATTTCTCAAGAGAGATACATGGAACACATCGTGAACTTGAGAGAGATTTGGTGGAAGCGCCATTCGGTAAGCGACCTTCCCAACATGATCCAGTATTTTGAAAGGACCGATATACCTAGGCCTTAGCTTTCCCTTCTTTCCAAATATCATTACTCTCTTCTAAGGAGATATTCGTAAGAACACTTTATCACCCACTTCAAACTCTTGGTCTTTTCTTTGGTTGTTGGAATAACTTTTTTGTCGACTCTGATCTGCTCTTATGTGTTATTGAATAGATCAGATCTTTTCTGCCATCTCATCAACAAGATCAGGTCCTAATAGCTTTCTTTCCCCAACTTCATCCCAGAAAGTTGGAGTCCTGCATTTATTTCCATAGAGAGTTTCATAAGGAGCCATCTGAATACTGGAGTGAAAGCTATTATTATAAGAAAATTCCACCAAAGGTAGGTGTTGATCCCAACCACTGTTGAAATCTATAGAGAAAGCTCTCAACATGTCTTATAGAGTTTGAATTGTCCTCTCAGACTGACCGTCTGTCTGAGGATGATATGCAGTGCTGAAACTCAACTCTGTATCAAGAGTATGCTGACGAATTTTCCAGATTTTTGAGATAAACCTCAGATCCCGATCAGATATAATGGGAAGTGGTACTCCATGAAATCTTACCACTTCCTTTACATATATCATGGCAAGCTGATCTAGAGAGAAATTCTCTCTAATAGCAATGAAGTGTGCTGACTTTGTAAGATGATCAACTATGACCAGATAGCATTATTGCCTTTTGATGTTTTAGTAAGTCCAGTGACAAAGTCCATAGTGATGTTTTCATATTTCCATTCGGGTATGGGTAATGGTTGTAACAACCCCTTAGACTTCTGTTTCTTATTTATAACTTACTGACAAACCAAGCATCGAGAGACATATTCAACAACTTCTCTTTTCATGCCATCCCACCAGAAGTACTATTTCAGGTCCCTATACATCTACGTACATCCAGGATGAATAGAGAATGAAGAACTATGAACCTCATCCAGCAGCTCCTTCATTAATTCGGGGATTAGAGAAACACAAACCCGATTTCTGAACCTTATTATTCCATCACAATCAAGGTTGAATTCAGGAACATTTCTCACAATCTTTTGTAACTCTAAATATTTTTTCTATGCCTCTTTAATCTTCATATGTATAGATGGTTGAACATTCATTTGAGAAAGATGTGATTTTCCCCTTCCATTATAATTCCAAGATCCATCCTTTATAAATCCATAAATGTTGGATGTTTTGTGATCCTCATCATGGATATGCTAGCATGGTCTTGTCGACTTAATGCATCTGCCACCTTGTTTGCTTTCCCAGGGTGGTAATGAATTGAGCAGTCATAATCCTTAATCAGCTCCAACCATCTTCTTTGGCGCATATTCAGCTCCTTTTGTGTGAAAATATACTTTAAAATTTTATGATCATTATAAATATCAAACCTTTCACCATAAAGATAATGCCTCCAAATCGTTAATGAAAAGATTACCAAAGCTAACTCCAAATAATGAGTTGGGTAATTTTGCTCATGGATTTTCAACTGTCGTGAGGCATAAGCTATCACCATTCATTTTACATGAGAACACACCCCAATCTCTTCTTGGATGCATCACTGTAGATCACAAACCTTTCTCCACTACAAGGAAGTGTGAGTACAGGTGCACTGGATAACCTTCTTTTCAACTCCTTGAAACTCTCTTCACATTCCTCCGTCCAAACAAACTTAACTCCTTTCCAAGACAACATGGTGAGTGGATTAGATAATCATGAAAAATCTTTCACAAAACATCGATAATATCCAGCCAAACCAAGAAAACTTTGGATATCCCTTACTGTTGTTGGTCTCGACCATCGTTCGATAACCTCTGTTTTTGCTGGATCCACATATATCCCCTCTTTTGAGATTATGTGACCCAAAAAGGAAACTTTTTGAAGCCAAAATTCACACTTGGTAAATTTGGCATAAAGCTTCTCCTTTCTCAGGGACTTCAATATAATTCTCAAGTGATCTTCATGTTCATCCATGATCTTTGAATATACAAGAATATTGTCTATAAAGACTACCACAAATTGATCAAGATAGTCTCTAAAGACTCTATTCAACATATCTATGACGATAGTAGGGGAATTAGTAAGACCAAATGGCATCGCAATAAATTCATAGTGTCCATACCTTGTACGGAAAGCCGTCTTTGGTATATCCTTCCTTTTGATCCTTAATTGATGATACCCTGAACAAAGATCAATCTTGGAAAAGTATTGAGATCCACGTAGTTGGTCAAATAGGTTATCAATGCATGGGAGAGGATATTTGTTCTTGATAGCGATCTTGTTATGTTCTCGATAATCAAGGTAGATTCTCATTGATCCATCATTCTTCTTAACAAACAGAACTGGTACTCCCCAAGGTGACGCACTAGGGCGTATGAATACCTTATCAACATTCTCTTGGAGTTTCTTCTTCAATTCCTGCAACTCAATTGGGGCCATTCTATAATGTGTCTTTGAAATAGGAAAAGCACCCGGTACGAGTTCTATTGAAAACTCAACTTCATGATTTAGTGGAAGACCCGGTAATTCCTCCGAAAAGACATCATCAAACTCCTGTACAATGGGCATATTCTTTATCGTGAGTTTCTCACCAACCATTTGAGATAAATAACCTTCATTTAGTGGAATCAAGACCCAATAGATGGAAGAAATTTCCACTGGGAGGTTATGTTCATCCTTGCATCGATATATGATCATAGATTGATCTAGAATATGAAATGTGACTTCCCTTCTTTGGAAATTTATTTGAGCTCCATATAGAGAAATCCAATCCATGCCCAAAATCACAACCAATTCCACTATAGGAAGGATCACAAGATTTTCAGGAAGCACATTCCCACAAACTTCAATCGGAGAAGAATTATAAACTTTTGATGCGACTGTTGTGCCATTAGGGGTTGTCACAGCTAACTCAACATCTAATTGTTGAGGTAATATAGTGATACCCTTAGAAAATTCTTCAGAAATATAAGATTGGGTGGATCCATAATCAAATAAAACATTTGCTACTTTATAGTGGATGGTAAGTGTACCTTTCACCACTTCGTTATTGTTCTCAACATCACTGATAGAAATTGCATGTGAATTTCCTTTTTCTTTAGCCTTAGGAGTTTGTTGACGTCGATCATCATCAACAACCCTTGGATTAGGGCATTGATTGGCATAATTCCCCATTTCCTTGCACTCGTAACATTGAAGTGTAGGAGGTATACTCTATGTAGCCTTTTCTTTGTTCGCATCACTAGACATCTTCTTCCCATCATTGCGGCATTCAAATGCCCGATGACCTTCCTTTCCACATTTGAAACATTTACTTATCCCTTTAAGACAACTCCCTCCATGTTTCTTTCCATAATTTGAGCATAAGGTAAAGCTTATCTTCTTTTCAGTGTGCTCTTTAGGTTTTCCATTGAATTCCATTTTCCTCTTCTTATCAAACCCATATGACTAATGGGTTACTCCAATCTCCATCTCAACTTTGAGATCACATCAAATGATTTCCCCATAGCTATTGAAGTCCCTTATGGATAAATCCCTTCGAAGACTTGGTTTTAAGCCACTAAAAAATCGATCAATCTTACTCTCAGGTTGCATAATAATACCAGAAGCGTACCTTGAAAGTCTTGTAAAATTTGATTCATAGGTACCAACAGATTCGTCATCCTTTTTCTTTAGTTCAAGAAACTCCTTCTCCATCTTTGTTCGAAGAATACGAGGGAAGTATTTATTGAAAAATAAGTTCTTGAACTCCTCCCATTCCATGGACTCAATTTCATCTCTTTGCCTCGTATTCTAAGATTCCACCATTGATCAGAATCTCCTTCCAAAAGATACAATCCTATGATGAATTTATCATGTTTAGAACATTGAAGAACTGAAAATATCTTTTCAGTGGTACTGATCCATTGTTCAGCCACTAATGGATCAGTAGACCCGCTGAATGAGGGTGGACGCTGCCTCATGAAGGATTCAACAGAATGTTGCTCCTTCCTTTTCTCGTTTGGAAGTCCTGTGTGATTCATATCTTGGGAAAGTTGTGTGAGCATGGCTACATGATTTTGCATTCCAGCTCCCAAAACATTTGGTTTCTCATGGGGACAATCATTTCATTGCCCGTCGCATTCCGCATTAACACGGTTCCTTCGGGTTCCAGCCATTGACTAAAACCAAGAAGAATAGTGTGAGCAACACTAATTATAATAGGAAAACCACATAATCAAGAATAAAATTTCACAATTAAGGTCTTATCATAGGTTTCTCATGGCCATTTTTAAAACACTAAGATTGTGTTCTATGCTTAGACATATCTTTAGGTTTCTTACTAAGGCTTTCACATCATAGTTTCCAAAGGTTGACTATACCATTCCTCTGATACAAACTATAACAGTCTGGAATTACTTCTAGTGAACTATAATTGATACCTGTCAGGGCACTCCATGGGCGGATACACCCCCTGGGCAGGACACACCACCATCCCCAGTGGCAGCCATTTCCTCATGAAGCCCTTGGGCGGAGAGCCATGCTTCATCCAACGCTCACATGTGAGAGTTGCCAAGGATCAAATTCATTCCTACCTCCTTTGACTCTGATACCAACTATAACAACCCATACATCACATACATGGTTATTACTTGAAAATTGAAGCACCATTATTAAAACATATAACAAAACCATGAAAGGACCGTATAGGTATAGTGTCTTTAGAAACTGGGAAACATAAACAAATGGTACATAAATCATCTACGTTGTCTCCCATTTATTTCATCATATCTAGAGTCCCTTTTTGGCATATCCTACTTAATAAACTTCTTCCTGACCTAGGAAAAGAAAACATACAAAAGGGTGAGCTCAAATTCTTAGTAAGGGTAAACAAAATAAATATCAATCACATCATATTCATAACAACATAACATTTTGGAAATCTTAACCTGCAAAAGAGATCATAATTTAATAAGATGGGATAAATCATAGTAGTGAAATATAATCCCAATAATCATAACATAAAACATGAAACTTTTTGGAATACACACATAATCATAGAGAATCATTTCTTAGTAGTCAAGACTCATATCCAAGACTATCTTAGCGGACAATTTCCATTTCCGAACAGAGTTCACTCCTCGTTTCAGTCCTGTTTCACTGAACTGGTTTAACCTACCGTTCCAGCCATGTCTATCTAATGAGATATAAATCTTTAACCAATGCATTGGAGGGATATATAGGACCCACCCATCTCATAATGATACCATTCTTATGTGTGACACAAAATCATAAATCATACATCATTGCATAACCCATGTAATAAAAATGAGATTCTTAAACATCGTGACATCATAAAACAATTCATATAAGATTAAGGAATTCATCAAAATAATTCAACCACAAAACAATCAAATCAATGTAATAATAGGTATATAAACAGAACCCTATATTATCTTAGATGGAAAATACTTTTGATAAAACACTTGAACTCCATTCTTGAGGAAAATATCCTTTCTACTTAAATGTTTTTTTCATTTCTTAACATGTCACACAATTTTAAACTAAAAGATGTTGATTAAAAATATACTTGAAAACTTGTAAAGGAAGCTTCTTGTAAATAATGTTTTAAAAATCCATTCATTCCCTATAAGTTAAAAAAACATTTTTCTCGTACTTTTGTCGGAAAAGTCAAAAAGTACCTCGTACGAAAAAAAACAAAAGATTCCTTTCATATCTTTTACTAAAAACTCACCAAAGGGTAAAATGGGATTTAAAAAAATGTAGGAGGATATAATTAATATTACATATTGAGGAAACATGGATGTGGATGATAAATATTCCCCAGTAAATTCTAAAGTATAAACAATCTCGGATAAAAATTGAGATTGCAAGATTGTACCTTACCTTAGGTCCGATTTGCTTCGTAAGTGTCCTAAACTCCTGTATAATGATTTAAATAATTTCATTGACTTTTCAAAGAATCATACTCATTGTTATGATATCATATATGGTAATATTATTAGCTTCTTATTAGTAATATTTCATTTCTACTTGTTATTCGGGTGTTTATTACTTTTTGTTCTTATGCATGTTTTGTCGAATAAATTATTATTCTTCCTTTTAGGTTATGGATACCTCATTTCCAGAATGGTATTAGTGTAATATATATCATATTTATTCACTCAATTCATTTATGTAATCATTATGCAATGAAAATCATGTAGAATGAGTCACA
Organism: Viscum album; assembly: GCA_963277665.1. Taxonomy (NCBI): domain Eukaryota; kingdom Viridiplantae; phylum Streptophyta; class Magnoliopsida; order Santalales; family Viscaceae; genus Viscum; species Viscum album. The sequence goes on from OY728162.1 coordinate 1,069,280,665, forward strand.
TCACATCGTGGAGACGGTATTCCGTACGTACGCACGAGCGATGATATCATTCCCATGATCATGGAATTGTATTGGAGTGTATGTATACTATTTAAGAATCAATATCACTTTACAATAATCATATATAGCTATTATTTACACAATTATACCCATCCAAGTAATGTGGTGATGGAAAATAGTTTACACCACGTCGTGGAGACGGTATTCTGTACGTACGCACGCGCGGTGATTTCGTTTTCCGTAGGATGGATAGATGGTGAAATAGGGTTGTTTCATACTTATAATAACATATCATTATATTAGTGATACTGATGTTATTACTTCATAATGAAACAACCTAATAAGAATAAGTGGAAGAAGAAATAAAGGTGAAAGAATCAGTAACGGACATTACCTCTTCTTTGAAGCGCCTCTTTGAGACCTCCTCTTAGGGCACTAAAATTGGTATTTGAAGAATACCAGGACCTCTAGGATGTTTTTAGGAAAGTTTAGAAGATAATTTGGCAGGGGCTTTCCGAGATTCAAGGCTCAATGTGGTGTGAGTAAGAGAGGGAGGAGGTGCCCTTTTATAAGGGAGGAGAGGGGCACCTTTGGAAAAACTAAAAATATTATTTTATTATAAAGTCTTATTCGGTTTTAAATAGCTCCAAATTGATTTATTTCAAAGATAAGGTGGGTATGCGTCGAAATAATCTCATAAAATATAATTTAGACATGTTTAGGTTTCTATTTAACCTTATCATTTAGATTTAACTTTAAGTTAAATAATTTTACTTTTACCGTGTCTTCTTGTTTTCTTACACTATAAGGTTAATAAACTTACTATAACAAGAAAAACGAACCCAAAGTTGTTTATTATTAACATATATAACCTTATCTAAGTCATTTGGACGAAACTTAGTTTTTTAGGAATAAAATAACAATTAATAATATAATATTTGTTTTAAAAACTATTTTATGTCAATTTTGACACTATTTTGTAATTGATTTTTGTGAAAATCATAACAGAATGATTAGTTAGAAAAAAGTTAATCAAATCAATACTAACATGTCATATTAACATATAAAATTATTTTAATTCATAAAAAGTCTCAAATTACATTTATTTGGGTATTTATAACATCAATTATGTCAATATTTCATTAATAAGATAATTACTGCATCATCATTGTGTCATAAATAAATTAAATTATTTATTGTCTAAAAATTAAAAATAAAATACCATTATGTAGTAAATCCTTTTATATTTGAAATGAATATTTATAGTCGAATTTATCTTATGTATAACCCTATATTAAAAATTATTTATTTATTAAAATTTGATTTTAACTATTTTAACCCTTCTTTAAATAAATTAATAATAAATGTCCTAATCTAATCCCAGTGTTCCTAAATGGTTATATTTTATTTATAAGGTTGTTTTTGGTCGAATTACACTTATATAATATAATTAGGACATGTGTTAGGGTAATAATAATATCATTTTTACCCTTAATTACCCTATTTACTTTTAACGGTGGTAAACAAATTAAAAAGATACTATTCACAAAAAATTATTTTCATCTCATTGAACGAAATTTTACTTACTGAGATCAACTGTGTCTCTTGGATATTTGAAATTCCATTCACAAAAGCGGTAAAATTAAGTTTTATGAAAATTTGTAAATTCTCCTAGGAGGTGGGTAAAAGACGGTGAAAAGTTCAATAAAATTTTTATATATCTAAAATTATTATAAAATGACTCCAATGAATTCCATTGAACTTATATAGGTATTATGTATCAATTTTGACCTAAAATAAATTTAAATAAAATAAATAATTATTTAAATAAAAAGTCGGTTTTTAAATAGCAACCCAGTGTTTTCACTATTCATCAAAAATTGAAAGTTTTCAGAAAAATAAAAAAATTTCACCCTAGGCTAATTTCGATATTCCGATCCAGAAATGAAGTCCATTTTGAAAAATAAAATTTAAAAATTTTCCAAAAGTGGTTATTACTATTCATAACAGCTAGTTTTAATAATATTTTAATAGCATGTCATTGTTTAGTGAAACTCGGTATTGCGTACAACACAAGCTATCAAGGAAGGCCTCGATTGCATGTAAAGCAAGACAAGCTAGTGCTGTGTGTAGTGAAAGATTCCTTTGATGATGTATATAACATAAAAACAAAATATTTCTCATAAATTTCTCAGGTGTTACATATTGAGTGTTCTTCACGATGGTGATGATGACCGATGTTGGCATTTGGCACCGATGGAACTCGAGAACTGTGGCCGACACCATGACCTGCCGTGACGAAGGAAAAAAATGGAGGGCGGCCGGTCAAGCCGGCCACTGGCGGAGGCACAACGTGCGACCGCACCGCATGGCTAGCCTCGATATACCACTGCCCCATGGCCTCCATTGTCTCGTGGCCTCATGGACCCCACCTCCATACCGCTCTGCGGCCTCGCGCCATCTACCGTCTCGCGCCGTCCATGGCCTCCACCGCTCCGCGGCTTCAAGAAGACCGCGGCCTCCGCCTCTCCGCGGCCCCACGCCATCTGCGGGATCCGCCACTTCGCGGCCTCATGCCGCCCGTGGCCTCCGTCGCACTACGGGCCCGCACCGTCTGCGACCTCTGCCATCCCGCGGCCTCACGGCCTCGCGACCCATACGGCCTTGCCGCCACGCAGCCCTTTCCGGTCCTCATGGCTTTCTCCACCCTCTCAGCCTCTTCCCTACCCTTGGGGCCTAGTGCCACTCCACGGCCTCCGCACCGCACCGCCCAGCGCTAGTGGGGTCGACCCATTTCGGGTCAGGTCGGCCCATGCCAGGTCGGGCCTGGTCGGTCTGACCATGTTGGACCAGACCCAAACCAGTTACATGATTTTCACTCTAAGAACCATAACATTGGCACCAGGTGTCCGTTTAACAAACCTTTAACGGTGCTCTAAACCATGAAGCGAGATGGTCCCTTCGGTGTACCCCCACTGGAGTTTTGGGTAAATTTGGGATGTGGTCAGGTTTGATCGAGTACAAATCTAACCGGGCCCTCGGGACTAAAAGCCTAATAACATAGAGACCGGGCGCCTGATTGACGCATTGTCTGTTGCGTTGAGACCCCTATGACGTAGCGGTCCTTTGGGTTCTTCTTCATGGAACTTCGTGGCAGTGGGAGTATCAATGAGTGGCTTGAGGAGTGGACCCTCCCAGACACGACCATGCTTACTGCGGGAACCCAGTAGCTGGCTGTGGCGTGATGAATGAATACCGATCTTGTGTGGGTCAGCACCGAGCGATCCTTTGTGGGTCAGCACCTATCGAACTTGTGTGGGTCAGCACTGAGCTATGATGTGTGGGTCAGCACTGAGCGATCTTGTGTGGGTCATCACCGAGTGATCCTCTGTGGGTCAGCACCTAGAGATCATATGTGGTTCTGACGATGTACTAGCGATGTAATAGGATCCCGTGTGGGTCACCCTCTTAATGGAGTAAGATGATTTAGTAGTTTCATCTAATCATCTCTACTACTATACCTAAGATATACCTAGTGTGAGCTGAGTCTATACCTGTGTGGTACATTCCTTCATGGTAATACCTTGGTGGTATTCTTCAGTGTGGTGTACCTGTGTGGTACTTACTTTTGTGGTATTCCATCCTTTGTGGAACATTTGAGATTTGGGCTAATGTGTTGGGCCTTGTGTTTCCTCATGACTGAGATGAGTTTACTTGATAATATACGAATATGTATGGGAATATTACTAAGTAGGGTTGTCAGTTTATTTCATGTGTTTTGGTTTAACCTTTGTGATTTTTGTGCGACCTTGAGGGTCTCGGGGTCCAATATGAGTATTATTATACTCACCCCTACACAGTTTATAACCACACTTTTTTGTGTTTGGTGCAGATGACGGACAACACTGACTGAGGATGAGCGTACGAGGATTGGGGGTATCACGGAAGTGGACCTTAGATGAGGTGTACTATAGAGAAAACCGGTCGAGATTTGTACAGACCCTTTAGGTAGGATCCTTGGTGGGTCTATACAGGAGCTATTCTAGTTTACTTGTACTTTCAGTTTTATGTACTTTCCAATCAGGCTTTTATTATGGCCCCTTCAATTACTGTACTCAGACTATTTACATTACAATTTTCTTGAGTTCATATCTTTCTGTGTTCTTGGTCATATGTGTTCATAAGTTATAAAGGAAATTCCTTCCTAGTATTAGGTAATACGCATTAGGTGACAGTATCCAGCCCCAGGCCTATAAAAGGCAATCTTGGGGAAGTCACAACACGAGCCCCGGGGGATGGGTCGTGACCCTATCATACATAAAAATATCGTGCTTCATTGCACTGCATGATATAAAAGCAATTTTTTTTTTAAATTTATACATATCACAATATCTTAAAAGGTTACATTCTCCTAAAATTTCAATTTTTTGTGTCATTTATGCTATCTAAAATAATTTTCTTATTTAAAATTATCATGTTGCTAAATCCCCATAAACTACCAGAAAAATTGTCCCCATAATTGAATAATTATATCGATAATCTGTGGTTGGATATTTTAAAATTGTATTTTGGAAAACTGACTTCATAAAAAGGGTTAATAAGATATCTTATTGATAAAAATGAAAGGGAAGTATGAGGGTCATCTTGAATAACACGTACTAGGCTTCCAACTAGTTCAAAATTGCTGGTAAGTGATGATTTGGACATGGAATAAAAGTTTAAATAATTATAAAGAGACATTTAGATCCTTGATACGAAAAATGTGAAGAGAAAATAGAAATTTAATGACCTAAAAACCATTACTCAATGATTATTTAAAAGAGCATCTAATTTATCAGATATGAATGTAATAACATAACAATTTTGTTTCAAGATCATTTTTCTAAGGGCGAGGAACTACATTTTCATATTGACAAAGAGAGTAAGGGAATATACATAATTAATGAGTTTAATTTCATCCATTAATCAATTTACACCCCAATTTCATATTTATTTCAAAATAATTAGTATTAATGATTAAATTTTTAGGCCTACATATCAAAAATCAAATTTTAAGTACCATATAAACATAAAAGTGATAATAACACTTTTTAACCATTAATTTTATATTTTAAAAATTTGATAATGGTATGATAATTCCCATAATGGATATACCTTTATATGTTACATTAATCCCGAGATGTCAATGGTAATATCTAAATTTGAAAATAAATTATTCCATTATTTAATAACCATATATCCCAAATATCGTAAAATACACCCACATTAATGAGTGTTTTAACATCAAAGTTTATCTTATAGTTATCATCTTACATGAAAAGAAAAAAATATTATGATCTTATTTTAAAATAAAAATAATCACTTATTCCCCAAATCACTCATAAATTCCATCATTATCTATATGATAAATGTTGGTTTCTCATAATTAAATCAATATCTAAGATATTATAAACCCTATAGGTTATCAAAATAGTAAAACATATTTTTCATAAATTTTAAATTCATAATACAGGTTAAACCAAATTTTATATATAATTATCTAATAAATTTCCTCATAAAATTTTATTAATTACATTATGATTTATTCCCTTAGAACCTCAATGTGGTGTCTAGGACATGGATCTTATAATCATCCTAATTTGATATTCCTATGAAGGTATTTATAAGTCTTAAAATAACAACGTATTTAAACATGAAAATATCAAATGTGTTATAAATATTCATCAAAACCAAGTATAATTATTCACAACCCACACTCCTTAAAATACTATCAGAAAAGTAAACATTACATTTCTATATTTGATATCATTGAAGGTGGTCCCTTTTTAAACATTAAATATATAACATATCAAAAGGATATCCTGGATCACTAAAATTTTCATGGACATTTCATGATTATATATTTAGGTAATTTGGAAACAATCATACAAAAAATACCCATCATTTTAAAAGGGTATCCTTCCAACTATACCTAGAATTTTATACTCCACATTAGGAAACCAAAATATTCCTTATTAAACCATTTTGGAAATAATCCATTCAGAATAATACTATATATTTTGGGGAAAAGAAAACATAATAATAGTTATCTCAAATACAATGTACGGGTAAAACTGATCATTAACACTTTAATGTCATTAATTAGTATATGAATATAATAAGTGTATGATGACATAATCAATGTACATGTGTGAATCTTAAAATAAATAATACCCATAAAAACCAAAATAATATATCATGAAGCAAGGAATTATTCTTTAATAAAATAAGGATTCATAAGAATCAATAATCGTGATCCATTTGATATCAATCCTCATCAAGGGAAAAATTATCAAATATTGGAAAGCATATATAAAATGTCTCGAAATCGTGGGACATCATATTCATGTGACACATACACAAACATTAAAATCCAATACAAATGGAATAACCATATGGTTGACATCCAATATAATTATCAGGATAACATTATTGGTCCACAATGCATCATAGAAATATCTAGGTGGACCCATCTTATAACCAATATCAAGCTCACTTGACACTATCTGGATGCACCCATTGTATAATTTATAATAGGATCACCCTCTGTTATCATGGTGAAAAGATCATATATAATGTCAATGAAATAAAACATGAATAACATAAAAAGGTATTTCACCATAAAACTCATAGAAACAATCATTATTCCCTTTATAACATGATTAAACTATTGAGTCAATAAGGTTTTCCTTATGAATTTTCCATTCTTTCATAATTGGGGGAGATTATTAAGTCAATCTGGTTTCCTTATAACTTCATGATTCCTCTTATTTTAAAAATCACAAACACTTTATTTCAAGGGAAATTTCATTTTACCCTTGTTTTACTCCCTTAAGGAAAATTTCCATATCTAAGAAACTTTACCCTTACTTAGATTTTGTTGTTCGTATCATAAATTTTCTAAGTGTAAACCTCGGATTGAAACCAAAACCTCGGAATCCTATAAATACCTTGATATGAAGCATTCTATACTAGGATCTAAATTCTCATAATTCTGTTTAAGAACTCTTCTGAGTTCTGACTCCGAATTCTGAATGAGAATTATGGTTACAAACTCCTCTGAGTTCTGACTCCAAATTATGAATCATAATTCTGGTTACAAACCCTTCTGAGTTCTGACTCCGAATTCTGAATACAAATTATGGATACGAACTCTTCAATGTTCTAACTCCAAATTTTGATTACAAATTCTAGATATAGACTTCACTGAATTCAGACTTCGAACTCCTATGAGTTCTGACTCTGAATTCTCATGAACGCTAACTCCGAACATTTTAATTTATGCCTCTGAATTCTGTTGAATCTAGATTCTAAATTTCCTTGAAATTCAGACCCCAGAATTCTTTAGAATTCAGTTTCCGAATTCCTAGAAAACAGAATCCGAATATCCTTGTATTATAGAATCTGAATTCATTTTTGGTGAGTTTTTTAACATTCATTTACTTACATTCCGAATATCAGATTTTGGTTATGCTTACACTTGTTTAGTAATAAAAAGATGTTGTGCTTTCAGTTACTCACTAACCGTTGTTTGAGTGACACATGTACTGGTCCCTCCGAAATTCAAGGAAGAATATGACCGTTAGAGAAGGGAGCCGACCGTTGGAGATGTTCCTATAAATAGGGGCTCATTTGAAAGAGTTCAAGATACTTGACAAAATCATTGACAATTGTGCTTACATGCTGTTGAAGTGATTTATAGAGAGAGGTAGGCTCTTATAAACTCTTAAGATTCATGAAGAACGTTTGAATGACTTGTTTAATCTTTTATTCATGCATATTTTCTTCATGTGACATAGATTGTTTCTATGTACAATCTAGGGCTTTTGGGGATATGAAGACAGAGGTGGCGACTACCTGATAGTTGAGGGATTGTAGGGATAACAAGACCGACTCCGATCTTTATATCGAGGGTTTACCCTATTGTGGGTAAGACATACATTCTTGAAAGTATAAATCAAGGGACCTTTATCCATGGTTGTTGGATACCCTTCACTTTGGGTTTAGAGATTTAATACCTCTTACTTGTTTTTTTCATGTTTTCCGCTGCATTTGTATTTTTGAGGAAAGTATAGATTTCTTATACTTCTACATTCTTGTACTCTAATTTAATGAGATTCTATGTGCTTTAAGGTAGAATCTTAGTTTTTTTAATCTTTTGTTATGTTTCCTTTCCGAAATCACTGTTCTGGAATCAAGAAAGTTATTAGAACTTAGAGGTCCTATGAATAATCTTGTTAAACCTTGTTAAACATAACTATCTTTAAAAGTTCCAAAGGAATTTTTAAAAGTACAATTCACCCCCCTCTTGTATTTGAGAATATCATTTTTACATATTCGATCATAAATTTGGTATTATAGAGTATATCATACTCACATACCATGTCACAATTAGTATCAGAGGATTTGGTTCAATCTGAATTAATCTCACGATTAGATTCTGAAAATATTTCTTCTTACTATTACTTTCAGATTTGAATATTCGGAATTGAACTTCCGGATTCATACTTTTTCAGAATCTATTTTTCGGAATCACATAGTCTGGATTTTTTTTTGCTTAAAGATACATTTGTTCTATATTTTTCTGGCTTATGATATTTTTTCTTATTTAAAAACTCAGAATACTAACAAGTTTGTGTGCCCAAGATTATCTTAAGGATGGCAGGTTTAAATGTTGGTTCTATTGATAATCTAAATCCTACCAGACCTCCTGTTTTTGATGGAAATTATTATGAGTACTGGAGAGATAGGATGAAGACTTTCATTTTCAATACTGGATTTGATAACTATCTAATGATGAATTGATATTATAAGATTCTGGATAAGGAATTGAGAACCATTACGAATCAGGAGAAATCTGAATATCAAGAAAACTTCAGAGTCAGAAATACTTTGTTATGTTCCATGACTAGGAACATCTATAGTCAAATATCATCTTATGAAGCTAAAAATAGTGTCAGGAAGAAACTACATTTTGGTACATCTAAAGACATAGAGACAAGAAGAGTTATGTTGAGAGATGAATACTATAACATTAATTTTCCTTATAGAGAACCTATGAGCAAAGTACAAAAATTGTTTATGACTATTGTGAATAGCTTACAATCTATGGGAGAAAAAGGTTTCGATGATTATGCTCTTTTAGAAACGATCATAGATATAATGACAAATTAATGAGAGTCTAAGAGGAAAACTATTGATGTGAATAGGAAAGTCACTTATATTTCCATAGATGTGTTGTTTGGAACCCTTCATCAACATGAATCCAGAATAAAGAGAGATGCTGAAAATGTCAAGAATAAGAATGGGAATGAAGGAGTTTCTTTTACAACCACTTCTAAACGTATGAAATCCATGTCCCCAGAAAGGGTACCTAGATCAAAGACAAAGAAAGTTGTTATTCAGTCAGAATCTAATGACACAAAAAGACTGAGAATGAATTATCTAATCTTGCTCGGAGAATGAACATGATTGTAGCTCAAAAGAACCATTAGAATATGTATAATAAGAAAGACTACAGATACAAGAAATATGGATATGTTACTTGTTATGAATATAAAAGAACGGGTCATATCAGTCCTGATTGTCCTTTATTGAAAAAGAAGGAAAAGAATGAAAGGAATTCAGAAAGGAATAAGAATAAATTATATCAATCAAAGCACAAGAAAATCCTTAAAGCTAATGATACTTGGAGTGCTAGCTATGGATAATCTTCAAAGAGTGAATCTTCTGAAAAAGAATCATCATCACAGAAGAATATGGGATTCATAGCTACTATTTCTTTCCACAATACATGTCTTATAGCCAAGGTACGCTTAGTCGAGGATTTAACAAATTTATCTATTGATAAGAATTACTATTCCAAAAATAATACTTCTAATTAAGATACTTCATCCTCTGAAAATGAAGAAATAGCTTCATATGACGATGTTTCTAGATTTTTCATGTTACTTGAAGCAAGAAATTTTAAAATTTATTTGAAATTAGCAAGGTAAATACCCGGGGAGAAATTCATACAAAAGAGATTTCAGATCATTATACAGATCATAGAGATAAAGAAGAGCTTTTAGGAAAACTTTTTGAAGACCTTGAGGAAAAAAATTATGTTAAGGAAGAAAATTATAAAGATCTTAAGAATGATATCATAGAGATAAAAGTTTTTGAGGAAAAATATAACTCTAAGGAAATGATTTCTAAGGATAGGAATTTAGTCATCAGACTGAAATTCGAAATATTTTCTCTTAAGAAGATTCTTGAAAACTTTACCTCTGGGATGGAAAATTTTGACAAGATGTATTCTCAAATTAAACTTCATGGATACACTATTGGACTAGGTTATACTCACCAAAAACTAGTTTTCAAAAACAACTATTTTTTTCCTTCTAGTGCCCATTTTTGCACTAATTTTCAAAGCGGTGGGCATTGGAAGAAAATAGTTCCTTGAATAAAATTCAATAGCATGGGTTCATACAACTTATTTTTCTAAAAAAATGTGGATGCCCAAATTTTTTTGTCTAACAATTCTAGATAAAAAATGTATGGATTCCAAAAGTCTAACTTTTTATTATTTTCAAGAAAATAGTGAAAGTACCAAAATCAATACGTGGTACATGGGGAGTGGTTGTTCCCGACATATGACTGGTAACAAAAACTATTCTGAAAATATTATCAAAATGAAAGGAGGAAAAGTAACTTTCCGAGATAATGCCCAAGGAAAAATTATTGGTATAGGCAACATCCTTTTTCTGCGAAAAACATTTATTTCAAATGTCTTATTTGATTAGGATCATAAGCACAACCTCCTTAGCATATTCCAATTATGTAATGAAGGATACCTTGTGAATTTTAGAAATGACAAGTGCTTTGAACGCAATTACCAGGAAGAGATCATTCTTTATGCCCACAGGCAAGATAATGTTTACACACTAAACTTAGATGACCATAGGAGCCATGACTTACCTTGCCTTCGTGGAATGGAACATCATTCTTGGTTATGGAATAGAAGGATATGTCACAGTAACCTTTGGAACTTATGCAATCTTTCCAAGAGAAGATTCATTAAGGATCCAACAGAGCTTAGATTTGATTATTCAAATGTTTGTGACCCTTATCAATATGGAAAGAAACATAAATCAAGTTTTAAATCAGCCAGTGAAGTCTCAACTACTGATGCATTACAGCAAGTACATATGGATCTTTTTGGTCCAACACAAACAGGTAGCGTTGGAGGAAAGTACTATGTATTTTTCTTGGTTGATGATCACACTAGATTTATGTGGTTCTATTTTATAGCAAAGAAGTCTGAAGCATTCTATTATTTCAAAAGTTTTAGAGCCCGTGGTAAAAATGAGAAAATCCTTCCATTGAAAACTATTCATAGTGATCATGGAGGAGAATTTCAAAATTATGATTTTGAATCTTTTTGTAGTACAAAATGTATTACTCACAACTTCTCAGCACCCAAAACACCTCAACAGAATGGTGTTGTTGAAAGAGGAAATAGAATTTTTCAAGAGATAACTAGAACCATGTTGAGTGAGTATTCTATAGCAAAACATTTTTGGGATGAAGCTGTAAGAACGAATTGTTATACTATAAATCATGTTTTGATTAGATCTTTTCTTAATAAAACTCTTTATGAATTATGGAATGGTAGAAAACCTAGACTTTCATACTTTATTGTTTTTGGTTTCAAGGGATTCATTATGAATACTAAAGATAATATACATAAATATACACCAAAATCTGATGAAGGAATTTTTTAGGCTACTCAACAACTTCTAAGGCATATAGAGTTTTAAATAAAAACAATTGTACTATTGAAGAGACAGTACATGTTAAATTTGACAAAACCAATCCTTTTGTTTTTAAACAACCCCATCCTACATCCTCAGATTTGTTTTCAAAGTCTAATTATCATAATTTTATATAAGACCCTTCTGATAAGGAAAATGTTCAAGAAGATACTACTGAAACATTTACCCGATAAGATTTCCTACCCTATGTTGATGAACAAGTTTTGCAAAACCCAAACCCGTTGTTTCTATATAATCATCCCAGTGATAGTATCATTGGTGATGTCAATCAACATGTAAGTACTAGAAGTTCCTTAAGAAATGATGTAGAATATCTATAATTCCTTTCCCAGTTAGAACCCAAAAGCACTGATGAAGCTTTAGGTGATGATGATTGGATTAAAGTCATGCAAGATGAGCTAAATGAATTCGAAAGGAATAATGTGTGGCCCTTGGTTGAAATACCTAAGGAAACTTCTGTTATTGGAGTAAAATGGGTCTTCAGAAATAAATTTGATGAAAATGGAATCATTGTTAGAATTAAAGCTAGATTGGTTGCTAAAGGATATAATCAACAAGAAGGAATAGACTATGAATAAACTTATTCTCCAGTATCTAGACTTGAATCTATTCGTATTTTACATGCCTTTCTAGTATTCTTAAATTTCAAAATTTTTCTAATGGATGTGAAATGTGATTTCCTTAATGGTTATGTTCAAGAGGATGTTTTTTTTGAAAAACCTCCAAGCTTTGAAGATACAAAACATTCTGATTATTTTTTTAGACTTACCAAAGCTCTGTATAGACTTAAACAAGCCCCTAACGCATAGTATGATAGACTTACAAGATTTTTGCTTCAAAATAACAATGTTAAGGGTAATTCAGATCCGACCCATTTTGTAAAGAATGAAAAAAAATTGATTGTTCACATTTATGTTAATAACATTATATTTAGTTCAACTCAGCAATATTTAACAGATTCTTTTTCATATATAATGAAATTTGTGTTTAAAATGAGTATGATTGGTGGTTTAACATTTTTACATGGTTTCCAAATCACTCAAAAACCAGAAGGAATCTATATATATCAACATAAGTATATTAAATATCTTCTTTAAATGTATGGATATGACAACACTAAAAGTATAAGTACTCCCATTAGTACCTTAAACACACTTGATCTTGATGAAGCTGGGAAACTAGTAGATTAAACATATTTTAGAGGTATGATATGAAGACTAATTTAATTAACAGCTAGTCGTCCAGAAATAATGTTTTCAGTATGCCTATAAGCAACATATCAATCAAATCCTAAGAAATCTCATTTAAAGGAAGTGAAAAGAATATTTCAGTACATAAATGGATCCATGGATTTAGGACTATTTTATACTTCTGAAAATGATTTTATTTTAAAATGTTATCCAGATGCTGACTTTGGTGGATGTAGAATGGATAGAAAGAGTACATCCAGAACATGTCATTTCTTAGGAGATTCATTAGTTTATTAGTCTAGGAAGAAGAAAAACTCAGTAGCACTTTCCACTATTGAAGCTGAATATGTTGTAACAGGAAGTTGTTGTGATCAAGTGTTGTGGATGCAACACACACTCACATATTATGGCTTGAGTTTTACTAAGACTCAAATTTTGTGTGATAATACAAGTTCCATTTCCCTTAGTAAAAACCGTGAACATCACTCTCATGAAAAACACATAGATATTAGGTATCACTTTCTTAGGGATCACACACTAAAAGGAGATATCATTATTCAATTTATCAGAATACAAGAACAATTAGCTGATATTTTTAAAAAATAATTACCCTCCGATAGATTTGAGGTCTATATGATATTAATAAATATTTAGCACCACATTAATTTTTAATTGATATTAAATATGAATAATAACGATTATTATTAGAAAATATTTTTTCAATTAAAATAGATTTAAATTATATTTTATGATTTCATTCAAATATATATTTTTTAAATATTTGAATATTAAGTTTTCATTATGATCATAATTTTTGAAATAGAATAAAAATATTATATTTACATAAAATTTTCTATTTTTTCTTAAAATTTTATTTTTTCAGGGAAATATTTAGTTTTGAAAATATTTATGATTTATATGATTTGATCCTTATATAATAATATACTGTGAGATTTAAAATCATTTATGTAATAAAAATTTTATTTAAGGAATAAAATTTATATATTTTAATATATTTTAAGATCTTATAAATCAAATATTATTTTTTTAGAACCATATTAAAATGAATGTTATAATAAAAATGATTCATGTAATTTCATTGAATATATAATTTTTTTGGTTACATTTTGTTTTGGTTTTACATGAGATTTTTATACAATATATTTGATTTATAATAAAAAAAATTATTCAATCGGATTTTATAATTTTAATAAATATTGCGAATAAAAAGATTATAATAATAATAATATAGCTTTTCTGAAACATATTTTTTGGTGTTATATGTGATAATCCTAAAATACATATTTGAAAACCTATGAAATTTTATTTGATCAAATGATTTAAAAAAAATTTAAATATGGATTTTATAATTATTTAAATTCCCAAATTTAAATTTTTTTCATTTATATTAATTATTAATGAATAATAATTTATTACTATGGTAAAATAATATTAGGATAATAAGAAACAATTTTACATAAAAATCCTTAAAATGAACAAATGTGTACCCAAATGGGTGGTAAAGGTGAATTTATACCCACACTAAAATTCTCCTACTCTTTTTTCCATTTTGGATACATTGTTATTTGGGATTGATCTTTTAAGCATGATGTTATGCATGGATGTAACCCGGTTCATGATAATGGAGGCTTTGTGATACATGGGTTCAGTTGCATTTATATCTTGAGAATTCCATCAGGGTGAAAAAAATTTCCTTGCTATAGTGGTCTCCTATTGTGTGAGTTTTTTTATCTTTATATTTAATTGGAAAAGTTGTAATAGTATAATCTTCTTTAGGCTTCTATTTAACACTTATTCTACTTCTTGGAACCTGAATTATCTTATCAGAGAGTGCAAAAAATTCTAGATAAAGGAATTGAGGTCCAACATATATCAATATAAGGGAATTTTTCCACAGAATCCTTGGCCACCTTGGATATCCAAAGTAAGGGAAATATTAATTATAATGGTATTTAATATATCCAATAAAATTTTAAGAGCATTAGTTGGGGTTATTCTCTAAAACTCCTCCACTTTTAATGCCTCATGACTCCAATTTGTTTCTTTAAATACTAATAAAAAGTGATGTTTGAATGATTTACATGACTCTCATTGACTAATTTTACTTTTTTCTTAATTAGATTCATTGAATTTTTTTTCTAGTTGTAATAATATAATGAAATTTTTATTATTTGTATACTATAAGTTTATTATATTAATGTTATTTAAATTTTTTATCCATTTATTTCATTGACATAGAAAAACAAAATCACTGTCTGTGCATGTGTGTGTACATGTGTACCATCAACACCACAAGCATTGATTGTTTGTTTTAAAAGAAAACCAGAAATGATTGGTGTTAAAAAACTAATTAGGAAATTTTATTTTTTATAAATAATTATGGTTTTGGTATGTGTAATTGGAGACCATATTAATGAAATAATAAAAAATGGTCATCCTTAATTAAATCATTTAACATTAAGAGAATCATAGGAAAATTATTACTTTATTATAATTACTAACTCTATACAAAATATCATTAATTTATAGTTCCTTATTTTCCTTATATATAAAAATAAAAAAAATGATCATTATTGTTCTGGTAAATTGATATTACAGTCAAACCATCTCACATTCATCCAAAAAACAAGGCAGGTTCATGTTTGGGAAGGTTTTAACACCTATACAAACCATAAACAACATTTCGTACACAGAAATAGATGATAACATATTAACAAGAATAATTGGAAATAAATTTTTAATTTTTTTGATTTTGATTAGGATATGGTAATATAAACATTTTACTCATTATGTAAAAAAACATCTTTCAGTAGTTAAGAATTACCAGAACATGATCATTGAAGAATTCAAATTCATGGTTAGTAATTGACCTTGAATGAAATCATATATTTATTAAATAACCTATTCCATATACACAAGTAGATTAGTTGATATAATATTAATGGAATTTAAACACATAATATATGACAACATATATTTTGTAAAACTAATTCGAAGAGTTAAAAATTAGATAGATCATGTTTTCAAAATAGGTAAACACAACCTAATATATATATATATATTTATTTATATATATAATAAATATATATTTGTGGTAAAAATGTTTAAATTTATGAATTATGTTATTGGGAAAGTGTTTAATGATTTTAATTTAATTATTCATTGCATTTGGTGAATGTATAGAATGGATATGGATCTAAGAAATCATTTAAAATCTAATTTTGTTTCTTGGATACAAAAATTCTCTTATGTACATAATTTTAATTATATGGTCTTTATTCCACCTATTTCAAATTTAATATCATGAATTATCTTTTAATCATTGTATTTTATTTTTAACTACAGTCCTTCTCATTCCATGGGGTTTGATATAAAATATCCTAAATCCATAAGTGTTCTATTTCTCACAATTATTATTATTTAATTTATAATAACTTTTATACACCATGATTTATTTTTAGGATATTTAAAATACCCATGAATATATTCTTAACATAATATTTTTATTTAATTATATTTATTTTCCAAATCAATTTTTTTATTCATGTGGATATTGATTTAGTTTTCACCCTCATAGTAATGATTTTTTGTAAATAAACCTTACACAATTGAGTTATGATAATTATCATGATGAAATTTCATATAAGTTAGGTATATTACTTGATTAGGTTGTATTTTGTGGTACTATGTCATTGTTTTATTGCTATATACATTCCTAGCGTATAATCATTTCAGTAAAATTATGAATTCTTGGATTATTTTGTTTTTCAAGCATCCACCATCATTATCTGGATGGTTAATCATTATGTTTTAATTTTATTGATATGGTTAAAAGTATTTTCATTCTATATTCTATTATTTAGATATATTTTTTTTCTAAAGATGAATCATTATAGTATTACCAATTTCTTTCCTCCTTCTTTTTTGTTACGATCATGTTATCCCTTTTATTAACATGGAGAAATTTTTATCTGTTCCTTGTGATGTCATACCAATATAGTGGATTATTGGTAATGAATATAATGAATTATTTATAGATTTTTTTACTTCATGAAATCATTGATCAAATAAAAGTGATGGGTGTGACCCCATATTCTATATCCCCCTGATGTATCGGTAGGTCCCATGAGAAAAAAAATTGGTTATTTTTTATCTAAAGGATCAATTCAGCAGGATGTCATTATCATGGAATTAATGTCATGAATAGTTCCTTCACTATTTCATAGATAATAATATTTTTGTGGTGGTTTTGGCCTTGATATTAAAGATGATGTACTCATAGAGTCCCTAAATATTTTATCTTACCACTTCATTTAATACCATTTCCATAATTTGTCAAGAAAAATATTATGCACTATAATACTAATTAGATAGACTATGTGCATAATTTTTGTGAAAATTTGAATTATTATAGTTAATTAGGTTTTTTCATATAATGTTAAAACTATAACCATTATTTGATAAAGACAATGGGTTTTCTCTTTATGTTTTGTCCTAATTTATTAATTATTTGAGCCTAAAATGTATTGATAATATTTTTAATGTAATATTTTAATTATTTTATATAATTATGATTGATTTATGTATATGAATTTTAATTTTTGTTATTGATCATTTTATTAATTTTTTACGTTTACAAAACTGGATTTGTTATTTTTCTACATGGGTGTCACACTAAAACCCTTATACATTACTTATTCTCACTTATGATTGTTGAAATATATCTTATTTTTATACTATTATTCAGCATCTATTCTAAAAATTTCATAAGTTTCAATTCCCCATGTTATAAAGATTTTCTTATTTAGGTTATAACTAAGAATTAATCTATATGATGTGATCTTCTGGGAGACAGTGAAGGCCTTTCATTAAATAACTAGATTATTTATCTAGACTCCCTTTACACTAGTGACTTATTGTCCTTATATGCGTATTAAATTGAAATGTATTGAATATTAATAAAAAATATTTAAATATTTATATATGAAATGTTTTAGTCATCGTAATTTTCATTAGAAAAAGATTATGATAATATTTGACATTTACATTAGAAAATATTCTTCAGAATCATTATGAAAAGAATAAAAATAAGAAAATATCCTATGTTAGGGGAAATAAAAGTGTGCATCTTTTATAGAAAATATATCATCCTATTGAAATAATAATAACAATGTGGTCATATCACAAATTCACCTTGAGGTAAAAAATATGAAAGGGTAATATTATGTATTATCTCAATCATCACTAGTATTATATGAGTGGGAGGAAGACTATACACCTAGATTGACACTGTCGGGGGATTTTCTAGGGAGAATTAAAATATCATTATAATCCATTATGATGTATTTGAATACATTATTACATTGATAATGCAGGTTAAACAAAAGGTATAATAGTTTGAAAAGATTTTTTCATTATTTTTTCATGATACGAATGATTTTTAATGATTATATGATGTCTCAGTATGATTCTTATTTCTCACACTATTATTTTTTTTCATCAGAGTCTAGAACCTAGGATAATTGTCATAACATTTAATGTGATGAACAATGAAATGATTTTTCTCCTATGAAACTGAATTTTATTGGAGGATCGATACCAAACAATGTTATTTTTCCAAACCAAATATCATGGTATATAATTAACAATGTCAACATGTGAGTGTATCCTTAATTACTAAATTAGGGATTATTAATGATTCATGAAGACTATTAATTAATGATTCATTATCATCCTAAATGTTGAGAATATGGAAGAATGTCCTTGATATATTTTTCAATGGAAAATATTATTTTTTCTGTCTAGAAAATATGGGCATAAATTACTATTTGGTTAGGAAAAATGTTGTTTTCTATAAAAAGAAATAAATTACACTCTAAGGTATCAATTATTGTTTAATTTCTTTTGTGTATGCAACGTTTTCATTATATAAGGTGATTCCATAATCCAATAGAGAAATAATAGACAATGTAAGGGAAAATATTATTTTCATCATTGATGATGTTCAATATTTTTAGGTTACACATATCCTCCACTCTATGGTTTGGGATTTCATTTAAATGTATATGTGAATGTGATCTTTGAAAATATATTATTCCATATATTAGTTGAATTTTATATTTTTATTTTCATTGACTATAGAAAATGAATTTATTACAATTACATTTCTAAGATTAGAAAGTCATATTTAACAATTATACTCTATATATGATCATATTTTTGAATAATGATTAATATTAAAATCTAATATAAGTTACTAATTTTTCATTAGTGAGTCTACATATTCATGAGGGGTGTTTATCCTAGATAGTTGGGGATAAAACTATCATTGAATATATTCCTATTATATGAGTGTTTCTTGATATCCTTCTAGATGATATTCCTACTCTCCATATGAATTAAGAAGTTCATTTTTCAATTGAAATCATACATAATTCTAAAACAATTTCAAACACACCAAAGGGAATGTACATAGTTTAATTGTTTTAATTGAAGATTAATTAATATGAGAATATTTATAAATGAGTTTTTCCCTCAGTGCATCACCATGAGGCGATCCAATTAATTTTTAATAATAAATATGGATTAGTTAAACTCTATATTGATTATCTGGAAAATAACATGGTCACTATCAATAATATGTAATGTCTACCTAGTATTGGTGTTTTTTGTTTACTGAATGGTGTTCATTAAATTCTCTAGATTGAACTTCAGTATTGACACTATTATTTTAGTTTAAAATGTGAGGACATATATAATCTAAGATTTCATATAACTTTTAGACAATATAAATTTATAGTGTTTCCATTTTTTCTTAATAATTCCACCATTATCTTCATGAATATCATGAATATAGTCATTATAGGTAACCATGATCAGTTTGTGAAAATAATTATAAATTACATTCTTATATATTCCTTGATAAGGCTAGATAATAGTGATAACGTGATAATTGTGATAAAGTACCTATGGAAGGATAATTTTTTTCCTAGATTTATGATGTGTTATTTTTTCCTACAGATGGTTTCATTCGGGGGAAATATAGATTTAGTTATGATTTAAATCATTTAAAATTGTATTGGAACAACCCCTATAACTATGGTCTTTATGTATCTTAAACTATATGGACACAACCAATATTAGGTGAATAATATATCATGTATTTTTAATCCAGTTTCTAGGTTAACATGGATGATACCCTTATTCCATTGTGTTGTTGAATGTAATGAAAATTATAAGGAGAGAAAGAAGAGGTCAGTTTGTGTACCTATACTCACACTACCCCATAGTAGAAAATGGATTGTGTTCTACAATGATGCTGCTAAGAAGGTTTGGGGATGATTTGTTACAATGAAAGACATGGTGATATCTTGTTCTTCCATTCAATTAATATTTCATGAGTATAATTACACAACACATTACATTGAGTTATCAAATAAAATATTTTAATAATCAAATTTGATAAATTATAATTTTGATAATGGTGTAGAAAATATGTTGATCATACATTTTTAAAGAATATAGTCACCAACAAAGAGTTTAGAATTCACCAGAAAATATGGTTGGATTTTATTAAAAATTATCAATTCTTGAGATATTACTAACCTTGGAAAGTGAACAAGATGGATTGTGATTTTCTTCGAGTATATTATTATAGCTTATCTATGTAGAGGATCAGAAAAGATCCAATATTTAAGAACTATAAAATGATTGACCTTGATTTTATTGAAGGAAGGGGAAAATATATTTTCTTTCCTAAATGATTGTTCGACCATATATCCATGTGACGATCGAATAAAATCTAATGGATAATATAATTCTATATAACAAGTTGAGAAATCATATTTATTTCATTGTTGGAATCATAATGACTGGTGAGAGAGTTTATGTACATATTATTCAAATATTGAAGGGGTTGTTGGATGAATTGCATAGATCATCATTCTCTATTGATCGTAAAATAATGAAGATGTATAAAAAACATAGGAATATTTTTTTCGTAGGATAACAATAATAGGGATAATATAGTGTATTTATCAAGGTTCTTAATGTAAAAATACATTAAGGTTGACTAGAATTAGTCTACGAGGACGGTACAACCAATGACCATAGTAATATATAAATTGAATGAAATCCACATGGATTTGATCATAGTACTCACCAGTATATATAAAGTGAATAATGATATTCTTTTTGACGTCAGTCACTGAAAAAGTAAAATATTTCATTACAACCAAATAATATTTATCACTTTATCAATGTTCCAAGATATACAATATTGAAGTGGTAAGGTTTAAATAAGTATCACATTCTATTGTCTATAATTGATATTTAATATATGTATTAAAAAACCTCTGGATATGTAGATGGGTTCAATATTATATATCATCCTGAAATAGATGTTCTGTTAGAGATAACCATTAAAACCCTAAAGGATAATCTAATATCAAGTTCTATATATTTCCAGGTGTATTGGATTTATACCATCCACATGATCATTTTTATGAATTACTATTTTTCAATAAATAATGAATATGTAAAATTATTAGTATGTCTACAAAAATAAGTATTAAACATTGAAATTTAAGGTTAATGTTGTTGGATGAAAACTACAAGGACCTGACTTAGATGAGGAAATGGTAGAGAAGGTATGTTATATTCTCCATCACATCATGGAATGTCTCATTTGACATAAGAGTAAGACTAAAAGTAATTAGCGAGGTCTGAAAATAAATATTGGAAATAAGGTATTCCAATATTAGAAGGTTATGTGATTGGTGAATACATGAAAACTAATACCATGGTATCTTATGCCTTTAAAATTTTGTTATTATATGGGTGTTATATATTATCACATTGAACATCAACCAAAACACTCAAATTTTCATGAAATATTCCGTGTATTTTTTTTGAGGATGTATATACATGATCATTCACATGTACGAAACTCAGAGGTTTGTACTACTAGAGCATGATATTTCATATGCATAATAAATTTTAAAAATCATGAATCGTGTAGACAATGTAATACAAAACCTAAATACCCTATTTTTTAATGTTCTTTAGAGACATTATGATATCAATTATCCTAGTTAGGAAAATGATGATAGTATTATACTAATGTATCATCATTTTCTTACATCACAGTGAGGGAGAAATTCATTTTATAGGAGTTAGTATGTAATAGAATACAATTTTTTTATTTATTTCATTGAAAGAAATATTGATGTATTATATATCATTCTTTAGATTCAACCAATGCTTATATGATCAAACATATAGTCTAGCATTTATAACATAGCCATTATAATGTATTTAATTAATATGAATTAAAATATTATGATATATATATATATATATTTACCATTATTAAAATTTCTTTATTAATTCATATTAAATAATAAATAATTTGATAAGTGTTCAATTAAATTATTTTAATATATATTTTTAGTATATTATATTGATCGACATATTTTTTATATTTATTTATTGATAACTATATAGAAAATAATATAGTTTAATGTTATAATTATTTATAATAAATTTTCTATTCATTAGAGATCTCTTTCTTAAGAAAAAGTCAAAATAATGTGAATGTAAAATGATTTATAAATAAGAAATTTTTTTTGAATTGTATTTTTATCGTAATAAATTTAATGAATCTAAATTTTTAAAGGATTTCACTGAACATTATAGAATATATATTAAATTAAATATTTTAACATTCATATAGAAGAATTTAATAGACATTTATGAGAATAAACTATGTTTTATATTAAAAAATCATTTTCAAAAATGGGTGTTTTGTTGTTTTGTGTTGTTTTATTAAAATTAAAATTTGAAACATATATAAATTGAATATGGAAAACAAATTTCCTTATTTTAATTCATATTTTGTACAATTATTAATTAGGAAATATTTAATTTGGTCATAATCAATAGTATTAATTTAAAAAAAACAACCATTATGAAAATAATTACTGTACATGGGGGGATTGGGGTATAAACTAAATTATAAGATTAAAAATTCCTTTAAAAATGTCAAAATAATATTGTATTAATATATATTGACTTTATATTAACTTTACAATGATTCATGGTTGGTTTTGATCATCATTAACTTGAATGTGACTTTATATTATTTTAATATTTTATTTAATTTTATGAGTCCCCTCCCATCACATATAAATGGGAACCTTTTATCATCCACGATTACACAATTTAATCCATATATTGTTTCAAAACCCTTCAAAAATTCTCCCAATTTTATTCCATAATTTCATACAATTTTTTACAAACCTTAATAAAAACATATGAAGGCTTAAGGTTTAATCGAAAGCTTGTCTCTAAATCATGAGGTAATCATGTTACATGACTCTTTTAAAGATTATTTATTGCTCAACTATTTTTACATATGATCTATCTATGGCAAAAAAATATCCAATATAACATATATACTTAGTATTTATTATGATTATGCAACACAAATATTCCACCACCTTTCTTGAAAATAGATTTCAATGTATCACTCATTCGTACATGTTGACCACCACCTACACATGCTGATATGACTTGTTTTCTGTAACCATCATTCAAGGTTATTTTCTATGATTTATTTTATTTTTATATATTATATTTTTGAAATTATTATTTTTAATATCTATAAGATCTTATTAATATTATTACCTTCAAATCCATTTGAAAATGATAATGACACTCGTGAGTACTTGTGGACTTTCTCCTCCATGGAGAGATATACATTGTTTTTCATTACTTATTCATATAGATGATTACAAAGATTACTGTTTAGAAAAATATTAAATGTATGATATAAAAATGATTATATAAGGGTGAAATATTATTTACCATTATTTTTCTCAATCAATCAAAAGGTAGAAACATTACTTCTTGCATAGCTAATGATTACAATCAGAATGAATTGATATAATTTTTTGTTCATAACAAAATTGTTTGAATGATTAGAATAGTGTATGTAATGATTAAATATAATACTTATTATATTAATAATATTCTATTGTAAATAGAACCATGATCAATTTTTAAGGACTATGACTACCTTACCAAAGAATACATGAAAAATAAAACTGTTAACTCTAAGAAATGATGATAATAATGAATGGATGAGAAGATTTTATAAGTTAACCATTTATTTTATAATATGTTTGAATATGATTTTATTATAGATATTCATTAAATTTAAATTTATTATACTTGAGGTCAGCATCTCTTCTGATGAATTTCAAACGTGAGGTAATGGTTACCTGTCCCAATTTTACATTTTAAAGACATATATTATTTACACACAATTTTATCTCTTAAATTTTTTATCTAATACCCATTAATATGTTTCAAAAAAATTATTTTATATTTAATCATAATAAATATTCTATTAAATTTTCTTTCTCTCAAGGGGGTTTGACTAAAAAAATTTAATTGTTTCTTATCTGAATTGTTTTCTATGAGACCTGTGTATTTTTCACCATTTGATTCTTTTCTATGGTGTATATACAAAAACTATTATATTTTATATTTTAATATACTTGTATTTATTTAATTTAAAGATTCATAGTAAGTTATTTTTTTCATGGGTATTTTGATTCAAAATCTACAAAAGTAT
Organism: Viscum album; assembly: GCA_963277665.1. NCBI lineage: Eukaryota > Viridiplantae > Streptophyta > Magnoliopsida > Santalales > Viscaceae > Viscum > Viscum album. Next base: position 1,069,305,369 of record OY728162.1, read on the forward strand.
TAATGGTATTATGGTACGACATATCATTTTCCAAGTATTATTTATACCTATATTTCTGAAGATAAATTTCTAAGATATGTCACTAATTGTTTTTAGATCATATCATATCCAATAGTTCTATCATTAAATTGATTGGTTTTAATTTATTTACCTATCTCTATATAGTCAAATTTTCGAAAGATTTTGTTGGGAAAATTATGATACTTATTTTCTTTGATTTTAAATTTTTTTCTTTCTATGTCCATATTTAATATAATATACATTCAATAACATAATTTATATTATAAAATGAAATATTTATGTCATTTTATCCATTTTTCACTTCTATAAAAATGATTTATTTGATTCTTGTAATCATTTTTATATGGGTGAGTATTCCTTATAATTCTTCTTTTTTGTTGATTGTGGTAGTACCATTGTGTTGTGCTATTGTATCCTTCGTTTGATTATATATTTAAATTGGGAATTTAATTCTTTAACTTATTATACCTTTTATTTTATTTGATACATGATGCATTCTTTTCATTGATTTTTGTTTCTAGATGCACTTCAAATTATTTTAACAATCATACTTATGTTGTTTTTCAAATCTGAAAAAATGTAAAATAAAAAATTCTTCCATGATTTTAATATGATTTTTTTTAATTATAATTATTATTTTGGTTTTTATTATATATAATTTTAATTTTCACGTTTTTTGTATTATTTTAAATCTCCTAGTGGTATCCTACTGATACGTTTTCCCTCAAACCCTGTGCAGCCCTTCGGCGGTGTGTACACCATTGTATATATTTTGATGCAAGGAAAGTCCATGCAACACAATAAGGCAGTGATGGTTTTTTTATCCATGTCTGGGTAGTTTTTTGTGATATGGTTAGAGTTAACTATGCTTCTAAATGGTGTACTCTGATTTTTATTTTTGTTATCTTTTGATGTTGGGATTGAACGTTAAGATGTTATAACTTATTTTCAGTGTTATTGTTTCCACTGCCTTCCATTAGTTATAGCATATGTTTATCTCCCACACTTTCTCTATTTAATATATATATATATATATATATATATATTCCATGTTTGTGATTCTCTATGGTTGAAATAGTTCGATATGGATTTTTTGAAGCCAAAGTACATGTCACAAGCACATGGGTTAGGGGATCACCCTCTATTTATGTTTAAATTTCTTCATGTATGAGTTTCAGATTTCAAAACACCCTGATACTATGGTTTCCTTTTCAAATTAATCTATTATTTTAGATATGTTTTTTTACATGGAAAAAAATGTTTTTTCTTTCTTTATAAACAACACTAATTCAAGCTTTTCTTACACTCAACAATAGGTTTTCTTACATTGCAAATGACATTGAAAATTTATAAAACCATGTTATATTATCATTATAGTTATTTAAACTCAAAAATTATAAAATATTCACTAATAATAACGATATAGATATCTATAAGTAATTTTTAAATATTAATTTCAATGTTTATAAACAATGGAATCTTTTTGATAAAAAAGTACATAATTTTTTGTGAAGAATTTATATGTTTCCCAACTAATATTTTCTCAATAAAAATGTTTTGAGATTTTTTTATGAATATTAATGATATTAATTTTTGACACTTTTAAAATTTTAATTTGGTAAAATAATGTAACACACCAAAATTCTAAATTAAGAACATTGTTTTTGATAGTTCACGTGATACATTACATCAATTGTATAAGGGAATAAAATATCAATATACATTAAAATATATTTACTATTTTCAATATATTATATATATTCTATATATTTTAATTCAAGGCACACTGAGTTAGCCTTCATTACATGTAAGAGAAACCTTCTTTGATAAAAATTACCTACATTATTCATTCTACCACATTAAAATTAGAAATTTTAATCCATGCGATCTTTTTATTTTCAAATTTTTGAATGGGTACAATATTTTCTAAATTTAAGATCATTATGGCATTATTATGATTACATATTAATCTCATAATAATAAATCCATGATTTTCTCAGCTTTATATTTTCTGATACTGATATTTTGAGGTCATGCCTTCTTAAGTTTAAATTTACACAAGTTTTTTTGAAATGTATTACACATGTTTTGGATAATAGATACCATATAAAAATAATTTATAGAAAATATTGATAATTTAAAATGTATTTAATATATTATAATATACTAAAATTAATATAACCCTTAGTTGAATAAAGTCATGGTGTTTTTAGTATCTATGTTTTCTTAATTCACTAAATATTTATAATAATAATGAATTTAGAATGTAAGTAATTTAATATTTTCATTAAGACGTGTAGTTATTTTTTAGTGGTGTAATATAATCTTATAGTTTGGTATCAAAGACTATATGTAAAGTATGTTTTTGTAGCATCAGATTCAGAGTGTGGGTCTGAGGAATCAATGTCGAAATCAAATCATGGTTTTGATAATATTGGAGATTATGAATTTTTTTGAGAATAATTTATTAGTGGGTATGTTAGGTTTTATATAAATTTAAATGTAAAATTAACCCTTCATGATATAATACTATTTAATGAAAAGGAAATAATTATATTTTTATATGATTTTTAGAATAACAGAACCTTAGTGACAACCCATGGGGATGGTCAATTATTGTATACTATGTATAGGATAACACCAAGATGTTTTTTTAATGATTTTGAAGTACTCCTAGAAAATAAATTCCTATATGGATATTACAATTGGATATTGGATCTATCCATGATGTAACTGGGGATAATAACCCCCAAAAGACTAGATTTCATATTAATTTTATCGTCACCTTGGGTGTGACAAAGAGTCCTAACTACACACCAGGTGGGACTCTCTACAGGGATATTCTTTTGTTAATCAAAGTATCTTTATAGTTAATTTAGAATGGATGATGAATAATTTTATCAAATCATGTTAGATAATCTAATATTAAAATTTCCATCAATAATCACGAACTGAGAAAGGATAATGGTAGGATGATCTAGACATAACATATGTTAATAATAAATGTGCCATATATTGATGAAATATCCAAACTTATGTTTTAATATTCATATTATGGATAATATCATTAAAATAATGGTGTTATTATTTGGATGGTATATGAACATGAATATGAACCAAGGAGTGGTATATATATTAAAACCACTATTCTTTATAACTGAATATGGGATTATATCCAAATGTATATGAATTTGAGAATATTCATGTTATGGTGGAAGGGTTATTTTCGTTCTTATATATTTTTGTTTTGTCAATATCATAATATAAAATAATTCATGACACTCCTAAATATTTTAATTATAGATGTGATGTTTTATAACATTTCAGTATATTCAAAATATTGATAGAGATTATGTGAATCATTTAATGATCATTATTTCATATTTTTGCATTAATGGTTTGGAATAAAGTATCAAATGGTATCAAAATAAATGAAATGTGTTTTTTTCATGGTTATAAGTTTCTTTAAAGCTGTAGAAGAAGGTATGATTAAGTTATTAATAATTATTATGTTTAATATATGTTTTATGTTTAGATAGTAATGGTGGATTGATTTTAATGAATTTTTTTTGGTAATATTGTTGACCTTGGTATTGATAATTAATTATATATATTTTTGATAAAGATCATTAATATTTTTGGATTATGATACATTGAATTATGTGTATCCTTATAAACTAGTGGTAGATACCATTTTACAGTTAATGATAGAGATAATTTTTTTAGTATTATATAGCTTGGAAATGGTTTAAGGTCTTAGTGGTTTATATTGGTCCATGAAAAGAATGTTAAGTGAAATATATGTTTATGGTATATATATATATATATATATTATGATTATATGAATGATTAATATTGTTTGAGGAAATATATGTAACTTATTATAGCATAAGAGAGTAGGTAGATTTCATATTTCAAGTTGAATAAAAAACGATAAATATATACTTTATACCTGCAAACTACATTCAATGGAGAGTGTCAAATAAAATTTTGAGGATGTAATTTATTTAATAGGGAGATAATTAAAATCCATAAGATATTAATATATGGATTAATATAAATCATTCATTGAGTACGAATTCTTTCCTTACATGCATCATCAAATATAAATGAAACCTAGATATATTTATATAAAATATTAAAATATAAGTATGACCACCACAAGATAGTATTTGAATTGACTAGAAGGAAAATGTGAAATTATTTTATGAAATATATGTATAAATTAATTGATGGTTACTTTTAATATTAATGGAATTAAATTAGTTTACCTAAAATAGTTATTAATAATTATTGTTGTTTAGAAAAGTGTTTTGCAAAAAAATGCATTTTCATGTGGTATGAATTCCTATTTATGGAAATATATTATTCGTGATGATAAGTACTATATGATATTTGTAACTCCCCGAGATTTTATGAAAAATATTCTTTTTAATTTCATTGATGTATTGTGTTGTACGCTACACCAAATGGATCTTGCACTACACGCATCCCTGACTTGGCTTGCTTTACATGCAATCACGACCTTCCACGATAACGCATGTTGTACGCAATATCGAGTTTCACTAAACAACGATATGTTATTAAAATATTATATAAACTAGCCATTATGAATAGTAATACCCATTTTGTGAAATTTTATAAATTTTATCATTCAAAATAGACTTCATTTTTGGATTTAGAATAACGAAATTAGCCTAGGGTGAATTTTTGGTATTTTTCTAAAAACATTCAATTTTTTATTAATAGTGAAAAAATGGGTTACTATTTAAAAACTGGCTTTTTATTTAAATAATTATTTATTTTATTTTAGTTAAAAATTGATACATAATACCTATATAATTTCAATTTAATTAATTGGAGTCATTTTTTAATAATTTTAGATATATAAAAATTTTATTGAACTTTTCACCGTCTTTTACCCACCTCCTAGGAGAATTTGGAAATTCACCTAAAACTTAATTTTACCGCTTCAGTGAGTGGAATTTCAAAAATCAGAGAGACACGGTTAATATCAAGGACTAAAATGTGGTTTAATGAGATGAAAATAACAGTAACTTTTTACTTTTATTTACCACAGTTAAAAGTAAATAGGGTAATTATGGGTAAAAATGATATTATTATTACCCTAACACATGTATTAATTCTATTGGATAAGAGTAATTTGACCAAAAATAACCTTAGGAATAAAATATTACCATTTAGGTCCACTTGGATTAGATTAGGACATTTATTATTAATTTATTTAAAGAAGGGTTAAAATAGTTAAAATGAATGTTTAATAACTAAATCATTTTTAATATAGGGTTATACATAAGATAAATTCGACTATAAATATTCATTAGAAAGGTAAAAATATTTCATACCTAATGGAATTTTATTTAAAATTTTTATACATTAAATAATTTATGTTAATTATGACATAATGGTGATGCAGTAAATAAATATATAATAAAATATTAAAATAATTGATGTTATAAATACCCAAATAAATGTAATTTGAGACTTTTTAAGAATTACACAAATTTTCTAAGTTAATATGACATGTTATAATTGAATTAAGTAACTTTTTTCTAACTAATCATGCTGTTAGGATTTTTCCAAAAATCCATTACCAAATAGTGTCAAAATTGACATAAAATAGTTTTTAAAACCAATATTATATTATTAATTATTATTATATTCGTTAAAATATAAGGATATGAAAAGTTACTTATATAATTATATAGGTATCATTAATGGACCACTTGGGGGTCTCTTGGATGTATATGGTAAGTTTATTAACTATATAATATAAAAATACAAAGTGACATGGTAAATGTCAATCTAATTAAGTAAGATTTAAAACTAATCGATAAGGTTAATATAATGACCCAAACCTGTCTAAAATCTATTGGTTGAGAGTATTTCAACCCATCCCCACATTAGATTATAAATAAATCAATTTGGAGATATTAAAAACCGAATATGACTTTATTATAAGAAAATATTTTTAGTTTTTCCAAAGGTGACCCTCTCCTCCCTTACAATAAGGTCACCCATTCCCTCTTCACTTCACACCCTTTTGAGCCTTTAATCTCGTCCAAAACCATCCCATTTCTCTTATACACATCCCAAGAATCATTCTGGAGGTTCTGGTCTTCTCAGAAGACCAACTCTACTTCCATAATAGGAAGCTTAAAAGAGGTGTGTCGAAGAAGAGGTAATCTCTTCTTCCGATTCTCCCATGTTTCTTTCTTCTTCTACTTATTCTTATTTAGTTGTCTCATTTTAAATTAATAACATTAGTATTACTCATATACTTATATGTTATTATAAATATGAAACAACATTATTACACCTTCAATCCATCCTATGGAAAACGAAATCACCGTGTGTGCGTACGTACAGAATACCGTCTCCACACCGTGGTGTAATCTGTTTTTGACCACCACCATAATTGGATGGGTATAATGGTGTAAATTAATAACTATATATGATTATTGTAAAGTGATATTGATTCTGAAATATTATACATACACTTCAATACAATTCCAGGATCATGGGAATGGTATCATCGCTCGTGCGTACGTACGGACTACCATGTCCACGGCGTGATGAGATTCATTCTCCATGTTAACAATTAATGAATGATTATAAAGTATATATATAATAAGTAATAATGAAATATATGACATAATAATGATACTGGAGTTATGTATATATACGTATGTATTTCATCTACTTAATTCCATTTAATTAAATAAGGAAACGAAAATAGCGTTCATGCGTACGGACGGTCTACTCTCTCCATGAACGGTGTATTTCATTCCATTTATCGATAAACATATATATATATATATGTTTATGATGAATATATATTATATATAAATCATGTTTTACATTTTGGAATTATGTAAATCAGGATATAAGTAATAATATCAAGAAAAACAAGTCAAAACACGTAAAATAAATGAAACGATTTTACCAAAATCGCTGCTTTTACATCGAATTTACAAAAGAACAGGTAATATAAAGTCATAAGTAAACCATGTATGATATGATAACAATGAATGTGATTCTTTAATAAGTCAATGAAATTATTTAAATCATTATACCGGAGGTTCAGACACGTATGAATCATATCGGACCTAAGGTAAGGGATAACTTTTCCAATCTCGTTTTTATCCGAGATTGATTATTCGTAAGTCTTTACTGGGGTTATATTTATCATCCATGTCCTTATTTTATAAAAATGGTTTCATGTATGTTTAAAGTCCTTTCTAACCATTTTTAACTTTTATGACAATTTTTTAAAGGAATCTTTCTTTTGTTTACCATACGAGGTACTTTTTGGATTTTCCGGCAAAAGTACAAGAAGATTTTTTTTAACTTATACGGCATGAACAGATTTTTACGGTTTCATAACGCCTTATTTTCAAGAAGATTACACAAAAAGATTTCATGATTATTTTCAACAAAATCCTTTTCTTTTAAAATGGCATGGTATTTTCTGAAAATAAAATGATTTTGAAGAAGAAAGGATATTTTCCTCAAGAATTTATTTAAAGTGTTTTATCAAAACCATTTTCCATCTAAGAAGAAATTATTTCATATGTGTATGTTTCAAGTAAAATGTCTCTATGATTTACATGGTTTCACTTTTATTATGATGAAAAGATATCTGTTTGTTTTATATGGATTATGTTATTATGGAATGATGTTTATGAAACCTATTTTATTCTTTGGGTTATGATGAATGCTTTGTGTTTATTTTGTGGCACAAGTAAGAATGATTTAATTATAAGATGGGTGGGACCTATATCTCCCTCCAATTAATTGGGTAAAGATTTATATCTCATGATATAGACAAGGCTGGAACGGTAAGTTAATCCGGTTTAGTAATAGAGGACTGGAATGAGGAGAGGACTCGATTTAGAAAGGGACTTTGTCCACTAAGATGGTCTTGGCAGCAATGCCTTGGAAACTATGAAAATCATATCATGTGATTAATGTTTTCCATAATCACATGTTTTATTCCCATTTTATTTTATCATGATTAATGTTTCTTTATGATTATGCCTTATGTACTGCAATGTTTTATGTCATTGCCCAAGATTTTGATGTTTAATCATTATGTTCATGTTTTTAAGTTCAAATGTATATGATTTGTTTTATTTTATCCATGCTTACCCTTACTGAGCATTTGAGATCACCCTTTATATGTTTTCTTTTCCATAGGATATAAAGAAAGGTTTTATGTAATAAAACCAAAAGGGGAAGTTCTTTATGGGATATTTTGAAGACCTTTCACCACGATTTGAAGATTACATTCCGACTATCCAAAGACACTAAACTATTACGGTCCTTGTGTGTCTGTTTTTGTTATGTATTAAGTATTCATAAAAAGTAATGTAATGTCCATGTACGTTAAGATTCGTGTCTCTACAGTTGGTATCAGAGGAAAATGAGGTAGGAATGAATCCGATCCTTGGGAACTCTCACATGTGAGCGTTGGAAGAAGCATGGCTCTCCAGCCAAGGGATTCATGACGAAATGGCTGGCACTGGGGATGGTGGTGCGTCCCACCCAAAGGGTGTAGCCGCACACGGAGTGCCCTGATAGGTATCAATTATAGTCCACTGGAAGTAATTCTAGACTGCGACAGTTAATATCAGAGGAAAGGTTTATTTAACCTTTGAAAACTAGGATGCGAAAAATTTAGTGAGATCTCTAGAGATATTTATAAGGTATGACTAGGGATGTCCCTAAGGTTATGTATAAGTATAGGTTATAGTCCAAGAATTATGGTGATGATATTAGAATTAAACCTAAGCTGTTAGATATAGAAGGTACTCCCCCTTTATTATGTTGTTTTCCGTAGCATGATTTTTTCCTCTCACAATATTCTTTTTGAGTTTTAGACGATGGCTGAAACCTGAAGGAACAGTGTTGATCAATGTAATGGAAAATGAAATGATTGTCCTCCTGAAAAAACCAATGTTATGGGAGATGGAGTGCAAAATCTTATTGTTATAATTATGCAAGCTATGAATCATTCTAGACTTCTGAATGAGCAGAGAAGGGAACAATATTCTATTGAGTCCTTCATGAGGCAACATCCACCTTCTTTTAATGGGTTTTCTGATCCACTTGTTGCTGAACAATGGATCAGTACCATTGAAAATATATTTTCCATACTTCACTGTTTGGAACATGATAAATTCATTCTAGATGTTTAGCATTTTGAAGGTGAAGCAGACCAGTGGTGGACTCTAATTAAGAATACACGGCCCCAAGATGAAATTGGATCCATGGAATGGGATGAGTTCAAGAATGTGTTTTTCAGTAAGTACTCCCTCGTATTCTTCAAACAATGATGGAAAATTATTTCCTTGAGCTTAAGAAAAAATATGATGAATCTGTTGGTATATACGAACCAAATATTACAAGGCTTTCAAGGTATGCATCTGGCTTTATCATCCAACCTGAAAGTAAAGTTGATCGATTATTTAGTGGCTTAAAACCAAGTCTTAAAAGAGAATTAGCTAATGGAGACTTCAGTAGGTATGAAGAAATTGTGCGTTGTTCTATCAAGGTAGAAATGTAAGTTGGTGTTATATATCCATCTCATGGTTTGGACAAGAAATGAAAGATGGAGTTCAAGGAAAAATCTCATATCAATGTTGAAAAGAAGATGAATGTTTTTAATGATCAAATTGTGGAAAGAATCATGGTGGAGATTGTCTTAAAGGGAATAGAAAATGTTTTAAGTATGGAAAAGAAGGTCATCGAGTAGCTAAGTGTCGATGGAATGGAAAAGGGTTTCTAATGATGTGAATAAAGAAAAGACTGTAGAGAACGCACCACCAACACTTCAATTTATCAAGTGTAATGAAATGGGGCATTATTCTATTCAGTGACCTAATCCAAGGGTTAATGATGATTGACATGAGCAACCACTTAAGACGAAGGATAGAGGAATGTCACATGCGATCACTATTGGTGATGTTGAATATGAAAATGATGTGGTGGATTGATTAAGTGTTTATGTAATGGGATTACAAAATATTGTTGTATATAGTATTGAGGAATATTGGAACATTTATTTATTGGTCTATTGTGGTTTTCAATAATTTTATGGTACCGGTAAACATGGAAAGTGATAGAGATATTTTTGGAAAGAAGATGATATGCGCATAATGAATGGATAAGGAGAAAATGAAATGTTTCACAGTATTCATGAGCTCATGACTGGTATAAGGACAAAGTTGTATCATGGTTTGAGTATATATAATTTTTGGATTATGGTATGTGGAAAGAGTTAACTATTGACAGCATTCATGTTTTCACTAAGGTTCAATGGGTATTCATTTTTCAAGAGAATACATTATTAAGGTATTCACATGATTGGAATCTGACCAACAAGATATATGAGGGATAAATGATGGTATTCACATGCTTGTTATAGGACCATTTTAGTAATCATTGTATTTATATTATGATTTTGGAAAGATGTATTTTGGATAAGCCTAAAGATTCGTGGATTATGTTGAAAATAAGTTAGTATTGTTTAAGGCTAGAATTTTTTTTTGATATTATTGATATAATGTTATAATAGTACAGTTTTTGATAAAGGACAACCCGTAGGACGGGCGACAACCCGTCATGTCAGACAGGGATGCGGGAATCAAACCCACAACCAAAGAGTGACATGACTTTATCACCCACTAGCCTACAAGAAGTCCCTAGTTAGTAGAAACTAGTTTTATTTGATTAAGCGCTATGATAGATGCAGTATAAGTCCATTTTATCAACCATATACGATTAATCTCAGCATATATGGACTTCGGTATAAATTTTGCTAAACGTTTTCCGATAGAAATAGATGGAATGACCTATCATTCTATCGCATAATCTGCTAACACTTCACATAAGACAAATTCAACTTCAATTCATTAAGAGATGAAGTGGAAATTGTTCGAGTCATGAGAAACGGTGTGATGATACCGAAATAAAGTAAGTATTAATTCTAATTCAAATTCTTCAACTTTAGGGAAATGATCTTGAAAAAAATGTTGTCTTAGTGCTCTCATATCTGATGAATCGGATGGTACCTTAGATCATCAAAAATTTAAGGCTTTTTGATTGTTGGATTTTTCATTTCCATGTCCTCTACCACTCTTCATCAGAAGTTGATGGCCATATTTCTCTTCTATATCCATATTTTCACTTATGTCCTCCTATGTGGAAACCCAGTGATTAGTTAATTTGGGTAACCATTACTTTTCATAATTTAGTTTTTAAAGTCATGTTTTGGTATTCCTTTTTACTATGTGGGTTTCTATGAAAGAATATTTCAAGTAGTAAACCATTTATAACCCCGATGAATTTCAAGGGCGAAATTCATTTTAAGGGGGGTAGAATGTAACACCCCGATATTTTATGAAAAATATTATTTTTAATTTAATTGATGTCTTGTGTTGTAAGCTACACCAAAGGTAGCTTGCACTACACGCATCCCGGACTTGGCTTGCTTTACACGCAATCACGACCTTTCAAGATAGCATGTGTTGTACGCAATATCGAGTTTCACTAAACAACGATATGTTATTAAAATATTTTATAAACTAGCCGTTATGAATAGGAATACCCACTTTTTGTAATTTTATAAACATTATCTTTCAAAATGGACTTCATTTTTGGATTCTTAATATCGAAATTATCCTAGGGTGAAGTTTTGGTATTTTTCTGAAAACTTTCTATTTTTGATGAATAGTGAAAACACAGGGTTACTATTTAAAAACCGACTTTTTATTTAAATAATTATTTATTTTATTTTTGGAAAAAATTGATACATATTACCTATATAAGTTCAATTTAACTAATTGGAGTCATTTTATAATAGTATTTGATATATAAAATTTATATTGAACTTCTCACCATCTTTTACCCACCTCTTAGGAAAATTTGGAAATTCACATAATACTTAATTTTACCGCTTCTGTGAGTGGAATTTCGAAAATCAAAGAGACACAGTTAATATCATGGACTAAAATTTGGTTCAATGTGTAACATCCCTAGTAAGTAATGAATAATAGATATTTTTATCTATGTCTATTAATGATTAAGATAGTGTTTTAGAGGCTTAAAATGAAAATAAATACAATCTTATGCATGGAATACACTAATATTCTTAAAAGATGGTTTTACTACCTTTTGATGGCAAACCCTATTTAAATAAAACTTTTGTCAATTTTATAATCTATATATGTCAAAATAAACATATTATTTATGATTGGGACATTGAAATTTACATTGGATAAATTTTTCGTATTTTTCTGACAATGTTCATTTTTTAATGAATAGTGAAAAATACTGCATTATACATCAAAAAAGATTTTTAATTTAATTTAATTATATGGTTAGATTATCCTTTTAATTGGTATTAAAGTTTAATCTGAATATATTTTTACCATTTAATCCAATGGTGGTCATTGGAATCAATTTCACTTTGAAATTGGACTTAAACTGGTGTCAATCTTTTGATACTTATTGTTTCATAAAAACACGCTTTTTGTCATGACAGCGGGAATTAATTATTAAATTAATTAATGTGAATTATATGATTTGAATTTTGTAAAATATACATCATTTTTGAATTCAGAATATCAAATATATCTTAGGGTGAAGTTTTGGTTTTTTTCTGAAAAACTTCAATTTTGAAGAATAGTGAAACCACTAAGTGGTAGTTAAAGAAACAGATTTTTCATTTAAGTGAAACATCGTCACTTCTGTGATTTGATTTTCAAAATTCCGACATACATGGTTTTCATTAAGAAGTTAAATGTCGTTCAATGAGATTAAAATAATTTTTTGGTGAATAGTAACTTTTAAGTTCTTAATCGCGATTAGAGGTAATTAGTGTAGTTTAGGGTAAAAATAATGCTTTAATAAAATGAGATGAGCTTGAAACATGTCCTACCCTCATTGGATGTTTCATGGAAGACCAGAAAATCCATGGGTCAACTTGGGGACCCCATGGATCCACTTTGGTTGGGAAATGACATAAATAACTTTTTATTTAATGTAAAAGTAAAAATGACACAAACATGAGATGTTTTACAAAAACAATTTTTACATGGGGTTATAAAGATAATATATTTGATTATAAATACTCATTGGAAAGCTGAAAATATTTCCTACATCATAGTATATTTTTTATAATTTTTAGACTTTAAATGAATTAAATTATTTATGACATCATGATGATGCAGCGATGACCTCATTATTTAACGATTTAAATAAAATGGAATGATAATTTAAAATCTAAGACCTACACATGGACAAAACCTATTGTATGGGTGGATTTAGAACCCTTATCACCTTATCCTCGAAACAAATCAATGTGGGACCTCTTAAATCCTAATACCATTTTAAAATAAAGTGACTTTTCTTTACCTTCCAAGAGTGCCCCTCCTCTACTCTTATAAAAGGCCCGCACCTCTACCTCCTTACCCACACTCCCAAAGCCTTTATCTTGGCCATCCCATTCCCATTTTGTCTCTACACATCCCTATATTACTCCTTGAAGCCTCACTTTGGGCATAAGTCTTCCCAAGAATCCTTTGACCTCAAATCTAAGAGAGTTACCCGATTTTAAGGTAATGTCTTCTTTTGAGTCCTTTTGTTTGATTTTGCTTCTCCAACCCCCTAAACTCATTTTATTATTTTATTTTGTACCAAATACAGTGTCCTCAATATACTAGGATGTTTTTATAAGAAGGATTCGAGCTACACTTACACACACCTACATCTAATGGTTAAAGGACATAATGTTTCCGTGTATGGTGAATTTATGCCTCCCAAAACGATGATTGTTCAAAATTCTTTTAACACCTTAAAAGGTAGCCATTAAGATTTCACTATATTTATATATGATATATAATATGTTTATGTTTTCCTTAAGCTTCTGTATTTTTCATTTTGGGCATACCTTTATGGTTTCCATTATGGGTAAACGCGATATCTTCATTTAAGGAAGTGCGGACTACCGCCCCCTCAAAGTGATTTGATTCATTAAATACCATATGTGGGATGTATAAAGGATGTAAATATGATATTATATATGATATTATACTGGAATTATAATATACCTTTATATCATTATGATTCCATTCTATAAAATATGAAATAGAAATGAAAGTAGCGTTCATTCGTACGTACGGCTTACCGTCTCCATGAACAGTGCATTTCATTTTTTACCTCTAAATGATTATGTAATATTATAAATGCATGTATATACTGGATATATATGATATATACATCATGATTATAATTCTGGATATAATGGATACATGAACAACTTGTAATTATAAAGGGTTTATTTTTTACTCAAGTACCAATGATCATTAAAACGACCGTTATTAACTTAAATAATTACATAGTGTTCATGACATGGAAATAAGTGATATAAAATGAATAATGAACTTGAAAAAGGTTCATAAGCAAGTATAAATTAACTCAATTTTATTATCCAGGACATTAAAGAACGATCGAGTCCAGTCGGACCCGAGGTATGGGACTTCATCTCAATCTCCTTTCATTGAGGCATATTTTGTTTTATACACAACCTTCTTTTATACGGTGTATAAACCCCTTTGACTTTTACGTTTATCCAAAAGGAATCTTTTTTATACGAAGCATTTTTCTAAATGACAAAATAGAATGTTTTTGTCGTACGTATGCGGCGACAACGACTTCTTCGCCGCCGTGACCATTATTTGAGTTTCGGCTTCCATTACAAGACATACCTTTTTTTAAAAGAAAAATAAATACCATGTTTTTCTTTTCTTTTGTTTTGGTATTGAAAATGGTTTTCATAATGTTTTTATATCAATGTTTTTTATTGATATCTTGTGATTGAAAGGTGGAAATGTTATGTTTCCTTTATGCATGTTTTATGTGTTACGATTATGTTGAGGTTCTTGGGCATTATTATGAAGACGGGTGGTTCCGTGATAAACTAAGGGCGGGTGAGCCCGATATAGCTCTCCAATGCATTGGGTAACGCGAATGAGTGTAAAGTTAAGGTTTCTCCGAAGAGATTTAGGGAATATACTATGATGGGTATTACAAACGTAACCAAGAGGATTACTCCCTACGTAAGAATGTTATGGATGCCTCAAGTTACCTTTATGTCTTATGATTTCTATGATTTATTCATGATTTGATGAGGTATGTTAAAGTGCTTATGTTTTATGGGTAAAGTATGATTTCATTCTTATGTATATATGTACCCATGTTTCCTTTCCATATTTTTATATCCCTTACTGAGCTTTTTACGCTCATCCCAAGTTTTTTGAAATGTTTTTATAGGTCAAGGGAAAGGTACATGATATGATGATAGTGTCAAGGAAGTGTCAAGAAAGAATCCATGTTTTATTTTAAATATGTTTCCGTTGATGAGAAAGAATAATACTATCTTTATGTAACCACTTTGTTTGTATGTGGAATGTAATGCAAGTTTTATGATCTAATTCTCTAAAACTCTAAACCTGAAAAGATCCTCAATGTGTAATCTTGTAATAACTCAAGATTAAGTAAGGTTTAAGGCTGGGGCCTTATAGTTGGTATCAAAGTCGGTTTAGATAACTTTAGGAGTTAGAATTATATTAAATGATTATCCAAAAATATATTTTTTTATGGTCAAATTGAAATGATATAGCATTTGAAGATTACCATGTTGCTTCATCTAAGACATGTTTGTTCAGAATGGTTTTCCGTAGAGGAAACAGGGAAGCAGTGCTAGGAAGGCATGCAGAAGGAAATAACCTTCTGAATCAGCATCCTGAGATGGTCGGAATTGGAACTGAACAGTTTTTTGCAGAAATGGCACAGTTGACTCAAGCGATAAATGGTGGTGGTATCCATGCACGAGATCAGCCAGATCAACC
Organism: Viscum album; assembly: GCA_963277665.1. Taxonomy (NCBI): domain Eukaryota; kingdom Viridiplantae; phylum Streptophyta; class Magnoliopsida; order Santalales; family Viscaceae; genus Viscum; species Viscum album. The sequence continues at coordinate 1,069,321,325 of OY728162.1, forward strand.
GCAGAGGAACATGTCAGTGGTGGAACATTTCATGAGGCAACATCCCCCATAATTCAGAGGATCATCTGACCCTGTGTTAGCTGAAGGGTGGATTAAATCACTGGAGAATATTTTCGATGTCATGGGGTGTTCATACAATCAAAAGGTTAGCCTTGCTATTTACCGTTTGGAGGGTGGGGCAGATCAGTGGTGGTCAAGAGTTAAAAATATTAGGGATGCCGATGAGATTGATGCTCTTGACTGGGATGAATTCAATGGTATATTTCTTGAGAAGTATTTTCCTAAGGATGTTAGACTTAGGATGGAAAAAAAATTCTTGGAATTGAGGCAAGAGGAAGACTCAGTGGCTACCTATGAAGAAAGGATCACTCGATTGGCAAGGTATTCTCCAAATTTTATCCGAGACCTTGATAGTAAAATCAATCTTTTTTACTCAGGATTAAAGCCGAAATATCGAAGGGAATTATCTTCTCGTGAGTTTAAAAGTTTTGAAAAGCTTGTTCGATGTGCTGAGATGGTGGAAATGGAGTTTGTCGATGATCAAGTGTTCTATAACAACCAACAGAAGAAGATACCGAGGTGGCAGGAGAAGGGGAAGAATTCTTCAAAAAAGCCTGATGGTAAGAAAACTATGTTTCTAGTTTGTGATAAATGTGGTAAAAGGCATGCTGGGGAATGTCTTCTGAATTCTGGAAAGTGCTACCGATGTGGTAAGATGGGACATAAGGCTCGTGGTTGCACTGAAAAGGATCAAGGTGAGGGTAAGACCAAATTTTATTTACAGTTATTGAAATGTTATAAGTGCAATGAGATGGGTCACTATACAAACAAGTGTCCGACAAAGAGCTTGAGTGATGGGAAGCAATTAGACTACATGCAGAAAGGGGTGGTGAAATCCTTTGCAACTACTTCAGTAGATGTCGGGCCATCAAATGAAGTTGTATCAGGTACTTTGTTTGTTTTTTCAGATTATTCCAGTGTGTTGTTTGATTCGGGGTCTACACATTCTTTCATATCTGAATCATTTTCTAGTAAAATGGGAATACCATCTCAAGAAATGACTCTTGAACTTTTGGTAAAAACACCTGGGGGAAATGTTGAGGAAAAAAGAATTTATAAGAATCTTTCTATCCTTATCTGTGGAAAGAACCTACTTGCAAACCTTATTGTTCTACCTCTAGTAGAGTTTGATGTTATCCTGGGTATGGATTGGCTCTCTATTTACCATGCTAAGATTGACTGTAGAGCTAAAGAAGTTTCTTTTCAGAAAGACTTTCAGTTTGTGTACAAGAATGAACCCTTACTGTTGATAACTATCAAGAGGCCAAGAAACATGTAAAAGATGGAAATGAATGTTACTTTGCACACATCGTTGAAAATAAAGGAACTGTTCAGATTAATGATGTGCCAGTGGTAAATGAGTATCCTGATGTTTTTCCTGATGCGTTTCCTGGAATAATACCAGATCGAGAAGTTGAGTTTACTGTTGACTTAGTTCCTGATGCTAAGCCAATTTCAAAACCCCCTTATCGAATGGCTCAAATTAAACTTTTAGAGTTGAAGGAGAAATTACAAGATTTATTAGAGAAAGGTTTCATTCGACCTAGAACATCACCTTGGGGTGCTCCTGTTTTATTTGTTAAAAAGAAAGATGGTTCAATGAGACTTTGCATTGATTATAAGGCCTTGAATAATATTACTGTTATGAACAAGTATCCTTTGCCTCATATCGATGATTTTTTTGATCAGCTCCATGTAGCTCAGTATTTTTCAAAGATTGACTTGAGATCGGGGTACCATCAGCTGAAGGTAAAGGAAGCAGATGTTCCGAAGACCTTGTTCCGTACAAGATATGGCCATTATGAATTTGTAGTAATGCCTTTTGGGCTAACCAATGCACCTTCTGTATTCATGGACTTAATGAATAGAATTTTCCATGAGTTCTTGGATAAGTTTTTGGTGGTTTTCATTGATGATATTTTGGTGTTTTCTAAAAGTAATGAAGAGCATGAAAGACATTTAAGGGTTATTTTTCAAACCATAAAATAAAATAAATTGTATGGGAAATTCAGCAAGTGTGAGTTTTGGTTACAACAAATTTCTTTCCTTGGTCACATTGTTTCTAATGATGGGATAACCGTTGATCCTGCAAAAACAAAGGTTGTTGAAGAATGGCCAATACCCACAAATGTAACTGATATTCGTAGGTTATTTGGTTTGGCAGGCTATTACCGAAGGTTTGTTAGGAATTTTTCACGGTTATCTAGTCCAATGACTAAGCTAACTCGGGAGGGTGTTAAGTTTATCTGGACAGAAGAATGTGATGATTGTTTTCAGGAATTGAAAAGAATATTGTTGAATGCTCCAGTTTTGGCACTACCTTCCAAGAATGGTGAGTTTGTTATATACAGTGATACTTCATTGAAAGTACTTGGTTGCGTCCTAATGCAGAATGATTAGGTAATTTCTTATGCTTCATGACAGTTGAAAACTCATGATGTAAATTACCTTACACATGATTTGGAATTAGCCGCTATTGTTTTTGCTTTAATAATATGGAGGCATCATTTGTATGGAGTAAAGTGTGAAATATATACTGATCAAAAAAGTTTAAAGTATATATTCACTCAGAAAGAGTTAAACATGAGACAGATGAGATGGCTGGAATTAATCAAGGATTATGATTGTACAATTCATTACCATCCGGGAAAAGCAAATAAAGTGGCTGATGCTTTGAGTCGAAAAAGTAATGCTTCTTTAGCAATGTTGCGTTTGGAACATGATCCTTTGGTTAAGGATTTGATGAAATTTGTCATAGAAGTTGTTGGTGCAGGAAGTTCTTCTGTTTTGTTTCAGTTATCAGTCAGATCATCTCTATCAGATAGAATCAAGCAAGCACAAAAGCAAGACAGTGAGTTGCAGAAAAAGGTAGAGCTGTCTCAGAAAGGTAAGTTTCATGAATTCAACATTGATAGTGATTGTATTTTGAGATTTGGGAAGATATTGTGTGTGCCTTGTGATTCATTGTTGAAGAGAGAGTTGTTATGTGAAGCTCATAGTTCTCCGTTTTCAGTTCATCCTGACAGTACTAAGATGTACAGAGATCTGCAAGAGTATTACAGGTGGGATGGAATGAAAAGAGATATTGCTGATTTTACTGTGAAGTGTTTGACTTGTCAATAGTTTAAAGCAGAGCGGAAGTTACCGAAAGGGATGCTTCACCCTTTACCAGTTCCAGAGTTGAAATGGGAGAATATATCCATGGACTTTGTTGTGGAATTACCGAAGACATCCCGAGGTAATAATGAAATCTGGGTTATTGTTGATCGCTTGACTAAATATGCTCATTTCCTTGCTATACGAGATAATTTTTCCTTAGATCATCTTTCCCATTTGTATCTTAAAGAGATAGTCAGGTTACATGGAGTTCCTCTCTCTATTGTATCTAATCGTGATCCCAGGTTCACTTCTAACTTTTGGAAATTCCTTCAGATGTCGTTGGTTACTGAATTAAATTTTAGTACATCATTTCATCCTCAATCAGATGGGCAGTCGGAACGAACAATTCAGACATTGTAGGATATGCTACGAGCTTGTTCGATGGATTATCAAGGAAGTTGGGACCAACATCTTTCTTTGGTTGAATTTTCATATAATAACAGTTTTCATTCCAGTATACAGATGGAACCATTTCAGCCATTATATGGGAAGCGTTGTCGAACTCCAGCTTTTTGGGATAAAGTGGGAGAAAGAAAGCTGATGGGACCAAAATTGGTAGAAGAGATGGCAGAAAAAGTTCAGTTGATTCAGAAACACATGAGAACAGCTCAGAGCAGGCAGAAGAGTTATGCGAACAATAGTAGGAAGGATCTATCTTTTGAGGTAGGTGATCATGTTTTTCTCAAAGTCTCACCGTGGAAAAGTGTGATGCGATTTTGTAAGAAAGGAAATCTGAGTCCAAGGTTCATTGGACCATATGAAATTCTAGAGATATTTGGATCAGTTGCATACCGGGTGGCTTTACCTCTGAGTTTATCTCAGGTACACAATGTTTTTCACGTTTCGATGTTGAGAAATTATATACCAGATCCATCTCAAGTTTTGAGTCTTGAGGTAGTTCAGCTGGAAGAGAACCTATCTTATGAGGAACAACCAGTCCAGATTCTTGACCACATGGAGAAAGTGTTACAGAATAAGGTGATTAATCAGGTAAAGGTTTTGTGTAAAACCACATGATGGAAGAGGCAACATGAGAATTTGAAAATGCAATGAGGGATAAGTACCCCCATTTATTTGATAAGTAAATAAATTACGGGGACGCAATTTTCTAAAGGGGGGAAGGATGTAACATCCCAAGTAAGTAATGAATAATAGACATTTTTATCTGTGTCTATTAATGATTAATATAGTGTTTTAGAGGCTTAAAATGAAAATAAATACAATCTTATGCATGAAATACACTAATATTCTTAAAAGATTGTTTTACTGCCTTTTGATGGAAAACCCTTTTTAAATCAAAAATTTGACAATTTTATAATCTATATTTGTCAAAATAAACATATTCTATATGATTGGGACATTGAAATTTCCATTGGATAAATTTTTGGTATTTTTCTGACAATGTTCATTTTTTAATGAATAGTGAAAAATACTGCATTATACATCAAAACTGCTTTTTCATTTAATTTAATTATATGGATAGATTATACTTTTAAGTGGTCTTAAAGTGTAATCTGAATATATTTTTACCATTTAATCCAATGGTGCTCATTGGAATCAATTTCACTTTGAAATTGGACTTAAACTGGTGTCAATCTTTTGATACTTATTGTTTCATAAAAACACGCTTTTTGTCATGACATCGGGAATTAATTATTAAATTAATTAATGTGACTTATATGATTTAATTTTTTTAAAATAGACATCATTTTTGAATTCAGAATATCAAATATAGCTAAGGGTGAAGTTTTGGTTTTTTTATGAAAAACTTCAATTTTTGATGAATAGTGAAACCACTAAGTGGTAGTTAAGGAAACTGATTTTTTGTTTAAGTGAAACTTTGTCACTTCTGTGATTTTATTTTCAAAAATCCGACATACATGGTTGTCATTAAGAATTAAAATGTGGTTCAATGAGATTAAAATAATTTTTTGGTGAATAGTAACTTTTAAGTTCTTAATCGCGATTAGAGGTAATTAGTGTAGTTTAAGGTAAAAATAATGCTTTAATAATATGAGATAATCTTGACACATGTACTACTATCATTGGATGTGTCATGTCTGACCAAGACAATCCATGGGTCAACTTGGGGACCCCATGGAGCCACATTGGTTGGGAAATGACATAAATAACTTTTTAATTAACGTAAAAGTAAAAATGACACAAACATGAAATGTTTTACTAAAACAATTTTTACATGGGGATATACAGATCATATTTTTGATTATAAATTGTAATTGGAAAGATAAAAATATTTCCTACATCATAGTATTTTTTTTTTTAATTTTTAGACTTTAAATAAATTAAATTATTTATGACATCATGATGATGCAGCAATGACCTCATTATTTAACGATTTAAATAAAATGGAATGATAATGTAAAATATAAGACCTACACATGGCCAAAACCTATTGGATGTGTGGACTTCAAACCCCTATCACCTTATCCTCAGGACACATCAATTTGGGACCTCTTAAATCCGAATACCATTTTAACATAAAGTGACTTTTCTTTACCTTCCAAGAGTGCCCCTCCTCTCCTCTTATAAAAGGCCCCCACCTCTACCTCCTTACCCACACTCCCAAAGCCTTTGGCTTGGCCAACCCCTTCCCATTTTGTCTCTCCACATCCCTCTATTACTCCTTGAAGCCTCACTTTGGGTAGAATCCTTCCCAAGGAAGCCTTTGATCTCAAATCTAAGAGAGTTACCCGATTTTAAGGTAATGTCTTCTTTTGAGTCCTTTTGTTTGATTTTGCTTCTCCAACCCACTAAAATCTTTTTATTATTTTCTTTTGTAACAACTCCAGTATCCTCAATATACTAGGATGTTGTTATAATAAGGATTCGAGCTACACTTACACACACCAACATCTAATGGTTAAAGGACATACTGTTTCCGTGGATGGTGAATTTATGCCTCCCGAAACGATGATTGTTCAACATTCTTTTAACACCTTCAAATATGGACATTAAGATGTCACTATATTTATATATGATATAAAATATGTTTATGTTTTCTTTAAGCTTCTATATTTTTCATTTTGGGCATACCTTTATGGTTTCCATTATGGGTAAACGCGATATCTTCATTTAAGGAAGTGCGGACTACCGCCCCCTCAAAGTCATTTGATTCGTTAAATACCATATGTGGGATGTATAAAGGATGGAACTATGATATTATATATGATATTATACTGGAATTATAATATACCTTTATATAATTATGATTCCATTCTATAAAATATGAAATAGAAATGAAAGTAGAGTTCATGCGTACGTACGGCTTACCGTCTCCATGAACGGTGCATTTCATTTCTTACCTCTAAATGATTATGTAATATTATAAATGAATGTATATACTGGATATATATGATATATACATCATGATTATAATTCTGGATATAATGGATACATGAACAACTTGTAATTATAAAGGGTTTATTTTTGACTCAAGTACCAATGATCGTTAAAACGGTCGTTATTAACTTAAATAATTACATAGTGTTCATGACATGGAAATAAGTGATATAAAAGGAATAATGAACTTGAAAAAGGTTCTTAAGCATGTAGAAATTAACTCAATTCTATTATTCAGGACATTAAAGAACGATCGAGTCAAGTCAGACCCGAGGTATGGGACTTCGTCTCAATCTCCTTTCATTGAGGCATATTTTGATTTGTACAAAACCTTCTTTTATACGGTGTATAACCCCTTTGACTTTTACGTTTATCCAAAAGGAATCTTTTTTATAAGAAGAGTTTTACTAAACGACAAAAGGGAATGTTTTTATCGTACATATGCGGCGACAATGACTTCTCCGCCGCCGTGACCATTATTTGAGTTTCGGCTTCCTCTACAAACCATACCTTTTTTTTAAAAGAAAAATAAATACCATGTTTTACTTTACTTTTCTTTTTTGGTATTGAAAATGGTTTTCATAATGTTTTTATATGAATGTGTTTTATTGATATCTTGTGATTGAAAGGTGGAAATGTTATGTTTCCTTTATGCATGTTTTATGTGATACGATTATGTCGAGGTTCTTGGGAATTATTATGAAGACGGGTGGTTCCGTGATAAACTAAGGGCGGGTGAGCCCGATATTGCTCTCCAATGCATTGGGTAACGCGAAGGAGTGTAACGTTAAGGTTTCTCTGAAGAGATTTAGGGAATATACTGTGATGAGTATTCCAAATGTAACCAAGAGGGTTACTCCCTATGTAAGAATGTTATGAATTCCTCAAGTTACCTTTATGTCTTATGATTTCTATGATTTATTTATCATTTTATGAGGTATGTTAAAGTGCTTATGTTTTATGGGTAAAGTCTGATTTTATTCTTATGTATATATGTACCCATGTTTCCTTTCCATATTTTTATATCCCTTACTGAGCTTTTTATGCTCATCCCAAGTTTTTTGAAATGTTTTTCACAAGTCAAGGGAAAGGTACATGATATGATGATAGTGTCAAGGAAGTGTAAAGAAAGAATCCATGTTTTATTTTAAATATGTTTCCATTGACGAGAAAGAAGAATACTATCTTTATGTAACCACTTTGTTTATATGTGGAATGTAATGCAAGTTTTATGATCTAATTCTCTAAAACTCTAAACCCGAAGAGATCCTTAATGTGTAATCTTGTAATAACTCAAGATTAAGTAAGGTTTAAGGCTGGGGCCTTATACAATGAGATGAAAATAATAGTAACTTTTTAATTTTATTTACCACGATTAAAAGTAAATAGGGTAATTAAGGGTAAAAATGATATTATTATTACCCTAACACATGTCCTAATTCTATTGGATAAGGGTAATTCGACCAAAAACAACCTTATGAATAAAATATGACCATTTGGGTCCACTTGTATTAGATTAGGACATTTATTATTAATTTATTTAATGAAGGGTTAAAATAGTTAAAATCAAATTTTAATAACTAAATCATTTTTAATATAGGGTTATACATAAGATAAATTCGATTATAAATATTCATTATAAAGCTAAAAAGATTTTCTACTGAATGGAATTTTATTTTTAATTTTCAGACATTAAATATTTTAAGATATTTATTACACATTGGTGATGCAGTAATTACCTAAATAATGAATATTAAAATAATTAATGTTATAAATACACAAATAAATGTAATTTGAGACTTTTTATGAATTTCACAAATTTTCTAGGTTAATATGACATGTTATTATTGAATTAATTAAATATTTTCGAACTAATCATGATGTTGTGATTTTTACAAAAAATCATTACCAAATAGTGTCAAAATTGACATAAAATAGTTTTTAAAACAAATATTATATTATTAATTGTTATTATATTCCTAAAAACTACGGTTTGGCCATGATACTTATGTCACGATAGTTGTATCATTAATGGACCACTTGGGGGATGCTTGGATGTATATGGTTAGTTTATTAACTATATAATATAAAAATACAATGTGACATGGTAAGTGTCAATCTAATTAACTTAGAGTTAAAACTAAAAGACAAGGTTAATATAATGACCCAAACCTGTCTAAAATCTATTGGGTGAGAGGATTTCGACCCCTCCCCACCTTATCTTCGAATTAAATAAATTTGGAGTTATTAGAATCCGAATATGAATTTATTATAAAATAGTATTTTATGTTTTTCCAAAGGTACCCATCTCCTATCTTATAAAAAGGGAACCACTTCCCTCTTCTATTCACACCCTTTGAGCCTTGAAGATCAGCCAACCCTGGACCATTTCTCTTATACACTTCCCTAGAAACATTATAGATGTTCTGGTCTTCTCAAAATACCAAATCTACTTCCTTAAGAGGAAACTTAATGGAGTTGTGTCGTAGAAGAGGTAATCTCTTCTTCTGATTTTCTCAAGTTTCTTTCTTATTATACTTCTTTTTCTTCAGTTGTCTCATTATAAAGTAATAACATAAGTATTAATTATATAATTATATGTTATTATAAATATTAAACAACCTTATTTAACCTTCTATCCATCCTACAGAAAATGAAATCACCATGCGTGCGTACGTATGGAATACCGTCTCCACACCGTGGTGTAATCTGTTTTCGATAACCACCTTACTTGGATTGGTATAATTGTTTAAATAAATAAATATATTTGAATATTTTAAAGTGATAATTATTCTGAAATATTATACATACACTTCAATAAAATTCCATGATCATGGGAATGGTATCATCGCTCGTGCGTACGTACAGACTACCGTCTCCACGACGCGATGAGATTCATTCGCCATGTTAGCCATTCATGAATGATTATAATGTATATATATAATAAGTTATCATGAAATATATGACATAATAATGATACTGGACTTATTTATATATATATGTATGTCATCTACTTAATTCCATTCAATGCAATAAGGAAACGAAAACAACGTTCATGCGTACGTACGGTCTACCGTCTCCATGAACGGTGTATTTAATTCCATTTATCCATATATCATATATATATATGTATATTCTGAATATATAATATATATAAGTCATGTTTTACATTCTGGAATTAAGTAAATCAGGAAATAAGTAATAATATCAAGAACAAACAGTCGAAACACATACAATAAATGAATCGATTTTACCCAAATCGCTGCTTTTACATCGAATTTAAAAAAGAACAGGTAATATAAAGTCATAAGTAAACCATATATGATATCATAACAATGAATAAGATTCTATAATAAGTCAATGAAATTATTTAAATCATTATAAAGGAGTTTCAGATACATAAAAATTATATTAGACCTAAGGTAATGGATAACTTTTCCAATCTTGTTTTTATCCGAGATTGTTTATTCCTAAGTATTTACTGGGGTTATATTTATCATCCATGTCCCTATTTTATAAAAATGGGTTCAGGTATATTTAAAGTCATTTTTACCCATTCTTTACTTTTACCACATGTTGTGAAATGAATCTTTCTTTTGTTTACCATACGAGGTACTTTTTGAATTTTCCTGCAAAAGTACTAGAAGAATGTTTTTTTAACAAATACGACATGAACATATTTTTACGGTTTCATAAAACCTTATTTTCAAGAAGCTTAAACTACAAAATTTAATGATTATTTTCAAAAAAATAATTTTCTTTTAATATGGCATGGAATTTTGTGAAAAGAAAATGATTTTGAAGAAGAAATGATATTTTCTTCAAGAATTTTTTTCAAGTGTTTTATCAAAACCATTTTCCATCTAAGAGGACATTATTTTATATGTGTATGTTTCAAGTATAATGTCTCTATTATTTACATGGTTTTACTTTTATTATGTTGAAATGATATCCATTTGTTTTATATATATTATGTTATGATGGAATGATTTTTATGAATCCAATTTTATTCTTTGGGTTATTATAAATGCTTTATGTTTATTTTCTGCCTCAAGTAAGAATGATTTCATTATGATATGGGTGGGACCTATATCACCCTCTAATGAATTTTGTAATGATTATACCTCATGATATAGACATGGCAGGAACAGTAAGTTAATGTGGTTCAATAATATAGGACTGGAACGAGGAGTGAACTTGATTTAGAAATGGACATTGTCCACAAAGATGGTCTTGGAAGCAATGCCTTGGCTATTATGGAAATCATATCATATGGTTAATGGTTTCCATAATCACATGTTTTATTCCCATTATATTTTATCATGATTTATGTTTCATTATGATCTATAAAGTATGTAATACCACATTTTATGTCATTTCCCATGATTTTAATGTTTAAACATTATGTTCATGTTTTTAAGTTCAAATGTATATGATTTGTTTTATTTTATCCATGATTACCCTTACTGAGAATTTGAGCTCACCCGTTATATGATTTATTTTCCCCAGGATTTAAAGAAATGTTTTAGGTAAGAAAACCAAAAGGGGAAGATCATTATGGGAGATGTTGAAGATCTTTCACCACGATTAGAAGATTACGTTCTGAGTTTCCAAAGACACAAAAATATTACGGTCCTTGTGTGTATATTTTTGTTATGTATTAAGTATTCCTTAAAAGTAATGTAATGTCCATGTACGTCAAGATTCAGGTCTCAATAATATTAATAATTATTTAGCACCACATTAATTTTTAACTGATATGAAATATGAATAAGAATGATTATTATTCGAAAATATTTTTTCAATTAAAATAGATTTAAATTATATTTTAAGAATTAATTCAAACATAAATTTTGTAAATATTTGAATATTAATTTTTCATTATGATCATAATTTATGAAATAGAATAAAAACAATTTATTTACATGAAATTTTCTATTTTTTCTTAAAATTTTATTTTTTTCATGGAAATATTTGTTTCTGAAAATATTTATGATTTATATAATTTGATCCTTATATATTAATATACTATGAGATTAAAAATCATTTATGTAACAAAAAAATAATTTAAGTAACAAAATTTATATATTTTAATATATTTTATGATCTTATTAATCAAATATAATTTTTTAGAACTAAATTAAAATGTAAGTTATAATAATAATAATTCATGTCATTTCATTGAATATATAATTTTTATGGTTACATTTTTTTGGTTTTACATGAGAGTTTTATACAATATATTTGATTTATAATAAAATAATTTATTCAATCAGATTTTATAATTTTAATTAATAAGTCTAATAAAAAGATTATAATAATAAAAATATAGTTTTTCTAAAACATATTTTTTGGTGTTATATGTGATAATCCAGAAATAAAAATTTGAAAACCTATGAAATTTTATTTGATCAAATGATTTTAAAAATATTAAATACTAATTTTATAATTATTTAAATGCTGAAATGTAAATTTTTTCATTTATATTAATTATTAATGAATAATAATATATTAATAAGGTAAAATTATATTTGGATAATAAGAAACAAATTTACATAAAAATCTTTAAAATAAACAAATGTGTACCCCAAATGGGATGTAAAGGTGAATTTATTCTGACACTAAATTCTCCTCCTCTTTTTTCCATTTTGGATACATTGTAATTTTGGATTGATCTTTTGAATATAGTGTTATGCATGGATGTAACCCGATTCAAGATAACTGAGGCTTTTTGATACATGGGTTCAGTTGCATTTATATCTTGGGAATTCCATCATGGTGAAAAAAGGTCCTTGCTATAGTGTTCTCCTATTGTGTGAGTTTTTTTATCTTTATATTTGATTGGAAGAGTTGTAATATTATAATATTCTTTAGGTTTCTATTCAACACTTATTCTACTTCTTGAAACCTGAATTATCTTATAATAGTGTGATAAAAGATTCTAGATAAAGGAATTGAGGTCCAACATATATAAATAGAAGGGAATTTTTTCTCAGATTCCTTGGCCACCTTGGATATCCAAAGTAAGGGAATTATTAATTATTATGGAATTTAATATATCCAACAAAATTTTAAGAGCATTAGTTGTGGTTTTTCTCTAAAACTCCACTAATTTTAATGCCTCATGAATCCAATTTGTTTCTTGAAATACTAATAAAAAGTGATGTTTGAATGATTGACATGACTGTAATTGACCAATTTTACTTTTTTATTAATTAGAATCATTCAAATGTTTTCTAGTTTTAATAATATAATGACATTTTCATTATTTGTATACTATAAGTTTATTATATTAAAGTTATTTAAATTTTCTATCCATTTATTCCCTTGACATAGAAAAACAAAATCATTGTTTGTGCATGTGTGTTTACCTGTGTACCATCAACACCACAAGCAATGAATGTTTGTTTTAAAAGAAAACCAGAAATGATTGGTGTCAATAAAATTAATTAGGAAATAATATTTTTTATAAATCATTATGGTTCTGGTATATGAAATTGTAGACCATATTAATGAAATAATAAAAAATTATCATCCTTAATTCAATAATTTAAAATTAGAAGAATCATAGGAAAATGATCACTTTATTATAATTAACAACTCTATACAAAATATATTTAATTTATAGTTCCTTATTTTCCTTATATATAAAAATATAAAAATTGATCATTATTGTTCTGGTAAGTTGATATTATAGTTAAACTATCTCATATTGTTCCAAAAAATAAGGGAGGTTCATGTTTGGGATGGTTTTAACACTTATACAAAAAATAAACAACATTTAGTACATGGATATATATGATAACATATAAACAAGAATAATTGGAAATAAAATTTTAATTTTTTTTTGATTTTGATTAGGATATGGTAATATAAACATTTAACTCACTATGTAATAAAACATCTTTCAGTAGTTAATAATTACCAAAAAAAAGATCATATAAGAATTCAAATTCATGGTTCATAATTGACCTTGAATGAAATCATATATTTATTAAATAACCTATTCCATATATACAAGTACCTTAGTTGATATAATATTAAGGGAATTTAAAAATAGAATATATGCCAACATATATTTTGTAAAAATAATTCAAAGAGTTAAAAATTAGTAAGATCATGTTTTCAAAATAGGTACACACAACCTAATATATATATACATATATATATTTATATAATGAATATAGATTTTCGGTAAAAATGATTAAGTTTATGAATTATGTTATTGGGAAAGTGTTTAATGAATTTAATTTAATTATTCATTACATTTGGTGAATGTATAGAATGGATATGGATCTAAGAAATCATTTAAAATATAATATTGTTTCTTGGATATAAACATTCTATTATGTACATAATTTTGATTATATGGTGTTTATTCCACCTATTTCAAATTTAATATCATGAATTTTCTTTTAATCATTGTATTTTATTTTTAACTGCAGTCCTTCTCATTCTATGGGGTTTGAAATTAAATATGATAAATCCATAAGTAATCTACTTCTCACAATTATTATTAATTAATTAATAATAACTTTTATACACTATGATTTATTTTTAGGCCATTTACAATACCCATGAATATATTATTAACATAATCTTTGTATTTAATTATATTTATTTTCCAAATCAGGTTTTTTATTCAAGTGTTTATTGATTTCATTTTCACCCTCATAGATGTTATTTTTTGGTAAATAAAAATTACATCATTGAGTTATGATAATTATCATGATGAAATTTCATATAAGTTAGGTAAATTCCTTGATTAGGTTTTATTTTGTGGTACTATGCCATTGTTTTCTTGCTATATGCATTCCTAGCATATAATCATTTCAATAAAATTATGAATTCATGGATTATTTTATTTTTCAGTTATCCACCATCATTATCTTAGTGGTTAATAATTATGTTTTCATTTTATTGATTTGGGTAAAAGCATTGTCATTCCATATTCTATTATTTAGCTATATATATATTTTTAAAGTTGAATCATTATAGTATTACCAATGTCCTTCTTCCTCCTTTTGTGTTACGATCATGTTATCCCTTTTATTAACATGGAGAAATTTATATCTGTTCCTTGTGATGTCATACCAATATAGTGGATTATTGGGAATTAATATAATGAATTATTTATAGATTTTTTGATGTCATGAAATCATTGAATAAATAAAAGTGATGGGTGTGACCCCATATTCTATATCCCCTCTGATATATCGGTATGTCCCATGAGAAAAAAATGTTTTGTTATTTTGTGTCCCAAGGATCAATTCAGCAGGATGTCATTATTGTGAAATTGATGTCATGAATAGTTCCTTCACTATTTCCTAGATAATAATATTTTTTTTGGTTATGGCCGTGATATTATAGATGATGTACTCATAAAGTCCCTAAATGTTTTATCTAACCACTTCATTTATTACCATTTCCATAATTTGTGAAGAAAAATATTATCCACGATAATCTTAATTAGAAAGACTATGTGGGTAATTTTTGTGAAAATTTGAATTATTATAGTGAATTATGTTTTTTCATATAATTTAAAAAACTATAACCATTAGTTGATAAAGACAATGGTTATTCTCTTTCTATTTTGTCCTAATTCGTTAATTATTAGAGCCTAAAATGTATTGATAATATTTTTGATGTAATATTTTCATTATTTTATATAATTATGACATATTTATGTATATGAATTTTAATTTTTTTTATTGATCGTTGTATTTATAGTTTACTTTTAGACAACTGGATTTTTTATTTTTCAACATGGGTGTCACACGCAAACCCTTATGCATTACATATTCACACTTTAGACTGTTGAATGATATCTTCTTTTTATACCATTATGGAGAATCTATTCTCAAAATTTCATAAGTTTCAATTCCCCATTTTATAAATAATTTTTTAATTTAGGGTTTATCTAAGAATTAATCTATATGAGGTGATATTCTGGGAGATAGTGAGTGCCTTTCATTAAATAACTGGAATATTTATCTAGACTCCCATTACACTAGTGACTTATTGTCCTTATATGCCTATTAATTTGAAATGTATTGAATATTAATAAAAAATATTGAAATATTAATGTACGAAATGTTTTAGTTACCGTAATTTGCATCAGAAGAATCTTATGTTAATATTTAACATTTACATTAGAAATAATTATTGAGAATCATTATGAAAATAATAAATATAAGATAATATCCTATGTCAGGGAAAATAAAAGTGTGTATCTTTTGAAAGAAAATACATCATTATATTGAAATAATAATAACAATGTGGCCATATCACAAATGTACATTGCAGTAAAAAATATGAAAGGGTAATATTATGTATTATCTCAATCATCACTAGAATTATATGATTGGGCTAAATACTATACACCTAGATTGAAACTCTCGAGGGATTTTCTAGGGAGAATTAAAATATCATTATAATCCATTATGACGTATATGAATACATTATTACACTGATAATTTAGGTTAACCAATAGGTATAATTGTTTGAAAAGATGTTTTCATTATTTTGAAATGCTACGAATGATTTTTAATGATTATATGGTGTCTCAGTATGATAATTATTTCTCACACTATTATTTTTTCATTAGAGTCTATAACCTGGGTTAATTGTGATAACATTTAATGTGATGAATAGTGCCCTGATTTTACTCCTATAAAACTGAATTTTATTGGAGCATCGATACCTAAAAATGTTATTTTTTCTAATGAACTATCATGGTATATAATTAACAATGTCAACATGTGAGAGTATCCTAACTTACTAAATCGGGGAATATTAATGATTCATGAAGATTGTTAATGAATGATTCATTATCATCCTAAATGTTGAGAATATGGAAGAATGGCCTTGATATATTTTTCGATGGAAAATATTATGTTTTATGTGTAGAAAATATGGGCATAAATTATTATTTGGTTAGGAAAAATGATGTTTTCTATAAAGGGAAATAAATTACACATTAAGGTATCAATTATTGTTTAATTCCTTTTTTGTATGTAACATTTTCATTATATAAGGTGATTCCCAAATCCAAGAGAGAAATAATAGACAAAGGAAGGCAAAATGTTATTTTCATCATTAATGATGTTCAATATTTTTAGGTTACACATATCCTCCACTCTATGGTTTTGGATTTCATTTAAATGTATATGTGAATTTGATCTTTGAAAATCTATTTTTCTATATATTAGTTGAATTTTATATTTATATTTTCATTGATTATGAAAAATGAATTTATTAAAAATACATTTCTAAGACTAGAAAGTCATATTTAACAATTATACTCTATATATGATCATATTTTTTAATAATGATTAATATTAAAAACTAATATAAGTTACTAATTTTTCATTAGTGAGTCTACATATTCATGAGGGGTATTTATCCTAGATAGTTAGGGATAAAACAATCATTTAATATATTACTATTATATGAGTGTTTTTTGATATCTTTCTAGATGATTTTCCTACTCTCCATATGAATTAAGAAGTTCATTTTTCAATTGAAATCATACATAATTCTAAAACAATTTCAAACACACCAAAGGGAATGTACATAGTTGAATTGCTGTAATTGAAGAAGAATTTATATGAGAATATTTATAAATGATTTTTTCCCTTAGTGTATCACCATGAGGCAATCCAATTAAATTTTAATAATAAATATGTATTAATTAAACTCTATATTGATTATCTGGAAAATAACATGATCACTATCAATAATATGTAATGTCTACCTAGTATTGGGGTTTTTTGTTTACTACATGGTGTTCATTAAAATATCTAGATTGACCTTCAGTATTGAAACTATTATTTGAGTTTCAAAAGTGAGGACATATATAAAATAAGATTTCATATAAGGTTTTGACAATATAAATTTATAGTGATTCCATTTTTTCTTAATAATTCCTCCAATATCATCATGAATATCATGAATACAGTCATTAGAGGTTAACTTGATCAGTTTGTGGAAATAATTATATATTATATTCTTATATATTACATGATAAGGCTAGATAATAGTGATAACATGATAATTGTGTTAAAGAACCAATGGAAGGCTAATTTTTATTCTGAGATTTATGATGTGTTATGTTTTGCTACAGATAGATTCATTCATGGGAAATATAGATTTAGTTATGATGTAAATAATTTAAAATTTTATTGTACCAACCCCTATAACTATGTAGTTTATGTATCTTGAACTAGATCGACACTACCAATATTAGGTGAAGAATATATCATGTTTTTTTTAATCCAGTCGCGAGGTCAACATAGATGGTACCCTTATTCCAGTGTGCTGCTGAATGTAAAGAAAATTATAAGGAGTGAAAGAAAAGGTTAGTTTGTGTACATATACACACACTACCCCATAGTAGAAAATGGATTGTGTTCTATACTGATGCTGCTAAGAAGGGTTGGGGATGATTTGTTACAATGAAAGACATGGTGATGTCTTATTCTTCCATTCAATTAATATTTCATGAATAGAATTACACAACACATTACATAGAGTTATCTCCTAAAATCTTTTAATAATCAAATTGGATAAATTATCATTTTGATAATGGTGTGGAAAATATGTTGATCATAACTTTTAAATGAATATATTCACCAAGAAAGATTTTAGTATTCACCAGAAAATATGGTTGGATTTTATTAAAATTTATCAATTCTAAAGATATTACTAACTTTTGAAAGTGAACAAGATGGATTGTGATTTTCATCGAGTTGATTGTTATAGCTAATCTATGAAGAGGATCAGAAAAGATCCAATATTTGAAAACTAAAAAATGACTGACCTTGATTTTATTGAAGGAAGTGTAAAACATATTTTCTTTCCTAAATGATTGTTCGAACCTATATCCATGTGACGATCGAATAAAATAAAATGAATAATATAATTATATATAAAAAGGTAATAAATAGTCTTTATTTCATCCATGATTATGATGGAATAATAATGATTAGTGAGAGAGTTTATGTACATATTATTCAAATATTGAAGGAGTTGTTGGATGAATTGCATAGATCATCAATCTCTGTTGATCATAAAATAATGAAGATGTATAGAAAACATATGAATATTGTTTTCATGGGATAACAATAATAGGGATAATATAGTGTATTTATCATAGTTCTTAATGTGAAAATAAGTTAAGGTTGAGCAGAATTAGTCTACGAGGACGGTACAACCAATGACCATAGCAATATTTAAATTGAAAGAAATACACTTGGATTTGATCATAGTACTCCCCAATATATATAAAGTGAATAATGTTATTCTATTTGTCGTCAGTCACTGAAAAAGTAAAATATTTCATTACAACCAAATAATATTTATCACTTGATCAATGTTCCAAGATATACAATATTGAAGTGGTAAGGTTTCAATAAGTATCACATTCTATTGTATATAATTGAGATTTAGGATATGGATTCAAAAAGCTCTAGATATGTAGATGTGCTGCAATACTATATATCATCCTGAAATAGATGTTCTATTAGAGATTACCATTAAAACCCTAAAGGATAATCTAATATATAGTTATATATATTTCCAGGTGTATTTTATTAATACCATCCACATGATAGTTTTTATAAATTACTAGATTTCAATAAAGAATGAATATGTAGAATTATTAGTCTGTCTACAAAAATAAGTATTAAACATTCAAATTTAAGGTTAATGTTGTTAGATGAAAACTATAAGGACCTGACTTAGATGAGGAAATGGTAGAGTAAGTATGTTATATTCTCCATCACATCATGGAATGTCTCATTTGACATAAGAGTGAGACTAAAATTAATTAGTGAGATATGAAAATCAATATTGGAAAGAAGGTATTCCAATATTAGAAGGTTGTGTGATTGGTGAATACGTGAAAACTGATACCATGTTATCTTATACCTTTAAAATTTTGTTATTATGCAGGTGATATATATTATCACATTGAAATTCAACCAAAAAACGGAAATTTTCATGAAATATTTCTTGTATTTATTTTGCGGATGTATATACTTGATCATTCACATGTACGAAACTCAGAGGTTTTTACCACTATAGCATGATATTTCATTTGTATAAAAAATTGTAAAAATCATGGACCGTGTTGACAATGTACTAAAAAACCTAAATACTCAATTTTTTGAATGTTCTTTGGAGACATCATGATATCAATTATCTTATTTAGGAACACGATGATATGATTATACTAATGTATCCACATTTTCTAACATCACAGTGAAGAAATTTTGAGGGAGAAATTCATTTTATAGGGAATAGTATGTAATAGTATAATTTTTTTTATTTATATCATTAAAATAAATATTGATGTATTATATATCATTCTTTAAATGAAACCCATGCTTTTATGACCCAACATATAGACTACCCTTTATAACATATCCATTAGAATGGATTTTATTAATTTGGATAAAAATATTAATGATATATATATATATATATATATTCCATTATAAAAATTTCATTATTAATTCATATTAAATAATAAATAATTTGTTAATTGTTCAATTAATTCATTTTAATATATATTTTCAGTATATTATATTGACCGAAATGTTTTTTAATTTTATATATTGATCAGTATATATGAAATAATTTAATTTAATTTTATCATTATTTATAATTAATTTTCTATTCATTATAGATCTAATTCATAGGAAAAAAGTTAAAATAATGTGAATGTAAAAAAGAATTATTATTAAGAAATATTTTTTGAAATGCGTTTTTATCGTAATAAAATTAATGAATCTCAATTTTTAAATGATTTCACTGAAATTAATAGAATATATATTAAATTATATATTTTAACATTCATATAGAATAATTTAATAGACATGTAGAAGAATAAACTATGTTTTATATTAAAAATCATTTTAAAAAATGGGTGTTTTATTGTTTTGTGTATTTTTATTAAAACTAAAATTTGAAACATATATAAATTCAATTTGATAAACTAATTTCTATATTTTAATTCATATTTTGTCCAATTATTATTGAGGAAATAAATAATTAGGCCATAATCAGTAGTATTAATTTTAAAAAAATACCACCATTAAGAAAAAAATTTATGTACATGGGGGGGATTGGGGTGTAAACTAAATTTTAAGATTAAAAATTCCTTTATAAATGTCAAAATAATATCGGATTAATATATATTAACATTATCATAACTTTACAATTATTCATGTTATGTTTTGTTCATCATTAACTTGAATGTGACTTTATATTATTTTAATATTTTATTTAATTCTTGTGTGTTCCCTCCAATCACATATAAATGGGATCTTTTTATCATCCACGATTAACATAATTTAATCCATATATTGCTTAAAAACCCTTCAAAAATTCACCCAATTTTATTCAATAATTTCCTAAATTTTTTTACATAACTTAATAAAAACATACAAAGGCTTAAGTTTTAATCCAAAGGTTGTCTCTAAATTTTAAGATAATCATGTTACGTGACTCCTTCAAAGATTATTTCTTCCTCAACAATTTTTACATATGATCTACCTATGCCAAAAAAAATATCCAATATAACATATATACTTAGTATTTATTATGATTACGGGACACAAATATTCCACAACCTTTCTATAAAATAGATTTCAATGTATCACTCATTCGTACATGTAAAACACCACCTCCACATGCTGATATGACTTGTATTCTGTAACCATCATTCAAGGTTATTTTCTATGATTTATTTTTTTTATATCTTATATTTTTGAAATTATTATTTTTTAATAACTATAAGATCTTATTAATATTATTACCTTCAAATCCATTTGAAAATGATAATGATACTCGCGAGTACTTATGGAATTCCTCATCAATGAAGAGATATGAATTGTTTTTCATTACTTATTTATACAGATGATTACAATGAATAATGTTAAGAAAAATATTAAATATATGATATAAAAATGATTATATAAGGGTGAGTTATTTTTTACCCTTATTTTTCTCAAACAATCAAAAAGTAGGAACATTACTCCTGCATATCTAATTATTACAGTCACAATGAATTTCTATAATTTTTTGTTCCTAACTAAATTATGTGAATGATTAGAATAGTGTATGTAATGATTAAATATGATACTTATTATATTAATAATATTCTATTGGTAATAGAACCATGATCAATTTTTAAGGACAATGACTACCTTACCAAAGCATACATGGAAAATAAAACTGTTAACTCTAATAAATGATGATGATAATGAATGGATGATAATATTTTATAAGTTAACCATTTATTCTATAATATGTTTGAATATGTTTTTATTATAGTCATATATTAAATTTAATTTTATTATACCTGAGTTCAACATCTCTTCTAAAACATTTCGCACTTGAGGTAATGGTTACCTGTCCCAATTTTACCTTTTAGAGACATATATTATTTATACACCATGTTCTCTCTTCAATTGTGTATCTAATACACATTAATATGTTTCAAAACTAATTATTTTATATTTAATCATAAGAAATATTATATTAAATTTTCTTTCTCTCACGGGGGTTTGACTCAAAAAAATTAATTGCTTCTTATCTGACATTTTTTCTATGAGACATGTGTATTATTCACCATTTTATTATTTCAAATGGTGTATATAAAAAACCTTTTATATTTTATATTTTAATATACTTATATTTATTTATGTTAAACATTCATGGTAAGTAATTTTTTTCAGGGGTATTTTGATTCAAAATCTACTAATGTGGTAATGGTATTATAGTACAACATATTATTTTACAAGGATTATTTATACCAACATTTCCGAAGATAAATTTCTAAGATATGTCAATAATTGTTTTTAGATCATATCATATCCACTAGTTCTATTATTAAATTGATTGGTTGTAATTTATTTACCTATATCTATATACTCAAATTTATGAAATATTTTTTTGGGAAAATTGGGATACTTATTTTCTTTGATTTGAATTTTTTTCCTTTTATGTCCAAATTTAATATAATATACATTCAATAACTTATTTTATATTATAAAATGAACGATTTATGTCATTTTTATCCATTTTTTACTTATATAAAAATCATTTATATGACTCTTGTAATCATTTTTATATGGATGAGTATTCCTTATAATTCTTCATTTTTGTTGATTGTGGTAGTACCATTGTGTTTTGATATTGTATCCTTCGTTTCATTATATATTTAAATTGGGATTTGAATTCTTTAACTTTTCATAGATTGTATTTTATTTGATACATGATGTATTATTTTCATTGATTTTTCTTCCTAGATGCACTTAAAATTCTTTTAACAATCTTACCCATGTTGTTTTAGAAATGTGGAAAAATGTAAAATTAAAAATTCTTCCATGATTTTAATATGAAAACTTTTTTAATTA
The DNA here is from genome assembly GCA_963277665.1 of Viscum album. NCBI lineage: Eukaryota > Viridiplantae > Streptophyta > Magnoliopsida > Santalales > Viscaceae > Viscum > Viscum album. The sequence continues at coordinate 1,069,344,328 of OY728162.1, forward strand.
TAATTTTTAGTTTTTGTTTTTATTATATATAATTTTAATATTCACGTGTTCTGTATTATTGTAAAACTTCTAGTGGTTTCCTACTGATCCTTTTTTCCTTAAACCCTGTGCAGCCCTACGGCGGTGTGTAGACCATTGTATATATTATGATGCAAGGAAATTTCATTCGTCACAATAAGGCGGTGATGGTTTTTTATCCATTTCTTGGTAGTTTTTTTGATATTGTTAGAGGTAACTATGCGTCTAAATGGTGTACTCTGATTTTTTGTTTTTGTTATCCTTTGATGCTGGGCTTGAACGTTGGGATGTTATAACTTCTTTTCAGTGTTATTGTTTCCACTACCTTCATTAGTTATACCATATGTTTATGTCCCACTAATTCACTATTTAATATATATATATATATATATATATTCCATGTTAGATATTCTCTATGGTTGAAATAGCTCAATATGGATTTTTTGAAGCCAGAGAACATGTCACAAGCCCATGGGTAAGGGGATCACCCTCTATTTATGTTTAAATTTCTTCATGTATGAGTTTTAGATTGCAAAACACCATGTTACCGTGTTTTCCTTTTCAAATTAATCTATTATTTTAGATATGTTTCTTTACATGAAAAACAATGTTTTTCATTCTCTATAAACAACATTAAGTCAATATTTTCTTACACTCAACCATGGGTTTACTTACATTGCAAATGACATTGAGTATTTATAAAACATTGTTATATTATCGTTATAGTTATTTAAACTCAACTATTATAAACTATTCACTAATCATACTGATATAGATATCTATAAGTAATTTTTAAATATTAATTTCAATGTTTTTACACAATGGAATCATATTGATAAAAAAGTAAATAATTTTTTGTAAGGAATTTATATGTTTTCCAAATAATATTTTCTGAAGAAAAATGTTTTGTGATATTTTCATGAATATTATTTAAATTAATTTTTGACACTTTTAAAATTTTAATTTGGTCAAATAATGTAACACACCAAAATTCTAATGTAAGAACATTGTTTTTGATAGTGCACATGATACATTACACCAAGTGTATAAGGGAATACAATATCAAGATAGATTAATATATATTTTCTATTTTCAATAGATTATATATATTCAATATATTTTAATGCAAGGCACACTAATTTAGCCTTCAATACATGTAAGAGAAATCTTCATTGACTGATTATATTACACGCATGATCGAGTTTCACTGAGAAATAATATATTATAAAAATATTATTATTTAATATAATAAGACATAAAAAACATTATTAAAAAATATTCAATATCATATTGAAATATATGGGTTACACAACTAAGTAACTGGTTAAAAATTAATAATAAATGAATATAACAACCAATTGAATATGAAATGAATAATTTAATAGAAAGCCATCATTTAGCTCAGAAAGCTATTTTACCCTAATAAATAAAATTATTTGGTAAATTTTATTAATGTAATATATATATTATATATTCAATAAAATATTTTTTATATTCATCAAATATATTTGATAACTATATTATAATAACAATCACAATTTTAAAAAATTGCTATATTTTTTACCACCTTTTAATTGAGAACACATATTAAATCCAAAATTTTACCCTTTTATAAATTTAATATCTCAAAATATATATCATATCTGGAATACAAACATAAAAATATGATTATGGTAGATTGTAGGTATTTTTTGGTGATGTTTGATTTTTTAATGCATTGTGAAAAATACTAAATTTTATTTCAAAAATTATTTTTTCCTAGAATATATTAATAAGGTTAAATTGTATTTCAAATTGGTTTTAAATTTTAATTATATCATATTTTTATCAACTGATAAAATTTAGGTCATTATAATTAATTTCACTATGGAATTGACTATAATCACATAAAATACGTTTGGACATTTATACCTTTGAAAGCCACTTTTTTGTCATGTCTACATGGTTAAATTTAAATTAATCTCATCCATTTTTGTTATTTTAACTTCAAAAAATGGATTCCATATTATACATCATCATTATTTAAATTTTTTAATAAATTAATCATAATTTTTGACCTAAAATATTAGTGACTGTAAATAAAATCAATTATAAATATTGAGGTAAAATTATGATTAATAAGAAACAAAGCCTCAATATTAAGGTCCCAAATGACATTTAAACTTTTCAAAAATCTTTTTTATTACCATATCAGACCCTATACATCCTTTTATATAATTGGGTCCTTTATTTGAACCAATTTCGATGTGAAAAACATGTATGTAGTTCTTTTTCAAAAATATTACAAGAGTATCACACCTCCTCTACTAATAAAGACATCCTATACTCCCACATTTTCATGACCCTAAATCCACTTTTTATTAACCAATATATACCAAAAGGTTCATAAAAATACATCCCATCATCCTAGATTCATCCCATATCATATAAATCCATCCAAGTAGCCTTTTGTTACAAACCAAAAGAAGTTACCCAATTAAGAGGTAACAGCTTCTCTCACGCTCTCTAGTTTTATTACCATTATCCACCACCAAAAATATAATTATTCAATTATTATATAAGAAAATAAGTATCCTATATATACTATTATGTTTTTTGTGATTTTGTTTCCCAAAAATTGCACAAACATCTATCTAATGGATATAAAACACTTGGGTTACTTGTACAGTGATCTTTTGGATCACGAAATAGTGATTGTTCATTTTTTTCATTTACATCCTCTCGTGGTGACCATTATGATATATAATATACAAAATATATGATATATATGATATTTATAATTTATTTTTTCTTATGTAATTATTTTTTAACATAGAACACTATACATTCCCTTTTTTGTAAATACGATAACATTATTTGTGGAAGTGTGGACTACCACCCACTCAAAGCCATGTGACACAATCATGGTATACATGGAATGTATAATGGATTTTTTTAATTAAAATATGTAACATATATAAAATGAATATTATGAATGAACTATAATATATATATTTATCATTTTATTTTCAATCTTTTAATACAACAATGAAATGAATATAATGTTCACGCATACGTACGATATAGTGTCTCCCTGAACGATGCATTTGATTTCTTATACCCAAATATTATGGAAAATCATAAATGCATTTTTCCTGAGTATATATAACAATTAAATAATAATTTAAATTATGGACATGATTAAATTATGATCTATGTAATATAAAAAAATCACAAGTCAAAACATATATGACACAATAGGCAATTAATACCCAAACAAAAGAGTGTTATCAACAGGTAATAAAATATTTTTAGTAGTTAAAATATGATATTATAGACATGTATAGGATTATTTTATATTTTATTAACATATTTCAAACCACTATATAGTAGGATAAATACCACACAACAAAAGGAATATTAATTTCATGAATTCTTGTATTTCCTTTCTTTCCATGAGGCATAAGCCATATACACTACATACATTTTTTTTTGTTTCAAATCATTGTTTTCATAAATAATATCATGAATTAATTTTCTTCATGGTATTAAATATATTTCTTAATGGGAACTATGATATTACCATTTCAATTGGAATGTGACACTTTGGGATGTTTAGAGATTATTTTTCAAAAAAATGGTCATAATGATAATCTTTGAAATATCACTTCCTTGTGTGATTGTTAAATTTATCTTAAAATAATAATAGTATTTTAATAAATTTTAATTGGAAATTAACTTGAATATAAATATTCTCAAATTATGCATTTATTATTTCCTAAACAATATATTATTTTATATATGGGGTTCACATTGAGATTTATTTGATTAACTGGGGATTTATTTAAAATTTTGTATCATCTATTCAATAAAGATACATTTTGATAAAGTATAATGTTTTTTCAAAATATGTGGATATTTTTGGGCATGAAATACATGGTTTGGGGACTATATAAGGAAATCCTTATGGGTTGAGGAATAATTAATGTTATTCCCTTAATGCATCGGTAATTTCATGAGATGAATTAGATTTCTATGTCAGAATTGTTATACATTATCTTGATGGTAAAGGTACCATGTTCCGAGGAAGAATGATGTCTAATAATTAATCATTGTGTTTATTTTCAATTCATTATTATTTATCCAGGATAATTTACATCTACATATCTATGAAGACATTTCATTTTCAACTCATTGATTTAATGGAATGTGTTTTTAGTTTCATATCTTTCTATATTAGTATTTTCTTTATCTAGCCAGTTGAGTGTAATGTTTTATCATATTTTTACCATTCAATGTGACTTTATTTATATTGATTCATTATTTATTCCCCTTTACATACCTTAGCAATGAATTTGATCTCACCATAATTATCTTTACATTACCAAGGTAATGAAGAGTAATGCATTGATTTTTATTTAAGGATGCCAATTATTTCACTTTAATTTTCATCATGTTTTTATTTTCAATTCACAATGTATTATCGGTATCACTTATATAATCCTCCTTTCCAAAGAAATATAAACATAAAAATCATTCAGGATTTGATTACTTTTAATCATGACATTGTAATTAAATAATTCAACAGCTCTAGGCATCTGTGTTTGGGGCACAAGTTTTAGAATCAAAGAATGTTCAGTAGAAACTATGGATGGTAGATTTATAAGAAAAAGTTTAGGGGAAAAACCTAATGAATAAATTAATGATATTTATAAAAGAACATCCTAGAATTTTGGTAAGGTAGTGATTATGTGGGTATTTTCAGTAAAACAATCATATATGGATACTAAAAGAGTACATGGTTATAAAACTGATGTCTCTGTGGGTGACAACTCAAACAAGGTTTCCGGATCCTAACTCTGGGTAACATTCTATATGATAACTAGCTTTATTAGGCACCTGGTTTGACACTCCATTGGGATATTCTTAGGATAGTTCACATTTTTTATACCTACCATTATGAAGTATTTTAAAGTAAATATCCACCCAATGTAATCGATGTTTATGATTATACGATTCAAGATGCATAAATTTATGTTATGTTATACACAATACAAGAAATTAAATTTTTTTCATTTAATCTAGTATATGCCATTATTAGAAGTGTTTCCCTGTAGAATGAGTAACAACACCACAAATGCACGTGATCCAAAGAGTAAGAAGGATCATATCATTAATTGACTTAAGATACCATTTATAAGGGAAGTATTTTACCATGTATTCTCATAAAATGAGGAGATAATAACATTTTCATGGTAAATAATTATCCAAATCGGATGGTGTTAAAGGGAATCATGAGTAGAAAGGATGATAGAGAAAAAATGGATTAATGGATAAAGTGAAATAATAATTTTCCCACATGTGATAACTAAGGAATGAATCACCATGGTATATTCTAAAAGGGAATGGCAGTTTACTAAAATTGTGGAATGAAATTTCTACATTATTTTTTTGTAAGGGTACGAAAATGGTTTCCAACGTACAATGGTTCAACTACAAGGAGATGTGATTCTATGTAAATCAATATCTCAAGTGTCAAAGGAGTAAACCCAAATGATGATTATGGATAATTATTGTGTTATTATACTTCCATATATGAATATAAATGATTAACATTCCAATTAAATTTATTATTTTATCAACAAAAAACAAGTTATAACAATTATGGAATATATGAATATTTTACTGCAGTACTTTTTTATGGATTTAAGATCATCTATAGAATGATACAAAGAATCATTATTCATTAGAAAGGAAAAATTTTAAGAAAACACATGATTGAGGGAATTTCAACCTTTATATGTTCCTAATAATGAGATAATGATGATGAAATTATTGATTTGGATAGGTGATAACTGCTTTAGAACTTATTAACTACTTATTGAAAAAGTTCTATATTCTATAATTGATGGAGTTTACAACATTATTAAATGTATTGAATTTATCCAATAACATTTTTCTTACATAATAATAAGGAAGAATTAATTATTCCAGTATGTTTTTTTGTGATTCTAGTTGATACCACATTTCAAGAGGATATACAATGAAGTTATTCACATATTTGGAATGTGACTGTTTAGAGATTCATTATATTGATTATTGGATAATGAAATATTAATTTTGGAAATCCAATTACCATAATTCTTATGATTCTAATCATAATATTTTATAAAGGATAACCATTTATAAAATTTATTAATTTTAACATTGGATCATGTTTAAATATTAAAATGTTGCACCATTATGAGATTAATTTTGTTCTTTGTGGAAATTTATAAAGAGTTCAAAGAAATACCAAAATATTTGATTGTGCTTATATGAAATTAATATGTAATTATATTTAATAACATTATTGGAGAGTGAAATAATTATTCAACTGTTGTAAAAATGATCCATAAACCAAAAAAAATTCAATAATACATTTATTTTTAGATAAATAAAATGGCTCTTAGATCATCACTCATTTAGGGTTTTTGATTGTTAACATTCTACTAACCATGTTCCTTATAACACTCTATCATAACAATATTTTTATATTTTCCTACTTATCTTTGATTCTATTTCCCACCCACATTCTTCTATTAGGTAACCTAGTTACATGATAATTGTTCAATACATTATCTCTTATTAAGAATATGTGATATTAATCGTTTTATTATGCGTGTCTTTCAAATATAGTGTATTTATTTATACCTCTATTACTAATATGATTTGTAATTTGAGAGGATGTAATTTATATATGGTGGGGAGAATGAGACTCCCTGAAATTCAAAAGTAAAAATCCTATATTTGATAGCACGAAAAACATGCAACACCAAGACTGTGATGGAATAAAAGGCGCTGATAAATGAAAATAATTTTACTATTTTAAATTGTTGTGATATATTATATATACTTTAATGCATGCTACACTGATTAAGCATGATTTACACGCAACAAAAATCTTATTGACTATGTTTCATTAAACGCAATACCGAGTTTTAGTGGGAAATAATATATTAATATATTAATATTATTTAATTTAAAAAATCCATAAACTATACATTATGAATAAAATCAAATAATTATGAAATTTTTTACTAAATTAATTAATTGGTTAAAAATTAATTTGAAATGAATATATGAACCAATTGAATTTTAAATGATATTTTTTAAAAATATATTTTAATTCAAAAAATACTATTTTACACGAATAAACTAATATAATTTAAATGTTATATTAATTTAATATATATATTATATTAAATATAATATTTTTATATTCACCTATGATATTTGATATGGATAATAAAATAACAAACCCAATTTTACACATAAAATACTACTTTTTTATGTGCATCTCCTTTTAATGGAGGACCCATTTTAAATCCAATTTTGAAAATTTTATTATTTTAATAATATAAAATAAACTGATTATTTTGGAGTTAAACATAAAAATTAGTTTAGGCATAATTTTACATTAATAGATGTGATTAATTTAAATAACTTTTATTATTCATTTTTTTCAAAAAAAATAATCATGATATATATTGAAACTAAAAATTATACATATTAAAATGTTTTATTTGGGTTTATAGAAATTTAATTCAATTAATCTACAATATTATGATTAATTATAATCATGTACAGGAGATGAAATTACGTGTTTTTAATGTACAATGATGTTAAAAATTTTATTAAGGTTTTATATTCAATTTAAAAGTGAAATTGATAATAATGACCTAAATTGATCTAATTCTTGTTTAATTCATCTAATATTATAATAAAATATCAAAAATTAACCCTATGATAATATCGATATTCTAAATTTAAAAATTAATTTTTTTTCAAATTAATATTTTATATATTTCTAAAATTAATTTTATCATTAAAAGTAGTTAATTTGAGAAAATGAAATTTTTAAACATCAAAGGACATTACCGAAATCATATCATTCATTATCAATATTGTCTATCTATATAAAAAATAACAAATAATATATGAAAATTAGTTACTACTATTCATATAACTATGTTTAATAACTATACTATAATTTTATCATATAAATAATTAAAATAATAAAATGATGTTTAGTAGAAAATATTGTGTTGTGTGTAACATAAGCCAACTCAGTATTGCAGGATGTGCAAGCCATGTCAGAATTTCCTGTAGCGAAAACCATGAAATTATTACCTATATCACATGACATGTTAAAGGAATGTCTATGTAATTGTTTTAATACACACATATATATGTAAAACAATTTATAGGGACATGTAAATTGGAAAATATCAAAAAGATAAATTAACTCAAAAAAATTCACAGTATCTCTAGGTTTTATAGAGATTAAACAAAAATAACACCCATAAGAGTCTCAATGATCAAGAACACTATGTGTAAAATGAACAATTAATGATTGTATGGAGGTTTTAGGTTAAATCTCCAATTCTAAAATAATTAATTTATCATGGAAAATTTGGTCTCATGTCTTACTAAACAATCCTCTAACTATGTAGGGCTCACTACATACTCTGAGCACTTATATTGTTTATTTTTACAGTTTGGTAAACCTTTTTTAGCTATTAATTTTCATCTCTTCTAAGTAACAAGTATTTCAAATATATTTTTCATGGTTAACTCTTACCATGAACATACAGTTCTAAAAATACAATCCCTCTTTGTTAAGATTCACAGATTCCTACAAAAAACCATATAGTTTTCAAAAACATTGACCAAAAAATGAACACCCATAAATGATCTAAAACCCATCTTAAACCTTCCAAATGTTACCAAATACATCACTCAAAAAAGGAATAACATAAAATATCATATTTAAGGGCCAAAATAAGGGCATAAAAACTGATCAACTTATTGAAAAATTATAGTAAATCCCTACAAAACATACGTAAAATTATAAATAATAAAATAAAATAGATCAATGTTCTAGCATATAAGAAATTGGTTTAATAAATACAATCATAACTCAATTAATGAGAATTTAGTTAACAAGAAACATCACATGGTTGTTATTATTCGAATTAAAAACCCAGCAATGGTAGTACATGAAACAAATTTTTTAAAACCAATAGATTTCATGAAATATTTTGACAAAATAATTCCATTGAAGATATATAAAAAAAATATTAAGATAACTTTTGAATAAAAATCATATATTAATGTACAAAAATTGAGATACAAAAAAACTTATGGAAATGGTAAAATGAGAGTAAAGTTAACAAAAAATGTATACAATGAAATGGGAATTAAAATATAATTATATTAATTATATTAATTGTACTTCAAGAAAATATATTAGTGTGTACAACCTGTATGATTTTTCATAGAGTAAAATACCAAACATGTCTCACAGAATTTAAATCATTGAAAAATAACAGATCCCTCAGGTCCAGATTCCTTGTACATGTATCCTAACATAAAAAACAATCACTATATGCTTAAAAAACATTATTAAGTACATATTCAAACTATATTTAATTTTTTAATGTTTATTTATTTCCATATATAAATCATTTATTAAACATTTTTTACATAGGTTGGTTAAATAATGTTATTCACTCAATTTATAAGAACCATTATCTGTACATTTATCAAATTCCAAATTCATGGAAATTATAATCTTCAAATATATAATTCTTTTAGTTTATGTTTTTTTATTTCATTATAAAAAACATTATAATGTTTCATATGTATTCCAAAAATGGAATATAATTAGAATGTTTCTTTGATATGTTCAGTTAAGATGGATAATTTAAAAATGATATATTATTGATGATGCCACTTATAGAGTGACCGATATTTTTTACATTAATAATGATGTGGTAAATTATTTAATATATATATAATAAATATAATTTTTAAGTCATCTATGTTTGTAGATAATGAAAAAATAGAACATATAATTCCATGAATTTATAGTCTGCACATATATATGATGGAATCATTAATTTTAAAATTGCATTTGTGAAAGGTAGAAAAGTTATATTATAATATTATAATAGAATTTATAAATATTAAAAATAATCATGTTATAATATTTTCATGTATTTAATATATTTTATATACTATAAGAATAGAATTATTAAGAGGGATAACTATAGAACCTTACATCTATAATTGGTTGTTCTTCCTTGTGTATTAATTAAGGATCCATAGATATACCTATATTAAATACCAAAGATTAAGTGATGTAGGGTGATGATATAATTGATACATGGAATGATTCTTAATATATAAAATTGTGGAATGGTTGGAAAAATTTTGTGGAAGTGATCGGCATTTAGATGTTATAAAATGTATCTTTTTTAAATACCCATTACTTTTGCCGAGATGGTGTAAACGATTCATGGATTATCGGAACCAAAATTGTAAAATATTGAATTTTTGGCTAAGGTAAGGTTGAAAAATTCTATAAAATTAATTTTAACACAGGTTTTATATATTTTTCATGGAATTTACCATAATATTTGTACAATTAACAATTTTCATTTTTTCCACTGTAAAATGATCTGAACCATATAATTTAAATTTTAATAAACATATAATGTAACCCATCTAGCCATATATTGATTTTATAAATATAAATTTGTGATGCATATATCCTACTGAAAGTTATATATAAGATGTATTTTTTTAAAAAAATAATTATTATATATATGAATTTTTTTTCTAAAATAATGTTATCAACATTTTCTGTTCTTAATCTTTTAAAAAATTAATTTCAAATTGACTGACTAATATTTCTTAAGATTTATAAAACATAATTAAAATTTAACAATAAAATATAAATCAATTCAATTTATTAAACAAATAATCAATCTATAGTAATAAAATAATTCCCTAAAAAGTACACTCTCACCATTATCATGGTCGGTAATGACAAGATTTGTAATCATAAATTATACAAAAATGAAATTGTACCTTTTACATAATGTGAACATAATGATCTAAAAAAAATAATTCATTTTTTGTAAATTTAATATCTATATTTAATGATAACTAATTAATAATATAAGAAACAACAGTTTTTTTGAGTAAAATATTACTTATCATTCCAAAACATTCACCATATGTCACATAAACTCAACGTAGTTATTTTATATGAATATATTTACTTTATAAATAATAATTTTGAATGAAAAAGGTTTCAAAATTTTATTTTCATCATTATATTATTATAATTTTATAAAATTGAAGTTATTAATAAAATAACTTTGTTACTTTGAACATAAATAGAAATTATATTTAAAAAATTATTAAAATTTACTAAAATATTATTTTGACATGTTGAATACAAAAATTAAATTAATGTTATAAAATTTAAATATTAGAACATATAATTATAAATTTCTACTTGAATCTGCAATAATAAACGAAAAAACTCATTTATAAAAAAATTACCTTTTAAAATCATTAAATTTTCTTTAAAACAAATTTTCATTCATTTTAAATTTATTATAATCAATTAATTTAATATATTATTTTATTATTTTTATTTTTTTAATAATATTCATTCCATATGATGAATGTTGTCAATATGTTATTTATTTAAACAAAGCTATATAATAAAATATCGTAGAGTTATAAAAAGATCCAAAGTATAACACTGTATATTATTGGCATTGGCTTCACTGTATAGAAAAAAATATAAATACCAGAAACAAAATAATTATACGTCATGGTGTGTCCAAATATTTCGAATAAATACATATATAATTAATAACTACAAATACCTAAGCAGACCAAAAAAGGAATAATTGATATGTATTATCCGAAAAACATTTTTAAAATAAGCATACATTATGATACATATTATGAAACAGGCTCCCAAAAGATGGAAATTCATATAATGTTTTGTAAAATTCAACAATATCCCATATATATACAAAAAGATAGAAAACAAGAGATGGCTCCAAGTGAATTATAGTCACTCAACATATCTGTAATATCCATTATCTGACTACCCATGAAACATCTATTGTGAGATTATGAACTGGGATCCTATATGAAATACAATATCAATAGACCCATATACATGTGTGTATATAAGTTGAAAAAAAAATAATCCAAATATAATTTCACAATAGATTTTACAAAATTCAATTTATAAATCATGTCACAAATTTTACGGGGAAAATCATTACGAAAAAACATTCTGCAAATGATAATTCTAAAGGAAAGCAACATCTATTCATTTACCCATTTCCACATAAAAATTTTAAACTTATTTAGAAAAAAAATAACATTTTACAATGAAACTATAAATTTTATATCATGAAATTTAGAAACTGCTTCAAAACATCCCATTAAAAATTCATTATTCAACCAAGAGGGAGGAATCCCCCATTTAATTGATCTAATATTACAATAAAATATCAATAATTAACCCTCTGATGATATCGATATTCTAAATTAAAAAATTAATTTTTTTTTTCAAATTAATATTTTATATGATTCTAAAATTAATTTTATTATTAAAAGTAGTTAATTTGAGAAAATGACATTTTTAAACATTGAAGGACTTACCGAAATCATATAATTCATTATCAATATTGTTTATCTATATAAAAAATTACAAATAATATATGATAATTAGTTGCTACTATTCATATAACAATCTTTAATAACTATATTATAATTTTATCATTTAAATAAATTAAATAATAAAATGATGTTTTGTAGAAAATATTGTGTTGTGTGTAACATAAGCCATCTCAGTATTGCAGGATGTGCAAGCCATGTCAGAATTGCATGTAGCGAAAACCAATAAATTATTTCCTATATCACATGACATGTTAAAGGAATGTCTATGTTATTGTTTTAATATACACATATATATGTAAAACTATTTCTAGGGTCACGTAAAGTGGAAAATATCAAAAAGATAAATTAACTCAAAAAAAATTCACAATTTCTCTAGGTTTTATATATATTAAACACAAATAACACCCATAAGAGTCTTAATGATCAATAAAACTATGTGTAAAATGAAAAATTAATCATTGTTGGGAGGTTTTAGGTCAAATATCCAATTCTAACAAAATTAATTTATCATGGACTATTTGGCCTCTTGTCTTACTAAACAATCCTCTAACTATGTATGGATCACTATATACTCTGAGCACCTATATTGTTTATTTTTACAGTTTGGTAAACCTTTTTTAGATATTAATTTTCATCTCTTCTACGTAACAAGGATTTTAAATATATTTTTCATGGTTTACTCTTAACATGAACATACAGTTCTAAAAATACAATCCCTCTTTGTTAAGATTCACAGATTCCTACAAAAAACCATACAGTTTTCACAATAATTTACCAAACAATGAACACCCATAAATTCTCTAAAAACCATCTTAAACCTTCCAAATGTTACCCAATAGATCACTCAAAAAAGGAATAACATAAAATATCATATTTAAGGGCCAAAATAAGGGCATAAAAATTGATCAACTTATTGAAAAATTATAGTAAATCCCTACAAAAGATACATAAAATTATAAATAATAAAATAAAATAGATCAATGTTCCAACAGATAATAAATTGGTTTAATAAATACAATCATAACTCAATGAATGAAAATTTAGTTAACAGAAAACATCACATGGTTGTTATTATTCGAATTAAAAACCCAGCAATGGTAGTACATGATACAAATTTTTTAAAACCATTTGATTTCATGAAATGTTTTGACAAAATAATTCCATTGAAGATATATACAAAACAATATTAAGATTGTTTTTGAATAAAAATCATATATTAATGTACAAAAATTTAGATACAAAAAAACTTATGGAAATGGTAAAATTAGAGTAAAGTTAACAAAAAATGGTTACCATGAAATGAGGATTAAAATATAATTATATAAATTATATTAATTATACGTTAAGGAAATATATTAGTGTGTACAACCTGTATAATTTTTCAAAGAGTAAAATACCAAACATGTCTCACAGAATATAAATCATTGAACAATAACAGATCCCCCAGGTCATGATTCCTTGTACATGTATCCTAACATAAAAAACAATCACTATATGTTTAAAAAACATTATTATGTACATATTCAACCTATATTTAATTTTTTTAATGTTTATTTATTTCCATATATAAATCATTTATTAAAAAGTTTTAACATAGGTTGGTTAAATAATGTTATTCACTCAATTTATAAGAACCATTATCTGTACATTTATCAATTTCCAAATTCATGGAAATTATCATCTTCAAATATATAATTCTTTTAGTTTATGTTTTTTTATTTCATTATAAAAAACATTATAATGTTTCATATGTATTCCAAAAATAGACTATAATTAGAATGGTTCTTAGATATGTTCATTTAAGATGGATAATTTAAAAATGATCTATTGTTGATGATACCACTTATAGAGTGACCGATATTTTTTACATTAATAATGATGTGGTAAATTATTTAATATTTAGATAATAAATATAATTTTTAAGTCATCTATGTTTGTAGATAATGAAAAAATAGAACATATCATTCCATGAATTTATAGTCTGCACATATATATGATGGAATCATTAATTTTAAAATTGCATTTGTGAAAGGTAGAAAAGTTATATTATAAGATTATAATGTAATTTATGAATATTAGAAATAATAATGTTATAATATTTTCATGTATTTAATATATTTTATATACTATAAGAATATAATGATTAAGAGGTATAACTATAGAACCTTACATCTATAGTTGGTTGTTCTTCCTTGTGTATTAAGTAAGGATCCATAAATATTCCTATATTAAATACCAAAGATTAAGTGATGTAGGGTTATGGTATAGTTGATACATGGAATGATTATTAATATATAAAATTGTGGAATGGTTGGAAAAACTTTGTGGAAGTGATCGGCTTTTAGATGTTATAAAATGATTCTTTTTTAAATACCCATTACTTTTGTAGGGATGGTGTAAACAATTCATGGTTTATCAGAACCAAAATTGTCAAATATTGAATTTTAGGCTGAGGTAAGGTTGAAAAATTCTAAAACATTAATTTTAACACATGTTTTATATATTTTTCATGGCTTTTACCATAATATTTGTACAATTAACAATTTTCATTTTTTCCACTGTAAAATGATCCGAACCATATAATTTAAATTTTAATAAACATATAATGTAACCCATCTGTCCATATATTAATTTTATAAATATAAATTTATGAACCATATATCCTACTGAAAGGTCTATATAGGATTTATTTATTTTATTTTTTAAAAATATTATATTATATGAAAAAAAATTTCTAAAACAATGTTATCAACATTTTGTGTTCTTAATCTTTTAAAAAATTAATTTCAAATTGACTGAATAATATTTCATCAGATTTATTAATCATAATAAAAATTTAATAATAAAATATAATTCACTTTAATTTATTAAACAAATAATCAATCTACAGTAATAAACTAATTCCCTAAAAAGTACACTCCCACCATTATCATGGTCGGCAATGACAAGATTAATAATCATAAATTATACCAAAAATGAAATTGTACCTTTTACATAATGTGAACATAATGATCTAAAAAAATAATTCATTTTTTTGTAAATTTAATATCAATATTTAATGATAACTAATTAATAATATAAGAAAAAACAGTTTTTTGAGTAAAATATTACTTATCATTCCAAAACATTCACCACATGTCACATAAACTCAACATAGTTATTTTATATGAATAAATTTACTTTATAAATAATAATTTTAGATGAAAAAGGTTTTAAAATTTTATTTTCATTCTTAAATTATTATAATTTTATAAAATTGAAGTTATTAATAAAATAACTTTGTTACTTTGAACATAAATAGAAATTATATTTAAAAATCATGAAAATTTACCAAAATATTATTTTGACATGATGAATTAAAAAATAAAATTAATGTTGTAAAATTTAAATATTAGAACATATAAATATAAATTTATACTTGAAACTACAACAATAAACGAAAAAACTCATTTATAGAAAAATTACCTTTTAAAATCATTAAATTTTCTTTAAAACAATTTAATTCATTTTTAATTTATTATAATAAATTAATTTAATATATTATTCTATTATTTTTATTTTTTAATAATATTCATTCCATATGATGAATGTTGTCAATATGTTAATTATTTAAAAAAAGATATATAATAAAATATCATAGAGTTATAAAAAGATCCAAAGTATAACACTGAATATTATTGGCATTGGCTTCACTATATAGAAAAAATTATAAATACTAGAGTAAAAATAATTATACGGCATGGTGTGTCCAAATATTTGGAATCAATACATATGTAATTAATAACTACAAATACCTAAAGAGACTAAACAAGGAATAATTGATATGTATTATCCGAAACACATTTTTACAATAACCATACATTATGAAACATATTATGAAACAGGATCCCAAAAGAAGGAAATTCATATAATTTTTTGTTAAATTCAACAATATCCCATATAAATACAAAAAAAAGAGAAAACAAGACATGGCTCCACGTGAATGATAGTTACTCAACATATCTATAATATCAATTATCTGACTACCCAAGAAACATCTACTGTGAGATTATGAACTGGGATCCTATATGAAATATAATATCAATAGACCCATATACATGTGTGTATATATGTTGAAAACAAAATAATCCGAATTTAATTTCACAATAGATTTTATAAAATTCAATTTATAAATCATGTCACAAATTTTAGGGGGAAAATCATTACGAAAAAACATTCTCCAAATGAAAATTATAAATGAAAGCAACATTTATTCATTTACCCATTTCAAAATAAAAATTTTAGACTTATTTAAAAAAAATTACATTTTACAATTAAACTATAAATTTTATATCATGAAATTTAGAAACTGCTTCAAAACATCCCATTAAAAATTCATTATTCAACCAAGAGGGAGGAATCCCCCATTTTTAAATATGAATTCATGTTCAAATCAAAAAAATGATGGCTTATAAGTATATTAAAACGTAACCAAATATCAATCCTTTTTTAAAATACATCCATAATAATTATATTTTCTATATGAGTGAAGATAAAAATAAAATTATAAATGAATTAAGAACCATAGAAGTTGTGAAAACATCATGTTATTGAATAATATTATATATTAAAAATGAAATTGTAAATTTTTCCACTAATTCAAAACTACAATGAGGTGATACAAAAAAGGTGTGCAGTGGAAATCTATTATATAATTTTATCATAAAAAAATAACATTCATTTAAAACTCACAAGGTTCTAATGTGATATAGTCTTAAAAATACATTAGCGAAATTAAATAAACATTATTCCCTTATGTATGACCATTATAGGAAAAGAGAATGGTCATCACATCCCAACAGTAATATATCTCACAAATATTTTTGAATAATTTTTTTTCTAAATAAGTCTTTTCTTCAAAAACATTTTTCACATGGAAGAGTGAAAAAATGGTTCTTGACATATTAAATTTATATTATTAATAAAATTAAATATTAAATAATCCTGTAGCAATAAAAATAGGTTTTAATCAATTTTTAGATGAATACAATATTTTATTCCAAATATTGAATGTATGGAAATAGGATATTTTATTAAAAATATATTAATATTTATTAATAAAAATTTATTTTAAAGGAATGATTTATAAAAGTTAGAATTTTAGTTTTAAAAAATTAATTTATTTTTTATTTCAACATATCAAAACTGTCCATGGGCTAAATCATTGATATTTTTGAAAAATAATTGATTTATAGTTTAATATTATAAAATTATATTTTTTAAAATAATTATTAATTTTATGGAATTATAATAAAATATGAGAATTAAAATTCATTTAAATAATTTGATATATAAAAATGTATATTTATAATGTAATATAACTCATTTATAAAAAAATACCAAATTTATAAAATCGTGGTTTAAATTCTTGGAAGTTTATGTAATATTAAACTCAAAAAAAATAGTCACTTATATTAGATATTAGTTTTCATTGATCATATAAACTCAATATGAAAAATTGGATTTCTAAATATTTTCCATATATGTTTATATTATAAAATATGGTTAGTTTTATTGGCATCATTAAATGATTACTATGATAAAATTAAATGAAAATGATAACGGTGAAAGGGTTATTTTGAAATAATTTATTTATTAATGATGATAAACTTTTAATGAGATATTTTATATAAAGGAAGTTATATGTGTTATTAATGTATATAACAAATATTTTCCTCTAATTTTAATTATAATTTAATCATATAAATGATTAGTCACACTTATTGATAAAATCAATAGTTTTCTACAAAATAGTTTTTCACTAGGTTATTTTATTTTATTTTTTATTTTATTTTATTTTTAAAAAATTTAATTAAATTATTTGTCGATAAAATATATTTTCATAGAAAGAAACTTTGTTGGGTCTATTATTATATTTTTTTTAAATGTAAAAAATACATGAGTAAATTTTTTACAATAATAAATAAATAGTACAATGGAAAAATAAAGGTGTAAATGGATTAATATATATTTAAAATATGAGTGAAAATGATTTTTAATGATTAATGTACTTTCTATCACCCACACTCGATTATAGCTCACATTTTGAGCCAAATACCCTTGGATAGTGCCACACCATTATTGAATGATAATATTTACTTACAAAAGTTATATTTTCATCAATTATGAAAGGGGCCACTTCCACAACATCTTGTTACACATACCCTTAATTCTTTATTCTTGTAAAATTTTCAACTATTTCCTACTATAATCAACTCTAATTTTTTAAATCATATATCTTCTATTTATTTTTATAATCCCTTCATTTCAAAAAATACTTTCAAGATATTTTTCAATGTCCAAATATTATTATCACATAATACATAAATTTTTTTTCATAATTTTCACTTCTAAACCAATAAACAAACATAATGATATAATGACTCTAGTATAATTATTATATCGTAGTGTTTTTATATTAATGTATCAACCATAGTGTATTCATTCCCATTCACATAGGAAAATAAAATAACATTTATCATATGTATAGTAGATAACTGCTTCCAAAAAGCGATGTGTTTTTTATTTCATCACCAGCTTAAATGGATGTTAACATTATACTTTTTAGTAATTAATAAGAATAATATATGAAAATTAAATTCATTTGTTTATAATATTTTATATACCTCTAATTTATCCCAATATTGGAGAAATAGAATAATTAATAATTTGTATAGATGAATATACCCTCGATGAACACCGAATTTCATTTATCATCACCAAACATCATGGATGGTAATGAGGAAATAGATAAATATAATTGAAATTTAAGGCATGTTTATGGGTTTTTAATTTATATAAACATTTTAAAAAATTATATCTACACATAAAATCATTATAAAACACTATCAATTAAATTAGTATTACAACATTATTTAATGATTTTATACTGATTATATCATGAATTATTAAAATTATTATATAACGGTAATATTTTTTTAATAATAACGTATTTCATATGTTTTAATTAATGAATAATTATTTTATATAATATCAATATATTTATTAACATATCACCTTTCGATCAATAAATATTCCAAACCTAGTTCTTTAAAATTTACATTATGAAAAACCATACCATAATCAATCACCGAATGGAAATATAATATGTTAAATCATTGAAACAATGTCATTTTAATATCAGGGATAATATGTTACTAATAATTTTAATTAATATAAACCTACAAAACTATTGCAGAAACTATATAAAACATGAAATCTATGTTTTGAGGATTTACTATTGACAACAAAGCATAAAAGACTAATTAAATTGTTATTATTGGGGAATAATAATGTTTATAAATGGAAATATACATGAATAAGTGACTAATATATCTATTTTTATAATACTATAAGAACGAGTGTACATGAGTAAGGGTAATAAGGTCATGTTTTCTTTGTATCATTTTCACATATGATATATTATTGATTTTGTGCACCATCATTTATTTTATATAGTGTATTCACTAACCCATAAATGAAAATTATGAATAATATAATTGATTAAATTATTTTTTAATAAAAATTTAATTATATCCCTCTTAGGTTATATTATTATTATTTTATAACTACTGTCATGATTTTTATAAAATCAACTCACTTCATTGAGTTATAATGTATCTTCTTGGCCTTTATTAATCCATGATTGGTTTACTCCACCCTAATATTTTAACTTATATTACTAGATATTTCTAACTGGTGGTCTATATTTAATTTTTGAGTGGGGTTTAGTTATTTTTTATTTTTATCAATTTTTGGGTTTTTTATTAAAGAGCATTAGTGAATTTTTTTATAAGTCTCAGGGATGCATTTAAGTAGTGTATAAAATCATTATTGATTGGTAAAATAATGATTTGTTGTTTCTACTTGAAATTAAAATTCATTATAGATACAAGAATATGTATTGGTCTTTTCCATATATACAATGAAGTGTAATGAACCGAAAAAATCATTTTTTGTATTAACTAAATTTTATTCGGGTCCTTGATGAGTGCGCTTAAAAATACACATATAAATTATCACTCATAGGAGGTATACATAAGAAAATAAAAGTTCTATTATGTTATATTATGAATTATTTAAATATAGTTAAATTCATGGATGGAAAAGGGTTAAAAATATAACAGGATTATGACCATAGACAGCATAATTTAAATAGATAGATCGATATGATGGCCTAAAAATTTCATAGTTTATGTTGAAGTATCATGTATAAAATTTATGTTTTCAATGTAGAAGGAATCATTGGATTAATATATCATAATATCATATATTATTATTTTATTTCATATTTTCAAAACCATTTTGGATTTATAATATTTTGTTATATAGATTATGAATATGAAGTATTGAAAGGAATGTCTCTATATTCTCCAAAAGATGACATTTGTTTGAAAACCAAATTTTAGTCATACCAAGGATACTCAGGACGATATCTTATTATAATATAAATTCTGAGTTTCTTATAGATCCCTTAGATTATTGTTATTGGGAAGTCTAATTAAAACTGTGAGATTGTTATTTTTAATGAGGTAGAATACAATGCCCTGTACTTTTCCAATATTTTTTTTCAAAATAAATACAATATTTTATAGCTTATTCTACAAGAAACATTGATATAATATTGTACATGAAATATTTTATAAATATTTTTATCAAAATATAATAATTATAAAACCTATAGTAATGAAAAAAATGCTTTAGTCATTTTGAAAATATGTAAAATTTAATAATAAAAAAACTAAATATATTAAAACGGTATGATTTCAATAAAAGTGGTTTTCTTTATATACTATATTTTAAATTATTACATAAAAATATAAAGAAATTATATTTAATTTTAAAAAAATAAAAACACTATATAATTTTACATACCAAATTTAGCCTATAATGATTTCATTTTACTTTCTTAACCTAATTTATTTTTAGATGAATAATAGAAAAATACATTTTTCATAAAACCAAAAAATTAATTATGTTATCATAAAAAATAATTAATCAAAACTCATTGAAAAGTTTTTACTACTCAAATTTTTATATATAATGAAAAATAAATATTATAAATACACTACTTAGATATATAAAACCAATTATTTCCATAGACAGAATATATGGAATAGTTTAATCAAAGAAAATATATTTAATCGGTAATACTTAAAATTTGTATTGATCACTTATAGAAAATAAATACCATAAAAATGATTTAATATTTTATATCAATGTGTTTATGTTATGTGATAATTAAATTTTCATTTAAGACATAAAACTATTATTAAAAAGACTAAGATTAGTGACCATGATAATGATGAAAGGGTAAATTTTCTAGAATTATTTTTCTACGGAGGTGTAAATATTATCTATCAAATTTAAATTAAATATTTTTTATAAGGGAATTTTTTTTTCAAATATGATAAAATATTATTCCACTGATTTGTCAGTTAATAAATATTACAAATATTATAAACAATTAATTTTAAAAAAAAAATTATTCTAGATCGATATTTCAATATAATAAATGAATGAATATAAAAAACCTAATCATATATTTAATATTAATTATATTGTAAATGGATTAAATTTAGTTTCTTAATACCACAATTTTTTAATAGGTGTAACATTATATTATTCATAAAATACTAATTACTTAGATAAAAAGTAGTTACTATGATAAAAAACTAAAAGGGTAAAATGTAAAAAATTTATAAAACTAATGAAGAATGTTTAAATCATGTTCAAAAAATAGTGGTAGAGTATTTATTTACTATAATCATCAACAACTAAAATATTTCTCACTTTGGAGCCACTAACCTCTGAATAATATCATGATATATTTGAGAACTAGTGCATTTTTTAAAAAAATTCATGTCATCATTTATAAAATGGGTTCCCTTAGACCACATCATTATACATGTATCCTTCCAAAAATGAATTATTTAATAATTAAATTTTTATTCTAATAGGATATTTTATCATAATAATAATCCTATTTTCTCAATTATTTATTCTAATCCCTTCATTTTAAATTATATTGTAATGAAAAAATTCACGAGACCAATTTAATTATTACACATTCAATAACATTGTCATTTAATTATTTCGCCTCCAAAAATATCGCCAGTTTTTTTATTTATATATATATATTAATGGATAAAATGTTTTTTAATACCAAACCATTTAGAATAATAATAGACGGTTATTCATATGTATGAATGACTACAACATCTAAGAAATGAAATATTCTATTTTACATCACCATATTTAATGGTTCATATAAAGGACAGATTTGATGAATGAATATGTGGAATAATTCATAATTATATTTATCAAATAATAATTTATCAAACAAATCTACTCTATCCATTATATGAGTAAAGAAATCATTATTCAGGAATATGGTGGACTACCGTCTCCACAAATGATGAATTTTATTTTTCATCACCACCCAGCAACAATGGTTTTATGAAAATATATAATGAAAATATATGATATTTTTGGAAAAATTAATATTCAATAAATGATAGAGTAAAAAAATTGATAAAATTACTTACCCATAAAATCATTATAATATGCTATTGTTTGGGTCAGTTTTAAAACCTAAGTGACATATGACATTATTTTTATATCTTGAATGATTATGTAATGTTATATAATAGTAATATGATTTAATAAAAATGGATTTTAGATATATTTATGATTCAAAAATTTTTACATAAATTTAATATATTTATTAATATTATACATTTTTTCCTTATACATGATAAAATTTTTTCTTCACAGTATTTATGTACTCTCATCAAATGAGGAGATAATAACATTTTCATGGTAAATAATTATCCAAATAAGATAGTTTTAAAGGGAATCAATAGTAGAGAGGATGATAGAGAAAAAATGGATTAAGGGAAGAAGGGAAATAATGATTTTCCCATATGTGATAACTATGGAATGAATCACTGTGGTATATTCTAAATGGAAATGGAAGTTTACTAAAATTGTGGAATGAAATTTCTACATTATTTTTTTTAATGGTACGAAAATGGTTTCCAACGTACAATGGTTCAACTACAAGGAGATGTGATGCTATGGAAATCAATATCTCAAGTGTCAAAGGAGTAAACCCAAATGATGATTATGGATAATTATTGTGTTATTATACTTCCATATATGAGTATAAATGATTAACATTCCTATTAAATTTATTATTTTATCAACAAAAAACTAGTTATAACAATTAAGGAAAATATGAATATTTTACTGCAGTACTTTTTTATTCATTTAATATCATATAAAGAATGATACAAAGAATCATTATTCATTAGAAAGGTAAAATTTTAAGAAAACACATGATTGAGGGAATTTCAACCCTTATATGTTCCTGATAATGAGATAATGATGATAAAATTATTGATTTGGATAGGTGATAACTACTTTAGAACTTATTAACTACTCATTGAAAAGTTCTCTATTCTATAATTGATGGAGTTTACAACACTATTAAATGTAATGAATATATCCAATAACATTTTTCTTACATAATAATAAGGAAGAATTAATTATTCCAATATGTTTTTTGTTTTGATTCTAGTTGATACCACATTTCAAGAGGATATACGATGAAGTTATTCACGTGTTTGGAATGTGAATGTTTAGAGATTAATCATATTGATTAATGGATAATGAAATGTTAATTTTGGAAATCCAATTACCATAATTATTATGATTCTAATCATAATATTTTATAAAGGATAACCATTTATGATATTTATTAATTTGAACATCGGATCATGTTTAAATATTAAAATGTTACACCATTATGAGATTAATTTTTTTTTATGTGGAAATTTATACAGAGTTCACGGAAATACCAAAATATTTGATTGTGCTTATATGAAATTAATACGTAATTACATTTAAGTATATTATTGGAGAGTGAAACAATTATTCAACTATTGTAAAAATGATCCATGAACCAAAAAAAATTCAATAGTACATTTATTTCAGATAAATCAAATGGCTCTTAGACCATAACTCATTTAGGTTTTTTGATTGTTAACATTCTGCTATCCATGTTCCTTGTAACACTCTATCTTAAGAATATTGTTATATTTTCCTACTTATCATTGTTTCTATTTCCCACCCACATTCTTCTATTAGGTAACCTAGTTACATGATCATTGTTCATTACATTATCTCTTATTAAGAATATGTGATATTAATCCTTTTATTATGTGTGTTTTTCGAATATAGTGTATTTATTTATACCTCTATTACTAATATGATTTGTAATTTGAGAGGATGTAATTTATATATGGTGGGGAGAATGATACACCATGAAATTCAAAAGTAATAATCCTATATTTGATAGCATGCAAAACATGCAACACCAAGACTATGATGGAATGAAATGCGCTGATAAATGAAAATAATTTTACTATTTTAAATTGTTGTGATATATTATATATACTTTAATGCATACCACATTGAGTAAGCATGCGTTACAGGCCAGAAAAATCTTATTGACTATGCTTCTTTAAACGCAATACCGAGTTTTATTGGGCAAGAATATATTAATATATTAATATTATTTAATTTAACAAATTCATAAACTATACCTTATGAATAAAATTAAATAATTATGAAATTTTTTACACAATTAATTAATTGGTTCAAAATTAATTGGAAATGAATATATGAACCAATTTAATTTGAAATGATATTTTTTAGAAATATATTTTAAGGAAAAAATACTGTTTTCCACGAATAAAATAATCTAATTTAAATGTTATATTAATTTAATATATATATTATATTAAATATAATATTTTTATATTCACCTAAGATATTGGATAAGGATAATAAAATAACAAACCCAATTTTACACATAAAATAGTATTTTTTTATTTGTATCTCCCTTTAATGGAGGACCCATTTTAAATCCAATTTTGAAACTTGTATTTTTTTAATAATTTAAAATAAACTTATTATTTTGGAGTTAAACTTTAGGGTATATTTTTGTTATTTTTCTATGATGTTTCTTTTTCTTACCGAATAATGAAAAATACAAAATTTAAGTGCAAAACATCATCTTCATCTAATTTAGTTATAAGGTTAAATTATATATTAAATTCGTATTTATGTTTAATATGATTATTGTTTATCAATTAATCAAATTTGGTTTGTTTTAATCAATTAAATGTTGAAATTGTCTATAAAACACCATAATCATTTCTATGTTTTTTCCCAGAAAAACTCACATTGTCGTCATGTCTACAGGATTAAATTTAAATTAATTTCTAAAACTTATGTGATTCGAATTTTGTGAAAATGGATTTAGTATTTTTTAATAATCATGATTTAAATTTTCTAATAATTTAAACATAGTTTTTGACTAAAACTATTAATGAAAGTAGTTAAAATTAATTAAAAGTATAAAATTAAAATTATGCTTAATAAGGGACTACACCTCAACCATAAGTGCCCAAATCACATAGAAACATGCCTATAAAACCTTTTATATCCATATTTAGACCTTATAATATGTTGAATATAATCATTTCCGTTATTAGAGCCACATGTATTGTAAAAAATGTGTATATAATTCCTTTGTCAAAAGATTACAAGGGTGTCGATCCTCCTCCACTATAAAAGACTAATCTCCACCAACATATTCACAACTCTCAAGAAATATTTCATCATCCATGATCTACCCAAATATCTCCTAAATATACATACCCGCATCTTGTAATTCTCCTCTTTGGAAAAATCTATCCAATGAATCCATTTGGTACAAACCAAAAGAAGTTACCCGATTAAGTGGTAACATCTTATCTCAAGATCGCTAGTATTATTTCCATTATCCACCATCTAAAATATCATAATTATATGATTATAGGAAAAAAAACTATCATAAATATACAATTAATTTTTTATGTTAAGGTTTAGTCCAAAAATTACACACACTTCTATGTAATGGATAACGAACACATTGTTTACATGTATGCTGAAATACCCCTTTATAATAACATCCAAAATAAATAATGAATATTGTATGGACAATATATGTCTCTAACAATGGTTTTTTTTTTGCTATTTTACAGTTTATTTGGGCCCATGAGATTAAGGTTTAGTCACTAATTAGGCATAATTTTACATTAATAGATGTGATTAATTTCAATAACTTTTACTATTCATTTTTTTCAAAAAAACAATCATGATATATATTGAAACTAAAAATTATACATATTACAATGATTTATGTTGGTTTCTAGAAATTTAATTCAACTAACCTACAATATTATGATTAATGATAATCATGTATAGGAGATGAAATTACGTGTTTTTAATTTACAAAGATGTTCAAAATTTTATTAGGGTTTTATATTCAATTTACAGGTGAAATTGATAATAATGACCTAAATTGAATTAATTCTTATTTAATTGATCTAATATTACAATAAAATATCAAAAATTACCCCTATGATAATATCGATATTCTAAATTAAAAAATTTTTTTTTTTTCAAATTAGTATTTTATATGTTTCAAAAATTAATTTTATTATTAAAAGTAGTTAATTTGAGAAAATGACATTTTTAATCATTGAAGGACTTTACCGAAGTAATATCATTCATTATCAATATTGTTTATATATATAAAAATTTACAAATAATATATGAAAATTAGTTAATACTATTCATATAAATATGTTTAATAACTATATTATATTTTTATCATATAAATAATTAAAATAATAAAATGATTTTTTGTAGAAAATACTCTGTTTTTTGTAACATAAGCCAACTCAGTATTGTAGGATGTGCAAGCCATGTCATAATTTCATGTAGCGAAAACAAAGAAATCATTTCCTATATCACATGACATGTTAAAGGAATGTCTATGTTATTTTTTTAATATACACATATATATGTAAAACTATTTCTAGGGTCACGTAAATTGGAAAATATCAAAAAGATAAATTAACTCAAAAAAAATTCACAATATATCTAGGTTTTATAGAGATTAAACACAAATAAAACCAATAAGAGTCTCAATGATCAAGAAAACTATGTGTAAAATGAACAATTAATCATTTTATGAAGGTTTTAGGTTAAATCTCCAATTCTAAAATAATTAATTTATCATGGTAAATTTGGTCTCATGTCTTACTAAACAATCCTCTAACTATGTAGGGCTCACTACATACTCTGAGCACCTATATTTTTTATTTTTATAGTTTGGTAAACCTTTTTTAGCTATTAATTTTCATCTCTTCTGAGTGATAAAGATTTCAAATATACTTTTCATGGTTAACTCTTACCATGACCATACAGTTCTAAAAGTATAATCCCTAATGTTCAGATTCACACATTCCTACAAAAAACATACAGTTTTCACAAACATTTACCAAATAATGAACACCCATAAATGCTCTAAAAACCATCTTAAACCTTCCAAATGTTACCCAACACATCACTCAAAAAAGGAATAACATAAAATATCATATTTAAGGGCCAAAATAAGGGCATAAAAATTGATCAACTTATTGAAAAATTATAGTAAATCCCTACAAAAGATACGTAATATTATAAATAATAAAATAGAATAGATCAATGTTCCAACATATAAGAAATGGGTTTAATAAATACAAGACAATATTAAGATAGATTTTGAATAAAAATCATATATTAATGTACAAAAATTTAGATACAAAAAAACTTATGGAAATGGTAAAATGAGATTAAAGTTAACAAAAAATGGTTACCATGAAATGTGAATTAAAATATAATTATATTAATTATATTAATTATATATTAAGGAAATATATTAGTGTGTATAACCTGTATGATTTTTCATAGAGTAAAATACCAAACATGTCTCACAGAAATGAAATCATTGAAAAATAACAGATCCCTCAGGTCATGATTCCTTGTACATGTATCCTAACATAAAAAACAATCACTATATGTTTAAAAAACATTATTAAGTACTTATTCAACCTATATTTCATTTTTAAATGTTTATTTATTTCCATATATAAATCATTTATTAAACAGTTTTAACATAGGTTGGTTAAATAATGTTATTCACTCAATTTATAAGAACCATTATCTGTACATTTATCAAATTCCAAATTCATGTAAATTATCATCTTCAAATATATAATTCATTTAGTTTATGTTTTTTTATTTCATTATAAAAAAAATTATAATGTTTCATATGTATTCCAAAAATGGGATATAATTAGAATGGTTCTTAGATATGTTTATTTAAGATGGATAATTTAAAAATGATATATTGATGATGATACCCCTTATAGAGTGACCGATATTTTTTACATTAATAATGATGTGGTAAATTATTTTATATTTAGATAATAAATATAATTTTTAAGTCATCTATTTTTGTAGATAATGAAAAATAGAACATATCATTCCATGAATTTATAGTTTGCACATATATATGATGGAATCATTAATTTTAAAATTGCATTTGTGAAAGGTAGAAAAGTTATATTATAATATTATAATAGAATTTATGAATATTAGAAATAATCATGTTATAATATTTTCATGTATTTAATATATTTTATATACTATAAGAATATAGTGATTAAGAGGGATAACTATAGAACCTTACATCTATAGTTGGTTTTTATTCCTTGTGTATTAATTAAGGATCCGTAAATATTTCTATATTAAATAAAAAAGATTTAAGTGATGTAGGGTGATGCTATAGTTTATACATGGAATGATTCTTAATATATAAAATTGTGGAATGGTTGGAAAACTTTTGTGGTAGTGATCGGCTTTTAGATGTTATAAAATGAATCTTTTTTAAATACCCATTACTTTTGCAGGGATGGTGTGAAATATTCATGGTTTATCGAAACCAAAATTGTAAAATATTGAATTTTAGGCTGAGGTAAGGTTGAAAAATTCTATAACATTAATTTTAACACTTGTTTTATATATTTTTCATGGATTTTACCATAATATTTGTACAATTAACAATTTTCATTTTTTCCAATGTAAAATGATTCGAACCGTATAATTTAAATTTTAATAAACATATAATGTAACCCATCTAGCCATATATTGATTTTATAGATATAAATTTATGAACTATTTATCCTACTGAAAGGTCTATATAAGATGTATTTTTTATAAAAAATAATTATTATATTATATAATTTTTTTAAACAATGTTATCAACATTTTGTGTTCTTAATCTTTTAAAAAATTAATTTCAAATTGACTAACTAATATTTCTTCAAATTTATTAAACATAATAAAAATTTTATAATAAAATATAAATCAATTTAATTTATTAAACAAATAATCAATCTACAGTAATAAAATAATTCCCTAAAAAGTACACTCTCACCATTATCATGGTGACTAATGACAAGATTAGTAATCATAAATTATACCAAAAATGAAATTGTACCTTTTACATAATATTAACATAATGATCTAAAAAAATAATACATTTTTTGTAAATTTAATATCTATATTTAATGATAACTAATTATTAATATAAGAAAAAACAGTTTTTTTGAGTAAAATATTACTTATCATTCCAAAACAATCACCATATGTCACATAAACTCAACATTGTTATTTTATATGAATAAATTTACTTTATAGATAATAATTTTAGATGAAAAAGGTTTCAAAATTTTATTTTCGTCGTTATATTATTATAATTTTATAAAATTGAAGTTATTAATAAAATAACTTTGTTAGTTTGGACATAAATAGAAATTATATTTAAAAAATCATTAAAATTTACCGAAATATTATTTTGACATAACGAATAGAAAAATTAAATTAATGTTATAAAATTTAAATATTAGAACATATAAATATAAATTTTTACTTGAAACTACAACAATAAACAAAAAAACTCATTCATAGAAAAATTACTTTTTAAAATCATTAAATTTTATTTAAAACAAATTTTAATTAATTTTTAATTTATTATAATCAATTAATTTAATATATTATTCTATTATTTTTATTTTTTAATAATATTAATTCCATATGATGAATTTTGTCAATATGTTATTTATTTAAACAAAGCTATATAATAAAATATCGTAGAGTTATAAAAAGATCCAAAGTATAACACTGTATATTATTGGCATTGGCTTCACTATATAGAAAAAATTATAAATACTAGAAACAAAATAATTATACGGCATGGTGTGTCCAAATATTTGGAATCAATACATATGTAATTAATAACTACAAATACCTAAGCAGACTAAACAAGGAATAATTGATATGTATTATCTGAAACACATTTTTAAAATAAGCATACATTATGATACATATTATGAAATAGGCTCCCAGAAGATGGAAATTTATATAATTTTTTGTAAAATTCAACAATATCCCATATATATACAAAAAAAGAGAAAACAAGTGATGGCTCTATGTGAATGATAGTCACTCAACATATCTATAATATCTACTATCTGACTACCCAAGAAACATCAACTGTGAGATTATTAACTGGGATCCTATATGAAATATAATATCAATATACCCATATACATGTGTGTATATAATTTGAAAACAAAATAATCCAAATATAATTTCACAATAGATTTTATAAAATTCAATTCATAAATCATGTCATAAATTTTAGGGGGAAAATCGTTATGAAAAAACATTCTCCAAATGAAAATTATAAAGGAAATAAACATCTATTCATTTACCCATTTCCATATAATAATTTTAAACTTATTTAGAAACAAAATAACATTTTACGATGAAACTATAAATTTTGTATCATGAAATTTAGAAACTTCTTCAAAACATCCCATTAAAAACTCATTATTCAACCAAGAGGGAGGAATCCCCCATTTAAAAATATGAAATTCATGTTCAAATCAAAAAAAATGATGACTTATAGGTATATTAAAACACAACCAAATATCAATCCTTATTTAAAATACATCCATAATAATTATATTTTCAATATGAGTTAAGATAAAAATAAAATTATAAATGAATTAAGAACCATAGAAGTTGTGAAAACATCATGTTGTGGAATAATATTATATATTAAAAATGAAATTGTAAATTGTTCCACTAATTCAAAACAACAATGAGGTGATACAAAAAAGGTGTGCAGTGGAAATCTCTTATATAATTTTATCATAAAAAATAACATTCATTTAAAACTCACTAGGTTCTAACGTGATATAGTCATAAAAATACATTTGTGAAATTAAATAAAGAGCATTCCTTTATATATGACCATTATAGGAAAAGAGAATGGTCGTCACATCCCAACAGTAATGTATCTCACAAATATTTTTGAATAAAAACTTTGTCTAAATAAGTATTTCCTTCAATAACATTTTACACATGGAAGAGTGAAAAAATGGTTCTTGACATATTAAATTTATATTATTAATAAAATCAAATATTAAATAATCCTGTAGCAATAAAAATAGGTTTTAATAAATTTTTAAATGAATACAATATTTTATTCCAAACATTGAATGTATGGAAATATGATATTTTATTAAAAATATATTATTAATTATTAATACAAAATTTTTTTAAAGGAAACATTTATAAAAGTTATAATTTTAGTTTTAAAAAATTAATTTTTTTTCAACATATCAAAACTATCCATGGGATAAATTTTGGATATTTTTAAAAAATAATTCATTTATAGTTCAATATTATACAATTATAATTTTTAAAATAATTATTAATTTTATGGAATTATAATAAAAAATGAGAATTAAAATTCATTTAAATAATTACATATATAAAAATGTATATTTATAATGCAATATAACTCATTTATAAAAAAAATTCAAATTTATAAAACAGTGGTTTAAATTCTTGGAAGTTTATGTAATATTAAACTCAAAAAAAATAGTCACTTATATTAAATATTAGTTTTCATTAATCATATAAACTCAATATGAAAAAATGGATTTCTAAATATTTTCCTTCTATGTTCATATTATAAAATATGGTTAGTTTTATTGGCATAATTAAATGATTACTATGATAAAAGTAAATGAAAATTATAACGCTGAAAGGGTTATTTTCAAATAGTTTATTTACAAATGATGATTAACTTTTAATGAGATATTTTATATAAAGGAATTTATATGTGTTATTAATGTATATAAAAAATATTTTCCTCTAATTATAATTATAATTTAATGATATAAATGATTAGTCACACTTGTTGATAAAATCAAAAGTTTTCTACAAAATAGTTCTTCACTAGGTTAATTTTTTTAATTTTTAATTTTATTTTATTTATAGAAAATTTAATTACATTATTTTTCGATAAGATATATTTTCACAGAAAGAAACATTGTGGGGTCTATTATTATATTTATTAAATGTAAAAAATACATAAGTAAATTCCTTACAATAGTAAATAAATAGTACAATGGAAAAATAAAGGTGTAAATGGATTAATATATATTTAAAATATGAGTGAAAATGATTATTAATTATTACTGTACATTCTATCACCCACACTCCATTATATCTCACATTTTGAGCCAAATACACTTGGATAGTGCCACACCATTATTGAATGATAATTTTTACTTAAAAAAGTTATATTTTCCTCAATTATGAAAGGGGTCACTTCCACAACATCTTGTTACACATACCTCTAATTATTTATTCCTGTAAAATTTTCAACTATTTCATACTATAATCAACTCTAATTTTCTAAATCCTATATCTTATATTTCTTTTTATAATCCCTTCATTTCAACAAATACTTTTAAGATAATGTTCAATGTACCAATATTAGTATCACATAATACATAACATTTTGATCATAATTTTCACTTCCAAACCTATAAACAAACATAATTATATAATGACTCTAGTATAATTTCTATATCATAGTGATTTTATATTAATATATCAACCATAGTTTATTCATTCCCATTCACATAGGAAAATGAAAAAACATTTATCATATGTATAGTAGACAACTGCTTCCAAAAAGTGATGTGTTTTGTATTTCATCACCATCTTAAATGGATGTAAACATTATACTTTTTAGTAATTAATAAGAATAATATATGAAAATTAAATTCATTTATTTATAATATATTATATACCTCTAATTTATCCCAATCATGGAGAAATAGATTAATTAATATTTTTTATAGATGAATATACCCACAATGAACACCGAATTTCATTTCTCATCACCAAACATCATGGATGTTTATGAGAAAATAGATAAATATATTTGAAAATTAAGGCATGTTTATGGGTTTTTAATTTATATAAACATTTTAAAAAAAATTCTTTATACATAAAATCTTTATAAAACACTATCAATTAAATTAGTATTACAAAATTATTTAATGATTTTATATTGTTTATATATTGAATTATTAAAAATATTATATAATGGTAATATTGTTTAATAATAATGTATTTCATATGTTTTAATTAATGAATAATTATTTTATATAATATCAATATATTTATTAACATATCACCTTTCGATCAATAAATATTCCTAACCTAGTTCTTCAAATTTTACATTATCAAAAACGATACCATAATCAATCACCGAATGGAAATATAATATGTTAAATCATTGAAACAATGTGATTTTAATATCAGGGATAATATGTTACTAATATTTTTAATTAATATAAACCTACAAAACCATTGAAGAAACTATATAAAACATGCAATCAATGTTTTGAGGATTCACTAATGACAACAAAGCATAGAAGACTACTTAAATTATTATTATTGTGGAATAATAATGTTTATAAATGGAAATATATATGAATAAGTGACTAATATATCTATTTTTATAATACTATAAGAACGAGTGTACATGAGTAAGGGGTAATAAGGTCATGTTTTCTTTGTATCATTTTCACATACATGATATATTATTGATTTTGTGCACCATCATTTATTTTATATAGGGTATTCACTAACCCATAAATGAAAAATATGAATAATATAATTGATTAAATTATTTTTTAATAATAATCTAATAATATCCCTCTTAGGTTATATTATTATTATTTTATAACTACTTTCATGTTTTTTATAAAATCAACTCACTTCATTGAGCTATAATGTATCTTCTTGACCTTTATTCATCCATGATTGGTTTACTCCACCCTAATATTTTAACTTATATTACTAGATATTTCTATCTGGTGGCCTATATTTAGTTTTTGAGTGGGGTTTAGTTAGTTTTTAATTTTAGAAATTTTTTGGGTTTTTTATTAAAGAACATTAGTTAATTTTTTTATAAGTCTCAAGGATGCATTTAGGTAGTGTATAAAATCATTATTGATTGGTAAAATAATGATTTGTTGTTTCTATTTGAAATTAAATTTCATTATAGATACTAGATTATTTATTGGTCATTTCCATATATACAACGAAGTGTAATGAACCGAAAAAAATCATTTTTTGTATTAACTAAATTTTATTCGGGTCCTTGATGAGTGCGCTTAAAACTACACACACAAATTATCACTCACAAGAGGTATACTTAAGAAAATAAATGTTCTATTATGTTATATTATGAATTATTTAAATATATTTAAATTCATGGATGGAAAAGGTTTAAAAATGTAACAGGATTATGTACATAGACAACATAATTTAAATAGATGGAGCGATATGATGATCTAAAAATATCATAGTTTATGATGAAGTATCATATATAAAATTTATGTTTTCAATGGAGAAGGAATCATTGGATTAATATATCATAATATCATATATTATTATTTTATTTCATATTTTCAAAACTATTTTGGATTCTTTATTATTTGTTATATAGATCATGAATATGAAGTATTGAAAGTAATGTCTCTATATTCTTCAAAAGAAGACATTTTTTTGAAAACCAAATTCTAGTCATACTAAGGATACCCAAGAGGATATTTTATTATAATATAAATTCTGAGTTTCTTATAGATCCCTTAGATTATTTTTATTGGGAATTCTAATTAAAACTGTGAGATTGTTATTTTTAATGAGGTAGAATACAATGCCCTGTACTTTTTCAATATTTTTTTTCAAAATAAATACAATACTTTATAGCTTATTCTACAAGAAACATTGATATAATATTGTACATGAAATATTTTAATAATATTTTTATCAAAATATAATAATTATAAAACCTATAGTAATGAAAAAAATGCTTTAGTCATTTTCAAAATATTTCAAATTTAATAATAAAAAACAAAATATATTAAAAGGGTATGATTTCAATAAAAGTGGTTTTCTTTATATACTCTATTTTAAATTATTACATAAGAATATAAAGGAATTATATTTAATTTTAAAAAATAAAAACAGTGTATAATTTTATGTACCAAATATAGCCTATAACTATTTCATTTTACATTCTTAACCTAATTTATTTTTAGATGAATAATAGAAAAATACATTTTTTATAAAACCAAAAAATTAATTATGTTATCATAAAAAATAATAAATCAAAACTCATTGAAAAGTTTTTGCTACTCAAATTTTTATATATGAAGTAAAACAAATATTTTAAATACACTACTTACATATATAATACCAATATTTTCCATATACAGAATATATGCAATAGTTTAATCAAAGAAAATATTTTTAATCGGTAATACTAAAAATTAGTTTTCATCACTTATAGAAAATAAATACTATAAAAATGATTTAATATTTTATATCAATGTGTTAATGTTATGTGATAATTTAATTTTCATTTAAGACATAAAACTATCATTAAAAAGAATAAAATTAGTGACTATAATAATGATGAAAGGGTAAATTTTTTAGAATTGTTTTACTAGTGTGGTGTTAATATTATCTATCAAATTTAAATTAAATATTTTATATAAGGGAATTTTTTTTCAAATATGATAAAATATTATTCCACTGATTTTTCATGTAATAAATGTTACAAATATTATGAATAATCAATTTTAAAGAAAAATTATTCTGAATCAATATTTCAATATAATAAATGAATGAATATAAAAACCAAATCATATATTTAACTATAATTATATTGTCAATGGATTAAATTTAGTTTCCTAATACCACAATTTTTTAATAGGTGTAACATTATATTATTCATAAAATACTAATTACTTAGATAAAAAGTAGTTACTATGGTAAAAAACTAAAAGTGTAAAATGTAAAAAATTTATAAAACTAATGAAGAATTTTTGAATCATGTTCAAAATAGAGTGGTGGAGTATTTATTTACTATAATCATCAAGAACTAAAATATTTCTCACTTTTGGATCCACTAACCTCTGAATAATATCACGATATATTTGAGAACTAATGGATATTTAAAAAAATTTAATTTTTATCATTTATAAAATGGGTTCCCTTAGACCACAGCATTCTACATGTATCCTTAAAAAATGAATTATTTAACAATTAAATTTTTATTATAATAGGATATTTTATCAAAATAATAATCCTATGTTCTCAATTATTTATTCTAATCCCTTCATTTTAAATTATATTTTAATGAAAATTTTCACGAGACCAATTTGATTATTACACATTCAATAACATTGTCATTTAATTATTTCACCTCCAAAAATATTGTCATTGTTTTTATTTATATATATATATATATATATATATTAATGGATATAATTTTTTTTAATCCCAATCCATTTAGAATAATAATAGACAGTTATTCATATGTATGAATGACTACAACATCCAAGAAATGAAATATTCTATTTTACATCCCCACATTTAATGGTTTAAA
Source organism: Viscum album (assembly GCA_963277665.1). NCBI lineage: Eukaryota > Viridiplantae > Streptophyta > Magnoliopsida > Santalales > Viscaceae > Viscum > Viscum album. The sequence goes on from OY728162.1 coordinate 1,069,381,676, forward strand.
TAAAGGTCAGATTTGATGAATGAATATATGGAATTATTCATAATTATATTTATCAAATAATAATTTATCAAATAAATCTACTCTATCCATTATATGAGTAAAGAAATCATTATACAGGAATATGGTGGACTACCGTCTCCACAAATGATGAATTTTATTTTTCATCACCACCCAACAACAGTGGTTTTATGAAAATTTATAATGATAATATATTATATTTTTGGAAAAATTAATATTCAATAAATGATAGAGTAAAAAAATTGATAAAATTACTTAACCATAAAATAATTATAAAATGATATTTTTTGGGTCATCTTTAAAACCTACGTGACATATGACATTTTTTTTATATCATGAATGATTATGTAATGTTATATAATGGTAATATGATTTAATAAAAATTGATTTTAAATATATTTATGATTCAAAAAAATTTTACATAAATTTAATATATTTATTAATATTATACATTTTTTCATTATACATGATAAATGTTTTTCTTCACAATATCCATGTATTCTCATCAAATGAGGAGATAATAACATTTTCCTGGTAAATAATTATCCAAATCAAATGGTTTTAAATGGAATCAAAAGTAAAGAGGATGATAGATAAAAAATGGATTAAGGGAAGAAGGGAAATAATGATTTTCCCACATGTGATAACTATGGAATGAATCACCATGGTATATTCTAAAAGGTAATGGTAGATTACTAAAATTTTCGAATGAAATTTCTATATTATTTTTTTAAGGGTACGAAAATGGTTTCCAACGTACAATGGTTAAACTACAAGGAGATGTGATGATATGGAAATCAATATCTCAAGTGTCAAATGAGTAAACCCAAATGATGATTATGGATAATGATTGTTTTATTATACTTCCATATATGAGTATAAATGATTAAAATTCCTATTAAATTTATTATTTTATCAACAAAACACAAGTTATAACAATTATGGAAAATATGAATATTTTACTGCAGTACTTTTTTATGGATTTAAGATCATATATAAAATGATAAAAAGAATCATTATTCATTAGAAAGGTAAAATTTTAAGAAAACACATGATTGAGGGAATTTCAACCCTTATATGTTCCTGATAATGAGATAATGATGATGAAATTATTGATTTGGATAGGTGATAACTACTTTAGAACTTATTAACTACTTATTGAAAAGTTCTCTATTCTATAATTGATGGATTTTACAACACTATTAAATGTAATGAATATATCCAATAACATTTTTCTTACATAATAATAAGGAATAATTAATTATTCTAATATGTTTTTTGTTGTGATTCTACTTGATACCACATTTCAAGAGGATATAAGATGTAGTTATTCACATGTTTGGAATGTGACTGTTTAGCGATTCATCATATTGATTAATGGATAATGAAATGTTAATTTTGGAAATCCAATTACCATAATTCTTATGATTCTAATCATGATATTTTATAAAGGATAACCATTTATGAAATTTATTAATTTGAACATTGGATCATGTTTAAATATTGAAATATTGCACCATTATGAGATTAATTTTTTTCTATGTGGAAATTTATAAAGAGTTCAAGGAAAGACCAAAATATTTTATTGTGATTATATGAAATTAATATGTAATTACATTTAAGTATATTATTCGAGAGTGAAATAATTATTCAACTGGTGTAAAAATGATCCATGAACCAAAAATAATTCAATAGTACATTTATTTAAGATAAATCAAATGGCTTTATATCATCACTCATTTAGGGTTTTTGATTGTTAACATTCTTCTAACCATGTTCCTTGTAACACTCTATCATAAAAATATTGTTATATTTTCCTACTTATCCTTGTTTCTATTTGTCACCCACATTCTTCTATTAGGTAACCTAGTTACATGATCATTGTTCGTTACATTATCTATTATTAAGAATATGTGATATTAAACCTTTTATTATGTGTGTCTTTCAAATATAGTGTATTTATTTATACCTCTATTACTAATATTATTTGTAATTTGAGAGGATGTAATTTATATATGGTGGGGAGAATGAGACACCCTGAAATTCAAAAGTAAGAATCCTATATTTGATAGAATGAAAAACATGTAACACCAAGACTGTAATGGAATTAAATGCGCCGATAAATGAAAATAATTTTACTCTTTTAAATTGTTGTGATATATTATATATACTTTAATGCATCCCACACTGAGTAAGCATGCGTTACATGCAAGAAAAATCTAATTGACTATGTTTCTTTAAACGCAATACCGAGTTTTAGTGGGAAATAATATATTAATATATTAATATTATTTAATTTAACAAATTCATAAACTATACCTTATGAATAAAATTAGAAAATTATGAAATTTTTTACACAATTAATTAATTGGTAAAAAATTAATTTGAAATGAATATATGAACCAATTGAATTTGAAATGATATTTTTTTGAAATATATTTTAAGGAAAAAAATATTGTTTTACATGAATAAACTAATCTAATTTAAATGTTATATTAATTTAATATATATATTATATTAAATATAATATTTTTATATTCACCTAAGATATTTGATAAGGATAATAAAATAACAAACCCAATTTTACACATAAAATACTATTTTTTTATTTATATCTCCCTTTAATGGAGGACCCATTTTAAATCCAATTTTGAAACATTTATTTTTTTTAATAATTTAAAATAAACTTATTATTTTGGAGTTAAACATAAAAATTTGTTTAGTGTATATTTTTTTTATTTTTCTATAATGTTTCATTTTCTTGCCGAATAGTGAAAAATACGGAATTTAAGTGCAAAACATAATCTTCATCTAATTTAGTTATAAGGTTAAATTATATATTAAATTGGTATTTTTGTTTAATATGATTATTGTATATCAATTAATAAAAATTGGTTCATTTTAATCAATTAAATGTTGAAATTGTCTATAAAAACACCACAATCATTTCTATGTTTTTACCAGAAAAACTCACATTGTCGTCATGTCTACAGGATTAAATTTAAATTAATTTCTAAAAATTATGTGATTGGAATTTAGTGAAAATGGATTTAGTATTTTTAATAATCATGATTTAAATTTTCTAATAATTTAAAAATAGTTTTTGACCAAAAAGATTACTGAAAGTAGTTAAAATTAATTAAAAGTATAAAAGTAAAATTATGCTTAATAAGGGACTACACCTCAACCATAAGTGCCCAAATCACATTGAAACATGACTATAAAACCTTTTATATCAATATTTATACCTTATAATATGTTGAATATAATCATTTCCATTATTATAGCCACATGTAGTGTAACAAATGTGTATATAATTCCTTTTTCAAAAGATTACAAGGGTGTCGATACTCCTCCACTATAAAAGACTAATCTCCCGCAACATATTCACAACTCTCAAGAAAAAGTGCATCATCCATGATCTACCGAAATATCTCCTAAACATACATACCCGATTCTTTTAATTCTCCTCTTTGGCAAAATCTATCCAATGAATCCATTTGGTACAAACCAAAAGAAGTTACCCGATTAAGTGGTAACATCTTCTCTCAAGATCGCTAGTATTATTTACATTATCCACCATCTAAAATATCATAATTTTTTGATTATATGAAAAAAATTATCATAAATATACAATTATTTTTTTATGTTAAGGGTTAGTCCAAAAATTACACACACTTATATGTAATGGATAATGAACATATTGTTTACATGTACACTAAAATACCGCTTTACAATAGCATCCAAAAGAAATAATGAATGTTTTATGGACTATATATGTCCGTAATAATGGTTTTTTTTGCTATTTTATAGTTTATTTCAGCCCATGAGATTATGTTTTAGGCACTAATTAGGAATAAGTTTACATTAATATATGTGATTAATTTCAATAACTTTTACTATTCATTTTTTTCAAAAAAATAATCATGATATATATTGAAACTAAAAATTATACATATTACAATGTTTTATATGGGTTTCTAGAAATTTAATTAAATTATTCTACAATATTATGATTAATGATAATCATGTATAGGAGGAGAAATTACGTGTTTTTAATGTACAAAGATGTTCAAAATTTTATTAGGGTTTTATATTCAATTTAAAAGTGAAGTTGATAATAATGACCTAAATTGAATTAATTTCTATTTAATTAATTTAATATTATAATAAAATTTCAAAAATTAACCCTATGATAATATCGATATTCTAAATTAAAAAAAATTCAAATTAATATTTTATATGTTTCTAAAATTAATTTTATTATTAAAAGTAGTTAATTTAAGAAAATGAAATTTTTAAACATTGAAGGACTTTACCGAAATCATATCATTCATTATCAATATTTTTTATCTATATAAAAAATTACAAATAATATATGAAAATTAGTTACTACTATTCATATAAATATGTTTAATAATAATATTATAATTTTATCATATAAATAATTAAAATAATAAAATGATGTTTTGTAGAAAATATTGTGTTGTGTGTAACATAAGCCAAATCAGTATTGCAGGATGTGCAAGCCATGTAAGAATTACATGTAGCGAAAACCAAGAATTTATTTCCTATATCACATGACATGTTAAAGGAATGTCTATGTTATTGTCATAATATACACATATATGTGTAAAACTATTTCTAGGGTCATGTAAATTGGAAAATATAAAAAAGATAAATTAACTCAAAAAAATTCAAAATATCTCTTGGTTTTATAGATATTAAACACAAATAACACCCATAAGAGTCTTAATGATCAATAAAACTATGTGTGAAATGAACAATTAATCATTGTATGGAGGTTTTAGATTAAATCTTTAATTCTAAAATAATTAATTTTTCATGGACAATTTGGTCTCATGTCTTACTAAACAATCCTCTAACTATGTAGGGCTCACTACATACTCTGAGCACCTATATTGTTTATTTTTACAGTTTGGTAAACCATTTTTAGCTATTAATTGTTATCTCTTCTGAGTAACAAGTATTTCAAATATATTTTTCATGGTTAACTCTTACCATGAACATACAGTTTTAAAAATGCAATCCCTCTTTGTTAAGATTCACAGATTCCTACAAAAAACCATACAGTTTTCACAAACATTTACCAAAAAATGAACACCCACCAATGCTCCAAAACCATCGTAAACCTTCCAAATGTTACCCAATACATCATTCAAAAAATGAATAACATAAAATATCATATTTAAGGGCCAAAATAAGGGCATAAAAATTGATCAACTTATTGAAAAATTATAGTAAATCCCTACAAAAGATACGTAATATTATAAATAATAAAATATAATAGATCAATGTTCCAACATATAAGAAATTGGTTTAATAAATACAATTATCACTCAATGAATGAGAAATTAGTTAACAAAAAACATCACATGGTTGTTATTATTCTAATTAAAAACCCAGCAATGGTAGTACATGATACAAATTTTTTAAAACCATTATATTTCATGAAATTTCTTGACAAAATAATTCCATTGAAGATATATACAAAACAATATTAAGATAGATTTTGAATAAAAATCATATATTAATGTACAAAAATTGAGATACAAAAAAACTTATGGAAATGGTAAAATGAGAGTAAAGTTAACAAAAAATGGTTACCATGAAATGGAAATTAAAATATAATTATATTAATTATATGTTAAGTAAATATATTAGTGTGTACAACCTGTATGATTTTTTATAGAGTAAAATACCAAAAATGTCTCAAAGAATTTAAATCATTGAAAAATAATAGATCCCTCAGGTCCTGATTCCTTGTACATGTATCCTAACATAAACAAAATCACTATATGTTTAAAAAAAATTATTAGGTACATATTAAACCAATATTTAATTTTTTAATGTTTATTTATTTCCATATATAAATCATTTATTAAATAGTTTTATCATAGGTTGGTTAAATAATGTTATTCACTCAATTTATAAGAACCATTATCTGTACATTTATCAAATTCCAAATTCATGGAAATTATCATCTTCAAATATATAATTCTTTTTGTTTATATTTTTTTATTTCATTATAAAAAACATTATAATGTTTCTTATGTATTAAAAAAATGGACTATAATTAGAATGGTTCTTAGATATGTTCATTTAATATGGATAATTTAAAAATGATCTATTGTAGATGATACCAATTATAGAGTGACCGATATTTTTTACATTAATAATGATGTGGTAAATTCTTTAATATTTAGATGATAAATATAATTTTTAAGTCATATATGTTTGTAGATAAATAAAAAAAAAGAACATATCATTCCATGAATTTATAGTCTGCACATATATATGATGGAATAATTAATTTTAAAATTGCATTGGTTAAAGGTAGAAAAGTGATATTATAAGATTAAAATAGAATTTAAGAATATTATAATTAATCAGGTTACAATATTTTCATGTATTTAATATATTTATATACTATAAGAATAAAATGATTAAGAGGGATAACTATAGAACCTTACATTTATATTTGGTTGTTCTTCCTTGTGTATTAATTAAGGATCTATAGATATGCCTATATTAAATACCAAATATTAAGTGATGTAGGGTGATTCAATAGTTGATACATGGAATTATTCATAATATATAAAATTGTGGAATGGTTGGAAAAATTTTGTGGAAGTGATCGGATTTTAGATGTTATAAAATGAATCTTTTTTAAATACCCATTACTTTTGCAGGGATGGTGTAAACTATTCATGGTTTATCGGAACCAAAATTGTAAAATATTGAATTTTAGGCTGAGGTAAGGTTTAAAAATTCTATAACATTAATTTTAACACATGTTTTATATATTTTTCATGGCTTTTACCATAATATTTGTATAATCAACATTTATCATTTTTTCCACTGTAAAATAATTCAAACCATATAATTTAAATTTTAATAAACATATAATGTAACCCATAGAGCCATATATTGATTTTATAAATATAAATTTATGAACCATATAACCTACTGAAAGGTTTATATAAGATGTATTTTTTTAAAAAAAAATTATATTATATGAAATATTTTTTTTTCTAAAACAATGTTATCAACATTTTGTGTTCTTAATATTTTAAAAAATTAATTTCAAATTGACTGACTAATATTTCTTCAGATTTATTAAACATAATATAAATTTAATAAAAAAATATAAATCAATTTAATTTATTAAAAAAATAATCAATCCACGGTAATAAAATAATTCCCTAAAAAGTACACTCTCACCATTATCATGGTCGGTAATGACAAGATTAGTAATCATAAATTATACCAAAAATGAAATTGTACCTTTTACATAATGTGAACATAATGATCTAAAAAAATAATTCATTTTTTGTAAATTTAATATCTATATTTAATGATAACTAATTAATAATATAAGAAAAAATAGTTTTTTTGAGTAAAATATTACTTATCATTCCAAAACATTCACCATATGTCACATAAAATCAACATAGTTATTTTATATGAATAAATTTACTTTATAAATAATAATCTTAGATGAAAAAGGTTTCAAAATTTTATTTTCATCCTTATATTATTATAATTTTATAAAATTGAAGTTATTAATAAAATAACTTTGTTACTTTGAACATAAATAGAAATTATATTTAAAAAATCATTAAAATTTACCGAAATATTATTTTGACATGATGAATACAAAAATTAAATTCATGTTATAAAATTTAAAAATTAGAACATATAAATATAAATTTTTACTTGAAACTGCAACAATAAACAAAAAAACTCATTTATAGAAAAATTACCTTTTAATATCATTAAATTTTCTTTAAAACAAATTTTAATTCATTTTTAATTTATTATAATCAAATAATTTAATATATTATTCTATTATTTTTATTTTTTAATAATATTCATTCCATATGATTAATGTTGTCAATATGTTATTTAATTAAACAAAGCTATATAATAAAATATCGAAGAGTTATAAAAAGATCCAAAGTATAACACTGTATATTATTGGCATTGGCTTCACTGTATAGAAAAAATTATAAATACCAGAAACAAAATAATTATACAGCATGGTGTGTCCAAATATTTGAAATAAATACATAAGTAATTAATAACTACAAATACCTAAGAAGACTAAACAAGGAATAATTGATATGTATTATCTGAAACACATTTTTAAAATAAGCATACATTATGATACATATTATGAAATAGTCTCCCAAAAGATAGAAATTCATATAATTTTTTGTAAAATTCAACAATATCCCATATATATACAAAAAAAAGAGAAAACAAGAGATGGCTCCATGTGAATGATAGTCACTCAACCTATCTGTAATATCCATTATCTGACTACCCAAGAAACATCTAGTGTGAGATTATGAACTGGGATCCTATATGAAATATAATATCAATAGACCCATATACATGTTTGTATATAAGATGAAAAAAAATAATCGAAATATAATTTTACAATAGATTTTATAAAATTCAATTTATAAATCATGTCACAAATTTTATGGGGAAAATCATTACGAAAAAACATTCTCTAAATGAAAATTATAAAGGAAAGCAACATCTACTCATTTACCCATTTCCATATAAAAATTTTAAACTTATTTAGAAAAAAAATAACATTTTACAATGAAACTAAAAATTTTATATCATGAAATTTTGAATCTACTTCAAAACATCCCATTAAAAATTCATTATTCAACCAAGAGGGAGGAATCCCCCATTTAAAAATATGAATTCATGATCAAATCAAAAAATGATGACTTATAAGTATATTAAACTCAACCAAATATCAATCCTTATTTAAAATACATCCATAATAATTATATTTTCAATATGAGTGAAGATAAAAATAAAATTATAAATGAATTAAGAACCATAGAAGTTGTGAAAACATCATGTTATGGAATAATATTATATATTAAAAATGAAATTGTAAATTTTTCCACTAATTCAAAACTACAATGAGGTGATACAAAAAAGGTGTGTAGTGTAAATCTCTTATATAATTTTATCATAAAGAAATAACATTCATTTAAAACTCACAAGGTTCTAACGTGATATAGTCTTAAAAATACATTTGCGAAATTAAATAAAAAATATTCCCTTATATATGACCATTATATGAAAAGAGAATGGTCATCACATCCAAACAATAATGTATCTCACAAATATTTTTGAATAATTTTTTTTTCTAAATAAGTATTTTCTTCAGTAACATTTTACACATGGAAGAGTGAAAAAATGGTTCTTGACATATAAAATTTATATTATTAATAAAATTAAATATTAAATAATCTTGTAGCAATGAAAATAGGTTTTAATCAATTTTTAAATGAATACAATATTTTATTCCAAACATTGAATGTATGGAAATAGGATATTTTATTAAAAATATATTATTATTTATTAATACAAATTTATTTTAAAGGAATGATTTATAAAAGTTAGAATTTTAGTTTTAAAAAATTAATTTATTTTTTATTTCAACATATAAAAACTATCCATGGGATAAATCATTGATATTTTTGAAAAATAATTGATTTATAGTTTAATATTATAAAATTATATTTTTTAAAATAATTATTAATTTTATGGAATTATAATAAAAATGAGAATTATAATTCATTTAAATAATTTCGTATATAAAAATGTATATTTATAATGTAATATAACTCATTTATAAAAAAATTTCATATTTATAAAACCGTGGTTTAAATTCTTGGAAGTTTATGTAATATTAAAATCAGAAAAATAAGTCACTTATATTAAATATTAGTTTTCATTAATCATATAAACTCAATATGACAAAATGGATTTCTAAATATTTTCCTTATATGTTCATATTATAAAATATGGTTAGTTTTATTGGAATAATTAAATGATTACTATGATAAAAGGAAATGAAAATGATAACGGTGAAAGGGTTATTTTCAAATAATTTATTAGTTAATAATGATTAACTTTTAATGACATATTATATATAAAGGAAGTTATATGTGTTATTAATGTATATAACAAATATTTTCCACTAATTTTATTTATAATTTAATGATATAAATGATTAGTCACACTTATTGATAAAATCAAAATTTTTCTACAAAATAGTTCTTTGACTAGGTTAATTTTTTTAATTTTTTATTTTATTTTATTTTTAAAAAAATTAATTAAATTATTTTTGGATAAAATATATTTTCACAGAAAGAAACTTTGTGGGGTCTATTCTTATATTTTTTTAAATGTAAAAAATATATAAGTAAATTCCTTACAATAGTAAATAAATAGAACAATGGAAAAATAACGGTGTAAATGGATTAATATATATTTAAAACATGAGTGAAAATGATTTTTAATGATTAATGTACTTTCTATCACCCACACTCCATTATATCTCACATTTTGAGCCAAATACCCTTGGATAGTGCCACACCATTATTGAATGATAATTTTTACTTACAAAAGATATATTTTCATCAATTATGAAAGGGGTCACTTCCACAATATCTTGTTACACATACCTCTAATTATTTATTCTTGTAAAATTTTCAACTATTTCCTACTATAATCAACTCTAATTTTCTAAATCCTATATCTTCTATTTCTTTTTATAATCCCTTTATTTCAAAAAATACTTCCAAGATAATGTTTAATGTCCCAATATTAGTATCACATAATACATAACATTTTGTTCATAATTTTCACTTCCAAACCTATAAACAAACATAATGATATAGTGACTCTAGTATAATTATTATATTGTAGTGTTTTTATATTAATGTATCAACCATAGTGTATTCATTCCCATTCACATAGGATAATGAAATAAAATTTATCATATGTATAGTATACAACTGCTTCCAAAAAGCAATGTGTTTTTTATTTCATCACCAGCTTAAATGGATGTTAACATTATACTTTTTAGTAATTAATAAGAATAATATATTAAAATTAAATTCATTTATTTATAATATATTATATACCCTAAAATTATCCCAATCTTGGAGAAATATATTAATTAATAGTTTGTATAGATGAATATACCCTCAATGAACACCAAATTTCATTTATCATCACCAAACATCATGGATGGTTATCGGAAAATAGATAAATATATTTGAAATTTAAGGCAAGTTTATGGGTTTTTAATTTATATAAACATTTTAAAAAATTATCTTTACACATAAAATCATTATAAAACACTATCAATTAAATTAGTATTACAACATTATTTAATGATTTTATATTGTTTATATCATGAATTGCTAAAATTATTATATAATGGTAATATTGTTTAATAATAATGTATTTCATATGTTTTCATTAATGAATAATTATTTTATATAATATCAATATATTTATTAACATATCTCCTTTAGATCAATAAATATTCCTAACCTAGTTCTTTAAATTTTACATTATCAAAAACCATACCATAATCAATCACCGAATGGAAATATAATATGTTAAATCATTGAAACAATGTGATTTTAATATCAGGGATAATATGTTACTAATATTTTTAATTAATATAAACCTATGAAAACATTGTAGAAATTATATAAAACATGAAATCAATGTTTTGAGGATTCACTAATGACAACAAAGCATAGAAGACTAATTAAATTATTATTATTGGGGAATAGTAATGTTTATAAATGGAAATATATATGAATAAGTGACTAATATATCTATTTTGATAATACTATAAGAATGAGTGTACATGAGTAAGGGGTAATAAGGTCAGGTTTTCTTTGTATCATTTTCATATACATGATATATTATTGATTTTTTGCACCATCATTTATTTTATATAGTGTATTCACTAACACATAAATGAAAATTTTGAATAATATAATTGATTATATTATTTTTTTAATAATAATTTAATTATATCCTTACTAGGATATATTATTATTATTTTATAACTACTGTCATGTTTTTTATAAAATCAACTCACTTCATAGAGATATAATGTATCTCTTTGACCTTTATTCATCCATGATTGGTTTACTCCACCCTAATATTTTAACTTATATTACTATATATTTCTATCTGGTGGCCTATATTTAATTTTTTAGTGGGGTTTAGTTATTTTTTATTTTTAGAAGTTTTTTGGGTTTTTTATTAAATAACATTAGTTAATTTTTTGATAAGTCTTAGGGATGCATTTAAGTAGTGTATAAAATCATTATTGATTGGTAAAATAATGATTTGCTGTTTCTACTTGAAATTAAATTTCATTATAGATACTAGAATATGTATTGGTCTTTTCCATATATACAACAAAGTGTAATGAACCGAACAAAATCATTTTTTGTATTAACTAAATTTTATTCAGGTCCTTGATGAGTGAGCTTAAAACTACACACACAAATTATCCCTCACATGAGGTATACTTAAGAAAATAAATGTTTTTCTATTATGTTATATTATGAATTATATAAATATATTTAAATTCATGGATGGAAAAGGTTTAAAAATATAACCGAATTATGACCATAGACAACATAATTTAAATAGATGGAGCGATATGATGACCTAAAAATGTCATAGTTTATGTTGAAGTATCATATATAAAATTTATGTTTTCAATGGAGATGGAATAATTGGATTAATATATCATAATATCATATATTATTATTTTATTTCATATTTTCAAAACCATTTTGGATTTATTATTTTTTGTTATATAGATCATGAATTTGAATTATTGAAAGGAATGTCTCTATATTCTCCAAAAGAAGACATTTTTTTGAAAACCAACTTCTAGTCATACCAAGGATACTCAAGAGGATATCTTATTATAATATAAATTCTGAGTTTTTTATAGATCCCTTAGATTATTGTTATTGGGAAGTCTAATTAAAACTATGAGATTGTTATTTTTAATGAGGTAGAATACAATGCCCTGTACTTTTTCAATATTTTTTTTAAAAATAAATACAATATTTTATATCTTATTCTACAAGAAATATTGATATAATATTTTATATGAAATATTTTATTAATATTTTTATCAAAATATAATAATTATAAAACCTATAGTAATAAAAAAATTCTTTAGTCATTTTGAAAATATGTAAAAATTAATAATAAAAAACTAAATATATTAAAAGGGTATGATTTCAATAAAAGTGGTTTTCTTTATATACTATATTTTAAATTATTACATAAAAATATAAAGGAATTATATTTAATATTAAAAAATAAAAACACTATATAATTTTACGTACCAAATTTAGCCTATAACAATTTCATTTTACTTTCTTAACCTAATTTATTTTTAGATGAATAATAGAAAAATAAATTTTTCATAAAACCAACAAATTAATTATGTTATCATAAAAAATAATAAATCAAAACTCATTGAAAAGTTTTTGCTACTCAAATTTTTATATATAAAGTAAAATAAATATTTTAAATACACTACTTAGATATATAAAACCAATATTTTCTATATACAGAATATATGGAATAATTTAATCAAAGAAAATATTTTTAATCGGTAATACTAAAAATTAGCAATCATCACTTATAGAAAATAAATACCATAAAAATGATTTAATATTTTATATCAATTTGTTAATGTTGTGTGATAATTAAATTTTCATTTAAGACATAAAACTATTATTAAAAAGACTAAAATTAGTGACCATGATAATGATGAAAGGGTAAATTTTCTAGAATTGTTTTACTAGTGTGGTGTAAATATTATCTATCAAATTTAAATTAAATATTTTATATAAGGGAATTTTTTTTCAAATATGATAACGTTTTATTCCACTGATTTTTCATATAATAAATGTTATGAATATTATGAACAATAAATTTTGAAAAAAAATTATTCTGAATCGAGATTTCAATATAATAAATGAATGAATATAAATAAACTAATAATATATTTAATTTTAATTATATTGTAAATGTATTAAATTTAGTTTCTTAATACCATAATTTTTTAATAGGTGTAACATTATATTATTCATAAAATACTAATTACTTAGATAAAAAGTAGTTACAATGGTAAAAAACTGATAGGGTAAAATGTAAAAAATTTATTAAACTAATGAATAATGTTTAAATCATGTTCAAAAAAGAGTGGTAGAGTATTTATTTACTATAATCATCAAGAACTAAAATATTTATCACTTTTGGATCCACTAACCTCTGAATAATATCACGATATATTTGAGAACTAATGGATATTTAATAAAATTTCCTTGTCATCATTTATAAAATGGGTTCCCTTAGACCAGATCATTCTACATGTATCATTCCAAAATGAATTATTTAACAATTAAATTTTTATTCTAACAGTATATTTTATCATAATAATAATCCTATGTTCTCAATTATCTATTCTAATACCTTCATTTTAAATTATATTTTCATGAAAAAATTCACGAGACCAATTTGATTCTTACACATTCAATAACATTGTCATCTAATTATTTCACCTCCAAAAAAATCGTCAGTTTTCTGATTTATATATATATATATATATATATATATATATATATATATATTAATGGATAAAATGATTTTTAATCCCAATCCATTTAGAATAATAATATACGGCTATCCATCTGTATGAATGACTACAACATCCATGAAATGAAATATTCTATTTTACATCACCACATTTAATGGTTCATATAAAGGACAGATTTGATGAATGAATATGTGGAATAATACATAATTATGTTTATCAAATAATATTTATCAAATAAATCTACTCTATCCACTATATGAGTAAAGAAATCATTATTCGGGAATATGCTGGACTACCGTCTCCACAAATGATGAATTTTATTTTTCATCACCACCCAGCAACAATGGTTTTATGAAAATCTATAATGATAATATATGATATTTTTGGAAAAATTAATATTCAATAAATTATAGAGTAAAAAATTTGATAAAATTACTTTCCCAAAAAATCATTATAATATGCTATTGTTTGGGTCAGTTTTAAAACCTAAGTGACATATGACATTATTTTTATATCATGAATTATTATGTAATGTTATATAATGGTAATATGATTTAATAAAAATGGATTTTAGATATATTTATGATTCAAAATTGTTTTACATATATTTAATATATTTATTAATATTATACATTTTTTCATGATACATGATAAAAGTTTTTCTTCCCAATATCGATTATCACAAAAAACACTATTATCACTCATTGAATAAAAATGGAATTTTATGAATAATTAAAATACTATAAATCTTTTATCTTGGATAATTTTTTGGAATAATTAATGTTTCTTAGTAAAAAAAATTGAAAACTATATTAAAAACCAATATAGAACATGAAATATGAGTTTCTAGAATTTGATGACAAAAAATAAATAATAACACGGAAATAAAATTTTCATTAATTGTTATTATTGAAGTATATTAATTAATTTTCTAATGAATAACGTTTTGGAAGAAGTTATTATGATAGTTCTATCGACCATATAGCAGTATATATAATGTTATTGTAAGCGGGAATCATAGCATGGATTTATTGTCTCATTTTAAAATCTACGAGACATGTTTGATATTGTGATGCATAATTTATTTTATACAGTGTATTCAATAACCCATTTTCATCATAGATAATAAATATATTTCATTTATTGATATTTGAATGTACATTACATTGTAACCCTCTAATTTCCATAATTTAGAGGATGATATTTTTGTAAGGGGTTTTGTTTACTCATCACTATTTTTTGAGTTATAATTCTTCTTATTGAGCTTCATTATTTTAATATTGGTTTAATCCACCATAATATTCTACTCAATGGTATATTATCTATGTCGCAGTAGATATATAATAATTTTTTCTGTAAAAAATTATTGTCACCTGATACTATGGGTGAAATAGGATCGTGTCCATACCCTACACTAGTGAAGAAGAAAAACAGTTATCAGGTAATTATATATAGGTGAAGTAGGAAGCTAAAACATAACCACTAAATTCACCAACTCTATAATTAATTTAGAGGATATAAAACATAATTAATAAGACCATAATATAAAGCTATAATAAATATATGCAATAAATATCATTTATCCTCCTACACTTCCTTCTGGAATAGATGTTTTTAAATTATAAAAGCATAAAATAATAATTAATTCACAACCCATAATGAGTAATTAAACTTCAAAATAATTAAAATTAACAATAAAAAAATGGTGAAATGATCAATAAGAAAAAAACATTCTTGAAATCAAAATATGGTCTTTAAATCAATACATACAAACCAATACGTCACATATATTGAAAACTAAATAATGATCCTTCAATTTATTAACAATGTTTTATGATCCTGGAGATCATTGAAGGAAATCTCATAAATATCAAATATACTATCAAACCTTGGAAATATATTTTTGAAATAAAAACATGTCATTAATCCTTATTCAAACAGCAAAGTCAATTAAAACATATATATAAGAATTAATTTAGAGTGTTTTCAAAAAAATCCAAATTAATAATACAAATTCATGAATGTATTATCTATAAAAAATATAATAAAGTAGTTTTAAATACAATTTAAACCCATTAAGGGATAAATTCACACATATTAAATGATTGTGACGTTAATATCTAAAAATTAATGAATTTTATGTCATGTGATGTAATGGAATTCCATAAAAACACTTAACTCATATATTATAAAACCCTTCCATTAATAGGAAAATTATGATCACAAATTAAAATATATCCAATTTTATTTAACACCATATCCAAAATATTCTAACATCTCATACAATTTTTGACCCAACATTAATATTAATATTCATTAGTTAACTGGAAACCAATTGGTGACATAAATAAAGAGAAACGAAGAGGAAACAACATGGTAAAAGTGGGATTTAACATCTAAAAATATTTAGTGTTCATGAAGAATGTGCATGGATCAAGGAAATATAGACATAAGACCTATTTTGATCTCTTATAAGGGCCATCTGATTTTTTATGTATGATAGGATGTATAGCATAATAATATTTGATATGATAAATTTGTAATATCTCAGAACAAAATGATTTGGGTATATCAAACTATCTATATCCATGGTTCAAAAATGATATTCCAACTATATATTGTCCATGGAATGATGAATAACCCTACCCATGGATATCTAATATGGTTATATAGTATGTAAGAAAAAAATTAAAATGAAATAAAAATTCATGCACAAAAATATTCTAATTATGAACTACAATGAAACACATATGTAAAAATCACTACAAAGATTTCCCATAAAATTAATGATCTTACTCATAGATTCTGCTAATCATGTGGTAACCATGATATGTAGTAAACAGATATAAAAAAATTTAAAATGGAAAATTCCTAAAATATTATTATTACATATTATTATTTTATATTAGAAAACAGTTACATGGCTATGTCTCATTTCCATAAATATTTCTATTTACTCCTTTGGAATGTTTTTAGTTAGAGTGGAAATCATGATAATAAAAATTCATTAAACCTAAAGGTTTTTCATTTAGTATAAAAACGTAAACCAAATTTTAATGTGTGTATATATGATATATCTCAAGGTGGAATATATAATACATTTTAGATATACAACTGGTCTCCCAATAATTTTGAATTAATCTACAATAATAACAAAAAAAAATGTGCATTCTTAGAGGGAAATGCTTACAAAAAATAAACATTTTCCTCAATCACCAAGGTAAGTGATTATTGTCTTTATACAATAAATACAAATTCATGGAACTGATATAGATTCAAATTAGGAACTACAATCCAAAAGGATATCTAAAAGAAGATAATCTAGGTCAAAAAATCCATCAGCATCCCCCTACATGAGAATAAAAATGATATATAAAAACATATTTCAGTGTGAATTAACACAGGATCTTGAATCAGGTTCTGAATATGAATAGAAAATAATATGGGACCACTCTCGTAGAAAATCGGTCTATAGTAAGTAATAAAAACCATAACCTCGGTATAATATCTACTTCGAGAATAATCTAGACTACAATCCAACGTAGCAAAGAATAATTTCATGCTATTGATTAACATATCGATGGATTTCCATTTGAAATTCCTAAATAATTAATCTCCTCACATGCATAACATAATAGAAAAGCATCCAAGAATATAAAAATGAAATGAGTCATAATAAATAAACACCTATTAATGTAGAGATAGTTGAAATACCACGAGAAAATACCTATAAATAAATTTGTAAAAATACCTAACTAAAATGAACTATTTAATCATAAGATATATATATAATCACTCATGAATAGATATATCTAATATGTCATCAATAAAGGAATCTATATTATATAAAATATAAAAATGATAACCTAGTCATTGGAGCTCGCCTACATCTCATATTATAAAGAACATGTTCTCTACATTCAAATCAGTTGATAATTCAATTCCTCTAACATTATGAAACAATTGTATATGGAGATGTTGCATCATCAAAAAATGGAAAAATTAAGGCATCAATAATAAAAAGTTGCATAATATTTTTTAAGTACATGGAAAATCCTTAGAAACAACATTCTAATAAGACTCTACTATTAATTTAATATAACTGATATGAGTACCATTTGAATTCCTCCTTGATCGAATCATTCTCACAATGATTCAATGGCATCTAGATCGAGATAAAAGATCAAAAAATATAAGAAAAAATTGAAATATTCCTTAATTATTTAATAAACCTTTTAAAGAATCATAAATTTATTGTATATATCTATCATTAGGACCTTATGATAATTCTCCTGAATAAAAAAATTTATTAATTCATAGGACATATACACATTAAACTGGGAAGAGACAAGGATTTACCACCACACAAGGCACAAACATTCAATTAGGAAGCCATGACTCATCCCACCATGGATCTTCAAGATGGGGTGGTATAGGTGAGACAAATGAAATCCCACACCCAATAAGTGAGGGGCAATTGGAAACCACTAAGAAGGCATAACTAAAATGTATGTCCTTTTCATAATATACCGATACACATGTACACAACCAACCCAATAAAAAATTGTAGAGGAATTTACATAAAATACTATAACATCTAGAGTAAAAAAATTCATATCATAACCTCTAGGGAATACATCAGATTACTATAGTAGTAGAAAAATAGTAAAAGAAAAAAATACACATGAAAATAGAAAATTAGATTAATGTTATCAACATCTATAAAATGGAAAATATGAGAGATCTATAATCTTGGCCTTTATGATTAACCACTTCATGCCATCAATAATCCCAAGAATCACAATGCTCCATTGATGTTAGTGATGAACTTCCAGTCTTCTAAAAAAAACACAAAACGTGTAGGAAAATTCAATGATGGGGTGAGATTATGCATACCAAATATGATGCCAAAAATATCACAATGGGAGAAATAAATAGACACAAGAAAAGTATTCTCAACTCATAGTAAGGGGGAAATGTAACATAAGATATATATATATATATATATATGATCATAAATAATCCCAGTTTATAATGAAAGGATATCTAAATCTCATATAGAAACCATAAATGCTGATTAAATTAATTACTCCAAAAATTCAATCTACGATTCTCAAAATAACATTTAACCTTATGAGAATTTTTTTGGAGGGGATCAGTCCTCACCACTGAGCTCTACACACGAGCGAGCAATAAAACTTGTGGAGGACCCACTCCCCAATGGAGCTTAGCTATTGGGGAGTGCCACTATATAGATAGAGGAAATGTGTCCTTATATGGGGGAGTAACAACTCTACCAATGTAATGATTATGGGGGACCCACACCTTAGTGTGATAGGGGAGTACAGATCTCAAAAAGTCTCTAATGATAAAACACTAATTACTTACATAGTCAAGCATAACCTAAAGATTTGTAACACTTATAACACCTCACATCTTATCTATTATTAAATAATTAAGGAAACCCTCAGGAAATATGTGGAAATACACTTTTTATAAGCTACACATAGTCCAAAATCCATGTTCTGATGAAGAAGATATAAGAGGAAAAATATTATTTGAGGAAATAAATAGAATTTGTGGGGTTATACATATCGTCTGACATCATATCATGGTATATTATATTCTCCCATGTAAATAATTTGGGATCATTATCATTCTAACTAACATGTCTGCATGGGGATCTAGCATGTGTTTTAACATAGGGTCATGGGAATGTCCACCTAGAACAGGAATTGACATTCCGTGTGCATCTACATAGTGAATGTGACTTATGACACGACATTTATGGCAACCCAGTTTCTTGGGAGAATACACCAGGCACACAACATGGCATTATATGTGAAAAAATTATGTGTCTATCCAACCATGGTCATGGGGAGTATACAACTGTCATACATAATGGCTAAAATTTATATGTTAACATAGTTTGAATGCTTGGCCAAATGATTTGTGATCCTTAACTCAGTCGAAATCCTTAGCTGCCATCGAAAACAGAAGAACAATGTACGCGTTCATCAACAATACATGGTGCATGGAATATTTTTACATAGAATCTTACATATATCGCACAAATTTTAAATCCTCCTTAATGATATATTATCCTATCATTTTACCACCTGAAATCATAAGGTTACTCTTTGAGCTATTGATTTCCATCCTCCGGTGGCCCGAAATTAGAATATGATCATCTTCTAATGTGCATCCACATATTCTGTATCACTTCTCATTGCTCATCAGTAAACTAGATCCCAAATTAATGTAAAAAAATTCAAATCCATCAAAATCCAACCCAAAATCTACTTAATTTGTGTTATTAGAATAATTATACAAATCTGAGGGTTTTATTGCACTTGAAGTTTACCTAGAAATGTTGAACCATGACACCATCATCCAATGATAAGGAAAAAATATAAAGATGGGTAGAAACACTCAAGAATAAAGTATGTTACTCATTGGAAAAGTGTTCTTATACATTGATCTCATAAATAAAAATATATAAGGGTGATATTATGTGAAATGAGAGTAGAATTAAAAATCAATAAAATTTAATTTTGGAAGTGGTCATGAAAATATCCCATAATAACAAACCAGAAAGAAGATAATTAATTAATTCTATATTGAATTAAATAGTGATGAAAGCCAAAAGCAACATTCATGACCAAAATTAGGTATCAATAATTTTTGATAAACTTATTCCTAGTGATTTAGAAACCCCACTTCATTTCATTCCTCTGGATCCACCATGACTCGATCACCCTTTATTTCAGATATTAATCTGCCAATAATGAAGAGCAGTCCACCTCATATCAAAGCCTCTCATGGATATGTGGATAACTATAGTGAATTTTTATAATTTTAAATATATATAATATTATATTTAGTTAAATTACAATAAAATTATTAATTGTATACATATTATAATAATTGAACTTGTCGATGACCACCTTCCTCAGAAAATAAAATGTCGACTAACCTTGGTTAGTAACTAAAGTAAATCACATAGCCCAGAAGGAAATTAGGTCTCATATTTCTCATATGAATCACCAAATTTTGTGAAAATAAATAAACTCCAAAATCATTATCACATGCTAAATAATATATTAATATTTTTAATATATTAATTATGTGGTCCCCAAAAATGTAAACAATTCAAAAACCCCACAAATTAATTCATATATAGGAATAAAAAAATCAGGGGATTGATCCAATAAAATAAAAGCCAGTACATTATCCAGTCCTTCATTGAATTTATCCACAGAAAGAAAATCATTCACATAAGGTATGGGGTACATATTATTCATCTCACTCTCTTTCTCCCTAGAGCTCTCCTACATGATCAATTGATGCCACAACACAAAAACCAAGGGAATTATAATTCCTAAAATGATCATATCATATTGATCCTCAATTTCCATTTGGAACACCATAAAGGTAGATTCATCTTCGATATCAATCTCACCCTAGTCAATAATGTTTATAGGTTATGGAATGTATCTTCTCAGCTGAGACAGATGGAAGATGTAATGAACATGATCCAGCTATGGAGAAGAGATAAGTTTTAAGAATAAATTATAACACTCTACAGGATCTCAAAAAATCAAAATAAACCTTCTGGAAACCATTCCTCCCCAGCCAACCCTCTAAAAACCTCTTTATGGGGAGACTCTCAAGAATACATGGTCTCTTTCTCAAAGTCCTAGGAACTATAACTTCAATATACATAAGATTTATTTATTTTTCAATGATATTAATATACACCCGTAGATAACATGAACATTCTCTTTCATCACATTCACTATTTATGGCCCAACAAGAGATGCCACTTCAATCTCAGTCAATCATATCAGTTGTTTACATGTTATATAATATAATTCATATAAATGTTCAATGATGATAGTATAGTGATAAATGTTATATTAATCATATTTTAACAATGTAATGTGATCATCACTATTCTTTACAAGGTTTAACACACAGTCTATCATTATATCCTCCAATACCTAGATAGTCCCCTTGGTCTTCCCATCCATCTTGGGGTGAATAATTTTACTCATCCTCAACTGGATCGGAAAGGCCTCATATAACCCTCTATAGTACTATGATATGAATTGTGACTTACATTTGGTGATAATAAATGAGGGTACCCCATGAGTACAAATAAATCCCTTCACATTCAAATACCCCAGACTCTCTGTTAAACACTACTTCCTACTGTAATCCAAGTGTGACGACATGGTGAGTTTGTCAATAATCTCCCAGATATAATCATTACCCTATACTGTATGCAGAAATATCATAAAAATTTATATATATTTTTTATCCAACATTCACATTTATATGATAATAGGTTATGTCAAACCTATAAAAACATAATTCTAAATCTTCATTTGGTGATATCTGATCCACTAAGAGATGAACTCAGTAATGTTCCACCTCATGAATGAAAAATAAAAGTATCACTTGTAATTCTTGTAATTATGTTTTATGCTAGGAAGTAAAATAAAGGGGGAAGTGAAAAATTCAATCATAACGACCTCACAAAATGTGATTAGAACCATAGTTTGTACGTAGAAAAGGATGACGTCCTCCACTAATTTAAAAAGTAAATATAATGAATCACTAAAGGATATCTAGTAAGATTGACCCACATAGTATAAATACATAAACTAATCTTGTCTCACATGATATAGAATTTAAGGAATCATCAATATCAACTGATGAAAGAATAAAACCCGATCCACTATGACGATAAGCAGAATGAAACCAATTTCTTAGATACCTCTTTTACTAAGAATGTACAAGTCTTCCTTTAAAAGGAATCTAACACTAAATTTACCATTCCCTGAGTATAGACTATCTTGTAGCCATATTATTATAGTAAATCCATCCAATTCAACCATCTCGGGTTTATATGTCTCTGATCGAACATATATTTTAGGATTTGGTGGTCTGAGTACACCAGAAAAAGCTATAAAAAATGTTAACACCTCCACATCCCAAGTAGAAGATTACCACCTTCAACACCAGGTCTTGAGTCACAATGTACTTATCAGGGGTTATAGAATACCTTGAATCATATGTGATGACTACCTACCTCTACATCAACACTAAACAAATCCTTGCTATATTGGCATAAAAAAATGGGTACACTATGCCCTTATTCAGTAGTCTCAACACATGATCACTAGTATACCATATCCCGATTTCTTCAAATAATATTTGACTGTACTCAGTAAGGGTTGGAGGATTCCCTTTCTATATAAAGGATGACAAAGGGGATTTAATAAATTATATTTATTCATGAAACCCTAGTCACCCCACAACAACACATGATGTCTTTTGACCTCTAAAATTGTCTTTGGTGGCTCCCAATGAATCACTTCATCAACCATCTCTATTTTCACAGCTAACTTGTTATCAGAAAATACATGAAGAAAAATGTGAAACTCTTGAATCAAAATTTTATATTTTTATATATTACAATAAATATGTTTCTTAAATAGTAATTCTTGGATTATCCTAAGATGATCTGCACTCTCCCTCTATACATTGAGAAGATATGTATTTTATTAATAATGAAAACCCAAAATTGGTCCATGTATAGATGGATAATCTAACTCAAAATTTCCCTAAATTTAGTTACGAAATTATTCATGATAAAAATAAGGACTTGAAACTCATAATCACTCAAGAAAATATATATGGTCATCTGTGGAATATCATCATTGTGAACCCTCAACTAGTTCTAATGGAACCTAAGATCAATCATATAGAATCAAATCATTCCTATTACTAGTATAAGTGGTTATCAATCCTTAAAAAAGGGTAATATATCATTATCATAATGTAGTTCAAGTGGTGATAATGGACATAATGTCAAAAACTCCAATAGGCCTCTTTCAAGAAAAAAACCAGAGCTTCCAAGTGGAACACTATAGGTATGATAAAACCCATGTCTTAATTGACCAATAAATAAACCATCATCTCATTGATAATAGTAGGGGACAATCAATTTTATATTAAAGATTTATCTAAAATTTTGGGTTGAGATTAATTGTAGAATTCTTTTTTCCACATAGAGGTAGTCCCAAAATGTTCTTTAGGAAGAGGTAAATAATGTCATATACTATTCATGGAATCCAATTCCCTGAAGATCCCTCTTCCTTGAGGGCTAAAATCACCAACTGATAGGTAATGGGAATTAGTTTCCAACATACAACCCCCAATTTCTTTATTATGAGATATATCTCATATTTATAGTAGAATTTCATCTCATCTTTCTGATAGAATCTAACTTATCATGTTGAAAATAAATCTGTTCCCAACCTATGGAGTGATTCAATATAGAATCCATATCATACCTTAGTTATAGTGAAAAAAATCATCAAGGAAAACATCCATAAATTCATATACTATAGATAGAATTAGGATACATAAAGAGTCAATAGTGTAAAAGGATAAACTCACCAACTGATGGGTGGAAGGTTTCAGCTCCCATTCAACAAAACCAAGTGTCTTAGTTATGAGATATATCTCACCCCAAAACGTAGAATATCATTCCATTAGTCTAAAGGTATCAATCTCGTGTATTATTATAATTAATCTAGGAATATACGGTACAAAAATATTCCATACGTAAGATGATGTCCAAATGTTTCATCACGATGAAATAATAAGTGAAATGAGAAACTGTCTCCACTGAGCGCTAGATCTCTCTAATAAACGATATATGATATGGAATAATCATTCATTGTGGGAATCTCTTATTACATATGTTGTGATAAAGTATCAACTTCATTATCAACCACCTGTACATGATATAGGGTATAATTTAATAATGAAAATCGTGGACTTCTAGTATTAACAAATGAGTGTAAAATACAGAAATGATATCTCGAATAATGTGATGTGAATCCTAGAAATAAAACTACATTGCCAAAAACAAACCATAACTTCAACCCCTGACACTCTAAGAGAAAATGGGTCACATAGTGGTGGTGGAAGTAGATCTAATCATCTCCCTCCACCAGTAACTCCTCCCTCCAATGATCCTCCATCACCATTGTCTACTCCACATCCTTATGGGTCAACATGACCATGATATGGATATCATTGATCACAAACCACCCTATACTGTGGTGGTCTATCCATAAACATCCTATTTTACATGGAATTATGGGTGAGGATATCATTTGTTATTTTACCCCTCTAATCACAATAATATAATCATATCTCAGATGAATATTTGGATCCCTAATGTGATCCTTGAGCTGTAAACCTATGTGTCTATGTTTGAGAATGAGAATATTCCCTCTTCCAAGACATTGAGGCCTAATGACTTCTTATTTTTGTAGATGAATGAGACACATATTTCCCACTAATGGAATTAATCACTAGTATCCCCTCATATATTAATATCTTAGTAACATTATCCCTCTCTAACACTCCATCAAATTTAGGATGGCACAATAATACAATACTAGTAATATTGTCTAGATACCATGCTCGACCTTCTGTACCTGGATAATAATATTTCGAACCTAATATAGGGGTAAAGTGTAAGGATAGTGAACCTCACAATATAAATTTCAACCATCACGTCACTTTTTGACATCCCAAGATGCTTCTAAACCAAGATGAGGTATAACAATGAAGGATAATACTCATCATGAAATAGCTTTTAGAAATATGATAGTGTGAGCATAATCTCATCATGGTCATTTGTAATTACACTCCACCTGTTCCCTTCTACTATTTGGAGAAGACTAGATTCTAGAAAAAATAACTGTTTATTTCTATTGTGATCTTTCTAAAATACATGAACCACTAACTTCATCAAATACATTACTATCTGGAAATCTGAATCATCACTGAACCTCGTCTATATCTGACATTGGAACATGTAGTGTGAGATAATCATTTATACATCATCATCCTATCATTTTAGTAATATATTTTTATAATGTGTTGTCAGTGTTACTCTCTTACCTCCTTGAGGAAATAGTTCCTGAGATTTCCCCTGAACTAAGGCATCATTAAAAAACATATCATTGTAAAGAACAAATATCATTAACCAGACTAGATTTACTCATAGAGACATCCTAAAACTAATCAATATGTACAATGTTTATATTTGAATATATGTATATGAGGATATGAATTAGGAAGGCTATTTAAATGACTCAATCATACTTTTTAATGAACCACTCTTCTATACAACCAATTTTTCGGAATATAGAGTTGACTAGTAGTTAGATAGTGTATTGGTGAATGTATAAGTTGGTTTTCACACCAATACTGTGTTCCCCTGGCCCTAAATTCACACTCCAGACACTGTGAAACCTTTTCACTATATCCAAACAAATCCTCACAATGGGGAAAACTCCAAAAAAATCATAAGGAATGAACTTCTCTAATACAAATATATCACGTCCTCACCCACTAGGGCCCACCTGGACATTGGAAGAATGAGTGAGATATCCCCAATCCTATATCCAATATGCTTGGGATTGGTGACAACTACCATGGTGGGAAAAAATTTGAGGAATTTTCTTCATTTACTTATTCACATGGACACAAAATACACCCTGGAAATACAGATAGGAAAATAAGAAAAATATTGTAACATCTTGAGTAAAACAATACATTTAATAAATTCTACAGAACAAGTCAAAGTCCTATAGTATAAAATAGCGTGTAAAATGGAGAAGTACACACCCAAGATGAAATATAGTCGAAAACTAATAGCAATTATAATATATGAAAACTGAGAGAGCACAGATCATGATCTCTATATATGATAACCATATTTTTTCAGTTCACCCTAGAATCATAATGCTCTACCAATATCTCCATTGAACTATATGTCGAATGCATACAACACTAAACATGTAGTTAAACCCATATACGGATATGTATATACATACCCACTAGTATGCTTCAGAAAAAAGAATGGGAGAAATATGGGGATTCAAAAAGTATCATCTCAAGTCATAGTAAGAGGTAAATAAAACCCAAGACACACACACACACATATATATATATATAGATTCACATAATGAAAACTCATAGAGATAGAAATTTGATCACCATCTCATAAGCCATCCATTGTTGATGAGATTTTGTGGAACTCGAAAATCCCATATCTGATTTCCACCATCATGTACATCCTCACAAGAATCCTTATTATGGGGTCATCCCCTCACAATTATGCTCTATAGTCAAGGGAGATAGAACTCATGTGGGGGACCTACTCCCTGACATATCTCAATGACTGGGTAGTAAATTCCGTAGATAAAAGTTATGCTCCCTACTATGGGGGAGTACCACTCTACCTATATAAATAGTATAAAGGGGATTGTTCACTAGTGAGATAAGGGATTATAAAACCTAGTAACAATATAAGGATCCAGCACATGACACATTCACCATCATGTGGTTCTTAAAGAAGTATCATTTTTAGAAAACCTCACATTGCTTCTCATATTACACCACTAATGAAACCATCATATTCTTCATGGAAAATAAATAGGATAGGATACTTTAGGGGAAAAAATAAATTTTCCAAAGAATGATATAAAATAGAAATTTCTTCGTGGGGAAATACGCAATGTGAATAGGGTTCCACACTACTTGTGACCTCTCTTGGAAATCTGTTAATATTCTCCCATAGACATAGCTTGGGATCCATTTCATATGACATAGTAGGTCAACAGGGTTTAAGGATGTTTGTGCCTACCTGGAGTCCTTGGTGTTTACACCTAGGACATGGTTTATCTAGCCAAGTATTATGACAAGATATATCTCTCATATGAAGAAATTTATATGTCAATTCAGGGTCCTAAGAGTGCACACATTGAAAACTAATTGTATGAGTATGATATGAAGGATTACATATCAATGGAGTACATGGAATGTCGAACCACTCAAATCCCTAGGTAATATATAGTTGGAATATTGATAGGATACGATGTTAGGGCCACATAATGTGTGGACTAACCAAAGAGAATATGGTCCTCAATGTTGTCGAAAACCCAAGCCACCATGGAAATAGATTATCATAGTGTTGTTGATCCACATTAGATGGAGTATATTATGGTTTTTCAATTATATAATATAATTTATGAAATGATTATATCTACCTTCCCTACAATGAATCTCTGTGTTTCATGACATGATATTGGAGGGTGATAACTTCTCATATCGATTCATTAACCTCAGTTGCAGGAAATCATAATCTGGTCATCTGTTGATGATACACCATTCATAATAAAATTATTCCCATCACATTCACCACTTTGGATCCAATATCCATTATTAATTAACAACAATTCGTCCTGATTCGAATAAAAATAACATTCCCCAGTGTTTTTCTCAAATCCTTTATGAATATGGGGGTTCGATCATGATTTAACTCACCTTAGAAAAGTCAAAAAATTACCCCATGGGAAACCAATGATGTATAAATAGATGATTTGGGATAAATTAATAAGAATAAATTAAATCATGTAAAAACATTCATCTCTAATGATCACATTAATATAAATATATACATGGGTGGTGGTAGCTACAACGAGATTTGAATATTGAGTAAATAAAATTCAATTGCGGTACGGATCGTGCAATGATAAAATAATCACAGATAAAAAAAGATAATAAAATC
The DNA here is from genome assembly GCA_963277665.1 of Viscum album. Classification (NCBI taxonomy): domain Eukaryota; kingdom Viridiplantae; phylum Streptophyta; class Magnoliopsida; order Santalales; family Viscaceae; genus Viscum; species Viscum album. The sequence goes on from OY728162.1 coordinate 1,069,410,859, forward strand.
AATGCATAATAAATCAAATAGGGTGTAAATTGCAAGATGATGTGTCATACATAATTTATGGATCGGTCCTTGGTGATGAATACAGTCTCTAGTAATGATAATGAATTGTGGAATTTGATGGGTCTCGATCCATCCCGATACGATTGGATTTCTTTATTTTCTCTATAAATGATGTAGAATAGCTATAATCCTATAAACTCTATAGTGGGTTATGTGGATAAACCTAGAGATTTTTTATAGTTGGATATTTATAGAGGATTTGATTTCATTTTGTTAAAATTAATGAAAATATTTTTTTATTTATATAAACCATGGAATGGTCTCCTCCCTCTGAATTTCAAACATCAAACAACACTAGGTTTCACCTAAAGTAAATTATTTATTCCATAATCAATTGTGGTATCATTTATTCCATATGTTGTGTCGAACAAAGGGGAAATTCATGAATACCAAAATGATGTGCATGCTAGAAATAAAATATTTTAATATATTTAATATATAAATTCTGAGTTCCACAAACACCCAAAAATTGTTAGTACCTTAAGGATAAACCAAAATATAAACAAAGATAAATTTAGAGGACTAACCAAATTAGTCTGAACTAGTTACATAGGCCTACCAAGACGCCCACACTCAATGAAATTTGGGCTTACTAAAAATTAAAGATCCAATTAGTCCTCTACAAACACATTACAACACCATATATAATTTTATAACTATATTGAAAAAATGTAGAGTTTTTCAAACCATATTGTATGGGATCAAACATAAGATAATGGTAATGATCTACCACATTATTTAGAGTATGGGTAGTGTGAAAAATGAAATTTCTTACCCATATAAAAGAGGAATCAAACTAATAATCATTCCTATATATATGATCCATTAAAACAATTACTAGAGGAATACTCTAAATAATATTAATATGATCTTGATTCATTCACAATATATATATATATAATATTAACATATCACTAAAACTAATGTATTAATCCCAATAACACAATTAAAAAAACAAGAAAACACTACCATATAATTTATTCATTATTAAATAACAACAATATGATAATGTGACAGAAAACATATTTTATAGATGCATATATTCCTTAAAATCAATCTACTTCTTTATTAATAACTAAAAAATATAAATTTCACCAGTCTTTCATGTGTAAATATTCAAAATTCTAAATCAATGAATTTCTATCATTTATATAAAATGAAATTTTACTTTATTTTTGATGAATATCAATATAAAATCTAAAAAAATATAATATTTACAGAAATATAGTCAAAATAATTATTCAAAAGATCTACAGCAAATGGTTTTAATCAATATTGTTACAAAATAATACTCATTAAAAATATCCTTTTAGACATATAAATCTAGAAATCATCAATGCATAACAAAACCCACAGAAATCATATTTCAATTAGTGGAAGACAATTTAAGAGTAATAAACTATCAAATTAGTTTAATAAAATAATTGAAAATTGATATTGAAATATACATAGGGTTTCCTCACAATTTGGTATCCCATTTCATTACCATGTGATAACTTTAGTATGGTTTTGAAGATCATCCACATGAGAATCAACAGGGTTTTTAAACCATATGAGATAATAATTTTGATATATTGTTTTTTTAATTTTAATATAAAAACATAATAAAACCCCAATGTATCATTTATAAATCTATGGTTATCCCAAGAGAGTCATCTAAAATAAAAATTAAAAAAATATAACAAAATTGAAATTCATATTCAATTCCCAATTCGAGACATCCCACGATAAATTATATTTCTATCATAATGGTGGTGATAAGACACCTATTCAAACCCAAAAAATATATATTTTAAAAATTATATATCTATATTTTCATTATGTAATTGGACAGTAATGACTAAATTGGGGGTCTAAATGAGTACATTTATTCTCACAAAAAATTATCCACTATCAAAATTAATTATTCCTATTAATTAATTTATTATCTTTTTTTAACTATTAAATGAAATTCCATAAATTTTAAAATCATATTCTTATTGGGGTATAGGGATAAATGATATTCAACTTTTCAACTCCACAAACACTCTATGTCACATTGGTGGTTTTTATATTGATTATTTTTTACATAATTAACAACTATGTTAATGAATTTATTACTTTCTACAAGACTCCAATATGTTTTCTTAAGAAATCCATAATAACAGATGTCAAAGTTGTTATACCACAAAAATTCAACAATTGGTAACATATACAAGTTATTTAATGATATAGAAATAAATTTATTGTATACAACACATAGTTGACGACTCAAAAATTTAGAAAAATGATTTTTCATAGGGGGATATTTATGTATTCAAAGTGTTCCTCTGAAATAATATTTTTATCATATTATGTATAAACATTTAATCATAGAAGAAAAAAATATCTTACCATTTTTCTTTTTTAGCTTCACTCTAAAAAATATTATATGTGTAGATGTAGTAAATTCACATTAAAAAATAGTTCAAAATTCTTCCATAAATTTTATACTTATATTGTAATATGTATCAATATATATATCTCATTCACAAAATATTTATTTAATATTTAATATTTAATAGATTAATCATTTCTATCACATCACAATTTGAGGTATTTATATTTTTTATGTTTGGAAGAATTACTTCATGGTTTAAGATGGATTGGTAAGTATTTGGTACTCTTAAATTCTTTTTTGGGGATATCATAATAATAAATAGTATAGACCATCCCATGTTACTTAAAAAAATTCCCTTTATTTTTACTAATTCACAATGGGAAAATGGACCACACCCAAGTTGAGGAATAGTCCCGGGAATGGCTAGCTGATGGATGAAATTTTCTCCAAGACCACAAATTCTCATTATGGATATCTAGGAGGCCATAGAATGACAAAAAAATCTATTATTTTGGGTCGACATCATGTTTGGTGTTCATTTTATCCTTTTGGAAAAATGTTGTCACTGCCACACTGATCATCATGGTACATCACTATATAATGGTGTCAGTGAGTTTGGAATTTCAAACAACGAATATGGAAACCAATTTATTAGGATGTGGTTACACATTTTTATGGAAAATTGGGTATCTTTATGATTTTAAATTTTAAGAGGCAATGAATTGGTCTTATCCACTATTATTAAATCAATTTTCATTATTATTTTAGTTTATTGAATAAGTTGATTTTGGGAAGTGATGTTATTTTTTTCTTATTTGGTTGATCTCATTTTTGTATTTTATTTTTGATAATTTGGTTTCCATCAATTTGACCTATTGTGACTTTTGTTCATGATGGTCCAATGCAATTTTTTTCTAGGCTGATTCCATGTTCTAATATGAATGTGATCTCTTATATTCTCTTCCAAAAAAATTATAGAGAAACAATATTATATAATGTATGAATTGATGTACAAGGGTTCCTATCACCTGGTCATGTGTTCCATTACCATTAGGTTTTTGGATCCTACTGTTTTTTCTTGTGAACTCATGTTTGAGGTATGTGGGTTTTCTCTCTATTTTGGGTTTGGTGAAGCATTCATACATTGATTTTTGTACTTTTTGTGTATAATATGTTTTATATTACCCTTGAACGTATTAATATGAAAGTATTAATAGTTACTAAAAAATGGGGTTTCCTTTATTTTGGTAAATGAATGATGATATCAATTAACTATTTTGTATAGAATTGGTTTTCAAAGAATTATATTGATTAGAAAAAAGGTATTTTGTAAAAATACGGTGATATGTTATGAGAAATATTGAATAATTTGGATATATAGATCCCAAGGGAGCTATCAATACTTAGTAGGAGGTTCTAGTATTCGTATATGACCTTATCTCTGTTGGTGTCAACAAATGGGGTGTTCCTCTATTCCCATGGACCTATTATTCAATAGGATTAATTCTATGACATATATGGTGTTCACATATAGTTATTTCTTTTTTTAGGCCCTTTTGTCCCATGGAATTTTCTAATGAACAATCTATTGACATTATTATTGAGGTATCAGTAACTAGTTATACCAAACAATTGTTATCCTTGGGATGATCTCCATAGTGATTTAAAATTTGGAGGATTTCCCACAAATTGAGAGTAATGCTTCATGCATTCAAAAATGAAAATTTTTAAATGTGTTTCGACCTATGTTACTGGGAATGTAATTTTGAAATATCGAAATAAGAAATATTTCACCATCTTTTAAATATGAATTTTAAAACTATTTTATAATTCCTTATATTTTATAAATTTATCATCTATGGAATTTTTATGAAATGCACTCATTGGAAAAAATGGTTGGGATACTACTAGGAATGTTTTCTACACACCGTGCACATGACTTTGGGGGTGGGTGACATTTAATTATCTAATTAAAAAAATTTATAGACTCACTAGGTAGGTAGTGGTGTTTTATTTCATCTAGTACTATTAGTTGTTGGTGAGATGTTAGAATGATTCCAAGGTTTAAAAAATATTAGGTGTCAGTTGTAGTGTTAATTTCCCTTTTTTCTTATAAATGTACAATTTTTGTATTTTTTCCTTAGTTATATTACTACTAATGTTGGTTACGAGTTATATAATGTCTCATTTTCAATAATTATTCTCTATATGCTTGCCATTATTTTTTTATGTAGGAAAAAACATTTCCTATGGTTTTAAATTAAATATTCGGTATTTTTCATTCACTTATGGGGATTGGTAATGACCTTCAGGTCATATCATGGGCTGGTTTATAACTTAGTTAGATGTTTATTAAAACATAGGATGTTACATTTTGTTTTAAAATTAGGTTTATCTTCAAGTGTTTTTTCTAGGGGATATTAGTTAGAATAGTTGTTGGATTTTTGTTTCTTATGTGGTATTTTGAAATTGAGTTTTTATCCAGGACTCCACACAAGAATACAAAAGTAAAGACATGATGTTTGGTTTTGTACCTCTTATCCCTTATTTGATATAGATCTCTGATTCTACATGTATTCTATGGTGTAAATTGATAAAATTTCATTTTTATAAAGTCTAATTCTATTTTTAGTTTGAATATTACAGCCAACAAGACGTCTTCTTTAGATTTTATGAGATTGTGAAGTAGGGAATAATTCTCAAGGGAATACTACTATCAATAAAGATCTTATCTCAGTTTTCATATGCATAGTTCATTCAATTGTATAAAATGTATATCTTGTTTACAACCAAGATCAATGGGTACAACCAAGAGTTGGGGGAAACTGAAATGCCTGGATCGGTTGTGATCACAGAGAGGGGAGGGGTGAATCAGTGATAACTTTTTCTTTTTATGAATTGTTCCCTTTGGATTATCAATTCAACCTCTGCAGCTGGTTAAAGCCTAGATCTACTCTTTTAGTGGTGTAGTAATAATGAGAGCACAGAACACAAAGATTTACAAGGTTCGGTACAAAGACCTACTCCTTGCCGTGTTGGTTACACCCCCCAACACGGATTCTTCACTATGCCAAAAGATGATTACACAGTAATTGGTTGCCCCCCCAATTACAAGTTGGTTAAACCCCCCAACTCCACAGCATCATCTTCATCATGGCTCCACGTCACTTCTTCAAAGGTGTTGTTCAAAACTTCATGTAGCTTCAATAGTCTTCAAAAGATCTTGTTGGTCTTGCTCACCAAAAAACCCAATCACGTAGAATGATCAGTTCTTTTGTATTCACACACATAAGTGTGTACTCCTCTTCTTCTCAAAGTTGATCTTCTTCACATCTGCACACATACACTACTCATTCTTTTAGTGAACACACTTGACTTGTCCTTCTTCTTCAATTTATAAACACACAAAGTGTGGTCTTCCTTTTGCACCCAAAGCACAAAGGTCCTCGGCCTTCTCCTCTTTGTGCACACACTCTACCCGTATACTCCTCTTCACTTGGCACACAAACACAAAGGCCTCGGCTTCTTGTTCACTTTTCTTGCACACACACTTGGTTGCGGCCTTCTCCAATTCTTAAACACACACAATGTGTAGTCTCGGCCTCCACTTGCACACACCCGAACACCAACCAAATGAAGGGATGAAAGGCGCGGCCTCCTCCTCAACACTGCCGCGCAAGGCTCAAGCCACAAGGGCCGCGCAAGCCACGGGTGCAAGTAGTTCAAGGCGCGCAAGGCCTCGGGTGGCCACCGCTGCACAAGTACTTACCACGCAGGGGGCCGCGGTGCACAGAAGGGGCTTGCAAGTTGGTGCAGCCCAACCTCTTCTTCTTGTCGCGCAAAAGAGCAGCGCGCAAGGGACTTCAGCCACGCAAGATACTTGTGCGGGGCTTCAAAACATCGCGAGGCAGAGAGATGCGCTCACGGGGCTTCAAAAATTCAGCGCATCAGCAACATACTCGAGGGCTCGGCCTCATTTATATAGGCAGAGGAGAGGCGGTTCATCCGCGTGATAAATCTCAAAATCCCGAGATCTTCGGATCTTTAAAAACTTTCCAAATCTTTATTTTCTTTCCTCTGTTTCACGCGGGTTCCCTTTTTTTTGTTCCTCTACATGCATGCGACTCATAACGCATGCACAGCCTTCGGTTTAGGCTCATCCCATGCAAAAACACCAACCATGTGGCCTCGGCAGCTTCTCTTGCCTCGGCCTCATTCGAAATTCTCCATACATTGCATGCACACCATTTTTTATGCATGGCCGTGTTCGGTTTGGAGAGACGAGCTCAATGGAGGTCTTAGATCCTTCAGAGGTGGCCGGGAACTCAAAAACTGTCGTCGGGTTGCTCCTGGTTTGACGGAGGCTCACGGGGAGGCTTCGGCATGGCTCGAGGTTGAGGACGAAGTCGGGGCCATCAGATCAGATCTTCAACGGCCTGGATTAGATCGCGGCGCCACGGATGGATCGTGCGGCGCAGATCAAGCGCGCGATCAATCGAGCGGCTCAGATTCGCTCCCGGGAATTTTTCCGCGTCCCACATCGAAACGGGGCACGGTTTTCTCGCGGTTTATCACCCTGGCACTCCCTTAGACGGCCAGTTGAATCTCCTCCCCTCTCGGTGCCGCCCCGCACCGAGTTCTTTAGCGGGCGCACTCTTGCGCCCACCTCTGCTCCTGCGGGCGCGCTATGCGCCCACCCTATGCATGCTCTGACACTCGGGCGCGCTCCTACGCCCCCGTCGCGCTCCTCCGGGCGTGCCCCAGGTGCCCATGCGGTGTCTGCGGGTGCGTCCTGCTGCCCTGGCTCACCCCACGGGTTCCCCCGGGCGTGGTGCCCTAGTGCCCATGCCTTGGGGTTTAACCCCCAAGGTGCCTTGGCTGGCCCATTTTTTTTGGCAAAGGAAAATCTAATGACTTTGTTAAAAACAAAGTTCTCCTCCATATAAAGCATGCCAAGTGCCACTTCTTCCAAGCCATCATTCTCATTTCTACTTCTTCCTCTCTTCTTCTTCATTTTGAAATTCCTCCATTATCTTCAACATGTATTCATTAATTAGGAGTGAATTCTTTGAAGGTTCTCCATAAACCGAAGCTCCTGAATCAAATAATTCTTCAATGTTCTTCAATGATCCAATTAGAGGTCAAGTTGGATCACATTCACATTGTCATGCACTAAGGATTGGTACATGTTCTTCTTCAGCACACTTCATCCACTTAGAAGTTGTGGATGGCTCTCTTCATCTCCTCATGCATTGTGAAGACAATGCATGGTCTTCTAAAAGTGTTGTGACTTTGTATCCAGTTGATACAAGTTCTTGGAACTTAATGATCAGCTCAACAATCATCAGATTTTATGCTTCTATAATCATCAATCTTCAAGATGTACTTCATCAGATGACACACCATGACAAGGTATTGACAACAAATGAAATTGCTTCACTTGGGCACAACAATCTCCCCCTTTGTATTTGGTTGTCAATACTCCGAAGCACACTGAGAGAATGTCGTGTGTGCCTGGTGATTTCTCCCCCTTATTGGCCAACAAATGCAAAGGGATGAATGAAAGCCATACTCAGAGTATAGAGCTTCTGGAATCTGCACATCTTCAAGTACCAATGCTCCCCCTCAGGGGATGCACTCATCTCCTTCAATTCCCTTCATGTAAGTACAAGAATACAAAAATTTAGGGAATAAGGAGGGACCTTCTTCTTCCTCAAGTGAGAGTAGAAGGATGAACATGAAGTTTCAGCCTCAATTCAACAAATCTTTCCGTAGGCATAGCTTTGGTGAAAATGTCTGCCACCTGATCTTGAGTAGGAATGTAGTCTAGCTTGATGTCTCCACTGGGAACCCTTTCTTTGATGAAATGATATTTTATATCAATGTGATTGGATCTGGAGTGTTGGATAGGATTCTTAGACAACCCAATTGCACTTTGATTATCACATAAAATCCTCAATGGTTTTTAAGCTTTAATCCTCAAATCTGCTAGCTGCACCTACATCCAAATCATTTGAGTACATGCATGTGTAGCGGCCACATACTCTGCTTCAGCTGTGCTCAATGTTACAGAATTTTGTTTCTTGCTGTACCAGCTAACACATCCTTCTCCCAGAAAGAAGGTTCCACCAGATGTGGATCTTCTATCAGTACAATCACCAGCCCAATCAGCATATGTGAATCCCAACAACTGTATGTTTGCATTGTGTTTGTATAAGAGTCCATAGTTGAGGGTTCCTTTAACATATCTCAGGATTCTTTTGACTGCAGTTAAATGAGATTCTTTTGGATCACTTTGGAATCTGTCACACAAAGTCACAGCATATGTTATATCTGGCCTTGAAGCCGTGAGATAAAGTAGACTGCCAATAATCCTTCTGAACTCTTTCTGATCAACATTGTTGCCTTCTTCATCCTTGCATAGCTTGGTTCCGACAGAAATGGGTGTGGAGACTTCCTTTTAACTTTCCATTCCAAACCTTTTCACTAAGTCCCTTGCGTACTTTTCTTGTGAAAGAAATATGGAGTTTTGTCTTTGTTCCACCTGAAATCCTAGAAAATTTGTCATTTGACCAAGCATTGACATTTCAAAAGTTCTTTTCATCTGCTCAGCAAATTCTTCACATAGTCATTCCTTGTTACCAGCAAAAATGATATCATCCACATAGATAATGACTATGAGGGTACCATTGGCCATTTCTCTGACATAGAGGTTACTGTCAACTGTTCCTTTGACAAATTTCATGTCTTTAAGACAACCATCCAATTTTGAATACCAGGCTCTAGGGGCCTGCTTCAATCCATACAAGGCTTTTCTCAATATGCACACCATACTACCATATTTGTCCAGCAAAAATCCCTCTGGTTGTTCAATATACACCTCTTCTTCAAGATCTCCATTCAGAAATGCAGATTTCACATCCATCTGATAGACCTTGTACTACTTGTGTGCTGCAACTGCTAAGAACATTCTGATAGTTTCCAGTCTTGCAACTGGTGCAAAGGTTTCCTCAAAGTCGATTCCTTCCATTTGTGAATATCCTTTGCATACAAGTCTGGCCATGTTTCTGGAAACTTCTCCCTTTTCATTGAGTTTGTTTCTAAACACCCACTTTGTCCCAATAACATTTTTATATTTGGGCCTTGGCACAAGATCCCAAGTGGAATTCTTTTCAATTTGATTGAGTTCCTCATGCATAGCTTGTATCCATTCCTCATGTACAACTCCTTCAGCCACTGTATGAGGTTCAACTTGAGAAACCAGTGCAGTCTGATCTTCCAATCTCAATCTTCTTCTAGTTCTTACTGAGGACTGTAGGTCTCCAAGGACATTTTCTGTGTCAACATGCTTCTTCAATTTTTTGTATCTTCTTCTTCCATTTTCATTACCTTCATCTTCATCACTGGTATATTCAGAGTTGATCTCACCAGAAGTTGGTATTGGCTCAGGTAATTCTGCATTCTTCTGTTCCAAGGCTGTGTCATTCTTTGAGTCATCATCATCCACAGTGCATGGTTTGGTGTGGTTTTCAATTATTATGACATCACTGCAGTCAATCATTTTATTCAACCTCTTATTCCAGCATCTGTAGCCTTTTCCATTAGGTAGGTAACCCATAAAGATTCCTTCTTCACCTTTTTCTTCAAACTTTCCCAGATTGATGTTTTTAATCTTGATGATGCAGGGACTGCCAAAGACTTTGAAATATTTAACAGTTGGTTTTCTGTTAAACCACATTTCATAGGCTGTCGTTTGTGTTTCTGGTCTCAGGAGACATCTGTTCTGTATGTGTATAGCAGTGCATACTGCTTCTCTCCAGAAAAACATAGAGATATCATGCTCAGCTAACATAGTCCTCCCCATTTCAACTATGCTTTGATTCTTTCGTTCAGCCACTCCATTCTGTTGTGGAGTATATGGTGTACTATATTGATTATTGATTCCATGCTTGACCAGATAGCTTTCAAAGACATCACCGGTATATTCTTTTCCATTGTCTGATCTTACTTTCTTGATGCAGAGCTCTAGTTCCTTCTCAGCCTGCCTTCTGAAAGTCTTGAACATCGTGATTGCCTCTGACTTGTGTTTCATGAACATGACATTGGTCATTCGAGTGTAATCATCAATGAAGGTTATAAAATAGAAATCTCCTCTTGTAGACTTCTGTCTCATTGGTCCACATATGTCTGTATGGATGAGTTCAAGAGGTCTAGTAGACATGATATCAACTCCTTTGTGTGACCTATGGGTCATTTTTCCCTTCTGACATGTGTCGCAGACTTCATCTCTTTCTCTCTTTAATTTGGGTAGATCTCGTACAACATTGTACTTCAGAATTTTACTCATACTCCTTTGACCAAGATGGCCAAGTCTTCTATGCCAGAGGTTGTTTTCATCTTTAGAGCTAAGAAAACAAGAATTGATGGGATCACCAATTTGAAATAGATTTCCAGTGGTTCTTCTTCCTTGAGTGATGATTTTTCCATCCTTTGAGCTCTTGATGGTGCATGAGTCCTTCTGGAACAACACCTCATGTCCATCATCACATAATTGACTTACACTCAGTAGGTTGTGCTTTAATCCTTCAACAAACAACACATCATTGGATTTTAGATTTGTTGTTGCAATCATAGCCTTTCCAACTCCCTTGATTTTCAGAGAACGATCATTTCCAAACACCACGGTTCCTCCCTCATGACTTTCAATGTTGCTTAGAATTTTTGTATCACCAGTCATGTGGGATGAGCATCCACTATCAAGAATCCATGACTTGGTTTTACTGCTGGCTTTTAGAGCCACTTCAGCAAAGCATGTGATTTCATCATTGGTTTCTTGAATGCCTTTCCCTTTCATGTCATTGACTTTTTGTTTAGGAAGAGTTGTCATACATTTATCAGCTCTATGACCTTGTTGGTCACATCGTCCACAAGCTTCACTCAGGCAGTCAAATGTGTTCTGAGTTGGTGGTTTTGATGCTTTCTGCAAAACACTCTGGGTTTCAGGATGTCTCCCCCTTGACTCATGCCACATGTTTGGACGAGACATGTTATACCAGCATGCATAGGCCTTATGTCCAAACACACCACAACACCAGCAATAGCCTCTGAACCTTGACCTTCTTTGTTGATAAGAGTAATGTTGTAATTTTCTATCCAAGATTTGAGTAGTCCTTCCTGAGGATTTCCATTCTTCCATTGAAGATGATTTTACACAGATTGGTTCATGCCATGTTGGTCTCAATTTTATCTTTGAACCTGCATTGTTAGAAATAACAGATGTATTTTGAGATTTACTTAGTGGTAAATTGACCTGCCTCTGAGCACCAGCATAAGATGATTCTGCCTTGACCTCAACAGCCTTGTTGAAGTCTTCTCTCATCTTTGTCAAGCAATTCTGTGCTTCAATCCACTTGGAATGTGTCAGTGATTGCTCTTCTTCTTTGAGGTGAAGTTTCTCCTCAAGATCTTTTGCTATCTTGTCCAGCTCAGCTACCTTCAGTTTGTGTCTCTTGATTTCATCAATGTACATTGTCTCTTTCTTCATACATTCTTCCAACTCCTCAGTCATCCTTTTGGTTTCCTTTTGTAACAATCTCTTCTCCTTCTTGAGTCCAGTGTTCTGTTCAAGGCAAGCCACTAATTCATCATTCAATCTGTATTCAAGCTCTGTTCGTTCACTTTCATCATCTTCACTACTGCAGGTATCAAACCCTTTTTCCACATGAGCCATAAAATTCGTTTCTTCTTCTGATTGACTGGCTGAAGTAGAGTCTGATTCTTCATCTTTGCTTACATAGCTTCTTCTTTCACCTGGAAAGAACCTTTTCTTTCTTACACCTGATTTGTTTCCTTCTCTTGGGTATCTACTCCATTTCTTCTTTTGTGACTTCTCATCTTCAACTTCTGGAGCACTATATCTCTTCTTGGGGCAGTTTACACAAAGTGTCCGATGTTATTGCAATTGAAACATCTCGATGGTGATTTCCCTTTTCCCCTGAATTTAGTTTTTCCAAACCTTTTAGAAAAAAGAGAAATAATCGTGTTGAGATCTTCATCTTTTTCTTCATTGTTAGTATCACTTGATTCTAGGACTTCGTCATCTTTTATCTTGAGTTGTCTCATGGCCTCAAAAGCCATCTCATCCTTGATCTTCTTCTTGAATACTGGGGTCTTCCTCATTTCATATGCAATGAGAATGTTGTGTAGTTCATCAAGAGAGAGATCATCTCTGTCTTCTAATGCTGAGACTTTGGGGTCAAACCTGTCAGGAAAATTTCTCATTAGCTTTTTAACAATAGTGGAGTCCTCCAACTTTTCTCCAAAGCCCCGAATGTTACTGACAATTTCATTGACTCTTGTGAAATAATCATCAATATTTTCTTCTTCTCCCATCTTGACATCTTCAAACTTGCTTCTCCAAATTTGTAATTTGGCTTCCTTGACTTTCATGTTTCCTTCATAACTACTTTCCAATTTGTCCCAAATTTCATTAGCATTCTTGAGTCCCATGACTTTTGTGTATACCTTTTCTGAGAGTGACATAAGAATGGCATTTTGAGCTTTACCATCAACTTCCATATTTCTTTTCTCATCGAGTGTCATAGTAGCTTCATTAGCAAGAGGAGGGAATCCAAATAAGGCTGCATTTCTAACATCAAGGCCGAGAGATAGAAGGTAAGGCAACATCCGATTTTTCCAGCTGTGGTAATTCTTTCCATCGAATGTAGGAACACCCCTACTATTAACAGAATTCAGATTGTCCATCTTCTCAGAAGTAGATCCTTACAGAGGGAACCTGCCTCTGATACCACTTGAAATGCCTGGATCGGTTGTGATCACTGAGAGGGGAGGGGTGAATCAGTGATAACTTTTTCTTTTTATGAATTGTTCCCTTTGGATTATCAATTCAACCTCTACAGCTGGTTAAAGCCTAGATCTACTCTTTTAGTGGTGCAGTAATAATGAGAGCACAGAACACAGAGATTTACAAGGTTCGGTACAAAGACCTACTCCTTGCCGTGTTGGTTACACCCCCCCAACACGGATTCTTCACTATGCAAAAAGATGATTACACAGTAATTGGTTGCCCCCCCCCCCCAATTACAAGTTGGTTAAACCCCCCAACTCCACAGCATCATCTTCATCATGGCTCCACTTCACTTCTTCAAAGGTGTTGTTCAAAACTTCAAGTAGCTTCAACAGTCTTCAAAAGATCTCGTTGGTCTTGCTCACCAAAAAACTCAATCACTTAGAATGATCAGTTCTTTTGTATTCACACACATAAGTGTGTACTCCTCTTCTTCTCAAAGTTGATCTTCTTCACATGTGCACACATACACTACTCATTCTTTTAGTGCACACACTTGACTTGTCCTTCTTCTTCAATTTATAAACACACAAAGTGTGGTCTTACTTTTGCACCCAAAGCACAAAGGTCCTCGGCCTTCTCCTCTTTGTGCACACACTCTACCCGTATACTCCTCTTCACTTGGCACACAAACACAAAGGCCTCGGCTTCTTGTTCACTTGTCTTGCACACACACTTGGTTGCGGCCTTCTCCAATTCTTAAACACACACAATGTGTAGTCTCGGCCTCCACTTGCACACACCCGAACACCAACCATATGAAGGGATGCAAGGTGTGGCCTCCTCCTCAACACTGCCGCGCAAGGCTCAAGCCACAAGGGCCGCGCAAGCCACGGGTGCAAGCAGTTCAAGGCGCGCAAGGCCTCGGGTGGCCACTGCTGCGCAAGTGCTTACCGCGCAGGGGGCCGCGGTGCACAGAGGGGGCTTGCAAGTTGGTGCAGCCCAACCTCTTCTTCTTGTCGCGCAAAAGAGCAGCGCGCAAGGGACTTCAGCCACGCAAGATACTTGCGCGGGGCTTCAAAACATCGCGAGGCAGAGAGATGTGCTCACGGGGCTTCAAAAATTCAGCGCATCAGCAACATACTCGAGGGCTCGGCCTCATTTATATAGGCAGAGGAGAGGCGGTTCATCCGCGTGATAAATCTCAAAATCCCGAGATCTTCGGATCTTTAAAAACAGTCCAAATATTTATTTTCTTTCCTCTGTTTCACGCGGGTTCCCTTTATTTTTTGTTCCTCTACGTGCATGCGACTCATAACGCATGCACAGCCTTCAGTTTAGGCTCATCCCATGCAAAAACACCAACCACGTGGCCTCGGCAGCTTCTCTTGCCTTGGCCTCATTCGAAATTCTCCATACATTTCATGCACACCATTTTTTATGCATGGCCGTGTTCGGTGTGGAGAGACGAGCTCAATGGAGGTCTTAGATCCTTCAGAGGTGGCCGGGAACTCAAAAACTGTCGTCGGGTTGCTCCTGGTTCGACGGAGGCTCGCGGGGAGGCTTCGGCATGGCTCGAGGTTGAGGACGAAGCCGGGGCCGTCGGATCAGATCTTCAATGGCCTGGATTAGATCGCGGCGCCGCGGATGGATCGTGCGGCGCAGATCAAGCGCGCGATCAATCGAGCGGCTCAGATTCGCTCCCGGGAATTTTTCCGCGTCCCACATCGAAACGGGTCGCGGTTTTCTCGCGGTTTATCACCCGGGCACTCCCTTAGACGGCCAGTTGAATCTCCTCCCCTCTCGGTGCTGCCCCGCACCGAGTTCTTTAGCGGGCGCACTCTTGCGCCCACCTTTGCTCCTGCGGGCGCGCAATGCGCCCACCCTATGCATGCTCTGACACTCGGGCGCGCTCCTACGCCCCCGTCGCGCTCCTCCGGGCGTGCCCCAGGTGCCCATGCGGTGTCTGCGGGTGTGTCCTGCCGCCCTGGCTCACCCCACGGGTTCCCCCGGGCGTGGTGCCCTAGTGCCCATGCCTTGGGGTTGAACCCCCAAGGTGCCTTGGCTGGCCCATTTTTTTTGGCAAAGGAAAATCTAATGACTTTGTTAAAAACAAAGTTCTCCTCCATATAAAGCATGCCAAGTGCCACTTCTTCCAAGCCATCATTCTCATTTCTCCTTCTTCCTCTCTTCTTCTTCATTTTGAAATTCCTCCATTATCTTCAACATGTATTCATTACTTAGGAGTGAATTCTTTGAAGGTTCTCCATCAACCGAAGCTCCTGAATCAAATAATTCTTCAATGTTCTTCAATGATCCAATTAGAGGTCAAGTTGGATCACATTCACATTGTCATGCACTAAGGATTAGTACATGTTCTTCTTCAGCTCACTTCATCCACTTAGAAGTTGTGGATGACTCTCTTCATCTCCTCATGCATTGTGAAGACAATGCATGGTCTTCTAAAAGTGTTGTGACTTTGTATCCAGTTGATACAAGTTCTTGGAACTTAATGATCAGCTCAACAATCGTCAGATTTTATGCTTCTATAATCATCAATCTTCAAGATGTACTTCATCAGATGGCACACCATGACAAGTTATTGACAACAAATGCAATTGCTTCACTTGGGCACAACAGAAACATTGATTGAGTAGAAGAATACCAATGGAAGAAGCGCCAACATATATTAAGGGAAAAAATTTACAAAAATCAGAGGTGTATAGGATAGAAATAATGATATTTTATTTCACTTCCTAAATAAATATAAATCTATCAATGTGAATTTCATGTAATTTATGTTCAAGGGTCCAATAAAAAGGTAGTCATACTCAATAGTTTAAGTGAATTGTCATGTGGGATTATAGTGAAATGACTTCAATATTATTTTCATTTAGTAATTCGTTATATAATCAATGATGATTTTTAAGTATGTGGTGTTCGTGTCCATTCACCAGGTATATTATTCAATGAATGAGTACAACCACCATTTTTTTCGATTTTCTCCCAAAGTTGTAATTAATGATAAAGTAAATTCACCAAAATACTTATATGAAATTTTATATGATATTATATAATATTTTTAAATATTAAGTAAATACATCTATGCTTATACAGACTGTAGGAATATAGTGGTATATATTGTTTTTCATGAATCTTAATTTTTTTGGGTTTCCCCTATAAACAGGTGAAACGTACAGGGGAATTCATGTGTTGAAGTGGTAGTGAAATGATAAAGGTGTGTGTGGTATAGGTATTTCAAAATATTGATCTATTTAAACTCAATCTAACATGTATATCATTGTGTCCTTGAATTGATACTTTTTTGGTAATATAGAGAACACTTAATGGTCTTTCCCTGCTCATTTGAAGTTGTTTAATGCATGTGATCATACAAGGTCATCAATAGCGATTCTTGAAGGATCTATATATTCCGTGGTATCATCAGCTACAATTAGAACAATGAAACTATTATAATCATCAATGTTGAGTCCAAGAGATAGATTTATTTTATTCACCATTTTGGTATCCTTACCTAATTACAATAGGCTCCATGTTAAGGATGTTTCCTTTTATTGTTATCCTTTTTACCCCTTTGAGTTGGAGTAGATTTAATATGAAGTTATTTCATATCATTAAAAAAGGTAATATTTAGAGCTTCAATATTTACATAGCTCAACCAATTGACCTTCATAGTGAATCAACATCATGTAAAAGATGACCTACTATAAGATTATGATGCATGTCCTTCTTTAATGATGGGTACAATTATTTTTTCATATTCTAGAGTAATCAATTTATTCATATTGGTGTCTCACATTTATTTTATATACCTAGTTTTTGGATGTGTTGAATGTTTTTGAATAACTCGTGTCTTATGTTATAGGCATGGTGGTGAATGTTCTCCTAATAAAAGAGAATGTGTTTTATATCAATTACTTTAATATTTTGGTAGTGAATATTTTGTTATTTTTTGATTTTATGGTTCTTGATAAGCTTATATTTAAATATTTCATCATTCTTATTTTTTTGGTTTCCTGCAGAGATCAGGATGATTGATATAATTAATGATATTAATTCATTACAACCAATGAGAGATAATGGGTTTTTCATGGATTGTGGTATCTATGGTCTAGTCATGAAAGACATTCACTCATAGTTTTTAGGAATATGTTATATAATATGTTTTTGGGATCGATTATATATATTATCATGCTAATAATCCCTTGTTTTCAGTATTTTCCTTATGTTTTCTCATATTAGTTCTGTAGTCGTACTCTATATTGGGTCATTAAATATTCCATCAATTTTAAATATGGTGTATATTCTATTTTAAGGACCACATGTCTTACAAAAACATTATAATATGAATATCTTAAGAATATGTTTGATGAAAAAATAGAAAATGAATTTTTTTTCATTATAGTGTTTCACCATGCCCACCATTTGTTCTCTTTCTAGGATTGATGATGGTTATATTCATCTCTATGTAGATTATGAGATGCTGAATTGGGTAAACAATAATGAATAATTATCATTTTTCACATCTTGTGGGTTTTATTTTTTAGATAAACGGAAAAATTGCTTTTCAAAAATAAATATATTGTTTTCTCAACATAATATCACTGTTTAGGAATTGGATATCACAAATACTACTTCTCGAAGCATTTTTGGCCAATATGAATATCTAGGAATGCTGTTAGGTCTAACAATTTCATTGACAATGTTTATAGATTTGATGAACTAAATATTATAATAGTTTCTCAGTACATTTATTATAGAATTCATGAGTGATATCCACATATATTAAATAATTGATAATAAATTAGTTAATATATGATTTTACTTATGGGAAATTTTAGGACTTAGTCCTGTTGTGAGAAGTTATAGAAAATGTGAGTTCTAGATCCATGAGGTGATGTCCTCAAGGAACATTATTTTGAATCAAGGAATTTCTATTGATCCTAAAATGTTGAAGGTCATATTTTAATGGGAAAATCACAAAAAATGCCATTGTGATATATAGAATCGCATGTATAGTGGGGTATTATTGGTGGTTTATAAAGGATTTCACAAAGTATGCATCATTACTAACTACTCGTAATAAGAATATGATGATTTTATTAAGGGATGATAAGTGTTAGGAATAATTCAGTTAGCTGAAACATCATCCTACATCAATTTATATTATAATCATTTCAGAACCTAGTAAGTTCTATTTACATTGATATGATTCTTTTGATTCTATACTATGATGTTTCATTGTAAAATAAGATCTTTTTTTCTATTTGGTTCTCATTATTAATTACCATATGTGAAGAATAATCATAATACCCACATTGATCGCACTACTCTTACGCCTGAAATCTTGTGTGGCTTATACTAATATTTTATGGAGAGGTTCATAGTCTATTCTGATCAAAATACCTTGAGTCATATATTCACATAGTGCAACATGAACCTCATGAATTGTTGATGGGTGGAGTGCCTCTATACATTTTTATTTGGCATCGACTATACCATTGGGAAGATAATGTTGTATACATTTTTCATAGATGTATTTTTTATTCTTCAACTATCATAGAATTGAAATAGTAGTTGAATATTATAATTATGTCCACTAAATTTAATTTGGATATAAATAGGGATGATTTATGCATGGTTACATCAAATTTTTAGTTTTCATCATATATCCTTTAGTAAATTATATTGATAGAGTAATAGGATGACGAGGTTAGAGTAATATATGAATATGTTTATAGCGGGGATACCTTCCATGGGTATCCTCTCCAATCTGATAAAATTCATTACTTTTGTAGTCGGTTCTTCATCCCATTTTATATCAGAAATTATCGTAAGATTGATTTCAATAGTTTATAATGGGTTATTCAACCTAGAACTATGTATATTTATCATGAAATAAAACAAAATTTATAGTGACATTATATTAAGTATGACTTTTTTTATTATGTGTATCATTGTTATATTACTAGGAGATTAAGGTAGAGTGAACATAGCCTTCTTATTTTCAATAAATGCTTCTAATACTTGAATATAAATGGGACGATGTAAAACTATACGTTGAATTTGGATTACCTTTTTCTCCCGAGAGAAATCATTATATATGGATAGAGATTTATCAGTTGAATAAACCATATAATTTCATTCAGATTAGGGAGAACACCGATATTGATGTTATGTGTATTATGTACATGATGGATATTATTATGTGGTGTAGGGTTCATTCTATAATTATCTCTAATGTCAATCATAGTTTTATCTCTTAATTCTGGAAACATTTCCATGGGGAAATGAGATCATTACTTAGGTTCGGTACAACTTATCATCCACAGATAGATGGAAATATGAGGCATGGAAATTATATCCTAGAGGATATTCTCCATGCTCAGGTCATAGATTTTAGTGAATAATGGGAAATTTATCTAGGATTTTTTTTCTTTTATAATATTATTTTATATTTATCTATGAAGGCAACTCATTTTGAGGCTTTCTAAGGATTCCTTTTCATCTCATTTCGTTACTGATAAGAATAGGTTATGCCTCTATAATTATGCTAAGTAGCATTCAGGGGAAGATAATAAGGATTCAATATATATATTGAAACATGGTTACTACTCAGATTTGAAAAAAATATTAGGTATATCCTCCAATACATCCTTTTAATTTTTCAATTGTTAAATAGGTATTCTTGAATGATTCACCTCTATTGGGTCACATAATTATTGGTAATCGGGAAATATTTGCATTGAGATAAATTAGAATATTTGAGATTACAGAGAGGATTGGGAATTTAACTTATCTGTAAAAAATTTCTAATTATCTATCAGTTATCACTGTTTTTTCATCATATATCATCTTGATCCCTCCCATTTTTTTGTATTTAGAGGATTCTTATATAGAAAAATATTTTTTATTGAGGGGTATCCAATATAGATAATTGATTCTAATATGATGGTTCTGTGTGGGAAGCGTATTTTTTCAGACAAAGTTTTATGATATAATAGACCACACAATCATGAGACATTGGATTGTGAATCATTTGCGATGGAGTAATGTAAAAATCATTTCATGGATCCTCCAACTCTTAGAAGACATTTTGATGAAAGAATGTATTATTAGGGGCAGGTTTCCATATTTAGACTTGAGGAATGTTTTTAGCATTTAGATATTTTTTTCCATTATATGAATATGTTATATAGTTCTTGTTTCACTTAATTTGTGTTTTTGATTATCACTATGGAAATCGGTCAGGACCATGACATGGTCCAATACATTTTTTGACTAGGTTGGTCATGTGCACCATTGGATGAACCACTAAGACTAGAGAAAGCAGTGGACCTGATAATGTATGGTTATTGGTTAACCAATTTTCCATAGAACTAAATCTTTTCTAAGACATTGTGTAGGTTGTAGCTATACCAAAATATCATTTAATTCAAGGCTTGTTTTTTAATGACTATTTCCAGACTCAGAGAGAAGTGTGACCAAGGACACAATGAGCATAGTGAAACTCCGCCATATTCTGGGGTCCCTAGGTGTAGACTTGGAATTATTTATTTGGACATAAATATTTTTCGATGATATTATGTGATTTTAGGAAAACATGGGTATCATTATGAATGGTCTTTTAATATCAAATATACTCATTTTCCTCCCATATTAAGACATCATTATTCATTCCAACAAAAAGTGTTTTAAAATGATTGATTTTTTGAATATATTTTAGTTCATGTTATTATTTTATTGATATAATTTTTACATTCAAATCATGATAAATATGTTATCATTTATTTGATTAGTTGTTCATTTTGTTATCAAATGAGATATATTGATTGGATGGATGTAGATTCTATGTGTTATGATGTTTGTGATCTATTATATTCTCTACCTACTTTCTACTTATAGAATCTGAATTATATGTTATGGTAATGGATATGTAGGCCATTTTCATTAAATAATCTAGATGAATTAAATATTAGTTCCCCTAGCTAATTCACTAGATAACTAGAAAGGAATTTATGACCCCACATGGGCTAAGGACAAGAAATGAGGCATAAAATTTTCATTTTGGGATGATTTATCCCATCCAGATGGGAATATAATCTAATATATAAGGAATGGATTTATATATTAACAATACATAGAAATGTTCTTAATTAGGTATCCATAATACATTTGCATACTATATAAAATATATGTAAGTTATTAAGAAAAAAAACCAAAATACAAAATATAATAATCATAATCAACATGATTCAACTTATAAAATTACCACAATACCAAAACAAAAAACCAAATCCTATCTAACCATGATAACCTAATACCTAATTACATATCCTTACACTCTCCCACAATAGAAAAAAATGGTCAACATATACCTGACGTTATGTAAAATATGTGAGATCAACAATCCCTATTTTATCCCACCATGGGATTCATGAAAACTAGTTATAAATGAATTCATATATTTAAATTTTGAAGGAAAACAAGTCAGTGTTTAATAATTTAAAAAAGTGTTTCTTAAACTATATTTCACCCATTTAAAAAGTTTATAACCATTTCCATCTAAAAATATTTTCAAATAACATTTAATAAATCAGTTCATCGTTAATAATCCACAAATCATAAATAAATTTCAAAACAAAAGCATAATGTAATTTCACACTAGGATAAAATATGTTTTTGAAAGCTAGGATTCTTGTAAAATGTTCAATGATGAATAAATCACAGTAATCATGTCCTCAACATTCCCACTATTATAATTGAGGAAAACAATTATGTGAAATTCCCCACTATGATTTCATGTATAGGTGACCCATCATTCTCCCTACTAGTCAATGAAAAATCAAAATGCAAATCCACACCTATGTACCCATGGAACCCATGTGCTATTCTTATCAAAACATTTCAATTTTTTTAATATAAATAAAGGAACAATTCTATTAACCCCTTACCATATCTAAACCATACAGGTAAATCCACTTTTCATAAAAAGAAAAAATAGTTCTCTAAAATCAACAATTATAAATAAAAAATAGAGGGTAAGACTAATTTATATCTAAAAAATGTAAATTTTATGAAAATAGTGACCATTCCATTCTTAATTTAAATATAATGTTTAGTAAATGATTGAACAAGAATAATTCATAAATGTTAAATTAAATGAAACCACCAATCATAACACATTTTATCCTAATAATTCTAACTAGATACACACACCAACTGAAAAATAGGATATATGAATCAAGAGAAAATCATAAACCATGAGGTCCCAGCCATGATTCACTAATTCAAGAATTATTAGATAAAAATAAATGGGAGGAAATAATTTCCCTAAAAATTCCATAAGAACACTCAAATGTAACCGAATATCCCATAAGAGATATCAAATGTCATGATTTTTCTATATGATTCCTAGTTCAATAATGTCAAAAACATTACAGATGGAATTTGAAGCCCTGAAATATGGTTTTAATAAAGGTGTGAAGTGTGTACCTATAATATCATTGATTAATAGAGAATAATGGACATATACATTTTAAAAAACATGATCTAACACCCAAATATCAATAGAATACAATCCCCTAGAGGTGAATAATATCCAAAATCAGTAAAATATTCTCCAAGGTTGAGAAAATATTTCACCAGGGGAAGAATGGAGAGAATCATAGTTGTCCTGGGCCTTAAAATGAAAATGAATATTAATTAAATCTAGTCATATAGTTTGGAAATACTGATCGAAAAACTATGTGACATATTTTTAACGCTTTCAGGGCTAAAATATAAACTATATAATTTGGATATAATATTTAGAAATCGGTTTGATGAAATTTTAAAAAAAAATCAAACCTATGTTTCAATTTTTATGGTGAAATCGTGATTGTTTCGACTAACTATGTTACAAACAATTTTCCTTACTCAATATCTCTAAAATAGTTTTCATTGATTCCTTGGATTATCTGAATGGTCTATCATAATAATGATTCATCCATTCACATAATTAAAAAACAATGAAAAATTCATATTTAACTTGAATCAAAAAAAGGGAATCATGAAATATGATATGGTAAAATAATATTTTTACCTAAATGGGTTTTGATGATGTGAAAATTTTCCAAACTGTAACATTTTATTCCATATAAATCTATTTCATAGATTTTGGGTCATAAGGTGATGGGGCCCATAATACATCATCATTGATTCCAACTCCTACATATCATGATAATTAGTTGTCTAACAACATAGTAATCATACAAATTTAACATACAATATATTTAATACTTTCATTATAGAATCAAAAATCTATACTAGTTCCTCAATAATAGATATATCTTGATACAAGGAAATGTCATCTAAATTCAAGTTATTAAAATGTTTAGGATGATATTTCTTGGGATTTGATATGTAGAATAATTCATTAGTAACATTAAAATAGGATTTTATCATCAACTGATAGACCACATTATCAATATTATAAACAACCTCAAATTGTCCAACATATCCAGGAGAAAATTTACCATGAATCCCACAAATACAGTGAAAAAAAATGTGAATCATTCAAGAATACATGTTCACCAACAAGGAACATTAATGGATGAAACTAATAGTCATCATAATACATTGGTAAATTTTAGTTCATCCCTAATCATTGATTTATAAAGAAAATAATCTCTAATGATTCCTAGATAATGATAGGTCCTATAGGAGACTTTTCACATACCTCCGACAAAAAAGAGAAGAATTATAATTGTGAAGATAGCAAGAATTGAAAAAATATATTATCATTTCTGATTGGAAAAAAATTTCATCAGAAAACTGAACAATTCTTGTTTACAATCCCATGAAACTCTAATATCCCGAACATATACACATATAATATCCTTCGTGATTTCGATATCAGGCTTCAACTGACAATCCATCTTTGAATGGAAGCCTATACCTAGTGGCACAATACTTTTACTCACCTCCGTAAGACCCTTCCAAAAACTTGAAGTAAATATATGATCCCAATATGAGTTGAATGAAAAACATTCTCCATAAAACCGCATAATATATTTAACATATATCATCCTTAAATCCTGAAATTTAGTCATTTTTGGAATTATAATATATTTAGTATACATAATAAATAAATATATCACCATCTAGATATAATTCTTCTTTTTGGGTGTCCATGGTAATCTAATGATGATGTCCATAGATACCTCATCTCATTTTAAAAAACTTATCACAAGAGTTCAAAGAATACATTAATGATTCTAGTTATCAGTCTGAATCTATTGGAAGATAGAAAATTTAAAAAGATAATGTTGTTCTGTGCATCATTCTTGGCCACGAGGACTAATGCTTCATGTCGTAATACATATTTTAGTTCCAGGTTGATTGCCTCATGATTTATTAATATTATTATACATTATTTTCATCATTATATATATTAGGATGATGAATATAATATAAAATAAAATGGGACCTTTTTAAGACATATATCATCCATATATGGTATACTAAAAATTTATAGATTATCTGATTTCACTCAACTAATAACCTGAAAAAACTCTTGAAATATCTATCGATGTGATAAAATGTCTACTTGGAACTAGTAAAAATAATACTATCCACATTATCTCTCATATATCAGTGAATAAAATTAAATAAAACCATGATATTATATTAACCTATATATTTTTTCACATTCTAATAAAAAAACTCATTCTATGTGTGTAATAAAATACATTATGATTTATAGGGTTGTGGGTGATGAAAAAAAGAACATTTCTAATGATATTCCGCCCATAACATCTACATTAACATCATTCCGATTTAAAAAAAGATATATTATAGACTCACATTTTAAAAATAAACTATTATCCTCTCCCAAAAAATGTTGTGTCACTAACACATAAGATCACATATATCTCTGAAAAGTTCATGATTTTAAATGTGATAATTCGTCAGGTTTTTTATAAGTTAATGATAATTGTATTTAACCACATATTCATTATACATAGGCAAACATCCCATACATGAACCCAACACATAAAAGTACACTACAAATAATATACCATATTATAGAAAAATAAACCTTGAAACATGGGATAGTTGTATTTTAATTTATTAATGCATGTCTAAATTTTTTAATCACATGATAATTTGACGTCATTTTTATTAAGAGATGTCAGCTGTGAAGAAATGTTTTAGATATCATTAATAACATAAATATAATAAATAGATAAACCTAAGAAGATTAATATCCCAAATAAATTTTATGGTTTATCCCATGACAAGAGTTCCTTCACCTTCATGGGATTGGTTGAGGTACCATATTCTAAATGAATATATCCTTAAATAATACGTCATGACTAAAATATTATCATATAGTTAAATTTTCACATATATTGTTATTCCTCATAGATAAAAAAATAATTTCCATATAATATTAATATTCTATCTAGGATTTTGAATAAACTAGGATATTATCTACGAATACATTAAAGATATTATTGATATAACGATGGAATATATGATTCCTGATATCTCTAAAAATAACAAGAGTATTTATAAGGACAAACATTAATATAAGTTATTCATAGTGTCCATAATTGATCATGAATGTTTTCTTCGGAATATATTACTTTTTAAATAAAATCTTATGATATCTAGGGAAGAGGTTAAATATTGAGAACCTCATTCTCCTAATTAAAAGACCAAAAAGGTCTTTATATGATGAATATGATATTTAATCTTAATCATACCTTGATTATGATTCTGATAATATAAAAAATATGAGGAATTCTATCTTCCTTACATGAATAAAGTATTAGATATTACTAAGATGTCAATTTAGTATGAACAAATATATTCACTTTTAAATCAAAAAAATAATCCATCAACACTTTCAACAATGTCAGTTTCATATAAAATGAATGTTTAGAGATTTTTAGGGTCATGGGAACTTATTCAATAAAAAACCCACCTCCAATGTTATACAAAAAACATAGAATTTTCAAATAAATAAATCATTAAAATACCTAAAATATTGGAAGACCATAATATACATATTCATTAAAAAAATGAAAATTACTTGATGATAAAAAAAACTACATTATTCTCGATGAGTAAGCCATGTTTAGCTAAACCACATATTCTATTAACCATGAAACACCCAAGATCTCCATTTGGAGCAATAATAGAAAAATTATAATGATATAAATCATCCTTGGATTTATGGAAAACCAACCAATCCATACCAATGAACATGAATAAATGATATATTTCAAAAACAAGAAAATCCCAATATATTTCAATATTACATATCGACAGAATACTTGTAGGGAATCAAAATTCATTCTCTATTTTATTCCCATAAGGAAGTTGTAGTATCATTATTAAGGTAATAATTTATGTTATAATTCAAAAATGGTGTTAAAAGGATTTATATAATGGAATTGTAATCACCTTTATCAAAAAATGCAGTATTTATAGATGATTCAATAATGATCTTTCCTCTCAATATCATAGAAACCCCCATAAACTTCCTTGATAAACATCCCTAACCCATGAATCCACTTCACTTCATAGGACAATGGATGAATCCTTATGAGAATAGATACTTCTGAATTAGTTCCAATTACTGTAGGTGATGATAAACCATATCCATTATGATTTATAGTTATAGATTGATAGATCATCAAAGAAAACAAAATATTATAGAAGAATTATAGGAATTTCTATGTGTATAAAAATAATTATTTGTGTTCCCTCTAGTTCCAAACTATGTTAATGTTAAAGGAAAACGACCAATTATTACCGATGATGTAGAGGAACCCAACTATTGTAATCTTCCACCATCACCTTTATGATAGTAATTCCACTTTGTCTTCTTCCCTTGTGAGCTAGTAGGATTACCAATGATTTGATGTGGATGTCCAACCAAACCCGACATTCCCACTAGATATATCTATTCCAACAGGGCTCTATTCACTTCCTCTACATAGGTTAAAAGTTTCCATATAGATACCATAGAATGAATTTTTGGATTCAAATTTTCATGGAATCTATGATCCTTAATCTTTTCATCTTTTACAACCTAAAATATAAAATTAGTAAATCTTGAAATGATATTAGGGTACACTTTCACTAAACGGTCACTCAATTGAATGGAGAGAATGTCCACTATTATTTTATACTCATGGAATCCAAATATAAGTACTGATAGAAGATATTCTTGATGTATTTCCACAAAATAACTCATGTTTTTCCCTTGAACCACCACCTCCAACCATCACATACTAGTTTGTTCGTTTTCAATGGTAACACACTTCACATAAATTAATTCTATAGTCTCTATGAATTCAATGATCTCATTAAACATATTCAGTAAGTCCACTTCATTATGGGTGTATTTCAACCACAATAACAATAGTAGTTTCAATAGATTGTATTCCTATGCTCAATAATTGTATCAATGAACTCATTTGTTGTCTTTCCTAGAATTAGTTTCAGAAATAAGTACTTTTTACCACTACAAAAACTTTCCTTGTTATATCCTCATTATGTTTTTGATTAATTGTTGGGTTTTCACACTTAGATTCATATGCATCACACTCATAGGTAATACATGAAATTCAATATAAAGGCGTAATATTATGCTATGAAATTAATAGTGACAATCAGAAAAGTAATGAATCACAGTTTAAACAAAGTGTTCGAAAAAAAGGATCTAAAATAAATTTATAAAACTACATAAGATAAACACATAAAAATATCATGTGGTAACTTTATTCATGTCTTGATAAGACCTATCACAAAACTAAATTTTCATATTCTACATAATTATAAAAATAATTAGATGATATATAACAAACAAATCAAGGCATGGAATCCTTAGAAAAATATTCCTCTGATACAAATTTTTTAAATAACTTTTCTACATTTCCCATCATATAAGGCTCCAAACTAATAGAAAATAGGATTTAAGGGCATTCATAATCCCCATGGGCTGGAAACAACATCGCAGACATAAAATCAAGATATGGAAGTGATTTTTACAACAAAATATAACAACCAAAAATACATATAATGGGATGGAATGATCATAATAACTTTCCAAAGAAAAATTCACATAGTCATAGTGGTACAATAATGAAAAACATATTAAAATTATGATATAAAATTTGAGAACTAAGACCCGTTTATAAATGATACATGACACTATATTCCTATGTATAGTGGGTAACATCCCCCCATCTCACCACATTATACACAATCCCAATAAACCATGAAACATGAATTCCTGATTATGGTTAGTTTCCTTTTCCTACATTGAAACAAAAATGGCAACACACTCATGAGGTTATATTTAGGGTTTGTAATCAACAATCCATGTGGGATCCCACCATATGGTACCCTCATTAGTGTGTAGCCATTGTTTTTTCAATGCATGAATGGGAAAAAAACCATAATGAGGCCTTCTGGTTTCATGGTCGGTTGTGCATCTGTATAATGTGGTGAGATGGGTGGGGGGATGTTATGCACTATACATAAGAATATAGTGTCCTGTATCTTTTATAATCGGGTCTTAGTTTTAAAATTGGTATCCCCCATGTTGTACGTAATAAATATGATTAAAATAATTGAAATGTAGTCTTTTTAAAAGAAAAAATTCATGATTTTATAATTATATAATTTAATGTAAATCATTGAAAATCATCATTTTAAATATTTTTTATATTTTTTATCATAATGTAATTTTATAGAACTTTTATAAAATCAATTTATAATTTACTATAATTCAACTTGAATAAATTATAAAATAAAATCCCAATGGAAATTTACCTTAGAATTATATAGGTTTACGTTAGCTAGACATATCAAAAAATGTACCATCATGACTTGGGGACACAATTCCTGCCCTAAATAGACCCTCCATTAGTGTTGAGGAATTTATTTAAATTTAATTTACCCATACTATATCATTTAATGTAATCACTAGAATACAAAAAATAGGATTATAGGAATACTAACATGTATAATTATGACTACTAATAAATGAAAAGTTTTGATTTAAACCCCCACTTTTATACCAAAGGATACTAAATGATTCATTCAATGAAATTGTTCAAAAGTAATTTTCATATTTCATGAAACAATTCCATAAAAAGATATCAAAATAAAACTATACCATGAATATATCTACCCTCACTTTATATATATTAAAATTACACAACATTTTCAGAATACTAAAAAAATGAAAACCGAAACCGAAAGACTGTACTAGTCTATTACATTTGGAAACATGGAAACATAAAACATCACACATATTTGATATGCACTATCTCCCAATAGGGTCTTTTTACTAGAACCCTTCATGAACACATAAAAAATAACACATATCTTCATAACTTAGAGAAATAAATATAGAAAATAGTTAGCTAAAAATAATTGTATGGTTAAACAAGGGAGATATGAAAGAATAATCATGAGCATAGTGATATGAGAAAATGATCCTGAAAATAGTAGATCATACCCTTCATATCAAGTATCATATACATGAATTGTGGAATAAATATTATTAGTTCGTAAGGAATGAATCATAAGGAAATAAATATTATAATCCATGAATTCATATCAATGTAATAAAATAGGGGACTGTAAAAGACACTGAAGAGTATATAATTATTTATATTGTAGTCAAGGAATTGAAACCAATGCTATATCAGTGGAAAATGTGATTTACTAAATGGGGTTCACAATGCATTCCAGTCATGTAATACTAAACCCATCTCACCACTCGTTCTATCATTTTATTACTGAACTGGTGTCAATTCTTGTTCCAGCCCTATAATACAGAACTGATTTCATTTCTTGTTCCAGAAATATAATATTAAACTATGTTCATTCCCCAATCTATCCATGTAACTCTCATTAGATATAAATATTTACACAATGCCTTGGAGGGAGATATATGTCCCACCCATATTATAATGAAAACATACATACATGTGTCATAAAATAATAAGAAATCATATCATATCCCATGATATTAAATGGGTATTATAAACATGTAATCATATCATAACATGTTAAAAAATATACAGGTATCATAATCATTTCATCATAAGCATAACCTGTGAAAAGAAGCAGTTTTCAAAAGTGTATGACACATAAAAGTGAAACAATTTTCATAAACATCATGCTATCAAACCAAAATCCATTTAGAGAATGAATATAAATGGAATTATTGAATAATTTCACCATAATGTAATGAATAATAATAATATAAGTTATCTTATATGGTAAATAATTTTGAAAGATCTTTTAAAAACAATTGTTGTCGAAAATATCGTTTATATTTTGAAAATTGATTTTTATAACATAAAACCTTTTGAAAAAAATTATTTGAAAATAGATTTTATATTTTCTAAAGGATGGTTTGAAAAAAATTTAAAATCATATATATTTGAAAATGATCTTCATCGATCTTTCGAAATCATTTCTGAAAACATTTTCAAAAATAGGTTTTTTCAATATAATAAATTTTTGTTTGAAGTGAGAGACGATTAGATTTTACATAAAAGAATTATAATAAGTAAAAAAGAGTGGAAGGAATGGAAACAACACATTAGTATATACAGAATCAATGTATTATATGTATTATCAGGAGTTTTCTTTTGATATGGATCATAATATTCCATCAATGTAAGCATAATTATAAATAATCTCAAATAGTAATTAGATTGTCTCAATAAACTCTTATAACATCGTAAATTGGGAAAATACTCTCCATGCAAGAAAATGAAATTAAATTACACAAAAAATAACATGAAAAGAAGAATATTCAGTATATAACAAGTAAAATATATGTATATACTCCTTTAAAAAATAATTTAGGTGCATAACAAATCAACAATCTCAAAGAATGAAAATTGAGACAAAACTATTTTACAGATTTAGTAACTATTGAAACATAAAACCCATGAAAGAAAGCTCATAAATTGACCATATTAATACAAAAATATTTTAGTATAAGATACATATATCACATTAATTTTAATTCAATACAACACAAAAAAAAGATGGAGAAGATAGAATATATCTCACAGAAATGACATTTTAGATCAAATCCCCATACCTTGTGTCTTGACTCTCATCGTACTCATTCAAAAAACGTAAATAATAAATATAAATTTATTATAAATAATTTAAAGAACCATATTTTTATATCTAATATCATTTATTTTTTATTATGACCTTTTATTAGCCTTTAGTTATCAATTCTATTTTAAGGTATTACTTGAGGTAATATTTTCATTATTCATCGCATGTGTCTAAATTTTTTATACCTTCAGTATTAATATTTTATATAATCTATTAAATAATTTAAACAATGTTATAAATATTCTGTATATATGGTATATTTTTATTATAATGATCTATAAAATATATAATAATTAAATGAAATACACTGTTCTGGGAGATGGTAGGTCTTACGTATGCAGAAACTATATTTCAATTTAATACTCGCTATGAGATAAAAAAGTAAAAAAAATATATGAATATATATGTATGTATATACGAACATATTATTAATAAATTAGATTTATTATATCCTTTATATATTATATATTAACTAAATTATTCTTTAATACAATTGATGTAGTGTCTGAATGAATCATATTTCTTTGAGGGGGTGATAGTCCACACTTCCTCAAACAAAATTATTGTAAGAAAACCAAATGGAAGGAAAAAAGCCATGTGTTATTAAAGAAATACAGATGATTAATGAAATAATAATAATAATATATAAGATATATAAATATATATTATATCATAATTTACACCATGATTGGGGGTCATGAAAATTGAAAAATCATCATTTAGTGAGGTGGTAGTTCATTGTACACATAAACTATTTTTTAATTATCCATTAGATGGATGTGTGTGTAATTGTATGTTGAAAACATATCATAAAAACATAATATTATATATTATTACAATTGTTTTGTTATACAGTAATGAAATAGAGATTTTTGAGGGACACCTTAAAGGAGGAAGGAAAGAAATATTGGAATTTTATTGGGTAGATATTGGACTATCCTATGTGGTTTTAGTGGTTTGAAGAATAGGGATAGGTGGTGGCCTTTTATAAGGAAGGAGAAGTGTTAGTCTATTAAAAATATTATGAGAGAATTCTAGCAACAATTTTCAGGATGAAAATGGATCCAATAAGGATCCAAATTATGAGAAAATGTTGCATAGAGTTGAAATATGTCCACTAAATTTATTTTGGATAGGATTCAATGTCGTTTTGTGTCTTAAATATTTGGGTTAGTCCTTAGTAATGCTTAATTTAACCTTAATTGATGTAATTAATTTTAATTACATTGAGTAATAGTATTTGTAAAATACAAATTTGACCTTATTAGACATTATAATTTATGTTTATTCT
The DNA here is from genome assembly GCA_963277665.1 of Viscum album. Classification (NCBI taxonomy): domain Eukaryota; kingdom Viridiplantae; phylum Streptophyta; class Magnoliopsida; order Santalales; family Viscaceae; genus Viscum; species Viscum album. The sequence continues at coordinate 1,069,443,553 of OY728162.1, forward strand.
ATATATGGAATCAAATTTTACATATTCCAAAAACATAATTTGTAGATATTAATTTAAAATTATTCCTGTAGTCAAATCGACAATGTTGGGTTTTAATGTAAAAATGATCACACATTTGCTATATTTTAATATACCATTTTAATTTGAGATTGGTTCCAAATAAAAAAATCATAAATTGATAAAATAATTATTTAATTAAAATTTTAAACAAAATTAAAATATAATTTAACCTTATCAATCATGTATATGAAAATTGTATTTTTGAATTAAAATCCAGTATTTTCCACTATTAATCAAAAAATGAGGTTTCTCAGAAAAATATCAAAATCTACCTCTATGATAATTTTGAAATTATAAATTAGTAAATGATGTTATTGTATCAATTAAAATGTAGAAATAATTCTGGAAATAATTTTAATTTTTTTCACAGAAGAATATTTAAAGTAGTTTATTAGAGAAAACAATATATTTTTACATAAAAAGACATTACAAGAAATCAAATCATTCATTAAAAATATTTTTTATTAATATAAAACTATTATAAATATATTTGAAATATAGTGATTACTATTCATATATCTATGTTTAACATCTAGGTTTTAATTATCTCCTTTCAACAATTATCATAATAGAATTATGTTCGTAGAAACATATCTATTTTGTGTAACATACACCAAAGTGGTTGTAACATATAACATATTATAGGTTGATGTTTTGTGTAACATATGAAAATTTTATGTTACATGAAACGTATTTAAATTATATGAGGTTTGAAATGAATGTTTTACTTAGTGCATTGTAATATAGGAATGAAATTTTAATTTATTTGAATAAATGGTCTACAAAAACTCAAGGTGTTACATTCTACCCCCATTAAAATGAATTTCACCCCCTAAATTAATTACTCAAGTAATAAAATTAGGATAATTACACTTCATCATATCACATGTTCCCACATAGTTTCCTCCAAAAAGTGATTTATGAACATAACATTCATCAGATGAGGGGTCTTGTTTCATAGAATATTCTCTGATCAGTCCATAATTTCAACTGGTTGCTCCTCGTAAGAAAGATCATGGTCAATCAGTATCACCACTTATTCAAATACATGTTTAGGGAATAGTACCTCAAGAGAGCGACATGGAACACATCATGTACATGAGAGAGATTTAGAGGATTTCACAAGAAGTAGGCTACCGTTTGGATGTGATCATGAATATCAAGTAGGTTGATATACCAAGGGATTAGTTTACCTTTCTACCCGAATCACATAACCTTATTCCAGGGTGATATTCATAGAAAAAATGTTTCATATACATCAAATTCTTTATCACATTGATGATTATCAATGTATCATTTCCACTAAATTGGAGTTGTCTTGATATGATGCATAATTTTTTTTAAACCACTTGACAATTTCCTTAGAAACTTCAAGTCACAATTTCTTTCTTTCTACAACTTCATCCAAACATTTTGTACGTCTTAATTTATTCCCATATAGTGCTTCATATGATTCCATCTTAATATTTGGGTGAAATATACTATTGCTTTAAAACTCATCTCGAGGAATGTGTTTATCCCAACAACCTTGGAAAACCAGAGAACAAGTTCTCAACATATCCTCTAGGGTTTGAATTACTATTTTTCATTGACCGTATTTATATTTATATTAAGCTATGATGAAACTCAATTCTATATCATGTTCTTGCTAAAGAAATTATAATAAATTTTAGGTTAACCTTAGAACCCAATCTGATATAATAGAATGTGTTACCTCATGAAAGTGTACCAATAAATTAATGTATATCTTGGAAACATAATATTGAGATAATTCTTCCTTAATATTAATGAATTGTGATGACATAGTAAGGCGATTGACTAGCATAAATAGATAATTAAACCTGTTATAGGTTTTGTATAGTGCAACAACAAAATTCATAGTGATGTTCTCACATTTCAATTTTTGTATGGGTAATGAATGAAAATACCCATTGACATTTATCATTCAGCCATAACTTGTTAGCATATAGAGTAACAAGAAAAAAACTCAGTGATATATTTTTTCATTCCATCCCACTAGATGTATTATTTCATTTCCCTATACATATGCGTACTTCTAGAATGAATTGATAATGATAAAATATGATCTTCCACTAATAATTCCTTATTCAAATATAGTATGGAAAAATACATACAAGGTTATTTAAACTTATCATTATATCCTAAGAAAGGATATACTCAATAATATTTCTAACATTATTCAATAGCTCATCATCTTCCTTCTACGCCTCCTTAATCATCAGGTGGATAGAGGGTTGAACAATCATTTGAGAAAGATAATATTTATCCTACTCCTTCATTATTTTTATATACATCCTCTAAAAATCCATAAATATTGGATCTTTTTTATCCTCATCATTTTTAATTTAGAATTATGATTCTGAATTGAAGCATCGGTCGCCTTTGTTTTCTTTTACAAGGTGGTAATATATTGAGTAGTCTAAATCTGTTATCAACATTAACCATATTCTCTGGAGCTTGTTTAATTCATTTTGTTTGAATATATATTTCATAATATTATTATCAGTATATATAACACACTTTTTCTATACAAATAATTCCTCCATATCCTTAATACAAAAATTACCACCACTAACTCAAAAATCATGTGTTGGGTAATTTTTCTCTCGAATCTTCATCTATCGTGAGATATAGGCTATAAACATGCTAATATTTTTGTTAACACATACCAATAACATAATGGATGTGTCACTATATATTAAAAACCCTTCTTCAATACATGGTAATGTTTGAACATGAGTTTTGACCAATATTTTCTTCAAATCCATTAAATATTCCTCAAATTCATCTATCTTGAAGAAATTATATTCCTTTCATGTTAACGTGGTAAAAATAATAGAAACTCGTGAAAAATTGTCTGTAAAACATCAATAATATTCACCTATACCACATAAGATATATATCTATATCACTTTAATTATTTTAATCCAACATCCAATAGCCTCTTTAATTTGTTGGATCTACTGAAATACCATCTCGTGAGATTAGGTGATCGAAAAATGAAACCTCTTACAACCAAAATTCACTCATTTCAAATTTTTCATAAAATTTCTCAATCCTTAGGGTCTTTAGTGAAAATATCAAATGATCTTCATGCTCTTATTTTCTCTTTGAATAGATAAGAATATAACCCATAAGGATCTCACAAAATGATCAAGGTAATTTAAAAAGACTCTATTCTTTAATCCATCAAGTTTCTAGGGCAATTAGTAAGACCAATGGAAACACTATATATTCATAGTGTCTATGCCATGTACAAAATTACATCTTGGGTATATACTCCTTATTGGATTTTAATTGATGTTATACATAATGAAGATCAATCTTGGAAAAATATTGAGCTCCATGTAGTGGATCAAACAAGTCATCAGTATGGGGAAGAGAATTCTTGTTATTGATTTTGATCTTGTTCAAAACTCAATAATAAATTTAAAGTAGCATTAATCCATATTTATTTTTCAAACAATGAATGGGTGAACCCCAAGGTGATACCCTTGGCTGAATAAATCTCTTATCATGGTTTTCATGGAGCCTCTTATTCAATTATTGCCACTCAATTGTGTCCATCATATAAGGAGTCCTTCAAATTATTGAGGAACTATGTACGAGTTCAATTAATAACTAAACATCATGTTTTGGTGGAAGACCTGGAAAATAATTCAGAATGAAATCCAAATAATCACAAAAAATAGTCATATCATCAATGTCAAGTTTATCCCCCACAATTTTCAATAAACAACCCTTTTGATTGAGAATTAAGACCCCTACACTGGATGTAATCACCATAAGAAGTTCATACATATCATCATATTGATTGATGATCATATGAGGGTTTGAGACATCAAATCTAATTTCCCATACATGAAAATTTATGTGGGGTTTATATAAATTAACAAAAATACATGCATATGATGATATCAAATTCAACGAAAGGAATAACGACATGATTCGCATGGAGAAAATTCTCACAAACATCAATCAAATAGGAATCATAGTCCTAAGATGCAATCATCATACCATTAAGTGTTTTCACTGCTAATTATACATCTAATTGTTATGGAGGAATCTTAACACACTTGTCAATTTCATCTGATATGAACTAATGTGTTCATACAAAATAAAAAATGACAATTTTAGTTCTAGATTGGATGTAAAGTGTACCTTTCATCACATTGTTATCACACCCCTCATATGAAATAGTGATTTCATGATATTTGTACATATTCCTTGGATTAAGAGGATGTTGAAATAAATCACCATCACAAATCCTTGGGGTTGGTTAGTGGTTAGAATAACATCTATTCTCCACACACTTGTAGCACTAAATTGGGAGAGGTGTATGTTTTCCATCCTTTTATCTATTCAAAATGTTAGTTAACTTCCTCTTGTCACTATTTAGCAATCAATTCACCTATAACCTGCCTTTCAAAAAAAACCTGATCCCTTAAGACAAAATCCTCCATGATTCTTCCCACACATAGAGAATAAAGGATTGATCATATACTTTTCCCCATGATTTTTATAGTTTCCAGTGAAATTGATATTCCTTTTCTTGTCAACACTGGGAGGTTGATACGTAACTCTAACTGCCAATTCAACCTTCATTTCAAAACAACTAATCACTTCATTAATACTAAAGTCCCATATCTATAATTCCATTATTATACATGGCATCAAGCCACTGATGAACCCTTCAACATTAATTTCGGGTTGGATGATAATTCATCTAGAATACCTCACAAGTATTGTGAAATTAGCCTCGTAAGTACAAACAGATTCATCATCCTTCTTCTTCAACTGAATGAACTCTTTCTCCATCTGGGTAAAAGGAAATATAGGAATATAAATTTTGAAAAATATGTTATTGAATTCATCCCAATAAAAGGATTCAATCTCCTCTTGCTACCTCATATTCTTGATTAGATTCCACCACTGGTCTGCTTCGCCTACTAACTGATAAACAACCAGAATTTCTTCATCATGATCTAAACACTGGAGAAAGGATAAAATCAGTTCAGTAGTACTAATCCATTAATCAACAAAAGGTGGACGTGAATACCCTCTGAAATAAGGTGGATGTTTCCTCAATAATGTCTCAATAGAATGTTGTTACCTCCTTTTTCGCATATGGAATCCCACCCTGAATCATAGATTGAGAGTGTTTTGTGAGAATAACAATGAGTTTTTTCATTCCTACACCATTATCATTCATTTTCATAGGAGTAAAATCATTCCATTTTCCAATTCAATCACACTTAAAACAGTTCCTCTAGGTTCCCACCATTAACTAAAACCCAAAATAAGAGAGTAAGAAACAATTATCATATTGGGGGACTCTATAATCAGGATAATTCACTTATAGGATGTCTAAATTATGAATCATTCCATAATATATGAGGGATTAGGTTTATCCTAGAATATTCGTAGACAACATATTTTTAAATCCTTCATGATGGTTCATGATGATTTTTTTAATTTCCAATGAATATCTTAGGGGAGTGTGAAATTTCTAGTGAAACATGGAACATTTTTGTGTTCTAGATTACCCATTGTGAGGGTCAGAACATGTTGTCAGAATCATTACTAATAAGTAAATCATTTCCAGATCCACAACCACTTGTATTGTCAAGAATGGGATGTATTTATTAGAAACAACTTACTTAATCCTTAACAAAAAATATAGAACATTTTCCTGCACTTTTCTATACCATTAGACTAATCCTAAGACATGACCTTAGGGTTCTTACAAATGTTTTCTCATCCAAGATTCAAAAGTTTTACTAAAAACTTTCATGGTAAAAAACTATAAGGACACCCACTTTTAAAACATTAAAATTACATAATATTCGCAAAATAATTTTACCATTAGGCAAATAGATACCCAAAGAACATTCAAGTTTAGTACCATAAGAATCATTAAATCATAAGAACTAATACATATGTGAGATACATTATCTCTAAATAGGTTCACCTTGACTAGAACCCTTCTTCGAAACATCAATCCCAATACATATTTTTATAACCAGGAGAAGAAAATGTAAAAATGGATGGGATCAAATGCTTGTTATGGGTAAAAAGGGAAATATGTAAGCATAATCTGGAGCATAAGTGTATGATAACATGATTATAAAAATATATTATCAAACATTGCATATCAAAGATAATATAAAATAATCATGGAATAGTTATTGGAAGTTCCCAAGGTATGAATATTATGGGAATAAAGATTATATTCCATTAAAGCATTACATTTGAATAAAATATGAAATTTTGTCTGAGATACGAGAATTTATAATGATTACCATAGTAGTAAATGAATATCTAGATAGACAATATTATTGGAAAATTTTCATTACTAAACCGAGTTCACACCCCATTTCATCCTTGTATTATTAAACCAAGTTCACTCATCATTCCAACTCTATAATAATGGACCAAGTTCATTTCTCATTTGAGCCTTATAATAATGAACCATTTTCATTTCTCGTTCCAGCCCAATAATACTGAACCGAGTTCATTTACCATTCCATACATGTCTATATCATGAGATATTAATCTTTACCCAATGCATTAGAGGGAGATATAGGTCTCAACCATCTCATAATGGAAGACTACATACATGTTCCAGAATATCATAAACAATAATATCATAACCCATAAAAAGAAATGGGTATCGTAAACATGTAATCATAACATAACCAGTGGGAAAAGATATAGGATTCTTAGTGGGTTTCATAAGCATATAACCCATGAATGAAAAAGGTCTTTATAAACATCTTTCAATCCAAACATAAACCATTTAGAGATATAATATGAATGTAATGGTTGAATAATTACCAAATAAATTCATGACTAACACAAGTCAATGTAATATTATAGGGGTAATAATATTGAAAAGCCTATTAAAAACATTTCATGAGGAAACCATTCTTTTCATCATTGAAAAATCCTTTTTATGACATATAGTCATATGAAAACCATTTTCGATGGAAATATATTTTAATCATTTAATGTATGTATTGAAAACATTTTAAAAATATTGTATCCATGAAAGTGATCATCAAGGATTTTTTAGAGAAAAATGATAACATTTTTGAAAACATTGATTTTGAATAAAATATAATTCTTACCAAAGAGTGGGACGATCATATTTTACGTAAAAGATTTAAATTAAAAACGAAAGAGTAGAAAGAATTTATACTTACATATTATGATATATTAATAAATAGAGGATAAAGAAACTCATGAATATTTTTAAGAGATGGATAATTAGATTTCATCAAAGGAATCATAAACATAAACAATCTTGAAAAGGGATGAGATTGTCCCATTATACTCCTATAGCATGGTAAATTGTGATTATACTCTTCGTTCAATAAAAATAAATGAAATAAAGGTTAATATATCATGAGAATTATTATATTAATTATTTAACATGAAAAATGGAATTATATATAGCTCAAAAAATAATTTACAAGCATAACAAAACTTGAATCTCAAAGAAATAAAATTAAGAAAAAAACTATATAAATGATTTGAAAAAATTTGAGACACAAAAATAATGAATGAATGATCATAGAGTGGACAAGTGAATACACACAATTTTATGAATAAGATACATATAATACAATAAATGGAATTACATACACCACAAAAAAAGGAATAATAGTGAACATAACATATATTTCATGGAAATAAACGTTATATGAAATCCCCTTACATTATGTATTAAATATCATCGTACTCATTCAACCAATGTAATATATATTCAATTAATTCATCCTTAATACAATCCATATATTGAATGATTGAATCATATCTCATTGAGGTGCTGGCAGTCCACACTACCTCAATCAAAATTATCATATGAATTTCATATTAAAAGTAAAAAAAATATTTATTATAATATAAATAAATAATATTAAATAATATTAAAATATATATATATATATAATTCCATCAAAATTTCTACCAGGAGAGAAGGTAAGGTAAATTGAACCATTATTGTTTAGTGAGGTGGTAGTTCGCTATAGAGCTAAACAGTATGTTCATTATACATTGGAAGGATGTGTTTATAAGTGTAGGATGAAAACATAAAATAAAAAATCCTTTTATATTTATAATAATAGTTTTTGAAACAATAATGGAATAAAGGAAATGGAGGGGTGGAGAATAAAATAAAATAAAGGAATTGAGGGAAGACGTTACCTTTGAATCAGGTAGCTTCTTTTGGTTTATTCCAAAAGAATCCCTGGACTACCTTTTGGACAAGGGAAGGATTCTATGATGAATGGAGGATTTTTGGGAAGAGTATTGGGTAGATTTTGGATACACCTATGTGTTTTGAGAGGTTTTAAGAAGTGGTAGAGGTGGTGGATTTTTTAGAGAAAGAGGAGTGGCACTCCTGTATATATTGGATGAAAGAATTCCACACAGGTTTTTCATATTTCAAATCAAGTCCAATAATGATAAAAAACTGATGAAAGGGTATATAGGGTCTAAATTTTTCCATTAAATGGATTTTGGAAAAGTCACTAGGTCTTTTGTGTCTTAAATATACTGTTTAGTCCTTATAAAAGATTAATTTTACCTTATTCGATGTAATTAATTTAAATTACATTCAATAATATTTTTGGGAAAACTAATTTGAACATATCGGAAAATATAAATTATTTTAATTCCAAATATGGAATCCATTTTTACAAATTCCAACAACAGAAGTGGAATAAATTAATTTAAATTTACTCCGTTAGTAGGGTCATCAAGGCAGGTTTTAAAGTAAAAATGATCGAATTTTTACTAAATTTATATATTCCATTTAAACGTGAAATTGATTCCATTTACCCACATTGGAATAAATGATAAATAAATAACATAAATAAAATTTTAATCAAAATTAAAATATCATTTACCCCAAAAAATAAATTAGATGAAAAGCGGTTTTGAATTAAAATCCAGTATTTTTCACAATTCTTATAAATATGAAATTTCTTTGAAAAATCCAAAATCATTTACCCTATGATAATTTCATCATTATAAATTTTTTAAATAAACATTTATTTTAACATATTTAATTTAAAAATATGTCGAAAATTATTTTTTAAAAAAATGAAACTAAAATTAGTTCATTTGAGAAAATGGTATTTTTAAAAATATGAGGACATTACAAGAAATTATTTATTGCATCATCAACATGTTTAATTTATATCTAAAAATTAAAAAAAATATTAATAGTTTATATTAGTATTCATATACCTTTGTATAGTTCCTAGGTTATAATTATGTCATTTTAATTATTATAATAATAAAATGATGTTTTGTTGAAACATCAATGTTGTGTGTAACAAACACCAAATTAGTGTTGCATGTAATGTACACCAAGTAGATATTCCATGTAACATGTAACTAGTCAATTTTTAGTGTAATGTATTCTAGTTCTATGTCATTTAAATGTAATTTATGACATAGTACATTTAAATATGTAAATGAAATTTTAATTTACTCAAATAAAGGTACATAAAAACATTGCATTTGACAATGAAATCAACTTATATTGAAAAAATAATTGTTATTTGAAGTCCACATTTCATTATAAAACACAAAGGTAAAATAATTATCAACACCTATGCACATATCATTTATTAAAATAGATATTCTTTCATTTTCAATTTTTAAATCTACATTAGGAAATGAGTGAGCATAATTTTTTTATAAAAATAAATAAAATGAAACCACCCATGTCAACACTAGGTATTTAAACATTTCAAATGGGGCCCACACCCCAAATAATGTAGAGTGATCAACGAATATGTGGGAGATACGGAACCGTGAATTTCCAACCTTGAATCACTAATTCATCCATTTTAAGAATATAATTAATTTTAAAAAATAGTTACATAAAAAATTACAAAAGAATAAAAAATAACAATGACTGATCCATTCAATAATATCATATTATATGATTGATCATCAAGAAAAAAAATTTTATTGTATCAAAAAACCATACTTTAAGCATCAAAATCCATATTGGTGGCCTCTATTTAAGGATAGTAGAGAAAATTCGGAATATCGATGATGAATGATGATGAAGGTGTCACACGATTGATGAAACTAGATCCAACACCACAACAATCTATTGAAAACAATCACAAGGAGGAGAAGTATATCTAAACTAATTAAAAGGATACATCTTGTTTGAAAGCCTATTCAATAGGGAGAAGAATGAAGCTAATAAGAGGTGTATCTTTTAATAAAATAAAAAATATTTTGCAATTAATTCGCACCATACAGTTTTACTACAATTACTAAAATACCATGTGCAACTAAGAACACCTTTTATAGAAACTGGAAAAGTTACAAATTTTGGGCGTATTGTTTGAAAAATCATTCTACAACCATGTGAAATGATCACATTCCATGTTTTTTGGTAGGAGAATAAATCATTATGGGTTTGAATAAATGTGAACTAAACCATGCTCTATCCCCTAAAACAAAAAAATAGGATGCATAATTTTATTGGATAATCCACATGGTTTAGCATAACTATTTTATAAGAATTAATAGTAAAACAAATCCATAATAAATAGATAATGTAAACCTAAATGTCACAAGAAAATATTTTATAAGGAGTTTATCAAAATAAAAATATGTTCATATCAGAAAGTGATATCTATATTTTACTATAATAATCTTGATTTATCATGTATTTTCTTCTAATCTGGAGTATCGATCAATTTTTTTCAACATGAAAAATAAATTGTTTGTTCGGTGGTCCTTTATTATTTCTATGTTTTTTGAACCACACATCTTCTACTTTTCTATCCATATTTCTAAAATATGTTTTTCATGATCCGTGATCTTCTTGATGTGAGTGTGTAAATTGTTTTTGATAAAATTTGTTCTTTCATTCATTAGTAAAAGATAGTTAATTTCAAAGAACCATGAAATTGAAAATTAAATTGGTATTTAGGTTATTAATTTAACATAAAAATGGTTGTTTCAAAAATATAAAAGAAATAAAAAAACATTTATTTGATTATTTTTAAAATGCAATAGAAGGGAGTTTATAGGTAGATTGTATGAGGTTCTTGAATTAGTTATTGTATTTGTTTACGTAGAGATTTAACTCAGGGGGTATTATATGCTCTATAAGACCTTATATTCTCAGGAATTTATTATTTTACCCCACAGTGTTTTCACTCAATGTGTGTTCATCATTTCCTTAGCCTCTATTAGAATAATGACATGTTTAGTGCAACATATATTGACTAGATGATTGTGGTATAAAGTACCATGATTGACTATAATTTTTTATACAATGTTTTATATCCATTTTTATTAATTTGGGTTCCTTTGGATCTTATATAGAATAATGATTCATGCTTTGATAAAATTTTCTATTTGAAAATGGGATTTTATTTCTTTTTTTGGAAACTACTTTGGAACTACAAAAAGGGAAAAAATTTACCATGATTTTGATATAAATGTGAAACGTTTTTTTTAATTTAATGATTTTAATATATTGAGAATATGGGTATTTTTTGACAAATAAATTATATTGAAAAATATCATGAAATCATAATGGTATATTTTTATCACACCCTTCACACTCTTATTGGTGTGTGAAGACCATGTTTTGTATGATGTAGTAAATAGAAATATACATTAGTTTAGAGGTAGTGATTCATGTAAATTGTTCCTGTGTATATGGTTGTGTGATGGATTCATGTTTTATATGTTCCATATGAAGTTGTTGTCTTCAGTTTTGGATTTTTTTTTACAGGGATATATAACCCATTTTAACTTATAACCATAGTTGTATTGCTACCAATGTGGGGATTAAATTATTGTATAGAACCATTATTGTAATTCTTATATATCTGATTTCTTTATTGGTTCAATATGTTAGTGAAATAATTCCGTATAGTTATTATGGGATACCTTGTTTCTAGTACCCAATTGGGGGTACTCGATAACACCCTTGTGATCTTATTATAGTCTTATTCAGAGCCTACTTTTATAGGTCATCTGTGATGGAACTTGACACAACCAATGAATTATGAATTCGTCTCCATTAAAATAGCTATTATTATTCCATTGAGAAGATTTAATCTAATATTAAATTAGTAATACTTTTAAACTCAATCATTCCTCCTGGAAATATATTATATTTAGTAATAATAATGGAATGATAAACTATCTCGTATAAACAACTAACAGAAAACGTCCACAATAATATTATAACATCAAATATGATGATATTAAGAGTAAAAGTAAATTCACTAACATTCCATACAAATTAATTCATTCTCTTAAATTTTATATTTCATTAAAATTTATAGATTAATTTATTATATTTTTTAAGATTCAAATTACAGATTAAATAAGATATATTTTTTAATATTTATAAGTAAAAAACTATAAAATATTTAATCATGTTTTTTACAATCGTTCACATTTCAAAAAATATAAAGACAAAGAACTATAAATTAAGTAACATCAAATCGTAAGTGTTACTGAGTCAATGAAAAAGGGTAATCTCATAAGGCTGTATGAGTAATCATCATCATATATGTGTAAAATATTTCTGTGTAAAGTTATCTTTAATCATCAATAAGATGAAATTAAATTTTCTATAACAGTTCAACAGAATATGGATTTTATAGACTTCAATCGATATAAAATATTCATTGCAGAATATAATGTAAACTTCTCCTTGTCTAAGGGTTAATAGAGAGGAAATATTCCAGGAAATAAATGAATAATCTTAGAAGATCAGATATTCCTAATGAAACTATTTTAATTTTTAAAAAAATATATATGAAAAATAGTAATAAAATGAGGCTTCCTAGAGAATAAAAATTTATGATAAAAGTATATATATTAGAAAGAAAAAATTACTGAAGACCCATAGAATTGTAATAGAGATGCATTATGATTTGATAACAAATGTTAGAAATAATATAGATAAGAATAAACTAATTTGTATATAAGAGTAAAATAATGTTCTCTTAATTGTTTTTACTACTTTTTTGATATCATTAAAAATGTTGAGTTCATATAAATAACACATGAAAGGAATGCTAAAATGAAAATAAGATGTAACAGAAGACAATATAATATATAATTATGGAAATGACATTGTTTAATAAAATACATCACCAACTGATAAAACATTTAACTAGGTTGGTGATCTGTTAAAAACTAGAAATCACCGATATCTTGTATTTAGGTCTTGTTTTTTAAATGGTTATTTTTTTTGGGTTTCAATGATATCGAACTAGATGGACCTTATAATGGTTTTTGTAAAATTATTTCCTTATTAGCCTTCCGGGGCATATAGATGACCTCTTCATCAAATATCTCAATATAGATCACATAATTCATTGAGGTTGTATAATATAACATCAATAATGAAGTAGAAATAGAAATATTTGTATCTTCCCTTAATTCATAAGATACTCCTCTTATAGAATTATCATGATATGTATGTGGTGCTATAAAAATATTACACAATCAATGTCTCCATACTGTAAGAAAAATGGTAAAAATATTGTTCCATATATCTTATTAGACTAGAATTATTTATAACACTAGGAAATTTTTAACTATTTTTGTTTCCCTAAATTAATAATATGTTCAATAGATTTCATAAGATATTATGTGGAACTAAACTAAATAAAATAACATTATATATCCATTAGAATGTAGCAATTGATTTTTTAGTTAAAAATAATGGTAAAAAATTATGGAATACTTGTATAAATAAAATGAAGTTCAATTTTAATAGAAACTAATTGAGAAAATTAATGTGGATAAATAATGTATCATCTCAGCCTGGGTTCCACTATAACATGTTCCCTAATCCATATATCTACAATTCCTCAGGATCACCTCCAATCACAACGAAGGCTTAGGACTAGCAGTTATGTTCTAATTGAACAAGTGGTGAGACTATAAGTTCTTTACCATAGATAACCAACAAAAATATAAAGATTAATTTTCATCATCCAATAATAATAATATCAAATCATCACATAGCACATATCACACTGAATAATTACCAAAAAAACAAATATGTTAAATATGTCATGTTATGATATTATATAGTTTCAATAGAAAACAAAAATAACTCCCTAACAAAAATCCCCAAAATTGGTCCCAACGTCAGATCATATTCCCTCATCCATAATCCATCCCAAATAGAAAATCGTCTATTTAACGTAGGTGCATTACCCTTATCCTGACATGCATCCATGATGTATTGTCGTTACCCAATGGGGGCCACAGAAGTGTGTGAGTAAAACTCAGTAGGCCACTACTAATATTTTCACAAACAATATCCACTCTAAAAAAGTGTATCTAGAAGTATAAAAAAAAATGGAAAATAAATAAAACAAGATAGGTTTAATCATATAATTTTTTCCTATTGTCCCCATGGCACCATGGTTCCCAATTTATACTATGATGGGTTAACCACATTGTATCACAGGGGGCTTCAATATACCATATACCCTAATGCCATAATATATGTAACAAAATTGTATTGTAGACCACAATCACCAACACATATTAAAGGCGTGGACCTCCATGACTAATATCATTTCCAAGGTGTGGATTTCCATTACCAACACTGTTATTGTCGGGTGGAACCCCATGACCATCACCCATTCTTGTCTAAGTTCATCAAATCCCACATTTATACCCAAGTTTTGAATGATATGACCAACACCCATAACCATTAATCAATAACCACTCCCATGGTCCCTCATTGTTTTCCCCTTTTATCATACCACACATCAAAGTTGAACCACTTACACCTGTCACAATTTTCTTGATTTATCACTTGAATATCATTTTACTCAAGTGTACAACTAGTCCAATATACCATTTATTCATGACCAAAAACATTAACATACAATAAATTCAATCATAAAACTAGGTCATTCCCCCTTTATCCATTTCTCTCCTTTCCCCTTAAGTATATCGTAAACCATTTAACTCCCCTTATTACGATGAACACCCCTTCAAATAGAATTCACATGTTCAACACAATTAAAATTCATTTAATCACAAAAATACGTTAATTCTCTATTCAAAAATCTATTTTCACTATCATGGTAGTGTCACACTCAATTGGTGGCACTTGGCATGTTCTATTAATCATAGATGAATCCTACTAGATTTGTGAGAGTTTGAATGCAATATTTAGACACCTGATTTTTTATTTCCGAGAATGGAATTTGAATCACATCATAATAGCATAAGTATACCATAACATAAATTTAGATAGACAACCAGACTAAGTGATATAACATATATACCAAATACCCTAAGTTTGTGGAGAAGTTATTGCTTAACAGAATTTCTAGATTCATTTCAACATCCCGTATATACCAAAAATTTAATATGTTGTAAATTTCATTAGAGATTCGAATGGAGAAAATTACCACACCATTTTTATTCAAGAAAAATTAATAAAATATGAGAGGTAGACCCACAAAAAAATCAATTTTTAACCATTGACACATGAAATGTATAATAATTAAAGGAGAACCACCATTGAAAACCATTGGTGTATTTTCATTGTAACATTGGCTATTATTGGATGAAAGGGAATGAAAAATCTTATAAGAAACCTTAATTACAAAGGGGGTGGTGGATTCCCATATTCAAATGAAGAAAATGTTTTCACTATAAGGTTTCCCAAACTATTTTCCAACCGGGGGGAACCCTATTTCCAAGAGGGGGCATAAACACATGCTCTTTTTGGGGAACAGACATGGTTTTACACACAATGTTCTAGCCATGTTCCTGCAATTATCCAAAAGAGTCGGGCTATATAGATTCTTGGTCCTAGGAATATGGTTTCTACTAAATTTTCACCAACCTTGTTCCTAGCACCAAATGTCCTCCTTTCCCCCTTTTCCATTCTTAAAATCCCTTGAATTCCCATAGTAAACAATATACTCCGTAGAATAATTTTATTAATAAAAATAATGGTGTTAACTAAAAATTTAAATGTTAATGTGACTCCATGATTGGTCGGGATATTAAAAATTACTAATCAGATCATTTTATGTTATAATATATTTCAATATTAAATTGATTTTTTATGTGATTTATTTTATGATGGTAAATATATTTTTATATTTATAAATTAATTATTTGAATATTATATGAATAAAAATATATAATTATCCGACATGAATTGACACTAAGAATCGATAATATCTAAATGATCATTTTTCTACAAAAATTGTTTTCAATATATATATTATTTATATAAATATTTATATATTTTTATACTCTATAATTTTGTTTTAACAAATTACTATAATTTTTATATTTAAAAAATATATACTATATAGCCATTCATGTTGGATATTTTCTAGAATAGTAATTTTTTTTGTAAATAGTAAAAAATTCACATTTTCTTAATACCATCATTTTAGGAAATTATCATAATTCAATAATTACATTATTTTTATTAAAAAAAATCTATAAAATTTATATATTTATTACTGAAATAAAACATTCAAAAAATACCATGATGAATCTATAAACCACATTTTATGAATTTTGTAAAAATAAGTAATATGTTTATCTAAAAATTATTTCATTTTCCTTTGTTAAAAATAATTTTTTATCAATTGAATAAAAAAGACCCAAATAAATTGGTTCTATATTTTAGAATAACATGTTCATATCATTTCATAAGGTTAATTACCTTTTTTGTTATTGTATGATTACTATGATTAAAGGTAATGACCACAATAAGGGTGAAAGTGTAATTTTCATATGATCGTTTTATTAATTTTTATTATTTTGTTATTATAATAAATTAAATTTATATATTTATCGTAATGAAACAACTATTACATTGATAAAGTATAAAAATTATATCTCTCATTAAATTGCTAATTAATTTTATATAAGAGTAAGAAGACTTAATGGTAAGAAACCTGATTTTATTCAAAAATAGTTTAATTATATATGTTATATTTTCTAATTTTAAATTTAAGTTTATAAACTTTTTAATATTAATAGGAATAAAAAGATTGAAAATTTATGTTTATAACACCGATATTAGGAATGAAGGTTTTTTATTTTTTTAAACTAAAATGAAAATGATAAATCTTTTAATGAACTTAAGAACAAAAATTATTATGTAAACATATAACTTTAAATGACTTGATGAATTTTTATAACATGTTTTAATATAAATGGATGAATCTTGGTTGAACCAAACCACTATCTAGTCAACTTTAGGAAACTTTTAGATCTAGACACTGAATTGTGTCACATAATCATTGACATGTATGAGGTATTTATAGTAATTCGATTTTCCACCTCTTATAAAAAGGGGAATCCCACCACCACATCAATGGAAATATATGATTCAATTTCATTAGGATACTATACATTATATACCTCTCACATTTTTCATTATCACATACATATTTCACTCATCTCAAAATGGGACCATAATCTCTTCATTTACTTGTAGAAAATAAAGTGAACATATAGCCTCCACACATGAGTGATTCTTACTCTATAGTATTTTATTATTAATATTTCTCTACCATACAATATTTTTAATAAATTAGAGTATTATATCATTATAAATTTAATTATTCTTCATGATATTATTCTATTATAATGTCACTCTTCTGCCTCCCTAAAACATAATTTGTACCATGTTGATGTCATTACCTGTTTTTGAGAACATCCATCTCCGTGATTAAGAGATTATGTTTTTTAAAAATAATGGATGTCCTAGAAGACTTATTTAATGATGAAATATTATAATTAAAACATGAATATGAGTTTTCAATGTTAATAATTTTATTTTTATATTCCAATTCAATTAAATGAAAAAACTATTTTTTCATCTGTGTATATAAATAGAACAAAAACAAGTCAATAAAACATTCATTTTTCCCATTCCTTAATAAAATTTATGACATTAAAAATTCATCTAATTTAAAACATAATATTTTTGAAACTATTAATATTAATAAACTATAGGACCCCAAAACGCATTGAGAGGGTATGAGTGAATCAGGGTGTCGAATTTTTATTCTAAAATGAGGATCTTGTTCCCACAATAGTAGGAACACATTAAACCTTTAAACAGTGGAGAGAAGAAAGAAAACAATCACATACATATATACTACTCATCACTTTTACATGGTTCGCCACCAAGGTCTACGTCTAAGGAGCATACACCGATAGTGTGTCAGTCGTACCTAACTCCACTAAACATCACTGGTTTATGGATTACATGGTTCAGTCACAATCACTCTATTCTGGGAACATTTCCTGACCAATGGTTAAGGTAAATCACACTGAATACCTCAGATCTCTTCTGTCAACTCCCCCTAGCTCACTTCCCTTTGAGATGACTAAATCAGTTTACAGAATTAAACGTCCTTTAAATAGATTTTCATTCAAGATATTATATGAGTTCATCACGAGACCCTTCTTGCATAAAAGTTTTGAATTGATGCACTCGAAAATGCCGAACCACTGAACTCGATATTCAGAACATTTAATCATCCGGTACAGACAATTGCGTGCAACACCCACACTGTGCGTACAAAATATTCCTTTTGTGCGCAATTCAATCATTTGTGCGCAAGATCCTACAATGGAATGAAATACATCATTTTCTCAAGGAAATATTTCACACAACTACACCCTTTATGAGCAACTAGAACTTTTGCGTGCAATAATAACTTTTACATGCAACATCAACTTGTCTGCACAGCTACAATTTTTTTGTGCATCTACCTTTTCACGCAACTTTTACACGCATCATAACTCAAACCATATCTAAATGTTAAATCATACCGAATGAGGGGGGGAGGGGTTACCACTTATTAATAGGAACTGTTGAACCCCCGTGGGTAAAACCCACCATGTTTTGCAAAACCTCTCATTATACGCGCAATACCTTTCGGGCAGGAACCGTTTTCTGTGCACATCTCCATATTTTTTACACTGCTAAATCCATTTCCATTTTTGGACGTTCTGATCTTAAAACATGATTTGTGTACAATTTTCCATGAACCTACAATATTTCTAGATACTTACTTTTAGAAACACACATTTCTCTATTTTTCGATTTTTAGGCCCAAAAATTTGGCAATCATGTTGAAATGACGCCACATTCAATTCTATTGTCCGCTTGAACTTTATGATCCATTTCCTAGACAACATTTTTAACTTCATCACTAGATTGAAAAAAATCACAAAAAATCCATTTCTTGCGTGTAACGTTCATGGTTCCAACATTAATGATAATATATGGCAATAAATAAGTCAAATTAGTAGTAAATTCTAAGAAAATATTTACACATTAAAAGAAATTCTCAAGGAAACCTTCTTAATTTACCTCTATTTTGGAATCCTTTTGAACTATATATTTATTTTTATTTACTTAAATAATAAATATAATAAAATTCTAATTATGTTATATATTTAACTATTTTATAACATATTTTACAAAGGTTTATAATCTATGAGACGTTTCTAGAAATTTAAAAATTAATCTACTGTAAAACATGAAAAAAAACAATATAGTAAATTATTAACATATGGTAATGGATTGACTATAAAATATTAAATATTAATGAATAAGGTTCTTAATAATTTTTTTAGTTCGATTAATTTGTTTATACATGATGTTAGGGGAAAACAAAAAATTAATCAAGACCGAAGGAATTTAATTTTTGATCTCATAGTTGATTCATTAAGATAAGATTAAATTCACCACTTCCTAATATTTGGTTTGTATATATTGGATTTTGATTTCATTTATTAAAAAATTTAATGAAATAAATAATATTTACCAATATATATTTGTATACCTTCCATGTAGTTTCCATTAAATTATATGCATTTTATGTTTTTTGTTTACACAACCCTTTATTCTTTACTTTTAAAGGTATCATGTTGAAATTATTAATTTATACAATTAGTTAATTGTAAAATAATATATTATATTTAACATTGTTTTTATATCAAAATAAATTCAAACTTTTTATTCAAATCATTCTTCTTGATTAAATCACCCTTATAATATTATGAAATTTTTATTAATTATTTCCATTCTCTATAACAAATAAGTTTCCACCATGTCAACATTTTCTATTAAAAAAATTAATTCCTCTATATTGAAAAAACTAATTATGTGCTATATAATTTTAACTTTATATTAAACTTATACTATTTTAAATTTATATTTTTATTATCTTATTTGTTAGTTAGTTATTTCAAAAATAGTGTACTAAAACATAAAAAATGGCGCTTATAATGAATCCTCAATACATTTCATTTAAATGTTATCATTATTTTTCATCATTTTACTCAATTTTATTTTCATTAATTTCATCCATATTCTATATATATATGTTTCCTATTTATATAGGTATATAATGTTTTCATTACACTTATTTTGGGTATAATACATGTTTTATGTTCACTTCATAATTCAAACTTTTATGTAATCCTTTCTTATATGACCAATCAAATTTCATCTTTCATTACTTGTTTCACCCCCAAAAAATGTTATTAATAATTTATAGACTCTAAAAAGATTCATTATTTTATATGTAATTATACCCTTTAAAATCCACTTTAACAAATAGAAACAAATAATTTACTTCTTTAAATGATCTTTTCTCATTTAAAAAGTCTTCACATATGCATTTTGTTTTTATTGTTACTTATTCAAGACCGTTATCATAAATATTCCAAAATTATGTTGTAAATATCAAGTCGTATGATTCATTATTAGAATATAATAACTTTAAATTATTTAAAATCATATTATTTTGTAAATTACAATGTCATAAACATCTAATATTCATTATGAAAATATTATGAAACCCACCTTTTCTCATGGGTATTATCATTCTTATTATTTATATAATGATACATGTCCCCATGTGTATCATGTATTCATTTATATATCATTATATTAAATATATGAAAGGATTCTATTTAATTTTATGTAACTCCAAAGCATTAGGTGATTTATAACATCTGAGTAAATTATATGAACTTGAATTGGGAGTTAATGCAAAACAATATGGGACATTATGTATAATGATAGTCTTGGTAATGATCCATGATATATTCTTATAATGGGATGTTTTATCCCATTTCAAATATTTATAATGCCATTATATTATGAAATCCATTTAATTTTTCTTTTCTTCCAGGCATATTTGACAGCCTTATATTATTTTTAATGTGTGTTTATTTATGATTACAAGGTATTCCTCATTAGTTATGAATAAATGTTATTTTTAAATGTTACTACAAATAAGTTACATATTCCTACTTATGTTTCCTCATATGATTATAATATATACCTTGATGAAATGTGTATATGTTTTCCTTACTCAGTGTTGAATATCAAAACTTTATTATGTTACCCTTCCTATAGTTATAATGATATCTATAACTTATGATATGTCTATATGGAGGACTAGACCAGGTTTATAATGGATAAAATTTTACAAGACCTATTAGATGACGTTTCAATTAAACTAGATGTCAAATTAAATAAACCAAAAAGTTCTACATGAGTTGTGAGATTAATATAAGATGTAATGGTTAAACATTTTTCATGACCTAAAAAGATATTTTTTTGAGATTTCATGTTAATAATTTGGTAATGATGTAAATTAATAATGCGATTAGGTTAGATTCTGTTATTGTTTATTATAGGAGGATTTAGGTGTGTTTATGTTTATAAATGTGATTTTTGGGGATTAGGATTAGAGAATATTAGTGAAAACCAAACGGCTAAGTCAACGAGATAGTATTGGTTTAGTGTAACATCCCATAATTTTTGTTAAATTTACACTAAGTGGTTTTCCATGAAATTACAAACCTGTTTACATAATTGAATGTGGATTATCACTAAAACTGATGCATCGAGAAGTTTATTCATGAAAATGACTAGTTGATTGTTATCTCTATGTTTTATTATATCAGGATTAGTTGGACTAGGGTTACAAACCATGATGGACACATAAGGGTGAATATGATTGGGTGGTTCATATTTTACTAATGAAATATTAATAATTATTTATATATTAAGAAGTTATCTCAAGGAGTTTGATTAAATCCATCTAATAAAATCCATTATAAAACTACGAGTGATTGAGGTTAAAATTAAGGGTATTTTGATTATTTTAATTATAATTAAATTCTTCTTTTGATTTCACATAATACCATGTATAATAATTCTCTATATATTTTAATACTTTATCAGTCTCTTTATCCACTTTGTTTTTTGTACTAGTTTTACCCAAATGAAACCTAGTTAAAATGGATTCAATGGACAATGTTGATATTTCCCCCATGTGCAATAAAATGATATATGATCTATGATGATATATATTGTGATTATTATAAACCACGTTAGAAAATTCTGATTATTAATGTGACCATAGTTGAGTTTCCAAAAACACCAAAGGCAAGAATGACAGAGATTTTTGGAAGCTATGGGGTTGATTATGTTGAAGAGAAACTTTCTAAACCTCCTTCATGTCATAAATATTTTAAGATACACCATGGAGAATGTCTCAATATAAATTAATGATGATTAACATATGGAAAAGAAGGGTGCATAAAAACAAGTTTATAATAGAAAAAATAATTATTCATTTTAATCAATTAATTATTACAATTATCCTCTTTAAGGATAATCTATCAATTAAATTTTTTAAATGTGAAGAATTTTGGAACTATCAAGTGAGTAAATATATCAATGGGATTAAGAGGAAAATCATCACTAAAAAAATCTATGACCCTATGAAAAAGTAAATTTCCTTTACATTAATTCTAATAGTGTTCTTAGTGGAAATTTATTTGGGATTGGAATAATTATTCATCTCTCAAGATTTTCTAATTTCATATGTTTTGTATGTTTTCACAAAAAAATTACCTATTGAAAAAATGGAGGTATAATTATTGTACAAGATTTATGTTAACCTTCATCAAATTTAGCAGTATTAATATTCTTAAAATATTTTTATTATGTACAATTCCATCTCGACCAATTACATTTCCAATTTTTGTTTTTGGAAGTGTTCTAGTAGAGGATTGAGGAGGTTCTATTGTGTTTGGAGGTGCACTAAGTCTACAAAGGAATATTAACATCATTAAATGATTAGATGAAGTAAAATAATGTTTAATGGATAGTGTAGCTATTGGGATTCATATCATATTTTCATCAATGAAATTATATGTGCAAGGGTTTCACATCATTGATGTAATTTTTAACATGTAGTTAAATATAGTCGGGTTGAAGAAAATTTCATAGAATGTTTTTTTCTAGGAATAACCCATGGGATTCATTTCGTGAATGGGTTACATGACATGAAAGTGTAAATTCGAAATTTTAAATAGGGCTTTCATCTGAGCCCATACTCATTTGGTCATACCCATTTCATTTATCATTTAGGGTGGACACTGTATATCTCTTTGAGGATCACCAACTCCCTTCTTCCTAATTTGATCTATTGGATCTAGTGGATCCCCAATGTCGATAAGTTTTGGGTTTTCATCTATTCTCCATGTTTTTCTCTTGCTCTTCTCTATGAGATCTACAATGATTGTGTGGTTCTTTTTTTGTTATTGAATTTGTCAAAATTTATTATGACCCTTGGTTAAGTTTAATTTGATCTATGGGTTTGGAATGTTGTTTTTTATGTGTTTCTTCTTAGTCCCACTGTGTGTAACAGGTTAGAAAATCCACTTTGAGGTAGGGAATCCCACATTTTATAGTTTTATAAATTATGTAGGAGGGTTTTCTCTTTTTTATCTATGGTATATTGTTGGAAAGGGTTTATTATAGATAAATAATTGGATAATTAGAATTTAATATGGAAATATGAATGATCTTAATGAATGAATATCTTTTTTTTATGATTCTGAAATTTTTATGTGTTTCTTCTTGTGAACTTGTGGTGTGGATTTTTTGATATCACCCTAAATGGAAATTTGATAACATCTTAAATTTGGATAATTAAATGGCTTACCTAGGATTATGACATTTGTGATAATTCAAATAAAAATAAATAAATATAATGTGATAAAATCAAATTTAAAAACTAAAAAATAATCATCGATGTTTTCTATTGAGAGGTTTTAATATTGTCTATGGTGAAATTTTGTTTCTTTCCAGTATTTTTTGGGAAGTGAGGAGATGGTTTATTTGGTCGGGATTTTGGTGCAGCGAGGTGATTTTTTTGGAAATTCTTTTAGTGTGGCGAGGTGATAATTTTTTATGAGTTATTTTGGTGTAGTGGGGTTATGGTCATTTGGAAATTATTTTTGGGTGGTGAGGAGATTGTTTTATGGGTCATTCTTGTTGAGGAACACTGTGATGTTTCGACTTTAATAATGATATGCTGGTTATGTATGGTTTCATTGTTCTAGAATATCAGGTAGTGATGGATTAATTATTTAATAATCATTGAAATATCTTTTCATAATGTGTTGGTAATGCCTATTGAACTACCAAGTAATGGGATTTGTGTAAAATTGTGGTTGTTGGAAAATATTGGAATGAATTGGATTGAAAATGGAATTGGTTGAAAATGAGAAATATTGATTGTGACTTATGTGGTGTTATTCTTTTAGTGGTGAAAGTAAAAGTGATTGTCTTTGATATGGTTAGTTCTTTTTTGTGAACCCATATATTGGTTTTATGTGTGTTTTATGTATATACTTGTATATAATTTGTGATTTCTATAGGCACAACATCAATATCAACTACTACGTGGCAACAACCGTATTTTCATACAAAGGGTGTTTTTTCCAATATCTCATTACTAAGGATGGATGGATGTCAACACAATCTTTCAAACTCTCTCTTTGAGGTGAGTATATTATGATAGGCTATTATGGTTTGTTGTTTGTTATATAAATATTTCATGACCTATTAGAATTTATAAATAATATAATATGACCATGTTATAGGGCGGTGGTCGAGGAGTCTTTAAGAGAGATTTGATATGACCATGATATGGGGTAGTGGCCCAGTTGTCTTCATTTGAGATGTGTAAGACAATGATGAGGTCAATAAAATTGTAGGGGTTGTTCATTGTAGGAAGATAAAATGTGGTTAATTTCCTTCATGTTCATGACACCCTACTACACTCATTATGGAAGTGGTATTGATGTTATAGACTAGGTTTCTTCAAGTAAGTTGACATGTGACCATATTGTGGGATTGTGAGACTGGTTTATGTGGGTGTGATGTGATGTGACAACATTGTGAGGTTGTGGTATATGGTTTTTAGATGTGATGGGGCACCCTGATGTATGAGGTTATGGTGTGAGAGAGTAAAATCACAGGGAATGTGGTGTAGGGAACCATTTTTTATATTCATCTTATTTTCTTATTATAATTATATTATTAATATGGTGAGAATTATTTTGGTGGGTTGGGATGTTATGTTTCCCTATTTAGGTGTGTTGGTTCAGTAGTTTCCTAATGGGTGCACTGGTTTTCTTCCATCACAAGATCATGAGAGACTATTATTTTCATATGGATTATACAAATATGGAAACCCTATCTACATAAACCAATATTCATGTTTATATATGTAATAAATGGACCTTCCAATACCTTATTAGGTAAAACCATTATCCATTTATTTCATCACATCTATAACTTTTTATTTTTGGGTATTTTTAATGGATAATTTAATTAGATTACATTTAATTTATGCATGCTTTGTGGGTCGGTTATGTATTGTTTTTATTATTTCATGGTGTTTCTTGTGGATGAATCATATTATCTCCAAATATTATATTGTTATTGAGGGTAATTATTGTCAATTTAAGAGATCATTATGCCCTTGGTCCTAGTCTCCAGCCTGATGCCAATAGTAAGTAGGACTCAATGGTCATTATCTTTGTGCCCTTATTATGGAATCCTTTGGGGGGGCATGATTGACTGGTATCAGAGTTTATGGTTGAGTAATAGACTGGATTTTGGAGTTAGGTGTTTTGATCATCTCATGGTCTATTATGTTAATAGTTCTATTTGACTATGGTACGTGACATAGGCCAGTGATATTGGGAAGGACATGGGATTTTCAACCCCCTTTTGATTCAGTACACTAACTATGAGCTTATAGAATGACCATTACTGGTGGACTAATTTTTGATGTTGAGTCCGGGGACTGGTATATGCATCATGATGATTTACCTTTATTAGTTGGGTTGTTTTAGGAAGGATACAATGAATAATGTGAATTAAAATGAATCTAAATAAAAAAGCAAAATACCAGTAATAGGAAATTATGGATTTAATTTATCGATTTATACTACACATCGTACACATTTGTCTTGGGAAGATTAGGTTTTTTAGGTTGATCTAGTTTATTATTATATGTTTTATCTTGTAGAGTAGGTTGAGGATTAGAAGATAGTGTTGAATGATTTTAAGCTGGAGGGTTTAGGAGCATATGATGGAACTGTTTTGAATGTGGAGATAAAGATCTAGATGGAGGATCTCAGGTCTATTTCAATCTAATCTGGGCCCCTACGGGATACTGGGCCACTTTGGCTGTAAGTCAGATTCAGGGAGCTTCATGTCAGTAGTGCACACTTTCTCTAGGTGACCAGATGTTGGGTTATGATTCAGGGGTTTACCATAAAAAATATTTTGGTGAAGTGTTACATTATTTGACCATAATGTTATTGAAATTTTATGATTATCATTCTCTTCATTTGTGGATCATATGAGTGTCAGATTTGGGAATTATGTTCAAAGATATTTTTTGATTTACATGAATCATTTCAAAATGTGGAGTCTCATATGAGATGTCTTCCGGAGGCACTACATCCTTCAATCTAGAATGTAGTTACTCCTTCTACATCACCCACAATTATTGAGGTTTAGAAGAAGGAATAGGTGATCCGGATGAATCACTTTCAATGAGGTTTATCATGAGAGCGGAACCCGATGTATTCCTTAAGGATTCGAGTTGTAAGTGGCATGTATTAAGAAATAGAACCATCATGTATTTGACTTGTGGGGAGTTGACCATATAAAATTATCTTCTAGACATATGGGGATAGTTATTCTAGTTATTTCCTTAAATACATTAGTCCAATGTTTTTTATCGATGGGGTTAATGGTTGTCTCCCAATATACTTCCCAATGGTTATTTGAGAATGGTTTTGTGGAGGTAGACAAGTTCAACGCTATCCTCAATTTCAGTTACTTATGATGTTATTTCTACAGCAGAGGAATAAGTATTTTTCTACACCAAGGGGAGATATTGAATGAATAGTTCAATAATAGTATGTTCATTATGTTCTGGGACATCATCCAAAGCTAGGTCATAGAGGTGGTCATTAGTAGCAAGTTAGAGGAGTTGCACATGGTCAATTTCTCATTGTGGGAGCATCAATTTCAGATGATCTATAGATTATTCAAGGGACACATAGTTTTTTGTATACCGACTTTAGTTCCTTGTTTTATTTAGGATCATTTCACTACACTTTTTAACCCACTCTCATTCAGGATTTGGGATTTAAGATATATTGTTTTTTTATACCCCCAGTGTGTAATACAACATTTAAAGTCAAACATGTTTAATTTTTTTTGGTGGTTTGGACTGATGATGGGGACACCTCAGTTTTATTGGGATATTTTCATAAACGACATGCATCCATAAAATTTAATCCTAGGTAGATATTGGATATATTCCATGAATTCTATTATGGAATACATATAGAGGAGAGTCTTGTATTAGAATATGGATGGCCAATATGTGATTTTTATTGGTGAGAAGAGTTATTAGGTGTATAGTCAGTTTCTGGATACCCTTGCATATATGATAGAAGTTTTTTTTGGTGGAATTAAAATACAATGGGATATTGGAGGACCCTAAAATTTTTGGGGATTATTTGAATTTTTTTGAGAAGTCAGTGATTTTAACCCTCGATGTGATATTGATTTTGGAATAGACTTGTCTTCTAGTGCTTCTAAAATTTTTATGGATCCTTATTCGATGGAACTATTTATGTTGGTTGAATTGAGTATTAAAATAGATTATTTGAGGGAGAATGTTTTTATATGTGTTTGTGTGTCACCATGGGGTTCTCTGTGTTGTTCACCAAGAAGTAAAATTGAAGTCATAAATTATGTATAGAATATTTTAGCTTAAATTAGGCGATTGTAATGAACAATTACCTCTTTCTGAGGATAGATAATATTTTTGGAAAACTGAGATGGGATAGTTGGTTTTCTATGATCGAGTTATAGTCCAGATATAACTATTTGAGTGTAAAAGATGAGGATGCTCAAAATACATCCTTCAGATACAGGTATGGAAACATTGAAATTATATTCATGACATTTGGTTTCACAAAAACAAGTATTATGTTCATGGGACGCATGAAATTAGTGTTCCATGAATTCCTTGACCAGTATCAATCAATGTTCATCAAAAAAAATTTATCTACTCAATGTTAGGGGAGGAGCATGCTGATCATCTATGTGCTACCTTGAATGTTCTTCAATGCCACAAACTATATAGAATTTTTTCCAAGTTATTTTAGAAATATGATAGTGTATTTACAAGGTCATTTAGTGTCTCAATAGGGTTTTGCAATGGATCCATTGATGGTTAAGGAATATGGTTCTTAGAAAACACGCAATAATGTGGATGATGTTTGTAGCTTTCCAATCCTTGTGGGATATTTTTGGTTGTCTGGGCATGATTTCACTCATGTATTAGAAAAATATGATTCCATTAAAAGTAATGTTTGAGATTTGTTTTGGGATTAACAGTGAATAGAAGATTCAGTTACCAGATGTGGATGTTGTTCAGTGCTCCATTACATCAATTACCTATGTGTGGTTGGATGTTTGATGTGTTTTTTGATGCTTATTATATAGGATAGGGATTAATTTGTATGTATTAGAGGGGTGTAATATCATTTCAGTCTAGGAACTTATGTCACAATGATCATAATTATTCCACCCATGATCTATAGCTATCGAAGGTTGTGTTTCCATTTATTTTGTGGTGGAATTAAAACATTAGGGTTCACTTTTTGGTCTTCATGGATCAAAAGTCTTTGTAGTGAATCTTTGATAAGTGTGATATAAAATTTGTATAGTAGAGGTGGATGAATTTTCATTAGGATTATGATTTTGAGATCTCATAGTCAATTGAAAAAGGGAATTTTGTTGATGACTCCCTGAGAATGATGTAGTGGAATGATTTTTTCAAGAGCGTAAGGATACTTTAAAAGGATTGGATGAGTCAATATCCATTTACATAGATGAAAGGGTGGATAATGTTTGATGTATTTGGTTTTAGATGAAGATTCAATCTCTTATGTAGTGTCAAGTGGAGGTGACTATGCAAGGAGACTCTGAAGGAGAGGTGATGTGTGATTGTGTTTGCCATAGTGATGCTCCGAAGGGATGGTCAGAGGATAGATAGAACTGATAGTTATTTTGTTGGAGGTTGTATGTTCTAGTTGAGATGAATTTTATTTCTCTTCAAATTTATCATTGATCAACCATAGAGTTATCTACTTATGTGAAAAATAGGCATTTTGGCTAGAGTATGTAGTTTGGTTGCTCATGTTTAAATGGGTGGTATCAGAGTTTACAAGAAGGTGTTTGGTTTTCTAGTAGGTAATGGGTGAGAATGGTTCCCCTATTTGTTTTTAGAATCCATTTAATGTTCTCAAGTTGAAATGGTATGGCATATCAATGGATTTAATCAGTGGTATACCCTATGGTCAAGGAGGTTTTGATGATATCTGGGTAACTATCGATTAGTTGATGAAATCATCCCACTTTTTAATGATCAAGGACCTGGTAGAAGATTATTTTTCTACATGTTATATGATTAAGGTTTTGTTGTTTAACATATTTTCTTGTTTCATTTTTTGGAATCAAGATTCATGTTTTACCTCTCATGAATGTAAGGGATTACATCATAGTTTATTCAAAACATTATGCCTTTTAATTTCATTAAAAACTCATATGGATAGGAGGGTAGAGCATAATATCCACATGTTGGACGGTGTGTTGCAGGTGTGCATAATGTTATTTGGTGAATCATGGGTTCAACATTATCAAATGGATGTGTTTTTCTATGATAAAATATATCACTCGTATATTTTCATGAAAATGTTTAAGGCTTTGTCTAGGTGGCCCCGATGTTCTCCATTCGACTAGTTGATGTTTTCAGATGCAACAGTCCTTATTCTGGATGTGTTTCAAATAATGGTAGGAATGGTTTACTTGGTTCTTGAGTGGATTAAATAATAATAGTATCAGTATAAGTCTTATTTCGATCACATGTGTAGGAAATTGGATTTTGAGGTTAAAGAACATGTGTTCTTGAAGTATTCCTCTCAATGTAGGAATCAAATGTTTAGTAGGGGGGGTAAGATTTATCCTAACTCATTTATCAGCTTTAACATGTTGTGGGTAGTTTTCGAGTTGTCATGTCTTTTTTTATTTCCCCCATAATTTTATATGATCCATGAAATCTTCCACGTATATCAGCTTCATTGGTATCATCATGATGACACCCATGTAAAGGACTATGGAGGGTCGGATAACAAGGATGACACACAGTGCATGTAGAAACTATAAGAGATCCAAGATCTCCAAGAGAAGGTGTTTCATGGGTGGACCATTCCATTAGTTCATATATTGAGGAGGTATATGGGCCTGGAGAATAGTTTTAGGGACTTAGAGAAATAGATTTTTGGGTAGTGCCCTATTTTGATTTGAGTTTTCCTTTTAATTACTTTCCTCATTGATGTAATGTTTTGATCCTTCTATTTTATAAGATATGTTGTTGTCTTGATATATTATTTTTATAAAGACCCACCATGGGAAAATGGATTGAAATAATTTCCAATTGAGGTGAATTATAATGTAATAGGATTAAACACGTGAGGGATAGATTGTTCCTACATGATTGGATAATGTCTTATCATGGACGACTGAATACCATAATTCATATAGTTCAGGTATTTTGGTATGTTGGTTGAAACTGTCATTGGATTATATTGGGTGGGGATTGGATGGATGTGTAGTTGGTTGTGTTGTGTGTGGTGTATTTTGTCTGTTATTATATTGTATGTCGATGTGTATATATAGTGATGCGATTGTGAGAGTTATTTTTTTGTCCATATAGTTTGGAGTGTTTTGCTGGGGGTATAATTTGAGGTAAGATGATATCCTTGTGAGGAATCTCATTGGGTGATGGTTCATACAAAATTATTTTATGATTCTTGTTTTGATTCTTGAGGATAAGATCAATTTAATATGTATCCAATATAAGGGACCATGTATTCATGACAATGTTTTTTCCAGTTTTGGGTGCCGAATTTGTTACGGAGGAGGCTTGAGGGGGTTCCATAGTGGTTGGTGGTGTAGTGAGTCTACAAAAGAATATTCACAATGTGAAATGTTTATATTATGTAAAATGGTATTTCACACCTTGTGGATCTGTATTAATTTTTATCATACATATGAAGAAGGAATCATACATTAAATGAATTCACATCCTAAATGTACATCATGAAATGTTGTTAAATCAGGTTGATGAGACATGAATTTTTGTGAAGTTCTTTTTTGTGAAAACCCCAAAAAATTCACATCATAAATGGGTGACATGATATGAATTTTTTACATTCAATGTTTTATGTAGTTATTTTAGCCAATACCCTCCCCATTTTTTCATACCACTTTACTCTACTATTTTCAGAACCCCC
This sequence comes from Viscum album, assembly GCA_963277665.1. Classification (NCBI taxonomy): domain Eukaryota; kingdom Viridiplantae; phylum Streptophyta; class Magnoliopsida; order Santalales; family Viscaceae; genus Viscum; species Viscum album. The sequence goes on from OY728162.1 coordinate 1,069,475,431, forward strand.
TAGGTGGATCTTAATGATTCTTAAACAACCTTCATCGAGAATTCGTTCATATATTCTGGTGGATCCTCATTAAAAATCAATGGTAATTTCTCCAATTGTCCTCATGTTTATATATTTTTATTCTCTTATGGATATACCAATGTGGTATCGTTTTGGTTTGGGTGGTGATTTTGGATGTATTTTTTAGGACCCTTGTCTTGGTGTAAGTTGATCTTTTGTTTTTCTGTGATGTTGTGGTTTGCGGGTATTTCTTCTTCGCCTGATGGTGCACAACAAGTAAGAAAAAATTCATTATGATAGGTAATCCCTATTTTCGCAGATTTATATATCATGAATTAGTTGTTTTATATTGTCTATATGTGGGGAATGGGTGTGTTGGAATAATTAATGATAAAGAATTGGTTAATTGAAATTGAAGGGAAAATATAAATGAATTGTGTACTTTTATTTCTCTATTATTATTGGGATAATATGATTGTATAGCTGGAATTCCCAACTGAATATTGAATCTATTGATTTTTTATTTATATTTTATGTAGATCCCCGGTTATACAACTATTTTGATATCACCATAATATAGAACATGGCTATCCACTTCTATTTGGCTAGTGAAATGGTTTCCCTAGGATTATGGAATGTATAAAAATGACCATAAAACTAAGATAGTTTAATGTTCTAAAACCCATTATGTAAATATGTAAAATAATCAACATCTCATTGTGATGTGTTTCTATGATTTGGTCTAGGGAGATGTAAGTTTATTTACCGTTCTTTTGGGGTTGTGAGGTGATATTTTTTCCATGATTTTGGGGCAACTGGGTAATGGATTGTTTGAACGTAATTCTTGAATGGTGAGTTGATCATTTGGTTCAACATTATTTTTTGGAATCTCATTGATTGTTTATTTGGATATTAATTTTGGGAGGTTAGTCGATGGTTATTTGAAAAAAATTGGGTAAGAAGGAGATGCTTTTCTTGGTCTTCCTTATGGGGCATTAAGGCAATGGTTTGATGGGAATTATTGGATTCATATGATTTAGGGTTGTGTTTTTCTTGATGTCCTGGTAGGGTTGTAGTAATTATTTAATAACTATTGAAATTTATAGGGTTTTTTTCCGGTAAGGGGAACGAAATAACTAATGATCTAAAAAATGATGGGTTGTGTGGTTAAATGTGGATTTTGTTAAATAATGAAATGAATGTGAATGACAATGGGATTGGTCACAAATGTGAAATGTTTCCTATGTCTTGGGTATTGATATTCATTTTTTAATGATTGTTAAAACAACGATATTTTGATTTGGTTTTTGTTTTTTTGAACCAATACATTACGAATGTATTTTTATTTTATATAAATTTGTTTTTACCTTTTGATTTATATATTAACCACACCCCCATCATGCATTATATGACGATACATGTATATTTTAATGAAGGGTGTTTTCCCAATATCCCTGTGATGAGGCTAGAAGGATAGATACACATTGTCTCTTCCATGTTTTTAGCTATACACATTTTGTGTTTGAAAGAGTTCTATTGGTGTACTATATGATTTCCTAGGTTTCCTCAGGTGAGATTTGATACGATAGTTTTCTGGGGTAATCATCCAGTTTTCATTGAGTGAGATGTGATATGAATATGTTTCATGGCATTAGCTCACGTGTCTTCTAGTGATATGTGATATGACCGTGATTTGGGGTAGATTTTAGTGGGGGTCGTCCATGGTAAGAATATGTAATGAGGTTTATGTCATAATGTTCAGGATTTCCTATTAATCTAGTTATGGAAGTGGGTTTCCAGTATTTTAATCGATATAATTGGGTGGGATAGGATATGACCAAGTTGTGGGGTGGTGTCCATGGTGTATATAGGCATGATTTCGTGTGACAATTCTATGGAGCAGTATTATATTTTTTTAAATGTATAGGTTAACCTAGATGTATGATATTAGGGTGTGAAAGTGGAAAATTAGTTTGAGAGTTGTGTATAGTACCCTTTATTGAAATGATTCTTATTATTTTATTTTACCTGGATTTCTTTATTTGGTGAGGTGAGGTTGGGATGGTTATTTTACATGTTTATATGTTGTTGGAACTTTTATTTTTTCACTGGTACATGTGTATTGTTCTTTCACATGTGGATGAGATATGTTGGATTTATTATTGAGTATTCATGTATTCTAACCATATATATACAATGTGATTTTAGGTTTTAGGAGGACTATGTAGACCAGAATGGACTTTACTAGCAAGGACCCCTATGAAGTTATTATGTTTCTTATTTAGATTTTCTTTTGGGTATTTAATTTTGAGACATTTATATGTATCTATTTTTTTACATAATTGGTTTTATGGAATTGGATTATTTTTATATTATCTCATAGAGTTAATTTTGGTTTATTAATATTACATACAAGTCCTAAATTTTTATAGAGGGTAATGCCTCCAATTTTATGAGATTTCGATACCCTTCATGCAAGTCTCCAACCCAAGTCCCTTTTGAGGTGGCACTCAGTGGTCATTATATCTCTCCGTATATTATGGTATCATTGGTGGGTGGGGTTTCAAACTGTTTATCCTTATTTTAGATATATTTCACATGATTTTGGGAATGGATTCTTTTTCTCTACTTTGAGGAAAAATTACTTTTAAAACATCAACAATTTCGAAATCATCCTAGGATACATTATCAATGCATGGCTGAATTTAAACATCATTTAGTGGTATATTATATATTATAGATCATGATAATGAATAATTATTGAATCTAATCTCAAATGGCTAATGAAAATTCAATATTTTCATAAATACTATTCTAAGGAAAAAGATATGCTTCCCAGTTTTAATGGTTGATATCTCTCTAGATAATATATCCTGAGTAAATTTTAACAGAAATGTACCCTTAACTATTTTACGTTGACCTATGGTAATTAAAATTATAAGGATTCAATTTATTTATGTAGGAGAATATAACATACTGATAGTTTAAAATATAATTTTCTATCTATTTATACTATGTCCAATATCTTAATTTTCATTCTACATCCATCCAAATAAACCTTGGAAAATTTAAAAATTCTAATATGTAGCCATTGAATTGGATGATAAAAATAAAAGTAACAAAATTATGAGAATCATATACATATAAAATAAAGGTCATTTTTAATAATAATTCATTTATAAAATTAATGTGTATAAATAACTAATATCAAGATTTTATGCTAGAAATATAATTTTTAATGAAATTAAAATATTATGAACTATATTTTTTAAGGAAACTATATTATATCTATTTTATTTTTTATGTATATTATAATAAAACTAATTTAATTATAATTTTGTAATTAAGAAGATTAGGAATAGTTAATATCTAAAAATTAATATCATATAAAAAATAATTTCATTATATTTTATATTTTAATTTAAAAGTTATATTCATTAATAATAGTATTTGAATTTAAAATAAATTACTTCATAAATGGAAAAAATTATCAATATTAACTTCCTATTAGTTTTTTGTATTTGTTTGAAATAGTTTGTTTAAGGTATATATTGAAAATACTGATTCTGCTAATACCATAACATCATGACATAATCATAATGTAATAATGACCTTAACATATTATATATATATATATATATTAAAAATATATATATTTATATGTAATATAATTCATTTCCAAATACAATGTTGTATTATTGAAACCCTTTATTATTATTTTGAAATCATAAATAACATTTTACTGTACAAGTTGATTTATTCTGCAATGTTAACATGTTTTCCCCATCAGTTATACAAATTAAATCTAAAAAAATATATTTCATATTTTATATAAAGATGTTAATATTAATTAATAATTTTAATTTAATTTTTATTAAGAAATAGTTGATTACTAAGAATAAAGTTAATCACCATGATAATGGTGTTTCTAATGGAAACACAACACTCCGTGGTTGACTGAATGAATAAAAATTTTGTGAAATCATTCAAGTCGAGTTTTCAATTTATGAAAAATTTAAAAATTGTCTTTTCATGGAACCAGAAACTCCCAACAGATCTATATCCATGAGGAACTTTATTTTGAAAGGAAAGTACTTGTTGCGTGGTTTTCTAATGATTAATAAGAAATCACATTGGACAAGAGTATGGTAGGTCAATCTCCCCACACCCTATTTGGTGGAATGTTTTCCTACAAAGGGAGTCTCTTGTAGATCTAATATATGTTTGTGAATTGTTTAGTAATTCCCATGTCGGACGTCAATAACCCTTTAATTAACAATCAATTATTATCTTTTTTGGAGTTCAGAATCATCTGTATATATATGTGGATCTCTATAAATGGATATATCAGTATGTATATGAATTTATCCATCGATGGTATCCTCTAATATACTGATTATATATTCATTGGTATTTGTTCTGATGATGATAGTTTTTAGAAACATAGTGGGGTGCTCTGGAGTGCAATGTCATTATGGGTTATTGAAGTACTTTTTATATTTGGATAAGACCTAAGAAATTGAATTCTTATGTGTTATTATGAAATTATTCATAATACACATAGTTTAATGCCTCGTAATGGGAGACATCATACCTTTTAAGGTCTTCTTATAAGTACCAATCTTTGCAGTTTAATGTCATGTGGAAATGGCATTTATGGGAAATCTACCAAGCCAATGTTTGGTGTTTGACTTATACAGAAGAGGCCTAGGGAACATGTAAGGGATATTAATTCACATGTGGAATGATACCCTACTAGGAATATTTTTCTGAGATAATAGAGCTATTTTGGTGGTTTTGATATAGGACCTTAGGGTGGCTTCCAATGAATCCCATTTAGATGGGAATAAAATCCCACATAGATTTGTATAAGGACCAAAAACTAGAGATTCAATCTATATATTTTTATCTAGGGGGAGTATGTCCCATACATAGGATTAAATTGGGTCTTAATCCTAAAAAGTATAATAGAAAAGGATTTCCAATGAAAGGTATCAAGAGGTATTTCCTCGACTCTTACTCATTCAGAGGATTTTTCAGGGATTACACCTATGGAAGAGGCATGTGAAGGAGTAGGGTGATATGATTTGGTAATATTAATGAATTGGATGCCCAATATTAGGTTTTCTGGGGTTACTCCTAAGGATAATTCCATATTGATTAGGGGTTGTTAATGGAGATCATGCCTAAAAAGGATTCCCATTAATGGGTATGTTGGGGTCTTAGTCCTGAGGGGGATTCCCATATTATGGATGTTTATGGATTATACAATGTTTGAGGCACATGGTTTCAGTTGGAGTATAAAAATGGAATGATTCTCCTGGATGGTTTTTATTGGGGATTAATCATGGAGAATATACACTTGGATGTTTGAGATTATACGGTCGAAATTACTACCATCAACCTCTAGACCCATGTGAGTCATGCTCGGTGTGAGAAAAAAGAGGAAAAATGATCATGGAATCCAAACAATACCTTTTTCCATGAGGCTGGATATATGATTGTGAGCACCCACACCTATAGAGGCACTATAATGGAAATAGAGACAATGATTTGAAATAATATTCTCTATTGAAACAAGCATATCAACATGTGAAAACTATAATTGAGGCTATACAGTAGACCAAAATGATTCATTTTTTAATCATGATTGAATGTTATAATTTTGTGAGTAAGATCTTGAAACCAGTATAGTTCTCCTCCTCCATTCATGGAAGACAACGGGTGGTGAGAGAATAAAATAGGGCTTGGAAATTCCTTTTCCCGTTCCCATTTCATAACAAGAATGGACAAATCTTACTACCTGTATGGACAAATCCCTTGAGGTGAAGAGTAGAAAGAGTGAATCATAATGAAATAAATTCTTTGGGACTACTCAATAAGGGAAGCTGTAACATTGTTTCTATAGAACGTGAGGATGATGGAATTCCATGTTAAAAGGAAATAAATGTGTGATCCTCCACCTCACCACCTAGAAAAAGATCATCTGGGTCTCAAAGATGACAACATAAGGAAATGTCCATATCATTAGTACACAGTATAAGGAACTCCTTGACACCATCCACATGGTCGGGGTCCTTGTGATTGACTGAATTAACATGCATGTTTACCCTGAAAAACATAACCATTTGAGAGGATAAGTGTAGAAAACCTATGATGGTAGGAATGAATATGAAAATGGGAGACACATTGGTGTTCCACTTCCTAGGGAATTTAATTTCAACATGTTTTTTGGAGGATTCAATTTTGTCCCTTTTGGGAAAGGGATCCAAATGAGGAGAGGCCCTTCCATGGATGGATTAGTAGTGGTCAGGAGAGGAGGCACATGAAGGGTATAGTCTAATATAACCAAAGAGGTTTTTCTTATATTGGATTTTTTTTCCTAATGGTGATTCATACAGGTAGGCTTATGTGAGAAAATGATACCTTTGGAAATGGAACACATGGGAAAAAATAGTTAGGTGAGGCTTGGAAAATGACTTTAGGGGTTTTTAAAGGGTTTATTGTAATTTACATGCATAGATTCATTATTAGAGAAGGGAACCCCATATTAGTGTTCATTAACCATAGGGTAGAGGGTTCCTTGAACAATATTTAGGAGTTTTAAACAATGGATGGTCTTTGGTTCCATCACCCCATTAATTTCCTCTTCTTCATGTTTTAGAGGGATAACTAGAAGTTATAAAAGGGATTGGGTAATGAACTAGGGTGATGCAAGTGTCAGGAGTTCATTGTGAATTTCATCTATACATATTAACACCCAAATTTCTGATTTATAGGGAAATAAGGATCCCTATGTTAAGGGGTCCTCTCAGGAAGGTGTTTTTTGCAGGCATTCCATTCTAGTTAATATGAAATCTAGTCACATATTATAATGCATAGGTACCCTCGGTAATGATGCTACTTCGGGCTGCACGGGTAAAGTTCTGTATTTAGAGTAAACAACCCTTGTCATTCCTCAATTAACATCTTTTATCACCTTTAAAATATTTACCTTGGAAACCTTTTCATCAATGTTAAAAAATGATGTGTCAAGAAACCCCCCCCCCCCCCTAAAGATTTGATCCTATTAAAAGAATTTGTTCTGATCCTGAGGTAAGGGGATGAAAAGAGTGGGAAGAAAGTGAAGGTCATCCATATAGATCATCTATGATGGTTGTTCACCTAGGTCATTCGTGTGGTTGGTCATTTTAGGAGGGTTTTTAATGTGGTCCGCAGGTAGGGGATTCATCATCTATAAATAGGGACATTATTCCAATTAATGGTTTCTAGCGTTAGTATTTACAGCCTGACTATGCTAGTGTTCCATGAAGACATTATACTAAATCTATTTGGTGAAATAATCTTCTATTCAAACAATGTATGCACATTGTTGTGCAATATATAATTTTTTGGAGAGATACACAGACATTTTCCCTTGCGTGTGGGACCTATGTGAGGACACTTTCATGGGTACCCTGTGTGGTCGCATTTCATTTCCACATTTAAAAATTTTGAAAAAGTTTTTAAAATGAATACTTATCTAATGAAAACATTTATCCTTCTTTTTATGTCCAATAGCCACTTAGAAGACCAAAGTCTCTTATGTAAAAGCTAATAATCACATTACTGATATGGTAAATGTTTTAGGGCATGACTATTACAACACTCACAATACTTATCTACCAGATATGGAAGATCATCTTATTAAGTAACATCAACAGAATCATGAGAGTAATTATCTTCAACATTACGGAAATAGCAAACTGAAAGAGGTCTGTATACCAGATTCAATTAATCACACACATTTTTCTTAGTATTTCAACTACAAAACAATACTAGATCCAACATTTTAATCATGTTTTCATATAATAATGTTGAGAAATCATATATAGTTCATTTCAAGATTCATAACCAATGTGTTCTAGATTTTATTCCACATACTACTTAATAGAAGTTTTAATATTATTCATTTGTCTTCCATGACTCTGAAACATACTAGTAAATGTGTTTGAAGGCATACTGGGATTTCTACCTGGGATGGGGTGTTAGGCCATAGTGGATGTGTCAATATAGGGTGCACTAGTCATGTTAGTAATTCAAAAAGGATCTATAAGAATTACATATCTATGAGTCCATTTGGTAGGGAAATCATATGAACATAAGAACAATATATTCATTACTCCTTTATTAATCAAGTTTATTCCGAATTCAAATTCCATCCACCAGATGTATTAAGAAGTTGATATCAGATTGTGGGATGTGAACAAGATATCTGGAGCTCCAATCCTTGGAGATATTCATAATTAGTTCAACCTCCCAAGGGTGACAATGGATGACACTGACAGGATGAAAACTTTATCACAAGAGAATCTAAAGATAGCTTTTGAAATTAACAAGTAAGACCCCCAATTGAGGAGGGAAATCCATCATGATGTGTGGATGAGTACATTTCTGGTGTTGATAGAGTAAGGTCCCACTTGCATGCATACAAACTGGTGTCCCAATATGGTGATTCGGAGTGATCTTATTACATTCATGCCTATGTTGGAGTATGGGAATTACAAGAAATATCGGTACAATACAAAGTCTTGTGTTTCTACGAAGATACAAATCATTTGATTTTTATCCATGTTGATATGAATCTTCATGTGGATTATTTTTTGAAAAAAAATTGTGGCGTGTGGCCAGGGACATTTTTTATAATGACCCAGTCGGAAGTAAAGAATCATATGGTGTTGGAAATCCCCATCCTAGAAAATCTTTAGTAGTTCCTATTTCATATTCATGTGGGTAAGACCACTTTCAAAATAATAAGACTGTTCAATGTACTTTAGGGATGGGAAAAAGTCCATTTTAGGACATATTCCTTGTTAAGAGGGAATGATATTCTATATAGAAGGTTATGACCATATGATCAAGCTATTTTGAGTATTTTTCCATTGTCCATGAATCTTAATGTGTCCCGACAAGGATGATCCTGTAGAAGGAAATCAAAATCTTCCTATACAGGGAATAGCTTACTCATATATTATTGATAATGAAAATGTTGGATATGATCTTGGTTTGTAAATGATAGCTATTGGGGATTGTTTGATGGTGACCTTTATTGATGGAAATTTTATATGTGAGGACTATGATTCATGTTGTTATTCATGCCATTTCATGTTCCTGAAACTAATAAATTTATCCCCTCTTGTATGTTCAAATAAGAAAAGAATCTATTGATAGCCTTATAGTTGTGGATGCTTATAAAAATGGACCTCACATAATCGATAATCAACCTACCTCCAATGGATGTGTCAAGTGGATTATATCTCAGTATGATGAGGAATCGATTTCCTCATATCCCTAAAAGAGTGTTAGTAGAATTTTTTCCTCGAGTTAGGACTGAAGTATCATCTACGAATATAATGTGAGTTATAAATTTTCCCCTCATAAAAAGGCTATTTATCCCTCCATTAGGATGCATCATCTCCTCTAGATGGGAAAATTATAGGGTCCCAAGTCATCCCAAACAACCTTGAGAAATGCTCAGTTAGTAGGCCAAATAAAAATTGCTATGTCATATATGGCTGAGTACAGAATGTACAATCATTATAAACAAGAATAGGCCCATGTTTTGTTTTCCCACCCTTCATATATGGTAGAGAGGTTCGAGAAGCCAGTGTAATCCATGATTATAAAACCTCCATCACAACTGGACAAGATGGAATTTGAATACTTGTGACTAGAGGTATGCCAATTTTGGTCGGATATTCCTTCTGAGGCTATATTTTTTATCACTTAATCTTGATGTGATCCAGATTCTATAGATTGGAGACACTTAATCCCCATATGATATTTATTTTGACGGAAATCCCATTGAGGTGGGGATTTATATATGGGAACAAAAGATGCCTATTTAGGAAAATGACAATTGAATACCTACTATGAGAAAGGTTGATTGAATATTGAGATGAGGTTCCACTGAAAGGGGTTTACACCATCATTCCGATGAATAGATTGATTATTTCAATCATGAGGACATATGATCTCCTATTATCACCTCATCCTCTATTCACCATTATTAAATTTTAATCAATGTTCTCTTCATTAGGGGAAATTTAATATTAATTTTCTATGGTCTAGGGGGAAATAATCCTAGATTATATCACCAAAATATAGCCCAAATGGAAACCCACACCAAACTAATGAATCATCCCCAGAATTAGGGGATTTATCCATGGATAAATATATAATGGGGGTGATATGGTTCGAAAAAGTACACTACTATATATAATTCCTATTTTTGAGAATACTGGTTCAAGACATCCCCACATATAAAAATAATGGATTTACAATAATAAAATCCTTATCTAGGAACATCATTAGTGATGGTCATCCACCATGTTTTCATTAATCTATTTTTTATCCAAAATAAGTTTTTTACATTATCAATGATTGAAAAATATCATTCCTTCTCTTCTCTCATAGATCTTAGAAATGACCCTCTAAGAAATTTTGAGAATGTTATAGTCTAAGTGTTCATTCGGGTAGGAATGTAATCTAACATGATAGAAGAATTTTCAAGGTTTGAGTATACATCATTTGGACATGTCACTATAAAGAGGGTGAGGACTCTGGTAATGTCAATGATTCGTCATATGGCTTAATCTACTAACTGATTCCTTTTATCCTTATAAAATATAACTCTCATATCATGCACTTGAGGACCCTATGAATACTGAAACTAAACCTATTGTTGTTATTGGGGATGTTGTTTTGGGACTCTAGTCATTGGATGATGGTGCAGTATTGGGTTTTAAGCCCAACAATCTTGGTGTTCCCATGGCTAATACTACCACGGGGTTTGGGACAACAATATATTCCATGAGAAATCATTGCATGGAATTTAAAAAAAATGTTGAAACATATTAAGATTTACACAAAGATTATAAAATCTTAGGAACTTCAGAGAGAACTAAATGGATGGGAGCCTTCATTTTGCTAAAAAAAATTGTGTTTGATTATGGGACATGACTAGTTGAAATTAAAATCTCCATCCATAGAAAATTTCATAGTTGTGATGCATAAACCTGATATCTTGGTCCATCTTAGTTCCATTGTTGAGGGGGGGGGGGTTAAATGGATCTTAAAATAAGGAGTCTTATTTGGAATCATTTTGTGAAGTATGGTCATAAACAAGAGAGTTCCCCTTATCATAAGGTTCTAGCTATAACTATTGAGGACATGGAGGGATGGAAGAATCCTCCCATGCGACAGAAACATTTCCAGGTTATTTTCACACACTATTTTAATCATACCCCATTTATTTCACCTATCATCATTTTGTGGAAAATAGTTATTTATATCCATTCTCCAGCACCATCAATTTTTTATGTCCATGTGTGAGGTTGGAGCCTCAGTTCTAGTTCAGATGATGCCCTAACGTGAGGCTACCACTTTCCCAAATGATGAGTGGAAGGTATCTCATTGAGTTCTCTAATCCTATAATATATTTATCCTTATAATAGTGGATCTAAGTCAGATGTGGATATGCATCATTACTTATGCATCACACACTATGGATCTAGGTGATACATTTGGAAAATAATATCTAATAGTGCTTTGGATGAAAATCATTCATTTTTTATTGTCTTCTATTCTTTTTCGGTATGATAGGATGTGTAGAGATTGATTACTACCAAAATCAAGATTCCATAAGGGATATTATCTATAAAAAGGAGTGAGAACGTAGTCTTAAACATGACATCATAATGTTGATGTTTATTGTTGAAACTAATTATCTCCAAACTGTATTATCCTAGGATGAGGATAACCACTCTGATAAATAGGTAGAATTTAAACAACTGATCAATGAGAAGGATTATAAAATGTTTCTCATTCAGACTGAACTACATACTTCTCAAGGGGAGCTCGTCAAACAACTCAATTCTTTAGAAGGGTCGCATAATGAAGTGTCATATAATTTTTTTATTGCGATGGACGAACTATGCCAAGTTGAGGAGACATAAGTTGTTCAGTTGTTTGGACATCAACAATGTACTAAGGTGGATTTAGAGGATATTCAATAAATGGAGAGTTATGTTGATGGTCTTTTTTAATGTGTTACTGAGAAATTCCATTTGGTGGATGCTCATCATATTTTGTTTTCTCAATAATAAAATGTATTTTTTTCATTATGTTATCATCCCTATTATAATAATAAATTAATAACATAATATTGAAACTAAAATTCATAGAAATTTATATTTTTATCTGATTTTGGTAACCATAGTGATATGGAAGGGGAGATTATCAATCTTTTTCATAGTACATAGGGCCTAGAAGGCATGTTTTGACGGCTTATTTGGTCATTTACAGAACCCTACTAAATTTTTGTCTCTCTTTAGTGGGAGATACATGTATTTTCTAGAGAAATCCATTTTAGGATTTCAGGATGACGAGTTTTATGCCTGTTATCTTTTGACTGGTTGATTTTTTATAAAATGAATGGAGTGCTGTTCTAGCGAGCTGAGACTCAATTGTTTCCATAATTCCCATTGTGGGATTTAATTTGGTGAGTATAATGTCAGCTTTTTGGTATTGTAATGTATTTATATCTAAACTAATGATACTTGTTTTTTTATGTAAGACACCTTTGACCATAAGTTTTGAAATGATTAACAAAAAATGGTTTTTTGGCCAATAATGTTATGATATTCTTTAGATATCTGATTGAAAATATTGAGTCATGATTTTATGGTTCATGAAACTAAATCATGATGTTAGGGAATATAGGATTTATCTCCTTAGGATTAAATTATAACTTGTTTAAAATCTTTTTTTATTGGTGAATTTATGAAAATACAACTTCTGAATTTTACTACATAGTTAAATAGTGGAATTAATTGGTTGATAGGCCATGAAATTTGTTATAAAATTATATAAAGATGACGAGGGTCATTTTATATAACATTCTGGAAAAGGATTCATTATGAATTTTAACATTATATTATTGATGACAGAATGGATTTTATCGATATTTGGATTTCCCAAGACCACAATCGGTGGTTTTTCAAATACAAGATGTCTGATAATGAAGAGGGAATAGGTATTGGAATTGGAATGGAATGTAAAACTGCTAAACATGTATTTGGATTCTATGATAGATGTTACATTTTGTTAAATGACCGATAACAAGGGGGAATGCACCATTCTATCAAGTTTTATTGTATCATGTAGTATAATGTCATGTGACTAGATCATTGGCCTTTTAGATTGAAATCTTATGGTGAGAATGATATTATACACTTTAGTGTATTTTGGCTAGGTTGTTATGATATGTAGTTTTATTTTACACTGTATGGAAATAACACTATGTCATTTAAAGTTGTATAAAAAGGAAATTTGTGTGAAATAATTTAATGTGACAATCTTCGACTAAAAGGATTATGATTTTCCCCTTTCGTAATGATTTATATGAGAATAGGATATCACATTAATATATGGGGGGTTAATTTTGAAATTTATAATCTAGGGATCTATGGATCAGAAGAGTGGTTTGATGAAATGTATTATGGTGATATAGGAGGAATATCGTGTTGAAGAAGTTTTCACTAGATGAAAAACTCATTTTTGTGGGCTACATTATGAAAATCCAACTTGGGAATGGTATAACAGTGTTAATAGTGGTATACTTTGGACAAAAAAAATCCAATTTTTTGGATAATTTATGAAAAAAAATTGGGGTGTGTCCTAATATAGTTAGAAAAAAAGTTCATATGAATTCCAACATTTTATTATTGATGGTCAATGGAATCTTATGGAAATCTGTATTTCCCCAGACATAGAGTCTGGTTTTGTTGAAGGAATGTACCTAAACAAGAGAGGAGAATTTCAATAAAAAATTAACAAATCATTTAGGGAATAGGTTCCCTATTTAGGTATGATATAATCATGAAGAATACAGATCTTATAGTTTTAGTTTATATATATAGGACCTTATCAATATTGAAATGATAGGTGATATGCGGTATCTCATAGAAATGACATTTTGGTGTACTTAAAGAATAAGGGAGGAGAATGTGAACCATTGTCTTGGTGGTTCTAATGTCAAGAGAAAATATATGGCCAAAATATCTGATTGATAACCACAAACTAATTTGAATCATAGGATCCACCATGAATTCATTATAACATACAATGATAGAAGTGGATTATCATAATGAGGATGTTACCATTGGATGACGAAACTATCTTTGATCTACATTATGAAAAGGAAACTGGGGAGTATTTTTAAATATTCAAATGAAATCAATTAGATAATAGCCCCTTTTTGTGGGTGACATATGAAAATTCAACTGTGGAACTTTACAGTGTAGTCTGGAAAAGGAGACATCATGTATCGTACATTCTTTCATCGCAAGATGACGAATGATTATGATGATCCGAAAGAGTCCAATATTATGAGTGTCATATATATAGGGGATATGTTTGAGAAAAAATGATGTGTTTTGGAATAAAATATTCTATAAAGTTTAGAGTCCCTTAAAAATATCTGAGTCATATGTTAATGGGGGATATCCCGATTTTCTATGATGGACCCCAGATGAGGGGACCCGAGTTAAGAAATCATGCAATGATCTTTACTTGTATGTTAATTTTGGGGAATTTTTCTAAACCATGTGTCTGGGACTAGGATATGAGTCTTATGTGTAACTATTTATCTCACAATAATGAGAATCTAACCACCTGTATTTACTGAGGTAGAATAGAGTTCAATTTCATGTTGTGATGACATTATCCGATCCATTTAACATCAGGTGGTAAGGAAATCTGGGAATCATTAATTATCTCATCGAAGTGAGAGTCATTCCATACATATTTAATGAATTAACATGAAATTTAACCTCATGTGGTATAGACCTAGGAATCCCATTGTGTAAAGGGGTATTGTAGTTATACCAAGGGGTATGCCATGGGTGTCACTGCAAATCTTCTTCTAGCATGAATCATGACACACATTGTTCTTGAAAATAATTCTCCACATCAATCATGATTCATTTCATAGAAAGATGATTTTAAATCTTATTGAACGATGATTGTGCCTATAACAGAAGGTATGGGAATCAATTCATATATCTTAGGAATTAGTGTCATGACACACGTAGTAATTGGAAGATTTTATAGGAAGATATGACTCTGAACCATATGGTGGGGATATTTCATTACTGTGGATGGGCCTAGGATTGGAGATCATAGTGTCACTATATATCCCAACAGAATAAGAATCATGAAACACATAGTTATTAGAATTATTTTGCAGTTTATCATTATGAAACGAGATAGTGGGACATATAATGTAACATATTGTGTAAAGTATGTGATAATGTTGGGGATTAAATATACAAATGGGGGCCAATTACCGATATAGAGTGGCAGTGATGTGAGTGAGGAATATGCATGGGAGTGTCCCATTATTCCTCCTCATGTCCTTAGATCAAGGAATCTCAACCCACTGATAGGTTAGAGTGATATGATTGGGACATACAAATGGGATGGATTCCCACATTTAAGGTCCCTATGATGCGTGTCTCAAAACATGATACTATGTAGATTTCATAACATCAAATTATATGTACACTAACAATGAATTTTAATTTCATGAAGTGATGATGAATGGTGTCTCTCAGTTTGAGTTCATACAACATAGACCATAGGTTATGTAGTTTGACATCATTTGACAGGGACGATAACGGTACATTGTTTAACATCGTGTGACATGGACAATATGTCATTCATTTTACAGTCGTCTAACAAGGACCCAATATGAAGTTAGACATCTATATGATGAGACTTTTCCTGCATGTGATTAAAAGAAATATTTATTTAGGAATATTTTTTGGATAGGGTTGTAATGATCCATCCATCCACTGAGATAAAGGAATGAGTTCTATCAAAGTAGACGTTGTGTATAGAGTAAGGTCCCAACCACATTTGGTCAAGATTTGGAGGCTTCATTCCTAGTATCATCAGTGTTTTAAGAACTAATTAATGTTCTACATTGAGGAATGATAAGAGGAATAAATTCATGTGATCAAATCATACTATCTGATTTGATGTTATTTCATGTGACACTAGGTATACAATCTATTGCCATATAGTCATGCCAATTCATCTTGTAATTTATAGGATTTATCATATGTGGATAGCTAATCATATATAGAAATTTAGAGTGATGTCAACAAGACCAAAATGAGAAAGACAACTTATGTTCATATACTAGTGAGTATGGGTTCGCCCATATAGTAGTTTGGGTTATAGTCTGGTAGTCCCATAAGGCATACCAGAGATTCCGAGTTAATGATTTTTTATACTTATCCACCATCTTTTGGTGTATGTTTTACAGGTTCCGGTTGATGGATTCAACCTCTACATTATCTTCTTTATGATTGTAGTATGATTGGTAGGATTTGATATTATACTCATTATAAAGATTTTCAACCTCATCTGAATGGATATTGGAACATTTTTCTATCAGTATTGTATGAGGGATACCGAATCTGATAATGATCATGGATATCATGAATCCGATAATAATATTTTCCCTAAATTCATTGTGGGCTATTTACTCCTCCTATTTCGAGAAGAAATAAGTAGTAGTCCTGATGTATTAGAACAAATTTTCCATAAATGCGGGGTATAGCCTCACAATATCCCGTCCCCACATGGAAAATGGGTTGGAGTCTTTGTCTCTTTTTAGAATTGATGGGGGTTGATGGATGATGATAGCATGCACCTGAATGGAATTCAATTTAATGGGGAATTTGTTACAATCCTTCATCAATGAAGTTTATAGGAATCCAATAATTTGAATTCTATTTGAAATATTATAATTCATCTAGCGGACATCGAAGGATCAAGAAACACTTTTATTATGACATCTTAGGAATCTTCTCAATCAATACTTTTGACAAGGTCTCCACTAAATCCTCATTTTTAGATGTCTTTTTGTGGATTTGGACCATCAAAAAGAGGGATGTTGGCTATTCGCCATCATATTTTCTCTATTCCATCTCAATAGGGTGGGAGTAATCCATGAAAATAATAACCTATGATCAGCATCAACCACCTAATGGTAGGACCATATGAATTTCAGATAGGACTTATTTCATTAATATATCTGGTCTGGATCTTTTAAAAGGTGACACCATTCAGTGATGGGCAGTGAAAATGACCATTTATCCCAGTTTGGATTCTCCAGTGTGGTAGATATACATTCCAATGTATCTACCTGGTCATTTTGTGATCGTGAAACATGATTTAATGTTGGATATGAGAATAATTTCACCATTAACCCTCATTCACAATCATGAAGACTGTATAAATCTTTTTTTCTAATGGCATAATCCCTATTGATGTGTTTAATTACCAAATTTGAGTTACCTATCACATCTATGTGGTCCACTTGTGTATTATTGTTCCAGTTCTAGAACATCAATGATGGATCTAAATTGTACTTTGTTTTTAATAAAACATTCTAATAATAGGAAGGAGTATTCGAAGATATCTTTTTCAGTGGAAATAAGAATAATCCGTAGATATACATTTCTGCAATTCGGGTATTTCATTCTCTCCCAAATTGGGCTCCTAGATGCACTGTCAAAACAAATTTCCAATTTTTGGGGGCCACATTTAATTGATAATATCTCTTCATATGAAAATTTAGCACTTAATGGCGTGGTTTCTGTAAATATGTGTTCTACAAGGAAATCAGCGAAGGCATGGCCTTTCACTGCTTTCTGAGGAATCAATTGTATATAAAATTTCATCAGAATGATATCCCACCATATCAGAAATCATGTCAATATTGGATGACTGTGGATGTATTTAAGTTGGTTATTAGGAGACACCAAATGGTCCTCCTGGTGTTGTAGGTGTTGCATTAGTTTATGAACCATAAATATTAATTCCAGACATCTCTTCTAGATATTTAAACAATGAGTCTCTGTATCAAATTTTTTTAATGAGATGATAAATTCAATATTCCTTACAAATATCATTCTTTTACAAACTTAAGGTGACCAGTGATATATCTGGGATCATCATGTAGTGAATGATAATCATTCCATCAAATTTTGGAATCAAAACTAGAGGGGTCCAAAGGTATTTCTTGAGGGTGTAAAATGGTTACTGATGGTCAATATGATATTGATATATGACCCACTTCTTCATCAGTTTAGTGAAGAAAATAATCATTCATACAAGGTTGTCTATGAACACAAGAGATTGGCCAACTATCCTTGGAGTCCTAATAACTTGTTAAGGTTTCTAGGAGGTGACATGCAGATGATAAATATTATTCTAGGGTTCAATATCAATATCTTGATGGTGTATCAAAAATATAATTAACATTCTCACGTTTTCCAAGAAAAAAATATTATGGGGTTTATCATAAGGTTGTGATATCATAGCTCATTGAAGATGGTTTTAGGTCAACCATGTGATTAGAATGTTTTTATAAAATAAACACTAGATCATCGATGTATCATTTGAAAAACATCCCTAGAAAGTGTTTGAATATGGAGTGCATGACTTGTTGGTTTGTGGCACCGACATTCTTTAAGCTAATGGAAATTAATCGATAGAAGAATACATTCTGAGGTGGTCAATATGTGGTGGATTCTTCATCTTTTAATCCCATCTGAATTTGTTTGTACCCTAAATAACCATCCATAATGAAAATTGCTTGATTAATAGTTGTTACATGAATCTAGAGTTTTTTAATTTCAACAAAAAAGTCATCTTTTGGACATTGATATTTTAGATCTCTAAATTCAATGAAAACTACGTTTTCTTTATTTTTATTCTTAATATGGACAATGTCGGTTATCATTTATTATAAAATAACAATCAAATGAACTCTTAATTGATTATCATATTCACATAAGACTAATTTTTAGAGGTTTAATCTGGGAGTGTTAATATGGTTTCCTTATTTTATCATTGATGGTCCTCTGGAAAACCCAACTGATGGGTGGCCACCTCAAGGCCGATTCTAGGAATCTCTGTGTAATTCACAGAGAACATGTCTTGAAGCTTCTATAGGAAAGATTTATATATCACATTATCATTGTAATAAATGGTGCACTGATCAATGTTTGTTTTGGATCATTTATTATACCCATATTTATTTCTATGAGTTCTTCGATAATGGTGGAGACATATTTATCAAATGAAAGAGGGGATTCCACATGTTATTTCTCCTCTCCCTCTTTCCCCTGAATTACATTTTTTCACCTGACCTCATAGGTCTGTTATGAGGAATCTTTCCTAGAGTTATAGGAGAAGTATTAATTCAGTTATTCAAAAGATGAGGAAATAATTTCTAGCACCATTGATAGTGTGAGGACATCACACATCTCTTAACGGTGAAAAAGGACTAAGAATGACCATCTCTATATTCCCCCATTGACATGAAATCTTCTTCCGTCTGATATATTGAAAAAAGTATTTTTTCATATTAGGGTATAGGATGAAGACAGTTTCATCTAGCTTCTATCACTACTCAATTTGTTTACATCATTTCATGGGCTTTAGGGCTTAGATTTCATGATAGAAAACATATAAGTCGCTAGATGTGATCTCAAATTATATCCTACCCATTATATTTGATTTATTGGAACCATATTATATCCCCTAACCTCCATTAATGTTTTATTTGGCATCATATCAAGATTATTCACGAAGTTAATTTTAGGAAAATCATTAGTTGAAGACTATATCCCCTCTATCTGATCAAAGCTTTCATAAATTTACTATGAGTCATAGAATTTGAATGGGGATTTTCACCATAAAATGTACCAATTTTTCCATTGATATAATATTTGGTATATTAGAGGCATGAAAACGTGAAAACTGCATGATAATGTAGCCAAGGCATTCCTAGAAGGCCATTGAATGTCATATCTTTCCTTATAACTCGGATTTCCAAGTCAGATATGAGATCCCCATATTGAGTTCTCCATTTTATTTATCCAAGAGGATTTTTCTCATACATTTAATAACCATATAACATTATGGTGGAGGAGAACAAGTGAGATTAATTTAGACCCAATAGAAAAATTGTTCATATTTGGATGAGGATGACTATGAAGATGTTACCAAAGAAGGGTTATCGAACATCCATGTCATTTATCCTTCTAGATATTATCATGGTGCTAATGTTCCCATATTTGAAAAATATCATCACCCAAGTTTGTGAAAGAGTTTAATATGTAGAATTATATAGGATCGTTATTTACATGATATACTTTGGTGGAATTATTCTCATATTAAATCCCTTGGGGGAACAATAAGGCCTCTATAAGTGTTATCTAAAGGCCTTTTGATAGAATCAAGGAATCCATGATTGGAAACTTATCTAATTCTAGAGAAAGTTACATCAATAAAACATACTTATAGTATAAAGGTATGTGTTTCCCAACATATTGATCCTATTTTTTAGGTACAATAATATCATAAGTGATTGTTGTGGATGGATCAACCCTCAGTGTAGGAGCTGATGGTGCTTCTTCTTTTGGATGGTTAGGTTAGCTAGGTCTTCTTACATGTTGACGTTTTTATGTAATGGTGTATCATCTAACTGATCATCTACTATTATGATGTCATAGAAGACCCTTTCATGTGTGTGGGAACTTCATTGATTCTAATGATATCATTGGAAATATATCCCTTGAGTTTAGACACACCAACAATTCATGTAGGGGAATAGTTAAAGTAGTGACTTCTAGAATGTTTGCCTCTTCCCATGTATCCTATTCTATGAAGGAACCTTTCTTGAGTTCCCCAATCATGTGAAATCATTTCATGTTCAGAATAATTTCATATTCTGATAAGTAATCCATTTAGTGCATAAAATTAATGGGAATATAGAACAACACCTCATATAATAGAGATTCCATCTGGCGGGTTGCCTATTGTTGTATTGTTTGGCGGAGTGGTTACCTTTCTTCTATGACTATAGGCAGGAAGATTGCTATAGTTAACGATAAAATCATCTTAGTTTTGAGATCATCATCCTTTTTTCTATCCTTACTCATCTATCCATATCACTTTTTTGACGATTCTTTATCAATGTATTGAGTTTTCTATGAAGTTGGTTATGTTGTAGCAGAATCCATCGATGGAATAACTATCTATATCAACTCTGTTTTGAGGATAGTATGCATTTGGTTGATCATTTTTTGGACCACCCAATTATGAATCATCTTTTTCCCTTGTTTTTAACATCCCTAAATTAATTCTTCTGATCCGTCTCAATAGAAAAAGCACATGATACATGGCATGGTGGTCTTCCCAAATCCACATTCCCAGAATCAACCCTCTTTTTTAGGATGTATTTGAATAAGAAAACTCATGAATTTTGTGTCCATATAATTGATTGAATGATGAATATTTTTGTAGATCTCTATCACCACCATCAATGGGCTTCTAAGTCTTTCAAAAATGACCAAGTTGTTTTCCAATATTGAGATGATATAGCCTGGAACATCTTCATTCTGATAATAATAGTCATTGTTATTTATCATGTAATGTTTTCCTCATATACTCCCATTGATTATCTTCATGGGGAATATGTTTTTGTTTCCACTTATGATGTGGAGCCACATGATATAGTGTGGGATTTAGAGCAGGAGAGGATAAAAAGGATTTCTTATGTTAAATAAGGGCACAATCTTCTTTCCATGCACTCTTTCCTTGAGCTCATGGAAATAATTGAGTCATAGCATTGGTCTCTTTGATGGAGACTTACACACTTTGAATTATTAAATATAGGTCCATAAAACCTCCTATATATTCCAAAGGGATACTTTGTTTGCACAACTCATTGTGAAGATTGACTATATAGAAAGATGAAATTCATCTTGAATAAGCTATATTATCAAGGATTATTTCATTAATTTCCACCTAGAAATGAAATAGGAGGCTATTTCATTTTTTTGATCTTTTTAGTTTGAAATGTCGAGGATTTTCTTCTTCTACAGAACTGAGATAAACATGAAGAGAAACATTTGATAGATTTCATATAACCTCATAATTGACTGTGCTATAAAGATAGTGTACCATACAGAGGATTTTCATTACAAATATTGCACAAGAAATATGAATTTCACTAACTCCTATGGTTTTGGGGCCCACATAATGGAACCACATTGAGAAGAGAAATGCATTAAAAACTACATCGGGTCTCCCAATCCATTAAAATTTTTAATGTTGGATTCCAAAATTTTGGTGGGGGAGAGTCAGATATAACCATTATGGGTATTGATTTTTTCCTAGTTTTATTAGTGCTCGCTGTTAATCCATGACTTATAATCAAGACCTGGGTGACGTAAGGGCATTCATGAGCCCCTAGGAATATCTGACTGAGCCTTATCTTGAATAGGTGGAATGTCGTATATGTCCATTTTTCCTAGGGGTGGTGATATCTATATTGAGTAGCATATAGGGGATTACCATTAAGGATGTTCCTGGCCCAATTCTTGTAGTGCTCCAAATAGAGGAAACTCATGCTCTGCTATAATGAGATTCATGTATATTTGTTACTCTAACCTAAATTGAGCTGATTTTTAATATCTGTTTCAGTTGCATCTACCAACCAACTTTTCTAATGTATGCAAATTGTGAGTGTTATTTAAATATATGATTACATTTATATCCAATAGGAAGGATTCCATGGATATGTTCTACATTTTGTTTCCTCAATTGATTAATTTCAACCTCCTACTGATAAAACCATTTTTTGTGTGAATGTGGATTAACCTCTCTTAGAGGAACGTGCAATACAATATGACATTTACCCTTTTCTATACTACTTTCCTTCAAAGGAGATAATGGTAGAGTCAAAAAGGGATTACCCATATCCTTGGAAAGATTCTAGTTCTTGGTAAGCACAACTCCTCTAATTTTTTTGTATGGGAAACACATTAGAATTTAGAAATTACTATACCCGATCATCCACTAAATTTAACCCGTGTTCCCTAGAATCAACAAGGGTGTAGTTGATGACATTTAATAATATGTAATGAATTGAAGGTATTTTATCAGTTTAATTGTTATGCTGTATAATTTTTCACCCTCCAAGTTTCCATGTACTATCCTTTAATGTTTATACATGAGCTATTTGGAAAATAGTGATCCAATGGAAATATCCTGACAATTTGGTCATGTGTTTCCCTAATGAGGGAACCAGGTCATTAAATCGAATGAATTGGGGGGATATGTTCTACTGTATTTACCCTAATAGAAAGAGGACATATTCATTTTGAGTAAGGGGTCATTGAGTTAAAAATTCCCCCATCCATGAATGATGGGTCAAGTACCATTCTTCTTTCACAACTCTTCAGGACGGGATTGGAAACATCAATGGTTGGGTTAAAAAATACTAAGCACTACAAGATTTGTTTCTCATGAACCATCATGGATTCTACTATCCCATCTACCCTTCTAATTCTATTGAGCTTTTTCAGAACATAGTATGGGTGAATCATTTTATATTCACTTAAATCACCATCAACTAAGGGTTTTGGGGATATTTCTAAAATATATGATATTTGATGAAATAATTCATCCGGACATGAGGATTTATTGATATTATTTCACTCTTGATAAATAAAATCTCCCAATTTCCTTGTCTGGTCTGGCCCGATGTTAATGAGAGTTTCTCAGGGCCTTTTTTTACTGAGAACATCTCCCGTTGTTATAGAGACATTTTGTTAGAGATGGAATAATGTTATGATGTTTCAGGATACCACATTTGAAGATATTTTTTTGTTATATAGCATGGGGAAATTTAATTTCTTATAAGAACCCAATAACCTAATATGAACACCATCTTGGGCTTCAACAATCACCTTTAACCTAGTTTTTAATACAATGAGGCATGCGTGATGAAGGGCTCCTGGATGTTTCTTGAGTATTTAATGTTGTATCGCCAAGAGAGGTTCTATGTCAATTTAATGTTTAATCCCTTCTATTAACGTGATGTGTAATCGATAATCATCATAGTGTATTACTTTATCTATCATGTAATGCAGAGTATTACATATATTGAGGTTGATTTCATGCACATAGTCTACTGAAAAACACCCATAGAATTCTATATTGAGAGGTGGATAAAGGCTGGAACAATATGGGTATGTCATCAATATCCAACTATTTTTTTCATATTTAGAATGTGTTCTTAATATTTTGTTAGAGGTTTCTCTACCTGGTCTGACCAAAGTGGATATTTTCAAACCACTTTATCAAAAGGGATATCCATTATTATGTTGGATGGAAGGTGATCCAAAATAGGTTCAGAGAATGACAGTCACAATATGATGTCTTTTATTTGAGAAGGAATTTCATTTGAAAATGAAATGGTATCAGACACGAAGGGACATCTTTTCCCGTGTCCCTCATGGTTGGAGGGATCTCTCATTACTACATCACCAAGGGGAGGATCCTTTTAATGGATTGAAAAACTAATATAGAAATAAATTTTGTTGGAAGTGTCATTACAGGGATTATTACCACAGTGGATTACAATAAGGGGAAAAATCTGATGCTCGTCGATCATCTAGCCACACTGAGAGTTTTCGTGACTCTCAGCAGGATATGGGAACTTGGTATTGATCAATGTATGTTTATTAATCATTCCATCTTAGAGAATGGTCCTAGGAGGACCTTCCATATTTCAGCTACTTCCCATATAATTTGGTAATGTGAAGGTAGGATATTGACATTCCACATATAAGCATCTGAGGTGTTCAAAAAATCTAATACTGTGTAGAGTAATATCGTAAATCATATATTCTATCTCCATTGGCCTTTGAAGACAATTTTTTTGATTCCTTCATTCGAGGAACTGAGGCCACATATCAGGGGAAGTGGTTTTTGGGCATGAATTTTTATTTTTCTACCATTCATGTTGGGGCTGGAATTAACAAACTAACTTACTAAATTTTGGAATGGTTTTTTTCTTTTTTTATAGTGTCCATTGAAAAGGATAATTTCTTCTTGGAGGATCATGTGAATGTACCCGATCCAATTTTATAAATATTTTGTAGAATTTATTCGCACGAGCCTCCTGGATAGGTATAGAGGTGTGTATCTACTCTTGGGTGGCATTCTGAGGAGACACCTCATTTGTGAGGTAGAGGCTACGTTTCCAACCCTATGTTTTTATAGTTTTTCAATTATGATGTCTAGGAAGGGTTTTAGGATGTGGTAAGATATTTTTTTCTTCCCTTTCACTATTTTCTTGAATGTATTGTAGAAATTAATGACTGAAAAAGGGATATGAACCCATTAATTTTTTTTTCAGTTCATGAATATTCATTATCTTATCATTTTTAAAACATTTGGATACTTAAAGTACTTGTGTTTTTTAAAATAGATTTGAGTCTACCCTCTTTTCATAATCCAGACATTTCTATGGACATCTATGGGTGATTCTACATGAGGCTACAAATAGTTTTAGTGAATGAATGTCTATGTGTACTCTTGATTGCGATTATCCACAAAATATTCGTTATTAGAATCTCTAAACGATTCTAGGTGAATATTTTCGATACTTGATTTATTGAGGGGGTGTATGTTCCCACTAATTTATTTTATCAAAAAATTGGGTTGGTGGGATTATTCGAAGGGGGAGGTTGTGTGAACCCCTTCACTTCTGACCGATTGCTCCCCCCGGAAGTCCTTCTTGGATGCCCGGGGTAGAATGAGCTAAGGTAGATGGCCGAGAGAGACACCATCATCGTGCTGAGGATTAAATACAACAAGACATTAGATTTAGTGACTATTGGAAAGATGAAATTTACTTCTAGACAAGGTCGTATGTGTCCTCTTGATCCACTTATATGAGATATGGTATGGAATGGTTGTTGCATTCTAAGGATAAAACCCCAAAACTATTGAAGATGGTGATATGTTATTCCTGCTTATGGACTACCATACAACATTGGTTAAGAAATTAGTATGGTTTCATGAGTTGTAAGGTTGTTTGGGTGGCCTCTAAGGCCGGGATTGTACTATCTTAATGGTACTCCCATGCCAGTAATTTTAAAACCCAACATTGAAGAATAATGATTAGTGACGATGCAATCTACTTGGATGAAGATCCATCCTGAATAGAGGTCGGGGCATATGCTTTCAAAATATGGAAGGATTCCATTGGGTGAAAGGGTTTTCTAAGAGAAAGTGCCAATATACATGACAAACACAAATAATAAAACACTATCTAATTAGTACTTCATTTGAATGAAAACATGCATGGATGATTTATTTCATGGGCCTATTTCTTTTTTAGAGTGGAAAAGGCATGATGGTTAGGTGACACTATCCTCTTGTCAATATATTAAAATCATGTTCACCATTTGTTTTGATAGAAATCATCGCCCTATGGTTTATTGTAGGGGTTATATTTTCTAGAATCATTTGTGTCATGTTTTATATTTATGAATGGGATCTAATGTAGGTTTTCATGGATGATTGAATCTTCATCACGTATCTAAGATTATTTATAAATTGTTATAATATTATTTATATGAGGATCTCTATAATTGGTATCATCTTATGTAAAGATTAGATATTCATTACTCATTATTAAAACAATTTCAGTTTTCATCCACCCAACAGGGTGCTTAGTACTATATTCTTAACTAGGGATATGAGATTTATTTTATGTTGGAATCAGATCCATGAAATTGGGTTCCAAAATATACTTGTGAAATGAATCAGAAACCACATAGTTTGGTTCCAATTAATGGGACACATCATACATTTTATGATCATGTGATATGGACCGAACCTTGTATTTTATGGTCTTTTGGAAAGGAATTCTAGAAAAATGGATCACGGTTAATGTTTTGGGTGGGACTTATGACGAATTGGCCTAGGTAACATGTATTAGAAGTGGATTCATAATAGGAATTAGCTAATACTAGGAATTTCACATAGATATAATATTTTTCATTTGGTGGTGTTGGGTTTGCACCTTAGGGTGGATTCCTACACATCCTATTTGGACAGTAATCAAAGATAATGTAGTTCAATGTGAGGAATATAGCCTATTAAGTACCTCTAAACTCTTTTCACATGGTTTTTCAAGGAAATTTCAGAGGATTAAATTTGGTGTTATTTTGTAAAATAGTTCCTAAAATGGATTCCCAACGAAAGAGTCCATGAGGTATTATCTCGACTCATGGTGACATGGAGGATTGTATAGGTATTACTCCTAAGTGGGAGTCTTTTATATGAGTATGGAGAAATGATTGGGGCTTATTTAAGGAGGTATGTCCAAAAGGTTTGATATTGGGGCATCCTCATAAATAGGATGCCCTAGTAAATTTTGGTTGTTACCGAGGCTCACTTTTGAGAAGGATGCCCATTAATGGTTATGATTAGGGATTACTCATGATAGGTTTCCCATATTTTGGATGTTTGCAAACAATAATAATTAAGAGGCCCATTGGATCAGTTGGGTCTTTCACTTCAAATGATTAACATGTATTGTTCTAATTGGGGCTTAATCTTATGCAAGATGCTTATGGATGTTTGGGATATTGTGGATGTCATGACCACCGTCAACCATTATGGTCAAGTGATTCATGATTTGTGTGAGTATAAAGAGGAAATAGTATATCCAAGAACCCAAAAGAATATAATTTCTCCTAAAGTCGTATACCTGAACTTTTGGACCCATTTCTATGAGGGCTCTTAGAACTAATTATAGAAGAAGATATGAAAAAAAATCTAACAAATCATGAATCTTATCACATGATCCATGTGATCATGGATATCCTATAAACCCAAATGAATCATGATGAGTCATACATGGATATGAGAAATATGGATTAAAATATCTTGAAAACCACACACTTATCCTATTTTATTAGAGAAAGATGATATGTATACAAGAGAATAAATAGTGTCTTGGATGCACATGTTCCCTCTCCTAATTCACATACTAGATATTTAGATATAACAAATTGTGTAGACACATCTCCTGAGGTGAATAGTATAATGTGTTAATCCTCTTGTAATAATATTTATGGGCTTAATCAAGGAGGGATTCCCTAAAATTATTTCTATGCAAGAGAGGATTATTTCATTCCATGTCAACATGGATAAAAGTGTGATTATCCCCCTCCACTATAACTGATGGCTCTTGGTCTAAGGTATGACTAGGAAAGGGAATGGTATAGGCTCCAGTACACGTGATAGGGAACTACCTAGAACTTCCCCCTGGTTTGCAATCATTGTGATCATAGTAATGGAAATTCCTGTGCACCCTTAGAATGCTAACCGTCTGGTAAGACATGGGTGGGAATCCTCTAGCCATAGGAATTCATATCCAATTGGGAGACACACTAGATTCCCTTTACCATGTTTTTTCATGTCCTAAGGCTTTTGTTGAGGTTTTAATTTCCCCCCTTATGGGAAAGGGATCCAAAGGATTAAATGCCCTTCCATGGAAAAATAAAATAGGGAATTAGAGGAGGATTAGACAATGTGTGGTTTGAGAGAACCAAATTGGGTTCTTGTAGGTATTAGTGTAGATACTAGGGTGCTTCACGCAGGAAGATTTGTGTGAGATGATGGTACCTTATGTGATGGACCACCTAGGAAACAACACTTGGGTGACTCATGGATAAGGTTCCTCATAAAGGTTTATGTGATTTAAAACATATGAAGAAATTGGTTCTAGTACCCCCCCTGTAAATATAATTTTATTGAGGTTTTGGAGGGATACCTTGATGTTTTCAGAGTGGCTAGGTGAAGGACTATGTGTTAGATGTGTCATAAATTATTTGGGAATTTTTTTCAAACAAATTAATATCCTAGGATCCTATTTATAAGAAAATATAGAACCCTGGATGAAGAGGATCTCTCATGTAGGTGTAATTCATAGGTGTTCCATGCTAGCTGGTTTTAATGTTGGTCAATCATGTTGATGCACCGGTACACTATGTTTCAGCGCTTCCTGGATGTATCTCCAAGAAGTTAATTCGATAAACTTTATGATCCATGGCCTTATTTATTTCTCTTCATCTATCCCATTGAAGAGATTTCCCTTTAAAAAATATTCATCCAAGTAAAAACAATAGAGTGTAAAAAATTGTTAAAGCGTTATTTTCAATGATTTGTTTTTTTACATCAGTCCGCGATGGAGAAACAAAGGAAACTCCTAACTAATTTATCATGGGGAGGATTCAAACATTGATGAATTATTTAATTAATGTTTTTTCCTATTTATAAAATAAAATAAATTTAAATATATTATATGATGAAATAAATATGATGTTTATAAAAGTTTTAAAACATATTATAACTATTTTAAATTGAGATTAATGTAATATAATTTTAAGAATAGTTAATGGTGAAGACATAATTTTTTTTATAAAAATAGTTTTTCAATATATTATATAACATAATTAATAATATTATTTTTTTCATATTTAGAAAATGGATTGTACTAAATAGAAGGTCAATATAGTTTCAAAACACAAAATTTAGTTAAGAAATTTTATCTTATAATATTATTAAAACCTAAATTAAATAGTTCAAAATGAATTATATTGGTAAAAAATGGTATGGTGTAAAATTTAAATGGTAAATGACTCAAAAAATGATTAAAACATAAGTAATTAGACTTAAGAATTAAAAGTTTTAGTGAATTTATAGTATAATTCAACAGCCTATACAAAATAGATTATTGGATTGTATTTTTATAGAATTATTCCATATATATTATTTAAAAACCCCATAATTTACAATGTGAAAACTTCGGATAAGTATCCATTTTCCGAAAATATAATCCATTTAAAATATTGATTGATTTATTTTTATGAATAATTGTCACAACAATCAACTTGAATTTTTCTTTTCCATTATCCATCCTTAATACACTTGAAAAATATTTAAATAATGTTGGATGAGTACAAAACCATCATTAATGGACATGAAAAATATGAAATTTATTAGTCCGGTGACTACATGAAAACCCATGAAGGAAATTTCATGAAAGCCATACTTTTTCCCAAAATGTGATCATATTTATTTTGAAAAAATAATTTATATTCACTTTTTAGAAAAATTTATTTCCATGAAAAATCATTATAATGTAAAGAATATTCATGTAGGTTGATTAGGAAAACACATTCATAGAACCCCGACAGATTGGAATAACTATACTGATAACATCAATAAAATTTATCCACTGAATCTAATGATTAAACAATGAATTTTAGATCTATATTGGGCCTCACCCATCATATCATGAACTAATGTTAGACTCAAAGAAACACATATGTAGTTATAATGGGGGTAAACAAATAATATATTGAGCTATAAAAGGGTCTTTATCTGTCATATCTTGATATATAATTAGGATCAACCCATCATATAAGATATCTTAGGTTCACCAGATATCATTAACAATGTAGAAAGACGATATGATGAATTAAACATTTTAAGCATGAAAAATGCCATCGTAAAACCCTTCGAAAACTCTTTTAAACCACATAAAAACTCAGTTGGATATCAAAATATTTGTCACCATTAAAAACCCATTTTATCATTCATAATTCCCCAAAAAGGGAAAATAGTTTTTGTATTGAATAAAATATGTATTATTATTAATAAATTTAAACTTAAACCAATTGTTACAGTGGTGTGTAATGTCATTGTTTCTATATAGATTAAAACAGGACAATCCATTAATATTTTTTAATGAATGTCAAACATTCTGTAAAAAAATAAACTTTTTAAAACCATTTAATTGAAAAAAATTATAAATTTATTTTATAATTAAGTCTATTCCATATTGTATCAAAATATATAATAATCTTGAATATATGGAAATGGAATAAAAAAATTGAAAGGAAAACATTGAAATAATATTTTTAATCAAAAATCCATTGAGTAAATCCTTAAAAAGTTTAATACTTAACAAAAAATGTAAGTAATGTAAAATATGGAAAACAATTGTCTCATCATCCATAAATTTAAAAAATATATTTTTCGTGAAACATTTATAGTATCATGGATGTAGAATTGAAATACTTTGAAAATAAATATTCATAACATTTGAAATGAGGTTTTATATTAATGTGTACCTTACCTTGAGTCCAAATAATATCATATATTATTTATAATAACTAATAGTTTACTTATAATAATAATTTACTATCTTATGAACCGTTTCCATTATTATTATTCCTTTAATAATATCTATGAATGTGATATACACAATTATTTTATCATTTAACACCCTATCTGATGTTTTAATGTTAATCAACTCATATGTAAAAATGTTTTCCGTTTGTTGACTGTAATAAGTGAGATAATTATTCAATAATATAACAAACAAAAATAATGAAATAATTATATTTTTTTACATAATTTATTTATTGAAAATCAATCAATAAATATGGTTATGAAAAAGTGAACTATGTTATGATCATGAAGATAGTTGGTTTTATGTATACATGAGTAACACATCCATTTTTTAGAGATCATCATTGAAATAATACATATCCTATATTATATTAATATAAAAATAAATAAATTATAATTGAAAAATTATTTCTATAATTATACATATATAAATATAATCCATGATATGTGGTGATAAAAATTCTATCACATCTCTTCGGGTGGGTGGTAGTCCACATATGAACATGAAAGATGTTATCATTTACCAACAAAATAAAGGGTAAAAATTAATTGATCTAATTTATTACTGTATTGAAAAATATCATAATGAATATAATATATAAACATTACTTCCATCATTATAAAAATTACTAAGAGGCAATGATGGAAAAAAATTACATCGGTTCACGAGTTCGTAGTACACCGTACCAATGAATGATGATTTCTTTTCCCATTTGATTGAAGATGAGAAAGAAAAAGGTAATAAAATTAAAATAATAACATATAAATATTTTGTGTATAATAATTTAATTATAAGAACATTATTGAAGAATATTTTAAGGAGGTCAATGAAAAAAATGTTTGATTAAGAATACACTATTCTTCGGCCCACCAGTTTTTGATTATACCCTAATCCATGATAGATTATTTTTAAAATAAATACAAGGCATATATGAATTGGGGAGGGAAGTAATGAATATTTTTGTGTAGTTATTTTTGAATAAAATTTTAAAATATGGTGTGCATAGGGGAGTTGAAGGGTTTAAATTTTATAGGTTGGGAGAGGAAAGACAAGGAAATTTTTAATAGAAAATAGTTAAACCCCCATTTTAATCATAATAATGGATCCAAAATGATACCTTCTAGAGACATATATGAGATAAGGTATTAAATTTTAAACAATATAGTAAATAGAAAAGTAATTTGATTATTTTATCCCATATAGTTTTAGATTAACCCCTTATTAATCCCATTTTAACAATAATTGAGGTAAAATATGTTTACATTTTTCAATAATCATTATGGAAAAATAATAATTCGATGATATTTTATGATATAAATTTTTATGATAAAAATATTGAATCCATTTTTCTAAATTTATTTCACATGAATGGCTGAATTTGATATGAAATTAAACCAAAAAAACATTTCAAACAACATGTTTTCAAGAAATATATTTTCTAAGAATGAAATGATATTATATTAACTCTATAACTTCTATTAATAATTATATGAATTTATATAAATAGATATAGATTTTATAATTTCCAAATTTTATTTAAATCATTACTAAATATGGGTTAGGTTAATTACTTAATGTGTTGAAACATTACTAACAATAAAACCGTTTTAGAATAATGTGTTTTTACAGAACAAGGTTGTAGATAGTGACCCCACATTTTTAATGATTGTTGAATAAGAGATTATTTTTACTGAGAATGAAAAAAATGGTGGAGTGCAAGGAATCCAAGGAACCAAATCATAGTGATGGTAAGACATACAATCAAATACATGAGAATTTGGGAGATAAGGTTACAGTAAATGTTAAGGATTGTGTGGAACAGGAGGAAAGGGAAGCATGAATGTTCATCCTTCATTCAAATGAAGATATTTTAGAGGACGTATTGGAGTTCAAATCCACATAGGAGGATTATTTATGGATTATGTATAGAATAATTATAGTTAACCTTAACCAAGAGAAGTGTTCTTGGATTGAAAAGAAAAATCACATTTTTTTACACAGTTTCAACTTGAGGAATATAGGTGTGGGAGAATTTTCTCAAGTATGGGATGTTATAGACTATTATTATTAAGACCATATCATGGATGACATTGATAAAAGGATCCTACTTTGATTTAGTGCCTTTATAGAGATAAGAGTTCTAGATAACATATACAAGATTTTAATAATTTAATTTTTATTTAAATGGATGATTATTAATTTTTGAACCGAAACAATTACCCACTATTTCTGTAAAAGTTATTTGAATAATAAAAAGATAAATATCAACAATAAAGAAAAATATGCTAAAAATTTATAATATAATCCAATATAAATATAATTCAAAATTTCTATTTTGATTAAATATAAATGAATAATAATTATTTGTCCTTAAATAAAATAAAAATTTTAAATTTTAAATTACCTAATTAATTGAAATTAAATGATATATTTACCAAAAATAGAATTATTCCCTCTTCAATGAAAAATAAATTCTCCAAAAAACATCTATATTTCACCATATATATAACACCCAATATTTAGAAAAAATGAAATTCCTGAAACTTTGTATTATGTAGATATTTATAATTATACTTTAAACACAATTGTATCGATTTTATGATTTTAATTAAAAAAAATTGTCTTCTACCGTTGTGATCAGTAAGTTAGTCAGAGTCTACTAAAACCAACTTGTTTTTTGGTGAATAGTAACATACCATTGTGAATAGTAAAATGAATAGTAATATGAATCTTATGAATAATAAATAATATTATTATTTTATTTTCTTAAGGATATAAGATAATGAGATGTTGATTAAATTTATATGGAGTAAAAAATAGTTATAGATTTTATATTGTTATTTTGGAATAAAGTATGATTTTATTTAAAAATTAATTTAATAATATTAAAAATTTATTTAAAAAAAATGGAGTTCGTTTTTGAATTATACATGTTAAAAATGGTAAGGGTGAATTATTGGGATTTTTCTAAAATACATGAATTTTTCATGAACAGTAACAAAAATAGTTTTGAGTTTTTTTAGTATTTAATGACATTATAATGATATAATAATATATATAATAAGATGGTCAACTTGTGTACATAAAAAAATGACATGAGGTGTCCCATGTAGAAAATATCATGGACAGATACCATGGTCAAGCCCATCGTCTTTCCAAAACCACAAATGAGGTATCCTTTGAAATTAATAAAAAAACTCACTCTCATTTACAATAAATACCAACTCCTTCATTCATTTAATTTCATTAAAAACTAATAATCCTAGAATATCTGATAGTTTTACCAACCTAGGAGTCCTCTTATGTTTCCATCAAGCCCCAATGGTCCCAACCTTCATGTTTTAGGAGTTACTCTTCAAGGTTAGGGAATCCATCACAATTCTCTTTTTCATGATTTCATTTTATGTTATTGTTTTTAATTTCAAATGGATTTTGTTGGGATATTTAATTAAATATATCCCATAATATTAATATAATTTAATAATAATGATATTCCCCATAACTCTCATTAAAATATTTTATGAAAATTTAAGCGACGTTGTTAAGTTGAAGAATTTTCGTAAAGGGTTTTCTAATCTTTTCTTTTATTTCCATATTCCCTTTTTTGTTTTTCTTTCCTCACCTCCATTCATCCAAATGTTATGATAAATCCCTCAGCTCTCATGTACTATAATGTTTTGTGATAATGGAATAAGTCCTCATCAACCCTCCATTCCCATTTGTTTGTACTAATAATGTATACACCATCCGAGAGATGCTAATTTACCGTATTCAAGGTTGATGGATTTTCATTTTCACTTACCATCATCAATTATGGTCATGAAAGTATTTTTATGGTTGAAACAGATTATGAATATGTACAACATATTATATAGGGTTCTAGAATATTTTTGTACACAATTTATTAATATAAAAAATAAAATAAATTCATTACTATCAAAGAATTGCCAAAATGACCTAAAGAAATATCAAGAAGGTTTTAACTAATGAAAAATAATCATGTCAGAATTAAAATGATAAAAGGTATAATTTTGGGTTCTATAAATATTTAAATATCATTCCATTAAAATTCATGTGTTTCACTTCCAATTGTCACAAATACCCATCATGAACCGACCATGGAAATCATATAAAGAACACACCCAAAACAATTCAAGAAAAAAAATACTAAAAATTAATGGAGGAAATGATGTAATTAAATGATTATATAAGGTATTTAAATATTAATATGTTTATATATGATACTTATAACACCCTTTTAACCATTATATAGGTTGTTTAAATGATTTTTAAGTATGAAAAACCTAAGGTAAGGGAATTATTAACCTGATTTCCATTCTTTGAGTTAACCTTATACTTCATTATTTATGTGGTATTAAATTTCTTTTGTGATGAATGTTTTTTATATTATGTTTAATTATTATTATTTATAATTTATATACATATTCCATCAACTTCATTAACTATCTCTTCAGTTTTATGAAATTCATGAGGAACTTTTCTATTAAAATCCACTTTTAAAATTCTGTTTTTGGAAATTCAAATGAAATATTTTTATGAAATAATTCATGTTATATGATTATGTTCAGGTTGTTGGGAATTATTTAATATTAAGGGTAATACCGATATCTTCCTCCAATGCATCTAGTATGTGTAAGTTGTAGATCGACAATGTAGTTGCTCCAAATGTAACTATGATGGTTACACAAATTGTAAGGTAGTTATGTGGGCATCAAATTATATGGTAGTCAAGAGGGTTTCATGATAATGAAATTAATTACCCAAGATACATTTATGGTTCTATTTATGTTATATATATTTTGTGTAAATATCATGGAAATCTCATGTTTCAAAAAGTAAGTTTATATGGCTTCATGTATGCCTTTTTTTGAAAATGATTTCATAATTTACAAGTATTACTAGACTAATGTTTTATTTCTTTATTTTTAAATCCCTTTAAGAGATTTCTTTGATTATCCTATGTTTTAGATGATTTTTACAGGTTATTAGTGTTTTCAAGAAAATAAAAAAACATAGTATAATGTTATGAAAATTTATCAAAGAAAACATGTTTTTTTTAAAATGTTTTTTATTTTGGAAGATATGGATACTGTTTTTGTGTTATATTCTCTATATGAATGTGGAATGTTATGTATTAATTATATACCAATTGTATAAAACTCTGAACTTGAAAAGATCCTCAATTTTAAGGAAATGATTTCTTGAGTAAAATTCCTGATTATGTAATGTAATAAGGTCGGGTCCTTATAGTTGGTATTAGACGATGGTTTAGATAATATTAGGGGTTAGTATAATGGCAATATAATTCCATAAATGATTTATTACCCTATGGATAATTTGAAATGATATAGAATTTAAAGACTATCATGTTTCTTAGACTATAATATGTTATTTCAGAATGGTTTCCCATAGAAGAAATAGGGAATCTCAAAAGGAGAGGAACCGACAAAATGATATTCCTCTAAATCAGCATCCGGGAAAGGAAGGGATAGAAACTAAATAGTTAGTCATAGTAATGGCTTAGCTGAAGTATGAAATAAATTGTGTTTTCATCCATTCATGAGAACACCCAGAGGTACCTCAAAATAACATGAAGATTGTGGAACATTTTATGAGACCACACCCTCCTGCACTCAATGGATCTTTCGATGTAGTAGTGGATAAAAGATGGATTATACCCCTTGAGAAGATATTCTATATAATGGGATGTTCATATAATTAAATTTTATGTATTTCCCATTATCTTTATGAAGGTGATACTGATCAGCGGTGGTCAATGGTCAAGAATATAAGGGATAAAGTGGATATTGATGCCTTAGTGTGGGATCAATTTACAAGTCTCTTCCTTGAAAAATATTGTCTAAGGTGGTGAAACAGTTCATATAGTAGCTATTAATTGAATTAAAGAAAATTGAGGATGATTTAGTGGCTGCGTATGAATTAAAGTTCACCAGACTAGCGAGGTATTCTCTAAACCTTATTCTGTTTTTTGATAGAAAAATCAACCGCTTTTAATCAATATTAAAGCCATGGTATCGAAGGGAATACCTCGCTATTCTGGTGAACATTAATTCATACGCAGCCACAAAATGTTTTCTTATCATTCCCAACTTTTTCTTATGTTGTAGGTTTGGACATATGACATGATACTGTAATGAAATTGATCCTAAGACTAATCCTGATAAGAAAACATTTAAGTGTTTTAAACATGGAGTGATGGGTAATTATGAAAATACATGTCCAGAGAGATACATGAATAATGGAAAGAAGCTATACTATAACCATAAAGGTGTATTGATATCCTTTGCGACTATATTAGTAGATTTCCGGCCATCCAATGAAGTTGTATCAAGTACCCAGTTTGTTTACTCATATTTTTCTATAGTCTTGTTCCATACAGGGTCTACACATTTCATTATTTCAGATGAATATTCTGGTAAACTAGAAATATAAACTCAACAAATGAGACTAGAACATATTGTTAAAACATTAGGGGGAAATATTATTGAAAATAAAAATTCTAAGAATCTTTCTAGTGTGGTATTAGGAAATACATTACATGAAAATCTTGTTGTTTTTTACTTAGTAGAGTTTGATGTCATTCTGGGAATGGATTGAAATTTTTTTATCATGTAATGATTGACTATAGACCTAAAGATGTTTTTTTATAAATATATTC
Organism: Viscum album; assembly: GCA_963277665.1. Lineage (NCBI taxonomy): Eukaryota > Viridiplantae > Streptophyta > Magnoliopsida > Santalales > Viscaceae > Viscum > Viscum album. Next base: position 1,069,513,323 of record OY728162.1, read on the forward strand.
AGTTTTTATACTAGAACGATCCCATACAATTTATAACAAATCAGGATGATGAGAATCAATTGAATGATATAAATTAATATTATTTATGTCATATTTTTCAAGATAAGGTAACTATTCGGATTAATGATGTACTAGTGGTAAATGAATATATTAATATTTTTTCATATGAGTTACCTTGGGTCACAACTGATCGAGAAGTTTAATTCGCAATTGAATTAGTTACTAATGCTAAGAAACCTTCAAAATCCCCTTACTGAATAGCTCAAATGGATCATTTAGAGTTTAAAAATTAGTTGTTGGATTTTCTTCTCAAAGGCTTCATTCATCCTAGCACTTCACCATGGGGTGTTCCTTTTTTTCATTTAAAAAATATGGTTCCATGATAATATTAATTCATTATATATCCGTGAATTATATCACTATTTAAAAAACTATCCTTTTCCTTATGTCGATGACTTGTCTAATCATATCAAATGAACTCAATAAATTTCCATGAATGAATTGAGATCTGGATACCATTAGTTGAATGTGAAGGAGGATGACTTCCTGAAAAAAGTTTTTAATGCTAGATATGGGAATTATGAATTTTTTGTTATTCCGTTTGGGTTCACTAATGCACCTTCTGTATTCATTGATCATATGAATATAATATTTCATGAGTTCTTGGATAAGTTTGTGGTTGTGTTTATTGATGACATTCATGTGTTTTCTAAAAGTAAAGGTGATCATAAAAAAATATAAGGGTTGTTTTTAAAACATTAATAGCAAACAAAATGTAATGAAAATTCATCATGTGTGGTTTCTAGTTGCAACAAATTTCTTTTCTTGGGAACATTGTAAATAAGGATGGAATAACAGTTGATCTGGACGAAACAAAAGTGGATTATGAATGGAAAATACCTTCAAATGTTATAGTAATTAATTTTTTTATTGGAATAGCTGGTCAAAACTGTATTTTTTGATAAAAAAACTGCACGATTATCTTGCCCGAAAACTAAGATAATATGAAAAGTTGTTAAATTTATTTGGACAGATGAATTCGATGCTTGTTTTCTACAATTGAAGAAGAGATTGTTAAATGCTCCAGTTTTAGACTTACCTTACTCAAATGGTGAGTTTTTCATCTATAGTAATGATTCATTTAAGGGACATACTTGTGTTTTGATTTAGAATGATCATATAATTTCATATGCCTCAAGAAAACTAAAAACTAATGAGTTAAATTATCCCATACATTATTTTATAATTTGCAGTTGTTCGATTTTATTTGAAAATTTTGAGGCATCAATTATATGGATCCAAATGTAAAATATAAACAGACCATAAATGTCAGATGTATAAATTCATTTAGAAGGTATCAAATATGAGGCTGAGATGGTGTCTTGAAATAATAAACGATTATGATTGCACTATCAATTACCTTATTGGAAATGAAAACAAAGTGGGGGATTCCAAGAGTCAAAAAGTTCATGAATCATTAACTATGTTATGTTTGAAATATGATCCCTTGATTAATGATTTAATGTATTTTAGATTAGATGTTATTGGTGTAGTAAATACCTATGTTTTGTTTCAGTTTTCATTGCAATGATCGTAATCATTCCGAATTTAGCAAGCGCAGAAGGAAGACTTTGAGCTACAGAAAAAAGTAGAATTTGTAAAAATGGTAATGTTTCCAAAATTTAATCTTGATAAATATTGTGTTTTATGATTAGGTAAAATATTGTATATTCTTTATGATTCTTTTTTGAATAATTAATTGTTGTTTGAAACTCATAGTTCTCCATTTTCTATTCATCCTAGCAGTACTAAGATGTATAAAGACTTTGAGAAGTATTACATGTGGGATGGAATGAAAAGGTTTATTTATAACTTTAACATGAAATATTTGACATGTCAACAGGTTAAATCAGAGTGGCAGTTACCATAGGGAATGATTCAGCCTTTTCCAGTTACAAATTAGAAATGGGAGATGTATCCATGGACATTGTGTTGGGTCTACCAATGAATTATCGAGGTAAAAATGAAATTTTAGTTATTGTTGATCGAATTACTAAATATTTACATTTTATTTCTATACGAGATACAATGTATTGGGATCAGATTTTTTTAGGGCACCTTAAAGTGATTTTTTGTTGAAATGATGTTCCTCGTTCCATTTTATCTAAACGGGGTCTTAGGATCACTTCTGGCTTTTTGATGGCCTTCAAAAGTCATTCCGCAGAATCATAAATTTCAGTATCACTTTTTCATCCTCAATTATATGGGACACGAGAAAAAATGATTCATACATTGGAGGATATGCTTCCAACATGGTCAATATACAACTAGCTAAGTTGGGATCAAAATATTTTGTAGTTGACTTTTCTTATAATAACAGTTTTAATTCCATTATATAGATTGAATATTTTGATTAATTGTATGGGAAGTGGTGTAGAAATCCATATTTTTGGGATGAAGTTGGGGAAAGGAGGTTTATGGGACCAAAATTAGTAGACAAAGTGCTTAAGAAAGTGAAGATGATCCAGAAACACATGACGACAGCTCAGAGAAGGCAGAAAATTTATGCATACAACTGGAGGAAAGACTTTTATTCTGAGGAAGGTTATCATGTTTTTCCTAGAATATCACCATCGAAATGTGTTATGTGTTTTGGTAAGTAAGGAATGTTACTTCCCTGATTCATAGCACCTTATGAATTCTTGGAGAAAGATAGACCAGTAGGCTACCAAGTGGCTTTGATACTATGTTTTTCTTATTCACAAAATGTTTTTCATGTTTCAATGTTGATAAAGTATCTTCCATATTCTTCTCATGTTTTGAGCCCAGAAGCAGTTCAGGTGGAAGAGAAGCATTCCTATAAAGAGAAACCTATTCATATTCTTGATCGAAGAGAACAAGTATTGAGGAAATTGGTAACCCACTATGTAAAAGTTTTGTGGAGAATCCACATGGTTGATGAAGAAACAGGGGAAACTAAAAATTCTATGAGGGAAACATACCCCCACTTGTTTAATAAGTAAATAAATTTATGAGGATAGAATTTCCAGAAGGTGGGCATAATGTTAGACACCAAGTTTTTTAAAAAACCTAAATTAAAATTCATAAAACTTTTTTTATGTAGATTTTTATAAAGAGCCTTTAAATATAATTTTGTTTCGTTGATGATTTGAATTTCCAAAAATGGTCATCTGTGGCTGTGATCATTATGTTTTTTGCAGTCTCATAGAACCAACTTTTTTTGGTGAATAGTGAGATACCCTTATAAATAGTAATATGATTAGTAATACGACCCTTATGAATAGTATATCATATTATAATTTTATATTCTTAAGGATATAAGATAATTAAATATTGATTATTTTTTTAAGGTGTTAAAAATTGGTAATAGATTTAAAATTATTATTTTTGAATAAATTTGGATTTTATATAAAAATTAAAATTTAATATATAAAAAATTATTTTAAAATATTGGAGTTTGTTTTTGAATTATACAATTTGATAAATTTTTAGGGTGACTTTTTGGGCTTCTTTATAAAATACTTAATTTTTTTAAATAGTAAAAATTCAATTTTCTGTTTTCGGAATGTATTATGACATCATAATTATATAATAATTGATATAAAAATATGGTGAAATTTTTTAAAGTAAAATATGATATTATGTGTCCAAAGTGGATAATACCATGGGAAATACCAGGGGCATGCCCATGATATTGCAAACACCACTAATGATGGTTCTTTGGACGTTAATAAAAAAACACTCTCATTTATTATAAATACCCACCCATTCCTTCGTTCTCTATACTTCCAAACTCATCATCCTTGATGATATGGTAGTTTTACCTCATCAGTAATCCTCCCAAGGATTCCTCAATCCCCCAAGGTCCCAGCCTTCACATTTTAAAAGTTACTCTACAAGGTATAGGAATCCACCACCCTTCTCTTTTTCAGGCTTTAATTTTATGTTATTATTTTTAATTTCAATTGGATTTTAATGGTATATGTCATTCATTATCCCCCATAATATCCATATTTTGTAATAATTATGAGAGTATCATTTTCAATCGTCATGATATTTTATGAAATTATTAGCAATGTCGTTAGGCTATAGAATATTCATATGAGATTTCTCTACTTTTCTTTTCTTTTGAGATTCCTTTCTTTCGTCTTTTTTTCATCAACCCCATTAATTCAAATGTTATGATTACTCGAGTACCATACATGAACTGGATTTTTTTATAATGTAATAAATTTTAATCATCTTTCTTTCCCCATTATTTTATACTAAAAATGAATACACCATCTGAGATGTTTTAATTTACCACAATCTAGTATGATGGGATTTTAATTTCTATTACCATCTCCAATTGTGGCCATGAAACCTTTTTTATTGCTAAACAATTATAATTTATATATTATATATAATATATGGTTCATGAATAAAATTTTAAACATGTTTTTAATTTATAAAATAAAATGAGTTCATTAAGGTCGAAGAATCGACAAAATGATCTAAAAAAATATCAACAATGTTTTATCTTATGAATCAACCACAACTAAGAATTAAAAATGATAAGATGTATAATTAATGGTTTTGGAAATATCTAAATGAAATTCCACTGAAATTATGAATTTTCACTTCTAATCGACAAGAATACACACCTTGAACCGATAATGGAAATCATGTAAAGAACACACCCAAAACAATGGAAAGAACAAAATTCTAAAAATTAAATAAATAATTGGTGAAATGAAATGATTATATAAGGTATTATAAAAATTATTATCTTTATATAAGATATCAATAATAGTATTTTAACCATTATATAGCGGTGTAAACAAGTTTGATGTAAGACAAACCCCATGTATGGGAATTCTTAACCCGATATACGTTCATTGGAGTAAACTTCTACTTCATTATTTATGTGGTATTAAAAAAAATTGGGATTAATCTTTATTATATAATGATAAATTATGTTTATTTACAATGTATATAAATATTTCATCCACTATATTAAGTTTCACATCAATTATATGATATTTATAAGGGACTTTTCTTATAAAATCCTCATTTAAAATTCTGTTTTATGAAATTCAAAAGAAATGTTTTTAAGTAATTATTCATGTTGTATTATTATGATCTGGTTCATTGGAATTTTTTATGATGAATGGTTAGACCTATATATAAATCCAATTCATTAGTAATGGTTATGTTGGAGTTTGGTAGTATGGTTACTCCAAGTGTAACTACGATGGTTACAAAAATTGTTAGGTACCTTTGATGTTTGCAAATTATAAGGTAGCTGAGAGGGTTACAATATTATTTAAATAATTCCCAGAGATAATTTTACGGTTTTATATATGTTCTATATGTTTTTTTGGAAAAATATGGGAAATCTCAAGTTTCACAATGTATGTTTTTATTTTGTACGAGTATGTCTTTTTTTGAAAATTATTTCATATGTTACAAGTATTCATGGACTAATGTTTTCTTTTCTTATTTTTATATCCCATATTGAGATTTATGTTACCATCCCATATTTTTTTAATGATTTTTATAGTTTATGAGGATCATTAAGACAAAAAGGAATACCAGTTAAATGTAATGAATATTTTTCATTGTCAACATGTTTTATTTAATAAGATTTATATTTTGGAAGATATGGATACTATTTTTTTGGGTATCATATCCATATGAATGTGGAATGTTATTTATAAATCATATTAAAATTCATTAATACCTTAAACATGAAAATATATTTCATTTGAAATAAAATGATTTATGGACAAAAATTCAATATTATGTAATGGAATAAGGCTGCGTCCTTATACAATATGAATTTTGATATTCTGATTTCAAAAATTAATTTCATTTTATCATATAAATATTATAAATGATCTAAAAATTAATTATAATATTATCTCAAAAAAATAATATCAACACATTTGGGAAGAAAACATCTTTTTTATTAATAAAATTACCTTTATAAAATCATAGTTATTATTGAAAATGAATTTATCAATAAATTTATACTATGTAGGATATATATATTTATTTATTTATTTAATAAAATATTTAATACTATTCATACCTCAAATTTCATGTCTAGGTTTTGACTGTAATATATTTTTCATCATTTAAGCTCTGTGTTCCGTGTCAAATAAGCTACAAAACATAATGTTATTATTTAAAAATATTTATGTGTTATATTCCCCCACGCCCATTTAATAAAATAAATCATCTAAATTTAATATTGATCTCCATAAATAAATGTTTTTCATTTATAAATAACGTTCATTGAATCCCACATCATAAAAGGATTAATCAAACTTCCTCTTGATAAGAGGGAAAAATAAAATATGATGGTTATCTAGAGTAAAAAATATCCATGTTTGAAAATTGAAGAATTTTAATTGGATGTGAACATGTGGACGTGGAATAAATTAATAATTCCCAATTAATGATGTATAGTGACATAGACCATTGATTACAAAAATGTGAATGATCATGGAAAAGTCAACAACCACTAAACCATAAATACAATTGGTGTAAAAAATACCATTGTTTTATCAAAAACGAATGTAAAATGAATACATTATCATTTTTGAGATCCTTTGATTGTAGTTGGAGATTTTTTTACCATTTATAAAATGGTCATAAAGAATATATACCTATATTATAAGTATAATTTGTTCCTTAAATCATTCCCTCAAAAACATCATATTTTTCTTCAAATGATGAGTATTAAAAATGAAATATTTATTTTTCAAAAACTAAAATCCATATATAAGGGGTCATATAATTTAAAAACAAGTATAATAAAAAAATTCTCCAATATTTACATATTTTAAAAAATAAAAAATGGTTAGCATAAGGTTAGATAATTCCCAAAATGGATAAACCGTCATTTGAGGAAATGGAATATCAATATACAATGTTACAATAATAACTCCAATGATTAGAATAGATCACTTGATAATAAAACATTCCATAAAATTATTCAAATTTTCCTAACAAATTTTGGATCAAAAAAAATTAGATGGGTTTGATCACAAAATTTAATGGTATTAAAGTTCCATTTTTTAAAAAATAACACCTAAAGATTTTAATGTCTAATGTTGAAAAATATATATATCCTGATCATATATAAATAATTGTATAGTAATCATTTACAATAATAACTTGATTCACTAAAAATCCACAGAGAAAACACGAATGATTCCAAAAGATAATTAAACTGTTATTATTCATATAAAATCTCTTAATTTAATTTTCACATTAATAATAAAAGGTGCCCAAAGGTGTGAACTTATTCTGAAATAAGACTAATATCCTCATAACCAAATTCCATCTTATCACCCTATATATATATATAATAAAAAATATATTCAAAAAATCAACATAATCTTTATATATAAAATAATGATATTTTATACTATCCCTGAAATCATATAGGATTTTAGTAGGAATTAATCTCATATGTACATTCATTTGTTGGTTCAAGCGTCAAGGCCTTTCCAAATGCTATGGTTTTTCACCTATCCTATGGAATTCTAATTTTCCAAAGCAACATTAATATAAAAATTATAAAATTTTCATAAATATGATCAAAATTGCAAAAAAAATCTTAATCATGAAATATCACATTAACAATAATTTTTATCAACATCATTAACCATATGTACAAAAAATTCGGAGATAATATTCACTCAAATAAAATTTTCTTATTTTAAACATAAGGTCACATATACCATAAACATAATTAAAAACATAATTAATTCCTCCAAAAGTACACCCATCACATAAAAAATCAAAATGGTTTTAATTCATTTAATCTAATCATTATCCTTAATTCTATCAATACATCATAACATATAAATACCAAATTATATACACCTTAATAAACCATAATTATTAATATTCCATTAACAATGATTTTAAATTTTATTTATTAATACTTAATTACAATAATTAATATGAATTTTTTTAGATTAGTTTTTTACAAATAGTAGCAAAGATATAATCGATAAATTTAATATTTTCCTTTTTGTTTCTTCACCATCAAAAGTAATAACATTATTAATTTCTAGAAAACTATTTATATAATATTACTAATCTTGTATTTTTTCATTTCTAAATAAGAAATTGATTTTCATAAATAAATCAGATCATTTAGAACATTTAATTAATAATATTGGAATAATTTTATTTTTCTACCTAGTGTTAACTTATTGCTTAATTTTATTTGGTAGATTATTTATTTATTAACCCCATTAAATCATATAAAACATCCTCCCATTAACATAAAATATATTTTTTTGATTCCCACATTCATTACACATGGTTCATTGAACATTTTTACATTTAAGATTATCAAATGATCTTCCACTGACCATAATTTATATCTTATTTTGCATGTTGGGAAACTCACATAAGTTCATGTGATAATCATATATTTTAAAATATGTTTAACAATAACAATAATTATTTCATCATAGCACTAATTTCATTCATTTAATCATTCATAAAACCTTTAAATCTTCCTTCAATTCTATTATTAATATTGTTCAGACTGGATCCATCCATTTAATAAAACAAAAAATGTTGCTCTGAGAATATCATATGACCATAATAAACTATATTATGTGGTCTATAACTAATAATATATCCTTAACAGTTACATACCCAATAAAACACTTTCTAGTTAACCAATATAACCATAATTCTCATTATCATAATCAAATTTTTCGTTATATAGAATTTCAAACATAAGATCAAATAACATTATAACCCCATATGTTTTATGGACCACTAATCTATTACCAACCATAAAGAACCAAAAATAATCATTAAATATTCTAGTAGAATTAGGAAATTTTTCACATTCATTAAAAAAAATATTTTACTTTATGATTTTTATAAAATTATGTCCTAAATCATGCACAAAATACCAATAAATTACAAATTGGAATATTCTATGCATGTTCTATTTTTTCCCACAATATAAAAATTTTAATAGAAATAATGTTTTATTTTCATCAAAAATATTCACTACATTTATCATGAATGCTTCATTTCCTATACCCATACTTAATCTCTATGAAAACTATTATAAAATCATGGGATGAGCACATAAATATCATTAATAGACAAAAAGTAGAAATTTGTTAGTCCCATGAATAACATCGAAACCCATGAAATCCAATTTCCCAAAAACATACAATTTACCCAGAGGGTGAATCATTTTTCTTTTGACAGGAAGATTTATTTTATAGTTTCAAAAAGAATTCCATTAAAACTCATTAAAAATCATAGAAAATTCATACATGTTACTTGAAAAATCATCTTTATAGAACCACTATAGATTATATTAATTATATGATCAATTTTTGATTTAATATTCCATTGAACATAATCATTATCCAATTCATTTAATAGTTATAATGGGGCACACCAATCATATTATGATTTATAATGGGTCTCAACCTATCCTCTCTTGAGATATAATGGGGATCAACATATCATATATTGATCTATAGTGGGGATCATCATGTCATATCTTGAGCTATAATCGAGATCAATCTATCTTATAATGTGTATTGGGATCACCTATTGTCATAAAAAATTTGTAATGAATATATCTTTAATATTACACATTATACTTACACAATTTTATCATAAAAAACTTGAAAAAGAATTTTAATCCCAAATGTAAAAAAACATTCATATTCAAAAATACTATTTACTTTTTTAAACAAAATTTCAAATAAAATAATTATAAGAAATGGTGAATTATGAGGTTGTATTAAATAAAACATGAATTCCTATAACGGAGTCCAAAATTAAAACTATAGTTTATTCAACAAGAAAGGTTGTTGTAATCGTATATGTTAAAATAGAATATGATTGTTTTACTTTTGGTAAAGAAACTCAAATTTTTCATAAGAAGATTTATTTTTTGAAAATAATAGTAATTTAATGAAAAGTGTCAAAATAATTTATTTTATTATTCTCGTATAATTTCATTAATAATTTTTTTTTAATTTTTCCATAGATGAAAAATATTTTCAAGGAAAGCTTTGAAATATTATTTTTTAAAAAAATATCTTTATGAAAAACCATAAAAATATTTTATTTTAGAAACATTGTAGAGAAAGTAAAATATAGAGAAAAATGGACTTTAACATACCTTTATAAAAAATTTATAATTTTTATCATGCATTTATTAGAACATGGACATGGAATCGAAATATTTCGAAAATATATCATTAACACATTTAAAATGAGGTTTTAGAATTAAGTGTACAATACCTTGAGTCCAAATCATCCCATACGTAATTTATCTGAATGAATGGTAATTGTAGGTTAATAATTAATTTTCATACAAATAATTTCCATGTTCATTATTCCGTTTATTTTCTCTCTTACATTCTGATACACAATTATGTAATCATTTAAGTTCACATGGGAATTTTTTATGGTATTCAACATGTAAGAAAATAATGAATTAATTAGGAAGAACATGGTCAAATAGGTAATTAATAAAAAATATAAAAACAAAAATAATAAAATATTTATCACTTCCAAACGAGAATTGTGATTTTAAAACAAAAAATTAATGTTGGTTTTGAAGAATGAACAACATAGAAATTTTGGAGACAGTAGTTGGTACATACACAGGGAAAAAATTAAATTTTTTAGAGATAATTATAGTAATAAGGTAAGTAAACATTTATCATTAAATAATTATCAAAATATCAAAAAAAAATATTATTTTTAAATTTACTTATATATATCATCCATGTGGTGTGTTGATGAAAAAGAATTGCATCCCTTCCCGTAGGTTTTTGTACACACATTTGCATTAATAAGATTATAATTTCTCAGTGATATTTAATGGTTAAATTTAAATGATATATTATATTTTCATAATGATAAATATTTCATTAATATAATATATTAAAATTAATTCAATATGACAAATAGTAATTTTAGTGGATAAATGAAATCAAATTACATCTATTTCTGTGGTGGAAGTCTGCCATATAAATGAATAATGGTTTTATATCCCATTTTATATAGGATTATATGGAAGTAGAATAAAAATTTATATAATAAGATATATGTATAAATTTTTTATATATGTTTTTATGTCATCATTTTTGGAAAATATTTTAAGGGGTGGATGCTAAAACTAAACATAAACACTCGGTTTATAAGGATACCTCTTCTCAGGACTATCTATTTATGATTATTACTAAGTCCTTCCTAGACTGATTTTATCACCAAAAAAAGGGATATATGAAATGAGGAGGGAAAAAATTTAGGTATTTGAGAAGAATATTTTTAATACAAAAATCATTGATCATGTGAAGAGGGGAGGATATATGGTGGCATTTTATTAGTGGGGGGAGGAAAAATTGGATGTGTTGAACAGAAAACAATAATGTTATTTTAAACATGTTAAATGGAATAAACATTGAACATAATAGATAAATAGATTATATATGTTGGAAATATGGCCCTAAAATAGATATTAGACCAATTTATATGTCATTTTATCCATTAACTTGTTAGTTTAACCCCGAGTAATCATGCTTTAGCATAAACTGCATTAAAATATTATTACTACCTTCTCTATTTATTAAGAAAACATATTAAGTTTCCCATATTATATAATATAAATCATTATATTTAAAATTTAAAATCCATATTATGAAACCATACTCATAGATGCAGTGAAATTTAATTAACAAATAAACCAACAAACTATGTCATAAATGGGCTTTGAAGAAGTGTATTTTTCATGAAATATGATCTTATACTAATAAATTTAATAGAATTAATCATTATATGAATTTAAATTTATATATATATATATAATACCAATTTAGTGGATATAATTTCTCATTATGGGTTATTTTAATTAATTATAATGGAGAAACATTGCATAATTTAAAAAAGGGTTTAGAAAAAATTATTTTTTAGCCCCAAAATAAACATATACAAAAATCCAATATCAGGAATATCCAGTGAAATTAATTTTATAAATATAAAATCCACTCTTGTTTCATTAAAAAACATTATAATAAAAATTGTGCTTTTTAATTACAAATTTAATTTAAAATAAATGATAGTTTAACAAAAATCTGTATTTTCACTATTCACTAAAAATCATTATGTTTTGAAAAAAATTAAAAACACCACCCTGGATTAATTTTTAAATTCATATTTAAAAAATTAATTTATTTTTATCATAAATATCTACAAAAAAAATTATAATAAAATTTAATAATATATTTTCTGAAAAAATGAATACTAATTATTTTTGAAGAAAATATATACTTGATGAATAAAATAGAATTTAAAAAAATGAATGATTATTTACTATGAATTTATTAATAAGATTATATTTAGTAATAAAATTATATGTTTAATTTATAAATTACTTAATGTTATTCATACCATATAATTTAAATTCTATATTATAATAGTCATATATTTTGCAAGTTGTTTAAGATCGGTGTTATGTGTCATCGATTTTATTGAACATAATATTCATCTTCAAAAAATATGTGTGTTAGAAAAAAAAATTGTAAAAAATAAATTTTGAGGATAAATCATTCTAAATACCAATCCTTTATATTATCCATCAATTTTGAAGAAATTAATCTTTTAATATTTCCATGACTTCATTGAGACGTAATAGGGATTTCAAAATATGTCATTTTCTTCCACTTATAAAAGAGACATATCACAAAACCATTAAGACCACACAATGTGTATAATTATTCAAGGAAAAAAATTCCTAATTTAATTATAAATATTTTCTATTATACGTTAATAATCCATAGGTCTATATATTTCAGCCCATTTCATTTATTACTATAAAGACTTTCAAGATAATTTTATAGCTCTATACTTGTGTAATTCTTAGTCCTCTATCATTTATTTTCTGAAATTTATGTTCCCCAAAAATACATTATATCCATGAATTTATTAAATTGTATAAAATATTAAAAATATAAATTTTGTTATTATAATATAATATCACCCTTCTATATCCCTAAATACAATTCAAAAAATGAATATATTAAAATGCGTTTGTGCGGAATTCCTTCTGTATAAATGATTTTTTTTCATAGCTCTATACATTGATAGTACAAGGTAATTATTTAATGTAAAAATATATTAATTATAAAAAATATAATACTCTTAAATAATAATTATTTTCTTTCAAAATCCCTCCCATTCTAGATAAAAATTTAATTTTTATCCATAAATGTGCAAAAAACTGCTTTCATAGAATGAAATATTTCATTACCCTGCTAAAACATTTCATTGATGAAATTAAAAATGTATATAATGTATAATAATTATATTTATTAGAATATTGATATTACTAAAATTTATTATTTGTAATCTAGAATGAATATTATTAGTAAATCATTATAGTAAATTCAACCCTATTAAAAGATTATCTAAAGGAACCTTTCTTGATTTTAGTAAATGTTGTAAATCTATGGAACTATATATATATATATATTATGTTCTAATAGAATAATATGAGAAATAATAATATAAAAATTATAGTGATTATGAATCTATTTGAAAACACCTTAGACAATGGTCAACATTCTTTGAAATTATTGGTGAAACATATTGGGGAATGTCAGGTAACCAATATAAATGAAAATTAAATAGTAAATTAATAACATTTGGTAATATATTGTACAAGTAATATAAAATATATCTGATTAAGTATAATAATAAATTTTTAAATAATATTTATTTTATTATCAAGGTTGTTATGAGGATATACATATTGAATCTAGACATCAGGTACAGGTTTTTGGCCTCTATTTTGTTTCATTAATATATGATTTGTATTAACTAGTTAGTTAATAATGAAATTTATGGATGTGAAGTATATTTAAATAAAATAAACAATTGATTAATTAATAGGTATTTATAAATACATCTTATATTATACATTCTATTTATTTTTAATTCGATTGATTGTGATGTGGTAATTGTTTTTATTAACTCAAATTTTTTGGTTATGGTGTCTCATCAAGATAATCTTACTTTTATACATTTATCCTTGCAGAAAAAGATTTTATATTCAAAATATCTTTATCCCTAGATAAAATTTCTATTTCTATTCCAATATTATTCATTTATTAATGTCTTCAAAAGAAAAATATGACATTGTTAAGAATATTTATAATTACCGTAAAAAAATGTTTCCTCATTTTCCATATTTTCCCTTCCCTGCAATGTTATCCTAAAAGTTGAGATACAAAAATATCTTCCATATCATGTTACCTCCATGAGACCATTATAATATATTAAATATAAATTTCTTTTTCCAATTTTAATGTAATGGGATTAAACAATATTATTTTAAAACAAAAAAAACCAAACTTCAGAAAGAGCCAGTTAATTTCAATTTACATGTTCCCATTATTTTTATCTATTTTAGTAAATATTATTTTCATTAATATCATAAAATATATATCTATATATATGATATATATAAATATTTAATTTATATTAGCTTTCTTTTGGGGGTGTTACATGTTTTATGTCCTCTATGAAATTGGTACTTTTAAGAAAATCCATGAGAAGTGAACAATTCTATTCCTTATTTCATGAAATTTTTCATATATAAATTGTTTTCATAAAATGAATATAGTATAAAAAATATTTATTTTTGAATTATCTTGTTTCAATTCAGGTTTAATTGAAAATAATTATCCTTTTTCAATCTAAAATGTTCCATTTCTCATTTCAAATTGCACCAACTTTGATGTTCATTTTTATTAATAGTTATCCTTGAACCATGGCATGGAATTTTTTAAATTGGAACTCAATATTCAATACATATGTTTCATTATTAATATATAGATATCCAAAAAAAATTCCATAATCTCTGTGGAATAAGTATAATGTATTCTTTTATTATTCTTTGATACTTGATTAATAAACCCACTTCTTTCTCATGGGTTTTATAATTCATATGGAATATGTTTATTTTATTTTACTCATTTATAATATTAATTCATCTTCATTATATGATTATCATTATGTGACATCTGGTCCAGGAATTATATTTCCCTCTAATACTATAGGTTATGCATTACATCTAATGAGATAACATGTAAGGGAATTGTATGTGAACCTAATCAACCATTGGACGATGTTCACTATGTTAAATGAAATAGATACCGAACCAAATATACAATTGGAAGTTGTATAGTATGTAAGTATTAGTAATAATACATTACATATAATTATTATGTATTATTATATTTTAATTTTCCAAAATAATTATTACATTATCTTGTTATATCGATTCATTATGACACAATTTCCTGCTAATCAAACTCTCTCACGTCACATTCATTTTTGTTCCATTGAAATTTCATGTGTATTTTTCATGATTTATGATAAAAAAATATTTTTTCTAGGTTTTTTCAATAGATAATTTGTCAATGATTAGGTTTCACCATATTATAATGATCTGACCCTTGATGAGATATTGATAATTTTCCCCTTACATGTTTATTTAGATCTTGAAGTTCTTATGATTCTCCTCCCATAGTTAGGCATATATTTATAGCTTCTAGGAAGTGTAGAAGGGGTTCAAGAAGATTTTTAATGTAGAAAAATATTCATATGTTTTTTTAATGATTTCTCTTATGTAATTGGTCCTCCATGGCATAAAACTAAATATTTATCTGAGTTTCGGGATATAGTATTTTGAGATGTAATGTTTAACATTTGGTAATTATATAATATAATTTTTTATTTTAGATTTTTAGATGATGTCATCAATAATAGGTAATATAGATACATGTGTGGAGAAAATATAAATTCTCCAAATCAATGAACAACTATACTTTGAATTTATTATGTTAGACATGTTTGATCAGGTTTGAGTTATTTAAAACCATATTATTAATAGGAAGAGTTATAACTAAATAGAAAAAAATGTATTCATCTATATTGGTTTCTTCACATGCCAATTTTTTTACCAAAAAATATTTAATCATGAGAATAATAAAATGCAACAACAATTATTTTAATCCAAATAAATATTTATTATTCTTGCCAATCCAAATGAAAAAATACCTTGTCCTTTTATAACTCACAAACATCACTTAAAAATTTATTATCTTATACAGATAAAAAACTATCATCCATGAAAAATTAGTAAATTTTATATATCCATGTTAATTCAATTCTCAAAATAATGTGAATACTATTCCTAACTATGACACGTTTTTCAAAAATAGAAGGTCTATCCATACTCAAACATCCATATGAATCAATAATTTACGTACTTATCATTTATATTATCTAATGAAGTGTAATGATTTATCTATTTTAATAAGAAGTTGAGAAAAATGATTTTGGGATATCAAACAATATTCATCTAAACTAATTGTTTAGATAAAAATTTATTTGTATAGTACTAAATTCCACTAATGCAATATGACAATATAAATATTGAAATAGAGAAATGACATGATAATACAAATTAAAAAACTACTAACCACCTCAAAGATTAATTCTATGTACTATTTTTAATTATATAATACTATTTCAGTATAAGGGTAAACACTTATGAAAAACAATCATTGAAAATTTAGAGAAAAATAATTTAAACACAAATAATATAAAATCACTCTTAATAAAATAAAATTGATTGGAATAAAGGTTAAAATTGAACACATCTTCTATCTATTGTTTAGTGTTAGTAAACATATGACATATATAATTTTTTTTATTACAATCCCATTTGAAATGATGATTACTGTCATTGTTTTTATTCCTCAAAGGGCTTACCATATTTTTCTAATTATTGAATGAATCATAATTATCACATTTGATTTAAACATTTTAAAATTTAAAAATAATCTCGATATGGGTTTTTTCCATCAATAAACCATGTCAATAATAGCTATATGCATAAATGTATTAAAAATCATAAATAGATTATGAAACAGTAGGTTGTTTCTTACCATTCCATGAAATCTAAATTGTTTCATAGATTGTGAGAGGTTTCAAAAGTGTTCTCCCTATCTAATCAACAAACCTCAAAATCTTTTTCTAAAAATAAAATTAAATCAACTTGATCGGTTTTATAAAATATTTTAAAATAGATAATAAACAATTAAAATAGAATAAAATTCATGTTTCATCTTTAAAATGAGTTCCATTTGTACATTATTCCAATTTACCATAGTTTCATACTTGAAAAATGTAATCCATTTTACTTTTCGTAGATTTAAGAAGCTCTAAATTTATCATCTATAAATCATTATTTTTTGGATCCTCCTACAGTCATCCATATCATGTTTAACAGTGGAACACATAAAATTAATAGATGATATTTTAATTTCTTGTTCACACCATTATATTATTTTCAAGTATATAATATCTTTGATTTAGAATATTTATAATTTTTTTATTGAATGGGTTTAAAAATGATAATTGTATTCAACTATTCTATTATTCATAATAAATGTCCAATTTAATTAGATTTTAAATGTTGTCACATAGGATATTTTTTGTTGAATAAAAAACCATACCCTCAAAATATTTTTGAATAAGAAAATATATGTAGATTTTATTATCATTAACATAGTTGGATATAGAAATCCCACATTTGAGTCAATTTTTTAAATATAAAAATTCTACTATTTATAGTAATATTTATGTTATTATTTATGTATATATAAATCGATCATATGTTTTATTAAAATAGGCAGAAATAGGATTTTGAAAACTGTGAGTTTTTTCATCATAAACTCCCTCCAAAAATAAATCATTGTTAAAAAAATATTTCTCATTGATATGATTTTTCTTATAATTCACCATCCCACCAAAAACACTAGAAGATAATTTTGTGACTTTTATTATGATCTCTTTCATTGGGGTCACATAAATGGGCTGATGTATATGTCACATAATAAAATGCATCGTGATTTTACAGAACCCCCTTATGTTTAATCCTTATCTATATTTTCCACACAACACATAGTACAAGATGTTTTCAAATCCAAAATTATATAATGATCCTGAAATAATGTTATCGAAGACATCATATAGTTGTGGAGTTTTGTAATTGTGAAATCCTTAATATCCACCAAGGAATATGTATTCATTAATTGACTAGATATGGAATGAAATCATTTACGGAATTAAGTATCATTATGAAAATTAATTGAAAACTTCCATCTTACATTGTTTATTTTTAGTTATATCCTTATAGAAGAACTCATATGTGTAGATGTAGGAAAAATAAAAAAATACAATATTTTGAAAATATTCAATCACATGTATCCATCTATTCCATTCATGTGTCACAGTCTATATTTATGTCACCTACATGAGGAGAAATACATAATATCATATATATATATATATATTTCGTTAACTAAATCCACATTATTCCCTATATAAATGGGCATTTATCTTAAATTTTTGAAGATTTGGTCTTCATTGTTCGATACAATTATTAATGTCTTATCACATGATTTTTTAATCTCTAATGTGCCCATAAAGGGTCGGTTATGAGACCACTAACACACCTCCGTATTCGACCAATTCTACAGACTAGTAGAGTGGGTGTGATCTATATTATTGGGAGACTGTACCCCCTAGAATGGTGTTAAAAATAGGTTGCAATGAACAATATAAATAACATAAATAAGTAATAGAAAAGAAAACAATATATTAGAACACTAGGAAATTAATGGAGAAAAAATAAAAAAAATGTAATGAATCTTCTAATGACATGATAATATATATCTAAATGTAAAACTGAACACAATACCATGGTATAATTAGATGATGAAAATAAACTCAAAATAACTAGTTTCTGAACCCCTTGTCATTCTCATCTCCAGATTCAAGCCCAAACAACGAGTAAAAAAATTAAAAACACGTCCCTTCCATAGTCCAAATATATATCAATGGAATCTACTCAAGTACACAACAAAGACCTTAATAGGATGTGAGTATAACATAGTTGGATAACTCCAACTTGTGTAAATATAACTAATATAATAATAAGTGAATAAAATATTGAAACATAACATGTCTATTAATTATTTAAAAAATTAAGTTAATACTACATCCACCTACTTCAGAAATATGCTGGAATATCTCATAGCATGTCTCTCAACCATGAGAACCCTAGCCATATAACCATATTAAACATAACCTACTTTAATTTCATTCCATAATGTATCTGATCATATCTCACGACCCTTCCAACCATAACAACATATCCATGGTATAAATCTCATAAATCAAAGTAAAGCCACTATATAAGAATTTTAATAATAAATTAGGAATGTGAACTATAAATAATAATTAAAGTATATATCAAGGTGAATTCTATTATATAATAATTTTGGCATGTTCAATTGGGCATAACCCACCATATATTCATTACTTTATGAATCACATGCCATATCCCACTATATAAGCATTAAAAATGAATCATTGGTAATATCCCCCTATATAAGTATTATATCAGGAATAACTGGTTATAGCCCAATATATAAGAATTAAAGTATTAATCACTAGGAATAGACCACTATATAAGAATTAAAACATAAATCACTAGTCATAAAAGTAAGGATATAATAAATGCCCCATCATAAGCCTTTGTGGTCAACTATGAAAATTATCATTTATCCTTCAATTAAACATTTAATTTATCGTTTTTTCATACAAAACAATGTTCCAATCATCTAAATAATCAATTGATGTCTTGGTGAGTTTATATCATGATAACACCCAAATAACAGGTCCTGATAAACTCACTTCATGAAATTTTTCAAATAATTTATAATTAAGAGTTCGCTCACCCAAACACTAGAATAATCCAGGTATTATCAAATTTGATCCAATGGGATTCCAAAGAATAATTTAATTCAGTAGTTAATTAATTTTTCAGTACGTCATGTTGGCATAATGACAATATTGAAAATAATTTTCAATTAAACAAATCATAGGGTTACGATTCATAACCCTCCCATAAACCGGTGATTTAGAAATACCAACAATGGGTAACACTACTATAAATGAAGGTGAATAATATCAGGGGATATAAACTACATCAAATCATCTCAATATTAAAAACATAACCAATCATGGTATAACATTTCTACCCCCATAGTGGAGAAAAATTGAATAGGAGGACAAAACAAGATCAAAAGGCCAAACAAGGATCGATCACTAAAACCAGACATCCAGAATGGAGAAAGGCATCCAAAAATATTATAGAAAACCTTCCTTGGCAGGGAGGATAAATATGAAGTGATGTAATGAGAATTAAATTTCACGTATTGTGCTTTATAAACTGATGATATTAATATTACATGGCCTACAACCCTTTTACGAATCATGTATATCTTTTAGGATGGATATGTTGAAAACCCGATTACATCTGGTTAATATTTATCTGGATCGACAATTATATTTAATGAACATTTTATATGTTGTGTAATAGTTTTTTCCCATAATGGATCATGACATGTGTCTGGTGAATGTTACATGTCTTGTAACATGTACACAAGAAGTAATCTCTCAACTGACGATTTTAAACCCATTTTCCTATTAAATTATCTGAAACACCTCCAATTTCATCCAAATAATAGAAAATCCCGACAGACCCATTTAACTCATTTATACTTAGATACTATTAATTAGAAAAAAAACATACATCCCTAAACATAGGGTCATTTTCCACCGAAAATGATCCATGTTTATAAAAATGTCACAACCACGAAGGCTAATGTGAAAAACTCTATGAGGGATCTACCTACAATAAATGGTATATTACAACCTCCCCACCACATAATAGCTCACCCCGAGCTGTATTAAGCATCATTTTGGGGCCTTGGTGAACATTTCTATACATTTTTCATGCATATTAGAATCTATCTCCTAGGTATCCTACTAAAAAAATCCATGCTTAAAGTACGCATGAGCCAAATAAATTCCTCTACCCAAGATATACATCTCACTAGAGTCCACAATCTATATCAATGGTTCCTCAAATGATGCATTAGAATATGATTTGATTCCCTCAAAATTTGCAAACTATGAAGGGCCAGGATAATATCTCTGCTGTGGGACACATGAAACACATCATCTAGGGAAATAAATCATTGTGTAAAGGTTAATTGGTACTGAACAAGAATTACCCAATAAAAAATATTAAACAGACTGAAAAACCTATGCACAATCATTCATTTTTTACTGATATGGAATTTCCCTAACCAATGTGACACCTGAAGAAAAACATAATGATCAAACATTCACTATAGTGGTTGTCTCTGATGGACTTTGTATTATGTATTCTACCACTATATGGTACCAACCACATTTGGATGAAATGAACACTCATAGAATTTACTTACACAACACTTGGCCCAAAAGGTGTTGAGCCACCTGTCTCCAAATTACATTTCCTCCAAAACATGATTAGTATGCTCAGAGTGACCATTAATCTTTGGATGATGGGATGTTCTCAAAAGTACTTGAGATCAAAGGGCCTTCAAAATAGACTATTAGAACTGTGATATGAAATAAGGATCTCTGAATAAAACAATACTCCTCAGAAATTTTTTCCACAAAACTACCTCATGTATGTAAGGACTACCTAGATCATTATCTCTAAAGGTCTCCATTATATGAAAAAATGGGAAAGCATTATTAGTTGATCGACAATCACCCAAACGACATCATTCTTATGTGTTGTCCTAGGTAATCCTATCACATAATACATAGTGACATCATCCAATTTATACTCACAAATGGGAAAGGGTTTCAAAATCCAATATTTCCATTGATGATTATATTTCACTAGGAGATAGGTGGATTATTGTGCCACAAATCCTTAAAACTCATTCATTATTGAACACCAATGATATCTATTAATATCATGAAACATCATTTCCAAATAAGATGTTCCACCAATATAGAATCATGAAACACTATCTTCTGGAGAATAATATCATAACAATAAAGACCAACGTCACATGATAATCCCATAAAAGGAAATCAATACTAAAACCAAAGAAGAAGATATGTCATGCCATATATGTGTCATGTGTAAAACAAAGAACAAAAAATAAAAAATAAACATCCTAAAACACCCATATGGTCATGACATCATGAATGGTTCACTCCTCAAATTTCTCCCTAAACTCTTCCATCAAACATAAGGCTATTGACATTATCCTATACAAATTATAACATTTCTATAGGGGTTTCGATCATGCATCCCAAGTAGGGTGCGAGCAACACGCAGTAGGCCACTACTAACAGAATCTAAAATAGTATCTACTATATAATAGTGTATTTATTTGAATAAATAATAATGGATGGATAAAAATAATCAGTTTTGGATATTAATATTATTTAATTAACAACATATTCCAATGGTTTCACGGCGACACACAAAACAATAATAGCTGATTTGAAAAATTTCAGAGTATAAACCTTCCATCAAGGGATATCACATTTTATTCCATCGTGGGTTACAATTATTATTTTAATTTTAATTTCAAATTCAAACAATGGGGACCTAGAGAAATAGTCTAGAACCTCGTGGGTCTTCTGAACAACAATGCTTGTCCCAAAACTCCATGATCAGGTGATATATATATATATATATATATATTGGGGGCCAAGATTGGAATTCTATTACCCTCTAGGTATTTTGAGAAGAAGTCCAAGTCCTACTACTTAGTTAAAAATATCACGTATAACCGATCTACATTATCAATCATTTATTTACCATTTCCATAATCCATTTTTCAAGAAATAATCATATTTTCAATTTTAAACCATATTCAAAATCAAAATAATGAAACATGAATAATTAATATTTCTTTATTTGAATTACATTGGCACACACCATCAGTTTCGATCAGTTTTATAACATCATTTATCAATGAATTACATAAACCCATCATTTATTCATTTTCATAACCAAGTTAATAGACCAATTAATTAATTCAATAAAAAATATGATTTCCAAATCATGTTGACTAAAATTAAAAAAAATCATATAGACAAATAAATTACATATTATGGTAATTATCAATTAGGCCATCTACATCAAGGACGTTGACAAATGTTCTCCAAACTGAAATCGCTAAATTGATATGTAAGGATCGAAATCACAAACACATCGAATATCCAAGACCAATTTCTAAAATATATATTCAAAGGAACAATATCCATTAAATCCTTGATCTAAATTGAATCCAATGCTGTAATAATCATCCTTATTAATTGAGAAATAGATATGTGAGAGAGAAGAAGTCAAAGCGGGGAAACCACTTACCAATAAGTATCCAATTCTTCAAAGAGATCCTTGATTCACCGTGGAAATGATTCTATAGGACTTGTAATCCTCCTAAGAGATTACAAATATGGAGGAATGTGATTAGTACTGATCCATTTTGATTAGTAGTAAAAACCTAGTGGTTCATTAATTTTTATAATTTTTTTGGTGAAATTAAATCCCTCGTGCATGGTGTGGTGGTCATAGGAACACAGTTTCCAAATTAGTTCACCTCTACCTAGGTGTTCCAAACACATATCCTAAGTGGAACATGGATAGGAAACATTATACCAAATTTTATAATATCCTTTATTGGAGGGTTAATTATTTGGGTTGGGAAACCACACTGTTTGGCCAAACCGTGAAATAAATATTTTCCACCTCCACTATCTCAAAAATATGGTGCATGGAGTCTTGTAGAATTCTGCATGGTTTTATATAATTATTCACCACACATGCATAGACCATGGACTTCTAAATTTCTCCATAATATCCCAAAAAACCTCATATTAAATACCATCCAATTTATGAAAAAATGTGAATCAGTAATTAGAAATGTGCATGAGGAATAACCCTAATGTTTAGGATATTATATTATCCTAGCCATATAATAGCTCATCCTCAAGTTATACTCTCAATAATATATCATATTCATATTTGAAAAGGTTGAACCTCTATGATTGAATATATACTTCTCTCTATTAGGTTTCCTCTTGAACACATAATTTCTACCATAACTCTCGGACTATCGGCACAGTCAATCTCTGCAATAATTTTCCACATTGATACATAACACAAATTGAATTCTACAAAAAGGAATCATCAGGATAAAGATATAAATTATCATCATGGATTACATGATAAGGGTTGGGGTGATAATATTTATGTTGTGACACATCCAAAATATCATTCATCACATTATACCACTATGGAAGAGAAATTCAGTATGGAATTGCTCTGATCAACTCTATAATCTAAAAATGTAAAAAATTAATATGAGCCAAAATCCCAAGATTTGTTTCCTTTGGTGACACAATTTTGGTGAATCCTGAAGGAATACATGATCACCCACTAAAATATCTACGGTTCATTAATGTCAATCAACATATGACATCTGCCTACTATTAGTAGTAGTTATATGTTTTAGAACCAGTTGAACCTACTGAAATGTCTCTTGCATGAGACTCATTCCCAACAACTCTATGTTACCCGACTCCATACAACATTGAGGTGATCTGTATGGATTATCATAAAGTTCCTCATATGGTTGTATCTTAATAGTCATGTGATAATTTTTGTATATATAACCCAATGAGGGTTATGTGTTTCTTCCAAGTCCCACAAAATTATAGGATGAACTCCAATAATATATCAACATATACTTGTATAGTATGTTCTTATTTCCCTACTGTCAATGGGTGGAATGTGAGACTCAATCATACATAGGTATCAAAATATTATTGTAATCCATAATAGAAGCATGATGAAAACCACAAATCATGGTATTAAACAATATTCTACAATAACCAATTTAAATGGACTATCTCATGAACATGAATTCCCCCTAACTAATCAACGATGAAATTATTGTGGATAGTAATGAAATGATATAATTTCTTTATCGGTCAACAATTATCCAAATAACAATATTCTTCCATGGATTCATTGGATGAAACAAAATTAATTCCTTGGTAATTTCATCCCACTTACTTTCCAAAATTTGAAACGACTATAGTAAACCACCTGGTTTTTAATGCTCTCCCTTCACCTACTGACAGATGTAGCATCATTTGAAAAACTCTACAATCTCTTTGTTCATGACTGACAACAAATACCGTCGATGCATGTACCAATATTTTTTTTTTAAAAATGCGATGTACCACAAACTTCATGATAGGAAACTCACACAGAAACTCATATCATGCACACATAGGCCAAAAAACAATGGTTCGAACCCATATGATATCATCCTCATCTATAGTTAAATCAGAGGTGGACTCCCCTACATCAGGATTTCACTCAAAGAAAAAACATCAAATCCTCATACTATCTCTACAATTTCTATCTTATATGTGTAGAATAAACTAACACAAATAAAAGGGTTATTTTCTCCTAGCCCTCCCAATAAAAATATACATCTCAACTACAATGTTGAACATCTTTCACTAGGGATTGGAATCCTAAACTAATTGAGTAACGTCTATCCTACATACAGAATCTGGAACAATGTTTCCCATTATGGGTGTATATAAACCCTCAAAATCAAATGAATGAATCTAATCAACCAACCACAACATCTATATATTAAAATAGTGTTTAAATGATATATGTTAATCATTAGTGATCGATGTAAATATCATACTTTCCTCCCATTAGATAACACCACCAACACAGCAAAGAAAAATCACCAATGATAACTTGAGATCATTCATAGGGTAATGTCTTCAATAGGGACTCAATTATCATGAACTATACTCCATAACATGGTCTCCCTTCATCAAAACTTCTCCAAATCCAATCCCAGATGCATTACAAAACTAGGTATTCTCCTCATCCGACTTGATAAGGATCTGTATCAGTGCGGTAGTAAAAAGCTTTTTCATCTCTTTTAAAGAATTATCACATGCTCCAAACCATTAAAAAATAAATTCATTCTTGGTCAATATATAATGTACTGATTAAAATAATGAAATTTCCTGGATGAACATTTGATAATAACCCACTAATTTTTGGAAAGCTTTATATATTAAAAACATTTGGGAAATGCTCCCAAGAAACCACTGCTTACAACTTATCTAAGTCCACTAGCACACCTTACTAAGAGACGATGTGATAAAATAAATTTACCATGCTGATCCAAAATTGAAACATATAAATATAAAATTATATTCTACGGTCTCTCAGTTTACTCAAGAGAATTTCATGATGCTAGATATCATCTTCATGATCATTTTTTACAATAAGAATTCATCCACAAAACAACAACAAAATACTCTATGTCGGGGTGGGATATACAGTTCATCATGTAAATAAAAACATTATGACAGATTGTCATCCTGAGGGAATTATGAAAAACTCACATAGGACATACTTTTTTTTTAATATAGACCACAATAAATCATATTTTATAAATCTCAACTGATGATACCCCAATCTCAATTATATCATAGAAAAAATATAATCTCCTCTAAACTGTTCAAGGACATCATTGATACATGAATGTGGATAATAGTTCTTCACTATAATCTGGTTAAGCTTCTTTTAATCATCAAAGAAAATAATGTTCCCATTTTCTATTTTAAAAAACAAGAGTAGATAACACAAAGTTGATATACTCATATGAACAAAATCCTTTTCCATAAACTCTTCTATCTGAGTATATAGCTCTTGAAGATCAGTTGGTTCCATTCTATTTGGTGGAATAGAAGCTGGATTGAATCCATGCAAGATCTCAATTGTAAACTCAACATCCCACTCAGGTGGGTTCTCCACGAAGTCATCAGATAATTCATCATTTTTCCTCTGCGCTGTGGGTGGAATGGAATCATTCATTACAAACACAACATTTAGCAACATACATGGAACCTAGTCAGTGATATACCTTAATTGATGATGAACTGGCCCGACATAACCTGCCTAGATTCACACTCCCCATGATGAACATAATTGTTACACTCATGAGGCATAATGGTTACACTCTTATGGTAATAATTGATCTGGTAATGGAATGATACCAGCAATTTCATACCCAAAATAAATTCAAACAATGAAATCTTGATTATATAGTGGTCTTAATAGAAACAATACTCTCCAACCTCTATTAAACATCACAATAATAAATAGATCTCTCTTAGAGGCACTCCAAACAGCATGTTGATCATCATAATCCCCCTAAAAAAAACCACTAATAGACTAAAACCATTTATAACATGTGATAATATAAAATAATTAGAGGCTCTAATATCAAATAATACACTTGAAATTATAGAAGATACATGAATAGTACTTCTGATAATCGATGACCTAAACTCTATATTGACATGTTCATGAAGAATTATGAGAAACTATTCTACCCCCACATCCTTGTGAAAAATCCTATGTCCCTTCAGTAGTTTCACTATAATGATATGGGAGTTCTTCCTGTAATGTGACACATAAATATTATAGACCTCCACTACGAGAAGTACCCTAGCTGCTAGAAGGATATGTGATAAAACACCCCCTTCATGTTCCTTAACTCTCCCTTGGTCCTCTGTCATTACCCATTAGTCAAGGGTTCCAACAACCCATCTTAATTTGACCCATCCCACCATAGTCTTGGCACTCAATTTATGTTTAGGGACACTAGAATAGAATATTCCCCAACCTACAACACTATTGGAATTATGTTTTGTTACTTAAATCATTAATATATCCTTCTCATTGGACACTATAAATTCCATCTCCCGGGATGATTTTATTTATTTTGATGGAACAAAATCTTGGAAGGTGTTCCTATAGGTTTTTTAGATGAAACTATTTTTTTACTTGAAAAACAATTTAATCTCCCCTATAAAATGAGAGCTTGATTCATAAACTCAGAAAAATTCTTCATCCTAATGATGTTAATAATGGATTTAATTTCTCATTTAATCGAATCCTAAAAACATTCATTGTTATTTACTCATCTCCCACAAATACTTTGAAAAAGAACTGAAAATTAGTGAATCGACCAGAATAGTAAATCATGTAAACACTCCCCTAGCCGACCACAGAAACCCTACTTCTCTCTCCTACTGGAGAATCATTGGAAAAATATATTTCAGGAAAATATATTGGATGCCCTTCCACACAATTTTCTCAAACCTCTCATCAAGAGTTAGGATGACCCCCCAAATCATCTCATGAAGACATAACATATCAGCTACCAGCTTTATCCTCTACATAGAAGGACTATCTACCTGGGAAAGGAGCATCTAGATAGAATAAATCATGAACTCAACCACATTAGGTTCACACATCTCGATAAATGTTAGAGGCTTCTAAAACTCAAACTCCCATGTCATGTTAGACATCATCTACACCACCCACCTTGGGAATAGTTCTATAAAGTAAATAAATAAAGAAATGTTATCATAGAACTATTCTCCCACTCCTTCACATGAAACTATAATACCATATGGCTTCACTACTAGAATAACATATCAATCCATATACTCCTACATTCTGATCAACAAGCATCGTCATAGAGGAATATATCTAAAATTCGAAAAACATGTCCTAGGACACATATCATAGAATTATAACATTTATTTAAGAGGGATTCACATATTTCTATGACAAGTTATTCCCAATACCCATCCAGATGGTCAAATCTAAGGTACTATCACTACCATCAACCATCCCTCATCTAGGCCATGGTTTAGATTTCCAAATTTCATTTTTCACATTAGACAACCTTTTTAAACATTTTAATCAAAATTTCAACATCAATTTTTTCAATTTAAATATATTATTATATAGATTTTCATTTATATTACACTATTTAAAAAATCATTTTAATTTAATCATCTCTCCCAAATCATATTTTTGGATGCGTGATTAATAATGAATATCACAACAACACCTGAGTTCCTAGAGTGATGGATGCTTACAGAACTCTAGTGTCATACCAGGCCATGATGTAAAATCTCAATTACATAATAACATATCACAAAAATTACATCACTAAAGGGGATATAACATTTAAATATAACAACCAACATTAACCAAAATAATCCCACACTGGGTTCTTGGGTTCTCCCCCATACATGGGTTAACTAGTCCAGTGAACAAACTAATGTCCATGTCCAGAATCGACCTTGTCTCTAATCTATAATTCCCAATATTTAATAGAACTAAAAATAAATTAAATCACATATAATACAACATTGTAAAGTATAGTTCTAGGTTCCACTTGTTAGTGCCACAAGATGTTTCCATAAATAACCCTAGGAGCATCTCCCAATATTCCATATGCTACCAACTACTAGTGAGGGTATAATATATATCATGGGAAGATTATACCCTCTTAATAAAAGTAAAACAACATTGGAAATAAATAAAAAATAGATAAGTGATAATAAAAAATAACTAGAATACTAATACCATAAGAATAAATAACAAAATCCCTTGATAATTCCAAATTGGGAAAAAATATCCAAACTGAAGTAGTAGATATAGAATTCCATATATGTTCCCAGTGACATATGAACACCTAAAAATTAATAAACACTATGAACTCCCAGCGGGACCTGACATCTTTCCAGGTTCTATTATCCTTGATCTATCCAAACTCATCCTTCTAACACAGGGATCTCATCCATATCTTGTATATAAAACATTAAATCTATTTGGGAACCGATTAGGAAGCCAATGTATATTATTAGTACAACTCATTAGGTGGAAAACAATGGAAACCAAAACTATATGTAGTCTATAATAGTGTACATAGTTTTTTAAAGAATTAAATACATATATTATGTAAATAGTAATCAATATTAATGTTATTTAATTGGCCATATAATTTAATGAGTTCACTATGACACCCAAACCAATACATCCTTCATTGGAATGTGTTAGAGTATGAACCATCCAACAAGGGGTATCACATTTCACTCTATCATGGGAAGACATTATTAATTTAATACCAATTTTACATTCAAAAAATAGAGGCCGAGATAAATGGTATGAAAACCCTTGTATATTTGGAGTAGCAATCCTTGTCATACAAATCATTGATAACATGATATAAATATACAATTTGGGGGAATTGAGAAGCAGTATTTCACCCCATGGGTATTTGTAGTAATATTCACTATCCCACAACTATGTCACAAATATCACATCTCATGGTTCCACATTGTCAACCATTTATCAACCATTTCTACAATCCATTATTCAATATATTTTCATACTTTAAATTACAAACCATATTCAAAATCATATTAATAAATCGTTTATAATTAATATTTCATTATTTCAATTATATTGGCACACTCACTAGGTTTTTATCAAATTCCTAATCTCATTTATCAACCAACATCATTATCCCATCACTGCATAAATTTCATAACACCATTAATGGACCAATACATTTATTCAAATTAAAATTGAAATTTTAATAAGGAAATTGAAATTATACAATTTCATACAACCAAAATAAAATCCTGACTCTATGAATCTTCAATTAGACCACCTGCCTCAAGGTCATTAACAAATATTTTCCCAACCAAACCCACAATTTTACATAGAATGCCGAAATCACATTTACATTGAATATCGATGAAAATTCATAAGATAAATATTTAATCAAACTAGATTCGTTAAAATCCACATATAATACATCGAAATTAAAGAAAAATACATCCCAATTTATTGGGAATGAGGTATGTGATAGAGAGGAAACTGAATGGGGAATAATCTATATACCATATAGGTGTTTATCAATCAACTAGATGTTTTATTCGCCAATAAAAGGATGCGAGAATCCATGGAATCCCCCAAGGAGCCTAAAATTTTTAATTAATGTCATTATGGATGATCCCATCTAAATTGGGGTTAAAACTATAGGATTAGTAGTTTTTATAACTACAAAATAATTAGCATTCTCTAACAGGGATATACCTGTTGGTAAAAATGCATTTTCTGTTGGTAAAACGTTTTACCTACAAATATTGTACTGTCACTAAACTGTTGGTAAACACTATGTCGGTAAATGTTATTGCGACAGATAAAATAATTCTGTTACTATTATAATAATACCAACAGATAATACATATATTGGTCAAATTATTTAGCAACAGATTAATATGACAAATATATCTATTGTTAATAATAATAGTAACATATATTATATGATTATAAATTACATTTAAATGAAAATTATAAAATTTTATGGCTATTAAAATTTCATATTATTTTTATTAATTTATCATAAATAATACACTTGTTTTAATTATCAAGACGAAGAAAATTTTGACACATATTCAATCTTTAAAAAACATTCATTATATTAATAATGGAATTTAATACAAAACGAATCGACACATACTTTATGTTGATTGATAAGACTAAAAAACACAAAAACCCAAGATCTATCTATTCCGTTGCCACCACCGAACCCCCACCACCCATGTTGTCTCTTGAATGCGATCCTCAAAAACTATCGTCTCATGAATGCAATCCTCTTTCCCTCATCTTGTTAGAACAATACATCCACCAAAGATATTTCATCACCCCCAAGTCACTAGAAGAAAAAAACCAAGTCAACTCTAGTACCATTGAGGAACCTCAAGTCAATGTAATGTTATATCCTTCAGCTCGAAGATCTACACCACACGCGGTCAAAATCCATACCCAAAAATTAGAGAAAAATATTTTCATGAATTAAAACAAAAAAATAACAAAGTATAAAAAAATAGAATCCATAGGAAAATTATTTACTGAACTCAAAATAGAAAATACAGGAAGATTGAAACTCTTCCCTATTCAAAGAGAATAACACTGTTACACTGTAAAATAGAGCTCTGAATCCATTGATGCAAGGAAGATGAAAAATTCTTGATAAAATATTAAAGGATTCCTATAATCCATCACATACTTTGATTTCCCCACCCTTCCAAGCTACAATATTGTCTGCTTTCAACCCTCCCCCAAAAAAATTGGATTTTTTTTTACAGATCTTTGAATCAGAAGCTCATCTCTGCCTTTATCACTCCAATTCGATTCATAATGCCTTGAAATTTTATTGTACTATAGTATCCTTAAGAATAACTGATGGACTATATCCTTCCTCGTCTCCCAATCACATGGCATGAATTTGACTTGGTGTGTCTACATGGAGTGAAAAAGTAGTCAGATCAATGCCCAGTAAAAATTAATACTTAAACGTCATATTTTGATTCTTCATTGTCACCCCTGTCATGTTCTTTAGCTACATGGATTGGTATTTTGGTACCCATGCGCTAATGGTTATGCAAATCCCAGTCCACATGGCTATGGTGAGCATGAATCGTTACAAACATAAAAAATAATGATGAGTTAGTTAGAGTAAAGAAGAGAATGGTGGAGGGAAAGGGAAAGGGAATGGGAATGTCTGCACACATTATAACACCAAGAAGCAACATAGACTACTTCTTTAGGGGATTTTCACAGCCACCTGATGAGGATATGTTTTATTGGCTAAATTAGAAATGAAAATGTTAGTAAAGAGAAAGTTTATTCAATTTTTTGTGTACATTATATCGTTGAACATACAGATTGTAGTCTAAATGGGAATTGTACCTCTTCCCATATGAGGTATTTAGAACCCCTGATGTTGGATGTTATAATTCTAATAAAAATTTAATCCAAACAAGACTTTACTCCTTTGATATTCTAAGCTATGGTGAACTCAATTTTAAGAAATGGGGTCGGAAAGAAAGGGGTATTGAAAAAATAAAATAAATCCCTAAAAAGTGTAGCTATGTCCTCCTCATTGAGTTGTCATCAACTTTAGAATAAAGGAATCCATAAATACATAATGTTCAAAGTCAACCATTGATAAATTAATCTAAGGACAATATTTCATGTAATAATTACAACTCATAAGCATATCCAACAAGAATTGATTAATCATGCAAGAAATTCTCTTTATGATAAAGATCACATTAAATCAGCTTGTAATGGTGCTCTAAAAGTATGCTGGCAGGTATTTCAGAATACAAGATTTTAACAAATTAATATTCAATCTGATTTTCAACAAACAACCCATGAAAAAAACATGTCAAAATAACACCGGATTCCTTTAGACTCAACACCTAGCATGTTTAACAATCATCCAAGTAGTCTTGTAATAGAAAAGTTGTATAGACTTAGTGAAATGATAATTTGAATGCAAATATCAGGTACTAACACACAACCATCATAAAAAAGGGAATTACAATACGTTAAAAATTGAATGAGAAGTTCGATTCAAAATAAAATCAAATGGAGAAAGTACTTCCATACAATAAAAGGGTGTTATACTCTAGAAAATGATGAACCATCCATCCTTCTCTTCTAAAATTTCACTCAACCTGATTTTTCTACAAGTTACAAGTCATCATCCTCCCATTTCACTGGGGTTACCCGCCCTCAAATTAAATGATTAGTACATGTACACCTATCCACTATAATGAAAAAAAATGAACATAATAATAAAGGAAAATTCAGGAATACTGGCAATGGGTGGTCACAGATCTTCTCATAGTAGATTGGGCCAGCTCAACCAATGTTGCCCTGTCACCATTTGTAGATCTATCCCCAGACCATTAGTTTTATTTTGGTCCGTTACTCAGGGACATCAGCATGGAGCTGCAATTTCCTTGTTTAGTAAAGTCAAGATATTTCATTTATGGTGTTGGTGATGGTGATATTAATGGTGATGGTTTTGCAGTTTCATGATCATGGTGCAGGGTCCAAATTCTATGTCAGGGACCTAGGTAGTGCTCCTATTCTTATTGATTGAATAATGAAACTGGTTTCTTTATGGTTAAAAAAAGTGCCCACTCTACTAGAAATCATTCTCTTATTTTCATGCCTTATCAACAATGATAATTAAACACTAAAACATATTCCAAATTCTAGAGAGAATGAAATGGGAACACTGAAAATATATCCAGATTCCAGATTTCACACAAATTCTAGGTGTGTAGTCTAGGAAGATGCCAGGCCATGCGTGTAAAGTAGAACACTAATAAACCTAATTAAAAACATTTTAAGGGGATAAATTTCATAGATAACACTTCACAAAGAATTTATAACAAATAATAATATGCACAGGTCTAAAAAAATGCCTCTTCCATACAATTGATGTATGCATTATAACTAGTTCACATTTTAGTATTCTTTCGGTTCTCTATAATATGGCAGTTGATTAATTAGGAGAACGATAAGTGAATGTAACTTTTTTTAATGGATAGATTTTCCATGTACATCATCAATCATCATTTCAATTTTTATTCACGAAATGTAAATAAGAAAAACAGTAATAAGGGGTCTTAAGGTAATGCAGGACAAGGGCATCCCCCTGAATCATGTTCACTTCCTCAGGCACCAACTGAGAAAAATTAGAAATACAGGTGATCATGACGTCCTCACTCACAAGGGACACCAAGTGATCTGCCACTTTTTTTCCCTTTATCCAGGTATGTGTAACACCAGTTCCCCAGGTCATTAAGGATTTTCATGCCCTAATCGAATATATTATTGGCCATGGGAAATTGCTCTTACATTGAAGAGCATCGTGAGTGACGCGAGAGTCCGTCTCCACCGGCAATAAATAAATTCCTCTATGGCTACACAAGGCGAGGCATGTGAGAACCTCTCTCGCCTCCACTTGTAATGAGCTCCCAGAACCAAATGTTGCAAAGAATGCATGTATCATGCTTCCATCCGCATCGTAGATAGCTCTCCCCCAAACATCAGCCCCTGCCGGCATGACCCATCGACGTTTAACTTCAATCCCACCTCCGGCGGCCGCCACCTCACCCAGCGCCCCTGCCTCCTGAGACTCGGCTCATGAGCCAAAACACTAGCCCCGTACAACGCCCTTATCACAGGAGCTTCCTTCAATGTAACTTCAAGAAAAAACATGTCCGCCAAGGTGCATAACATACTGGTGATGATCGTCATGTCCGATGAAGCAACCTCCTCAAACCTCACCCAGTTCCAGGCCTACCACAGTGCCCAGCACCCAGCACTCAGGGTAACATCCTGTGCTCTAATCTACTTTCCCAGCGCGTCCACTCCCTAGAACCAGTCCGACAGGAAGTCCCCAACATCCTCCGCCTGTATGGAAATCCCGAAGAAACTGCCAAAGCAACCCCACACCGAACGGGCCCAGTCACCTACTACAAAAATGTGAGACATCATCTCCGCACATGAAGTAGCACAACAACATCATCGTTAGGCCATACTGATCCACATGCATTTAATGTTATCATCAGATAGTAGTGCACCATTTTGTATCCTCCATGTGAGTAAATTGAATATTGTGGGAAGGTCACTACACCAAAGCCTACAACTCCACTCAGCCTGATGTTCTGAGAAAATGTTACTCCGGCAGAACTCCTTTGATGAAAATATACTCGTAGAGGCATGCGTGAAAACACATCTGTCTCGCTTTGAGTTTATGATTATTGAATCAAAAATCTCACACTAGTCAACCTCCAGAACAGCTCTGAAGAAGGATGGATACTGAGATGCCTCCTTGAATGTGATCAAAGGTGCAGGACATCCTAGATACCCAAGAAGCCTACCAGACCAGTTATGTTTCTTAAACAAGATGTTCCCCTCCCCAAAAATCCACCGAGATAGCTGAAAAATGTCTAGAATGATGCTGCTCACCACCACCCACAGAGGGGAGCCACTCGCCATATGACAACCAGCACTGTCCTTGTACCTGCATGACATGAGGCTCCCCCACAAGGACCATTCTTCAACAACCTCCCATGCCATTTTCGCATGCATACAATGGATCGTGACCTCTATGTTCTTCACATTAATCTCGCCCTCCCGAATGGGCTGTGCCATCTTCCTCCAAGAGGCCCAATGCCTTTTCCCTCCAAGGTTGCATCCCAGATAAACCTGGCCAGAAGCATATCAATAGACCTGACCACCCCCTTCGGTACATTGGTCACCGATAGCACATGGACATGTATGGATGAATGCACAATGTTCCCCAGTGATATATGACCTCTGAAAGATAAAAACAGGTTTTTCCCATTCAAGATTTCCCCAAGATCCAACTCACCACCCGGTAAAAATACCTTATCCGCAGCCTGCCCACCGACACTGGGGTCCCAAGGTACTCAAAGGGAAATGACCCCTGCTTCGTACCCAACCATGTACCCTGGATCCCTTCCCTACTCATGGTGAAAGCCTTTGACATAATGAACTCTCTCTTCTCCCTGTTGATGATTTGGCCACTCCAGCGACAATACTTCTCAAGAATCCTTATAATTCCATGCACTGATTTCCTCCCACCATTGCGGAAAATAATGGTGTCATCCGCAAAAATCAGGTGTGATATGGATGATAGGCCTAACTTCATCTTGAAAGGTATGATATCCCTATTAGAAATCCCTCTATTGATCATCTTACTCAGAGTATCCTGCATGAGGATAAAAATGATCGGTGTTAGAGGGTCCCCCTGACGAAGACCACACAATTACTTGAAGAAACCTTGATTCCGCCCCATAAAAGAAATGGCCAGCCAAGCAGAGCTGGAGCACCTGAAAATGATATCAGTGGACCAATTGGAAAAACCCAACTTGTTCAACACCCTGTTTATAAATCCCTATTCCACTCTATCATATGCATTCTTCATATCCAACTTGATCGCCGCATTGTTCCCTCAGAATTTTTTATTAATATATTTTAACATCTCTTGAGCCAAAGCAACAACCCCCAGTATCGACTGGTCCTTCACAAACCCTTGCTGCTCCAAAGATATCCACCGGGGTAGAAGACCTGATAGACGCCTGTTGATGATGCTCACCAGAACATTATAAGGTAAGTTACACATACTCACTGGCTGGTAATGAAGGAGAGATGTAGGGTCCTTGACCTTTGGTAAGAGAACCAAAGTAGTGGCAGCCGCTATCATGGGAAATCTACTATAGAATCCCGCCTTTCTATCACATTAACTTTCATTACATTTTACAAAACCGAGGATCTTTAAGGTTTAGTGTCTTGGAAACCAGGAACATAAAACATGAAAACATAAAACATTCTTCTTAAACACTTGAAAGGATTCTCCTCATGTTCATCCTAAGTTCATTACCGCATCTCATAACCTAGGGACATACATCAAAAGAAAGGGTGAGCATAAGGCCCAGTAAGGGAAACAAGAGAAACATTTTACATGTGAACTTGAGATACTTCAATAAGGTCATGAAAAGAACTTTAAGGCATGAGAAAGAAATCATGAGATATATCATAATAAAAATAACATTTTTCATAACTTCAAGATGTGGATACAAAATTTAATATTGAAAATCATTTTGTTTCACCAAGGTCCATCCCCAAGGTGTCATTAAAAATTTCCAAGGTTATTCACCAAGGTATCAGTCTAAAAAGTCATCTATAGAGATTAAGTCTTTACCCAATGCATTGGAGCAATATTTGGGAGCACCCTTGACATGTCTTTATTATCATGTGAGCCAAATATATCATCATAAATCATTTCATAAACAACCCATATAGCATAAAATAAATGGGTTTCATTTCATAATCATAACGTTTTAAAAACTACTTTAAAGACATGATCTTTATGTCACTTTAAACCCACGGAAAAAGGGAAAGAGGGTTTCATGTATGTAAATCCCAGAAATTAAAATAGAACATTTTGAAATATATGTGAATACCCCTGTAGAAATAAGACCTTTGAGTATTCACTTAATAACATAAAATAATTTTGAGATAAAGAGGGAGTCATTTTGAGACGAAAACTATGCAGCATAACGTCTACGATACATGGTTTTAGAAAACATTGAAAAGAGAGGGGACATGGGTCACCCACTCAAAAATGATACATAAAACAGTAGGGGAACAGAATATATAGTATTTAAGAACATGGTAATGAAATTTGAATGATATACCATATGAAACAGAGAACATGAAATGAAGACAAAAATGAGATTTCTCTTATGAGAATTCGGCAGCCTAACGGCGTCACTTAAAACATCCAAAAATGGATTGACGAGATCCTATAGGGTCTCTCGTCATATGAACATAAATGATTAGTATGATAGATATAGAGATCATACCCCAACATAATAAAAATGAACTTGAAAGACTTGACATGAAAGTAGATCTTGAAAACGAGAAGGGTGGGAGAACCCCTTAGAAATTCGGCAGCCTAACGGCGCCACTTAAAATTCAACAAAAATGAATTGATGAGATCAAATAGGGCCTCTCATAATATGAACATAAAAGATAAGTATGATATATTTAGAGATCATACCCCAACATAATAAAAAGGAACATGAAGGACTTGACAAGAAAATAGATCTTGAAAATGAGAAGGGTGAAAGAATCCATGAAAAATTCGGCAGCCTAACGGCGCCACGTAAAACTTCAAATTACAGAATTGAAGAGATCAAATCGGGTCTATCATCATATGAACATAAAATATTAGTATGATATATTTAGAGATCATACCCCAAAATAATAAAATGTAACATGAAAGACTTGACATGGAATTAGAACTTTGAAAAAGGAGAAAGGTGAAAGAACCACTTAAAAATTCGGCAGCCTAACGGCACCACTTAAAACTTCAAAATTCTGAATTGAAGAGATAAAATGGGGTCTCTAATAATATTATCATTAAAGATCAGTATGATAAATTTATATATCATACCCCAACATAATAAAAAGGAACTTGAAATACTTTACATGAAAATAGATCTTGAAAAATGAGAAGGGAGAAAGAATCCGTTAAAAAAAAATCGGCTGCCTAACGGCGCCACTTAAAACTCCATAAAACGAAACAGTTAGAGTAAGAGCGGATATCTAATTATATGAACATGAAAAGGGAATTAAGAGGAGTATAAAATAACATCCTTTAACATAAGAACATGGATCATAAAATAAATGACATAAAAGAGATTTCTTGAAAAGGAAGAGAGAGGTCTGATCCCTTACCTTAAAATGCAACTCTTAAAACTCAAAGTTTTGGACCTTGAGGGATTGGGGGCACCTTGGGAGGACTTTTTGGGAGGTAAGGAGATCAGAACATCATTGAGGATGGTTTTGGAGTCGAAAGGATGAGAGGAGGGCTTGGTATTTATGGGGAAAGTGAGGGGACAAGGCATTAATGGCCAAGGGACACCTCAAAAGTGGTTTTCTCAAAACCATGTGCTCTCCCATGATATTTCCCATGAAGTTAGGCCACATGCGGCCCCAATACAATAATTCACCACCTTTGGTCGGCCAACCCATAAAATATCTCATGAAATCATCTTGACACAGTTATGATGTCATTAAACATACAGAAAACCTAAAACTGTATTTTTACTATTCACTGAAAATTCAACTTTCTCAGAAAAATCCCAAAATTTCACATCAACCAAATATCAATACTCTGATTTAAAATTTGAAATTCATTTTATAAAAATAATTTTCTAAATATTTTTAATTTATTTTTTTAAATAAATACACTATTCACCGAAAATTCATTTTTTTCAGAAAAATCCCCTAAAATTACCTTAACATAATATCGATGCTCTGAGTTCAAAAATGAAATCCATATTATAAAAATAATTTTTTAAATATTTTTAATTTAATTTTTAATTAAAAAAACACTATTCATCCGAAAAAACTAATACTTGAATAATAATTTATGAAACCGTTATTTAACCGTTTTATTGAATCACATTACTTAATCAAGGTGCCTAGATTATATTAATACTTTCATTAAGTGAGATTACTAATCTATTTAGTCACATTACTAATCCTAAGCATTAAATCACTATTCATAATTTACTATTCATCAAGAATCAAGTTGATCTTATTAGACTCTAAATTTTATACTGAACATAATTGTAGAAGACCATTTTTTGAAAATCATTACACATTTTTAATTATTTAAGGTTTACATAAACATTTTTTAAAATATCCTTTCTCTAAAATTCACCAAAAATATGCATACTATATTTATCTAGACATTTGAAAAGTCATAAACATTATCATTAGAAGAAATCCCAATTTTTATTTAAAACAAAGGATTACACAAGGAAGTTATGGTCTCCTTAAATATCCCCTTATCACACCAACATAGGACCTAAGTGTAAGGTGTGCTAAGGAGAGAGAATCTGAGGGAGGCTTGGCCAACATCACATGAGTAGTAATTTCTATTAGGTTGAACTTCTCACGAAGGCGATTCCGTTCTAGCTTCACACGATGAAGTTCGGCCTGGGTTTGGTCCAGAGAAAAGCCCAGTGGTGCTACCTCCTTCCCAAGTTCTGTTAGATGGGCTTCAATCAGTCCAAGACGACTGGGTGAGGCCATCAAATATTCTTTCTATAATAATTAACCAAGATTACTTGTATTTAGAGACAATAATCAAAACGTTTATTTTATAGCGGTCATATTGACCAATGGTCATATAACAGTCAAAACCCAACGGTCTCATTTTAATTATACTCATGTTATCAAATGAAACATTTTTTGTTGAGTATAAAAATAAAATAAAATGACACACAAAATTAGGAAACAAGATTTATTCAAAATTTCGGGTCGTTACAATCTTCCCCCCTTAAGAAATTTCATCCTCGCAATTCTTAAAATTTGGTTTTGAAATTTCATTGAAAGTCCCACATCGTAAATGGAGTCAGTAAAACTATTACTTTAAAAGAAAGAAAGGGAAGTACAAAGGTCACCCGAGTTAACCCACACTAGGATTCCATGTAAGAAAACATGTACATGGAGGAGAAAACAAATGGTCAAGTTCTAAGGGAGAGTGATAGAAAACATGATTAGGAGAAAGTTAACCATAAGAAAATCCCAAACTTATGATGTGTGTAAACGGTCTTTGATTACCTAGTAGGAAACGTAAACCAACCACATTTTTGTTTTACGTTCCATTTCATAATTTTGAGGAATTCATTTACTACATAGAACAGAAACATAAGAAAATATGCCTACCTTCAAGTAGAGTCTTATCCATTAATAAGTCTCTACCAAAACTAATCTTTTCTCCAAATGATGAGAATTCAAAAACACTTGGTCTCATCAAAAGCACAAGAATCATCTTCTAGAGAATCACATAATCCACAAAAGATTAAATTCTATTTCTTCTATCTTTAAACATTATCCCAAAAACATAAAGGGTAAGGTAAAACAACTCTTCAAAAAGAAAGAATCCCATAGGAATGGAAACAACTTTTAAATCTTCAAAGTTCCATGGTACTACCCAAAGTTCATCATAGACCATTCCATAAATAATTGTTCTGAAAATTCCTCAAAATAAACCAAACTAAGATTGAAACCCAAATACAAGAAGAATTTGATAACATAGTCTTCAAAAATAAACTTCATTGTTCATCTCCAAAACACATCAACCACTCCTAAAATCTTATAACAAAAGTAGCTAACCTAAACATATTTTTCCCAAGATAGGTTAATCATTTCCATAAGTAACATAATTACTATAAGTCCACCTTAAATTCATCAATTCTATAAGTCAACCTTACTCCTCAATGAAAATACTGTAGTAATCTATTTACCTCGATCATATAGGGTCCCCAAAATAGTGAACATCTTCCAAAATAATAATCATATTTTAATCCCCTAATCATCTCTGTCATATTAATACGGAAATCATTGCATTTCCTATCACATTGGTTGTTGGGACATGTTCTTCCATTTCCCACCATTAACTAAGAAGAGAAAGTATAATTAGAGGCTTAAATACTTAACCAATAATCATGAAAAGGAGCTTAAAGCATATAAGGATAACTTGTAGAAGAAAAGTATACCCTATATTGTGATCCCCTAGGTTTTAAACTAGGTTATCCATGATCATATATTCTTATGTGAATCTTTATTTTGTTTTATCCTTGTTCCTTTAATAATGGTTCATACTAAGATTATGAATTTAACGAAACATATCCCCCGGGAGTGTCATAACCAAGAGTGCAGCAAGGCCCATTGTCGTGTACCAGTTCCCGTTTGATTCTAGCTCAAAGCGGTGTTTTCAAGTTTTACCCCTATGTACATCTGTGCCAGATCTACCTCTACTTGCTCGTATCCAGACAGGGATGTATTTCCTTGGCAACCCATTACTCAATACTCACCAAAATACTAGGAAGATTTCCTATATATAATCTTTTCTATAGGATTCTTCCTAAAGTTTTCATATCCTAATTTCCACAAATAACTAAACCATCCTTTGATAAAAACTATAGCATCCCGCCTTTCTATCACATAATCTTTCA
The DNA here is from genome assembly GCA_963277665.1 of Viscum album. Classification (NCBI taxonomy): domain Eukaryota; kingdom Viridiplantae; phylum Streptophyta; class Magnoliopsida; order Santalales; family Viscaceae; genus Viscum; species Viscum album. The sequence goes on from OY728162.1 coordinate 1,069,555,686, forward strand.
TTACATTTTACAAAACCGAGGATCTTTAAGGTTTAGTGTATTGGAAACCAGAAACTTAAAACATGAAAACATAAATCATTCTTCATAAACACTTGAAAGGATTCTCCTCATGTTCATACTAGGTTCATTCCCGAATCTCATAACCTGGGGACATACATCAAAAGAAAGGGTGAGCAAAAGGCCCAGTAAGTGAAACAATAGAAACATTTTACATGTGAACATGAGATACTTCAATAAGGTCATGAAAAGAACTTTAAGGCATGAGAAAGAAATCATGAGATATATCATAATAAAAATAATAATTTTCATAACTTGAATATGTGGCTACAAAATTTAATATTGAAAATCATTTCGTTTCACCAAGGTCCATTCCCAAGGTGTCATTAAAAATTACCAAGGTTATTCACCAAGGTATCAGTCTAAAAAGTCATCACTAGAGATTAATTCTTTACCCAATGCATTGGAGCGCTATCTGGGTGCACCCTTGACATTTCTTTATTATCATGTGATCCACATATATCATCATCAATAATTTCATAAACAACCCATATAGCATAAAAGAAATGGGTTTCATTTCATAATCATAACGTTTTAAAAACTACTTTAAATACATGATCTTTATGTCACTTTAAACCCACGGAAAAAGGGAAAGCGAGTTTCATGTATATAAATCCCAGAATTTAAAATAGAACATTTTTATATATATGTGAATACCCCTGTAGAAATAAGATCTTTGAGTATTCACTTAATAACATAAAATAATTTTGAGACAAAGAGGGAGGCATTTTGAGACGAAAACTATGCAGCATAACGTCTACAATACATGTTTTTAGAAAACATTGAAAAGAGAGGGGACATGAGTCACCCACTCAAAAATGATAATAAAACAGTAGTGGAACAGAATATATAGTATTTAAGAACATGTTAATGTAATTTGAATTATATACCATATGAAACGAAGAACTTGAAAGAAAGACAAAAATAAGATTTCTCTTATGAGAATTCGGCAGCCTAACAGCGTCACTTAAAACTTCCAAAAATGGACTGAAGAGATCAAATAGGGCCTCTAATCATAAGAACATAAATGATATGTATGATAGATATATAGATAATACCCCAACATAATAAAAAGAAACTTGAAATACTTGACATGAAAGTAGATCTTGAAAACGAGAAGGGTGAAAGAACCCCTTAGAAATTCGGCAGCCTAACGGCGCCACTTAAACTTTCATAAAATGAAATGATGAGAGTAAGAGGGGGTATCTCATTATATGAACATGAAAAGGGCAGTAATAGGAGTATAAAAGAACATCCTTTAACATAAGAACATGGAGCATAAAAGAAATGACATAAAAGATATTTCTTGAAAAGGAAGAGAGAGGTCGGATCCCTGACCTTAAAATGTAACTCTTAAAACTCAAAGTTTTGGACCTCGAGGGCTTGGGGGCACCATGGGAGGACTCCTTGGGAGGTAAGGAGACCATAACTTCGTTGAGGATGGTTTTGGAGTCGAAATTATGAGAGGAGGGCTTGGTATTTATAGGGAAAGTGAAGGGACAATGCATTAATGGCCAAGGGACACCTCAAAAGCGGTTTTCTCAAAGCCATGTGCTCTCCCATGATATTTCCCATGAAGATAGGACACATGGGGCCCCCAATACAATAATTCATCACCTTTGGTTGGACAAACCATAAAATATATCATGAAATCATCCTGACATAATTATGATGTCATTATACATACTGAAACCCTAAAACTGTATTTTTACTATTCACTGAAATTTAAACTTTCTCAGAAAAATCCCAAAATTTCACATTAACCAAATATCAATGCTCTGATTTCAAAAATGAACTCCATTTTATAAAAACATTTTTCTAAATATTTTTAATTTATTTTTTTAAATAAATACTCGATTCACTGAAAATTCCTTTTTTTCAGAAAAATCCCCAAAAATTACCTTACCATAATATCGATGCTCGAAGTTCAAAAATGAAATCCATTTTATAAAAATATTTTTCTAAATATTTTTAATTTAATTTTTAATTAAAAAAAACTATTCACCCGAAAAAACTAATACTTGAATAATAATTTATGAAACCGTTATTTAACCATTTTATTGAATCACATTACTTAATCAAGGTGCCTAGATTATATTAATACTTTCATTAAGTGAGATTACTAATCCATTTTGTCACATTACTAATCCTAAGCATAAAATCACAATTCATAATTTAATATTCATCATGAATCAAGTTGATCTTATTAGACTCTAAATTTCATAATAAACATAATTGTAGAAGACCATTTTTTTGAAAATCATTACACATTTTTAATTATTTAAGGTTTACATAAACATTTTTTAAAATATCCTTTCTCTAAAATTCACCAAAAATATGCATAGTATATTTATCCGGACATTTGAAAAGTCATAAACATTATCATTAGACGAAATCCCAATTTATATTTAAAACAAAGGACTACACAAGGCAGTTACGGTCTCCTTAAATAGCCCCTTATCACGCCAGCATAGGACCTAAGTGTAAGGTGTGATAAGGTGAGAGAATCTGAGGGAGGCTCAGCCAACATCGCACGAGAAGTAATTTCTATCAGGTTAAACTTCTCACGAAGGCGATTCCGTTCTAGCTTCACACGATAAAGTTCGGCTTGGGTTTGGTTGAGAGCAAAGCCCAGTGGTGCTACCTCCTTTCCAAGTTCTGTTAGATGGGATTGAAACGGTCCAAGACTACTGGGTGATGCCATCAAATCTTCTTTCTATAATAATTAACCAAGATTACTTGTATTTAGAGACAATAATCAAAACGTTTAGTTTATAGCGGTCATATTGACCAATGATCATATAACAGTCAAAACCCAACGGTCTCATTTTAATTATACTCATGTTATCAAATGAAACATTTTTGTTGAGTATAAAATAAAATAAAATAACACACAAAATTAGGAAACAAGATTTATTCAAAATTTCGGGTCGTTACAATCTTCCCCCATTAAGAAATTGCGTCCTCACAATTTTTAAAATTGGGTTTTGAAATTTCATTGAAAGTCCCACATCGGAAAAGGAGTCAGTAAAACTATTACTTTAAAAGAAATAAAGGGAAGTACAAAGGTCACCCGAGTTAACCCACACTAGGATTCCATGTAAGAAAACATGGACATGGAGGAGAAAACAAAGGGTCAAGTTCTGAGGGAGATTGATAGAAAAAATGATTAGCAGAAAGTTAACCATAAGAAAATACCAAACTTATGATGTGTGTAAACGGTCTTTGATTACCTAGTAGGAAACGTAAACCAACCGCATTTTTGTTTTACGTTCCTTTTAATAATTTTGAAGAATTCATTTACTACATAGAACAGAAACATAAGAAAATATACATACCTTCAAGTATAGTTTCATCCTTTAATAAGTCTCTACCAAAACTAATCTTCTTTCCAAATGATGAGAATTCAAAAACACTTGGTCTCATCAAAAGCACAAGAATCATTTTCTAGAGAATCACATAATACACAAAAGATTAACTATCTATTTCTTCTATCTTTAAACATTATCCCAAAAACACAAAGGGTAAGGTAACACAACTCTTCAAAAAGAAAGAATCCCATAGGAATGGAAACTACTTTTAAATCTTCAAAGTTCCATGGTACTACCCAAAGTTCATCATAGACCATTCCATAAATAACTCTTCTTAAAATTCCTCAAAATAAACCAAACTAAGATTGAAACCCAAATACAAGAAGAATTTGATAACATAGTCTTCCAAAATAAACTTCATTGTTCATCTCCAAAACACATCAACCACTCCTAAAATATTATAAGAAAAGTAGCTAACCTAAACTTATTTTACCCAAGATAGGTTAATCATTTCCATAAGTAACCTAAATTACTATAAGTCCACCTTAAATTCATCAATTCTATAAGTCAAACTTACTCCTCAATGAAAATACCGTAGTAATCTATTTACCTCAATCATATAGGGTCCCCAAAATAGTGAACGTCTTCCAAAAAAATAATCATCTTTTAATCCCCTAATCATCTCTATCATATTAATATGGCAATCATCGCATTTCCTATCACATTGGTTTTTCGGACATGTTCTTCCATTTCCCACCATTAACTAAGAAGAGAAAGTATAATTAGAGGCTTAAATACTTAGCCAATAATCATGAAAAGGAGCTCAATGCATATAAAGATAACTTGTAGAAGAAAAGTATACCATAACTTGTGATCCCCGAGGTTTCAAACTAGGTTATCCATGATCATATATTCTTATGTGAATCTTTATTTTGTTTTATCCTTGTTACTTTAATAATGGTTCATACTAAGCTTATGAATTCACCAAAACATATCCCCCGGGAGTGTCGTAACCAAGAGTGCAGCAATGCCCGTTGTTGTGTACCAGTTCCCGTTTGAGTCTAGCTCAAAGCGGTGTTTTCAAGTTTTACCCCTATATACATCTGTGCCAGAGCCACCTCTACTTTCTCGTATCCATACAGGGATGCATTTGCCTGGAAACCCATTACTCAATACTCACCAAAATACCAGGAAGATTTCCTATATAAAAACTTTTCTATAGGCTTCTTCCTAAAGTTTTCATATCCTAATTTCCACAAATAACTAAACCATCCTCTGATACCAACTATAGAATCCCACCTTTCTATCACATAAACTTTCATTACATTTTACAAAACTGAGGATCTTTAAGGTTTAGTGTCTTGGAAACCAGGAACTTAAAACATGAAAACATAAAACATTCTTCTTAAACACTTGAAAGGATTCTCCTCATGTTCATCTTAGGTTCATTACCGCATCTCATAACCTGGGGGCATACATCAAAAGAAAGGGTGAGCAAAAGTCCCAGTAAGGGAAACAATAGAAACATTTCACATGTGAACTTGAGATACTTCAATAAGGTCATGAAAATAACTTTACGGCATGAGAAAGAAATCATGAGATATATCATAATAAAAATAAAATTTTTCATAACTTGTAGATGTAGCTACAACATTTAATATTGACAATCATTTCGTTTCACCAAGGTCCATCCACAAGGTGTCATTAAAAATAACCATGGTTATTCACCAAGGTATCAGTCTAAAAAGGCATCTCTAGAGATTAAGTCTTTACCCAATGCATTGGAGCGCTATCTGGGCGCACCCTTGACATGTATTTATTATCAAGTGAGCCACATATATCATCATGAATCATTTCATAAACAACCCATATAGCATAAAATAAATGGGTTTCATTTCATAATCATAACGTTTTAAAAACTGTTTTAAAGACATGATCTTTATAACACTTTAAACCCACGGAAAAAGGGAAAGCGGGTTTCATGTATGTAAATCCCAGAATTTAAAATAGAAAATTTTGATATATATGTGAATACCCCTGTATAAATAATAGCTTTGAGTATTCACTTAATAACATAAAATAATTTTGAGATAAAGAGGGAGGCATTTTGAGACGAAAACTATGCAGCATAACGTCTATGATACATGGTTTTAGAAAACATTGAAAAGAGAGGGGACATGGGTCACCCACTCATAAATGATACATAAAAATGTAGGGGAACATAATATATAGTATTTAAGAACATGGTAATGAAATTTGAATGATATACTATATGAAACGAAGAACTTGAAAGGAAGACAAAAATATGATTTCTCTTATGAGAATTCGGCAGCCTAACGACGTCACTTAAAACTTCCAAAAATGGATTGACGAGATCAAATAGGGTCTATCATAATATGAACATAAATGATCAGTATGATAGATATAGAGATCATACCCCAACATAATAAAAAGTAACTTGAAAGACTTGACATGAAAGTAGATCTTGAAAACGAGAAGGGTGAAAGAACCCCTTAGAAATTCGGCAGCCTAACGGTGCCACTTAAACCTTCATAAAATGAAATGACGAGAGTAAGAGGGGGTCTCTCATTATATGAACATGAAAAGGGCAGTAAGAGGAGTATAAAAGAACATCCTTTAACATAAGAACATGTAGCATAAAAGAAATGACATAAAAGAGATATCTTGAAAAGGAAGATAGAGGTCAGATCCCTTACCTTAAAATGTAACTCTTAAAACTCAATGTTTTGGACCTTGAGGGCTTGGGGGCACCTTGGGAGGACTCCTTGGGAGGTAACAAGATCAGAACTTCGTTGAGGATGTTTTTGGAGTCGAAAGGATGAGAGGATGGCTTGGTATTTATGGGGAAAGTGAGAGGACAAGGCATTAATGGCCAATGGACACCTCAAAAGTGGTTTTCTCAAAACCATGTGCTCTCCCATGATATTTCCCATGAAGTTAGGACACATGGGGACCCCAATACAATAATTCATCACCTTTGGTCGGTCAACCCATAAAATATCTCATGACATCATCATGACACAGTTATGATGTCATTAAACATACTGAAACCCTAAAATTGTATTTTTACTATTCACTGAAAATTCATCTTTCAGAGAAAAATCCCAAAATTTCACATTAACTAAATATCAATGCTCTGATTTCAAAAATGAACTCCATTTTAGAAAAATAATTTTCTAAATAATTTTAATTTATTTTTTTAAATAAAAACACTATTCACCGAAAATTCCTTTTTTTCAGAAAAAGCCCCAAAAATTACCTTAACATAATATCGATGCTCTGAGTTCAAAAATGAAATCCATTTTATAAAAATAATTTTCTAAATAATTTTAATTTAATTTTTAATTAAAAAACACTATTCACCCGAAAAAACTAATACTTGACTAATAATTTATGAAACCGTTATTTAACCATTTTATTTAATCACATTACTTAATCAAGGTGCCTAGATTATATTAATACTTTCATTATGTAAGATTACTAATCCATTTGGTCACATTACTAATCCTAAGCATAAAATCACTATTCATAATTTACTATTCATCAAGAATCAAGTTGATCTTATGAGACTCTAAATTTCATACTGAACATAATTGTAGCAGACCATTTTTTGAAAATCATTACACATTTTTATTTATTTAACGTTTACATAAATATTTTTTAAAATATCCTTTCTCTGAAATTCACCAAAAATATGCATACTATATTTATCCGGACATTTGAAAAGTCATAAACATTATCATTAGAAGAAATCCCAATTTTTATTTAAAACAAAGGATTACACAAGGCAGTTACAGTCTCCTTAAATAGCCTCTTTTCACGCCAGCATAGAACCTAAGTGTAAGGTGTGCTAAGGTGAGAGAATCTGAGGGAGGCTCAGCCAACATCGCACGAGTAGTAATTTCTATCAGGTTGAACTTCTCACAAAGGCGATTCTGTTCTAGCTTCACACGATGAAGTTCGGCTTGGGTTTGGTCCAGAGCAAAACCCAGTGGTGCTACCTCCTTCCCAAGTTCTGTTAGATGGGCTTCAATCGGTCCAAGACTACTGGGTGAGGCCATCAAATCTTCTTTCTATAATAATTAACCATGATTACTTGTATTTAGAGACAATAATCAAAACGTTTAGTTTATAGCGGTCATATTGACCAATGGTCCTATAACAGTCAAAACCCAACGGTCTCATTTTAATTATACTCATGTTATCAAATGAAACATTTTTGTTGAGTATAAAAATAAAATAAAATAACACACAAAATTAGGAAACAAGATTTATTCAAAATTTCGGGTCGTTACATCTATCGCCTCTAAAAAAGTCCTTGATGGCCCTGGAAACATTATCCTTAACCACCTCCCATGAGCTTCTGTAGAAGGAACCAGGGAAACTGTCGGGACCTTCCGCACTATCATGATTGAATTTCACTGTACCTCCATGAATTTCCTCCTCCTCTGGGATGCTCTACAGCATTTCATTGTCACTGTTAGAAACCCAGGACATAATGTCTTCCCAGAATTCCTCATCCCCCTGAGGATACCCTTGATTCATCTTAGGATTTGGACCAGCAAGAATGTCCTTAAAAAAGGCAGCCGCTAGCCCCCCAACCATATCCCTGTCACCAGTGAAGGTTCTATCCTCAAGATCCAGGTTTGGAGGTGCAAAGCACCGCCTCTCGCTTATGCATGCATGAAAAAAGCTGTATTTTGGTCACCCTCCTTGAGCCATTTTATTCTCGCATTATCCCTTGCCCTACGTTCCTGGGAAAGGATCATGACTGCTAAAGCCCTTTTCTTCTTAGAAAGCACCTCGTAGGTTGTCTCATCTGAAGCCTCCTCCAGGCTATCCTCAAGGCGATCAATGTCCCGGTTAAGCAACTTCATCACCTGTTTCAAAGGTGGAATACTCTCTGCCCATGTATGAAGGGTTGCCTTCAGGCGTCTCAATTTTAGGTGCAAGGCCATCCAAGAATTGTTGAGGTTCAGCCCGCATCTTGGTGTTTCCAGATTTGAGATAAGATATGTTTTTGAATAATAGATATCTTTTATCATATCACACAGATAAGGCTACATGTGTATCTCATGGGGAGATATATCATATCTATTTAGATGAGATAAGTGTTTGAATCTTAACATGGCAGATATATGGTGATTTAGAGATATAAGATATAATATTTCATATCTTATCTGCATTATGAAAAAGGAAACATCAAAGGCTTTAAAAGGGGAAGCAGCTTGTGGCAAAAAAGAGGGGTGCCAGCAAGATGTAGTCGGGAAGGGAGACCCAGGAAGGGGTTGCCGCGTTTGCGGTGGCCCGTGTGGCACGACGACGATGACGCGTCGGCGTTTGACAGGTGCAGAGGAACAACAACACAATTGATGATCGACGGTACATTATGATGGCGAGATCATTTGGGGGTCGCAAGCTGGTGTGAGGTTCACGCGTGTTCGGGTGAAGATCTCCGAGGTAGTGACGTTTCGTTGACAGAAGGGTGACGTTTTGTCACAGATTGATCTTCCGATACATGGCGTCAGCGGTATGTTTATCAGAGATATGGAAGAGGCGTATCAGGGTGTGGTTTTCACACAGGTTTTCTACGCTCTCTCATTTGTAATTCAAGTTCGGGCATTACTTGGATTCTTTGTATTCTCTGATTCATAGTGGATATTTTGGGAATTGCCTCGTGGTTTTTTAATCCTCTTCATGGGAGGGTTTTTCCACGTTAAAAAATCTTGCGTGTTGACTTCTTTATTCTGCTCATATCACTTCGAGTTTCTCACGATATTTTTGACAAGCAATTTTCGGCCCGGATTCGGGATTCTCCCCCAACAAGTGGTATCAAAGGTGATGGTTTGAGCTTGCAATTTGTGGTGAGATTTTTTTTTGGAAGATTCAAAGAGGATCGATGGCGCGTGCGTGAGACAAAATAAGGTTTCGAAAGCAGGTTGAAGGAGGTGTTCCAGATCTTACACCTAATTCTTTTCTTCAGTGCGACTAAGTGAAGAAAGAATTAAAATTTGAAGATCGAGGTGATGCGCTAGGTGCTCGAGATTTTGAGCAGGGGGAGCAAGTAATTCCTGCAGGTGCTCCAGATTTTGTGGCGATCACGGTTTTGAGGGAACCAGATATTGTTGATTCTGGTATTGGCGGTGCAGACACGGGTATGATGAAGGCTTCGGCATTTGAGTTTCTTTTGCAGGGGGAGCAGTCAGGTTTCTGCCAAAGTTGCATAAGGGAGTCGTCATTTTTCTGCAGAGGATGGTGGTTGGTGCGATACCAACAAGTTTTTTTTGGTCCAACTGAGTTTGTTGGATGGTATCTCCATTGACGGGCTGAAGGGGGAGATTGTTGAGGTTCAGCCCGCATCTTGGTGTTTCCAGATTTGAGATAAGATATGTTTTTGAATAATAGATATCTTTTATCATATCAAACAGATAAGGCTGAATGTGTATCTCATGGGGAGATATATCTTATCTATTTAGATGAGATAAGTGTTTGAATCTTAACATGGCAGATATATGGTGATTTAGAGATATAAGATATAATATTTCATATCTTATCTGCATTATGAAAAAGGGAACATCAAAGGCTTTAAAAGGGGAAGCGGCTAGTGGCAAAAAAGAGGGGTGCCAGCAAGATGTAGTCGGCAAGGGAGACCCAGGAAGGGGTTGCCGCGTTTGCGGTGGCCCGTGTGGCACGACGACGATGATGCGTCGGCGTTTGACAGGTGCAGAGCAGCAACAACACAATTGATGATCGGCGGTACATTATGATGGCGAGATCATTCGGGGGTCGCAAGCTGGTGCGAGGTTGACGCGTGTTCGGGTGAATATCTCCGAGGTAGTGACGTTTTGTCGACAGAAGGGTGACGTTTTGTCACAGATTGATCTTCCGATACATGGCGTCAGTGGTATGTTTATCAGAGAGATGGCATAGGCGTATCAGGGTGTGGTTTTCACACAGGTTTTCTACGCTCTCTCATTTATAATTCAAGTTCGGGCATTACTTAGATTCTTTTTATTCTCTGATTCATAGTGGATATTTTGGGAATTGCCCCGTGGTTTTTTAATCCTCTGCATGGGAGGGTTTTTTCATGTTAAAAAATCTTGCGTGTTGACTTCTTTATTCTGCTCATATCGCTTCTAGTTTCTCACGATATTTTTGACAAGCAATTTTCGGCCCGGATTCGGGATTCTCCCCCAACAAGAATGACCCTAGATTGGACCCCCCCAGCTCACCCTCACCATTTGCTAATATCCGGGAATACTCTCCCAATGGCTCATGTACCTAAAACTCTCCTGCAACGGGCCACTCCTATTCATTGTTAGCATCATTTGAGAATGATCAGAGATGTCGCGAGTCGAATGAACTACCATTTAATTTGGGAACATCGAGATAGCATGCACATTAGCTACACATCGATCGATCCTGCTCCAGCAACAATTACCAACCCTCCTGTTGTTACACAAAGTGAAGGGATCAACAGAATAGCCCAAGTCCACCATCCCCTTGCCTGCGAAGAACTGAGAAAAACATCTACTGGCTTGATGCTGAAATTCGCCTCTCCCTTTCCTCTCATCAGGATCTGTGATGATATTGAAATCGCCTCCTAACACCCCAAGCTGATCCCCCGGGTCAAAAGCATTCAGATCTCCCCATAACACCTCCCTCCTCTGTGCATCATAGGTACCATAAATGAATGACTTGATTATGGTATCCCAGCCCATGTAACTCTTGTTGTTAAGTGCTGGTCTCCTGCCCTGATCAGCCCCACTGAGACATCCTTATGCCATAAAATCCATATGAACCTGTTGATGTGGTCCTCATGCAATTGGTTCTGCAACTTCATTCTTTTCAAGAACTCCTTCATTTTAGCAGAGTTCTCCTTATGTTCCAGAACTGCTGCCACCTTGATCTTGTGAATTTTTACTTCTGAGACAATAAAATCCATTTTAACCCTCGCCACGAGCCCTCGAGCAATCCAGATTATAGTTGGTATCATTTAAATAGATTTCACCGTGTATTGACCCCAGGCCTCTCGGTCTCATAAACATTAGGAGAAAGGCCCTCCCTGCTTCTTTTTTGATGAAGCCCTTATGCTGATGCTCGAGCCACCAACTGGACGGCCTGGAGATCATGCCGGAGGAATCTCTTTCCGCTTGAGGGCTGATCCCTTCTCCGGCCTCAGGGGAATCCGATTCTTAGCAGTAGACTGTGCGACCTGCAATTCCACAGAAGAACATGAAACAGCTACATCCCCCTCTATGATCCGCCAGCCTAACTCCAGAGCAGGCCGCAGCTCTGGCGAATCAGAATCCTCCTGGGAAGAGCCACTGATCAACCTCCTGATCAAAACTGCACTTGAAGCAGGGGACTCACCCGCGGCCCCTCCAACCTTTGCATGACCTTCAACACACCAAGACTGTCTAAGCCAGGAACATAACGCTGAACATGAGACCACGCCTCCAACCCTCTCAAGGGGGAACTCATGACAGCCTCCAACATATCCCTGGCTGACACCATCTGGTAGGCCTCGCAGACCGGCTTTGCGGGGGCCATCTTCGACCGAGTATCTCCCTGCTGCAACCAGACCAAATCCATGCAAGTTTGATGTGGAGAAAGTGAGGAGTCCTCAGACCCCTTGCGACGCACCAGCGCTCCAAGGACTACCCTCCCACCCGAAGGCCGATGAGAAACATCAGGTCCTGAAGAGACCAAAATGGTCTCCACCCCCACCCGTGAGGAAGGTAGCACCTCCCCGAACCTGGAGCCACCATCAGCTTGTGACTAGTGCGCCTAGCCGCACCCCCTTCATTTCTGAACCGAGTGGCCCTGTAGAAGACAGGATACATAGAACCGAGGGAACACAGGATAAACGAAAACCTGGGACCACATAGAGGAATCCTTCACTTTCAAGGAAATCTTCTCCGGAATCGGGGAAGCAAGGTCCGATTCGACACAAATCGTTGGGGCCATCATCTCCCCACTGCGAGGAGTCCGCGGCTCCGTGTTGGGAATGACGGGAAAGCGACGAACGCGCAAACAAAAGAAAAAGCGAACGCGCAGCGGAAATTGAATCATTCCCCCCAAATAGAAGCGGATGTTCAGCGACAAAATTAAATGTGCAGAAAAAAAAATTTGACACCGGAAATTTTTACGTGGAAAACTCGAAAGGGAAAAACCACGGGACCTAGTCCAGAAAGAGGGATCCACTAAAATCAAGAAGTACACGGTAGAGACTCCCCAAAATGGAAGGGATCTCAAAAGTAATACTCAAGAATAAAAGTATGGATCAAAAGGTGGAGAGCAAGAAAGATGATCATCAAAGAAAGGCGATCACCAAATGGGATTTGCTCTCGGTGTTGTTGCTGTCGGTGATGATGAAATGCCTTGCCTCTGCCTCCTTATATAGGAAAAGAATCAACGTCAAAATAATGTCGTCGCGTCAAAAGAGTGTCACCGCGTGAATTAATTCACGCGGTCTTGGCCCGCATTAAAACACCACATTAAAACAGATACCGCATGAGCACCATTTGAGGAGGTGTTTCCCAGTGCGCCAACCAGGAAGGCGCACAACAATCTCCCCCTCCGACTCAAGTGGGGATTACCGTCAACCCTGCAATCTGTCGGCAAGTCTCAAATTTTCCTCTGGGTAAACTCTTGGTCAACATGTATGACCCGTTTTCATCAGTGTGGATCTTCTCAAGCTCTAACTGTCTCTAATCAAGGACGTTGCGAATCCAATGATATTGAACATCGATATGTTTCGACCTGCCATGAAAAGTAGAATTTTTTCCCAAACAAATAGCACTCTAACTATCACAAAATAAAACATACCTGTCCTGGTTTAAATTGAGCTCTCGAATAAATGTTTTCATCCACAACAATTCTTTGCACGCCTCAGTAGCTGCAATAAACTCTGACTCTGTGGTAGATAAAGCAACACATCTCTGCAATCTAGACTGCCAAGATACTGCTCCCCCTGCAAAAGTGATCAAATAGCCTGAAGTAGACTTCCTCGAATCGATATCTCCTGCCATATCTGAATCTGTAAAGCCACAAAGCATAGGTTCCCCTTTGCCAAAACACAATCTCAGATCAGAAGTACCACGAATATAACGAAAAATGTACTTCAATGCTCTCCAATGCTCTCTACCTGGATTTGATAGAAAACGGCTGACCACACCAACTGCATGAGCTATATCAGGTCTAGTACACACCGTTGCATACATCAAACATCCAACAGCAGATGAATAAGGTATGTGTTGCATCTCCTCTCTCTCTTAATCAGTAGAAGGTGACTGACTGGAACTGAGCTTAAAATGTAAAGCAAGAGGAGTACTAACCACTTTAGCTCTATCCATAGAAAATCTCTGAAGAACCTTCTCAATGTATCTCTCCAGAGATAACCACAACTTCTTGGCCTTCCTGTCACGGGAGATCGTCATGCCAAGAATCTGCTGTGCTGGCCCCAAGTCTTTCATCGCAAAAGACTGACAAAGATCCTTCTTCAATCTGTAAATTCTAGAAGTATCATGGCCAACAATGAGCATATCATCAACATAAAGCAACAGTATAATAAAATCATCATCAGTAAATCTCTGAACAAAAACACAATGATCAGAAGATGTCTTCCTGAAACCCTGATGAGAAATGACAGATTCAAACTTCTTATACCACTGCCTCGGAGCTTGTTTCAAACCATACAAGCTCTTCTTAAACTTGCAGACATGATTTTCTTTACCTGTTTCAACAAAACCCTCTGGTTTCTCCATATAAATCTCCTCCTCTAAATCTCCATGGAGGAAAGCTGTCTTCACATCCATCTGCTGAATCTGCAGATCTAAACTGGAAGCCAAACCAAGAACAACCCGAATGGAAGACATTTTGACAATAGGTGAGAAAATCTCATCAAAATCAATACCTTTCTTCTGACGGAAGCCTTTGAACACTAACCTTGCCTTGTATCATGGAATAGAACTGGATTCTTCATTCTTAATCCGATAAATCCACCGATTTTGCAAAGCTCTCTTCCCTGTCGGTAACTTCACCAGCTCAAAAGTGTGGTTGTCGTGCAATGATTTCATCTCGTCATCCATTGCCGCAACCCATCTGTCCTTCGGTTCACTCTCCATTGCCTCATCAAACGATTCTAGTTCTCCCCCTTCAGCGAGGAGCACATACTCATCAGGTGAATATCGAGTAGAAACGGTGCGATGCCGAGATGACCTCCGGAGTGGAACTGCAGGTTCATTAATAACCCCTGGAACCGGATCATCAGAAACAAAAGGTGCATCAGAAACTTCAACTCCAACCTGTTCACCTTGAGCATCATTCTGTACATCAACATGATCATCAGAATCAACAACATGAGGTAAATGTGAATTAGAACCTGGCTCAAGACTGACAAAACCATCAGAAGTTGGAGAAGCATCTTTTTCTCCCTTATCAATGTCTGCAATAGTCTGATCCTCCTTAAACACTGCATCGCGGCTTCTGACAAGTTTCTTCAAAACAGGATCATAGAACCTGTACCCAAACTCATCGTGTCCATAGCCAATAAAAATACACTGGCGTGTCTTACCATCCAGCTTGGATCTCTCATCTCTAGGCACATGAACAAAAGCCTTGCAACCAAAAACACGCAAGTGATCGTACCTGATCTCTTTGCCATACCAAAATTTGTCGGGAGTGTCTGTCTGCAAAGCAACCGCAGGTGACAAATTGATAATATAAGCAGCAGAAAGTAAAGCCTCACCCCAAAAATGTCCAGGAAACTTTGCTTCTGAAAGCAAACAACGAACTCTTTCCAGCGAAGTTCTGTTCATCCGCTCAGCTAGACCATTCAGCTGAGGTGTCTTGGGCGGCGTCTTCTGATGCCGAATACCTTCCTGCCTGCAATACTGATCAAATGGACCACAATACTCTCCTCTATTGTCAGTGCGAATACATTTTAATTTCTTTCCTGATTCTCTCTCAGCAGAAACATGAAATTGCTTAAAAACACTGAGCACCTGACTTTTGGCTTTCAAAACATAAACCCAGAGCTTTCGTGAGTAGTCATCAATAAATGTGACAAAATAAAGACCACCACTAAAGGTCTTCGATTTCAAAGGACCACAAACGTCAGAATGTACCAATTCAAGTACCTGTGACTTCCTGTGTGGAGGATGACTGCTGAAACTCACTCTGCTCTGTTTTCCAGCCATGCAATGATCACATGTGTCCAACTTGACACTCTTTAAATCGGGAAGAAGATTTCTCTTGGCCAAACAACCGAGACCTTTCTCACGGATGTGACTGAGCCTCTTATGCCACAACCTGGACGAAACACTGCACTCAACAACACAAGCAGTATCACAAGAAATAGAAGCTCTAGTCCAGTACAAACCTGATTGCTTCTTCCCTCTAGCCACAATCAAAGAGCCCTTGGAAAGCTTCCATTGGCAATCACCGAAAGTGCTGATAAACCCTTCATCATCAAGAACACTGGTAGAGATAAGATTCAAACGAACCTCGGGTGCATGTCAGACATTCTTCAAAATCAGCTTACTTCCTGTACTGGTCTTTAAACAAACAGTCCCGATGCCTACAACGTCAGCATGTCCATCATTTCCCATCTTCAAAATCCCAAAATTACCTGGGCTGTAAGATGTAAAGAACTCCTTCTTCGATGTCACGTGAAAACAGGCACCACTGTCAACAACCCATCAAGAATCATCAGAAGCAATGTTAATGGAATCATAAACAATAACAAGATCACCCCATGTAGCAGCGGCAACATGATCCTCTCCATCGCCATTTTTCTTCTGTTGATTTTCCTTCAATCTGTTCTCTCTTTTCAGCTGATAACAAAACATCTTAACATGCCCCTTCTTACCACAATGATGACATTCAAAATCTCTCTGCTTCAGTCTGGATTTTCTTCTGCCTCTGCTCTTATCTCGACTGCTCTGCCCCCGGTCCTGGCTTCTCCCCCTGTTCTCTGTGACCAAAAGCTCGGAAGAAGATTTCTCATGAGTACGTCTCCTGACCTCTTCATTTAAAATAGCAGACTTGACAAAACTAAATGTCACAGCACCATTAGGAGCAGAACCGGTTAGAGTAACACGTAAATTTTCCCATGAATCGGGTAAAGTGTTAAGAAGCAAAAGAGCTAAAACCTCATCTTCAAAATTGATACCCATGCTAGACAACTGATCAAAACATCCTTGATATTCACTTAAATAATCAGAAATAGACGTACCTTCTCTATACCTCAAGTTCATCATTTGCTTGAGAAGAAACAGTTTATTTTTTCCCGTCTTCGAAGCGTAGGTCGTCTCAAGCTTCTCCCACAAAGTTCTGGCGTGAGAGATGTTGACAATGTGGTTCATCACGTTGTCTTCGACCCATTGACGAATGAAGCCGCAAACCATCTCATGCTCGAACGCCCATTCTTCGTCTGTCATTCTCTCTGGCTTTTGGGTACTAAACACTGGAAGATGCATTCGCTTGACAAAAAGCAGATCCTTCATTTTAAGTCGCCACATATGGTAGTTGGTACCATTTAACGAAATCATCCGACTGTAGTTGGCCTCCATAATAAATATGAAAAGAAAAGAACCAAACCCTCTGATACTAGATGTTGGGAAAGACGGGAAAGCGACGAACGCGCAAACAAAATAAAAAGCGAACGCGCTGCGGAAATTGAATCTTTCCCCCCAAATAGAAGCGGATGTGCAACAACAAAATTAAATGTGCAGAAAAAAAAATTGACACCGGAAATTTTTACGTGGAAAACCCGAAAGGGAAAAACCACGGGACCTAGTCCAGAAAGAGGGATCCACTAAAATCAAGAAGTACACGGTAGAGACTCCCCAAAATGGAAGGGATCTCAAAAGTAATACTCAAGAATAAAAGTATGGATCAAAAGGTGGAGAGCAAGAAAGATGATCGTCAAAGAAAGGCGATCACCAAATGGGATTTGCTCTCGGTGTTGTTGCTGTCGGTGATGATGAAATGCCTTTCCTCTGCCTCCTTATATAGGAAAAGAATCAGCGTCAAAATAATGTCACCGCGTCAAAAGAGTGTCACCGCGTGAATTAATTCACGCGGTCTTGGCCCGCATTAAAACACCACATTAAAACAGATACCGCATGTGCACCATTTGAGGAGGTGTTGCCCAGTGCGCCAACCAGGAAGGCGCACAACACTCCGTGAACAGAAAACTACCCATTGCATCGCCTATCGCTTTGAGGAAGGACACATTCTGAAATGGAAGTGGAAATCCTGGGAGGATAACCGACACTGCAGCCACCAGACTTTCTTTCCCACGATGAGCCTCCATAGACCACCTGGAGAGGCTGAATCGCCACCGGCCCAGAGACCAGGGGATATGGCACCACGCCTGTATAAAATCAGCGTCCGAAGAGAAAACTAGATAGAACGATAATCTGTGAACTGACGAAACCCGAGCCTCGCCCTACAATCCCCACTGTGCGACGAACCGCTTGAACACCGGCAGCGGAGGTTTCGCAGTGCCGAATATCGCAACCAGAGTCCACCTCAAGCCCGCCACTGCCTCGTTGAACGCCTAAGCCGAAGAATACAGAGAAAGGGAGGAGCCGTCCCTCACCACCGAGTGCGAGAATAGCGCAATCGCAGGAAAGCACATATCAGAGACTCCAGAATATCGCCCGCAAAGGGCTTCCTTAAAAGACGGTGCCACCCGATCTACCCTGGGAGAATGAACCGGGGGTCCCCAGCAGGAAGAGAATCTGCCGCACAGCGCATCCGAGCCAGGGTCAAACGAAATGGGCGCAGGGATCGGCACCGGAGAACGAGACGACGATGGCGCAGTGGGTGGAAAAATCCAGGCGCGTGCGGCGCGTTCATCAAGAGATCCATTTCCTCTTAAAGTCAAGTTCCCTGTAATTGCATGTTGAAAAATTTATGTCAATATTGATTCATCCATCAAATAAATTATCTAGCTATAGGTTCAGCATGTATCTTCAATGTAGACTTCAATGTAGTATCACAGTCCCAGACTGTGTAGGCCAAACATTCGATGATTACACCCTCCCCGCAATGAAAATTACAGATTTCACATATTCCATATTTCACAATTTTGGTTTGAGGGATAGTTTTGCAAATTCTAGCATGTGTGATTTACAATAATTGGTCGCCTATGTTTACTATTTGGATGTATGTGTTCATTTCCATGCCATTGCTATTCTTAACTGGGTCTGATGCTTCGTCCTTATTCTCTGAATCTGAAAATGGCTGGGTGAATGCAACAAAATTCTTCACCAGAGCATCAGCTGTAGGTAGTCTCGCAATACCAGCCATCCTAAAGCACGTTGGAGTGATCTGTTGGAAGGTGATGATAGAGGAGGGCAGGGATGCAAGGCGGGGTAGTAGGATGCAAGGCAGGGCACTGGGATGTGAGGCCAAACACAGGAGGGTGGAGGCAGCAGTGGTGGGGTGGAGGCACGAAATAGATTTTATTAGTTTTATAAAATTTATTTTAAATTTTTATCAAATAAATAATATTAAAATTTATAAATACTATTAATATTTAGATAAATTTGAAAATTAATATCAATTAATAAGTTGGTTTTTAAAACCCCCTAGGAAATGGATATTGACTTTGGTCGTAAAAATAAATAAATTTATATATATACTTGGTTTTTATTAATTTATTATTGATCAAATAAATGTTATTATTGAGTTGTGTATTGTAACATTTTGTATTGAAGGAAAAGAAATTGTTGGTAATATTGTTTATTAATAACATATTTATGTGTTAGTAAAATACATGTTATATTAGTATGATAAAGCAATAGATTTAACTGTTTGTAAAAAAAATTTGTGTTAAGTGATCTATACCAATAAATATATCCATTGGTAAAAACAAGTGTTGGTATTTAAAATAAATACCAATCAAATCTAATATCTGTTGGAATTAATCATGTTTACCAACAGATATATTATCTTTCAATAAATTTTGGTTGGTATAAGTCATTTTTTTTGTAATATATAAAAAAATTCTGAAATTAAAACTCGTAAGCTCAATTTTCTAAGAGGGGGAACCCATTTTTTCCAACCATTCTCCAATCTATGACCCTCTATTTAGGTGTCACATGATTTAACATAAGTGGTTCATTATTTGACAACCCGTTTTCTAACCATGAAAACCACCTCTATTATACGGTGAAAAGTTTTGGGGAGGGAGGTGGCATGGTTTGGCTAAACCATGCACCAAACATGTGCCACCTCCCGTCTCTCCAAAAAAGGTTGCACAATTTCTTGTGGAAAGCCACATGGATTTTATGAATCAGGAACCCATTGTGCATAGCCCCATGGGCTCACAAATTTCTCTAAAATAACCTGAAACAACGCCATATAAGAACCCACAAAAGGTATAATAGACACAAGGGTAAAAGTGAACCTAAATATGTGAATGAGTAATCTTTAGAATGTTTTTGATCATATACTAAGTCTACTGAAAGATCTTCCTCTGAGAGGAAATAGCCAATGGAGAGCACTTTAACAATCCACAAATTGAATATTGATAGCATGGAATATAGACGACGATCCCTCAATGTACAAATAATGATGTCACGATATATGGAATGATTTTTATGCTAAATTGGTGCATAGTGATATTTCTTCGATACAAAACATAAGAAATGATCAATAAAATGTTAAAACATATGATTCATTATGTCCATGAATATTGTTTGTTCATTATTAAAACCAAACTTAATATCTACGTACTCAACCAAGACATATCTTCTCCCAAAAGAAGCCTGAGGTATGGCTTATTTTATAACCCTTAAATGGTGATATATTGATCTCAAATTGATCATGGAGAATATCATAAAACCTATCAAATGATAAAAAATATCATCAATTCATTTATGATGATATCGAGATTTGACCGCCATCTAGTTCAATCTCTGATAATCTACACGTAAACACAATGAACAACAAACCTTTTTTTGAGAAAAATAACTACAAAACCCATGGAGACGTACTAGGATATATGAATTATTTAGCATCCATATCTTCAAAATAAACATTCAACTTTCGACACTCTACTAGTTTCAATATATATAGAATGATTTAAAATGTCTTTTCTCCCTACACAAACTCAATTGGGAACTTGATATCTCACATCAATGGTAAGACATATACATTTTCAGTAAAATCATAAAAACATTTCTACGACTATAGGAAAATAATTCTATTACAACAAAAAATTATATAAATTATTTATAGCTATTTTACTTGTGATACAATCCAATCTACTCTTAATTGGTCCTGAATGAAAATACTGAAGTTCCCAACACCATGGTTAGAATATCGACATCCTTCTAGTGATAGAAAGGAAACTTCACTCTAATATTAGTCGATATGATCATAGAATATAATTGTTCAATGAATACAATGAATCAAATCAAATACTATCATTTCCACCACCAATAGTTCCCAATAGAGATGGTAAATAGCAATCCATATTGAACACATCATCCAATGATTGATATTTTCAAACTACACTCCATTTGGTGAATCGATCGTGAAAACACCATCCAAGTATTCAACAACATGGTCGAAATTATATATAAAATGATCGTATAAAAGGTAATGAAATTCCTCCATATCAAGAGAAACCCATGAAAGGGTATGTGTTATAAGAATCGTACCTCTAACTGTAGAAAGTATGACATCCACACTATCTAGAATATTTTACATAATCTGCAACTGGCTAGACCCTTTAACCTAGGTTACATTTTAAATACCTTATAATATCCACAATTCCTGGTATTACCTCTCCTAAAAGCAGGTTCTACACCCCCTATGTCAACCAAAATTTCATGTGGAACTCTAGATACTATCCTCTTGAAGAGTAGTTATGGCCTTCACAGACTCTGGGGTCTATCTCGATAACATTCCCCAGTTGTGATAATAAAAAACCTATATATGTGTCCCATTATGATATAGTCATTGAACTCTTAAGTATGGTATTTAAACTAAGGGCATTTATTGAACATAATTCCAAAACATATATCTACAATGTAACATGATCCAAAGATACTTACACACTATCGTGACCACAGTTTCCACTATTTCTTTGGAATAACATTCACAGTACCACTTATTACCACAAGATGAAGAGCTCTTAGTTCCCCCTTCTAAAATTTCCTAGCAACTCCATGTTGTATATCTCATATTACATTACATGAGGAGTGGTTTATTCATCTCATTTGTAAAATAGATAAGATGGAATATGTTCACATGCAACTTGATCTCTATCGAAGTCCATCCCGAAATTATCATTCCCATGAGATCCTATTTTTTACCAAGGATTTTGAAAATCACTACAAGTTAGTGAAACTTTTGACATAGTCCCACAATGAAATTTTATTCTATATCAGATGCATGAACTCGTAATCCTTCTCATCCCTAAAGGTATCTACATTGAAATAGATTAGGAACTTCATATTTAATTTCACAAAACATAACTCATCTTTCGACCCAACATAGTCTATAATGTCCCGCCAATTCTTGGTGGGTCCATCAGGAATATTTGTATTAATTTTAACCCTTGTATCAGTGGGCGTCACACTATTAAAAATGTCCTTCAGGAGTAACACAATACAGAACATGTGTGACTGTGGTCCTCCCTCCCCGATGAATGTAGCTAGAATATCTAGCTTGAACACTACTATCAACTCAGAAATCAAAGGCAATGTGAGAAACGTCTCCCCATCCTGAGATCACATATCCCTCAAGAAGGAGCCGCAAAGTTGAACACCCATATAACCCACAAGAGATTTCGGAATCATTTGTTTAGCTGTGTTAGGTGTGTTTAGATCACCACTCTCCAAACTATCCACTTGTAGAAGATAATGAAGAATTTTATGAAAAAGGCCAACACAATCCATAGAAAAATTATTTATAATAACATGTTCATCCTTTTAAGATGAAAAAATAGAGAACCAATACTCAAGGTTTCACTAAACAAGGATTACATGTGTTTTCGCATGACATAAAAAATCATTTTTCTAAACTTATTAGATATAGCATGAATCTTATATTTGGGTACATATTTTAAAATATATATCACATGAAATAACTATGTACCTATCATGAATAATATATATCAAAATATATCCATGTGTGCCTATCATGATGCATGCCTACTCATATTGTTTCATACTATGACACATGTCGAAATATGAAGAACTAATAAAATTAGAAAATAATAACACCACACATCATGAAAATCACCAAGGGTGAAAACATAAAATTTAAAAATAAAATTGTATAAAAAATAACATATTTGGGAAGTAAATTTTTCCCCCTTAAATGGGTTAGAAACTCCCCTGCACAAGATCATTACACACTCCTTAAACGTACTAATATTATTTGTAAAATTCCAAAATAGTAAATAAAAAAAATAAAAACATTCTCATTTAATACCACATTGTATCACCCCCCGATCAGGAACTATATCATGTTTCCATAAAGGTTCGGTTAAGAGACCAAAAGCCTGCATTCTCGTATGCCAGAGGCTCACGACTGGCGGTGGGGGTGTGACCAATATAACATGGAGACTATAACCCTTTGTATGGAGTTATATAGATGCCAAAAAACAATATAAATATCCTAATTAGAGTAGTATATAAGAGGAAATAATATCATATTCCACTAGGAAATAAAACGATGAACAAATAAACCTAGAGCGATGAATCATGTAATTACATGTAGTGATATATCTAAAAGTACAAATGAAAATTATACATTGAAATTATTAGTTGACATAAATAAACTCAAAAGGCCATGTTCCAAAAACCCATGTTAGTGTCATATCGAAACTCCAATACAACAAGAAAGAAATAATATCAACAAAATTGTATGGTTCCCTTTTACAAAACTACATCCATTATATATGTTCGATTACGAAACAGCTTCCCCAAATAGGTGTGAGTATAACTAAGTAGGTCGACAAAACCTTGTATAAACATAAAAAGTATAATAATAATTGACATGAATAAAAAAAATATGTTTATTAATTAATTAAACAATTAATATACTCTCATATCAATATGCCTCTGCACCACACTGTAATATCTCTGAGCATGTCTCTCAACCTTCCCAACAATAACCGTATAACCATGGTAGACATAAGCTTCTTATACGTCATTCCATAATGTCTCTAAGCATGTTTCATAACTATTCGATTAATAACAATTTATCCATTCTACAAATCACCCAAATATGGGTCACTCATACTATATAATCGTTTCAGTAAAAATTTATAGGCGAGCCCAGTGTAGGTACATTAAATTATACATCAAGGTCAAGACTTATATATAAAAATTTCAGTATGTGTCATTTGGAATTACCTTCCATATAATCATTACAACTTGAATCACCAGGTATAACCCACTTAATAAGCATTAAAAAATAATTCACTTGGACATTCCCCCTATCTATGAATTATAGCATGAATCACATGGCATAGAATGTTGTATATGAATTACTATAAGAATCTCTAGGCATATCAGTTAGGATATCAGAATATCACAGTATAAGGTTCATTGGTTATTATATGAATTACAATTTGTATTTAAATTACAAATTATGGTTATCATTTCTCCAAAAATGAATTACATTCCCATCAATTCAATAATAAATCCAATATAAGGTGAATATATTTGAACCAATCATTGAAAACTCATTTGATGTTAAACTCACGTTATTCCATTATTAAATTTAATTATAATCAATATTTTTCATACCTAAATTGTATACATAATATAGGTTATAAAAAATTAGATCTAATGGGATTACATATTATAAGACAATTCATTATTTAATTTTCTTCTGAAAAATTCATGTTATAGATATCTCACTATTGCATATACGTTGTAATTGAACATTCCATAGGGTTAATGTTTTGACGGACTACCCTAAACTGGTTATTTAGATATAAAAAATAATGGTTAATTACAATGGGAAAAATGGAATTAAGTATCAAAAGATGATTCATAGATCAAATAATATAAATATTAACATCAATCCCAAACATGGTCAAACTGTTCCACCTCCCTAACAGATAACAACAGAAGGGGAGTAGAAAACCAAATCCAAATAATTAAAAGGTATCAAAAAAGAATAGGGATGCCTAGAATAAAAGAATGGTTTATAAAATAACCATGAAAACTATCCATGGTTGAGAGGTAAAATCATTACTAATGGAATGAGAAAATAAATCTTGCACATCAATATTTAAAACTGCTTATTGCAATATTACATAGCACATAAAACTTTTACAAATCATGTATTTATTTTTAGAATTTTATACTAAAAAAACGATCACTTGAGGTTAATATTTATCCAAATTATATATGACATAACATGAATTCCTTACATTATGTGTTACTATTTCATGCTCTTTAAGGGTTCACGACAAGTGTCTGGTCAAGGATACCCATCATGTAACATGTACCAGATGTATGATCGCCCAACAACTAGTTTTCAGACCATTTTCAACAAAATGATCTAGACCACCTCCGAATGGTTACAAATCAATTAAAAAACCCATAATCCCATTAAAATAATTTATAAATAGACTACATTAATGTAAATAAAATCATACATCCACGACTTTTTGGTTATTTTATCCATCAAAACATATATGTCTCCAAATTAGACTTAACAACAAAGGCTCAAATGAAAAACAAAAAGTGAGATGTACATGAAAAAGGATGGGATAAAAAATGTAATATTTTTAATATATATCATAACCCATAAAAATATCTTTCTCAATTAAAAGAATCAATACATGAGTAATTATCTCTTATAAACCATCAAAAATAATTTCTCATATAAATATATAGATTCCAAATATATAGACTATAAGACTAATAGTAACATCTCTTACATATGTAAAAAGTGAAAGATCAATCTTCATACTTAAATATAGAATTTAAAATTATAATATTAATTTCATATATTTTGAATGTGTTTCATGAGAGAAAATATGTATTTATAAAGAGTAAATACATAGTTCTTAAGAGTCATCTCCTTGTATAAAAATATGAAAAATACACAACATTAAAGGTACTATATGACCCAAAAATTATATAATAACAACATTGAGTTTTATATCTTTCGATACATGTAACACCAATCATAAACAACCCTCAAAAAAATATTTCAATAATTTTATTCTCTTTGATAGATTATGGTACCTGCAACCCAACGTCTAAATGATCTGTAATACATAATACAATTATAACGAAGAAATTATATTGGAATGTAGGGATATTAATAAATAAATTATTAAAATTTTATGTATCTATTAATTATAAATAAAATAAACTTCATTTATAATAAAAATAAATATTTTCAAAAAAAAATTTATTTTTTTCTTCAAAAGGCGGCTTAGTCACACATTGACAATAGAATATAAATATAATTATTAACACTTTCAGAATTTTTTTATATAATTAACATAATTTTTTTAGATACTAAAATCAAAATTAGATGAAGGGTAATTTTTGGTCTATTTCAAAAATATTTCATTATTTATCGAATAGTGAACAATATGCACTTCCATTGAAAACTATTTTTTTGTTTAAATAATTGAAAATAATAAATTAAATAATAAATTATTTTTTATAGTAAAATTAGTTCAATTATAATACAATTTAACTATTTTAATCCTTTTAAACTATTTAATATATATTTTCATTTTAAAACCCTTATATACTTATAAGAAATTTCTCCTTGACACAACATTTTTCGTTGTATCCATGGTTACAATTTTATATTTGATTATTCCAATTCTATGAATTGAAATTCAAAACATCGATTCCATATTTATAATCGATATAATTTATTTTAATTGATAATTTATTCATAATTTTTACCACTTTGAATTGTGAATGAAATAAAAAATAATTACCAAGGATAATGTAAAAACATATTTACAGGCGGTTAAACAAAAATGGAAAGGATTAAAAGTACCTCAAAAAATATAAAAAAACACAGGATGTACATTTTTTAAATATATGTCCCATAATTTTCAGTAATGAATCAATTTGGAGGATTATTTCTAGATGAAATCTTTGATTTAATTGAAAATTATTAAAACATAAATGCATGTCCTCTCCCCCACTTATAAAAGGCCACCCCTCTGCATGCCTATTTACACATCCAATGAAATTTTGGTCAATAAAAAACCCAACCCAAATCACTTTATTACCTTCATAAATCATTCTATATCTCTTGTTTTTATCATAAAACCAATGTAGGATATTATTTGGGGTATTCTTAAAGAAGTGTTCCGATGAAGAGGTAATGGTCTTAAATGAGTGTTTTAATTTTATTTTTTGTCCACCTACTTAAAATATAATTGAACCATGATTATATAATAACCTAAAAAATCATACATATAATGAAATGTTAATATTTTTTGATAATTACATATATCAGTATCCTTTTCCATCAAATAAGAAAATAAATGGTTCATCGTCTGTACGATGCACTACCACCTCATGAACCAATATAATTTGTTTTCCATCAGCACCTTTAAAGGTTCAACATAAGGAATGATTTAAAACATTAATGTAATATTTAAGAAATTATTAAAATTATTTAATTGTAATATCATATAATCCTTCCTAATTTAGATTCCATTTATAATATAAAAAAGTCACTAATGTGTGTGGATGGCTACCGCCTTGTGAAGCAATGTGATTCTTCTTTCACTTATGTATTTCATGGAAGGAAACAAGACTAAATTAAATGATTATATATGAAATATATGATTTTATTTTTACACTGTAATATTAATATCTAACACAATTATGTATCCTTTCACTCTTTAATTGAATTAAATCATTACCCCTGAGTACGCATGACCTACCGTCTCCACAAATCCATGTGATTCATTTTCCACGTCCATCCATCCAGAATGATTCTAAAAACGTTTATAATAATTTAATATTTATTTATACAATTATAAAAATTTTGGATATTATGAATATATATCATATACATTATTATAAAAAAATTAATGAAGGTGAAATAACGATAAAACAATGTAAGTATCACATAAAACAAATAAAATATTCAAATATCATTAGAAAATTGGTGGGAAAATATTATGAGAGGATCTTATATGATATTAAAAATTTGAATATGTATTAATTGTAAATTAATATCATTATATATAAGATTATATAGGAGTTTGAATCTTTTTCAACCAAAAATAAGAATGAGGTAATTGATTTCATCTGAATTTCATTACATTTAGGGATATTGTAATGTTATCCACTTAAATTATTTTTTATAGATCATATACATACCCTATGATATGACAGATTATTGTTACTTACTTATTAATTTTATTTTAGGATTCCATTTTAATTAATTTAGCCAAGTGTATTTATGGTTAAAATTTACCTTGTGGTAAAAAAAATTACATAAATCAATTTTTTTCATTGGATTATATTACTTTTTAATTGTAATTAATATTTTAATACAATGTGTATACAAAATTATGGCAATAAATTTTGTCTAACATTTTACGGGGATTTAAATATGGTAAACACAATTCATTAATTAGTCAATTATCACTTACTTGTTATGATATTTGCAAGGTTTTATTTAACATTCTCATTTTAATCAGGATTGATTAGGGACCAATTTCAGTTAATGGAGATTATATGATCATTTGTTAATAAAGACCATTAATTTTCTTATCCTATTCTAATTAATGATGTTTCAATGTAGAAATAATAATTTTTCAATCTATGGTACTTAAAAAGATCAAGAAATTGTTTTTAATATAACACGAATACATTTCTCTCTTTGGTAGATAATCTATTTTCTTCCAAATCCATACATATTGGAAATGTTTACAAAAATATGTTCTAATTGTCCAAATGATATAAATAAATCATAATGTCCCTGAATTTCCATATAATTTTTTTAATTATATGAGATTATTATGAGACAACAAAAATTGACGACACATGATTCCGAGGCCCGAACTGCCCGCAATGATCCATTGAAAAAAATTTAAAACTTTAAATAGCACTTGGGAGTAGTTTTCTTGAAAAAATTTAATAACTATTAAAAGGGTGCCTAGATAAGAAATCGGATGCCGCCGTTGTGTCTAGGATGGCAGGTTTACCCTAGGAGAGACAAAAATTTAGTTGGTGTTGGCTTCCAGTGAGAAAATCCCAAAATGTAATAACCGTAAATAAAATAATTAAATAAAGTTATTTTATTTTTCAAATGCTTATAACTCATGAATGGTGGCATGAAATAAAACTATAATACCACCGCTAAACTCATGAGGGTATGCTTTACTTAGGAAGAGGCTAACATTGGCCAACGTGGGACACCACTAGATGTTAGTTTTTGGCCGTAAATAAATTAATTATTTAATAATAATTTTATTGTAAAATCCTTAACTTCTAAATGGAAACTCATATTTAAATTCAGAGAGTACCACTGAGCTCATGAGAGCGTGTTACCGTTTGGCGGACCCTAACCACTACCTTTGTGGGCCTAGGGTGATTGTTAATATTTTTATGAACTTTTTTTAATGTACGTTCAGTAATCGTGTGGGCGTTGAATTCTATCTTTTGAACAAGTGCGTGAATTAAAAATATGGGGGGACTGTTGATTATACAGTGTTGGGATTCACTTAATGGAAGATTAATTTCTACTACCAAGGTTTGGAAAACAATTTATTTTTTGTACTTAAAAAAACAATCAAATAAATTTTGATTATTTTATTTTTTAATGTTAAACTGTTGGACAAACCATGGTGAGACCATAGTGCAACATCAAAACATTTCATGGATTGACTCTTAATATTTTTAACCACACTGTTGGGGTTTTCAAATGAATATTTAATTACACCGTTGAGAAAATTTAAGAGGTTCATTGATCATACTCATTAAAGAAATTCATTAATTGCACGGTGTGATAATCCTATAATCCCCTCTATTTAAATGAATCTTGGGATTGGTTTTTTGGAACTCAAGATAGGAACCTATGAAAATGTGTTGTGATGACATCCACCAACCTAGAATGAAGCTTCAATTGGTGAATGATAGAGGAATCGACAGGCGATGGAAAGTTCCGACGAACACCTTCGGACGTAGACACTTCTTCCTCAACCGCAACTCCTTCCAATGATTACGAGTTACAGATATTTTTGTTGTTTAACTATGGTTTATTCATTCTAGAAATTCCTTCTTTATATTATAGTAATGCAGGGGGCACGCACAAAATGAACAATGCTCAGACCCTCCGCATAATCCATTATGGTTGCGTTTTACATTGGCGACAGAAAGATGCAACAACGAGATTGTGACATGTGGTGGGACCAGTGACTGAGGGAGGTGGAGACCGGAAGCGGCCAACCAAAAGGGAACGGTGGTTCCCAAATATTACACGACATACAAGGAGAGGCCATCCAACACAGGATGCATTGAAGCGGGGCACCGCGCTACAACGGCGTGCCGTAGTTGAAGACCACGACATCGGGCTGCAGTGGTGGGTGGACCCGTGCACGGGGGTACATTGTATGAAGGTCCACGCAGATATTCCAGGAGGGTTTGTGCCCTCCGGTTCCATTGTTGATATGGGTGGCACACCATGGAGGAGGGATATGACAAAGATCCATGGAGGAGAGCGGACACACGCCAGTGGGTCCGTAACATGTCGTTCCACATGGACCAGCCCAGAGAAGTGGCACCACCTGGCACCGTGACATTGAAGACCCGAACAGCTTCATTCATTTCAGAGGGGATTAGTCCCCCGTGCTTGTCCAGTAGGCCAAGAGTCTATGGGACCTAATGGGCTGCACCCGGACGGGTGGGCCGAGCCGAACCCATGGCCGAGCGGGCCTAGCTCGCGGCTAGTAGGATGGAACCGGGACCAGCTGAACCGTGTCGATTATAGAACCTTGGGGCTGGGCCCAGTAGGATGATTCTGGTCGGTCCTACTGGGTCGGACCAGACCTAGTCACAGTTAGGGCCTGTTACGCTTTGATGAGTGTATCTCTTAGACCAGACGTCGTTTGACTAACCGTCAGTTGAACCAAAACCCTTTGGACAAGACGAACCTTTGGTGAAACTCTAAGTGAGTTACCGAAAATGCCAGAGTTTGTCCTGTTTGGAACGTACTCAAATTCTACATCGCCCTCTGTTACACCCCTAGCGTCCACGATACATTTTCCATTTAATAATTCAATAGTTTGCATTGTACGCGACTTCGAAATTCTAACACACCACGACCAATCAAACTAGCCATTATGAATAGTAATACCCACTTTTTGAAATTTTATAATTTTTATCTCTCAAAATGGACTTCATTTATGGATTTTGGAATATCGAAATTAGCTTAAGGTGAATTTTTGGTATTTTACTAAAAACATTCAATTTTTGATGAATAGTGAAAAACAAAACATTATTGGTTAAAACCGACTTTTTATTTAAATAATTATTTATATTATTTAAATTTATTTTAAGTCAAAGTAGATACATAATACCAATATTAGTTCAGTGTAATTCATTAGATTCATTTTTATATTATATATATATATATATAAAGTTTTAATAAACTTTTTACCATCTTTTACCCACCTCCTAGGAGCTTTTTCAAATTTGCATAAAACATAATTTTAATGCTTCTGTGAGTTGAATTTCAAAAATACGAGAGACATGGTTGATATCAGAAAGTAAAATGTTGTTCAACTAGATGAAAATAATTTTTGTGGAATAGTGACTTTTGACTTTTATTTACCACTGTTAAAAGTAAATAGGGTAATTAATGGTAAAAACGATTTTATTATTACCCAAACATATGTCCAAATTCTATTGTATAAGTGTAATTAGACAATAGAAAACCTCACAAATAAAATATGATCCTTTAGGACCACTTGGATTAGATTAGGAAATTTATTTTTATTTTATTTAAAGAAGAGTTAAAAGTGTTAAATTATATGTTTAATAACTAAACCATTTTTAATTTAGGGTTATACAGAATATAAATTCGACTATAAATATTAACTATAAAGCTAAAAATATTTCATACATAATGGAATTTTATTTATAATTTTTAGACATTAAATAATAAAATTTATTTATGACACAATGATGATGCAGTAATTACCTTATTAAAGAATGATTAAAATAATTGATATTATAAATATCCAAATAAATCTAATTTAAGAATTTTAATAAATTACACTAATTTATTTCGATAATATGAAATTTTAGAGTTGATTAAATGATTTTTTTGAAGTAATAATGTTATATATTTAACAAAAAAATATCAAATAGTGTCCAAATATTCATAAAAGTGTTTTTAAAACATATATTATATTATTAATTGATATTTTATTCCTAAAAATCTATGTTCCGGACGAAGGACTTAAATAATATTATATATGACATTAATGGACTACTTAAGATTCGCTTAGAAGTTTGTTGGTCGGAGTTGTTTACTCAAGAGGGGAGGAGTGAATTGAGTAACTATAAA
This sequence comes from Viscum album, assembly GCA_963277665.1. Classification (NCBI taxonomy): domain Eukaryota; kingdom Viridiplantae; phylum Streptophyta; class Magnoliopsida; order Santalales; family Viscaceae; genus Viscum; species Viscum album. The sequence continues at coordinate 1,069,587,632 of OY728162.1, forward strand.
AAATTTCTGTTAAAAGAATATTATTTCCAAAATAAATGGTTTCCCTAAAAATAGATACAACCCAGTTTATCAAGGTTATACTGTTATAAGAGTTTGACTTTTTAAACAGCTTCTTAGAAGATTGATTAATTATCATTAATCTTAATTTATATTATCAATATTACTTTTGATGTTATGCTACTAAGACAAACCAGTTATAACTTCTTTCCAAGAATAACTATCAAAGTGAAATTGGTGATTCTTGGATTATGAAATAGAGAAGTAAAACAGTGAAGAATAAATTTAAACAGCACATCGGATATGAAACAAGTGGTTCAGTATCAAGCTGAGATCTAATCCACTCCACTTGGTGATCACCTGCCACCAAGCAGTTTATATAAATAAACATTGATCCACACCCTGGATCAGGGTTAACAATAGGACACAGACTATCTAGGCCACACATGGACCTCTTCCATAGTTATCGTGGGTAAACAAAAATAATAACCCGGCCACACAAGGACATATTCTACATTTTTCATGGGTAAACAAATGTATAATGTGTTTGGTGGAAGGATTTTAGTATCCTCCTGTTCAACTAAAGAGTCAGTGTGTGTCAAAATAGACAGGGGCACACACTGCTCATATTGTAAATAAAAAATGATCACAGTCAAGAAACAATATAGAGAATAGGTTATAATTATCTTGTGTGATTTCAATGAATCTCTAGAATTCTTTGGATTGAAGTAGATGAAGCATTGAGTCCTTCTTTGGAAGTTTTGTGAAAAATAGAGTGTCGCGATTCAGCTTTTCTTCTTCATTAGTTTTGATAATGCGAAGATGTTCTATGGATTCCAGTTTACATAGTATGTTCTTCAGTATAGTTGGATTTCATGCTTGTGAAAATGAGTCCTTTTGAAAAATTGCAATATGTTCTTTGAGGTCGTGCTCACAAGCTTGTTTTTTGTTCACTATCGGTCTCTATTGTTCTTGGGCGCACTTTGGTCTTTATAATCAAATGCATGAGTTTTCATCGACATGCTTCATGTGTTATGCACCTCGTACATCATAATATCTGATGATATGTCTATAAAGAAAAATTAATTATTTCAGTGCACTAAAGGCATCAAATATGACCGTTAGTAATTAAATTCAAAGTTGAAAAAATAGTTTAAGAAACAGTGTCATAGTGTGTTATGAAAATGGTGTCTCCATCACACGGTGTCTAGACTAATCACGGTGTATGAGTTTCATGATGTCTCATTTATGCTGTCTTTTTCACAGAGTCTTGTTCATGGTGTCTTGTTCAAGGTGTCTTGTTTATGGTGTCTAGACTGAGGCGCCTGGCTTCACGGTGTTTGGCTTCACGATGTCTTGCTTCACGGTGTCTAGTTTACGATGTCTTATTTCATGGTGTCTTGCTTCACAGTTTCTAGTTTACGCTATCTATTTTATGGTGTCTATTTTAAGGTGTCTTGGTTCACGGTGTCTCGTACTTAGGAAAATAATTGTATTAAGACATAAATAGTGATATGCATGAAATGGATTGAGCTTAACCATTATTAATTATGAGAGAACTTGAAACATAAATAAACATGATTGGATATAATTTATAGGAGTTAACTAGGTTATATAAGATTTGTGATCATTAAAAGATGATTAATACATGAGGATTAAAACAATCTCCCCTTTTGATGATCACAAATCATGAACAGTTAAAGTGTAAATTGGATACTACTATATAGAAAAAAACATATAGAAACATTATGCTAAAACTTCTCCACCTTTTGTGATTATCAAAATTTTGAATGAAGATAGGGAAACATGGCACATTCCATTAAAAGTAAACATAGTTTAGTACAAAATACAATAGAAATACAAAAAAATTGCATTCCTATCAAAAAGAAGTAAGCATTGGTCTTCTTCAGGGACTTGCCTTCTCTTTGCCTTTATCAGCAGCAGAAGTGGAAGCCATAGGGGAAGTGGTTGATGTAGAAGAAGGCAGAGACGTCGTAGATATAGTAGGTAAAGGGAGACCTTGAAAGATGAAGGTAGCCAAGGTAAGAGAAGTAACAGATCTAGGTAGTTGTTGATCAAGATTCATAGGCTAGATCTGGTTAGGAGCTTGTCCAATAGACATGGTAGTTGAGGCTAAGGGAGAGGTGAAGGTAGGCAACCCAGGTATGAGGGGTGCAGCTGCTGGATCATCAATTGTTATACTATGGACATGAAGATAAGGTCTCAGGAGTTTGATGAAGTCTGCAATAATCTCTCCACCATACTGCATGTCTTTTTAAAAGTCATATTTTTTCCATAATCTTGTCCAACAATCGGGTAAACTCGGTTAGCATCTGAACATGGGTTTTGAATGCTTGAGTCACAGGAGGAATCCATAGATTCTCTATAAGGTATTTGAAGTTCTTGGGCATATCTGTCTTGGAGAAAATTCGGTTGAAATAGAAATCTACTTTCTTAGAAATCTCCTGTTGGGCCTCATTTTCAATCTTGTAGTGAATTTTTACAAGGTAAAGAACTCTATAACTGTTATTGACTACTTCAGATAAAGAATCCACATTAAAGACACTAAAAACATTTTGAATCTCTTCCTTGAATATAGATCTGAGCAATGTATTGTTCAAGGAAGGTTTAGAGGATTGACCAGAGGTATTAGAAGCTTTGACGACTAATGTTATAAATTTTAGCAGATTTAGTACCTTTTGAAGAAAACTAGTGTACTCATCAGTGAGTTTATTAAGGTTCACCACTAGCTCATTTATCTAATTCAAAATCTGTTTGTGCCTTTACGCAACCTTTTCATCGAAGGATTCAAAATTAGGCTAAATCTGAGACACAACAACTCGAGGGATTTGAGAAACAATGGGTGCTAGAGAAGCAGTAACATGCTCTGATCTCGAATGCCACTCTTTCTGCATGTCTTGAACCATGCTTCTCCAGGTTGTAACTTCATTACTGAGAATCTTATTTTCAACTCGTACTTCTTGAATATCATGGAGAATATTTTGTTGTATTTTACAAATCATCTTTTCAAATAATAGTGAAGCATCTCTCTCACTCAAATTTGTCACAGGATGAGGTTGGCAGTTCATAAGTTTCTCAACTCCAGATAAGAGAGTATCTACAAATTCCTTTAGATCATCCTTACTGAAAAAGGATGGATGTTCAGATAATGGTTCAGGTGTAGGAATTTTCATAGGGTCAGGTTCAGGTTCAGGTTCCTTCTCAGGTGCAAAGTTTGTGAATGATTTCAATTGAAATAGGGAAGAAATATAAAGCCTGGTTTCTATAACATGCTGAGACTCATTCACATAATAGAAACTAGGAAATTTCTACTGAGTGTCCACAGAAATTGACTCAGTTGTATGTGAGGATTCATCGGACTCAAGATTTGGGGTTTGATCCCCCTTAACAGGTTCTTACTTCTCTGGACTGAGAGGATTAGGACTTTGGTCTAAATCCATAGACTCAGCTCTAAGTTCCTCATTAATTTCTTGTCTAGCCAACTGAAAGTCCAACTCCATCCTTTCTTTAGCAGAGGGTATGATTTTAGGAATATATTTTTCCACAGGGTGTTCGTCCAGATTCTATACTTGCACAACATGGAGTAATTCTAGATTCGCTTCTTGCACAACATGGAGTTCTTCTAGATTTTCTTCTTGCACAACATGGAGTTCTTCTACTGTAGGCTCTTACATGACTTGATTCTCATATTCTGTCATAAATAATTCTTTTTTAGCCTTGGGTTGGATTTCTAGATTGACATCGTCTCTAGGGGTAGGAAATTATTCTTCAAGAAAAACATGAGGAACAATAGTCTTTTCTTCCTAAACAATAACTACTTCCCTATGTGGTACTTCAGCCTCTTCTTCCTCTTCTTCTGAATACTCAACAAGTTCATCTGGTTCCAAACCAGGATCAGAAATGTCTTTCGGCCTTGATGGATAATCCATAGGATTAAACTTCTCATAAACCTTATACTTGTCTTCTACCCATTGCTCTTTTCAAGGATTCCAGTTTATGTTCATTCTCTTGATGGTGGCTTTAGAGAGACAGTACTCACAGTCCATAATCACGTCATCATTAGGTCCAACCATGCCTTTTTCAAAAAAACATGGCTGATATCAGACGAAAGTAGAATATAGAAGTGGAATTGGATGTAACATTAATCAACTCACACATATGGTGAATGATGTACTTTCACAGGGTGATCTTTTGTCCATTTTTCATAAGGTGAATCCAAAAAACATCTTAATATTTTAACAGAGCAAAATCGCCTTTTTGTGGACTAACTAGAGTTTGAACAAACTTAAACAGAAGCCTTGTTTCTCCATGTAGTTCAGCAGCAATGGCCCTTCTCTTGAGGCCATTTCCAGTTAGGGTTTTTAGAGCATCTTCTAGATCAAAGAAATCGATTGAAGATGGAGGTCCTCTCTGATGATCCACACTTATACCGTCATGAGGTATCTTAAGGCATGCATCCCATAACCTCGAAGAGAAGGAGAATCTTTGTCCATTAACCCAACTCCTCAAAACATAACTTTCAACATAATCAAAAGTGAACTATACGTACTGGTAGAACTGAGCCACTAACCTTGGATAGATGGGTCTATTCTTCCATAAGAAACACTCTAACCAGCCTTGTTCTTTTAACACTTCTAGGAACAATGATTTTCTAGATAGAAGACATTCAGGGAAAATTTCTTTCTTAGGTACGACACTACGATTTAACAAATTCAGATTGAAAGGTTCTTCGGGTGTCAGCTTAGTTGTAATCTTCTTCTTATTTGGGCTGTGCTTCTCAGGTGTGGATGATGATAGAAATTTCATTCTAGGCATCCCCTGAAGGATTGAGAGAGAAAGAGAGAGGGTTTCAAGGTTGAATGGGTCCGAAACAAGTGAATAGGAGAAAGCCCAAGTGAAGAACCGAGTGAAACTTTTTGTTTTATCATTTAATAATTCTGAACTTCACAAAAATAAAAACCCTGGAAAATAAAAGAGGCGAAATAATAATTACCGAGATATGGGTTTAAAGAAAAACATAATAAATTTTCACAGTGAGACCATGAGTGGTCTTCACGGTGAGACAGTGAGTTAACTTTTCAGTGTATGTTATGGTGAGACTGTAAATGTCAGACCGTAAGTAAAAAGTGCTAACGGTGAGACTGTAAACATAAGTGACAGTAAATGAGAAGCTATAATCATGAAACAGTAAAGTATAAAATATTAAAATGTCAAAGAGTAAGACAAGTAAGATATCTATTTGAGATTTATCATGCCATGATCATAAATGATGTAGTCTATTATCTCATAATTTAATGGTTTAGTGAATATATTAGCAAGTTGATATTCAGTAGCAATGAATTCCAAGGTGATATCAACTTTTTGATAATGATATCTGAAAAAGTGATGTCTTACATCAATATTGTTTGTCCTATAATGCGAAACAGGATTTTTTGAGATGTTAATAAAACTTGTGCTGTCACAATTTATTGGTACATGTCTGAATTGATATCCATAATCTAGTAATGTGTGTTTCATCCAAAAAATTTGTGCACAACAACTTCCAGCAGCTATGTATTCAGCTTCTGCAGCAGATAATGCAATAGAATTTTGTTTCATACTACACCATGATACTAGGGACTTGCCTAAAAGGTGACATGTTCCAGAGGTACTCTTTCTATCTAACTTGCAGCCACCGAAGTCAATATCAGAATAACTCACTAGTTCAAATGATTATAATTTAGGATATAACAGTCCTAGATTGGTTGTATGCTTGAGGTATTTGAAAATTATCTTTACAACATTTAAATGAGATTCTTTAGGATTTTCTTGAAAACGAGCACACATACACACACTAAACATAATGTCATGACGACAGGCAGTTATGTAGAGTAAACTTCCATCATTCCTCTATAACTTGTTTGATCAACATATTTTCCATCTTCATCATGATCCAACTTATAGGTGGTACTCATGGGAGTGTCACTACTTTTCGTGCTATCCAATCCAAAACGTTATAGATGATCTCTAGTGAATTTACTTTGAGTTAAAATAATTCCATCATTATTTTGAAAGATTGGAAATCCAAGAAACAATTTTAGTTCACCCATTAAACTCATTTCAAATTCATTTTCCATCATTTTAGAAAAATCAATACATAATGAATTTTTTTAAGATCCAAAAATAATATCATCTTCATAGATTTGAACAACTAAAACATCATTAGAAATTCATTTTATAAAGAGGTTAGGATCAGATATTAATTTTGTAAAACCTTTGGAAATGAGAAAAGTACTCAATCTGTCATAAAAAGGTCTTGGAGTTTTCATTAAACCATATAAATCTTTTGATAGTTTGAAAAAATGATTGGGAAAATGAGTATTTGTAAATCTAGGAGTTTGTTCAACAAATAAATCCTCAGCTATATACCCATTTCAGAATACACTCTTAACATCCATTTGATATAGTTTGAAATTCAGATGTGCAGCATAGGCAAGTAGGATTCTGATGGCTTCAAGCCTTGCTAATGGGGAATAGATATCATCATATCCAATTATTACTTCTTGACTATAGCCTTGTGCAACTAATCAATCCATATTTCTAACTATATTTCCATATTCATCTACCTTATTTATAAAAACCCATTTAGTGAATATGATAAATGTGTCCTTGGGTCTTTCATCAAGTTTCCAAACTTTATTTCTTTCAAACTGATTAAGTTCTTCCTGCATAGCCATTACCCAAAATTCATCATTGATGGCATCATCAATGTTTTTATGTTCATGTTTTGACAAGAAGACTTGATATTCAACCTGATTTCTAAGAGAAGATCTAGTTTGTGTTCCTTTCTCTAAGTCTCCAACAACACCATCTATAGGATGGTTTTTAATGGTTATAACCTTTATAAAAAAGGGGGACTAGTGATTCCAGGTTCATCAATAGATTAAGGTTCATTATGAATCGATTGTAGGGAATTTTAAGAATTGGAAGTTTTCACAGATTCTTTCACAGAGGATTTTGAGGATTTTGAGTTGATGTTCAGATTTGATACATCATCGTCCAGATTTTCTATGATGTTTGTTGGCTCATGTTGATCTGTTTCATCAAAGATGTTATGAATAGATTCTTCCACAAATTTAGTTTTCTTATTGAATACTCTATAAGATTTACTTAAAATTTAATAACCTAAGAAAATTATATCATCACTTTTGGATGTGAATTTGTCCAGATTATCCTTATTGTTGAGAATAAAGACTTTACAAATAAAAACTCTAAAGTAATTAATCATAGGCTTCCTATTATTCCAGAGTTCATAATGGGTCTTTTTCAGAATAGTTCTAATCATGACTCTATAGATTATATAGCATTCTTTATTAACAGATTCAATAGAAAAGTTAATAGGTAAGTCATATTCAATAAGCATTGTTCTAGAAATTTCATACGGGGTTCAATTTCTTCTTTCTACAAAACCATTCTGATGAGGTGTTCTTGGGGAAGAGAAATTGTGACTATAACCATTTTGTGAGGAAAAGGATTCAAAATCTTGATTTTCAAACTCACGACCATGATCACTTCATAAAGATTTAATTTTAAGGCCACTAAGATTTTCTATAGACTTGGCATACTTAGTAAAATAAGAGCAGGGTTCACTTTTGTGAGCCATGAAGAAGGTCCAGGTATATCTAGAAAAATCATCTACCGGAACATAAACATAGTGCATCCCATTAAAACTAGAAACTCCAGATGGTCGAAACAAATCCATGTGAACTAGTTTGAGAGGTTGATAAGTAGAAACATCTTTCTATGTTTTGAATGAGATTTTTGTTTTTCCCATTTTGAAAAGGATTACAAAATTTTTCAGGTGGAAACTCAAGTTTGGGTATGTCTTTAATTAGGAATTTTCTAGTTATCTTTCTAAGGGAGTGAACATTATAGTGAACTAGTCTCATATGCCAAAGCCAAGATTATTTATGAAATACACATAAGCATGAAGTATTTTTAGAAGATAAGGAATCTAAATTAATAGAATAAACGATTTCATTCATTGATGCAGAAAATACTAATTCATCTTTAGAATTAAAGACATTATAGGCATCATTTTCAAATTTAACATGATATCCATCATCAAATAATTATGGGATGCTAAGCAGGTTATATTTTAATCCATTAACAAATAGTTTTTTAGAAATTAAAATCGAATCAGTGTTACCTATCTCACCTAAGCCAATGATTTTCCCTATGACATTCTCACCAAATGTGACATGTCCTCCATCTACAATTATCAGGTTTTTGAAGTGTGAGTAGTCTCCTATCATGTGCCTTAAACATCCACTGGCCAAGTACCATAGATTTTTTAAAGAGATCTTTAAGCAGCTTTCCTATAACATGATCAAGAAAAGACATATTTTGGTAACCATACTCGTTTGGGTCCAATGAAATTAGTAATAAGTGATTTAGAAACCCATATTTGTATCATAGGTTTCCTATAAGCATTATGTAAAGTATTTGAAAAATAAAATATATTTGGTCCACAAACAGCTGAAACAGTAGAATATGTATCAGGACTTTAGCTAGTTGAGTTTTGTTCAGAACTGGGAACAAAACTATATGTCCTAGACTTTGAATCAAAATTTGTTCTACCAAGGTTTCTTTTACCAGGTTTATAACCAATTCTAGTGTTGTATTTAGGAGCAATTTGTTTTCCTATCATTTAGTTAAGGGTATTTTTCCCATTAGTAAAATTTTCTAAGTCACATTTTTATTTTCTCATTAGACATTTTTAATTCATTGTTTTTCATTGACCAGTTGATCATTTTTCTCTTTTTCAGTAGTAAGTTCATATTTAACATTTACAGTGAGATCATGATATTTCTTCAATGATTTATATTTATCTTTTAATTCATTTAATGTCTCTTAAATCATGTTATAGTATTCAAAAATTTCTTCATACATCATATTTTCAGAGTCACTTTCTTCTTCAGAATAGTATGGATTATGTACAGAATATTTCGGTGTTACCTCAGATGTGTTTCTCATACAACCCATATTGGCTTTGTTAGCCTGTTCATCATGTGAAGTCTCTGAGTGTCTTGAAATATCCTCAGAGGTACTCCATGTTTATTTCATTTCCTTTTTTACTTCTTTTCCTTGTACTCATATTTCTTCTTATACTTGAGCTTTGGATAATCAGCCTTTATATGTCCTTTGCACTTACATTCATATGCATATGATTTCATCAGTTTTATCACTTCTTTTCCAGTCCTTTTTCCAGTTTCCTTTTCGATCATACTTCCCCTTGAAATTATGCTTTCTGAAAAATTTCTTCTTTTTGTAAAATCATTTGAATCTACTATCTAGTTGAGCCATCTCCTAATCACTCTTGGGTGATTATTTTTCAGTGGTGGAACTTTCTATAGAAGCTTCCATTATCCCTTGGTCTTTGTGCTTCAAGGAGGTGGTCTTTAATGCTATACATTTCCTCTTTGGTTCATCCTTTTCTTCATTATTGAATTTCAACTATTCCTCATACATAATCAGTTTCCCAATGAGTTCATTTATAGGTATCTTTCTGATTTCGCATGATTCTCTAATAGAGACAGAGGTTCCCCTCCATCTGTCAGGTAGACATCTAATGATTCTCATGATCTGTTCTTTGGAAGTGACTTCGCTTCCAAGAGAAATCATTGTGTTGAAAATCTCACTGAACCTGAGATACATGTCAGAAATAGGCTCACCAGGATTCATTTTAAAATTATAATATTTTATAGTTTATGTATTAAGTCTCATTTCCATTACACTAGATGTTCCTTCATGTGAGACAGTCAAGGTATCCCAAATTTCATGGGCAGTTTTACAGGTATAAATCCTATTAAATTATTCATCTCCTAAGGAATAGTACAAAGCATTCATGGCTTTGAAATTGTTATTGTAAGCAAGCTTGATAGGTTCATCCCATGTAAATCTGTCAGTCACAGGAAGTTTGTATTCATCTATAATGGATGACCAAATTTCAAAACTCATACTCTCTATATGAATTTTAATTTTAATTTTCCATTGAGCATAGTTGGATCCATTAAAGAATGATGGTCTGTTGGTTGTCAAACCGTCAAATATATTATCCATACTCACATATTACTTTAAAAGAGATAGAAATTTTTAATTAACAGAAATTTGGAGATCTTTAAAATACAACAATAATCATAGTTGAGTAAGATTACAGAGTGTCCTAATAAAGCATCCTCTGAAACCAAATGTTAGATGGAGCGGTTTACTCAAGAGGGGACGGGTGAAATGAGTAACTATAAAAAAATTATGTTAATAGAATACTATTTCTAAAATAAATGGTTTCCCCAAAAATAGATACATCCCAATTAATCAAGGTTATACTCTTATAAGAGTTTGAATTTTTAAACAGCTTCTTATAAGATTGATTAATTCTCATTAATCTAAATTTTTATTATTAATATTACTTTTGCAGTTTTCCTACTAAGACAAACCAGTTATAGCTTCTTTCCAAGACTAACTATAAATGTGAAATTGGTTGTTTCTGGATTATGCAATACAGAAGAAAACAGATAAGACTAAATTTAAACAGCACAACGGATTTGAAACAAGTGGTTCTGTCTCAAGAAGAGACCTAATACACTTCACTTGGTGATCACCTTCCATAAACAAGTTTATATAAATAAACTTTAATTCACACCCGGGATCGGTGTTAACAAAAGTACACAAACTATCCAGGTCACACAGGGACCTCTTCCACAGTTTTTGTGGGTAAAAAATAAAATAACAAGGCCACACAGGGACCTCTTACATAGTTTTCATGGGTAAACAAATGTATACAGAGTTTGGGGCATGGATTTCAGTATCCTACAGCTCAGCTCAGGAGTTGGTGTGTGTCAAAATAGACAGGGGCACAAACTGCTCATAATGTAAACTCAAATATGATCACAGTCGGGAAAGAATATACAGATGAGGTTAGAATTCTCTAGTGTGATTTCAATACAACTCTGGACTTCATTATATTGAAGCAGATAACGCTTTGAGTCCTTCTTTGGATGTTATGTGAAAACAGAGTGTCATGGTTCAGATTTTGTTCTTCATGAGTATTGATAATGCGAAGATTTTCTCTAGATTCCAGTGTACTTCATATGTTCTTTAGCAGATTCGGATTGCATGCATTTGACAATGCATCCTTTTGAAAATATTGTAATATGTTTTTCATGGTCGTACTCACAGGCTAGGTTTTTGTTAAGTATCCCTCTCTATTGTTCTGGGGCACACTTCGCTCTTTATCTTCGAATGCATTAGTTTTAGCAGACAGGTTCCATGTGTTCTGCACCTCGTACCTCGTACTGTCTGATGATATGTCTACAATGAATCATTAGTTATTTTAGTGCATTAAAGGCATCAAATATGATAGTTAGAAATTAAATTTAAAGAAGACAAAATAGTTTTACAAATACTGTCACTATAAGTTATGAAAATAGTGTCTCCATCACACGGTGTCTAGATTGATCACGGTGTCTGAGTGTCACGGTGTCTCATTTATGGTGTCTGGTTCACGGTGTCTTGTTCACAGTGTCTTGTTCACAATGTCTTGTTTACGGTGTCTGGTTTACGTTGTCTGGCTTCACGGTGTCTTTCTTCACGGTGTCTTACTTCATGGTGTATAGTTTACAGTGTCTGGTTTCACGATGTCTTGCTTCACGGTGTCTTGTTTCATGGTGTTTGGTTTACGGTGTCTAGTTTACAGTGTCTGGTTTACAGTTTCTTTCTTCACGGTATCTCGTACTTAGGAAAATAACTGTATTCAGACTCAATTAGTGATCTACAAGAAATGTATTGAGCTTAACCATTATAAAGCATAAGGGAACTTGAAAAATAAATACGCATGACTTGATAAAATTTATAGGATATAACTTGGTTGAATAAGATTTGTGATCATTAATACATGATTAATACACGAGAAGTCCAACAATGTTTATAGTAAGTTTATTAACTATATAATATAAAAATAAAAAGAGACATGGTAAATGTCAAATTATTTAAGTTAGAGTTAAATATATATGATATGGTTAATATGGTGACCTAAATCTATCTAAAACCCATTGGATGAGAAGATTTCGACCCATCCCCAACATTTCCTTGAAATAAATCATTTTGGATCCATTATGAACCGAATATGAATTTATTATCAAATATTATTTCAATCATTTCCTAAGGTTCCCTTAACCCCTCTTATAAAAGGGAACTCCCCCTTCTCTCAAATTCATACCTTCAACGAATTTTGTCTTTGCAAAAACCATACCAAATATCCCCCCAACAATCATCCATTAATCCTAGAGGCCTTCAATTACACAAAAATCCAACATAAGGATCCCTTTTGGTCAAATCAAAAAGAAGAACCCAAAAAAGAGGTAAATATTTAATCACCTCTTTCAAGTTATTTTCTTATTCCACTTCCACTTTATTTGTTGTTTCCATTCTAAAATAATAACTTCAGTATATTCTATATACTTTTATGTTATTATAGAAATGGAACAACCATTTTTATTATTCTATGCATCCTTTAAATGAAAAAGACACCATACGTGCGTATGTACGACTTAGCGTCTTGACTGGATGTTTAAAAATAATATTTAAAGACTGAATATAATTATAAATATGAATAAGATGCACCCTATACACAAAAAAAATTATGTAATTAACAAAACTTATAAAGAAAAATGAATCAGTTTACACCCAAAACGATGATACTTCTGAAATATGATTAACAATGAAATATTAGATTATCATATATGATATCATATTACTGTATATGACTCTTTTATAATTTAATAACTATTATTTCACCATTATACAGGAGGTTAACTTAACCTCGACCAAGGAAAAGTACAAGGTAAGGGTTAATTTCACAATATCATTATTATCCGAGGTTGTTTTATACGTAAGTATCTACGTGGACCACTTTATTATCCACATCCGTGTTTCTTAAAAATGTATTTCAAAACATTTTTATTTTTTAATAGAAACTGGGATAAAGTCATTTATACCATTATTTTACCTTATATGTTTTTGAATGGAATCTTTCTGTCATTTTTCTAACAAGGTACTTTATGACCTTTTTGACAAAATTAAGGTAAGAATGTTTTTTCAAATTATACGACTGGTGCAGCTATTTCCGCCATTATAACATGGTCGAAGCTTCCCGTACAAGCTTATAATAATATTTTCAAAATAATTTTCTTCTTTTATAATTATATTACTTTTACATGATTTCAAAATAGAAAGAGATATTTCACTAAAAAATGTTTTGATTTCAACTATGTCAACATCCTTTGGTGGATTTTAAACTTATATGAATTTGATTTGTTATGATACAAAAGATTAATATTGTATGATGGTTTTGTGATTTGTTTGACTATGGATGTGTTATTTTTACCCCATTCACGGTTTATGGATAAAGTATTGGCATTTCCTATACTAGTTTTAATATAAATATTTATGTTATGATTAAAACATTTAATATGAGGAATGCATTGGACTTAGTAAGTGATGGGTGGAGCCTGCTATAGGTCCTCGATAAATCGATAGATCTCATGAGACAAACTAGTGTCTTGTCACAAGGCCTTGAAAAAATATTATTTTTAGTCTTGGCACAAGGCCTTGACTATGTGGTTATGAAAGTCTCGCATTATGAATTCCAACATTAGGAATGTGGATATTGATGTTTCTTGTTATTTTTTGACTAGTATAATATCCCTGTGAATAAGAAAATGGAATTATTTGATTTATATTTTACATATTATTGTTATGTTTATGATTAAAAGGCTCTTGTTTTAGTCTTATACATTTCCTTAAAATGTTTAATCTAATTTATGAATGTTTCCACTATATTGTTATACATACTAAGCATCTAAGATCACCCCTTTATATGTTTTATTTTTTCCAAGATGCGAAGAAGTATATTATTACTGAAGTACACGGATAGTCTAAGGGATATGAGTGTGGTATATGGATAAAATAATGTTATATTTTTCATTTTACAATGTAATTTAAACATATGAATTTATCTAGTATTTCTAAGGCTACTAAAATAATTGGTCTTTCAAGAATTGATCTTTTGTGATCACACTAATGTTATGGAATAATTCCCCAACTCTAGGTAACTATGGTTGGGGTGTTATAGTTGGTATTAGAGGAAGTTTAGTACAAGCTTTGGAAGCTAGATTTAGAAATACTCTGATTAGAGAACACTACCCTAAGATAGAATTTGAGGATTAGTATATATGAACATACTTGAATTCCGGTACTGTAAAGATTTATTGATTTTACCAAGAAAAACATCCCTAACTGGATACAAGTAGGTAGAGGTGGCTTTGACATAGATGTTCCACGATGTAAAACTCGAAAACACCACTTTGAGCTAGACTCAAACGGTAACTGGTTCACGACAACGGTTATTGTAGCACTCATGGCTTCGACACTCCCAGGGGATATACTTAGGATAATTTTCATTTACCTTACAATATATTATGAATTATTTACACTTATATACATCCTAAAAACCATTTTTATGATTATGGATTATATCCATAAACTGCACAATTTATGTTCAGTGTTTTACAAGTTTGAATTATGTATTGGGATTCATCTATTAATCTAGTGTATTCGATTGTTAAAAATGGTGTCTAGTGGAAGGTATTCAACCATATAAATGCACATAATCTATGTTGGGATTTCCCTCCTGCTCAATATAATTATAGTGGAGCTGGTGATACAAATGGTGCTGATCAGCTTATGACCATACTAGGACAACTCACTCAGGTTATGAATAATAACACTGCCCGTATGGAACACCCTGATCCACAATGTGGAGGATAAATATTATATTGCCTCATGAGGAAACAAAAACCAATATTAAATTGGAGTACAAATCCATTGGTAGCTGAGTAATGTATTAGTTCCACAGAGAAAAAATTTCATGCATCGGGAAGTGGAGAAAGAAAAAAAGTTGTCATGTCAGTTTATCGCCTCACGGGAGATGCTGGTCAATGGTGGTAATTAATTGAAAACACAATGCAAAATGATGAAGTATAAAATATGGAATGGATGGAGTTTAAAGAGATTTTGATAGAAAAAATATTTTCCTCATGACCATTGAGCTGATATGGAAAGATAATTTCTGGGTCTGAGGCAAAAGGAGGATGATAATGTCATAAAGAATGAGGCTAACTATACAAGGTTAGCAAGGAATGATGCAAATTATATACATAACCCAAGAATTAAGCTTTATTATTTATTTGATGGGTTAAAACCATTTCTTCATTGATCATTAGTCTCACAATACTTCTCATCATACGAAGATATTGTCTCATGTGCTATCAAGAGAGAAAAGAAATTCACTATATCTTATGACATCAAAGAAAAGTAAGAGAAGAAGAGATTTACTAAACAATCTTTAAATATAAATAAGGAGATGAAGGGAAAATTTGAATATCCATCCTATAATAAATGTGGGAAGAAACATCTCAGTAATTTCTTGAAGAGAATGAGATTCTGTTATAGGTGTGGTGAAAAAGGCCTCCATGTTCGTGATTGCATGGGGAAGAAAGAGTTTGAAACTGTTGAATGATAAAATTGAAGAGAAAGGGGGATTTATTCAAATAAATTTCCTAAGAGTAGAGGAAAATTAACTCAGAAAAGGATAAGGGATCATGGACAAGCTTATTCTATCACTACTGCTAAAGTTGAAACTCTGAAAGACATGGTGGTAGGTAATTTAATGGTTTTCTAATGTTTAGCCAATGCTTTATTTGATTCGAGATCATCACATTGTTTCATATCTTCCGAGTTTTTTAATAAAATTAGAACTTTCCAATTTTATTTAACAAGGGAGTTTTCAGTCAAAACTCTTAAGGGAAGAATCGTTGCCACAAAGACTTGTGAATCAATTCCAATTAAGGCATATAAATGTTATTTATCTGATGATATTAGAGTCATACCGATGATGGAATTTGATATAATCCCCTCTAATGATTGTATTTAGGACCATAATGCCAAAAATTATTGTAAGAAGAAAGATGTTATAATTTTTAATGATGATATGGAGTACCTTATATTTAGAGTTGAAAAGTCTCCATCTGATTTTTATTTAGATCCACCCCCAGTAGCTCAACTAAATTCAATTATTGGGGAGGAAGAGAGTGAAATAACAATGGGTGAGGAAAGGAATGTTCAAAGAGAGTATGTACCTATTGTGAAAGAATATGTTTATGTGTTTCTAGATGATTTACCTTGACATCACCCAGAATGAAAAATTGAGTTTACCATTGATTTAATTCCTGGTTCATGGCCCATATCGAAGACCCCTTTTAGAATTGCCAATGTGGAATTAGTGGAACTGAAGAAAAAACTATAGGAATTGAGTAATAATGGATTTATTCGCCCTATTATTTTTCCATAGGGAGCCCATGGCCTTTTTGATAAGAAGAAAGATATGTCTATGAGGTTGTGCACTGACTACAAGGAGATCAATGCTATAACAGTAAATAACTAGTATCTACTACCTCACATTGAGTATTTATTCGACTAACATTCTGGTGCTCAATATTTTTCAATGATTGACCTTGAATATGGATATCATCAGTTGTGTGTAAATAAGGAAGACATTCCGAAAACATCATTTCAAACCAGGTACAAGCATTACGAGTTTACATTAATGACTTTTGGGATGACTAATGCATCATCTATTTTCATGGATCTAATGAATAGAGTTTTTAAGGAATATCTTGATGAATTTTTAGTAGTATTTATTGATGATATCCTGGTATACTCCAAAATCTATGAAGTTCATGAAAATAACTTGCACACCATTCTGAAAACCCTCAGAAGAAATGAATTATATGAGATGTTTAGCAAGTGTAAATTCTGGCTTCAAGAGGTTTCTTTTCATGGCCATATTATCTCTAAGGATATAATATATGTTGATCCTTCTAAGAATATAACAATCTAATAATTCCCATCATCCATGATTAGAACCGAGGAACATAGTTTTAATGGTTTAGTAGGTTATTATTGATGTTTCGTCCAGGATTTTACCTGATTGGCTAACCCATTGGCCAACTCACACGTAACAGGGTTACATTTGTTTAGTTAAAAGAGTGTGAATAATGTTTCGATAAATTGAAGATAATATTAGTCAATTCTCCTATCTTAACTCTTCCATCGGGGAATTATGGGTTTTTTATTTATAGTGATGCATCGAAGAAAGTAATTGGTTGTGTCCTCATATAGAAATAAAGTGTTATTGACTATGCATCACGATAACTAAAAATTCACAATAAAAAGTATCCTACTCATGATCTTGAGTTAGGAGCTATAAACGTTTCATGGAAGATATGGAGACATTATCTCTTTGGTGAAAATTATTAGATATATACTGATCACAAGAGGTTGAAGTATATTTTCACATAGAAATAACTCAATAGGAGGAACAACTGATGGCTTGAAATACTCAAGGATTATGATTTCACAATACACAGCCACCCGGGGAAGGGCAATAAGGTAGTATATGCTTTGAGAAGAAAGGATCACGGAGTTTTGAACAAATGAGAGTAGAAATAGATCCTATTATCATGGATCTAATGAAAATATATATGGGAATAATCATTGAATTTGAAACATCAATACTTTTTCAAATGGTTTCCAAACCATCTTTAATACAAAGGATAAGAAGTTTATAGGCTAATGATGAGATGTTTCAAAAGAAAATTAATGCTGTTATGATGTGATATTGATCGACTTCATATATGAAGATGGGATTTTGAAATTTTAGAAGAGACATTGTGTTCTCGATATACCTTATCTGAAAAGGTAATTGTTAGATGATGCTCATAGATCCAATTTCTCTATACACCCTGGTAGTACGAAGATGTATAGAAATTTGAAGGAACATTTTTGGTGTGACAACATGAAGAGGGAGATTGCTGATTTCATATCAAGATGTATGGTTTGTCAACAAGTGGAAACATGAAGGAAACAACTCGGAGGGGTTATGAAACCTCTTCCCATACTTGAGTGGAAACTGGATAATTTTATGATGGACTTTGTCATGGGACTACCAAAGACTCTTAAAGGGAATGATGCAATATGGGTCGTTGTAGATCATCTTACCAAGTCAGCACATTTTCTTGCTATAAGATAAGATTTACCACTTGAACTTCTATCAAGACTATATATTAATGAAGTTATAAGTCATTATGGATTACCCTTATTGATTTTTTCTGAAGGTGAACCCCTCTTTACATCAAGATTATGGAAAATTCTTTAGAAAGACCTAGATACTGAACTTCATTTGAGCACTCCCTACAACCCTCAAACTGATTGAAAATCATAACGGAATATTAAAACCTTGGAAGACATGGTTGGATCTTGAGCGCATGGATGTGAAGGTATGTGGGATCAATATTTACCTCTGGTATAATTTACCTATAAAATTATATTCCATTCAAGTATTCAGATGACACTATATGAAGCGTTATATGGAAGGAGATGTCGTACACCAACTTGTTGGGGGTGATGTTGGTGAAAGAAAACGCGTAGGCCAAGAACATGTTGAGGAAAAGATGGAAATAGTGAAGGATATCCAAACCCACATCAATGCAGCACAAATTACTCACAAGAGCTATTTCTATAACCGATGAAAGGATTTGAAATTTCAGGTAGGAGATCATGTTTTGTTGATGGTATCTTAATGAAAGAGAGTTATACGATTCAATAAGAATGTTAAATTGAATCCCAGGTACATCGGACCTTTCAAAATTCTAGAACGAATTGGGGATGTATCTTACGGTTTGGCAATGCCACCATGTCTCTCAAAAATTCATGATGTCTTCTACATGTCACTATAGAGAAAATATATGCCTGACCCAATGCATGTACTCACCTACGAAGACATTGAACTGGAACTAGATATGTCTTATTGCGAAGATTATGTTAAGATTCTTGATATAGGAGAACAAGTTTTGAGAAACCGGAAGACTCATCTGGTAAGAGTCCTACGGAGAAACCATAAGATGGAAGAGGCAACGTGGGAACCTGAGGAACTTATGATAAAGAACCATCTGAAACATTTTATGCGGTAATATTCTAGAAATTTTGATGATGAAATTATTCGAAGGAGGTGATAATGTAACACCCCAAGCATCCACAGTACGTTTCCCTTTGAATAATGAAATAGCTTGCATCATACGCAACTTCGATATTCTAACACATCGCGACCAATCAAATTATCCATTATGAATAGTAATACCCACTTTTTCAAATTTTATAAATGTTATCTCTCAAAATGGACTTCATTTTTTGATTTAGAATATTGAAATAAGCTTAGGGTGAATTTTTGGTATTTATCTGAAGACTTTCAATTTTTGATGAATAGTGAAAACCCCTGGGTTATTGGTTAAAAACGACTTTTTAATTAAATAATTATTTAATTTATTTAAATTTATGTTAAGTCGAAATAGATACATAATACCAATATTTGTTCAATATAAATCATTGGAGTCATTTTTATAATAAAATTAGATATACAATGTTTTATTGAACTTTTTACTGTATTTTAACCACCTCCTAAGAGCATGGAAAATTTGCATAAAACATAATTTTATTACTTCTGTGAGTTGAATTTCAAAAATCCGATAGACAAGGTTTATATAAGTAAGTAAAATGTGGATTAATGAGATGAAAATAATTTTCGATGAATAGTGATTTTTTACTTTTATTTACCACTGTTAAAAGTAAATTGTGTAATTAAAGGTAAAATTGATTTTGTTATTACCTTAACAATGCCCTAATTCTATTGAATAATTTTAATTCATCCAAAAACAAACTTAGATATAAAATATGGTCCTTTAGGTCCACTTGGATTAGATTAGGGCATTTATTATTATTTTATTTAAGAAAGAGATAAAAGTGTGAAATTATATGTTTAATAACTAAACCATTTTTAATATAGGGTTATACCTATGATAAATACAACTATAAAAATTAATTGTAAAGATAAAATGATTTCATACATAATGGTATTTTATTTATAATTTATAGACATTTGATAATTAATTGTATTTATGACACAATGATGATGCAGTAATTACGTTATTAACGAAAGATTATAATAATTGATATTATAAATATCCAAATAAAACTAATTTGGGGATTTAAAATGAATTCCACTAATTTACCTGGTTAATATGATAGGTTAGGGTTAATTAAATAAATTTTTTTGAGGTAATAATGCTGTAATAAAATTAACAAAAACAAAATTTCAAATTGTGTCAAAATTGATATAAAAGAGTTTTTAAAACAAATATTATATAATTAATTGATATTCTATTCCTAAAATCTAAGGATCGGCTAGAGGGATTAAATAATATTATATATGTCATTAATTAAAAACTTGTGGTTCACTTGGAAGTTTATAGTATGTTTATTAACCATATAATATAAAAATACAATGATACATGGTTAATGTCAAACTATTTAACTAAGAGTTAAATCTAAATGATAAGGTTAATATGGTGACCTAATGTTGTTTAAAACCCATTGGTTGAGAGTATTTAGACCCTTCCCCACCTTATCCATGATATAAATCATTTTTGAGCCATTATAAACTGAATATGAATTTATTATTAAATATTATTTCAATCATTTCCTAAGGTGCCCCTAACCCCTATTATAAAAGGGAACCCCCCCCTTCTCTCAAATTAATACATTAGATGCCATTTGGCTCAGCCAACCCCTTCAAATTATCCTCCCATCTATCCTCACTTTATCATAGAGGCCTTTATTTACCTTGAAATCCAACATAATGATCCCTTTTGATCAAATAAAAAGGAAGAACCCGAAGAAGAGGTAAATATTTCATCACCTCTTTCAAGTTCTTTTCTTCATCCACATTTTCATTATTTATTGTTTCCATTCATAAATAATAACTAATGTATATTCTATATACAATGATGTCATTATAAAAATTTTACAACCATATTCGTTATTCTATCCATCTAATATATGACAGAGTCCCCATATGTGGGTATGTACGGCTTACCGTCTCCACCCCGTGGTGTAGTTTTTCATTCAACACTTCACTGTTTGGATGGGTATAAAAATGATGTATAATTAAATTAAATAATAAAAAAAACATTTTAATGATTCTGTATATATGATATACCATCTAATTATATACTATTTTAATATGAAAATAATGATATTGTCGCTCGTCCGTACGTACGGATTTTCGTCTCCACGAACGCGATGAGATTAATTCCCCATCATATCAATTCAAGAATAATTTTTATTTGATGATTAAAAATAATTTTTAAAGACTTGATAGCATTAGGAATATGAATATTTTATATCATATCCATAAAAAAAAAATTTACGTAACAACTCATATAAATAAAAATGAATCTGTTAAAATCCGAAACGATGATACTACAGAAATATCATTAACAAAGCGATATTAGAAGATCAAATATGATATCAAATTAAAGTATCTGGTTCTTGTATAATTTAATAACAATTATTTCACCATTATATAAGAGTTTAACCTACCCTCGACCAAGGAAAAGTACAAGGTAAGGGTTAATTTCCCAATCTCTTTATTATCCGAGGTTGTTTTATACGTAAATATCTACTGGGACATCTTTATCATCCACATCATTGTTTTTTAAAAATTTATTTCAATACCTTTTTAATATTTATTAGAAAATGGGTAAATTAATTTATACCATTATTTGTCCTTATATGTTTTTGAATGGAATATTTTCGTCATTTTCCAAACAAGGTACTTTATGACCTTTTCGAAAAAATTTAGGTAAGAATGTATTTTTAACTAATACGGCCGATGCAACTATTTTCCACCATTACAACATCATCGATGATTCATTTTCAAGCTTATAAAAATATTTTCAAAATAAATGTTTTCTTTTATAATTATATGACTTTTAAATTATTTCAAAATAGAAAGAGATGTTTCCCTAAAAAATGTTTTGATTTTATTTATGTCAACATCCTTTGATGGTTTTTAAGCTTATTTGAAGTTGATTTGTTATTATTAAAAAAACTCATATTGTGTTGAAGGTTTTTTGATATATTTTACTATGGATGTGTTATTTTTACCCCATTCATGGTTTATAGATGTATTGACATTTCATAAGCTCGTTTTAATATGAATGTTTATGTTATGATTAAACCTTTTAATATGAGGAAATCATTGGACTTAATAAGTGACGGGTGGAGGCCACTATAGCGCCTCGATGCATCGGTAGGTCTCATGATACAAACTAGTGTCTTGGAACAAGGATTTGAAAAAACCTTATTTTTAGTTTTAGCATGAGGCCTTTACTATGTTGTTATGAAAGTCTGGCATTATGCATTACATCATTATGAAAGTGAAAATTCATGTTTCATGTGATTATTCGACTAGTAGAATAAACATGTGAATAAGTAAATGGAATTATTTGATTTATATTTTCTATATTTTCCAGAAGTTTATCTTTAAAAGGCTTATGTTTTTTTCTTATACGTTGACTTAAATTGTTTAATCTTATTTATGAAAGTTCCCTCTATATTGATATCTTTATAGAGCATCTGAGCTCACCCCGTTCTATGTTTTATTTTTCCTAGGGTGTGAATAAGTATATTACGATTGACCTGAAGGGATAGTCTAAGGGATATGAGTGTGGTCTATGGAGACAATGATGTTGTAGTTTTCATTTTACAATGTAATTTAAAACTTATGAATGTATCTAGTATTTACATGGAAACTAATATAATCAGTCTTTCGAGATTTGATCTTTTGTGATCATGCCAATGTTATATAATAATGCACCGACTCTTGGTAACTAGGGTCTGGGCATTACACCATCAGAACTAAAATGCCTATAAATTACACATCAGGCATCTGGTTGACACACCCTCTATTGAACCGGAACCCTTAAGACGTGGAAGTCCTTTTGAGATACTTTACGTGAGATTCTGATAATGTTGAAGTTTGGCTAGTTTGGATCGTACCTGAATCCAACCGGGCCCCCAGTACTAAAATTCCTATAACATTCAGATCGGGCATCCTATTTACACATTATATGTTGTGATTAAACCCTAATGACCTGGAGGTCCTTTGGGTTACTCCTTTGTGGAACTCTATAGAATTTGAGGCATGAATGATATCTTAAAAGGAAGATTCTACAGATGTCAAGCGCACATAGTGTGGGGAATCGCGTCACAGGCTGTTAATTGAAGAGTGACCCTATGTGGATCAGCATCATAGAGACCATGTGTGAATTTGAATCATAGTGAGACTATGTCTATCAGTATCATAAAGACCTTGTGCAGATCAGCATCACAACTACCCCGTGAGGATAAGCATAATATCGATCCTAAGATGATAAACATCATAACGACCCTGTGCGGATCAACATCATAGTGACCCAGTGTGGATCAGTATCATAGAGACCCTGTGTAGATCAGCATAATAGTGACCCTATAAAGATCTACATCATATCGAACCTATATTGGTATGAATCATAGTGTCCCTGTGTGGATCAACATCATAGAGACCCTGTGTGAATCAACATCATAGCAACCCCATGTGGATCAACATCATAGCGATCATGTGTGGATCAACATCACAGAAACCCTAAGTGGATCAGCATCATAACGAACCTTTTTGGATCAGTATCATAGAGACCCTGTGTGGATCAGCATCATAGCAACCGTGTGTGGATCAACATCATAGTGACCCTATGTGGATCACCATCTTAGCGACCCTATGTGGATCAACATCATTGCGACCCTCTGTGGATCAGTAGTGAATGACCTGATGAGGACCATCTTTAGAGCATCCCACCATGGATCAGTGATATACGACCTTTTGTGGATCGACAATGGAAAAAATCCTTCGTGGTTCTGTGGTGGAAATGTCCTAACGGAATAAAATTATTTATATTAAGACTATTATTCTTTATTCTTGATCTCTGAGTTGTATACCTGGTTTGAGATGAGTCTTTTTATTTGTACATTGTGAATGAGATCTTGTTTTGTGGATTTTCAATTGTGGAATTCTGGGAGATCATTGGGGGTCTCGAGGTCCCAACACGGTATTATTATACTCACCCCTGCAAGGCCTTTTCTTGCACCTTATTGTGTCTGCTTATGATAACGGACAACTAAACCTAGTCTTGAGGATTCAGGGCTTTACGGAGCACATAGGTGATTAAAATATGATGTATAGAGGTGTCTGGTAGACGTGGAGAGCTGCGGTGAGGAGGTATACCTACCCTTTACGTAGGATCATTGTCGGATGACCTCATGAACGTTTTTACATTTTCAGTATTTCTATTTCATTTGGGCTTGTATTTTGGCCCACATTAGTTTAGTTCTTTCTTTTATAATCTATGGTGATTTTTAGTTGTGGTTGCACCTTTCTTCTTCCATTATGTTTTACTTGTGCGCATTATACCATGTTTTTTTGTATAGATTTTGAGGCAATGCTTACCCATTTTAGGGAAATTCCTTTTTTGGTTATAGTTGCTAACCCCTGGCCTATGGAAGGCAGGCATGGGGTATTCACGGCATGGGACCCAGTCAATGGGGCGTGACAAAGTGTTATCAAAGGGGTCAATTATACTAGAAGAACTATGATTCTATATTTTCAATGGATCAACAATGTTAAGTTTCCTCAGTTAGGTTTTCAGTTTGGGGAGTCCAGGGTTTGTGTGGCGGCCGACATATCCAAACACCAGGACCCTGAAATCTGATTTCCGACTCAGTAAATGAAAAAATTAGTTACATGTGTTTTCAAAATGTTTTTTCCTTTTTCATATATTTATGTCATCTCATCAGGTGTAAATTATTGATTGCAGTTTGTCTTGATTCTCTCTCAAGATAACTCAATGAAGACAGCTAGCAAGGATTCAAATTCGTGACCATGATGATGGTTCACATTGTGATGAGGATTCAGTACAATTATTGTTGCCTAATATATTACCTTTGTCCAATATACCAATGATACCACTACCTATTGGCCAGTAGTTACTTCCAGGGCTATCGGTAGAGAACACATATATGCTCAGTTCCATAAACGAGTTTCTGTGACTGATACCCCTCAGGTTCCGAGGTGAGCCCAACTCATAGGTGGCTAAGGACTGGCCTATGTTGGTGAGAATGTTTCCATATATCCTGAGCAACATTAGATCAGATGGTGGTCCAGATAGTGAGCAATCAACATGGCTCAGTAGGGTGATGGAAGGGTTTAGATTACCCCTCTCTTACAATGATGTGAATTTTCTGTGGACAGATATTGAGAACCTTCCACGATGAAGGAGGTATCTTACCGTAAAAATATAAGGGGTTTGTGTTCCCAAGAAGCAGTATAGTTTTGACAAGATGACATGTCGGTAACTGAGTATTGGACGACGCATACCGAGAATTCCAGGTACTCGGACCTCCTCGCAAGATGTGTTCAGAGACATATGAGAAAGAACTATTCCTCTGTTCATTCCATTTTATGTTATCGAGCTAGATAGAACCTTTGTGGATGAATTTTTTTTGGCTGAGTAGATAAAACCAATCAATGTTAGTATGGGGAATGAAGGAAACTGAAGTCAGTCCTAGATACTTTCATGTGTAAAATTTTTTGGGAATGGGAAGTAATAGGGACAGACAAATCTGCAGGGCAGCAAACATGGAAGAGGATCTAGGAGGGAAAGTGGAGTTAGTATACATTTTCATATGTTACGACAACCACCCCAATATTCCCCCTACCAGGAATAGGGAGCTGGAGGATAGGGGAAGGGGGTAGTAACATGCGGTCAAGAAGTATGACCCAAGTTCTCTAAGATTTATTCGAAGTATGGTATGTGTCTAATACTAAATTCTGTATTAATAGACATATGTACTAACCAATACTTTTTTGACACAAATGGTGTTCAATACCCTGATTTTGCGATTAAACAGTCGACTTGATCCTTACATATAGAAATACCTATGGGAGGAGACTTGAAAATCACACTTTTACCAACGATGTGATCTGACCCATGAGGTGAGGGTTTTGATTGGAACCTCTTGGTGGCAGCGTTGAGGCCCTACTATGATTGTTTGGGTATGGACTAGTCATCCCCAATTCATGCTCATATTGACTATTTTAGTAAAAAATGTGGTGGTATATCTACAACATTGGAATGGGGTTTTCCTTGTTTGAAGAAAAATGAAACCTAGGCAGTGCGGTATAAACTCATGCATATGAGGTTGCAACCGATCTCTCTTGAGTTGAACAGTCTCACCCTCATGGAAGAAGGTGTTTTGAGTTTTTTGTTCCCAATAGTAGTGGTAGAGTTTGAGGACATCTTTTCAAAAGATGTTTCATGTATTACCTCCCAGTAGGGAGAGGAATTCTTCTTTGTCTTGTACCCAAGGATGACACCAATATCTACAACTGGATGTCGGATGACTCTTGTGGAGCTTTTATAGCTGATAGTATAGTTGGGAGAACAATTTACTGTTTACTCCGATCACAAGAGTTGTAGGTATATCTTCTAACAAGATTACCTGAACCTGAGACAGTGGTGATGGATGGAGTTCCTCTAGGACTCTGACAAGAGATAGTATATATTCATGAGAAGGGGGATGTGGTGGTAGACACACTCAGTAGGAGGTCTAGATTACAGCTTCCGAGTGAGGAAATAGAGAAGAAAGTCACATTACAAATATCCTTCGTGGATAGTGATTGAGTAGCTTACCTCCAGTCCATGAATATCACTTCCCACTCCTTCAGTAGTTTTGGGAGGCATTGCTTGGTAACGTGGACTACATGGCCCTACGTGCTCAGATATAATCAAGACAGGTTGCTGAATGATTTTTTAAGGAGGGGAGCATGTCACCATTTTCATAGGATGCAGCATGGTAATAGAGATGCTACAAGAGGTGGTGTTGAGGGTGTTACAGACATCCCATTTGGAAGTAAATCCTGTTGTGGTGAAGATTTACCAGGACCTCTATTTTTAGTACTGGTGTCCATGGATGAAGACTGCATAGATACGGAAGAATTCTTATGTCGATTAGATACGGAGACTCTCGGAGTTCGAGGAGGGAGACCATGTCTTCCTACGGGTATCACCTCAATGAGAATTGCAGAGATTTGTTTAGGGTAGAAATCTATCTCTATGGTTCATCAGATATTTCCATATCCTTAGTAGAGTAGGTGAGATGGAGTATCATCTATATCTTTTCCACAGATGCACCATGTGCATAATTGTTTCCATGTCTTGAAGATGAAGAGATGTGTGCATGATCCATTGCATGTTATCGACTAGGTAAATTTGGACATTGATGATGTGGAGACATTTATGGAGTTCCCAGTGGAGATAGGGAACCAACAAGAGCAACTCCATCAGGGATGGTTGATCCCTCTGGTGCGAGGTCTGTGGTATCATAGGAACCACTAGAAGTGGACATGGGAGCGGGAGGCTCAGATTTGTTCTTAGTACCCTCATTTTTTTGTTTTGCCTTTGTTTTGGATTTCGGGGATGTAAATCCCAATGATGGGTAGAATTTAATGTCCTGGAATTTCCAAATATATATTTTTTAATTATATTTCAATATTACGATACTAAAAAAATTTACGGCACATGATTCCATGGGCCGAAGTGCCCAAAATGATACGTCGATAAAAACGTTCTGCTTTAAATACCGTGCATTAAAAGTTTTCATGAAAAAATTTAATAACTCTTAAACTGATGCCCGAATCAGAAATATGAGGGCACCATTGAGTTCAGTATGGCAGGTTTACACTAAGCGCGACATAAATTTAGTCGGCGCATTCCTCTAGTCAGAAAACCAAGAATGGCATAACTGTAAATAAAATAAATAAATAATATTATTTTTTCTATCAAATACTTATAACTCAAAAATGGTGAATTAGATTAAAAACCTAAGACCACCATTGAACTCATGAGGTTATAATTTCCTTAGGGAGATAGTAACATTGGCTGGCGCGGGCCACCAGTGGAACATAGTTTTTGGTCGTAAATAAAATATTTAGGTAACAATTATTTTATTGTAAAATTCTTAACATATAAAATGTAACATAGATTTAAAATCTGAGAGTATTTTTCAGCTCATGAGGGTGTGTTCCCTTTAGGCGGATCCTAACCACAAGAAATGCGAGGTGAGGGTGATTGTTAATAATTTTTTTTTATTTTTTTTAATTTATGTTTATTAAACGTGCGGGTGGAAAATTCAATCTTTTAACTGGTGATTGGATTTAGAATCTGAGGGCACCGTTGAATCCGCAACACCAGGTTTCTCTTAAGGAAAGTTTAATTTCAACCAGTATGGATGAGGAGAATAATATTATTTTTGGACTTTACAAAAAAATTAATAAAAATACTTTTGGAAATTTTATTATTATTCGTGAAACCATTGGAAAAAAGGTGGTGGGACCATAGTTCAACATCAATCAATTTCATAGATTGACTCTAAATTTCAGCAACCACTCCACTGAGAGTTTTAAAATATTGTTTAACCACAAAATTGAGATAATTAAAGAGGTTCGTTAATTATACTCAATAACAAACCTCATTAATTGTGTAGTGTGTTGATACTCTCCACCCCTCTATTTAAATGATGCTCGGGCATGAGTTTTTGAAAATCAAGAGAGGAAACTCATACGAGGTGTTGTAATGACATCCACCTGCCTAGAATGAAGCTTCGAGCAATGGACTTTGGAGGAATCGATGGGCGAAGACAAGCACCGAAGAACACCTTCAGACATGGACACATCCTCCTCATCCACATCACCTTCCATTGAGTATGAGGTAGGGGTATTTTTGTTGTTTAACTATAAGTTATTCATTCTAGAAATGCTTCTTGGTTCTTATTCAATCTCGTAGGGAATGGGATAAACGAACCTAGACCAGACACTCGGTCAAACCCCTTATGGTTGTGTTCTATGTGGGAGAATGAAAAATGCAGCGGAATGACGGTCGGACATGTTGGGACCAGTGACCGAGGGAGGTGGCGACAGACACCTGTTGGCCGCAAAGGAATGGCAGTACCTGACGACGCTGGGACAGAAAAGGAGTGGCCGGCCAACACCAACCGCTTTGAAGAGGGGTGGCACGCTGCTGCGGCGTGCCATGGCGGAAGGCTATGAGGGACATCAGAACCACACCCGCAGGTCCATTGAAGGACGGTCCATGCGGACCAGCCAAGAGGGGCAGTGCCTTCCGAAGCCGCGGTTGAGCCGGGAGGCGCACTTCTACGGCCCGTTGTGGAGGAGGTCTGCAGCATCAGGCCATAGTGGAGAGCAGACCCAAGCCCATAGGTCTATAATGGGCGAGTCCATGTGGAATCACTAGGAGAAGCAGCACCACCTGGCACCACGACATTGAAGACCCGAACGTCTTGATCCATTCAGAAGGGGAGGGGTCCCTCGTGCTGGGCCAACCAGCCGTGCCCAACCGGGTGGGTCAGGCTGGGCCCACGAACTAGAGACTCTGAACCTGGCCTAACAGAACCGGGCCGAGACCAGCCCCTTGGGGCCGGCCCCAATGGGCTGAGTTGCGTTGGTCTGACTGGGTCGGATCGGGCAGATGCCCACTTACGACCAGTTTCTCTTAGATGAGCATATATATTAGGAATTACATCCGTTTGATGAACCGTTAGCGGCACCAAATCCATTAAGATGAGAAAAACCTTTTTTTTAAACTCCAATTGTGTTTTTCATAAATCTAGAGTTTGGATTGTTTGGATCGTACATGAATCTAACCAGGCCCTCTGCACTAAAATGCCAATAATGTAAAGACCATGAGTTTAATTAACACTCCGTTTGTTGTGCTAGAACCCTTATGACGAGGAATTCATTTTGAGATACTATATGAGATATTCAGAGAATGTTGGAGTTTCTCCGTGTTGGATAGTACTTGAATCCAACCAGGCCCTTGACACTAAAATCCATATAACTTACAGATCAGGTGTCCGGTTGACGCATCATCTGTTGCAATGTAACCCTAATGACATATCGGTTCTTTTGGTTAATTTTTTTTTGAAACTCCATGGATGTTGAGTTACAAATGATATATTGAGGAGAATATTCGGCATAACTCAAGTGCATCGAGTGTGGGGAATCTTTTGGTTGGCTGTCAATTTAAGAGAGACCCTTTGCCTATCAGCATCACAGCCACCATGTGTGGATCATAATCATACTGACCCTGTGTGGATCAAAATTATATCAATCCTGTGTGGATCAGAATCATAACGATCCTATGAGGATCAGCATCATAGCGACAATGTGTGTATTATCATCATAGAGAGCCTCTATGGATCAACATCATAGCGACCCTGTGTGGATTATCATCATAGAGACCCGGCATGGATCAATATCATAGAGACCCTGTGCGGATCGACATCATAGTGACTGTGTGTGGATCACCATCATAGTGACCCTATGTGGATTAACATAATATCCAACCTATGTGTATCAAAATCATAGCGACCCTGTGTGGATCAGCATCATTATGACCATGCATGGATCACCATCATATCGAGCTTGTGTGGATCAACATCATATCTACATTGTGTGGATCAACATCATCAAGACCCTGTGTGGATCAGCATCATAGAGAACCTTTGATTATCAGCATCATTACAACCCTATGTGGATCAACATCATTGCGATCTTATGTGGATCAGTATCATAGCGACCCTGTGTCGATCAGTAGTGTGAGACCTGATGAGGACCAGCCTTAGAGCCGCCCGTCATGGATCAGCGACATACAACCATTTGTTGATCAACAATGGGACAACTCCCTCTTGGTTCTATTGTGGGAACTTACTAATGGAATAAAATAATATAGATTAAGCCTAATAATCTTTATTACTGATCTATGAGTTGTATACATTTTCTGAGATGATCCTTTTGATTTGTTCTTCGTGATTGAGATGATGCTTTGTGGATTCTACATTGGGGAATTCTGGGAGATGATCGAGGGTCTTGGGGGTCCCCATTGGGTATTTTTATACTCACCATTTCACACCCTTCTACAACACCTTGTTGTGTCTTGACTTGAAAATAGAGAACCAGACAGAGTCTTAATGAGTCAGGGCTTGATAGTTCACAGAGGTGATTGATAAATGATGTACAGAGGTGACCTGTAGATGCGGGGAGCTTCGGTGATGAGCTTTACCTACCCTTATAGTAGGAACCTTGGTGGAATACCTTAGGAGGTGTTTTTTATTCTTGTGGAATTTCATTTTTAGTTGGGCTTGTATTCTAGCCCGATTTACTTCAGTACTTAATTTTACACTCTGTGGTGGTTTTTAGTCGTGGTTTCACCTTTCTTCGTCAATTTTGTTTTACTTGTTCGCAATGTACCTTGTTTATGTGTGTAAATTTTTTTTAGGAAATTCCTTACCATTATAAGAAAATTCCCTTATGATTTTAGTCTCCAACCACTGGCCTATGGAAGGCAGGCTTGGGGTAATCAGGAGACCAGCCCAGGGGGACGGGTTCTGAAAAAATATTTACCCCTTTTATAAATTTTATAACATGGTGAGAAAGGAATATTCTCGTCTCTTTCTGAATAAAGAGTGTTTTACCCATTTTAAAATAGTGTAAAAGGAATTTTTTCGACTTATACTACATGTACCATATTCTTTATTGTCACAACCTCTAATTTTTTGATTCTTCCTTTAAAAATTTGTATAATTATTTTTAATGAAATATTTTCAATAATATTCATTATATTTTTATTTCTAAAAAGTAATTTTAATGTGAAAAGGATATTTTCATTAAGAATTATTTTAAATATATTTTTGTGGTTATTCTACAGATCAATGATAAGAAGGATTTATTTTACATATACTCAAATGGTGATATTTTTATTGATATCATTTCAATTATTTATATTGATTGATGAAAATAATTTTTACTGATGAATTTACTAATATTAACTTTCTCGATTAATTTTTTAGTGATTAAATTTTCAGTTAAATATACATTTTCCTATAATCATTGAACATAAAATTTCACATAAATATCCATATTACTTATCATAGATTTGATTATTTATTAAATATTTATCATTTCTACATATGAGTTTTTCATTGAATGTTATGTGACAGATTGGGGATATATATATATTTTTATATAAATCCATATTCAATACCCCATATAGATATTTTTTGACATGGCATATGGTTCATGAATTTAATCTATAATTTCACATATGAGGAATAATTTCGACCTGGAGATATTGGTGTCGCCTTTTATAGACAGCTATTTAATTAATCAATGGTATCAGGAGATGAGACAATTGTTTAGCCTTAGTTCAATGGGTTTCTACTGTATACCTACACATTATATTAAAAATGTTCTGATAATGATATTGATAGTATATGTAATATGATGGTTAAGATTAAGACATTAAATAAATAAAGATATCTTTAATTGATAATTATGTAATTATTATCCATGATATTTTCTCAATGACATTGTCTCTAGATTTATTTCATTCATATTGTATTGATAAAATTGAATGTGTTTTCAGTAATTTAACATTGAAAATAGATTATTTCTTATCATTATATTGAAGTTATGTTATTAATTTAATGGAATGTGTGTTTAGTTTTTTACCATGCCATGATTATGATTATTGATTCATGATAGATTATGTTTTACATGAAACCTATCGATCATTTGAGATCACCATTATTATTTCATTACATTGTATTCTGGGAAGATAATTATGGATTATATATGATTATATTTTAGGGAAAAAATAATATTATTGAAATAAATTATGTTGTAATTTTTTATTTAAAATTTAATATAGGAATCGTGAATGTTTCTAGATTACCAAGACAAATAAACTATTCCAACCATATGGATGTGGTTCCATGTAACCTATACTAATGTGATAATGTAAGACATTTTTTATGTGTTAATAGAGGCGGGGTCATTAAAATTTGTATCAGATAATGTTTATAAGAACCCTTGAGATCTCTATTTAAAAAACATTGTCTGTGGAACATAAACCTATGATATTATTTTGAGGAAAACTATAGTAGAACATTCTGCTGTATTGTTAAGGTAGGGATTGTTTAAAGATTCCTCTAAATTTATCCCCTTATATATAATACATGAATAATGGATTCTATATTAGATTTGAATAAGGGTAATAAATTTAGATTGGGAAAATTGGGCATGACCTGATCATCACTTGGTCCATGAAATGTGGTCTTATTATGCACATGGTTTATCACTCCCAGGTGATATACCATGGATAATTGAAATTTTCGTTACAAAAAATTATTATGTTTTTGAATAAAAGAATATAATGAATGAACATGGTTAAATATAAGGTGTATTATAATGGAAATAATGTGTCATGATTTAGAAATCCTATAAATGAATATATGGTATTCCATTATTGATTATTGTTTCTCACAATATGCTTCCAAGTATTATTCAATAGATGGAACCCCATGTAACCATGTTAACATTGAATATGAAGTACAATGGGGTGACAATGTGAAACCAAATGGGATTTTCATATGATTGAAGGATATCATGATAATTTATAATTGGTTATTCTGGAATATGATTAAAACCCTATATTAATCAAATATCTAGGCTCACCAAAGAAGAAAAGAATAATTTTTTTAAAGATAGAGTGATTGAGAGTATTGTGTAAAGAATGATTAATTTCCTTCATGTCATAAATGTCAAAATATAAACCCAAGAAAGCCACTTAATGGAATTTTAGTATGAGTTATGATTGGAAAAGAAGGGAATAATGAAATTAATTGTAGATGAAAATGAAAAGTAAAACGAAAGGAAATTAATCTCACCCGATTAACACATTAATACATATTTTATCAATTGTGGGAAACTTGGGAATTATCAAATTCAAGTCCCCCTTATAAGGGTTAAATCCTGGACCATAGAAGGACCTATGATGAAATAAATTCGATGAAATATTTATGTATTGGTATTCTGATATTAAATACTTAAATTTTGTTTTACTAATTGTATTTTGGTTATAAAAATTACGATTCATCTACTGGTTTTCTAAAATTTAAGAATAATATATGAATTAATTATCAAATGTGTCATTGATACCATCATGATAATATGTGTTTAAGGTTGATAATAACAAAAATATAGGAAACAACCAATTTTAGATTTTATGTGATAGTGTCTACCATGATTATAGATATTTTTTAACATTTATGGAAATGAAAATCGTTGGTTTAGTATATAGTTTAGTGAAAAATTTATTTATGTAAGATTCACCTTACATGTTAGGGACAATTTTATAATGGTATTAGTGATATTTAAGGTTTATATTATGTTTTATGTTTTCGTAATTATTATTCATCGCAATATTTAGATGTTATAGGAATTCTATTAATACAGTTTTGGAAATATCAGATCATGTTGCACTTGGGGATGGTAGTTGATCTTGATCATAAAACCCATTGATGAGAATGGATTATCACCTACCAAATTCCAACATGATGTTTTAGTTAATATTATATTATGTTATCTTTAATAATTTCACAATTTTAAGGATGATCCAGTTGTGTTACTATTAATGTTTAGATATTAATGAATTATATTGGATACCTTGAACTAATAATTTTACATTGAAAAATGGTTAAAGAAATATTGAATTAATCTCCACTCATTTATGGATCTTATGATACATTAAAGTGATTTTTAGTGCATTATGCATAAGATATAATTTTTATATATTAATTAATTAAATTAAGTGATGATATGGAAATTAATAAAATCACACAAAATTGATTAAATTGTTCAAATGATATTGAATCAAATCACGTATGCATATTTCCTTACATAAATATATAGTAAAATAGATCATCAAAAATATGAAATTGATCCTGAAAAAAATTTATATTAACGTTGTTTTCTATGAATGAAATTCTCTTTTATATCACCACATATGTTTGGTTTCCAATTCCATAACATTCCATTGATCATTCAATTTCTTGTGATAAATGAACTGTATAACACAATATAATAATTTTACCGTACTTATATCTTCATATTCATTTAATTTTACCAATCATTGAAACCTAGTTATGTGTGATTCCATATGACCATTATTCTTCCATTTTTCTCTTATTAATAGTATATGTTTTAATCCCTTTTGCATTTGTTTTTTTCAATGGAGGAATTATCAAATGTGATACACATTATTTCTAAGGGAAAGAAGAAATTGTGAGGAATCAATTTATTAACGATGTGAATTATATAACACCCATAAATTATAATATTAGAACATTTTATTCGATAGCCTACGAGACATGCAAAATCAACCTTAAAAAACCCATAAAACATATTCAATTAAATTTAATATTCTTGATAGTTGGTGGAACACTGAACCCCTAGTTTAACTACACCATAATATAGTATACAGTTATAAAATAGTCATTAAATTGGAGGGTATGAATTGTACTAAAAAATGTATGAAAATTCTGGTCATCTATTTATAATAAATAAATTAAGAATTCATTAATTTTTTTTTCGAAATGGCATTTTCTATATAATATGGTTTAGTCCCTCAATAAAAATACCATATAAAATTAATATTTACAACATTTAAAAAATTTATTTCATTAAAAAATTTATTTTTGGAATCAGAATATCCAAATTATGATATGTTTAGTTATTTGAAAAATGTTTTATTTTTCAATGAATAATAAAAAATATTGATTTTTATTGAAAACCAAATATTCATAATGTAATATAAAAAGTTAAATTATATTTTAAATTGTATTTAATGTAAAATTCAAAAAATTATTTTAAATTTTAATTATTTAATTTAATTTTAAAAAAATTTATAGTTAATTTTTATTTTATAAGTTTTTATAATTTTGATTAATTTCTTTTTAAAACAACCATTTAATCACTTATGTGGGTATAATAATAAATTGGATAATATCAACAATATGAATTTCAATTTTCAAGATGGATACTATATTGGGAATAAAAATAATTTATATAATCTAATAAAGTACACTTAATTTCTTCAATTATGAATAGTGAAATAAAACAAAATTATCACTTTAAAGGTAAAAAGATTAATTTATTGAGGGTTAAACACCTAAAGAATCATTTCAAAATGTCCTAAAAACTTTTTTAAATGAAGGTTTATTCACATATTTATACCTTATCATTTCTATGGTTCTATAATGATCTATTTTTCTAGATTTTATTATCAATAAAATATGGATATGATTGAATCCTTTCAAAAATTCTATGTGAATCATCTCCCCAAATTATAAAAGGTGAACCACTCTCCTATATTAACATTTAAAAAACCTTTTTGATAAGAAAATATCTATCTATATCATTAATTTAATCCAAAAAACATCATAGAACCCTTTATTATAAATCGTATCTTGTAATTCTTTTTTTGTAATCCTAAATAAGATGTTTGAAGATTAGGTAACATTTTAAAATGAACGTTTTGGTTTTATTTATTCATAAAAATCTATAAAATTAAATTAAAACATGATTATATAGTCAAATAAATATCATAAATATAAATAGATGTTATTATATTAAGGTAATTACCTATATCCATCTCCTCTTCTATAAAATGGAAAATAAAATCATTGATCGTGTGTACGTCGGACTACTGCCTTATAAACCATTGTAATTAATTTTTAATCACCACCATTAAATGTTTGATATAATTATGGAAGCAACCCACATGTATTATATTTAAGATATTATTAATCATAGGGAATTATTATATAACATAAACTATATTACATTTTGTGTCGTTTAATATATGATAATGTCATTCATGCGTATGTAGGACTGTCGCCTCATGTTGCGATGTGATTCATTTTTCATATACACATTACATTGAATCTAAAAAGGATAAATTTAATGACAATATGGGATGTAAATGATATTATATTAATTCATTAAGATCCATATATCACCAAAATCCTTATATGTTGACATCTTAATGGAATGATATTGTTTCTCGAGCATATGTACGTCCACCCATTTCCATGAAGCTATGTGATTTATCTTCCATGTACATCCTCAAAGAATAATTATGTAAATTTATATAATTTTTCTGTACAATAATTTTATCACAAATAATATTATGATGGATATTTAAATATATCATATAAACTATAACCTAATGTTTCATGTCAAAGAACACATGAGAAAATAATTAAACTAAAAAAAAATAATGAAATTAATTAAATATTATAAAACACATGTTTTAAATTTTTATAATATGATCATATATAATATTATAAATATAAATATGAATTTGGTTCTATTATAAATTTATAAACTGATTAAAACCATTATAAGTGATTTTAAATCACTTTCATCCAAAAGAAATCATGAGGTAATAGATTTTGTATCAATTTAATTTCATTGATTCACATAATAGTATTATGAACCTAATATCATTTTTATGGTGTATATACTACACTGTTGACATGTAATTAAATTATATCTCAATAATTCATGTTATTTTATGATTCACGTCAATTATTTCATCCAAAATTAGTTTTTTTAATAGTTACAAACTGTGGAAGAATTTCATTTCTCAATTTCTACTCATTAGGTAATATTACATGTTCAATAAATTTAATCATATATAATGATATGTGTACCAAATTTTAGATATATATTTTGTTATTTACAATTATCTTATGTGTATTTACATTTTATAAACATAATTGTTTCATTGATTAATTCTCAATTCAACGTTATAATCATTGTAAGGTGATAATATACAATATCATTTGAATTTGCATGATTTATTCTCTAATATCCATTA
The DNA here is from genome assembly GCA_963277665.1 of Viscum album. Lineage (NCBI taxonomy): Eukaryota > Viridiplantae > Streptophyta > Magnoliopsida > Santalales > Viscaceae > Viscum > Viscum album. The sequence continues at coordinate 1,069,625,533 of OY728162.1, forward strand.
TAAAAATTTATTTTATCATTTAATAATAAAACCCTTACATTTTATTATATATATTTTATTCATGATTTTTCAATGTAATTGTACAATACATACTCTCCTTGGTACATAAAATTATTGAGATTGTCTTTTATAAAATCATACTTATTTTCTCTCATTCATAAGTAATTATTTTTCAATTTAATTTGTGTTTAATAAAATAAAAAATGATTTATTATTGTTCAAATTTTTTATTAATGAATTCTTTTGCATATTTTCCATTTTATACAATTTTTGACTGGAATATTCATATCACATTCCAAATAACTATCTTTTTTAAGATAACGGGGACATTCTCAAAAGGACAAGCATGTTTTATTGAATAAATGAAATGTTAAAAAAATGATGAAAAATTATTTCTACACAAGTCCCAATAAAATATTGAGGATAAATCATTAAAAACATCATTGACCCATATCATTTTAAGGGAAATAAACACTTTTTCCATATCATCATCTAAATGGTTTTCTTTAGGAAGAATATGTGTGATGAAAATATTCAAGGAAAAAATAGATTACATTTATTTTATCAATTTAGAAGTCATGTTCCTTGAATACTGAATAATTCCATTTTTTTGTACCATAAAAAATAGTGGTAGAATCACATTTGATCCCCAATTTAAGTCATACTCATTGATTTTCCATTTCAATGGAACTTATTATAGAAAACATTTTCATGTCAATAGATGTAGTTATTAAACCTAGGATATATTGGAATCTTACTGCATCAATGTTATGATTTCTTAAAAATGCACCACATCCAAAAGGACAGGGGTTCTCATTATATGATAATTCTTTATGTTGGTTTTATAATAATTGGAGTGGATGGATTCACATTACATATAATTTCATAGCATACTGATGATAATTGCCTTTAATACTATAGATCTCAATCATAGTAATGTCTTGAGTAGAATTATCGCAATAACCTTTTTTATGTGAATTATCAATTTTCACATAATTGTTCATTTTTCTAACATCATATTGGATAAATAATAATATATTGTTATTAACTAGAATTTTTTCATTAGTCTTAAGTACATTTAAATCCTCATAGAAGGCCACCATGAAAAGATACATAAGTTTAATTGAGGGGGGATTATTGTTGAAGAAATGAGATGGTCTTTTCTGCTGGAACTATGTAGGATCATCAACATGAAAATTTTAGTAATCCAACCATGGATCTTTTTACCCTTTTACATCAATGTGAATGGATTGTTAATTTAGATATACTTCATATGTATAATTTATTTCCAACATGACATATTATATATTTGAATCATTCATTAAATGTAAAGAAGATTTTTTTAAAAGAAATATTTTTCCTACTGTCATATTTTTATTATTATGAAAATTTGGTTTCAATGTTAAAAAGATATTATCTTCAAGAATATTTTTATATATATTTTTATGGAATTTATATTCTTTAATGAAAAATCCCTTTATTTTTCTTAGACTCCATTGGGGATATGTTTTATTGATACTATAATTATTCATTATATGGACGATTTATAATAGTTTTTTCCAAGGAATGTATTAGCATAAACATTATTGATTCATATTTTCCAGCCATTGACATTCCTTTTAAATATAAACTTTCCTAAGTTAATCGGTCATTTAATTTACCCCAAATATCCATAGTTTTTATAAATTATATACTTATTGCATAAAAAATAAATCATATCTACATACGGTGTTTTTCATTTAAGGTGAATTCATTAACTGTAGAAATATTGATTAATCATTATTTATTACTCAATACATATATTTTCTAATAAGGATAATTTTTAATAAATTAAATTGACTATTCAATATATGAGGATTGATTTGGACATGCAGATGCAGATGGGTCCCCATTATAGAAATCCCCATGTTTCAAAAGTAGTTCTATAAGATTAATTAGTTGAATAAAATTAGCTAAATGGTTTTATTGAATATATAAACCCATCTGTTTTATAATGTCTTATAAAAGGTCTTCACATTAATGGTATCATTATAACTGAGATCTAGAATTCCAATAATTAATAATTTCTTTAACTGATAACTTTTTTATTATTATATATGATATGTTCACAATGATATTTTATATTAATTCATTTAATCATAGTTTATCAATTCAGGGGAAATTATTGTCAGTAAGTTACCTTTCTATATTTATTTTTCATTATCTAGTTATGGTAGTCATGTTATTGATAAAATTTTAGGAATTTTCAGTAATTTATCATTCCTTGATTATTCATATTAATTAATGAGACATAACCCTTCATTAGAATTTAAGATCCCCATTATTTTGTCTATTTATCAAAAATTGAAGAATTATAACATGAATGTTTTTCATAGATGTTCTATACGGAATATTTATATTTTTTATAAAATGTTGTAATTTTTCTTTTCAAATGAAATATGTGTATCATGTATGTATATGGTTTACTAATACTACTAAAAAATTTTCCCCTTCATGATGTGTTTCCTTGTATGTTATGACAATGTAATAAACTAAGACCCCGAAACCGAGTTAATAGAGTCATGGTCATTATAGGTAATCACCTCAACTAATAAGTGTAATATGCTATACATGTATGGGTATCCTTTGATGAGGTTAAAAGTAATACACCTCAATTATTAAAAAAATACCTTAAATTTAAAGGTATCATATATGTTACAAAGGTATAAATTTTCCCTTCCTCCTTGATTCAATGCTTAACTAATTTTCTAAAGAGCATTAAATAATCAAAAAGTAATCAAATAATTAATTGTAACCCCTAAAATTGTAATATATGGTACATAAGAAATTATCAAACAAAATTAAATCATGTTCATATAATATATATATATATATATAATTATTTTACTATATAAATGAAGTTATTGGTATAAAAATGGAATATTAGCATTACAATATGATATAATTTTATATATTCTGAAAAAATAACTTTTCATAACAATCTCTAACTATTTTATTATCACAAAAACAATACAAAATTTTAAGCATGTTTTATCAAAATTAGTACAAAATATAAAAGGAATGTAACAATAAATTAATGAATATATTGTTAGTAGAAAAAATGTCTATTTAAAATTATATTAAGTCCTTATAGAAAAATAATTATATGAAAACCCCAAAAATATATAGATTTCTCTAGTAAAATAATGTAATGACTCCACCAGTGTCAACCTTCAATGTCCCTGGTTTCATCCCCCAAGAAGTATGGAAGTATGTTTTAAATCACTATTGGCATGAATAAAACTACAGTGTATCCCACTATATCCATGTGGGAATATTTTAACATAATATTTATAAAAAAATCAGTGGAAAGTAACTATGCATCAGTCATGGTGAATCTATAAATTGGAATAAAATCCATAAGAAATTAATAGTTATAAATAAATGACTAAAAATAATTTTCAATAAGCAATAATGAATAATTACAAAATATTGTTGAAAAAATCATAAAACAACATAAAAAATTGAAAACAACTTCTTAGTAGATAGGAATAAAAAATATAAATAAAACGATGGTTGTATTGGGTGACACATAGACATATGAAATCTTAATCAATAACTCAAGATAACACATTAAATCTATATGTGATCATTTATCACAATATAATTTGGAAACATTCATAAAAAACTATACTAAAAATATATATTCTAAATCTCATTCATAAGAACTAATATTACAATTATTAAATATGTTAAAAAATAAATGTGTTTATGTAGGTTTTATGATAACAATGACCGACAAGATATTTATTAGGATTAAATGAAAAAAAATATAGAACAAATTTCAAAAAATATATATTTCTGTTCATTTATGAATTTTTTTCCAAAATAATAGTATAATAGAAATTTAACATATATTTAACTTTTTCTATATACAAAATAAAAAAATGTTTTTTTAAATCAAAATAATATATATCTAATGAACAAATATTTTAAATTTATATAATAAATAAAATATTCCATTAAATATACCATTAAAAATAACAATTTTATCCAAAAGTGGTAGATTCCACCATGTAAAATAGTAAAAGAATTAACATAATTACAAAGCATATATCCTTGTTTATGAAAAAATAAACCAGTATTACTTCATCTAATGCCTTTCAAAAATCCATTTTAAAAAATATAATATTTAGTCTCATTACATAAATTGTCACCTTAATTTCATGGAATAATAATAGAAATTATAAATGTTAATTTAAATAGATCCACTAAACTAAAATAACCACATGTGGATAAAATTAAGGTTCATGATGGGAGTATCAATGATAATACAATCAACAATGAATTATAATCATGATAAATCCTTATTTCCTAATGTGAAATGATCTTATAAATATATATATTGAATGGGCTACCCATGGGATCCCATTTATTTCATCATAAAGTGAAAATCACAAGGATATCATGTCCTAACATAATTGGAATAGAATAAAGGTATTATATCAAGAAACTATATTGCAAGATAGAATCTATCAAATCACTACAAAATGGAAAAAGTAATAGGATATCATTTACCTTTATTTGGATATAACAAAACGTTTACATACCTCAACCAAATACCCATCCGACATACCCAATCTAGATGGTAGAGAAAATAAAATACTTTTTCATCATTTAAATCAATCTTAAATATAAAAAATTAATCCCTTCTCACCTCCAACACCAAACCATGAAACATCAATTTTATACATCATATAATGATAAGATAATAATCTATTAATATCCCTTCATAGGGAAATATTAAATAAAATTCATAATATAATGGGATCCAACATTACAATTTTTCTATGATCATGAAAAAAATGTAAAAAAAATCAATTGATTTTCCAATATAAACATTTGAATCATAGTAACTACCGTCAATCTAAACATAAAAAATATCTATCCATTTAGTATATGTGTTTCCTCCCCAATGATATATTTTAAAACTAATTCTTCTCAATAATTAACACCATCTCTTAACATAAGGGTTATACTCATTATAAACAATAAATAGTGAAACCCCCTATTTGATGAAAAAATTAATTAAAAATAATCTTATTAATTTAAAAAATAATTTTTAATAAGAATATATCATACATGAAAATTAAAATTGTAAATTCAATAAAAAATTAGCATTAATATAGGAATAATTTGAAAAATATTTATAGGCTGTAATTATTTAAATATATAGTAAACAGATGATAGAAATATAAATTTAGAAAAACTAAATAAATTTATTGAATGGGAAACAAAGTGATTTCATAATACGTTCTATAATATTCATCTCAAGACAATCACATTCAATTTCAAAAGAATATACATGGAAGACAACAATTTCTATTAGAACTAGAAAATTAAAAACCCAATATTTGATAATTTATAACTAGTGAAATGACCATTATTGCCATTACACTTCCTAAATGAATGGAATGAAAATGTAAATGGTATAATAGAGAAGATAAGGATAAGAAAAAAAATTAAATAAGGTTTTACCATCCTAAACTACTTGCAATCGATGAAAATTTAGATTGAATAAAATAATAATTAAAGTCGAAGGTCCCTTGACCTATACCAAGGGACTCATTAATGGGTGGCAGAATAAAATATTTCACATGAAATTAAAAATAGATATGTGTATAGTGAAATTTCAAAATAAAATAATTTGATATGCTCTTCGAATTTATGTAAATACCCCGACCCTTGTAGTCATGAGTCAGTGGTTGATTTATTATATTACCACTAGAAAAAAGAAATAACATCCTGATATATTTATTTGTTTTTTATTCATGGTAAATAAGATATATAATTGAATCTAACATTACAATTGGAAACAAAAAAATAAACAGAGTATATTTTCTATGTTCATCATTATTTCATCTAGTGTAACATAATATATCAATCATAATACACATATTGGATTCCTAGAGAATGAAACATAAGAAAGTGATGAACTCAAATACTTAGTAAGGGAATGCTTAAACCAAAATCTATTATAAAAAAATTATAATAAATAAATCTAGGTAAATATCAAATAAACATATCATATAATCAATTACATGACCATAATATGAAAGTCTAAATAACGATCAAACAATTCCATGTAAATAATCCCATGAGAATGAAAATTAACCATTGATATTTTAACCTATAAAATAATGATGTGTAATATAAATATAAAATTTAATAATTATGTAATTTTTAATTTCATAAATCCTAACCATACAATCTAGGCTTCCTGACAGGAAATATTATATTAATGGGTCTGTCATCAGCCAAAAATAGAAGATAATTTTTCACAAGAGACGTAACGATGAATTGAGGTGATATTGATGTCCTCCTTATTAACTCCAATGGTTTCCTTATATATAAGGGGTGTAACATAATCAATATAAACTTTTATATTTAAAAACAATCATTAAAAATGATAACAATTACCTTAATTAATAAACATAATCATAAAACATTAAGATTAGTATGGATAATAGTATATAAATAGAACATCTTAGTCAACTAATCATTAAACATCCAAAAAAATAATAACAATTGTTTCATTAGAAAACATTCCAAAGATTTTATATGTTAAAATAAGTAATGATGTCGTTGATGAATAAAAATCCCATCAAAAATTTCATTCACTACATTCTTAAGGAAAATATCATTTTCATATTGAAAATTATTTTTACAAAATAAAATTTTAATATTCGTAGAATAATTTTTTTTATTAAGATACCATTATAAACATATAATGGAATATTTAGTTAAATTATTTGTCATGATTGCGGGAAACTGTGTACATTTGTTTTAAGACAAATATTCTTTTTAGATTTTCATAAATAGATATGAAGTACCTTATTCATAATATGACATGAAGTGTACTTTTAAACAGTACATTGAAAATAAAATAATCTGTTATATTTATTTAATAATTAAATTTTATTAGTTTTATCAATATTTAGAAAAAAAATTAAAAACATTGACCTGAAAGAGAAAGAATTTTCAAATGAAAATTGAAAAAAAGTTAGATTTTCATAAAAATATTATCTCTATAAAATTAAGTACCAAAGAGAAAAAATGGTAATATGAGTTGAATGTTTTATGAATAAAAAAATTATAATAATATATATTATTTTAATACAGTGGTATCAAATAATTCCCTAAATGGAATCTTAATAAAAAACAATCATGATTATTGATGAGATTGTAAAATAATTCATTACCACATTGATACCTTATGAATCACAAGCCCCATGAATGGTGTAAAATAAAATTAATGATTAAATACCATGAATATAAAGAGATTCACGGAAAAACATATAAAAGTGGAAGTATATACACCAAAATAAATAATTAAGTAATGAATATGACACATGTCTGAATGTGGTAAAAATCAGATGAGAAATCATTAGATCAGGACGGATTTCCATCCATAGTGTTCGAACCGCTATATAAAAGGTATATCATTATATTAAATATATATTATATAAAAATACTCATATATTTTTTTCCAAATATTATTTTATCCCTTTTTGACCTATTTATTAATTTATTTGTTAATATCACTATTTCAGGTGATAATTTCTCTGATATACATGTTTGTTTTTATTTTGTTGTTTCAGTTTTTTTCAATTGTAATGGTTAAAAAATATTCATAATTTTAAATATAATTTTAATATAAAAGACATTAAATATATAATTATTTATATTAATTCATAATATTTATTGATATGAAATTTTATGCATCATTCATGGAAACATTAAGCCTTACGTACGTATTAACGATGTTTCCATTTTCTTCAAAGACAGAATAAAAGGAAAATAAAGATTAATTAAAATATTTGAGATCATTATATTTCTATATACATAAATTATATTAATTATTTACATATTTTTTACCATCCTTGTAAAAATAAAATGAATAACATTTCATATCGCAACATGGACGAAGTTTTCTACACATAGGTATGAGTGACGTTATTATTTTCCAACGGATTTAATGGTATGAAATTATATGTTATATTATCATTATAGAATAATTTTTAGTTAATTTATATCACATATTTTTATTATTTTTATCCACACTACTATCCAGGTGAATCGTAATTGAAAAAATTAATCATATCACTACGTGTGGCAATAGTCTTCTATACACACGAGTCACATTATTGTACCCCCTCATGAAATGGTAATAATGAAGGTTGATGAGATATATTAATTATATAACAATACTAATTTAATAAAATAAAATATTTATATTTTAAATACATAATTTTATATTTTATTTAATGGAGGTGATGGAAATGAATTACATCAGTTCTCAAGGAGGTAGTCCATCTTGCACATGATTGATAGTTTCATATTCAATTTGTTATAAGTGGAGATAGATATATGTTATTGAATTGAAAAAAATTAGATTATATGGTATAATTTTGGTATTATAGTTTCATATTTTAATAATATTTTAAGGAGTTATAAGAATAAATAAAAAAATACACGTGTTATTAATTTTACCTCTTCTTTATATTACTCCATTAGGTTTATACATAAAGCCTTCTTAGAAGAAATTCCTTAAAAAATAAGGAATATTTGTTGTGGGGATGCAATTAATAAATTTATTTGCGTTTGTTTTGAAAAAATCAAATGGATTTTTATTTGTGAAGAGGGGATGATATGGGGTGGTCAGTTATAAGTGGGGAGTATGACATAGTTGGAAATATTTGAAATGAAAAATTTACACCAATAATTTTTACATGCCACAAGGCTCCAAAATTGATCATTCTTGAACATTGGATGTGATAAAAAAGAAATATTACCATAAAATATGAAATATATAGTATTTAGATAATTTTTAACCATTATTATTTTATTTTATCATTGGTAATTTGGTTTTTAATTAAACCATAGAAAATAATTTTTTAATATTTTTACTATTTATTATTTTAAAAAATTAAGTTTATGTTATTATATGATATAATTTATTATAATTATATATATGTAATTTAGTTATTCCAATTTCATTCAAAAATGTGGAAAATTTTAAATTTTTCATTAAACCCACATACACGGCAAAAAAAAACATGATTACAAAGAGATACATTCAAAATTTTGAATCATTTTCTTCCACAATGAAATATGAAATTTACTCCAGGGAACTAAATTAGATAAATTTTAGTATAATTTAAATAATTTTATTTTATATAAAATTTATAATAAAATTTATCTTCTAAAATAATTTAAATAAATATAAATTTTTTAATAAATATATATATTTATCACAATTCATCAAAAATGTAATCTTTTCATAAAAATATCAACAATAAATGAAAAATAATTTTTAAATATTGATTTAAAAATAGAATATTTATATATCAAATATATTCTTTAAATATGGTTAATAATATTTTTAAATTATGTGTGAGAAGCATGATTACACTCTAATTTAGAATTATATCATTTTTAGTTAACCTATCTTTTTCTTTAAAATTGTTCACATTTTGTTTCAAATTAATAAATAAGCATTGGAATTATTTTAAAAACGTGTCAGAAATATAATATTAATAATTTTTTCCTTTCTATTTATACCATCCAACTTAAATTCTAGGTTATAAATGACATGTTGAAATAATAATATTTCAATAGAGTGTCACATTTCATTTAATCTTATAGTAGCATGAATCAAAAGGTATCAAAGAGATTGAAATTATATATTATTAAATAAAACTTAAAGTCGATGGTGTGGAATTATCTTCCAAACATGGTTTCATGTTCTATATTTATTATTTGAACATGGTGTTCCTATTTTTAAAATCCCAGTGTTTTTGCATTCTACTACATTAAATAAATTAAACACTTGCAATTACATTTTTCTCATAATAGGTCTAAATTTGTTCAAACCACACCTCATTATAGGTGTTAATAAAAAATAATCTTTATAATAGAAAAAATGGAGTATAAATGTCATATGGTAGAACATATAACATGGTTTCCAAAATTCTAGGAATCAAAATTTATTTGAAATCACATTTTATTCAATAGAAATTAAGGTACGAAGAAAACATGTTAGGTTCAAGATCGTTTTCCTAGTGGTGAGGAATTACATTATAATATAGATTATTAAATAATTTCATCCACAGAAATGATATTTTTTTATATCATAGGAACAATATAAACTTTAGGGTTTCATTCAGTAAATATCTAAATCATTTCATACTCCCTAAAATGAATATAAAAGTTTTTTTCTTATTGAAATAAAATTAACACTTAATGGATCCTAAAATGTATTAAAAGTTATTCCACTTGTATTTGTGAATATTTGAGGAAAAAAATTGTTAAAATGAGTTATCTAAGAATAAATTAATTTTAAAATACTAAAAAATTACCTCAATGTTCAACATAATCCATTTAAAAAAATCATCATTAATACTGGTAAAAAATATGTTTGTCCAAATTTGAAGACAAAAAATTTATAATGATGGTAAAATAATTTATGAAATCCACATAACATTATATTACCCAAATAACATAATATTGATCTTATTGTCACATAACCAATAAATGATTTCCTTGATCACTTTGAAATAGTAATGAAAACATGTATTCTTTCAAAAATATTTTCCTCCTTATTACATCAATAATATAAAATACAGTAAATTTTATTCTATATTTCAAAAACTGATGTGATATTTATCAAAAATATCATAAAAAATAAACATTTCCCCCAATTTTATGTTCACAAATAATATCGCATAAGCATATATGTATAATTTTAATCTACAAATTATGATTATATTAAGGTTTATCCTCCCTCAATCAAGGGTTTTCGAAAAAATGGTCAAATTTCCACTGAATTGCTTCTCTTTGTCATTAGTACCATTCAACATATGTAGTCAAATCATTATAGAAAAATTATTTTAGAAAAATAAATCTGAATTTTATGATTTTTATAAAGAAAATATAATTGATAAAATACTTATCAAATATAATTCATGTACCGAATACACAATCATTTTAATCTTTTAATTTTGGATCTAATCATAGTGTAATCTTGACCTTGATATCTTTGCTTCATCTTGGGTAGAATTCATTAATATTTTGTATATTAAATTTTGTAGTGTATCATCTCATTATAATTGACGATTTTATCATTAGAAACATATTTCTCACCCTTTTAATCAACTTGAGTGGTGGGATTTCTCTCCACACTTGTGTAAAATTCTAATTCCCTTCAAAGAAAGTACCAGGGTGATTCTTTTCAAAACCATCACATAGGGAAAAAAATTTATTTCTTTCGTGCATGTATCCAGGTATTACTCATTCTTAATTTTATTCTATTTCTTACCTTTTAATCGATTAATCATTTATAATTATTTCTCTATATTAATAGAATACGATATTATATCTTCTAATGATGACAATATTTGGGAGAATAGTTTCCTTTAATATATTCATTAAATCCCATGACAAAAATAGATAATTTTTATATTTTTCTTTCATAGTAATCTTACATAATACATTCTAGCCTAATTTGGTTGGATTCAGGTTTAAAACAATTTTCCTCTTCCATTCATCTAAGTCTCCAGAAGTGTATTTCTATATCATCTCATTTCTAATGAGGAAAATATTTTTCTAATAAAAATACATAGAAATACATTCATTCCTTGTTTTCTATTTATTTTATATCTACATTATTTTGAATCAATGACAACTCTTAATTATAATGTCATGATAAATATTAAACATACATGAAATCCTTCCACATATAATTTATTCTCATAGAGATAAAAAATTTGTCTAATGAACACAACCATCACCCAAAGTAAAATATATTTTTAGTCCCATTTTATGGAGTTTTCTAAAATATTAAGTGGTGTGAAAATATTAAACCATATGGTGGATCTATATGCCACTCTTCTACATAAAATTTATAACTCATAACTTTTGTCACCTTCCCCAAAATGGTAATAATTTAATTAGTTCATGATGTATACAGACCACCAATATCATTATATTGCCTAAGAGGGAAATCCCTACATTGGGTACATGAATTGACATGTTTTCAATTCCCAATCCTAGGACCGATTTCTATATAATTTCATATATTATATTACATAATTAACATAACAAACATAATTTATAATCCCAAAAAAAATAAAACAAATTGCATAAATTGAAAATTTAATGTATGGAAAATCTCTGGGAAATAAACAATGTTTCTATGGGAATGATTTCAATTCATAAATAAAAATAAATCTACCATAATTTTCTATATTAAAACAGTGAATTACATTGAGAATATCCCCCTAGAGTTTTAGATTATGTGAACAGTAAGGCATGATTCCTTTTACTAGGTAACACTCAAGTAAAATCCCAATATGACATTTCAATGTTATTACACACAGGTAAAACTTTTTTAGAACCACAACCAATTATAGTATCCAGATATGGATGTATTAATAGAAAACCACCTAATATCTTCCTCCTCAAAACCTCATGATTTTCCGATATACTTTTCATAAATGTCTTTTATAGGGTTATGATCCCTATTATATTTTTTCCTAAATCTATTTATGTATGTATCTTATAGACTTTCATTAATACCAACTATATTGTCCCCCACACAACTATCCCAGTGTTGGTGGTTACTTTTTTACTTTTTCACTATTTATATGAAATCACATTTCAATGGACCAAATATTTTATCTACCTTAATAATCACAATAAAAATTTCAATCATATGTTACAATTGATAACATAATACCCAACATAGTTTTTTCTTCGATTACATATTTATATCCTAATGAATAACCCTGAATTACAATAATTAAACATGTTGGACTCACATATTTTTATTATCCTTAATTTTTTTTCATTTAAGTGAGACACATGTTTTCCTTATATGCTTATTATATTTCATTAATGTTTCCTATTTCTGTAGAGTAATATTCATATACTCTCAATATCACTACTTTATTGGTTAATCTTACAGTGTAGAATTTGTCTATGTACAAAGGTCACCGATACAAGGTCATCAGTATAAAGGTCATTGATACAAGGTCACAAAAACAAAGGTTATCATTATAAAGGTCACAAATACAATGTCACTGATACAAGGCCACTGATTCAAAGGTCACTGATACAAGGATACTGATACTTGGTCACCATTATGAGGCCAGCGATGCAATTCTACTGTTAAAGGTCCCCAATAAAGGTTATTGATGGATGGATACAATTTTAGGTTTCTGATGTGCACCTGCTATTGAATCCTAACGATGCGAAGGCTACAATTACTAGTATATTGATTATCAGAGATTGTCAAATTCTGGATATTTTTCTAACGGTCATATTTTCTAACATTAATTCTTCTTACTTAATTAATATTTATTGTAGAAATATCTAGAGACCATATCTTCATAGTATGAGGTACGAGAACGATTTCATGTGATGTACTTACTCCTATTTCTGGACCTCAAATATGAAAAAATACCAAAAAAATGAAGATATATATAGAGACAAAAATAAATACAAAAATACAAAATGAAGTTCATGTGTTGAATGCATAAGGAAGAAACTAATGAAGAACAAGGAAGAACCTATTTTGGAGCAACTTCACTATGAACCCCTAGAACTACCAAAAGACTATTTCAGGAAAAACAACATGAGGCTGCCTTCTGTGTTTCATAAACATTCAATCAACTGAAGAAGCAGAACACTCATTTTCTGAAAGCTAGTACCTCGTGTTTCAACACTCTGTTTTGAAGAAAAATTTCCGATATAGACTCAAGATTCAAATTCATTAATGAGTCAAGTGATGAACTACAAACACATAGAGCCTTCTAAACTCTATGGAATCATTATTTCTCTATTGTGTTACTTTCTTTCTTTATTTTACATTTATGGGAAGTGTGTCTATGTGCTTCACACACTGTATCCTATGCTAGAACTAGAGGATATTAAATATCCTTACATAAATCCTCACTTATGATATTTTACCATGTAAAAATGAGGAAGATAATGCATGTAGTCTGTGTTGTTTTTCTTTCCCACAAAGAATAGTTGTAGAGGGTGTGAACCTTGGACAGTTTGTGAAAACTGTTGCAATGCCCGATACATGATGTCTATTAAGTTTACTTCTAATATAAACTTCATGGCGGCAGGTGATCACCAAGTAGAGATGATAAGGTATCAGGATGAGACTGAACCTCTTTTTTATATTGTTGTGCTAATCCTCATATACTCTATTTTATTTTATCTGTTGATTATATCATTCAATGAAAGAAAACTATTTTCACATTCAATCTAATAGGTTTTTTGGGTTAGTGTGTAGATATGATTAATTCAGTAAACCTATTTAAAATGATGAATCAATGATTTCATTGATTCAACTGAGTACTAATCCACCATTGAGAAACTTTTTGAGAAATTAAACATTTATATCTCTACTGCCTTAATTGACTGGGCTGTTTTGAATTGGGGGATTTTTATGACAAAGTTTTTAACATAAATTTTAATTGGAACTCAATTCACCCCCCCTCTTGAGTATCCACTCCGACAAACATTTGTCATCATAGGGTTTTATTTTCAAGTGTTTAAATTATTTTCAACTTTGATTAATGTTTTATCTTAAAGATCTTAAAATTTATGTCATATCTAAATTTTTAGTTCATTAAATTCTATGTAAATATGGAAACTAGAGTGGAGGGTGCTGCTACTAACATGCCAAATTTACTTAATTGTAATAACTATGCTCAGTGGAAATTAAAAATGAAAATGTATCTAGAGAGCATGGGACCTGAAATTTGGGATAAAATTGAAGAACAACATGTATTTCCTGCTATAGCTAAGGAAACATGGTCACAGTTGAAAAAAGATACATATAATAATAACTATAAAGTAATGAATTCCTTGTACTGTTCTCTATGTGATGATGAATTCAATAGAATATCTTCTTGTAAAACTACATATGAATTTTGGGATACTTTAGCTATTTCTCATGAGGGAACAACCAACGGTAACGAAATGAGATTAAATACACACGTTATTAAATATGATAATTTTAAAATGAAGTCTGATGAACCTATCTCTGAAATGTATATCAGGTTCAATGAAATAGTGAAAAATATGATTCTTCTTGGAAGACCAGTGGACAAAAAGGACCAAATCATGAGACTTCTTCGATTCCTACCTGACAGATGGAGGGGAACATCTGTTTCTATTCAAGAATCTTGTGATATATGCAAGCTACCAATAAAAGAGATACATGGAAATATTATGATGTATGAAGATGAACAAAATGTGAATAAAGAAGTAGGAGAAGAACCATGGAAGAAGTCAATAGCATTCAGTACATTAGGCTCAAAGATCAAAACAAAGATAATGATCAATTTCCTATAGATAGTTCCACACATGAAGTGTCAGATTCAGACAGTGATGAGGAGATGAATCACCTTGCTAGAAGGTTCAAAAATTTCTATCAAAAGAAGAAAATATTTAGGATGTAAAACTACAAGGGAACGTATGATAGTAAAGGACAATAGAAGAAAGAAAAAAACTGAATGACAACTCAAATGATATAATCTTCTATGAGTGCAAATGAAATGGTCATGTGAAGGCATACTTCCCCAAGCATAAATTTACGAAGAAATATGAAGATAAAGGAAAGGGTTATAAAAATGATATGAAATCTACTTGGAGTGCTTCTGAAGATAACTCCAGTGGATCTAATGCTTCTGATAGTGAAAAAAACAATCATTCCAACTTATTTTTACTGAATGAAACATATGAGGTAACACTTAATTCTCATATACATAATGCCTTTTATTCTAGGAATATGAGTGAGTCACGTAATGATGAAGATATGGATAAGGATTAATTATTTGAATACTGTGTAATGCTTGACGATACCTTTAATGAGCACAAGGACAAATCTAAATCATTAAAGTCATAGAATGCTTTAAATGCATAATATGAGTCTGATTTGGATTTTGAAAATGAAAAATGTGCCCTACTGTAAAAAGAAAATACTAAAATAAAATTATAAAATGAGAAATTAAGGAAAGATCATGAGAAGTTTACTTCTAGTAGATATAACTTTTCTCAGTTGATAGGAAAATAGATTTCCCCAAAATATACTACTGGTCTAGGATATCAAACAGGACAGAGAAAGATCATTAAAACTAAATTTATTCCAAAATATGGACATTTCACAGCTAGTTCAAGTTCTGGACCATTTCTTGAAAAACAATTCTCTAAAGGATGAAACAAAGTGTTTATATCTCAAAATATATATGTTTGTGTTATGAAACCTATTAATAAAATATGGGTTCCCAATGTTTTACTTGCTAACCTCTCTAGACCCAAGAAAATCTCGGTACCATAGTTACCCCATGCCTAATCTGTTTTGCAGGGATGTTGTCTAAGGAGTTCTTGTAAGACCTTGTGGTACATGGAAAATGGATGTTCAATATAGATGACATGAGATTATTCTTTCTTCAAAAGCCTAATCAATGTTGATGGTGGACATGTAACTTTTTATGACAATTCATAGGTAAAAATTGTTAGCATAGGAAAGACTGTTAACCCTAATACAATATTAATTTCCAAAGTACATTTTGTTGATGGATTAATTTACAATTTAATTAGCATCTCTCAGTTGTTTGATGATGGTTTTAATTTCATGTTTGAAAATGAAGTATGTAATGTTTTTAATCCCAAAAATTATTTAGTATCTATTTCTATTGGAAAGGAGAATGTATATACTGTGGATTTATATTCTTTAGATAAGGAAAATGTTTCTCGTTTAAATTTGTTTCATAAGGAATCCTTGTTGTGGCACTGAAGATTAGAAAACTGTAGTGTGCAGTCACATAGGAAACTGATTAAGAAAGGTTTAGTTAGAGACCTACATAAATTGGAGTTTCCTTTAAACAATGTCTGTAATACTTGTCAAGAGATAAATCAACACAAAGTTTTATTCAAACCAAAGAATGATGGTTCAACTTCTCAATAGGTAGAGTTGGTTCACATGGACTTGTTTGGACCATAAAGTGTTTCATGTTTAAATGGGATGCACTATGTTTATGTTCTTTGAGATGATTTTTATTGGTAGAATTGGGTATACTTTATGGATCACAAAAGTGAATATTTTTCTTATTTTATCAAATACTCCATGTCTGTAGAAAATCATAGTGGAAATTGATTTAAGACCTTGAGAAGTGATCACTGCCGTGAGTTTCAAAATCAAGAGTTTTAGTCTTATTGTTCACACAATTACTATAGTCACAATTTCTCCAATCCTAGAACACCTCAAAAAAATATAGTCGTAGGAAAAAGAAATTGGACACTTCAAGAGACGTCCCAAACTATGCTTAGTGATTATAATCTAAATCTTTATTTTTGGGATGAAATATTAAATACAACTTGTTATACCATCAATAGAGTCTTGATTAGACCTGTTCTAAAGAAGACCCTTTATTAACTTTGGAACAATAGGAAGCCTATGGTTTAATACTTCACGGTTTTTGGCAGAAATGTCTTTATTATTAACACTAAGGACTATCTTGAATATGTTTCCTCCAAATGTGATGATATAATTTTCCTAGGTTACTAAATCACAAGTAAATCCTACAGAGTATTCAATAAGAAAATCAAATGTGTGGAAGAGTGATTTTATGTAAAATTTGATGAGACTGATCCAAACAAACCCAAAACCTCTCTTCAATATCTTGAGGAGGATATGACAATTCTGGACCTTAATGATAATCATAGTGAACCCCCTGTAAAAGTAACCAGTTCTGAGAATCTTCCAAATCCTACACCTGATGAGTTAGAACCTATAAATAACCATGAATAATCTAGTCCAACTCTTTGTAGAGGTATTATAACTCTCAAGAACCATCCTTTAGATGTCGTAGATGGTGATTTAAATAAAGGGACAAAACATAGAGCTTCTCTTAGAAACTAGGTTGAACATCAAGATTTTCTTTCACAGATTGATCCCAAAAATATTAACGATCCTATCAATGATGAATGTTGGGTTATGGATAAGCAGGAAGAATTAAATAAATTTGAATGAAACAAGGTTTGGGAACTAGTTGAAAGACCTAAGGACGGTTTGATAATTGGCACTAAATGGGTCTTTAGAAACAAAGTGGTTGATTCTGGAAATAAAGTTAGAAGCAAAGATAGGTTAGTTGCACTAGGATATAGTCAAGAGAAAGGAATAGAGTATGAGGAGACCTTTTCACCTATATATAGGATAGAGGCCATTAGGATTTATCTTTCTTATACTGCTCATATATTTTTAAAAATCGTCAAATGGATGTTAAATGTTCTTTTCTAAATGGGTATAGAGTTGAGGATGTTTTTGTTGAACAATCCCCTGGTTTTAAAAATCCCCATTTTCAAAATAATGTTTTAAAACTTTCCAAAGCTTTATACGGTTTAATGAATGCTCCATGAACATGGTATGATAGGCTCAGCTCTTTTATTATTTCAAAATGTTTTACTAAAGGAATAGATGGTCATACTCTATTCTTTAAAATAATTTCTAAATATGTTGTTATAGTATACATTTATCTATATGATATAATTTTTGGATCATCTAAAAATTCATTTTGTACTGATTTTTCAAAAATAATGAAAAATTAATTTGAAATGAGTATAATGGGAGGACATAAATTATTCCTCGGATTTCAGATTATGCAAAATAATGATGGTATTGTTTTAAATCAATGTAAATATGTTAAAGATCTTTAGAAACACATTGGTTCAGATTGTAATAAAAGTAGTGATACACCAATGAGTACCACTTGAAAGTTGGATGCTGATGAAAATGGTGAATTAGTGGATCAATCCAATTACCGAGGTATGATTGGGAGTCTTCTCTATCTTACTGCTAGTAGACCTAACATTATGTTCAGTGAATGCATGTGTGCTCATTTTTAATCCAATACCAAAGAGTCTCATTTAAATTTTGTTAAAAGGATTTTTAAATATCTTAAGTATTCTATTAATTTTGGACTATTTTATCCAAGAGGAAAATTGTTTAATTTAAGATTTTATTCAGATGCTGACTTTACAGGTTGCAAGTTCGACTAAAAAAGTGCCTTTGGAACATGTCACATTTCGGGCAAGTCACTAGTATAATGGTGTAGTAAGAAACAGGATTCTGTTGCATTATCTACCGCCAAAACAGAATATATAACTGGTGGTAGTTTTTTGTGCTCAAATTCTGTGGATGAAACACACTTTTCTAGACTATGGATATCATTTGAAACATGTCTCTATAAACTATGATAACACAAGTGCTATTATAATCTCTAAAAATTCAGTATCTCATGTTAGGACAATGCATAATGAAGTAAGACATATATCCTAAAGAGATCATTAACAAAGAGGTGATATCACTCTTGAATTCATTGGTACTGAACACCAATTTGTAGATATTGTAACATCCCAAGTAATTAATGAATAATAGATATTTTTTATCTATGTCTATTAATGAATTAGATAGTGTTTTAGAGGCTTAAAATGAAAATAAATCCAATCTTAAGCATGGAATAAACTAATATTTTTAAAAGATTGTTTTACTTCCTTTTGATGGCAAACCATTTTTAAATCTATATTTTGACAATTTTATAAGCTATGTTTGTCAAAATAAACTTATTATTTATGATTGGGACATCAAAATTTACTTTGTGTGAATTTTTGGTATTTTTCTTACAATGTTCATTTTTTAATGAATAGTGAAAAATACTGCATTTTACATCAAAACTGCTTCTTAATCTAATTTATTTATATGATTAGATTATCTTTTGAATTGTTCTTAATGTGTAATCTGAATATATTTTTACCATTTAATCCAATGGTGGTCATTGGAATCAATTTCACTTTGAAATTAGACTTAAACTGGTGTCAATCTTTTGATACTTATTGTTTTATAAAAACACGCTATTTTCTCTGACAGCGGGAATTAATTATTAAATTAATTAATGTGACTTATATGTTTTGAATTTTGTAAAATAGACTTCATTTTTGAATTCGGAATATCAAATATAGCTTAGGGTGAATTTTTGGTAATTTTCTGAAAAACTTTAATTTTTTATGAATAGTGTAACCACTAAGTGGTACTTATAAAAACTGATTTTCCGTTTAAAAGAAATTTTGCCATCATTGTGTTTTGAATTTCAAAAATCCGACATACATGGTTGTCATTAACAAGTAAAATGTGGTTCAATGAGATTAAAATAATTTTTTGGTGAATAGTAACTTATTAAGTTTTTAATCGCGATTAGAGGTAATTAGTGTAATTTAAGGTAAAAATGATATTATAAAAATGTGAAAACACCATGAAACTTGTCCTAACCCTATTGGATGAGTCATGGCAGACCAACACAACCCATGGGTCGATTTATGGGACCCTATGGAGCCTCTTGGGTGAGATAATGACTTTAATGCTTTTTTTTAAAATAAAGGTGAAAATGACACTAACATAAATTGTTTTACTAAAACAATTTTTAGAAGGAGTTATAATAATCATAATTTTGTCTATAAATACTCTTTGTAAAGATAAAAAGATTTCCTACATCAAGATATGTTTTTTATAATTTTTAGACATTAAATAAATTAATTTAATTATGACATCATGATGATGCAATGATGACTTCATTAATGAACAGTTTAAATAAAATGAACCGATAATATAAAATATAAGACCTAAACTTGTCCAAAAACTATTGTATGGGAATATTTAGAAGCCTTATCATATTAAATTCTAAATATATTAATGTGGGACCTTAGAAATTTGAAACACTTTTGAAAATAAAATAATAGTTTCATGATTTCCAAAAGTGCCCCTCCTCTCCTCTTATAAAAGGCACCCACCTCTACCTCATTTCACACACTCCTCAAGCCTTTGGATCGACCTTCCCCTGCCCATTTACTCTCTCCAAATACCTCTCCTCATACTAGAGGATTACCTTTGGGAATAATCCTTTCAAAGGAAGCCTTTAGGCTCAAATCAAAAGGAGTTACACTTTTAAAGGTAATTCATTCTCTCATGTTCATTTGTTTTATTTTTCTTCTCCAACCCCATAAACTCTTTTTATTTACTTCATTTGTAACAACTCCAGTATCCTAAATATACTAGGATGTTGTTATAAGAAGTATTCGAACTACACTTACACACACCTACATCTAATGGTTAACGAACATACAGTTACCGTGGATGGAGAATTTATGCCTCCTGAAACGATGATTGTTCAACATTCTTTTAACACCATCAAAGGTGGCCATTAAGATGACACTATATTTATATATGATATATAATATGTTTATGTTTTCCTTAAGCTTATGTATTTTTAATTTTTGGCATACCTTTATGGTTTCCATTATGGGTAAACGCGATATCTTCATTTAAGGAAGTGCAGACTACCGCCCCCTCAAAGTGATTTGATTCATTAAATACCATATGTGGGACGTATAAATAATGGAACTATGATATTATATATGATATTATACTAGAATTATAATATGCCTTTATATAATTATGATTCTATTCTATAAAATACGAAATAGAAATGAAAGTAGTGTTCATGCGTACGTACGGCTTACCGTCTCCATGAATAGTGCATTTCATTTCTTACCTCTAAATGATTATATAATGTTATAAATGCACATATATACTAGATATATATGATATATATGATATATACATCATGATTATAATCCTGGATATAATGGATACATGAACAACTTGTAATTATAAAGGGTTTATTTTGACTCAAGTACCAATAATCGTTAAAATGACCGTTATTAACTTAAATAATTACGTAGTGTTAAAGACATGGCAATAAGTGATATAAAAGGAATAATGAACTTGAAAAAGGTTATTAAACAAGTAGAAATTAACTCAGGTTTATTATTCAGGAGATTAATGAACGACCGAGTCAAGTCGGACCTGAGGTATGGGACTTCGTCTCAATCTCCTTTCATTGAGGCATATTTTGTTTTTTAAACAACCTTCTTTTATACGGTGTATAAACCCCTTTGACTTTTATGTTTATTCGAAAGGAATCTTTTTTATACGAAGCATTTACTAAACGAAAAAGGGAATGTTTTTGTCGTACGTATGCGGCGACAATGACTTCTCCGCCGTCGTGACCGTTATTTGAGTTCCGGCTTCCTCTACAAGCCATACCTTCTTTTTAAAAGAAAAATAAATACCATGTTTTACTTTTCTTTTATTTTGGTATCGAAAATGGTTTTCATAATGTTTTTATATCAATGTGATGTATTGGTATCTTTTGATTGAAAGGTGGGAATGTTATGTTTCCTTTATGCATGTTTTATGTGATATGATTATGTTGAGGTTCTTGGGCATTATTATGAAAACGGGTGGTTCCGTGATAAACTAAGGGCGGGTGAGCCCGATATAGCTCTCTAATGAATTGGGTAACGCGAAGGAGTGAAACATTAAGGTTTCTCTGAAGAGATTTAGGGAATATACTGTGATGGGTATTCCAAACGTAACCAAGAGGTTTACTCCCTACGTAAGAATGTTATGAATGCCTCAAGTTACCTTTATGTCTTATGATTTCTATGATTTATTCATGATTTGATGAGGTATGTTAAAGTGCATATGTTTTATGGGTAAAGTATGATTTCATTCATATGTATATATATACCCATGTTTCCTTTCCATATTTTTATATCCCTTACTGAGCTTTTTATGCTCATCCCATGTTTTTTGAAATGTTTTTCACAGGTCAAGGGAAAGGTACATGATATGATGATAGTGTCAAGGAAGTGTCAAGAAAGAATCCATGTTTATTTTAAATATTTTTCCATTGATGGGAATGAATAATACTATCTTTATGTAACCACTTTGTTTATATGTGGAATGTAATGCAAGTTTTATGATCTAATTCACTAAAACTCTAAACCCGAAAAGATCCTCAATGTGTAATCTTGCAATAACTCAAGATTAAGTAAGGTTTAAGGCTGGGGCCTTATAGTTGGTATCAAAGGTAGGCTTAGATAAATTTAGGAGTTATAATTCTATTAAATGATTATCCAAAAATATTTTTTTTGAAATGATATAGCATTTGAAGATTACCATTTTGCTTCATCTAGGACATGTTTGTTCAGAATGGTTTTCTGCAGAGGAAACAGGGAAGCAGTACTAGGAAGGCATACAGAAGGAAATAACCTTCCGAATCAGCATCCCGAGATGGTCAGAATTGGAACTGAACAGTTTGTTTCAGTGATGGAACAGTTGACTCAAGCGATAAATGGCAGTGGTATCCATGCACGAGATCAGCCAGATCAACTGCAGAGGAACATGTCAGTGGTGGAACATTTCATGAGGCAACATCCCCCATCATTCAGAGGATCATCTGACCCTGTGCTAGCTGAAGGGTGGATTAAAGCACTGGAGAAGATTTTCGATGTCATGGGGTGTTCAGACAATCAAATAGTTAGTCTTACTATTTACCATTTGGAGGGTGAGGCAGATCAGTGGTGGTCGATGGTTAAAAATATCAGGGACGCTGATGAGATTGATGCTCTCGACTGGGATGAATTCAAAGGTATGTTTCTTGAGAAGTATTTTCCTAAGGCTGTCCGACTTAGGATGGAAAATCAATTCTTGGAATTGAGGCAAGAGGAAGACTCAGTGGCTACCTATGAAGAAAGGTTCACTCGATTGGCAAGGTATGCTCCAAATTTTATCCGAGAACTTGATAGTAAAATCAATCGGTTTTACTCAGGATTAAAGCCAAAATATTGAAGGGCATTAGCTTCTCGTGATTTTAAAAGTTATGAAAAGCTTGTTCGATGTGCTGATATGGTGGAAATGGAGTTTGCCGATGACCAAGTGTTCTATAACAACCAGCAGAAGAAGAGACCGAGGTGGCAGGAGAAAGTTAAGAATTCTTCAAAAAAGTCTGATGGTAAGAAAACTAAGTTTCCAGTTTGTGATAAGTGTGGAAAAAGGCATGCTGGGGAATGTCTTCTGAATTCTAGAAAGTGCTACCGATGTGGTAAGATGGGACATAATGCTCGTGATTTCACTGAAAAGGATCAAGGTGAAGGTAAGAACAAATTTGATTTACAGTTAGTGAAATGTTATAAGTGCAGTGAGATGGGTCACTATGCAAATGAGTGTTCGACAAAGAGCTTGAGTGATGGGAAGTAGTTAGACTACAAGCAGAAAGGGGTGGTGAAATCCTTTGAAACTACTTCAGCAGATGTCGGGCCGTCAAATGAAGTTGTATCACGTACTTTGTTTGTTTTTTAAGATTATGCCCGTGTGTTGTTTGATTCGGGATCTACACATTCTTTCATCTCTGAACCCTTTTCTAGTAAAATGGGAATACCATTTCAAGAAATGACTCCTGAACTTTTGGTAAAAACACCTGGGGGAAATGTTGAGGCAAAAAGAATTTATAAGAATCTTCCTATCCTTATTTGTGGAAAGAACCTACTTGAAAACCATATTGTTCTACATTTAGTAGAGTTTGATGTTATCCTGGGTATGGATTGGCTCTCTATTTACCATGCTAAGATTTACTGTAGTGCTAAAGAAGTTTCTTTTCAGAAAGACTTTCAGTTTGTTTACCAGGATGAACCCTTACTTTTGATAACATATCAAGAGGCCGAGAAACTTGTAAAAGATGGAAATGAATGTTACCTTGCACACATCGTTGAAAATAAAGGAACTGTTCAGATTAATGATGTGCCAGTCATAAATGAGTATCCTGATGTTTTTCCTGATGAGTTGTCTGGACTAATACCAGATCGGGAAGTTGAGTTTACTGTTGACTTAGTTCTTGATGATAAGCCAATTTCAAAACGCCCTTATCGAATGGCTCAAATTGAACTTTTAGAGTTGAAGGAGAAATTGCAAGATTTATTAGAGAAAGGTTTCATTAGACCTAGCACATCACCTTGGGGTGCTCCTGTTTTATTTGTTAAAAAGAAAGATGGTTCTATGAGACTTTGCATTGATTATAGAGCCTTGAATAACATCACTGTTAAGAACAAATATCCTTTGCCTCATATCGATGATTTGTTTGATCAGCTCCAGGGAGCTCAGTAATTTTCAAAGATTGACTTGAGATCGGGGTACCATCAGCTAAAGGTAAAGGAAGCAGACGTTCCGAAGACTGTGTTCCGTACAAGATATGGCCATTATGAATTTGTAGTAATTCCTTTTGGGATAACCAATGCACCTGCTGTATTCATGGACATAATGAATAGAATTTTCCATGAGTTCTTGGATAAGTTTGTGGTGGTTTCATTGATTATATTTTGGTGTTTTCTAAAAGTAAAGAGGATCATGAAAGACAATTAAGGGTTATCTTGCAAACCTTAAAAGAAAATAAACTGTATGGAAAATTCAGCAAGTGTGAGTTTTGGTTGAATTTTTTTTTTCCTTGGTCATATTGTTTCTAAAGATGGAATAACTGTTGATCCTGCAAAAACAAAAGTTGTGGAAGACTGGCCAAGACCTACAAATGTAACTGAGATTCATAGCTTCCTTGGTTTGGCAGGCTATTACCGAAGGTTTGTTAGAAATTTTTCACGGTTATCTAGTCCAATGACTAAGCTAACTCGGAAGGGTGTTAAGTTTATCTGGACAAAAGAATGTGATGATTTTTTTTCAGGAATTGAAAAGAAGATTGGTGAATGCTCAAGTTTTTGGACAACCTTCCAGGAATGGTGAGTTTGTTATATACAGTGATGCTTCATTGAAAGGACTTGGTTGCATCCTAATGCAGAATGATCAGGTAATTTCTTATGCTTCACGACAGTTCAAGACTCATGAGGTAAATTACCCTACACATGATTTGGAATTAGCTGCTGCTGTTTTTGCTTTAAAAAATTGGAGGCATCATTTGTATGGAGTAAAGTGTGAAATATATACCGATCACAAAATTTTAAAGTATATATTCACTCAGAAAGAGTTGAACATGAGGCAAATGAGATGGCTAGAATTAATCAAGGATTATGATTGTACAATTCATTACCATCCGGGAAAAGCAAATAAAGTGGCTGATGCTTTGAGTCGAAAAAGTAATGCTTCATTAGAAATGTTGTGTTTCGAACATGATCCTTTGGTTAAGGATTTGATGAAATTTGGAATAGAAGTTGTTGGTGCAGGAAGTTCTTCTGTTTTGTTTCAGGTATCAGTGAGATCATCTCTATCAGATAGAGTCAAGCAAGCACAAAAGCAAGACAATGAGTTGCAGAAAAAGGTAGAGCTGGTTCAGAAAGGTAAGTCGCCTGAATTCAACCTTGATAATGATTGCGTTTTGAGATTTGGGAAGAGATTATGTGTGCCTTGTGATTCACAGTTGAAGAGAGAGTTGTTATGTGAAGCTCATAGTTCTCCTTTTTCAATTCTTCCAGGAAGTACTAAGATGTATAGAGATCTGCGGGAGTATTACTGGTGGGATGGAATGAAAAGAGATATTGCTGATTTTACTGTGAAGTGTTTGACATGTCAACAGGTTAAAGCAAAGCGACAGTTACCAAAAGGGATGCTTCAGCCTTTACCAGTGCCAGAGTGGAAATTGGAGAATATATCCATGGAATTTGTTGTGGGATTACCGAATACATCTCGAGGTTATAATGCAATATGGGTTATTGTTGATCACTTGACCAAATCTGCTCATTTCCTTACTATAAGAGATACTTTTTCCCTGGATCAACTTTCCTGTTTGTATCTTAGAGAGGTAGTCAGGTTACATGGATTTCCTCTCTCCATTGTATCTGACCGTGATCCTAGGTTCACTTCTAACTTTTGGAAAGGCCTTCAGAAGTTGTTGGGTACTGAATTAAATTTTAGTACAACTTTTCAACCTCAATCAGATGGGCTGTTAGAACGAACAATTCAGACCTTGGATGATATTCCTCTTTCTTTCTCTATGTATTATCAGGGAAGTTGGGACCAACGTCATTCTTTGGTTGAATTTTCATATAATAACAGTTTTCATTCCAGTATACATATGGCACCATTTCAGGCATTATATGGGAAGCGGTGTCGAACTCCAGGTTTCTGGGATGAAGTGGGTGAAAGGAAGTTGATGGGACCAGAATTGGTAGAAGAGTTGGCAGAAAAATTTCAGCAGATTCAGAAGCACATGAGAACAGCTCAGAGTAGGCAGAAGAGTTATGCAGACAACAGGAGGAAGGATCTATCTTTTGAGGTAGGTGATCATGTTTTTCTCAAAGTATCACCATGGAAAAGTGTGATGCGATTTGGTATGAAAGGAAAGCTGAGTCCAAAGTTCATTGGACCATATGAAATTCTGAAGAGAGTTGGATCAGTTGCTTACCGAGTGGTTTTACCTCCGAGTTTATCTCAGGTACACAATGTTTTTCATGTTTCGATGTTGAGAAAATACATGCCAGATCCATCTCATGTTTTGAGTCCAGAGGTAGTTCAGCTGGAAGAGAACCTATCTTATGAGGAACAACTGGTCTAGATTCTTGACCACAGGGAGCAAGTGTTACGAAATAAGGTGATTCACCAGGTAAAGGTTTTGTGGAAAAACCACATGATGGAAGAGGCAACATGGGAATCTGAAAATGCAACGAGGGATAAGTACCCTCATTTATTTGATAAGTAAATAAATTGCGGGGACGCAATTTTCTAAAGGGGGGAGGGATGTAACATCCCAAGTAAGTAATGAATAATAGATATTTTTTATCTATGTCTATTAATGAATTAGATAGCGTTTTAGAGGCTTAAAATGAAAATAAATCCAATCTTAAGCATGGAATACACTAATATTTTTAAAAGATTGTTTTACTGCCTTTTGATGGAAAACCATTTTTAAATCTATCTTTTGACAATTTTATAAGCCATTTTTGTCAAAATAAACTTATTCTTTATGATTGGGACATCAAAATTTACTTTGTGTGAATTTTTGGTATTTTTCTGACAATATTCATTTTTTTTAATGAATAGTGAAAAATACTGCATTTTACATCAAAACTGCTTCTTAATCTAATTTATTTATATGATTAGATTTGTAACGCCCCGACCCTAGTTACCCAGAGTCGGTGCATTATTACATAACATTGGCATGATCATGAGAAAGATCAAGTCTCGAAATACCGATTAGTTTAGTAGCCTTGGAATAACTAGATACATCCATAAATATTTACATTACATCATAAAAAAAACATCTTGTCTTCATATCCCCTCATACTATCCCTGCAGGTCATTCATAAATTACTTCTTCATAATCCTGGAAAAAAAAAACATTGAAAGGGGTGAGCTCGGATGCTCAGTAAGGATAACATTATAGCAGAATCTTTCATAAATAAGCATAAACACTTAAGGCAATTTATAACTAAAACAAAAGCCTTTTAAACTTGAACTTCAGCATAAAATGGCAAAGGTAAAATGAAATAATGCCATTTACTTACTCACATGGATATTCTACTAGTCGAATGATCACATGCAATATCAATAACCACTTTCATAATGATGGAATGCATAATGCCAGACTATCATAACCACATAGCCAAGGCCTCGTGCCAATACTACAAATAAGATTTTGCCAAGGCCTTGTGCCAAGACACTAGTTTGTCTCATGAGACCTACCGATGCATCGAGGAGCTATAGAGGGCTCCACTCGTCACTTATTAAGTCCAATGCATTCCTCATATGAATAGGTTTAAGCATAAAATAAACATTCGTATTAAAACTAGCATACAAAATGTCAATACTTTAACCACAAACCATGAATGGTATAAAAATAGAACATCCACAGTCAAACATAACTCATTTGATACAATATGGAAGATTGTATTCTATCACATTAACCTCAATCATGAATAATTAAGGATGTTGACATAAATGAAAGTAATCATCAAAACTATTTGAGAGAAATATCCCCCTTTTCTTGAAAACATTTAAAAGTCACACTATTTGTCAAGAAGCCATTTAAAAGTAGATTTTTGAATCAAAGTGTCCCATACCACTTTGAAACTTTTTAAAAGGAGTTTTAATTTGCAAACTTTAATGTCCATATAAATAAATCCTTAAAACCATTTTTTAAAACATGGACATTAATGAGAAAGATTTAGATGAATAAGACTTTAAATCATTTTAAAAATGGTATTTTAGTTAGAGATTCCAACCAAAAGAGACACTTGAATACAAATAATTGTGGTAATCAAAACTTTGTAATATCATGAGAATAAAGGGATTCATGATATACTATGTCAAAGTACGTTATATACACCACATAAAAGTGATTTGGTGTATATCAACAAAGAAGTCTCAATGGAATGTAAATTGAGATGAAATCTCTTGTAAAGGTTGTATCCTTAGGTTAAGGAAAACTCAATGACATAATTATGTGTGAAAAATATAAATACACTAAATATGATTGGATATTCAGTGTAAAACAATCAAAGGACATTCACACATATTCTTGTAAAAACAATACCAATGAATTGGATGTTTAACTCAACAAATGGAGAATGAGTTAAAATTACTCTTATCAAATTCATATCAATGACTTGAGAATTACCAATGGAGTGATTATGTGAATCAAACTTATATCCACAGGAAGGGGAGTGGAAATTATGACATAATCAAATGAATAGTGATTCCACACATAATCTTGGGGTAATATAATCAATGAAATATGTGTAAAGCCAAATGAGTGGAAATTGAAATCTCAAATTCCCTTATCGATTAGGTAACTTTCGAAACATACACCCATGAAAGAAGTATCATACCATGATGATGTAAATACCCATAAATTAATGTATATTACACAATGAATACAATCATGGGAAGTACACATACACCACATGCAATAATTAAGTGGTGAACAATAGAATTCTCACGAAATTAAAAGTGAGATTAGAAAATCCCTTACATTGTACTTTTTCCTTGGTCGATGGTAGGTTTACCTCCTGTATAATGGTTAAATAATTGTTATTGAATAATAAAAGAATCATTTACTTTAATATGATATCATATATGATCTTTTATCATTGATTTGTTAATAATATCTTAGAATTATCGTCATTTCGGGTGTTAACGGGTTCATTTTACTTTATATTCTTTGTTATGTGAGCCATATTCGTTATTAATGGGATGTATATTATTCATATCCAGAATGGTATCAAGTTCTTAAACATCATTTTTAAATCATCAAATGATAATTATACTTGAATGGATACGATGGAGAATGAATCTCATCGCGTTCGTGGAGACGGTAGTCCGTACGTACGCACGAACGCTACTTCCATTTAATTTTTATTTTAAAAGAATCGAATCCAAATGATACATAGGTATATTACTATTCCAGTATAATATAATATTTTATATATGTTACTTAAGTTCATTAACACCATCCTTTATACGTTTCATTTGTGGTATGAACGAGTCATATCATTTTAAGGGGGCGGTAGTCCGCACTTCCTCAAATGAAATTATCGTATGTATATACAACATGAAACGAATAATGGTATGAAATAAAATGGGATTACAGAAGCTTATATATAAAATATATATCATTAAAATCATATTTAATTACAGTTCCATCATAATGGCCACCATGAGAGGCGGTAAGATGTATTTGAACAATCATCGTTTCGTGAGGCGTTAGTTTGCCATCCACAGAAACATTATGTTCATCATCCATTAGATGGAGTTGTGTGTATGTGTAGTTTGAATCATTATTATAACAACATCCTAGTATATTGAGGATACTGGTGTTGTTACAAAAGAAAGGAAATAAAAAGATTTTGGGGGTTGGAGAAGGAAAATAAATGAAAATAATTTAAGAGAAAACATTACCTTTAATTTAGGTAACTCACTTTGGTTGGAACCAAAGGACTTGTTGAAATGCTTTCTGCCTAAGGGGAATCTTCAAGGAGGAGGAGAGGGATGTGGGGAGCTTAGTTGGGCAGAGTTTGGACGAGCCAAGTGGCTTGAGAGGTGTGAAGAAATGAGAAGGAGGAGTGCCCTTTTATAAGAGGGGTGAGGGGCACCTTTGAAAAAGCTAGAAATATTAATTTATAATAAATTCATATTCGGTTTCCAATGGCTCCAAAGTTGATTATTCAAAGGCTAAGGTGGGGATAGGTCGAAAACCACTCAACCAATAGAATTTAGGCAGGTTTGGGTACCTATATTAACCTTATCTTTAAGTATTAACTCTAAGTTAATTAGTTTCACTTTTACAATGTCTCTTTGTATTTTTATATAATATGGTTAATAAACTTACTATATACATCCAAGCGACCCACAAGTGGTCCATTAATGATGAAACTATCCTGATATAAGTCTTTTGGCCGAACCTTAGATTTTTAGGAATTTAATATAATATTTGTTTTAAGAACTCTTTTATGTCAATTTTGACACTATTCAATAGTTGATTTTTGTGAAACTCATAACAGATTGATTACTTCGAACAAAGTCAATTAAATCAATCCTAATATATCATATTATCCTAGAAAATTAGTTTAATTCATTAAAAGTTTCATATTATATTTTTTTGGGTATTTATAATATCAATTATTTTAATTTTTCACTATTATAGTAATTACTACATCATCATTGTGTCATAAATAAAATAAATTATTTAATGTCTAAAAATTACAAATAAAATATAATCATGTAGGAAATATTTTTAGCTTTCTAATTAATATTTATAATCGAAAATCCAACATGTATAACCCTATGTAAAAATTGTTCTTCTAAAAGATGTAAGCTTATTCCATTTTTATTTTTATTTTAACTTTATTAATATAATGTGTCCCTACCACATACAAGTGGCTCCAAGGGGTCCCCAAATTGACCCAAGGATGCCCATGGTCGGGTATGTTTCCACCAATAAGGTTAGGACACGTTTTAGGGTAATTTTGTATTATTATAATATTATTTTTTAACCCTTATTTACCGGATTTACCCTTTAACCATGGTAAATAAAATATTTACCACAGTAACTATTCAAAATGTCTAAAAATAAAAGTTATCTATTTACACAATTTGAACATCCTGATTCCAAATATGGAATCCATTTTCCTAAATTCAAAACACAGAAGTAGTAGAAATTAATTTAAAATTAATTCCCGCTGTCAAAACAAAAAGCGTGTTTTTAAGAGATAATAACTATCAAAAGATTGACACTTGTTTATGTTCGGTTTAATTGTAAAATTATGTCCAATGACCAACATTATATTAAATGGTAAAAATATATTCTAAATATACTTTAAAACCACTCAAATTCATAATTTATCACTATTAATTATTTTGATTAAAAAGTTGTTTTTAATTAAAATTTAGTAATTTTCACTATTCATCAAAATATGAAAGTTATCCGAAAAGTACCAAAATTTCACCTTAGGCTAAATTCGATATTCCGAATCCAAAAATGAAGTCCATTTTAAAATATAAAATACACATAATTTCAAAATTTAGTTATTACTATCCATAACGGTTAGTTTGATCGGTTGTGGTGTGTGTTAAAACTCGAAGTTGCGTACAACACACGCTACTGTTTTATTCAAAGGAAAGCGTACCGTGTAAGCTTGGGATGTTTCATTTTAAATTTTTTGATGTCCCCATTTAGTCAAAAAGTTTGAAATAATTTATTTAAAAAGGGTTCACTATTAAAAGTTGGTAAAACTACAATACTGAAGATGAATTTGTTCTTACATTATGTCTAAGAAACTCATAATATGGATTCTAAAATTATAAGGATTATATAAAGTTTAAAATTTAGTTAATACTATTCATAACCTTTTTTGAACGGCTTGTTTGGTGAGTCATGGTGCGCTTGAACTCGGTGTTGCGTGTAGTGCATGTTATTGAATTATTTTGAAGAAATAACACACTATGAAATCTTGGGGTGTTACATTCTCCCCTCCTTCAATAAATTGCGTCCTCGCAATTTGAAATTGTTCTTAGAAAATAAAAGGTTGAAGATAGAAAATATATTTGTGGGAAAACCCACATCAGAAATTGGTTTACTAAAATTTAGTCTTAATATGAGGAAAAGAGAAATGAAAGGGTCACCACAAAATTATGATCTCGATTAGGAGAACATTGGTGGCAATTAGAGACATATAATTGGAGGAAAAACGTAAATATTTATAGGTAGTGGTTGAGGTCATCAATCACAAACAAGTATAAAATTGAGGTCCTTAAACTCATCGATCTATGATGATATGAAGTACCATCGGTTCAACAAAATATAGGGTATTGGGATCACACATTTTTGACATTTCAAAATATCTTAGTTGAAATCCCACATCGAAAAATGAATTAATGAGGCCTCTATTTAAAATAAAGAGTGGAAAGTATGAAGTTTACCGAAAATAACACATACTAGGGTTCCATGTAGGAAAATATGGATATGGAGGAGAAATCTAACCATCAATTATCTGATGGAGAGTGGTAGAGAACATGGCTATGAAATGGCCAACAATCCCAAAGCCATAAATTAGTGATGATTTAAGGTACCATCTAGGACAACATTTTTTTTCAAAGTTACATTACATAAGGAAGAGGAATTCATTTATGATATTGACTAAGAACATTATGAGATATACTTAAATTTTAAGTAGATTTTCATACTTTAATAAATTTCCACCACTAACTCAATTTTTTTTTAAACGATGAGTATTTAAGAAGACTTGGTCACACTGGAAGAGCTAGAATAAACTTCTATAGAATCACATGATCCATGCAGGATAAACCATATATTTACATTGTCTTTGAAGATTAATCACAACCAAAATGGTTAGTGAATGATCTAATGATCCCCCAAAAGGATATTCATTGAGATAAATATGCACTAATCTTAATTTCTTAAATTAAACCAACAATACCCCAAAGTTAAATAGATACCATTCAATAACCAATTGTCCTTAAAATCCTTTAATATAATCCAAACTAATATTGAAACCCAAAACATAGAAGAATTTGATTATGTAGTCTCCCATGTTACATTGTATCTCCAAATGACATCTAATACTCTTAATGTCACATACTTAAAAGTAATTAACATCATCACATATTCTCTGTTATAGGTTAATCATTTCCATAAATAACCCAAATCACTATAAATCAACAATAAAAATGTAGATAAAAATTCACCATTACTCTACAAATGAAACCTCATTGTATTCTATTTTCCTTGGGCATATAGTGTTCCTAACAAAACGAACATCTTCCAAAATAACATTTATCACTTAATCACCAAATCATTTTCCTATACCAAGGGTATTCATTTAATAAGACATAAGAACCCAAATCATCTTATTATTGATCAATAAAATCATTTAACACAAAAAACAAAAAATAGTCATACTAACCAGGGACTTCACGTAGTCCAGTGGTAGGCGATAAATCCCAATCGCACTTTGGTTGTGGGTTCGATTCCCACATCTTTGTCCGACGCGACGGGTTGTCACACGGTCTACGTGTTGTCCTTTTTCAAAAACTATAATTTATAATATTGAAAAAATGAGATAAATTCCTCAAAATATTATATCATAAATTTAACCACAAATGTTATATCATTCCTTGCATTTTCATCCAAAATTATAATAACTTATCATTTTCTCAAACCCCAATGATCATATAAAACCAAATGGTTATTTATACCTATATCCACAAGAGAAGAGACAATTCTTCCTCAAATATCATCTTCACATGACAAACTGCGGGGTTACAAATACACGAGAAAATTATTCCAAAGTAAACCCATCAACAAGGAGTGCTAATTTTTCTCCAACCATTTATTTCCACATAACATCTTCTTTGACCAAGAAAATATCCTATAGAATAGGACATTCACTCGGGTAATGGCCATGTCCCCTACATTTACGGCAAATGACTGTAAATGGACTCTTGGGACCATTTTTATCTTCTTCCATAGTACTCTTCATTTTTCTTCGGCAATTATTCACTTTATGTCCTTCCTTCCCGCACGTAAAACATTTCTTTGTCCCATTGAGACACTTTCCTGGGTGTCTCTTTCCACATTTCCTGCATGATGAAAATTGAGGTTTCTTTTCTCCATGGTCTCCATTGCTGGAGATCTTATCATTTATCACCTTTCTCTTCCTTGTTGAGTCTGGGAGTTGGTTAATATATATGTTGTTGATCATATTTTTGGAAAACTGATTTGGCATAAAGACGATATCTTTTACGCCTATCAACATTCCATTTTGTTGCTCATCGCCACCATCGTTCCCACCTTGTACATCATTCTCAAAGTCACTATGACTTCCTTGGAATCCAGCCATTGACTAAAACCAGAAAGCATTGTGTGAGTAATAGTAGTCGTAAAATCATTTAGAGATTAAAATGTCACCATATTCTCAATTTGAAACATATTAGGATTAACCAAGGTCATTTACTCTCAACTTCTGTATATATTACTTAAATCGGTTTGTAAAGAAAATGTAAATTATCCTAAGCATATCCCCCGGGAGTGTCGTAACCAAGAGTGCAGCAAGGCCCGTTGTCGTGCACCAGTTCCCGTTCGAGTCTAGCTCAAAGCGGTGTTTTCGGGTTTTACCCCTAGGTACAT
The DNA here is from genome assembly GCA_963277665.1 of Viscum album. Classification (NCBI taxonomy): domain Eukaryota; kingdom Viridiplantae; phylum Streptophyta; class Magnoliopsida; order Santalales; family Viscaceae; genus Viscum; species Viscum album. The sequence goes on from OY728162.1 coordinate 1,069,661,130, forward strand.
CTGTGCCAGAGCCGCCTCTACCTGCTCGTATCCAGACATGGACGTATTGCTCAGAAAACTCACAAAATCTCTACAATACCAAAATTCTAGGAAGTTCTTTTATACTAATCCTCAAAGTTCATCTTAGGTCTACGTGCTCTAATCAGAGTTTATCTAAATCTAGCTACCAAGGTTTGTACTAAACTTCCTCTGATACCAACTGTAACGCCCCGACCCTAGTTACCCAGAGTCGGTGCATTATTATATAACATTGGCATGATCATGAGAAAGATCAAGTCTCGAAAGACCGATTAGTTTAGTAGCCTTGGAATAACTAGATACATCCATAAATTTTTACATTACATCATAAAAAAAACATCTTGTCTTCATATCCCCTCATACTATCCCTGCAGGTCATTCATAAATTACTTCTTCATAATCCTGGAAAAAAAAATAAAACATTGAAAGGGGTGAGCTCGGATGCTCAGTAAGGATAACATTATAGCAGAAGCTTTCATAAATAAGCATAAACACTTAAGGCAATTTATAACTAAAACAAAAGCCTTTTAAACTTGAACTTCAGCATAAAATGGCAAAGGTAAAATGAAATAATGCCATTTACTTACTCACATGGATATTCTACTAGTCGAATGATCAAATGCAATATCAATAACCACTTTCATAATGATGGAATTCATAATGCCAGACTATCATAACCACATAGCCAAGGCCTCGTGCCAAGACTACAAATAAGATTTTGCCAAGGCCTTGTGCCAAGACACTAGTTTGTCTCATGAGACCTACCGATGCATCGAGGAGCTATAGCGGGCTCCACCTGTCACTTATTAAGTCCAATGCATTCCTCATATGAATAGGTTTAAGCATAAAATAAACATTCGTATTAAAACTAGCATACAAAATGTCAATACTTTAACCACAAACCATGAATGGTATAAAAATAGAACATCCACAGTCAAACATAACTCATTTGATACAATATGGAAGATTGTATTGTATCACATTAACCTCAATCATGAATAATGAAGGATGTTGACATAAATGAAAGTAATCATCAAAACTATTTGAGAGAAATATCCCCCTTTTCTTGAAAACATTTAAAAGTCACACTATTTGTCAAGAAGCCATTTAAAAGTAGATTTTTGAATCAAAGTGTCCCATACCACTTTGAAACTTTTTAAAAGGAGTTTTAATTTGTAATCTTTAATGTCCATATAAATAAATCCTTAAAACCATTTTTTAAAACATGGACATTAATGAGAAAGATTTAGATGAATAAGTCTTTAAATCATTTTAAAAATGGTATTTTAGTTAGAGATTCCAACCAAAAGAGACACTTGAATACAAATAATTGTGGTAATCAAAACTTTGTAATATCATGAGAATAAAGGGATTCATGATATACTATGTCAAAGTACGTTATATACACCACATAAAAGTGATTTGGTGTATATCAACAAAGAAGTCTCAATGGAATGTAAATTGAGATGAAATCTCTTGTAAAGGTTGTATCCTTAGGTTAAGGAAAAATCAATGACATAATTATGTGTGACAAATATAAATACACTAAATATGATTGGATATTCAGTGTAAAACAATCAAAGGACATTCACACATATTCTTGTAAAAACAATACCAACGAATTGGATGTTTAACTCAACAAATGGAGAATGAGTTAAAATTACTCTTATCAAATTCATATCAATGACTTGAGAATTACCAATGGAGTGATTATGTACATCAAACTTATATCCACAGGAAGGGGAGTGGAAATTATGACATAATCAAATGAATAGTGATTCCACACATAATCTTGGGGTAATATAATCAATGAAATGTGTGTAAAGCCAAATGAGTGGAAATTGAAATCTCAAATTCCCTTATCGATTTGGTAACTTTCGAAACATACACCCATGAAAGAAGTATCATACCATGATGATGTGAATACCCATAAATTAAAGTATATTACACAATGAATACAATCATGGGCAGTACACATACACCACATGCAATAATTAAGTGGTGAACAATAGAATTCTCACGAAATTAAAAGTGAGATTAGAAAATCCCTTACATTGTACTTTTTCCTTGGTCGATGGTAGGTTTACCTCCTGTATAATGGTGAAATAATTGTTATTGAATAATAAAAGAATAATTTACTTTAATATGATATCATATATGATCTTTTATCATTGATTTGTTAATAATATCTTAGAATTATCGTCATTTCGGGTGTTAACGGGTTCATTTTACTTTATATTCTTTGTTATGTGAGCCATATTCGTTATTAATGGGATGTATATTATTCATATCCAGAATGGTATCAAGTTCTTAACCATCATTTTTAAATCATCAAATGATAATTATACATGAATGGATACGATGGAGAATGAATCTCATCGCGTTCGTGGAGACGGTAGTCCGTACGTACGCACGAACGCTACTTCAATTTAATTTTTATTTTAAAAGAATCGAATCCAAATGATACATAGGTATATTACTATTCCAGTATAATATAATATTTTATATATGTTACTTAAGTTCATTAACACCATCCTTTATACGTTCCATGTGTGGTATGAACGAGTCATATCATTTTAAGGGGGCGGTAGTCCGCACTTCCTCAAATGAAATTATCGTATGTATATACAACATGAAACGAATAATGGAATGAAATAAAATGGAATTACAGAAGCTTATATATAAAATATATATCATTAACATCATATTTAATTACAGTTCCATCATAATGGCCACCATGAGAGGCGGTAAGATGTATTTGAACAATCATCGTTTCGTGAGGCGTTAGTTTGCCATCCACAGAAACATTATGTTCATCATCCATTAGATGGAGTTGTGTGTATGTGTAGTTTGAATCATTCTTATAACAACATCCTAGTATATTTAGGATACTGTTGTTGTTACAAAAGAAAGGAAATAAAAAGAGTTTGGGGGTTGGAGAAGGAAAATAAATGAAAATAATTTAAGAGAAAACGTTACCTTTAATTTAGGTGACTCACTTTGGTTGGAACCAAAGGACTTGTTGAAATGCTTTCTGCCTAAGGGGAAGCTTCAAGGAGGAGGAGAGGGATGTGGGGAGATTAGTTGGGCAGAGTTTGGACGAGCCAAATGGCTTTAGAGGTGTGAAGAAATGAGAAGGATGAGTGCCCTTTTATAAGAGGGGTGAGGGGCACCTTTGGAAAAGCTAGAAATATTAATTTATAATAAATTCATATTCGGTTTCCAATGGCTCCATAGTTGATTATTCAAAGGCTAAGGTGGGGATAGGTTGAAAACCACTCAACCAATAGAATTTAGACAGGTTTGGGTACTTATATTAACCTTATCTTTAAGTATTAACTCTAAGTTAATTAGTTTCACTTTTACAATGTCTCTTTGTATTTTTATATAATATGGTTAATAAACTTACTATATACATCCAAGCGACCCAAGAGTGGTCCATTAATGATGAACCTATCCTGATATAAGTATTTTGGCCGAACCTTAGATTTTTAAGAATTTAATATAATATTTGTTTTAAGAACTCTTTTTTGTCAATTTTGACACTATTCAATAGTTGATTTTTGTGAAACTCATAACAGATTGATTACTTCGAACAAAGTCAATTAAATCAATCCTAATATATCATATTATCCTAGAAAATTATTTTAATTCATTAAAAGTTTCATATTATATTTTTTTGGGTATTTATAATATAAATTATTTTAATTTTTCACTATTATAGTAATTACTGCATCATCATTGTGTCATAAATAAAATAAATTGTTTAATGTATAAAAATTATAAATAAAATATCATCATGTAGGAAATATTTTTATCTTTCTAATGAATATTTATAATCGAAAATCCAACATGTATAACACTATGTAAAAATTGTTCTTCTAAAAGATGTAAGCTTATTCCATTTTTATTTTTATTTTAACTTTATTAATATAATGTGTCCCTACCACATACAAGTGGCTCCAAGGGGTCCCCAAATTGACCCAAGGATGCCCATGGTCGGGTATGGTTCCACCAATAAGGTTAGGACACATTTTAGGGTAATTTTGTATTATTATAATATTATTTTTTTAACCCTTATTTACCGGATTTACCCTTTAACCATGGTAAATAAAATATTTACCACAGTAACTATTCAAAATGTCTAAAAATAAAAGTTATCTATTTACACAATTTGAACATCATGATTCCAAATATGGAATCCATTTTCCTAAATTCAAAACACAGAAGTGGCAGAAATTAATTTAAAATTAATTCCCGCTGTCAAAACAAAAAGTGTGTTTTTAAGAGATAATAACTATCAAAAGATTGACACTTGTTTATGTTCGGTTTAATTGTAAAATTATGTCCAATGACCAACATTATATTAAATGGTAAAAATATATTCTAAATATACTTTAAAACCACTCAAATTCATAATTTATCACTATTAATTATTTTGATTAAAAAAGTTGTTTTTAATTAAAATTTAGTAATTTTCACTATTCATCAAAATATGAAAGTTATCCGAAAAGTACCAAAATTTCACCTTAGGCTAAATTCGATATTCCGAATCCAAAAATGAAGTCCATTTTAAAATATAAAATATACATAATTTCAAAATTTAGGTATTACTATCCATAACGGTTACTTTGATCGGTTGTGGTGTGTGTTAAAACTCGAAGTTGCGTACAACACACGCTACTGTTTTATTCAAAGGAAAGCGTACCGTGTAAGCTTGGGATGTTTCATTTTAAATTTTTTGATGTCCCCATTTAGTCAAAAAGTTTGAAATAATTTATTTAAAAATGGTTCACTATTAAAAGTTGGTAAAACTACAATACTGAAGATGAATTTGTTCTTACATTATGTCTAAGAAACTCATAATATGGATTCTAAAATTATAAGGATTATATAAAGTTAAAAATTTAGTTAATAATATTCATAACCTTTTTTTAACGGCTTGTTTGGTGAGTCATGGTGCGCTTGAACTCGATGTTGCGTGTAGTGCATGTTATTGAATTATTTTGAAGAAATAACACACTATGAAATCTTGGGGTGTTACAAGATTATCTTTTGAATTAGTATTAATGTGTAATCTGAATATATTTTTACCATTTAATCCAATGGTGGTCATTGGAATCAATTTCACTTTGAAATTAGACTTAAACTGGTGTCAATATTTTGATACTTATTGTTTTATAAAAACACGCTATTTGTTATGACAGCGGGAATTAATTATTAAATAAATTAATGTGACTTATATGTTTTGAATTTTTTAAAATAGACTTCATTTTTGAATTAGGAATATCAAATATAGCTTAGGGTGATGTTTTGGTAATTTTCTGAAAAACTACAATTTTTGATGAATAGTGAAACCACTAAGTGGTACTTATAAAAACTGATTTCCCGTTTAAATGAAATTCTGCCATCATTGTGTTTTGAATTTCAAAAATCTGACATACATGGTTGTAATTAAGAAGTAAAATGTAGTTCAATGAGATTAAAATATTTTTTTGTGAATAGTAACTTATTAAGTTTTTAATCACGATTAGAGGTAATTAGTGTAATTTAAGGTAAAAATGATATTATAAAAATGTGAAAACACCATGACACTTGTCCTACCCCTATTGGATGAGTCATGGCCGACCAAGACAACCCATGGGTCGATTTAAGGGACCCTATGGAGCCTCTTAGGTGAGATAATGACTTTAATGCTTTTTTTTTAATAAAGGTGAAAATGACACTAACATAAATAGTTTTACTAAAACAATTTTTAGAAGGGGTTATACTAATCATAATTTTGTCTATAAATACTATCTGGAAAGATAAAAGATTTCCTACATCAGGATATTTGTTTTATAATTTTTAGACATTAAATAAATTAATTTAATTATGACATCATGATGATGCAACGATGACCTCATTAATGAACAGTTAAAATAAAATGAAACGATAATATAAAATCTAAGACCTACACTTGTCCAAAAACTATTGGATGGGAATATTTAAAATACTTATCATATTCTCTTCGAAATATATCAATGTGGTACCTTAGAAATTAGAAACACTTTTGAAAATAAAATAATAGTTTCATGATTTCCAAAAGTGCCCCTCCTCTCCTCTTATAAAAGGCCCCCACCTCTACCTCATTTCACACACTCCTCAAGCCTTTGGCTCGGCCATACCCTGACCATTTAATCTCTCCACATCCCTCTCCTCATACTAGAGGATTAACTTTGGGCAGAATCCTTTCAAAGGAAGCCTTTAGGCTCAAATCAAAAGGAGTTACACTTTTAAAGGTAATTCATTCTCTCATGTTCATTTGTTTTATTTTGCTTCTCCAACCCCCTAAAATCTTTTTATTTACTTCTTTTGTAACAACTCCAGTATCCTCAATATACAAGGATGTTTTTATAAGAAGGATTCGAACTAAAATTACACACACCTATATCTAATGGTTAACAAACATACTATTTCCGTGGATGGCGAATTTATGCCTCCCGAAACGATGATTGTTCAACATTATTTTAACACCTTCAAAGGTGGCCATTAAGATGACAATATATTTATATATGATATATAATATGTTTATGTTTTCCTTAAGCTTATGTATTTTTCATTTTGGGCATACCTTTATGGTTTCCATTATGGGTAAACGCGATATCTTCATTTAAGGAAGTGCGGACTACCGCCCCCTCAAAGTGATTTGATTCGTTAAATACCATGTGTGGGACATATAAATAATGTAACTATGATATTATATATTATATTATACTGGAATTATAATATACCTTTATATCATTATGATTCCATTCTATAAAATACAAAATAGAAATGAAAGTAGTGTTCATGCGTACGTACGGCTTACCGTCTCCATGAACGGTGCATTTCATTTCTTACCTCTAAATGATTATATAATGTTATAAATGCACGCATATACTAGATATATATGATATATATGATATATACATCATGATTATAATCCTGGATATAATGGATACATGAAAAACTTTTAATTATAAAGGGTTTATTTTGACTCAAGTACCAATGATCGTTAAAATGACCGTTATTAACTTAAATAATTACATAGTGTTAATGACATGGCAATAAGTGATATAAAAGGAATAATTAACTTGAAAAAGGTTCTTAAACAAGTAGAAATTAACTCAGGTTTATTATTCATGAGATTAAAGAACGACCGAGTCAAGTCGGACCTGAGGTATCAGACTTCGTCTCAATCTCCTTTCATTGAGGGATATTTTCTTTTATACACAACCTTATTATATATGGTGTATAAACACCTTTGACTTTTATGTTTATTCAAAAGGAATATTTTTTATACGAAGCGTTTACTAAATGACAAAAGGGAATGTTTTTGTCGTACGTATGCGGTGACAATGACTTCTCCACCATCGTGACCGTTATTTGAGTTTCGGCTTCCTCTGCAAGCCATACCTTCTTTTTAAAAGAAAAATAAATACCATGTTTTACTTTTCTTTTATTTTGGAATCGAAAATGGTTTTCATAATGTTTTTATATCAATGTGATGTATTGATATCTTGTGATTGAAAGGTGGGAATGTTATGTTTCCTTTATTCATGTTTTATGTGATATGATTATGTTGAGGTTCTTGGGCATTATTATGAAAATGGGTGGTTCCGTGATAAACTAAGGGAGGGGGAGCCCGATATAGCTCTCCAATGCATTGGGTAACGCGAAGGAGTGAAACGTTAAGGTTTCTCCGAAGAGATTTAGGGAATATACTGTGATGGGTATTCCAAATGTAACCAAGAGGGTTACTCCCTACGTAAGAAAGTTATGAATGCCTCAAGTTACCTTTATGTCTTATGATTTCTTTGATTTATTCATGATTTGATGAGGTATGTTAAAGTGCATATGTTTTATGGGTAAAGTATGATTTCATTCTTATGTATATATGTACCCATGTTTCCTTTCCATATTTTTATATCCCTTACTGACCTTTTTATGCTTATCCTAAGTTTTTTGAAATGTTTTTCACAGGTTAAGGGAAAGGTACATGATATGATGATAGTGTCAAGGAAGTGTCAAGAAAGAATCCATGTTTATTTTAAATATGTTTACATTGATGGGAATGAAGAATACTATCTTTATGTAACCACTTTGTTTATATGTGGAATGTAATGCAAGTTTTATGATCTAATTCTCTAAAACTCTAAACCCGAAAAGATCCTCAATGTGTAATCTTTTAATAACTCAAGATTAAGTAAGGTTTAAGGTTGGGGCCTTATAGATATATTCCCAAAGCCTTTGAATTATAAATGGTTAAACTATATCAAACATGAATTAGGGATGATTAATTTCAGTATAGGGAACCTCACTGTTGAACCTCATTGTGAGACCTTACCGATAGGACCTCACTGTTAGACCTTTCCGACAGGACCTCATCATTGGACCTTACCGATAGGGGATCACCGTTAGACCTTACCGATAGGACCTCATCATTTGACCTTACCGATAGGACCTCACTGTTAGACCTTACCGATAAGACCCCACCATTAGAACTTAAAGATAGGACCTCACTGTTAGACCTTACCGACATGACCTCACTGTTAGACCTTACTGAGAGGACCTCACTGTTAGACCTTACCGATAGGGCCTCACCATTAGACCATTCTGATAGGACCACACCGTTATACCTTACTGATATGACCTCACCATTAGACCTTACCGATAGGAACTCACCGTTAGACCATACCAATACATCCTTACTAATAGACGACTTTAATCTGGGACATTACGTTTTTGTGCACTCAACTGGAATCAGAAATGCTTTCTACATATTACTTATTCATTTTATCATGTTTATTTTTTGATCACTAAATGATAAAATTAAAACACTGATCACTTCTAAATCCACATCAATTCCTCTTTCGAACCATTTCCTCCTCAATATCACAACCTAAACCTCTACTAAAAAATAGAACCTCTCCAGATCGATGGCAAGAGTCAGAAGGCTGTCGGTTGCTGTTGAAGGAGAAATGTCTAATATTAAGATACCTAGAGATGATTCATGTAGCGTAATCCTGATAGTAGAAAAGGTGATGAACCCATATTTATCCAAGAGGGAAATAGTAGTTAATAAGGAGTTATGTTCAGAGTGGCCATTGTCTATCCGGTCATTAGTACTTAAGGCCCTGGAAGCTCATGGCTGGGTTTAATTTTTTTCAAAAAATAATGTACCCTATTACCCAAAGTTTGGGAAGGAAATTTATGAGTACCTCAAGTTCAAGCAGTATGAGGATGAACACCGAATGATTTCTGTAGTATATAGAGTAAGTGTTATCTTCTCCATTGCTGAAGGGGATGAATTCATGAGGGTTCCACAAGAAGGGATTTTTGATTTTAACAAAAAAAATGGTGCCTTTCACTAGTGAGTTCTGCTATTAAGAAGAGTTTGGTGAATTGATATGGAATGGAATTCCTTGGAAAGTCATTGCTGCTGAAATGGTAGGAGAAGATAAGATGATTTTCAAGATTATTCAATTTTTTTAAGTTCCAGGAGAGTGGACTTTGCAACTTTAAGGTATTAGGATGTCTTTCTTTTATATCTGTTAAAGAATGAACATATGATCATCTTATTTAGGATTTTGATCTTTCAACTAGAAGATATTACCGATCATAGTCCCAAATCCAAATAACTATTCCATGCTATGCTAATATACCTTATGTTGAAAGTGAAAGGAGTTTCTAGAGATAAGGATGAAACTATTGTTGTGCAAGATAACCATTGCATCACCAATGTGATATGAAAGCTGATGAATATTAATTTGAATCCATGGATGAGGATACGGGTGAATAATGAGGCTAAGGTGTATGAGGAGTTTATATTGTGACTCATCCTACTAGGCCTAAGAATAAGTGAGACCCCGGTCTTAAGCCTGATGAAGTAGAGCCTTCTTATTCAGATGAAGAAGGTGAAGAATTTGCCGCTGTGTAAGAATGAGAGGATTATCCTATAGATAATAGGCAGGAGAGTGACCTACCCTTTAATCCTCGTAAAAATACTGTATCCTTTGGTGAGCCTAGCCTGCCAAAGATATTTCTTAGAAGGGAGGTTGTCCTAAGGGACAGTGATAAGGAAATAAGTGAAGAAGAAGGGGCTGAAATTGTTTTAAGAGAAGTTAGAGATACCTCAGATGAGGATGAGGACTCTGAATCAAGTGATGCTGACTTTGAGATAGATTCTGCTGAAAATGAACAAGAATGTCTACGTCTTAGTCCTTTAATAGAAAAAATGTAATGGGTAGAATGTAGAGATAATGAATTTGCTGATTCAGTCAAAGATGGACTTGTTCTAGAAGTTTTTTTAGATTCTTTGGAGGAAGTGGAAGTGAAGCTTATTGATGGTGAAGTTGATCAAAGAGGTCAGATAGAGATATATGTGGTTGTTCAGGAGAATGCTCCATATGTGGGGGAGCAACCGGTTGCTATGGGATCAGTTGATGTTGCTCATGGGATAGAAGGCTGGATAGAGGATCCTATCTTTGTGGTTTTAGTCCTAAAATATGGAGACTATGAAGATGACCACCAAATCAAAAGCTCTCTAATTCTTACTATCTCAGAAAAAACCATTGTGCGGCCAGTGGTTTTTTTACCTCGAGACTATGTAAAGAAGTATGAATTGGATTCATTGAAATCATAACTAAAGAGGTTTACTGATGAGCAATAAACTGAGATAGCGAAAACAATATCTCACAATCAAGAACTCATGATATCTACAGTATAAAGTATAGTCTCTACCTCTCAATCAGCTATGTTACATGAGGTCAAGGAATGTCAGAATCAGGTAATAGATTTGGTAGAGTTTATGGAATAAATGAAATATTCTATTTCCATTGTAGATTCATATATGGCTTCAAGATCAATGGTGGACAGAGACCATAGATATGTTAAAAGTGTGGTTCAGAAAATGGTCACACTATTTGAGGATTTTAATAAGTCTAAGGAATCACATGTGAAAATCCAAGATGATGATGTAAACATACTGATCAGTGGGCTGCACAAATAAATTAATGAGACTTTGGAATTCACTATGGCACCTCTGGGTGCAACTAATTCCACTTCATCCTCTCCTAAAGTTGACATTGAAGCTTTCAGGGCCGTTGTTAGAGAAGAAGTGGAAATTTTTTCCAGTGCTAATACCTCAAAATATCTGGTCATTTCCATCACGAGGGAAATTCATAACCTCATTGGAAATTATTTAATGGAAGCTGCTCAAGATCAGAAGGCCATCAAGGATCAAGATTACTTCTATTAAAAATGGGTTTACACTAAGCATCAGACGGATGGCCACTTCATGTAGTTGTTGGAAATCATGAGGATTCCACCTATCGCTCAGTCATTTAAAGATCAAGTGAGCAAGATTCGGTAGAGGACTCATGAGTCAGAAAAATTGATGGAGAATAAAGAGATTTTATATCTGCTATGTAAAGAGGGGGGAAGCAATGTTATGGACTTCAGGAATCTTCTCTTTACATTACTCTATGTGGACTGCACTGCTGACGTTGTTCCTCCTACTTTTCCTGCTTCTTCAACTGCCTCAGGTTCCATGAGTACATCTCCATTGATGACTCCTGCCCAGGCCATCAGATGTTTGACCCCAATGATTCCTTGGAGATCTACTCACTACAGGTCTATCGATTCCTCAGTGGATGATCCTCTACCACTACTTACAGCTATCCCTTGACCTATCCCTCCACCTTCAGAACCACCCTCCTCAGCTTCCATGTCTAAAGATCCAATGGAGTTCTCTAATGTGGATTTATTGTGTTTTGTCTTACCTGATATGGATTTTTGTATCTTTTTTTTATAGTTTACTCCTATTTTTATTAATAAAGACCCTCTCTTTTAACTATTTGGTTTCTACACGTTTTTTGAAAATCACAAAGGGGGAGAAGATATTATAGGGGGAGACAATATTCAAAACATGAATTCTCTCCGGGAAAGAAGTGTTTTTATCAGTTTTTATATGTTCTGAACTAAATGTAGTGTTATCCATAATATTTGTGTATGATCACATAACTTATGACATTAGAAGATGTGTTTTACCTTGAATCAAAATTCATAAATCTAAAGATTAAATGAAAAAATTTGTGATTATCAAAAAGGGGGAGATTGTTGGCCTCACATGTTTTGATAATCCCAAATCATGTTTTGATAATCTCAAATCTTGTTTTCCTTTAAGTGATAACCATGTTTTCGTTCTATGATAATTATGTTTAATTAATATTTCTTGTTTCTATAGAGTAATATTCATATACTCTCAATCTCACTACATGATTGGTTATGTTTACATTGCAGGATTTATATAACTACAAATGTTACCGATACAAGGACGCCGATACAAAGGTCATCGATACAAGGTCACAAGTACAAATTTTACCGATATAAGGTCACCAGTAGAAAGGTCACTGATACAAGGTCACCGGTACAAGGTCACCAGTAGAAAGGTCACCAATATAAGGTCAGCGATACAAGGTCACCGATAGAAAGGTCACTGATACAAGGTTACTGATACATGGTCACCATTACAAGGTCACTAATGCAAGCCTATTGTTGAAGGTCATCAATTAAGGTTATCGAGGGAAGGTTACAGTTTTAGGTTGCTCATGTGCACCTGCTATTTAAGCCTACCGATGAAAAGTCTACCATTACCACTCAACTGATACCCTTTGTCAAATTCCTGATATTTTTCTAATGGTCATATTTTCTAACACTAATTCTTATGACTTAATTAATATTTTTTGTAGACATATCTAGAGACCATATCTTGACCGTATGAGGTACGAGAATGATTGCACATGATGTACGTAATCCTATTATAGGACCTCAAATACGAAAGAAAACAACAGAAGAAAATGAAAATATATATTGTGGTAGAGAGAGAAAAATACAAAGTGAAGTTCACAAGTAGAATGCATAAGAAAGAAAATACTGAAGAACAAGGAAGAACCTATTTTCGAGAACCTCCACTACGTACCCCTGTAACTACAAGAATATCACTTCATGGAAAACAACTTGAGGTTTCCTTCTGTGTTTCATAAACATTCAATCAACATAAGAAGCATAACACTCAATTTATGAAAGCTAGTACATGGTTTGCGACACTCTGTTTTGATGACAACATCCAGGGATAGACTCAATATTGAAATTATTCATGGATTCACGAGTTGAACTGCAAACACATAGAGCCTTATAAACTCTATAGCATCATAATTTTTATATTGTGTATCTTTCTTTCCTATGTTTACATTTCTGAGAAGTGTGTCTACATGCTTCACACACTATCTATTGTTCTAGAACTGGAGGACATTGAATATCCTCACATTAAAACTCACTTACATTTTTTTCCCATGTAAAACTGTGGATGAGACCGTGCGTGTTACATTTTTTTTGTCTTTCCCACAAAGAACAATGGTAGAGGGTGTGAACCCTGGACAGTTAGTTAAAACTATTTTAAAGACCGATACATGCTGTGTATCATGTTTATTGCTAATATAAATTACTTGGTGGAAGGTGATCAACAAGTGGAGTGGATTAGGTCTTAGCTTGAGAGTCATCCACTTTTTTATATTGTTGTGCTAATCCTAATATACCCTATTTTATTTTATTCGCTGCTTATATCATTCAAAGACATAAAATTGTTTCCATATTCACTCTAATAGTTAGTTTTGGTTAGTGTGTATATATGTTAATCCAGTAAACCTATTTCAAATGTTGAATTAGTAATTGAATCTATTCAACTGAGGACTAATCAACTTTTTAGAAACTACTTGAGAAAATAAAAATTTATATCTCTACTGCCATTATTGATTGGGATCTTTTGAATTGGGGGATTTTTATCATAATTTTTTTAACAGAAATTTTAATTGGAAATAAAATCACCCCCCTCTTGAGTATCCACTTTTACAAAAAAACAAATATTGTGATCCTAGTGGGAAAATATAAGAATTTGGTGACCTAAAATTATCTTTAAGGAAAGATATATCGCAAAATCTATAATAATTTAATAAGAATGATGAGTAGATATAGGTAAATAATTTGAATATATTCCTTTAATTAAAAATATTTTATTATAATATTTTTAGGAATAAATGGTGATCAAATAATTCAATATAAACAATATAAAAATCATTAAAAGTTACCACGATGATCTCACTAATGAAACAATCACATGGAATATCAATAACTAATCACGTAATTGTGAGATGGATAATGATGAATGTTACACCCTGAGTTTTTTATGAATTTTTTTTCAATTATATAAAATTTCATTGATGAATTGTGTTAGTCATTAAATCACGTTAATATTATTTTATACACGACACCAATTATAATGTTCACTACATTAAATATTGGATTTTCTTGTGTTACATGCAACACTATGTTTTATCAAAACCATGATATATTTATAATATATATATTTAAGCGTGATCATTATGACCTACAAAAAAAATTAGATATATAAATAGTAATAAATACTTTTTTTATAAATAATTATAATTTTTTTATATAAATAAAACATAATGATGATAATGTAAATTATTTTCTGTAAAGTCTTCATATGTTTAAAAAAAATATTTATCAAAAAATGTTTTTATCTCATTTTTATAATATTATAAAAAATGTATTGTAAATTTTATAAAAAATAACTTGTTAAAATAAAAATTATATTTCAATTCATAATGTAAGCAATTTATATTTTCTTTTTGATTTTTTTTTTTTTGAAATGTTATATTTTTTTATGAATAGTGAAAAATAATGATTTTTATTTAAAGAGTACCATTTTCTATAAAATATTTATAAAGTTAAAATATATTATAAATTGATTTTAATGTTAAATATGTTCAATTATACATCAATTAATCCAATTTAGGTTATTATAATTATTTTTATATTGCAATTGGATATAAAAACATTGTATACTTTTGATTATTTTTCCTTTTTCAATGAGCTTTCTCATTACATCTATGGGAAAAATATTAAATAAATTTTATCAACTTAATTGAATAGAATTTATTAATATGGATTACATAATTTAATTGGTTAAAATATACAAGTTCAAATATTTCTAACCTAATTTTTTCCAAAAAAAAATATAAAATAATTAATATTTAAATATTATGGTTAACTAAAAAATTAGTTTATCTGGGGAATAAAATAAAAATACGAGGGTAAAATAAACCTATATACCTATAAAAATAATATTTTATTGAAATTTATTGAACTTTACTCCAATATGGTTATATATTAGTCTATTTTTACAATTTATAAATAGGAAAATTGGTGGATCTTTCAATTCTTTTTAAAAATATATTTCATGTAAACTCACAAACTTATAAAAGCCATCCCTATCCTCTCTTCTTCACCGTGTCATTCAAATTTTCCCAGAACTTACATACCTAAATCACTTTCTAGGGAAGTGGATAAGATAAATGGTCAGGGGTTGGCCGAGCTTCAAGGCTCAAAAGGGTGTGAAGAGAAGAGGGAATGGGAGCCCTTTTTATAAGGGAGGAGAGGGGCACCTTTGGAAAAATTCAAAATATTATTTTATAATAAAGTCATATTCGGTTTTTAATAGCTTCAAATTGATTAATTTTGAATCTAATGTGGGGAGGGGTCTAAATCCTCTCAACCAATAGGTTTTAGACATGTTTAGGTTACTATTTTAACCTTATCATGTAGATTTAACTCTATGTTAAATAATTTAACCTTTACTGTGTCTTCTTGTTTTCTTACACTATATGGTTAATAAACGTACTATAACAAGACAAACAAACCCCAAGTGGTTTATTATTAATATATATAACCTTATATAAGTCATTTGGCCGATCATTATATTTTTATAAATATAATAAAAATTAATAATATAATATTTCTTTTAAAAACTATTTTATGTCAATTTTGACACTAGTTGGTAAATGATTTTTGTGATAATCATAAAAGAATGATTAGTTCGAAAAACATTACTTAAATCAATACTAATATGTCATATTAACCTATAAAATTAGTGTAATTCCTAAAAAGTCTAAAATTACATTTATTTGGGTATTTATAACATCAATTATGTTAATATTTCATTAATAAGGTAATTACTGTATCAGCATTGTGTCATAAATAAATTAACTTATTTAATTTTTAAAAATTATAAATAAAATACCATTAGGTAGGAAATATTTTTATCTTTCTATGGAATATTTATAGTCTAATTTATCTTTTTAATAACTTTATATAAAAAATTTTTTAGTTATTAACCTTTGATTTTAACTATTTAAACTCTTTTTTTAAATAAAATAATAATAAATGTCCCAATCTAATCCAAGTGGACCTAAATGGTCATATTTTATTCCTAAGGTTGTTTTCGGTTGAATTGAACTTATCCAATAGAGTTAGTACATGCGTTAGGGTAATAATAATACCATTTTTACCCTTAATTACTCTATTTACTTTTAATCGTGTTAAGTAAAAGCAAAAAGTTACTATTCAAAAAAAATTATTTTTATCTTATTGAACCACATTTTACTCCTAGATATTAACCGTGTATCTAGGATTTTCTAAATTCCACTCACAGATGTGGTAAAATTATGTTTTATGTAAATTGTCAAATTATCCAAGGAGGTGGGTAAAAGACGATGAAAAGTTCAATAAAATTTTTATATATCTAAAATTATTATAAAATGACTCCAATGAATTACATTGAACATATATAGGTATTATGTATCAATTTAGACATATAATAAATTTAAATAAAATAAATAATTATTTAAATAAAAAGATGGTTTTTAAATAGTAACCCAATGTTTTCACTATTCATCAAAAATTGAACGTTTTCAGAAAAATACAAAACATCTACCATAGACTAATTTCAATATTCTGAATCCAAAAATGAAGTCCATTTTAAAAGATAAAATTTATAAAATTTCAATAAGAGGGTATTACTATTCATAACGGCTAGTTCATAATAATATTATAATAATATCTCGTTTAGTGAAACTTGGTATTGTGTATAACACAAGCTATCGTGGAAGGTCGCCATTGCGTATAATGAAAGCCAAGTCAGGGTTGCGTGTAGTGAAAGATTCATTTGTTGTTGCGTATAATAAAATACAACCATATTTAATTTATACATTGAATATATATATATATATATACACTCAATGTTGCATAAAATAACTTCGATCAAATGAACTTGAAATTGTGTGTAACACGATCCAAGATTAGTGTTGTGTATACTGCAAGCTAATACGGTATTGCGTATAGAACAAGCTAATTTTGGAGTCGCGTACAACACAAGACATCAATGAAATTAAAAATAATAATTCTCATAAAATCTCGGGTTGTTACATATAGTGATTCCATTCAATCTTACTAATTCCCTAACTATATTTATTGGTTTAATTAATAGAGTATTTATAGATTAACTAGATTAGTTTGTGTAATTATTAATAGAATATATTCTTATCTACAAAAATGAAAGGATGGGAATTAATACCAATTAGTGATTTTATTAAATAACCTAAGGAAAGATAATGTATTTAAAAAAAATGTATCTGTGTATTTTTCTGAAAAAGGGTTTCATTTTTTTCATTTAGTCCCAAGAGTGTTTATATTAGTGGATCCATCATAGATGGAGGCTATTTAATTTTAGCCTATACCAAACATGATGCCTGAGATCTGTAGTTTTCTTTGTTTAGCTAGATATCATCAATGGTTTAAGGAGAACATTCCATTGCTATCTAATCCTCTGTTGATGTTATCTCTGAAGGGAGACAATTTCCTCAATACAAATGAATGTGCCAAAAATTTCAATGAACTGAAGAGAAGATTAATCAGTTCACCAGTGTTTACATTATCCTTATGTGGATAAATAATTTATATAATTAGTGATACATTGAGTAAGTGATTTGGATGTGTTTTTATGAAAAATTATTGGGTTATTTCTTATCCCTCAATAAAATTTAAGGTCCATTAGAAAAATTACCCAACTCAATATTCAGAGTTGGATTAGGTAATATATGAATTTAAATTTTGATGGCATTATCATTATTGAGGAAATTGTTATATATATACTGGTCACAAATGTTTAATGTATATATTTACAATGAAGAAGTTGAATCCACAAATAATATGGTGGATATTATTAATGATTAGGACTACTGAAAACATTACAACTCTATGAAAAGGAACAAAGTGGATGATGCTTTGAGTATAAAGGATCATGTTAGAATGTCCATGTTGAGGATCAAAAAAGATACAATATTTCTGTAATTACATCGGATGGATATATAAATACTAATTTAAGGGGAAGAATATTATCCTCATCGAATGAATTATCAACCATATATCCATGTGATGACTCAAGAGGTTCATAATAAAGATATAGGGAAATAAAATAATACTATCAATTTTCCAAATATGTACATAGAACAAGATGAAATTATAAGGTTCAATAAACACATATTTGTTATTCCCATACCAATTTTATTTATAGTAATATCATAGTTAATTATTTTATTATCATCTTAAATTAATGATGATTTATAGAAACCTGAAATAAAAAGTTGGGTGGGATAGTATGGAGAGATTTTTTGATGATTTTGTATCATTCTATTAGGCATGTCAACAAGTTAAGAAATAATGAAAAAATTCTAATGGTATGTTGCTTCCATTAACCATAGTATAATGGAAATGGGGGAACATCACTTTTATTTTATCATTGGACTCGAAAAAACATCTTACATGAATAATGATAAATATGTTATAGTCAATAAGATTAGTGAGTCATTAGACTTCATCACTATCAGATAGGAAATCACTATGGATAATCATTCAATTATATACATTAAAAAAGTTGTAAAGTTACATGGATTACCATATTAAAATGTGTTTAATCATGATATGTGGTTTACTAGAAAATTTTGGTGAAGTATTCAACAAGATTATGATACATTTTTGAGTGTTAGAACTATGTTTTATCGTCGAACATATGGTTAGTTAGAATGAACATTAAAAACCCTATTAGATATATTGAGATAATATTCCTTGTATTTAAAGGGATATTGTGATAAAAATATTCCTATTGTTGAGTTTTCTTATAATAATTGCATTCACACATGAATATATATGGATAATTATGGATACCTATATAGAATGAAATGTAGAGATCTAATGAGATAGAATGAATTTCTTGAAATAAACCTTTTGGAACATGTTATCGAAGAAGAAATGAAAGATAAGGTTAAAACCATTCAGTAACAAATCATGGAAGCTTAGTTTTTTTAGGAATGTTATGCAGACAATCCCCAACATGATCTATATTTGGAATATGGTGATAACATTTCTTTATGATTATCTCTGAATAAAATTGTTTTGATATTCGAGATGAAATGGAAACTAATCCTTAGGATTTTTGGTTCAAATTAATTTGTTGATCAGCTGAGGATGGTAAATTATCACATGGTATATCCATTTATCCTCTTAATATTCTATAGTGTCTTCAATGTATATCTCCCAAGGATGAGAATAACTGACCCATCACATGTGATGAACCTAGAGGCCATACCATTGTAGATTGATCG
Source organism: Viscum album (assembly GCA_963277665.1). Lineage (NCBI taxonomy): Eukaryota > Viridiplantae > Streptophyta > Magnoliopsida > Santalales > Viscaceae > Viscum > Viscum album. Next base: position 1,069,680,749 of record OY728162.1, read on the forward strand.
TTCCTATTAGGAACAACATCCGGAGATTCAGGATTGTATAATAAATATTCCATGAATCTAGACCACTCACCTGGTTGATTTTTTTTGGGAAAACCACCAGTTTGAGGATGATTTGTGGCACCATGACAATATGATGAGGTAGAATTATCCTGACTTGTTAGTATCAGAATGATGAATTTCAATGAAATAAATTCTTTTATGATGGTTTGAAAGAAACACCATTTGAATTTATGATTATTTATTAAATTAAATAAATTTTATGGATTGACTGACAAAAAACACAATGTTTATAATTTGTTATACCCAACAAAAAGTAATTCTTATACAACAAGAAACACGGGTTTATCTTCTATTACACGCAACACGAAGTTTTAACAAAACCATGATATATTATTATTATTGAAATTTTAATGTGACAATTATAAACTAGACATTAAACAAAATTTTATATATAGTAATAAATAAAATTTAAATAATAGGTATAATGGTTTTTTCTAAGTATATCATTTTGATAAAAATATATATAATTTTTTGAAAAGTCTTTATATAATTCAAAAATATTATTCAATTTTTTTTATTTTTTTCTAGTTCTGAACAATAATAAAATTTATTATTAAATATTTTATTAATTTAATTTTAATAATAGAAATTAATTTTTTAAATCATAATTTCATCATTTTCTTAGGGTAAATTTTCTGGATTTCTCTGAAATGCTTCAATTTTTCTAAATAGAATAAATCATGAATTTTAATTGATTCCTTGAAAAAAAATATTTTTTTATCAATGTAACTTATTTTTAAATTTATATTATATAAAAATTAATTATATTTTACATCAATTTATCTAATTTGTTTCATTGAAATAAATTTCATATTGATATTGTATATAAAATCATTAAAAACTATTGATCATGTTCTCTTTAAAAAATTCATGTTCTCATAACATCTACGAGATTAATTTTATGTCACTATTTGTAATTTAAATAAATAGGAATTTCAAAATGGATTTCATATTTTAAGAACCATACAATAAAATATCATATAATTCTAACATAACTTTAGACCTAGATGAATTGAAAAAACAAAAAAATTAATCACATCTGTTCTGGTAAAAATGGTTTTACCATGATGTTAAACTAAAAATAAAAGTGTATAAAAATCAATAAATCTTGTTTAAAACTTTTTTATTCCTATATTTTGACCATTAATACTATTTTGTTTGAGAATGATCCATTTCTTACCATTGTGTCATATGAAAATTGTGGGACCACTCAATTCATTAAAAAAATACTATGTGTTTTTTACTCTCCACATATAAAAGGCCATTCATCCCCTCCATTATTAATACATTCACACCTCATTGGATTGACCAATCTGTCCAAAAAAAAAGTTCCCAACATCCCTCACCTCATCCTATAATCCTTATTGTGTATAGAAATCCAACATAGGAAGGATTATAGAGTAAACTAAAAGAAGATAGTCGTTGAATTGGTAATGTTCATCGACAACAATTATTTTATTTCTCCCAACATTCCCTTAAATTATAATGATATATATGTTGTATAATACAAATATATATATATATATTAAATTTTCATATATTTTTTTATATTAAGTCCATGACCTAAAAATATCTTCATTTATACCAAATGGGTAATGAAATCATCATTCATGTGTACAGGGGACTACCGTTTCGAAAACGAATGTCATTTTTTTCCATTACCAAATATCATGGATATTTATAATGATGAATATATTATATATATATATATATTATATTTGGTATTTATTAATTTTTTATTATTTTTTAGTTATTATTTCACGCAAATCTTCATTCTTCCCATTTTCATGAATATGAAAATGTTACTAATGTGTACGACAGAATCTCGCTTTACAAAGTGATGTGATTCAAGAACGCATTACATGGAATCTGTTAATGAGGTAATTAAGTCATATTTTCAGATATACATTAAATAAATATGATTCTATAATGAATAACTATTTAATTCAATATTATTTCATTCCACCCAACATGAAAATAAAGAAAAACAGTGTCCATGTGTTCGTATGGCCTATCGTCCCCATGAAGAGTGTATTCCATTCCCCATATCTAAATTTCATGGATTAATATTAATTAATATATACTTAATGTATGTGATTTTTTTATCATTATTTTCATTATGGAGATTAATAAATCATGATCAAAGTAGGGGGACCCAATATTAAAAAATAAAAAGATATGTGAAAAAAGCAGTTATTACACGAAATGTATCTTTGACATGTAATTATAAATATATGGGTAATAAAAGGTCATAAGATAATCATAAATTGTGTAATTTATATGAATATGTTAAGATATTATATTTATAAGAATCATATATTTATTATATAGGTTTTTTGAATGAGTACGATGTAGGTCAAGAATTATGGAATGTTGTTTTTTTCTCAATTTACATTTTTTGAGACATACAATATGTTACACACCTATAACATTTTATGAGGGATATATACCACCCATTTAAAATTATATATAATAATTTTTTTCATTCTTATGATATTTTATGTTTCATTGTATTTTATTCCTTCATGGGGTTAATAAATTAGTGTAACCAAAGAGGCCAATATTTCATGTTACAATTGCATCAACTATCAGGATTGTTTAAAATTATTATTATTTTCATAAAATAATATAATAAATCTCTCAAGAATTGTAATTTATTTTATTATAATGTTTTTATTCATATTATCAATGATTAATACTCTTAGTTTTTATCTCTTGGTAACATTTGATAATTAAGAAAATATTTTTATGAAAATCCAACATTATATCTCCTTCCATCCAGAAATAAATTTTCTATGAAAACCATGTTTTATAAAAATGAATTTAAAATTATTTTATTAATACCTTACTATTTTTAAAACAAAATTTTATTCATGTTTTATTTTATCTAATTTTTTTTAATGAAATATCCATTCCAATTTCTAAGCAATTCTTTTTTTTTGTTTTACCAAAATTGTGAAAGAAAACATCGTTTTAACTTATATGATATGAGTGGAATCATTAAAAGTCATGAAAAATAATTTATTTAAATATTACATTATAATTATTCATTTTAAATTTCAATGAAAATTTTTAATAATGGTTATTGTTTTAAAAATAATTTTTCGAAATGGGAGGGATATTTTCATTAAGAAATTTTTTAAATGATATTTAAAAATTATTTTATATCTACGATGACAAATTTTTGTGTTACATAAACTTTTCTGGGGATATGACCTTTTTATTCCATTAATATTCATTAATATAATTTTTCATGTTTTGATGGAATGGTTATTTGGTAAACTGTTTCTCTTTTATGGATTATACTGTTGGGGAATTTTGGTGAAACCTACTTCTTTTCATAGGTCATTATATGAAATGATTATAAAAACTATATATTTTACATAGGTTATGAAATGGTGAATTATTTATGATACCCATTTAATTTCATGGGTTATGATATAATGATTTTTTATATACATGTGAACACATAAATATAGTTTTCATTATGTTATGGGTTTAACCAATATCTCCCTCTAATGAATTGGGTAATGATTTATATCTCATGAGATTAACTGGATTATAATGTTGAGTGATCCATCTTTAGTTTTATAGTGCTGGAATAAAGAGTGAGACCAATTTACTAAGAAATGTTTAGAATGGGGGGTGATCATGATTCAGTTAGGTACTTTGTCCACTATTATGGTCTTGGCAGTGAACCCTGACTAGTATAGAGATGATTTTCTATGCTTATGTTTATGGAAAAAATTATATTTATTTTTCCAATGTTATTATTATAAGGCCCCAGCCTTAAACCTTACTTAATATTGAGTTATTACAAGATTACACGTTGAGGATCTTTTCAGGTTTAGAGTTTTAGAGAATTAGATCAAAAAACTTGCATTACATTCCACATATAAACAAAGTGGTTACATAAAGATAGTATTCTTCATTCCCATCAATGGAAAAACATTTAAAATAAAACATGGATTATTTCTTGACACATCATTGACTCTATCATCTTATCATGTACCTTTCCCTTGACCTGTGAAAAACATTTCAAAAACTTGGGATGAGCATAAAAACTCAGTATGGGTTATAAAAAAACATGGAATGGAAACATGAGTTCATATATACATAAGAATGAAATCATACTTTACCCATAAAACATTGGCACTTTAACACACCTCATAAAATCATGGATAAATCATAGAAATCATAAGAGATAAAGGTAACTTGAGGCATTCATAACATTCTTACGTAGGGAGTAACCCTCTTGGTTACATTTGGAATACCCATCATAGTATATTCCCTAAAATCTCTTTGGAGAAACCTTAACGTTTCACTCCTTCGCGTTACCCAATGCATTGGAGAGCTATAACAGGCTCACACGCCCTTAGTTTATCACGGAACCACCCGTCTTCATAATAATGCCCAAGAACCATAACATAATCATATCACATAAAAAATGCATAAAGGAAACATAAAATTTCCACATTTCAATCACGATATAAAAATACAACACATTGATATAAAAAAATTATAAAAACCATTTTCAATACTAAAATAAAAGAAAAGTAAAACATGGTGTTTATTTTTCTTTTAAAAAGAAGGTATGGCTGGTAGAGGAAGCCGAAACTCAAATAACGGTCACGACGGTGGAGAAGTCGTTGTCGCCGCATACGTACGACAAAAACATTCCCTTTTGTCGTTTAGTAAATGCTTCGTATAAAAAAGATTCCTTTTGAATAAACGTAAAAGTCAAAGGGGTTTATACACCATATAAAAGAAAGTTGTGTATAAAATAAAATATGCCTCAACGAAAGGAGATTGAGACGAAATCCCATACCTCGTATCCGACTTGACCCAAACGTTCTTTAATCTCTTGAATAATAAACTTGAGTTAATATCTACTTGCTTATGAATATTTTTCAAGTTCATTATTCCTTTTATACCATGTTATGAACATCATGTAATCAGTTAAGTTAATAATGTTCATTTTGTCGGTATTTGGTTCTTAAGTCAAAAATAGACTTCTTACACTTAAATGTTGTTAATTTGGTCAAAGGTTCTTTATATCCAGAATGGTATTCATGATTTAGATATCATATATGTCATATATATCCAGTACATACATGCATTTATAATATTACATAATCATTTAGAGGTAAGAAATGAAATGCACCGTTCATGGAGATGGTAAGCCATACATACGCATGAACGCTACTTCCATTTCTATTTCATATTTTCTGGAATGGAATCATAATGATATAAGAGTATATTATAATTCCAGTATAATAACATATATAATATAATTAACTTTATCCTTTACACATCCCACATATGGTATTAACGAATCAAATCACTTTCAGGGGCGATAGTCCGCACTTCCTAAAATGAAGATATCGTGTTTACCCATAATGGAAACCATAAAGGTATTCCCAAAATGAAAAACACAGAAGCTTAAGGAAAACATAAACATATCATATATCATATATAAAAATAGTTACATCATAATGGCCACCATTGAAGGTGGTAAATGAGTATTGAACAATCATCGCGTCGGGAGGCAGAATTTCGCCATCCACGGAAACCGTATGTTCTTTAACCATTTGGTGTAGTTTTGTGAGAGTGTAGTTCAAATAAATCTTATAACAACATCCTAGTATATTGAATATACTGTTGTTGTTACAAAATGAGTAAATAAAAAGAGTTTAGAGGGTTGGAGAAGCAAAATAAAACAAATGAACAAGAGAGAATGAGTTACCTTTAAAAGTGTAACTCCTTTTGATTTGATCCTAAAGGCTTCCTTTGAAAGGATTATGCCTAAAGGGAATCCTCTAGGATGTGTAGAGGGATGTGGAGAGAGTAAAAGGGCAGGGTTTGGCCGAGCCAAAGGCTTGAGGAGTGTGTGAAATGAGGTAGAGGTGGGGGCCTTTTATAAGAGGAGAGGAGGGGCACTTTTGGAAAGTAAAGAAATATTACTTTATTTGAAAATGTGATTCAATATTAAAAGGTCCCACATTGATATAATTCGTGTATAAGGTGACAAGGGTTCGAAATCCACTCATACAATTGGTTTTGGACATGTGTAGTTCATAGATTTTACATTATCTTTCCATTTTATTTAAATTGTCAAATAATGATGTCATCGCTGCATCATTATTATGTCATAAATAATTTAATTTATTTAATGTCTAAAAATCATACAAAAAATACTATGATGTAGGAAATAGTATTAGCTTTCCAATGACTATTTATAATCAAATATCTGATCTTTATAACCCCATGTAAAAATTGTTTTCGTAAAACATATTTTGTTGGTGTCATTTTTACTTTTACATTAAATAAAAAGTTATTTATGTCATTTCCCCACCAAAATGTCTCCATGGGGTCCCCAAGTTTACCCATGGCTTGTCTTGGTCGGCCATGACGCAACCAATAAGGTTGGGACATGTGTCTAGGTCACTTCATATTATTAAAGCATTATTTATACCTTAAACTACACTAATTACCACTAATCGCGATTAAAAACATAATAAGTTACTATTCACCAAAAAATTATTTTAATCTCATTGAACCACATTTTACTTCTTAATGACAACCATGTATGTCGGATTTTCAAAATTCAATACACATTAGTGGTAAAAATTCATTTAATTGAAAAAATCAGTTTGCTTGATTACCACTTAATGGTTTCACTATTCATAAAAAATTGGAGTTTTTCAGAAAATTACCAAACATTCACCCTAAGCTATATTTGATATTCTGAATTCAAAAATGAAGTCTATTTTACAAAATTCAAATCATATAATTCACATTAATTAATTTAATAATTAATTCCTGCTGCCAGAGCAAATAGCGTGTTTTTATAAAATAATAAGTATCAAAAGATTGACACCAGTTTAAGTCTAATTTCAAAGTGAAATTGATTTCAATGACCACCATTGGATAAAATGGTAAAAAATATATTCTAATTTCACTTCAAAACCAATTCAAAACATAATCTAATCATATAAATAAATTATATTAAAAAGCAGTTTTGATGTAAAATGCAGTATTTTTCACTATTCATTAAAAAATGAACATTGTCAGAAAAATACCAAAAATTCACACAAGGTAAATTTTGATGTCCCAATCATAAATAATAAGTTTATTTTGACAAACATAGTTTATAAAATTGTCAAAATATAGATTAAAAATGGATTTCCATCAAAAGGCAGTAAAACAATCTTTTAAGAATATTAGTGTATTCCATGCATAAGATTGTATTTATTTTCATTTTAAGCCTCTATAACACTATCTTAATAATTAATAAACTTAGATAAAAATATCTATTATTCATTACTTACTTGGGATGTTACATCTTTCCCCCCTTTAGAAAATTGCGTCCCCACAATTTATTTACTTATCGAATAAATGGGGGTACTTATCCCTCATTGCATTTTCAGATTCCCATGTTGCCTCTTCAATCATGTGGTTTTTCCACAAAACCTTTACCTGCTTAATAACCTTATTCCGTAACACTTGCTCCCTGTGGTCAATAATCTGGACCGGTTGTTCCTCATAAGATAGGTTCTCTTCCAGCTGAACTCCCTCTGGACTCAAAACATGTGATGGATCTGGCAAATACTTTCTCAACATCGAAACGTGAAAAACATTGTGTACCTGAGATAAAATCAGAGGTAAAGCCACTCAGTATGCAACTGATCCAACTCTCTCCAGAATTTTGTATGGTCCAACAAACCTTGGACTCAACTTTCCTTTCTTACCAAATCTCATCACGCTTTTCCAAGGAGAAACCTTGAGAAAAACATGATCACCTACCTCGAAAGATAGATCCTTACTCCGGTTATCCGCATAACTCTTCTGCCTGCTCTGAGCTGTTCTCATGTGTTTCTGAATCAGCTGAACTTTTTCTGCCATCTCTTCTACCAATTCTGGTCCCATCAACTTCCTTTCACCCACTTTATCCCAGAAAGCTGGAGTTCGACACCGCTTCCCATATAATGCCTGAAATGGTGCCATCTGTATACTAGAATGAAAACTGTTATTATATGAAAACTCAACCAAAGAAAGATGTTGGTCCCAACTTCCCTCATAATCCACAGAACAAGCTCGCAGCATATCCCCCAATGTCTGAATTGTTCGTTCTGACTGCCCATTTGATTGAGGATGAAAAGATGTACTAAAATTTAATTCAGTACCCAACGACTTCTGAAGGCCTTTCCAAAAGTTAAATGTAATCCTGGGATCAAGATCCGATACAATGGAAAGAGGAACTCCATGTAACCTGACTATCTCTTTAAGATACAAACAGGAAAGTTGATCAAGAGAGAAAGTATCTCGTATAGCAAGGAAATGAGCAGATTTGGTCAAGAGATCAACAATAACCTAGATTGCATTATTACCTCGAGATGTCTTCGGTAATCCAACAACAAAGTCCATGGATATATTCTCCCATTTCCACTCTGGCACTGGTAAAGGCTGAAGCATCCCTTTCGGTAACTGCCGCTCTGCTTTAACCTGCTGACAAGTCAAACACTTCACAGTAAAATCAGCAATATCTCTTTTCATTCCATCCAACCAGTAATACTCCCGCAGATCTCTATACATCTTAGTACTGCCCAGATGAACTGAAAACGGAGAACTATGAGTTTCACATAACAACTCTCTCTTCAACTGTGAATCAAAAGGCACACACAATCTCTTCCCAAATCTCAAAACGCAAACATTATCAATGTTGAATTCAGGAAACTTACCTTTCTGAACCAGCTCTACCTTTTCCTGCAACTCACTGTCTTGCTTCTGTGCTTGCTTGATTCTATCTGATAGAGAAGATCTCACTGATAACTAAAAAAACAGAAGGACTTCCTGTACCAACAACTTCTATGCCAAAGTTCATCAAATCGTTAACCAAAGGATCACGTTCCAACCGCAACATTGTTAATGAAGCATTACTTTTTCGACTCAAAGCATCAGCCACTTTATTTGCTTTTCCCGGATGGTAATGAATTGTACAATCATAATCCTGGATTAATTCCAGCCATCTCCTTTGTCTCATGTTTAACTCTTTCTGAGTGAATATATACTTTAAACTTTTGTGATCGGTATATATTTCACACTTTATTCCATACAAATGATGCCTCCAAAATTTTAAAGCAAAAACAACAGCAGCTAATTCCAAATCATGTGTAGGGTAATTTACCTCATGAGTTTTCAACTATCGTGAAGCATAAGCAATTACCTGATCATTCTGCATTAGGACGCAACCAAGTCCGTTCAATGAAGCATCACTGTATATAACAAACTCACCATTCCTGGAAGGTAGTGCCAAAACTGGAGAATTCACCAATCTTCTTTTCAATTCCTGAAAACAATCATCACATTCTTTTGTCCAGATAAACTTAACACCCTTCCGAGTTAGCTTAGTCATTGGACTAGATAACTGTGAAAAATTTCTAACAAACCTACGGTAATAGCCCGCCAAACCAAGGAAGCTACGAATATCGGTTAAATTTGTGGGTCTTGGCCATTCTTCCACAACTTTTGTTTTTGCAGGATCAACAGTTATTCCATCTTTAGAAACAATGTGACCAAGGAAAGAAATTTTTTGCAACCAAAACTCACACCTGCTGAATTTCCCATATAGTTTATTTTCTTTTAAGGTTTGAAAGATAACCCTTAAATGTATTTCATGCTCCTCTTTACTTTTAGAAAACACCAAAATATCATCAATGAAAACCACCACAAAATTATCCAAGAACTCGTGGAAAATTCTATTCATTAAGTCCATGAAGACAGCAGGTGCATTGGTTAGCCCAAAAGGCATTACTACAAATTTATAATGGCCATATCTCGTACAGAACGCGGTCTTCGGAATATCTGCCTCCTTTACCTTCAGCTGATGGTACCCCGATCTCAGGTCAATCTTTGAAAAAAACTGAGCTCCCTGGAGCTGATCAAAAAAATCATCGATATGAGGCAAAGGATATTTGTTCTTAATAGTGATATTATTCACGGCTCTATAATCAATGCAAAGTCTCATAGAACCATCTTTCTTTTTAACAAATAAAACAGGAGCACCCCATGGTGATGTGCTAGGTCTAATGAAACCTTTCTCTAATAAATATTGCAATTGCTCCTTCAAATCTAAAAGTTCAATTTGTGCCATTCGATAAGGGGGTTTTGAAATTGGCTTAGCATCAGGAACTAAGTCAACAGTAAACTCAACTTCTCGATCTGGTATTATTCCAGGCAACTCATCAGGAAAAACATCAGGATACTCATTTACCACTGGCACATCATTAATCTGAACAGTTCCATTATTTTCAACGATGTGTGCAAGGTAACATTCATTTCCATCTTTTACAAGTTTCTCGGACTCTTGATATGTTATCAAAAGTAAGGGTTCATTCCTGTAAACAAACTGAAAGTCTTTCTGAAAAGAAACTTCTTTAGCTCTACAGTCAATCTTAGCATGGTAAATAGAGAGCTAATTCATACCCAGGATAACATCAAACTCTACTAGAGGAAGAACAATAAGGTTTGCAAGTAGGTTCTTTCCACACATAAGGATAGGAAGATTCTTATAAATTCTTTTTGCCTCAACATTTCCCCCAGGTGTTTTTACCAAAAGTTCAGGAGTCATTTCTTGAGATGGTATTCCCATTTTACTAGAAAAGGTTTCAGAGATGAATGATTGTGTAGACCCCAAATCAAACAACACACTGGCATAATCTGAAAAAACAAACAAAGTACCTGATACAACTTCATTTGATGGCCCGACATCTGCTGAAGTAGTTGCAAAGGATTTCACCACCCCTTTCTGCTTGTAGTCTAACTGCTTCCCATCACTCAAGCTCTTTGCCGGACACTCGTTTTCATAGTGACCCATCTCATTGAACTTATAACATTTCACTAACTGTAAATCAAATTTGTTCTTACCTTCACCTTGATCCTTTTCAGTGCAATCACGAGCCTTATGTCCCATCTTACCACATCGGTAGCACTTTCTAGAATTCAGAAGACATTCCCCAGCATGACTTTTTCCACATTTATCACAAACTTGAAACTTAGTTCTCTTACCATCAGACTTTTTTTAAAAATTCTTACCATTCTCCTTCCACCTCGGTCTCTTCTTCTACTGGTTTTTATAGAACACTTTGTCATCAGAAAACTCCATTTCCACCTTCTCAGCACATCGAACAATCTTTTCATAACTTTTAAACTCACGAGACTCTAATTCCCTTCGATATTTTGGCTTTAATCCTGAGTAAAAATGATTGATTTTACTATCTAGGTCTCGGATAAAATTTAAAGCATACCTTGCCAATCGAGTGAACCATTCTTCATAGGCAGCCACTGAGTCTTCTTATTGCCTCAATTCCAAGAATTGATTTTCCATCCTAAGTCGAACAGGCTTAGGAAAATACTTCTCAAGAAACATACCTTTGAATTCATACTAGTCGAGAGCATCAATCTCATCGGCATCCCTGATATTTTTAACCATAGACCACCACTGATCTGCTTCACCCTCCTAACGGTAAATAGCAAGACTAACCTTTTAATTGTCTGAACACCCCATGACATCAAAAATCTTCTCTAGTGATTTAATCCACCATTAAGCTAGCACAGGGTCAGATGATCCTCTGAATGATTGGGGATGTTGCCACATGAAATGTTCCACCACTAACATGTTCCTCTGCGGTTGATCTGGCTGATCTCGTGCATGGATACCACCACCATTTATTGCCTGAGTCAACTGCGCCATTACTGCAACAAACTGTTCAGTTCCAATTCCGACAATCTCAGGATGCTGATTCGGAAGGTTATTTCCTTCTGTATGCCTTCCTAGCACTGCTTCCCTGTTTCCTCTGCGGAAAACCATTCTAAACAAAGATGTCTTAGATGAAGCAACATGGTAATCTTCAAATGCTATATCATTTCAAAGAACATTTTTTGGATAATCATTTAATAGAATTCTAACTCATAAAGTTATCTAAACCGACCTTTGATACCAACTATAAGGCCCCAGCCTTAAACCTTACTTAATCTTGAGTTATTACAAGATTACACATTGAGGATCTTTTCGGGTTTAGAGTTTTAGAGAATTAGATCATAAAACTTGCATTACATTCCACATATAAACAAAGTGGTTATATAAAGACAGTATTCTTCATTCCCATCAATGGAAACACATTTAAAATAAAACATGGATTATTTATTGACACATCCTTGACTCTATCATCTTATCATGTACCTTTCCCTTAACCTGTGATAAACCTTTGAAAAACTTGGGATGAGCATAAAAACTCAGTATGTGTTATAAAAAAAACATGGAAAGGAAACATGAGTTCATATATACATAAGAATGAAATCATACTTTACCAATAAAACATTGGCACTTTAACATACCTCATAAAATCATGAATAAATCATAGAAATCATAAGACATAAAGGTAACTTGAGGCATTCATAACATTCTTACGTAGGGAGTAACCCTCTTGGTTACGTTTGGAATACCCATCACAGTATATTCCCTAAAATCTCTTTGGAGAAACCTTAACATTTCACCTCTTCGCGTTACCCAATGAATTGGAGAGCTATAACGGGCTCACCCGCCCTTAGTTTATCACAGAACCACCCGTCTTCATAATAATGCCCAAGAACCATAACATAATCATATCACATAAAACATGCATAAAGGAAACATAAAATTTCCACATTTCAATCACGAGATATCAATACAAAACATTGATATAAAAACATTATGAAAACCATTTTCAATACTAAAATAAAATAAAAGTAAAACATGGTATTTATTTTTCTTTTAAAAAGAAGGTATGGCTGGTAGAGGAAGCCGGAACTCAAATAACGGTCACGACGTCGGAGAAGTCGTTGTCGCCGCATACATACGACAAAAACATTCCCTTTTGTCGTTTAGTAAACGCTTCGTATAAAAAAGATTCCTTTTGAATAAACGTAAAAGTCAAAGGGGTTTATACACCGTATAAAAGAAAGTTGTGTATGAAATAAAATATGCCTCAACGAAAGGAGATTGAGACGAAGTCCCATACCTCGTATCCGACTTGGCCCGACCGTTCTTTAATCTCCTGAATAATAAACTTGAGTTAATATCTACTTTCTTATGAATCTTTTTCAAGTTAATTATTCCTTTTATACCATGTTATGAACATCATGTAATCAGTTAAGTTAATAATGTTCATTTTGTCGGTATTTGGTTCTTAAGTCAAAAATAGACTTCTTACACTTACATGTTGTTAATTTGGTCAAAGGTTCATTATATCCAGAATGGTATTCATGATGTAGATATCATATATTTTATATATATACAGTACATACATGAATTTATAATATTACATAATCATTTTGAGGTAAGAAATGAAATGCACCGTTCATGGAGACGGTAAGCCGTACGTACGCATGAACGCTACTTCCATTTCTATTTCATATTTTATGGAATGGAATCATAATGAAATAAGAGTATATTATAATTCCAGTATAATAACATATATAATATCATTAACTTTATCCTTTACACATCCCACATATGGTATTAACGAATCAAATCACTTTCAGGGGGCGGTAGTCCGCACTTCCTAAAATGAAGATATCGTGTTTACCCATAATGGAAACCATAACGGTATGCCCAAAATGAAAAAAACAGAAGCTTAAAGAAAAAATAAACATATAATATATCATATATAAAAATAGTGACATCATAATGGCCACCATTGAAGGTGTTAAATGAGTATTGAACAATCATCGCTTCGGGAGGCAGAATTTCGCCATCCACGGAAACCGTATGTTCTTTAACCATTTGATGTAGTTGTGTGAGAGTGTAGCTCAAATAAATCTTATAACAACATCATAGTATATTTAATATACTGTTTTTGTTACAAAATGAGTAAATAAAAAGAGTTTAGAGGGTTGGAGAAGCAAAATAAATCAAATGAACAATAGAGAATGAGTTACCTTTAAAAGTGTAACTGCTTTTGATTTGAGCCTAAAGGCTTCCTTTGAAAGGTTTCTTCCCAAAGGTAATCCTCTAGGATGAGGAGAGGGATGTGGAGAGAGTAAATGGGCAGGGTTTGGCCTAGCCAAAGGCTTGAGGAGTGTGTGAAATGAGGTAGAGGTGGGGGCCTTTTATAAGAGGAGAGGAGGGGCACTTTTGGAAAGTAAAGAAATATTACTTTATTTGAAAATGTCATTCGGTTTTAAAAGGTCCCACATTGATATACTTCGTTTATAAGGTGATAAGGGTTCGAAATCCACTCATCCAATTGGTTTTGGACATGTGTAGTTCATATATTTTACATTATCTTTCCATTTTATTTAAATCGTCAAATAATGATGTCATCGCTGCATCATTATTATGTCATAAATAATTTAATTTATTTAATGTCTAAAAATCATACAAAAAATACTATGATGTAGGAAATCGTTTTAGCTTTCCAATGAATATTTATAATCAAATATCGGATCTTTATAACCCCTTGTAAAAATTGTTTTCGTAAAACATATTATGTTGGTGTCATTTTTACTTTTACATTAAATAAAAAGTTATTTATGTCATTTTCCAACCAAAATGTCTCCATGGGGTCCCCAAGTTGACCCATGGATTTTCTTGGTCGTCCATGAAACAACAAATAAGGTTGGGACATGTGTATTGGTCATTTCATATTATTAAAAAATTATTTATACCTTAAACTACACTAATTACCACTAATCGCGATTAAAAACTTAATAAGTTACTTTTCACCAAAAAATTATTTTAATCTCATTGAACCACATTTTACTTCTTAATGACAACCATGTATGTCGGATTTTCAAAATTCAATACACATTAGTGGTAAACTTTCATTTAACTGAAAAAATCAGATTGCTTGATTACCACTTAGTGGTTTCACTATTCATCAAAAATTGGAGTTTTTCAGAAAATTACCAAAAATTCACCCTAATCTATATTTGATATTCCGAATTCAAAAATGAAGTCTATTTTATAAAATTCAAATCATATAATTCACATTAATTAATTTAATAATTAATTCCCGCTGCCAGAGCAAATAGCGTGTTTTTATAAAACAATAAGTATCAAAAGATTGACACCAGTTTAAGTCTAATTTCATAGTGAAATTGATTCCAATGACCGCCATTGGATAAAATGGTAAAAATATATTCTAATTTCACTTCAAAACCAATTCAAAACATAATCTAATTATATAAATAAATTAGATTAAAAAGCAGTTTTGATGTAAAATGCAGTATTTTTCACTATTCATTAAAAAATGAACATTGTCAGAAAAATACCAAAAATTCACACAAGGTAAATTTTGATGTCCCAATCATAAATAATAAGTTTATTTTGACAAACATAGTTTATAAAATTGTCAAAATTTAGATTCAAAAATGGTTTGCCATCAAAAGGCAGTAAAACAATCTTTTGAGAATATTAGTGTATTCCATGCATAAGATTGTATTTATTTTCATTTTAAGCCTCTATAACACTATCTTAATCATTAATAGACTTAGATAAAAATATCTATTATTCATTACATACTTGGTATGTTACAATTATAACAATTATCATATTCTATATTAAATTATGATTCATGTATTATGAAAATCCAATATTTATTTGATAACTCAAGATTATGATTTATGGTAGGTAGGGTAAGGTGTTCAAATATTATTATCATGGAAGGATACATTATGTCAATGTTAAGACTACATATCTATATTTATTCTATAATGATCATCTTAGCTCACCATTCATATATCTCAAATCAATAGGTTAGGAATACATATATTATTTATGGTATTTATAAAAATGGATATATATTCACGAACATATTTGGAGATGATGTAGCTCACCCATGGACTAGTGTTTTTGTTTCCATGTTTCCAAAGGCAATAAAATATTTTGTTCCTAAAGATTTTTTTCTATAATGTAATGAATATTAATAGAAAATTATTCACATCTATTTATGTTATTATTGTGTCACTATATGAGAGAGTATAACCATACCATCCTGGATTTTTTCCTTAACATCTTACATAAATGAATAAGGCCTCTACAAAAATCCCAAGAATGTTTTTTTATGAGACCTACCAATGCCTCTAGGATATATATTATGTTCCACGCAACACATAATAAGTTTAATTTAATCCTCATATGAATGTGAAAAAATAATAAATATAATCATTCATATTGAAAATCTTCGTATGAATTTTTAACAACTACCTAAATCACTCAATAGAATCATAAACCATTTAGAAATATATGGAGAATATTATCAATATAGGACATCATAGTTAACTTATCATATAACATTCATATAAATAATATGAATGGATTTCTTATAACATATTCTTAAAGGTGAATAATGTAAAATTAGAGGTGTTATTTATTGTGGAATAAAAATTCCATAAATATTTCACTCTATTGTCTCTTTAGGAAAATAAACTCTCTACTTTGAAAATTTGAGTTAAAAAAGAATTAAAAAATATTAAGAATATAATTTCCTATAAAAGTATCCTTTTAATCATTTAATGTAATAATAAACGTAATGAGTGGTCAATATGGTGGGAAACATCATTTATGTTGACTATTTTAAAATAATTATATCGTTTAAATTATTGGAGAATTTTCAAAAATAACATTTTTTGGAAAACCAGAGGAAGAATACTTTTAAATCGTTTTTAAAAAATATAATCATGAATAAAATGATTTTAATATATCATTTGGGGAATTTATAAATTAATTTTTAATACATCCACTATATATACTAACGTTGGGTTCCTCTGGCCGAACGTGTTGCCTCCACAAGCAGCCACGACACCAAAAAAACTCCCACAGTTACCCCCAGCCTATCGGGATGATCTTGTGGGACGATTTCTCTGAGCTCCATGTAGACCTCCCACGTCACTCCATTTACCTCCTCCTCCATCCGAGCCTAGGGTTTCGACTCACTGCTTTCATTCACGGACTTCATCCTCAATCATCTCTATGAGCTCGATTCCTTCCATTACGCTTGCATTCCAGTGACGGTTAAAGTATCTAGGAATCTCAGTAAAATACACTGTTGTTCAATTCCTCTATTCTTCCCCGCATATCATCTGCCACTTACTTCCCCCACTGAATCCCCTCTCCATTCGCGACTCCACCTACGCGTGATTCGCCATCGGCTCTTCTGAATTCATCTCGTCCGACTATTCTTTATCGTCATCCATGAATATCTCCAAGAACAAGCACCCAAATCTACGGTTACTGCTGCTACATGAAAGTATGTCTTCAGATCCTCCACCAATGCCTTCTTCGCCACTCGTTACTCCACCTTCTGCTCTTTCACAACCAGGTCCTCTGATCCACCTAGGGTTCACTCTCTCGAGCATGCAACGAGTAAGGCCAAGTGTAAACAACTTTCAAACATATAAAGCCTGATTTTTTGTAATATATTGTAGATAAACATCTTCTATTTTCATTCACAATGGCATTGGAATCTGCAATACAGATGAATCTCTGGAAAATCGAGATTCAGGTTGACCCTCGAGCCAGGTCAGTATACATGACATCCCTTGCTTCTCTGGGAAATCAATTTTTTTTAGAAATCATGCCGCACTGTCCATTCCAAAGTATTGAAACTGGCAACTCCTCCTACATTTATGCAGTCTGCATATAAATATAGTAATATTAGATTATTAACAGCTTTCTATTTTTTTAGGATTCATTTTCTCTATTGGCATCAGATACATCTGCTAATATATTTCAATACTTCTACTCTATGAACAATGGTGAATTACTATCGGAAATTTTATACAAAGTATTATTAATGGATGATTAAATTCTGCATAATTTTAGGCTATTTATATTGTTTTCATATTGAATCTTTGGTGTTTGGATCTAATTCCAAGTTCATTCATCCATTCTATAGGAAAATCCTTCTACATGCCTCCATTTTACTCAATAATTCTAGATTATAATGAACATTTCTTTAAATAATTTACGTTTAACAGTTAGTTAAGAAATTAAGAACCTTGGGATCTTGGGAGTTATTGTATTATTTTATGCATAATATTGGTTTAATAATTTATTTATTCATTTATTGTAATCGGTCAACTTATAGTCTTAATTTTTACATTGGTTTATGATAATATCAAACTTTTACTCCATGGAAATATTGTTTCATCCTCTTCGTAGAGGAAACAAACTATGCTATAAGAGGCTTAAGACACTTTCCAGTGTACACTTGATTCTATTTTTGAACCTGTTTTTTATCTACTATAGGTTTTTGAACTTTAAGTATTGATTAATAGAACATATTACTTTACTATAATAACAATATTATTCTTAATATTGATTATTAATTTCATGGAATCATTGTTTATGTATTATCATTGATTTGTGTTCCTATCATTGTTTGTGGATGTCAGGGGACACTTCCAGCCGTCATGCAAGTGAAAGTGCATTTGTGGCCTACTAGGGACCGTTCAATATAACCTCATGGAAGAAATTTCACCTACACCTTATGATTATGTGTTACATAAATCCAGAGGTATTTTGTAAAATTACACTTCTCAAAAGTTCACATTTCAATATTATTTTTTTCATAATATCAGGATCTGGTCCAAGAGGGTCTATAAAACCTGGGATATCAATGTATCGAATTTGAACAATATTTCAATTTCATGTATGGATGAACAAGGTAAGGTTCTATTTTAGAAAACTTTCCAAAAACATCTTACAACACATATTTCTGTTTGTATTCGTAATGTATTTTTCCTGCACAAAATATATATTACTACCCAAAAGATATTTATTCTTTCCCAATTTAATTATCTTATGATCCACAGGCTATGATATGTAGTCTACAGAAGTGATTCTTATTATTTTTGGTATCATGTATGAAAAACCAACTTCCCTTGATAATTATTTTTTCTATTTTAATTGCATCGATTATATACAGTAATCACATTTCATTCCATTGATATTCTCTGAGATCACATCATATAATTATTTTTTTGGGATTTTTTTGTGTAAATTTATTTTCTCTCTTCATTTAATATTTTTATTTGTTTGTTTGAAATGTAGCTATCTGATTTTCATATTTTCATGCAAGTGTTTTATGATAAAATTAAAGCCCACATAAATTTTTTTATTTTTTTTATTTTTAATTTTGTTTATCATTTATTTGTATAAAATATAAAAAAATTAGGGGTGTCCATTAGTGATTCTTCTTCTATATGGTTTCATGTATGAAAAAATAATTTATTTGTTTAAACTAAAACTAAATTTATTTATTATTTATTTGTATAGTTACCAAATGTTATATGCAATTTATTTATATGTTTGTGTATTTTATTTCATGTGTTTTTTATACAACATGTTCTCTAAATATTCCCATCTACAACACTCTTCTGAATATAGTTGATACTTTTTTTGATATCAAATTTTTTCTGTTTTAGTTTAGATGATAATCCAAACATGAATTCTGTATTGATTTTGTTTTTTCAAACTGAATATTTATTTAATTTTTTTAATGAAGATGCTTGTATCTGTGTTTCTTTATTTTCAACTATAGATTCCATTTAAATTATTTATTAATAGTTAAATTGTTATGTTTTTGTTACTTTAGTTTTTTATGTATCTGTTGCATCAATTTTTTATTTCATGTAATAGATTTATAGGTTTATCTAGGAGAGAATATGTTTTGGTTTTTAGGTTTCTAATCAATGAATATTCGGGTTGCCATTCTTAGATGTACATACTTCTAGTTCGGAGGAAGTTCATGGGTGTGTATGTAATTGTGTCACAACATAAGTGGTATCTATATTCAACCTTGTGAATTCATCATTTCCAGAATTCAAATTATCAATTTCAATATATTTTTTGTTCTTTTTTTCAATGATTTTTAGTAATACAATCCTAAACATATTGGATTTCCCATTTTACCATTGGGTTTGATGTCTTGATTACAAATATTTTCTGACTAAACAAGCAACATGTGAGTCTTCAACACAAGGTATAGGTGGCCTAGTACAAACTAATGGTTCCACCTTATGGGACCATATGATGATGCATATCAAGAAATAAAATAATCCGGTAATGTTGCAGATAATTTGAGGTATGATATACATATTTCTTATATTATCAACTGTACATATACTCTACTATACTAATCATGAGTAACCTTGCTTGACACGTGTCACATTTTTTACTATTTCTCCTATCAACTTCACCAATCCAGTTCCATTGATTTTCATTTTCCTTCATTTCCTTTTTAATGATTTTATTCTCTTCCCTAGAGTCGTTCATCATCTGCATTACCAATGTTCAATGATTTTTTTTGTTTGATGGGAGGTATGAGTTTGTTCCTATTTTATCATCTTGATTAAAACATATTGCTCATTAATTATTTGCATGATTAATGAAAATAGATTTTTCCTTCAAAAAATAAGAAATGACTGGGGTCTACTATTTCAGCATGATCATTGCCATTGATTTCGTAGGCTCCTAAAACATTGTTTTAAATTTTATATTATGGAAAAATATAATTTTTGATTCATTATATATACATGCTTACAGGTTATGTTCGAAACGAGCTTGATTGAAATTACGGTAACATTAAAATGGATGAATGGTTTTTTTCAGGAGCATTTGGGTTGTCTCTATTTGCATGGTGGTGAGAATTTTCAAAAATAAAAGAGGTTGAAATCGGTTCTACTGTGTATGTTTTATATCTAAAAATGATGTCTATATTTCTAACCTGATTTATATTCATTCTTTAACTTGAATTTCATTATAATGAATATGCTTTTGCAGGAGATGAAGGCTCATTCAACTAGACATATTCAAAACTATTCCATTATTGACACACCCACAGGATGTTACAAAAAGGGTATTCGAGTTGGGGGAGGGACAAGGTATGTATCTATATACATTTTATGAAATTGTAATCATTTTTAAAATTAAATAAACAATTAATTCTAAAATTTTATTTTTTTAAATCTGATTTGAATTTCATGTTTTGATTTCCAATATTTCTTTAGGGGAACAGTTCAGTTTATATTGTTCTAAAAATCATGAAATGAAATTAAGGAAACATTAAAATGGCTAAATGGTTTGGTTTTTTTAAATTTTCAGGAAAATTTTGGATGTATCTATTTTCATGGTGGCGAGATTTCTCAAGAATAGAAGAGGTTGAAATTGGTTCTTTTGTGTATGATTTATATCTAAATATTTTGTATCTATTTATAACCCTCTTTATATTCATTATTTAACTTGATTTTCATAATGATGGATACACTTTTGAAGAATATGAAGTCTCATTCACCTAGATATCTTCGAAACTATTCCATTCTTGACACACCCACAGGATGTTAATAAATAGATATTTGAGTTGGTGGAGGGCAAGGTATGTATCTTTATACATTTTATGAAATTGTATTCATTTTTTAAAATCATTAAAAAATTAATTATAAAATTGTATTTGTTTAATTATGATTTGCATTTCCTTTTTTGAATTCCAAACATTCTTCAGGGGAACACTTTAGTTTATATTGTTCTTCAAAGCATGAGTTGAGCATCAGGCACTGAAGGAGTAAGTGCCCAGATTATGCATATTATAACTACTGACCATCTATACTGTTTCTAATTAGGACTGAAATAACATTTAATTCTTTCATTACTTCTTCAATAGAACTATAATTCACCATTTTTTAGGATGAACTAGTTGTAGCATCAAATATATAAATTGTGAAATGTTAAGACACATTTAGTTTCTCATATGAAATTAAATTCGAAATTGTTTTGAAGATGAATGATTCAATCTACTTCTGAATATAATAAATATATATGTTTCTAGAAGACTTTATTCCACTGCAATTCTTCCTGAAAAAAATATCTTTAATTACGTTTTTAGGGATACTAGGTTTTATAATGTTATTGAGTTATATTTCTTCCCAGATTGGTCTTGCTTCTTTTGAATTTTGATTATTTTCCATGCATATTTCCTAATATGATGAAACTAGTAGGTCATATCAGAATAAAAAGGAATTGCTGGAATCTTATGGCCGCCTATGGTTTCTCAATTTTCCAAATGGTTCAAATATGTTAAGCTGGAGTTCAAGCAACCAGTCATGTAGGCCAAGTTAAAAACCACTGCAATAAATAAAAGGGGTGATATCAATCGCAGATTCACTCACTATGTCCCCTTCCCATATATGACTATTGATGTTCCATGGAAAAGAGTAGCAACATAGGCCTTGGTATTAAAGGCAGCTGAAAATGTTTCATTACATATTATTCCATTCATTTCTATTAATGTCATCACTTCTTTTCTTCTGTGGTCTGGACATATTAGTGTTTCATTTAATTTAATCTTCTGATATTTCCTCTCATTATGGTTTTGTACAATGAAAAAAACTCCATAATTAATAAGATGAGTATAGTTTCTATAAAATGATGTGAGACTTCTCAGTTACATACTATCCTTATCTTAAAATAACTAGAACAATTAGTTTGTAGCCTTGAAGCTGGTTAGGGGGATGGGAGTGGAGGGGCTGGGCAGGGGGGGATGAGAGGGGGAGAACTAGGTAGGGGGGGTGCTGGTGGGGGATGGGGCTGGGTAGGTGGGATGTGGCTAGGAAGGGGGGAGGGGCTGGTGGGGGAAGGGGCTGGGTAGTGGGGAGGAGTAGGTGGAAGGGGGAGGTGCTTAGAAGGGGTGGGAGGACATGCTGGGCAGAGGGGAGGGGAGGGGAAGAGCTGGGTAGGGGGGAGGAGGAGGGAGAGGTGCCGGGAAAGGGGGAGGAGATGTTGGGTAGGGGAAGGTGGTGGGAAAGGAGGGTGAAGAAGCTGAATGGTTTGGTTTGTTTAATTTTCGGGATCATTTTCCCTATCTCTGTTAGCATGGTCGTGTGATTTTTCAAGCATAGTAGAGGAAGAAAGTGGTGTTATTGTGTATGTATGATATCTACAAATGTTTTCTGCATTTGTAACATGTTTATTCAAACATGTGCAAGTACCAGATTACTACCAACCAAAAACCACCAACACCTGTCTACTGTAGCGCCACAGGAACCCAATTATGGACGGTTTTTACTACTAAGATTTATTGAATTTAGTTTCATTCCAAAGGGGACACCATATACTGTTACAGTATTTTGTTACTATAATATTTTTCACCCAACTCTTTGCTAAATATACAATGTGTCCAAAAAATCCATTTTTGTTTCCATGTGTTCCATTGCAAATTAACTCTGAAACAATTGTTGTTTCAGTTTGAATGTTTCACTGTTTATATTACTTCTTCATAATTGATCTAAAAATACATCATTTATCTTATTTCTCTTTTTTTGACAATCTATCACTATTTCTTTTCATACGATCTTTTTTCTATTTACTAAAATATTGATTTCTGGTTTTTACTACAATATTGAATTTTCAGTAACACGAAAAAAATTGTTTTAGTGGAATGAGTACAATGAAATTACATTTTTTTAAAATTATGTACAACCCTATTATTTCATTGAAAGTTGATTTCAAAATAAAATTGAATAATCCCATGAAAATTATAATTTCATACTTTGTTTCGATGAATAAATTTATTATTTCAATATATTATTTATTAAGTTTCATTATGTTTCACCGTTGGTTCTTACATTATTAATTTTCTTCCTCAATTTCTGTAACTTTTATTCCTCATTATGTATGTCATTTTCTTTTCAAATATATTCAATATTAATATAAATTATTATGTTTTATAAATACTAATCTATAGTTAATAATAAGAATTATTTTCTAGTGTCTTGCATCGCATGGGTAGAGTACTAGTTTTTATAAAACATGGACCTAAATTAGAATGAATTTTGTACAGAAAAATATTGATAGGATTTCATAAATACATTTTCTTAATAATTTTATGTCCCAACTAGAAGAAATTGTTTCTATTATATAAAATGGTCAAAAATAATCATATGAGATAAATATATACTAGTTTCACGATTTTAATATCTTATAATCCCCCTAAAGGATTGTTAAACCTAAAACCCCAAAATATGGATGATATTTTTAAATAAACCCTTATTAATTTGGTGGTATATACATGAAAAAAGAACCATGCGGTGAATATGGAATATGTGGCACAAAGTTAATGTGAGTTGAGAAACCCTGACACGAGGAATGATTTACTTTATCCTTTTCAACATCATGTATAATAAATATATATTAATTAAAAAATAAATTATAAAAAAATTCATATATTTCATGTCATGTATGATTGACTTATATTTTTTTATTACATTTTTATTAAAAATTCTTTATTAAAATCATGTTTTCATGTGATATTTGGTTCTTTTTTCATTTATGTTTTGGTTCAATAGTATTTTCAACTTTAACATGATAATTCTTAACTAATATAAATAATTTAATATATTATTTATATATAATATATATTCATTTTATATTTATTTGTTTTAATCGATAAATGTTAAATATAGAAAACAAATTTCATCATTTATGGAGATGACATGTCATTTATACGCATGAACGATGTTTCAATTTTCATGATAGATAGAAATAAATGATGAAATAATAATTAAATAGTATAGATTAATTATTCTATAAAATAAATAATTTATTTTTATAAAATTAATCATTATGATCAACCATGTAAAACTAAAACTAGAACCGTTTCACATAGATTCATATAAGAAGTATCCATCATGTATGCATGAGCCACAGTATTATTATATAGGGGACTGAAATTTAAGAAGTTAGAATTGATGTTATATTTATATAATTTTAGTTAGGTCAATAATATAAAATATATTCATTAAGGATTTCCTTAATACTATACATGAATTTATTAAATGAAAAAAATGAATTGAATTGTTTCGTTAGGCAGTAGTCCATCGTACACAGGAGCGACGTTTTTATATCCCCACCACAAATTGGTGGGGAATAATTTAAGTGTGATATAATAATTCTTGAAATATAATAACGTCTAAAATTTTATATAATTTTTTTATATTCATCATTATATCCATCCATTAATGCTGGTGATGGAAAAGGAATTACATCGGTTTGAAAAGCGGTAGTCTTCCATACACCCGATCTACAGTTTAGTTTTCCATTCGCTGGAGGTGGAGGTACATATAGATAATTAAATTAACCTAATTATATCATAATATATATGAGATATTGTTTTTATAATTTCATAGATAATTATTATATTATGGAGGTGAAAGAATATATTAATCAAATAAAAACATTAATAATTTTATCTCTTTTCTGGAAAACCCCTTTAGATTTATATGTAAAGCAATCATAGGTGGGTTTCCTAATAAAAATAATTCGTACAAGATTTTGGTTGGGAATTATGTAAATTAGTTTATTTGGTATTAGTAGAAAAAAATGTTTTTGGAATTGTTAATAGTGGAGGATTGTGTGTGGAATTTTATAATAGGGGGAGAGGATAAACTAGGAATTTTTTCTAAGAAAAAGTGACACCCACATTTTCCCTATTTGAGAAGGATCCAAAATGGTTCATTATAGAATATTGGATGGTATACAGTGTAAATATTTCCATAAAATTGTAATTCAATTTTTCTGGGTGAATTTTAACAATTATCATTTTAGTTTATCCTCTCCCCCGGTAAACTCATTTTTATCAAAAACAAATTAATAAATATTTTAATATTTTCAATGTTAAATAATGTAAAATAATATAATTAATAAATAATAAAACATTAGATATTATAATTTAATATTTTTAAATTTATTTTTCCAAATACCATTTATTGTATTGGTAAAATTAAATCTCAAATTAAAACCTTAGATGCAGAGAAAACGAGGTTCTCTAATGAAAAACCTTCATATTTCGTAAGAAAATTTGATATCATTATTAAATATGTAATTCTCTAAAATAATTCAATTTAGTTATATTTAAATACAATTAAAGTTATTTTACATTAAAAAATTTTGATATGTAATTTATCTTTTAAAATAATTTAAATGAAAAGTGGGTTGTCAACAAAATTAATATTTTCCACTATTAATCAATAAATAAACATTTTAAAGAATTTATAAAAAATTAACCCAGTGATTATTTATACAATTTTATTAAAATAGTGATGTTTAATTTTTCAACTAAATTTTGGAAAAAATGTAAAATTAATTTTAAATTATGCGTGCAAAGCTAAAAATACTGCCATTTATAAAAATAATGTTTTTTGGAAAAAGATATATTTTTCATTCAAATGGTTATTATTTGACTTTTAATAAGAATATTAAAATTAAAATTATTTTATTCATGTGTAAACTATATAAATTCCATAATTTTTTTGTCTTATTCATACATGTTAACTTAAAAGCTAGGTTATAATGTATATATTTAAATAATAATATTTTAATAGATTATCATGTTTCTTGTAAACCCAATTTGCAATCATCGCCAATTATCCATTATATTTAATTTAGTAAAAAATAAATATATCAAAATTTTCTAGGGTGTAGAATTATATTTTATTCTTCGTGTTGTGTGTAATATATTTAATCTTACAAGATTTTCATATTTTATAATTTCATGTTGTTACAATTTAGAGACACTATTTAACAAACTAGTCATAAACCATGCAATATCCAATGGAATCAAGCTAGACTCATATAAAATATATTAAACATGGTTCATAAAAACTGTGTAAAAAAAATCTAAATAAATCACCCAAAGTCTACTCATAGTTAAATAGTTACCATAAACCGTCGAATGACCATTTTTAACTATGCTCCATAGGGAAACCCATGCATTTGTGACTCAAACACTATTTCCTTATAATCACATGGTTTTCTTCAAAATTTATTCTAGCCATGAAATAACTAAGAAATGTGTATAACTATTAAAAAATTCATGTTTAAACACATAATCATTAAATATAAAAAATAACTCAGAAGTGTGTTTTATTATATTCCACTACGAAAAGGGGGTGTCACATAATACATCCACTATCATTTTTATTAATTAAATTTAAATAAATTAATAACATAAAAAGTATCATTATGAATATAAAAGATAATATTAATGATGGAAATCCTTTAATTATATTATTCAACATTATGTGGTTAATGTTTTCAGAATAAAATCGTAAAAAAATTTCATAGTCATTCATTATAAAAAATTTCTATAATAATTACCTCAAATTGAAATTCTTGTATCTAGTGGATTAAAATGTTTATATAAATAATAATTATTATGATCTCATACCCATGTTCAAAATTTTAGTTGTTGGTAGTAATCTAGAAACTTATTATACATTTCGTATACCTTAAAATGGTATAAATAAGATATTAAATGTATAATTATTATTTATATGGGAAAATTATCCATTTAAATGTTAAAATGAAATCATTGGAAAACAGTGTGATTAGGTACTCATGGAGAGAAAATGTGTCAATGATGACATGTGTATCTCGGTTATAGTATAAATGTTTCAGAAATACTAAATAATCAACATTAGTCTATATTAAATAATACATTATAATTAATTAGAGAATATATAATTAGATATAACATTATAAATGAAAACCAAAATAATTAGAATGAATTACGATTGACACATAATAAAATAGACTAAGGACTTATGCTAAGACAACATAATTAAGGACATTCGAACACTAAATACCTCAGTAAGTCATCACATGTGGGTATCATGTGCAGATAAGGGACATATAATATTCTCTAATAGAAATATACATCATCTAATTCTATGAAACATATTCCTACCATAATGTATTATAGTTAAGGAATCACATTATGAATTGTTTGCATACACCTCATACCCCAATGTTTATTTCTCATGAGACCAACCGGCATATTGGGGATCTATATGTGATTCTTGACCATTCATATATGATTTTCAATGTATAAAATGATTTGTATAAAATTGAAAATGAATATGTTTCATAATAATCAATAATGATTAGATATTTAAATACTCTGTATTGAAATCAATTATTAGATATAGAAGGAAATCTTTTTAAAATAAATGGAATATCTATTAATTTATATAAATTTTCACCTACAAATAATTGTTTTTACATCAATCATAATAACATTAAATATAAATAATTATGTATAATATATTAACACTATATAGATGATTTTAATAAATCTTGGTACACAGGGTTTATATAAAATGACTATCAGTGTAAGAATTGATTATATAACAATTACCGAGAAATTAAAGATCTATTTCTCTGTGTGAACCCATAAATGAAAAAACCATGTTTTATATTAATATTTCAAATCAAATATTCTAATTGAAACAAAATATGATTTAAAATTACATTTTTAACAACTAGCACTCATCACTCTTTCATTAGTAGATACAAAAATATTATATTATTAGTATTTTTCTTATGAATATAAAATATTGATTGTTAAGTCTAAACAAATAATTGTAATCTATAATTTATTAAATTTTTACATAAATTTTAGGATTTACAAGTCAAATTACAAATATATTTTATTTATAGAGTAATAAATATAGTTTTTTTATAAATATTCTTGAATAAAGGGTATATATTAGTATAGTGATAATTTATAATAGAAGAATTTATGGAGGAAATGAGTAATATTTCATTATTAATAAATAATTTTTAGGATAATAATATATAAATATAATCATTATAGCACATGAAGTTGGATAATATATGAAATTATACGGAAAATTTTCAATTAAAATATAAAATTGGATGAATATGATTCACTAACTTAGGTATAATAAGTTCTAATAAAAAGTTTATACTAAGAAGGAATTGGTTATATATTCTAGATAATAAATAAATAAGAATAAATTACCATGTAAATATAATCATGTAATACTATGAAGTTAGTATTTAATAATTATTATAGAAAAACAATTAGTATAGAAATTAATGAGTTTATAAAA
The DNA here is from genome assembly GCA_963277665.1 of Viscum album. Classification (NCBI taxonomy): domain Eukaryota; kingdom Viridiplantae; phylum Streptophyta; class Magnoliopsida; order Santalales; family Viscaceae; genus Viscum; species Viscum album. The sequence goes on from OY728162.1 coordinate 1,069,709,756, forward strand.
AATTAGTTTCATATAAAAATGGCTTAGTAACATTGTATAATGACATGGAATGTGTAATATATCATTTAGAAAGTCTAAAATGTATCATATTATATTTTATCTATAATTGTTTTGTAATATTAAGTGAGATATTAAAATATTTTAGAAACATATAATTAGAAATAATGTGAGATAATTTTGAAACCATTAAATCAACCTAATAATATGATATGAAAAAGTTACAATGGGAAGTAATGGGTAATAAAATTTATTTAAGATCAATATTATGATACTATCCAACATATGGATATGTGTTGAGGAATATGAATTGAATGATTAAATTATTATATAAAAATTTAATATCACATAAGAAATGGAATTTTATAATTTTGTACACTTCCTTCAATATAATAAAAAAATGGGAAATGAGTAAAATGATAGATAACATGTAATCTAACCCTATAAATATATCAATGAAAAAATAATAATATCCAATTTAATCATGAAAATATATCATGGTGGATTTCAAATTATATTATAACAAAATAATAAAAAATAGAAGGTAAATGATATCTATAAGAGACATTAATATGATATAATATCATCTAATAAAATTTTTATAATGGGAAGAAATGGGTAATATAAAATTAAGAATACATAAAGGGGATATGAAATCCCATGAATAATTTGTTCAATAGATATAATGTGGAGAAATTAAATATATTAAATAAATTGATAGAAATTTGAAACTATTAAATTACAATAAAAAGACATCTGAAAATGGTATTATGAGAAGGAGTTCTATATTTATAAATTAAAAATTCTAAAATGTAGATAATTTCCAATAAATATATCGATTTATTAAAAAAAATTATAGTTTTCATTGGATTAAAAAATATTCAATTGAAAAAAAGATGTTTTGAGTAACAACAGTCACTTTAATTTCTAAAAATCATAAAGTCCAACACATAATCTATTATAAGAACCAATATTTTAGTGAGTAATTTTATAAATAGGTGTTTAATGAGATATAAAAAGTGGATTAGTGAAATATTTTATCTTATAAGGGGTATATTATTGAAGATTGATATTTGAAATTCAATGAAATATATTATTAAAAAATGAGGTTGAAGAAGATATATCATGGAATTACCAGGGATGTTGGTGGTTTATGATCTTTTTGTAAATAGTTAATTTAAAATTAAATTTTTATCAAAATAATTTTATAACTTCTTCAATAAATTATAAATATCAATATACGCATATAAACGTTATACATGTTATATTTACTTGTTTTACTATTTTTTCCATATTTAATTATTTTCCATTGAAATTATGTATTTAATAAAACATAATTATATACCCCTATAAATAATTTATAAGTAAAAATTATATATATTTAATCCATTTAATATAAAAATATCAACATGTTTTATAAATATACGTTCAAAATAAAAACAAACAATATATTTAAGAAAAATGTTTGAATAAAACTATTCCTTGGTATTAATTTATTTAATTTCATTTTTTATAATTATTTTATTATAACAAATATATTTTTTAATTTTATTTAAATTCAATATATTATATATAATTAGTAATATATTTTTTCACGTCACAAAAATTTATAATTTCTAAAAAATATTATTTTTATATTACCATTTTATGATGACTATATTGTGAAATTCACTTTCAATGGTTTATCTTTGTAATATATCAATTAGTTTTGTAATTTTAAACGTATATATACCCATATATTAATTCATTAACAAATAATCAATAACCTTTTATACTCCATTTATTATTAACACTAAAATTAAGACTCTCATTAAAGTCAAATTATTCATGTTTTGAAACCATTTTTTCACATCCTGTAGGTTGAATGTCCATTCAAAGAGTTAAATGATTTCATTATTTTACAATTTTATTCTTAAAAGTATTTACAATTAATATAATTTTCTTTGGTACTCTTTTCCCATTACTAGGATAACATAATTTTTTTGGGATAATAGTTTCATGTCATAATAATAATACATTCAATCTAATACAATTTATATTTATTTAATGGCATGCTTTTTTAATGAAAATTATGACTATGTAAATATTTTTACATAATTTAATTAGTGATTTCATATTTATTTTATTATGTATCTATTATATAAACAAAATCATTATTTTCAAAATAAAAAATTATGATTATTCTTAAAACCCATATATTTTATACGCATATAAGTGTGTTTTTATTAGGATGTTAATTATTTTGGAATGATATATATGAATCCACAATTAAAATAAATGGAATATTTTATGAAATAAAAGAATTATTTAAATTATTATAATGAATGGTAGAATTAGATGATAAGATGCTATAATAACATTTATGTCATGGTGAGGGGATGACTTATAATATTAGATTAATCAATGGATTTCACATTGATTTATTAAATAAATTATTTCTTTTTTAATAGATTTGTTCTAAGACACATGAATTTAATAAAAATAAAAAACACTGTATCTTGAATTAAATACAAATAATAAAAACTATATATTTTTTATTTATAAAAAGTGATATCTAAATAAGAATATGTATTTTTTCAGCACAATAATAATAAAAATAATTTATAAATCATAAATAAAATATATGAACATTTAGAAAAGTTGACTCGTATCACATATTAAATTTTATTCATTGTTTTTATTATCAAAATATAAGACACTATTCATAAATAACTTTTTTTCTTCATTTAATAATATAAGTATGAAATATATTTTACATCCAAATAATAAGTTCCAATATTTGTTTCAAAAATTACTCTCAATGAATGTGTCTATATAATAGAGAGAAAATTATATAATAATTAATTATAGTATATATATAATTAAACATAATTGGAAGAAAGAGTATATCTAGGTTCATAGAGCCTTTTTCCCCGATCATTTTAAAATATTTCATTGTAAAAAGAAGTATTGATTTTGATTTTGAATTGAATATATTTTTAATATAAAAATATATATAATTATAATGAAATAAAGACCTATGAATACAAACCCTATAAACCAAAATTACTCATTATTTAATAATTTAAAATAATTATACATAATAAAAAATATTAATTTAATTCATTAACGTATCCATCATCAAAAATATACTCAGTTATTTAGTAAAATTATAAATTTCATAAATATTTTTGATGATATACAATACAGTTCATGAAATAATTAATTAATAAAAAAATATTAAAATAATAATTGTTATAGAAAAAAGAAAAAAATTATTATTTAAGATATATTTTTCTATATTTCTACCCCTTTTATTCAATCTCATAATATCAAATAGGCCTATCCCTAGTGATGGGTGTATTTTTTCAGTAATCAATTTCTAATATAATTATGTGCATTCTATATAAAATATCATCTGAAAAATATAGATGATGAGTTAGGATATTAAAAAATGATAGACATAAATCTATTCATTTTAAGTGTAAATAATTATACGATATTGTAATTCTTATAGTGAATTTCGATTCAAGTTGATACCCTAAAATATTAATCCAATTCTGAATAAATTTTATGAATAATAGAGGGAATAAATTTTGTCATTTTATAAGTGATATCATTATATTTATACATCCTTATCCCCATATCCCATTTTTCCCACAAAGGTGATTTTTGACCATGTGAATTTTCTATTCAGTTGTTGTTTGGTGTTTTATGATGGATAATGGAATGTTCTATTATTTAAAATATGTTATATCCTAACTTATTGAATATCATATGAATCATGTTATTTTTCAATTACTTGTATAGTCGATTAAGGGTACAATTTCGACGGGACAATCTTAGTATGGGTAGTCAAAAATTGGTTTTGTCAAAATAATCTCACCATAATAACTGTTAAATATAAATCATAATTGTTTTTAATTTAGAAAATAATGAATTTGATTCATATTAATTAGTTTCATTTATATAAGTGTCCTCAATTTAGTTCTTTTAGTTGTTATCTATATGAGATACCTGATTAATTTCAAATTATAGGAAATACTGACCACTTCTTTAACAAATTATGGGGATAAAAAAAGGATTGTAAATAACTTCGTAATATAGAAACACTATTACGAAGGGGGAACATACCAGGATTAGTGGAATATAAACCCTCAAATTTTTTTATTTTCATCTACATTATCTAATTTTAAAACATTTATATTCCTCATTTAAAGAAGTTGATATTTTTTATATAGTTGTTAATATTTTTAGAACATGTCACCCAAATGATATTTGTGGGAATTAATTATCTAAAATATAACAATCCTTGGCCAAAAAAAAGTAATGAAATAAAATCCCCTAACAGATCTCTTTTTATTATCATTTATGTCTTTGAAATGGAACATAATACACACATATTAATTATTTTGTCCCATGTTAGTTGGCACGTGATAATACCACATTTAATAAACTGCTAATTTTATTAAATTTTAATTTATATTACTTGTATTCAATGATGGAACAATGAATAATTGAAATGTATTTAACCATAACAATCATACTTATATTAGGGGAGGATCCCAATTAGAAATATTATCTTTTTAGGGATATATATTTAGTGAATATAATAATATTTTAAGGATTCACCAATATAAAAAAATGTGGTTTTCAATGGCATAAATAAAAGTGGTATAAATAGATGAAATCGGAAAATTATTTATGTGTTATCTTCTATGGTCTAACTCATAATAAAAATATTATGATGGTATTATCATAGAGGAGAGTATTCATAAATTCTAAATTATTCGATTGATATATTTATTTATTGAATTTAAAAATCTTCTCTAAGTATATATTCTTTATTACCTCCCCCATAGATTTCCCTAATTAAATAAACCCATCATATATCAATAAAAGACCACATATTTTCTATTTTTACAAAAAAAATTATATAATATATATATATATGAATTTTTTGGGTGAATTAATTTTTTTAGTTATCAGTTTATGGAAATAAATTTTCATATATTTTTATTGAATATTAATTATTTTTTAATTTGGGGGAGTTTATGTTTTTGAGATTATATTGTATATCCCACATTAGGATTTTATTTAAGGAGTATTCATTATTCATGTAGAGTTCCATCTAACTGGTTATTTGAATTCATGTGTTTTAAGTGTCATTCATTTGTTGTTTTAGTAAGGAATGTCAAATCTGTATGCTGTTGAATTAGAATAATACATTTTCATGGGAATTTTGGAGGAAGTTATTGTTATTTTATGATTTTGTATGTTGTAAAAAACAATTGGAAATCATGTTCAGTTTTTTGATGGATAGGGGTTGCATGTTGTGTTAGATTTGTTTTAATATTTTTTAACATCAATGGATAAATATTTACTGTGTTATATATAAACTGAATATAAGTATATCTTCCATGATAAAGGTTACTTCTGTTGGATGATAAAACTTTTCAAGGATTATTCTTTTTTATCAAGTAATCTCAATTTAAATGTTGAATGAATCATTGAATTGTTAATATAAACAGATGATATAACAATAGACCTATATCCACTATTAGGATTAACCACGAAAATTGGCCACCTATAGCCATATGAATGAAGAAGCTATTAAAATACATCACTAACAACCACAGTCGACCCTTGACAATGGATATGTCTTTACCTATTCCAACACTGTTAAATTTCATTAACGTTTGATGAACATAGAAAAAAGAATCTATCCATGGTTGGACAATGATGACGTTTAAAATCACTATACAATTATATAACCATTTTCATGGGAGACATTTGATATAGGTTTTTGGGGTCACGAGATATAGTAATGGTTTAACTATGATTATTCCTATATGTTGTGTGAGGTGGTGATATAACCTAGAATTTAGCTGTCCATTTTTAAAAGAATGGTTATAGCCACAGTCAACCCTGACTATGTGTATAATTATTGCTATATTACCCCATATCTAGGAGACATTATATATAATAAGAAAATAAACAAATTCATAATTCATATATATATATATGAAATATGATTTTTATTTATGTGTGTTAAAGGATATTCTATATAATATGTAATAATTGGGATGAAAACAGCCCAACGATGTTGTTTTTTCCAAAAAACAATATAAAAATTGACACGGGATTGTGGGTGTCATGGTTAAAGGTCTAATGTGGATATGATACCATGTTGAAATTGATATATCCACAAGAAAGAATATGGATATAGCCATTAGGTTCATTTAATGAATATATCTTCCATAGTTTTTCTTCCCATGGATATGTTCTATTGCCAAAGTCATTGGGACGGTACACCACTGGCGACCTGCCTCTATAACCAATTTCAAATTAGTGAATAAATAATATTTTTTATATTTTTTAAATATTTTATATTTTTATTATAATAAAATAGTAATTTTTTTGGGTTTTGAGGCATTTTAGATATAAAATTCAGTCAAAAAATTTCTTAGTTAATGTAATTTAGAATTGGTAATATATGAAAAATAACATTCAAGTCACATAGATTCTAAATTATAGATATCTAATAAGTTATTTGGATATATTAACCAAAAAAATTATAATGTATTGAGAAGATACTTGTCTTGGTTTTCCATTTTACTAGTATAATGTGATGTATTAAATCTTTTAATTACATGGTATGTAAAAATAGTATCATACATATAAATTTGTATAGTAATGTGATTTTTCTTAATGTGTAAATAATAATGAGGCGTAGGAATGTAAAATTATAGGTATATTTTATTAATTTTATAGTCCTACATCAATATATTATTTTTCTAAAAAAATATTATTCAAAGTCTGTGAATAGAATTTTATTTGAGAAATAGAATTTTAGAATTAAATAAAACAATATAATCAAAAACATTGGGCTAGGATTGGTGCATTTTTTGGTCTTCTTCCATTCAATTTCCAATACTAGGATACTAAAACTATTAGTCTAGTGATATAGTAGAATTCGATTTTCGGATTCATGGGAAATATGATATTACAAAACTTATTATATGTCATCTAGGTCGAGAGGATTTTTTTTATATTTTTTTGGAAGGGTAACATTGTATGTTCCAAATAATTAAATATTCTTGGTTAGTGTTCTAGGTAAAACATGACTTGGGGAAGGCACTATGAGAATTGCATAAGAAAATTACTCTGAATCTTGAAAAAAATATACATTAAATTTTATTATTAAATAAGTCTTAGTTAATGTATTTTTTTTATAAAAATAATAATTGAAGATATTTTTTTATCAGGCATGAGTGTGCATACTATAAAGCCCCAAGATTTTTATAGAAGGTTAACCTAAAATAGTCAATGTTTTTTAAATAATAATCCACATGAAACAACAAACATAATTGAATCCCCGATATATTTAGTTAAAATATAAATATATTAGTAAAATAGTTACAACCAAGCTGTTTAATTATTGAGAATGAATAAGAGTAACAAATTCATTAAATATTTATTAAATTAAAAAAGGCAACATAGATTATGAATTCATTTACATCTCTATAGCTAAAATTACAAAGGATAACACATTAATATTACAATTATATATTTCTAAAAAGTATTCATCCTATGCGTTATTCATTTTTGTATCATAATAAATATATAACTAATTAATTGTAATATTTATTGACATGAATAATTTGTTAATATCTATTAGTTAATGATATTTTCTTATGATTAATTTTTATTGTTTTTATATAAAATATTTATGGTGAATAATGTAATAAACCATTAGTATGAATACAAGGATTTAATAAAATTATTATTATGTAAGTGATAAATTGAATTTTGGGATTTTTTTTGAAATAACATTAACATTACAGGTGAAATTATTGATCAATAAATGTTAAATATATTTTACGAAACTATGTATAATATTTGGAAAAATATGTAATGTTTCTCTCGTGAAATTTATTTTAATACTTTTAAAATAAAATATTTTGAAATTAATGTTTGTATTTTTATAAAATATATGAAATTATATGGATTTAAAAATTTTAATAAGTTTTTCTAAATAATGTAATAATGAACATGTTTTTATATTCATAATATATAAATTACTTATGTAACAATTAGTTATTGTAGGAATAATAAACAAGTCACTTTGGAAAAAGGGCACAACATGTTCAAAAAAGGTATTCTAATGTGTGTTTTTGGACTTTATAGACCATATATCTTTATAAATCCATTATTAATCAATTATTTGATATTTCCTTGAGAGTTAGTTCACAATATTAAAGTTTTATTTTCATTAAAAAAATAAGCCAACCCTTCTCATTTATAAAATTGGATTCTAAAGACTTTTTCAATACCGCTACAAAATTTTGTTTTCTTCCTTAAACTCTACATATTTTCCTTCTCATACAGCCCTATTTCTTCTCCTTTAACTTAATTTAAAAATATATTATCTTATTCCATCATTTTTATTTATTTCTCCAAGGGAAACCCAAATTTATCTACTTAAGAAATCATTTTTCCTTAAACTAAATAATCAAAACATACCTGTTTAAATTTTACACAAAATAGAAATTTATTTCAAAATTATTTTGATATATGAACATACATATAATATAATATAAATAAAAATTAACTACGTTTTACTTCTTTCTATATGAAATAAATCATTATTTTTGTGTATTTGTGGACTACCACTTCAATGGTGAATCGTGCTCATTTTCGACCACCACCTATCATGGAAGGTTTGAAATGGGAATGTAATATTTAATTATTTTATTTATAAGTAATTTGATATTATAATTAGATAATATTTATATCCCATTTTCCATATTCTATAAAAACAAAATCTTCACTCATGGATGTGATCAGACTTGTGCATCCCAGGAATGATTCTTTCCTCTTCAGGAAACTATCATGAATAATGATAATTATTAATTTCACTAATGACCATGGTAACATAATTGATTTTATAATAAAATATAAATAAGATAATAATGTTATTGTTTAATAATGGTAAAATTAGTATTAAACCCCTAATTATGAAAACCTATGTTAAGTAATAATCACCAAAACATGGTCATCATCAATTTCTTCCTAATGTAGTGTAACAAAAATGAAATAAAATAATTCCATTAAAAAATATTGTAAAATATATTCTGGTATCTTTTATGATTTTTTTACTTTGAAATTTGTAACAATAATGTATACCAACAATAATTTTACAAAATTTGTTCACAACGACCAAGATCGGTTAAACTCGATATAAAAAATTTGAATATAATTAACTAATATAATGTCTGAGAATATTTATAAAAATAGTATCAAATTTTTTTATATATTTTAAAATTATAAATAAATCGGTGATTGACATATTAATTTCTTTTTACAGGATGTTTGTGTGTATTTTGACTATATAGGAGTTTAGGAAATGGTTATCTTAGTCTCAAAAATGAATCTTTTTGAAGTAATACATTTATTGTACCATGTTTTCCATGAATTTGTTTTATAACCAAAGGATTTATATATTAATAAATATTATAAATTTAATTAGATATAATAATAAAAAATATTCCCTTCTTGATAATGGTTGTTTATACAATTGTTTAACTAGTAGTAATTATTTTTGGTAACTTAACTCTAGTTTATTGATTTATAATCATTATATTTATCATATTTCATATAAGTTGGGTACAATCTCCTCTTGATATCATTTTGAGAAATTATGTAATTTTATAATGTAAATTTTCATTCCTAACAAACGAATCCTTGTGTAATATTTTAAACCTTAAAGAGTATTTTTATCATGAGATATGTTTGTAGATCGATTTCATTTCATTGAGTCATAATGTTTTATCTAAAACCATGATCTTCCATTATTTTATTTTTAGACCCTAATATTTTTTATATGTAATTTTATGATTCTATTTTGTGAAATTTATGTTCTAATAGAATGATTGTTTTATTACTCATTTTATGATGTGGATTTTTAAGGAAAGTTATCTAAAATATATTTCAATGTTTTATTTCAAAAGAAAATGTTTTTATTTAGATCTACATTTCTTATAGAAAATATATTCAGATTTAGAAGCTCCATTTAATGAAATTATATATAAATTAAGTAATATTAAAATTCATTCCTTTAATATTTTAAAAGGTGACATTGTTATATGACATGTATGTTTCATTTTAACAAATTTGTAAAATTGACATGTAAGTGATATTATTAATATTCATATCAATTTGCCTTTTAATATTCAAAGTGATTTAAATATATTGAATTTAGTTTTTATTATTTATCCATATATATATATATAATTTGATGGATTAAACTCATAGTATAAATGAAATAGTTTCTTGGTCCCTTCATGTGTGATACCGTTTCATGAATTCTATAGCAAGGTTGTTTTTTATTTTTGTCAATAGCTATAGTACCCCTGGTTTATGGTGTGTAACCTTTCCTTGATGCTTTTAATGTTTTTAAAGTCAAGGGTGTTGAATGGGAGATTTGGGAGAACTTGGAATGATGTTTTGAGGAAAAATGGGAAGTCACACGGGTGGTGCACGGTTTGTCTAAACCGTGCGGCCAAACAATGCCTAGTAGGTCTTGCGGGAAGTAGCTTCCACACAGTTGGTGCACGGGTTGTTTAACTGTGAGGCCAACTCGTGCGAGAAGGGTGGCTGAGGTAGTATCTAACACGAGGTTAGCGCACATATTGTATATCCATGCGAGAAAACCATGCGGCCACTTAAATGAGATCCTATAAAAGTGGATCTCACTCTTTTTTGCATATAACTGCCTCGTTTAAGATCCTAAGTGGACATAACTCTGTATTTTTATTCTCTTATGGTCAAAGAGGGTTCTCCCATCATTCCAGAGGCGATCCAAAGGCTTCTCTTGGCGAATCGAAGCCGGATTCTTGAGGTATGTGATTGTTCTTCTTCGTTCATGATCAGTTTCTTAGATCTACCTAGATCTACATCTCCTCTTCTCTCGGTTTCATATATCTACTATCTCTATGGGTAGATCTAATTGTGTGGATTCCATATATGATTATATTTGGTCTGGATCTTTCTAGGATAAGTGATCTAAGGTGGGTTTTTCGATAATTGAAACGGGTTTCTTGAGCATTCATCGACCGTTGTGGTTTTCGTCAAAACCATTGAGGTAGGAGGATTCACTCCCAACTCCCCTTGCTATAATTGATTGGCATACATTCAATTTGGTTGATTTGAATGTATTTTATTGTGAAAAGCATATAATGAATCTTCACTAGTGAGGATTTATGGTTTTGATGAGATTCTGAAATCATGGTGAATTATTGTGCAATGTGATTTGGATTGTTTAATTTAAAATGATGATTTAAAATTATTGATTTTCTGAAACTGTTTATAGTTTGATGGAAAGTGAGTTTTAAAAAAAATGGGTGTTATATTGAAATGGTTTGAGATTGAAATGACTTCAATGGAATTGGTTTTCAATAAAAAGGGAGTTTTACTGAAATGATTTGGAATTGAAATGGATGGGCCTTAAAATGGTTTTAATAGAAATGGTTTTTAATAAAAATGTGTTTTTATGGAAAGTGTCTTTTGGCATAATTGATGGAATATGTGGTGTGTGTTCATATTTCATGTATGAGGCTAGGTTGAAATAGGAACTTGTGCTCGGTGCCAAATGTTTAATAGAACATGGTAACTATATGTACAAGGATTGGTTGAAATATGACCTTGTGCTCAGTGAAAAAGGTGCAATGGCACATGGGGAATAATTACCTTGTGATGAAATGGTAGATCGATGAGAAACCGCTCATGAGTATGGAACTGTCATAACTTAGCATTCATGGTTGATTTCAAGGGTTTGTGAAATGGTTGGGTATGCCAAAAAGGATATATTTTGAAATGGTTTTAAATCTTGATTGGTTATTTTTCTCGAAAAAAACTTGTTAGAAAAATTGGTTTTAATTCCACTTGGATATTTTGGGTGTGAATGGTTTTGGAAGATTGTTTGTATCTTGTTATAAATTGTTTTGAGAAATTGTTTTATATAAACTGTTTTATATAAATATCTCAAACTCTTCTATCATAGTGGCATGAGTAGGGAAGTCATTGGGGGAAAACATACTAATTTTTATACTCACTTCTGCTTTGGCACATTGGTGCTTTTGGAGATGTGGTATTCCGAGACATGGGTAAAGTTATAGGTTCTCATTACTACTAGTTCGTGGTGATTCTTGGGAGATGTGGTGGTTCTTGGATCATGGAGTTCGGTTTGGAGTGTGGAGTTTGTCTTGGCTTGTTTTGGGTCTTTTTTTTAGTCTTCTTCTTGTTAATATGATATTGTGTATGTTATTTATTTGTTTGGGGAATAGTGTAGTTCTATTTTGGTAATGCAAGAGTTAGTTGTTTCATTAAGATGCATCATATAGTAGTTGTTAGTGATGTTTTGGTTGGTTTATTTATCAAAGAGTAAATTTCCCCCCACTTGCATTGATACCCTTAGGCATTTATTTCCAGCCTTTGGAACCTTGGGGATGTATCTTACGGACTAGTAATGACTCATTGTACTCTCAATCCAATGAGAATTTGCGGGTCATTACTAATGGTATCTGCTATTTTGGTCCTTTCCTAACAAGTATCCATCAGTGTTCTTGGTCTTGGAGTTGAAATTAATTCTTTTCTATTCATTGGGTTCAAATATTAGACATGAGTAGGATTGTCGGAACATGAATTGTATAGCATAAAAGGACGTAGTTATCCCGTTTATGATGAACTTCAATTTAGTAGGGTGTTGGGTACATAAGTGTTTTGGATACACTTCTAGAATGTTGGAAATATCATTGACATGGGATTAACCAATTATAGGAGCATGGAATTTATTGTAAAAGAATTAATTTCCACTAGGATTGCATATCTCATTGTGAGGAATGAGTAAGGATTTTGTGCAGGGTGCCATTTTTTGAAAAAATGCAGATATAATTTTCAACTAAAATATTTTAAAAACATGATATTTGTTGAGTTTTGAAAATGGATTGATTTTCAAAAATCATGTTGAATGTTTTCAAAAATTAACGAACATGGGAAAATGGATGTTTTAGAAAACAATGTTGTGATAGTTGATGTGATAGAATTTGAAACACTAAGCCATCAGTTGCTAGAGAGTGAGGTTGATGGAGTCCTTGTCCGTTTAGAAAACAGAAAATGTTGAAAGGTGAAAATCCCCATTGTGACAGTGCTGTCTAATGCGATTTGAAATGGGAATTATTCATGTCTACGAAAGTGAGACTCAAGCTTGGTTGTTCTATTTATAGATATCAGGTAGGTGTCGTAGGGACCAACCAGAAGTGGTGTCATGAACCGAATCTGGTCGTCACCAAAAAAGGCACCAAACCTAGCCCGTGACATGACCCGAAGGGCGTTCCCTATCCCCATGGGCTGGCACAAGTGCCCGAGTATCATTTATTTTTTTTGGGAACAATTTACCTGAATATGAAGGCATAAAACATTAAAAACAATCAATAAACTGAATCTAAAAAAATGTAAACCAAACTATGTTTAAAGAAAAAACCAGAACTGAATACATATTTTTAAAGACACTACAAGTGGTCTGAAAACAAATAATTACAACATAAAGACATCCCCATGGACTCCACACGACATGGGGGTCCTCACCCGCAAGCCTTCTCCGCAACTCCGCCCCAATGATGGGGACTAACACCCTGAACCGCCATCACCCTTAGCCTTCACTTTACCTGAGCCAAGCATAAGCAGGTCGACTTACACCCAAGGGGTGTAAGTAGGGTGTGAGCCTAAGCCCAATAGGAAACCACCAGATGATTCCAAATACCTTGCAATACAATGTGAACAAAACAAGCAATTTTAATACACAAGGTGAAATAGTGTTAAAATTCAAAGAAATGCAACTTTCAAATGAAAATAGTTTTCAATCCAAGAATTCCAGTATGTTAACAAATTAAATAAACATGTGAGATACTGTAAAGTACTGCCAAAACACCCCACAATAAGGGTAAATACCACAAATCCAAAGAGCATCAAAATCGGGAACACCCCTAAGCACTAGGTTGTCTCGGGCCCTATGTACCTCATACCTCAGTGTAGAGTAACCATAGAAAAATCTGTTCTCATGCACGATCCACTAGTAGGGAACATACCCATAATGTAGAGGACCCCAATCATCATCCACATATTTTATTTAGAGTTGTTTTTATCCAAATGCTAAGTGGAATAGGGACAAAACCCATCCGATCCATTAGTCGTACTAGTACAAATCCGCCCCAGCTTGGTACCCGAGCTTCCCCTTTTGTGCTCAAACAATTTCAGCAAAAAACACACATACTTTTGCATATAAAATGTCACTACTGGTCACAAACAAATAGTACAGTACCTACACACATTTTATACCATTTAAAACACACAATAAAATAATTTTATTTTCAATAAAACAACCTCTCGAAACATCACATTATTTTGTACCCAAAGCTCTTTAAGGTATCCACTTTGAACACTATGTGAACAATTTCAAGTCATTAAAACCAAATTTCAGTTCAATACCATTTAATGAAACCAACTATTCAGTTATGGGGCAGCCCAATGTGAACCAAGAAGTTATATCTTTTAAAAACCACCATTTTCACACAAACATGGCACGTAAAGCCCATTTGCTTCCCAAAAACCATTTAAGCAAACTTTAACAGAAACAAAAATAAAAGAATAAACATTAAAAACATTATTTTCAGTCATAATAATGTTCAATAAAATCAAATAAGTAATTATAGGTCAGTCCAAAATGAACTATTGAATGATTTGAATGAAAACCCCCCAATTTCACCAAAAATTGGAAGTTAAAAATCATTTTCATTATAAATGAAAATAAAACCAATTTTTTCAGAATTATTCAAGGGAAATAAACATTAAGGTACCATGAAAACAGAAAGCTAATTCACAAAAATTTCACACAAAATGGAATCACCCACCGAAACCAAGGAAACCCTTGAACCCTTTGTGCGAAAACTCAAACGCACCACCGCCGCACCTCAAGGAAGTTAAAACAGACCTAAAACCAGAATTTCAAAACATGTAACACAATATAAAAACTTAATTTTCAAACCCTAAACCATGGAAATTATAAACCTCAAATATAAGGGAATAAACCCTAAGTAAATTGGATGTAACCATAAACAAATTGAAAGAAGAAAGAAGGAGAACAACTTACTTAACATATCTTGTAGAAATATCCCCCAAAAATACCAGTACCTGATTTTAAAAATACTCAAACCTTTAAGGGCTGTTAGAAAAAGGATATGGAGATCATTTTGGAATTTTAATGGGGGAAAAGAGTAAATGTTGAGAGAGATATGAAGGAATTAACTTACCTCTTCAAATCTGGACGACTTGAGGGATCCTATGAAGTTTGACACCTTATCGTGATTAACCAGTGCTCCAAAGAGGGGGGAGAGAGAATGGTCGTGCGACTGGTTTCATTGGGCTTGGGATCCACTTGGAATCATCGAAAAATCCCAAAAAATGAATAATATATAACATAATTAGAATGTATTTTTAAAATAGGAATTGGGCTTTTGGGTAGGCCCAACCCCTTAGATAAAAACCCAAATAAACCCTGGTTATGGATTTCTAAAAGCTCCAAATTACCTTGGTGGTGTTAATAGGTTAGGGTAGGTCAAGTAGGAATTTTAATTGATGAAAAATGTTGAAAAATAAAAATGTTATAGAATATAAAAAATTTATTTTTTAATCTGAAATTGGGCTCACGGTTTGGCCCAATTCATGAATACTCATCTATTCCTCCCTAAAACCTAGGTAAACCCCCAAAACAAAGAAATGATGTAAATTAAATGAAAGAAATACCTTTAAAATATGTCATGGATGTGACAATTCTCCCCACCAAAAAGAATTCCGCCCCCTGGAATGCCACAACAACACCAGATGCAAAAAAAGCCCAAAGGATAGACCAAGACAGACTTCCTTGCCACGTTTTCACCCGCTTTAAAAAGGACGAACATCTCCAGTTGATCAAACGAAGGAAGATAATACTCTCACCAAACAAAAAGTACCCCACATACATAAAATTATGAACAAAATTAAAAACACATACCAAAACAAAACACCTCAAACACTACAAGACGACGCTCAAGCAAGCCACTTCAAATGAACAATGAACTCGAATAACGCTACCACAACATTACGTAAACAAAACAATTGGGTGTTCTCAAACCCCATAATTAACCAATTAAAAAATTTGTGGATAGATAGACTTTAACGATACTACCTCCTACCTAGAATACAACATGGAGAAAACTGAGTCACTAGTATGGGGTGACCCAATCTGGACATCCCACCACCAGGGACAACACAATTTTCTTTGATAGAATAAGGATAACAATTGGGAAAGGAACGAACGGTCTCCCCATCATAAGGGTTAAACTAAAATTATTCCTTTTCCAAGATAACATACATGATACCCATGATGGGTCTCCCCACCATAATAATGAACACAACTTTCCTTAAGAAACAAATAAAGACACTAACAGGGGGCCTCGAACGGAATTCCCCGCATTAGGGGTAGATTAATATCAGAATTCTTCAAATGAAACTTAAATGAGTACCGTTGTGGTTATACACCAAAAAAACCCAACCATATTAACTAAATAGTATGGGATAACAACAAAAAAACAACAGAATTTTAAGGAGCTGGCATGGCCGCACAGTTGGTTCACACGGTTTGGGAAACCACGAGTTAACTATGCGGATCATTCTATCCAAAGAGGAAACTTCACACAGTTTCCTTTTCCAAGGATAATGGACGTGCAGAGACCATGCAGTAGCTACTGTCACTTATCACATGGTCCCCTAGGTTGGCACATGGTTACTACTAACTGCGCACAAACTATGCACTTCAACCTGCCTAACCCAAATTTTAACCTTTTCTCCAAAAACACAAGGGAACCCAAAGGGGAAAAAAATCAACTCATGGTATAACATGGGAACAAGGTACTCACACCACTTTCCCCCAAATGTGAGAAATTAGAACAAGACGACGACACCCGAGGTTTAAACTACTCCTATCTTTCATATTGAGGATATGACCTTGACCAAAAGTTTGAACGACTCTAGGATTTCCCCTAACTACGTGCCAGCTTCTCTCCGGGGACTATGGCTGGAGCTCAATGGATTGAAGCATCTTCGGCCTCGCAGTTAGGATTTGGAAAACCCTAAACTTAAAATCTTCTTACAGTGCCAAAAACAATTATACTGTAATCTCATATGGTCTCATTGAGACATGACACACTTCAAACCCGCTTTTCCACAACCCATCATTTTACCAAAACAAGAACTTAGAGGATGCACACCCATCGCCCCTTTTTTTCTTTGGATGATAAACAGCGGAATGAAAGGAGATATATAAACACATTCCTCTAGAACATAGGATTTAGAATTTTCTATAGGGAGACACACATCCAACAAAATAGAGACTCTCATAAGATTGCACAATCTTCACCCTTGTAGTCAAATGAGCACATGAAATCGCAAGGCATCATCGAACATGACCATTGTGGATAAAATAAAACACAAGGAGAGGGACCTTTTACTATGTCCCAAACAGCACATGATTCCAACAAGTGTCCATAATAGCCACTCTTGGCTAGATCATGCACACTGGTGGCCTAACATGAACTCTTGCTTCAATGATACTGACGAAATACCCAGAGGCCCTTTAAGACATCATTCTACAATGACAACTCTGAACTTCATTGACCTTCCACAACATAGGAAACATAAGAAACTAAGGTCTATTTCAACCTCCCACAAACACTCTCCCACTATAGGGGGATCCACATAATTGAAAAAGAAGAGGGGTAAACTCAATCTCCAAACCTCAAGAAAAAAGTCCTTATGTTGATCAACTGGAGGATCATCCAACGATGAATCACCATAGGCCAAACATGAATCATACATTAAAACTTTATGGGGGCATACCCTAGCCTACAAGAAAACCCAAGGACCCAACCTATCTGGTCATTTGGTCACAAAAGACCACAAACCCGAACCGAACACATGATGGGAGACACCACATTGGCCTCCCAAACTTTTCCTAAAAAGAGACCACTGACCAACACTTCATTCCAACTTATCAATGAAACACCAAAACAAAAAATCGTTCAAACAAGAGGGGTTATTGAACTTGAAACATCCCACGATAATAATACCGAAAACACATAATCCATACCTCCCAACCATACATTATCAAAACACAACACTTTCCTTCAAAAACAATATTTAAAAAAAACAGTGTTGGTGGGTTGTGCATTTACCAATGGTATCTCATGAGCCTCACACATGCATGTTTACATGCCACACTGGGAACCCACCTCATATCCATCCATATTCCCAAATAAACCTATGCATGTGGTCACCCTTGAGAGAACCAATTACCAAAAATCAAACCTTTCCTCTTTTTTTAAATCAAAACTTTTAACCACACTTTCCCTTTCTCAAAAACAATAACCATAATATCCAAACCCAATTTCTCATCTCACAAACCAATTTAGAAAAGAATCTATAATTCAATAAAAGAACATATTCATGCCTTTCACAATTGTTTCAAAACATTTCAACCCATTTCAAAACAAATCTAATTTCATGAAAAAAATCATTTCCTAAATATCCATTTTATTAAGAACTCTACTCTTCTCATTTCAAGAAAAGGTTCTAAAAGTTCATAAGTTTTTTTTGTTCAGTAGTCACCAAAACCAAAATCCATCTTCAACCCCCACACAAAAATTCTAGAACACTTAATTCAATCCAAAACACTTTTCCACGGTTTAAAAGAAAATTCCATTAGAAACATATTTTCAAAACCCCAATTAACATAGTTCATACTTTCAAAAGAGGTGTAAACACATAATTTACCCTTTTGAAATAATTCTTAAATTTCATTTATAGGAATAAAAAAAACATAAAACCATTTTCAATTTACTAGAAAATAACTTCAAAAAAATTCACACTTCTTAAAGTGAAGTCATTTTTTTTGCTTAAAAAACCAAGTTTCCAAGATTCCAAAACAAAGAGACACAAGACAATGTGAGAGGAAACTAGTTTAGGTGGGTGACTTGGACATATGGTTGGAAGCCATATTCCAATCACTTCACCATCACAGAGAGTATTCTAGGGAAATATCCACGGCTCCACATGGCTTTCCAGGCCCTGCGATCACACTGAGATTATTCTCCCAACTCTCCTTTCATTTCCCATAGTCATCATTAAACCAAGAAAACCAAGGACTCAGATAAATCCATACTACCCATGGTGACTTGAATCCTGTCATGAGGTGTGCTGGCCAAGCACACTACCCATGACTTAAATTTCAAGTCCCAAAAATCCTACCTCCAGACTATGCTGACTCTTCCCCAAATAACATGACCCAAGGAGCGAACCTCATTTGATACCATTTTTTCACGAACCGAATCTGGTCGCCGCCAAAACCGGCACCAAACCTAGCCCGTGACATGACCCGAAGGGCATTCCCTATCCCCACGGGCTGGCACAAGTGCCCGGGTATCATTTATTTTTGTTTGGGAACGATTTACATGAATATGAAGGCATAAAACATTAAAAACAATCAATAAACTAAATCTGAAAAATGTAAACCGAACTATGTTTAAAAAAATCAGAACTGAATACATATTTTTAAAGACACTAAAAGTGGCCTAAAAACAAATAATGACAACATAAATACATCCCCATGGACTCCACACGACAAGGGGGTCATCACCCGCAAGCCTTCTCCACAACTCCTCCCCAACGATGGGGAATAACACCATGAACCGCCATCACCCTTAGCCTTCCCTTTACCTGAGTCAAGAATAATCAGGTCTACTTACACCCAAGGGGTGTAAGTAGGGTGTGATTTTAAGCCCAATAGGATACCACCAGTTGATTCCAAAGATCATGCAATACAATGTGATCAAAACAAGCAATTTTAATACACAATGTGAAATAGTGTTAAAATTCAAAGAAATGCAACTTTCAAATGAAAACAGTTTTCAATCCAAGAATTCCAGAATGATAACACATTAAATAGACATGTGAGATAATGTAAAGTACTTCCAAAACACCCCACAACAAGGGTAAATACCACAAATCCAAGGAGCATCAAAATCAGGAACACCCCTAAGCACTAGGTTGTCTCGGGCCCTATGTACCTCGTACCTCAGTGTAGAGTAACCATAGAAAAATCCATTCGCGTGAACGAGACACTAGTAGGGAAAATACCCATAACCTTGTGGTCCCCAATAATCATCCACATATTTTAGTTAGAGTTGTCGTTATCCAAATGCTATGTGGAACAGGGAAAAAACCCATCCGATCCACTAGCCGTACTAGTACAAATCTGCCCCACCTAGGTACCCGGGCTTCCCCTTTTGTGATCAAACAATTTCAGAAAACAAAACACATCCTTTTGCATATAAAATTTCACTACTGGTCACAAAAAAATAGTACAGTAGCTACACACATTTTATACTATTTAAAACACACAATAAAATAATTTTATTTTCAATAAAACAGCCTCTCAAAACATCACATTGTTTCGCACCCAAAGCTCATTAAGGTATCCACTTGGAACACTATGTGAACACTTGTAAGTCATTAAAAAAAATTTCAGTTGAATACCATTTAATGAAACCAACAATTAAGTTATGAGGCTTCCTAATGTGAACCAAGAAGTTATATCTTTTAAAAACCACCATTTTCACACAAACATGGCACGTAAAGCCCATTTGCTTCCCAAAAACCATTTAAGAAAACATTCACAGCAACAAAAAAAAGAATAAACATAAAAAACATGATTTTCAGTCATAATACATTTCAATAAAATCAACTAAGTAATTATAGGTCAGCCCAAAATGAACCAATGAAAGATTTGAATGAAAAACCCCCAATTTCACCAAAAATTGGAACTTAAAAATCATTTTCATTATAAATGCAACTAAAACCAATTTTTACAGAATCATTCAAGGGAAATAAAGATTAATGTACCATGAAAATAGCAAGATAATTCACAAAAATTGCACCCAAAATGGAATCAGCTACCAAAACCAAGGAAACCCTTGAACCCTTTGTGCGAAAACTCAAACGCACCACCGCCGCACCTCAAGGAAGGTAAACCAGACCTAAAACCAGAATTTCCGACCATGAAACACAAGATAAAACCCTAATTTGTAAACCCTAATCCTTTTACATTAGAAACCTCAAAGATAAGGGAATAAACCCTATGTAAATTGGATGTAACCCTAAACAAATTGAAAGAAGAAAGAAGGAGAACAACTTACTTAAAATATCTTGTAGAAATATCCTCCAAATATACCAGTATCTGATTTTAAAAATACTCGAACCTTTAAGGGAGATTTGAACAAGGATATGGAGATCATTTAGGAATTTGAATGGGGGAAAAAGAGTAAACATTGAGAGAGATATGAAGGAATGAACTTACCTCTTCAAATCTGGACAATTTGAGGAAGCCTATGAAGTTCGGCACCAAATCCCGATTAACCAGAGCTCCAAAGAGGGGGGAGAGAGAAGGGTCGCGCGGCTAGGTTTAGTGGTCTTGGTCTCCACTTAGAATCACCGAAAAATCCCAAACAATGAATAATATATAACATAATTAAAATTTATTTGTAAAACAGGAATTGGGCTTTCGGGCAGGCCCAACCCCTTAGATATAAACCCAAATAAACCCTGGTTATGGATTTCTAAAAGCCCCAAATTACCTTTGTGGTGTTAATAGGTTAGGGGAGGTCAAGTAGATAATTTTAATGGGTGAAAAATGTTGAAAAATGAAAATGTTATAGAAGATACAAAATTTATTTTTTAATCTGAAATTGGGCTCACGGTTTGGCCCAATTCATGAATACTCATCTTTTCCTCCCTAAAACCTAAGTAAACCCCCTACACAAAGAAAGGATGTAAATTAAATGAAAAAAATACCTTTAAAATATTTCATGGATGGGACAAGTGGAAGATGAATACAATGTTTCAAAAAGCCCCAGGTGAACCAGCAGTTAGTCCAGAGCATGGCCCGTGCTTTCCAAACAGTGGGAAGTGTTAATAGAGGGGAACATCCCAAGCATGTTGATTATGAGGCTTAGTTAAAAAAGTAGGATCAAACTGTCTTTAGGGGTGACTCCGACTCGGAAAGGGCAGAGATGTGGATGTACAGAATGAACAGAATTTACGAATTCTTGGGGACACTGGTAGAGTTGAAAGTAAAGCTATCAACATGTAAGGTAGGGAATCTTTCTCTTCAGTGATGGGAGTTAGTATTCCAAGAGGGAATGGACTAGGGTATGACATGGGAAGGATTCGAGTAATTGTTTAATAAAAAATTCCACCCACATACCTTCATAATTAAGCGCACAACCTATTTCTTCAGTCTGAAGCAAGAGCATATGTTTGTGATAGAGTATGCAGCTATGTTTATGATCTTATTGTGGTTTGCACTTGAGGTGATGGGTAGCACATTATTGAAGGAAAGGATCATCGAAGTGGGGTTATGGCAAGAGATCTGCTCCAAAATAGTAGTGTTGTGTATCGGTGATCGCACAAATATAGTGAATTGAGAATCGGTGGCTCAGTGGGATCTATTGGGAGTTTCGGGCAGAGGAAGCATGATGGTACCCATGGGGAATAGTGGGAGCATCATTTTTGAAGCTGCACATTCCTCTTGGTGAAAGAGAATTTAAATGCTTTATGTGTAGAGCATGTGCTACAAATGTTGATGGAGCTAATTTAAAATGGGACTTATCGATGTTAGACATGGATGTCAATGCTGTAGTCCTGGGTATGGATTGGTTGACAATGTTTAAAGCTCACATCGACTACTATAGGGGAACAGTTAGTTTCACTAATGAGGATGATATCAACCATCTCTTTAGAGAAGATAGGATGGTAAAGAAAGGTGAAAATATTTTGTTGGCAGCAATGGGGGGAATGATCTCTTACCTACTGGAAGCATTGGCTTTGGCATCAATGGAATAGATTGAGGAAAATAGTTTTCCAGCGGTTGTGGATTAATTTCTAGATGTCTTTCCCAATAAATACATACGATTACCACCTCTAAGGGAAGTGGAGAGTACGATTGATCTCTTTCCAGGGACTAGTCCAATTTCACTTCCATCTTATAGGATGGGACCAACAGAGATAAGGGAATTAAAAGTAAAGTTAGAGGAGCTAGAAAGCAAGGGTTTCATTCGACCAAGTAATTATCCATGAGAAACACCGATTTTGTTTATGAATAAGTCATATTGAACTCTTCAGATGTGTGTTGATTATCGTATGATAAACCATGCGATGATAAAGAATAGATATTCACTTCCACGCATTGATGATCTGTTCGATCAATTATGGTGAGATCAATGGTTCTCAAAGATTGACTTGTGTTCAGGATAACACCAATTGTGAGTTTGAAAGGTTGATATTCAAAAAACAACTTTCTGAAGCATATATGGCCACTACGAATATGTTGTTATGACCTATTCTCTAAAAAATTCACCAGTGATCTTCATGGAATTGATGAATCAGATATTTCAATGATATCCAGATTCTATTATTATGGTGTTTGTTGACGATATTTTGGTCTATTAAATGACAAGGGCTGATCAAGAGGTGCATCTAGATACATTGTTACAAATCTTGAGAGATCATCATTTGTATTCCAAATTATCAAAGTTTGATTTTCGAATATAGGAAGTATGTTTCCTTAGGCATGTAATTTCTGAGAAAGTTTTTTCTATTGATCCTGAAAAGATAGAAGCCATTATCTCATGGAAACCACCGAATAATATGTTCGAAATACGATGTTTTCTTCATCTAGTTGGTTACTACCAATGCTTTGTGTGTGATTTCTCATGACTATCATCACCAATGAAAACTATGACTTAGAAGAATGCACTCTTCCAATAGACAAAATAATGTCATAAATACTTTTAGGAACTGAAAGTTCATCTTACATCGGCACCTATATTTATCTTTCCCGAATCAGGACAGGGGTATGTGGAGTATTGTGATGCTTCAGGATCAACGTTGGGTTGTGTTCTCATGCAAAGAGATCATGTGGTTGCTTATGATTCAAGGCAGTTGAGGGTGAATGAGAAAAATTACCCAACACATGATTTGGTGTTAGCTACAGTCCTCCATGCATTTAAAACATGTGGAAAATATCACATTGGTGATAAATTCACTATGTTTACAGGTCAAAAAATCTTTTGAAAAATTTTCTCATAGCGAGATTTGAACCTTAGACAAAGGAGGTGGATGGAGTATATCCAGATGTTTGACATTGACTTGATGTACACATCGGGAAAAGGGAATTCAGTGGCGGATGTAATGAGTAGAAAGTAATATTCTTAATTAGGGAATGAAGCTTCAGAATAATGGCGGTTAATGCCAGCCCTAGCCGATATGCATATGGAATGTAAAAACTGAGGTGATGTTGTTGTTTTCCTTTCAGCTACACTTGTTCCAGATTTATTAATGATGATCAAAGAAGCCCAAACATCTGATACTGAATGCCTTATTGTAAGTTTAAAAATCAATGGTGGGTAGACCATTGATGGTTCCAAACTATGTGGGGGTTCCGTTTTGTATTTCATAGAACGAATGGTTGTACCTATGGTTTTTCAGGAAAAAATCTTTCATGCTCACCACCATTCAAGATGGGATGTACACCCAGGTACATAGAAGATGTATATGGCGTTGAAGGTGCAGTTTTTTTGGATCAGAGCATCAGAGACCACATTGTATGTTACAGTCTTTAGCTATCCTAGTGTGGGAATGGGATCAGATAGCAATGGATTTTGTTTCAGGTCTTCTAAGAACAGTCCGGAAAAACGATGCCATTTGGGTGATAGTGGATCATCTAACCAAGTCGGCCCATTTCATCTCTATTCATGAAACTCATATCATGGAAGATCATTCAAAAATATATCTCCAATAAGTGGTAAATATGAATGGTGTACTAGTGTCTATGGTATCAGACAGTGATCTGAGGATCACACCTCGTTTCTGGAAATCATTACAGAAAGCCCTTGAGAATCAGTTGAAGATGAGAACAACATGTCATCCTCAGACAAATGGGCAATTTGTGTGGATGATACATATGTTAGAAGACCTGTTGCGGGCTTGTGTAATGGCTTTTGGTGGCTCGTGGGAGGTTCATATACCCTTAGTGGAGTTCTCATACAAAAACAGCTATCAAGATTCTATACGCATGGCTCTGTTTGAAGCATTGTATGGTCGTCCTTGTCGTTCTCCACTATGTTGTGTGGAAACTGTTGAAACATCACTAGTTGAGCCAAGCCTTGTCCAAGAAACAACTATGAAAATACAGTTGATTAGAAAGAGGATGGAGATGGCTTGGAGTCGTCAGAAATCTTATGCAGATCATCGTCGAAGATAGTTGTAGTTCATTGTGGGTGATCATGTCTTCATAAGGATCTCTCCAAGGCTTTTACATCATCATTTTGGGATGTGGAACATGATATCTCTTAGATACATTGGCCCTTTTGAGATTACGTAATGGGTTGGAAAGGACATATACTGGTTGGCATTACCACCATGGTTCAGATTGGTGCATACTATTTTCCATGTATCTCAATTGATAAAGTATAAGCCTGATCCTGACCATGTGATCAGATGGGATCACATTGACCTCAAGTCAAATGCTTCGTTGATACATATACCGGTACAGATTGTGGATAGGAAAGAGAAGGTCTTGCATGGAAAAAACATCGGTCTAGTGTGGGTTTTATGGCAGCATGGTCAGATTCCGAAAGAGACTTGGGATCGTGAAAAGGAAATGAAAGACTAGTGGCTGGATCTATTTCAGTTGGATGGAGGTTTTCTACTTTCTAATGATGGAAAGACCAATGGTGGGGTGAATGTAGTACCCCCTCGGTTTTTGGAGGCTGTAGCTTCCACACGGTCGGCGCACGGGTTGTCTAACTGTGCGGCCAAACCGTGCGAGAAGGGTGGATGAGGCAGTAGCTAATTCACGGTTAGTGCACGATTTGTCTAACCATACGAGAAAATTGTGTGGCCACTTAAATGAGATCCTATAAAAGTACATATCACTTGTTTTTTCTCTAAGTGCATCGTTTAAGCTCTTAAGCGAACAAAACTTGGGATTTTTCTTCTCCTAAGGTCAAATAGGGTTCTCACATCATTCTAGAGGTGATTCAAAATCTTTTCTTGGCGAATATAAGCTGAATTCTTGAGGTATGTGATCTTTATTCTTCATTCTTGATCGGTTTCATAGATCTACTTAGATATTCTTCTCCTCTTCTATTGGTTTCATTGATCTACACCCGTTATTGGTGGATCTAGGTGTGTTTATACCAAATATGATGATATTTGGTCTTGATCTTTCTAGTAGATTTGATCTAAGTCGTGTTTTTGGAGAATCGACCCGGGTTTCTTGAGCATTTTTTCGTCCATTGTGGTTTTCTTCTAAACCTTTGAGGTAGGAGGCTTCACTCATGACTACTCTTGCTAGAATTTATTGTCTTAAATTCAAATAGGTTTATTTGAATGGATTTTATTGTGAAAAGTAGAATAAATCTTCTTTATTGAGGATTTATCATTTTGATGAGATTGTGAAATCTTGGTGAATTGTTGTGCAAAGCGATTTGGCTTCTTGAATTTAAAATGTTAATTTTAAATTATGGATTTTTTTAAATTTAAGATGGTTTGATGAAAAGTGGGGTTTCAATAAAAATGGTGTTTTATTGAAATGGTTTGATATTGAAATGACTTTGATGGAATTGGTTTTCAATAAAAGGGAGTTTTGTTGAAATGGTTTGAAAATTGAAATGGTTTGGCATTGAAATATTTTTAATGGAAATGGTTTTCTATAAGAAGGTGTTTTTATTGAAAGAGTGTTTTGGATTGATTGATAGGAATATTTGGTGTGTTTTCATATTGAATGTACGAGACTTGGTTGAAATATGACCTTGTGCTCGATCCCAAAAGTTTAATGGAACATGGTAACTATATGTACGTGTCTTGGTTGAAATATGACCTTTTTCTTAGTGCGATAGGTGTAATTGCACATGGGAAACAATTACCATGTGACGACTTGGTAGATCGACAAAAAAATGATCATGAGTATGGAACTATCATAATGTTGCAAGCATGGTGGATTTCATGGGTTTTTGAAAGTGTTGGGTATGCCAAAAAAGAGAGATTTTGAAATGGTTTTAAATCTTGTATGGTTATTTTTCTGAAAAAATAACTTGTTGGAAAAATTTGTTTCAATTTCACTTGGCTTCTATTGTGTTTGAATGGTTTTCGAAGAATTTTTGTATCTTGTTTTAAATTGTTTTGAGAAAATGTTTTATATAAACTCTTTTATATAAATGTTTCTCACTCTTCTATCATAGTGGCATGAGTAGGCAAGTCATTGGGGAAAACCTACTAAGTTTTATACTAACCCCTTCTTTGGAACATTGGTGCTTTTGAAGATATCGTATTTTGAGACACATGTGAAGGTATGTCATATCATTACTAGTGGTTAGTGGTGATTCTTGGGAGATGTATTGGTTCATGGTGCATGGAGCTCGGTGTGGAGCCGTGGAGTGTCTCTTGTTTTGTTTTGGGACTTTTGTTTAGTCTTCCACCTGGTACTATGATATTTTGTTTCTTATGTATTGGTTTGTGGAACAGTGTAGTTCTATTTTGGTAATTCATGAGTTGGTTGTTTCATTAACATGCATCATATAGTGGTTGTTAGTGATGTTTTGGTTGTTTTATTTCTCAAACGGAAAATTTTCCCCCACTTTCATTGAATCCCTTCAGCATTTATTGCCATCCTTTGGCACCTTGGGGATGTCGCTTAAGGCCTAGTAATGACTTGTGTACTCTCAAGCCAATGATAATTTGCGGGTAATTACAACATCATTATATATTCTCATTGTTACACTATGGATATATTCATCATTATCCATCCCCATTATTTCATTGTATGGAATATGTAATTTTCTTTATATCATGTAGGTGATATATCCATGCTTTTCTCTATTAATTATCCTTTTTTCCATGATTCTCCTTCCAATTCCATTCATATTTGAAAACACTGTATTTTTCTAATTTTATTGAACATTGATCAACTAGATGTCATATGTCAACTAAATTAGTTAATTGACGAATTTACAATATGACCCCTAATCAATATGTTGTCTGTTTGCGGGTTTCATACATAGAAATGTAATCCAACTATTTATTAGTGAACTATTGAAAATATATATATGTATTATTTATATATGGATTATTAGTAATTATTGAAGCATGTTAAATATGAACTGTTTAGCCAAAAATGTTCTTTCAGCAGATCGGAAATGATCATGTTATCACATTAATTTATATAGGGAAAATAATTATCATTCGGAAAATTTTCATTCAAATAGGGACAATTATTAGAAAAGTTTATTATGTATTGTTTACTAATTATACCCTATGATGAATTAATTAGTATTAAACTAGTGATGCATGGGAACTAACATTATATAACCCCTAGATGTATGGATACATCTCATGAGACAGACTTTGTTTTGGCTCACACCTTCCCCAAGAATTGAGTTTTTGTTATCCATGAGATATATTTATTTCTATTGTTAGTCACAGATATATCATGCTGTCTATTCCATTTTGTAATTATGGTTTATATAGTCATACCATGTTATTTATGATTAAATTTTCTTCAATAATGATCTTTTATTCTTATCGAATATGTTTATTACTTTTAAAGGAATATATGATTTCTTATATAGTAAAACAATTCGTTAATTGAGAAATAATTTTAATTTATTACATTTTTATTTTCCAAAAATATATGATGTTGTAATCCAGAAATGTATTTGGAAAACATGTATGTAGTATTTTATTTGGGTTATTTAATAATGGGATTGTTATAACCAAGAACCTACAGTTGGTATTGAAGACAATATGCAATGATGGTGTTTCCGCACTAGATCTTATATAGTATGGTTGAGCCCCCATATTTAGCTTCAAAGTAGAGTATATATAACATTATATATTTTTTACATTACCTCTTTAGTATTTAAAAAATAATAGTATGTTAGGGTTCAAATAAATTTCAAATGTATAGATAATCAATATGAATATTATATTATTTAATGATATGGTAACGAAGCACATTTTATTTAGGAAATTTGTTAAGATAAATTTATTAAAAATCATCATAATAAGTCTATTAATAACATGGAATCCTAATGTTTTGGTAACATGTTGCGAATGTGGTTTTCATAGAAAATAAATCCAAAATTATATACTATCTGGTTGATGGAACAATGGAATAGATTCATCTTAATGTAATCACCTTGAAAAAGGAAAATTGAGTATTTAATCAATATTTAATCTAGTTCATAGAGAATGAGCCTAATAATAGTCACATGTCTTGACAATAATACATATAGTGTTTGGATAAACCTTTAATAATTGTGAACCACTATGAAGAATTGATTTCAAATATTCGTCAAGATATTATGTTAAAGTTAATGAGAAAAGAAAAACAAATATCAAACTCAAATGGTCTTAGAAATATATTGGATGTGTTATGGATGTTATAGGATAAACTAAGAGTTATATAGGATATATTGAAATAAAAAATATGAAATAAATATAGTGGTATAATGTAGGATATATTGGGGTTAAATTTGTATAATTCTATTATGATTTTGAATTTTTTTTATTTTTGTTGACCCCTACTAGTATTAGAAATAGATTTATATTGGATCTATGTTATCAATAGGTGTGAGGGAAATGTAATGAATTTATCAACAATAAACCCCTAAAAATGGGAGCTTTATAGAGAAATTTAGTTTTTATTCAAAACTATCTTCCTTGAAATATAATTAAACACATGAACACAAATAAAATATGGAACACTTTAATTAGTTGAATGATGGAATCTCAATAATGTTCAAGAGGTGAAGAATATGAAAAAATGAATTCAAAATCATTTATATATAAGTTTTGGAATTGATCGGAAGGGTAATCCCCTTAAATTGATAGAACGATTCTAGACGTTTGGAGGTTTAGACCATCAGTCATTACCATGTAATGGAAAGAGATATTCTCTGAAAAATAAATTTCTTCAATTGAACAGTATTTGGGAATTATAAACTCAATTTCCCAATATAACGTTAAAAATGTTAAAAAGTCATCAAAAACCCCACAAACATGTAAAAACCGTCAAAAAAATTATTTTATAGGTAGTCAATTTTCCATGTAGATTTTTTCATGTTTAATTTCATGAATGTTGTCCCTAACTATTGGATATTGAGATAAAATGAAAAAACACTGTGGTATGATTAATATTAAATAATTTTATAGTTTGTATGATATTATTCATTATAAGAAATCCCCTACATCAGTATTATAATTCTATTTGATACGAGGAAGGTGTTATCTCCATTTATAAAGGTCATATTACAATATTTCAAAAAGATAAATCTCACTCAACATCATAAATAAATGTACGTTAATCATGTAGTATATAGTTAACAATTAGTTCCCGATAGAAATGTCTCTAATATTAGGTGTTAAATTGTGACAATGAAACTTATATAAGGGGGATAATATTACAATGGAATATTTTAATATATTTTTAGATCTAAAACAATTAATGACTTTGAAAATATTTTCTTAATGAAATAATGAAATTAATCAAACCCTTAATATATTGAGATGAAATACTAATTTTTCATATGATCATTAAAACAATGTATTTGAGTTAATAAAAAGTAATTATAGTAAAATTTTTATGAAATAATTATATATTGAAAATAAAGGGTAATTTTGATATAAATTCAATTCATTTTTAATTGATACAGATACTTATATTATCATTCAATTCTTATAATTGTATTTTTTTCAACAATTTCCTTATTTATTTGCTATTTTTTTAATTATAGGAAATGTATGATTAGTTTCTAATAATATATATATATATTTTATGGAATAATTTTTTAACTCTAATTATTATGTCATATGAAATAATAATATAAATAAATTTATTTCAGACATGTCATTTCCCAAAAAAATATTTTTTATTATATTTTATAATATTATTTTACAAATAAATATATAGTTTTTATAAATTTAAATTAAAAATAGAATTTATTTTTTGAATGATCATATTACTATTATCATAAGATTAATTTTTTGATTTTTTTGGAAAATAAAGATTTGTTATGGAATTGTTAAATATTTAGTTTTTTAAATATAGAGATTTAATGACATTATAAATATGTAAGAATGTCAAAGAAATTGGTGAATGATTTTTTATACAAAATATTTATTTTATAATGGAAATTATAAATCAATAAATTTTAATTGTTGACTACATTCCTATACTATATATTTTATAATATAAGTAATATTTTTCTCATGAAATTGTGTATAATAAATTATTAATGTATAATTTTATAAATAATTTATATCACTTTTATAAATTTAATTAAATAAGATTGATTTAAAATTTTAAATTAGTAGGTTGAAATTATATAATAAGATCCATTTTATTTTTATTCATAATGTATAAATAACCTTTTTGAGAACTAGCAACCATTGTATGAGTAAATTAGTGTTAAAAGGGATCAATATATTATAAATGGCTAAAATATTATTAAAACATATATTCTAATTTTAAGGTATTTTTGAACTTAAATATTGAACACTCTATTATTTATCAATGTCTGTGACATATTCCATTAAGTATTCTATTAATTATTAATAATTTATGTTGATGTGGAAAAATTTCAACCCTTTACACCTATAAAATAGGCCTCTCACCAACCCTTCAACACGACACCTAAATTTTGGTTTCCTTGTAAAAAAATAAAAAAAAATTATCAAATAACCCTTTTACTCCAGATTGATAATTTTTTAAAAATTTATTATCATAATTCCTCCATTTACATGGAATTATTAATGGACAACACAAATTTCTCAACATGACCAATCATTTTTTCATCAACTGGATTACCTTATATAGTAGATTTAATAATATAATATTAAAATTACTATTAAATAATATCATCATGTGATATATATTTAGATATATTTAAATATATATAATCAATAATATTATTCAATGGGAGTAACTATTAACTATTATTCCACTCTTTAGTTATGAAAAATAAAAAATTGATTCATGATGATGTGTTAACACCCCCTACAAAAAAGAAAAGTATTTTTTCCCTAATAAAATATATTTGATGATCAAAAAATATAATTTAACATATAATAATGATATTATTATCTTATTAATTATTCAAAAATTATATTCCCATTTTATTAATTTCTCTCATATTGGGAAAACAAAATCATCACCCCCAAATTTTCTTGGACTACAACCTCAATGAAAGGATACATTATTCTATTAAATACATCATTAAATTTTTTTCATTATAATGACGATTGTGAAAAAAACGATATTTATGATATCATTTGGGATATATTATTTAAAATTTGAGAACTTATTACTAATATAATTACACAAAAATTAGCATTAATTCATTCGATTAAAACACGATAACAAACATAAAAATGTTTTTACTTATTTTATGTAATATTTTAATAAACAATACATAAAATTATAATTCTAAACAATAAAGATATAGAAAATAAACATTAATAAATTTTACTATTATTTTTGTAAAATTATATTTCAACTAAACCCATAGATAATAATCCATTGATAATGGTATTTTAATGTTTCAGTCAGTTTAACCACCATCATGAAAAATGCTATGAACATGTATCACAAATGACTATCTGACCAAAATTACTAGTATAAATTATAAAAAAATGTAAATATTTTATTGGTTTTGGAATGAATACATTATTAAAAACATCATCAAAATAGAAAAATACCATTTTTTATTAAGATTTATAAAAACATGATCATAAATGATTTCTTCTTCTATGATTCTAACCAAAAAAAATTTGGATTGAAACTATACATTTGGTGTTATCTTGTAATATCAATAATGATACAAATAATTATATCATGATTATTATATACATAACTATAAATAATACCAACACTATTTTTTAAAAAATATTTAAAAACTATTAATAGTACTTACACTAAATCTGAAAAATAAATAATAGAAAACTAATATAAATATACTAAATAATTATAAATGAAGATTGAAATTTTTTATAAAAATGAAAAAGGTTCTAAAATGGGTGATTAATATAATTAAATTTTTTATAGAAGAATTAAGAGAAAATTTATACTATGTAAGAGTTTATGTAAGGGTCTTCTGGTATTAATTCTGATTATTTGAGACATAATAATGATTGGGAACCATATTTTTATAGTAAATTTACATATTGAGGATAACTTTTTATCATACTATTTTTGTATTTAAAGGTATATACTAAGATAAACTATATTACCATCTACATAATGTTCATTGATTCAATTTTTATCCAAGTAGTAATAATTTTTAGTAACTCAAAATTTATATATTAAGTTATATTCATTTTCTTGATCTTATTTCATACATTTTGAGTATATTATAAACTTGATTTTATAATGTGTTATAAAATTAATGTTTTAAATGGATTTTCATTCCTACCATACACATCATATCAAATATTCATTTCCTTATGGAGTATTTTTCTAGTAAGCGATGTCGATAGCTTAAAACTTCTATTATTGAGTTGTAAAATATTATCTTCTGAAAATTTATTCAAAGATTAGGTTCTACAACACTAATATTTCATTATAAATAAAATTATATTACTCTTTTTGAAATGATTTTTTAATAAAATGGAGGTTTTATTACACTTTTTACTAATGGGTTTCAAAATTTGGTAATTTCACTATATTTAAATGGATAATTTCATAATCTAATGATTTATATTTAGATCCTCATTTCAAATAAAAAACAATTTATCATTTTCAGTTATACATTAATTTAGATTAGTTTTAATATAATATTTTTCAATCAAGATAACATTTCCATTTAAAAATATAATTTTGAAATATAAATGTCAATTTTTATTATTCTTTAATGATAAAAATGTGTTCTAAATGTTCATTTAAATTTTATCCTCTATTTTCCATGTCATGCCCAAAAGGATTTTCACACATTGTATTAATGATTGATTATTTTTCCTCCAATATATATATATATATAATTTATTGAATTTATCTAATGATACTAACATATTTTATTCTTTATCACTACTAGTCTCATAAATATCAATGATTTCTTTTATATGTATGAGTTTCATCAATTTCAATACCTTTATGAGTTTTCTTTGTCATCATAGGGATATTTCATATTAAAAACAAAAAAATTCACTCTATAGATAGATTTTTTGATGTTTTTATGTCAAATATGTGCTCTATATCTATATTAGTCATTCAAAATCATTTGTTAATGTAGAAATTATTTTCCTTCCAATCCATTTCCTCCATAATAATTCTATATTTTATTTCCTTGATTAAATGGCGTTCACCAAGATGTAACTCATAAAAGGAATTGGTAATTTTTTGACTTAAGTATATATCTATTTTTTCTATTTTTTGTTTGTTTGTGGGATACTAACCAACATTTGTGTTATATATATTGAATGGGTAACTTTGGGAAAATTAAATTTTTTTCTAATATATATTATTATTGAATACATAGGAAATTTAACTTTGTAATGTTTAAAAATCCAGCTTTGTTCTCTAGATGGGTTATGACGACGTTGTACCATTTAATAACATGAGGAAGAGTTTTATCATTTTCTCTATTGTTATTACAATATGAATAATTATTGGAAATGTTGATTATGTATAGTTTAATCATTATATCATATAGTGAATGCGATGAAAATAAAAAATTTATGGATGGTGAATGAAATTATATAACTATTTGATACATAAATATGTCTGATGAACCAATCTTGTTTGTGTATTTTTTGTATACTGATCCTATATATAAAATTATTATTACTATGACGTGATGATAAGAATGATGACTTATATTTTTCCTTAATAGAGTAAATTATTTCTTGTATAATTCATTGATAAAAAGATCATGTTGTTTGGGATTATTCATTCAATAAACATGAATTATGTTACAGATATCCATGTTATACATTTACTACCATTATGTTTAGTGGATAAATCATTCGTTTATTTCCATTATATTATATAATTATTCATTACTATATTTTATTGTTATATTATTTATACTACTCTTATTATAATGTATAATCATTGTCGGTAATAACATATGTCTATAATAAATTTGCATTTGAACACCCTTCTTAGGTTTCCATTTACCAAATATATGATTAAAGGTATTAAATATAATAATTATAAAAAGATAGCTTGTTCTTAGAATATTTTGGAGATGAATAAGATTTATTATGGATAATGTAATGTATTAAATATTGGAAAAAATGCCCATTAGTTGAGAAATCATTAGACTTATTATTTTACGAATTTTTTCAATTCTCAAAATATATTTAACTAAATGGTCCTCATTATGTATTTAATGAAATATATTATTCATGTCATATAATTCTAGGATATTTTTATCCTAAAATACATAATTAGTATCAAATAGTGCAGTAAATTAACTATTTTCAACACCAGATCATAGAGAGAGGGTCTAGGGAATCAAAAAAAATTATATTATTTTGAAAAGAAGTGTTAAATAATATATCATTGAAAAATTTATTGTTGGTCATGATGTTATATAGGCAATGTGATAAAAATATTGGATAAGGTTCATTGATAACAGGTTGTTTATTAGGTTGGACGTAAATTTAAAATGATGGAATTTTAATAATAGATGACGTGGAATAATTTTATGCATGTTTGGTGTATAATTATTATCTAAATTCATAGTGTTTTTATATAATATTAATCTTTAATTTCTGAATTCAACTTTATTGAGAATTAACATTAACAACATTTTGTTATTTTGATTTTTAATTTAAAACATTCATAAATTTTAATATATTATTTAGTTGGACGGAAATTAGTCAGCTTAATACATAATTTTCAATAACATTCCATAAATTTTTCATATTCTTTTATTCAGTAAATAGTTTAAATTATTTATTAATATAATTTTTTTAACCGTAATGAGTTTTTTTAGAATTTTATTCTTGAATCTTTGGTATGTTTGTCATCATTTCCTAATTTAATATAGGTTTTTATTAATATATTATTGAAAATATGTAATGTTTAATTTTTTAAATATTTAAAGGATTTGGTTTTTACACATATAATGTTGGAATAATGTGATTTTTATCATGATATGCAAGATATAATTTCTTTTTAAATAGAAGTGTGTGAAATATTTGGGTAGTTTTTGTGATTAAATCAATCACTTATGGCCTCAAATATAATTAACTCCAATGTATTATAGGTTTCATAATTTATTTTTAATAATATATTAGATATTATAGAGGTTGGGTATGTTACTTTGGTTGCAGTGAATGTTCAAAAAAAATTTGGATCACTAATGGATGAGAGGAGTTAAGTGAGACTAACATTATTATCATGAGAGATTCAACTATTTACATGTGATTTAGTGTAATATTAATTAACAAAAAATCTTATGTAGAGTGTTGACTATGTTTTATGATAGTTCATATTAATAAAATTTTATATTAATGTGAATGTGAATAATTAAATAAGAGAATAACACAAATAAAAAAAATCATCCATAAGAGTTTTCTGTAAATATATATTCAATGAACTATAATTCTCTTATAGGTTTTTGGTAAAATTGAATACAGACTAATTTTGAATCAGATTATCATTGATGATATATTGGTAAATTTTACTACTATTTTGGATGTTTAATTGAAAAATATTGTGGGGGGTGTAATTAGGTAATTTTTTATTGGAATGATTATAATGGATACATTTGGGTATATAAAGGGATTAAAAAATGGATTCTAGAGGGTGACTATTTTTAGTGGTCGAATCTAAAAGGAAAAAATGAGACATGAAGAAGTCAAAATGTACTCACATTTCCATCGATTCCATAAAAAATATCTTGTCCCCTTAAAATTATTCCTTACATCTATATTCATTTTATATGGACCTATATTTTTATTTTATTATCTGTATATTTTTCATGGATTATTTCATTTAGGGGAATAGTAATTGGTCCAACATTAATCATTAACTTTATCCTTATATAATTTTTTTCAATCATTAACTATTATCACTCCATGGAAATCTATAAATAAATTATTTTTCATGGACACATGAATCTCATTAATAGGATGTTATGTTTCTTCTTTCAATGGGATCAGTAAATTCACCTATAGAACAATAATGGTGATTCATTTAATCATTGTGATGAAATTTATGGTTACTTATCTATTTTTTATGGGAATTATTGATTAGATATGACGAATACATGAGTGTGAGTGTCATTTCAAACTAAAAATAGATGAAAAATGTCTTCTTTGTATCTAATTGAAGGGAATTTCCACTTTTACTATAGATCGATAGGATAATCTGATTTCATTTTTGAATAAATATTGAGTTAAAAAACATAGTGTTCCCTATAATCAAATTCAATATTTTGATATAATGAAAAAAATTCAAATAATGAATAAACAAATTTTCTTATCCTTTTAGTTATAGTTTTACCTTTTCTCAAACATGTATTTTCTAGTTGTCCTTCCCTTATAGATATATTTTTTAATATTCCCACTTGATTCCACAATATATTTCCAATTATTCACATTCATCATTATGATTTTATTAATTTTATTATTATTTAAAAATCCAAAATCACACATCTTTTTTTGATGGATTTGAAACATTATTCCATTGTACTATTTTATTTATATAAGAAATAAATTTTTTGTAATTACTAATCAATCTCTATTCCCTGGTAATAATTAATAAATATGAATACCCTAAATGATAACATTATTATGTTTTATTTCTATTAATAATAGGCCCTATTTGTCCTTCATTTATTATGTTAATGGTTTTCAGGGAACAACTAATATGAAATTTAACAGATCCTTACTAGATGAAAAATAGTAATATAATAATTAAAATAAAATCAATTAATCAATTAATTTAATATTTTTTTTGAAATCATTCATTTCATTCTATTTGGTAAATTAATTACTTAAATTGATCCTCAAGAAAAAATAAATTATATACTCATAAAAAGGTAGAGGAAGAGTATATGTCATATCAAATGCTATTCAATTTAGGGAATTCATCATTATTCTATCATATTTTATTAATCTCTTTTCTCACTATTATTTTAAATACAATCATTTTGAAAAACAATTTTGACGATGAATGCTTCTATGAATTTCTACCAGAGTTGTGAAATATGAGAAAAATAATAATATGAAAAAATATAGAAATATCTTTCATTAATGTACCATTTAATGACTTTTCAATTAATCAATTTGACTATTTTATTCTTTTTGTGATTTTCATAATAATAAATTTTCCTCCTCTCTATTCAAAATTTTACCATAATTTAAATATTCATTTCCAATGAATTTTAAAATTTTATAAATATAATTTAATATAAAATAATATCTTTTAATAAGAATTAATGATATTGGAATAATTTCCAAGATACTAAAAAATAAATTGACTCACATATTGTACTTTTATATTCAATAATATAATCAAAAATATATTTATTATGTTTTATTATTTGTTCTCTGAAACAAAGAATACTTATTTTCAATATGATACTTTATTGTACATAATAGAAGAGTTAATATTTCCAACTATTAATGGGTTTTATGAGACATAATTGTTATATATTATTCATAATATTTTCATAATTTTTTAATGTAAATATGAGTATTAAAATATAAAAATGTAGTTAAGGTTCTTTAAATTTTAAGATAATATTTTTTTCCAGGATTACATCAAAACCATTATTAAATTATCTATTTTCACCACTTATTCAACCTTTATTCACACATAATCAACACAGACAAGAATATAAATGTGTAAAATGGAGTCATGAATGATTCCATTGTTCCAATTTCCCTAATATAAACAAAAACTAATTCAATTTTATTTTTATAAGATTTATTTGTTATTCAATGTTCCATTGAACATTGAATAATATCAAACAGAACAACATATTCTCAAATAATATTTTGTAAATTAGTAAAATAGAATAATGTTGAAATATTTTTATTATTTTATTGTGTTCCACATTTTTTCTTATAGAAGGTATTGAATGAATGTAATTTATTAAACTATTTACCTATAAAATAATCTTATAATAAAAATAATATTACTAAATAAAAATTTAATAATAGATTGTTAGGATTGTATCATCAATTAATGTCATGTTGTGTTGGAATGTAATTTTGTGGTGTTGGTGGGATAAACATCACATCAAACACATACACCCACATTCCTTTCAGGTGATTTCCAATGGTGTTTATTCATGGAACTAGAAAATCTCAATGACTCTCATTTCAAGATGACACATGGAACTATTTTCCAAAGTATGGTTCCCATTAATGATCAAGGTCAACGATACGTCAGAAATCAATTTATTCAATAGAATGGGAGTTCACAATCATCATAAACTTTTATGGGGGAGGGGGGATTTTTGCAACTTTGGTACTCCCATATAGATTTAAGTTATGTTCGTGAATCATTTATTCATTCCCAAGTATGACATGGGTCTCCTATGAATTAACAATCAATTATTTGAATGTATTGAAGTTATAATAATCTGTATGAATCCAAGATTATTTATTTATGGAGGTATCTTTATGTATCGAAGAATCTTCGTCAATGGTAACCTCTTATAAACTGAACATATATTGTTTTATCATTTATTATTATCATGATGGTTTTTATTCAAATAGTGGGGCTCTATAGATGGCATCATCATCGAGAGATATTGGAGTCTTTTTATGTTGAGAAGAGACAGATGAGATGGTATTCTTATGTATCCTCATGAAATGAATAAAAACCCATAATGTTCGGATCCACATAACTGTACGTGATAGAGATAATATTTACAATATTTTTAATGTCTATTTATATGATTTAATCCTCACAAATTTAACAATTTGATCTTATTTGTAACAATTTTGGATTTTGAGTGTGTTTTGGGATAAAAAGATTAAATTGCATAATTCTGGATTTTTAACAGATTTTTATCACAGGGGTATTTTGGTCATTTATCATAAAATAAATTTCCCAATTTTGTGATTCTAATTTTGTTAGAATCCTTATTTTATTTCCATCATCTTTGTATTTAGTACCAGGAAAAGATTCATGCATCTTGATGCCCAAAAAAATCAATGAAGTTGACAATATTTCTGGGCGGACTACATGGACTCCACCATAGTAATGGAAGAAAATGTAGGACTAAAAACCTTCAAATTATGAGATTCCACCTGGATATGAAAGAGGACTCCCAAACGCATATCCAAAATTAATTTCAAGCCGTTTGGAATCCTTTGTGATGGATGTTTAGGGATACTGTTTTGAAGGAAGCTTCTAGGAATCTTCATCCAGAGAAAGACAATTTCAATAGAAAAATCATAACTCCTTCAATACGTGTCCAATTAATCTGAAATTTGGAGGGTGGATGGAAAACAAATTTATACAAAATATTTATTAAGAGGTACATGCGTTAATCGGCCAATTAATGGTTCAAAAACACGACAACCTTTTGATGATGAAATTTTCCTATAAAAGGAGAGGAGCTCCTACCTCTAAATCATATTCCATTCATCACCTCACCATCCATCACAAAGGGGGTTGGATTGAGATAGAATGAGTATAGGAGTATTCCATGATGTAATCAAGCCATTAAGTTCTAACTCCATGTGGTGGCGGGCAACGGAGATCCGAAGACATTTCCCCTTTTGAGTTTGTGCTTTCATTGTAAAATATTTTCTTTTAAA
This sequence comes from Viscum album, assembly GCA_963277665.1. Taxonomy (NCBI): domain Eukaryota; kingdom Viridiplantae; phylum Streptophyta; class Magnoliopsida; order Santalales; family Viscaceae; genus Viscum; species Viscum album. Next base: position 1,069,750,724 of record OY728162.1, read on the forward strand.
CTATCCTAGAACTTGTTTGCATGAATGAAGGAGGTATTTTTTCTCTCGTGTTTTCAATTTCATATAAATAATTATAGATTTCTTATATTCAAATGAATTTAAAGTGGTTTTACTTATGGTTTAAATTTCTTTGGCGAGGTATCGCTTTTGAGCATGATGAGTTCATCCTATTTTGGTTACTCGGAGGTTTTCGGGTTATTAAAACGCTTTAATTAGAATATAGGCACCCATGTATAAGGATTCAATATGGTATCTAGATAATTTAGATGTATACATTGAGGTCTTAAGGTATACTTTGGATAATTTAATTAAAATATATTCGTAAACAATGATAAAGGGAGTGTCAAACGATCAACGTTTGTCCACCGCTGCTACCTTTAACTTGTTCTTTCCAGCTCGATTTTCTTTGGTATCTTAATTGGTAATGTAGATTTAATATTTCATTTTGATTTCATTTTCATAATCAAAATCCCCCATATATATTATATATGTTAGTTTTATATTAGTTAAATCAAAAACTGACAATTGAAAATATAGTGTGTATAAGCGGCCTCATTGTGATCGACCCTAGGGTGTACCATTATCATGCATTCATAGGATAATAAGAATTTAATTGAATAGGGTAAAGCAACTTAAACGCCCACATCAACTGGAACCATTGTGGGGGAGGTTTCTAGAGTTGATTTTATTTTAATTATTTTTTCTTGCATGACTCAAACTTTTGAACCGAACTTGTTACCTTTAGATTCTGAAATTGATAGAACTTTTCACACAAGGGTTAGAGGTACAAATCCCCAAGTTGAAAGTTGTGAATCTTCTACCAATAAACCTAGGAAAGACTTAGTTGAAACTGAAATCTAAATGGATGAAAATAGAACATTGAAAGAACTGGCTTCGTCCTATGATGAAAATCACGAGAATCCTGTAGAGTACCCTGATGCCCCTGCTTGATTTGAAATCAGGTCCGGTTTCATCCAGCAGCTTCCCATATTCACTGGGTTTCCTGGTGAAGACCCACACAAACACATCCAAGAATTTAGTTACCTGTGTGTCAACATGAAACCTCCTGGAGTTGTTGCCGATCAAATGAAGCTTAGGTCGTTTCCTTTTTCTCTAGATGTAGTTGTTAAGGAATGGTTTTTCTATTCTCACCCAACCTTGATTATAAATTGGAATGAATTAAAAAATAGTTTCCTTGAAATTTTTTTCCCTGCGTCTAAAAATGCCTCCATTCGAAAGGAGATTTTTGGAATTAGGCAGCCACAAGGAGAAACACTTCACAAATACTGGGAAAGGTTCAAACGTCTTTGTTTTAGTTGCCCCCATCATCAAATCAGTGACCATCTTCTCATTTAATACTTTTATGAAGGATTGTGTCTCACTGATAGAAGTATGATCGATTCTCCTGCATGAGGAGCTTTAGTTGATAAGACACCAGCTGCTGCTAGGATTTTAATTGAAAACATGGCCTAGAATGCCCAACAATTTGGAACCAGAGGCCTTCTTTATGTAAAACATGCACAAGAATTCCCTACTACTAGTCCTGAAAACAACACAACTGGAAGTCAACTATCTGATCTTACCACCATGGTAAGGTCAATAATGTTGTCTAACACCCCACCAACCTAACCCAAACTTGAAGCGGCTTTCCAACTACATGTCCACTGTGGGATTTGTTCTTCGAATGAACATTTTAGTGACTAATGCCCGCAAATCGAAGAGCCTCCTGAGAACTGTAATGCAATTTTTCCTGGAAGACCATTTCAACTAAACCAGCAAAGACCATTTGAAAACAACCAAAATTTCAATCAAGGATGGAACAACAACTCAAGAGAAAGATTTTGTCAACCTAAACAACTGAGAGGATTCTTCCAAGGACAATCAAGTAATTCTCAACCAAGATATTTCAATGAGAAAGCCAATGCTCATTTTGGAAGCAATTTTCACCCTACCCCTCCCACTCAAAACTCTGATAGGAACCTTGAAGAAGCAATGAGGAAACAACAAGAGGAAATGAGGGAACTAAATGAATACACAAAACAACAAGATAACAAAATTAATACCTTGATGACTCAAATGGGCCAACTTGCCTCTGGTATTAATTGCATAACAAATCATATGAGTGGTGGTTTACCCTCATAGCCAAAAGTAAATCCGAGGAATAATGGGAAGGAAAATGTGAGTGAAATTGAACTTAGGAGTGGAAAAAAATTGAAAAACCCTCAAATTGAGAACATCCCGCCTTCTGCTGATACTAATGATGAAAATCCTATCCTTGATAAAAATGTTGAAAAATTTGAAGTTGATAGAAACTCAAAGTCAAGAGAGCAAATCTTGTTTGAAAGAAAAAAGAATTATTGGAAGAGGATGTCTAGTCCTTATGTTCCTCCAAAACAAACATAGAATACCCCATAAACATTCAAACCTCCACTGCCTTATCCAAGGTGTGAACCACCACGAAAGTCAAGTGCTGAAAAAGAATTGGATAAGGAGGTTTTGGAAACATTCATGAAAGTCCAAGTCAATATTCCATTGCTCGATGCTGTGAATCAAATTCTAAGTTATGATAAGTTTCTGAAATACATGTTTACCAACAAGAGAATGTTGAAAGGAGGTGAAAAAGTAAACTTAGGAAGGAATGTTTCATTGATGATTCAACATGCACTTCCTGTCAAGTGTAAAGACCCTGGGAAATTTACCATTCCCTATACCATTGGGAAATGTGAATTCAAAGATGTGATGCTTGATCTAGGGGCCTCCATCAATGTCGTTCCACATTCTGTCTACTCATCTCTTCGGGTTGGAGACTTGAAACCCTATGGAATTATCATTCAAATCGCAAACCGAAGTACCACCAAACCTACTGGAGTTATAGAGGATGTTATCGTTCAAGTGAGAGACATGATTTTTCCTGTTGACTTCTATGTTTTGGATATGGAAGATGATCGGTTCAGCTCACATGCTCCCCTCATCCTAGGGAGACCATTTCTGAAAACAGCAAAAGCAATCATCAATTTTCACAAGGGAACACTTTCACTAGAATTTGGAAGAGATGTTGTTCATTTCAACATTTTTCATTCAATGAAACACCCAGTTGAGAATAATTCAACTACCCATGTAAACATGATTGATTGGTTTTCATCTGGAATGTTACCGGATTATTTCTGCGATGAAATACCAACTGATGTGGAAAAAGATGGAAATTTGTATGATACTGAATCAGATCAAAATGAGGATGAAATTGGAGAATGTGTGGAGTCTTAGGATGTTGATAATGGATATCTGAGCAATGATGAAGATGAATTTCTATAAACCACTGAATCAGTTAGTGGTATTCAAGGAGAGGTTTCCAATTTTTCACATGAAACAAGTCTTGAGATAATAGAAAGAGATCCCCATGATGAACATGTACCTTCACTAAACAAACTAACTTATGAAGAGTTACCTGTTATCAATGAAACCAACCCACCTGTTGTAGAATTGAAACCCCTTCCAGATAACCTCAAGTATGCCTTCTTAGGTCATAATGAAAAATTCCCTATAATCATCTCAAAAGATTTGTCAAAAGTCCAGGAAAACCAATTGTTGGAAGTTCTCAAGTCCCACAAGGAATCCATAGGATGGACTCTCTCTAATCTAACAGGAATCAGCCCCTCAGTTTGCATGCACAGAATTTTACTAGATGAGAATGCTAGACCGGTAAAGAAATTTCAAAGAAGATTGAACGCAACACTTTTGGAGGTTGTGAAGAAAGAAGTCACCACCTTGTTGGCTGCTGGAAATATTTTTCCCATATCTGATAGTCAATGGGTAAGTCCAGTCCATGTTGTTCCTAAAAAAAGTGGATTTACAATCTCAAGGAATGAATTTGGTGATCTTGTCCCCATAAGGCTTCCAAATAAATAGAGAATGTGCATTGATTACAGGAAACTCAATTTGGTTACAAGGAAAGACCACTTCCCGTTACCATTCCTTGATCAAGTCCTTGAAAGACTAGCTAGAAAAACCCACTACTATTTTCTAGATGGATTCTCTATATATTTTCATATTCACATTTTACCTGAGGATCAAGAGAAAACCACCTTCACATGACCATTTGGAACTTTTTCATATAGAAGGATGCCCTTCGGTTTATGTAATGCCCTGGGAACTTTTCAAAGGTCTATGATAAGCATCTTATCTGAATTTTTGGAAACTTGCATGGATGTTTTTATGGATTACTTCATTTTGTATGGATCATCTTTTGAAAGTTGTTTGAAAATCTTGGAACGTGTCCTTAAAAAATGAATTGAAAAGAACCTTGTTCTAAATTATGAAAAATGTCATTTTATGGTTGCTAAAGGGATCTTTATTGGACATGTTGTGTCTCATGATGGAATTCAAGTTGATAAATCCAAAGTTGAGGTCATTTCTTCATTACCATACCCAAAAACTATGAGAGATGTGACATCCTTCCTTGGGCATGATGGATTTTATAGGAGATTCATTAAAGATTTCAGTACGATTTCTCTTACATTGTCTAGATTACTCCAAAGATATGTTCCATTTGTCTTTGATGAGAATTGCATAAATTCGTTTCATGATCTGAAAAAAAGATAGATAACCCATCCCATTGTTCAACCTCTTAAATGGGACATTCCCTTCAAAATAATGAAAGATGGATCTGATTATTCTCTTGGGACAATATTGAGTGAAAGGACAGAAAAGAAATATCATGTGATTGCCTATGCCTCCCGAACTCTTGATCAAGCCCAATCAAACGACACAACAACTGAGAAAGAACTTCTAGCTGTTGTCTTTTCTCTAGACAAATTTAGAAGTTATCTGCTGGGCTCCAAGGTGATTGTTTTTACTGATCATTATGCAATTATATTCTTGATGAAGAAACATGATACAAAACCATGACTTATGAGATGGATTTTTCTTTTACAGGAGTTTTATGTTGAAATAAAAGATAAGAAAGGATGTTAGAACCTTGTAGCTGATCATTTGAGCAGGATACCGTCTATTGAGAATAGAAAATTTCAGATGTGTTCCCCAATTAAGGAAACCTTTCCAGATAAGGATTTATTTGCTGCTCAAAGTAAAATACCATGGTTTTCTAATCTTGTAAACTATTTGGATTCTGATGAACACCCCCATTAGTTTTCCAAAAATCAAAATGATAAACTTCGGAGTGATTGAAAGAAATAAATTTGGGATGATCCTTATTTATGGCACATTGGTAGTGATGAAATGATACGAAGATGCATTCCGAACTCTGAATTTCAATCCATCCTACATTTCTACCACACATTAAACTGTGGAGGACACTTTGGACCACAGAGAACAGCAAGAAAAGTTCTTGATTCTAGATTGTATTGGCCCACCATTTTTAGATATGCTTTCGAATTCTGAAAAACCTGTAATAATTGTCAATTCCAAGGAAACATTTCCAAGCGGAATGAGATTCCACAAAACCCACTTTTGTTTTGTGATGTTTTTGATGTATGTGGAATGGATTTGATGGGGCCTTTTCCTAATTCATTTGGATATCACTACATCTTTTTGGTTGTTGATTATGTGTCCAAGTGGGTAGAGGCTAACCCCACCCGAACTGATGATGCAAATATTGTGTCTAAATTTTTGAAAGGAAATTTGTTTTCAAGGTTTCGATTTCCGAAGTTTCTAATTACAGATCAAGGTACCCATTTTTTTAATAGGACTTTGGAATCACTTTTGAAGAAATATGGTGTTAATCATAAGGTCTCTACGCCCTATCATCCTCAAACAAATGGAATGGCTGAGTTGTCCAATAGTGAGATCAAACAAATCCTAGATAATAAAGTGAACCCAAATAGAAAGGATTGGAGTTTGAGACTTGATGATGCTCTTTGGTCCCACAGAACTGCTTTCAAAACCCTAATTGGAATGTCACCATTTAGATTGGTCTATGGAAAAGCTTGTCATCTACCAGTTGAGTCAGAACACAAATCCTTTTGGGCTGTAAAAACATGTAACATGAACCTATATTCTGCTGGGAAAGAAAGAAAATATTGTTTGCAGGAGCTGGAGGAGATCAGAAATAATTCATATGAAAGATCCAGGTTGTACAAAGAGAGAAACAAATCCTTTCATGATGGGAGGATTCTCAACAAAAACATCAAGGAGGGAGACAAAGTTCTTCTGTTCGATGCCATATTGAAACTCTTCCCAGGTAAATTTCGTTCCAAATGGTCTGGCCCATTCATTGTTACTCATCTTTTTCATTTTTGTGCAATACAGATTAAAGATCCAAACAAGGGGAAATCATTCACTATCAATGGTAATTGGCTGAAGATATTTCGAGAAAATTTTCAAGATCCTCTAGGGGAGGAGATTCAACTTCATGACGCAGAATATAATTGATGCCAGGTTGTGTCTTTGCTTATCATTTATTTTTGCTATGTCTTTAATTTTTGGAAATTCATGCTAAAAAAAACTACATAATGAGGACATTTCATAGAATAAGTGTGGGAGGGGGGACACAATTCTGGGTAGATTAGGATTTTACAAAATTCTGTTTGAAATTTTTTGTTTTCAAAATTTCTTTCCATTTTTTTCGTGTTTCTTTTTCAAAAAAAAATATTTCAGAATTTCTTGAATTTCATTTAAAAATCATGCCAAGGGGTGAACCAACTGATCCTTTGAAACTGAACGTAAATGAATGCTAAAAATGACATTGTTTCAAGTTCAAAAATTTGGAAAATTCTTGAAAAGACCACTGATTTTTAAATCTCATGGCACATATCACTGGAATTGTGATTGAAATTCTCATTCTTGTGAGGCCTCTGGACCCATTTTTACATCTTCTTTACATTTACCTCTTTCTTGAGAGAACCAATTCGTGTTTTTTTAAACTAGAACATGAGTTATTTCTATCAAAACATGAGGGCTGAGATACTTGTGATTAAAATTATTGAGGAATTTTTTTGAATATTGGAGCCTCCTTTTCTTGATTATCCTTTTTATTTCGGCCTTCATTGAACATTTTATCCTCCTAGATCCCTTAGTAGCCATGTACATCCTGTTATGTTAGCCACATGACAAGCCAAATTTCCATTTCCAACCTGCTCTGGAAGTATACATGCATGATCTAGTTGAACTTAAGTGTGTGTGGGGGGGGGGAGATGACTCATGATGTGCTACCTCATTTGGTGTTGCTTTGGGAAAAGATATTAACATTAAAGGTGTATTCGTGATGCTGGAATATATTTTTCTGAGAGCAGTGCCTATCTGGAGCTCTCAAATAAAATGGAGTTGTGCCTATCTGGAGCTCTCAAATTAAATGGAGTTGTGCCTATCTGGAGCTCGCAAAGGAAATAAGCTGTGCCCAATCTGGAGCTTTCAAAAAAAAGTCATATTTACTACTGAAATATTGATTGAATGGGGTGGAAAACAGAATATCAGAGCTGATTATTTTAGGATAACATGGAGGAGACCATACTTCAGTAAAAATTAGAATCATGCATTTCTGCTTCAAAAAGAGCCAAACACTCATTATTCAGCCACAAAATTTTTCAAATTTGAAACCTACCAACCCAAAGACATAGAAAAAACCTATAAAGTCCTCATGATAATCACATGTTCTTGGTTCAAATCAGGTGGAGATGTAGAAATTTATCAAGCCTATGGTAATTCTTGCATGAGTTGGATGAGAAAAGCCTTGTTGCAGATCTATATTGTGTGCTGAGAGAAAATGAATGTGAGGTAAGTGTGTTGTGTCCATGAAAAGAAAAAATAAGTGGAAATGGATTGAATGATTTGAATTTAGAATTTTAAATATTTTTCTTTAATGAGTCATGATATGTTTTTAATTCATTGTGGTAAATTGGTAAACTCCATTGGTATGTGTTTTATTTTTTGATACCGTGCTCACTTGTCCAGGAGTCCAAGAGCCATGTATGGGGAATTGATAGAGCCAATATTTACAATATTTTTAATTTCTATTTAAATGATTTAAACCTCAAAAATTTAACAATTTGATCTTATTTGTAACAATTTTTGATTTAGAGTGTGTTTTGGGATAAAAATTTTAAATTGCATAATTCTGGATTTTTAACAGATTTTTATCACAGGGGTATTTTGGTCATTTATCATACAATACATTTCCAAATTTTGTGATTCGAATTTTTTATAATCCTTATTTTATTTCCATCATCTTTGTCTTCAGTACTAGGAAAATATTCATGCATCTTGATGCCCAAAAAAATCAATGAAGTTGACAATTTTGCCGGGTGGACTGCATGGACTCCACCATAGTAATGGAAGACAATGTCGGCCTGAACACCTCAAAATGATGCTATTCTATCTGGATATGAAATAGGACTCCCATAAGCATCTCCATAATAAATTTAAAGCCGTTTGGAATCCTTTATGATGGCCATTTAGGTATATCTTTTAGAAGGAAGCTTCTAGGAAGCTTCATCTAGAGGAAGAGAGTTTCAATAGAGAAATCATAACTCCTCCAATACGCGTCCAATTAATCTAAAATTTAGGGGGTGGATGGAAAACATATTTATTCACAATATATATGAATATTTCCATTAGTTAATCGGCCAATTAATGGGTGGAAAATGAGAAAAACCATGGTGATGTAATCTGCCTATAAAAGGAGAGGAGCTCCTCCCTCTATATCATATTCCATTCATCACCTCACCATCCATAACTAAGGGGATTCAATTGATAGAGAAATAGGATATTAGTTTTCCATGATGTGATCAAGCCATGAAGGTCTAACTCAAAGTGGTGGTGGGCAACAGAGATCCGAAGACATTTCCCCTTTTGAGTTTGTACTTTCATTGTAAAATATTTTCTTTTAAACTATCCTAGAACTTGTTTGCATGAATGAAGGAGGTCTTTTTTTCTCTCGTGTTTTAAATTTCTTATAAATTATTCGTGATTTCTTATATTATAATGAATTTAAAGTGGTTTTACTCATGGTTTAAATTTCTTTGGCGAGGTCTCGCTTTTGAGCACGATGAGTTCATCCTGTTTTGGTTACTCAGAGGTTTTCGGGTAATTAGAACACTTTAATTAGAAGACCGGCACCCATGTATGAGGTTTCAATATGGTATCGAGATAATTTAGGTGTATACCTTGAGGTATTAAGGTATACATTTGATTATTTAATTAAAATATATTTGTAAACAATGATAAAGGGAGTGTCCAATGATCAACGTTTGTCCACCGCTGCTACCTTTAACTTGTTCTTTCCAGCTCAATTTTCATTGGAATTTTAATTGATAATGTAGATTTAGTATTTAATTTTGATTTCATTTTCATAATCAAAATCCCACATATATATATTATATATGTTAGTTTTATATTAGATAAATTAAAAAGTGACAATTGAAAATACAGTGCGTATAAGCGGCCTCCTTGTGATCGACCATAGGGTATACCACTATGGTGCATTCATAGGATAATAAGAATTTAATTGAATATGGTAAAGTGACTTAAATCTCCTAAATCATGAAACATCATATCTTCTATTTTATGGATATAAGGAGAAAATTTTCCAGTTAAACGTTAAGAATCTATGATGTTTATGCAAAAGGTTCCCAATAAATTTTTTTATGGGATATATGTAGAACCATACAAAGGAACCTAGAGAGTATATATTATCTTAGGTTGGATTTAAACCTACATAGTGGTGAGCTAAATGGAATTATGATTGAAAATTTGTTTTTGGGGTTTGACCACATGGAGGTTTCCATTGTATCTTGTTTGGGAAAGAATCAATGAAAAGGTAGTTTGGTTAGGAGGATTCATTCCAATAGAGGCCCTCTAATGGGTTCTATCATTAGTTAATGTAGCTCTTTGATAATATTGAGTTTGGGATTACACCTGTGGGGATTTCCTTAGGTGTTATAGTGACCCAGTTGTGGCTTTTACCGAGTAATAGGACCGATGTTTGGTTCGGGCGTACACTTGAAATAATTCCCATAGTTTTGGGATTGTAAATATTTCATTATCACCTGCAACCTATAAACCCACATGGTTCATTCTCATAGTGATTAAAGAGAGGAAGTATTATATCGGGGAAACTACAGAATCTTCTTTGTATACTGGTGTACGAGGCCATGAACCAAAGAGAGATGTAAAGATATCGGAATTCGGTTCCCATATCCTATCGTAATTTTGATCATGGATAGTTACATTTCTCTAACCATCAAGATATTAACTGCGGGTATTTAGAAAGAGAATGTAATGAATAAATATTGGTACCACAAGAGAGATAAGAGGCTTACTATAGGAGGGATGTACTTGCAATTGGTAATAGAGGATGATAAGTCACTACCCCTCATAGAAAAATTAATGTGTGATCCTCTCCCTTATTTCTTAAAAATTGATATCCATGGTCTTAGAGAAGATAATTGAAGGAAATGGTCATAGACCATGTATCTGGCACCTGTATTTCCCTAACAGTTCCCCTAGTTTTGGGGTTATCATATCCCTAGAAAATAATATATACTTCCACTGTAAAGACCATACAAGTTGGTTAAGACAAGTCCATGATACCTTTGACCGATGGAATGCATATATGAATGAGATAATTTTAGATGTGTCTATTTCTATGGTTTTTAAAATTTGGTGTCTTATATGGAGTTTTCTATTTGGCCCCCCATAGTTGATGGATCTAAAGGTACGAGTTCTCTTTCATTTGATTCTTGAATGAGGTCATGAAAAATATACCACACATGATAAGGCTTGATAAGAAGGAGGGTCGTCAACAAGAACATTAGAGGAGCTATAAGTGATTCAAACATGAGGGTAGGATTTTGTGAGATAGAGGTACCTTGGGTGATGGATCAATTAGGTGAACACAATTAGTTGACTCGTTACTCTAGGCACCAAGTGCCTGCTCATGTGTCACTGGAAGGGTCTCACACAAGTCTCGAGTAAGGGAAGGGAGCTTAAAAAAGTATTTCTTTGACTACAGGGAATGGTGTCATCACACATGTTTCTTACCCTGGAGGGACATGGATATTACTAACATCCTTAATTACCAATTCTCTTGGATTTTGGAGAACTACTTAAAGGATTTTTGTGATCCTTGGTGAAGGGGTTGCATGACCAGAGGTTTGAGGCTTCTTCAAATATTTCTATATTTTAAAGAGGATCCCTAAGGTGCTATTTATTTGAAAATAGGGACCATGTACAAAGGAGGTAAACCACGTGGGTCCCTTGAATAGTTACCCAACATAGGTACCCCACAAATGGATTGATAGTCTCATAGGGATGTGAGGAGGGGTGGTGTGATTACTTTGTCGAACATGCAGGGTATACACGTCCCACATTAGGTTAGTTAAATTGACCTTTATGGGGTATCTTTACCTATTTATAACATACATAGTGTACGCATCATAGTAGATTCATAAAAGGAGATATTAAAAGTGTCAACAAATCCCCACAACTAGGGTGGACCTAATAGAAAGAAGAGGTAATAATCCTGAGTTAAAGGGAGGAAATGATTATAAAGGTGGCATATGTCAAATGATTTGGGTACCTATGCAGGTTAGTGGTAAAGGCCTGATGTACAATTTCACAGATTATTTCAATTTCATAGGTTTGACATGTAGGTCAACAATTTCTATTAATACCCCTGACCCTCCACTGAATTCATCCTTCAACATTCAAGCCGTTTTCTCTCATCATTAATGTTTTCCTCCTAGCTATTTCAATCATTTCGATTATTTGAAGGAATCCTCATGAACTTCCTTGCATATGTAAATAGTACAATCCCCTGAGTGATAATGTTGTGCAGAACTACCTTACTTTGCATCCCACCCTGGAAAACATGGTCAAGGGTCATGTGAGAAGGACCTAATCGGGCATGCGTAAATGACCATATTAAGAATCCTGTGAAAAGGACCTTTTAAAAAATATTAAAAGATTCTAACTCAATATATTTAATAAATCCACAATCTTGATGTATACATGTAGTTTTGAAATGGTTTCCTCGATGGATTCTCTTGAAAAATATACTGCATGAGCCTCATAAATGATCATATATATTTGGCCTGATTACTATGATAAATGTGAAACCACTCTCCTAGATTTGGTGAAGCACATAATTCAGTACCAATGAGAGTATACACAATGTTAATATCTACCATTATATTATGATAGACATTGGATGGATGATCTCATCCCAAAGGGTCATAGTTACATCCCCATGACTTGGATTGGGTAACATAATAACTTATTTATCACCTATGTCTAATCCACGGGTGTCTATATCAAGGAAAGAACAGTTACCACTGCCAGTTTTGTGCAACATAATCATTATATCCAAATCAGAATTCTCATATCCTATATTAAATGACTCAATGTTACGAGTCAAACTTTTATGATTCCTATACATACAAGTAAAAATGTTGCAAAAGGATTGGTATTTTTGCTATATAGGGGGATTCATACATGAATGAATATGGGCATACCGGGTGCACAAACAATTTACATAGATTAGGAAGGAGCTTCAAGATGTTAGTATTTATGTTGCTATTGGGAGGGGAAAACATATGTTTATAACAAATTGGATATCTTACATGATTTTCTATGCTGATGGATTCATCAGAACAATTCATTTGATATGATCCTTGGAAAGGCTATCATTAGTTCTTGGGTAGTCTAAAAAAATCTGGATCCAAAATTCATGAGAATATGTATGAAGATATTATCCCACTAAAGAAAACATGGGATGATATTGAGAGCTCCTCAACTTTATCCCATTATATTTTCATGGTTTCTTGGAAGGTGTAGAGTAGAGATCCTAACCGAGGGGATGATATTCATCCGGAACTATTGATGAAGTCATTTCTCAATCAAAATGGATAAGGTTCGACTTTCTAGATCTGTACAAAATTCCCCAAATTTGAGAATCAAGGGACTCATAGTAAGTTTCGACCTACATTAGAGCAAGTATCATATACATGATGGTGTTATAAGGTCAATGTTGACGTTTTTATGGGCCCATTTTGGTCATCTTCATCAGAATGTGCGTGACAATATACATTCTTCTAGTAAAAAAACCCAACAGTGGAATGTGACAAGGAAATTTTTTATGGCTTCCATTTTGGTAGAAGGGGGACATATAGGTTTGGCTTCCCCTATCATGGGGAATATCAATTGGTGCTTGCTGCATGCATACACACTATATACACTATTTATAATTACAAGTCTATTTCAACTGTGATGGTTGTGTATTGTAGAAAAATTTAGATCTAATGTAGTGTTGAGTGGAGTTAATTTCCCTAAGGGAGGATTTCACTTGTTATCAGGTTGGTTATAAAATAATGCCTCTAATACTGAATCACGATGAAGTCAGGTGGATTCTGAATGAAGGTGATCAAATTATTCCAGTATGTTGATCCATTGACGAGTACTTTCCTCGATAATAGAATGGTTTATGACTATGCTAGGGAATACATGATTCGATTTAGAGAAAGAATATGGGAATCCCAAGTTAATTGTGAGATCATTTGTGATTCATATGCTCCATATCAACTTACCCTCTAATTAATATGTCTCCAATAGTCAAGGATCATTCCCCCATAGATGTTCATCTTGAGAAGCACCCGATGGTAGCCCAAAAAGATTGATATATTAATAGTTATTTTGGTTTAACAAACTTCAATCATGGTAACTATATTCGGTGAATTGATTCTACTAGAATTTTTGTTTTCCACTCCTTATATTTCATCATACACACATGGGTACTAATGAAATTAATTCCTCAGTTCATGGTCATAACTACTGATGGCCATGGAATGCCTGGTAGAATGGTTCAAACTAATGGCGACGATGATGAATCTTGGAATTCATCACAATGATCTCAGGAAAAGGAAACTCTACAGGATATGGGTGAGAAAACAACATCATTCAGGCCAAGGTTATCTATTAATTATCTCTAGGAGGATACTCAATTCTCAGTAGCTTTGTCCTCAATGAGAGAAGAGAGGAATTAAAAGGATTCAAAGTCATAGGATTTCAGGTATTCTTCATTAAATGCCTTAAGAACAACAGCATATGTGTGACCCTTGGTAATACATGTTGGGAAGGGAATATCTCAAGATATTATAGACAAGTTGGAATTTCTCAACGTTGATATATTCATCCTAGATATGGGAGATATCCAAGAACCCTCTAATCTATACCATGAATGTAATTAGACTGTGGTAGATCAATATATTTGGGAGATATATATGTTGTTATACACATCTAATAATAGGATCCAAACCACAAATTGTGTATCTCAAATGTTGGATCGAGGAAAACATGAAGATTATCTAGTCATAACTAATAAGAATGTGATGACTACACCAACCTTGATGATGTATCTTTATCTTCTTATTTTTCATTTTTTCCCATTGGTCCACCATAATTAATTTATAGGGGATATATATTGTATTTTAGATCAAAATAAGATGATGAAGAATATGATAATGTTTTGGGTTTATAATGATTTGTGACCATGGGAACCCATATCGGGGTACTGGATGACTCTCATGGATCCCTTGAACAATCTTAAGGTCATAGGAAAATGGTATTGGATATAGAGGGAGGGTATTCTCGACAACCATATCAACTATCTATTATAAGGATGACTAATATGGGTACCTATTCATCTTAATAGAGAATGTGAAATAGTGTGGTAATGATGTCCCGATGTATTCACTGAAGTAAGACAATTTTCTATCATTTGATCTATTGATTCACTCGACATAGTATTTTGACCATTCTTGTATTTTGAGACATCTAAATCACTTTCCTCACTTAAGGGGTCTATTAGTGGTCTTTCAAGGATAGATGGGAACACCCTAGAAGAGGAATACACTCATGATAATGAATCCACCCCCTAATCGATGAAGTGACAAGAGATGGAGTTTTGCCTTATCTAATTACTTTATAGGAGGATAGGTTCATTGTAATGTTAGGTATTCATCATAAGGTTCCATGTTCTTATCACCACCTTTATTCACTATGGTATTATAGATCATCAACAAACACTATAAGACCTTACAAAAACACCACCATTACTATATACACTATATAAGGGGTTTACAAGGATATAAAATGTTCCGATGAAGGTGTTTGTGCTGATATAGACCTTTTGAGGTTATATGATATTGTGATTGCTGATATATCGGGAGATATAATCAATGGAATATACAATATGAATCATGAGACCAGAATCTGGGATACCCCTACTGGTGTGGATGTAGTGAGGTTTTGGGTATTATATAATTAAGTAATGGAAGAACAAAAAAACATGGAGAATATGTTAAAAATAATTAATATTCTTGGATGTATAAAGGATTTCAGGGAGTTGACAAGGTTATTGGATGGACATGAGTTCTCACATTCTTGATTTTTTAACACCGCCAGCCTCTTTTCATTTTATGTCTTAAATTAGAGCTCAATTTTTACTCCTTTTTCTGCAGAGAATTTCTCCAAGGAAATTCATTATCGTGTACTCTAATTTCATCCTACATCGGTTGTTGAGGTTGGTGCATCTGAGGATCCTGATGTGGGATACTATCATTGTACCTTAATCCATGATACTACAAAATTCTTGGATGATTCTACTTTCCATGAAGTTCTTTATCAATAAACATAGGATAGAAGTATTGGGGGAATCAATGACAATAGTTGACCCACAATCTCGTGTTTTTTATTAATCATTTTGGTTACTTCACTGCATTAGATTTTTGGTAACATGACGATGTAGATGCAGTGTGTTTCCTTCAATTTAGTTCCTTTTAATTTAGTGGTTGGGCATGATGTGGGGGCTTCTATGCTCATTCAGAGAAAAATGGAATGTGTAACTGAGGCCATCTTAGAGGGAGAGGAACACGGTGAATTATTGAGTGCACTTATACTTCAATACATCACTCCCTCAAATCATGAACTTGGGCCAGACTTGGTGAAATATGATGTTATTCACATGACATGATGTGTACATTGGTGAGATGTCATGAATATAGCTATGGAGACTTATGTTGATGATTTTCCCTTGTTATTTCATGAATTTACAACCCTCTTTTATTTTATGGGCTATGGATGGTTTGATTACCACATGAACCAGAATGTTGTAAAGCTAATCATCTATTATTTGGAAGAGGAGTGAAGGTCACAATTTGATGATGTACAATTAGTAGGACAATTTTAAGATCCTAGGGATGTTATTTACCAAGAGGACCAGAATCATGACAAGGAGGTGGAAGAGAATCAACGCTATCTAAAAGGAAGATATCTCCAATCGGTAAACCTTAACAAAGAACTAAATGGAATATGGGATGATATTTTACAAATGAAATATTTTTTGAAGAGGATCCTGGCCCAAGATGCTGATTTAGTGTATAAAAGTAAATATAAGATTCATCATAATGAAGTGTCCATCACCAAAAAACTAACTATGTTCCATCAAGCAGTGGAAAATTCTTGATCCATAGTACAACATATGAAGCCTTATTTTATGTAAAATCTATAAAATTTGGTAGAGTGTATCTAGTATATTGATGTTCTTATATGTTTTAGTCCACACATGAAAATGATTTTTTCTCAATCGCTTATTACTATATAGAAAAATAATAATGAAAATGAATCATTTGATTGAATACAATAAGGTTGTAATAGTGAAGATATATGTGAACGAGTGATGTTATTTTTTCCTAATCCATGGGTCCTCGTGAACATATTTTTTTTATTTCAGGTCCATGTATAAATATCCTATAAAATTATCGAATTTTTGGTCATCACCTTAATGTTTTCCTAAGTCTATCATGATAATACCAGGCTGGTGAGGCTAGGATATTACATAGGATTCCATTTTCAAGTTATCAACCAAACATGTTTTTTGCCTTTTACATTCAATTTATTTATTTCTACCTAAACCATTTAGAGTGCATATCCAAAAATCATAGACTCCACTTTTACACAGGGTTCCCTTTTTATGGGTTTCAACCCAGCGAGTACTGTGATATTTTTTTTCTGGGTAGTTTAATGTCATGTCCACTATAAAAATTCTATTGAAATTTTAGGTCCAAAATAGGTGACCATAATTTTGAAATGATTCCCCAAAATATGTTTGTTAGCCAAGAATTACACAAAATTATTTAGTTACCTGAAAAGGAATTTTGAGTCCTTATTTTTTGATAAACGGGCCAAAAACATGATATGACTGTCGTATGAGAAGTATAGCCCTGAACCATATTCTGAAAGAGGTTTCCAACATGATGTTTTTTGGGATTATGGGAATATAAAAGGTCAATACTAATAAAGAATATGCTGATGGATGAAAAAAACTTATTGTGGGAGATTTTATGCAAATCCAAATAGATATTATTTCTACGTAGTCATGTAGTTGAATCCTACAACTAGATAGTATTTAAATTTTGTTGGAATCATCTGAAAATATTACTAGGGAATATTCATACATACTCAAACAATGGGATCCTCAAGATGTGTGTAATTCTATTAACAATTTTCATGATTTTTTATATACTCATATTTCTCATGACCATGAATGGTGAATTTCCAAGGGATGCTATCTAAGAATGAAAGGAAAATATGTATTATAATTTTCCATTAATGGGAAATATCTCATATATTAATTTTACTTTTATTAAGGATGGTACATTATATTAAATGTAATATTTTTAGGTTATATCCCATTTATGAAAAGAGTTGAAACATCATATAGTTCAATGTCACGTGACCAGGGAATTGAAAATGATGTTAATAGATTATGATGAGGAATTTTTGGTACAATTTAGTGTCATGGGTCTAGGATGTTATTATATAATGTTTAATGTCAAAAAATAACGACATTGATGGCTAGGATTTATGTTCCTTTATCTATAACTAAATGGATAATGATTCTCCATTTCAAGGTAATATCTCTAGTAATGTTCAATCTTATTTTGGTATGAAGAGAAATTGATGTAAGATATAATTTAGGGGTCTCCATATCAGAATAGTAAAATAGTGGAATGGGACAATAGTGATTGATGAGGTCTGTCATGGCGATAAATTTACCAATTTTTGAAAAACACGTTATGTGGGTGAAATTATAAAAATAAAATTCGGGTGTGTTACTATGTAGTCAATTTATGGAATCCTGTAGTTGAATGTCCCTTTATGTTGGAGAATTATAAAAGAAAAAATGGGTAATGTCGCTACATAGTCAAATAAATGCGTTCTCATGAATTCTGAATTTTTATTTCTGATATCTGTAAGATATTTATGGAGAATTACATTTCCTTGGAGATAGAGTAAGGATTATCGAAGGAAGGTGTACAAATATGGGACAAAAATATTACTTCAAAATTACATAAGAATTGAAGAGTAGGTTTGCTACAAAGGTCAAACCCAAATGTAGGAAATATACTGCCTTTAGTTTATGTTCACATGACTAGGACCATAATATAATGGAAAGAGTCATCAATATGAGTCCTATTAGACCATGGTTGTTCAATCATACTTCAGACATGATAGGTGAATTTACAATCCAATGTCTCAAGGGATATCAAACTGGGATAATCATCATTATTATGACTTACAAGGGTTGAATATAGACCATGGTCGAAGGGAGTGTTCCAGAATGATGTCATCATAGATCACATAGTTATAAGAGGTTTCACATGAGGATGAGTGTGTTGCTAGTTGAAAATACGTTTTGTGGGTGTCATTATGAAAATCCAATTGGGGAATGATACATAATAGGAAAACTATAGAATCTGTTAGTTTATAGGACCTTATGTTGGATTCTTATACAAATCTAATTGGGTAATATAATAGAATCACCAGATAAATGAGTTCTTATGTATCCTAAATTCAATTGCCAGTAGCTGGAAAAAGTATTTAACGATCCAAAAGTATCCCATATTTGGAGTAAAACAAGTGTATGGAATATGTATGACTATAAAAAAACATATTTATGTTGATATTTTCCACGAATTGTATAGAAACTTCAATATATATTACTCTTATGTTGTAGGAGACATCTCTATTTCCATAGTGGATCCTTAAATAAGGGAACCCAAATTAAGATCTCTGGCATATATATTTGTTTGTATATTAGAGGTGGAATTTTTTATTACCGCATAGTTGGTAATAGTACATGAGGTATATGAATCACTATGAATCTCATAATAATTACATGAAATCCACATATAGTTCTTGAATAGAGATGTATTTTAAATTCATACATCAAGCTCATCAGTAATGCAGTTTAACGTCATGTGGAACCAACATCAACAATGACATTTAACATTTTGTATTAAGAACACATGGAATGATGATTAACATCATGTGGTAAGGAAAAATGTTAATCAAATGTAAAATGAATATCACAACCGTACCCCTATATAGATCGAAGTATAACTACATATCCTATTGGAGAAACAATCAATCAACACATAGTTTTAGAATAGAGTCCCATACAGATTGAATTCTTGTTTGGAAAGGGATTATTTTTTTAATATAGTCTCACGAAAGGGGGAGAATCATATTTTGGTCATATCATGTATATATGTGTCATATACAAGATATTGGGGGTATTTACCATACTACAAATGGACCAATATGTAAAATTTGGGGATCACTACGTATCGTTGGGAAACGAGAATCAATCCATATGTTTTTCTTAAGGATCCATTCATTTTAAAGTCATGCTATCAAAGAAATATAATATTTAATTTATTGTCTTAAAACAAGTACCATATTAACTCTAATTTCTATTAATTTTCCTTACTCATAAAGGGAATAATTGTTTTTCAAAACATTTAACCCCATGTGAAGAATTATCAGATTGGGAAAGAAGGATTAGAAAATGTATCTTCCCCTCAAAATGAAAATGCAATGAAAGGATTAGGGAATTTAGATTTTTTGGTGTATGAACTAGGATATATGATCCCATAATTTCTATAGATATCATTACAGTGATAGTCAAGTCAAATGATTTTCATGAAGGGTTCTCTGTGATGGTCAAACCGGTCAAAAGGGAGGGAGGTCTTTTTTGTTGTTGGTGGACCTACGATTCCAAATCTGGGCATCACTGCATATTTAATTTGAAGGATAAATAAGTGACAAAGAGTTCTTGAATAATGGTTTTGTAATCATCCAAAACCAAATATTGGGATCCACTAAAACATAGATTGATATGTTACACAGTTTTACATTGTGCAACAAAAATTTTAATCATGATGTTTTACATCATGGAGAAAAGACATCATTATATAGTCAAACATATTATGACTAAGATTATTGGATTTTTCATTTAATTTCATGTAACTCAAAAAATGATGTTTTTTAGTTTTAATTCATATGACTATGCCCTTATGGCGCCCTTTTTGAAGTCATGTATAGAATACCATGAATCTATATAGTTTGTTGCTATACATTAAGGAATTTGTTGTCTTGTAGTTTGTATTATTAAAATGTTGAATACATTTCAGTCTTATTAAGTTATGTGACAAATACTAACTATGATGTTTAATGTATTACTATTGAGTAATATAGTTCTTTTTTCAAACTACTTACATATTAAACAAACCATTCATTCATTGGGATAGAAATTATCTCTATATCCATTGAGGTCAAGGAATAAAAACTGTTAGAGTGCTCTTTGTGTATAAAATAAGGCCTTTATAATATTCACTCAATTATTTGAGGCATATTCACTAGTATCATATGATTTCTAAGGATATGTATGATTTCTCCTTAGAGGAATAAATGGAGGATAAAATTAGTATTAAAATCATATGCTATCCAATTGTGATGGATGTTTAAGTGATGCATGCTATGTAATATATTATCACCAAGTCATTCTAATTCATTTAATATTTGGGGGATTTTTCATCCATGGACATATGATCATATATGGAAACTTATAGAAAGGTAAATTTGACATCAATGGATAGGAATGCTTCTGTCCATATACGAGTGAATATGGGGTTGTCCATGTGGTAGTATGGGTTCTGGTATGGTAGGCCCAAAAGGCATGCAAGTGATTGTGAAGCCCAAAAAAATTATTTTTCTCCCCCATATAAAAGAGTATGCTTGATATGGTCTTTTTCAAGGACTCTATATCAATTAATAACTCAAGTCATTGATTGTTAGAGAGATGGTAATGACCCCCATTCCGACTAATTTGAGCTTCGGGACTGTCATTATCTTCCTTGTTAAGTTCCTAGTGGTACCAATAAAATAAATTTCACATATTTGTTGGAATTTATAATAGACAATGTCTCTTCATTTGGAAATTTAGTAACTAATGGTGTTGTTTCTATAAATAGGTTCTTTGTGATTAAATCTTACAATCCATGGGATTTCAACACTTCCAAAGACAGAAATAGTATGTTAAAATATTGTAGGATAAGTACCTAATGTGTAAAATGTGTTTTCATTATCAGAAAATTGATTATTTATTTTAGTTGGTTATTGAGAGAGACCATATGGACCTTTTGGTTTTGTAATTTGTACTTTAATTTTAGATCTAATAATATTAGAATTTTTAATCTCTTCTTGATATTTAAATATAGATTTTAATTTTCAATAATGGTTCAACATATATAGTAAAGTATGTTTTGATTCCCATTATCATTCGATTTCATATAGAATGTTCCCAGTGATTACTGTAGGGTCATCACATGAAGAATGAATTTTTTCCATCAATGGGAAACATTATAAGTAGAGGGATCATAAAATATTTCTTGAGGTTTTCAAATGAATCATGAACCTCACTGATCCATTGATATCTATCCATATTTTTCATTAACACGGTGAGGGGAAGACAATTACCTGTGAGGTTTGATATAAAGTGATGAATGTTGTCTATGTTTCCATGAATTCCTCTCAACTGTTTTTTGTTCATAGGATGTGATAAGATACAGATAACCTTTTTTTCATGGTCAACATCGATGATACACTTACATAAAACAAAGATGATAAATTTTTTAGAGGATACCTAGAAATTTCATTTTAAGGGGTTCATCTTCAAGATATAGATTCATATTATTTTGAAAAAGTTATAATGATTAGCCAGATATTCAGGTTATTGTCAAGGATTAACCATTAAATAATCAACGTAGCATTCAAAAGACATCTTGAAAATGGTTTTAATGATGTATTACATGACAAATTGGTATGTAGAATTATAATTAATCAATCAAAATGGTATTTCCCTATAGTAGAATACTCCCTTAGTGTCCCTAAAGATAGTGGCTTCTTCATCTTCTAAGGCCATCTGATTTTTTTTGGATCCTCAATAACCATCAGTGGAGGAGAGAACATGATAACTAATTATAACGGCCCATAATATTAATATGTAGATATTACTTATAAATAAAATAATATTCATTATATAACAAAACAAAACCACATGATAATGTATATGATTAGTTTATTTAGAAAATTTGAAGCATAAACAGATAATTCATGTGACATATAAATCATACCCTACTTATTATTTCATTAAAATAAAACTTTTTAACATGTCATACTTAATTATTTTCTTAATATCATAAAGAAAACATAATAATTAGTGACATAATATTCTTAGTAAAGATAAATATGATATATTTGAATCAAATCATAATAATAAGACATAAGAACATGAAAACATATAAAATTTATATCCCTCAAATAAAATATCATGATATCATGTCATGGGATAAATCTTAAATTTTAATAAATAATCAATGAAAATATTTTGTGAGATATTTAAAAAATAAATGGAATTGTGTCATATACATAAGAACTAATAAAAATGTCTATATTAGTCAAATCTCATTTCAAAAACCATCATATTGGTCAAAGTACTTTACTAAACTAGTTCACCTCCAATTACATACATGAATTTATGAACATAGTTCACTCCTCATTCCAGTGCTATCTATATCATGAGATATAATAACTACCCACTACATTGGAGGGATATATAGGTCCCACCCATAACATAATGAAAACCATACATACATTTTCTAAAATAACACAAATCATTAATCAAATCATAAACCTTAAAATGAAACGAGTTTCATTAATATTTCTCAATAAAATAAATCAAGGAAAAGAAATAGAATCCATAATGTTCAATCGATCATAAAAATTAAATTTTATGATAAAGAATAAGAATGATATCATTGGATCAAATCTCAAGTAAAAACATAAGTGTCATCAAATAATGTTGTCTTAGATAGAAAATGATTTTGAAATATCACTTCAAAATAATTTTTGTTGAAAATATCGTATGTGTTTTGAAAAAAAATAATCAAATGCTAAATTTCATTAGAATAATTAATTTTCATTGAAAATAACATTGTACGATTGTGATGGAATATTCCTAGAATTAAGGGATCAGGAAATTAGAAATATTTTTTCATATTGTACATGTTAAAAAACATTCCTTCTGTAGTTTTTTCAATAAAGTCACAAAGTACCTAATTTGGAAAATGACAAAATGGTTTCATTCAAACCATTTAGTAAAAATTCACTCATGGGTAAATGTGAAATTAATAAATTCTATAGGAATAGTAAAAATATTTTTGAAAATATTTTTATGAAACATGATCATGGAAGATAAATATTCCCAAGCAGTTACTTGTGTATAAATAATCTTTAATAATATTGAAATTGTAAAATTAACCCTTACATGAGGTTTTATTTCATTAATAAGTATATGTAACTCTAGAATAATGATTTATAGAATGTTTTTATCTTATACTAGAACCATATTTACATTTATGATGTAGCATCCTGACCCAGCTTACCACAAAACCAGTAGCCGGATCGGTCGCCACATGGCCTCAATTGCATCTCCTCAAATGCCAGAGGATTCCAATTAGTAACAAGGGCCTACAATGTGTCTGTGGTGAGACTATTCCATCATATATCATAGTAGAATATTTGTATAATTGAATAAATAACATTCATCATGGGAATCAATAATAAAAAAATAAAAAATAGTAGAAGAAAAATATTATAATAACTAATTTAATGTTTCCAATGCCAATTGTACATTAATGAATGCATGCCTTGATGATGATACATATTATAAAACAAAAAAAACATATAATAGGTATTGTTAAAGTAAAACAAATGACTAATGAAATAAATAAAAGAAAACTCAGTATGATGATCTTCATGATTATATTGAGCTCAAGCTCGGTCTTGTGCTCCTAACTCCCACGTACAAGCATATAACATCAAGAAAACAACCCAAGGACATACGATCACGTAGGAATTCTCATGTAACCCGATGCAGTGGCATCCTGAACATGAAATGAGACATAAATTTCAGTAGACCGTCACAGAGAGTGTCTAGCCCGATCTGTACTATGCAAGATAAATTATGATAGTGTGTACTATATAATAAAAACAGAGAAAGTAACAAACAAAATGAAAATACCAAGGCACAAGTAGCAAAATGGAAACCCATCTCAAACCACCTGCTTCATCCAAATCATGGTTTTTGTAAAAGGTATCTCTATAAGGATAAACATTTATACACATGACAATAGTATATAAGGGATGGGAATCACATATGCATAAGAAATATAATAAATAACAATGAAGGTTTCCTCTCTTGTAATTAAACAATAAATCCATCAAATTCATAGGTGGAGTCACCTTCATGTAAAAGGAAATCTAAAAAGAATCTAATGTATTACACTAGGAACAACAAATAATCCAATACTACTGAGTGCATCAATGAAGATCCATACAGAATGCCAAGTATCACTCTAGGTTTGGTGACTCTGAGTCAATACTGGAAATCACATGTAGGGAGACCATGTATCACCCAAGGAAAGGTGGAAACATCCTTCCAATGGGCCATTCTACTATTTCTCCCATAGGGAACCAGTATCACTTACGAGTGTAATAACCAACTGGGAATCCCTTTCCTAACAATCCAAAGCATCACCCTAGGGTATTAGGTCATAACACAAATGCACAAGCTGAGTCCATCCAAGGATCCTTAATAGGGAACCCACGTTCTCTCTCGGCTTGAGGAAACTGCAAAACTATTGATAGGCACATAACCAGGATATGAATATATTTATATATATATGTGATATCATTCCAATAATAAAATATCTTAGGCCAAAATCTAACAAATTATTTGTAACTACAATTTTAATAATAATGAACCACAAGTGAAACCATAAAAAACATTTATCAAATCTTTTTGTGGAGTCTTATAATTTCCCTAGAAATATATGCAGATTCCCAAGTCTCACTATGGTAGATCTGATGAAAACTGATACTATTACGTTCATCACATTCGATCCATATGGAGTCCCTGGAATCAATCAAGGCATGCTGAATCTATGTCCACCCAAGGTATCGCACATAGGGGTTCGAGTATAACCTGATGCATGGAATAACCATCTCTCTAATGAGTCTATCCAGGTTTGATACCCTAGGGAACAAATATCCATCCGAATTAAAAGAAATAGCATATGGATCCATTTCCTATAAATCCTTAGTGTTACCCTAATAAGATGGGGTCGTAACCCACTATGCATGGTGAGTCCATCCATAGACCCTTATTAGAGATTCCATGTTCTCTCCCGACCCACATAAAGTGAGAAAATATCCTAGACACTTCACATTACATTTAAAATATAATTCATAAGTCAATAACTGTTATGAAATTCAATATCAATGTTCTATTCTATAAGGTTTTATCAATTCACAACGGAATTTCCATTAAAAAATAGAAGGAATGGTTTAACTATCCTACATAAATGTCACCAATTTACATATTTAAATTCTCACAGTCTTTTCTTATTAGATTAACCAGAGGTTTTTTCATACCACCTTATTCCATTCCATTTCAAATTATCTTTTTAATATAGAAAAAAAAAATAATCCCTCTTAAAAAGGTAATTCAGAAATTACAGTATATTCTATTTAGTTAACAAAACAAGGCTTGTCACCTATCAAGTTTCAAAGGATAATTAGAGTGTACCACTACCAAATAGTCATTTACTTATATGGGAAATCCCATTCATTAAGCCTGTTATCCAATTTATATATTATTCCAAGTACATAGGAGGATCTTTGGTTCAGGGAGACATTTATAATGGATGGGGGAAAGTTCAATCACTCCATATATCAAACAATAACAAAAGGATATATGGAATCTTATAACCATCACCAAATAGGATATCAATCACTATCAATACAAAATAGATTGATGACAGAATGACTCAAATGGATGGGTTTTATTATAAAAACATAAAATTGTATTATAAAAAAAATTCATGTATTCATATTTAAAAAATTATTCTTTAATAATGCTAAATCATTATGGATATTAATAAATTATCACTTTGAGTTTTTGAAGTTAGTTCACATCCATTGTAGGGGTTTTATAATATAAAAATTACTTTCCTAAGAAAAAAACTCATGTATCCTAATTAATAATATAACCAAAAAACTATTATGAACAAATAAATTTATAATAGTGGTGAGAAGGAAATAAATTAATGCATTATTAAATTTAATGGTAAGGGAAGAAGATCCTACATGAATGGGTATCCAAGCCTAATACTCAGCACTTTGTGTTATAAGCAGCAATCACTCAAGTCTAGTGATACCCCCTTCTAGCATATGTGCCATCATATAAATAAATAAATAAATATATATATATATATATAAGGATATCTGGATCCCAAGATCATATTTTCATTTCCATGAATATGTGTAATCCGATCATTACATATATTCATTAATGCATACACATATCTCCACTCACATGTGTATGCATTTTAATATTATATGTTAGCACTCCTAGAAAAATATACCTATTTTACATACCATGGATGAATAACCATATAATGGTGGAACATACGCATAAATATTCCTACTGATGCACATACATGAGTCACCTTTGACTCTGGTGACACGAAGCCACATGCCAAGGTCCAATGCACTACCGAAAAATTAATAGGGACCCAAAACACATAATGATCCTAAATTCAATAGGCGAAGCTAGGGAAGTGGGTAATGATCTCTCCCAAAAAATGATGACGATGACCTTAAATGAACCAATCTCCTTTGGATTCGGCGATGGAAGCCAGAATACACAAGGAGGGGCTTCATGAATCCTTCTTCACAACCTAGAATCATAAATAAACACAATATCTGGATTATCCGTTGACCTAGGATTCTGGAAGAATGAAATAGGGTGATAGGAAGACCAAAAATTGACCAATCATGGTTGGATAGTGGAGGAGAAGAGATTACCAAGAAGATTCAGATAATAATTGTCAGGAAACCAGGGAGAAAATATCCTGAATGGGGGCTCGACTGAGGGGGGTCGCATGTCCTAGGGAGGTTCGGTTGAGGGGGGGGGGGTCTGCATGGGTATGGAGAGAAAATTGGTGTGCTGCAAGTGAGTAAAATGGAAGAAATGGGGATAAGAATCTTTCTTAGGGTTATTCAATTAACCCTAATTTATGATGATAATAATACTAATACTAATAATTTTTATATAATAATAATATTATTATTATTAGATCTTATATTTTTTTATCGCTTTCCATTTTCTCTACTTTAATTATTATTTACATAAATCCTAATGTAATATTTTTAAATTCTTTAAAATCAACACATTGTAGTGTTCCAATTCTCAGAATTATGATTGGAAGTTCTCTTTGTAAAATAACACATCCATTAAATGATAAAAAAATTAATTTTTCATTAATTTTTCATTTGGTTGCAAACATGGGACAATACAGCCTCCCCACTATAGAACACATCATACTTCAGAAATCATTAGGAACAAAAAACACATCACCCGACCTACAAGGGTCCTGAAGATTCATTCATGCAGCCATGTTCTGTTTCCAAAAACCCAATTCACCTCCAAACATTAATTAATAATTTGATACATAAGCCATCCCATATCAAGAAAATGCTTGATTATCCATCTACACCACAATAACAGTCATAAAATGACCTGTTTTAGTTAGAGACAGGATTACATCGTTGATTATTTAAGCACCAGGACGATGGTGCTCCCCTTCATAAGACTTTAACATTAGAATGGGCTAAAATGAATCAACGGTACCTACACCATTGGAGTTTACTACAAATTATGTCCCTATGAAATTTAATTATGTTATTACCATGATACCAGGATGTTCAAGAAGTCGATTACACACTAACCATTATCATAGGAAACTGGGTTAATATAAATCAACCATTGGCTAACAATTATTGAAAATGATTAGCATAGGTGTCCAATGCATGTCCAAATGAACTATGATGACTTCTCCCATGGAACCACACATTTATAATAATCACATTCACTAAATAACATAACTGAATTAAAGTGATGAAAATTGGTCAACCATCCCCTTACTATTTTTGAACTATCATGCATCAACAAAAACAAGGGTATAACATTGATCCATCACACTAAAATCATTGAACACTTTTAAAATATCAATTATAAGCCTAAAAATATGTCTGGTAGAACCTCATATAGAAATGATTGTAGTCCAAGGAACTATACATAGTAGCCTAAACTCCCTAAATTTGAGTGACACATTAGTATATGGCCAAGATTCCCATATTAGATTATTAGATAAGGCCAGAGAAATATCTTCTGGTGGTCTATTCATGTAAAGTGATTGAAGTTAAAATTTCCATCTTAGTCATTCCTACACGGGAAACCCTGGTGTCACTCAGATCAACCAATAATTGATTTGAACCAAACCTTTAGTATGTAACACTGAATGAACCAATCGAAAAAACCCCATAGGATATAAAACATTAATGAAGTATAAGAATAATGATGAATTACTGAATTTAGGATGACATCAAGATAAGGGAAATTATCATCACAATGAAGTAGACTCTAAGTGGGTTTAAATGTTTTCCCATCAATCCAACCTTACTACTAGAAATAAGAACAATCGAACCACAACTATTCGACTTCAAATATGAAACCCTGATATTCCTACAGAAATTTCAATACAACCGATCACAATTCATTCAACACCGGAGGCATCATGACATCATTCATGATTTAACGATCAATGTCCATCCTTGACCTATGCTGTTTTTAGGGGGTCAGTACACATCCATACACATCGGGAATTTGTGTTTCTATGAAAACACTGACATAATTTAGGACATTGAAGACTCAAGGGAATCCAAGAAAGTCCATCCATTTACTAATCATCTTCATTGATTGTGTTCCTTCTACCTAAAAGGAAACATTTATACCAGAACTGGTGTGATTCTCCCCACATTAATATTTTCCTATTTGAAGAAGGGAAGGAAAAATACTTGCCAATTTATTACACCACAATTCACTATTTTATTTCACCCTAACACCATTCTATTAGATATATGTTTCACCATAAATTCCAAATAAAATATATTTAAATGGGTAAATTATTATTGTTTTGATATTTTCAATGAAAGTGGAGGTGATTTGGAGGCTCTATAAATGATCTAGAAGGAAAATGGGCCTAACTTCATGGCAGCCAATGAACATCTATCCAATTTTATTAATGATAAGAGAATTAAATAACTCAAAATAGTCTGAATCATTGTTTTCCCCCTTCATTACAAAATGGGGGTTCAACTCTTCACAAGTAATAAAATCCCCATTCATCCATTAAGGTGGAAATCCATACCATTTTGTCTTGGGGACAAAATATGCACGAAGTCATAAGTTTTGTTCAGTATTTTGTAAATATATCCAAATATATATGTCCAATTGCCACAAAATATGACTAGGAGATATTCACAAGTCCTTACAACATCTCTGATATGTTTTCCAAGTCATGATATGGCCATTTACATGTCCAAAACCGAGACTCAAATGGTCTCAACATAACCGAGTGCTGAAAACCACATACCAATTTGGTTATAAAAGGGAACAAAGGGAACCTCTGTTTGATGATCAAACTAGGAGAAAATATATTCCCTTTTGGAGTCTTATAGGAGTATCCTCATCGTCCTAGAATTTCTGGAGGCCCCTATCCTCATAGAGGGGTCATGGATGAACAAGGAGTTTAACCTGATATTCCTCCTCTCAATCTTGGGCTAGTCGGTTGTTGTTCATTGTGAGGGACATACAAATAAAGTAAATTGTGTTCCAAAACATGTAATAATACTGGTTTTATGTAATTTGCGGTGGGAAACATTTCCTTTATAATTATGTTACTTTTATTTATCATTGTTTTATTTAACTGAAATAAATTCTCTTTACTTTTAACCGATCAGTGTGAGGTTTTGAGTGCATGAATAGTGTTGTTCCTATTGGACAACACATGAATCCTTTATTTCCACACATATTTGATTTTTAAATATTATTTGGAACCTATTATACAATGCATGAGATCTATACCTTAGATATATGATTGTTACGTCATGGTATGGCTAAGCGTGCTTTCATATAAAAGCGAGGAAATTAATTAGGATGATGAATAATTTCAACAAATGACTTACATCAAACCCTAATTATTATCCAAGAAATATGAATATGAAATGTATGTAGTGAACTCACAATGAACCATATTTTATTATATTTTTCAAAATCCCCTTGGTAAATAATCTATTAAACATTCTAAATAATGTTATTTTTGTAAAATTGTTTTCTAAACCACCCACAACTTTAATACTTGTTATAAATAAAATTCATAATCTAAACCTATCAATGCTCTTTGAGAGACAACCAAGTGTGTTCCCAATAATATAAATAAATCTGAAATTCATAATCAATTTGATGTGTCATGAGTACACATTCAAATTTTGGCATGGTTTTTGGAGACCACTATTGTTTTCGGTGTCTCTTTTTGATAATATTTTTATATATTTAGTGAATAATTATTTTTTTATCATATACTATTACCCTTATTTTTTAGTTATAATTTATTTGTTTTTTTGGTTGGGTGCAATATGCATTCCAATTCATGATACATACCTCCATTTGAACCCTAACAGTGAGGATCTTACCTCAACAACAATGAGACACGCAAGATAACCATTTGATAGAGGACACACAAATCATATCCACTCTTCTTGATCCTTCTACTTCATCCACTAAAACTCTCATTAAAACTATAATAAACATGCATAAAATGCCTGAAAATAATTGTAAATTAAATGAATGGATCTCACCTGATGTTGATATCCAACCCACCTATATCCAATTACAAGGAGAGGCACCTACTTTTGAACTAAAATACGGTCTAATTCAATTATTGGCTAGATTCCATTGACTTATAAGAGAAGATCAACAGAATCCCTTAAAATAATTTCATATTGTGTGTTCTACATTAAAACCTTAAAATGAGGATGAAAAAGAATTATTGCTAATGTAATTCCCTTTCATTTGAAAATACCACAAAATATTGGAATTACAATGTTAATTCTCCAATTAGAGGTTGGTCGGAGATGTCATGAATTTTTCTTGAAAATTATTTCCCAGACACTCAAATGGAAACAATATGAAAATAAATATATGGTATAAGAAAATCGAAAGTGGAAACACTTCATGAATAATGGGAAAGATTTAAGAGGCTCTCTTCAATATCCCCACACCACCAAATAAGTGATCTACGATTAATTTATTATTTTTTTAAGGTTTAATCTATATCAATCGAAATATGATCGATGTAGCTGTAGGTGGGGCACTAGTGGATATGACCACAATTACCATAATAACCATAATTGAGAATAAGGAAAAACACACTCAGCAATTTGGTACGAGGTCCAGTGTACCCATTCAAGGATTCCATGAGGTGAAATGTACTGAATTCAAGAAGAAGGTGAACACAATTTTTGAAGAGGTAAGTTCCCTTCTTCAAAAACTTACACATTAACAAGGTAAATACCAATCACCACCTCCTCTCCATTGTGGTATAAGTTCTTCAAACACCCAATACTCTTACTACATTCCTCAATTGAGAGAAAAATATAAGAGTTATGGGGAAATATTTTCAAGCCTCCCCTATATCCAACACTTTAGACAAGAACCTTTCTCTCAATCAAACCCTAGGTGGAATGAAAACAAATTCTATAGGCATGAGGGTTTTCAAACTAACCTCCACAACAACAAAACCAACCGGGGAAGAGTAGTCATCCACCCCCACGTAGAAATCATCAATCACAAAAATGAAAAATGCAAAAAACCCCTTCAAAACCCGAGCATAGCCAAGGAGACATGATGAAACTAGTGGCTTCCAAAAATCTCCAATTCCAACAAAACACCCAATCTACCATACAAGACATAAAAATGGAATTAGGCTAACATCATAACTCGTTGAGGGAAATAAAAAACCACGGGTTGGGTAAAATAGCATCTCAAATAGTATATAACCATATGAATAAGAAAAATGATGGTTTCATCCCCCTTCAGTTTGGAAGAAAACAAAAAAGATAAACGAACCAACCATGAGAGTCATCCCCCCACTAAGGAAACCACCATCCTAACCACTAGAATAACTCTAAATGAGGTTGAACATTATCATGAGAGAATCCATTTCCAAGGAAAGACTATTTCAGTTGATAAGTCGGATAGCCCAACCACTCCTCTTACATGTCCCAAAAGGTCCACCCATCAATGAAAACAAAAATATATAAAACATGATAAGGAAATAATGGAAATATTCAAAAACTTGTAGGTCAAAATTCCATTGATTGATTCTGGGAAGAAAATCACACAATATTCCAAGTTTCTAAGGGATATGTATACACACCAATGACAACATTATGGAGATGAAAAGGTGATATTGGGGAGGAATGTATCATCATTGATTGAGTCTTCACTTCCCAACATGGGAAAAAATACTAGGACTTTCTCAATTCCATGCACCATAGGGAAGTATTCATTTTCCTATTATATGCATGATTTATGTGTTTCTATAAATGTGATGCATCACTCCATTTATCCTAAAATGTAGGTCAGGTAACTGAATCCCACTAGAATTGTTATTCAACTAGACAACCGGAGTACCACACACAGCTCTTGTGTTTTTGAGGATGTTCATGTGAGGGTGAAAATTTTAATTTTTCATGTTGATTTTTATGTGATTAAAATGGAAGATAATATATTGAATTGACATTCCCCAATTATATCGGGGAGATCCTTCTTGAAAACTTCCAAAAACATAATTAACCTCTACAATGGTATATTATCTATTGATTTTTATGGTTACATTGTCCACTTTGACATCCTTGATTCCATGAAGCATTGCTCAAAAGAACATTCATATCCTACTGTTAATTAAAATTAGTTACTTCCCCCCTTAAAAAATTATTTTATTTCCCCCGATCCCCTTTCTGTGTTTTAATCCTTGATTGAAATTCAAGGCAATGAATTATTCCTTGAATGTTTTAGTTGTCTATAAAAATGTCATTCATGTTGTCTAATTAATGATTTCTTGAGCACTGAGGGTCATGTTACAATAATTGATATTGCTATGAATGTAAATTCTCATTCCTCTTTTGAGGATGATACCAATAAGTAGTTTGATAAATTATTGACTTCTCACATTCACAGAAACTTCCTTCAATCCAAAAACCCACATGAATTGGAACAAAAAAACTACCTCAAGAGTTAAAATATTTAAATCTTGAGAATGAAAACAAGATTCCTATAATTATTTCTAGTTCACTCCCTACAAAGCATGAATTATGACTGCTTGAACTTCTAAAGGATTATATAAATTATTTTGAATTGACACATGCATACATTCCTAGTATTATCCCATCAATTTTCACACATAATATATTGCTATGTGATGAGGCTAAACTAGTGTGGCAGGAACAACAACAATTGAACCCAAACCACATAGATGTGTTTAAAATGGATATACAAATAAAATTGGTTTCATGAATCATTTACCCCATCTATAACAGCCAATGTGCCAGTCCAGTACACGTGGTTCATGAAACAATTGGTCTTATGATAATTAAAACTTAAAACAACGAGTTTGTTCCAACTTGTGTGCCTAATAGTTGGAATGTCTGTATAGACAATCTCCGACTAAAACAACACACTAGGAAGGACAATTTCCCATATCATTCGTATAACAAATGCTAAAGAGGCTAGCAGGTGAGTCCCATTACATTTTCCATGATGGGAATTCTAGATACATTCATATCCATATTGCCACTGCGGATTAGGAAAAGAGAACCTTCACTTTAACCTATGGTAAATTTACATATATAAGGATTCCATTGGTTATGTTCAATTCTCCATGTAATTTTCAACAATCCTTGGATAGTATATTTTATGATTACCCTAAAAATTTCATTTAAGTATTCCTGAATTATTTCACTATTTATGGATCATATTTTGATGAATGTTTGAGAAGTATTGCTTTAGTCTTGCATTGCTGTATTGAGAAGATTCATGTATTGAATTATGTGAAATTCCATTTCATGGTGTTACAAGGTAATGTTTTGGGAAATGTAATTTCTGGGGATTCTATCAAAGTAGATATATCAAAATTTGTTGTCATTTCTTCCCTTCCATTCCCAAAAAATATATGGTATGTGTGGTATTTCTTATGTTATACTATATTTTATAGTCGTTTCATTCACAACCTTAGTAAAATTTCACTCCCCCTATCATGATTTATTCTAAATAAAAATGAATTTTTTTTTACAATGAATGTGATGATGAATTTAATAATTTAAAATGGAGTCCAACATCACCCCCAGTAATCCAACCACCTCAGTGGGATTAACCATTTGAGCTCATGTTTGACTGACCTAACTATATGGTTGGGAATGTCTTTTCACAAAGGGTCAATTGTGCTACACATGCCATTGCCTATAGCTAATGTACATTGGACCCTACCCATGAAATCTACACCAGAACTGAAAAATAATTTCTTTCCATTGTTTTTTCCTTTTATAAATTCAGGTCATATATTTTAGGGTCCATACTCATTGTGTTCTTAGACCATGCAGCCCTACGGTATTTCATTCAGAAATCTGAAGCTAGACCATGTCTTATTCACTAGATTCTCCTCCTTCATGAATTCAATTTAGGAATTAGAGATAAAAAGGCATAGAGAATGTGGTGGCTGAGTATATTAGTAGGATCTTCCCATATTCTTACATTGATTCACCCCCATGTATTTTCATAATTGAAATGTTTCTAAATGAGAAATTTTACCCAGTGCAAGATGATATTCCACAGAATGTTGAAATTGTAAATTATATTGTAGCATCTACATTTCTACTGATTTCTATAAAAACCCATAAGACCATCAAAATAGGAGTTGTGATGGTACATTTGGGATGACCCATACCATTGGGGATCAAGTAGTGATCATGTCCTTAGGCATCGTTCACATGATAGAGAGGTTCATTATGACCTTAGGTTCTATCACAGTCTTTCTTTTGAGGGCCACTTTGGTCCCCAAAAGACTATTCACAAGGTCCTCAATCCTGGCCTCTTTTCACCACCAAATTTTTGGGATTCCAATGTTTTCATGTAATCATGCCTATGATGTTATAGAATGAGGAATATATCTATTATAAATGAAATGAACAAATGACCCTTGCTCATCCATGACATTTTATGTATTTGGGTCATTGAAATTATGGTACCATTCCCAAATTCATTTGAGAACTTTTACATTCATCTGGTAGTGGATTCGGTTTCAAAATTGGTAAAGGCATAAGCTATATGGAATGATGATTTCGAGACTATTGTGGAATTTTTGAGAACCAATATTTTTTTAGGGTTGGATTACCTAGGTTCATCATTAGTGACAAGGGTTCTCATTTCTATAACTAAATAATGGAATCAATTTTTCATTAGTATGGGGTAAAGTCATAGAGTGTCTATTACATATCACCCACAAACCAATGGCCATGATGAGTTGTCAAATATGGATGTTAAATAGATTATTGAAAAAACAGTTCAACCTAATAGAAGAGATTTGAGTTTTAGACATGATGATTCCAAATGGGCTTACCACAATACATTCAATACACCCATTGGTATTTGGCCATATTGGCTTGTGTTTGTAAATAATTGTTTCCTCCTAATTGATATTGAGTAGTGGGCCTACTAGGCCATTATACAATACCATTCTCAATTTTTTTTTGCATTTTCTCAAATTAATTTGATGATTCGGAGATGGATGAAATGATAAGAGATTCATAAGAGAACTCACATATTTATAAAGAGTGAACCAAGGTTGAAAATGATTGCATCTATGTATACTTTGTTCCTACTAGATTGGACCATACACTATTACTAATGTCTCTCCATTGTTTTCATGATCAAAATAAAGAAACCAAAAAACCCTTCACTATAAATGGGATGTTGCTGAAGCACTTTCACGATACCCGTCTAGAGTCCCCAATGGAGGAAATCCACATTCTTGCAAGATCATACAAATATAACTCAATAGGTTTTTTCCTTCCTCCCAAAATTATCTTTTATTACAGTGAGCAAACAACAAACTCTATGTTGCGGGGAGGATGGGAATATTTTTATAGTTTTGTTTGGAATCATCATCATCTTTCATCTTTATCTTCATTGTTTTGCTGGATTGTATTTTCATTCCCCCCCCCCCCCCCCGCAACTGTTGTGCCGAAATGTTAATTTATGATGACCACATTATCCTAAAAAAAGGATTACCACTTAATAATGGAAATTATTGAACATTCTTGAGGAATTTCAACTTTTCATATTGTTTTACCATTCAAAACAATTTTAATAAAAGGAATATATTATAAAGAATTCATTACTGAGGTCTCAATTTTCCTTGATATTTGGTTGTTCATCAATGATATAAATGGTTGTATCTTTTTGAAACATTTGGAAAGAATGGATCTATTTTTTTAATAGTATAAAGGAAAATCATGTCACTTAATTTCTCCACACATATTGCACCCAACCATGATGTGTGGAAATTGTTTACTCAATGGAAGGTAAATATTTATTAGTTTAATGTTTCTATATTATAAAAAATTATTTTTTCCATACGTTTGTTCCTTATTTGATCTATTTCTTTATTGTAACAGTTTGACCTGTGATTGTGTACCTGTTAGCTGTCTATTTTATTCCCTAAAAATAATAAACCAAAAAAATGGTGTACATTGGGAAGCTCCAAAACCACCCTTCTTCAACTTTTATCTTGTAATAACTATTACACTTACTGTCATGAGGAGATGAAACAAGCGTTGGGATAAGAGTGTGAGATTTTTTCCATGTGCAACATATGAAAAAAAACATATGTTGGGTGAGATGAAATGTAAAACATATAGGGATATCTAGGTTGTTATATTTTGTTTTGACATATATGAAATCATAAATGAGTGGGTATTTAAATTAGAATCCAAAGGATGTAGGGAATGTTTGGTGGAAAGGATCATATTAGTAGAAAATTTATAAAATAACATATATTTACTCCATATAAAGCCAAAAAAATTGAATGAAATGTTATTCTCACACACATGGATAATTATTGAAATGTTTATCTTTTGAACTATTCCCTCAAATTGGTATCATTCAAATCCTTTAATTTCACACTGATATAATATTTGAGACACCATTTTGTTTTATCACTAAGAATAACTCCTTAGTTTTATTTTTACATTTATCACATTTTTATTTGGAATTAAAAATTACTTGAATGTTAAATAATTATGAAGTTATAAGTATCTACATTCCTAATTTTTAAAAAGAAGACTTTTCCCAATAATGAAAATGTTTAGGTATGAGGTTTCATCGCACTGCAATTCACTATTTTTTTCACCCTAAAACCATTGTATTAATCTAATTTTGTAGCGTAAATTACAAAGATAATATAAAATTGAACGTCATGGTTTATTGAACTATTTATCTTTTGTCACTTATAAATAGTTAAGTTGTTCTTCTTTTGATATTTCCATTGAAGGTGTAGGTGATTTGGAGGCCATAGAGATGACCAAGAAGGAAATGGCCAAAATAGCATGGCATCCCATGAACATTTTTCTACCATTTTGAGCATTACGAGAATTCCATATATCCAAATGCGATGAAAATTTTTGTCTTATTCCAATAATTCGTTTTATTCAACTCTTCTCATAGAAACGAAGCCCCATTCGTCCTTAATGTTCCCATACGAACTATTCGGTCTATGGGACATAATCTCCACGATGTCAAAATATTGGTTCGATATTTTTCCAATATCTCTCAATACAGATACCCAATAGCCTCCAAATTTGAAAGGGAGACATTCGAGAAGCCATAAAACAACTCCATTCTTTTTCCAGTTCATGATATGGCCCTTTATAATTCCAAAACCGAGACTA
Organism: Viscum album; assembly: GCA_963277665.1. Taxonomy (NCBI): domain Eukaryota; kingdom Viridiplantae; phylum Streptophyta; class Magnoliopsida; order Santalales; family Viscaceae; genus Viscum; species Viscum album. The sequence goes on from OY728162.1 coordinate 1,069,789,043, forward strand.
AAGTTGTTTCACAAAAATAGGGAGCTCAAAAACACTTACCATTTTGGTTATAAAAGGGAACCAAGGGAACTTGATTAAGAACATCTTACTAGGAAGCAATATATACCATTTTGGAGTCTCGGATGAGTCCCCTCATAATCCAAGATGTTTTGGAGTCCCTGAAACTCATAGGTGGATCATGGATGAAGATAGAGTTCAACCAGACTTTTTTCCTCATCTGGATGTTGGGATAATCAGAGGAAATTCATTGTGAGGTAGATACACGTCTTTTAAAGGGAGTTCAGGAGGTTTTACATCCACTAGATTTATGTATATTGGTATTGAAAACATCTAAATTAGAATTATATTACTTTAATTTATCCTTTTTTGGGTTAACTGAATGATATGCTCTTTACATTTAACTGATCGGTGTGAGGTTTTGAGTGCGTCACTTGTGTTGTTCTGATTGGAAAACACATGAATCCTTTTATTCCCCACATATTTGATACATAAATTTGATTTGTACTTCATTACACCATGAATGAGATCTAGAACATGGATATACAATATTAATGTAATGTATTGGCTCAACTTCCATTGATATTAAAACATTTATTGTAATCTGGATGCTAAATAATTTCAACCAAATACTTACATAAAACCATTATTAATATCCAAGTATCATGAACATTAAACATGTATAGTGAATTCACAACGAATGAATTTATCTCATATTTTTCAAAATACATTTGGTTAATCCACTATAAATATTTTTAAATTAAGTTGTTTTCATAATTTGTTTTCTAAACAACCCCCAACACATTAGTACATTTTATAAGAAAATGCATTCTCTAAACCTATCAACCATCCTTGAGGGATGACCTAGGGTATTCCCTATACTATAATTCAACAATTAAATCATAATCATTCTGAGATGTCCTGACATCACATTCAGCACTCAATAGTTTGATATATCCATATATAGCTTAAATGTACATCTGATGCTCATCCAATCCATGCTACCATATGTCAAGATTTAGACATGAAATCCAAAAACCAACATACCGACATGTAAATACACCTGATCCTCCTAGAAGAGACATCTAGATCCTTGGGATGTATTTGTTACTTTAAAATTATTCGACACACTACTACGAAGATCACCTTATTAAATAATAAACAACATAATTCTTAAATATTTAACTAATGTTAAGAAGTTTTTCACCACATTTAACACTTGATAGTACAATATATAACAAAACATACTACATTGAGGTTACATGAAAAAAATGACACATGATGAATACTATCCATTGAATGTCTACCCGATTAAATTAACCATCAGATGGTGTGTACAAGAAAGTTAACCCAATGTTGTACTTCCCCATATGACATAAGTGTTTCTCAATGACTTCTTGGGTCATCCAATGAAAAGGAACAAGGTCACATGATCTTCTTCAGGGCCAACTGTAGCACCCGCAGATTGAGGTATGTGACCTTTGATGATACCTTTTTATAGATATTGAGAATGGTTTGGGAGAGTATGGGAGAGTTTATAATGGTTTTGGAAAAGATTGGAGGCCTTTTTATTATTGCACAGTTTGAGTATAGTTAGGAGAATCCAAGCGATAATCCCAGGTAACCATGAGATATGACACAGTTTGGACAGTAGCATAATTATAGTTAGAACACAGTTTGTCAAATTTTTTGACCTAGTAGAATTAGTTCTTTTAAAATGAGGTTAGTTGGGATTTTTTCTAACTCCCTCCTTTCTCATCACATATGAAAAATATGTGGGGTTCCTTGATCTCAAGTGGAAAAAGGTATCTCCCACCGAATTTGGACGAAAAGTGAAATGTTTTCATTAGGGTTTGAAGGTGGTTCATCATGGGTCAGACTACCCATTTGGCAGCTAGTAGTGTTCTATAGATCTATTCTTCCCTCTATCCCGATTTTCTAGATCTACATATCTTGTGTGTAGATATATGGATTTCTTCCTTAAGTGATGATATTAATTCTTTTTCATGACAAGGAAGGATATTTATAGTGTTTTGGTGGAGTGTTTTTTCGAATTTGTGGTATGGTTGTTTGTTGGTTGATTTCATCGGAACCCTAAGGCAGGTGGCTTCTCTCTCGACTCCACATTGATAGAAGATAAGGCCTTGTTTGTAATTATTTCGTTTTTCATGAAATTTATTGTGAATATGATGTTTGAATATTTGTTTAAACCCATTTTGTGATGATTTGAGGATTTTTGGTAAAATGGGATAATGCATCAAAATGGGGTGTTGTAGTGTCATTTTAAAATGCTAGTTTAAAAAATGGATAATGGTTTTAATTAAAGAAAATGTTTCATGAAAGATATATTTCAATAAAGAAATTACTTAATTAAAATGTGGGTTGGAATGTAAAATGGTTAAATCGTGTTTTTAATAAATGGGGGGATTTATTAAAGTGGTTTGGTATCTGTTGGAAATGGATGCGTACATGATGTCTAACCATGGTGTGCTTATACATGTCGGTTGGTCCATTATTATGGATTTTTTTGATTGCTTGTGAATAATGAAAAAATTATCATCGAAAAAGGTGATGTATAGTGGAAGGATGGGCCACCATTATGAACTAGAGGTTGGGAAGTACCAATAATTTGGAAAAGTAGTAAACGGGTTTGGACGAGAAGTTCCAATGTGGTTGGTTTCATTGTTGTGTGTAGTTATGAAAGATGAATTTTTTTGCCAATGTGAAATGGTGAAATGTATTGTGGAATAGTTTCATAGCTTTCCTGTGGGTACCATGGTTTGGGTAAGATGGCTTGGTATGAGTGTTTTTAGTTTATCAATAATTTTTGAACTATTATATGTTTTATATAAACAATTTTATATAAATGTTATAATAGTTTTATCATAGTAGATTGTGTAGGGAAGTAATTTGGTGGAATCTTACACTGTATTACTACTCACCCCATCTCTGGAGATTTGGTGCTTTTGGAGATTTTTTTTCTGTGACATAGGTAAGAGTAAAGAACCGCATTTTTCAAGTGGCTCATCGTGATTATCAGGTGGTTTAGTGGTACATAGAGCATGGAACTTGTTGTATAGAAGTGGACTATGTTTTGGATTACATTCGGTATATTGTTTAGTCTTACACATAGTACTCTGATTCTAGTTCAGTATGGTTGGGTTTCATTAGTTTTTGGTAATATTTATGGATTGGTTTGGTTTTCATTTGGTGAAATATGGTTCAGGTTTCTATGTTAACATGCATCATCTTGTTTTTTGGTAATATCTTGTTTAGTTGGTTGGTTCATCACAAGGGAAAATCATTCCCCAATTTATTCTCAAATCCCTATTCATTTATTTCCATCATTTTTTACCTTGGGACAATGACACCCAATCAATGGTTTCATTTAGAATCTAAGAGTCTTATGAAGGAAAATGACACCCGAACGAAACTAAATTGTAGAAAACACAAAAGATAAATAAATGAATTTAAGCATTAATGTTGTGAAAATATCATAGGAAATCCCCTTATGAAATAGAAACAGTGACCCTATCACCATGTCACACTAACTAATGTCACCATCTAGAAAGCCTATCATTTAATCCATTGATAAAAAGGATAATGGCAACAGAGAATCCATGCGATTCTATTCCAAGGAAAATGAAATAGAAACTTAACCTTAACATATGTGATGGTAGTAAAAAATGGAAACCACCTAGGGTTACATTTCCATGACTTTTATATTTGATATCATTTAAAATGTTAATCATTAAAATGGATATAACAAAACATAATGTATACAATTCGAATCAAAAGAACATAGTAACTTGAATTAGCTAGGAGCTAAAAGTAAAAACAAAAATTTCTTATAAAACTTCCTTTCTAACCATTTAAAATTTATTAACATACTATATTTTTTAGGCAATTTATCTTATAAAATTATTTTAACCGATAAGGAAACTGATGAGGGTACCATTATTCCATCTTGTGTTCTTCAGAATGAGACTCAATAGAATTTTCTTAATTATAGAAATGAAATAACCCACACACATAATCCCATAAGAAACATGCCACCAACTAGCCATTTTGGGCCCAAAAAGGCATTTATAAGGTTAACCAATTTATTTTCTATTTAAATTAAAAAGGAGTTATATTTTAACCAATTCAAAATATAACATGGTTAATTTTTAATTGTTCAGTGATATGGTATGTCATGTCCTAATATATAAATCACTCATAGACTTTAGAAGTTTAAAATTTGATCCCATTAATCCTAACAAAATAACATTAAACATTTAATCTATGGAAAACTATTTAACATTAACATTTCAACATATAAAAGTATCATATATAATGGTTCTAATACAAATTTTATCCATTTCCAATTATAAGGAACCCATAAACCTTATAAGGAGAAATTGGCTTCATTTTAAAATCATAGCCAATCCATGTAGCACATGCGGTTAATAACTCAAAAACTAAATAGCATATCATCAGAAGCAGTGAACACATAGAATACACTATATATGCATAGAATTATGACATATTAACACCCCATACTTTTATGTAATAAATAACTATAAAAAAATAAAAACATTTCATATCACATATAGCATGGAATCTGAATCAGCAAGAAACCTACATATGCAACTACATGGAATGGAATATGCATGGCTTAATTCCTATATGCCTACAATGATGCATGTAATGCTTCATCCTTGACTTACCATGCCAAGGGTAAAATATCAGGAGTTTTATAAATTCATAAGTACCATAAAATAAACTATTCACTCCTGGTGAAATCACATCAACAATGATAACTAACATCATGAAGATAAATATACATCCCTAATAACTTCATAATTTTCCATACATGGGGTGATAATTCTGATACATGCCTATTAACCAAGCACTGAAACAATTCTAATATCATATATACCATCCCAATATATTATAAAAATGTAAAATAATCAATGATACCACATTTTTATGTATCGTCTCAGATTACCACTATCCCAGCAGCCATAACAATCGTTACAAGACCTCAAGTTCATCTCGCCAAATGCTTGAGGCTGTCGATTAGTAGCGAGGGCCTAGGGAGTTTCTATGGGGATATTATACCCTCATATGTTAGAGTAGAAAAATAGTATAAAAGAAAGAATAACAGTCAACATTGGATGAAGTAATTCATAAATGACAAAACAACCAAAGAATAATATTATAAAAACTCATTTAATATGTCCAACGTCAATTTACCATTGATGAGTGCAGATAATGATGATTATACATATTAAAATAAATAAATACAATATGAATTGTTACAATAATCCAATTGAGTAAATAAATAAAAAAAAGGAAACTCACTAGGGTGATCTCCATAGGCATCCAAATCTCCAACCTAGTCCTATGATCCTTACTCTTAGGTACAAGAATTCATCAACATGTAATCAATCAATGAACCTGAAAACATGTAAGAATTATCAGGTACCCTTGTGAAATGGTGGTCCAAGTTGGTTGTGTGAAATAAATCTCATTAGTCTGACACCCACAGTGTCTCACCAAATCCAAATAGTGAAATATAAATTAATACAACATGTGATATATAATAAATTAAGAGAAAGTAATAGACAAATTGCAAACACCTTGGTCTGAGAACCTAAACAGAAACTTGTCCTATTCCAAAGACTTTAGCCTAAGATAGGTGTGTGAATGAGGTAAATGCACGAGGAACAACATGTATACATGCACCAACAGTAAATAAGGGAAGGATATCACCTATTCATAAGAAATATCAATAATAGTAATGAATTATCCCACTCATGTAATTAAACAATCAATCCATAAAATCTAGTGGTGGAGTAACATGCGATTCAAAGGTGATCTAAAAAGGAATATCATGTATCTCAATGGGAACATAAAATATTCCAATACCACCTAGTTTGTTCAATACAATCCATAAGTAATCCGATGTATACCTCGAGGAATGGTGACTCTGGGTCCATCCCAGGTATCTCACAAAGGGGATGTAGTATCACCCGAGACATGGCATAATATTCATTCTAACGGGTCCATACACATTTTCTACCATAGGGAACCATTATCACTCAGTATTATAATATCCATCCAAGAATCCCTTTCATGGTTAGAGAAATAATCGCCCCATGAGAATTGAGTTGTAATCCAAAAGAGAATGACGATTCCATCGATGGATGATTAATACCGAACCCTTATTCTCCCTCAACCCATGGATTGTAAAAAAATCATGTACATACATAAAATTGAAAGGAATAAATATATTATCATTACATTAAGTAAACATGTGATTCCAAAAGTTAAGAAACTATTCATAACAACAAGGGTAATAGTAATAAACCACAAGTGAAACAATAAAATGAATTCAGCATATCTTATGGTGGGGTCCATCCACATACATGGTGATCTAATCAGAATCCAATATATCTCTATGGTACATCTGATGTAAACTAAAACCACCATATCAATCCCATGTGATCCATAAGGAGTCCTTGATGTCACTCAATTCATGGTGACTCTATATATGTCTCAGGTATCACACATAGGGGACTGAGTATCACCTGAGGCATGGAATAGAAATATTACCAAGGGGTCCCCCATTGTGTCTCCCATTGTGAACCAGCAATAATCCAGTTGACAAGAAACTTCGTAGGAATCCATTGCATGGAATGTGAAAGCATTACCCCTAGCATGTCTTGTCTTAACCCACTGAGAACAATGATTCCATCCATGGACCCTTAATATGGATTCCATGTTCCCTACTTGTCCCATATCAAGTGAAACAAGTAACCAAGGAACTCCATATTAAATTTATAATATAATACATAAGGAAATAACACTTATTAAATTCATTTCCAAATCCAATTCCATTAATTATTTTCAATTCAGAAAATATTTTCAAAAAATCATAAAATAAGGCATGTTTTAACCATCTTATATATATGTCAATTGTCTACATATTTATATTTTCACAGGTTCTGTTTATTAGATGAACTAGAGGTGTGGTAATTCAACCATATTCCATTCCTTTTAAAACTATCCTATTAATATTGAAAAAATACATAACATAAAATGACCCATACATTACATACATGGTTATTACTTCAAAATTGAAGTACCCTTATTACAACATATAACAAAACCATGAAAGGACTGTATAGGTATAATGTCTTTAGAAACTGGGAAACATAAACAACTGGTTCATAAATCATCTACGTTGTCTCCCATTTATTTCATCATATCTAGAGTCACATTTTGGAATATCCTACTTAATAACCTTCTTCCTGGCCTGGGAAAAGAAAACATAGAAAATGGTGAGCTCAAATGCTCAGTAAGGGTAAAGAAAAGAAATATCAATCACATCATATTCTGAACGGAGTTCACTCCTCGTTTCAGTCTTGTTTCACTGAACCGGTTTTACCAGCCATTCCAGCCATGTATATCTCATGAGATATAAATATTTACCCAATGAATTGGTGGGAGATATAGGTCCCACCCATCTCATAATGAGACCATTCTTATATGTGCCACAAAATCATAAATCAGACATCATTGCATAACTCATGTAATAAAAATGGCATTCTTAAACATCGTGACATCATAAAACAATTCATACAAGATAAAGGAATTCATAAAAATAATTCCATCAAAACATAATCAAATTAATGTAATAATAGGGATAGAAACATAACCCTATATTATCTTAGATGGAAAATACTTTTAATAAAACACTTGAACTCCATTCTTGAGGAAAATATCCTATCTACTTCAAATAGTTTTTTCCTTTCTTAACATCTAATACCATTTTAAACTAAAAGAAGTTCATTAAAAATAAACTTGAAAACTGTTAAAGTACGCTTCTTGGAAATATTTTTTTAAAAATCCATTCATGCCATATAAGTTAAAATAAACATTATTTTCGTACCTTTGTCAGAAAAGTCAAAAAGTACCTCGTACAAAAAATGACAAAAGATTCCTTTCATACTTTTTACTAATAACTCACCGAAGGGTCAAATTGGATTTAAACAATTCTATGAGTATATAATTAATATTACATATTGAGGAAACATGGATGTGGATGATAAATATTCCCCATTAAATTCTGAAGTATAAACAATCTCGGATAAAAATTGAGATTGCGAGATTGTCCCTTAACTTAAGTCCAATTTGCTTCGTAAGTGTCTGAACCTCCTGTATAATGATTTAAATAATGTCATTGACTTATTCCAGAATCATAATCATTGTTATGATATCATATATGGTCATATTCTTAGCTTCTTATTAGTAATATTTCATTGCTACTTGTTATTCGGGTGTTTATTACTTTTTGTTCTTATGCTTGTTTTGTCAAATAAATTCTTATTATTATTTTTAGGTTATGGATACCTAATTTATAGAATTTTTTAGTGTAATATATATCATATTTATTCACTAAATTCATTTATGTAATCATTATGAAATGAAAATCATGTAGAATGAGTCACATCATATTGTGGAGACGGTATTCCTTACGTACGCACGATCGATGATATCATTCCCATGATCGTGGAATTGTATTGGAGTGTATGTATACTATTTAAGATTCTATATCACTATATAATAATCATATATAGTTATTATTTACACCATTATACCCATCCAAGTAATGTGGTGGTGGAAAATAGATTACACCACGACGTGGAGACATTATTCCGTACGTACGCACGCGCGGTGATTTCGTTTTCCATAGGATGGATAGATAGTGAAATATGGTTGTTTAATACTTATAATAACATATCAGTATATGAGTGATACTGATGTTATTACTTCATAATGAATCAACTAAATAAGAATAAGTGGAATAAGAAATAAAGTTGAAAGAATCGGTAATAGACATTACCTCTTCTTTGAAGCGCCTCTTTGAGACATCCTCTTAGGGCACTAAAATTGGTCTTTGAAGAAGACCAGGAACTCTAGGATGTTTCTAGGGAAGTGGAGAATAGAGTTTTTCAGGGTTTGGCCGAGATGGAAGGCTCAAAGTGGTGTGAGGAAGAGAGGGAGGAGGTGTCCTTTTATAAGGGAGGAGAGGGGCACCTTTGAAAAAACTAAAAATATTATTTTATTATAAAGTCATATTCGGTTTTAAATAGCTCCAAATTGATTTCTTTTGAAGCTAACTTGGGGATGGGTAGAAATCCTCTCATACAATTGAATTTTTACGAGTTTAGGTTTCTATTTTAACCTTATCATTTAGATTTAAATTTGTGTTAAATAATTTTACTTTTACCGTGTCTTCTTGTTTTCTTACACTATAAGGTTAATAGACTTACTATAACAAGCCAAACTAACCCCAAGTTGTCTAGTATTAATATATATAACCTTAGATAAGTAATTTTGTAGAACATTAGATTTTTATGAATATAATTACAATTAATAATATAATATTTGTTTTAAAAACTATTTTATGTCAATTCTGACACTATTTGGTAATTGATTTTTGTGAAAATCATAACAGAATTATTAGTTCTAAAAGAGTTATTTAAATCAATAATAACATGTCATATTAACATATAAAATTAATTTAATTCATAAAAAGTCTCAAATTACATTTATTTGGGTATTTATAACATCAATTATGTCAATATTTCATTAATAATATAATTACTGCATCATCATTGTGTCATAAATAAATTAAATTATTTATTGTCTAAAAATTACAAATAAAATACCATTCTGTAGGCAATAGTTTTAGCTTTCTAATGAATATTTATAGTCGAATTTATCTTATGTATAACCCTATATTAAAAATGTTTTAGTTATTAAACTTTGATTTTACCTATTTTAACGCTTATTTAAATAAATTAATAATAAATTTCATAATCTAATCCAAGTGGGACTAAATGGTCATAGTTTATTCATAAGGTTGTTTTTTGTCGAATTACACTTATCCAATAGAATTAGTACATGTGTTAGTGTAATGAAAATATCATTTTTCCCTTTAATTACCCTATTTACTTTTAACTGTGGTTAAAAAAAGTACAAAGTTACTATTCACCAAAAATTATTTTCATCTCATTGAACCAAATTTTACTTACTGACATCAACCATGTCTCTGGGATATTTGAATTTCCATTCACAAAAGTGGTAAAATTATGTTTTATGTAAATTTGAAAATTCTCCTAGGAGGTGGGTAAAAGACGGTGAAATGTTCAATAAAATTTGTATATATCTAAAATTATTATAAAATGACTTCAATGAATTGCATTGAACATATATAAGTATTATGTATCAATTTTGACCTAAAATAAATTTAAATAAAATAAATAATTATTTAAATAAAAAGTCGGTTTTTAAATAGTAACCCAGTGTTTTCACTACTCATCAAAAATTGAAAGTTTTCAGAAAAATACCAAAATTTCACCCTAGGATAATTTTGATATTATGAATCCAAAAATGAAGTCCATTTTAAAAATAAAATTTACCAAATTTTAAAAAATGGTTATTAATATTCATAACGGCAAGTTTTAATTATATTTTAATAGCATGTTGTTGTTTAGTGAAACTCGGTATTGCGTACAACACAAGCTATCGAGGACGACCGTGATTGCGTGTAAGGCAAGCCAAGCTAGTTTTGTGTGTAGTGAAATATTCCTTTGAGGATGTATATAACATAAAAAAATTTCTCATAAAAGTCTCGGGTTTTACATAATCACTATTCAATACCTAATTTAACAGTTACAATACATTCTGTTTAGTTAACTAATTAAGGAAGTCCTCATATCAAGGTTCGAAGGCCACTATGAGGGTGCTGCTATCAATTGTGCATTTACCAACCTGGTAAATCCCATTAATTAATCATACTATTCAATTAACATATCATTCCACGTTCATAGGAGGCTCTTGGGGTTAATGAAAAACTTATAACGGAAGTGGTGTTGTTTTATCATTCCATATATAAAACACTAACACAAAGGCATATGTAAAACATTATCCTTAACTGAACAAAATATCAATAAATATCATTAACTGTTAGGCTAAAAATAGAACACATTAGTTGGAGGGGTTTAACTATAAAAAATGATGTTTTTTATAAAACAATTCAATTATTTATATTTAATCCTTAATTCTAGAATCATGGTCAGTCAATCTATATGAAGAAAAAGTTTTACTGTGATTTATCAAAGACATTTCACATCTATTGGAGGCATTTTATTATAAAAACCATGAATTATATTAGCAAAAAATTCATGTCTCATAACTATACTTTTATTATAAAATTTACACACCACTAATTAATGTCTGAGAATGGTCCCATGGAAATAAATTAATTCATTATTAAATTTAAGGGAAAGAGAATGGTATCATGTAAAAAATGTGAACCAATTTGAGCACTCAGTACTTTATGTATTAATTTAAAACCTCTGATTTTTTTTTCTACCACCATTGAGCATATTCTCCTTCTTATATATATAGGGAAACCTTGAACTGATGCACATGTTTTCATGGAAATGAATATGTGGAAGTGGATGCTTACATATATGCTTATATGAATACACCCGTCTCCACTCACTCATGGGTGTATTTTTATATTATACAGAAGAACAGATATCCCCATTTATATATATATATATATATATTCACTAACATGGATAATATATATAAAATGGGGGGAAATACACATAAATATGCCTATAGATGGATACACCATGACAAACCTTTGACTCTGATGAATCGAAACCACAGAGAAATGTCCAATGCACTTAAGATAAATTAATATGAACAAAATACACATAATTACCCAAAATTAGAAATGGACAGATAAAGAAGCCAGTAAAAACCTCACCCAAATGTGACAGTGGTGAGCCAAAATGAATCAATCTTCTTGGAATCTGGCGGAATATGTTGGAATATGGAAGAAGATGTCATTAGAAGCATTTTTCCAGCCCTATAATCGAATGAAACACAAAAACTAGATTATCCCTTGACCTATGGTTTTATCAAAGTGAAATACGGTGATGGAGAAACCAATAATAGGCCAAATGAAGATAGATAATGGAAGGTATGGACTTACCTCAATGATTCAGACAATAATCATTACGAAAACGGGAAGAAAAATTCGCAGATGGAGGCTCAATCGAGGGGGGGTCATGCACCTTAGAGAGGTTTGACCGATCAGGGGGGGTCATGTGCAGATCTTGAGGGTATGGCGGTGTGTCATAATTGAGGAGAGGGGTAGAATTGGGGATAAAACTATTTTTATGCTTATTCACCTAACCCTAAATAATAATAATAATAATAATAATCCAAATCATAATAGACATTATCATAATAATAATAATATTATTATTATATAATTTGATTATTTTTATCAATTTCAATTTAATAATATTTAATATTTTTTAAATAAATTATATTAATTTTTTTTTCATTTAAATGTACGCATCACAGTGTTCCAATTATTGAAATTCAGATACAAAGATATATTTGTAAAACATCACATCAAATATAAAACAAAAACTAAATTTTATTTGTTTTTTATCCAGTTCAAACCATTGGACAATATATATGATATCATTTATGATTCTGTTATGTCATTTTTTCGCCCAGTTGATGATAATGTTTCATTATTACACTTTATTAATGTGTTAAGTGCTTCTTTTTCCAATGTATGTTTTACCATATAAGTACCAGTTCATGTGCAAATAATATAGTACTATATTTTCAACGATGATATTATATAAATATATATCATATTTTATAATTTTTTAAATTTATATAATCATACATTAATGGGGAACATGGAAATTGAATTGTAGCACACTGTACAGATGTTAGGCCATACATACGCATGAGGGATTGTATCATTCCATGAATAACGAAATGGTAAGGAAGTTTATGTTATATTACTATTTTTAAAAATTAAATATAATGATATTATTATCATATACATGTATATATATTCATATTATTTCCATTTTTATTCCCATCCATATAAAGTGTTGATGAGAAACAAATCACACAATGATGTGGAGATAGTATGCTTTACATTAGCATGGACACATGTATAGTTTTTCAAAGGTATATAAAAGATGTAATATGATTGTTCTATATTCATAATAACATTATCATCATATAGGTTATATAGGATTTATTACATTATAATAGATATATCACTTTAATAATAATTAGAATATGAAATAATCTCGAAAGAGTTTGCTTGGATGATTACCTCTTCTTTAGCGAACATTTTTCATAACTTCAGCTAGGGTCACCAGGGATGTTCATTTCAGAATAAAATAACCTATATAATGTGTCTATAGAAGTTATGAAGATAAATTTTTAGGGTATGGTTGAGAATGAAGGCTCAATTTGATGCAATGAAACATTTGAGGAGGTTCCCATTAATAATTATGGTTTAGGGAACTTTTTACAATTGTCTCAAAATATTAATTTATATCAAATTCAATCTCCATAAAAATACCTAAATAATCCATTAATTATAATTTGAGATGTTATATGTTTTTTATATCATCAACCATTATATTTTAGAAATTTTTGGGTATTATTTTAATCCTTTCCATTTTGGAAAACCATTAATTAACATATTTTATTTTTAACTAAGGTATCAACTTATCGATAATAAATGGTTGTGATTTTTTACATATGTTATAAAAATTAGATAATAAATGAATTATTTACTATATTTTAGACCATTTGATATTTTTTATATTTTTAATGATGTTTTATTATTTTTAAAAAATTTAATAAAAAAATATTTTTATAAAATATCATGACTTTCAATTTAGGCAGTATTCATTACACGGAATTTTTATATATTAAGATAATACATTAAATTCAAAACAAATATTTTATTATATCCATTAATGTTCAATATTATCTATAACATTCATTTATAACATTAATTATATCAATTAATATTTTTAGTAATATTTCATTTATATATCTATTTATAAGATAATTACTACATCAACTTTGGGTAATTATTTTATATACTTATTCATACAATTAAAAAATACCAAGATAAAAACAAACATTATCGATCTCAGAGGAATATTTATAGTAATTTTTTTATTTTTTGTAACCCTAAATTAAAAATCATATATTATTTAAAACATGAATGTGACATCATTAAATTTTTAATCTAAAAATATTATAAATATCATAATAACCAATATGTGGCCTACGAAGATAGAAATAAATTTACCTATTGAATATATTATTATTAAGTTAAAAAAATACATTTATATTTATCCTTAACATAACATCATCCCCATTTGGAAACGTAAGTGATATTTAAAAAAATGTGAAATTTTGAGTCATTATTTGATATAAATATTCTAAAAGTCGTTTCCAAGGAAGTGTTTCAATTAAAAAGCTTAATTTTCTTAATTATATGTTAAGGATGGAATTATTTTCATAAAAAATATTTTTATCATTTCTTAGTATCATTTTATATTCCCTGTTTATTTAATTTTTAACCTAAATTACACAATTTACCCTTCTTAATAATATCAAACCTTTCCTACATTATAGTTCATAATTTATAAAAATAAAATAAACCTATTAACTAAATTTTTACCTTCTGAATAAAAAATTTTAATTAATTTTTCAAAATTCATAACCCAAAAGTTTCTTAAATCTATTTAAAATAAAATAGACAGAACGACAGGGAATATAGGGTTTTAGAAAATTAACCCTTTAAATATATAAAGATTATCTAATTTTTTTCCTAAAATCATTTCCAAAATCCATAATTCACGGATTTTAAATTAAATTTAACTATTTAAAATTTATAATTATTTAACAACATACATTTAACTTATAAATTATTTGAAATAAAAAAATGTTTTCAATAAAAATTAGTATTTTTTTCTATTTAGAAAAAATTATGTTTTCAGAGTAAGGAAATCATTTTGACATTCTGAAATAAAAAATTAAATTCATTTTCCTAACTCCATTTTAAATAATATCTATAAATTAATATTCATATATATATATATATATAATTCATTTTCGAAAAAATGAATTTTTCAAGAAGTAGATTTATTTTACTAATATTGTATGATTATTCTAGAAGATCATAGAAATACATTCCTATTATATTGGAGTTTATGTTTATTTCATTAATAAGTCATTCATTTCATTAAAATAAATTTATAGTCTAGGTTATACTAATAGTGTATCTTGGTTCATTTAAATTCACAATTAACAGCAATCAAAGCTATTGAAAGATTAAAATTATTTAAAGAAAAATAGTTATTAAAATATCGGCATGATATACCACCAGTTTCATCCATAAGAAACAATGTTATTGGGACTAGTAAGTCATATTTCAGATTTTTTCATTTAAGATGTTATAATTCACTAAAAAAATATGATTTTCCCATTCTTTATCATCATCAGGACGATGTTGGCTAGCCATTTTGGACACTAATCTCCCCAGATGAATTAATCCTTAATAATCATGTCAAATTCAACCTCAATTAAAGATTCATCGGTTGAGTGTTCCATTTTACCTCCATGTTTATATCATTAGTGGTTTTCTAGAAGGACCAAGTTATGAGCGGTCACCTCGGGATAGAGGCCATTAATACTTATGTAATTACTGGAAATCACATCTTGACTCTCTTCTATGAATATGGTGTATACCACTGGTTCATTAGAATACATTCCCACACTAATCATAGTGTTACATGGATCTTTTTCAATACCAAAAATTATTTATTTAAGTTTATCAAAAATGATAAAGATGCATTCTTAAAATGATAGACATGCACCCGTGAGGTCTTACACCTCATCTTCCTCATGTTATTCTTCTACTGCATCTTCCTATTGATTAGTTGATAATGTTACATCTATAAAGTTGGGAGGGGAGTTTTCATTTTGGAAACATTTAAATGTTTAATTAAATACTTCTGGCCAGACTAATGATGATGGTCCCCTTATATTCTCATAAAGAGAGATTATGAATTAAGAATGATAATATATATTTTTTTATTAGTAATGTGACAACCTATTCAGAACCATACGACAAGGTCAGGATTTTCCTAATCTCATGGGATATAAATTTCAAATTTTCACCAAATCTTCCATCACATTTTGGAGGGTCGATGACTTCTCAAGCGTGGTTGGGTTCAGTTGTGACCACTTAAATCATGAAAGTCATAGATCATTTTCTGATATTTGACTATCATTTTCAATATGATTTATGGGAAGAAAATACTCTACACTATGTTATTTTAGGGGATTATCCCTAATCATCTGTAGACCGTTCAATGTAATGATTAATGAAACATTATCAATCATGGGTTGTTTACCTCCATATAATAAATTTACACATAATAGTTTTGTAATTAATATGATTTAAATGGGTATTTATCACCATGAAATGTCCCAATTCTACCATTAATGAAATAATTTATTCATTGGTGGTAAAATGAGGGAATAACTGCATGTTGATAAAACTAAGGCCTTCCAAGTAGAATTCTGATGTATGTATCATGTCAAAAAAATTGAATTTTGATATATATGTGAGACCCCAAAAATGATACCCAAGTTTTATATCATTGGGAGGATTTCTCTAGATCTTGTCACAACCCTACAATGTTATAGCGGTTGGAGAAATATTGGAATTTATATAACCAAACTGAATGATTATTCAAATCGTATTTGGTTTCACCTTGGGACATTGTCAATGAAGGGTTGTCGGATATCAAAATTGTTTTTCAATCAGACATGTACAGGGGTGTGATGTTTCCTTGTGTAATAACATTATTGTTCAACTCTCAGAATGACATGAACATGTGAAATTTTTTAGGATCTCTCTCTACCTGATATAAATTAAAAACAACAACTAAAACCAAAAATTATTGATGGAATGACAATGCCTCTAGGTGTTCATCCCATAGTAATTTTTATAGACTCAAAGAATCCATGATCGATAACTTTGATGGAATTATGGATAATTACAAAAAAAATCATATTTCTAGGCAAATGATCATCTATTCTGTAACACCCCGAGCTTCCACAATACGCTTCTCATTCAATAATGCAATAGCTTGCATTGTACGCAACTTCGAGTTATAAAACACCGCGACTAATCATAGTAGCTGTTATGAATAGTAATAACCACTTTTTAAAATTATAGAAATTTAATATTTCAAAATGGACTTCATTTTTGGATTCAGAGTATCGAAATTAGCCTATGTTGAATTTTGGGTGTTTTTCTGAGAACTTCTAATTTTTTATGAATAGTGAAAAATACTTAAAAACAACTTTTTTAATAAAAATAATTTATATTGATAAATTATACTATTTAGTGGTTTTAAAGTATAATTAGAATATATTTTTACCATTTTATCAAATGGTGGTCATTAGAATTAATTTAACAATGCAATTGGACACAAACAATTGTCAATCTTTTGATATAAATTGTTTCTTAAAACCACGCTATTTGTTGTGACAGCGGGAATTAATTATAAAATTAATTTATGCAACTTATATGTTTGGAATTTTGTAAAATATACATCATTTTTGTATTCGGAATATCAATTATAGCTTACGGTGAAATTTTGGCATTGTTCTGAAAAACTTCAATTTTTGATGAATAGTGAAACCACTAAGTGGTAGTTAAATAACTGATTTTTCGTTTAAATGAAATATTACCACTTATGTGATTTGATTTTCAAAAATCCGACATACATGGTTGTCATTAATAAGTAAAATGTGGTTCAATGTGATCAAAATAATTTTTTGGCGAATAGTAACTTTTAAGTTCTTAATCGCGATTAGAGGTAATTAGTGTAGTTTAAGGTAAAAACAATGTTTTAATAATATGATATGAGCTTGAAACTTGTACAACTACTATTGGATGAGTCATGGTCGACCAAGACAACCCATGGGTCAACTTGGGGACCCCATGGATCCACTTTGGTTGGAAAATGACATTAATATATATTTATTGAATGTTAAAATTAAATTGACACAAACATGAGTTGTTTTACTAAAATAGTTTTTAAGTGGGGTTACACAAGTCCATATTTTGACTATAAATATTCATTAGAAGGATAAAAATATTTCCTACATCATAGTATTTTTTTTATAATTTTTAGACATTAAATAAATTAAATTATTTAGGACATCATTATGATGCAGCGATGAACTCATTATTTAACGATTTTAATAAAATGAAAAGATAATGTAAAATCCAAGGATTACAATTGTCCAAAGACTATTGGATGGGTATATTTCGAACCCTTATCACCTTAGCCACGAATTATATAAGTGTGGGACCTTTAGAATCCGAAAATCATTGTGTAATAATGTAACATTTCAATCTTTCCAAAAGAGCCCCTCCTCTCCACTTATAAAAGGCCCCCACCACTCCCACCTTATTCACACCATAAAACCATTTGGATCGGCCAACCTCTGCCCAAATACTCTCCAAACATCCCTCACTTACTCCTAGAAGCCTCACTTTGGGCATAAGTCTTCCCATGGAAGCCTTTGTCTCAAATCAAAAAGCGTTACCCGATTTTTAAGGTAATGTCTTCTCTAATGTTGTTTTGTTTTATTTTTCTTCTCCAACCCCCTAAACTCTTTTTATTCATTTATTTTGTAACAAAACCAGTATCCTCAATATACTAGGATGTTGTTATAAGAATTATTCTAGCTAAACTTAAACAAACCTACATCTAATGGTTAAAGAACATACGGTTTCTGTGGATGGCGACTTTTTGCCTCACGAAACGATGATTGTTAAACACTCATATAACACCTTCAAAGTGGCCATTAAGATGTCAATATATTTATATATGATATATAATATGTTTATGTTTTACTTATGCTTATGTATTTCTCATTTATGGCATACTTTATGATTTTCATTATGGGTAAACGCGATAATTTCATTTTAGGAAGTGTGGACTACCGCCCCCTCAAAGTGATTTGAATCGTTAATGCCATATGTGGGATGTATAAATGATGGAGTAAATGGTATTATACACTATATTATAATGGAATTATATTATACATTTATATCATTATGATTTCTATCCATTAAATACTAAATAGAAATGAAAGTAGCGTTCATGCGTACGTACGGCTTACCATCTCCATGAACGGTGCATTTCATTTCTTACCTCTAAATGTTACGTAATATTATAAATGAATGTATATACTGGATATATATGATATATATTACATCTAAATCATGAAAATAATTCTGGAGATAATGGATATTCTACCACATAAACAACTTGTAATTATAAGAAGTTTATTGTTGACTCAAGTACCAAAGATCGAAAAAACGACCGTTATTAACTTAAATAATTACATAATGTTAATATCATTGTAATAATTGATATAAAAAGGATAATGAAATTGAAAATGGTTCTTAATAAGGTATATATTAACTCTAGTTTATTATTCAGGAGGTTAAATACCGGTTGAGTCAAGTCAGACACGAGGTAAGGGAACTTCTTAACCCAATTTCTATTCTTTGGGTTAATCTCCTACTTTCAAATTATGTCATGATATTATTATGTCCTATCTTGTATTTTTACATTATTTATGTGATCTATTTTATTTAAAAATGATCTTTTTAAGGGACTTCGTATCAATCTTCATTCATTGAGGCATATTTTGTTTTATACACAAATTTCTTTTATACAGTGTATAAACCCCTTTGACTTTTACGTTTATTCAAAAGGAATCTTTTTTTATACGAAGCGTTTTGCTAAACGACAAAAGGGAATGTTTTTCTTTCCGTACTTATGCGGAGACAATGACTTCTCTGCCGTCGTGACCATTATTTGAGTTTTGACTTCCTCTACAAGCCATCAATTTTTTTTAATGAAAAATATATACAAATTTTTAACATTCTTTTATTTTGGTATTGAAAATGGTTTTGAAAGCGTTTTTTTATATCAATGTGTTGTATTGATATCTTGTGATTGAAATGTGAAAATTTTATGTTTCCTTTATGCATGTTTTATGTGATACGATTATGTTATGGTTTATGATATGTTTAAACCTATTCATATGAGGAATGTATTGGACTTAATAAGTGACGGGTGGAGCCCGCTATAGCTCCTCGATGAATCGGTAGGTCTCATGAGACAACTAGACGTGGAATTGGCCGAGGCCCTTTCCCAATTTGATTTATAGTTTTGGCCGAGGCCTTAATCATTTTAGACATCTTGGCCGAGGCCTTGACAAAATGTTTCAGAATGTCTAGAATTATACATTCCCTCATTATGAAATTGGTTAATGATATTTCATGTGATTATTCGACCAGTAGAATATCCATGTGAAGAAGTAAATGACATTATCTCATTTTACTTTTTCCATATTATGTTGATGTTCAAGTTTAAAAGGCTTTTGTTTTAGTTATACATTGCCTTAAATGTTTATGTTTATTTATGAAAGCTTCCGCAATATTGTTATCCTTACTGAGCATCTGAGCTCACCCCTTTCAATGATTTAAAATTTTCCAGGATGTGAATAAGTATTTTAGGAATGACATTCAGGGATAGTCAGAAGAGGATATGAGTGTGGACTATGAAGACTTTGTTATTTTACTTTTTCACTTTATGATTTAATGTAACGTTTACGAATGTATCTAGTGTTCCCAAGGCTACTAAACTAATCGGTCTTTCGAGACTTGATCTTTTGTGATCATGCCAATGTTACGAAGTAATGCACCGACTCTGGGTAGCTGGGGTCGGGGCGTTACAGTTGGTATCAGAGGTAGTTTAGTACTAACCTTGGAAGCTAGATTTAGACAAACTCTGATTAGAGCACGTAGACCTAAGATGAACTTTGAGGATTAGTATAGAAGAACTTCCTAGAATTTTGGTATTATAGATATTTTGTGAGTTTTCTGAGCAATACATCCCTGTCTGGATACGAGCAGGTAGAGGCGGCTCTGGCACAGATGTACCTAGGGGTAAAACCCAAAAACACCGCTTTGAGCTAGACTCGAACGAGAACTGGTGCACGACAACGGGCCTTGCTGCACTCTTGGTTACAACACTCCCGGGGGATATGATTAGGATAATTCTCATTTTCTTTACAAACCACTATGAAGGGTTATGAGTATATACTTCCTCAAAGAAAACTTTTTTTATGATTATGGATTATATCCCTAAATAGTTCAATTAGTGTTAAGTGTTTTACAAGTATGGAATTATGTATTTTGATTCATAAACTAACCAAGTTTATGCCATTGTATAGAAATGGCGCCCAGTAGAAGGAATGTGAACTCCAGCAATACGTATGATCCAAAGAGTAAGAAGGATCATATCTTTCACGGTATTAAGCCAACATTTCGAAGGGAAATAGTCTCCCATGTGTTCTCAACATATGAAGAAATAGTATCATGTGTTAATAAGATAAGTAGAGAATTCTCTGAGTCCTATGGCTTTGAAGCGAAGCAAGAGACGAAAGGGATGGAAGAGAGAATAATGGATAAAGGGATGAGTGGAAAGAAGAATTTTCCAATATGTGGTAATTGTGGGAAGAAACATCATGGAACTTGCCTAAAGGGAATGGGAGTTTGTTATAATTGTAGAGAAAAAGGACACAAAGTGCGTGACTTCAAGGGTAAGAAAATGGTTTCAAATGTACAATGCTTCTTCTGCAAGGATTGGGGACACTACGCAAACCAATGTCCAAGTAATCAGAGTATGCCCCAAATGATGTTATTGGATAATAATCAAGTTATGATACTACCACAGATGAGGAGTAATGATTAGAGTTCTTATGTTGTTATTGAAGAATTTTTTAATTTGAGTGTTGTATCAATTA
Organism: Viscum album; assembly: GCA_963277665.1. Classification (NCBI taxonomy): domain Eukaryota; kingdom Viridiplantae; phylum Streptophyta; class Magnoliopsida; order Santalales; family Viscaceae; genus Viscum; species Viscum album. The sequence continues at coordinate 1,069,810,862 of OY728162.1, forward strand.
TGTACTGGTTATAATAATTATGGAGTATATAAGGATTGTACTGCAGTACTATTTCATCAAGGACTTGAGATTGCGTGGAACCAAGAAAAGTGACTCCACAGTAGGTTAAATTTTTGGAAAATATATGGTTGAGAGAAAGATAAACCATAATATGGTTCTGATTTTGAGATAGTGATTTTGGAATAAGATGTGATTGATTTGGATAAATTATATTGGATATTCATAACTTCCTTGAAACTGATTGATGATTTGTAAACATTTTTGGATAGAAGGAGTATATCTAGTATTCTATAAGGAATAAGGGATCATGGTAATTCAGTATGTTTAAAAAGAATACATGATGAAGGTGTTCACATGTTGTTACGTGGGAAAAAGGATCTTCATTATGTTTACCTTCCTTATAAAATTTGGACTGTGAGTTGGACAGAAGTATTTTGGATAACTATAAAGGTTGTAATGGATTAAGTTGATCTTTGGATAGTATTGTTTAAGGTTAAAGCATTTTTGAAGATTATTTTTGGAATATTATAATAATATAGTTTTAGGAAAAGGACAACCTGCAGGGTGGGGCATAACCCGTCGTGTCAGACGAAGCTGTAGGAGTCGAACCCACAATCATTGTGGGACATGACTTTATTTCCTACCACTAGCCTACAGGAAGTCCCTGGTTATTACAAAATAATTTTACTAATCTAAATGTTATGTGTTAACATTTGGAACCTTATACAATTAGGATAAGTATAATATTTTTGAGTTCTATTATCTTTTTGAGTGAAAGATGAGTTGAAGGTTGAAACTCTAATTGTCAAGCATAAATATATATATACATATCTCTTATTCAAAGAATAAATTATTTCTTAAACTTTAGTAAATGGATATTAAAACAAAAAATGTGTTATCCTAATACCTTATGTCTTGTGGAACTGATGATATTTTAAATCAACATAGATTGAAGGCTTTGAGGCCCTCAATTTGACAGTTGATTGTGATTGATTACCTCAATCACTCCCTTTAAATATTTACGTTTTTCCTCCAATTATATGTCTCTAATTTCCACCAATGTTCTCCTAATCGAGATCATAATTGGGTGGTGACTTTTTCATTCCCCTTTCCCTCTTATTAAGGCTAAATTTTATTAATCTTTTTCCGATGTGGGTTTTCCTCAAAGGTATTTTCTCTTTTCAACCTTTTACTTTCAAAGAAAAATTTCAAATTGAGAGGACGCAATTTATTGAAGGAGGGGAGAATGTAACACCCCGAGCTTCCACAATACGCTTCTCATTGAATAATGCAATAGCTTGCATTGTACGCAACTTCGAGTTCTAAAACACCGTGACTAATCATAGTAGCCGTTATGAATAGTAATAAACACATTTTAAAATTATAGAAATTTTATATTTCAAAATGGACTTCATTTTTGGATTCAGAATATCGAAATTAGCCTATGTTGAATTTTGGGTATTTTTCTGAGAACTTCAAATTTTTTATGAATAGTGAAAAAAACATAAAAACAATTTTTTTAATCAAAATAATTTATAGTGATAAATTATAATATTTAGTGGTTTTAAAGTATAATTAGAATATATTTTTACCATTTTATCCAATGGTGGTCATTAGAATTAATTTAACAATGCAATTGGACATAAACAATTGTCAATCTTGTGATATAAATTGTTTCTTAAAAACACGCTATTTGTTGTCACAGCGGGAATTAATTATAAAATTAATTAATGCAACTTATATGCTTGGAATTTCTTAAAATAGACATCATTTTTAAATTCGGAATATCAATTATAGCTTATGGTGAAATTTTGGCATTGTTCTGAAAAACTTCAATTTTTGATGAATAGTGAAACCACTAAGTGGTAGTTAAATAACTGATTTTTCGTTTAAATGAAATATTACCACTTCTGTGATTTGATTTTCAAAAATCCGACATACATGGTTGTCATTAATAAGTAAAATGTGGTTCAATGAGATCAAAATAATTTTTTGGTGAATAGTAACTTTTAAGTTCTTAATTGCAATTAGAGGTAATTAGTGTTGTTTAAGGTAAAAACAATGTTTTAATAATATCAGATGAGCTTGACACTTGTACTACTACTATTGGATGAGTCATGGCCGACCAAGACAACCCATGGGTCAACTTGGGGACCCCATGGAGCCACTTTGGTTGGAAAATGACATTAATATATATTTATTGAATGTTAAAATTAAATTGACACAAACATGAGTTGTTTTACTAAAACAGTTTTTAAGTGGGGTTAAACAAGTCCATATTTTGACTATAAATATTCATTAGAAAGATAAAAATATTTCCTAAATCATAGTATTTTTTTATAATTTTTATACATTAAATAAATTAAATTATTTATGACATCATTATGATGCAGCGATGACCTCATTATTTAACGATTTTAATAAAATGAAAAGATAATGTAAAATCCAAGGCTTACACTTGTACAAAGACTATTGGATGGGTATATTTCGAACCCTTATCACCTTAGACACGAATTATATAAGTGTGAGACCTTTAGAATCCAAAAAGCATTGTGTAATAATGTAACATTTCAATCTTTCCAAAAGAGCCCCTCCTCTCCACTTATAAAAGGCCCCCACCACTCCCACCTTATTCACACCTTCAAACCATTTGGCTCGGCCAACCTCTGCCCAAATACTCTCCCAACATCCCTCACTTACTCCTAGATGCCTCACTTTGGGCAGAATTCTTCCCAAGGAAGCCTTTGGCTCAAATCAAAAAGCGTTACCCGATTTTTAAGGTAATGTCTTCTCTAATGTTGTTTTGTTTTATTTTTCTTCTCCAACCCCCTAAACTATTTTTATTCATTTATTTTGTAACAACACCAGTATCCTCAATATACTAGGATGTTGTTATAATAATTATTCTAGCTAAACTTACACACACCTACATCTAATGGTTAAAGAACACACAGTTTCTGTGGATGGCGACTTTCGGCCTCACGAAACGATGATTGTTCAACACTCATATAACACCTTCAAAGGTGGCCATTAAGATGTCAATATATTTATATATGATATATAATATGTTTATGTTTTACTTATTCTTATGTATTTCTCATTTATGGCATACTTTATGATTTCCATTATGGGTAAACGCGATAATTTCATTTTAGGAAGTGCGGACTACCGCCCCCTCAAAGTGATTTGAATCGTTAATGCCATATATGGGATGTATAAAGGATGGAGTAAATGGTATTATACACTATATTATAATGGAATTATATTATACATTTATATAATTATGATTTCATTCCACTAAATACTAAATAGAAATGAAAGTAGCGTTCATGCATACGTACGGCTTACCATCTCCATTAATGGTTCATTTCATTTCTTACCTCTAAATGTTACGTAATATTATAAATGAATGTATATACTGGATATATATGATATATATGACATCTAAATCATGAAAATAATTCTGGAGATAATGGATATTCTACCACATAAACAACTTGTAATTATAAGAAGTTTATTGTTGACTCAAGTACCAAAGATCGAAAAAACGACCGTTATTAACTTAAATAATTACATAATGTTCATATCATTGTAACAAGTGATATAAAAAGGATAATGAAATTGAAAATGGTTCTTAACAAGGTATATATTAACTCTAGTTTATTATTCAGGAGGTTAAAGAAGGGTTGAGTCAAGTCAGACACGAGGTAAGGGAACTTCTTAACCCAATTTCAATTCTTTGGGTTAATCTCCTACTTTCAAATTATGTCATGATATTATTATGTCCTATCTTGTATTTTTACATTATTTATGTGATCTATATTATTTAAAAATGATCTTTTTAAGGGACTTCGTCTCAATCTCCATTCATTGAGGCATATTTTGTTTTATACACAAATTTCTTTTATACAGTGTATAAACCCCTTTGACTTTTATGTTTATTCAAAAGGAATCTTTTTTTATACGAAGCGTTTTGCTAAACGACAAAAGGGAATGTTTTTCTTTCCGTACTTATGCGGCGACAACGACTTCTCTACCGTCGTGACCATTATTTGAGTTTCGGCTTCCTCTACAAACCATCAATTTTTTTTAATGAAAAATAAATACAAATTTTTAACTTTCTTTTATTTTGGTATTGAAAATGGTTTTGAAAGTGTTTTTATTATATCAATGTGTGGTATTGATATCTTGTGATTGAAATGTGGAAATGTTATGTTTCCTTTATACATGTTTTATGTGATACGATTATGTTATGGTTTATGATATGTTTAAACCTATTCATATGAGGAATGTATTGGACTTAATAAGTGATGGGTGGAGCCCGCTATAGCTCCTCGATGCATCGGTAGGTCTCATGAGAAAACTAGACGTGGAATTGGCCGAGGCCCTTTCCCAATTTGATTTATGGTTTTGGCCGAGGCCTTAATCATTTTAGACGTCTTGGCCGAGGCCTTGACAAAATGTTTCAGAATGTCTGGCATTATACATTCCCTTATTATGAAATTGGTTAATGATATTTCATGTGATTATTCGACCAGTAGAATATCCATGTGAAGAAGTAAATGACATTATCTCATTTTACTTTTTCCATATTATGTTGATGTTCAAGTTTAAAAGGCTTTTCTTTTAGTTATACATTTCCTTAAATGTTTATGTTTATTTATGAAAGCTTCCGCAATATTGTTATCCTTACTGAGCATCTCAGCTCACCCCTTTCAATGATTTAATATTTTCCAGGATGTGAAGAAGTATTTTAGGAATGACATGCAGGGATAGTCAGAAGAGGATATGAGTGTGGACTATGAAGACTTTGTTATTTTACTTTTTCACTTTATGATGTAATGTAACGTTTACGAATGTATCTAGTGTTTCCAAGGCTACTAAACTAATCGGTCTTTCGAGACTTGTTCTTTTGTGATCATGCCAATGTTACGAAGTAATGCACCGACTCTGGGTAGCTGGGGTCGGGGCGTTACAGTTGGTATCAAAGGCAGTTTAGTACTAACCTTGGAAGCTAGATTTAGACAAACTCTTATTAGAGCACGTAGACCTAAGATGAACTTGGAGGATTAGTGTAGAAGAACTTCCTAGAATTTTGGTATTATAGATATTTTGTGAGTTTTCTGAGCAATACATCCCTGTTTGGATACGAGCAGGTAGAGGCGGCTCTGGCACAGATGTACCTACGGGTAAAACCCGAAAACACCGCTTTGAGCTAGACTCGAACGGGAACTGGTGCACGACAACGGGCCTTGCTGCACTCTTGGTTACGACACTCCCGGGGGATATGATTAGGATAATTCTCATTTTCATTACAAACCACTATGAAGGGTTATGAGTATATACTTCCTCAAAGAAATTTTTTTTTTATGATTATGGATTATATCCATAAATAGTTCCATTAGTGTTAAGTGTTTTACAAGTATGGAATTATGTATTTTGTTTCATAAACTAACCTAGTTTATGACATTGTATAGAAATGCCGCCCAGTAGAAGGAATGTGAACTCCAGCAATACGTATGATCCAAAGAGTAAGAAGGATCATATCTTTCATGGTATTAAGCCAACATTTCGAAGGTAAATAGTCTCCCATGTGTTCTCAACATATGAGGAAATAGTATCATGTGTTAATAAGATAAGTAGATAATTCTCTGAGTCCTATGGCTTTGAAGCGAAGCAAGAGACGAAAGGGATGGAAGAGAGAATGATGGATAAAGGGATGAGGGGAAAGAAGAATTTTCCAATATGTGGTAATTGTGGGAAGAAACATCATGGAACTTTCCTAAAGGGATTGGGAGTTTGTTATAAGTGTAGAGAAAAAGGACACAAAGTGCGTGACTGCAAGGGTAAGAAAATGGTTTCAAATGTACAATGCTTCTTCTGCAAGGATTGGGGACACTACGCAAACCAATGTCCAAGTCATCAGAGTATTCCCCAAATGATGTTATTGGATAATATTCAAGTTATGATACTACCACAGATGAGGAGTAATGATTAGAGTTCTTATGTTGTTATTGACGAATTTTGTAATTTGAGTGTTGTATCAATTATGTACTGGTTATAATAATTATGGATTATATAAGGATTGTACTGCAGTACTATTTCATCAAGGACTTGAGATTGTGTGGAACCAAGAAAAGTGACTCCACAGTAGGTTAAATTTTTGGAAAATATATGGTTGAGAGAATGATAAACCATAATATGGTTCTGATTTTGAGATAGTGATTTTGGAATAAGATGTGATTGATTTGGATAAATTATATTGGATATTCTTAACTTCCTTGAAACTGATTGATGATTTGTAAAAAAATTTGGATAGAAGGAGTATATCTAGTATTCTATAAGGAATAAGGGATCATGGTAATTCAGTATGTTTAAAAAGAATACATGATGAAGGTGTTCACATGTTGTTACGTGGGAAAAAAAGAACTTCCTTATGTTTACCTTCCTTATAAAATTTGGACTGTGAGTTGGAAAGAAGTATTTTGGATAACTATAAAGGTTGGAATGGATTAAGTTGATCTTTGGATAGTATTGTTTAAGGTTAAAGCATTTTTGATGATTATTTTTGGAATATTATAATACTATAGTTTTAGGAAAAGGACAACCTGTAGGGTGGGGCATAACCCGTCGCATCGGACGAAGCTGTAGGAATCGAACCCACAATCATAGTGCGACATGACTTTATTTCCTACCACTAGCCTACAGGAAGTCCCTGGTTATAACAAAATAATTTTACTAATCTAAATGTTATGTGTTAACATTTGGAACCTTATACAATTAGGATAAGTATAATATTTTTGAGTCCTTTTATCTTTTTGAGTGAAAGATGAGTTGAAGGTTGAAACTCTAATTGTCAAGCATAAATATATATATACATATCTCTTATTCAAAGAATAAATTAATTCTTAAACTTTAGTAAATCGATATTAAAACAAAAAATGTGTTATCCTAATACCTTATGTCTTGTGGAACTGATGATATTTTAAATCAACATAGATTGTAGGCTTTGAGGCCCTCAATTTGACAGTTCATTGTGATTAATGACCTCAATCACTCCCTACAAATATTTACGTTTTTCCTCCAATTATATGTCTCTAATTGCCAACAATGTTCTCCTAATCGAGATCATAATTGTGTGGTGACTTTTTCATTTCCCTTTTCCTCTTATTAAGGCTAAATTTTATTAATCTTTTTCCGATGTGGGTTTTCCTCAAAGGTATTTTCTCTTTTCAACCTTTTACTTTCAAAGAAAAATTTCAAATTGCGAGGATGCAATTTATTGAAGGATGGGAGAATGTAACACCCCGAGCTTCCACAATACGCTTCTCATTCAATAATTTAATAGCTTGCATTATACGCAACTTCGAGTTCTAAAACACCGCGACTAATCATAGTAGCCATTATGAATAGTAATAACCACTTTTCAAAATTATAGAAATATTATATTTCAAAATGGACTTCATTTTTGGATTCAGAATATCGAAATTATCCTATGTTGAATTTTGGGTATTTTTTTGAGAACTTCTAATTTTTTTTGAATAGTGAAAAATACTTAAAAACAACTTTTTTAATCAAAATAATTTATAGTGATAAATTATACTATTTATTGGTTTTAAAGTATAATTAAAATATATTTTTACCATTTTATCCAATGGTGGTCATTAGAATTAATTTAACAATGCAATTGGACATAAACAATTGTCAATCTTTTGATATAAATTGTTTCTTAAAAACACGCTATTTGTTGTGACAGCGGGAATTAATTATAAAATTAATTAATGTAACTTATATGTTTGGAATTTTTTAAAATAGACATCATTTTTGAATTCGGAATATCAATTATAGCTTACGGTGAAATTTTGGCATTGTTCTGAAAAACTTTAATTTTTGATGAATAGTGAAACCACTAAGTGGTAGTTAAATAACTGATTTTTCGTTTAAATGAAATATTACCACTACTGTGATTTGATTTTCAAAAATCCGACATAAATGGTTGTCATTAAGAAGTAAAATGTGGTTCAATGAGATCAAAATAATTTTTTGGTGAATAGTAACTTTTAAGTTCTTAATCGCGATTAGAGGTAATTAGTGTAGTTTAAGGTAAAAAAAATGTTTTAATAATATGAGATGAGCTTTACACTTGTACTACTACTATTGGATGAGTCATGGCCGACCAAGACAACCCATGGGTAAACTTGGGGACCCCATGGAGCCACTTTGGATGGAAAATGACATTAATATATATTTATTGAATGTTAAAATTAAATTGACACAAACATGAGTTGTTTTACTAAAACAGTTTTTACGTTAGGTTACATGAGTCCAAATTTTGACTATAAATATTCATTAGAAAGCTAAAAATATTTCCTACATCATAGTATTTTTTTTATAATTTTTAGACATTAAATAAATTAAATTATGTATGACATCATTATGATGAAGCGATGACCTCATTATTTAACGATTTTAATAAAATGAAACGATAATGTAAAATCCAAGGCTTACACTTGTCCAAAGACTATTGGATGGGTATATTTCGAACCCTTATCACCTTATACACGAATTATATACGTGTGGGACCTTTAGAATCCGAAAAGCATTGTGTAATAATGTAACATTTCAATCTTTCCAAAAGAGCCTCTCTTCTCCACTTATAAAAGGCCCCCACCACTCCCACCTTATTCACACCTTCAAACCATTTGGCTCGGACAACCTCTGACCAAATACTCTCCCAAAATCCCTCACTTACTCCTAGAAGCCTCACTTTGGGCAGAATTCTTCCCAAGGAAGCCTTTGGCTCAAATCAAAAAGCGTTACCCGATTTTTAAGGTAATGTCTTCTCTAATGTTGTTTTGATTTATTTTTCTTCTCCAACCCCCTAAACTCTTTTTATTCATTTCTTTTATAATAACACCAGTATCCTCAATATACTAGGATGTTGTTATAAGAATGATTCTAGCTAAACGTACACACACCTACATCTAATGGTTAAAGAACATACGGTTTCTGTGGATGACGACTTTCGGCCTCACGAAACGATGATTGTTCAACACTCATATAACACCATCAAAGGTGGCCATTAAGATGTCAATATATTTATATATGATATATAATATGTTTATGTTTTACTTATGCTTCTGAATTTCTCATTTATGTCATACTTTATGATTTCCATTATGGGTAAACGCGATAATTTCATTTTAGGAAGTGCGGACTACCGCCACCTCAAAGTGATTTGAATCGTTAATGCCATATGTGGGATGTATAAAGGATGGAGTAAATGGTATTATACACTATAATATAATGGAATTATATTATACATTTATATCATTATAATTTAATTCCATTAAATACTAAAATGAAATGAAAGTAGCGTTCATGCATACGTACGGCTTACCGTCTCCATGAACGGTGCATTTCATTTCTTACCTCTAAATGTTACGTAATATTATAAATGAATGTATATAATGGATATATATGATATATATGACATCTAAATCATGAAAATAATTCTGGAGATAATGTATATTCTACCACATAAACAACTTGTAATTATAATAAGTTTATTGTTGACTCAAGTACCAAAGATCGAAAAAACGACCGTTATTAACTTCAATAATTACATAATGTTCATATCATTGTAATAAGTGATATAAAAAGGATAATGAAATTGAAAATGGTTCTTAATAAGGTATATATTAACTCTAGTTTATTATTCAGGAGGTTAAAGAAGGGTTGAGTCAAGTCAGACACGAGGTAAGGGAACTTCTTAACCCAATTTCTATTCTTTGGGTTAATCTCCTACTTTCAAATTTTGTCATGATATTATTATGTCCTATCTTGTATTTTTACATTATTTATGTGATCTATTTTATTTAAAAATGATCTTTTTAAGGGACTTCGTCTCAATCTCCATTCATTGAGGCATATTTTGTTTTATACACAAATTTCTTTTATACAGTGTATAAACCCCATTAAATTTTACGTTTATTCAAAAGGAATCTTTTTTTATACGAAGCGTTTTGCTAAACGACAAAAGGGAATGTTTTTCTTTCCGTACTTATGCGGCGACAACGACTTCTCTGCCATCATGACCATTATTTGAGTTTCGGCTTCCTCTACAAGCCACCAATTTTTTTTTTATGAAAAATAAATACAAATTTTTAACTTTCTTTTATTTTGGTATTGAAAATGGTTTTGAAACAGTTTTTATTATATAAATGTGTTTTATTGATATGTTGTGATTGAAATGTGGAAATGTTATGTTTCCTTTATTCATGTTTTATGTGATACAATTATGTTATGGTTTATGATATGTTTAAACCTATTCATATGAGGAATTTATTGGACTTAATAAGTGACAGGTGGAGCCCTCTATAGCTCCTCGATGCATCGTTAGGTCTCATGAGACAACTAGACGTGGAATTGGCCGAGGCCCTTTCCCAATTTGATTTATGGTTTTGGCCGAGGCCTTAATCATTTTAGACATCTTGGCCGAGGCCTTGACAAAATGTTTCAGAATGTCTGGCATTATACATTCCCTCATTATGAAATTGGTTAATGATATTTCATGTGATTATTCGACCAGTAGAATATCCATGTGAATAAGTAAATGACATTATATCATTTTACTTTTTCCATATTATGTTGATGTTCAAGTTTAAAATGCTTTTTTTTAGTTATACATTGCCTTAAATGTTTATGTTTATTTATGAAAGCTTCCGCAATATTGTTATCCTTACTGAGCATCTGAGCTCACCCCTTTCAATGATTTAATATTTTCCAGGATGTGAAGAAGTATTTTAGGAATGACATGCAGGGATAGTAAGAAGAGGATATGAGTGTGGACTATGAAGACTTTGTTATTTTACATTTTCACATTATGATGTAATGTAACGTTTACGAATGTATCTAGTGTTTCCAAAGCTACTAAACTAATCGGTCTTTCGAGACTTGATCTTTTGTGATCAGGCCAATGTTACAAAGTAATGCACCGACTCTAGGTAGCTGGGGTCGGGGCGTTACAGTTGGTATCAGAGGCAGTTTAGTACTAACCTTGGAAGGTAGATTTAGACAAACTCTGATTAGAGCACGTAGACCTAAGATGAACGTTGAGGATTAGTATAGAAGAACTTCCTAGAATTTTGGTATTATAGATATTTTGTGAGTTTTCTGAGCAATACATCCTGGTCTGGATACGAGCAGGTAGAGGCGGCTCTGGCACAGATGTACCTAGGGGTAAAACCCGAAAACACCGTTTTGAGGTAGACTCGAACAGGAACTGGTGCACGACAACGGGCCTTGCTGCACTCTTGGTTACGACACTCCCGGGGGATATGATTAGATAATTCTCATTTTCTTTACAAACCACTATGAAGGGTTATGAGTATATACTTCCTCAAAGAAAACTTTTTTTTATGATTATGGATTATATCCATAAATAGTTCAATTAGTGTTAAGTGTTTTACAAGTATGGAATTATGTATTTTGATTCATAAACTAACCTAGTTTATGCCATTGTATAGAAATGGCGCCCAGTAGAAGGAATGTGAACTCCAGCAATACGTATGATCCAAAGAGTAAGAAGGATCATATTTTTCACAGTATTAAGCCAACATTTCGAAGGGAAATAGTCTCCCATGTGTTCTCAACATATCAAGAAATAGTATCATGTGTTAATAAGATAAGTAGATAATTCTCTGAGTCCTATGGCTTTGAAGCGAAGCAAGAGACGAAAGGGATGGAAGAGAGAATGATGGATAAAGGGATGAGGGGAAAGAAGAATTTTCCAATATGTGGTAATTGTGGGAAGAAACATCATGGAACTTGCCTAAAGGGAATGGGAGTTTGTTATAAGTGTAGAGAAAAAGGACACAAAGTGCGTGACTGCAAGGGTAAGAAAATGGTTTCAAATGTACAATGCTTCTTCTGCAAGGATTGGGGACACTACGCCATCCAATGTCCAAGTCATCAGAGTATGCCCCAAATGATGTTATTGGATAATAATCAAGTTATGATACTACCACAGATGAGGAGTAATGATTAGAGTTATTATGTTGTTATTGAATAATTTTGTAATTTGAGTGTTGTATCAATTATGTACTGGTTATAATAATTATGGAGTATATAAGGATTGTACTGCAGTACTATTTCATCAAGGACTTGAGATTGTGTGGAACCAAGAAAAGTGACCCCACAGTAGGTTAAATTTTAGGAAAATATATGGTTGAGAGAAAGATAAACCATAATATGGTTCTGATTTTGAGATAGTGATTTTGGAATAAGATGTGATTGATTTGGATAAATTATATTGGATATTTTTAACTTCCTTGAAACTGATTGATGATTTTTAAACATTTTTGGATAGAAGGAGTATATCTAGTATTCTATAAGGAATAAGGGATCATGGTAATTCAGTATGTTTAAAAAGAATACATGATGAAGGTGTTCACATGTTGTTACGTGGGAAAAAGGATCTTCATTATGTTTACCTTCTTTATAAAATTTGGACTGTGAGTTGGACAGAAGTATTTTGGATAACTATAAAGGTTGGAATGGATTAAGTTGATCTTTGGATAGTATTGTTTAAGGTTAAAGCATTTTTGATGATTATTTTTGGAATATTATAATACTATAGTTTTAGGAAAAGGACAACCTGCAGGGTGGGGCATAACCCGTCGCGTCGGACGAAGCTGTAGGAATCGAACCAACAATCATAGTGCGACATGACTTTATTTCCTACCACTAGCCTACAGGAAGTCCCTGCTTATTACAAAATAATTTTACTAATCTAAATGTTATGTGTTAACATTTGGAACCTTATACAATTAGCATAAGTATAATATTTTTGAGTTCTATTATCTTTTTGAGTGAAAGATGAGTTGAAGGTTGAAACTCTAATTGTCAAGCATAAATATATATATACATATCTCTTATTCAAAGAATAAATTAATTCTTAAACTTTAGTAAATGGATATTAAAACAAAAAATGTGTTATCCTAATACCTTATGTCTTATGGAACTGAAGATATTTTAAATCAACATAGATTGAAGGCTTTGAGGCCCTCAATTTGACAGTTGATTGTGATTGATGACCTCAATCACTCCCTACAAATATTTACGTTTTTCCTCCAATTATATGTCACTAATTTCCACCAATGTTCTCCTAATCGAGATCATAATTGGGTGGTTACTTTTTCATTTCCCTTTCCCTCTTATTAAGGCTAAATTTTATTAATATTTTTCCGATGTGGGTTTTCCTCAAAGGTATTTTCTCTTTTCAACCTTTTACATTCAAAGAAAAATTTCAAATTGAGAGGACGCAATTTATTGAAGCAGGGGAGAATGTAACACCCCGAGCTTCCACAATACGCTTCTCATTCAATAATGCAATAGCTTGCATTGTACGCAACTTCGAGTTATAAAACACCACGACTAATCATAGTAGCCGTTATGAATAGTAATAACCACTTTTTAAAATTATAGAAATTTTATATTTCAAAATGGACTTTATTTTTTGATTCAGAATATCGAAATTAGCCTATGTTGAATTTTGGGTATTTTTCTGTGAACTTCTAATTTTTTATGAATAGTGAAAAATACTTAAAAACAACTTTTTTAATCAAAATAATTTATAGTGATAAATTATACAATTTAGTGGTTTTAAAGTATAATTAGAATATATTTTTACCATTTTATCCAATGGTGGTCATTAGAATTAATTTAACAATGCAATTGGACATAAACAATTTCCAATCTTTTGATATAAATTGTTTCTTAAAAACATGCTATTTGTTGTGACAGCGTGAATTAATTATAAAATTAATTAATGCAACTTATATGTTTGGAATTTTGTAAAATAGACATCATTTTTGAATTCGGAATATCAATTATAGCTTACAGTGAAAGTTTGGCATTGCTCTGAAAAACTTCAATTTTTGATGAATAGTGAAACCACTAAGTGGTAGTTAAATAACTGATTTTTTGTTTAAATGAAATATTACCACTTCTGTGATTTGATTTTCAAAAATCCAACATACATGGTTGTCATTAAGAAGTAAAATGTGGTTCAATGAGATCAAAATAATTTTTTGTTGAATAGTAACTTTTAAGTTCTTAATCGCGATTAGAGGTAATTATTGTAGTTTAAGGTAAAAACAATGTTTTAATAATATGAGATGAGCTTGACACTTGTACTACTACTATTGGATGAGTCATGGCCGACCAAGACAACCCATGGGTCAACTTGGGGACCCCATGGAGCCACTTTGGTTGGAAAATGACATTAATATATATATTTATTGGATGTTAAAATTAAATTGACACAAACATGAGTTGTTTTACTAAAACAGTTTTTAAGTGGGGTTACACAAGTCCAGATTTTGACTATAAATATTCATTAGAAATCTAAAAATATTTCCTACATCATAGTATTTTTTTATAATTTTTAGACATTAAATAAATTAAATTATTTATGATATAATTATGATGCAGCGATGACCTCATTATTTATCGATTTTAATAAAATGAAAAGATAATGTAAAATCAAAGGCATACACTTGTCCAAAGACTATTGGATGGGTATATTTCGAACCCGTATCACCTTATCCACGAATTATATAAGCGTGGGACCTTTAGTGTCCGAAAAGCATTGTGTAATAATGTAACATTTCAATCTTTCCAAAAGAGCCCCTCCTCTCCACTTATAAAAGCCCCCCCCCCCACTCCCACCTTATTCACACCTTAAAACCATTTGTCTCGGCCAACCTCTGACCAAATACTCTCCCAACATCCCTCACATACTCCTAGAAGCCTCACTTTGTTCAGAATTATTCCCAATGATGCCTTTGGCTCAAATCACAAAGCGTTACCCGATTTTTAAGGTAATGTATTCTCTAATGTTTTTTTGTTTTATTTTTCTTCTCCAACCCCCTAAACTCTTTTTATTCATTTCTTTTGTAACAAAAACAGTATCCTCAATATACTAGGATGTTTTTATAAGAATGATTCTAGCTAAACTTACACACACCTACATCAGATGGTTAAAGAACATACGGTTTCTGTGGATGGCGACTTTCTGCCTCACGAAACGATGATTGTTCAACAATCATATAACACCTTCAAAGATGTCCATTAAGATGTCAATATATTTATATATGATATATAATATGTTTATGTTTTACTTATGCTTCTGTATTTCTCATTTATGGCATACTTTATGATTTCCATTACGGGTAAACGCGATAATTTAATTTTAGGAAGTGCGGACTACCGCCCCCTCAAAGTGATATGAATCGTTAATTCCATATGTGGGATGTATAAAGGATGGAGTAAATGGTTTTATACACTATATTATAATGGAATTATATTATACATTTATATCATTATGATTTCACTCCATTAAATACTAAATAGAAATGATAGTAGCGTTCATGCGTACGTACGGCTTACCGTCTCCATGAACGGTGCATTTCATTTCTTACCTCTAAATGTTACGTAATATTATAAATGAATGTATATACTGGATATATATGATATATATGACATCTAAATCATGAAAATAATTCTGGAGATAATGGATATTCTACCACATAAACAACTTGTAATTATAAGAAGTTTATTGTTGACTCAAGTACCAAAGATCGAAAAAACGACCGTTATTAACTTAAATAATTACATAATGTTCATATCATTGTAATAAGTGATATAAAAAGGATAATGAAGTTGAAAATGGTTCTTAATAAGGTATATATTAACTCTAGTTTATTATTCAGGAGGTTAAAGAACGGTTGAGTCAAGTCAGACACGAGGTAAGGGAACTTCTTAACCCAATTTCTATTCTTTGGGTTAATCTCCTACTTTCAAATTATGTCATGATATTATTATGTCCTATCTTGTATTTTTACATTATTTATGTGATCTAGTTTATTTAAAAATTATCTTTTTAAGGGACTTCGTCTCAATCTCCATTCATTGAGGTATATTTTGTTTTATACACAAATTTCTTTTATACAGTGTATAAACCCCTTTTACTTTTACGTTTATTCAAAAGGAATCATTTTTTATACGAAGCATTTTGATAAACGACAAAAGGGAATGTATTTCTTTCCGTAAATATGTGGCGACAATGACTTCTCTGCCGTCGTGACCATTATTTGAGTTTCAGCTTCCTCTAAAAGCCATCAATTTTTTTTAATGAAAAATAAATACAAATTTTTAACTTTTTTTATTTTGGTATTGAAAATGGTTTTGAAAGCGTTTTTATTATATCAATGTGTTGTATTGATATCTTGTGATTGAAATGTGGAAATGTTATGTTTCCTTTATGCATGTTTTATGTGATACGATTATGTTATGGTTTATGATATGTTTAAACCTATTCATATGAGGAATGTATTGGACTTAATAAGTGACGGGTGGAGCCCGCTATAGCTCCTCGATACATCGGTAGGTCTCATGAGACAACTAGACGTGGAATTGGCCGAGGCCCTTTCCCAATTTGATTTATGGTTTTGGCCGAGGCCTTAATCATTTTAGACGTCTTGGCCGAGGCCTTGACAAAATGTTTCAGAATGTCTGGCATTATACATTCCCTCATTATGAAATTGATTAATGATATTTCATGTGATTATTCGACCAGTAGAATATCCATGTGAAGAAGAAAATGAAATTATCTCATTTTACTTTTTCCATATTATATTGATGTTCAAGTTTAAAAGGCTTTTGTTTTATTTATACATTTCCTTAAATTTTTATGTTTATTTATGAAAGCTTCCGCAATATTGTTATCCTTACTTAGCATCTGAGCTCACCCCTTTCAATGATTTAATATTTTCCAGGATGTGAAGAAGTATTTTAGGAATGACATGCAGGGATAGTCAGAAGAGGATATGAGTGTGGACTATGAAGACTTTGTTATTTTACTTTTTCACTTTATGATGTAATGTAACGTTTACGAATGTATCTAGTGTTTCCAAGGCAACTAAACTAATCGGTCTTTCGAGAATTGATCTTTTATGATCATGCCAATGTTACGAAGTAATGCACCGACTCTGGGTATCTGGGGTCGGGGCGTTATAGTTGGTATCAGAGGCAGTTTAGTACTAACCTTGGAAGCTAGATTTAGAAAAACTCTGATTAGAGCACGTAGACCTAAGATGAACTTTGAGGATTAGTATAGAAGAACTTCCTAGAATTTTGGTATTATAGATATTTTGTGAGTTTTCTGAGCAATACATCCCTGTCTGGATACGAGCAGGTAGAGGCGGCTCTGGCACAGATGTACCTAGGGGTAAAACCCGAAAACACCGCTTTGAGCTAGACTCGAACGGGAACTGGTGTACGACAACGGGCCTTGCTGCACTCTTAGTTACGACACTCCCGGGGGATATGATTAGGATAATTCTCATATTCTTTACAAACCACTATGAAGGGTTATGAGTATATACTTCCTCAAAGAAAACTTTTTTTTATGATTTTGGATTATATCGATAAATAGTTCAATTAGTGTTAAGTGTTTTACAAGTATGGAATTATGTATTTTGATTCATAAACTAACCTAGTTTATGCCATTGTATAGAAATTGCGCCCAGTTGAAGGAATGTGAGCTCCAGCAATACGTATGATCCAAAGAGTAAGAAGGATCATATCTTTCATGGTATTAAGCCAACATTTCGAAGGGAAATATTCTCCCATGTGTTCTCAACATATGAAGAAATAGTATCATGTGTTAATAAGATAAGTAGAGAATTCTCTGAGTCCTATGGCTTTGAAGCGAAGCAAGAGACGAAAGGGATGGAAGAGAGAATGATGGATAAAGGGATGAGGGGAAAGAAGAATTTTCCAATATGTGGTAATTGTGGGAAGAAACATCATGGAACTTTCCTAAAGGTAATGGGAGTTTGTTATAAGTGTAGAGAAAAAGGACACAAAGTGCGTGACTTCAAGGGTAAGAAAATGGTTTCAAATGTACAATGCTTCTTCTGCAAGGAATGGGGACACTACGCAAACCAATGTCCAAGTCATTAGAGTATGCCCCAAATGATGTTATTGGATAATAATCAAGTTATGATACTACCACAGATTAGGAGTAATGATTAGAGTTCTTATGTTGTTATTGAAGAATTTTGTAATTTGAGTGTTGTATCAATTATGTACTGGTTATAATAATTATGGAGTATATAAGGCTTGTACTGCAGTACTATTTCATCAAGGACTTGAGATTGTGTGGAACCAAGAAAAGTGACTCCATATTAGGTTAACGTTTTGGAAAATATATGGTTGAGAGAAAGATTAACCATAATATGGTTCTGATTTTGAGATAGTGATTTTGGAATAAGATGTGATTGATTTGGATAAATTATATTGGATATTCTTAACTTCCTTGAAACTGATTGATGATTTGTAAACATTTTTGGATAGAAGGAGTATATCTAGTATTCTATAAGGAATAAGGGATCATGGTAATTCAGTATGTTTAAAAATAATACATGATGAAGGTGTTCACATGTTGTTACGTGGGAAAAAGGATCTTCATTATGTTTACCTTCCTTATAAAATTTGGACTGTGAGTTGGACAGAAGTATTTTAGATAACTATAAAGGTTGGAATGGATTAAGTTGATCTTTGGATAGTATTGTTTAAGGCTAAAGCATTTTTTAAGATTATTTTAGGAATATTATAATACTATAGTTTTATGAAAAGGACAACCTGCATGGTGGGGCATAACCCGTCGCGTCGGACGAAGCTGTAGGAATCGAACCCACAATCATAGTGAGACATGACTTTATTTCCTACCACTAGCCTACAGGAAGTCCCTGGTTATTACAAAATAATATTACTAATCTAAATGTTATGTGTTAACATTTGGAACCTTATACAATTAGGATAAGTATAATATTTTTGAGTTCTATTATCTTTTTGAGTGAAAGATGAGTTGAAGGTTGAAACTCTAATTGTCAAGAATAAATATATATATACATATCTCTTATTCAAAGAATAAATTAATTCTTAAACTTTAGTAAATGGATATTAAAACAAAAAATGTGTTATCCTATTAACTTATGTCTTGTGGAACTGATGATATTTTAAATCAACATAGATTGAAGGCTTTGAGGCCCTCAATTTGACAGTTGATTGTGATTGATGACCTCAATCACTCCCTACAAATATTTACATTTTTTCTCAAATTATATGACTCTAATTTCCACCAATGTTCTCCTAATCGAGATCATAATTGGGGGGTGACTTTTTCATTTCCCTTTCCCTCTTATTAAGGCTAAATTTTATTAATCTTTTTCCGATGTGGGTTTTCCTCAATGGTATTTTCTCTTTTCAACCTTTTACTTTAAAAGAAAAATTTCAAATTGCTAGGACGCAATTTATTGAAGGAGGGGAGAATGTAACACCCCGAGCTTCCACAATACGCTTCTCATTCAATAATGCAATAGCTTGCATTGTACGCAACTTCGAGTTCTAAAACACCACGACTAATCATAGTAGCCGTTATGAATAGTAATAACCACTTTTTAAAATTATAGAAATTTTATATTTCAAAATGGAATTCATTTTTTGATTCAGAATATCGAAATTAGCCTGTGTTGAATTTTGGGTATTTTTCTGAGAACTTCTAATTTTTTATGAATAGTGAAAAATACTTAAAAACAACTTTTTTAATAAAAATAATTTATAGTGATAAATTATACTATTTAGTGGTTTTAAAGTATAATTAGAATATATTTTTACCATTTTATCCAATGGTGGTCATTAGAATTAATTTAACAATGCAATTGGACATAAACAATTGTCAATCTTTTGATATAAATTGTTTCTTAAAAACACGCTATTTGTTGTGACAGCGGGAATTAATTATAAAATTAATTAATGAAAATTATATGTTTGGAATTTTGTAAAATAGACATCATTTTTGAATTCAGAATATCAATTATAGCTTACGGTGAAATTTTGGCATTGTTCTGAAAAACTTCAATTTTTGATGAATAGTGAAACCACTAAGTGGTAGTTAAATAACTGATTTTTCGTTTAAATGAAATATTACCACTTCTGTGATTTGATTTTCAAAAATCCGACATACATGTTTGTAATTAAGAAGTAAAATGTGGTTCAATGAGATCAAAATAATTTTTTGTTGAATAGTAACTTTTAAGTTCTTAATCGCGATAAGAGGTAATTAGTGTAGTTTAAGGTAAAAACAATGTTTTAATAATATGAGATGAGCTTGACACTTGTACTACTCCTATTGGATGAGTCATGGCCGACCAAGACAACCCATGGGTCTACTTGGGGACCCCATGGAGCCACTTTGGTTGGAAAATGACAATAATATATATTTATTGAATGTTAAAATTAAATTGACACAAACATGAGTTGTTTTACTAAAACAGTTTTTAAGTGGGGTTACACAAGTCCGAATTTTGACTATAAATATTAATTAGAAAGATAAAAAGATTTCCTACATCATAGTATTTTTTTTATATTTTTTAGACATTAAATAAATTAAATTATTTATGACATCATTATGATGCAGCGATGACCTCATTATTTAACGATTTTAAAAAAATGAAAAGATAATGTAAAATCCAAGGATTACACTTGTCCAAAGACTATTGGATGGGTATATTTCGAACCCTTATCACCTTATCCATGAATTATATAAGTGTGGGACCTTTAGAATCCGAAAAGCATTGTGTAATAATTTAACATTTCAATCTTTCCAAAAGAGCCCCTCCTCTCCACTTATAAAAGGCCCCCACCACTCCCACCTTATTCACACCATCAAACCATTTGGCTCGGCCAAACTATGCCCAAATACTCTCCCAAACTCTTTTTATTCATTTCTTTTGTAACAACACCAGTATCCTCAATATACTAGGATGTTGTTATAATAATGATTCTATCTAAACTTACACACACCTACATCTAATGGTTAAAGAACATACGGTTTCTGTGGATGACGACTTTCTGCCTCACGAAACGATGATTGTTCAACACTCATATAACACCTTCAAAGGTGGCCATTAAGATGTAAATATATTTATATATGATATATAATATGTTTATGTTTTACTTATGCTTCTGTATTTCTCATTTATGGCATACTTTATGATTTCCATTATGGGTAAACGCGATAATTTCATTTTAGGAAGTGCGGACTACCGCCCCCTCAAAGTGATTTGAATCGTTAATGCCATATGTGGGATGTATAAAGGATGGAGTAAATGGTATTATACACTATATTATAATGTAATTATATTATACATTTATATCATTATGATTTCATTCCATTAAATACTAAATAGAAATGAAAGTAGCGTTCATGCGTACGTACGGCTTACCGTCTCCATGAACGGTGCATTTCATTTCTTACCTCTAAATGTTACGTAATATTATAAATGAATGTATATACTGGATATATATGATACATATGACATCTAAATCATGAAAATTATTCTGGGGATAATGGATATTCTACCACATAAACAACTTGTAATTATAAGAAGTTTATTGTTGACTCAAGTACCAAAGATCGAAAAAACGACCGTTATTAACTTAAATAATTACATAATGTTCATATCATTGTAATAAGTGATATAAAAAGGATAATGAAATTGAAAATTGTTCTTAATAAGGTATATATTAACTCTAGTTTATTATTAAGGAGGTTAAAGAAGGGTTGATTCAAGTCAGACATGAGGTAAGGGAACTTCTTAACCCAATTTCTATTCTTTGGGTTAATCTCCTACTTTCAAATTATGTCATGATATTATTATGTGCTATCTTGTATTTTTACATTATTTATGTGATCTATTTTATTTAAAAATGATCTTTTTAAGGGACTTCATCTCAATCTCCATTCATTGAGTCGTATTTTGTTTTATACACAAAATTCTTTTATACAGTGTATAAACCCCTTTGACTTTTACGTTTATTCAAAAGGAATCTTTTTTTATACGAAGCGTTTTTCTAAACGACAAAAGGGAATGTTTTTCTTTCCGTACTTATGTGGCGACAATGACTTCTGTTCCGTCGTGACCATTATTTTAGTTTCAGCTTCCTCTACAAGCCATCAATTTTTTTAATGAAAAATAAATACAAAGTTTTAACTTTCTTTTATTTTGGTATTGAAAATGGTTTTGAAAGCGTTTTTATTATATCAATGTGTTGTATTGATATCTTGTGATTGAAATGTGGAAATGTTATGTTTCCTTTATGCATGTTTTATGTGATACGATTATGTTATGGTTTATGATATGTTTAAACCTATTCATATCAGGAATGTATTGGACTTAATAAGTGACGGGTGGAGCCCGCTATATCTCCTCGATGCATCGGTAGGTCTCATGAGACAACTAGATGTGGAATTGGCCGAGGCCCTTTCCCAATTTGATTTATGGTTTTGGCCGAGGCCTTAATCATTTTAGATGTCTATGCCGAGGCCTTGACAAAATGTTTCAGAATGTCTGGAATTATACATTCCCTCATTATGAAAGTGGTTAATGATATTTCATGTGATTATTCGACCAGTAGAATATCCATGTGAAAAAGTAAATGACATTATCTCATTTTACTTTTTCCATATTATATTGATGTTCAAGTTTAAAAGGCTTTTGTTTTAGTTATACATATCCTTAAATGTTTATGTTTATTTATGAAAGCTTCCGCAATATTGTTATCCTTACTGAGCATCTGAGCTCACCCCTTTCAATGATTTAATATTTTCCAGGATGTGAAGAAGTATTTTAGGAATGACATGCAGGGATAGTCAGAAGAGGATATGAGTGTGGACTATGAAGACTTTGTTATTTTACTTTTTCACTTTATGATGTAATGTAACTTTTACGAATGTATCTAGTGTTTCCAAGGCTACTAAACTAATCAATCTTTCGAGACTTGATCTTTTGTGATCATGCCAATGTTACGAAGTAATGCACCGACTCTGGGTAGCTGGGGTCGGGGCGTTACATATTCCCCTTCGTAGGATTATATTTTCTAAAATATTTAGGAAATATAGTATATGATGTGGATGGATCATCACATAGAATAGGAATTGAGGGCACTTCTACC
This sequence comes from Viscum album, assembly GCA_963277665.1. NCBI lineage: Eukaryota > Viridiplantae > Streptophyta > Magnoliopsida > Santalales > Viscaceae > Viscum > Viscum album. The sequence goes on from OY728162.1 coordinate 1,069,833,947, forward strand.
CATGGTGGATTAGGTCGACTTGGTATACATGAACAGTAAGACTGATTAGGTTATGGAATACAATCTAGTAAATCATCTTGGATGATATTATCATTGGAAAATTTGATTATGTGGGGAATCATTATTTCTCATACTAATCTCCCTAGAGTGTTTCCCATGAGTTTAGTTCATGTAGACAGTTCAGACAAGGACATGGCTAGAGTACTGACTACTAGAATGACAATTTATTACCATGTGTCCTCGACTCTAGTGGCCTATTCCTATAATTCCATAATAAAATGTAGAAAATTATGGTATATAATCATACTCATAAACTGAAAAGGGATCCATTACGTGAAAAGAATTAATTTTTTTGACTATCAACCCCTCATCTAAAGAGGATTCCTTTAGGAGAGTCGACTGTTGTTGTACCTTTTGGCGGTGAGGTACAGATTTTTATAGGACTATAGAAATGATTTATGGTAGAGTCAAAGTCAAATGTAGACTTGAGATATGTTTATCTTCTTTTGAGTGGTTCTTACTCTTATGTATATTTCTATTTTTGGAAGACCAGATTTTAGAGGAATGTGGGGCCAATATAGTTGGTTGTTCCATAGAAGAAGTGGTCGATGGAATAGTTGGTTTCTCTATATATTATCGGAGGATAACCATATTCAATTTTATCCTCTTTATTACCATCCAGTCATTTAAAGACAAAATAAACATTATTTTAACATCCTTTCATTCATTATAATCCTCTATATTGGGGAATAAATGCATGATACTTGTGAATGTTTATTTACAATATTTAGTTTTACGAAACACACCACTTTCTCAAGGATTTAATTGAAAAAAATATTCATATATATTTTCCCCTAATAGTTAATGGAAGGAGAACTTGTTCAAGATATCCTCATATACATGCTACTTGGGATTTGGATACATGATCAAATTGTTCCCAATTTTATAGATGATGTAGCTAAGGAATTGTTCATTTTGGAAAGAATAAAATATTCTCATAATCTACTAATACAACATTATACTCTACTATGATTGATCTTCCTAATGTAAAGGGGTTATTACTAACACATGGGAGGGGGACCACATGATATGGCAACAGATTAGGAGTTGGAGAGGATGTAGGCTCTATAATGAGTGTAACCATGGTAGCCTCTGATTTCACAGTTCTCTTTATTTGGGATGATGAAATTAATTGATAAATTTCAATTGGTTGTGTGATTTATTCTTCCAATCATAGAGATACTTTTGTAATTTCATGATACCTTCCAATAAATTTATAGTCAATCATTGGTGTGATAAACTCACCATGAAGAGTCTATATAAAAATGGAAGAAATATTCTTTATAATGTTATAGGTTTAGTGAGTATTTAAACCACCTCAACCAAGAAATAAAATATAAAGCCCTATAATTATCCAAATTTTTTTAGTTTTATAGGTAGATAATTTTTGACTTCAATAGTGTTAAGCTAAATAGGATGATAAACATCTGATAGAGATCATTCCGCCCAATAAATAACTTACCTAGAATGTTGGTGTACCATGAAAAGTCTATCCCCTTCAATTTATTCATTTAGAATTTATTTTTAAAGACCTCCATTTATGAATGTTTCCCCATCATGTGATTATATTTTGAAAACAATTTCATAAAATGATGCTCTGGGTGCCCCGATCCATTGAAAACTAGAAATGAAGGGTTCCCAATGAATGGTGGGGGAAGAGCCGAATCAACCCATTCATGTTGAGGCTTAATCATTTATTGTACATATGCATGAAGTGCCTCCATAACTTCCAATAAAGCTATTTTTTACTCGATATTATTGATTAGACCAAGAGGAAATTTTGGTTGTGAATGAGCATGAACTGGGGTAGCTGTAGGTGGGGCCAATTGTGGTTGCCACTCTAGCATTTTTTGGTTGTAAATATATGGGTAGGTTTTTATGGATCCACCAAGAACTATTTTGGTTGTATTCCCAATAGAGGGAAATACATATTGTCTTTTGTGGAATCCATGTACATTGGTACTCTATACTGCAAATTAATAAAATGATATTGATCTATTTTAGTTGTTATGATAAACTCTCTTTGTTGAGGTGTTCTTTCTAAGATTTAATGTTGAATCTCTTTTGGTATAACATATCCATGACGAATTTTTCGATGATATAATTAAACATTGAGTCTTTTCAATTATTTCTTGTCTTCCAATTGATGTGAAAATCATCCCTTGTATTTAAGGGGTTCAACATCTTTATGAATTGGGTGATGTGACTGTTTACTTTTATTATTTTCCTTGGTTGATATTCTCTAAGGAGGTAAATATGGAGTGGTTGAGGGAATTTACAAATTTATCTAAAGCCTTTGGTTTTGGGTATGGACACCAACTTCAGTTATTTCTATGTGTACAACATTATGAACGAAAACATCCTTCTATAGCTCCTCTTTATTGGCCTCATGTTATGTATGTTCTATATGGGTGGTGATAGTGATAATCATTGATGTTTAATTCATTGTAAGATATTAAAAAGCCTTTTTGTGAGACCCTCTTTTTCTACACCCTCCATTGGTGTAATGCGCTGAAAATCTGAAAGAGGAACAATTTATTCGATGAGATGTATGACACACAACACCCATCACATAAGTTAATATAATATCTCAATTATTTATAATATTTTTTTTATTTCATATAAATTTAACATATTTTATTACATGTAATTTACATGACACTAACCTAGTGTCAATCACAATTTTCAACTATTTTATTCAATGGATTACGTTCCACGCAAGACAGAGTTTAACAGAACAATAATATATTATTAGTATATAATTATTTAATATAATCACATATAACATATATGTTAAATTAGTGTTTATGAATATAATTAACTAGCTTCATGAAATATATGGTCTACACAAACATGATATGAATTCATTGGACACAAATTAATTAGAATTGAATATCTAAACTAATTGAATATAAAGTGAATATTTTTAGTAAAAAGTGTTTTTATGATCAGAAAGATGTTTTATCCAAAATAAATTAACATAATTAAAATTAGTGAGTGACATTAATAATATATATATATATATATAAAATTCAATAAAAGGTTTTTGATATTCATTCAATTTATTTAATAAGCATAGGAGAAGAACAAACCTAATATTACATAAAAAACCTATGTGGTTATTAATGCATTTTGACAGTCTTTTAATAGAGAACCTATTTCAAATTCGATTTTGGAACATATATAAGTCTTTTATGTAAAAATAAACATATTCATTTTAATACAAACATAAAAACATGGTAAGGGTGAATTTTTTGTGTTTTTGTATGATGTTTAATTTTTAATGAATATTTAAAAATATAGAATAGTATTCAAAGCCGTTTTTTATAATTTATTTTGGAGGAAAAATAATAATTTAAACTTGTTTTATTGATTAATTAGATAATTGTTTATAAATAACTATTACTTAGGTCCTTTAAATTAGTTTCACTTTGGAATTGAACAAAAAAAAATCCAACATTTGTACATTTAAAACCTACATTGCCATATCGTGTGCGACATTGATTTTAAATTAATATATAGAAATTATAAGATTTGAATTTAGAAAAATGGATTTAATATTTGGAATATTAAATAATTTATAATGTATAAAATGGTCATATTTTTTACAAAAATGATAATGAATGTGATCAAAAATAATTACAATAATGAAGGTAAATTTAATCGTAACAAGGGACCAAACCTTAAACAGAAGCCCCAAAATGACCTAGAAAATATCCCAAATTCCATTGGATATACATATTTATACCCTATATTCAAATTTACATAATTTGGACCATTATTGGATCCATGTTCAATGGGGAAAACATTGGGGAAATTTTCCTTTCCAAAATTTTCAAGTGGGTCACTCAACAATAAAAATTCCATCAAGACTCTCACTTTCTCACACCACTCAAGATAATTTGGATCAACCAGTATCTTCACAAATTTCACATAAAAAACCATACCCTCAACCTATATTCATCATAATGGTCATAATGTTATCCATGGAATCCCTTTGGTGCAAACAAAATAGAATCACCCGATTAAGATGTAACATCATTCCCTATGATATTTAGTTCTATTTTTTTCATCTCTTTCAATTATTATTGTTAAATTTTTATATAAAAAACTAGTATCGTAAATATTTATATATTAAAAGGGTTCAAACTACACAAACACACACATCTATATAATTAGAAAAAACATTCCATTTATATGTACAACGAACTACCATCTCATGAAATGAAGTTGTTCGTTTTTCATTCACCACCACTCATGGTTGATAATTAAGATGAGAAATATATTTATATATCTTTTTTGAAATATATATAATTTCTATATACTTATATATTTATTTTATTACACATAACATTGTGCAATATATTTTTTTGTAATACGATAACATCATTGTGGAAGTGTGGACTACTGCCACGTCAAAGCGATATGATTCATTATTTATATACATGGAATGTATAAAGGATAATATAAATAAAAATATGAATAATATATGAAAAATATATAAAAATAAAATTATAATATAAATATATATATATATATATATATATAAAATTTAAATTTCATTATTATATAACATGACACAGAAATAAAATTAGTGTTCATGCATACGTGCAACCTACACTCTCCAGAAATGATGAATTTATAATCATTTATGAAAAAAATATAGATTATTATAAATTTAAATATACTATATATATATATATGATATTTAAATCATGGTTTACATTCCTCAGATGATGAAATAGTGATCTGATTAATAAAAATAATGAGTAAAAAGATAAAACATACTCGACAAACTAGGCAATTAACAAACGAAATAGAAGAAATAACAAAATATTATTATGAAATAAGTAATTTGGTAGTGTGATAAGTTAGTATATGATATTATGAATATTATTATGGTTAGGGTATAATTTAGTGACATGACTAAACACATTATATAAGAGATTAAATTATATTCAACGGAAATGAACCACAAGGTAAGGGATGTTCATCTCAATGATTACATCCATGAGATAAATGTCATATTCCCCACTTAATTAATTTATGTGGATTATTTACTACCCATTTTGATATATAATATAATTAATCATTTTATCTTAATGATAGTTAAAAAAATTATTTTATGTTATTTCTTCATGATGATTATGATTTAAAATGTTTCAAAATTTTATAGGACACATTTCTATTTTTAATTATTATTTTCCACTTGTATAATTTTAATTATCATTCAAAAGTATTTTCATTATGGGAAATTATATGGAAATTATTCTCTAATCACATTAATTTTACAGTCTTCTAGTTATTAATGTCAATTTTCATGTATTAATACAATTTTTAACACTTTGTTAATCAAAATAATTTAGAAAATGTTTTCATGATGACTAGACCCCATTTCTCTCTTTATTCTGAGAAGCAATATTATTTTAAAAACCATTTTTTCAAAAAATGTTTTCAAAAATGTTTTTATCTAATCCAAAATAATATATCAAATAAAATTTTACTCTATTTTTATTTCACTAATTTTTTCCACGGATTCTTCTTATCTCATTTTGAACAAGGAATTTTTACAACCTTTTTACCAAGAAAAAAGGAATTTTCTTTTTACCGCATAACACATATACGTAATTACACACCATAATTTCATTGAAGTATATTTTCTTGTTTAAAACCTACATTTAGTAGAAAACTTTTTCAAAATTAATTTTAATATAATTTGTTTTTCTATAAATATGTTCAGATAAGGGCTATTTTTCTTAATAATGTTTTAGAAATATATTTTTTTTAGTATATCAAATCATCAAGGACAATAACCATTTATTATTTCTCCATTTGGGATATGTGGAATTGATACCATGTTAATTATTTCTTTAGATTATTTATGATTTATTTGAACAAGGATATTAATGAAATTCCCTACCTTGATTTCTTTTAGTCACCATGAAATATTCAATTTCCTATGATCATTTAGCATTGAATTTAATCTAGATATCCATACCATTATTGGTTATTAAAATTTTTTTCTAAAGAGTATACCATATTTTATATGGTTTTTACATCGGGATATATTTGATAATTTTAAAAAATATTAATAAATTTGTACCCATTATTCAATATAGATATTTGATAAGTTATATTTTTTAGTCGATATGAGGAATTCTTGGGACCTTAATAGTACAATTTTGTGGCTATTTAATGTACTCCCTATATTTTGTGGACCAGTTATAGAAAGCCCCTCGATGCTTCATTAGTCTCATAAGATGAAATAAGTTTGCGATAAATCCTTCCATTTTGTTAGAAAAAATAATATAATGGTTTCAACACATAGTTTTAAACTGTATAGTGGTTAGATATTGAATGTAGAGGATTTAATGATCTATTGACATGACTTAAAGTAATTAAACATAACCTGTATTTAAATTTTAGTTATCAATTTTATTTTATATGATGTCTCCATATGATAATATCGATGGATTGATTTAAGGATTAGTGTATTGATGAAATGGAATGTGTCTGGAGATTATTAACATGACATATTTATTTTTCTTTGTCTAATTATTTAAATGAAATGTGTTACCATTTATTTATATTAACATATGATCATTCTAATTTATTCATTTTTTTCTCACGTTGTATATTTCACTTATTTATAATTTTAGATAACCCTTATTTAGTTTCCTTTCCCCATAAATCCAAGAATTATACTAAGAAATATATGTAGGGTTATACTAGATGGAATAAATTTATCCAAAATTATATAAAACAATTGTATCAATTAGTGTATTCATTTATAATACAATAATAATGTATGTGTCTAGGTTTCCAAGACTAATAAATTCTTAGGTCCTTACTGATTTGATTCCTTTTAATCATGCCAATGTAAGACTAGTTCACACAATCTCCAAGCAATCTGGGGTAGGGATGCTACAGTTTGTATCAAAGGAAGTTTAATATCAACCTTGGAAACAAATTTTGGGAAACATAGATTAGGGAACATAGAAATAAGGTAAAAATTTATTATATGTATATAAGAAAATACTAAATTTTATGTATGGTAGAAATAATGTGGATTTTCCTAGTAATAAATCTTTAACTAGATAATACTAGTTGATGTGGTTCTAGAATACATGTACCTATGAGTTATAACTCTAACATGGTGCATTGGCCTGGACTCGGTACAACTGGGTACATGACAATGAGCCTTACTAAACCACAAGTTTGATACTCTAGACGATATGATTAGGATAAATCAAATTTTATTAACAAACCATGATGAAGTATTTTAACTGATAATGACAATTAATTTCCTATGTTAAAAATTAGACAAATATAGGACCTTTTCTTAAACAAACCAATAAAATATTTATGTATTAGAGTTCAATTAAAATCCATTGTTAAATGATAATTTTGTAATAATATATTTTTCAATTATTTACATGATATATATATATTATAATTTAAATTAATATGATTTTTGAAAAAATCTAGTATTCTGGGTGATAACCAATCAAATTCATCAAGGCTATGGGACTTGAACACATGGATAATGGATGATAAGGGTTTGATGCCCACAACTGGCCTACATGATGTCCTGGTTAATTTTTCATTGATTTTAGTCAACTTTATGAATCTATATTAATATTGAACCTATAGTCTTTATTTTTAGGTTTTTATATTAATTTATTTACCATATTAGATTTGAAAAATTGTTAGAGAACATTATAATTAATTTCATATAGTATTATGATATCTTAAATGTTTATTTTAGTGGTTTAAGAATCATAGTTAATTTTATCATATCCATTTCTTGAAGAATGGGAAGAATTAAAATTTTAACAAAGCATAAAAAATGGATGTAATTGTTAATATGAAATTTAAAACCATCGAGTAATAATTTTTCTTTATATTCATGGTCAATAATATAATTAACCATACATATAAAAAATACTATAAAAAATATCCTAAAGACCTTATATTTTTTGAACCAATGATCTTATAAATAAAAAAATTATGTATTTCAGACCTTAAACATTGAATTCAACATTAACATGGTTGTGATTTATGACCACAACCACTCCCTATAAATATGTACTCTTTTACTCCATATAATTATTTCTACATTCCATTACAGCTCTCCTACATAAGGACCTAATTATATGTTTTTATATGTGAGAAATGTACATCCTATTATATATTATCTAGATGATTTATTTGAACCATTATCATGATGTGGAATTTCAAACATATTAAATATCATTATATATATCACCAAACCCGATTTTAAATTGTGACGATGCAATTTAAATAGGTTGGGAAGAATTTAATGACCCTAAAATATAATGTGGGATAATTTTATTTGATAGCATCTATGACAAGAAAACCGAAGAACGTAAGGGAATGTAATTTCCTTGTTAATTATAATATATTAAATATTATATATAAATTCATTATATTTTATAGCTTTCAATACACCCAACATGGAGTTAGTGCACGATTCACATTACAACGAGTTTGTTTTGATTTCTTTTATTACACACATGAATGAGTTTTACCGAACAATAATATATTAATGAAATATTATTATTTAATATAATAATATATAATATATCCATTAAATTGGGGGTTATGAATAGAATTAAGTATATTATGAAATTATATGGTATATAGAAACATGAAATTAATTCACTGGATAATAATTAATTACAAATGAATATAAAAACAAATTAAATATATAATTATCATATTTATAAAATATATATTTTTATTCTCACAGAGATGTAATATCTTAAATAAATTAAATTAATTATAATTAGTTATTAATAATAATGAAATATACAAATATTACATATTCAATAAAATATTTTTCATATTTATCTAAAAGATTTGATAGACATAAGATAAAAATAGTCCCAAAATTTCACATAAAAACCAATATTTTTATAAAGGCGCATTTACAGCCATTTAATAAAGAGACTGTTTTCAAACCAATATCTGGATTGTTTATAAATATTATATTTACAAATAATGTTAATATTTTAAATAAAAACATAAAACTAGGTTAGGGTGATTTTTATGGTACATTTCTATGTAGTTTCCATTATAATGAATAGGGAAAAAATACTGAATTTTAATACAAATATTCCCTTTATACTAATTTATTTATATGGTAAAATAATATTTCAAACGGATTTTATTATTTAATTATATCTATATCATTCCAATTAATCTAATTTAGGTCATTGGATTAACATTTACATTTAAATTGAACAAAATACATAGAATTTTTTTGCATATAGGTACTTTAAAAAACCGGCATTGTCGTCCCGTTTGTGGGATTAATTTTAACAGAAATTATTCAACAAAAGTGACTAAGGATTAATATAATTGTTTAAATATATAAAATATTCACTATTTATAATTTCAAATAATATAAACATTGTTTTTACCAAATGTATTAGTGAATTTCATTAAAATTAACTACAATGATTAATGTGTAATTGTGGTTAATAATGGACTAAAATAATAAATTATGGGAAACAATAACCTAGAAACCAACAAAAATTAAATTGTTAGGAAATGTTTAGATGTTTTCCTACATTGGATTATATTTTTACTATTATTTAATCCACATGAAATGTTAAATACATGGTTGAAATTCCCTTTTACTAAATTTACAAGAGTTCCACTCCTCATCCACTATAAAAAGGCACCCAATCCTCCCACTTCCTCAAACCACTCAAGACAAAATTTCTAAAAAATAATCATGCAAAATAACTCCTAATAACACCTAACATAAACCAATAAGTTTAAAATTAGTTATAAATCAATCCATAGAATCTCTCTTGGGAAAACTAAATTGAGTTACTTGATTAAGATGTAACACCTGTCCTCAAGCTCTTTAGTTTTATATTTTTCAATCATTAAATTATTATTATTACATGCTCATATAATAAAACTAGTATCATAAATATTAGTATATGTTTTTATATCATTTATGAGACATAAAATTACTCACACATCCATCTAATGGGGGATTAACATACCATTTATGTGTTTGGTGAACCTAAACATCATGTAATGACGTTGTTCATTGTTTCTTTATCACCAATCAAAATTGTAATTTCTGATTTACACTATATTTAAATATTATATTAATTATTCTTATAATTTTTTTAAAAATATTTATTAATTCTATATCACATACCATTATTCACTTCATTTTTTGGGAATACGATATCATCATTTGTAGATGTGGGGGACTGCTGCACCAACAAAGCGATGTGATTCGTTCACTCTATACATGGATTGTATAAATTATGATTCCCATAAACATATATAACATATATGAAATTGATATAATAATACATTTATAATATATTTTTATTGATATATATATAATTTACATTTCATTTTTTAAAATAGGACATTAAAATGAATTGAGTGTTAATGCGTACATACAACCTATCGTCTCCATGAATCATGGAATTAATTTCCTACCACCAAACATTATTGATTATTATAAATGAATACATACAGAATTATATGATATTTATATTATGTATTACATTATATATATGACTAAAAAATTATCTAATTAATATTAACAACAAGTAATGAATTAAAACATACTCAACAAACTATACAACTATCAACCAAAATAAAGAAAATAAAGAATGATTATTAAGAAACCAGTCATATGATATTATATGTAGTTACTATATGATATTATAAATATGATTATGTTTATGCTTTAATTTTTTGGCATGCCTAAACCAATTGTACAATTTTAAAGGATGTTCACCTAAAAGGAAACACGAGGTAATATATTTTCATCTAACTATTTATATTTCTTAGAATAATGTCATTTCCACCACTTAATTATTTTAAGTGGCGTATTAACTCTCTCTTTTGATATATTATATCAATAATCATTTAATCTTCATGGTATTTGAAGATTTCATTTCATGTTATTCATTCATGGGGATTATGATTTAAAATGTTTCAAAGTTGTAGTGGACACTTTGGAATGTTTAAATATTATTTTCCCCAAGAATAATATTAGTTATCCTTAAAAGGAATTTCCTAATAAAGAAATTATATATTCATTGTTCCATAATACGCTTATTTTTTCTTCTAATATGGTTATTAATATTATTTTTAAAAAATTTCTACCATTTTTCCATTAATGGGTAGTCAAGGGGTTTTAGAAAATGTATTCAAGAAAACTCAACTCTATTTCTCTCTTCAGGAAAAGAACATGTTTTCTACTAAAACTTATATTTAAAAAAATATCCCAAATTGTTTTTTACCATTCCGAAATTAATTATAAAATCCATTTTTACTTAATTTTATTTTACGAATTTTTTCAATGGAATCTTCTAGTCGATTTCTGAATAAGGCATTTTTATATATATTTTATCATTAAAAAGGAATATTATTTTTTACATCATTAAACATGTAAAGATTTAGCTGCATTCATTTCATTGAAACATCCATTTCATATTTTAAATTTTAGTTATTAAAGAGAATATTTACAAAATTTATTTTAAAATAATATTTTAAGATATTTTTAAAAAAAATGATATTTTCCACATAAATCTGTTTATAATATATTATTATAGTTTTTCAATTAAATATTTAAAAATATTCTATTATACACATAGAATATGTGGTATTGATACCATCATAATTCTACACCTATATGGGTTATCATTGATTTTATAAAGTATAGTATTGAAATTCACTTACTTGGTTTCTTTTAGTCCCCTTGAAATATTCAATTTTATATTATCATTTGAAATTGAATTTCCCCTAAATATAAATATCATTTTGATTGATATTATTATTTCCCAAACTGTATAACACTTTTCATATGGTGTTTACTTTGAATTTTATATTATTATTTAGGTAAATATTGATAAATCTATATCCTTTATTGAATATGGATATTTAATAAGTAATATTGTTCATTACATTTGGGGAATTCTTGTGAAATGAATGATACAGGTTGGGGACCATTTAAGGTAATCCGAATTGGTTGAGATCTGAATAGTGAAATCCCCTCAAAACATCAGTATTCTCAAAAAATGAAATTAATTTGTGAAAACCCTTTTGAGGTTTTTTCTAAGAGGAATAAACATGTTTATACCAATAGTTTTATAACAAATAAGGAATATATCTAGACTATTGAAGTTTTAATGTGACTTAAAGATTATATACAACAACTATGAATTTACTTTATAGAAATTATAGTTATCATTGTTATTATCCACGATGTTTTCATATGATAAAATATGTGGTTGAATTTAATTCCAATTTTATTGATTTAATTGCATGTATCTTCAGTTTCTTACCATTCCATATTTATTTTTCCATATATATTTATATGAATGGAATGTGATTCCATTTATTTTACTTACTGTTTGAGTGATCTAAAAAATTAATTATTTCTTTTGTAGTAATTTTACCTTACTAAAAATTTCATCTCACACTTATTACGATTTCATTCCCCTAGAATCCATGAAGTATAGAAACACAGGTATTACGCTATATATTATTTGTTATAAGGTTTTCCATGAAAGAAAAAAATATGTTTTTATTAGAGTATTATTTTTTAATACTATACTCATATATGTATCCAGTTTACCAATACTATGAAATCTTCAGTCCTTTGGTATTTAATTCATTTTAATCAAGTTAATGTAAAGCTAGTTAACACCATATTTAGGCTCTCTGGGGTTTGGGTGCTATAACATGGGATTTTACTTCCCTTTTTTTGGTTCTCTTAGAGTTGTTTATTTGATGTTAATCTAATGAGAATCTCCTGAAAATTTGGTCATGCACGTTCACATTGAAGATATAAGATCACAGTATTGGATGAATTGTGTTGATTTGTTCTGTGACATTACCCCCAATTTAGGGAAGATTTAATTCCTTTGAGGATATGTTTGTTGAGGTTAAAATATCCACAACCCAGATGGTTGGGGAATTTCTAGTTCCAATTCCATAATAGTTTGATCTATGTTTTCTGACCTCAATGGTTTTCTTAAAATGGTTCACAACCCTATGTGAGGGTATTTCAACAAAATATTCATGTTTTCTCCAACCATTGTTTTATACCTAATTTTATAGAGTTATTATCAAACATTGGTTGGGTGTATCATTAATTTTTTTCCCCAACTATCTGCTTCCAATGACTTTTGTGCTATGTGTGATATTTATATTATTTAATGATTATATTTCCTTAAACGGGATGTGTGATCAATATTTTCAGATGCCTGTGGAAAAATAATTTCCATGGATCACTCTACTCTCTCCAATTATGAGTGAGATTTGGTCGAATCCTATTTTTGTAGAGCATGTTGAATGTTGTGAATTTATTCCATTTGCTGATATTATTTTGAAGCAACAACAATTTACAATGTCGTATTTGGTGAAAATTTCTGATTAGGATGTGTGAAAATAATTAATGCTCTATTTTCACCCCCATTATATGACATTAACACTATATAGAATGTATATTATTATTTGACACAATTCTCTGATGGTGCTAAGACAAGTTCACGGAAGGGATATTTGGTGGTTACTAAATATTGGGTTTTTTCAGGCATCTAGGAGATCTACCAAGTAAATTTTTTATTATATACCATATATTACCTTAATGAAACATTGATGGTCATTTTTGGGTAATACCTTCTAATATTAGTGATTAATATTGTTTAATATATTTAAGAGGATTTCATGCTCACAATCTTCTGGAAGCACTTATTGAATATAATATTAAGGTGTGGAGAAGGGCCAGAACATGACTGGTGTGTCATCTTTATCCAATTGTCTCCTCAGGTTCAGCATGTCTGTTTCATCATCTTTATATAGGTTCATCAACCTGGTCAAACAAAGTGAGTTTTCCCTTAATACATTATTATAAATGAAAATATTCTTAGGTACATTCACTATAAAATTTAAAGGAATATGATAAATGGGTTGTTTTTTGAAGGATCATCATGATGGGATATTTTTCGACTAAGAAATTATTTCACATTTTAGTGATAAGGAATCCAAAATGGATGAGATCATTTTTTCACGTGCCTAGTGGTATGAGGTCTTTTACATCCTTAAATATCCCAAGGGATAACCCTTTTGATGAAATGAAACATTACTATAGATGTAGATTTCACAATGAATTCCCTTATGGGGAGTACTGCCAGTATGGATTGATGAATGATTTCTAGGATAATTACTATAACATATATCCTAGGAAGTACCATCATGGTAAATGAAAATAATTGTAAGACCATTAGGTTGTTTGATCATCTATCCACACCGCGGGATTTCGTGACTCTCATCTAGAGGTGGACTGTTATGATCGATCAGATTATGTACAAGAATAAATCCTCCATGGTTAATTATCTTTTGGGGAGCTTATGAATTTTTTCTTCTATTCTTATAATTTTTAATAGGATACACATATCAACATCTTCCATTGATAAATTTATGAGGGCTTCATGAACCCCAAAATTATGTAGGGAATGATTATAGGCCATTTCTTCTTTTACCAATCATATATGGCTAGGATTATTTTTGGATGCCTTCATATGATGGATTGGGGAAACATGTGGGTATAATTTTATTTAAAACATAGAATCACTTTTGACTATATGCAATTTCACAATTGTAATTTTCAGATATGATTTTGGAATTTTGGTATGGGATTCTTCCTTCCTTAAAGTGGTAATTGAAATATATTGATTAACTCTAGTTGGAATGGGGGTACGTACCTGATTTCTTGGTTCACATATCATTGTGGGGTGTTCCCAATGACCCTTTTAGATGGGATCATATGTGTGCGTCTATTCCAGAGTGACATACTAATGAGTCATCCTATTTGTACTAACAGATATTTGTATCTTCCCCTATTCCACTATTGTAATTATAATGATATCATGGAAGGGTTGTTGGCTGTAGAATGAAGTATGAGTCTTTCCCTTTTCCATTTATAATATTTAATTCATAACATCAGTGAATAGAATGGGGATATATCATTATTCAGTTTCTAGAAAAGTGGAATCTGTCTACTCATCTCATTCATTTCATACTAGTCGATAATTATAGTAATCAAGTTCGAGATAAATGATTTTGTTCTACCCAATATTTTTCTCTAGGATATTCTAAAAGACTTATCCAGCTACTACCAGATAAGACTACTCATAGTATGGATAAATGTGGGAAAGGTGTGTGAGCTTGCTTAGTGTTTTCCAAGAAGCTTGACTAGAGGGATTGATTGACGTGGGATGGTGTTTTCCCCTGATCATTAATTGACGAATAATTTGAATGTATGGCTTCATTGGAAACATCAATATGAGGCTTCTCTAAGGGCTAATTGTTGTAGGTAGTTTTTTTTTCTCATGGTTTGATAATTTCATTGAATTGTGGACTTCTTTGGATGCTTCTAGTTGAAGATGTTGTTAATATTGGATGGTGTGGTAAGGTCTTTGTGAATTATAAGTGTTTACCACCAAATTTTATTGGTGGTGTTTTTAGGAGGGGATACACGTGTCCATGTTCCATGTTGATAGGTCACTGTCGTCGACATCCGCCTTTTACACATTGGACTCCATGAAGGGGTCCAAAACCTTAAATACGAAACACTATTTGCGGTGAGGATCCAGTACCTCCTGGAAGTGGTGACTGCAATTAATGTAAGGATCACATTGAAAGGAACCAAGTGCCGTTAGAATAAGTTCATTTCTGACATTATGATCTACATTTCTATTACAAGGGAAGAGTTGATTTTTTGTTCTGAGGATAATTTCACAAAATAGTTGGTTATGAAAATTAGTGTCATCTGATTTTAGACCACTGGCCATCATTGAGTCGATGACTTACAAGGCATTGCATGATATAGGGAATGATAATACTCCTCAAAGGTATGGAATGTACCATTATATTTGTACTCCAAGGACGGTTCATTTGAGAAACCTAATTTTAGACTCTATGTTGGTAATGGTTTCCTCTACTTAGATGAGGACTCAACATGAATGGTCTTTTTAATGTCCCAAACATTCATTAATGGAAATTTCTTCTTATTCTAATTCATTGATTTATTATGGTTATATAAAATGTAAAAATAATTGGTTTTATGTTTCTCGTTTTCAAAATACCGTTAAAAATTATGAGCATTGATAATATAGCAGTTTAACTGTGATCACATGATTAGTATAAATATAGGGCTATAACAAATCCAATTTACTTCGACAAAGGAAGCGATGACCTCATCCAGTAGACATGACCCATACGAATCCCATTTTTCAGAGCTTGGAAAAGAGGTGGAATCATTGGGCTTCTCTCTTGACCAAGCCCTAGCCTAGATTGAACACGTTAATCATTAGAAGAAACGACTAAATGAGAAGTGGAAGTTAATAGAGATTACAACCCAAGCAATGTTATCTGAACCACCACAAGAGAATGTCACCATCATGCACCTTACCATTCGGTCTCATGCGGGATTTATAAGGGGTTATGTAACAAGACACTAGAACTATTACTACGTAAATTATTTTTGTATAAAGTTTGTGCATTCATTTTATTATTGTTACTTTGTAAATAGTTTTTAAATCACAAATAGTATTTTTAGTTAATATTAAACTAAGAAATATTTTTTGATGAATTAATGGATTTTTGAAATTAAATAATATTTTACTAAAATATAATTATTATTAAATTACTTTTTTTTAAATATAAATGACCATTTAATTTTATTAATGAAATTATACAATTTATTATGGTTTGAAAGCTGTTTTTGCCAAAACCCTTGATTTTTTGGTAAATGCCTGTTTTTATATTAAAAGTAAAAATTCAAATATTTATAAAATAATTTAGATAAAATGAATATTATTTTTGGAATCAGGACTTCAAACTTATCCAATAATGAATTTTTCATTATTTTTTGAGATAGATGATTTTTTGGGTAATAATTAAATACCATTTAAATGTATAATGTGTTTTCTGACATCATATTAACCCAATAGTAATGTAATAAAATATTATAAACATTATTTTCTACCAATATTTTATTGAAATTAAAATAATTTGATTTTGGGTTTGTTTTATTTGTTTTACAATGATTTAGTGGACCCATAAAGGATTATAAAACATTTTGTCTTTTTAAAAGGATTTCCTTGAGAGTGCGGCTCGCCTCCACAAAAGAAACCCTATTATTTTAAGAAGTTCTTCCATTGGCCTTATAATATATAATTTTCCACTCCTCAATGGAAAACCCATCGGGAAAAACCATGGGATGGTTTGTGCTTATGATTAGTTTAATGTGAGGCATCTCAAACCTAAATAATAATGAATTCCCTCTCATTTCATTTATAAACCCACCCAAGCTCCCACTTCCTCTTCACTCAATGTATTTGTAGTTTGACCAACCCTTGAAATAATCTCTCTAGAATCCTCCAAAGGTTCCCAAAAATCCCTATATTCCTCTCTCAATTCCCCCTAGCCTTTGGGATCACACTTCCAAGTAAGGGATTTCTTCCATTCTAATTTTTGTCTAATTTTCTATAAATTGTTATTCCCTTTTAATTTAAATTACAAATTTTGGGGTATGATTTTGTACCTCCCCCATACTGCCCTATTTATTTTTGGATGATTGGATACCCCTTTCATCCTCATTAATTCCTCTCATGTACACCCATTACCATGCCAAAATTCCGTGAGGGATTTCTTTCTCCTCTTTTACATACAAGTAATTTTTTGGTATTATGCATCTAAATTCCATTACATTTTTTGGGACATGAATCTATATGACCCCCTTACCGTCCCTTAAATTTTAATATGATGAGAAATCATTTCTCTCTCATCAAAAATTTTTTATGAGTTCTTATTTCATGCCATTATGCTGCCGAAATTGCAGTACAATTTTCCAAGCCCATGTCATTATGTAGTGAAATCCGTTCCCATTTCTCTATCAAGAGTATTCACCATTATAAAAATATTTACATATTTATTATAAATCTTCATATATGTATTCCACATCCCTCTATCATTGAATAAATGGATATGATTAATTCCATGTTGTATGATACATGTGGAACACTTTTGAATGAAATGAAATGTTTAAGAAGGATGTGCCCTGATAACGCTCTAATGAATTAGTAAAAGTATAGTATCATGATACATCGTGTGAAATTGGTGATGAATCATGGCAATTCTAGTTCAATGGAGTTTCACTCATTCGACATTGTTAATGAGGGTTTACTCATGCTCTATGAGTAATGATCCTTGGCTCATGCAAATTCCATGTTAAGTGTTGTTGACACATTTCAATGTCATGATTATCTTACAATATCATGCCATTATGATCATGTTTCTATTGTGATCCATTGATATTCCTATTGTATAAGATGTATTTTATTCCTCATGTTATTCCATGTTTATTCCTTTACTGGACATTATAGCTCAACCTTTTCTTATTCTTGTCCTCAAGTTATCCTATACAATTCTAATTACGAGGGAATGTAGGGGTCATGTAGATGATGTTTTCAATAAATAAGTTGTACTTCATGTTTTATGTTTTTATTTAATGATCATAATACCCAAAGACACTCAATATATCAATATTCCATTTTAGGTTATGTTTATGTAATAAATCATGTTTTAGTGAGTAATAAAGAATATGGTTATTATAGTTGGTATCAAAGGATAGGTTTAGATATTTTAGGGTTTGGATTTGAAAACCCTTGTGAAGCCTTAGAGACAAGACTACGTATAATAAAAACATTTCTATGTTTTATAGGGTATTTATTAAGAGGTTTATCAATAAAATGCATCCCTGTTTGGATAAAAGCAGGTAGAGACGACTATGGCACAGATGTACCTAGGGGTGAAACCCCAACAACTAGTTTCAGGTTTGACTCGGGGTATCCTGGTACAAGAAAACGGGCCTCGCTACACTCTTGGTTATGAACTCCTAGGGTATAGGCTTTGGTAAATTCACAAGCTTATTATTAACCCTTATTAATGGAATTAAAAAAATGCCCCTAATAATATATGTTAGAAATTAGATCATGAATAACGTAGATTGAATCCTATGGATTCTTAAGTTAAGGAAAAAAAGTTATTTATATGAAATCAGTTTTTCCATTGGATTACCCTTTATGTGATAGCCCTAACATTGTTTCTATTCCAGCCAATGGATAGTAATAGGAGGACTCGGGCTAACAACAGATGGGAAGATCAATGTGATGACTTTGCTAATGAGAAGCCCATTCTGATGGGAGCAAGAATCACAAACATTATTGGGATTCTATCCCAGTTATCTCAATATTTTTATAGAAACATGGGTCAAGAGGAATGTTTAACCACTTATGAGAAATAAAAGATGACATCGAGAGCTTCATGAGACAATTTCCCCCTAATTTTAATAGATCATTTGTTCCATCATTCGCAGAACAAAGGATCAAATCCATTGAAATGATCTTCTCTATCCTTCAATGATACGAACAATAGAAGGTTCTTCTATCTTCTTTTCATATGGTGGGTGAAGCCGATAAATGTTGGACATTGATAAAAAAACGAAGACTGAGGGGTATATCGAGGCATTGGGATGGAAGGATTTTCGGGAGATGTTTTTTGATAAATATTTTCTGCACACCCTCTGGCTTAAGAGGGAATGAGACTTCCATGCCCTCCAGCAAAAAAGATTACGAATCTGTCAGAGCATACAACGAAAACATCCCAAGGCTTGCATGTTACATTTTTGGATTTTTCATTACCCATGAATGTAACATTGGCCACTTCTTTGGTGGGATTAAACCTAGCATGCGGAAAGCCCTGGCGATCTGTGACTTCGACAACTATGAGAAAATTGTCCAATTTTCCCTCAAGGATGAAATTGTTATCATAAAACCTTAGGGGAATCATGAGGATAATAAGCGCAATGTGGAATTCAATTCTAGTAGTATGATGGATGAATCCAATAGTGCTATGAAAACCCAGTACCCCACTTACAAAAGGTGCGAAAATAAGCACCCCAAAAATTGTTTGACGGGGACGAAGAAATTCTTTAGGTGTGCAAGAGGAGGGAACCTAGCCATTAACTACCGATAGGATAAAACCGTGGATACAATAGAGGAGAGGAACGATCCATTAGACTCTCAACGCGTGGTTTTTTGCTTCAACTGCAAATAACCATGGAATATTTCAAATCAGTGCCCAAAGCCATGGGTTTTTTGCGACAACCAATAACCTCTATGGCCGAAAGGGTGAGATGTTTCCATCACTACCACCAAAGTGAACCCCAAAAATAATGTGGTGACAGGTACACTATTTATTCATTAAAACAATAGGGAGCACACATTTTTATTCAGGTTTTATGCATTGTATTATATCGTGTATTTTTAGTAAAACAATCCGAACTCCACCACAAATCATGGAAGTAAAGATGTTGGTGAGTATGGAAAATGGGGAAATTATTGCATCCCATGAATATAACTCATCCCCTATCTTAATCAGTGGATTGAACTTATAGGTAACCTCATCATACACCCTCTGGTAGAATTTGATGCAACTCATGGAATGGATTAGCTTTCATTATATAGAAGCAACATAAATTCCGTGAGAGGGAAGTCACTCTCCGTGTCGAGAATTGACCCCCGATTCTGTACATGTCCAAGGAAGACGATGATTCTTATTTAGCCCCATCATCTCATGAGGGGATATTAGTACCCTATAAGCATGCGTATCTGGTTCAAATGATTAATTATAGGGAATAATCCATCCTTCAAGACATTCCAATTGAGAGTGAATTCGATGATGTGTTTCTCGAGGAATTTCTAGGTCTTCCTCCTAGAAGATATGTTGAATTATCAATTGATCTTATACCTGGGCCGTTGACAATATCCAGGACTCCGTATAGAATTGATGGTGTGGAGTGAGGGGATTTGAAGAAAAAATTATAGGAGATTATAGATAAAGGGTTTATACATGCATGTGCTTCACCATGGAGTGCACTGGTCCTCTTCATCAGGAAGAAATATTGGTCAATGCACCTTTGCATCGATTATCATGAGCTTAAAGAAAATCACGATAAAGGAAAAGTATCCTCTCCCATGAACTGATGAATTGTTCGTTCATCTTTACGGGGAACAATAATTCTCCAAGGTGGATTTTCGATCGGGATATTATGAAGTAGGGGTGAAGAAGGAAGATATCCCCAAGGCTTCTTTTCGCACAAGATATGGGCACTATGGATTCATAGTAATGCCTTTTGAACTCAGTAATTTTCTAGAAATCTTCATGGACATGATGAATAGAGTCTTTTGGGATTACCTCAAAAAATTTATGGTAGTCTTTAATGATGATATTCTAATATACTCCAAAACCAAGGAGGATAATGAGGAGAATCTAGGAATTGTACTAGAGACCTTGTGGAAGGAGAAGCTCTATGAAAAGTAAAACAAGTGTGATTTTTGGTTGAAGTTGGTCTCATTGTTGGGCCATATCATCAAATGAAATGGAATATTTGTTGATACTTCCAAAGAAATTTACAATTGAGGGATGGATGAGGCCATCATCGGTAACAGATATCCATAGCTTCTTTGGGTTAGCTAGATATTATCGACAGTTTTTGAGAAATTGCACATGATTTTCCAACCAACTTACCATGATAAATTGAAAGGGAGTAATGTCTTCTTGGAGTGAGGAATGTGAATAAAGCATCAAGGAGTTAAAAATGAGGCTTATCACTATACACGTTCTAACTTTACCCACAAGTGCAAAACGTTTTGTGGCATTCATTGATGCTTCAATGAAGGGCATGGGATATGTGTTAAAGAAAAATGACCAAGTCACTGCCTATGCTTTAAAGCATTTGAATGTTCATGAGAAAAATTATCCAACACATGATCTGGAGTTGGCAGCGGCGACCTTAGCTTTAAAAACATTTCAGTATTATCACTTTGTGGAGAAGTGTGAAATTTATACGCACCACAAAAGACTCAAATATATATTCACATAGAATGATTTGAACATGAGCCAATGAAGAAGGTTATATCTGATGAATGACTATGACTACTCAATCAATTACGACCTTGGGAAAGAGAACAAGGTGGAAGATTCTCTATGTATAAGGGAGCTAATGATTCTATCATTTGTGAGAATTGAGAAGGATCCTATATTTATAGACTTGTTGAAGATGGACATGGGAATCATAAATAAGGGAAAATCATCAATAAATTCCCAAATTATTGATCAACAAACTATTTTTGAATGGTAAAAGGATGCTCAAAAGGAATATGTGGGAATTCATAAGAGAGTTAAAGCTATCAAAAAAGGGAAATCCAAGGAGATTAATGTTAATGAAGATGGAATTATGAGATTTGGGAAAGGAATTTGTGTTCTATAAATTTCGGAGCTGATGACAGAACCTATGGATGATGCACATAGTTCAAACTTCTCTATTCACCCTAGAAACAAAAAGATGTATTGAGATCTCCGAGAGCATTATTGGTGGGATAATATGAAGAAAAAAATAGATGAATTTGCATCAAGGTTCCTAGTGTGTCAGCATGTTAAGGCCGAGGGATAGATGTTTAAGGGGATGATGAAACCCCAACCCAAACCAGCATGGATATGGGAGAACATAACAATGTACATTTTCACCAGACTTTTGAAGTAATCCATAGGCAACAATGCAATCTAGGTTGTTGTGGATCATCTTTAAATGTCTTCAAACTTTATTGCAATTCAAGAGGATTTATAAATGGATCAACTAGAACATATATATATTAGGTAAGTGGTAAAGCTGCATGGAGTACAACTTTATATTACACCTGATCGAGATCCAAGATCCACATCTGTGTTTTGGAAGAGTCTTCATCATGCTCTGGATACTGAACCGAACTTCAGTGTGGCCAATCATCCTCAAACAGATGGACAATCAAGGAAAACTATTCAGAAACTGTAGGATATGTTAAGATCATGTTCTATGGAGTTCAATGGAGGGTGGGATCAACATCTTCCACTTATTGAATTCTCATAAAATAATAGTTTCCGCTCGAGCAACTGAATTGTACATTTTGAAGCTCTGAATGGGATGTGGTGCATCACACCGACATGATAGGATAAATTCAGTGAGCGTAAAATGATAGGACCATTAATGGTCGACTAAATGGTGGAGAAGGAAAAAACCATTTAGTAGCATATCAAGGCAGACCAGAGTCGATAAAAGAGTTATGCATATAACTGTTGATGAGAAATTGAATTTAAAGCTAGATACATGGTATATTTACATATCTCTCTATGGAAGAAGATCATGAGGCTTGGAAATAAAGGGAAGGTAAGTCCTAGGGACATCATCCCCTTCAAGATTATTGATCATGTTGGGGATATGGCTTATCTACTAGCACTTCCACCTACCATGGCCAGAGTAAATGATTTCTTTCATGTATCCCTCTTAACAAAGTAAATTTTAGATACTTCACATGTACTCTATTTAGAGGTAGTACAGTTAGAGGATGATCTTTCTTACGAGGAGAAACCAGTGAAGTTCTTAGATCATAGAGAAATATTACTACGAAATAAGATAATTCCCCTCGTCAAGGTGTTTTGGAGAAACCACTAGTTCAAATAAGCGACATGGGAATCCGAGGAAGTGATGAAGTAATGTTACCCACATCTCTTTTTGTGTGGGAAAATTAAATTGCGAGGACACAATTTTTTAAGGGGTGATGATTGTAACAACCCAAACATTCATTAATGGAAATTCCACATGATCTAATTAAATGACTTATTATAGTTATATAAAATGTGAACTTAATTGGTTTTATGTTTCTGTATTTTAAAATCCTGTTAAGAATTTTGACCATTTCTAATATAGTCGCTGAATAGTGATCACATGATTAAATTAAATATAGTGCTTTAACAAATTCAATTTACCTAGAAAAAGGAAGTGAAGGCCTCATCCAGTAGAGTTTCACCATACTAATCTCTTTTTACAGATCTTTTAAAGGAGGTGGAGTCATTGGGATTCACTCTAGATCATTCCCAAGTTGAGCTTCAACATTTTAACCTTGAACGAAACTGATTATGGGAGAAGTGGAAGATAATTGAGATTACCACAAGGGCGATGTTATCCGAGACACCCCAATAGTATGTCACCATCACGCACCATAACCATTGGTATTATGTGGGTGTTATAAGGTGTTATGTAACAAGATCCTATCACTATGAAAATTTTCATTATTATTGTGTAAATAATGTGCATTCATTTTATTATTGTTACTTTGTACATATTTTTTTAAATCACGAAGAGTATTTTTAGTAAATATTCCACCAAGAAATATATTTTGATGAGTTTATGGATTCTTGGAATTAAATAATATTTTCATAAAATAAAATTATTATTAAATTACGTTTTAATAAATATAAATGATCATATAATTTTATGAATGCAATTATAATTTTTACTAATGTTTGAAAGTTGTTTTTGTCCAAACCCTTGAACTTTCGGTAACTGCTAGTTTTTATTTTAAAAGTAAATATTCAAATATTTATAAAACTATTTAGATAAAATGAATATTATTTTTGGAATCAGGACGTAAAAATTATCCAACGGGTAGTATTTCATACTTTTTTGAGACAATGGAATTTTTGGGTAAAAAATAAATACCATTTAAATATATAATGTATTTTATGACATCATAATGACCTAATAGTGATGTAATAAAATAATATAAAAATTATTTTCGGCCAATATATGTATTTCCATTAAAATAATGTGATTTAGGGTTTCTTTTACTTATTTTACAAAGATTTAGTGGACCCTTCCGGGCTTATAAAACATTTTGCCTTTTTAAATTGTTTTCCTTGAGTGTGTGACTCACCTCCACATATGAAACCCTATTACATTAAGAAGATAGGACATTAGAATTATAAAATATTGTTTTCCACTACTATTTGGAAAAATCCATGGGAAAAAACTGAGGGCTGGTTTGTGGTTTTGATTAGTTTAATGTGAGGTGTCCCAATTCTAAATGATAATGAATTTCCACTCTTTTCCTACATAAACCCACCCAATCTCCCACTTCCTCTTAACTAATAGTATATGGAGTTCTACCAACCCTTAAACCCCTATCTATATAATCCTCCCATGGTTCTCCACTCTCCCATGAAGCCACTCTCAAGCCTCTCCCAACCTTTAGAATCACACATCCATGTATGGAATTTCTTCTTTTCTCATTTTTTACATTATTTTAACACTGTATGCCCTTTTGTTTTCAATTAAAAATGTTGGGGTATGATTTATCACCTCCTCCATACATCCCAATTTATGTTTTTATGATGGAATATCCCTTTCTCTCTCATTAATGCCTCCCATGTTCACCTATTACCATGCCGAATTTCCTTGAGGGATTTCTCTCTCCTCTTTCACATCCAAGTAATTCTGTTGTATTCTGTATCTAAATTCCATTACCTTGGTTAAGAAATGTCTATATAATACCCCCGTACATTACATTTCGTGTAAATATAATGAGACTCCCCTTTCTCTATCATCAACAATTTTTTATGAGTTTTTATTTACGCCGTTATGCTGTTGAAATTGCACTATGATTTTCCATGCCAATGTCATTAGGTAGTGAATACCATGATCATTTCTCTATAAAGTGTATCAACCATTATGCACATTTTCTTATTGATTATAAAGCTTCATGTATGTATTCCACATCCCATTATCGTGGAATACGTGATGCTGATTTATTCCATGTTGTATGATCCATGTGGCCCACTTATGCATGAAATGAAATGTTAATGAAGGGTGTGCCATGATAGTGATCAAATGCATTGGGTAAAGTATAGTATCATGATATTTCATGTGAAATGGGTGTTGACTCATGCTAATTCTTGTGCAATGAGTTTTTACAAGTGCTACATGTTCAATGAGGGTTTACTCATGATCCATGTTCAATGAGCCTTGGCTCATGCTAATTCCATGTTAAGTGTTGTTTCCACATTTACATGTTATGATTATCATGATCAATCATGAATTTATGTTCATGTTTCTCTTGTGATCCATTGATATGACTATTTTCTAACATGTATTTTATTCCTCATGTAATTCTATTTTTATTCCCTTACTGGGCATTATATCACACCCTTCTCTTATCAATGTTCTTAGGTTATCCCATGCAATTATATTTACAAGGGAATGTATTGGTCATGTAAAGGAATTTTTCACAAAAGATGTTGTATTTCATGTTTTATGTTTCTATGTAATGATCATAAGCCCCAAATACACTAAACCTATCGATCTTCCATGTTGTATCAAATCACTTTTAGGAAATAATGCATGTTTTAGTGTGTAATAGAGAACATGGTTGTTATAGTTGCTGAGTCATATGACTATGAGAGATAGTGTGATACCATTTGGATTAAAGGGAGATATTGGAAAAATTGCATAAAATTTAGGCTCCAAACAAAAACAATAAAACCCCATCATATAATAAAATTAATAAATGAACATATTCATAATTGTTTGAATTGATGGCTTGGGTTTATTTCAATATTGAAAGGGTCCTAGAAAGCAGGTAACACAATTATCATAGTTAAGGATTCATATTGGGTTCACCATTTTTTTCCTATGAATTCCATGTAGGGTAGTAATTGAGTTTTGTGGTGATGTTCGAACAAGTTTCACATCAAGAAAATACACTAATGTCCGTTTTAGGAGGTTTCCAATGTGGATTATTCATGTAACTAGAAACACCCAACCATTCGCATATCCATGACGACTCATGGACCTATATTCTAAAGGCATGGCCCCATTTGAGGAACACTGTAAGTTATACATCATGACAAAAATTGATTGAGAGTATGGGAGGTAAAACTAATCACATCCTTTTGGGTGGAATTATATCATACCTTCAGACTCTTATTGATTTTTGATATGTTCATGAATCCTTCATTAATTATGAAGTATTACATGGGTCACCACTGTACTAAAAATAAATTACTAGTACATATTGTATTTAGAATAAACTATATTTATCCAAGGATATTCATCAATGGAGATAGTTGAATGTATTTTATGTTCTTCATCAATGATACCCTCTAATGTATTAAATAATTATTCTTTTTTGGTTTATTATTTTGATGTTTGTTTTCAGTAGAATAGTGGGGCACTTTGGAGTGTATCATTATCATGGGATATGTGATTTGTTTTGATGTTGGGATCAGACCCATGATATAGGATTCATACGTATTCTTGTTAATAGAATCAGAACCTACATTGTTTTGTCCCACATAATAGAAGACATCATACCTTTTAATGTCTTGTTATAAGATCCAAACCTTGTAGTTTAATTTCATGCATGTAGGACATTTCAGAAAATGATGCCTTGTCAATTTTTTGAGTGGGACTTATGGCTAAGCACACGAAGGAACCTGGAAGGGATATGGGATCCCATGATGGACAATACCCATCATGGAGTGTGGCCGAGAGGTAATTTGGGTTAAAATTGGGGTTTTGGATTTGGACCTCATAGAGGTTTCCTATAAATCACATTTAGATGGGAATAAAACCCTATATAGTTTGGTTTTGAGGACCCACAGTTATTGAGTCCCTATGATGGTTTTTACCACAATAGAATGTGTACCTTTGATAGGAAAATGTTGGTGATCAAAACCATTAGGATTACCATAGGTTTGGTGGTGATGTGTTTGGGGATTACATATTATGATAAATGAATATTTCATGGAGATTACTCTTGAAATTATTACCATATGTTTTGGATCAAAAAAAGTTCATGATCGCCCCAACCATTAATCCCAAATGGTTCATGCATGGAGTGAGAAATAATATGAAGTGGTAGATCTTAGAAACCACACAATCTTCATAGTATGTTTGGGAAGACGATAATACCCTAAGAGAGAGGAAAAGAGGGTGGTATATTGTTATCATGTACACCCATTGTTATATCATGATAATCACATATAACTACCATTGAGATACAACACATGGGTATGGATAAGGAGGAAGGAATGCATCAGGGGAGGTCCTGCAATATATATTAGTGGATTACTCCATGTGGGATTCCCTTTGGACTGGTTCCTATAAAAGATAAGAGCATAAGTTACTATCCCTTAAAGAGAAAAGGATGTGTGATCCCCTCCCTCCATGATTGAATCCCAAACTCCCTGGTCATAGGAACTATAAGTGAAGGACATGGTCCTAGTCCTTGAATCTGAGATCTCTAGATCCCTGAAACTTCCCCAAGGTCAAGGTCCTCAAGACTGAGGGAATGCATATCTTCATGCACCCCATGGACTATACTCATCATGTAGGAGAGGTTTAGGGAACATATGAAAGATGGAATATATATCGGAATAGGTGATACATTCATGTTCCTCATACGATGGTTTTGAAAATTCGGTGGATTTTTAAATGATTCAATTTGTACCTCCTTAGAGAAGGGATCCAATGGAAGAGGATTCCATCCATTAGTGTATTGAATGATGGCATACAATATTTCTTGCACATGTTGAGGCATTAAGAGCATCAGATGCGTCATGTATAACCTTAGAAAAGATTAAAGTTATTCACGTAGGGGGTAGTCTTGTATGAGCTGGAGGTGCCTTGTAGGGTGGATACCTTGGGTGAAAGAAACATTGACGGGGCCTTTCACATTGCACTAGGGGTCTACAATGGTGTCCCAAGAAGGTTCCCTCATAGGTCCATTGTTATTACAGGGAACTTCATTCATGAGGTTGATGTCTAGGGGAATCCGGTCCCTTCATATGCATCTTCTAATTCAAAAGCCCAGGAGGGACTTGGGTGCCAATATCCAAAATAATTCACCATTATCTTGGAATTTGGGGAGTTACCTATGGTATTTTTGGACCACGAAAAATTAAATACAAGAATAGATCATGGAGGCTTCTTACCATTTTCTAGTCTCTGAAATGAGGATCCTCGAGTTCTTATTTATAGGAAATGAAAGAATCTTATCAATGGGTGTATCCCACATAGGTCCCTAGTGTACGTACCCGACACATGGGTGGATGGTCTCTCAGTGTCACGTACGGGGGACCTATTATTGTCCTCTAGAGTTCTTATATGGTGCACATAGGCCCCCTTAGTGAAGTTCTTTTGATCATTTCTGGGGATCATCGTCTATTTCTAACGTCGTTATAGTTTTATTGATGATATTTTAATCCAATGTTACAAATTATAGTTTCAAAAGTAACTAATGAAGATCTAATCCCCCAATAGGAATCATTTACACAGTTCTAATTTAAAATATGGATAGGGTTGCCTCTCATTAAAAAATTTATTAAGTTAATATTCTATAATAATGAATGTAAAATAATATTGAATAACTATATATTAAGAACTGATAATCAATAACCATTTTTTATTATTCACCTAAATGCAACATTTTTATCATTCAAATCTTTTTAGTTATGATCTTCATAAATTTTTTAAAAAAAATTCCTCTATTGAGATCATAAAAAGTCTTCTATTAAAAAAATAATCATGGTTGACATCGTTATTAATAAATATAAATTTGATCAAAACATTCATAGTATATATTATCAACATATGAATTTAAAGATATAAATTATACTATTATAAAAATTCCCTTTTTATTTCAACACTCTATAATGTGATGTATTTTATATAAATATTATATTTTTTTGAATAATAACACATCAAGTCATTGGATCAAATATAAATAATTTATGTTATTCACTTGGATTTTACACAACTATTTGAACAATAATTCTTATCAATAGATCTTTACATTTTCTCATTTATTACGTAGATGACATATTAATATTTTCATTATTAATTAATAAATAATAAAATAGGAAATTAATAATTTTTTTCTTATAAAACATATAATCACAGAATAGATAAAAAACACTAAATGATTTTTTGACTTTTTAATAGAGTTAATAATGCTTATAGAATATCACCATAGTAATTTTTCTTCTAATGTTTAATCTAATTTAATATGAACTCCTCGACCCAGATTCCACTAAATGGGTTCCCTAAGCCTGATGGGCCACATGGCCTCAATGGAATCTCCCTGAATTTTTGAGGCTATGAACTAGTATTGAGGCCTTGTGGTGTGTATATGGGGAGACAATTTCCTCATTATAAAATAGTAGCATAGTAGATGACTATGAATATGGGTTTGTAGAGGAAGAAATATATGTAAAAAATGGAACATCAGAAAATAGAGACACCAATAATAATAACTGAAATAAATGGAATAACATTCAACAACTGATGATATGTCATGTCACAGGAAAAATAGAAACATGGATATAAGATAGAAGTCATAACATATTCCACCTAAGTAAAAATGAAATGAAAGAGAATCCCAAAAATCTTGAGCTCCGACTCGGTCATATGCTATCAAGATCGAAACTAATCATCAAGAAATCAAGTGTTTGAAGTCGTATGGTTCCCTTTATCAAAATATAAAATCATGTAATCTACTTCGAGTACCAAGCTATTCTGAGAGTGGGTGGTAGATAAATATTAGTGGGCCACCACCAATGATTTCTATAACATCCAGCTCGTGTAATGGAAATGTAATAGTGTTCAATCATGCAGATATAAAGTAATGTAGTACAATGTAGCTAAATACCCATGTACCAGCTACATTCATCCACTAGGGTCTAAACATGTAAACAAATCATTATTTTATTATTACCAGTTTATAACTAAGTCACATTTTAAAAATATTGAAGGTTCCATTTTATGACAAGGAATCCTATAATAATATTAAATAGTCTAGTACCAAGGAACTAACCAAGGATACATAGACCTCAAGGCTCACCAACTCAATACTAACTATAGCATGGAATGAGGTAAGATTATAATCCAAGGAGTATAGTCCAAGTTTTAAAAAAAATAAGCTTACTAATAAGTCCAATGAGTTTTTCCAAGGTAAAACGGGGCTATCCAAAGGCTAGTCCGGAAGGGCATCAACCACGACACATACTTCTCAATGATGGATTCAAGGAGTGTATCTAAGGAATCCTATAAAAATAATGAATGGATCCTATGGTTTCATATATAAAATCCAATAAATACACAAGGATCATGATCTAGTTGGGTGTTAACCTAAGAAAGATGTATCCATGAATCAGAATGGGGTCCAGAGTGATCATGGCATTCTCCAACAAGAATCCAATGCGAGATCGAATCAATAAATTCTAATTTTATTATGATGTCATGTAATTTTTCATTTGTATCAAGCCTTTACTTTCATTAGTGTGATATGGTGAAGAGGAATTTATCCTTTTAATCAATTCAAAATTAACCTGTAATATCATTTGGTGAAAACATTTTCATTCAACAGTGTGAAATGACCATATATCATGAATCCATTATTAATTCTATTTAAATTATATTTAATACTTAATATGAATTATTTAACTTCCATTAATGTGGTAAGGGGTTGTATGGACATTAACCCTTTGTTTATTTATATTTAATCCAGTCAAGTTATATTCACTGTATACATTCCAATTTTCATTTCAAATTTAATTATCAATTTATGCACTTACCTTAGGTGGGTAACATTGTGAAAATACATTGTACCTCCCATTATGAAATTCATAATACAAATCAAGCCATTTAATATATCAAAACATAACCACAAAAGGGTCATGAAATGTCACACCTGAATGTCGATCAAACTTTTCAAATACTAAAAATCCAATTATGGAATAACATCCTACATGGGTTGGAATGAGTTATTGGCATAAACACCAACAATTAATCACGTATTCAAATGGAATATCAATACGGTTCAAGTTATTATAATTTTGGAATGTAAATTCTATATATGGAACCTGATGAAATTGGTGGGCCCCACATGACAAATCCAAAATTAACAAACTTGAGGGATGAGTCATAGGCTACCTACCATAGGATTGCATGAATCGTCTCCTCTAGTAAAAACTATTTATTTTGCTTAGATCATAGTATATCTATGAATAGTAGAAGAATACTTACCCCATGATAATTAGTTTGAGAGAAAAGGGGAAATAGAAAGTTGTAAATGGACTAGAGTACTTATCATTTTACATTTAACGTGATAAATAGAACATTGAAAAAAACCCTAGATGAAAGAGATATCTTGATTCCTACTTTATGTCTTCAAAATGCTCCAATATGAGATTTAATAAGGTTAATCCCGTAAGAACCTGTATTAGGAGGAAGAAGGATTGTTAATAGATTATTAAAATATAATTTGTAAAATTACCCAAAAAATTAGCATGTGCATGGTTTGTCCAAATGGATTGAAAAACCATGTGAAAAAAATGTGTAGTTACCAAGGTAGAAGAGCCACATGCATTTTCAGGCTATATTGCCATGCAGAAACCATGGTATATGTTTCTGTCTGAAAATTTCCATTTGAACGGTTATCCAAATAATGTGCTAGCTATGAGACATGGCATGTTTCCCAAAAAGATGGTTCAGGGATCTAATATTTCCCCAGACAACCCTAAAGTCATTTCTAACTCATTAGACATTCAAATTAAGTCCAATGTAAATATTTACAATGACATTTCAA
Source organism: Viscum album (assembly GCA_963277665.1). Taxonomy (NCBI): domain Eukaryota; kingdom Viridiplantae; phylum Streptophyta; class Magnoliopsida; order Santalales; family Viscaceae; genus Viscum; species Viscum album. The sequence continues at coordinate 1,069,866,604 of OY728162.1, forward strand.
AGATCCATACCTGAGTCAAAAACTGGGTTCATACTATTACCCCCCCTTAAAATAACTCATCCTCGTGTTCACCTTCCATGTGTAGAGAAACACTATTTGAGAAAAAATCAAGCCATTGGGAAGAGAAAATAGTTTCCCTCCCTAATGTATCATCCTGTACTCAACTGTGATGCCATAAAATCCATACCAGTGGGACAGTCTAGCCTCAGCGATCCTTCGTGCTCCAATAAATGATGATTACTAGATACTCTTAAAAGGTATTATATTAATATAACTCAACATTCTTTAGATCAATGTTATGATAAGGGTTAGCATGATATTGGTGAAGCTTTAAAACATGAGAGATTACTTGCATGCCATGATACCTCAGAGGTAATAGCAAGTGATAGGCTACCGACACTACTCACTATAGAATTATAAAAGGGTCCAATGTAAAGAATTGAAATTTTTTCCAACATTTTGTAACAATATATGCCCTATCATAGGTTATACCTAAAGAAAAACATGATCCCTAACCTCAAAATAAAGAGGGCATCAACATATATTGTCATAAGATATTTTTCTAGACTGTCCAGTAGTCATACAATTTATAATTAGCTAAACCTATTCTGGATTCTCTTGAAAGAGAGGATGAACTAGTAGGGTTGTCTCACCCACCTCTAGCCAGCACATGGGTGAATGGAACAACCTATCATAAAAGGCCTAAAAAGGATCCATATTAATTTTTACCTGAAACATATAATTTTTGGAGAACTAGACAAGATGGATATGACTCCCTTATGAACCACCGAAAATAAATGACACATGCTCAGAGCATAACCTCTAGAACCTATTTCATCCATTTCGATTTTCCATTGGTTTGAGGGTGAAATGATGTGCATAGAATCACCTATGTTCCCATAGTACAATGAAATACCTTCTAGAACTATGACATAAATTGTGAATCCCTAACTGAAATGATAGTATGAGGTGCCCCATGGAGTTGTATGATCTCATGGACATACTATCATCGAAAATTATCAATTGAAAATGTCTCCTAAATAAGAATCAAGTGGGATAATATTTTAGTCAGTCATTCACATCCCATAGCACATCACTACATATAGGAGACCTAGGAGAACCTACTAAAAATTCCATGGAAACATCATCGATATTCCATTATAGGAAAGGATGACGATGTAATAAGCCTATATGACTTTGATGCTCTTACTTCATCTACTGACTGGTGGAAACCAATGTGATAAAGCATGTTATCTAAAATTTCATCCCAGCCCCAAAGTCTTGTTTCACATATCTCAATAAATCTTATAGATTCCTAGATTAATTACTCACTATGAAATAAGGGACTCGTGCATCAACTCCTCTCTCATATCTGTTGGAACCCAAATAAATACACGTAGATGCAGGACATCATCTCATTCCACAATCCAATATGGGGGCGATTTATCTCCAAATATACTCTCAATGAGACATGTTCCTCCAAGATTTGAAACATTTATACCATTCACCATCTAAATACAGGAAGAGGTAATTGATAATGATGATAGGTAAGACTACTTGTGACTGTCATGAATCTCTAAATTACAATCAAATAAGAGATCAATTAAATTCCATTCATCACTAGCTTCCATTACGTCATGTTTTTCAGTTTTCTGTATCAGTACATCTACATATACATTACCCATCCCATGAATATAGGTAACCTCAAAATAAAAGGATTGAAGATACTTGACCCATATTCATTTTATTCAGTTCAATTAACACTATGAAAAGCTAAATTTGAGGATCTTGTAGTCTATGTACAGAACAATGATATCACCTAACAGAGAGAGTATCCTACAACCTAAGGCATGGGAAACTACTGATAGCTCAAATTTTTGCATCCAGTAAATTCTATCGTGTGACCAAAACTGTCAAGTTCGATATACAATGAATCTTTCCTCCTACATCATTACTACTTCTAGGTCGACGCCTAATGCAACACAGAAGACGGTATACGCTATAAATGACACTGGAAGAGTCAGAATTGGTGTTGATACAAGCCTCCCTTTCTAATCATGAAATTATTCTACACATTCTTCTGTCCATATGATTTTGACACACATCTTCTTATGACTGGTAAGAGGTGATGAAATTTAGGAAAAATCTTTTATGAAACACCTATAATATCCATCCATCCCCTAAAAACTCAGTATATAGAAATCATTCATGGGTGAATCCTATGAAACTACTGCACTAAACTTTTCTGGGTCAACAAAAACACATGATTCTGATATTATAAAACCTCACAAGATATATTTTTCGATCTATATGTGGCTTATAGATAGCTTAGCATAAATATGATTCCATCACAGTGTACTCGGAACTATATGAATATGTATGGAATGTTCTCTACATGTGTGAGAATACCCCAAGATGAAGTCCACAAAGATAATAATTACCCAGCCTTAAACATTACATAATCTTGAATTAAGTTATTAATTCACATTGAGGATCTATTCAGGTTTATAGATTTAAATAATTTGGTCATAACATAAACATTGCAATGTGAATATTACATGTAGACACTTCCACTCAGCGTCCATTTTATTCATAAAATAAAAAACTCTTAAAAAAACTTGTTTTTTTATGTTTTAATAATCATGGATTTTCCTTGACCCCATCCTTGACCCTATTCCACTTTAACTCCGGTGAAAGGCATTTCAAAAACATGGTATGAACATTAAAATCTTAGTATTGGATATAGAAATAAGGAAAACTGTTTGTTTTTTAAAACAACAAGTAATCCCTGAAAACATTATCATAAGTAATACTTTTCACATTTAAAAATTGGTAAATACTATTCCATAAATAAAATCTCTTTTAATACCCATTTCTTACCAAACTATAACTTAAACCCCATAGAAAGCAAAAATAACATATAAAGGTAACATGGTACATAAACATAATTAAATGGAATAACCATACAGTCAACATCCACACATATCAGTAAATGGTATATCTATATAGAAGACTTCTATACCCATTGCATTGGAGGTTATAACGTAACCACCCATCCTTGGTTTACCAGGGAACCACCCATCATTTAGATTATCACGTAACCACCCATCAAATTTCCAAGTACCATTACATAATCCAAACAGATAAACAATTGCAAATAAATACATTTCAGTAATAAAATTTAATTTTCAATAACAAAAATTCATTTCAAGATATTGAAATACTAAATCCATTTGAAATACCATTTTCAATAAAAAATACCCAAAAATGGAATGTGGGGTTTCTTTTTCAATTTATAAACATTAAGGCTTCTAGAAGAAGCCAAACAACGTGTATGGTGGCGTAGAGGTCGTTTTCACTGCATATGTTCAAAACATTACATTAGTATTCAGTAAAAAGATTCATAGAAAAAAAATTCCATTTGAAAGTAAAAAATTCAACAAGGATTATTATACACCATATAAAAAAAGTATTTGTATCATATCAAAACATGCCTCGATGAAAGGAGATTGAGACAAAGTCCCTTACCTCATGTCCGGCTTGAATCATTTGTTCTTTAATTTACTCAATAATAAACATAAGTTATTTTATACATTCATAAGAAAATTTTACAATTTTATTATTCCTTTTATATCACTTATTAATTTTCTATAACAATTAGTTAATTATTTGAGATCATATATAACATTTTTTCGATGTTCAAAACAATAGTAAAAAAAGGACATGTTATAATTACAAAATGTCCATGTAGTCAAAATTACTTTATCTCCAGAATGATATTAATGATTTAGATGTCATATATATATATTATATATATATAACATAGATATGTATTTAAATTTGTCCATAAAATTTTGATATAATAAATGAAATGCACCGTTCATGGAGATGGTAAGTAGTACGTATACATGAACGATACTTTCAATTATTTTTTATATTTAATGTAATGAAAATTAAATGATAAAAAGGTATATTATAATTTATGTACAATATAAATGTTATATATGTGACACATGTTCATAAATTCCATCCTTTTTACCTTCCATTTATAGCATGAATGGGTAATAACAATTTGAGGGGGCAGATTTCTGCACTTCCTCAAATGAAATTATCGTATATATAACATGAAAAACATAAAGGTATGAACTAAAATAGAATTACATAAGAATATAGATAAAATAAATATCATAAATATCATTTATAATTACAATTCCATCATAATGGCCACCATGAGAGGTGGTAGTGTAAATCCAACAATCATCATTTTGTGAGGCAGCAGTTCGTCGTACATAGAAACAGTATGTCTGTATCCATTAGATGGAGGTGTGGGTAAGTGTAGTTAAACTCCTTATCATAAAAATAAAATATTAGATTGAGGATACTTGTGTTTTTCTATATATAAATAATAATAATATCATTGGGAGTGGAGAAGGAAAAATAATGGAAAAAACTTCAGAGAAGACATTACGTCAAATCTGGTAACTCCATTTGATTTGAGGCAAAGGGAGATATTGAATTGCCTTCTGCCTAGGGGAAGAAATATAGAGGGAAAATAGGGATTTTTGAAGATTAATTGGGAATACGTTGGAGGATCCAAGCGTATTTAGGGGTTTGATTAGTGGGTTAGATGTGGTTTTTGTTTATAAGAGAGAGAATGGGATATTTAGGAATGTTTTAAAGTATTATTTTATTATATAATTATTTTTGGTTCCAAAAGATAAAAAAGAAATTAAATTCAATGTTAATATGAATTTAAGTCGAAATAAAATAATCCAATAATAATTTGACCGATATTTTTTTTCAATCCTTATCGTTTTTATTTAACCATATGTTAACTTATTTATCTTTTACTATGTTTTCTGGTATATTCCTACTATATGGTTATTATATTTAATATAAAATACAAAGAGACCCAAAATAGATCCTTAATAAAATCTCTAACCTAATATATGTAATTTGGCCGAATATTATATTTTTATGACTATTTTAACATTTAATAAAATAGTAATTGATTTAAAAACTCATTTATGTCAATTTTTATAGTATTCATATCATGAATATTTAAAAATCCATAACAACATGGTTGATTTGAAAACACATCATTAATATAAATATGACAAGACATTCACTTCCATAAAATTAGTTTTTGGCATAAAAAGATTCAAAATAAATTTATTTTAATATTTATAATCACATTTATTTAAAACATTCATTATTGAGTTAATCATTGCATCATCATCGTGTCATAAATAAATTCATTTATTTTTGTATAAAACTTTTATTTAAAATTTTATGAGATAAGAAATATATTTATATTTATAATAGATATTTATAGTTAGATATATCGATTATATAACCCATTATTAAAATGGTTTTAGAAAAATAATATATGTTTATGATATTTTCATTTTTACTTTAAATAAAACTTTATTCAGGTAATTATCTTACCGATGTGGATTCCAATAAAAAAAATAACTACCCAAGGATTCATTTAGGCCGTCCATGACTCATTTAATAATGTTAGGACAACTATTAAGGTTATTTTATTTTAATATAATATTATTGTTACCTTGAATTACCATGCTTATCTTTAACTGTTTTAAATAAAAATCAAAAGTTACTATTCACTCAATTTTTTTCGTCCTATTGAAAAAAAAATTACATAATAATTATATCCATGTATGTTAGATTTTAGGAATTAAATTCATAGAAGTGGTAAATTTTCATTTAAATGAAAAAGTTATTTTTAACTACAATGTAGTGTTTTTCACTAAACCTAAAAATTGAACGTTTTTAGAAATATACCAAAAATAAACCTACATATAATTTTGATATTCCAAATTATAAAATTATTTCTATTTTACCAAATTGAAAACATTTGATAATCATAAATTATTTTAAAATTAATTTCTGTTGTCAAATCTAGAATGCAAGTTATTAAGAATTAAAAACTACAAAAATATTGGACATGTGTTTATGTCTAATTTCATATGAATTTTCATAAATTGACCAAAATTGGATTAAATGGTAAAAATATAATCCAAATAAACATTAAAACCATTTAAAAAGTTAATCTATCCATATAAATAAATTAGATGAAAAGACAGTTTTGGCTTAAAATCCAGTATTTTTCACTATTAATTAAAAAATGATCTTTATCAGAAAAATACCAAAACTTTTCCCAAAGTAAATTTTCATACCCCGCATCTAAAGAAGAATTTTATTTTGTAAAAAAAATATGTAAAAGAAAAAAAACGATATTTAAAAGGGGTTCTCCATCAAAGGGTGGTCAATCACCCTTTTAATGAATATTAGAGTATTTCATTCTTAAAATTAGATTCATTCTTATTTTAGGCTTTTATGACGTATTGGATAAAATTAAAAAAAATTAACAAACATGTGTAATAATATTGTAGTTATATCTGTTCATTCCTACAAATACAATGACTAGAAATTAACTACTATTTAAAATAATAATAATATTATATTTATTTCTGTATAACTCAAAGTGGTGTGAAACATATGATTTCAAAGAAACCTTTTTGTTGCATGTTGAGTACACAATCGACCATAACATCCCCTTTAATGTAAAATCAATTTTTAATTAAAAAATATTAAAAAATATGAAATTTTCATTTTCTTTATTTACACAGGATGTTATATCTTTCCCCCTTTTGGAAATTCCATCCACGTAATTTTAAAATTGGTCTTGAAAACTTCATTAAAAGTCTCACATAGGATAAAGAATCAATAAAACAATCACTTTAAAAGAACTAAATAGAATTATAATGGTCACCTGAGATATCCCATAATAGGATTCCATGAAAATAAGGAATTGGAGTAAAAACTAAGCGTCAAGTTCTGATGGAGATTTATAGAAAACATGATAAAAATAATGTTAACCAAAACCCAAAAACATGTGATAGGTTAAAGTGCCGTTGATTCCCTAGTAGAAAATGTAATCAGACAATGTTTTTGTTTTATGTTTTCTTATAATGTTGAGGAATTTATTTATTGGATTGACTAAGAACATAAGGAAATATTCATACTTTTCAAGTAAAGTTTCATCATTTATTAATGTTTCTACCAAAAAAACATCTATTCTCCAAACGATTAGTATTTAAGATGACTTGGTCCCCCCAAAAGTGATGGAATAAACTTATATACAATAACATGTTCCACAAAAGATCAACCATATATTTACCCTTTGTTTAGAAATTAACCAATAGAAAAATGATTAGTATAGGATCAAATAATTGCCAAAATGGATTACCTTTTAAAAAATTAAATACTACCCTTGATATCCAAAATTTAACAAAGAATAAACAAATATAAATAAATACATTTTAAAACACAATTGTCCTGTAAATCCTTCAATATAATCCAAAATATGATTCAAACCAAAAACATAGAGGATTTTAATCACATAGTCATCCATGAAAATCATAACATTTATCTCCAAATAAAAATGGAAACTCCTAAAGTCTAATACTGAAATGTAATTAACCTAATCAATAATTAAATGTGATAGGATAATGATTCAATAAATAACCCAAATTACCATATGTCCACAATAAATACCTTGATTCTTCCAAAATAAAATTCCACCAATACTCTTTAATTGAAATCCCACAGTATTCTATTATCCATATCCATAGAGTGTTCCCCAAAAGATATAATGTATTTCAAAACAAAACAATTATCACTTAATCACAATATCATTTTCTTATACTAAGGATATCTATTTGATGAAGCATAAGTTCACAAAATATTATTTTATGTTATCCATAAAATCATTTATCTAAAAATAATTAGTCATACTAACAATGACCTTGAAGTAGTCCAGTGGTAGGTGATAAATCTCAGTCGCACTTTGGTTGTTTGTTCGATTCCTGCAGCTTTGTACGATGCGATGGGTTGTCGAATGGTCTTTCGGTTTTCCAATTTCAAAAAATATATAATTCTCAAAACATTATCAAAAATAATATAATTTCATAAAAAACAACCATAACCTATTTTATCCTAAAAGGTTATATAATACATTTCATCTGGAATCCCAAAATGTAATAAAAATTTATCACCTCAAGAAAATATCACATAAACCCCTAACGTTATCAATTATGTCTACATTAGAAATGAAAATTAATTCTTGAATAATGGTTTCAAATATAAAAATTCAGGGTTACACATACTAGAAAATGTTTTCCAATGTAATCCCATCATTAAAAAAAACTTATTACATTTAATCATTTCATCATCCTAAACACCACAACTCTTGAATCCCTTATATACATACTTCTTACTGATTCATCCTTCATCAGGGTCCATTGAACATTCTTTTCCAACATATTCTGTAATAATTATTTCCTAAAAAAAGAAAATCATATCCTAATATTCAATAATTTTAAAACATCATCTATGAAATAATAGATACCATTCATTGGTCATTGGAGGATTCCTCATCCTAAATTGTAATTGCATTAGGTATTGGTAATAATATATTTTTACGGTCCTACAGATCCCATTGATATTCCTTATTTATAGTAAATTTATTTGTATAATTACCATGCACACCACATTTATTACGTTCAATTGATACTTTAGAAAGAACAGATTTCCCTTTCCCAGTGTCAACTTTACAATACCTTTTTCCATGGATGGTTATTGCTTTATGACCATAATTACCACATCTGAAACATCTCCCCGTCCCTTTGAAGCAATTTCCTACGTGTTTCTTTTTTACATCCTTAACACATTGGTTTTTTAAAATACATACCTATATGATTATTACCAGAACATCCATAATGATTTGTTTCTTGCATATGGGATGCCTTATAAAAATCACCATGGTTCATGTGGTCAATCATTAATCTAGGTAGTTGGTTAAGAATAACCTCATGATTTTTCATTTTAGCTCCCATTTCATTAAGTTTCTCACTCATAAAACCACGATAGTTTCCTTCACATCCAATGTTACTTTGGTTCCTTCTAGATCTTTTACTTAAAAAAATTTAATGTGATTATATCTGTAAAATCGTCATATAATATTTTATAATGAGGGTAAACACTAAGATATACTTATTAATTTTATCTTAAAATTAATAGATTAATCTATAATAACTATGAATATTTCTAATATGCTATCTATTATGGTTATGTCAGTTATGCTTAAATAAAACGCTAACCTCTAATGTTATCTAAACTGACCTATAATACCAAATATAAGGCCCCACCCATAAACATTTCATAATCATGAATTAAGATAATAATTCACAATGATTAAATTTTTTAGGTTTAGATATTTAGATAATTAGGTCATAACAAATACATAAAAATTTTAATATTATATGTTAACCCTTCTTCTCAGAATTCATTTTTTCATAAATTAAAAAATTTACAAAATAAAAGAAACATGATTAGTTTCATGTTTTAATCATCACGACTTTTCCTTGATTCCATCTTTGACCATATTCCACTTTATGTCATGTGAAAAACAATTCCAAAAAAATATATGTGTATAAAAAGCATATTAAGGGATACAAAAATAAGGAAAAAATTTAGTTTTTCAAAAAAAAACAAGTATACCATGAATATTTTCTCATAAGTAATACTTTTCACCTCTATGAAGTAGTAAATACTCTTCACAAAATAAAATTTCATTTCTTAACCTTCTGTAACCAAAATATTACCATAAAACCAATAGAAATCACACATAACATATAAAGGTAACATGGAAAAAACATACTTAAATTGAATAACCATACACTCGACTTCAACAAATATCACTGAATGGAATTGCCATACGACTGACATCCATACACAATGCATTTGTGGTTATAATTTAACCACCCATCCATGGTTTATTAGGAATCCACCCTTTATTTGGTATATCACGTAACCTCCCATCAAATGTCCAAGTACCATTACATAAACATATCAAATAAAATATTGAAAATATCATCATTTCAGAAAAAACATTTAATGTTCAATCAAAAGATATCATTTCAAAATATTGAAATACTCAATCCATTTCAAAAAACATATTCAATACCCAAACACCAAAAAACAGGATAAGGGGATTCTAATTCATTTTAAAAATAATAAGGCTTATAGAGGATGCCAAATAACGATTATAGTGGCGGAGAGGTCATTGTCTCCAGATATGTTTAAAAAATTTCTTTTGTCATTTAGTAAAAAAATTCATAGAAAATAGATTCTAGTTGAATGAAAATAATAGTCAGAGGGGTTTATTATACAACGTATAAAATAAAGATTCATATATTATCAAAACATGCCTTAATAAAAGGATATTGAGACCAAGTCCCTTACCTTGTGTCTGACATGACTCGTTGAAAAACAATCTTAAGTTAATTTATACTTGATTCATATCCTTTTTAATGTTTTTATACAATTTATATCACTTATTACCTTTCTATAATATTTAGTTAATTATTTGAGTTCATATCAGACATTTTGTTAATGTTCGGAACATGAGTAAAAAACGAACTTGTTATAATTACAAATTTTCCACCTGTTCAAAATTACATTATCTCCGAACTGATATTAATTTTTTGGATATCATATATATAATATATATATATATATATTAATTTAGAATATTACATTAAATTTGGATATAAGAAATGAAATGCACCATTCCTGGAGACGGTTAGCCATATGTACACATGAACTCTACTTTAAATTATTATTCATTTTTAATTTAAAGAAAAATAAATGATACATTGGTATATTATAATTCTACTATAATATATATGTTATATATGTTACCTAATTATATTTATTCTATCCTTTATATGTTATATGTACTTCATTAATGAGTCATGTCACTTTGAGGGGGTTGTAGTCTCTACTTCCACGAATGAAATTATCGTATATATACAAAATGAAAAGAATAAAGGTATGTACTAAAAGGTAATTACAGAAGAATAGAGATAAAATATATATCATAAATATCATATATAATTATAGTTCCATCATAATGGCCACCATGATAAGTGGTAGGGTAAAATCCAAGAATCATTATTTCGTGAGGCTGCAGTTCGCTCTAAAGAGAAACATAATGTTCATAGCCATTAGATGGAGGAGTGTGTATGTATAGTAATAATCCTTCCCATAAAAAATATATTCTAGATAATGTTTTTGTTATATAAACAATGATTAAGTAGATAATAGGGATAGAAGAATGAAATACTATTGAATGAAACTTGAGGGAAGACGTTACCTCAAATTTGGTCACTTCTTTTGATTTGAGCCTAAGTGGCCACTGGAATTGCCTTATTCCAAAGGGAAGGATTCTAGGATTAAGATAGGTATTTTGGGAGATTATTTGGGTAGTTTTTGGATGAACCAAGTGGTTTTATTGCTATTATCAACGGGTTAGAGGTGGTGTCCTTTTATAAGAGGGTGGATGGTCTCTTTAGGAATGTTTGAAAGTATTATTTTATTATAAAATCATTACCAGTTTCAAAAGAACCAATTCTAATTATATTCAAATATAAGATGAATATAAGGGGAAATAAAATCATCCAATAATAATTGGACATATTTAGGCTATCTTGTTAATCCTTATCTTTTTCATTTAACCCTTTGTTAACATATTTAACTTTTACCATGTCTTCTTGTATATTCTTATTTAATAATTAATATATTTACACTAAAATGTCAAGAGACCCAAAATGGGTCAATAATGACTGTTTTTAAATAATAAATTACATTTGGAAGAATATTATATTTTTGGAATATTTTATCATTTATTAAAATATTAATTGATTTTGAAACTCATTTTTCTCAATTTTTATACTATTCATATCATGAATTTTTAAAAATCCATAACAACATGATAAAATCAAAAAAAAAATAATCTAAAAATAAAAAGTCATATTCATTTGTTAAATTTGTTTATTTTATAAAATGTTTCTAAATAAAATTATTTTAAAATTTATAATACCATTTATTTAAAACATTCATTAATGGGGTAATCATTACCTCATAATTGTGTCAAAAATATTTTTTTTCTTTGATGTACAAAAAATATAAATAAAATATAATAATTTAGGAAATATTTCTATAATTATAATTACTATTTTAGTCAAATATATCAATTATAAAACGCCAAATTAATTTTTATAAACAAAACAATGGATTTTTATGATATTTTAATTTTCACTTTAAATAAAGAGATATTAATCTAATTATCTTAACAAAGTGGATTCTAATGGAAAAAAGTTCAACAAAAGGATTGTATAGGTAGGAAATGACTTATAAAATAAGGTTAGGATAAGTGTTATGGTAATTTTATACTATTATAATATTATTTTACCTTGAATTACTCTATTTAACTTTAACTGTTGTAAATAAAAAACAAAAGTTACAATTCACCAAAAAATATTTTCATCTTATTAAACCAAAATTTTCTTACCTATTACAACTATGTCTGTATTAATTTTTATGTTTTTTTGAATAAGTTTTAAAATTTCATTTAAATGAAAAAGTCGGTTATTTAACTACTATGCAATGTTTTTTACAATTCATCAAAAATTGAACTTTTTTAGAAAAATACCAAATAATAACCTCAATATAATTTTGACATTACGAATTCAAAGAATATTTCTATTTTACAACATTCAAAACATATTAGTTTAATTAAATATTTTGAAATTAATTTTCGTTGTCAGAACTAGAAACCATGTTTTTAAGAAGTAAAAACTATAAAACTATTATCATGTGTTTTTGTCCAATTTTAATGTGAAATAACATCCAATGACCAAAATTGGAATATATGGTAAAAATATAACCAAATTAAACTTTAAAAACATTTGAAAATATAATCTAACTATATAAATAAATCATATGAAAAGCCATTTTTCTGTTAAAATTCCGTATTTTGCACTATTCATTAAAAAATGAACTTTATCCGAAAAATACCAAGAATTTACCCAATGTAAATTTTTATATCCCTATTCTAAATAATAAGTTTATTTTGTAAAATGAAATAAAAAACGTTACAAAAACTATATTTAAATGGGGTTCTCCATCAAAAGGTGGTAAATTGACTATTTAATGAATAATAGAGTATTTCATGCTTAAAATCATATTCATTCTTATTTTAAACCTCTATGAATTATTGGATAAAATTAAAAACATTTAACAATAATGTGTAATCATATTTTATTTACTTATTTTCATTCCCACCAATACAGTGGCATGGTGTTATCAACCATTAAAAATAATAATAATATTATTTTATTTTTCTGTCTAACTCATTGTTGTGTGCAACATAAGATTTCAAAGAAACCCATTTTTGCGTGTTGAGTACGCTACAAAACATCGCACCCACTTTAAATTAATATTATTATGTAATTCAAAACTATTTATAAATATGAACATATTGATTAATTATTTCAGATGTTTCAAATACCATAAAAAAGATACAAAATTGGGGTTAAAGAACCTATTCATCAGATCCATGAAAAGGGATGGAACATCTGTAAGACCGAACAAAATCAAAATGTACTCATATAGTCCATTACTACAAAGGATATTCAAGTTTCTCTCACTCAAATGTAATGATAACTCGATCATAGATCGATCTTGGAGAAGACCTTTTCTCCTCATAGTTGGTTGAAGAGATAATCTATTTGAGGAAGTGGTTATCAGTTTTAGAACCTATGATGGTTCAAAATTCTATAATCCATGAATAGATTTATGGTTCTATCCACCATACTTGAAAAAATCATTTTCAAACCCCAAGAAGATGTACCGATCCATATAAACAATTTGGCCCTTAAAACACTCTAAATTCTACTTGGTCTCTTGAAGCTCAATTGGTGACATCCTATAAGTAGGAACAAACACTAAAGCTGAGCATAAATCACACTTGATAGTATACTCTACAACTATCTAAGGAGGTAATCTTGAAAGGTCATCAAGAAAGAAATATCTAAAAAATCCACTATTACAGAGAAATATGAATGTTGTAATCCCTAATCCTTTATTAAGATATTTGCAATCCAGGCGGTCACTCCACCTTGCCCAGGATGATTTGGTCTAACTATTCCATCCTAGACATCCCACTCACACTTATGTAAAAAACTTCTTCCCTCTAGTGATATTGAAGATACCCTGTGATGATATTAGTCTAAAAAATCATTCCACAAAACTAACCAATCCACCCCATGAATGACATCAAATACCTTCATCTCAAGAACAAAGTGGTTCCATAATAATGGGAAACTACTAACCTCAAGGGGAAGTCCCTAAACTATCGTATTACCTCTATGTGTACCCTTAATGATCTATCTAGGGTACTTACACCTTAGTAATATTGTATCTATTTTTCTAGACATTCCATGATATAAAAATATATAATAGTTTTTGAAGCACCTATATAAAATAAAAAATATACTATTTTAGAGGGTACTAGAAAAGTTTCTCATACTTTATACAGTCTCATAGTCTGATTTATAGGTATCGACTATAGAGAACTAAACTAGCCTGATCTACAACAATGTTCCATAGAAAGAATACCATGATCATTAATTCTTTGTTTGTGTGGTGTTGATCAGAGGTCTGGCTACATGGACATGTCCTCCTCCTCGGCCAGACCTACTGGTGCTATTCCAAATCCCCACCTAACGCGGTGTAATAGAACTCGGGGTTGAAGGTGGAGCCGGTGCGGATCATATTCCATTTGTTTCTGGTGGAAAGGTCCTATAGAAATGCTGGAGATACACTATATGGACACAATCCTAGAACACCATAGTGTCTCTATCTATCTGAGGCTTCAATGACACTAGTATTCCACACCGATGACACTCTTTAGAGATATTGAAACATGAATTCTAGTTCTCACTATCCAGATAATAAACATCGAGGGAATGTTTCCTAACACTGGATGAACTAATGGTCTATCATAACATTAATACTTTATACCTGGTACAATTTTCATCTATTAAGTTGTGATTTGTGATAAGAGAAATATTTATTATATCAGAAAATGTATGCTGGTGAAATATATTCACCTACATATGGATGGTTTACTCCATCCCATACTCATTATTTATAGAACGTGGTAGCTCATCACCCTCTATAAGTGGTGAAAAGAGCTGCAATACCATGAAACACACTGTATATTCCTTAAATTACATAGAACAATTATCGAGCAGCATGAACTCTCTCATTCACCTATTAATTTTAGAGGAAATAACTAAACATAGAAGCCAATCTGTAAATCAACCCATAAAAAGCCTTGAAAATGACTGTCCTGGGAAGTCTCATCCCACCAATGCTTGGATGAATCACAATGATTATAGGTAGAATGCATGACCCTCTACTCTAGATTAATATCTAAATTCTAAAAGATAGATAGGGTGGCTTCTATCCAAGAATCATCACCCTAGGGATCGCCATCCCATGAATATTAGGAGAATCCAGCGGTTGCAACTCACGTGTCAGTTCAACCATCGCAGGTGAAAGCATTAGAGCACCACACATGGATTGCATTAGACAAAGGAAACTATCAAGAACATGGGAGTCAATGCCTAGATCAGGTATAGCACGTGGTGCCTTGAGTTGAACTCCAGGAGGTAATATTAGAGGTTTAGGGACCACTACATCTAGATCATGGTCTTCTCCACCCACCTAGAATATGATACCAGGATTTCATGGAGACATTGGTCTATAATAACCATGAACATGCCTTAGAAAAATATTAATTAGATAGTAAACATCTGTAGTAGAATCTGGATATAGGGAAACTCCCTACCAACGAATACTACCATAACTATCCTCTTAGACAACCAAGTAATGATAAATCCTCAAGTATACATTTCATTTCAATTTACATTTATATAAATGATTCACTCTTTTACAGTTCCTTAATACAAGAAGGTGGGATAAGGATGTAAAAACAATTCATTTAAGATATATTCATTCACTTTATAATGGATAGTCATCTCGGGTGAATTAGTTCACATACACCTTATCCCTAGAAACAACTCCAATTTATTTATAGCATAATGTATTGACTTGGTAAATTAATCATCCCAACCCATGAGGTCCCATACATGTCATGAATTGAGACATAAAATCACTCAATCACAACCATGTGTTATACAAGAATATGTTAACTATCACGACATCACTCAAACATCACCAGCATATCAAGAAATGAAAAACAATTAAATGAAAAAATATGGAATGAAATTATGCATGAAATTTGAATTATAAGTGCATTTTACTATTCATGAAACAATTCCCCTTACCCTCATATCATTAGGCCAAGGATGAAATAAAATCCTCATACATTGTAATAATCAACCACTACACACTACAAGATACTCACACAATGGTGAAATGTTATCAAATATGTTATGAATAAACATAAAAATAGTTATAATTTAGGGTAACATGGATTTTACCCCAATCATAGGCTTGCGATACCCTAGAATGACTTATGATCAAGTACAAAAAATTCTTAATCTACAATCTATTGTATACAAATATTAAAGAAATAATGGACAAACCATTGATACCACTTTGTTCCATCCCAGAACTGGATTCCACATAATGGGTTCCTCGAGCCCAGTGGACCCCAAGGCCTCAAGCATTTCTCCTTGAATACAAGAGTCGTTTGACTATCATAGAGGTCCTAGGGTGTGTCCGTGGGGAGACTATACCTTCATTAACAATGTGTAGTGCAATAGATGGTTATAAACATAGGAAATAACAGAAGAAATATAAGTAAACATAAGGCACAATATAAAATAGAGACAATAGTAACAATAACTAAAATAACTTGATTATAATTCAGCAACTAATGATATTTCATGTCACTAGAAAATTTGAATACATGGATACAAAATAGTAGGCATACAATATTTTATATAAGTAAAAAAATCATATATTATCCAAAATATCCCAACCACCAACTTAGTCATCTTCTATCAAGAGCTATACTAAACACCAAGAAATCAAGTGTTTGATGGTGTATTCTTCCCTTTGTCCATATATGAAATCATATAATCTACTATCGGTACCAAACTGTTCTAGGGTAGGTTGGGAGATAAATCTAAGTGGGCCACCACTAATGGTTTATATAACTTCTTGGACATGTATTGAAAATATAACAATGTGCAAGAATACAAATATAATGTAAAGAAGTGAAACGTAACTAAATACCCAAGTACCTACTTCATCCATATTCTGAGGTTTGAACATCTAAACAATTCATTATTTGATTATTATATGTTAATAAATAAGTCACATGTTACAAATAGTGAAGGTTACATGTTATGAAAAGGAAACCTATAGTGATATTAAATAATGAAGCCCCAAGTTAATAACCATGGTCATGTAGTCCACAACAATATCTAAATTAGTAATAACTAATGCTTGACATGGGGTAAGAGTGTAATCCACAGAGTATAGTCCAAGGCTTTCCACAATGAGGCACCAACCAAGTCTAATGAGTTTATCCATGGTAAAATGTGTCTATGTAATGAATAGGCCCATTGGGATTTATCCATGGAACCAAAATTTCAAATCCGGATCAAATGAGTTTATCTAATGAATCCAATAATTGTATTTTAGGGATCCTATAGTGTCATACCAAGAATCCATAGATTAGACAAGGATTGGGTACTTGGTGGGTCTAAACCTATGCATGTCGTATCATTGAATCAGATTCAGGTTCCGGAGTTCTAATTGAATTATTTGATAAGAATCCAAGGTGAGCTCGAGTCTGACTATTCCTATTTGATTATGAATTCATGTAATATTTCATTTGGTTCAATATAGTTATATTTTCAAGTAGAGTACATCATTTTAATCAGGACATAATTAATCAAAAATTCTATTTGTTCCAATCCATTCCATTCCTTAGTGTGACAATGCCTAGTAGAATGAAACCATTACTGATTCCATTCATAGAATATTCAATAATTTTAGATAATTATGCTTATTTTCATTAATATATTAAGGGTTTATTTGGACATGTAACCTATTAATCGTTCCTATTTAATGAATTCATGTCATATTCATAATATACATGATAATTTCCTCTTCACATATAATTAGCAATTGAAGAAATTACCTTAGGTGGGTCAAATGATGAGAAAACATTGTATAGTCCATTATGTAATTATAAATACAAATCAAGCCATTTATTAATGAGAAACACACCCTTTTATGTTTCCCAAAAACTCACACCTGAAAAGTGGCTCAAACAGGCCAATAATACAACCCAAATAGGGAATAACATAATACATGGGATGATTGGATTTTGTGGGTTTAACAAACACATATTAATCAAATATATGAAAAGAGAATATACATATGTTTTTAAGGATTAAAAGAATGGCATTTAAATCCTGAAATTGTCACCTGATGAAATCTATGGGCCCCACACTCCAATTTCAAAATCAACAAATGTGATGGTTGATTTATAGACCACCCAACCTAGCCTTGTATGAATTTCATATTCTGTCATCGACCCTTGATTTGGGTTTAATCAATGTAGATCTATGAAAATATAAAAAACACTAACACCAAGATAAAAAGGATGAGTGAAAAAGAGAAGGAGACAAGCTTAAACAGACACAAGTACTTGCTATTCCGTATCCAACATGATGAAAACGTTCAAATGGATCCCAACTGATAGATTCCACTGGATTAATACCTATTTTATTCAAAAAGATCAAATTTGAGTGACTAAGAGGTTAATACCATAAGAAAAACTATGATGAGGAAGATGGAGGGTTCATAAATAATAAAGGGAAAATTTGTAAAATTACCCAAAAATTACCCTACCCACATTTGTCCACAAAGTTACTAGGGATGAAGGGGATCATGAATGGTTAGGCTGAAAAACCATGTGAAATCTATGCTACACATATTTTTTTGAAAATTTCACTCTGTACTATTATTCAAATCATGTTCTAATCATGCGACATATCTTGTTTCCCCCGAAGGAAGGGTTCTGGGTTTTGAACATTCCCCAAACACCCCTTATAACTATTCCAACTCATTAGCCATCCATATTATATCTAGGTTAGAGATATATAGTGATATTTAAAGGATTCATACCTGATAGAAAACCCTTTTTCTTACATTTAATCCCATATAATGGTTTTTATACCATGACCTTATACTCCCGTTGTATACTAATCCTATAATGATCTAATCACCAATCATTTGGATGACATAAACCTATCTCTCCTTTATATGACTCTTTGTGATAATTCCCTAATTAGGTGAAAGAACAAAAAAAACTATATAATATAAAATCATTTAAAATAATCTAAACTAATAGTAATATATACATTATCTTGCATTAGTGTGCCTATAGAATATACCTCATCGATCAAAAATCAATTCGGCATCCCTATACCTTACTATAATGAATCATAAACAATGGAATAAGGGAAGGTATTGAATTTCCTAAAGAATTGAATGACTGAACAGGGTGGTATTAAAGATAAAATAATTTAACCATTCTCACCTCCTCACTGTAGTCTAAAATTATTATTTCGAAAAAGGTAATAAAAATGGGAGTATTAAAACCCCAAAATCAATATATAACAATGGTTAATACCCTCTAATTTAATAAATGTATTATCTCCCAACTACCACTGTTGTAATGAAAATTAGAGTTAATTATAATAGTGAATTCCATAAATATATAGTAGATGATCAAAATGGAATAAATTGAATATTACAAATTAAAACATTAACTACTATGTTGTTTAGAACATTAGTATTATTTAACCTTCTGGTGTGTTTTTAGAAGATTAAAAGCATTATAAAATTAACATAAAAACCAATGAAAGATATCAACATATATTCATACTATGAATTATCATAATCGAAAAGTACGATTCAATATGAACCACCTATAATTAAATCTATAATGAAATCAGCCTTCATACACATTAAAAATGTACTATGAATATTGGATTAACATGGAGATACAATTGATACTCTTAAATTGATGAAAAATATATTATTTAAATCATTGGGGTATTTGTTAAATTAATGTGGAATATATGTATTTCCAGTGAAAATGTTATAGGGGATAATATTTTACTTATTATGTTTAATATGATTGGTCTGTAACTTGTTAGAGTTTGAATTTTAATATGGATGAGGAATATTTTTATTTGACTAGTGGAGCTAAATTTTTTCGTTACATAAAATTGAAATATAATATAAGAATTTAAATATTATAATGTAGAGATTAGATTAATTTTTGAGGATTATTTTATAATATAAGATTGTATAAATAGAAGTGTTAGGTAAACACAATGTTGTGTAGGTAAATAATAATAGGATCTATATCCAGGTATTGTGATTTTCTAGCATCATAAAAGGTTGGATTTTCATTTTTTATCCACATATTTAATAAATGTTTTCATCATGTTTTTGTGTTTTTAATCAATGTATTCATAAATATCATTCCAAGAGGAGTTTTATTATTGTATGGGAATGATGAAATTGGTAGGGAACATGTGCTTTGTTACCCATGTTTAGAAGTGAGGATTATTATAGGTATAAAAGGCTAAAAAGGGGGTTTTTTATTTGAAAATGATCTTGTTAATCTTGTTGAAATGGTAAATATTTGGTGGTCATATGTTGTGACATAGATATTTCATGTTTTCCATTAGTAGATCGACTGAAGGATGTAACCGTATATACCTAGAGATAAATCAGAGGTTATGTGGCATTAAATAAATAGCTTGGGATATGTTCTACAAGAACAAATTATATAGAATTATGATTTAAAAAATTTTAATATTTAAAATATATAACATTTTTTTAAAAAATTACATCATTATATTATTTAAAAACAAGAATAAAACTATAATTTACAATTTAAATCCTATTACAACATCATTCTCAAAAATTATTATTTATAATAAAAATTTATAATTTTTATATAATATATCATTCGATAAAAAAATTAGAATTAAATTAAAAAAGCTACCCTATCAACTAAAATACGAGATAGGTTTAATGTATTAGTCAAAAACTATTTGAGTACTTCCGTCGCCATCTAATTTTAAGGACAACACTTCTATTGGAAGGAAAATTTTACAAAATAAGAAATAAAAAATACAGTATTAATCATAATTTTTTTTATCTTGGAAAAACTTTTATACATGGAATAATGACATGAAATGAAAATTCCAAAGATTTTAGATGTGTATTAGTCATTATATTTGTATATAAAACGTTATTAATTATTTATATATTCTTGTGTGTCCATGATAGTTATAAAAATTGTATATTTTACCTGGAATTGAAAGAAATTTAATGAACATTATTAATATATAATCGAAAATAATTTACATAATTTAAATATGTTATTTTAAAAAATTACCATATATTAACAAAAAATGACACATTTCACATTATAACTTATATTATTATATTTTATATAAATCCAATACAATGATTATTATTTTAATGTGAAAATAAACACAAATTTATAAATTAAAATGTTGTCAATGAAATTTTCTACAATTTCCCCTTCCCTACCATTAAATAATTGTGTCATTATAATTTGAATATTTTTCGGCATTCTGGTCATACCAAATGAAAATTATCAATAAAAATGGTATCATAAGTCCATGTAAAGGTATATTGTTTTTAAAATGATCTAATAAAATTGGACTATATATCCTATAATAATAAATTTTATCTGAAAATATATTACAAAAGTTGATAAATTATTATAAATGTGTATGTATCCATCGATATTAAATCATAAAGCTTCATACTATCGATAAAAACTATCTATTCCTAGATAATGTGATATGGAATCCAATCATTAATTTCATTATTTTAAATTTTCATTTATTCCTTCCTAGTTAAAATATTTAACAATATATCCATATCACATTCTCAGATTTGGAATATGATTCAGATAAAAAAATTCTTAATGAAATCCATTTATATAAAATTCATCATTGGAGGATCCATTTATCATTGTACGTATATTCATGGTTGAAATAAATTCATAAAAACATTATTTGGGAAAAATGTTCTCCTGATTACTCATTCATCAACTAATATCTACATAATAATGACATTTTATACTCTAAGAACATAGGCTAATTTTTTTTATCCTTTTATATCATGAGTAAAAAATTTACAATAATTGGAAGGGAATCATATTCACCCAAGATTAAGTATAAAATATCATTTATGTCTTAATTTAACTACAAAATTCATGGATTTAAATGGGAAGGGATTAGAAAAAGATAATAATTTATAAATAGAATATTCATTTAATGTTAACATTCAATCCTCACTTCTACTAAACAAACCTTTACCTTGAAATTATTGGATTCCTTCAATTTGTGTCTTATTCTTTCTTAGTATTATGTAATTATATAAAATCATAAATGTAAAATGATGTAATTTTATTATTTGAATGATATTTGTAGAAATTTTTTTTATAATGTAAATTGTATTGATTTTGTTACTATAATATATAAAATTCACCATTTATTTATATGTTTAAAATATTTTATAATAACCAAGAATGTCCATTCATGTTTTTTTATAAAACCTCATTTTTCAATTAACCAGATCATGAGTTAAATAGGAAAGTAAAATTCCATGTCTTGGGGAGCATATAATCTAAAATTTATGAATGATGATTTAACAGTCCATTAAGAAGTTAGAATTATTAAAATTTCAATATTTCTTGTTCAAAAATATAATTATTTATAACCCTCAAGGGAATGGATTCTTAAATTAAATATAAGATCTGTATAATTTATCTTTTTAATCATAGTGGAAATGATTATTGAGGTTGATCCAAACTTAGTAATTGTCATATTAGATGGATCATTTGGATATTATACATGAATAAAACATCATGAACAATAATGTTTTTCCAAACAATATTGATAATTAATTATTCCAGAATGATGATGATATATTTTTATATTAAAAATTATTTTAATTTAAATGTATTGAATGAAAAAAATACCTCAATCATTTTTTATATAATAATTCCTTTGATAATATAAAACACTTTTCAGTCAACCTTAATTTTTCTTGTTGGATTCATGTGTATAATCTCTCTAGTGGCAATCCACATGGTCTATTATAATCTCTGAACAATGTTGATGGATTATAATGTAAAAGTGTGATAGATAGAAATCATTTGTTATTCATCAAGATAAATTCATCATTTCCATCTTGCTCGAATGATTTATCTTTTAGCCTCATTGTTGCAATTATGGATGAGGGAAGAGAATCTCAACAAAGTTCTTTGGTCTATTGAGAGAGGACTATATTTTTTGTGCTCAATGATCCTAAAAATGACCAATTATAATCAATCACATTATAATAGACATAATAAACTATTTTTAGAGATAATGATATTGTTAAAATATTATTTAATTATAAAAAATCCCTTCAATAATATATTGAACATCATCTATCCTCATTCCATGAAATAAGAATATTTTAACTCTTTTGTGTTGTGTACAAATTTAAACAATTAAAAATATTACTTTAATGGATTAAAAAATAATATTTATCAGAAAAAAAAATCACAGTCCCTTTTTCCACTAATCATTTATCCAATATCTGAATAAAAACATATTTTCATTAGGTATTTACTCTCCAAATGAACATTATAATCATATTTTAGTAATGAAATACCCAATAAATAAATTAAATATTTTATTCACATTCATAAGAATAAATATATATTAATTATTCATATAATTGAAAAAATGAAATAGTAATGGAAAAATAAATAATTAATAAATGAATATTATTTATTTATCATTTAAAAAAATATTATTTACAATTGATAAATCATTAATAAAATTATTCATTGGTCTTGAGAATAACATTTTTAATAATAATTTAATTTATATAGAATTATTTGATATTAATTGAAAAACTTATTGTGTGACCCTCTAATCATATTTCACACTTTTATCATATGGGATTGTGTAATTTCCAAGAATAATGTGTAGAAATATGTTATGAAACAAAAGAGAATTATATTAATGTTGCAACATTCACTACCACTTGTGAGAGATTTATATGTAATATAACCCCATTGTCACAATATCTTATAAGGAAGGTGGAACCCTCGTCTCATAAACCTATATTCTATATACATATTCCTTGGACTCTATGATATAAACATAATTACATCATGTAAATGGAATTTATGGTGAGATTTATATTGAAATAAAAGGGATTAGATATAAATATCTATTAATTTTAATGGGAAACCCATTCCCCAACTTATTAATTAATATCACGTTGTTTATTACACGCCTAAAATAACCATTATTCCATGAATATCAGATGTCATTGATTTGTATAGTATATCAATGTGTATGATTGTAAAAAAAAATAATAATATTAAATGATATTTACTACTATACACACAAATAGAGAGTAATAAATTTTTACCCCTTAACATGCATAATTCCAATAGGACACTCAATTATCAAAATATTCAATCATAATGATTACCTAGTGAGAACTTCATGAGATTATGTAAAACATTCTTCTAAGAACTCATGCCTATTAATCATCATACTTTGTGCCACATCCAATAATGTTATCTGACTAAGAAATATTATTTGAAAGATATCATCATATCATCCAAAGATTATCATCATAGAGGGGAACATTTATGACCTATTTTAATGTGATATATATCATTAGACAATATCCCACTAATGTAATGTAGAATAAAAATCAATATGTGATGTGTTATTTTTAGTAATATTAATTTCATTGAATATAAATGAAATCTTGAGTATAATGTAGTTCGTTATATGGAACCAGCTAGAATATAATTCCACTAATACTAGAAAATTGTGATAATAACTTGTCAGTTATCACATGTTAAACATGATTATGTTATTTTTGGATACTATTTCTATTCCTATATTTATTTCATGAAATTTATTGGAAAATAAATATGTCTATGTGTCAAATACTCGTATTGAAACATTACTACTTTATGAAAAATCCACCGGTATTGATATAAATGAGTATCCACCTTTTCTCTAATGTTAAGGTCATATAACCCATGATTTTCCGATAGATAAATCTTATCATAATTATTATGGATCCCATCCTTTTATAAAAAATAATCATAATTGGATGTTCCTAAAAAACTCATTATGATGCATTGGAAGCAACAAAATAATCAAATATTGAACACAAGGAAACCTGTTGATATAATTCTTTTTTCTTTCACAATACATTATCCTTTTCATGTATTATTTATATAATTAAAATATTGAGATAATATTATTCAATTTCCATGATATATAGTATTCCCAATTTTCCAAACACAATGAACTAATCGATTTATACATTGCATGTACTGTTAAAAAATTATATCTAGAGGATGAAGAAGTTATATTGGATCAGGTTTGAATTCACCTACTATGAATTATGAATTAGTAATACCAATCATCAGTACATATCATGGAATATTATATATATTTCTATCACTTAATATTGTAATTAAATATCCGAATATTCACTTTCGATGACCATGAATGTTACACTATAAGGATTAAATAATAATATAAAATTTCCATATAATTGTTCGATAATTCATTGTTTAATAATATGTTATTAAACATACAATACAAATATTTATAAAATTTCTGGATCTATTTTCTACATATTCTAATATGGAATATAGTTTCAATATTAATTCATAAGATGAAAATGTTATTTCATTGTCATTAAAAAAATTTAAAGAATACTAATTTATTCTATATATAATCAATATATATCTTAAAAATTTATATCACTACCACTATCTATTTCAAGACAATTTTCAATGATTAATTTCCAAATGGATATTCTATAATTACAATTCATGGTTCATTTAAACTCAAATTTATATAATATTTATAGATTATTGGTGATTATTAATTTATCCAATATTTTTTAGTTATGCATTATTGAAATATTCCACATGGACTCCTTTATTCCATTTATAATAAAATTGTATCATAATATGTCCTCTAAATGAGGTGTCCTTTATAATCAAACTCTAAATATGATATTAATAGATATATTCTTTGAAAATTATAATTCAAATGATTTTTCTCCTGATTGTTGGTGTATATTTTGTTTATAGGTTAAACCATTAAATAATAAATTATTACTTATTTGTACTATCTTATACTTTACATTTTCAAATTATATTGTATAGTCACCAAAAATATCAATTCATAGAAATATTCGAAATATACAGTTCCTTATTGTTGATTAATGTAGTTTATTATTTAAAATTATTAATTCTTTTAAACCTAATCATTATTACATTTAATATTTATTTATAATATTATTTGTAATTAAATTATTATATATATGAACCCCCTTAGTGATAATAGATCACAAATTTCATTATGATTTACTACGTAGTTTTTTTCTCTATAACTAATCCTCTCACTGAGCTCAATAGATTCCATCATTCCTATACCAATCCATGTGCATCCATAGCCTTAAACAAAATATGTTAAGTATTCTAAAAATTTATTAAAAGGGATATTCATCCTTCATAAAAATATATTTGGTATTTAATATGGATTAATATCCTTAGTGGATGTAGGATTATTAATAAATACGAAATAAAGTGTTTAATGTTTTTTGTAGCTAAATACAGCGTATAACAGATGGTTTTCAACAAAAAATTATAGTAGTGTCCTAATATATTCAAACCATATTTAAATTTTTATAATATATATTAGAAAAGCTTGTTGTAATTTTGTTATTTTTTAATTATATTATTAATAAATGTATTGGAAAAAACATTGGAATGTTTAAATAAATATAATAATCATCATAGATCACCCATTTACTGACATCATTATACTAAGGAATATACAAAAATTTATGTTTTGGATACCTTTACTCAACATTTATGATCCGTATATACATTGATAAGATGTTCCCTAATAATCTATCTTAGAGACATCTCAATAATTACCATGTATTATAATTTACCTAACTATGAATTTAAAAACCCACTTTAAGGAATATTATGAATAATATAAAGTAAAATTTATAATTATAATATCTCAAATTTCCTTATTGATCTAACTATTAAAATATTAATTTTGTAAAATTATTAATAAATTATTCTTTTTCTCAAATATGAATTTTTTTTTATTTTTATATAATGGATCATACCACAATTTATACTAAATCACTTTTATGGGTATAAAAAAGTCAAATTCATTTATTTTATTTTAAAAAGATTTATCTTTCCAAAATCACATTAGAGTTATATATATTATATTAATAAATTATTTTAATTCATACTTTATATTTTTTTTAATTTTTCTGATATGCTCCTTGTTTTGATGAATAATGAAAAAATTGAATTTTAATATCAAATGACATTTTCAACAAAAAAAATCTATTATGTTATTTGTTTTACTTTTTGAAATTATTATTAGAAAAATTATTGAACAGTTAATCAAATATATGTAATTTTATTCATTTTGACATTGAATTTTAAATAATTACATATCGATCTTTTGAACATTTTCACTTTAAAGAATAATTGTTTTGTCCCATCTACAGGATCAATTTTTAATTAATTTCTAAAAAATAACTGAATTAAATATTGAGAAATGTATTCAAATTATGGAATAAAAATTTATCAATTTATATATTATGCCCCTTTTATTTTCGAAAAGTATAAATACAAATTTTAATAATTTTTATCGCCATTCAAAATGGTAAACCAGTTAAATGAGGGTAAAAATAATATTTCAAATATTGAAAAACTACGCTAAAACATTCCAAAATAATATTAGTATATTTTAATTAGAACCTTATCATCTATTTTGGGTTATTTAATTATTTAATGCACACTTGTCTATGAAAATTAGTTGGATAGAATTAAAATCAATGAGAGTGAAAAAATGTAAAACTCTTATTTGTAATATGTATAATATTTTAAATATGGGTTTAAGTAGAATATATGATTAACTATGTATATTATTAAGAAATATAATATTTTTCTAAAGGAGTTAATTTTCTTTTAGAATTTTATAATTTAAATAATTAACATGAATAGTTAAACAATGACAATGCAATATCAATTCAATTAATGAAAAAATAAATTAAATTATTTCATAAATATTAAAATAAATAAATTTTGACTTTTTTATCTGATCTGAGAAATTTAAGGTGATTATTATATTATTAGGGTTTATTAAATTATTATTTTTAATTTATCTTGATTTTTGTATTTTTTTAAGTAAATGTTATGAACGACGTCAAAATGGAAAAATAATATATTTTTTGAAAATAATAATTCATTATATTATTTAGAAAAACAATTAAATTAAATAAGGACAAGTGGATGATATATGGTCATAAATATCTATAATTTTATATTTATGGTATAATATAACCATTATATGAAAAAATTACCTCCTCTTAATATCAAAAACATCATTAATAGAGATAACATTAAAATAGATTAACAAAGGATTAATAAAAAAGATAAGTTCTAAAATACAACCAATACTTGTTTGATTTTTTTTTATGATATCACGACATTATAATTTATTATATTATATTAAACATCCTTTTGGAGGCCTTTTTATAGATATTGAATTTATTATTAATTAATAATTTGTGAAATTCCAAAAGTTCCTCTCCCATATCTTATTAAATCACACATATCTTTATTCCAATACACACTTCATAAAATATTTGGTTTGGACAAAATAAATAAAAATATGCCCCCAAATTTCCTCTCATTATAGAATCATTAATTTCAGAATAAATACCACTAATGAATTTCTTTAATGAAAATAAAATTGAGATACCAGAAGAAGATGTGCCATTCATGAACAAATATTATTGTTTTATTTCGTCCTAAAACAACATTAATTTTTTCATGTTATTATAATAACATTATTATCATGAATATATTGATATTTTTTTATATTAATTATTTTAACTAAACCTAAATGCACATCGATCCAATGGACAATGAACTTACTGTTCATGTGTACGGTGAACTACCGCCTCATAAAACAATGATTATTTGTTTCTCCATCACCACCTCTCGTGGTGGTAATTATGATAGAAATATTATTATTTATCATATAAATTATATATAGTATGTATTTCTTATTATTAATTAATTACATATAACATACATTCCTGATTCCAATTTTGTATAAATATGATAACTTGGTTTGTGGAAATGTATACTACCGCCTCCTCAAAGCATTATGATTCGATCACAGTTTACATGGTATTTATTAAAGATGATTTTAGTAAAATAATATGATATATAAGAAATAATAATTCTATGCGATGTTAATATATACATACATACATATATATATGACATATAATCTCATTAATTCAATATGAAAATAAATGAAATCAATGTTTAGGTGTACACATGGCCTACCGTCTTCATAAATGATTTCATTATTCTCCTATTAATATTTAATGTTTTTACCCATGTTTACGTTTTTTTTTGAAATGTTTTGAAAATATTATTTTTTGTTGTTTTCCTAATAGGTCTCATTGGGGTTTTTCTGAAAAAATATACTGAATGTTTTTTAACATATATGACTGGAATATAACATTTCTACATCCTAAATAAGTAATTATTTGAATCTTACATTACAGGAACATGTGTTAATTTTCAAAAAAAACTTCTTTTTTAAAATTTTGTCACATATTATGAAATGAAGATGTTTTTAATTACAGAAGGATATTTTCCTCAAGTATTATTTTCACCTAATCTATGAGAATTATTTCCTATATATTATAATGATATTTTATTTTATTTATGTCTTAATGGGAATATGATTGATATTAAATTTATTATTATATTTATGAATGGTTTATTTTTATTATGAAATGATATTTGTGAAACTCATTAGTTTTCCATGGGTTATGATATGATTGAATGATTCTTATAAAATTCATTTCATTCCATGGTTTTTGATATGATTAAGGATTTATGTTCCTATAGAATACATATTTATGGATTTTATTATGTGAAGCGCGTGACCAATATCTTCATATAATTAATTGGATAACGATTTATATATCTTGAGATAATGATGTGTACAAGTCAACATGATATATCAATTATAGAAGATGGGGAAACCTAATCTACTATGACAATATGGTTAAAACCTATCCACAATTTGAAGATGGGAAAACTCGGTCATCTATGGTAATATATGAAATCCTAGTCCCTTACAATGAAACAATTGTGATTGGGGATAGTGGTGTGTCCCTCTGTGTAAGTGTATTCCCCAAAATGTTCCCTATTATGGAAGAGAAATGATCCTTGACTTACAGGGAATTATATTACATTTTTACGCATCTAAAAAAAATCCCATGTAATATTGTTATATTAATCTATCATGTATTATGATCATCAGTTCCATATGGTTCTTGTCTTATGAACTACAAATATTTAGTACACAAATCAAGTTTATGATCTTTGATATGTAGGGTATGATTTTCTAATGTCATTATAAAATTATCATACCCTAATTATCAGGTTTATGCATACATTCATCAATGTTTACTCTTACAAGAAATATAATCTAAATCATTTCTTATGTTTCATACTCCATGTTATAAAGAAAGAATTTAATTAAGATAAATAAATGAAATTATTTTTTTGGGAAACATTGAATATCAGTCACTAAACTAGAAGTTTGTGATCCATGTTTCCAGAGGCACTAAACTAATACATCCATTAGGAATGTGTTTATATATTCCAAAAAAGATGTAATTTATATGTATATTAAGAAAATATTTATATTTTTGGTATCAGATAAATGTTTTATTCAACCGTTATAAATTAGGATTAGAAAACTATAGTGATATCCCTAGGGATATATCTAAGGATATGTATAGCAATGTGTCTAGGGATAATCCAATAGTATCATCACTTTCAAATTTGGTGTCAATAATTATGAATCATATAAGTAACCTTTAATTATTATATTTTTTATTCTATAATATGTTTTTTTCATTCTAATATTTATGGTCTTATCCAATAGAATGACCTAGAAGGCATAGGGTTAATGATAAATGATTCAGATATGGAACGTATGGGCATTCTAAAAATTTATGTTATAAGTGGAAATCTCATGTAGAGAATCATGAATGCGGTAAAATTATTGGTTGTACTATTGGGGATAATGAGACAAAAAATTATATAAAAAATGTATGGGATGTTCTTACAATGTATTCCACATTAACCATAAAAAAGCATGATTAGATTGAGGTTGACGAACCTTACCACTTGATTTATATTTCATTTTATTGTAAATGGGTACTATGAAATAAGATAATGAAAGCATGAGTAATGGTTTATGAATAATGTTGGTTGAATGAAGTCTTTATGTAATTTAATTCCAGAATAATTCTAGAAAATTACTTTTGTGGTATTATAGAATAATGTAATATTAAAGGATTTGTCCACCTTAGTTTTTCCTTAAGGATTTGAGAGCATATGATGAATTGTACTGGAAACCAAGAAATATAAATGAGGTGGTAAGGTAATATTTTTATGAAACAATAGTTAAAAGGAATGATAACCAATTATATGTTCCCAATTTTTAGACAATATTGTTTGTTTTATGATATTTTGGATATGAATATATAAATTAAACAGTACTAATTACCTTTGAACTAATTAATGATTTTTTGAAAATGTGGTTTGTGATATCAGAGATGGAGTTTATGAAATTTTAGGACATAATTAATGTATCATATAATATTTGGAATAATAAATAATGAATTTTTTAATTAATAATTTGTGTTAATTTCAATATTTCATGAGAGTATATCGTAATGGTAGTCATATGTTTAGTATGTGTCAAGAAAGATCTAAATTTTGATATACGAGGGATGAATTATATGTTGTTCTGGATATATTTAGTGACCTTATATATAGTGATTTAGAATTTAATCTTTTACAAGGGTTATAATGTTAACCATTTAGGGAATATTTTATGTTAAATATCAGATGAGGTTTTTGAGATTAAATTATTTTCTCTTTATATAGGGATTTATGGAAATTTGATTTCATGGGTTAACATTGTTGTTGAGAGAACGAAATACTGAATGGACAATCATTCTATTTATTGATATAAGGATCTTTCAACACGTTAGGAATGAAAAATCTACCTTCATTTATTGGAATAAGATATGATGTGGAAATTGATCAAGGCACAATGAATGTTTGTGATGTGAATATGAAATGTAGTGAATAAAGTATGTATTTATTGTCATTAAAATTATTCAACTCTAGAAAATGTATCTTGAGTCAAAAAATATTATCCTTGTAACTCCTTTTCTGATGAATCAAATTATCACATATAACATCACAGATGTCATGAAGAATCCCCCAGGGCCCATGTTCTGACTACCCCAAGCCCTCCATCTATAGTCTCCGGGTTAGTGAATAACACAGAGTAGGATATCCCAAAATAAGGAAGGTATTTACTTTATACATGTACACACGAACACATATCAAAATATGGAATGTAAACACAATGTAAACCAAAACTATAACTGTGAAAAATGAATGAGAATACAGTACAAACAAAAAGTAAAAAGGGGAAAGAATAAAATCCCCCAAAACTATAAAGGAAAGTACTAATACCACGTTCTGTATGCTCGAGACCCTACTAGACGGGTAAGTGAATGGTAGCTTCTTGTAGACATAGATGTATTCCCATCCATCCCTTCTCAATGATCCACACATAGTCCAAGACCACCAAGAACTTTGTCGATATATCGATCACCTACATGAGACACAACAAGTGCAGAAAAATCCCATATATGGGTGAGTAACACAATACTGTGTAGGGACCCAAAACCAGAAAGGAAAGACCATAAAGAAAAACCAGAAAGCAAGAACAAAAAGTAAATAATCAAACACCAGGTATAACTCAATGTTTTAAAAGTAATATTATCTGTCATAAAGATGAATCCTATTGTACTACTTATTGACTCATCCCTGATGAGTCACTGAGGTTCGCACAGCTACAAGACCATTGAGGTCTTATAAGCTACCAGAAAACTAAGATCTGCATGGATTATTTACCACTGAGGTCCACTCAATTACTATACTACTAAGGTCTACTCGGCTATAGGACCACTGAGGTTCGCTCCAAAACTAGATGAATGAGTTTTTTTTGATCTATTAGGCCACTAAGGTCTATGCGTTTACTAGACCATAGAGGTCTCATCGGCTAGTAGACCACTATGACATTCTCTTCTACTATTCATCCAATGTCCCTCTCTTCATATCCTTCATGTCATAGCTAGCCGTAGGATTCCTTCTCTCTAGTGTGATTGATTATAGAAGAATTTACTCTCAATCCATCTTTTTTTTTCTCTACTACCAAAGAAACCAATTTAGGTTATACCAAAAGGACTACCTTGTCTCAAGGGTCCAAACGCTGCAGACGGTGCATCAATCAGATGCTTGGCCTGAATGATATTGGTGTTTTAGTAAACATGGGTCAGTTGTGTCAGGGCCTAGTATGACTTGGTTTGACTGACCAACCCAGCCTGAGGGATCCACTTGAACTGACATGGGTCGGATGACCTGGTTCAAACTGATGGGGTCTAGGATAACCCGGTCGAGTCTAGGCTGACCTGGTTCTGTCTAGTCTGACATGAATTGGTCTAGGGAGACCCAACCCAGCATGGCCAAGTGGCTAGGACCATTGTGTATTGGTGGACCTGTCTTGGTTCGGTCGTGGTTCTAACCCACAAGGTCGCTCATTTATCCTGTTCTCATGTGGTTTGGTCCAACATAGTCAGAATGGTTCTGACCAGCTTTGCCTCCCAGCGGTCCGGTTTCCAATTCAGTCTGGCCTTCAATTCTGTGGGCCAATTCATCTCAAACCCAGACTTCCCAGTGACCTAATTTACTCCATCATCCAAGCCCACATTCACGGTCAAGATTGGGCCCAGCCTAAATTACCACTAGCATTTTTTTCTCATAGCCACACGACTTGCTCAGGTCGGTTACCTACCACTTAACGTGGTCCAGTGTGGACCACATGCTGGCATATACGAAAGACCACTTCATAGCCCACTCCACCTGATGTGGCACCTGACTGACATCGTCACACTACACATCTTTTACCCCTAGTGGTTAGGGTCTTTTACTCTAAGACGTTCCACCGTGGTTCTCCTCTGTGGGCCACCAAACATGCTCTGGTAGTCAATTTGTATATACGTTTGTGCTTCCGGACTTCTTTTTCAACACTGGCACCATCAAATAATCCCCTACATCTTTTCATTGCACCAGTTCTGCAGACACATTTGTAGTCTCCTTGGAAAAGATAAAACATGACCACATACTTCTGTCAGTGAAGAACAAGGAGAGAGAGACAGATGAGATCAACAATAACATCCAATGAAAAAATTGCCATTTGTTCGTGTCATCCAAGAATTGTTCTGGTCAGTGGGATCTCCAAGAAAAAATATAAATCACAGAGATTTAATCCCCATGAAAATCCCAAATTATATATTTCCCAATCCCAGAAGATGAATCCATCCACGAATCAACTTGTTAGAGAGTTGATCAGTGTTCTTCGTTTAGACGTGATAATGGGGGAACATCAATCACTATGATTTAAACCCCTACATGGGAAATGGAGACCAATCAAGGAATATCGCATGTCAGCATCTGTTAGTCTCCAGTTATGATTCTCTATTTTAGGTTATCTTCGCTGATTTTTGTTTTGCCGACGTTTTTCATTGGAGAGGTTTCATTCTTCGTTGGATAGAGTAATTTCAGGGTTGTTCGTCTACCCGGAATCCATGTTTTATTAGATAAGGAAAATGCACTTCAGTTCGAAGCATCACCACACTAATTCGTTAATTATGTTCACTAATCAATCTAGATTTGCATCTTCATTGTACCCCAGCACCGACGAGTCACTATGTAACGACAAAAGGGAAAATAATAAAATAATGTTTTCAAAGTTATTTTATTTTTCTTTTAAATTTCCAAAAACTATCTTTTTCAGTCACCCATGGATTTTGAGGTTATAAACTTCATAGGAAAATCCTGATGCATTGAGTTCAATAGTTTCCTCAGATTTTGGATCCAGGAACCAGTTTAAAAGTTAAGAAACACACTCGCACAAATATTTAATGAAATTTAAAAATAGTTTGAAAATACAATTTTGCAACTCTAGGACTCTAAATACCGTATCGTCTTAGTTCCAAGTCTCAAAGTAATAAAATTTAATTTTTAAAACATTTCAATGGAATTCAAGGGTATTACATTATCCCCACCTTAGGTATTTATGTATTCGAAAGAAAAATAATAATAATGAAATAAATCGGTGTTGTCAGCCCGAATATGAACCTCCCGATCCCACGCGCTCTGCTCGAGATTCATGTGCTTCTAACCAACACACTCCACATGAATTCACAATCCATGAAGGATCTACTATAGTTGAACCTTGATCTCCACTGGGTACTCCAAAAATATCTTCATGTCTTCAATCTATGGCTCTCTGTGGTCAATGATGTGTGGAGGGTTGTTCACAAATCTCCTCAGCTGGGATATGTGGAAGATGTCGTGCAACCTCACTAAATGCTGCAGTAGAGCCATGTGGTACTCCACCTCGCCCAATATAAATACTATTAGGAATGGTCCAATGAACCATAGATATTCTTTTCCACCCTGAACTAATCTCCATTTCCCACATCGAGGAGAGACCCATAGTGATATGTGGCCCTCTCATCGAACTCCATGGTTCTTCATTGCCTGTCGTCATAGAAATTCATGTCAGCATTGTGTAGATTTCAACCACTCTCAAATGACCTTCACCATCCCAGTGGTAGCATGTACCATCTGTAGACCCATGAGTGTTGACTCCCTTTAGTTTTCCTGCATAATATGGACGTGCATGATTGTCCATACAATCCTTTGAATGGTGCCATATTGATGTTGGAGTGGCAGCTACTGTTGTACGCATACTCCAATAGTGGTAGGTGGTCCTCCCAATTGCTACAAAATTCTTGAATTCACGAATGTATCATTTCCTCCAAGGTATATATTTTTCTTTCCATCTTACCATCAATATAAGGGTGAAAGACTTTTCTCCAGCACAGTTGAGTCCCAGATGCCTCATACAATCCCTTCCACAAATTGGATGTAAATAATGCATCACAATATGTGGTTATAATAGACGGGAATGTATGGAGTTGAACAATATTTTTTACATAGAGGCATCTGAATCTCTCTACAGAACTGTGGTCTTGAATGGGTAGGAAGTGGGCCAACATGGTGAGTCAGTCTATGATCACCCAGATGGTATCATTCCCCCTGGATTGATGTGGTAATACAATCATGAAGCCCATCGATATGTCATCCCACTTCCAAAATTGTACTTAATGGGCTTGTATCAAACCCACTAGAACATGGTTCTCATACATTAATTACTGACAAGTGAGGAAACTCGAAACAAACTCTTCCACTTCATTATTCATCCCCGTCTACCGGTACTAATGTCGATGGTCTTGGTAATTCTTCACCGCAAATGGATGTACTACCAAGGGGGATGTATGAAACTCCCTCAACACCTCATCTTACTATTCCACTGGTAATATAGTGTGTCCTTTGAAAATAATTATTTTCTGTCCACATTTTTAAAATCTATCAAGGACATGATTTGTAAACATCTGGCCATAAGCAGTCTCATAGCTGGAATCTTCGAGTTTATCTTCCCGGAAACGATGTAAGAGTGCAGGGGAAGCAACCATAAACTGCAAAAAAGTTTTCTCCTATCTGTCCATAAAGGACATGAAAAGTTAAGTCAAATAATATGAGGCCTCTTTGAGTATCTATGAACTCAATCATATTCTAAGAGAATATGCCACCACATTCCCATTCCCATGTGTATAAACTAACTTCTATTCATAGTCTGGGAGGAATTATTTATAATGTCACTATCTCATATTTAGATCCTTATGAGAAAAGATATACAGGAGACACTTATAGTCATATTAGATGTTGAATAGTTCACCTATAAGTTAATGTCACTACATCTTCTATCTTAAAACTGCTGCGTCAAACTCACGGTCATGAGTTGCATAGTTCTACTCATGCTTTCTCATTTTTCATGAGCCATATACAATCACTGATTCATCCTAAATTAGGATACAACCTTGCATGGTTCCTGATGCGTGATAGAACATCACGTAGTCGGTGCCCTCTTCCAGAGAGCCCTACTGGCATCTTTTTATCAACACATATTTTTTTCCATTTATTGAAAATGTCATCATGGGTGATTATAATATAGAAAAGTTAGGTAACACCCTCCTATAACACCCATCAAACTCAATGGAACTCCACCCCTTGGTAACAGTCTTGGGTGGCTTCCAAGCAAGAACTACCTCGATTTTTGCTGGATCCACCTCAACTCCAAACATTGAGATGAAATTTCTTTGGAAGTGGAAATTTCATATCTAGTTCTCACAAATTGAGATCTCTTTGTAAATATGGTGCTCTCATAGTGTGTCCAGAATCATCCCCATTTGTACCACATGCTCCTCCTCAGACGCTGAATACCCTAATATGTTGTCAATGAAGACCACTACAAACCAGTTTATGTGCTGGAAGATCTTGTGCATGAGTCCCATGAACAATGATAGGGAATTATTCATGATAAATGACATTAGTAAGTACTCATAGTGGTCATAGTGACATTTAAAAGCCATCTTTGAAATGTCCTCATCTCATACTCAAGATGGTAATAGCATGATATGAGGTCTATCTTCGAGAGCCCTATCAATCACTTAAAATTATTTAATAGGTCTTCAATACTTGATAAAGGATACTTTTTCTTCATGGTAACCTGGTTCAGGCATCGAATGTCCTGGCATAACCTCATTATTTTGTATGCCCTCAAGGAAAACAACACTGGGGGTGCCCATGGTGAAACAGTAGGCCTTACAAACCCCTTCCTTAGAAATTCATAAAACTATAACCTCATCCCCCAGAGAACTACAAGAGCTATAAAATATATAGTTGTAGATATTAGGGTCCTCTTGGGGTATATATCAATGGATAATTCTACCTCTCTGGGAGGAGGAAGTCCTAGAACATCCTATGGAAGGAGGTCCTCGTATTCATTGAGGGTTAAGCTAGAAAACTTATGAGTGATCGGTTTCACCCTACTATGTACGTGTCCACCATGTGTTGCTCCCATTTCCATCTTTGTGTTAAAGGAATATGGGTTCCCATATTTGAAGACACACCGCACTGTGCGTCAAAAACATTCGATATGAACATGAACTACTAATAGCCAGTCTATACCCCTAATGACGTTGTAAGTCCTCAACACTTCTACTAGTAGATCCTAGACGAAGCAATCATCTCCAAGATAAAGCTATAATTTCGGGCACCAGTGTGTGATCGTCAAATCCCATCCCATAAGAGTCTCCAATCGTAAAGACTGATCTAATGGCTCGATCTAAATCTCTGAGCTCCAATCTATGTACACGATAAAGAAAGAGTGACTAGAACGTGTTTCTATAAAAAAATTAACTGAAGTGTCAACGAAATGATCATACCTTGTATCATCTATGGGATGTCAAGACAATAGGACATGTTTTCTTAAAGTAGAGACCACCCATATTCACCAGCTCCTGGGGACCATGGTGGACCACCTGGGGTGGTGGTGGTAGTACCTTTTACCTATGCCCACCTCCTACTGCTCGTCTCGATCCTCTTCCACATCTACCATTAGGAAGACCACCCTATTATTGTCCCTATCATTTACATGGAGGTACCTCGACCATTTTTTGGTCCTCTACATAGTGTGTTGGGAAATCCTAAACCATGTTCCCCGTCCCACCATATGCGTATCATAATTTTCTCCTCTGATGACACTATTTTCCCCAGGAGACTCTTACCACTGATCCTAATTCCCAAGGTAGTCATCCGAATGGCGTAGCCTATTTGTTCCTCTTTGTCATATGCAGCTGACTGCCACTATTGACATGGCCACATGTCTCCCAGTGTTAGCTCTCACTTTTGGTTCCTACTATGCGTGGAAGCTCTCTACTTATAGATCATGCTCCAGTACCCCAATCGGTGTAGGGATAATGGGGGAAATCATAGATCCCATGATATCTGTTTGGAGTCCCTACTAAATGGGCTGGGCCCTGACGAATGGATCTTGTACCATATCTGTAGTGTAACAGTTGAGGTCTGTGAACCTCATAGACTACTCAGCCATTGTTAGGTTGCCTTGCTGTTGTTGAAGCAGATTCGATATACACACTGAGTGCAATGACACATTGAATAACTCTTACCTAAAAATGATCTCGAAGTAATAATAGGTGAGGGTCGCCTCCTCAAGTGTTTGGATCCTAAAACTCCACCTTCTCCCTACCGAGCCGTGAAAAAGGCTCGCGGATAGAAATTACATCTGGTCATGTGGCGTCCTCACTAAGAGGAAGACTCATGTCACCCCTCCAACCATTCCTCAGTGACCTATGGATATGTCTCCCCACTAAACCTTGGAGGTCACTATCTCTAGAACTCATGTAAGCCACTTAGTTTATATGGGTCCTCTTCTAGTAGCACTAGCAGTAACTGCTGACCAATGGGTGGTGGTAAAGCTGGGGTACCGCTCAAAGGTTACATATTGGGAAGAATTCCTTTTACCAAAGCCTCATAACTTTGTGGACCATCTTTGTGGTCATGCACTGGAAACCTAGATGAATGTCTATGTAGAGGCATCTTATAAGAGATCAAGAAGAATCACGACTAACATATTATTCCTAGTGAGGTGAATCTGACTCAGAAGTATCATTTTAAACCATTTCAAATAGCATTCCACCAGTGTTTTCATTTAACAAGTCGGAATTCCGAATTCAAGGTCCTAGTGTTTGGATACTATGACCAACACACCAACCCTTGAATCACTGTACTAAAATACAAACTCAAATCACATAACACTGTATCCCAATAATAATTTATAGACTCTTATTTTTTTTTGAAGAACCAACCTCCCTCTGATACCACATTATCACAAACCATCCCCTAGGGAATGTGATATGACTACACCAACCACATCTTTTATAGGCTAGGGGATGGTGACTAGCACCAAGTAGGCATATACCAAAAAGGGAAGTTATTTCCTTAAAACATATACACACGCAGAAAGATCAAATGAAGAATGTAATCAGAAAGTTAACCACAACTGTCAATGAGACAAGTACTGAGAGTATAGTTGAATCTGAAAGTGAATAAAGTCTATAACAAATGTCAAAAATAGAATAGGAATGTAAAAATACCATGGTATATCCACTCAAGACCATAAATGAAAGGTAGGTGAAGGGTATCTTCCTTTATCCATAGAAGTATGCCTATTTATCCCGT
Organism: Viscum album; assembly: GCA_963277665.1. Classification (NCBI taxonomy): domain Eukaryota; kingdom Viridiplantae; phylum Streptophyta; class Magnoliopsida; order Santalales; family Viscaceae; genus Viscum; species Viscum album. Next base: position 1,069,907,069 of record OY728162.1, read on the forward strand.
CTCACTGAACACCTCATGGTCTCAGACCACAAAGGTATCCATTAGTGTGTCAATGAGATGCATGGGACACTAAATGTGTGGTCGAAGGTTGTACTGGGATGAGTAGAATAATACTTAGTAGGTACCCCAATATATAATCTAAATACCATAAACAAGACCAGAAATTAATGAAAACTCACACCATGTATTTCTAAATGTATAAAAAGTAAAATTATCAGTTGTAAAGCTGAATCATAATTTAATAATCAGGTACATATCTCTGATGAGTCATTAAGGGACACTCATATACTAGGCCATAGAGGTCCGCTCAGTTACAGGACCACTGAGGTTCCGTGGGCTACTGAACCACCGAGGTCTGCTCAACTACTAGACCACTAGGGTCCGCTCGATGACTAGACCACCGAGGTCAGCTCAGCCACTAGACCACTGAGGCCCCTTGAACTGTTGTATTACTAAGGTCTAATATGATATTGTACCATTGAGATCAACATGGATATGAGACCATTGTGGTCTTCTCTACCATTAGGCCACCAAGATCTTTCTCATCATATCCATCATGTCACATCCAGCTGTCAGATTCCCACACTCCATTACGCTTGAATCTATGATAATCTACTCCCCATGTCATCGACCATGTCTCAAATGCCATAAAAACATACTAAGACTATACCCAAAGGAATGCCTCATCTCAAGGGACCCAGATATGTAGATTTCATGTCAATCAGATGCCCGGTTTGAATGATGTAGGCATTTCAGTAAATACGGGCTAGTTAATTCTTGGCCTAGTCCGACTTGTTTGGGGTGATCCGACCAACCCGACTGAGGAGTCCCACATGACCCAACCTGGTTCAGCCGACCCAACCCAAAACGGTATAGCATGGCCTAGTGAGAAATCCCATTGGTCCTTACAATACCCTTACCATTTCATCCATTAGTCTAGCCCACTTGGTTGCCCCACGACTCAGTACCCATACAGTCTAGTCCGACTTTGTCTGCCCTATTCTGACCATTCGGGCCGCCCATGTGCCCGGTTAACCATCTGAACCAAAATAAAATTTGGCGGCCCAATACTTCTCCAACCCAGGCCCCATCATGCCCTTATTTACTCAATTATCTAATCCCACATCAGTATTCCTTCATGGGTCCATCTAGGAGCCCTCCTAGCATTATGTTCATGCTTTCACACAACCAGATGAGGCCTAACATCTCCCTCTCCACTCGGTATAGCATGAACCATTTGCCAGTGCACACCATGGCCCACTCCACCTGATGAGACTCCCGATCGGCAACTCCACCCTACACTTATGCGGCCCAAGTGGTCGTGGCCTCTGTAGCACCAACACACTGACTACCGCCTACAATAGTCACCATCACCACTAACAGTGGTCTCCTCTATGGGCCTCAGATATGCTCTGGTGGTCCATTTCCCATTACATTTGTGCTTCCAGGCATCTATGGGCATCAATATCGCTGCCAAATAATCCTCACCATTTTATCATTGCTTCGGGGGTCCAACCTCTTTTGGAATCCCACCTATAAAAGATCTGATGTGACCACGTTGGTCTTTTGGCAAGAACTAGGAGAGAGAGTGGGGATAATAGAGAACATCCCTTGATCAAAAATACTTTTGTTATTGTTGTCATAGAATTGTTATTGTCAGTGGAATCATGAAGCATAAATATTATTCACTTGTATTTAATCCCCATTACCAATCCCGCAATAAATATTTCCCCATCCCGTAAGGAGAATCCATATGCGTATCACCTTGTTAGAGAGTTGATCCACATTCTTTATTTAGAGGTGAAAATTTTGGAAAAGAAATCACTAAGATTTAAACCACTACCTGGGAAAATGATATCGGTCACGGAAGAAATCTCATCTTCATCCTTCGATCTCATGTTCTAATTCCCTCTCTAAGGGTATCATCGCAACATTCCAATTTTTCAGTGTCCGTCGTTGGAGAGGTTTCCTTCTTCAGTCATTCGATAAATTCCAAGGTTGTTGGTCAACCATGATTCTCTGTTTAATTAAAGAATGAAGATGTGCTATATATTGCAGGACCGATACACTGATCCCTTAATGAGGTTCATTAATGGATTTAGCATCATCGCGTCACTGTAACATAGAAATAACGGGTCCCTTTGTAACAATGCAGTGAAAATTATAAAATAACTTATTTTAACTTATTTTATTTTTCTTTTCAAAGTCCCGAATTTTTTTTTACAATCGACCCTTGACTGAAAATGTTAGGCACTTCATAAGAAAATCCCAATGCTGTGAGTTCAATGGTGCCCTCATATTTTTTATTTGGAAAGCATTTTATATATTAGAAAAACCTACTTGCATGATTATTTAATGAAATTTAAAAATAGTTCATAAATATATATTTTCCACACAAGGCCTAGGAATCAGGTGTTGTATCAGAGTGTAGTATTGAAATAATCCCATTTAATTATCAAACATTTTACATGGCATTATGTATTATTACAAATAATTAATGGCTTTATGATTTTTAAATTTATCATGACTGTGTAATTTATAACTTTTCATCAAAACATGATAGTTAGTTTTTATTCTTAGTATTCATATTTAAATTTCCAAATATTTTCTCCTATGTGGAATCCTAGTTATGAGTTATATTGGGTAATAATAATGTTTGTAAATTTCCATTTCTAAAATGATGTTTCAGTAGGATTTTATGTGGATTTCTATGAAGAGAAGATTCAAGTATTAAACAATTAATAACCTCAATGAATTTCAAGGTTGAAATTTATTTTAAGGTGGGTAGAATGTAACAAGCTAAGATTTTTTGAAATATTTTTGTACTGAATTAATTTAATAAATTCAATATTTTTCATTCCTTACAACATTGAAGATTTCTTGTCTTATATAATAGCACCAATTTATTCTTTAATTGTACGCAAAAACAAGTTGAGTTTGACTACATGAAACAAATACATTATCTAATGGCACAAACAAAAATATTTTTGTATAGTGATACACGTAATGATGAGTTCTTTTGGTAGATTTCATTAATTGCACGACCAATGTAAACTGAACTACAATATACAATTAATACTTTTGTTAAAATATTATTATAATTACTAGTTATCCATTGGAATGGAAAATAATAATAACATTTAATAAATTCTGAAAATATAATTTAAATTTGTATATAGAAGGAATCATTAAGTTATCAATTAAACAGATATTAAACTATTAACTATTTAAAAAAAATTCTTTTCTAAAAATATTATTTTTCTATATGAAAGAATAGTTCCCTCTCAATAAATTAAACAATCTTTAATTGATTAATGTTTTTAATAAATGTTCTATATGAAATATTCAATCCTGTTTTATGAATTCTCATCCAATAGATTTTATTAACATAAGAGAATGGTAAATCATCTTTTATAAATAAAATTTTGTATTTTTTTATAGGGTAATTTTCCACCTTTTAATTATTAACCAATTTTAAATATAATTTTTGACACTTTTATTAATAATATTTTTAAAAAGAAACTTATTAATTTACATAGATATATAAAAATATTATTTATTGATTGTTTTTCTTTTTAGTATATGATTCATGTTTTGATGAATAATAAGACATAATTATATTAAAAATAAAAATTCTTCCCCATATTAATTTATATTTTTAGATTATTATTTTCATTGGTTTTTATAGTATAATTAGATACATTTTTTATCATTTAATCCAATTTAAGTATTTGGATTAATTTTTTCATTTAATCTGTATATAAAAACATATCATCATTTTGAATGCATTCGCTTTAAAGTCTCGTTGTTTCATCACATCTGAGGGATTAATTTTAAATTAATTTAAAAAATTTATATGAATTGAATTAGGAAAAATAGATTCTATATTTGAAATAAATAGGTCAACATTGATTAATTAGTTCACTTTTACTTTTTTTTGTAATAGAAATTGTAATTTTAGTAATTTCTATTACCAGTGGTATGGTTAAATTTGGTAAATAAGACTAACAAACAATATTATAAATATTAGGATACGACTATTAAACTTTTTTAATGGTTATTGGTCTATTTTATTTCAACCATTATCACATATTTTTCTAAATTTAATAATTTAAGGAATACATTCCCATGAAAATGACTTGGATATTATTAAAATCAACGAGGGTGACAAAATGTCACAATCTTAATTTAAATAATTATCGAATTTTTAATAATTGGTTAAATACAAGATATTCTTGAATATTTATATTCATATGATATATAAAAATATTTCAAACATAATGGATTTTTATTTTAAATTTTTAGTAAATAAATAATTCACAAGAATAATGACACCATGGTGATGATATAATTATTAAATTAATGAAATAATAAATTAAGTGTTTTTATAAATACTAAAATAATTTTAATTAGACTTAGTTAATAAGATAGAATAATTTTATAGGTTAATATGAAATTTTAGTGGTGTATTAAATGAATTTGGAAGAATTTATCTTGCTTTATTGACTCTATTAATGCCAATGTTAGCGATAATGTATAAATTTAAACTGATTCAACTTTTATTATAATAATTTATTAAATTATATAAAAATGTTAATATTATTTAATAAGTACATGGGGTTGATAAGTTGTCTAAAATATATATATCTTGCAATAAGTGGTTTAATTTAACTTTATATGTAAAAATTAAATCCTCATAATGTTAAAAACATTTATATAATAATTAAAATAAAAATGGTCTATCTTATGGTTATTCAAAATGATAAGTTTAAAGTTTCACAATTACATGTATAAAATATAATTTCCTAAGATATTAAAACATTATAATATATATTATTCAAATAAATTTCATTTTTGAGGTATTTGTATTGAAATTATATTTATTATAAATTACTATTTTTTGATAACCCAAAAGTACCCCTCCAATCTCGTATAAAGGGGAAGTACTCCTTCTCTTCTCTTCACACTTTAAAACCTATTTGTATCTTCAAAAACCTATAAAAATATCCTCCCAAAATTAATCACACTATTATATAATCCTTAATGTTTAAATAAATCCATCCAAATATTCTCTTTTATGAAAATCAGAAGGAGATACCCAAAGAAGAGGCAACTTACAGAAATAATTGTTTTCATTTTATTTATTCCATAAACCTCTTAAATTATAATTATTTTTTTATAATATAATAAAATAAGTATCATAAATATATATATGTTGTCATGTTAATGTTTAAACACACACTTAAAAATTCATCCATCTAATGGGTAATGAACTTACCGTTCGTGTGTACGATGTACTACAACCTCAAGAAACGATGATTTTTCATTTTTCCTTTAATAACACCCTTGGTGGGATTTAAGATGAACATGATTATTTTTTTGATATATAATATTTTTATGATTTATTTTTCCTTTTTTAGTTATTATATAAAACATAACATTATTCATAACATTTTTCTAAATAAAATAACTTCGCTTGTGAATGTGTGGAAACCCGCCTCCTCAAAGCGATGTGGTTCAATAAAAATTTACATGGAATTTTTTAATGATGGGTTTACTAAAATTAAATGATATATATGAAAAAATTGTTATATAGTAATATATATATGTAATTTATATTCTTTATTTGAATTAAAAAATTAAATGGATTCATGGTTCAGTGTACATACATTATACCATCTTACATGGAGGGTGTATTCCGTTTCATATTTCTATCTTTTATAAATATTATTAAATATTTATGTAATGAATATATATTATATGTATATCATTTTTTTCATTATGTAATTATGAACAGAATGATCAATGTGCAGATATTATCTGAAAGGTAACATTAACGTAGAATTGTAAATAAATGGGTTATATGATGTCATAATCAAATCATATATGTTATTAGATAAATTATTATATTTATATGGTTGATGTATCATAAGAATATATATAGTATACAATAGTATTTAATGTCTATGAAGAGATTCAATACCTAAAGTAAGGTATTTCTTTCTCACTTTTATTCTTATGGGACATAGGGCTTATACACTACTTGTTTCTTCAATATTGTCTATATAATGCTGTTTAATGCATTTTATGAGTCTAATATTAAATATTATTGAATTTTATTACACATTTAATATTTTTTATTTAATTTGGAATACAATTATACTAATTATTATGTGATAATAGTTTATTTAAAAACCTGGTCAATATTCAGCATTATATCCTTTTAAATATCCATTGTGGAATATTTTTTCTTCCACGAAAAAGATTTATAAAAATTGATTTCAAAAATGTGTTCACAATACAATTATGAATATGTAATATTTTTTTACAAATTTTATTCTTTTTTAAAAAAAGTTTTGAAAATAATAATTTTTGGTCATTTTCTAAAAAAGGCTATTTATGACATTTTTAAAAATAGAAATATATGAAATGAATGTTTTTGTAACTTTTATAGAATGAACGGAACATTATTCCACTATGGGGAATTAATAATTTTAATGTAACTTAATAATGTCACAAATTTACCTTCAACTAGTTATTTTAAAATTGTGTTGAATTTTAAGAAAATAAAACATTTTCAAATAAGAATGTGAATTTTATTCATGATTTATTTTCAAGTGATCTCTCAAAATTATTTATGTAAATGATGAAATTGTTAGATGTTATTTTTGTTTAATGTGTATATTAATCAATTAAAACATTTTTATTCATTAATAATGGTTTATGTTTACAATAGAATATATTTATAAATAAAATTTATTTTCCATGGGTTTTATTATCCCTGAAATATTTTTATGAAACCAACTTAATTCCATGGGATGTGATAAGATGAATGATTTATGTTATTGTGGAAAAAATTTATATAGTTTTCATTATGTAAATTCGGTGATCTATATCTCATTACATTGCATAGAATAATGATTTATATCTCATGAGATAATAGTGGGTACATTTGGATGGGCTAGATCCACAATGAAAGATTGGGAGTCCGGATCTAATATGGGATGATGGGGAAAACCGATCCACTATAGGAAGATGGGGAACTTAATACAATCTTGGAAGATGGGGTAACCAAATCCATTACATGGAAATGACACTAACTGGTGATGGATGTGTGTCCTACCCAGTCGGTGTTAACCTCATTATGTTCCTAGTTATGTTTTGACTATATAAAATGATTTATATGTAATGATATTACATGTTTTTTCATCTATCAAAAATTGCATGTATTATTCCTATATCTTGATTTCACTTATTATTCTACTGATTTCCTCATGAATCATGTCTTATGAACTACCGATATTTATTCCATTATTCATGTTTATGTTCATTGATATTTAGGGTTTAATATTCTAATATAATGATTGTATTTTCATACCATTATGTACATTATTATTCTTACATATCATCCTTGTGATCCCTTAATAATCATGTGATCTAACCTTTTTATTAATTTTCCATTCCCCAAGTTATAAGGAATAATTTTTGTAGGGTTACTAAGAGGAATGATCATTGTGGGAATCATTGAAAATCTTTCACAGACAAGATGTTTGTGTTCCATGTTAAAAAATACAATAAAATTATACAGTATATGGAAGTGTATTTTTATAGAAATTTTACGAAAAAGTCATTTATATAAAATAGAAAATAATAAGGAAAAAATAAATATGCAAGGTTCATGTGATTAAACAAATGTTCCTGTCGACGTACCATGTGTTTTCTAATTTCACCAATAATCATGTTTTATGCATCTTTGAAGCCCCCCAATCTGTTCATCATCCTCATCCATGTCCACGAACCCTTGTGTGCATTGCATCCTAATTTCTTGCTTATTTTCAAAGTCATTCAACGTTTGAATCATCCATTTTAAAATCCAAAAATTGGAAATATTTTGTAGACTAATCTTCTCTTCCTCACCCCCATCCACAAATTCCAATGTGACGTCCACATTTCCAATTATCTTATTGTCAGGATCCTTCTTTATCTTCCACTCCTGTGATAGAATGTTTCCACCCACGTTGATGCAGTTCATCTAACCCCTACTGAGAGTTTGAAGGCAAAACTGTTTGGTCCACCTTGATCTCTCGAAGGTGGTCATTGACTCGATCTCCATTAGTTGTCCCCCCAATGTGAAGATTACAAATAGAAGCATAAAGTGGGTTAGAAGTCACCAGAATCTTGATGCACATAAGTGCTATTTGGGATCCAACATTGTCTGGAATAAGAGAGAAATCAGAGTTCTCTCCTTGAGTGTTCGTGGCCTCGTCCTGAGATACATCCAAATCAGATGAATATGAAACATATTTTCTAGGTTTTAAAATAGAATAACAGTCTTGCCTGGGTACAACAATTATCCCACATCACTAAGAACATCCGATGAATAAGGAGCTTCATCAATCCTCGATGCTCCTATCATAATAGCAGTGGAGCACCCCAGGATAGTAGAATTCTCTATTTTGAGTTTAGTGATTGGACTCTCACCAAAAAATTGGGGTTTATTTGTGCTATGTTGTCCTATAATGGTTGAGACTCAGCATTTTGGCCTTGTTCAACAATGTCAGCCCATTATTATTTGGGATGTAGTATTGAAAATTCCTTGTATTTATTTCTATTTCCATGGGAAATCTCCAAAGTGACTATATTGTGTTTTTCTTATTCAAAATGGATAGAAAACATAGCCACTTTATTTCCTTTTACCTGATTTTTTCTCATATCATTCAGGACATATGGGGTCCCATTCTGAGGCTGTTTTTGAGTATCATTCACACCCATCATATCATTTGGTTTTTTGAAGCACATGGCTATATCATGCCCACAATTGGAGAAGAAATCACAGAAAATGGAGCTCTTGCAATTTACGGAGTTGTGACCAATTTTTTTACATTCCAAATAGAATCTAGGGAGGTTCTCAAACTCAATTCTTCACTATAGTCATTCCTTAATAGTTTAATGATAATTTTTTTTACTAATGTTGATCATCAATCAAATTCCACTAAAAATTGATCACAGTGGCCATATATGGCCACATTAGTTTCTTTGTCAATTGTAATGGGAATTCCTATAGATAATGCAATTTCGTATAGTATTTTAAGGTGACATATAATCCAGTTTAATCTATAAAAATTATCCCAATTCTGGAGACAAGAGTTTCCAATTTTGGGTGGTTGAATTTGTGGCCGCATTCCTGAATGTGAAGTGCTCATGGATTGAAGGAGGTTGAACCCAACCGCCATTATCCCATATTGAGTTCCTCATATGGGAATATAAGAATGAAAAAAATCATGTCCCAGTGAATCAAATTTCCATGTGGAAAATAACAAAATATCTTTGAGCCTCTGGACGAGTTGTTCAACATTCCAAGGCTCAGATATTTTGGGTAGTATTTGGAGAGAAATAATGGAGTGAGCACCAATTTACATTTTCTCCAAGGCCGCTGCCAGGTCAGCTTTATCATGGAAAACATTCCATTTCCTATGAATAATAATATTGACACCTTTGAAAATAAATAGGGTTCTGTGGTTTTTACTAACATTAATTGAATTTTCATCCGGAGAACACTCAATAAGTGTTTTCCCCTTCAAACTAGTCTCCATATGTGTATAGAAATCGAAATGACAGTGAGAATGAAAATTTCTCACAATATGATGTGTATGCGTCGAGAATGTAGTTTCCTAGATTCCATTGTAATGATGATAAGTGAGTTCTCGTCCACTCCCCATCATTATACATTTCTTGGGAGTGTGTTTCTGTATTCCAAAAAAAAGTTGTAATGTTTATGTACATTAATCTATGGTTTTTATAAAAATCATTCATAACATGTTTAATTTAATTACATCCTTTCATATTAGTAAATTTATTTCTAGGATCCTCATAGTGTATCCATATAATAAAACATAAAAATGATAGAAATAATTTTAATTACAATCTAAAGTATCTTAGAGATACCCATCATAAAACCATTCACAGAAAAAATAAATATTAGTATATATTATAGATATCAATAACGATTTAATGAAGAATTTATTAATTCTTCAAACCCATTATTACATAGTCAAACACATCTAGTGAAAACAATGAAATATGTTACAATGTTTTAATTAATTATTTTAACACCACTTATTATTTTTCCTTACTAGAAGTCTATATAGTGTGTAATAATAAGTTTCACACCATTTTTTTCTCTTACCATATGTCTTGGATAAATTCCTAGGGACTTGGAATGAATCCTAGCAATATTAGAAACCATTTACTGATAAGATAAAATAGCGTGGTTCACTTATTTTGTGTCTAAGTATCAAACTTAATTATTTATAATGTTCATAGAATATAGAGATTAATGATTCACAAGATGTATACACTGGAAACACAATGATTTTTTCATTACTTTTCTATGTTGTCTACCTAAAGATGTGTAGACCTTTTATTTTAACACAAAATTATGATAATTTTTCCACTAAACCATGTAGAATACACATTGTGTAAACAACCTACTTGTCAAGTAGTCCAAAAAACCATGCCCTATATTGGCCCGATCAATAACCAATGTTCAAAATATGGATCATGTGTTTCAATTTCTCTACATGTTTCGTAACCTATAACACATCCAACACCGAGCATAAATAACCTGTTGAATGTCTGTCCATTATAACACATCCATTAAATTGGAGGGAATTAGTAGAAGTATCTATTATATGATATATATATATATACCATTATATATAAATGTATTGAAAAATATATAGTAAATTATAACTTAATCATTATAAATTTAATTCTATTCATAAAAAATATGTCTTCTTCAAATATAATTTCTATTACTTTTTGTGTGAACATTTTATAATTAATCTCTATATCTATTTTACGATTTATTTTATAAAATTACTTTTATTTTTTATATAATAATATAATTATTAATACAGGAAGATGTTTCAGGGTTTTAGAGAAACAAATGATTTTTCATTGAATAATGGACAATAACGATTTTGTAAAACTATCAATTTTATCAAATAAATTAAGTAATTGAAATATTCCATTATGATTTGAATTTAATTTAATATAATAGATTTATTATTTACTAATATTTAATATAAATAATTAAATTTTAACCATCGTTATACTATATTCTAATATTATTTTATTTTTGGTATTAAAAATGTATTTTCCGTGAAACTCAATTAAAGTGCATAATGATTCTCTATTTTAATTAATTAAATTAACTCCAAATTTCAAATTATTTAAATTAAATATATATATTTTTTTTCAAAAACTGTTTATGTAAATATATATAATGACTAAAAATCATTATAGATTTAACATAATATCGTATTTTTCTTTAAAAATACATATCTTGAAAATGAGTTTTTTGACACATTTTGCTGGAATAATTCAAAATAATATTCTTCTAATTCTATGAAATGAAATTAATATAAATAATCCTATATTTTGAATAAGTGTAATTTATACTATATTATATGAAAAACATTAATTTTTGTAAAATTAATACAAAAAACTATAATAATTGGTTAACACGGTTAAGGATAAAATCGAATTTACGGCTGTTAAATTAAAATGAAATGGGTTATAACGACATAAAAATTTGGCAATTCCTATTATCTAGACATATTTTGATATTATGTAATACAACTCTAGATAATGGTTCATTTTTATCCTTGTGTAATTTTTTAAGAATGTGTACAACTATTTCATTTAACAAATTCCAATTGTGTGCTCCCCCCACTTATAGAAGTCCACCGACTCTTCTCCCATTTTAATACATTCAAATAATTTTTATTCATTCCTAATCTACTAAAATAAATTCATTATATCCTTTCCCACATAAAATATTTTTTGTTATGATTAGAATAATAATATAATAATCCCCTAGAAAAATCCTAAATAGGGGGTATGAATAAGATATATCATTATTAACCTAGGGTTTATGTTTTATTTTTTACTTATGTATATGTACGACCTACTATCTAGAAAATTTTAATTTTATTTTTTTTCATCAATACCATTCATGATTGGTTTTAAAATTATAATTTAAACAAAAATGTGAAATATTTTCATTATTATTATATTTATGATGATGGAATAAAGGATTTTGAATCTTGAAAATATTGAATGAAGTACGATATGTTTGATAGTGTATATGAAATGAAACACCGAGAATAAATAACCCGTTGAATGTATGTCCATTATAACATATCCATTAAATTGGATGCCATTAGTAGGAGTAACTATTATATGATATATATATAGCACTATATATAAATGTATTGATAAATATATAGTACATAATAACTCAATCATTATAAATTTTATTCAATTCATAAAAAATACGACTTCATCAAATATAATTTCTATTACTTTTTGTGAGAAAATTTTATAATTAAATTCTACAACTATTTTAAAATTTATTTAATAAAATTAATTTTATTTTTTATATAATAATATATATATTAACATAGGATGATGTTTAGGGGTTTTTGAGAAACAATTGATTTTTCATTGAATAACAGACAATAATGATTTTGTAAAACTATCATTTTTATCAAATAAATTAAGTAATTTAAATATACAATTGTGATTTTAATTTAATTTCATATAATATAATTATTATTTGAAAATATTTAATCTAAATAATTAAATTTTATCCATATTATACTATATTTTATTATTATTTTATTTTTGGGATTAAAAATTTATTTTTCATGAAACTCTATTAAAGTTCATAATGATTCTCTATTTTAATTAATTAAAATAACTCCAAATTTCAAATTATATAAAATAAATATATATATTTATCTTCAAAAACTCTTTATTTAAATATATATAATGATTAACACTCATTATAGACGTAATATCATATCATATTTTTCATTAAAAATACATATCTTGCAAATGCGTTTTTCGACACATTTTGCGGGTATAATTCAAAATCATAATCTTCCAATTCAATGAGATGAATTTAATATAAATAATCGTATATTTTGAATGAGAATAATTTATACTATATTATATGGAAAACATTAATTTTGGTATAATGAATACTAAAAACTATAATAATTTTTTAACACGGTTAAGGATAAAATGGAATTTACGGCTTTTAAATTAAAATGAAATGTGTTATAACGACATAAAAATTAGACAATTCATATGTTCTACACTTATTTTGATATTATATAATCCAACTATAGATAACGGTTCATTTTTATCCTTGTGTCATTTTTTAACCATGTGTATAACTATTTCATTTAACAAATTCCAATTATGTCCCCCCCCACTTATAGAAGGCCACTGACTCTCCTCTCATTTTAATACATTAAAATAATTTTTATTCTTTCATGATATACTGAAATAAATTATTTATATCCATTCACACATTAAATATTTCTTTTTATGATCAGAATACTAATATAGTAATTCCCTAGAAAAATCCTAAATAGGGGGTATAAATAAGATATATCATTCTTAACCTAGGGTTTTTGTTTTATTTTTTACTTATGTATATGTACGACCTACTATCAAAAAAATTCTAATAAAGTTTTTTTTCATCAATATCAGACATGATTAGTTTTAAAATTATAATTTACACACAAATATGAAATAATTTAATTATTATTATATTTATGAAGATGGAATAAAAGTTTTTGACTCCTGAAAATATTGAAAGAAGTACGATATGTTTGATAGTGTATATGACATACAACACCGACCATAAATAACCCGTTGAATGTTTTTCCATTATAAAATATCCATTAAATTGAAGGGCATTAGTAGGAGTAACTATTATATGATATATATATATATATACCACTATATATAAATGTATTGATAAATATTTAGTAAATAATAACTCAATCATTAGAAATTTTATTCTATTCATCAAATATAAGTCTTCTTCAAATATGATTTCTATTATTTTTTGTGAGTAAATTTAATAATTAAATTCTATATTTATTTTACAATTTATTTGATAAAATTACTTTTATTTTTTATATAATAATAAAATATTAACATAGGATGAAGTTTAGGGGTTTTGGAGAAATAACTGATTTTTCTAGTTAATGGTTCATTTTTATCCTTGTTTCATTTTTTAACCATGTGTATAAATATTTCATTTATCAAATTCCAATTGTCTCCTCCCCCCACTTATAAAAGGCCACAGACTCTCCTCCCATTTTAATACATTCGAATAATTTTTATTCATTCATGATCTACTAAAATAAATTACTTATATCCCTTCCCACATCAAATATTTGAATTTCTGATTAGAATAATAATATAGGAATCCTCTAGAAAAATAATAAATAGGGGGTATGAAGAATATATATCATTCTTAACCGTTGGTTTTTGTTTTATTTTTTATTCAAAATACTTCGACTCATATTCAAAATTATTAAATAATGAAAATTTTATTTACCATATAATTATATATTAATAATTTTTTATCATAATCAACATCCATATCCTCTTCCATAAAATGGGAATCGAATTAGTCATTCATATTTACGGTGGACTATAGCCCCACAAACCAATGTAATTCATTTTCTATCATCTCCTATCACTGATATATATTATAATAAAATTAATTATTATATATGATATTAAATAAATATTTTTCATTTTTTAAAGATAATTTTACATCTACTTTTTACCTTTTCGTTCACTAGTAAATTATAATTTCGATTGTGTGTATGTATGGGTTACCACCACCACAAAGCGATGTGATACTTATTTCAGGACCACAACATATGTATGACATATATTTTTATATTTAGTTAAATAATATGGTTTTTATGTTATTATTTTCATATTTTTAAGATAAAATATTAATTAACTTATTTTCATAATGATCATTGAAAAAACTAAAGTTTATTTATTTATATGTACGACCTACTATCTAAAAAATTGTAATACAGTTTCTTTTTCATCAATATCATTCATGATTGGTTTTAAAATTATAATTTACATATAAATATGAATTTTTTAGTTATTATTATATTTATGAGGATGGAATAATGATAATTTTTTACTATATTCATCCTACCAAATTTAATTTGGATATATAATTCAAATACCATCAATGCATCTGAAGTAAAATTAAATTATTAACTAATAAGGTATAACATTATAAGATAAAATTTTAGGAACCAAAAAATTAAAATTTTATTTTTAAATTAATTAACATAATTTTACTACTTAGTATGATAACTAAAATATAGTAAATTCAATCTCATGTAAATGGACACTTTACCTTAAAACCACATATTAAATGTCCTAAAGATAATTTGTTCTAAATAATTATCTTCCTGGTCCATAATCTCTAAATGTTTTCAAAAAAACTATAACTTATTCTAAAATGTATGATAAGCATCATTTTTCCTATTTCATTAAAATATTTAAAATGTTTTTTAAATATAAATCATTTTCCAAAATTATTGGAATTCATAAAAAATAAAAAAAGAATGTCAAATGTTATCGTATATAGTGACAAAGATTTTTAATAACTCCATAAATGTTATTTAAAGTTGTATTATATTATATTTATTCATTATTTACTCAAATAAAAATACACTTTTTCTTTATTATTTTTATTTTGGTCTTAAAAAGTAATATTTAATGTAAAATGATAATTTGATTTCTGAAAGTGTTTTTGAATACAAAGTATAGATAGTTCTTCAATTGGTTAAAAGGTACAAGGATAAAATGATTTACTAATTATATGGTCACCACACATTTTTTATAATATAACGTGAGCTTGATACTACATATACCACAACTTTATCCCCATTATATCTCAAGATATTGCTGGATGAGCCCTATTACAACTCAATATATGATAGGTTGAGCCCTATTATAGTTAAATTATAACATGTGACCCCGTTAAATCACTCTAATGCATTGGGTAATGATTCTGTTTTTCATAGAATTATATTGGAAGTTATTAATATGAATCTTTCAATCTGTAAGTGTTATCTAAAGATGATTCTCCAGGGAACCTACATGATATATCAAGTCATTCTAATAAGTTTCAATGATTATTTTTCAAAATCTAAAATGAGTGATCATTATAAAATAAATTTTATTCCCATTCTAGGTATGCAAGAATTTTTTTATGAAATTTTATTTCATATGTTTGTTGTTTACCCTAGACTCATAGATTTATTGTTTTTATCTCACAAAATAAGATTCTTGTTTTCATTAAATTTTTTTAGATGTTTTTCAAATGGATTAATGATGTGTAAATGGAATGAAAAAATATATTTTAACATCATGAGGATTTATAATGAAAATAATTTTTTTAATGTAGTATATTATAGAAAAATATATATATTGATCCTATGTTTCCACTTTTTAATATATTGTATTTTTATTTAAGAGTTATAAGATAAATCTCTAAAACAACAAACATAAATAATATTTTGGATGATAAATTTAATTCTAGTCTAATGTTATTAAAACAAGAAATGATTATTGTGGGGTACTTTTAGCTAGTATGAGAGAAAAGTAATATAAATATATAGTGGTTAGGATGTCGTATGATCTTATGTAAAATAAATACTTTAACTACAAATGTTACATACTAAGGAAAATCATGGTTATTTTAGATAAATATAAATAATCAAATTTTGGAGGGAACTAGTAAAGAAATTTTATTATTTAACAACTTCATAAGATTTTTTATTATGGTTTACATAGTATACTCATAGTAAATATTTTTTAATTTTGTAAATTGATTAAACTACTATAATTAAAATTAATAACTGAAGTGAGGGAAAATATTTTGATTTTTGGAGTGAGAAAATGAACCGAATGGGATTTGTAGTGAACACTGTTGTGATTATTTTTAACCAACTATCATGAGTTATGATGACCAATATAAACCTATGTTTGTTTCCTAACACACCAAATAAAAGACAATGAAATATCCATATAGGTTCAGTGAAAATAATAAAATAAAAAATATTCAATGACTTTGTCTGATGAACATTGAAAAAATCTCCCATGAATATCTATTATGAGAACTATACATTGTTCACTATGTGAAAAAATTTTAAATAAAGTAATAAGATTATATTTAATATAGAATCATTTTGTAAGAACCATGTGGTGGGAAAAATAATTCCCAATATATTAATTAAACATTTTCAATTTAGGGATTTTTAATTGTAAGGAATTTATTGTCTTAGATGTAAAGATGAATGGAGTGATTATTAATTATCAACATATTAATGTTTAGAAATGTAAAATTACATAAAAGCATAATGTCAGGAAAATTTAAATGACATATTAATTTTATGGATTATATATTGGATTATGTTTTGAAATTGATAAATCATAAGAAATGAATCATATTTTGGTATTTTTGTAAGGGTGGGTTATGAAATAATATCAAAAAAATGATTAATGGATAATGAAAATAATTGGTTGATTAAGGTGATTACATATAGGGATTAAAGAGTATTTTATGTAGTGGTAAATTTATTGATGACTATATGTTTTAATACATTAATAGTCTTTTGATGTTTCATGTAATGGGTGCACTTATGGAGACATTTATTGTGTTTTTACAGATGTTTAAGGTATATGAAACCCAATGTTCAACATGTGAATTCATTATTTGGGGGAAAATATTATTTTCACGTTTTTTAAAATAAGATTCAAGGTATTTATATACTTTAGGGTTTATATATTCCTTGATAATTAATATTATTTTTTAGTA
This sequence comes from Viscum album, assembly GCA_963277665.1. Lineage (NCBI taxonomy): Eukaryota > Viridiplantae > Streptophyta > Magnoliopsida > Santalales > Viscaceae > Viscum > Viscum album. The sequence goes on from OY728162.1 coordinate 1,069,924,797, forward strand.
TATTGATCATATTTCTATGAATGTTATAAAAATTATAGTAATTTAGTTTCAGAAAAATAAAAATAGCAGGCTGACTGAAAAACCGAAAAACTAAAATGGTTGTGAGGATTGAACCCAGAACCAATGGGAGATTATGGTTAAATTCCATAACATCATACTACATTATGTCTTTATTAGTATGTAATTTCAATCTTTTATTCAATTTTTTATATATAAATAAACATGATTTTTGGAATTTATGTATTATCATATTGATAAATAGTAGATTGGAAATTGATTTGGTGATTAGGTGACTAAATAAATTTTTGGAGATGTTCATGTTGTTTAGAACCATATAAGGATATAGTAAACATAAAATTATTAGATTTTATTTTAGGAATAAATGTTTAATTTATTTTTTGAATCCTCTATGAGTTTGATGTGGATTTATGGTGATTCTTGACTAAGAAATACATTTTTTATTTTTCAAACACTTTTAACGTAAAGTAAAAACCTTGCACTTACAAAATAAAAACAATAAATTAACATAATAGTTATTTAAACAACTAAAATATAATTTATGTTTGTTATACACTTTATTCCAATACAATTCCCATTCAGACCCTTTTTTTCTCTAAATCTAGATCATCCTTGATATGGTCTTAAAACCAATAATCCATATTTTCCCGAATCTAAACGTACTCATCCATTTTTATATTATATGTATAGAATCTTCCTTAAAAATACGGTCTTTCTTATTGATCCACTTCATCGACAACATTCCAATATCCATGCATATAATTCTCTCAGAAATTTTATCCAAATCCTATTTCATGGAATTAATCCGGATCATTTCCTCTGAAAATTGATTCGATTCGGGTTATTTGTGGAAATGGTTTGTATATCTTATATATTATATGATTCAAGAAAATAAATTTCTTTCATACTGAGCCTTTAAAAGAGACAACTATTTTTTTAGATTAATGTAAAATCATCCATGGATGAATATGTCATCAGACCCTTATGACATTTGAGTTCCAAATATAGTTAGGATAATTTTGAATAATTTTAAAAATATCTTTTTTTAGATATATTTATGTTAAAAATTAGTTGTTACTGATGAGTAATTGGTTATTAATATTCTATTAAATCATTTAACTATTTCATCATATTTTATAATTATATTACCTTATGATCAATTTTCATTATGGTAATCCTCTAATGAAAATAGGAATAACATTTCTTCATTTGGAGGAAATTTGTGATTGGATAGAAATGGATTTTATTATTCATGAATAAAAATAAATTCATCTTGAATACTCATTTTTTATTAAAATACATGGGATTCTGGTATAAATTGATAAACAAACAAAATTATAGATTTCTTGTATGTTTTTTCCCATATGTTCATATTTTATATTTTATGAAATTCTCAAACTCTAGAAAATGGAACAAGGAATTGAAAATGTTATCCTATTAACTTCATTTCCAATGATAATATGGTATTTTTTGTCCTCTTGGGTTTATAGTTTTGTGGTTGATGATATTGTCATGACAATTTACATTTCTATGATCAATGATCTCTATCCATCTGAAAAATAAATTAACAAGTATATTTTCCATCCACGTACATTTAATAACATCACAGCGATGTTATACTATATGTAAACCCTGTTATGTGTTATTCTTAATGACCTTTTTATTTTAATTTCCACCTTACAAAGAGGAAGTTTAACTAAACCCTTTTCAATTTGGTATTCCCGTCATGGAACATAAAAATATCAAGCACTTGATTATATATATCAAGTTATAATTATGAGGAAAAAATTATTTTAAGAATGGGGGATAATGTAACACCATAATATTTTAATAGAATAACATTGTGTTCAATATCATATATGAAAATTAACACCCATCTTAAAAGACCCCTGAATTATATAACTATTATAACATATCAAAAAAATTGGTAGGTATGAATATCTGTAACTAATTTATGAAATACACACACACAAACCGACATATATATATATATATATATATATATCATTCTCAATATAATTATATTTATAAATTTTTAGTAATTAATCACTCATTTGTTTGTAATTCCATTTTATAAATTAGAAAATATGTTTTCATCAAAATAAAAATTAATGATTTCTTTACAATGTATTATAATTAATTTCTAATAAATAATAATGATTTATTTTATAAAATCATCTCAATATTCTAAATTATAAGATCTAAATAACCATATGGTGAAAATTTGGGACTTTTTTGGAATATATTTATTATTTAGTTATTAGTTAATAGTTCTGATTTTTGAGAAAACTATCATTTCTGTTCATTAAATTATGATTTTTAATAGTACCATTGTGGGTTGTATATGATTCAAAATAACATAAATATTATTTATCTATATTTAATCATCTTGGTTAACTTTTAATCATGTTTATAATAGATTTTGGTATTATATTATTTAATGGCATAATAACACATTTTTGTAAAACTAATTTGAAATTCATAATGTTTTTCAATTTTAAATAATTACAACTAACCCATATGACGAATTATTAGAATAAATTTATAGATGTTTTTTATATATATTGGTATGAAATTAATATAATGAATAATACTACTAAGAGGTTTAAAATAATATAATTTTATTCTTGAAGAATACATTTCATGAAAACCTCTTTTTATTAAAAAACAATAGGTTTTGTTTTGAGTAAATTAATTACTCTTCTATATATTGAATATGGTAAAATTGATTTCATTTTTGGAATTAGGATAATTTATATTATACTATTGAGGCCCTAAAAATAAGCATAAACATAAATCATTTAGGAATAAATAAATTAATATGGGTATTACCTTCACCATAAAAGAAAAAGAACCGAGACTTGTGCATCGCACAAGCCTCCATGGGAGTTCTGATCCCATGACCATTTAAAAGTCATTTGAAGACTCCATGTGCAGTGCATATCTTGATAAAAATTCCATGGAGCCCCCTTCCACGAACCATACTTATCAAGAGGAGCCTCTTCAAACAACCAATGAATGCATGATGACATCCAAATGAGAACCCGCAGACCACATGGTATTTCATTGGAAAGTTCATGGACAAACCATTAAAACTATTTAGAAAATAAGGATGAATAATATCCAAAGGGAGCCCCCTTGTTGTCGTAACAGATAAAAAAATTCACAATTGATATGATTAATAAATTTTCATGATGATAACCATGTAATAATGCATGAATCCCAATCATTTGAAGAATAAAACAAAGGAGATAATGGGTGGGAGGTGAGAGGTACTCGCAGTCACTAAAAGACATGAGAGACAACCTGGTCAACCTGCATGACACCATAAGACCTTTGTGACATGGCCTCCATGTCTCAAAAAAGCCCTTTGGATTTTGAACCTTGGTTCACGAAAGTACTTTCATATATCAAGTTGGTTCCACACTACCCCTTCGGTGCTATAAGTTCAAATGAATATATTTATCCATGACATGCTCGTGTAACCACATATGACCCACATCGTTCATACGAGGAATCAATATAAAATCAAGTCACTATCCATCACATTATTCGTGAAAACACACATAATCCCAAATCCATTTTAAAATAATAAATGAGATAAAAAGGTAGGAGGTGGGAGCAACTCGTTGTATATGAAGGAAATGCGGCATGCCCTAGGAGATCCACATTGCACTACGATTCCCTAGAGACATGTCGAGATTATCTCGTGATGTCACATTGGCTTATCAGCCTCATCACATAGAAATCCATGGGTATTTCCATGAAACCATGTTATTGACTTTGGATCCCTAAGGGCGAGTGAATGGATCCAGCTACGAAGTGCTTGTAGAAACTCAAATGGCCCATATTTCTCACGTGGGGAATCATAAAATATCAAATAAATTTCCTAAAAAATAGTCATGAAAATTATATAAATCCCTAATCATTGTAAAATAAAACACATGGGATAAAACGGTAAGAGTTGATAGCTCCCATAATCACTCAAATTCATGCAGCGTTCCTAGGTTGTACACAGTGTGTCCCAGTGAGAAGTCATGAAAATTCAAATAAACCTCATTAAGGCACCTAGAAAAGCCTCATATGCCTCAGGATATGTACTAGGAATAGCATCGAGCTCCCGCAACATTCGTTGGTCATGTTAATAATATGAGATGAAAATAATAGTATATACATGTGTGATTGACAATGTCTCCATGAAATAGAAATAATCTAATAAAATAGGTGTTGACGGGAGAGATTTGTGATCAATAAAAATCATTCAATGCACTTAGAACTAAACATTAAATAGACTCATGAAGCAGCATGATGCCATCCCATTTGATGAATCCATCCTGTATCCATTCTATATAAACTGTAAAAATTTTGGAACAACTGAGTAGGAATATCCTATAAGTCCCCAACCCAAAATGAAAAATGCACCACTACCACTATGATATGCATACTATACTATAGAAAAACTCGATTGAAAAAATGGACTTCTCAAAGAAACTTATCATGTTACTGAACAACCTCTTGATAGGTAACATACTGAAGAGCCTCTTGAGTAGTCGTGCGATATGTGTTAGCCACTTCACATGATCATTCATAGATATTTGAAGGATCCATGTTTGACTATGCGAAGAACATCCTATACACCCATTACATCACATTAGACTCATGATAAAATGACACCAAATAAAAGCAACTAATTAAAAAGGAAATGGATGGAACAAATACAAAAGGTGGAATACATAAATAAAAACATGTTCATTGACCCTTGTTCAATTCATATTAGCCTCTGAAATGAACATGATAGCACCAAGACAAACCATCCAGTTCTCAGGATTCCCCTTCAACATGATATATGAGTCATATGAAGCCCTCCAAACATGTGACGAAAAATAAAAATGACCCACTCAGAAGTTTCACTATATTCACGTAGAAGTCCACCTTAGACTTGTCTCTCATGCCACATGATTTCCTTCAGATGCATCGCCAAACACATATAATGGAACTTTCTCATGTTATAAAAGTCTTATGAAATCACCTAAGAATTACAATGGGCTCTCATGACAACCTTTTCCAATATTATACAGGGATCATGATTCCCTCTAAACATGTCATCCATGAGATGAAACATCCTCTGTATATGTTAACCACACCTTGCAAGAGCATTAGGGAATAACAGTGGGATCTCAAAAAAATACTTCAGGTCTATTAGCGAGGAATCATGATTCCCTCTAGTGATGTCATCAAAGGCACGTGACAGCTTCTTAACATATCAACAATGATATGTGATAGCTTATTTAGGACACCATCTGGATATTGTAATATCCCATGGACATGTCAAATGGGTTATGATACACCCTCAAGAAAAGATATCCTTAGTCACCAAGGCATCTCAGGATGTGATAGCTTCGTATATCACAATTGATAATGGCCCAAACAAAAGGATACCACATAGAGAATGACCTTTTCAGGGGAACTAATTCGACTCTTATTCCTTCCATATTCAAGATAAATAGGTGACCTCTTTGAGGTTCGATTTCCTTATTGATCATCCATGGGGATCCCCATATCCAAGCCTCGTACCCATAACAATGGAATTGATAACTTGTTAATCATTGTTTCTCATAATGGGCATGTCTCATATGGTCTTAGGTAGTTTCACTGATCTTATCATATTCATTGTACACCCTAGGGTTACAAGGGTAGCCTCAATGATTAATCCCAAACAACTAGAAATATATAGTATGTCTGTAATAAATATGGAATCTATCTCAATATAAGGCCCAAGAATTCTTGAAAACCATATCACAATCATAATGTACTAGATTGTGATCATTTACAATATCATATTTGTATGTTGAGGGATAAATAGACAACAATGAATCTAAATACTTCCGTACTCTAGATACGTATGATTCCTTCTTAATGGAAGATCACTATACCAAACTACTAATGGATTGTTCTAGTACATGTGTCCAATATATACACAACATTTGATTGATCATATATTCCCCATTGTTTTTCACACTGAGCCTATCTCACGCAGTCATAGGGATATGAAATGAACACCTCATTAGAATTTTGAATTTCAAATATATAGGATAATCTTTCAACTACATGAAAATCACTATGTAGAGGGGTTTTTAGGGATTTGGAGGCTATTTAATCTACCAAAACAATTAGTGTCATCATCCGACCCATAGTGATTCCTTCCATTTAGCATCAATTTTATGGGTTTTAGAGGTAGTTTTACATCCAAAAAGTACTTATATTTTAGCGGCGAGGTTAACTACAACTAAAATAAGAAGCTTTTGTGGAAAAATAACTGCCACTAAAATGGAACAAACCACAAAGAAAGAAAATATTTTCATATTTAGCAGTGGTTTTACCCACCACCAAAAAAAATTAGAATAATATATAGGAGGATAAAAAAATTGATGAATAAAAAATACTAAATTACAAGTGGTTTAAATCACCTCTATATGATAAATTACAAAAAAATACTATAAAATATATATCCCTAGGAAAACCCTGAAACAAACATTGCATATAATCACATAAAAAATGAAACACAACATAACTGAGAACTCATAAATAATATTACACAATATTTAAATATAATGAATGTTTCACCATCTTAAAGTCATATTACACATATAAAATTCCTAGACCATAGACTATATAACCCGTCTTGGTCTACTATATGCCACAAATGATACAGGAAGAAACTTTCTCAACTAATCATTAGATGAGGAAGATCTCTTATTGTCACCCTCTCTATCTCCAAATATAATTCCAACTACTATCACCTACATGAAAATTATATTGAATATAATATAATGACTTATTTTTATATTTAAACATAAAATAAGATGGAATTGATGTTTTTTTAACTCAATGGCCCATCAAATCCCAACTAATGTTATGTTGGTTGTCAAATTTTCATAATCTCTTTTAGATTAAATGAATTATCATTTGGATAATTTTTTTTGGGGGATCCTATGAGGGAATACATAATACCCATCAAGTTCTTTATTAGAAATAGACTTTTTAACATTACCATAGAGGTCTCAGCTTTAGGAATATCTACTGGATTAATAAGTCACCTCTGGAGAATAAATGAAGGAACCTTCTCTGTAATCCAAATGACCTCTTCTAATATGTTTTATGTTCAAAATAATTTCCACATTCTGAAATTTTTAATGACCAGATTAGACCACAAACTATGATTTATATAGAGAAGTATTTGGGTGATAAATCCATTCTCATGAATGATTGTGTTTGGAGAATTCTGGATGGTAATAACGTTAGTCTTTTAAATGATCAGTGGGGTGAAAATGGAGAAAACCTTAAGGTCTACTTGACTTTATTTCTAGGCTTCATAATTGCATGGGTGAGATATCTAATCAAATATTACTTTGAGGATTGGGATCAAGGAAATATCTCTAGCTAGTTAAATGAGATTGATCATCATCTCATTATTAGTATTCCTCTTATCCTATGGATATGAATAGATCAAATTTTAATACAGGGATTCTTCATAGAGATAATCAGTTCGGTAATTCTATAAACTAGAGAACATGGTTTGAATTATACTCATCCTGTTGATTGTAGGAGGGTTCTCTGGTCTCTCACCCAAATAGGGTTACCCAAGTTAGTATTTTGATCGAGAGGTGCATTGAATGGGTTAATTGCTAGAATATGAATTATGTGAGGAACTTGATGGATAGTGCTCGAAAAGATTCCCAATTATAGACTCCTCCCCTTAGCAGTTATATAAAAATTAATACAGATGTAGTCATCTCTTCTAATTCGAGAGTTGGTGTTGGATCAATTGCTCATCACTGCAATGGCGTATTTGTGGAATCCCATTGCATGTCTATCCAAGCCTCTTGAATTCCTGTGGTGGTAGAGTCATATTATATCCTCGAAGGGATCCTTATTTCTTGATCAAATGATTGGAAAATAATTTTTTTGGAATTGTATTGGCTAAAATTGATTACCTATTTATCAATGGAGGAGGAGGACTTGCAACTGTTTGTCTATAACCTTAGAAATATTTAGCCTTTGATCAAATTCATTTTTGAATGAAAAGTTTCCTTCCACAATCGAGGGGGTTATCTAAAGGCTCATAATTTAGAGATCTTTGGGAAATATTGGGGTTATCATTGTTGGGTTTACTACATCCATGATTGGATGTGTAAGTTTGGTGATTTTGATCAATAATATATAATCACTTTTATATGAACAAATAATCATATAATCAACACAATATTGTGAATTAAATGATTATGAATTTGTGTGATTTACCATCCCACCACCAGTCATTTATGTAATATCATCAGGGAATGATCCGGTACTCTTCTCATATAAATCAACCAACCCATTATCGATAGTAGATATTTGATCCCATTGTTTCTGAATATTTCTTTTCATAAATAGAAAATCATTCTATGTATCTCATGTTAGGGAGTGACTATAACTAGGTTTCTATGTAGTTTCAATCTCCAATGGCTAGTTAAAGATATTAAACTATACTTGTCCCAAAAATATCATGCGCACTTGATTGGGATGCTCCTAACCAAGGACTTGGCTAACTAGGTCATCCTGGGAGACTGAGTAAGACTATGGGGGATTGGGATCCCATATATCATTACTTTTAACTAATAATTCAAATTTAATCCATATTAGAATCATTATATATTAACATAGTGAAAACTGATATTAATTTATTATAATGAAAAAAAATTCATACCCCAATTTTCAATGTAGTCTCATTAACACAACTCCCATTATTTTTTATAACATCTAAAAACACTTCTGTTTGGGATGCTTGGGGGCCTATGTTATGTGAATTCATTAAACAAAAAAAATAAACAATTTAATAAGTATAAAAGATAATATATCCTTATAAAGATATAAATAATGAAAAAATTACCAGAGTTGATTGGATTATCGAAAAACTATTTGAACCCTCGGTGTGAGGGTTGATTTTCATAGCCAAAATCATTGATTTCATCCTTGAAATATCATAAAAAATGAAATTTAATTTAATATAAATGTAGGCAATGTCTTGTCGTATAAATGTAAAATGATATTAAGATAATAATATATATTTAAATACCCCATTCATCTCATCGTGATGATTTTCATTATAAAGATTATATTTCCTTCAAGTTACCCCATTGGGAACCTTATCGTACAATTATTGTGAGTTAAATCAAGTATCATTTAATTCATTCCATAATCTCTAATTAGAATATTTACATTTCTTAATCAATTTTTTCAAAGTCTTATTTTGTGTTAACACATTTTCAACGAAAATATAGGAAAACTATTGTACAAAGTGATGTATTTTTAAAATATAAGAATTTAATATCATTATTACATTTAATTGCAATATAATATATTAAAATAACATTTCTCTATGAATCAGAGAACAAATTTTACAAGATGAAGGAATATGATTCCAATTATCATATATAATCAGAAGGGTAAACATATTTTCCACTAGCTATCCAAAAATCAAGGCATATAATCCCACATTTCCATCAGTAGGGAAGCCATATCAGTTAAATCAAACAACTCTATTTAGTCCGTTCAGATTCTAGACCTATGAAATTTTCCTAATTTTCTCCATAGTATCATTGTTTCCATCATTTATCTAAACATATATAGTATTATAAAAAAACAAAATAACATTATTCATATTAAAATATGTACCTTTAATAGACACCCTCCAATATCTTCATGAATAACTGTGAGTGGGGACCTATTCCATTACTACTGAGGCAATTGAATTGGGAGGCATTGGCTCATCTACTGATCGGACACCGAAGGAGAGTATGCGAGATGTTGTAGGGGGAATGCAAATGTTAGGTCGGATTTAGTTGAGAGGGAGAAAAATGGATCATCATCTTTTCATATGGTCAAGGGACTATCGATTGTAAGTCGATTGACATTAGTATAATGCTTTCCCCTTAGCATTCATGTCATTTAATAAAAATAATAAACCTCATGAAAAAAATTTATTTTACTATGAATAAAGTCCATGTGAAACCCCAAAAGATTATTAACCATTAATAATGGAGTAAAATCCATGTGAAACCCTAAAATATTAACTATATGTATAGATATAATTGAATTTCATGCCTCAATTTTCATCATATAATAACTAATAGTGTATGTGATAAGGATGGTACCTCTCACTGTATATAACAATACATAAACCTCAACCACTTCTTCCACCTACAAAATAGTGTGGTGTTTACCAAGATTCATATAATGAAATTGGACAGGTATTTTCATTATTATAGACATATTTGATGTACTCATTCATTATCAACCATTCAATAAGAGAGTTTTTTTAGTTGAGATGATATTGTATCAAGTTGGATTAAATGTAACATCCCATCCAGATTCAATTAAAATAATACTGCTCCATATATTATATCATAGTCCATCAATAGAGATAAAATTTTTAAATTTTAAATAATTTTTATCTAATGGTTTTTATCTATATCCATTAATACTCAGTGTTCTAGCATATACATAATAAACTTTACCATCAACTGTTCCCATGACGGTTTCTAAAAAATTCATGGTACCTTTATTGTGGGATGAAATATCACTATCAACAATATAAACATTGAATACATATATTCCTCTATACATTCTCAAAAATAATTTCATTACCAATTAACATATCAATCTTATCATTACATGTTTCTAATGGGTAAAATATATTTTTCAATGGAATTAAATTTGATTTACTTATATTTTTTTGAGGTATAACATAGAATAAATATATAATTCCTTTTATACAATAAATTTCATTACAACTATAGATAGAGATATTCTGAAAATGAATAATGAATGGATTTCTATTTTTAAACGAATAATGAGGTATGATTCCCCTTTATTGATATCCATTTAAAAATCATTTCAAATATATTATCACCCAAATAATATGAAAAATAAAGTTTCCATTTAAATGATCAATTGGATACTTCCTTATAGATAATATTTTCTTTAATATCTCTCCATATATCATTAATTGTTACATATCATTTATATTTTAGTAGTTCTCAATGATTGAGATAATTCTTTAATAATTTTCCTATCATTTAACATCACATTTTCTCTCACCCCATTATAGACATAAAATGATTATAAAATGAAAATTATTCCACCTATAACTAGTTCCTCTCATGACCATTACGTCTTGAAAATATGTATCGACTTATTCATCAAATAAATTTTATCTGACTTATTATATATTTCCAATTATATACTTTTGGGTGTTTAAGGACACCAGTGATCCATATAAAATTCTTTTGGAATTCTATGTAGTTTAAATTACAATCTATTTTTTCCCAAAAACCAAACATTAACTTATAATCCAAATATATTAATAATATATGAAGTTCATATAACCTAATTGTTTAATTGGCTCTCACTTGTAATAAGTAATATCTATCAAATTTAATGAAAATATTTATACAAATGAAATAAAATAATTTAATTAAATAACACATTAATTATACAACATTTATGTATTTATATCCTATTTTAATGAGTTGTAACTATAAAAACGTTCATTACTTTTATAAGTAAGAAATAATTACTTAATCAATAAAAAAATTTGTTAATTCTTCATTAAATTCATTCCATATCATGGGTTAATATTTTGAAATGTATAAATGGAACTTCCTACCTCGATTGATGTTTCACAAAATAATCCAGTTCCAACAAGACCTCCAATGGTTCTACAAGCATACAAAAAACCCTGAACACTTTCAATTAATTAACTAATATCCCAAATGAAAACTCCTAGAATGGAATAATCAAATGCTAACACACTGAATTGAATAATGGTTCAAAAAAAGAATAAAGTACAACAAAATCCCTCCACACATCCTTTTTAATAATTATGCCTAGGTAGTAATGACAACAACCATTTGGGGGAGAGAGGGGTCGGTGCCTCGGGGTCGGGCTCTGGGAGCACGCGGGAGAAGGGGTCCAGAATCGATGGGGAGACAGAGAAGGTGGAGAGGGGGAGAAAAGAAGATGTTGAGAGAGATAGAGATAGGGGTTAGTGGCATGGGAGAAAAGGCGATTCGGTTACGAGGGTGATATAGGGGCCAACAACATGTAGTCTTAGGGGAGTCAGCGGTGAGGGTGAGAATAGGGGTTTGTGCCAAGAGTGAGACATGGTCCAACTACAGGGGAGAGAAGGAGAGTCAGTAGAAGGTATTGATGAGGTTGGGGAAGAGAGGGGTTGTCGAGATGTGGGGGGGGGGGGGGGGTTGAAGTGAAATCCTATTAGAAAAATGGATTTAGCGGTGGTTTCATAAACTGTTGCTAATAAACTGCCACTAATAACAAATTTTTTTGTAGCGTAGTATATAATCCCAAATTACCGGTATAACATAAAAACCACTAATATAAGGGAATACACCTTTGGTCTAGTCCCAGTGGTGTGAAAAAACAATGTGGGTTTTTATTCCAAAAATAAAAAAATACATAGGATGCATCAAAATGCCTTAGTCACCTCAGAATATAATTCACCTCCTTGTATGACAGCACATTCAGAAGCATTTGTTCATACATCTTTAGCACATAATGCAATTATATCCTATTAGAAAATTGAGTGAGAAACTTTAATACATACAGATGGATTCACTAATGATATTTCACCTTCCATGGTTTATTAGTGAGACACCCCTTCTACGTTTAAGGGAAAAATTATCCAATTTATCATTTTTCTGGGTAACATGCCCCGTATTTGGATTAAGAATAGATTCATAATCAAATCATTAATATATATTAGAGTCCCATAGTATGCCACATTTCCCCCCAAAAGGGTGCGATTAGCCTGACCTCCCATCCTCTCGATAAATGTGATTCCCCACAATTCATTGGGGTAGAAATACTAGATGGCCATTGGCCTTTAGAGAGTAGGTATTTACATAGATACATATAGGGGAAATATTTGGAGATTCTAGAAAATGTAAAAATTGTATCCTAATGATAAAACCCCTTTTTCCACTAAAAATGTTATGAAAAAATAGAGAAATCTATTTGAATATTTCGAATGAAAATATGATTTGTTATTATAAGTTATTCTATTTTCCCCAATATTTCAACAAAAATTGTGAACACGATGTGAATCTTTCAAGAGATAAGGTGATTGGTTATTATCCATCGGGCCATTTTGTTTTCCACTATATGCAACCAATAATAGTGATCCCAGTGTGAAAATCTATAATGACAAGATGATTGGTTATTATCCATTAATCCATTTCATTTTCCCTTATATGGATACAAAGAAAAAAGAACATGAGGTGAGCCTATCTAATGAAAAGATGATTTTTATTAATGATGAAACAATTTCATATTCCCCTACATGAAAATAATAATGGTGAAGCCAATGTTAATATCTCTAATGACAAGATGATTGGTTATTATCCGTCAGGAAATTTTTTTATCCCATACTTGAAAACAATATGATAAAACTGACACTGATATCTGCAATTACTAACTGATTAGGTTATAAAGCAATATGCAACATTATTTAAAAGACCCAATGAAAAAATTGAAAGATCAACACGATCAGAAAATTTATCCTCTTTAACCAGGGTTCTCATAACTCCATCCTCATTTTGAAAAGAGAAAATTAGTGAAATGACAAAATCGGGAATAAAAGAAAAAATGAGTCAACCATTCATATCGTATTGAACATTTTATGCTTTTGATACAACACTAATTGGTAACCTTGTTCATTGTTGTCTTTTTAATTTCTTAAAATTCTTCAATCATCCCGATTTGAGACAATGTCTTCATTGTCCAGCAGTCACTCTGTTAAATCATCTACAACTACAACCCAGGAAGGTTAAAAAACTATTTCTCCTTCTTAACAAATCCAATGAAATGGGGAAAATTTGATGGTTTGGGAGTTCCACTAACCCTGTATGATCTCAACCATTGAATCTGATCATGATTTCCTCTAACCATGATGATTGAAGTGTCTAAATCCACTTGAAAATGATGCTCCTAAACCAATAGCCCTTGTCTCTACAACTAACAACATTAGGAACATCTCACTGGGGTGTGACACCCCTCCACCTTCCATATATGATGAAGGTAAATTAGGAGGGAAAATATGGATCCCTTTCATTTTTGGTTTCACTGTGGAGGGAAAAACTCATTTTCTATCACCATCATCACCTCGATAGTACCCATCAGTCACCTGCTAAGGGTTCCATCCAACACAGATCCACCTAGGATTCCCATGAGTTGGATAAATGGATGACTCATATGATGAGGAAAGAATTATATATCCATTGGATGGGTCATATTCCCACTCATATAGACAATGTATGTCATCATAATCAGAAAGGAACCAGTAAGAAGGCACATATCCCGACATGTTTTGAACAAGTCTATGGGCATGTTACCATTGTAGGAATGAGGATTCTCATAAACCTACCCACATACACGAAGCCCATCAGTATATTCCAATGGAATAATTAGGATAGAAGTTATCAGATAACCCCACTTCAATTGAACACATCTTCAAGTTTATCATGGAGATAGAAAATGTGTAGGGTTATATCCTTTCAAAAATATTTCTAAAATTACAGTATAATTTCGAAACTGCTGAAGAAATCCACCAGCATATTCTGACACTATTGCAGATTAAAGGAAATGAAAATACACTTATCCAAATAGATAGGACAACTCAATACTCTGAATATCATGACCATGTGGTTGTACCAGATCACAAACACACTCTTTCTCTCAGCTAGGAGGATTATCATAATATTCAGATGAAGGGTGAGGTGCCAGACCGGGCTCATATTCTCGTTTCAATAGGTGTACCACATATTAGAGAGGCACATGCCTAAGGATAGGTGAAAATTCATGTCAAAGTTATTTGGAATCATATTTTAAAGTCCCGTGATTGGGATCATATCCCCATTATAGATGGGTCTAACCATTAATACATCCATTAAGTAATATATTTCCAGTATTGTGAATAATTTCATGTGGATTGTTTCCAGGTATTCCTCCTGGAATTTATTGTTAGATAACCAGACTACCACTCCAATAATTTATAATATTTCTCCAGATCAAACCCTAAGGGTACAACTTATTCTATTAGATGTATGATATATTCTCAAAATTATTATCTCCCTAAAACCATTGTGAAAGTCAATGACAAGTACCTTCTCTCAAACACTGATGATTTTTTTATTTGGGATACTGCTCACAATGGTATGCTAAATTCAATTTTTTTTAATCATTATTTTCATAATTAGGAAATTGATTTTAGTTGGATAAATTTTATTTACAAGACATGGATAAATCCATCAAGATTCCCTTTGATTTGGATCCATTCACACAACAGAGTTCCAATAGAAAGGTGCCTTCAATATTTTAGAATTCAACATTGCTCTAAATGTAGTCTCTTCAATCAACATATAGAGGCACTAATCATATATTTCTTTCATGTGCCACTACTTCCCCACATTGGAATATATTTATAAATTTTTTTACTATATATTTATGATTTTTTACACTACCAACTCTCAACTAATGAGATGTGTGGAAATTGAACTTTCTCTACAATTTAAGAACCTTTTATTTGCTGCTATTACTGACCTCCATCATGTGATCTGTATGATAGAAATGGTAATATTAATAAACATTAATCATTCATCCATACTGAAGGTTTCATGTGGATTCTATTTTCCATACACAAAGCTACATCGATGCCAATGGGCCATTTCAACAACATTGTATATGAGTTTCGAATTATGAGACATCATTGATTCATAGATACTTTTCCAAAACCTCGTATCACTTTGTAATTTTTCTAGCAATCCCATAATCCTTGATGGAATAATGTAAATGTAGATAGTTCCTCCAATGGAAATCTGGCTCCCATGGGTTGTGGAGCTATCTTCCAGAATCACCTTGGTCAAATCCTTAGATTTTTCATGGATATGGTGGCATTTCCTCTACTTTGGATGCTAGAAATATGAGCACGATACATTATATTTCTTTTATAATGGACACTGGATGGAAAACTCTCAAGATTTAAAGTGATTCGATTACCATTGTGCAAGAAATTTTGGAATGGTGGGTCACATATTTGTTTCCAATTACTACCCATTGGATGGATTTCACGCACTCGCTTCTCAACATAAACTACATTATCCCTCATATTTAAAGTGTTTCCAATATGGTTGTAGATAACCACACTAAAAATGTAATAATCCAATATATTACCTGGCTTGCTGATCTCCCCATTGATCTACTACATCTTCATGAAAAATTTTATAATATGATTCCATCTTTTGGACTCATGTAACCACATTATTTTATAATAATTGTTCTTTGGAATTCCTAAACATTCAGGAATATAATGGATGCAATGCACATATTCCAATTTCCGTTGATGAATGATTACGCCAACACCATTAAAAGGAAACACAAGGGGGGATCATTTTCCTTCTCCCATTCTAGATGTCTATCAGCAAATCCCGGTGGGGAATTAATATTCAGGATAGGCTCATATTCCCGATCCAAGTGGGGACCACCATGTGAGAATGGAAAACAACCTAGGGAGGGCCCATATTCCCACTATGAATGACCTGTGGCATATTCAGAAGACTCGGGATTAAGCTCATATTTCCATCATAACCAACAATCACCTTTTGAGAATAGAAAATGCCTCGGGATATTCTCAAATTCCTATCAATAATGAGATAGCTCAACTGCATATTCTAGTAGATTCTCAGCATCATGATCATACTCTCACAAAACAAGATAGTTATATAAAAGTTCTGACAATCGTTATACCACAATATCAAACCCATGATCAACCCCAAAAGGTAGTTCAATATATTATAACCACAATAGAGATCATGGACCATGTTAGGAATCATCACAATTCATGTGACTTCGAGGTTATTTAAGAAACATTCTCAACACCACAACTGTCTGTCGACCCTTCCATCCACGGGGATGCTGAAGATGTTAATTACCAAACAAGTCATCATCATGTTATATTGGAGATGAATCAAAGTGAAATTGATTCTGACATCTACAATGGTCTACCTCCCCATGATGACATCTCCCATGGGAAGGTAAATTCACCCATTTCCCATACACCTTATTGTAATGAGGTGTTCAATACTCTGACACCTTCATATAGAGAGGATCTTGAATCATCATGGTCAACTGTATATGGTTCCCTATAAACATCTACCAGCACCCCACTCCAGTCATCAGACACCTATCAGATACATATTATATTTTCATACCATATGGAGGCATATATGTCAGGTGAGGGGTAGGGCGAAATTTACATATGAATAGAGTTTGTCAGAAAAAACCTCCTCACAATGTTCGGGCCCCTCGCTGCAACTTACTATGTTATCCTAGATGATATATAAAATAAGTGAATGAAATATATATTCCAGAATATGTTGGATACTCATCAGCATGTGAAGGCTCGACATCTACTATATCCATTATATGGGTGTCACATATATAAAATAAAAAAACAATGTCATTAGTTAGACCAGATTACTATCATCATGGTTCGAGATCCAAAATCGGAAAAGCATAGAGAAAATATGCAACACAGATTCTACCACTGCATCAAATAACTTAAAATGTTGATATCCAAATCCATTTCATACACCTAGTTTTTACGTGAACACAGCTACACCACCTCAAAATAGATGTGATTGTAGCTGTCATATCGGCCATCTAGGTGTATTCCTAGAACAGTTGACTAGGTGATATCTACCACAGTCTCCTCCCCTTAGATCCTTAGTTTCCGAGAGGATTTGGTACACACTCGTAACTTCTACATGCAAACCCCAGCCCACTAGGATGGGTATATTTGAATGTTTGTCACCATCATCAGGTTCATCATCCACATAAAGGACCCTGTAATCATCATCAGTGAATCCAGAACAAGCACACCTTTCTGGGTTAGGGGCCTTTATAACTAAATACCTTATCGAGAGTCATTGAGTACCCAACTAAATCCATTGGATCCTCAAGAACTGGAACAGTATATCCAAACAATGGACCGAAATTATTCCACTCCATTGTACTTGGGGAATTTTCATCACTATCACTAAAATAGAGGGAATTAGTCTTCTCGAGGATGAGAGAAATCAATCAATGGTTTGCATTCCACATCCTCCACCCATCACAAGACACACCCATACTTGTTGGGATAGGTTCAACAACAATGAACAAAGAAAAACTCAGATGCACTGTTTATATAATAGAATTGGAGGAATGTATGGTGAAGTCAATCAGATGCCACTAGTCATGCAAGAAAAAAATGTCCCAACATGGCCAAGGGATAGAATATTGACCCTAAAGGGGATTTTACAGAATCATCCTGCTACATCGAAGGAAATAAAACGACCACCATTACCTGATATGCCCCTGTGAATTTTGTCACTATCAACATGGTGGATATTGATATAGAAAAAAGTAAAAAAATTTAAAAGACACTAAAAAAATACATTGAGAGGAGGGTTACTTGGATGAACCAAACGAGGCTTCATGAACTATGGACCAAAGAATATCTAAAATAACTCCACTCAAAATAATGAGTTTCCTCCTCTATGATGATATATTACTAAGGGAATGGGTACAACCACAACCTGAGCACCTATCATGAATAGCAATGTTCCATAACATGAGGAATGTTTATAGTAATATGTGAGAGAAATAAAAACACTCCACTAACTCAATGAGAAGATACATAGAAGAAATCATATTGTTGGATATCGACTTTAAGAAGAGATGAATGTTCTCCATCCCAAGTTCGGACATCTAGTGAGTGTGTTATCCGAAAATCAGACTGGTTACAGATCAAGATAACCAATATATGTACATCTCGAAGTCGAAAATGATAGTGAATTCCATTTGTTGCAGCAATAACCTCTCACTTTCCAGGACAACGAGTCAATATTTATATGAATTAAAATTCAGTAGGAGATAAAAAGTTGGTCCTACTCATCAACCTCACTGGCTCCTTATGGAGAGGAGATTTCATAGGTAATAATGACCCTAGAGCACTATAATTTCATCAAGTCCCTATTAACATGAATGGAATCCATGGAAGGGAGATGTGGTCTTCTGCATCCTAAGAATAATCCACATCTCGATTAGATGGACAAAATATTACCCCCTCCAAATTCCAAAAATCCAACCTTCTTTTTCATTGTTTGTGTGTGAGACCCTAAAAAATATCACTGACACTTCATATACATATTTGGGATGATGACGGGGCCTCGATATCAAGATGAGGCAACAATGGTGTTCTGTTTTGTATAACCTATGATAGGGCCAACCATTGTTTGGTATAGTAGTCTACTAACATGATCTGTGTTAGGATGTTAAGACATTCTTCGTCAATTCCTTTATCAATCCAGTTCTACACTAAGGAAGACAAAAAAATATTGATATGAAGAACTACAATCAATGATAAAATGAGATGGTTTCTGACTACATAGAAATGTCAAAGGTTTTAACCAACTCACTGAGCATCCCTCTCTCGTAAGAGAAGTAGATGTAACTTTCTACAAGAAATCCTTGGAATGTGTTTAGATCACTCTAATTCATTGATATATCATGGTCGATTCCACGTGTATGCTGAAATAGATCATGTTCTAGAAAAATCCATGCTACAGAACCAATACAATATTCAACTCATGCCTTCAGTAGAGGGAAACATGTCAGCCAGAACAGAATTTATAGATTTAACTCTATATCAAGAAGAGGCGCCCTTCTGAATAACAGGTCAGACCCCAAACCACCACGAACCACAAATTCAGCAGTAATAACTCTATAATCACACTCATATAAAAGCACATAGAAATCAACATCATCCTGGATTATAAGAACAAATTAATATGGTGTACTCCTTCTAAAATAAACAAGTCCTAAATTATTTCTTGAGAGCTATGGGCCATAACCATCTCACCTACCCACACCCAGGTAGTCGAATGATGTGAACCTGACATGCCATCCTGATTATTACCCTTTCCATATAAGGCTGGGACATAATATCTAGAACTTTATCATCTTCAAAGACATCTTTCTAGTCAAGTACGATTCTTCATAAGTGGTGTCAGATAACTCCACATAGATGATGGCTTTCATAATAGAAATCCTTAGAAGAAGAGGTTGATTGAAAAAAATTCTCATCCAAACATGCGAGAATATTCTACCACTTTAGGACTTGAAATAAATTTGACCAATCCCACAGAACTCTAAGAAAACAATTTCTAAAAACCATAATATCTCCACAACCAATGAAGCATACACTAAATGTTCCTCCCAAAAGAAGTCATGAAAATTGTACGAAGGAAGAGACAAAGAATGAAGAGTCACATTATCCTCCAAAGAGAGCCTCAAATATCAACTATTTATTACCAACAACATCTTAATCATTGTAATTGACCAACATAATGGAACATACATAAGAAGAATAACTCATATTTGGTTCTATCAACATGATACACTTTTCATACCCCTTATCTATGGATAAGTATTCCCTAGAGCTTGAGTTTCTTAGAAATAATCAAGGAACACGAGGCTACATGTGGAAGATCCTACAACATTATAGATAGTGCAGTCATGGTTAGATCCTATATTATAGTTCTGTATCTATGGAAAATGATTATGTAGCTGAGACTTTGGGAAAAACTCCATTAATACCAGCAATGGTATTGATGCATATCAGATTCCTTCAATAGAATTCCACACAGGATTGTATACATGAACACTTATCAGGGGTCCAACCCAAAATTCTATGATAGAAGGGAACTATAAGATGACCCATTTTTCCAATATAATATCCTCCCACAACACCGAAAAAAGTACTGAGTTCTTACACCACAAACTCATTGGAACCTCATCCAAAATTTTATGAAAAACATCTTATCATGAAACACTAACTTTTGGCAGAAAAATAAAACATTATGAAATAGTTGGTAGTTGTCCAATCCAATCCCATGGTCATTGTTGAACTCCATCATTCAAAATAACTCAGGGATGATCTTTTGGGAGCCATACAGGGAACACAAGAGTTCTATACATAACTCTTTGCAGCTGAGGTCTATCGCCTAGAGAACATTGAATCAAAATGTATCATCCTTATCTCATTAACTAATAAAGGTCAATAATATTTCATTTAATGATACATCGTACACCTATATGTCTCAGGAAGACTCAATAATTTCAATGTCTGAAGGCTCTGATTGATAAAGCTTCTAGGATCAATCTTATCCCAGTACGAACCCTACGATGTATGTGAAATGGTGAAGTGGAGTTGTTTCCAACTATGATAACCATCCTAGGGTATGATACGTGTGAGAAAAGGCGAATCAAGATAATGAATCTTGATGCCTCGTTTTAGGTTCTTATATCAAACACCATGTTTATGGTAATTCAGAAAGAAAATGCATATAAATTAATTCTCAGAATTCCATATATTTATAGAAACATGGCTATAAATTTTACATTACATTAGTTTCTGAAGTATCCCATTAATGGAAAATAATTCATACTAAATGTTTTATGTTCTCCCATTTTGACATTTTTGGCCGCAGATGCTGAAGAAAATTTATATTAAAATGGTGGAAAATGACCAATGGAGGATGATGATGTCAAGGTTTCTGCTCCCAAGGGATTAGGGACTTCCCCTTCAAGCCCATAGAATATGATCGATGATGAAAATGTACTCCCTATAAACATGGTCAAGGTTTCAGATATAATCCCAGGGATCAAATCGCTTCTTCTCCCTAATGACATCATCTAAGACATACATCCCATGCATCTATCTACAATGACTCAGTCAATAGAAGATGACAATGTCTGTTCTCATGGACTCTCTTATCCTGATAATGATAGAAGGGACCCAAGATTTATATAATCATTTGAAAATGAATCTACGGATTCAGTGAGGGAATAAGAAGAGGTTGAGCTCAAGAATGACCCTCAATCATTCATGTAAGGTGTCTCCACTACCATTGATGAACTCATGAAAATAAATTTCGAAATATAGGAAGACTCACTACCTGAACTAATTTGTCTCTCTATGACCCTCAAAGAGAAATATATATATATATATATATATATATATCTCATTTCTAAATCAATAACAATATTTGTTCATAATGAACTACCTATAAATGCCCGAGATAAACCCCAATGTGGATACTCCCCATATTGGGCTACGAGAGGATCATAAAGGCTTCATATAGGCATACATGAGGATGTACACCTCTTAGGCCTCCAGTATAGAAACCAAAGTAGAAAATTTGATTGAATCCAACATCATCTAAGATGTATAGTACCTGATATTTACTTCCAAAATCATCCCTATCAAGAATAATAATGGCAATATTAGTGTTTGAATTAATTTTACAGAACATAATTGGTATTTCAAAAATGATGGTTTCCTATTTCTGATCATAGAACTCCAGATTGATAAAACTGATAGTTTCCAATAAATTTACTTCATGGATGGGTAATCAGGATACAAACAAATAAATATGGTCCTTGAAGATTAAGAATCCACTACCATCATAGTGCCTTTAGAGATCCTTTTCCACCATGCTTTTCCATTTGGTTTGAATAATGTTGGATCCACATATCAAGGTGTTATGTAGTATATATTTAATCAATTCTTGTTTAAGATATATGAATTTTATTTCAACGACCTAGTGGTTAAATCCTGACAGAGGTGTGATTACTTCCTAGACCTTCAAATAATTATCGCCAAGCTGCGATAGAGTAGTCAAAAGATGAATCTGCTGAAATGTGATATTGGGGTTATGTCAGTGGATTTTCTTGGTTTTGTGGTATGATACCACAACATTAATGAAAACCTGGATAATAAAAGTTCTATAATTGAAATATCACCCCTTGAAATCTCAATGAATGAAAGGGACTCCAAGGGACCATTGCATACATTCAGTGGTCCATTACCAACATAGCTGGACAAGATCTCTCCTTCACCAGAAAAATGAATAGAATAATGACCTATCAATGGGTTGATAATTTCAATAACACAATAAAAATTCTAAAATAATAGATACAACACCCACTGGTTTCAATTCCCCTAGTGGAAGATATGCCAATCATATTATATGTGTTTTCTATTGATTTCCCACTCGACTGCCTCCACACATAAAACAATGGTACAATAAGTGAAAATAGTCTATATTACTACAATAAAACAATGAAATCTACTGATACCATATATTCTAATGTCAGTAATAACTTCATTGTACTCTTCATCGCAATTAAAAAAATATGGAATTACATTCAGCACCATGAAGTCCAATTACAAAATCCTTTCAATCATCTCATGTACAACCTTGTTCGTTTGATGCTGATTGAGCACTTAGCTTGATGGGAGGTCATTATTTAGAAATATTTCATTTCGTTTGTTCCATAGAAGACAGTAAATGTAAATTCAACATCTGATTTCCCAATAGCACATCCTACACCAGAAAATATGCTAGAATAAATAGTGTTTCTATATGGAGAGGTCTTCCATACCCATGGAAATCCACAGAAATGGGCGATATATTTTTATAGCACCTCATGAAGTCATATCACATCAAGAATGGAAATACAGACATTCAATTGGGTTTTCTTCGGGTCCACATTCGTCTCTCCAGAAATAGAAGCCTTTCCCTAATGTCTCTCAATATCTAAAGCCTTCCCAAATAATGTGGAAGAATACCAATCCCCCATTGCTGGCATGGAATTATCCAGAAAGCTGAAAATATACTACTTGAATATAAAGGGGGGATTCTGAGATAGTAATAATGTTGGTCAATGGGGGAATACACCATCCAAAATGAGGAATTGGACCCTCTCATAGGCTAAATCGGGGGAATAATGTTAGAATTCCATTCTGAGACAATATTACATCTTGTTCCAAGATCACACAATGGTTGCACTGGTGCATTTCCAATCCCTCCACCATCTTGTATGACCCTAATTAGAAAGAATCAAACTTCCATATTACACTTCATATAATGGTCTCAACAGTGATTATGTCTGATATAGAAGAGATCAGTGAGTTCAAATCATCACAAGAGTGTGATGATCAAATAATCACCCCTGGATTGATGGATCCCATATTTTTATTTATATAAAATGGTACTCTCCCAATGGATAGATCCCTAAGATAATAGATATTTTACCTTGTAATGAACATTACCAAATGGGATGAACCGAATGAGATGAAAACCCTCTATAAGTTCATATTCGATGGGTTCCTCCTGAGATGCATATAAGATGGAGAAGATTAAACTATCATGGATGAATTTCAATGTAGGCTCCTACAATTACAGTCAATCTGGAATCAGGGTATCCCACTACATATGGATGTATGGATATTTCTCGTGAACCATGATACAAGACTATTTGGAAATCTCAAAAAATTTCATGCAAGCCAAATCCATGAAAACATCACAGATCAACCTACATATTTTATAGATATGGATAAATATTACAGGTGGTTTCCCATTTAGGGAATGGATGTCACAGGGCCACATCCACAAGCCATAACTAATAAGTTCAAGGACATCCTTATTACTTCATATTAATTCTACAAATGGGATGAGATAATTCCCTCTAGGAAACAGGGATTGAGAAAATAAAAAACCTCATAAAGTCCTATATTATCACCTGGTTCAGCATCCCTCGCACAATTTATATATGAAAATACAACTAATTCTATTCCACGGAGTTTTATAATCTATACCAAGTGTACAATGTCGATTCCCACCACTCATATCACAATCATGATGTAGTAAATGGAATGATATAGGCCTTCAACATGATTCTATAAACTATAATCTAAATGATGGTGAATATGTATAATAAGTCTTGGATAGAAAGACACCTCCGTGCTTTATGAGACTACCGTATTTCCACACGTACCGTTACACAAGCATCGCCATAATCACTTGTGTATGGGACCAAGGCATTGTTACCCCTTGAATTCAATCTTTACTCATTCTAAGTAACCATCTACCAAGAACACTCTGAAGATGAGAAATTGAAATACAATGACTAGATGAAATGGAAATGCATGATTGGAATAGGTTGTTCAGAATTCATAGCCTTGAGGTCCACCAAAGTAAGGATTCACGATTCTCCAATGAAAGGGATTTACTCCACTCATTCCTCAATGGGGAACTGGTGTTGGTCGTTAGAACATCAGTGATACCTAGAAAAATCACCCCAAATCTAGAACCCAATTGGGATTCAACATAAATTATACATAAGGTCTAACACAACAAGGAATAATCATTACAACAATGGATGGGGAGCATGCCACACCTTCATCCGTTGAAATATTTTTCAATAAATATGTTATGTACCTATCTAGATAACTGTGTCCACATTTGTGTAAGTCCCATATCTCTTCCTAGTTACATGTAGTTAAATAATAAAAATTATTTAGGGTATCCATATAATAAATTCATGGCACATTTCATCCTTATAAAAAGTCATTAAACTACATGGCCAATGCCCATTCCACAAAAAATAAAACTACAAAGATCAATGATAACCATCTGTATTTACATCAAGTAACCTACATCCTTGACATATGAAATTAAAATACATGTATATCCTAGAACTATGTGTGGTATGATTCTCATCCTCATGAGAAACATTGGGAATCATGGATATCCATCATTGGTACAAACCACAACATTTATATTCTTTATTGTTTGTTCACCCATGTCCTCACCACATGTCTTTAAACTTCATGGAACATCAAGAACTCCATGTAACATGATTTCTATCATTATATGATACATAGTTACACCTTTATCAACAATATCAGGCCCATCTACAACATTTAGTTGAAATAACGACCACCTATACCTATGGGCCATACCTACGTAGAGTATTTCGCATTTAAGAACTATGTGTTTCTTGATTACTGCTCTCATAGGATACTTATGGATTCTCAAACTTCAAAACACTAATCCTAGTCACTAAAAATAAATGTAAAAATTCCCCCTCATGGCGTATGCATCATACCAAAAATAGATACTTCATTAATAACTATGTGTGGATTTATTCTCATTATCAAGAAATATGTAGTGTCATCCAAGTTTCCATATTTGTTCCAAGACACAACACTTTCACACATTCATGTTGGTTCCCACATCCTTACTGCACAACGTTAAACTCCATGGAAGTACATCATTAATATATGATGTTAAACTACACAGAAGTATTTCTATACCACGTGATATTAGAATACATGGATGTACTTCCTTAACACAGGATGTCAAACTACAATGAAGTACATCCTTACCACATGATATAAAATTTCATGGAAGTTTGTCCTCAACACATGATGTTAAACTGCAATGAGTCTAGTACATCCCAACTACATGACATTAAACTGGGAAAATTTTCATTCATATTTGGTCATTATCAAACGTCCATAGGAGTCTTACCACATTCAACCAAATAATAGGGTGATTCTATGTCTTTTGTAATAATCTCAATCGACACACAACACATAAAGTATCATGCATCTCAGGTCATCGCCTATAATTCATTTCCATTAAAAAATAATAAAGAACTCTCTGTATGATAATGTTATTGTTGCAGAAGGATTTAGACCCACCATCAAGAGACATATTGTCCTAATATTATGGGATTTCAGATTTTTGTGATCCTGACATCATCCTAGTGGACCCTAGCACAACATTGTGTTTTAGGATATCCCTAGAATGATTTTTTACATTCCATAACTCATGAACTAAAAACCTTGATCCATAATTTTCAACACACTCACCTCTTGTTCATAAGGATGTTGGAGTACATTTGACCGTGGACATCCTCATTTGGATCATGTGAAACATCCCCATGTAAGGACCATAACTGTCATGACCATAACATTTTCACACATTTGTAGATGTTGTACGACCATAAAATCTTTCCTAAAATACTCCAAAACACAATACATAAAACATATATAGAAAGAGAAAAAAACATTTATGGTTGAAAAACTATGAAGGAAAGCATGAGAAAATGTCAAGTATTCTCTCTCTGAACAATTCATCTTCAGGTATTAGGAAACAATTATGGTGCAAATGTATAAGTCATGAAGCTTGTAAGGCCATTTTATAGACCTAGTAAAACCATTCTTTATTCTCTAGACCCTCGGGTCCAGGGAAAATTTAGATAAATTAGTTTTCACATTTCCTCCCCATGATAATTGGTTCGATAAGTGTTGGTGAAAATTTTAGCGTGGTTGAACCGTTTTTTTGTTTTCCATTTTCCATAAATCACACTTCATGATCTAAAGAACCTTAGGTTGTCGGAAACCAAATATTACCTCGAAGTAGAAAATATTTCTCTATGATTGGCAATTAAATATATGAATACTCACATAGACACATAAACCGAATACATTTTGTTCATGTATAAAGGAAATTCTAATTATTTTGATAATGGTGTCATAATGATGAATCATATCACCCCATTGTATTTTAAGATATCCCAGGGGTGATGGTCCCATACCTTCCCCATACCCCGAGAAGTTTGGAGTACGATTTATAATCTCCATATAAGTCTATTGAAGTAGATCTTATATCCTCGATGTTGCTTCACCATGTTCTATAGCACTACATTAGGCTGGAATGAGAACTTTCATTCTTGACTCTTTTGACAGCCCAATGCGTGTTGATTTGAAACAGAAAAGAATTGGCATCTAGGTTTTCAATTGGAGAAATTTTTCACTAGGGTTCCAGAATCCTACTTGGATAATATTCATTTCATACCCAACTTTATTATCTCGATGTTTGATTCTTCAAAAATATATCGTAGCCACTAGAAAGGAAAAAGGATATCTCATTATTTTCATCATATTGATACAGTGGGGAGCAAACCCACGAACCCATGATAACATGGAAATAAGATCCTGGTTCTTATTCTTCACATAAAGGATTCTTTTTTTCCCTTTTTACTATAGTGTTTTTGAGAAAAAAATGGAAATGGGGAAAAATCCCAAATTTTGTGGGTACATACTTTGTACTTTTCCACACGTCGTGTACTTTGTCCATGTGTGATGATTACACAGGGCGTGTATTCCTGTCGATGATGAAGGTTGTAAAAACCAAGTACACACCGTGTACTAGGTGTTTACAAGCCATGTAATCAGTCGGTAGGTGAACAGTAAGGCAGCGGAGGCGGTTTCAAGGTGAGCGATAGTACATGCCATGTATTGAGGAATACAAGTCATGTACTCATGTCGATAGATGAAAAATGTCATGGGGGAAAGAAGCCACCAGGGGAATAGTTTAAAAAATTGAAAGTACATAGTGTGTACTTGAGTGTACACGCCGTGTAGTCTTTTTTTTCTCTTAAAATAGGTAGTAGCCTCCTCATTCGAGAGAGGAGGCAGAACCACCATTTGGAGCATAGGAGGATAGAAGAAACTTAGAGGATCACCCATTCATGCATTGGGAATCTGATTCTGCCTCCGTCAATCTCGTTGGGACTTTATGGGTAAGCCCTCCCATCTGCTTGAGCTATTCTTACCAATTATTCCTCTAAGGTAATTTATTTTTGTTTGAACGAGAATTCTATTATCCCAGATCTGCATTGTTCTTGGATGATTCGGGAGGTGTCGTTCACATATACCGATCAGAGATAATCAAGGTAGGTTGTCTGATGTTCCATTCAACTATTGTGTTGGAATTATGTACTGTTGTGCTACGTACCCATGGTTGGGGTGACGTATGGTTGGGGCCTTTGCTGAAAGATATTTATAATTGCATAGATAATCTATTGATAAATTAATACTATTTTTTGGGTACAATGCTTGGATCTAGGGCCACCCAGGGGGGTGTGTTCCTCTATTTAGCCATTTGGTCAGGATACCTGAGGGTATGCTGTGATTTATCATGATAGATTTTTCTTGAGAGAAAATGTATATAATTTCTTGTTTATGTGTTGGGCTCGGTTGGAATTCGTTTTTAACCTAAGCGAAAGTGCATATTTAGCCTAAGGGAAATATTTTATATTCCTGAGGGAATTTTCTCCCTTGCCTGAGGGAATTATCTTGTATTCCTGAGGTCAATTTTTGTTATACCTGAGGGTAATCGCCTGAGGAAGTGATCTTGAATAGCCTGAGGGCATGGTTCTGTTAGCCTGAGGGAAAGATTTTGATTACCTGAGGGTAAGGATTGGCATGTCTGAGGACACTGTCTATTTAGAATATTCACTGTGGTGATTTTTTATGTTGTACCTTCCAAGATGAAGAACAATCTTGGAGGTGATATGTAATAAATAAAATTGAAATGAAACTTATAGTAATAGATACTTTTTAGTAATTACTAGTTTACTGCATTTACTTTTTCACACTGTTGTTCCATATTTTCCTTCACAGTTGGGAAATGCACGTTGGTTGGTGCCTACTGGAATTTATTTCTCACTCCCTATTTGGGAAATTTCATCAGCCCAAACATACTATATTGATCTAGGTGACGATAGCGGAAAGAGTCCCTATACAGGTATATGATTGTAGAAGATGAGTAGGAGAGCATGGGACCGAGCTTAGACTAGTGATGTTTTCATGTTCTGTGTACTCTTCTTCATTTTTTTTGGTTCCTTGTACTTTGAGTATTATTATATTGTATTACAGTGTATCCTATTCTAGATACTTTTATAGAGTAGTGACATGCTCCATCTTTATATATGTGACTGCTGGTTCACTTTTACGTCAGTTGTCCATTTCAGTTGTATATTGTTAACTTCTTCCGCAATTGTATGTTAATTAACATTTCCATTGTGCTAAAATTTGACAAATGAGGGCATAGTTTCCCCACTATCAGACCTGGGCCCTCTCTTCTAGTCGGCAACCTCTAGCGTTTGGAGAAATGCGCTTGAGGTCATGTGACCAACCGGGTTCGGGGCACCCATTCTGTGGCACCCAGATTTGGGACGTTACAAAGTGGTATCAAAGGAGTTATTTACTTTGACGTAAAATTTGGAGCATATAGTAAGGGAGGTGATGGAAATGGTGGTTGGTAATAAGCTATTCTCGAGAGTAGCTAACCCGTGTATAGGTAAAAGACAGTCGACCTCGTTTATTGCAATTTTTTCTGATTTTGCAAATTTGATAGTTGACTAGACTTTCACCGTTGGGTGACGCACTTGTGATTGTACTGTTTATATTTTATGCATGGGTTCTATTTAGTTACAATCCTATTAGATGAGGGTCTTCCATCTCAGGCGTCATTTAGGAACATGCTAGAAATGAAATTTCATGCACAATTTCTATGCCATGTAGTTGTATTAAAAATTGCATGTTGTTTCACTAGTTGTTGTGAAAGAAAAGCATGATTTTGTGATAGATTCTTTGATAAATACCTGCCATTTGATAGGGTATTGTTGTGTGAGGTTGTTGATAGAATGAATGCCAAACTTTGGTTTTTGAGGAGTATGGGCCCTCGACAACTTGAATTTGGTGGATCATTGATGAGTTTACTTTGTTATAACTTGTGTAAGATGCCAAGATTTTATTCGCAGGGAGTATGGGCCCTCACAGATTGGAATTTCGAACTTAGTTGTTTGTTTCAACGTTTTCTGGTTTCCTAAGTAGTTTTTGAGGCTAACTATCCAGAAAAACTAGGATACACACCCGGTAGTTCAATGGAAACATGCCATGTGTTATTTTGTTTGAGAAGAAATGAAAATATTTTAAGTACATGTCGTGAACCCTCAGTACACACTGTGTAGTCTCTACCCATGTCATAGACCGTGTATGTGGGGATACATGGTAGGGAAGCGCTTGGGGAAACACTCCGTGTAGTGTTGACCCGGTATCCGCCTGTGTAGCTAACAACACAGAGGCAGGAAACATTAAGACATACATGTCGTTTTTACCTTGAACACGTCGTGTATTATGAACCAGGTACTCAGCCATGTCAGGAACAACACGGGTCAGTGTTATCTTTCCTTTTACATGTCGTGTCCACCGGGAACCCACCGTGTAGTGTCACCTGTGTAGCTGGCCATGTAGCGAGCAACACAGGTCAGTCTAGGACCTCTTTGAACACACTGTGTCTTTTTGGAACACACCGTGTTCTATGACCTGGCTATACAGGCCGTGTGATGAACAACACAGGCCGATGGAAGCCTATCATGTACATGGAGTGTTCCTATGGGGCACGCCCTATAGTTTTGTTTGAGGAGAGACGTGTAGAAGGACTTACGTAGGGAATTTGTATTCAAGTACACTATGTGTATTCAAATGAAACGATGTGTGTTTGGGGTGTTACATGACCAGTTTTAGATGGGGTATACACCCATGTGGATGGCTTGTAAGAACGCACCGTGTAGGGTATATACAAGCTGTGTAGGAAAGTTTTGTAAATATTTAACGCTTTCATTATTTTGTTCCCTTCTTAGACTCCTAGTTCCAATCTTTGATAATCGTGATCTAAGGTGTGTGTAAGTGCACGGAGTTCCCCTAGTGGTTGGTGGGTGTCACTTTCCTTGGGACCACTATGTCTTAGACATGATGAGCTATAATGTCTTTCTCAGGAAGGAATGGTTGGTACCCTTCCGAGCCGTTGTGGATTGCTATCGTCCTTAGATGAGTTTCACGTCACCAGAGAGCAGAGAGTTTCTATACAAGGGAGAATGGGATGTCTTGGTGAGCCGAGCTGGACCCGAGCATCATGGGAGAGGTGGAGTGACAACCCAGATTGAGATTTTATATCTAGATGACTAGGGGACTTGTCAGAAGTATTTCCCTCTAGTAAATGATCATTTCAGGGAAGTCTTCATGGAAAAAATTTCCGATCTTCCTTCATAATGATTGGTGGATTTATCTATTGAGCTAGTGCCAGGAGCAGCACCAGTGTCCATTACTCCTTATAGGATGGCTACACCAGAGTTTCAAGAGCTCGAGAGGAAGTTAGTGTAATTACAAGCTAAGAGTTTTATCCGACCCTATACTTCTCCTTGGGGTTCACAGGTTCTATTTGCGAAGAAGGCAGATAGTTCCCTCAGACTCTGTATGGATAATCAGAAACTAAACCAGCTAACGGTTAAGATCCATTATCCCTTGCCGAGGATTGATGATATTTTTGATCATCTTCGAAGAGTACAAGTGTTCTTGAAGATTTAAATGTGATTAAGATATCACTAGTTATGTGTTAGACCGTTGGACGTACCGTTTATTGATTTTCAGGGTTGATATGATCTATACGAGTACTTGGTTATGATGTTTGGACTCATGAACACGCTAGGAGTTTGCATGGCTTTGATGAATCGTGTGTTCCATCCATATTTATATTCTTTTGTGGTAGACTTCATGGACGATATCTTGGTTGACTCTAACACTCGACATGACCATGCCACCCATCTTGAGATCGTACTAAGAACACTGAGATAGAATCAGATATATGCTAATCTCTAAAAGTGCCACTTCTGGATGGACTAGATTCACTTCCTAGTTCATATTATCTCAGAGGCAGGAGTTGCAGTAGACCCAGAGAAGGTGAGAGTATTAGTTTCCTAAGAACATCATAACAACTTTGTTGAGATACGGAGTTTCATGGGGCATGCTGGTTACTACAGGTGTTTTATACATGTCTTCTCCCACTTAGCTATGTCGTTGACAAGTTTGACTAAGAAGGGTGAGAAGTTTGTTTGGCTAGAAGTTTACAAGACAGCCTTTCAGAAGCTGAAGGGATGGTTGACATCAGCACCACTCATGATACTTCCAGAGCAAGGGAAGAGCTCTACAGTTTACTGTGATGCATCAGGTATTGGACTGGGAGCAGTGTTGATACAGGGAGGTCGAGTAGTTGCGTACGAGTCTCGGTAGTTGAGACTCCATGGGAGGAATTACCCGACACCTGATTTCAAGTTGGATGCTATTGTTCATGTGTTATGCTGTTGGAGACACTATCTCTTGGGAGAACATTTTGTGGTGTTCAAGGACCACAAAAGTCACAAGTATATCTTTACCCAACGTGACATGAATTTGAGACAGCGAAGGTGGGTTGAATACCTTCAGTCCTTCTACTTCGATCTGGCGTATACACCTAGTAAGGGAAATGTAGTTGCTGATGCACTATGCAGGATGAATCGGTTACATTCAGTTCATGAGGCCAGTGGTGAGTGGTAGCTTATGGCTTTGTTCTCTTAGATTCAATTGTAGGTTCACTATAGTTAGGGGAAAAACTACATTTCTTCTGTAGTTGTGACCTCTACCCTCCTGGATAGAGTGAGGATGAGATAAGTATATGATTTAGAAGTCTTAGTTCTATGGGAGTCAGTGGCAAGTGAGGAGGCTCCTCCTGGATGGACGATAGGCGATTATGAAGTACTGCTTATCCATGAACGAGTGTGGGTTCCAGGGGATATATGGGAGGAGTTTATGTGAGAGTTTCATGCTTTAGCTTGGTCAGTGCATCTTGGAGTTACCAAAATTTATTGTTACTTGAGATGTTAGTATTGGTGGCCAGGTACGAAGAGTGAGGTAGCTCATTTGGTTACGAGATGTTGCACCTCTCAGTAGGTGAAGGCATATCATCAGAGGCCAGCTGGACTGTTATAGCAGTTACCCATTCTGGAGAGGAAATGTGATGATGTCGCAATGGATTTCGTGACTAGGTTGTCGAGGTCACCTCAAGGAAGTGATGCAGTGTGGGTTGTAGTATAAAGAATTACGAAGGTATCTCAATTTTTACTGATCAAGGTGACCTTTAGTGTTGATGAACTTGGGAAGTTGTATATCCGAGAGGTCGTGCGGCTTCATGGGGTCCCTCTTTCTATTCTCTCAGATAGGGACGCTCACTTTACTTCTCATTTCTGGAAATTTTTTCAGAGGGAACTTGGTACACAGGTGATTCTGAGTACATCTTACCACCATCAAACTGATGGCCAGTCAGAGTGTACGATAGAGGTTCCAGAGTAGATGCTACGTGCATGCATCCTGGACATTGGGTGCTCTTGGGAGAAGCACATACCCCTAGTTGATTTTTCCTACAATAAAAGTTTCTAGGTTACTATTGAGATGGAACATTATGAGGCTTTATATGGTTGGCCATGCCGATCACCCTTGTGCTAGTTAGAGGCAAGTGAGGAAGCTTTAATGGGACCACGTCTCATGCAAGAGACATCAAAGTCGGTCCAATTGATATAGAAGCGGATGGCTACTGCACAGTCTCTTCATAAAACTAATATTGATCACTATTGATGACACTAAGAGTTCGTGGATGGGGTTCATGTTTTCTTGAGTGTTTTGCCGAGGTTGGGACACATGGGGGTCAAGAGATAGGGTAAACAATCACTGATGTACGTGGGGCTATTTGAGATTATGGAGAGAGTCAGTCTGGTTGCCTATCGGTTGCAGTTACCCTGGAAATACTGAGCCATGCACGACGTCTTCCATGTATCTCAGCTATAAGATAATCATTCAGACCTGTCTCACGTCTTTTAGCCTGAGGAGGTTGACCTTCAAGTCGATGCATCCTTTGGGGAGCATCTGATTCATATTGTTGATAAGAGTACGATTTTTCTCTGAGGACGTCAGTTCCTCTTGTATGGGTGATATGGAAGCTTGGCCATGTTTTGGATGAAACCTGGGAGAGGGAGACCGATGTACGTGCATAGTGGTCAGAGTTGATTTGATCCTATCATCACCACTATTGAGAGGGAAAGTCGGGGACAAATTTCTTTAAGGGGGGAAGATTGTAAGAACCTGGTTCTAATTTTTGATGTAAAAGTTTCTTCTATTACTTTTTCTTAAGTGTTTTTTTAAGAAAATAAGAGAAATGAGGAAAATTCACAAATTTGTGGGTACACGCCATGAAATTTTCCACACGCCATGTACTTTGGCCATGTGGCATGAGTACACCGAGCATGTAGGCCTGTCAGTGATGAAGGGTGTAAAAACTTACTATATGCCGTGTACTAGGTATTTACACACCATGTAATCAGTTGGTAGGTGAATAGTTTGGCGGTGGAGGTAGCTGCCAGCTAAGCGACAGTACAGGCTGTGTATTTAGGAATACACATCATATACTAATGTCGATAGATGAATAGTGATGCTGTGGAAAGAAGGATCCAGGGGAACAGTTTAAAAAATGGAAAGTACATGCCTTGTACTTTAGAGTACACAACGTGTAGTCTGTTTTTTTTCGCTTAAAATAGGCTGTAGACTCCTCATTCGAGAGAGGAGGCAGAACCTCCATTTGGAGCTTGGGAGGATGACTGGTCCTTGGAGGATCACCTGATTGTGCACCAAGAATCTGATTCAGCCTCTGTCGATCACGTTCGGACCGTACGGGTATGCCCTCCCCTCTCAAAGCATTGTTCATAAAAATTCGTCCTCTACGGGATGTTATTTTCATTTGAACATGAATTCTATTATTCTAGATCTACGTCGTTCTTGGAGGATTCAGGAGGCATTGCTCACATATACAGATTAGAGACGATCAAAGTAGGTAGTTTTATGTTCCTTTCAACTGTTGTGTTGAAATTAGGCATCGTTGTGCTACGCACCTATGGTTGGGGTGTCCTATGGCTGAGGCCTTTACTGAAAGATATTTATAATTGCATAGATAATCTGTTATAAAAGTAAAACTATTGTTTGGTATTATTGCTTGGATCCATAGCTACCCTGGGGTGTCCATTCCTCTGTTTAGCCATTTGGCCAGGAAAACCGAGGGTATTCCATGATTTAGCTTGATATAGTTTTCTTGAGATAAATTGTATATAATATATTGCTTATGTGTTGGGATATGCTGGGTTTCTTGTTTAGCATGAGGGTAAGTGATTGTTTAGCCTAAGGGGAATTTTTCATATACATGATGGCTATTGCTTCCATTCCTGAGGGCATTATCTTCTACACCTGAAGGAAATTTTCGTTATTCCATAGGTTAATCGCCTAAGGGAGTGATTCTAGTTAGCCTGAGGGTGTGGTTCTATTATCCTGGGGGAAATATTCTGATTACCTGAGGGTAAGGTCTAGTATGTCTGAGGACACTGTCTATTTAGAGTATTCATTGTGGTGATTTTCTAGGTTATACCTTCCAATACTATGCACAATCTTAGAGGTGATAAGTAATAATGAAAATTGAAATGAAACATTTAGTAATTGTTACTTTTGAGTACTTACTAGTTTAGTGCATTTACGTTTGCACACGGATATTGCATATTTTCTCCAACAGTTGGGACCGGGCCTTTGGTGGGTGGCTACTGGGATTTATTTCTCACACCATGTTTGGGATATGTCTTCGGCCCAAACAGACTATATTTTTGTAGGTATAGACAAGGGAAAGAGTCCCTATACTGGTGAAAGACTGTAGTAGAGGAGTAGGAGAGCATGAGACTGAGCTTAGGCTTGCGATGCTATCGTGTTCTATTTATCCTGCTTTCTTTTGTTTGGTTGTGCCTTGTACATTGATATATATTTTATTGTATTGCAGTGTATCCTGTTCTGGAAACTTTCATAGAGTACTGATAAGCTACATCTTTATATATATGACTTATGGTTCTATTTTACTTTAGTTGTCCATTTCAGTTGTATATTTTTTACTACATCCACTGTTTAATGTTATTTAACTTTTCCACTGCACTACACATTGACAAATGAGGGCAGAGTTTCCCAACTATAAGACCTGGCCCCTCCCCGCTAGTTGGCAACCTCTATCATTTGAGGAAATGTGCTTGATGTCATGTTACCATCTGGTTTCGGGGAACCCATTGAGTGGAACCTGGATCCATGACATTACAATGGCCCAGTATAAAGGGTCTCTTAATACTTGTGAGCCTCAATGATACCATGGTAGAACATGGAATCTCATTGTGTTAAGGCACAGACTGGGGATATATTCCACATTCCATACCACATGGCTCATACTTTTTCATTTTGACATACATCACCCACATTCCAACTATCCCGACATTCTATGTTTCCCTAATATTTTTTCCTCAACCATATTCACCCCATAACGCTTCCATAATCCGTTAGAAAGAAGTGGAGATCAGGTTTTCTTGTGAATTATATAAGAAACTAATTTATTTAACCCACCAACTAAAGGCATATCCTCCATTCAAAAAAGGAGATCCAATCCTTGTGAGCCATGGAAACACCACGGTGGAACTCAACACCGCATAGTGTTTTGAGTCGTCCCGAGTCTACCATCCCCATATTATATTAGGGTCGAGCTAAAATATCTTAAACAAAAAGAAACACAATGTCTGAGCTAAATGACCCTACACTAATGCAATTCTAAGACCATCATAAAAGACCCTAAACAGAAGCATGACAATAATTTAGTATGAGAATGATTGGAAGGTATTCCAAATGGATTGGTGAATAAGGTTCCAATCATAAAATTTAGCATCATTTAGAAAATAATAGAGCATACTCCCCCAAAGAAATAGATTATACAAGATTACTGAATTTGGTTTATTAGTAAGGGATTCCACGTTAGTGGGAATTCAAGAGTACACCATGAATCAAATATCTGTATCTAGAGATTTAGGTTTAGATTATTATATGAAAAATATGGGTATCATTGGTGATTATCCTAATATCGGGGAAAAAATGTCATGAACATAATTAATGAATAAAAATTGGACGATATCATATAAAATTCATAAAATACACTCATTGATACCTTATAATAAGGAGGATGGAATATCCACATTTTTAAGACTCTTCGAAGATTCAAACAAAACACGATTCATCAGAATGGTCAAACTAGGACGAATGAATACTAGCCATGCTGACAAGGTATGTAATAATCTGATGAGAATACCCGATAGAACACTAGAGTGCCACTATCCCCGCTTATTCGTATTCTTCTCCATGATGAATAGTCTTGACCAATGTAGTCATCTATTCAACCCTCTTCTGAGTAGAAGCCAATGGGGATGAAGATGTTGGAAGGCCAGAATTCAATTGAGAAATGATTTATTCATACCTCCATGATTTCATAGTCTACACGTCCTTCTATATTTTTAATTCAGATATCATCTGATGACCCTCCTCCCGTGCCTTTATTTCTCCCCCATATACCTAACATTGGGATTCTCAACCACACAGTCATTCAAATCATGTTATCTCATGAAAAATTCTATGAAAATAAAAACAATTTTATTAATAATTTCATACAAAGGATGATGGTAAAAACCATCTTCCCCCATGTGATGAAATAATTGGGGAAGGAATTCACCTTGCACATCAAATACCTCTAAGTGGGTTTCATTGATCAAGGTATGAAACATTTTCTAGATCGTCTTACATATGGCCTACGATTTTGAAATTGATGGAGTGGGTTGGATGGATGGAGGGATAATTAGCCAAACCAATGCCAATGTTTGAGATTAATCCCCATAAGTTCTTATCATAGAAGGTGTATCATCTGTACCATGTACTAGAAGACTAATCTCATCAATAGGATCAGATCCACTACCCAACTAATAGTCATTGAAGAGTGTTATCTTCCTTGATTCGATTCCTAATTCTTCAATCTATTCAATCAATGGAACAAATAAAAGAGTAGGTGATGTACAATTAATGTCTACATAACATACTTGTTGGAATAACACACTGTTTGGATAAGCTATTACCCAATCATGGACATAATTCTATGAAAAGGTAAAAGAAGAATTAGTGGCAAGAAGTATGATATCAGCAGTCGTATCTTTATGGAATGTGTCTTCTTGAATTGACGTATGACTCCATGATGTTGTTCCCCATGGATGCTGACCAATGGAATGGGAGAAATACTCTTAATGGAAAAAAACTAATGAGTATATCTATACAGGGTTTGTGGCTCAAATATGATCATCTAGTCTTCCCATGCAAAAAGAACCCCATCCTAAACAGGGATCATATAAGTTCATTCATTCAGAGAACTGCTTCCATCATCAACAATCAGGACTCCCAGTGCATGGAATGTAATGATGTGAAATCAAAAAGATTGACATAGTCTGCCTTTGACCACAAAAAGGATTAGGGACATAGTTTGAACCCCATATATGTTTTGAGATATATGAAGGTAAGGGGTTGTTGGAATCCTAGAAGAATTTTAGTACTCATAATAATGGATGTTCTCCCCTCTCCAACCAAATAGAAACAGTAGAGGACCACTAATCCTGTAAGGATTTCTTCCTTATTGGATATGTCCTAGAATCTGGTATATGCATTCAAGGACTATTACATCCAGTTTTAGGTGTAACCCTTCCATAAGTCACACCACCATCACCAATGTGGAAAAAATAATTCTCAAGAGCACATTCCCAATTTGAAAAATACAATCATTCCGGATCATAGCTAGAAAGAATACCATCCTAATGTCCAGAGAAATATATGGGTTCTCTAGACAGCTCAATGATGTATAGTCCCCATTAATTATAATGTCCCAATACGTGCCATCACTAACGCAAAATTGATGAGAAGATAAATTTATGTGATGAATAACAGTTGGTACAAACCCACCACCACATAGAAAAGTACTGATAAAAGTTTTGAAATGAATAGTCAAGCCCAATGTCTGTTCATTATTTAATTTATACTTCATGATAACAATAATCTCTCATCCCAAAACTATGGTCTATAGGGGATCATTTGAGACATCCGTAGAATTAATTAATTCATCACGAACCTATCAAAGAGGTGGGATAACACCCAGTTGTTTAATATACAATAAGATGATACCCATGTCTCCATGGGGAAGATGGAATGTGTTGGTCCTAGAATACCATAGACAAATCATTTATTGGATGTGGATGAGCTGGAATTAAATGATGAATTGAATGATCCATATGGATGCGTAAAGATGAATCCTATATAGATCATCAGAAAACTCCAATTATCATTACCTCACCAAAAATGGGCATTCCCATTCATCATAAAAATTTCTTCCTAGGTGGATATCCAATTTCAAGTACCTTCTAATAAAGGAAGTGTCTAGAGAATAGGTGAGTATAATTGAATAACATTGATCAATCTGTAATTCAGTGATTTCAAGACCATCATAACTATAGGGAGTTTTGCAGAAAAGGAAATTAAAACCTTGGGTTTTTGCATTAACATGATGACCATCATCAGTAGTTTCTGCCTTATCTATGTCGGGGGAAACCAGGCACCCAACAATATGGATGATTAATAATATCTGGGGGAGGTATGTAAGCATCATCTAGAAAACAAAATTGTATATAGGGAGTCAATTATAGAAGGGACATTCTCAATGCATAGGTGATAGGAATACCTTTAGACTCTCATTAGCAGTATACACAGAGTAGCATGGATTAACATTATGATTTGTAGAAGTCGGGGAACTTTTAATGGCCACAATTGAGGGACCTTGATTAAAACAATAATCCATCTGGAAACAAGTACGAGGAACCTATTAGACAGATAAAAAATGTATTGTCAATTTTTGACATAGACTAGTATAATAAGGTTCTTTTCATGAGTCACTAGGGGTTTGTGAATCTCATAACGAGAATGCGGATTTCCTGTCCTCTAGAAGAATTACGGACCACATAAACCCCACAATGCATCACTCGAACTTCATATCCCAATTTGATACACGTGATCCCATAACATAAACATGGTCATCTTAGTCACTTAAATGTGAATGATTGGGAAAAAATATCTCCCAAGGTCCTCAAGAAAAACATATCCCACATAGAGGATGTTCAATATATTACTGAAGTATGATTTAACATTAGATCAAGTGAACATCTAATCAAGAAATAGTGTCAGCCAAATTCTCTGATGAGACAGACATGTGTCTTAGAATCACAGAAGTGGCTCACAGTTAGGATTCGTGGTATGGTCTGATGACTAATGTTTTTGATAGAACATTAAATGATAGCACTCTAAAGAAGGTGTATGTAGAGGAATGAATTTTTTATAACCCCCAACATGTAGGAAATTTTGTGTAGTACCAAATGTATCATGGTACACAAAACATAACCACAGATAACCAGTTCGTGACCCCACAAAATACTTATGCGTGCATGAGCTTTCCTCATAACTGGATCCTTGTCCCTGAGAATGTTTCTCCAGAGGGGGGGGGGGACTTTAACCCCCAACAAATTAGCATTAGAAAAAATTAAAAAAGGACAAATACATTAATTGGGGTATTACCTTCCCTAAAAATGAAAATGATCATTTTATTGGGGATCACATGATCCACTAAGGGCCTCGTGATCGCCTGACCATTCCATTTTCACATGATGATTCCACGTGCCACACCTAACTTACAACTAATCTCATATCCCCCCCATTAATGTACCAACATTCTCTTGTGAAGTCTCTTTAGACATCCAATCATCATGTGATGTAAAATGAATGAGTTCACCCATTAAACATGGTTTTTCATAGGAAATTTCCTAACAAACCATCTAAAATTATTTGAAGATTACGGAGGAATAATATCCAAATGGATTCCCTTTTCAGTTGTAACTGTTCAAGAGATACACCATCGATGGGAATAATAAATTTCCATGATGATATTCATGTCGTCATACATGACAAAAAAAAATAGTATAATTAAAAATGGAGATGAAGTGTTTGAGGAATAGTTAATCAAGGACATTTAAAGACAAGTGACACACCACTAGTGACCCACAAGGCACTACAAGACCTCGAGGAAATGTCTACGTCATCTCGCGAAATCCATTTGGCTTACTAGCCTTGCCGCATTGAATTCCTCAGGTATGTCCAGGTGACGTCGAGCTTCAACATCATTGGTCTAAAAACAAATGGAATGATTTTTATAAAACTTGATAACAAACCCCCAATGACTCATATTTGTATCTTAGGGAATTACCAAAAAAATGAGAAAATAATATTGATTATACTCATGAAAACACACATAATCCCAAACCATGGTATAATAAAAAAATTGAGATAAAAAGGTAGGAGGCAGGAGAAAATCACTGTCACTGAAGGACATGCGGCTCACACCTGGTGATCCATAAGGCTCTGTGATTCCTCAGAGACATGTCTTCCTCATCTAATGATGTTCCTTTGTCTTGTCTTCCTCGCCGCATGGAAAGCCTAAGGTATATCTAGTAAACCATATTCTTTTCTTTGGCTCCATATGTATGAGTGAAAGGACCCATCTATGAAAGTATTGCACTCTCCCATTAGACCCATATTGGTTATGTGATGTGTCATAAAAAATAGACTAAATGTACTTGATTTTACTCATGAAAATTTGAATAATCCCTAACCATTGTAAAATGAATCTAAGGGTATAAAAAAGGGAGTTGATGAGAGACCATACAGTCACTAAAAATTGTGTGATGCACCAAGGACATCGTCAATGTGTTCCTATTACCCCTCCAGATATGTCAACTAGACTTCGTGAAGTCACCATGAAAGGCCACCCATGCCTTTCTAAATGTTTCAGTAAAGGCATTGATCTCTCGTGAAAGCCCTTGGTCATGTCTATAGGATGAGATGGAATGTCCTATGAAAAATCTACGTGATCGAGAAAGTACACAAAAATAAGTAATAATTTGATAAAATATCCATTGACCTAGGAGACTTGTAATCGTTGAATGTATAAAAAAGAACTTGGAATGACCCATGAAAAATACTCATGAAGCCTCCGGGCACCATCCCTCTTTATCGACTACATCCCTGATACACGCCAGATATTCCATGCAAATCATTGAACAACTAGGGTCGTGAGGCTTATTAATTCCGCACCCAATATGAATAATGTACTGCTACCACTAAGATACGGTGACTACACTAATGAAACTCTCAAGCACAATAGTGGAATTTCTATAGCAACCAATCACATGACTGGAAAACCTCCCATCATGTAACATGTCATTGATAAGTTGGAGTATTCATGAAAAAGGAATAATACACTTTTCATGATCATTCATATATAATAATAAGAATCTAGGGTGGGATATGTGATGAAAATCCCATAGGACTAGTAGTTCACATGAGAATCATGAAAAATAAACATTTAATACAAAAAGGGTATTCAATATCCATTGGACATAATAAAGACAAATAGTGGAATAAATAAATCGAAACATGTTCATAGACCAACATGTGCTACACATGAGCCTCCAAAAAAACATGAAAACACTGGGACACATTGGCCAGATCTATTGAATCTCTTTCAGCATGCTACCTGGGACTTAAGAAGCCCTCTATAAATGTCACACAAAAGTTGCATGACCCCATTAGACATATCAAAATAGTATGATGGATTTCTGAATGGACTATTTTCATAATCCCCACTATGTCCTTCAAATGAATTTTCAGACTCATATAATTGAACCTACTCATGTCAGACACGTCTCACGAAATCACCATACCTTAAAAATGGGATCTCGCGAGATCCTCTAGACATATTATACAAGAATCGCAATGTCCTCCATGGGTGTCATCCAAGACCTGTTACATACAATGAACATGTCAACCATGTTTCACGAGAGCATCAAGGATATCTGTGGGCTCTTGTGACATCCTATTGTCATATTAGAAAGGATGTGTAATACCCTTCAGGGATGTCAGAAAAAACATGTGACACCTTGTATACATGTTAGTAAGGATTTTTGATTGCTTCCAGATGAATTAATCTTGAACATGTGATGTCCGATGGATAGGGAAAATAGGTTATGTGACACCCTCCAGAAAAGAGTGTCCAAGTCACTAGGGAATCCTTGGATTTGTCAGCCTCACCTAT
This sequence comes from Viscum album, assembly GCA_963277665.1. Taxonomy (NCBI): domain Eukaryota; kingdom Viridiplantae; phylum Streptophyta; class Magnoliopsida; order Santalales; family Viscaceae; genus Viscum; species Viscum album. The sequence goes on from OY728162.1 coordinate 1,069,968,608, forward strand.
CTCTGGTGTCTAATCCCCACATAAAAGGTAGACCTGATAGTGTAATCCCTGATCAAGGAAATTACGTTGATTCTTATTCTGTCTATATTTTGGATATATACCATACCTCTTCATGGTTTGACTTCCATATTGATCATCAAGTGTGATTGTAGTATCCTGGCCTCTTACCCAAAGCAATGGAATTGATCACATGCCAACCCATGTTTGTCAAAATGAGAATGGGTCATGTGGGATTAGGATCATTCATTGATCATTTAATTTTCACTATACAACCCAAGGATACAAGGGAATCCACAATGATTAAGCCCCAACTACTGAAATAATGTAGTACATCCTTGAAAAATATGTAATCCATCCCTTTATATGCCCCAAGAATTCCTGAAACATCAAGGATAATAAAAATGACCCCATGTGTGATCATCCAACTTAAAAAATCAGTAGATTATCGGAAATCCAAAATATAATTCCTCTAATTCCTTCTATTATCAATTTATATAGGACACCTTCTCAAATCCTAATGTCTAAATCAAACACACCACAGATTTTCATAATACATAAGTAAAATATAGACATAACATTGGAATGATCATATATTACCATTATTTCTCACACTGAGCATAGATCATGTGGCCTTAGGGAGATGAAATTAACACCTCATTAGGAATCATGAATTTAAACTATCCAGGGACATACTAGTACGTAATCCCAAAACAGTGGTATCAAATGAAAACCCCTCATATAATAGCATACACCATGCATCCTGTCCCAATGGCGTAAACAAACTTCATGGTTTTTTATTCCTGCAACAACATGGATATGTAGAACACCTCATAATAGATCACTCTCCTCCCTATTATATTAAACACCTCCTCAGGTGGAATCACATTCTGAAGAATTTTTTCATACAACCTCATCAAAAAAAGTAGATATCCACCATATGATAAATGGATGAATAACCTTGAATACATACATGTGGATTTACTAATGAGGTCAGACATTATTTTGTTCATCAATGAAAACGCCATTCTATGTTTAATGATAATAATATCCTATGAATCATTTTTTGGGTAACCAGTCCTTTTTTTGGGATTTAGAAGAGATTCGTGAATAGATCATAAATCTAAAAGAGAGTCATGTAGTAGGAAAAAATCCCCACCAAAAGTGTGAGATGAGCGAGACCTCCCATCATCTCAACAAATTCGAGTCCCCAAGAGTTTTTGTGACTAAAAATCCTGATGTCCTATAGCAATATGAATGAAGGAATTTATCCATCTTTATATGGTGTAACTGTTGGGAGTTTCTAGGAAATGTGAAAATTGTAGATCGATGAGAGAAACCCATCTCATGCTTCAAAACCCGGATGAAACCACAATGGTGAACCCAACATGTATATTTATGATGAAAATATGATTGTTTATTATACATCTAGCCATTTTCCCCCTATATGCATGAAAATTTTGATCCTAAAAGGAATACATATAATGACAAGATGAGTAATCATTATATGTCGAGCTATTTCATTTTCACCTATATACAAAAAATAAAGATCTGGATGTAAATGAATGTAATGAAAAGATGATTGGTTATTATCCATAGGTCCATTTCCCTTTCCCTTATATATGAATACAAATGGTGGACCTGATAAGGATCTCTCTAATGACTAGATGATTAGTCATTATCTGTCAGGACATTTTTCTTGCCCTTTTATGAAAATAAAAATGATTAAACCCAACATGTATCTCTCTAATGAAAAAATGATTGGTTTTTATCCATCTTCCCATTTTTTCCTTTTAGGAAATCATAATGGTATAACTGAAGAGAATATTTTCAATAACAAAATCATTGGGTTATAATGGGACTTGATAGATTTTTTTGAAAAACTCAATGAAAAAAAGAAGTTAGACTGATACAATCTAAAAAATGATCCTCCTTAACTAGGGTTCTCATAGGTCCATCCCAGTTTTGACATGTCTGAATGAGTGAAATGATTGAATCATAAATAAAGAAAAAATGAGTTTACCATGCATATCTAATTGAGAATATTATGTATATGATACAACAATAATTGAAAATCTTGTTCTCTTTTATCTATATATTCAAGATACTACTTCCTACAACCTGATTCAATACAATTTCTTCATCACCCAACACTTTATCTATTACATCATCTGCCACCAAAACCCCATCTGGTCAAAAAATGACTTCACCTACTCAAAAAATACAACAAAACATGGAATGTACTAACATTTGAGAGTACCATCGACATGGTACAATCCCAACCATAGAAGATGCACATTAATTTCACCAAGCATTACGACCCAAGAGTCTACATCAAATAAGAATGTATTCAATTATGTTAGTATCAATTTTTCATTTAACATAAGCTCCCTAAGCATATCCATGGGGTGTGACATCTGCCACCTTTCATATCTGATGAAGGTAGGCCATGATTCCCAGTATAGATCCCTTTCAATTTAGGTGCCACTGAGGAGGGAAATAGTTAATTGTTGTCTCCAAAACCATCCCATTGGTAGCCATTAGTCCTCTACTACGGGAATAATCTTATACACATACACCTATGATGACCATGAACATGCTATGAGAAAGGATAATCTGTGTAGGAATGAATTAGATATATAAGAGAGGGATCATATTTCAGATTCCACTGATGATTCATGCTAGAATAATTAGGTAGGAAACAACAAAAAAGATTAGAACCCAGCCTGTTAAGAACAAGTCTGAAGGAAATTTACTAAAATAGGAATGGTGAAGGCTCATACTCGTACCCACATCCACGATGATCGTTGGCATATTCTGATGACACAAGGAGGACCAAAGTGGGACCATATCCCCGATTCAATCGAAGGAATATTCTAGATTATCAAGGAAGTAGGAAATGTGTAGGATCATATACCAACATACACTTTTCTAAAATGATAGTATATTTTAGCTATAGTTGAAGAAGTCCACAAACATATTCTTGCACTGTTGTAGATGAAGGTATAATAGCATACTTCTATCACAATATCCAAGATAGCTCAACACTCTGATCGTCACAAACAATTGTCTTTAAAAGATAATGTATAAATGCTTTCTCTTACCTGTGAGGATAGTAGGCATATTCTAACAAAGGGAGAAGCATCAGACCAGGCTCATATTTCCATTCAATCCAATGTTTACCAAGTTAGAGAAGCACATGCCACGAGATAGGGGAAAAATCATATCAAATACATCTGACAATATATTCCAAAGGCACAAGATCGGGCTCATATTCCCATTCTGGCTAGGGTAATCCATGTAGAAATGGAACAAGACCTGGGATAAACTCACATTCCTATCAATGAATCTTCATGGAGTATTCTATAAAATCATTTAATCTAGGAATATATTCTAAATTTAGCTGATGATATATTTCATCTGCACCATTACAAGGAAAATAGAGGGGGATGCATATATTCCTTCTCCCATTCCAGATGTTCATCATTATATCATGATGTTGAATTCATATTTGAAAAAGGAGAAATTTTCTTCACCAATTGGGGCCCACTGTGTCAGAGAGGCACACGCCATTAGAAAATCTAATATTTTTTCCAAGATATACCCACATCTTATTCAAAAGTCATAGAATTAGGATCATATCCCCATCGTTACTATAACTCACTAAGTGAGAATGAAACATGCCTATAGATAGGATCACATTCATTTTAGTATTGAGATAGATCGTCGGCATATTCCAGTAGCTTCTCAGCAGTAGGAACATACTCCAACAACCCCAAAATATTATATACATGTTATAACAACCATCATAAAAGAGGATTATTCCCCTTAAAAACCCTAAAAGGAAAATTGGAATATTATAACCATGATTCACAACATGGTCGTTGTTATTAACTAATCAATTAAGATTCCTTCAAGTTGTTCAAGACATATTCTCACCACCACAAGGTTCCTTAAAACATCAATCAAAGAGGAAGTATAAGATGTTCATTTCCACAATAGTCCTCCTCAATGTAGTGTGGATATGGATCACATGGACATTGATCCAAACATCCACCTTGGTAAACCTCTCTATGATGATATATCTCATAGAAATGGTGATCCCACCATTGATTAAAAACATCAGGATGGATTGGTGGTCAAATCCTTGACGCCATCATATATATAGGTGTTTAAATCATCAGGGTCAACTATATATGGTTCCCCATCAACTTCCAATAGCTCCCCATTTCCATTAGTGGGAGTCCATCAAAGCCATCTTGTATGGTATACATGGATGCAGGCCTATAAGTCTTATGAAGAGGAGGCCTACATTTACATATAGAAAGAGTTATCCAGAAACCCCCCTTCATGTTATGGCCAACAAATCAACTGACTATGAGATCATAGATGAGATAAAAAAGGAGGAAAATCCCTATCTACGACAGAATATGTGGGAACTCATCAGTGACTAAACGCTCGTTCCAACCCCGCATTCCCTCCTGACAAGTCAACTATACCTCACAAAGTCACCTGGATAAGCCACCATTACCACTTGAAATGTTCTTTTCGTGGCTTCAAGCACTAGGGAATTCCTTGGGGCATGTCCCTGTGATAATATTATGATTCCTTTTATAATATCGTGTGATCATGAAAATATTCATAAATTGAAAACAATATGATAAAATAGGAATTGGTGGAAGAGACATTTTATCTTTGAAAATCAATAAATGCACTCGGATTGACACACACAAATGACTCACAACGCCATCTCAGTATATGCCCTTCGCTTAGACCATATTGTATCTGCACTATATACGTTGAAGAAATAATAAATCAATAGGAGTTGATAGGCATATAAATCTCCCATCCTAGTATAAAAAATAAATAGCTATGACTATGATGATAATATTATGTTAAGGAAACTCTCTAGTACAAGAGTGGACTTCTCGGAGAGACTAATCATGCGGCCAGCCAACCTCACATTAGGTATTATAATGACAAGAAGCCAAAGTAGTCATGTGATAGGAATAATCCAAATCATAGGATCATTCATAGATCATGTGAAGGATCTTTAGGGGGATATGTGAAGAACATATCACATGCCCACTATATCATATATTACTCAAGATAAATCAAATTTAAATAAAAATAAGGCATTTTAAATGAAAATATGGAACAATGAGTAAATGTGAATGAATTAAATAAAACAATGTTCCTTTACCCACACATTCCCTGCATGATCCTCCCAATGGAACACGATAGCACCAGACCACATCACCTTAACCTCAAAAAACACATTCAGCATGCTACTTGGGTCATAAAAATCACTCTGTACATGTCAAGGAAAATTAGAATGACCACCTAGGATATATAACCATATTATCAATGAAGTCCCTATGGAATTGTCTCCCAAGCCTCATGATGTCCTCCAGATGCATCACTAGACATAAAAAATGGTGACTGGTCATGCCAGAACAGATTAATGAATGAACCAATATATAACAATGTAAACTCATGAAATCTTCTAGACATATTATCCACAACTCATGATGCCCATTAGGGATGTCGTCCAAGACACAAGACATCATCAAGGCATGTAAAAAATGTCTAATGGGAGAATCAGGGCATACAAAAGGGATTTTGACATCCTCTATAGATATTATCGTGGAATCATGACGACCTTTAGGGTTGTAAGCCAAGACCTGCAACACGTTATTTACATGTCTGCAAGGATACACCATATCTTATTGAGGAAACCATCTGGATTTTGTGATGTCCCTCGGATAAATACATCGAGTCATGTGATAACCTCCCAAAAAGCAGTTTCCGGTCACTAAGTCATCCTAGGAATTTATAGCCTCATCCATTTTAGGTTTATAGTACCCAAATAAAATGGAAACCTCAAAGTGTATGCCCTGATCATGGGAACTATGTCGACTCGGATTCCCTTATTATTTAAGACATGTATGAAATCACTATGAGGTTAGAGTTCCATATTGATCATCCTAGGAGATCCTTGTTTTCATGCATCTTACCTAAAAAATGGGATTGGTCAATTTCTTACCCTTGTTTCTCCTAATGGGCATAGATCACATGGTCCTAAGGAATTTTAATGATCATGTCATCTCCACTATACACCCTAGTGTTACAAGGGAAGCCAAAATGCATAATCCCCAACTACCGACATCATATACTATGTCCCCATTCAATAGGGAATCCATCACTATATAATCCACTAGAATTATTGAAACCTTACGAATTATCATAATGCCTCAGATTGTGATCACCAACCACACCCTATTAGTAGGTTATGATATAACTGAACTAAGATGAACATGATTCATTCCATACTCTGGAAAGATAGGAAAACTTTTTAAGGCCTGAGATCTATGCCAAATATCTCGTGGATTCTCCTAGTACATAAGTCTCATATCTAAAATCGATTGAAAATTATAACAATTTCCTCTGGTTTTATAACAATGAGAAAAGATTATTTCAGTTTAGGGAGATGCAATAAACACCTCATTAGGTATCATGAATTTCAACTAACCAATGTCATCCTAGTATGTAAACCTAGATGAGTGGTATGGAATTAACACCCCTCATCTAAGGGTATACGACTTGGGGCCAATCTTAAGGGATTAAATGAACTACATGGGATTTGATTTCTACAATAACCTGGATATGTACAGTGTGTCATAATGACTCAATCCCCTCCTAAAAATATTAACTGCATCGTCACGTAGTAGCACATTCAGAATCAATTGGTCATATGGAATTAGTACATAAAGAATCCATTCATCATTAAGAAAATGGATGATGAACCAAAAATACATATAGATGGTTTTAGTAATATGACCTCTCTTTCTTAGGTTCATCATTGAGGCTCCCTTTCCTTGTTTAATAAGAAAAATAACCAATGAATCCTTTTATCATTGTAATCGGTCCCATATCAATATTAGTAACAGATTCATATTCATATCATAAATCTATAAGTGAGCCCTAATGTTGGGAAGAATCTCCCCCAATAGGGGTGATGAGACCAAACTCCCATTCACTAAAAAAATGCATTTCCAAAAGAGTCGATTGACCAAAAAACCTAGATGAAAACCGAAATTTGGAATGAAGGTTTTTACCAGCTACAGGTTGAGGAAACATTGAGAGTTTAGGGGAAAATTTTCAATGGTAACAAGAAGAAATAATCCCATTTCACCCCTCAAAACCCAGATGATACATATATATAAAAGAGAACAAATTATTTTTCATAATTAATAATGAAAATAGTGTATTATTTTATCATAGTTATGGGTACAACATGTTAATATGTGGTTAAACTAAAAAAAGGGATAAAATCGACTAAAATGTATTCAATTAATGTTTTATTACCCTCTGTCGACCTCATGTTTATAAATTCACTATCATAGTCCATTTTAGAGGATTTTGGTATGTTTAAAAAATGGTAACAGTAATATCATTTCAAAATATCCAAATATTTCTTCACCCCCACTTATAAAGTGCCACACCGTCTCCTATCCTATTCATACATTAAATTCATTTTTTCCATGATGTAAAATATACATTACTTAATTTCGACACACCATTCATGAATATTTTTTATCTTGATAAAACCATTCTATGAATTTCTTACGTATAATCCTTAAGATGTCGTCCGAAGAAGATGTATTAATATTAACCAAGGATTTGGTTTTGTTTTTTTATACCTACATTAAAAATAATTCAACAGTGATGATATAATAAAAAATTATATCCAATTTACTGAAATTTTAATACGTTAATGAAATAAATTATATCCATTTACTCTACTATAAAAATGTGATTAAACACCATTATTTATGTTTATGGAGGACTACCGCATCACGAAACAATGTATTTACTTTTCCATCGGCACCTCTAAATAATTATTATCATGGTGAAACTAAATTTCATATATGACATTAATGTAAAAAATAATCATTATTTAAATAGGATATGTCAATTAATTATATAAATTCAATTCAATGAAAAATGATAACGTCATTTGTGTGTACATGTGAATAACCACCTCTTCAAAGTGATGTGTTCCATTATTCTTCACCAAATCACTTGGATGATAAATATAAGTAATTTAAAGAAACAATATGGAATTTATTATTTTATTATCAATTTTTAATGGTACAATTTTACTGAACTTTTTTCCATAATGATTTTTAAAAAATTGAAACACTAACCTACAATCTCTAATGTTTAATATAAATTATTTTTTCATTAAAAATATTCATGATTAGTTTAATATTATGTTTTCTATACTAATATGTCAAATGTTTAATGAAAATTATTCAAGGGATGTTGTAATAATTAATTCATGAAAAATATTCAACCTATAGAAGGCATTTTTGACATATAAGATGAATAATTCTAAAAACTCTGATGTGAACTGAAATGATTTACTAATTATTTATAACATGGTAATACATAAAATAAAGGTAACAATAATCCTAAAATTATTCTTAATAAAGTACCTAATTACCATATGTTTATTAATATTTATGATAAAGAACATATGTCATTAGTCAGACTCAAGATAAGGGACACTTTAATGTGAATCCTTGTTTTAATTGGTTTAAATATTTATTTTCCAACTCAATATATTCCCTGTCCATGTCATCTTAAATTTTTTTCGAAAATAATTATTAATTATTTAGTGAATGATAAAGATCAATTTTGGATGTATTTTGCCATCAATATTATTTTTAATAAGTAAATGTCTTTATATAATTTTTAACATTCCCTACAAAAAACAAAAGGATGGTTCTATTTTAATGAATATGGAAAAAATGAATTTCCCCACCACCATTACCACTATATGATGTCTGGATTCCATATAAAATTTATTTTTTTATTCCATGAAAATCAATCAATCACTATTTCTTTATTTTTTAGAATTAATAAGGGGTTTTTAAATAATTGGTGATTTTAATATCTAAAGGTGATTTAACATATGTGTTTAAAAATGTGTTTCAATGGATCTATGATGAAAGGATGTACTCATAAAATTTTTATCCATGATATTGTCATTGGACATTGTTTACCTTCATGGATGAGACTGATACAAGTTATACAATGTGTCGATCCCCATTATAATTGAAGATATAGTGGGATTTTCCCATTATATATAACGGTATGATGGGTTGGACCAAATTATAGATAATTATATGATGTGTGAGACCGATTATTGATCTCTAATGCATTGGGTAATGATTTTTTTATACTTATATTTGAAATTGGACATATAGTTATTCCAATCTATAACTTATATATGAATATTATTTCACAAGGAACCTACATTACCTTTTTATGATTTATAGTTTGTTTTAACATATTTTTTTAAAAAAATTATGATAAATGATCTTTCTAAAACAATGATTATTTCACTCCATAATAAATTTATATTTTTATTAAATTTATTATCACGGGTTTCTCCATTTTTCATATAATTAACAGATTTATTCTTGTTATGTCCCTTATGGATATTTTTATTCCCATACCACTTTTTAAATATGTTATCTAGAGGGTTTAAGGATGGTTAAATGGAAATAAGATATAAATTTAATATAAATGAATATTCTTCTAGAATATAATATGTGTTTTATTTTTAATGTATAATGTTTTCGAATAAAAGGATCTAATCTAATGTTTATAATTTGTAATATATGGGATTTTTGTATAATATATTTGACATATTTCATTAAAACTGTTAAAGAAACCTTTATTTATGAAATAAGTGAATTATAGTATTATGTAACTAAAGTATATAATGATTTTTTTTGTTTTTATAGATCATGACAGAACTGATGATGTATGAGAATTTGAAAATCATCTTTTGTGTTGTGATAGTGCACATGAGTTTGATGTGGGCAATGATGTTATACATTGATCAATCATGAATAATCATTACACACTTGTCATAATATTCTATTTATATAGATATATTATAGGTTAAATATTATTAAATTTCACAGAGACTATTAAATGATATATAAAATCTCATATGGACACATTCTATGTAATAATACTAACAGTAATAATATTATAACTATCAATATATAGTTTTTAAATAAGATAATGAATATTAATTTAATTATATCTACAATTAAATTAATATTTATCGCAAAACATTTCATATTCTTCTTGTCCACATCAATATATTATAAATAACGAAATAGAATTTCCATTAACTATTTACTTATAAAATATAATATTTATTCTATGTTAGGAGAATAGTAATTTATTAAATATTCCATAAATATAATAAATATTTTTCTCATGGTATGGTAGGTAAATATATGTTCAAATTTCAATAATTAAATATGTCAATAATTAATGAGTGAAATATGATTTATTTCATTATGAATTATATTTTTGATCAAGAAATCCTGGATAAAATTATTCATCAATCATGAAAAGAATATTTATTCCTATATGTAAAATAAAATACAATTTTATTTATATAAAAGGAAACACATTACGTGTGACCGTACAGGGTTTCTTTTCTATGGAATTTGGTGGGTTTTCTTATTGTCAAATATTATTGTCTTAAAATTATTCATGTAATCCATGAGAATTTATTTAATGTTGCAATGTCGACAACCACGCATGAGCTCATATTATGTTAAATATTCCCTTCATCACAATATCTCATTATAAAGGATTCATAGTAATAAAAATCACATATATGATTGATATATGTTTAATTGACTATATAAAATATATATTGTTACATCATTAATATATAATAAGAAGATCAGGAGGCAGGCACGACTTCTCCAAGAAACATTTATTAAAGAAAAAAACAAAGAACACAGTGAAGAATCAGAGAGTCGATATACAAAGATGAGTATAAGACTGACCATGACCACCAGCCTTCACAAGGCTATTAAAAAAATTCGGGGACACACAAGACAAAATTGAGCTCACCTCTGCAATATCACTCTTAGATAGAGAATCTGCAACCTGATTAGCCTCACGATAAACATGTATAACAATAAGTGAGAGTGAATCATCATACCGGAGGCATTCCAGCCAAACATGTAACATCCTACATGGATCATCTCATGACATCTATATAAGGATTTTAACTGCAACAGTCATGTCTGACTCAATACATAGATCATACCATCCATAATGGACAACATACCTGATAGCCTTCATCATCGACCGTTTCAATCAATGTTCTTAGAAATCAGCATCCTTTGATATGGAAGGGAAAAATAATTCCCTAATTTATAAATTTATAAAATGTATTTAGTGAAACAAGTACCGTACCCCAATTCACATAAACAAATGAAATCAAGGTTTTGTTAAGTAAATATAATTTCATGATTTGTAACATGCTTTAATTAATATCATAATTTCTATGGACAATTTGACACAATCACAGCTAGGAACTCATCCTACTTCCATGAATTTATTAAAGTGAAATGCATATTTGTTAAACCTAACATTCATCTTAAAGATATGAGATTCAAGTATGAAACAAAAAATCTCAAGCATTTCTCAGATGCCCATTTCAAAACTCTTTTATCAGGGCCCATTAAACACATTTTAGTAGGATACCTCAGTGGGCATGAGGAGTTCTTTCAGGTGACACCTTGAAGTATTTCAAGACAGGATAATGAGCTTCTTGGAGTGATTCTGAATGAGAAGGAGTTTTTTGAGGCCACAATTCTTATCAATCCAGAGAGAGTCGATATGCTTTATGTATTCCAAGGTGCATTCTATAGATCCTCATGTGATTTTGTGATGTGTGATGTGTTGGTTTTCATCCAGGATTTCATCACGGTGGGAGTTTTCCTCATGTGGCATGTTCCTCCTCCTTGGTTCTTGTCCCCAAGATTAAGGATCCTTCTTCTTAACACAATTATAGGATGATGAGTATGTTTAATTTTCCTTAAAAATTTCCTTCCATGGTGCTCAACAAGTGATTGTATTCCTATCTCCATCGACAAATTGCTCAGGAGAAACATGGGTTTGTGTGGGGGAGGTCAATTTAAGGAATAATAGATTGGGGATAGGTGGTTCTTGGATACCATAACCTGAAGGTGAATGGTTCTATTATAGGCTTAAAACATAACAAGGATATGGTGAATGACCACATGGAATAGATTTTCATCATTAAAGATTTTCCAGGAATGGGGTTATCTCCTTGGGTTAGTAACATGATCTCCAGATGTTTCAGTTCATCTTGTCATTTTGTTCTATTAATAGAGAATAATAATGGTTTCATTAAGGTGGTTGGTGTCCTAGGTAAAGGGGATCCTATATACGGTAGTATATTCATTAGTTCCTACAATGTTTTCAGTCAGCATATCAACCAAATAATTTGTAGAGGTGGTATCCCTCATTTCCTTTTCTCAATGAGCATGACTGGTATTTCCCATATTTTTTCTTAGGATTATATGATTGTTTTCTACAATGTAACCTAGAGATATATTCAGTGTTTTAATAGAACCATGGAAGATTATTTCCACAAGAGTGGACAAATTATGAAATGAGGTAAGATTACTTTTTACATTACCAGTTGCTGATCAGATAGTAGAAGCAAATACCATACTACCACATTGAATATGAATGATGGATCCCTTCCCATGGATTACCAAGTTACCCTAGTCTCGTTGTGGAGGTTGTGCATCCTCAACTTCAACCACATCACTAAAAGAATCACGGGTCATGTCATCAACTAGAATACCACATTCCTACAATTTGGTGGATGGATCACACTTGTAAATAGTGTTCCATCCTATATTCTCATGAATGCACTCTCTTTTATTATTGTCCCAAAGGGTGTGTTGGATATTATTGATAAAATCCTGGTATTTTTTATACGGGATGTTCATGATGATGGTAAGAGGAATTTGGTTTCTTGGATAATAATTTCTATAACTATTGAGGCAGGAGACATCAATGTGAGGAACATCTCATAAACTCTGCATGGCATGAACTGAAAGATGGTATTGGAGGTTATTGAGTCTCGCTCGATGTGGGGTAGCTTCATGGTGTCCAAATAATAGTATTGTGATAGACTCCTCATCGTACACTCCTACTATATATGACATATGATTTATATAATGATCACAACACTTCAGCCCTTATCCAGGTGGATCATGGGGAGGGGAAAGATCTCCTTCTAGAACTAGAATTAGACCAGTTCCAGCCTTGGATTTCATAGATGTTCTATATGTTCCATTTTCTTACACCAAGATAGAATTTATCCAATAATTTATTGTGGGTATTATTAATCAAAACCATATGGTTTAATTAGATCTTTTTGACCTCACGAATGCTCTAGATAGGTGTGTTTTATCATAATCAAAATATGGTGCTTTTTCTTCCAATGATTTCCAAAGGTTCTTGATGAGCCCAGTCCAGAATAATATGTGTGGTGGAGTTATCTGGAGCATGGAGATACCGATTAAGGAAAAACAGGGGACTTCATGAGAATTGGTGTCTAAGAGCAGATGGGGTTTCCCTTCTTTGATAAATGTTTTAATGGATTAGAAGGTAAATTCCCAGAGATGATAGATCATGCCCTTGTTTTTTCTAATGGTTTCAAGTGTATATGGGCATCCTATAATAAATACATATTTTAAGGGGTTTTAAGTAATTCTAGAAACATTGTAACAAGGGTATGGTACTCTATGATTGACCTAGTCTGATTGTGTAAGAATTTGTAGGATTCTCAATCTTTGTGGCCACTAATGGGTGCGATCTGGCCCCAGCATACTAGTTCAGCTCGACAAGGATGATAGGTGATATGGAACACTCATTCCACAAGCCCCAATTTGAATACTTATGGATCATGTTTTATGGGTTTCATCAATATAGGGGGAGATATATAGGACTCATAGGGATTTTTTCGTGGCTACCGTTACATCTTCTTAGGGAACCTGTCACTCACTGCAAGATGAAGCTCATTCCATTAACTATGGTCTCCAACTTTCCCTACGGAACAAAATCACTCTCGGTGCTTTGGAGACTGACTCTATCATTATTAAGAGTTTTCTTACTAGTAAGGTATTCACTACTTGGTTAATCTCCAATACCATATGTAAATTTTGAAGTATCCTTATCTCTTGTATAGACATTATTCATATTTCTTTTAAGGGAAACAAGGTTGTTGACCACTTGACCTCCCGATATATATATTGAAAAACATTATTATTTTACTGAAATTTTTTCACTATATTCTGAGGGGGAGGGTCTAGTTATAGTGGATTCCCATGGGATTAATTATTTCATACCCATGACAGTTTTTCCTTTCTTTTATTCCCCTTACAGTATTTTGAAAATTTAAATAAATGATTTTGAGGTAGTACTCACTCCTGATAGTAAACATACCATGTTCCCAATCAAATAATGTTATCCAACCATAGTACTAATATTTTAAAATATCATCATTATATATAATGGTTCTTATCACAGTAAAGAACATAAATGGCCTATTTTGATGTGATAGATACCCTAAGAAATTATCTTATTAAAATTGTGAAGATTAAAAATAAATATGTAATAAGGTTTTTATCTTAATAATCAATATTTTGGTCATTCTAATAACATAGATTATGGAGTATATGGTTATATGGAACCACATCAAATAGTAATTACTCTCCTACCAAGTATATATCACATAATTTAAGAAATATATACATCACAAGATAATATAAACATAATAAATTTACTATATATTATAAACTGTTATATTTCATTGAAAAGGTATCTTTTCATACACTTTTCTTGAATATTTTTTGGAACATCAAATGTTATTATTTTTTTTAATTTTTTACTTCTTTAAAAGACATTGAGGTTTTTATTGTTTCACTTAAGGTTTTATTACTTATTTTTCCAAAATATTTCATGTTTGAATTATACATTTCAATCATTGTAATTTTTTTAAAAATTCTATTCAATTGTTTCCCCTTAATTGTTTTATGTTATTTCCATTACCCTCCATTGAATTATGCATTACCATTCAATAACATTTCACATTTTAGTGAGTTATATTTGATAACCTCCCTTTTTTATTAATGTTACATGATAGTTCACATAAAAGTACAATTTAATGTTGATATTAAATTTGATAGAGTGATTTATTATATTTCAAATACAGAGTATTTAATTTTTTAATTGTGTATCAAAATTTTGTATTCACTGATAATTTTTAGACATGAAATTTATTTGAAATTCATATGATATAATCCCCCCACATTATGATGGTTCCAACTATGATTTTTGATTTTAATAGGGAATAAAATACTAATATTTTGTTTGGAATTTATGAGGAGCTATCATTGGATATACATAGCATGATATTTTTTGGTTACTATAATTTATGATGACTAATAAAATATCATATCTCAAAAAATGAATGAATAGTTAAGGGTAGTTATGGTCAGAGATTCACCTTTAATCACAACAATGTCATTAAACAATGTAGATTATATAGGAAATAAAAAACTTCACATCAAGATAATAATATTTGAGGGACAGAGTAGGATTTAATTTCCTAACAGGCCCTTGGGAATCTTACTGATACTCCCACCCATACTGATTTTATGAAGAACTATACTTTAAAGTAACTACATATTCTCATTGAGATATTACTTAATGAAAAATAAAACCACTAACGGTTTATGGATAAAAACAATAACTATAGACTCTTTAATCCTTACCATAGTGATAGGAATACCATGAAGGGGGTTTATAATACCAAAATTAATTATTAAATCATTCAATGGGATCGGTCTATAAAAAAAATATCTCATCAAATATTTTTTCCGTATATTTCATGATGACAGAAACCTTTAAATGAGATTATTGTTGATGATATCATTTGAGATAGGATCCCAAACATAGATAATTATATTCTATCAACCACTCCCACCAAAGATAAGGTCAGACATGCTCTATTATCATTTAATATCGATAGATAATCTAGTCATGGTGTCTTCAAAACTAAATTATTCATTCATTTTGATGACACTATCCATGATGATGTTTTTGAAAAGGTGATTCACTTTTTCTCTAATGAATAAAACTATGGGTCTAAATTAAAATTCAACAATCAGATTCCAAAGACATCTAATACTATGAGATCAAAAGGTAATGGTGTGTTATGTTAGACAATACAATATATATTTTCGTAAGAAATGTTCACTATTTAAGACTAGGAGATATAACCAATTTGATTGTCTCCCAAAATCAATTTAGATTTATACCTTACCAAAATATTCAGGAACTTCCTTATACATATTTTGAATGTATTTCCTATTTTAAAAGAATCCTCCATACATGTCAACAGAGAGCTTAAGATCGATATCTAAAATTTCATTGATGCATATCAATGAGACTTCATTATGGTTATTCTAAAGAGGTATGGCCTTTCTACCGTCTTTTTCAAAACAGTGAACTATATTCTTAAAACAACTACGATATTTTTTGTCAAAAATGGATCTCTATATGGTCACATAAAATGTGGAACCGAGTGAGGTAGTGTTACACAATTTTGGCCATACTAGTTGGAATGGTTAAAAAATATATGATTAAAACACTTCTAAAACCTATAACTTTTTTTTGTAATCAATTTCATCAAAACCTCAAGGAACATGAGATATCTAACATAAATTTTCTATGTGGATGAAAATCTTCACATCTATTGAGAGGAAAATTAGTCCCTTCATTAAATCATGAATACTCTGTAGCATTATACGTATGCCTTTGATTATGTGACTAATTGAAATAAATCATATGTGTATGTTTGATGGGGATTTATCACTACTAATATAAGGTTGGTTCTAAGGATATTAAATTTTAAGGAGGGATCCATCCCCTTAACATTAATTTCGATCCCACATTTTTGGGGGATAGTAAAAGATAACAATATTAAATATTATTCTTTCAAATTCACATAAAAACAAGTTTAATGGAATGTTAAAATCCTCTAAACTGTTTGGAGATTATTTTTTTTAATCCATTATAATTTCTATGTTTCATCATACATTTTATATTTATAAATGGACTCCATTAATATAAAATAAGTCAGAGGAAAAAAATATGTAACATCATTTATACTAGATTTATCAATGAATGGAATCAAACAATAGAGGGTTGGAGTACATTTTTCAAACCCTTTCATTTGAGTGGTATCAACATCATGATCATTTAATAGTTCTTTCAAGCATTCGATGTTTTATTCCATTTTAATATACTTTATAATTTTATGAAATCATTAAAATTTCTTCAAAACCGACTCATCGATAAAAGTATAAGGGAGAACAAATGTTCTCTTGGATCTAGAGTGTGTCCTTTGACTAGGGATGAGTTTGATAAAATAAACCACAAAAAACAGTTCAAATATAGGATATCTATGATCAATTTTTGGAATATGGAATGTATTGATTTTTTCATTTAGATTTACGAATCCCTCCTTAGACAATCTGTCTACTCTTTATATGTAACACCCCAATCTTCCACGATATGTTTCCCTTTGAATAATGCAATGGCGTGCATTGTACGCAACTTCGAGATTCTAACACACCACAACCAATCAAACTAGCCGTTATGAATAGTAATACTTATTTTTTGAAATTTTATAAATTATATCTCTCAAAATGGACTTCATTTTTGGATTCTTAATATTGAAATTAGCCTAGGGTGAAATTTTGGTACTTTTTAGATAACTTTCATATTTTGATGAACATTGAAAATTAATAAATTTTAATCAAAAACAACTTTTTTAATCGAAATATTTAATATTGATAAATTATAAATTTGGGTGGTTTTAAAGTATATTTAGAATATATTTTTACCATTTAATTTAATTATTTTCATTGGACATAATTTCACAATTAAACCAGACATAAACAAGTGCCAATCTTTTGATTGTTATTATCTCTTAAAAACACGCTTTTTGTTTTAACAACGGGAATTAATTTTAAATTAATTTCTGCAAATTATGTGTTTTGAATTTGGAAAAATGGATTACATATTTTTAATCAAGATGTTCAAATTGTATAAATAGGTAACTTTTATGTTTAGACAATTTGAATAATTAATTCGGTAAATATTTTATTTACCATGGTTAAAGGGTAAATCCGGTAAATAAGGGTTAAAAAATAATATTATAATAATACAAAATTTCCCTAAAAAGTGTCATAACCTTATTATTTGATACATTTCCGACCATGTTCATCTTTGGATCAATTGTGGGACCCCATGGAGCCACTTGTAAGTGATAGGGACACTTTATTTTAATTAAGTTAAAATGAATACAAAAATGACACAAGCATATATCTTTTAGAAAAACAATTGTTACATAGGGTTATATATGTTGAAATGTCGACTATAAATATTCATTATAAAGATAAAAATATTTCCTACATAATGATATTTTATTTATAATTTTTAGACATTATATAATTTAATTTATTTATGACACAATGGTGACGCAGTAATTACTAAATTAATGAACAATTAGAATAATTGATATTATAAATACCCAAATAAATGTAATTTGAGACGTTTTATAGATACCAATAATTTTATAGGATAATATGACATGTTAGGATTCATTTAATTAACTTTTTTAGAAGTAATCATTCTGTTATGATTTTTACAGAAATCAATTATTGAATAGTGTCAAAATTGACATAAAAGAGTTTTTAAAACAAATATTATATTATTAATTGATATTAAATTCCTAAAAATCTAAGGTTAGGCCAAGAGACTTTTATCATGATAGGGGTATCATTAATGAACCACTAAGGGGTCTCTTGGATGTATATAGTATGTTTATTAACCATTTAATATAAAAATACAAAGAGACATTGTAAAAGTGAAACTAATTAACTAAGAGTTAATACTTAAAGATAAGATTAATATAGTAACCCGAACCTGTCTAAATCCTATTGGTTGACTGTTTTTCGACCTATCCCCACCTTAACCTCTACATAATACACTTTGTATCCATTATAAACCGAATATGAACTTATTATAAAATAATATTTCTAGCTTTTCCAAAGGTGCCCCTCACCCCTCTTATAAAAGGGCACTCCCCCTTATCATTAATTAACACCTACAAAGCATTTTGGTTTGGAGAAACCCTGCCCAAATATTCTCTGAACTTCCCTCACTACAACCTATAGGCCTTAGTTTGATCCGAAATCTAACATAAGGAGCCCTTTTGATCAAATCAAAAGGAAGAGCCCGAAGAAGAGGTAATAATTTCACCACCCTTTTTCGAGTTCCTTTCTTCTTCCACTTATTCTTTATTTGTTATTTCTATTATAATAACTCTAGAATCTTCTATATAATGTAATTTTATTATAAATATGTTACAACCATATTCATTATTCTATCCATCCTGTGAATAGCATGTCACCATACCTGTGTACGTACGACTTACCATCTCCACGTCGTGGTGTAATTGTCATTCAATAAATTATTATTTGGATGGGTATAATAATGATGTGTAATTCATGTAAATAATAAATATAACAAGATAATTATTCTTTCTATATGGTATACTATACAATTATATATTATTTTAATAGCAAAAGAATGATATTGTCGCTCGTGCGTACGTACGGACTACCGTCTCCACGAACACAATGAGATTCATTCTCCATCATATCCATTAAAGAATAATTATCTTTTTATGATTAAAAATAATATTTAAGGACTTGATGTAATTATGGATATGAATAATATACAACCTATCCAAAAAAACATGGCTTACGTAACAAAAAAATATAAAGGAAAATGATTAAGTTAACACCCGAAATGACGATAATACTAAAATATTATTAACAAATCAATGGTACAAGATCGTATATGATATCATATTAATGTAAATGATTCATTTATAATTCAATAAAAATTATTTCATCATTATACAGGAGGTTAACCTACCGTCGACCAAGGAAAAAGTACAATGTAAGGGGTTTCTTATCTCACTCTTAATTTCGTGAGAATTCAATTGTTCACCACTTATTTATTGCATGTGGTGTATGTGTACTGCCCATGATTGTAATAATTGTGTAATATACTTTAATTTATGGGTATTTACATAATCATTGTATGATCCTTCTTTCATGGGTGTATGTTTCATAAGTTACCTAATCGATAAGGGAATTCAAAATTTCAATTTCCATTTATTCGGCTTTACGTAAACTTCATTGATTATTTTACTCCGAGATTTTGTGTGGAATCACTATTCATTTTCTTATGTCATAATTTCCACTCCCCTTTTCTGTGGATATACTTTCGATACACATAATCACACCATTGATAATTTCTCAAGTCATTGATATGAATTTGATAAGAGTAATTTTAACTCATTCTCCATTTGTTGAGTTAAACATCCAATTCATTGGTGTTATTTTTACAAGATTATGTGAGAATGTCCTTTTATTTTTTTACACTGAATATCCAATCATAATTAGTGTATTTATATTTGTCACACAGAGCTATTCCATTTATTTATCCTTATCCTAAGTATACAACCTTTATGATATATTTCATCTCAATTTACATTCCATTGAGACATCTTTGTTGTTATACACCAAATGACTTTTTTTGTGGTGTATATAATGTACTTTGACATAGTATATCATGAATCCCATTATTCTCATGATATTACAATGTTTTTATTACCTCGATTATTTGTATTCAAGGGTCTCTATTTTGGTTAGAAACTCTAACTAAAATACCATTTTTAAAATGTTTTAAAGACTTATTATTCTAAATCTGGCTCATTAATATCCATGTTTTAAAAAATGTTTTAAGGATTTATTTATATGGACATTAAGGTTTTAAAATTAAAACTCCTTTTAAATGTTTCAAAGTGGTATGGGAAACTTTGATTCAAAAATCTATTTTTAAACGGCTTCTTGACAAATAATGTGACTTTTAAATGTTTTCAAGAAAAGGGGGATATTTATCTCAAATAGTTTTGATGGTTATTTTCATCTATGTCAATATCATTCATTATTATCGATTGAGGTTAATATGATACAATAAAATCTTCTATATTGTATAGAATGAGTTATGTTTGACTATGGATGTGCTATTTTTATACCATTCTTGGTTTGTGGTTAAACTATTGACATTTCGTATGCTACTTTTAATAAGAATGTTTATGTTATGTTTAAACATGTTCATATGAGGAATGCATTAGACTTAGTAAGTGATGGGTGGATCCCGCAATATCTCCTCGATGCATCGGTAGGTCTCATAAGAGAAACTAGTGTCTTGGCACAAGGCCCTGACAAAATCTTATTTGTAGTCTTGGAATGAGGCCTTGGCTATGTGGTTTTGATAGTCCGACATTATGCATCCCATCATTATGAAAGTTGTTATTGATATTGCATGTGATTATTCGTTTAGTAGAATATCCATGAGAATAAGTAAATGGCATTATTTCATTTTATTTTTTCCATACTATGTTGAAGTTGAAGTTTAAAAGTATTTTGTTTTAGTTATACATTGCCTTAAGTGTTTATGATTATCTATTAATGCTTCTTCTATATTGTTATCCTTACTGAGCATCTGAGCTCACCCCTTTGAATGTTTTATTTTTCCCAATATTATGAAGAAGTAAATTATGAATGACCTTCAGGGATAGTATGAGTGTGTACTATGGAGACTATGTTGTTGTAGTTTTCATTTTATGATGTAATATAAACTTTATTAATGTATCTAGTTATTCCAAGGATACTAAACTAATCAGTCTTTGGAGACTTGATCTTTCTTGTGATCATGAAAATGTTATGTAATAATGCACCGACTTTGGGTAACTAGGGTCGGGGTGTTACAGTTGGTATCATAGGAATTTTAGTACAAACCTTGGAAGCTAGATTTAGATATACTCTGATTAGAGCATGCAGACCTACGATGAACATTGAGGATTCGTATAGAAGAACTTCCTAGAATTTTTTTATTGTAGAGATTTTGTGAGTTTTACGAGCAATACATCCCTGTCTAGATACGAGCAGGTAGAGGCGGCTCTGGCACAGATGTACCTAGGGGTAAAACCTGAAAACACCACTTTGAGCTAGACTCGAACTGGAACTGGTGCACGACAACGGGCCTTGCTGTACTCTTGGTTACGACACTCCCGGGGGATATGCTTAGGATAATTTACATTTTCTTTACTAACTGATTTGAAGTATTATATATATAAGATGAGAGTAAATGACCTTGGTAAATCCTAATGTGTTTAAAATTGAGAATATGGTGACATGTTAATATCTAAATGATTTTATGACTACTGTTACACAGACAATGATTTCTGGTTTTAGTCAATGGATGGATTCTAAGGAAGTCATAATGACTTTGAGAATGATGTACAAGGTGGGAACGGTGGTGGAAATGAGCAACAAAATGGAATGTTGATAGGTGTAAAAGATATAATATTTATGCCAAATAAATTTTCCAATAATATGATCAACAAAATATATATTAACCAATTCCCGAACTCAACAAATAAGAGAATGGTGATGAATGATAAGAGCTCCAGTAGTGGAGACCATGGAGAAAGAAATACTCAATTTCCATCATGCAGGAAATGTGGAAGGAGACACCCAGGAAAGTGTCTCAATGGGACAAATAAATGCTTTACGTGCGGGAAGGAAGGACATAAAGTGAAGAATTTCCGAAGAAAAATGAAGAGTACTATGGAAGAAGATAAAAATGGTCCCAAGAATCCATTTATAGTCATTTGCCGTAAATGTAGGGGACCTGGCCATTACCTGGGTGAATGCCCTATTCTATAGGATATTTTCTTGGTCAAAGAAGAATCTATGTGGAAATAAATGGTTGGAGAAATGTTTTAAAAGTATTAGTTCTCCTTGTTGATGGGTTTACTTTGGAATAATTTTCTCTTGTATTTTTAACCCTGAAGTTTTCCATGTGAGAATGAAATTTGAGGAAGAATTATCTTTTCTCTTGTGGATATAGTTATAAATAACCATTTGGTTTTATATTATCGTTGGATTTGAGGCAATTATAAGTTATCATAATTTGGGATGAAAATGCAAGGTATGAGATAAGATTTGTGGTTAAATTATGTTATGGTTATTTTGAGGAATTTATCTCATTTTGGTAATGTTATAAAATATAGTTTTTGAAAAAGGACAACACGCAGACCATGTGACAACCTGTCGCGTCGGACAAAGATGTGGGAATCGAACCCACAACCAAAGTGTGATTGGGATTTCTCGCCTACCACTGGACTATGTTAAGTCCCTAGTTAGTGTGACTATTATTTTTAGTTAAATGATTTTATTGATCAACAATAATGTGATTTGGGATCTTATGTCTTATCAAATGAATACCCTTAGTATAGGAAAATGATTTTGTGATTAAGTGATAGATGTTATTTTGGAAGTTGATCACTTTGTTGTAAACACTATATGCCCAAGGAAAATAGAATAGTATGGGATTTCATTTGAGGAGTAATGGTGGATTTTTATCTATGTTTTTATTATGGATTTATAGTGATTTGTGTTGTTTATGGAAATGATTAGGTTAATTACTTTTAAGTATGTGACTTTATGAGTAATTAATGTCATTTGGAGATACAATTTCACGTGGTAGACTACATTCTTATAATTTTTGAGTTTCAATATTAGTTTGCATTATATTGAAGGATTTTAAGGACAATTGATTATTGAATGGTATTTATTTAACTCTAGGGTATTGATGGTTTTATTTTAGAAATTAAGATTAGTGATTTTTTCTCTAATGTAATATCCCTTTGGGGGGTCATCAGATATTATACTAACCATTTTGGTTTTGATTAATCTCTAAATAAAAGGTAAATATATAGTTTATCCTATGTGGATCATGTATTTATATAGAAGTTTATTCTAGATCTTCCATTGTGACTAAGTCTTTTTGAATACTCATTGTTAAAAAAAATGAGTTAGTGGTAAAAAGTTATTACAGAATGAAACTCTACTTAAAAAGTAAGTATATCTATTTATGTTCTTAGTCAATATCATTAATGAATTCCTCGTCCTTATGTAATGTAACTTAAAACAAAAAAATGTTGTCTGTTTTCTTTTCCTACTGGGAGACTAAGGATTGTTTGTCCCAACACAAGTTTGTGATTTTCTTATTGTTAACTTTATCCTGATCATGTTTTCTATCCCTCTCCATCAGAACTGAACACTTAGTTTGTTTACCATATCCATGTTTTCCTACATTGAATCCTAGTATGGGTTATCTTTGGTGACCTTTATACCTCTCTTCTTTTCTTTTAAAGGGATAGTTTTATTGACCCTTTTTCAGATGTGGGACTTTCCATTATATTATCAAGCCCAATTTTAAAAAAATTGCAAGGACGCAATTTATTGAAGGAGGGGAGAATGTAACACCCCAATCTTCCACAGTATGTTTCCCTTTGAATAATGTAATGGCATGCATTGTACGCAATTTTGAGATTCTAACACACCACAACCAATCAAACTAGCGGTTATGAATAGTAATACCTACTTTTTAAAATTTTATAAATTCTATCTCTCAAAATGGACTTCATTTTTGGATTCATAACATCTAAATTATCCTAGGGTGAAATTTTGGTACTTTTCAGATAACTTTCATATTTTGATGAACAGTGAAAATTACTAAATTTTAATTAAAAAGAACTTTTTTAATCGAAATAATTAATATTGATAAATTATGAATTTGACTAGTTTTAAAGTATATTTAGAATATATTTTTACCATTTAATTCAATGATTGTCATTGGACATAATTTCACATTTAATCGAGACATAAACAAGTGCCAATCTTTTGAAAGTTATTATCTCTTAAAAACACGCTTTTTTTTAACAACGGGAATTAATTTTAAATTAATTTCTACCACTTATGTGTTTTGAATTTGGAAAAATGGATTCCATATTTGGAATCATGATGTAAAAATTGTGTAAATAGTTAACTATTATTTTTAGAAAATTTGAATAATTACTTCGGTAAATATTTTATTTACCATGGTTAAAGGATAAATCTGGTAAATAAGGGTTAACAAATAATATTATAATAATACAAAATTACCCTAAAAGTGTCCTAAAATTATTGTTTGATACATGTCCGACCCTGGGCATCTTTGGTTCAATTTTGGGACTCCATGGAGCCACTTGTAACTGATAGGGACACTTTATTTTAATTAAGTTAAAATGAATACAAAAATGACAGAAGCATATATCTTTTAGAAAAACAATTGTTACATAAGATTATATATGTTGGATTTTTTACTATAAATATTCATTAGAAATATAAAAATATGTCTTATATAATTCTATTTTATTTTTAATTTTTGGACATTATATAATTTAATTTATTTATGACACAGTGGTGATGCAGTAATTAATAAATTAATGAAAAAATAGAATAATTGATATTATAAATACCCAAATAAATGTAATTTGAGACTTTTTATATATACCAATAATTTTCTAGGATAATATGACATGTTAGGATTGATTTAATGATCTATTTTCGAAGTAATAATTATGTTATAAGTTTTAAAAAAATCAATTATTGAATAGTGTCAAAATTGACATAAAAGTATTTTTAAAACAAATATTATATTATTAATTGATATTAAATTCCTAAAAATCTACGGTTAGGAGAAGAGACTTATACCATGATAGGTGTATCATTAATGGATCACTTGGGGGTCTCTTGGATGTATATAATAAGTTTATTAACCATATAATATAAAAATACAAAGAGACATTGTAAAAGTGAAACTAATTAACTAAGAGTTAATACTTAAAGATAAGGTTAATATAGTAACCCAAACCTGTCTAAATCCTATTGGTTGAGTGTTTTTCGACCTATCCCCACCTTAACCTCTAAATAATCCACTTTGGAGCCATTAGAAACCGAATATGAATTTATTATAAAATAATATTTATTGCTTTTCCAATGGTTCCCCTCACCCCTCTTATAAAAGGGAACATCCCCTTCTCATTAATTCACACCTTCAAAGCCTTTTGGTTTGGCCAAACCCTGAATAGCATGCCGCCATACATGTATATGTACGGCTTACCGTCTCCACGTCATGGTGTAACTGTCATTCAATAAATTATTATTTGTATGGGTATAATAATGATGTGTAATTCATGTAAATAATAAATATAACCTTATTATTATTCTGTCTATATGGTATAACATCCAATTATATATTATTTTCACAGAAAAAGAATGATATTGTCGCTCGTGCGTACGTACGGACTACCGTCTCCATGAACGCGATGAGATTTATTCTCCATCGTATCCATTCTAGTATAATTATCATTTGATGATTAAAAATAATGTTTAAACACTTGATGTAATTCTATATATGAATATGATACAACCTGTCCATAACAAACATGGCTTACGTAACAAAGAATATAATGGAAAATGAGTTAGTTAGCACCTGAAATGACGATAATACTAAAATATTATTAACAAATGAATGTTACAAGATCATATATGATATCATATTAATGTAAATGATTCTTGTATAATTCAATAACAATTATTTCATCATTATAAATGAGGTTAACCTACCGTCGACCAAGGAAAACGTACAATGTAAGGGGTTTCTTATCACACTCTTAATTTCGTGAGAATTCCATTGTTTACAACTTATTTATTGCATTTGGTGTATGTGTACTACACATGATTGTATTAATTGTGTAATATACTTTAATTTATGGTTATTTACATCATCATTGAATGATCCTTCTTTCATGGGTGTATGTTTCATAAGATACCTAATTGATAAGAGAATTTCAAATTTCAAATTCCATTTATTCGGCTTTACGTAAACTTCATTGATTATTTTACTCTGAGATTATGTGTGGAATCACTATTCATTTGCTTATGTCATAATTTCCACTCCCCTTTTCTATGGGTATACTTTTGATACACATAATCACTCCATTGATAATTTCTCAAGTCATCGATATGAATTTGATAAGAGTAATTTTAACTCATTCTCTATTTGTTGAGTTAAACATCCAATTCATTGGTGTTGTTTTTACAAGATTATGTGTGAATGTCCATTCATTGTTTTACACTGAATATCCAATCATATTTAGTGTATTTATATTTTTCACACATAACTATGTCGTTGATTTATCCTTAACCTAAGGATACGGCCTTTATGAGAGATTTCATGTCAATTTACATTCCATTGAGACTTCATTGTTGTTATACACCAAATCACTTTTTTGTGGTGTATATAATGTACATTGACATAGTATATCATGAATCCCTTTTTTCTCATGATATTACAATGTTTTTATTACCTCATTTATTTTTATTCAAGGTTCTCTCTTTTGGTTAGAAACTCTAAGTAAAATACCATTTTTTAATTGTTTTAAAGATTTATTCTTCTAAATCTTGCTCATTAATGTCCATGTTTTAAAAAATGGGTTTAAGGATTTATTTATATGGACATTAAAGTTTTAAAATTAAAACTCCTTTTAAAAGTTTCAAAGTGGTATGGGAAACTTTGATTCAAAAATCTATTTTTAAACGGCTTCTTGACAAATAATGTGACTTTTAAATGTTTTCAAGAAAAGGGGGATATTTCTCTCAAATAGTTTTGATGGTTATTTTCATTTATGCCAATATCATTCATTATTATCAATTGAGGATAATATGATACAATACAATCTTCCATATTTTATCGAATGAGTTATGTTTGACTCTGGATGTGATATTTTTATACCATTCATGGTTTGTGGTTAAAGTATTGACATTTCGTATGCTAGTTTTAATACGAATGTTTATGTTATGTTTAAACATGTTCATATGAGGAATGCAGTGGACTTAGTAAGTGACAGGTGGAGCCCGTTATAGCTCCTCGATGCATCGGTAGGTCTCATGAGAGAAACAAGTGTCTTGGCACAAGGCCGTGACAAAATATTATTTGTAGTCTTGGCACGAGGCCTTGGCTATGTGGTTATGATAGTCCAGAATTATGCATTCCATCATTATGAAGGTGGTTATTGATATTGCATGTGATTATTCGTTTAGTAGAATATCCATGAGAATAAGTAAATGGCATTATTTCATTTTATTTTTCCATACTATGTTGAAGTTGATGTTCAAAAGGATTTTATTTTAGTTATACATTGCCTTAAGTGTTTATGCTTATCTATTAAAGATTATGCTATATTGTTATCCTTACTTAGCATCTGAGCTCACCCCTTTCAATGTTTTATTTTTCCCAAGATTGTGAAGAAGTAAACTATGAATGACCTGCAGGGATAGTATGAGTGTGGACTATGGAGACTATGTTGTTGTACTTTTCATTTTATGATGTAATATAACCTTTATTAATGTACCTAGTTATTCCAAGGCTACTAAACTAATCAATCTTTCGAGACATGATCTTTCTTGTGATCATGCCAATGTTATGTAATAATGCACCGACTCCGGGTAACTGGGGTTGGGGCATTACATTATTTGTGAGGAACTAGAAAGATTGGTTGAGTATTTGAATCACATCCCTACTGATCTGATTCATGTGATGTGAAACTATGGATTTCCTGATCATGACCTAAAGCTTTAGATATAGGAACCTTTTGGGAATATCAATTATATTTTTTACTAATGTTATCAATGTTCTTATATTATTACCCTACCTAACTAGTTTAAAAAGCCTGGGAAGAGGAAAATATTACCTTGATGTTTTCACTTTATCTAGAAAATCATGTATAACTACATATCCACTAATTAATATCATTAGAATTTTGGTACATAATATATTGGATTTCTAGTGTATCTTATAATGTTTAAAAAGATAAACTAATTTTTTTTAATTTCATTACACTCAACCTAGTTGAAACTCTCTTTCTAATTGGTCCAAAGTTGTTTTTCCCTATTAGGACATAAACTGGTCATGATTGACGCATAATTCAAAAATATGAGTAATTTTTTTTAATTTTCCTATGGTTTCCATTGAATTCATAATTAATTACATATATTATTCTAGAAATAATCATAGTTTTGAAGGCATGAATACCTATATGAATGTTATTCTAGTAGGTACCTTCAATATCATAAAAATTAATAACAACAATCAAGTTAAGTCAATCATAAAACTATCACAAGCCTTGTCTTCACTAATAAAATAATTTATTGTGTTTTAATAAATGATAAATGTGAAAATAGGTGTTTTAAAATAGATCATACCCTAGACTTATTAAAAAAAAGTTATTTTTACTCCAAAACCATAGGTTCTCTCGGTCATACAGCATATAAATTTATCTTCAAAACATTTTGAGGTTTTATTAAAGGGTCATTATCCCAATATTTTTTAGAAAATTATTACCTATGAAGTGGATTTTCATTACATTACTCATTAAATCCCACATTACAATCCCTTGGTTGGGATCATATATGGATTTATTTTGACTCAATTATGGTTTTTTAAGCAATATAATCACCATAACTTGTGGTTTCATGGATACTTCCTCATGAATAGATCATGTTCTTAATTTATTTATAATGTACATATGTTTCTATCTTCCACATATACACAGAATATAATACGGTGGATGATTCTCACTAAAAGAATATGTTAATAGGCAATGTCTCATAATTGTCTATCAGACACATTAATTACTTTATGAATTTTCACAAGATGAATTTGTATGACGACATTTATTGGTTTAGTATCACTAAAAAATGTGGCCTCATATTCTCATTAATTTATTTAATTGGTGTGGGTCATTTACCATAATCTTGATTTTTATTTGATATAAACCCTTGAGTATATCAATTCAGAATTCAAAATCATTTTCCTCCAGTATTGATTATTTAGTTTTAAATATTTTTTAGTGGACAATTAAATTTAGTAATTATACCATCTAATGGTTTCATATCCCCTTATCAACACTCAAATTATTGAAAAATATAAGGTATTCCAAAAACATCAGAAGTATGTTTTTATTATCAAGGTGTTATAGACGATGGTTGAGATACAAGAATAACATTTCAAATCCTATCTAAAAAACACATTAAAATTTTATATACTAATATAGATAATTATTATGTAGTCAATTATCTATAATTTATAGTATAGATTTTCTACACATAAAATATTGTTATGAAATTTTTAGAAATAGAAATTATTTTAATCATCATTTCTATATTCATTGAATTTTAAATTTTAATTACATCAAATTATATATTTTTTCCCAATTTAACTGATTAGTTCTCACCAATTGATGTATTCTTCGATAAGTTTCATCAATAAAACACTATAAAATTATTAATAATTTTTTAATAAAATGTATATAATCTCATAATATTTAGGTTTTGGAAATGGTTATATTTTAATTCAATTTTTATAATTTATATAATTTAGTGATAAATGAAAATTTTGATATTTAAAATGAACATATTTTATTAAAAAATAATTTCCTTGAAATTATAATGTTAAATTTTTCATTGTTTATGAATTATTTATCACATTAATTATATTGAAATCCTAATTAATTTCATATGGGACACATGGTCATTAATTTGACTTAAAAATGATAATGAATGACACAAATTCATAATAATATTTATATTAAAATGTTATTAAATAACATAATATGACCTTGTATATTAGGTTAAATTTTTTAACATCCTATTAGCCTTATTCAGATATTTCTCTTCTCCCTCTTGTCACTTCTGTATTTGGTTGGGTACACTTCCAGGTTTCCAAGAGTTATGGGAATTTTTTTGGGGAAATTGAATTGAAGTTGACAGATGATTATCTATTTGAATTAATAGAGTCTGGGTATGAATGTGTAATATGAATTGTGGGATCCTCCATGAGTTCAGAGGACCCTATATATGTTTTTGGGTTTTTGTGTGTACAATTTGGATTTTTTGGTTTCTTTTGTAAATTTTCACTTCATATTACATTATCATGTTAGGTATTGGTTTATGGATTATATCTTGAATCGGTTCATGGAATGAATGGTTTACATGCTATGAATATGTTTCACATATTTTAGGGGCCATAAGATGGGATTTTAATCTGGGGAAACATGTTTTTTTAGCATACATGGTTTTCTTGGATTTCAGAATTTAAAATGTGGATTAAAAAATTTTAATCCCTTATGTTTGCTGTTTTTATAGAGCTACATGGGTGAATTATATTTTATTACACCACATGATTTTATTATGTGAAATATAAGCTATCCCAACCAATTTTAAATACCTCCTCTCTATTAAGATCACTTAGTTAATTGATTGATCTTAGTCTCAGTTGATGTGAATTTCATTAGTAGAGTAATCCTTCTTCTACTTAATTATCATTGATCACATTTGAAACTTTTCATTATTTTTATGTAACTACAGATTATTGACATCAATAATCTTGATCCCTTCGAGAACGTTTATGTGGTCATCTGTTATAGGATGACCCTTCTATTGGTTGTGGTGTGTCATGGATGTTTCCACGACGTATTTTGTGATATATTATATTACATTATAATTTTTCTTATTGAATTGATTCTGAAATGTATGGATTGATTCAATGGCCTTTGTTTCTATCAGTGTGTCCGATATTGGGGGATCTTATTTCGAAACTGTGAGAACCGAGGATAAGTTAGGTGGTTCTATCTCAATAATATGTTGTATGAACTATATTTCATTAGTTTTGATACATTATTTTATAAATGAAAAGACTTAATTGAATGATTGATTTTTGTGTTACAATTCCATTTTATAATATTATATTTTCCCATTTATTTTGTAAAATGGAAATGTATTTTCAATAAATTGGTAGAATAATTTTTGAAACGGTTTTCAAAGAACGGGTTCGATACAATGTTTGGAAAATTGAACTCTTGTGAAGCATAGGGTACTTAATTGGATGCTTTATTAATAGGAATCATTAATTTTTTGGGTGTTTTGCTCTTAGGATGTTCCTATATTCCCTAGTCCTTTTATTCTGGGGACTTCATAGCCCCGTTAGAAGGTTCCATTTTTAGGTTGTTACCCATCTCTCAATATTCGATACATGTATCTAAATATCCGATGTGCACAATTTTATTTTATTAGGTAACGGTGTCTTAGATATCTTGACATGTAGTGATCGTATTATTAACATTTATTATTCTCCTATTATGTACTATTTTCGATTGTAGGGCCATGAATTTTATATGATATGTGATACATGATTTGATTTCACAACGTTTATATATGAGATATTATTTGAAAATGTTTTTCTTGGATTACCTAGTAAATATTGGAAAATGGAGAATTAAAATTATTTCATTCCTTTTGATTAGAAAATTGTTTAACCTTTTACCATGAATTGATTTCATTTAATATTTTCTTCTTCAGATTATCATATTGTGCCATGAAATGGAACACCTAGGTGGAGTCCTACTGAACATGTTTATCTCACACCCTATTCACCCCTTTGACAGTGCATATACCATTTTATTTATATTAATATAGGAAAATGATAGGTGTCTTAGTGTGGAGGTGAAGTTTTTCTCAACTGTGTCTAGGTATATAGTTGTGATACTATGAGAGTTTCCCAAAATATCATATAGAGTATCTTATTTAGATTTTGTTTTATTTAGTTGTTTTACATGACTCATGGATATTGGAAAGCCACATTTATGATGTATATATTTTGATGATTAAATTTTTATAACATATATTATTTTTCATTTATCCACTATTTATTCACATCATTTATATATATATATATATATTAGTTTTTCTACTTCAGTAAAGGAGAAACCATTTCTTCTGGATGTTTTTGATTCCTGAGTACTAGTCTCAAATCCTTGGGAATTAGGAACTCACTTCTAGTATGTAATTGTTGGGTTTGGGTACCAATTTAAGATGGAATCCAGTTTAAGATCATCATTATATGGAATTAATGGTGTTGGTTTGTTTTCAAGAGTAATTTTCATTGGAATTTTATAGAGAACAGATAGGATTTTCGGGACTAGAGAGGTTGGTTGTGGTGAGTTCATGGACAACTCTTACAGTGATAAGACTCATGTGACCATGGAATGTTTGGATGCGATTCTCTTATTCTGATTTCTTGGTCTTTAATCTCAATTATTTTATTATGGATTTTTGGATTGAACTATGAATATTCTCTTTTTTATCATTTTATTCCATTTTTTGTTTGTTGATGTGGGCCTCTGAGATGTCTTCCATGGGTAACGTATGAGGGTGAAGTCAATGCCCCTCAAGAGAATTAATATTTAGATCAGAATCTTATCATGGATATCATGCAGGTAGTTCCTTATATTAACTAAAAAATTCCAGAAGACTTTAAAATAGTTTAATGGTAAATTTAAGAGTTGAAGGAGAAACTGATTGATCACGGGAGTTCATAAGTGAGAACCCACTATCCTTTAGGGGTATGAATAAACCTTAAGAGGTAGAGGAATAATTAGGAAAATAGAACAGATCTCAAAATTCTTGGATACACATGAGAGTATTAAGGGGATGTTTTTGGAATTCTTACATTGGGGTACCAAAACGATATGGTTGGATTCCACAATACATGCCAATAGACAAGTGGTATTAGAGTAGAAGGGTTTTTATTCTCTCATCATCCATCAGTTTTGTGTTGATTTTCTGATGATGGTAATGTTTCTGGTGTTCCTCTCTTTACATTAGAGAGAGAATTTGGTTTTGGAATATAGAAATATTTTTTCGAACTTTTATCATATTTAATTAGAGTTCGTGATGAGTTGACCGCTAAATGATCAAAATTACATGTAGGGTTTGCAATAAGATATCATATCACATGTATTTATACCAAAAAGTTAAACCTATAGAGTGTCAATATGGATAGAAATACTCTATGATCTGATTATAACAACAAAGGATACCGATTATTCCACTTCTAATCTACTTTGTGACATAATTAGTGGCCAATTGGGTAGAAAGATGACATTTTATGATCATCATCTGAGTGGTGGAAGTTGTTATTAGTAGCAAGAATCATCTACACATTTATTTTTATCTAGTAGTGTCTCACTAACATACTTTATGTGTGAAAAGTTTGAGTACACCATACATTCTTATCCAACACCTACAATGATGTTAAAATATTGTGCAGATTATGGTCTTTTGTGTCATTTCTGTCAGGCGATGTCTACAAAACATTATGGTTATTGAATTATGCCTCCAAATTCAACTAAAGTGCACATAGATGCATACAATACAATAATTATCATACCATTGGCGTCAAGACTAAAGAAACTTCATGTAGTATATGTATTTTAAGTGGAGGTAGATTTGTGTCCATTGACAATGATAGTTACAATATTTATATATTTATTAGTAGCTACTTATTTGATTGATATAGGATACTCAAACTCTTTTATGTCTGGTAATTTTTTTGATAATATTAAACATCCAATAGATCACATTCCCAATGATATTGGTTTAGATAATCTTATTGGGAAGATTAAGGAGCATATGTTTCAGTGTCATTTTTCACTATTGATAGCTAATATAGAGATAGTCTAGAATTTTCACATTCTCGATTGGGATCTATATGACATCATCATCATAGTGGATTGGGGTTTCACTCAAAATTAAGAGGTATGATATTAACATCATATTATATCATTTACTGTGATCAATGAGTTCTCTTCAGTGTTTTATGGAGAGTAAGATCTATGGTTTATTCATGTAGGACCCTCCCAACCAGTGCCCACATGATTATTGTATTTTTTAGAAGATTAGATTGATGTCGTGTCCTTTATTTTATGATCATTCATATGTTGTTATGTTTTTTCATGATTTATTCATAGTTGATTATTATTGGAATAATCCATAGAATGAGTTACTGTTTACTATTTTCCTGGTGTCAGTTATGCATCCAATTTTAATACTAACTTATATTATAGCACTAGAGGAGATGAAGGATATATACATTTAGTTGAATGATCTAATGGAAAACATGGATTTCACTCAACTGTTTCACCATGGGTAGACCCTATTATATTTTCAATGAAGCATGATGGTCCACTCTGGTTTTATTGGATTATTGGAAGTCGAACTAGGAAATAGTTTTGAAAAATAACCCCTTTCCCCATATACATGTTTTATGTTTCATTTTAAAGGGGAAAAGCTTATATTAATGATTGATCTTTGGTTCTGTTATAATCAACTCATATTTTTGGGTCTGATATACTGATGAAAACCTTATAAATTATGCATGTCCGTTAAAAATATCATGTAATGGTTATTATTATAAATAAACCTCTTTTAGTTTTAATGGATTTCATAAACCGGATAATCCATATAGATATCGATGTTTTTTTGGTAGTGTTTATATATTATATTTCTATTTTTAGATATCCGACCATGAGCACGAGAACCATATGAGCATAGTTATTAAGATGAAAAGGATTCATATTTTTTATGTAATGCTTTGAAAATGTAATTTTTGGATTCAAGAAGTTATGTTCTTTTGGAATGTAATTTTAGAGAATGAATTATGAATGTACCTTGAGAAGGTGTGGCCTGCCATTTCATTGGAAGAACCATGTCATTTTTTTATATTTAGAGATTCCATTTTCTAGAATGATACTTTAGATGATTCATAAATGATTTATCAATGTAATAATAAACATTGACTAATCATTCTTGAAAATTGATGAAATTCAAATGGGACACAATGTTTAATTATTTTTTCAAAAAGACAAATCAAATTTTGATATTAGATTCTATTTTTATCTTAACTAATCCTAGTAATGGGTATGTTGTTTTCAGTGATGATTATGCTGATTTTTGGGTTTTTTATTTAGGATAGCCATGTAGTTCCTTACGACCCTCTCCATCGTTGATAATATGAGAATAATTACCCTAATCATGATTTGGAGATTGTCAGAGTTATTCATGTACATATGTGTAGGTGAAACTATATTTTTAGGGAGAGGATCATGATTATTTCTTATCATATGACTACGAGATAAATATTATCTTATAATGACTAGATCCCCATGTGTATGTGGTGGGTGGAATGCGTTTATAGGGTTTATATCGACATCGCCTATACCATGATAATGGGGAATGCCATTGTAGATGATCTTAGAAGGAAATTACCATTGTATGATATTTTCTAATCGAAATGAGAGTGTAACCATATGGGGATCTCACATAGTTTCACCTAGATGATCATGAGGATGTTTCAGGTATATTATTGAACAATGTACATTTTTCATCTTCTCTCCACAAGTCTATTATGAAGATTAAATATCATGATGACCAGTTTTGGGGAATTTGAGAAACCCCAAATAGTGTGGAGACATTTTATAGTTGGTCTCCCTCTTTAGGTGGTATTGTCTATTTTTTGGGTCAATTTTTCATCCCAAAAATTGGGAGGAGCTCGTTTTTTTAATATCATTGTTTTTTGTTGTTTTTTCTTATGGTCACTAGGAAGGTGTATCATGACATGAGATAGAGATTGTGGTTGTAGGGTATAAAGTGTGATATTGTTGATAATGTGTCCCACTATTAAAAATTACAAAAAAAATAATGGTAGATCATTTGAATCATTATGTTTTTCTTCATTCTTTTCTAGTTTTGATATGGATATGGAATTACATGGCTAAGAACATTTTTTTATATTACCATAGACTACCTAGGGCAGGAATGAAATTTGGGTGGTGATTGAATGACTGAAAAACTTGACTCACTTCATTCTGATCAGGTACACCACTAAAAAAGAAGATATTGGATAGACATATGTATATGATATTGTGATTTTACCTGGGTTCACTATGACATTACTTTAAACAAGGATACAAGGTTTACGTGAAGGATCCTAAGGAGTCTATAAGGGGTGATGGGGTCTCACATCATGTTGAGAATAGATTTCCATCTACATATTGGTGTTCAGATGATGTGTGATATTTAAATAATAAAATAAAATGATTTTTGTCGATGTCTTAAATTTTTCTCCATAAGGGGATATCCATATAGTATTGGTTGAGTTTTATTATAACAATATATATCAATCATTGATCATAATTATTACTCTCTAGGATTTTTGTGGTCACCTATTTCGATCACATATTTATTTGTATGATGTGGGTGATTTCTATCTTCTAGGACATTGCCTCAGTCAAATGATGTCAAAAAAGTTTGAAGATGTAAATCAGTATCTAGTTATAGCTCAGATTTGATAGAAATATGGTATGGATCATCAGTATCATCCTTAGTATTATTCTATTGTTGAATGTGTTATCTTAAATATTTCTTCTTGGTTAGGTCACCATCATCATGGAAAATTGGGAAGGATGGTTCTATGATATGTCGGAGCATTGGAGGTAACTAATCAGCATGGAAATATTTCATAACAGTAGTAACTATTAGTTTAGATGAGAGTTATTCATGATTTTTTCCACATATCACAGCTCTAAAAGAACCATCATGAACCCTATCATGTTTTGTGTTTGGAAGAGATTATGTTTGAGATAAATTTTTTTGTTGTAGTGAAAATAGTAGAGATCATTGAATCACAGATGAATGTATTGCATGTGAAGTCGATTCCATTGGTTAGACTATTATGGAGGAAATTATCTTATTATCACAAGACATGGGAGTGTGAGAAATTAATGAGTGATCAATGGAATCACCTCAATATAAAAATCATTCTTCAACATGGCATCCCAATGTCTTGTGATAATTAGGTGATGCCATCGATCACTCCTTAATGACTCACACTCCCATGTCTTGTGATAATAAGGTGATCCCATTCACACCTTTAATATTATTTTTAGGATTCTTTCTATGTTTTAAGAACCCCATAGAGGGTTTTGGGTTTTTTGAAGAATATGGAATATATGTTGTCTATAGGGACTCTTCACATCATTTTGGATTCAGATATAGTGTATTGGTTTTGGGGAATATTCAATGAATTGGTTCAACGAGTGAATGGTTTACATGCCTCTGATTTTTTTAACATCTTGTAATAGTTAAAATTATAGATTTTAGTCTAAGGTGATTAATTTTATACCATTCATAGATTTTTTCAATTCCATTTTTTAAATTAGGGATTCATGAAAAGAAATCCTAGATGTCTATGCTTTTTACTTCACTGCATGGGTACCTTATAATTATTTTTATAGGATTTTCCAATCATACATAGGATCTCCCCCCAGGAAATTTGAGAAACCTATTTTCCGTTTGAGTCACTTCAATGAAAAATTGATCTTCATTGTGATTGTGTTTAGTTTATCCGAGTGAGTAATCATTATGATTATTCATTTTTATTGATTATGATATTATCATCACATTACATTTATGTATTTTTTGAAATATGATAATAATAATATTCATCCTTTCTAGATATTTCATTGCATCTTCTTTCGAAGGCTGACCGTTGTGTTATTTCTTGTGCGATATGTATCTTTCACTGAGGAATGATGTAATCTTTCCACTTCTCTACCCATTATTAATGTTGACTTGATATTAAGATGTAATGATTTATTTTGGTCCCTCTATTGTGGTCATTTTTTCTGATTGGTGGATCCCATTATGGGTGTGTGTGACCTAAGTATGGGGTAGGTGGTTCCAAATCTATCCTATGTTCGGTTAACTATTTGTATGTGTTTGAGATATATTTTATATAATTTCAATGACAAGATTTATTTATTTATTTTTTGTTATGAATGGTTTTTTTAATAAGGATTTCTGATTTGACTGTTAAAAATGTTATTTTAAAATAACATTGAAATGGACTGGTGAAATAGTTTTTAAATAATGGGTTTTATGATTTTTTTGGAAGTTAGGGCACACTAGAATCCATGAGTACTTTAGTGGAAGGGGTTGTAATATTCCTCATCGATTAGAAATGGGGTTCATTCATGGGGGGGGGGGGGTCATCGAGTCTCTATGCTCATTGTTCTATGGAATTTTTATAACGGTTAGAGGGGGTTCACTTTATAGGATGTTTCTATACTATATATATTTTATGAATATATTTGGAGACATGATGTTCATGTTTGAGTAGGATTAGTTAAAAGTGTCTTATATATTGTAACATTTATTTTTCCATGACGTGTTCTTAAATTTGAGTTTAGCTTGTAGTGTTTTAAATTTTTTTCCACACATTTCAGATTATATGTGATATATGTTTTTGGATGATTGATTTCATATATGAAATCTTCTTGAAAATTATTTTACATATATTACCATGGAAATTTGTAAAAGAGGGGAATCAAATTTTTGATCATTCTTTAGATATAATCAATTTAACTACTTATCATGACATTATTATTTAATGTTGAGAATTATAAGATTGTTATCCAGAGATATGATTTGGAATCCCTGGATGGGATCCAACAGATCATGTTTATCTCACACCCGATGCACCCCTTCGGTGGTTCATAGTCCTTTGTATGTATTTCATAGAAAGGAATGGAATGTCACCACTGCGAGGAGGTTTGGTTTATATCAATTGAGTCAGGAGTGTTTGTGGTGAGATTATGGGAGTTTCCAATGTATCACAAAGAGTATATTTTTTGGTATTTATTATTTTCAATTGGACTTGCCGCTTAGATATTTTTATCCAATTTTGACTTTTATCAGTTATTCTATTAACTTTATATTATTATATAAATAAATATATATTCCTCGTCAATTTATTCCAATTGGGTTTATATAGACATTTCAACTTGTATTATTTAGGTTGGGAGAAAATTTACCTTATGGTTGTATTTTTATTCGGAGTTATATTCTCCAGCCCAAGAAAATCAGGAACCCCATAGAGTATGTGATAGTTCGTGTCAGGTACTGGATTAAGAGGGTATTTGATTTATGTTCATAAAAAAATATCTATATTAATGAATGAAAAATGACTATTCCTGATAAATATTGGGAGACTCATTTGAAAAAATCTTATTATATTGGAAAAATTCTTATATAATTGTTGTGTGAAAGAAATCTCACATCACACACTAAATTTTGTATTTTAAATTTTTTATTTTATTCAATCCTTCAGATCATATGTTAATATTTTATTTATATATATAATAATTAATTTTATTATGAAATTTAAATAATATATTACTAAATTATATATTTTCTAGAAAATTAAAATTTGAAAACAAATAATATTAATAATAAAAACACATTATAAGGATATTTATTGCATGATAATATGTTTCATAAATTTATTTTGATGAGGATAAAAAATAAAAAATCATTAATTTTTGGATTACCTAAAAATTAGGGGAAATAATAAATAATACATATTATTTAATGGGAAATAACTTCTCATTTCAATATTCAAGATATTTCATGAACAGTTAATAATTTTTGAGATTATACATTCAGAACCAAATTTTATCATAAAAACGTAATCCATTAATTGGATGAATTTGAATATGAAATTTATAACATAACTGATTTTTGGATTTAAAAATTCATAATTAAAATAATTTTAATATTTTAGAATATCTAGGACATTAATAATATTTAGACAGTATCATTATAATTTTTTATTGAAAATGGGAATAAATATTCACCTTCTACTTTTAAAATTAATCACATTTAGAAGATTTCATTAAGTATGGATAACGTGAATGTTCATTATTTAATGCTTTATTCAAAATTATTGTTTTCATCAACTATAGAATAATTATATGATGATAATTTTGAAACCATTATCATATAATGTGTTTAATCTGAGATATGGAGTCAAATTTCTTTGAAAAAAATCATTTTTCAATGGGTGGAAATGATGAGAGGAAAACTATGATAAATAGAGGATTATAAATGTCATGTAATGGTATTTATTAACAATTTCATCAATTAAATAAATCACAATAATAATGGTAAATGGTTTTTAATTTGTTAATGGTCATGATGAATATACTCTAAATCAAAAATTATTTAAACACGACTTGATATATATCAGGAATAAGACTAAGAATATATTATTATGCATGCCTCTGGTGAATATTTTTTAATTTATTTAAAAGATTCATTTTAATAGAGTCTTTTTTACCTTCTATGTTGAAACAAAATTGAGTTAACAAAGAAAAACTAATATGTCATAAATAATTGTATTGAAAACATATATATTTTGAATAAGAGAATGAATCCCATATTGTCACACTATTTATCATAGATAAACATTATTTAATACATTTAGTGGGATAATTTTGATCTTCCTTGTTAAAATTTATTTTTACACATATTTTAGAGAGTATTGAAGTTGATTGAAGTAGTTGGATGTTGTGTGACTATGCTATATATGGATTTGTGGGGAAACATGAATATGGTAGTTTAAGTTCATTATGAATATAGAATT
Organism: Viscum album; assembly: GCA_963277665.1. Taxonomy (NCBI): domain Eukaryota; kingdom Viridiplantae; phylum Streptophyta; class Magnoliopsida; order Santalales; family Viscaceae; genus Viscum; species Viscum album. The sequence goes on from OY728162.1 coordinate 1,070,009,954, forward strand.
TTTTCTCTTCATTTAATCAATATATTTTTCCACTATTGGAGATAGTCATGTATTGTATCATATTTACTCGGTTTTTATTATTTTGAATATGTTTTCTTCAATGTTGTGGTTTTTCAAATGATTTTTTTGGTTAGTGGATGTGATATAATGTGCAGCTACTGTGAGATGACCTCTTTATTCCAAATACATGTTTTTTTCTTGTTATTACTTTTTTAATGTTAGAAAATATGTTACATATTTATTTTTATTTATGGTTTCTTTTAAATAATTATTATAGGACATAACAAGTTGTATTAGATATTTATTAAATTGAATGTTCATCCAAAATCATTTAGGGGTTTCATGACTCATTTTTTGATTGTTTTTCAGAACATGTCCTTATACAATCTCTCATAATGATAGTCCCTAGGTTATTCTTACTTTGTTTGGAAGAGTGGGAGATATATTTTTGACATATGGGGAATGAAAAAGGTTAGTTCCAAATTTATTCATTTCAAACACTTGATTTTATATTTAGGAGGATATATATTGATGACTCTTTGTTTGTGAGATATTTAGAGCATCCAATGAAGTAATTTATACTAGAGGGGATTTTAATAAAAAAAAGTGGAAGAATTTTAAAAAATACATGTATTTTTTTAGATGATTCATTCCCAAAATGTGGCATTTTGTATTGCAGAAGTGGAGACATATTCTGAGTTAGTGAATTAATGTTCTTATATAAATGATCAGTTTAGTATCATGATTATTTCTCTAATTTTTATACACTTCAGTATAATGATGTTTGAAGGAAGGATGATTTAATACCATATTAATTAAATCGATGAGATTTAGGGTTATTTTGATATATGAGTTAAAGGGTCATAAGGGAAGTGTGTATATTAATACTTCCCTAATTAATTATGGAATGATATGGTATTATGGTTATTAGAGTGAAAAATTATTGGGATATGATTTATTTAGTGTATAATTATGTAATAAATCTAGTTCTATAAAAAAAATTTTGTAGAAGGTGTTTTTGGGTGATATCACAAATTACATTATATCTTAAGTTAATGAATATACAACTCCACAAAAAATAATATATTAGTTGATATAAATAAGATACCATTTTATAGGAGATTAAACTAGAATTGAATCCATATATTTGAATTACATGATGAAAGGGTATGTCAAGAAAGGATAAAGCGAGCAGTTGGACAATTTTACAATATATTGATCTAAATTTCATATGATTATATAATATTATATCATTTGAAATGATTAGTCATCAGTATATTCAGTTCACATGTATCATTGATTTTTTAATTTTTGGCCATTATACAATCTACATCTAATAGAGTATGCGTGGAATATTATGTGTCCATGAGATTATCCAAGGTTAAACTTGTGGATGAAAACATTTATGAAATTGGGGATATAGTGTTGTGTATTTCATAAAAATTAATGGATTCATTATGTAGTTTCAATTAATGTGGCATGTATTGAGTTAGAAGAAAACATAATATTATAAGGATAGTTGAATGATAACAAATTTTTTACTCCTATTCAAGATTACATGTGATAATTAGAAAGGATTCTGGGGTGGTGAGCAATTTTGTAAAGAATGAGACAATGTATTTAATAATGATTTAAGATTGATTAAAGATTTATAATAAATTATAATTTTATATTTATGAATACATAGAAAATATGTATCAGTTACATTGGTAGGAAAGGAATTTATATATAACATATGAAAGGATGACTGATACGTAGAACCCTAGAGTACAAAAAAATTGAAAATTTTAATTTTGCGGATGGTTTCTTTCAATAAAAAATGTAAAACGTAGAATAATTGGAAGATAGAGGCGAATGATATAGATATGTAGAGAACATATATGGATTAATATCATGGAGTCTGAAATTATCATTTTACCTTCAATGATGGTACTCATAATGTGTGTATATTCATTCTTATAAAATGATTAGGTGGTGGGAACCATTTAAATCTAGGTATCAGTATACAAAATAGAGACAAAACTAATCTATAATTCGTGGTGTATATCATTTTTTGAGAGTACGTACATAGATAGATCTAATTATTTTTCCATTGGAAAGAAATATAGTTTGGGATGTCCATACCTAGAACACATTCATAGAGTGGTATTATAAAAAGGATTAATTAGGATCTAATATTTTAAATAGTGTGTAGTTCCATTTTATTATCTATTGGTAGTTATGGTTATAGAAAGTTGACTATCGGTCTATTTGGTGAATCAGTGACCTTTCACTCCCGAGGATAGGATATTCCAAATGATGTATCATTCAAATATATTGTTAATATCTATATCAATAATGTATTCATATACGTCTCTTATTTCAATGTAAATTCTAGGTACAAGGAAGATGCGAAGTTAATACCTCAGGATAAACTAATTATCAATAATAGTAAAGAAAACATTGATGTTTTAATATAAGAAATTAATAATATAATTTTGATCGATTCTATAAGTTTCTATTTAAGGATGATATTATATTGAATAATATTATTTTTGTAGATTAATATGTTTAGAGAAAATATCTTATGAACAAAATGTTTTATCTTGTTGGAATTTTAGAAAAATTTATTATTTTATATAGTTTGATAGATAATAATATACCAAAATATTTATTAATATGATGTTTTGGATATAAAAAATATTTAATTTGAATTATAAGTTCCAATCATTCCTAAATTCTAAATTACAAAAAAGTTGATGGGAGAGATATGACAAGTGGTGTTCCAAAAAATATGATCTAGAAGGAGTTGAACCTCAAGATTAATTAGGGTATTCTACCATGGATCAATCAAATGCGTGGAGGATTGAATGTAATATGACGTTAATTAATCATATAAATTGAATACAAACTAAGAGACAAATATAGGTATAATGTCTTAGTACCACATGATTATGGGAAATAAAAATTAATAAGTGGATGAACCTATTACATTCATAAAAAATAGGATATAACTAAAAATAATTTATATTAAATAGTTATTTATAATATCTAGTACTTCATGTTAATTTTTATGATAAGGATTCATGAAGAATTCCAAGAGTTTCATCAAAGAAAAAAAATGCATATGGTGCAGAAGATCAAACATAGTGTGTGTGGTCTTAAGAATGAAGGAAGACAATGGAAAATGAAATTTCATAACAACCTGAGATTTAATAAATTCATCTATATTAATGAATATCATTTATATTGGTATATGTAATTTGGTGATAATAGATTAATCATTTATTATCTATATATGGATGGTCCTATTCTATTATGCTGGCGAAATAATAAGACTATGGAGAAATATATCGTATTTATGGAGTGTTGGTATTGAATGATATCATATTGTCAATGAACGTGTTAGTTATGTAGACTATAAGGTACACGAGTTTGGGAAGCAGTGAAATGTATACTCTAATATCCCAATATTTAGAAGACAATCCACATTATTTAAAAATTTATGTTATTGTATACATATTTTATGTTTCAAAAATTAGATTGAATATGGAAAGATAGAGATGTGTCAGTATCTATGTTTTCACATTTGGATGATTGTTGTGGATATGATGTCCATATATCTATTTTTAATTTTTTTCAACAAAAAAAGTGAAAAATATATAAATGATGAAATCATGAAATTATTTGACCTACCGAAAGGGTTTTTTAAGGGTATCATAATAATCCTGGAAATTAATCAATGTTCTATGATATCGATTATGTAATCCAATATGAGAATAATCTCTTGTTTTACTCCCAAACAATAAATATTTAACTAAAGTACACATCACTTAGTTTTCAACCGATGATTGAATAATATATATATAAATGGTTGTTACACATTAGAATCATGTTTAGATTTTGAATGTGGTTATAGGAAGGGTTATTCTATAATAGTATAGTGACATAGTGCATCATAGATAACTCAAAAGGAAGTTTGAGGACCATGTTGCTATAGAAAAATTATAAGAAATTGATTTTCCTAAAATACATGGTTAATATTTTATCATAGTCTCCATGTGGGACATTCCTAGTCATATTTATAATAATAATATAGCGGAATTTGGATCATATGATTGGAGTGATTTTGAATATTCCTATTTACATCAATATATACATGTGGAAATGTAACATCTGGGTATGAAATAACATCAATAAAAACTTTTATAACTAGAGTTGCAAGATTTGAATTATATGTGTAATCTGTTTATTAAAGGAATAAGATAACACCGTGTTCTCATCGGGCAAGTAGATGTATTCTTGATCTATTAAATCTAAACTTGAGACAGAATTTAATGGTGTAACTAATTGTATTTTATTTCTGTTATGTTTCCCAATAATAACTAGTTTTTCATGGTGACCATTATTACGATTGTTATATTTAATTTGACATATTCTATATAATTTCATATATTAAATGGTTTCATTGTACCACCATATGAATAGTTAAATTTCTGAAACATTTAAATTTCATGGTTAAATTTTTATACACTATTTTTATCCATTATATTGTGTTTTTAAGGTCTTGTTTTGATTTTTTTTAGATATAGTGTGTCAAGGGGGTGTGATTTCTTGTAATATTAGGATACATAATTTTTGTGTGTTGTTTCATTTTTTAGGTTTCAAACATTGTTCATCCTTTGATGTTCCAATTGTATACAAAAGAATTAGTGAGACTTGTTATGAAATCTATGTAATTGTGAAAGATTATTTTTAATGTTTGTAGAGTGTTTCAATATCCTAAATAATATTAGACTAATACATGATATTTCTTTGAATTCATGGTATAACATGAAACCTATCAGTAAATATTAGTTAGATACTATGTTTTGAATTGGATAGGAAATACTGAGATTGTAACAGTTTTGATCTAAGGAACTGTGCTTTCTAAGAGTAATCTAAAATTAATAAAGGTTATATAATTGTGACATACATTTCAATGGTTTGTCAAAAGATTTAAAATATTTATATAATGGTGAATTAATAAATACATACGCAGTGTGTGTTATTATTTTATTTCAATAACACTGTTTATTAGAAATTATGTTTTCATTAGTGTTAATAGGGAATTCATTATTACTAGAATGAATTTTTTGAATATTTTAAAAGAGAGACTCTAGAACTGTTTTTTAGTGATTAAAATATTTTCAATGTTAAATTTTAATAGAATATAAGATTTATATTATCATTAAATAAATAAATTATTTATAATAAATGTTCTAATTTATGGAAATATATACGGAAGAGTAATTATTCAATAAATATATATAAATATAAAGATCATGATTGGAATCATCGGGTGGAATAATTCATTTTATTATAATATTTGTGTTGTTAACGTTATAAATGATATTGAATCTACATTAAATAAATATAAATGAGATTAAAATTATTTATAATTTGAATATGTGTTCATTAATTTAATTTCATTTTGGTATTCTTCTGATAGTCATAAATATTTTTACTATGAAATTTGGGAAACATGTCTAGTTAGGGATGAATAAATGAATTTTAATGTTTTTAATTCTAGGAAAATCATGAATAAGGTAGAGGTAGGAAATGTATAATTTATTAATTATCATATTTTTAAAAAGTATTATTTTGTTTAGTTTGAAATCATATTGGTCTCATTGTATTATATATTTAGAAATGAACTAAATATCTAAATATGTATATAAGAATTGGTGTTTTTTCTTAAACATTAGGTGTTATTGAAAAAATCACAATGGTGAGATAAATTGTTAAGTGCATAAAGGACATTTTCCCCCTAATATTGTAAATTTAATATAAACAAAATAGAAATATTACAATGGATAACCTCCATAATACACATAATATTAACTAATCACCTTGATGAGTGAAATTAAAAATAATTTTCATGTTGTGTAATTGTAATTTTATTTTTTGAATGGTTTTGACGTTCAAACAGAAGAAAAAAAAGATGATTCATATAATTAATAAATTGTGTTAGAAAAAAGTAGTTAAGTAAATTTGTATTTAAATATAATATATCAATTCTCCACCTCCAAATTAATTTTAAAAACACAATAAATTCAAAAAAATGTATTTTGAGTAGTGTTTGATTTACATATTTAATGACTTTATCTATTTTGATTGTATTTAATATTTCATATAATTTTATAGTTATATGGTATTTTATGTTTATTTTTATATATGACATAAATAAAGTTGTTTTTTTGGTATTTATAAAATTAAGTTCGATTAATTATAAATTATTGATGGAGTGTAAAATTATGTAGATCCTAAGGATCAATGATGTTTAAATGAGATGAGGGGTGAATCAGTGGTAACCTTGTTTTATGAATGTTTTTTTTTTCTTTAAATTCAACAAGTTGAACTAGTAATGGTTATCAATCAACTCAATATATTCTTTAAAACTCACCTCATGTGCAGTAGTAAAACAAGAGAGGGTGGCAGACAACATTTTCATGGTTTAACAATGAAAGGACTACTCCATGTCATGTAGGTTAGAAACCCCAATGAGGATTCTCTTCACCATCTTCACATGTAAATACAACTGGTTAGACAACGTTGTTTCAAAATTAATTATATACAATATTTTCTATCTCCAAAATTGGTTAGGCCACCCAACTTCTCTTCTTCTCTTGATTGGTTAGTCACCCCAATCACAAGACCCAAGTAGCTGGTTAAACACCCAACCTAAAAGTGTCCTCTTCATTTAATCCAGTTCTATAAATATATTCCTCGAAGAATTTATTCTTCCACAAGAAAGATAAATGTACTTTTCTTATGTATGAATCCTTAAGATCCTGAAAACCTAACATGGTCAAACTTGGTGGTCATTTAAACTAAAATCAGATCTGGGATAATCTAAATTATTTTCATTTAAATTATTATGTTAATGAAATCATCTTATTCAAGAAATACCTATATTTGGATAAATATCTTAATAATTAAGGCATAATGGTTATAAGTAGTTTGAAAATTATATTCCAATTCAGTACATTTTCTATCACATTTATACACATATTTCTACAGTAATATTATAAATATAAATTTCAATAAATTGAATGACCAAAATCCCTCAATTAAATGTTTTAAGAATTAAACACATTTAATTTCTCTTAGTATTTAAATATAAATACCTGAAGGATAGGTAGGTATTTATTTTACTCATTTGATTACTACATTGATATGGGGTATTATATCACTCATTATCAATACCCCATAAGTCATAGATATATTTTTTCCATGTATATCATTATAGTCTTCCTTCTTCTTCACGTGCCATTATCCTTCATGGATAAACATACATGCAAGCATGAATGGCTTAATATGGAAAATCAAAACCACCTATGTGATGTAGATTCATTCTCCTTCCATCAAAATTTCCTTTAATATAGCTTCCATTTTAAACAACCAAAGGACTCTTGAGTTCCTTCCTATATTCATCACACATATAATAATCACTATGTCTCATCATTCACCTCTCACATGAAATTTCAAATAGCTAAAACATCCTAATTTTCATGTATGTGATCTATGATCTTCATTCGATTGTTATTCATCAAATAAACGTAGATACCCAAAATCTTGGGTATCATCATCTTCATGCGGGTAGTAAATGCCCATGGATTACTGGTATTCATGCATTGAATCTGCCTTAGTGGTTCATGTGTTTAGATTTTATTATTTAAAATGATAATACCACATTATCATTTAGGAAACCGTGGACTCAGTTCCTATATTTATTATCCTTGAATTCAGCTAATAATAAACATCAAACAACTTATTATTCCATTCACCTGAGAGAATCAGGTTCCTCATTCAAACATCTTCATTGATTCTTGAAAGTAAAAAAACATTCTATTTCAATCATAAATGTTCATGAATATTACTTATTACATTGTATTGGAATTCATATTAATCAATAGAGGACATCTCCAGTATGGAACACTTTTTATGAATGTGCATGCATGAATATAGCTTCCAATTAAATACGTTGTACTCACCTAGATAACAAGAGATAATCATGGCCATCGCACTTAATATCATGGCCTTAGATATGATCATTGGTGCTCAATAATGATATAAAAACATACTCTATATTGATTCAAATGTAGAGAAGGAAGACAAAATTTGAGGGAACAATCATATGGTCCACATATAAGATATCAGATGACCAATGTTGTGTGCATATTTTTAAATGATGTCGGAAAAATACATGAATCTAGGCACCCCATGTAAAATTTCTTGTGGGTATATGTTGTGGTACAATAATAATGAAAAAATAATTAGTTGAAATAAATCTAAAACCCCCACTAATACAGCCCCATGATGTCTCCCTTTCCATCATGCCTCCCCATATAGTTGTATAGTCGGTTATCCCATGTGTCTCTATCATTGCGATCCTATTGGACATAAAATGGTCTTTCTCCTCTTCCCCCCATATCTATCCAAGGATAGTTCCTTTGGGTTTAATTGACCTTTGGGTCCCTCATAAACCCATGGATGAGCTAGCAAAGGATAAATAGTGGGATGGACTTATTTTTTTGATAAAGGTCAACAATTAACTTCATTAAATTCTAATTACAAGCCATATCACATCTTCATATTCTTATTAATTCAACATGATATATATATATATATATATATTTCTTGGCCTTATTAATGTACCTTCTTTAAATTACATTTATTTTCCAAGTAAAATCTCTACAGATCATTGTGAAATTTAAAACACCATGCATGTACTTACTCTATATTATTTTGCACAGATTTTCCCAATTCTAATCATTTTTTCAGGTAATAAAAAATTTCATTTCTTTTATCTAATGATACATGACAATATCTTTTAGAATTAAATGTGAAATATCTGTATCACATGACTTACAAAATTATGAACTATTCAAACAATAATAATAGTAAAAAACATGGAGAATATATCATGTTTGAAATCCAATGAAATGTTAAATATTTGTTAACAATTCAACATGAATCACCACTTTATATTCATTCAAATATTGAATCCATGAAAATATTTGAAACAATTAGCCTCAACAATCCCCACCTTAGTCTTCTATAGTAAATATATTCTTACACCATAAAAGTCAATATATAGAAACTTATATTCTTCTCCCCCATATTGACAGTCAACTGAAAAGTTTAAATGGAGAGTCTACTCATGTCATATTTATTCTAACAAGTAAATTATTTCATTTTAAATGAAAGGATTGATATCAAATGATATATATCAAATAGATTTTAGCTAACCAGCTATAATTCTACATGGGATATCACAGTGTAGAAAAAAGTGTGAAATAATGACAGTTGATTATGTTTTCAATCAAATATACTCAATGTGATATCATGCTCTGAGTTTCTCAATTCCCAATTAGATGTTAACAATTCCAAAATATTCATTGAATTTTAAAAACATATACACTTCAATAAACAATATTGACACTACTTTTCTTATACTACTGTTGCATAATTTAGACTATCAACCACATAATAGACTTACATGATAAGGATATAAAATATTATTTTCGTTGTGAAATTATCATGATACATTAAATTAAAATAAAACATAAAAATTTATTTAATTCCATATTCTATAGCTTTTTAGAGGTTGTAACATTCTCTTTAGTACAAGTAATCACCGAGGAATATACTTCAAATGTGAGTGAGATAAATGCCCATAAAGAGGATAGATAATAACATGAACCAATATAGAATGTGTCGAGAATAATAATTATCATAATAACAAAGTAATACGATTATAATCATGAGATAAATTATTAAAAAATGCTTGAAATTTTTCAATGTAAAAAAATTAAATATTGTATCTATGTGGCCAACAACTTCACAGAGTTATGAACAATGATAACATCATGATCATCAATATTCCACCTTTTTATGAGACATATGAAATTACCCAATTCATTAGAGTGCTATATAATTCTTGTCACACCGAACACATCATAAGTTACACATTGCACTATATAATTCTGGGCGCAACCCTCAAATCACAACATTTACAATATTATGAATGCCACATAGATCATATATCATTATTGAACACAAAATAACCCAAGGAATGGATTTGGATTCATAAAATAATCATTCATTCATTAACATTGGGTTCCCAATTGAGAGATTTCATAACATACTAGGTAAAATAATTATAATTCTTTAGTGAAGAAGAAAAAATCATCAGAAGTAAAAAAAATTTTTGTTTAAGAATATATTTGCTTGGAAAACATTATATTTGTTGTAAACGCATGTATAAAACATGTATATACCATAAAAGTAAATATAATTATGAATAATTGATATTTAAGGAATATACATACTACAAAAGGGGTGAATGAGGGAAACCCCAAAGAATGATAATTGTGTTCGAGAATTCCCATTCACTTAAGTATGAATAACTTCTTCACTTTAATATCATGTATAATTATAGTAGATTCATTAATTAGATAATAAATAACATATTTAACCTAATAAATTTTCATTATGGTTTTATTATGTTCATCTATGGGATTTTTTACGAGTTATAGTGTTTAATTTCGTTGTTCGGGAGCATTTGTTTTCATGGGTTTTAAAATCGAATCATGATGTAGCCATATTTCACATAGATTTCCAAATATTTTAAATTCATTTTTAACAATTTAATTAATTAATTTTATATTTTTTGATAGTTATTAATACTTATGTATTTTTATAATAAAATTTATTATTTAATCAACATTTAAATAAAATAATTTATTTTTACTCTTCAAAACAATTAATTTAATAATACTTTAATTTTCTAGAATATTTATTAAACCATTAGTTTTGTTAATTTTAACCTGTTATCTTTTTAATAATTTGTAACTTTTATTAAATAATCATTTAATCATCATATTTTATATTAACTAAAATAGATTATAATTTAATATTATATGTTGTAGATTAGATTGATTAAAATTACATTACTTTATTAATTTAATTATTCTCTCAATTAATTTTAGTTATATGTTTTAGTTCTTATATGATTAACTAATGTGTTTTAAGTGTATAGTTTTTCATTTAATTGATTATTTTAGTTTGTTATAACCTTTTTTATTTTAATTTTATTTATGCAGTTCCAAAAATTTTTGTCCTTGACTTTTTAATTTTTGAACATATGTGCCACCGTTCTTTTTCTTTCCAATAATGTTTACCATCGGCGTCACCCTTTTTCTCTTCTATAGGTGAGTCATTTCACTGATACACCCTGTCTGTCTCACATACTACATGGAGTTATAATTATTATTATCTTAGTTTCCATTATTTACATTGTTTTTTCGAATTTAATCTCATTTAATTTAATTAATCATTTCTTTATCTAAAAACATTTAATGATATTTTTCTTAATTTATTATATCAATTATTATTTCATTTTTAATTACAATAATTAATTTAATCCTTTTAAATATTTTAATTAAAATTTTTTTATCCTTACTTTAATTTTTTAAATTAATTATATTAATAACTTAATAAGTTTCTAATTTATGTTAACTATTAATTCATTATTAGATTTGATAATTATCAATTGGAAATTATTTTTTATTTTATTTTATAATTTGTTTAATTTAAATTTTCAATTTTTGCAGTTCAATATTTATTTTGTACTATTGGTGAGTCGACGCATCGATCACCCATCAGAGTTTTGTGACTCACCAATCACCCATTGGTATCAATCTCTCCATTTTATACTATTGGTGTCTCATGTCTCACCGATCATTTTCTTATTTTCATCGGTGTCACACACACATCGATCACTTCTTAATTTTATCAGTCTAACAACTAATCGATCACTTTTTATTTTCTTCTATCGGTGAATCACTTTTTTCACTATCAGTTTTAGATGCATTCTTTTCATCAGAGTCAAAAACACTATGATGTTTTCTGACTATCTCCCCTATTTCACTCATCGATCCTTCTCATCCTTGAGCCTTTAATGCTACTGATGCAGCCCATTGGACCCTCTCATTTTTCTATCCCTCGACACACCATCTTCGTCGTTGTTAGTAACTCTTTTCACCCACGTCCCTACTACTATCCATCTTCAACTTTTTGACACCACACATCAATTTTACTACGAACATACACGTTATTGACCAACTCAAACCAGAAAATCGAATATCAACACAAGGGGTGTTAATGTAATACATTCCCTCGAGCCTAAGTAGGTTGGTTTAGAAGACTTCATTAGAGAAAAAAATCAAGCACTTTCTTTCCCAAATCAGTTTTACGAACCATCGTAGCTTCAACAAGATTTTGCGAGATGGAATTATGAAAATCTTAAAACTCATACTCATGTGAAGATCACTTGAAACTAAATATATGGAAACAGAAGTTGAGACTTCCTCAGGAGGACATATCTCAATCTCATGCAAAGGAGAGTTGGTGTTAACCCGAGCCGCAACGATAGAGAACAGAGATAGTTGTTTGATGTCACCAAACCTCGAGATCCGTTGTAGTGCATCGTTGAAGCAGGGATTCCATAACCTTCCAGATCTAGGGGATTAGAACCACACCACTGTGACGCATCAGTGGTAGCTTTCCACCGTCGGTGCTGAAGAGTCTTTATAACCGTTGTGTGACCCGTCTGCTGCCAAGAAAACATAGAGTCGCACCTTGAGAAAGCAGTAGAGGAACTCTGAAACCCACCTCTAGTAGTGTGCTAAATTTGGGAGGGGGTGGAGGAGATAACATAGAAAAAATAAATATGATTATAATTTAAGCAAAGAAAAAAATACCTGAAAACATAACAAATAAATAATCAATATTAATATTTTATTAAATTATAAATATAATTAATTAAATAAAAATATTTAAATCTAAAACATTAATACTAATTTATAAATACAATTTAAAATAAAATTAAATTTAAGATAAATACTTTAATACTAATTATAATTATTTTTAGTTAAATTCAATAAAATTTAATATTATTAATAAATAAAATAAATAAATAACTTAATAAATTTTTTTATAATAATTTAATATTAAATTTACAAAAAAAATCAAACTTATATTTTAATAATGATTTATTTCATTATTTATATGAATATATGATATTTAATTCTTTAATTATTTATTATGACATAAATTTAAATAATGAAATAATTAAATTCTTAATAAAAAAATAATAAATTAATTAATTATTGTAAATAAATAAATAATGATCTAAATATAATATAAAATATATTTAGATTAAAAATTACTAATAATATTAATTAACTGAATTATCATATATTAATTCTTATTTTTTTTATCAAATTATAAATTTTATAACTCAAATTAAATAATAATATTTTATCACAAATAAATAATATTAATGTGTAATTAAAAGAATATATTTAATAATTAATAATTTACTAAAGTATAAAATTTCAATTAAATAATAATTATTAACTAAAGGAAATTATTAATTAGCATTTGTAATGTGTAATATAACATGAATTTATAAATAATAACTATAATAATAACTATAATTTATTAATTATCATTCTTCATATTTTTAATTATTAAATTATTTTTCTTTATTATGCAGGTTCATGGAGAATCAAACGCATGTCCAGGTTCTTCCAACAAATTTATAGGATGTTTGTTACAAGGGAAAATCTAGAATGACATGACATTCAGTAAAAAGTGTATGTGTGCAGAAGCGCTGCTATATTCAAACAATGTCGGCAGAAGGATGCTGTGACAGTGCAGCAGATGAACGTGGGTTTGAAAACAGGGTTGCAGTACGATGATGGGAGGTCTTTATTCACGAGGAGAATCATTGGAAAACTTCACACATCAATGTATGGAAGTTCCTTCATGGACATCCTGATGTGTCGTTTTCCTAGAGATCCATGGAGAAAAGTAGGCAACACCATAATTCAAAGGGGAGTTCTCACATTCCTCTGTATTTTCTCAATTTATTTTATTCTAATCAATTAATTTATTTTTTTAATATGAGAATGAATGTATACTAAATAAATTGAATCTATGGAGATTTCTATATCTACTAGTTAATTCTTATCATCCATATCACTTTGATTTTAATGAATCTTGAATTGATCAGTGAGATAAGTTATGAAATCATAAAATTTCGTTGGTCCTCTTAATATCAATTTTTAATTCTATGATCATTCACTAAGAATGACCATAGACGAAATTTCTAATTGCATTAATTCATAAAACTTACATGCTCGCAGAGAGTTTGTTCTGTTGCCTTTTTGAAAGAATAATTATCACTGTCGAACATTCTTGGAGTGGAAAACTCCAATATTTCTTGAGCTGAGTGGTTTATCTCATGGAGAGGGAAATAAGTCATTCCTTTTTCATTGGTACATCTCAATAAAAATATCAGTGTTTAGGGATTATTTCATAAATAGTATAATAATGTTTTTCCCCTAGCATTTCTTTCTGATTGATCATATTTCAGCATTTTATATCCCAGTTGCGTATTTCATTTATGTTATTTCTTTATTTTTCATAATTAGATAAAAAAATATTTTTTTTTCATTACTTCCTTATAAAAATAGGAAAAAAAATTAAAAGTAAAGAATAATTAAAAATATGAATTTTTACCCCACTGCTGACAATATTTCGGTGTTTTTTAGAATATTAGAATGGTTTTGGCCAATTTTACCTTCCTCGTTGGTTCGAACCTACTTTCTGCATATAAAATAGTTAATGGATTCATTGAATGTCTTGACATGTTATTGACAAAGTTTCCTTGGAAGACACGCAATGATAAACTAGGTTTTTAATAAAAAGGATCTAAAAAACATTTAAAAAATATTTTAAAAACTACTTAAAAATCGGAGAACATCACTGAACCATGTGTGTAAATAGAAATTATGTTGAAATTTGAATGCATGATTTATCTATTTTACATTAAAAATGTATAATATTATGAAAACATGAACAATTTTGAATTTTCATGTGTATGTTGTGGCAGTTATTGGAACTCTTCTTGGTAGTGTCTTAATAACCAAGCTTAAAAGTATTCTTAATTTGATGAAAAGGAGGAAGCTGAGCCCCATCCTAAATTCCTAGAAAAATATGAATTAATTAAATACAAATTGGATTCTAGGGATGATGTTTTGAAATCATGGTTGAATTGAACCCATTAAATTCATCTTAGAGATTCTTAAGAGAAACATCAATGAATTAAAAATTAAAAAATATTCTCTTAGAAAAACAAAAAAAGGATAAAGAAGAGGAATACGTTGAAGTGAATAAAAAAGAAAATTCTTATAAATGATTTTAAATTCATGTTTAGAAGGATAATGATTTCGAAACTAGGTAGCACATAATTTATTTGTACGAATATTACTCAGTTGGACCAAATAAGAAAATAACCAACTCTATTAATAAAAAACACATCATTGAAAATCCAGCAAAAACATTAAATGAAGATGAGTTGGAAAATTTAAAATTTGAAATGATGTATATTGAAAAAGAAATCCTATTTCTCTAAATGATTCATGCTTTGGAGAAAAATCAATGTTTTAGGAGTTTTTAAAATGAAATCACTCGGGTTGAAGAGGACATGGAAATTGATTATTTGATTGTCAATAACTCTTCACCATACTTTACATAAATCATGAACACTGAACATAGACATTAATGTTGGGTATAATCTTGAGGAGATTAATAAATATAAAAACATGGAATATGGTGTTTTTGAGCCTTAGTTAAAAACCATTCTTCCATGTTTGGAACCAATATACACAAAAAATTATTAAATATTTTTTGATTAAGATGTTGAGGTAATGTATTTTGAATAAAAGTTTGTTGATGAAGTTTCACTACCTTGTTTCCATAGTAATCTAAATTCTAAAACATTTTTCTTTGAAATGGAACGTAGTTTTTTCATGTCCGGGGAAAAGTGTTTAAATTTGAAAAATATGGAAAATGAATTTCATGAAGCTGAATTGAACATATATATACCTGAACTTAACTTCCATGAAATATCAATAGACATTATTGTAGAGAATGAAATTTTTGATATAAAACTTGAAAAATAATTTGAACACACACTTTAACATGATATATGCAAAATTGATTTGGTCGATGTAGTAGATGATGAGTGTATGTTAACAGACTGGGTTATTTTAGAAGATATTTGTAACATTGTAAAACCAGAATCAGTTCATAATCAAATTAATTCTCTTCCCTATTTTTTACATCGTTCCTCTACTGAGCTAGGTGAAAAATATCTTATATATATTGATATCTATTTAGAGTGGTATTTTCACTTAAGTTATAGTGTTTCTAATTCTTTTCAGCACACTGTTTTTTCTCCTCCTGAACCAATAAGTCTGAACTCATTTTCATACACCCTTGTTTTTTATAATGTTAATGTTGATATTAATAGAATGAACAATTATAATGATGTCACATCCATTGAAGAACACAATTCTTTTCTGTCCCATCATATAATTTTCGATTGTGTCAAATCTAGACATAATTTAGATGTTGACAGCAATATGCCCACAAATGTTAAACGATATTACATAGGGGTTATTTTGGATTATGAGAGTTGTGTCATTGTTTTCATAAGGTTTGGTGCCTAAATTTTCATTTCACTATTAAAAATAATTGGGACAAGAACATGTTGTGGTTCTTATTAGAAAAACCACATCCACCTAGTGACTATGGTTAGTTCTATGGGAGTCCGACAGGGTACTATAAATCTAGCGTTGCATGGGAAGAAACCCATGGTCTTTAGTTTTGTTAATAAATAGAAAAATTTGTGATAAAATAAATTCTAAGTAAAGAATATAAATTCACTGGTTCATGAGAGGAAACCCATGGTTATTTTTTTCCCTTTTTGTTGATTCATTTTTTTCATTGAATAAGTGATGCTTGTGAGCTCTGTTTTTGTGCAATTCTTGATTCTTCTCAATCTTGGTTCTTGTTTCAATGTTACAAAGAATGTCGCTACTCATTCATCAAAGAATGAAATTACCATGCTGGAAGATTAATTAAATACCATCTCATAGAATTTAATTCATTTACATCTTCATTCACTGTCATATTCCATTATTCTATTTACTTCTTCTCTAATTGTATGCATCTTAATAAAATTCTACATGTACTTAAAATTAACCTTCATGATGTGAGTTATTTAAAAAATCTGCTACTTTTTTTGCATGAAAAATGATGAATATAAATTAAAAATTCTGATTGTGTTGGAATAAAAGTCTAAAATAAGTCACTATGTTTTTAAAAAAGTACGCATGATACTATTTACTAAAAAAATTGAATATCCCTGTTGACAAAACCACTCATTTCTTGAAATTAAGTGTTGGGGTATCATGCATGCTGTTTTTTTTTTCATTTATTTTTTTTATATCTTTTGGGTGTTTAGAATGGTTTTATATTTATTTTTTTAAATATATTTGAATCATATTTCTTATGATTACATTCACCCAGCACTTTGTGCACTTACATATTACATGATGCTTTTGAACTATATTGATTTTTTTTTCAATGGAATTAATAATAATTCTGGTACCTACATGTGAACTTGATTTTAAATAACTATTGTGGAACATGATATTTTTGAACATTAATGAGATCCATCAACATGTCAAAAATATACTCAATTGAAAATCATTTTTGAACATTATTGGGTAAATTGTTCTTCTCTACATTTGGAATTCATCTGTGGGAACAAAGTTGGGTTGTGAGTGTGTGAGAGGGGGTAAATTATTAACTGAGCTAAATCATGTTCAATGAGAATTCCATCAATTCCCACTAACAAATAAATCTTCTTTCAAAAAAATGGGTATCTTTTCAAAATTCTATCACAATTTTAGTCTTTACACTATTTCTCCAAAGGGGGTTCATAAGGGTGATTCATGATTAGTAGTTTAAAATTACATTTAATCTAAAATTAATGTCAGTGGATGACTAATATGTGAATATATATTTTGATTTAATGTAAATATTGTTGAGTAACAACTCTTTAGAGTGATATGGGTGACCTGTTAGTGGAGTTATGATCATAACCCTTGGAACTGTATGTTAGATCTTGATTCTAGGCAACTCATTTTACTTTTAATAATTAATATATTTACCTTAGCGAGACAATCTAAATGATTTATATATAAATATTTCTAAATGGTATTAGTTTGGGTGTCTTGGATCCCATGGGGAATCTCTGAGACCCTAGATGCTGGCTGCCTTTCTGTTTACTATAATCCCATTGTACACCTTGAATAAGTGAATTTCACAGTGCTTAGAACATGATACAAGGCTTGGGAAAAATAAAATATAGTGTCTAGGGTCAAAATCGAGATCATTAAGATGACAGGAATGATGAATTTCAAATTTAGAGTGGGACAAATTGTTTATATAGGAATCATTTTTTTTGAATTAATAAGGTGATTAAGAAAATAATATTATTTTTTAGAACCTAGGTAATGAGTCAATGTACAAAGTTCATTTGGTTAAGATCACAATTCAACATTAATGTAACTTGTTTTCACTCTTAGATTTAGATCTTATATTTTAATTGAGATGAGTTACTACATAATTTCACATATAAGGCAGGACATCTTCATTATTTTATGATTCATAGCTATTTAGACTACCATTAAATGTTTGATTTTAGAAAAAATTGATTTTAACAACTCAATTTTAAAGCTATTGACATGCGACAATCAACTATTTTTAAAGTGCTAGACATGTTACATTGTGAGATGTAATATAAAAAAATTACTTTTTTCAAATATAATAAAACATGGGATTGGTGTGGACAAACAATTCTTATGTCTAGGGGAATTTTATGCGGCTTTATTTTTTCATTGTTTTCCACATACTTTTATTTAATTTTAAACAATTTAACTTATTAATTATACAATTTTTTATAATTATTCATAATTTTTTTTATAATTAAATTTATTAATAATAATATTTTATATAAAATTATGTAATATTCGACTTCAAAACAATTAATTTAATCATACTTTACTTGTATAGATTAATTATTTATCAATTAGTTTTGTTAATTTTATTCTTCTTAGTTTTTAATAATTTTTCACTTTTATTAACTAATAATTTAGTCATATTATTTGTGTAATAATTAACATATTTTTGTATTTAATATTATATGTTGTAGATTAAATTTTTTAATATAACATTATATTGTTAATTTAATTATTCTGTCAATTAATTTTAGTTAAATTTTCTATATTTTAATATGATTAACTAATGTTTTATAACTGTATCTTTTGTTATTTAATTGAGTATTTTAGTTTTTTATAACTTTTTTATTTTTTTTAATTAATGAAATTATTAAAATTTAAGTCACTAACATGTTAATTTTTTACCATCAGCGCCACCGATATTTTTCCTACCACCGATTTATACCATCGGTGTTTCCCTTTTTCTCTTCTATGAGTGAGTCAATTCACTAAATCACCTTGTCTGTATCAACGACCACATGCTGTTTTAATTCTTATTTAATTAGATTAAATTATTTAAATAATTTAATAAAATTTAATCTAATTTAGTTTAATTAATCTTTGCATTATTTAAAAACCTTTAATGACCTATTTCCTTAATATTTTTTTATCAATTTTAATTTTCATTTTGATTAAAATAATTAATTTGACCCTTTAAAATTAATTATTTTAATTCAATTTTGTATCCATGCTTTTATTGTTTTAAATAATTTTATTGATAACATAATTAGTTTTTAATTTATTCCAATGTCTCGACCCCAGTTACCCAGAGTCGGTGCATTATTTTAATACATTGGCATGATTATAAGGAATCAAGTCCCGAAAGACAGATATGTTTAGCACTCTGGGAAAAATAGATCACATACATGAATGTTACATTTGCACTTTAAGACGTACAAAACAACATAAATAATCCTTATGAACACCATTATTCCCTTGGCTTAACCCTGCATATCAATCACATTACACTTCTTGGAATCCTGGGAAAAATAAAACCTAGAAAGGGGTGTGCTCAAATGCTCAGTAAGGGTAAGAAATACAGCGGAAACATTCAAAAATAAGCATAAACATTTAAGGAAATGTATAAAACTAAAACTAAAGCCTTTTAAAATTGGAATTCAGCATAATATGGTAGAATTAAAATGAAATAATTCCATTTACTTATTCACATGGATATTCTACTAATCGGATAATCACATGCAATATCATTAACCACTTTCATAATGATGGAATGCATAATGCTAGACTATCATAACCACATAGCCAAGACCTCGTTCCAAGACTACAAATATGATTTTGTCAAGGGCTTGTGCCAAGACACTAGTTTGACTAATGAGACCTACCGATTCATCGAGGAGCTATAGCGGGCTCCACCCGTCACATATTAAGTCCAATGCATTCTCATATGAAAAGGTTTAAAAATAACATAAACATTCGTATTAAAACTAGCATACTAAATGTCAATACTTTCTCCATAAACCATGAATGTTATAAAAATAACACATTCACAGTCAAACATATCACAAAACCTTCAATATAATTTTTTTTATAATAAATCAACTTCAAATGATCTTAAAATCCATCAAATGATGAGTAATGATTTTTGAGAGAAATATCCTTTTTGTAAAATAATTTAAATGTCACACATTTACAAGGGAAGTAATTTTAAAAGATATTTTTTAATCAAAGTGTCCCATACCACTTTGAAACTTTTGAAAAGACTTATCATTTCAAAACATTCATGTCCTTATAAATAAATCCATAAAATCATTTTTAAAACATGGACATTAATTGAAAAGATTTAGAATGATAAATCATTAAATAATTTGAAATTTTGATCTTCATAAAGATATCCTTTAAAAATCCTTAAAATTATCATTTTGAAATCATTTTTATGAAAAATGGACATTGATGATAAAAATGTCCCAGTAAATACTTACACATAAACAATCTCGGATAATGATGAGATTGAGGAATTATCCCTTACCAATTTGGTAACTTACGAAACATACAACCCATGAAAGAGGTATCATACAATGAATATGTAAATACACATAAATTAAAGTGTATTACACAAAGAATACAATTATGGGCAGTACATACACCACACAAAAGATAATAGTGGCAATATGGCATGAATCTCACGGGAATAATGAGTGAGATGAAAACCCCTTACCTTGCACTTTCCTTTAGTCGAGGGTACGTTTAACCTCCTGTACGAAGATCATAGTATGTTATTAAATTATACGAGAACCATATAAATATTTATGATATCATACATGATTCATTTATGACTTTATATTACCCATTTAATAATAACTTCCATGTTGAGTTAACATTTCGTGTAATAATCCCTTTCTTTATCGTACGTGTTTTAACTTGTCACTCTTGGTTGTATCACTTAGATCATGATTTAAATACTTCCAGAATATAAAAATGATAAATATATCATATATATTTAGAATATAAATATGTATAATAGAAATATATATGAAATGGAAAACACCGTTTATGGAGACGGTAGTCCGTACGTACGCATAAACGTTGTTTCTGTTTTCATATAGTATTGAACAGAAGTAAGTGAAAAAGATATATGAAAGTACATAAATCCTTACATATATATATATATATATATATATCTCCAGTAGCATTATTATTTCATATATTACATACTTATTAGTAATATATATTTTTATAGTCGTCGATGAATGGTGAACTTGGAAATTAATCTCATCGCATCGTGGAGACGGTAATCCATACGTACACACGAGTGAAAATATCATTCTTTTGATATTAAAATAATATATAATTGGAAGTTATATCATATATACAGAATCATTATCATGTTATATTTATTATTTACATGAATTACAAATCATTATTATACCCATCCAAATAATAATATATTGAATAACAATTACACCATGACGTGGAGACGAAAAGCCGTACGTACGCACGTATGGTGACATGTCATTCAAAGGATGGATAGAATACTTAATATGGTTTTACCATTTTTATAATAATATTATAGTACATAGGATATACTGGATTCATTATTTTATAATGGTAATAACAAAGAAAGAAGAAGTGGAAGAAGAAAGGAACTTGAAAAAGGGTGGTGAAATCATTACCTCTTCTTCGGGTTCTTCCTTTTGATTTGATCAAAAGGGCTCCATAGGATTGATTTAGGACTAAAATAAGGCATCTAGGATTAATTTAGGGAAGTTGAGAGAGTATTTGGTGAGGTTTTGGCCGATCCAAAAGGATTTGAAGGTGTGAATTAATGAGAAGGGGGAGTGTCCTTTTATAAGTGGGGTGAAGGGCACCTTTGGAAAAGCTAGAAATATTAATTTATAATAATTTAATATTTGGTTTCTAATGGCTAAAAGTGGATTATTTAAAGGTTAAGGTGGGTATGGGTCGAAAATCCCTCAACCAATATAATTTAGATAGATTTGGGTCATTATATTAACCTTATGTTTTAGTTTTAACTCTTAGTTAATCAGTTTGACACTTACCATGTCACTTTTTATTTTTATATTATATAGTTAATAAACATACTATATACATCCAAGAGACACCCAAGTGGTCCATTAATGATAAAAATATCATGATATAAGTCTCTTGGCCGAACCTTAGATTTTTAGGAATTTAATATCAATTAATAATATATTATTTGTTTCAAAAACCCTTTTATGTCAATTTTGACACTATTCAATAATTGAATTTTGTAAAAATCATAATAGAATGATCACTTCGGAAAACATTAATTAAATAAATCCTAATATGTTATATTATCCTATAGAATTATTTTAATTCATTAAAAGTCTCAAATTATATTTTTTTGGGTATTTATCATATCAATTATTTTAATTGTTCACTATTATTGTCAATAATGCATCATCAATGTGTCATAAATAAATTAAATTATTTAATGTCTAAAAATCATAAAAAATATATCATTATGTATGAAATCTTATTATATTTTTAATGAATATTTATAGTCGAAAATCCAATATATATAACCCTATGTAAAATTTTTTTTTTCTAAAAGATATATGCTTTTGTCATTTTTGTATTTATTTTAACTTAATTAAAATAAAGTGTCCCTATCACCTACAAGTGGCTCCATGGGGTCTCAAAATCGACCAAAAGATTACCATGGTCGGACATGTATCCACCAATAAGGTTAGGACACGTTTTAGTGTAATTTATTATTATTATAATATTATTTTTTAACCCTTATTTACCAGATTTACCCTTCAACCATGGTAAGTAAAATATTTACCGAAGTAATTATTCAAAATATCTAAAAATAAAAGTTACCTATTTTGTAATGCCCCGACCCCAGTTACCCAGAGTCGGTGCATTATTTTAATACATTGGCATGATTACAAAGAATCAAGTCCCGAAGGACCGATCAGTTTAGCAGTCTTGGAAAAGTAGATCACATACATGAATGTTACATTTTCACTATAAGACATACAAAAAAACATAAACAATCTTTATGAACGCCATTATTCCCTTGGCCTAACCCTGAATATCAATCACATTACACTTCTTGGAATCCGGGGAGAAATAAAACATATAAAGGGGTGAGATCAAATGCTCAGTACGGGTAAGAAATACAGCGGAAACTTTCAAAAATAAGCATAAACATTTAAGACAATGTATAAAACTAAAACAAAAGCCTTTTAAACTTGAACTTCTGCTTAATATGGCAGAAATAAAATGAAATAATTCCATTTAATTATTTACATTGATATTCTACTAATCGAATAATCACATGCAATATCACTAACCACTTTTCATAATGATGGAATGCATAATGCCAGACTATCATAACCACATAGCCAAGGGCTCGTGCCAAGACTACAAATAAGATTCTCTCAAGGCCTTGTGGAAAGACAATAGTTTGTCTCATAAGACCTACCGATGCATCGAGGAGCTATAGCGGGCTCCACCCGTCACATATTAAGTCCAATGCATTCCCATATGAAAAGGTTTAAACATAACATAAACATTCGTATTAAAACTAGAATACAAAAAGTCAATAATTTCTCCATGAACCATGAATGATATTAAAATAACTCATCCACAATCAAAAATATCACAAAACCTTCAATAGTAGTTTTTTATAATAAATTAACTTCAAATGAGCATAAAATCCATCAAATGATGAGTAAAAGTTTTTGAGAGAAATATCCTTTTTGTAAAATCATTTAAAAGTCACACATTAATAAAGGAAGTAATTTTAAAATATATTTTTGAATCAAAGTGTCCCATACCACTTTGAAACTTTTGAAAGGAATTATCATTTCAAAACATTCATGTCTACATAAATAAATCCTTAAAAACATTTTGAAAACATGGACATTAATTGAAAAGATTTAGAAAGATAAATCTTGAAAACATTTGAAATTTTTATCTTGATGAAGAGTACCTTTAAAAATCCTTAAAATCTTCATTTTGAAATCATTTTTATGAAAAATGGACATGGATGATAAAAATGTCCCAGTAAATACTTACACATAAACAATCTCAGATATTGATGAGATTGAGGAATTATCCCTTACCAATTTGGTAACTTACGAAACATACAACCCATGAAAGAGGTATCATACAATGAATATGTAAATAAACATAAATTAAAATGCATTACACAAAAAATACAATTACGGGCAGTACATACACCACACAAAAGGTAATAGTGGCAATATGGCATGAATCTCACAGGAATATAGAGTGAGATGAAAACCCCTTAACTTGCACTTTCCTTTAGTCGAAGGTACGTTTAACCTCCTGTACGAAGATCGTAGAATGTTATTAAATTATAGCAGAACCATATTAATATTTATGATATCATATATGATTCATTTATGACTTTATATTACCCATTTAATAATAATTTCCATGTTAAATTAACATTTCGGGTAATAATCACTTTCTTTATCATACGTGTTTTAACTTGTTACTCTTGGTTGTATCACGTAGATCATGATTTAAATATTTCCAAAATATAAAACATGATAAATATATCATATATATTTAGAATTTAAATATGTATAATAGACATATATAAGAAATGGAAAACACCGCTTATGGAGACGGTATTCCGTACATATGCATAAATGCTGTTTCTATTTTCATATAGTATTGAACGGAAGTAAGTGAATAAGATATATGTAAGTACCTAAATCCTTATATATATATATATATATATATATATATATCTCCAGTAGAATTATTATGTCATATATTACATACTTATTAGTAATATATATTTTTATAATCGTCGATGAATGGTGAACTAGGAAATAAATCTCATCGCGTCGTGGAGACGGTAATCCGTACGTACGCACGAGCGAAAATATCATTCTTTTGATATTAAAATAATATATAATTGGATGGAATATCATATATACAGAATCATTATCATGTTATATTTATTACTTACATGAATTAAACATCATTATTATACCCATGCAAATAACAATTTATTGAATAACAATTACACCACGACGTGGAGACGGTAAGCCGTACGTATGCACGTATGGTGACATGTTATTCAAAGGATGGATAGAATACTGAATATGGTTATATCATATTTATAATAACATAAAAATATATAGAAGATAATAGAATTATTATTTTAAATTATAAATAACAAATAAAGAAGAAGTGGAAGAAGAAAGGAACTTGAAAAGGGGTGGTGAAATCATTACCTCTTCTTCGGGTTATTCCTTTTGATTTGATCAAAAGGGATAATTACGTTGGATTTATAACTAAAGGAAGTCCTCTAGGATGAAGTGAGGGAATCTGAGAGAGTATTTAGGAAGGGTATATCTGAACCAAAAGGCTTTTAATGTGTTAATTAATGATAAGGAGGAGTGTCCTTTTATAAGAGGGGTGAGAGGCACCTTTGAAAAATCTTGAAATATTATTTTATAATAAATTCATATTCAGCTTATAATGGCTTCAAAGTGGATTATTTAAAGTTTATGGTGGGGATAGGTCGAAAAAAACTCAACCAATATAATTTAGACAAGTTTGGGTCATTATATTAACCTTATCTTTTAGTTTTAACTCTTAGTTAATTAGTTTTACACTTACCATGTCACTTTTTATTTTTATATTATATAGTTAATAAACTTACTATATACATCCAAGAGACCCCCAAGTGGTCCATTAATGATACAAATATCCTGATATAAGTCTCTTGGCCGATCCTTATATTTTTAGTAATTTAATATCAATTAATAATATAATATTTGTTTTAAACACACTTTTATGTCAATTTTGACAATATTCAATAATTGACTTTTTTAAAAATTATAAAAGAATTATTACTTAGAAAAAGTTATTTAAATCAATACTAATATGTAATAATATCTTATAAAATTATTATAATTCATTAAAAGTCTCAAATTATATAAATTTGGTTATTTATAATATCAATTATTTTAATTTTTCAGTATAAAGGTAATTACTGCATCATCATTGTTTCAAAAATAAATTAAATTATTTTGCGTATAAATATTATAAATAAAATATAATT
This sequence comes from Viscum album, assembly GCA_963277665.1. Classification (NCBI taxonomy): domain Eukaryota; kingdom Viridiplantae; phylum Streptophyta; class Magnoliopsida; order Santalales; family Viscaceae; genus Viscum; species Viscum album. Next base: position 1,070,036,516 of record OY728162.1, read on the forward strand.
ATGTAGGATATCCTTTTATCTTTCTAATGAATATTAATAGTAAAAACTCCAACATATATAACACTATGTAAAAATTGTTTTTCTAAAAGATATATGCTTATGTCATTTTTGTATTTATTTTAACTTAATTAAAATAAAGTGTCCATATCACTTACAAGTGGCTCCATGGGGTCCCAAAATCGACCCAAAAATGCCCATGGTTGGACATGTATCCACCAATAAGGTTAAGACAGGTTTTATGGTAACTTAGTATTATTATAATATTATTTTTAACCCTTATTTTATGGATCTACCCTATAAAAATGGTAAATAAAATATTTAACGAAGTAATTATTAAAAATGTTTAAAAATAAAAGTACCTATTTACACAATTTTGACATCCTGATTTCAAATATGGAATCCATTTTTCCAAATTCAAAACACATAAGTGGCAGAAATTAATTTAAAATTAATTCCCACTGTCAAAACAAAAAGCTTGTTTTTAAGATATAATAACTATCAAAAGATTGATACTTGTTTATGTTTGGTTTAATTGTGAAATTATGTCCTATGACCAAAATTGTATTAAATGGTAAAAATATATTCTAAATATACTTTAGAACCACTCAAATTCATAATTTATCACTATTAATTATTTTGATTAAAAAATTTGTTTTTAATTAAAATTTAGTAATTTTCACTATTCATCAAAATATTAAAGTTATCCGAAAAGTACCAAAATTTCACCTAACCCTAAATTCGATACTCCGAATCCAAAAATTATGTCTATTTTGAGAGATAAAATTTATAAAATTTCCAAAATATGGTATTACTATTCATAACCTCTTTTGAACAGCTTGTTTGGTAAGTCATGGTGCGCTTGAACTCGGTGTTGCGTGTAGTGCATATTATTGAATTGTTTTGAAGAAGTACATACTATGAACTTTTGGGGTGTTACATTCTTCCCTCCTTCAATAAATTGTGTCCTCGCAATTTTGATATTGTTCTTCGAAAATAAAGGTTGAAAATAGAAAATATCTCTGTGGGAAAACCCACATCGGAAATTTGGTTAATAAAATTTAGTCTTAATAAGAGGAAAAAGAAATGAAAGGGTCACCAACAAATTATGATCTATATTAGGAGAACATTGGTGGAAATTAGATACATATAATTGGAGGAAAAATGTTAATATTTATAGTTAGTGATTGAGGTCATCAATCAAAAACATGTTTAAAATTGAGGTCCTTAAATTCATCAATCTATAATGACTTAAAATACCATCGATTCAACAAAACATAAGGTATTAGGATAACACATTTTTTGTTTTAAGATTCCTTCAATAAATTATAAGAATTAATTTCTTTATAGAATAATAGTAGAAGAAAAATATATACTTGACAAGTAGAGTTCCATCCTTTAACGAATTTCTACAACAAAATCATATTTCACTCTAAAAGATAATAAAACATAAAAAACATATTGTATTTATCCTATTCGTATAGGGTTCCAAAAAACGAATTTATAATTCATCTACCAGATCTTTAAAAAAAACCTATATTATTTAATCCCGGACAGTACATGGGCCAGTGGTAGGTGATACACCCTTATCGCCCTTCGGTTGTGGGTTCAAGTCTATCGGCCTTGCCGGACGTGAGAGGTTGCCGCCCAACCTCCGGGTTGTACTTTTATGGAAATACCAAAATAATCCAAACTAGAACTATCCAAAATTCTTTAGTCAAAAAATGAAGATCCTTTTTTCTGCGTAATAACATGTGAACACCTTCATCGTGTATTCTTTTCAAACACTGAAACATCATGAATTACCATAAAACCTTATTGATTACATTCTTGATCCCTTATTCCTTAAATAATAATGGATATACTCCTTCAATCCAAAAATGTTGTAAACCCCAAAAATGATAGAATATACAAATCATTAATCAGTTTCAAGGATGTAAAAAATATCCAATATAATTTATCCAAATCAATCATGTATTATTCTAAAATGACTACCTCAGTATCAGAACTATATTATGTTTTATCATTCTCTCAACCATATATTTTCCAAAATATTTATCCATATATTGGATCACTTTTATATTTTTTACACAATCTCAAGTCCTTAATGAAATAGTACTTCAGTACAATCCTTATATACTCCATAATTATTATATCGAGTACATTGTTGATACAACACTCAAATGACATAATCAACATAAGAACTCTAATCATTACTTTTCATCTGTGGTTGTATCATAACTTGATTATTATCCAATAGCATCATTTGTGGTATAGTCTGATGACTGGGACATAGGTTCGCGTAGTGTCCAAACTCCTTGCAAATGAAGAATTGTACATTTGAAACCATTTTCATCCCCTTGCAGTCACGTACATTGTGCCCTTTTCCTCTACACTTATAAAAAACTCCCATTCCATTCAGGAAAGTTCCAAGGTGTCTCTTCCCATAGTTATCACATATGGGGAAATTCTTCTTTTCCCTCTTCCTTTTATCCATCTTTCTCTCTTTCATCCTTTTCTTCTCTTGCTTCCCTTCAAAGCCATAGGACTCAGTAAACTCTTTAGTTATCTTATCCACACATGATACTATTTCTTCATATGATGATAATATTTGGGAGACTATTTCCCTTCTAAATGATGTCTTAATACCATGAAATATACGATCCTTCTTACTCTTTGGATCATATGTATTACTGGAGTTCGCATTCCATCTACTAGGCGCCATTTCTATACAATAGCATAAACTAGGTCAGTTTATGAATTGCAATAAATAATTCCTAATGAAAATTGAATAGTTTATGGATATAATCCATAATCATAAAAAATGTTTTCTTTGAGTAAGTATATACTCATGATCCCTTCATAATGGTTTTTAAATAAAATGAGAATTATCCTAAGCATATCCCCCGGGAGTGTCGTAACCAAGAGTGCAGCAAGGCCCGTTGTCGTGCACCGGTTCTCGTTCGAGTCTAGCTCAAAGCGGTGTTTTCGGGTTTTACCCCTAGGTACATCTATGCCAGATCTGCCTCTACGTGCTGATATCCAGACAGGGATGTATTTCTCGGAAAACTCACAAAATATCTACAATACCAAAATTCTAGGAAGTTATTTTATACTAATCCTCAAAGTCTATCTTAGGGCTGTGTGATCTAATCAGAGTTTATCTAAATCTAGTTTCCAAGGTTATTGCTAAACATTCTCTAATACCAACTGTAATGCCCCGACCCCAGTTACCCAGAGTCGGTGCATTATTTTAATACATTGGAATGATTACAAGGAATCAAGTCCCGAATGACCGATCAGTTTAGCAGTCTTGGAAAAATAGATCACATACATGAATGTTACATTTTCACTTTAAGACGTACAAAACAAAATAAATAATCTTTATGAACTCCATTATTCCCTTGGCTTAACCCTTCATATCAATCACATTACACTTCTTGGAATCCTGGGAAAAATAAAACATAGAAAGGGGTGAGCTCAAAAGCTCAGTAAGGGTAAGAAATACAGCGGAAACTTTTAAAAATAAGCATAAACATTTAAGGAAATTTATAAAACTAAAACAAAATCCTTTTACACTTGAACATCAGCATAATATGGAAAAAAGAAAATGAAATAATTCCATTTACTTATTCACATTGATATTCTACTAATCGAATAATCACATGCAATATCACTAACCACTTTCATAATAATGGAATGCATAATGCCAGACTATCCTAACTACATACCCAAGGCATCATGCCAAGACAACAAATAAGATTTAGTCAAGGCCTTGTGGCAACACAGTAGTTTGTCTCGTGAGACCTACCGATGCATCGAGGAGCTATAGCGGGCTCCACCTGTCACATATTAAGTCCAATGCATTCCCATATGAAAATGTTTAAACATAACACAAACATTTGTATTAAAACTAGCATAAAAAATGTCAATACTTTCTCCAAGAACCATGAATGGAATAAAAATAACACAACCATATTCAAACATATCACAAAACCTTTAATAGAAGTTTTTTATAATAAATTAACTTCAAATGAGCTTAAAATCAATCAAATGATGAGTAAATTTTATTGAGAGAAATATCCTTTTTGTAAAATCATTTAAAAGTCTCGCATTTATAAAGGAAGTAATTTTAAAAGAGATTTTTGAATCAAAGTGTCCTATACCACTTTGAAACATTTGAAAAGAATTATCATTTCAGACCATTCATGTCCACATAAATAAATCCTAAAAAACATTTTGAAAACATGGACATTAATAGAAAAGATTTAGAAAGATAAATCTTGAAAACATTTGAAATTTTTATCTCGATAAAGAGTACCTTTCGAAATCCTTAAATTCATCATTTTGAAATCATTTTTATGTAAAATGGACATGGATGATAAAAATGTCCCAGTAAATACTTACACATAAACAATCTCGGATAATGATGAGATTGAGGAATTAACCCTTACCAATTTGGTAACTTACGAAACATACAACCCATGAAAGAGGTATCATTCAATGAATATGTAAATACACATAAATTAAAGTGTATTACACAAAGAATACAATTATGGGTAGTAAATACACTACACAAAAGGTAATAGTGGCAATATGGCATGAATCTCATGGGAATAAAGAGTGAGATGAAAACCCCTTAACTTGCACTTTCCTTTAGTCGAAGGTACATTTAACCTCCTGTACGAAGATCGTAGAATGTTATTAAATTATAGCAGAACCATATTAATATTTATGATATCATATATGATTCATTTATGACTTTATATTACCCATTTAATAATAATTTCCATGTTAAATTAACATTTCGGGTAATAATCACTTTCTTTATCATACGTGTTTTAACTTGTTACTCTTGGTTGTATCACGTAGATCATGATTTAAATATTTCCAAAATATAAAACATGATAAATAAATCATATATATTTAGAATTTAAATATGTATAATAGACATATATATGAAATGGAAAACACCGCTTATGGAGACGGTATTCCGTACATATACATAAACGTTGTTTCTATTTTCATATAGTATTGAACGGAAGTAAGTGAATAAGATATATGTAAGTACCTAAATCCTTATATATATATATATATATATCTCCAGTAGAATTATTATGTCATATATTACATACTTATTAGTAATATATATTTTTATAATCGTCGATGAATGGTGAACTAGGAAATAAATCTCATCGCGTCGTGGAGACGGTAATCCGTACGTACGCACGAGCGAAAATATCATTCTTTTGATATTAAAATAATATATAATTGGATGGAATATCATATATACAGAATCATTATCATGTTATATTTATTACTTACATGAATTAAACATCATTATTATACCCATGCAAATAACAATTTATTGAATAACAATTACACCACGACATGGAGACGGTAAGCCGTACGTACGCACGTATGGTGATATGTTATTCAAAGGATGGATAGAATAATGAATATAGTTGTACCATATTTATAATACCATCACATTATATATAAGATACTTGAGTTATTATTTTAGAATATAAATAACAAAGAAAGAAGAAGTGGAAGAAGAAAGGAACTTGAAAAGGGGTGGTGAAATCATTACCTCTTCTTCAGGTTCTTCTTTTTGATTTGATCAATAGGGATGCTTAGGTTGGCTTTATGACTAATGTAATTCGTCTAGGATGAAGTGAGGGAAGTTGAGAGAGTATTTGGGTAGGGGTTGGCCGAACCAAAAGTCTTTTAAAGTGTGAATTAATGAGAAGGGGGCGTGCCCCTTTATAAGAGGGGTGAGGGGCACCTTTGGAAAATCTAGAAATGTTATTTTATAATAATTTAATATTCAGTTTCTAATGGCTCAAAAGTGGATTATTTAAAGTTTAAGGTTATAATAGGTCGAAATCCACTCAACCAATAGAATTTAGACAGGTTTTGGTCATTATATTAACCTTATCCTTTAGTTTTAACTCTTAGTTAATTAGTTTGACACTTACCATGTCATTTTGTATTTTTATATTATATAGTTAATAAACTTACTATATACATCCAAGAGACCCCCAAGTGGTCCGTTAGTGATAAAAATATCATGATATAAGTCTCTTGGCCGGTACTTAGATTTTTATTAATTTAATATCAATTAATAATATAATATTTGTTTTAAAAACTCTTTTTTGACAATTTTGAAACTATTCAATAATTGACTTTTTCAAAAATTATAATAGAATGATTACTTCAAAAAAGGTTATTTAAATCAATCCTAATATGTCATATTATCCGATAAAATTTGTTTAATTCATTAAAAGTCTCAAATTATATTTATTTGGGTATTTATAATATCAATTATTTTAATTTTTCAATATTATGGTAATTACTGCATCATCATTGTTTCATAAATAAATTAAATTATTTAATGTATAAAAATTATAAATAAAATATAATTATGTAGTATATCCTTTTATCTTTCTATTTAATATTCATATTTAAATATCCAACATATATAACACTATGTAAATATTGTTTTGCTAAATGATATATGCTTATGTAAATTTTGTATTTATTTTAACTTAATTTAAATAAAGTGTCTATATCACTTACAAGTGGCTCCATGGGGTCTCAAAATCAACCCAAAGATTACCATGGTCGGAAATGTATCCACCAATAAGGTTAGGACATGTTTTATGGTAATTTAGTATTATTATAATATTATTTTTAACCCTTATTTACCGGATTTACCCTTTAACCATGGTAAATAAAATATTTACCGAAGTAATTATTCAAAATGTCTAAAAATAAAATTAACCTATTTACACAATTTGGACATCCTGATTATAAATATTGAATCCATTTTCTAAATTCAAAACACAGAGGTAGCAGAAATTAATTTAAAATTAATTTCCGCTGTCAAAACAAAAAGCGTGTTTTTAAGATATAATAACTATCAAAAGTTTGATACTTGTTTATGTTCGGTTTAATTGAGAAATTATGTCCTATGACCAAAATTTTATTAAATGGTAAAAATATATTCTAAATATACTTTAAAACCACTTAAATTCATAATTAATCACTATTAATTATTTTGATTAAAAAAGTTGTTTTTAATTAAAATTTAGTAATTTTCACTAATCATCAAAATATTAAAGTTATCCGAAAGTACCAAAATTTCAACTTAGGCTAAATTTGATACTCCGAATCCAAAAATGAAGTCAATTTTGAGAGATAAAATTTATTAAATTTCAAAAATTAGGTATTACTATTCATACCCTCTTTTGAACGGCTTGTTTGGTAAGTCATGGTGTGCTTGAACTCGGTGTTGCATTTTGTGCAAGTTATTGAATTGTTTTGAAGAAGTACATACTATGAAATCTTGGGGTGTTACATATTTACACAATTTGGACATCCTGATTCCAAATATGGAATCCATTTTTCCAAATTCAAAACACAGAAGTGGAAATAATTAATTTAAAATTAATTCACGCTGTCAAAACAAAAAATTTGTTTTTAAGATATAATAACTATCAAAAGATTGATACATCTTGATGTCTGGTTTAATTGCGAAATTATGTCCAATGTCCAAAATTGTATTAAATGGTAAAAATATATTCTAAATATACTTTAAAACCACTCAAATTCATAATTTATCGCTATTAATTATTTTCATTAAAAAATTAGTTTTTAATTAAAATTTAGCAATTTTCACTATTAATGAATATATTAAAGTTATCCGAAAAGTAACAAAATTTCACCTTAGGATAAAATCGATACTAAGAATCCAAAAATGATGTCCATTTTGAGAGATAAAATATCTAAAATTTTAAAAAGTAGGTATTACTATTCATAACAGGAACTTTGATTGGTCGTGGTGTGTGTTAGAACCCGAAGTTGCGTACAACACAGACTACTGTATTATTCAAAGAGAAGTGTACCGTGGAAGCTCGGGGTGTTACATTCTCCCCTCCTTATATAAATTTCATCCTCACAATTTTATATTGTTCTTTGAAAATAAAGTTTGAAAATAGAAAATATCTTTGTGGAAAAACCCCACATCGAAAATTTGGTTAATAAAGATTAGTCTTAACAAGATGAAAAGAGAAATGAAAGGGTCACCTCAAAATTATGATCTATATTAGGAGGAAATTGGTGGAAATTATAGACATATAATTGGAGGAAAAATTTAAATATTTATAGGTAGTGATTTAGGCTATCAATCACAAAAAAGTTTAAAAATGAGGTCCTTAAATTCATCAATCTATGATGATTTAAAATACCATCAGTTCAACAAAACATAAGGTATTAGGATAACACATTTTTGACATTTCAAAATATCTTAGTTGAAATCACACATCGAAAAATGAATTAATGAGGCCTCTATTTAAAATAAAAAGTATAAAGTATGAAGATTACCAAAAATAACACATACTTGGGTTCCATGTAGGAAAATATGGATATGGAAGAGAAATCTAACCATAAATTATCTGATGGAGAGTGGTAGAGAAAATGGCTATGAAAAGGACAACAATCCCAAAGCCATAAATTAGTGATGATCGAAGGTACCGTCTTGGACAAAATTTTTGTTCTAAGTTCATTTTCATAATGTTGAGGAATTTATTTATGAGATTGGATAAGATCATAAGGAGATATACTTACTTTATAATTAGAGTTTTACCCATTAATAAATTTCTACCACAAACTCCTCTTTCACCCCAATACATAATACAACTCAAAAATACTCTATTTATCCTAATCATATAGGGTTCCAAATATAATGAATTTATAATTCACATATCAGACCCTTTATGTAAAGAAACTACATTATACCATCCAGGAACTTCATGTAGCACAATGGTGGGCGATACATCCCAATTGCACTATGGTTGTGGGTTCGATTTCGGCAGCTTTGTCCGACATGACGGGTCGTCACACAGTCTGCGTGTTGTCCTTTTATAAAATCCAAAAAAATAACCTTTCAAACTTAATCCATTCCGACCGTTAGACTTATCCAAAATACTATTATCCAAACTCAGAGTCCAAAATTTACAAGGAAGTTAAACATAATGAGGATCATTTTTTCTATGTAATAACATGTGAACACCTTACTCATATATTCTTTTAGAACACCACAACATCCTGAATTACCAAAATCAACCATCTCTTATTCCAAAATCACTACCTCAATATTAGGACCGTATTAAGGTTTATCTTTCCTTCATCTATGTAATTCACAAAAAAAATTAACTCGTTGTAGAGTCACTTTTCTTAGTACCATAATATGTCAAATCCTTAATTAAATAGTACTGCAGTACAATCCTTATTTATTTCTAGAACATCATTGATACAACACTTAAATTAAATAATTCTAAAATAACAACATAAGAACACTAGTCATTCCTCTTCATCTATGGTAGTATCATAACATGATTATTATCCAATAGCATCATTTGCGTCATAGTCGTATGACTGGGACATTTGTTCGCGTAGTGTCCAAACTCCATGAAAATGAAGCATTGTACATTTGAAACCATTTTCTTACCCTTGCAGTCATGTACTTTGTGCCCTTTTCATCCACACTTATAACAAACTCCCATTCCATTCAGGGAAGTTCCGGGGTGTTTCTTCCCACAATTATCACATATGGGAAAATTCTTTATTTCCCTCTTCCCTTTATCCATCTTTCTCTCTTCCATCATTTTCTTCTCTTGCTTCCCTTCCAAGACATAAGACTCCTAGAATTCTTTACTCATCTTATCAACACATGATACTATTTCTTCATATGATGGTAATATGTGGGAAACTATTTCCCTTATAAATTCTGGATTAGGACCACGAAAGATATGATCCTTCTTACTCTTTGGATCATACGTATTACTGGAGTTCACATTCCTTCTACTGGGCGCCATTTCTATACAATAGCATAAACTAGTTCAGTTTATGAATTGCAATGAATAATTACCAAACTTCTAAAATACCTAAAACAATTTGAACTGTTTATGGATATAATCCATAATCATAATAATGTTTTCTTTGAGTAATTATATACTCATAAGCCCTTAATAATGGTTTGTAAAGAAAATGAGAATTATCCTAAGCATATCCCCCGGGAGTGTCGTAACCAAGAGTGCAGTAAGTCCCGTTGTCGTGCACCAGTTCCCATTTGAGTCTTGCTCAAAGCAGTGTTTTCGGGTTTTACCCCTAGGTATATCTGTGCCAGAGGCGCCTCTACCTGCTCGTATCTAGACAGGGATGTATTGCTCTGAAAACTCACAAAATCTCTACAATACCAAAATTCTAGGAAGTTCTTCTATATTAATCCTCAATGTCTCTCTTAGGGTTATGTGCTCTAATTAGAGATTATCTAAATATAGTTTCCAAGTTTATTTCTAAACTTACTCTCATACTAACTGTAACACCCTGACCCCAGTTACCTAGAGTCGGTGCATTATTTTAATACATTGGCATGATTACAAGGAATCAAGTCCCGAAGGGCCGATATGTTTAGCAGTCTGGGAAAAATAGATCGCATACATGAATGTTACATTTTCACTTTAAGACATACAAAACAACATAAATAATCTTTATGAACTCCATTATTGCCTTGGCTTAACCCTGAATATCCATCACATTACACTTCTTGGAATCCTGGAAACAATAAAACATAGAAAGGGGTGAGCTCAAATGCTCAGTAAGGGTAAGCAATACAGCGGAAGCTTTCAAAAATAAGCATAAACATTTAAGGCAATGTATAAAACTAAAACAAAAGCCTTTTAAACATCAACTTCAGCATAATATGGCAGAAAAAAAATTAAATAATTCAATTTACTTATTCACATGGATATTCTACTAATCGAATAATCACATGCAATATCACTAACCACTTTTATAATGATGGAATGCATAATGCCAGACTATCATAACCAAATATCCAAGGCCCGGTTCCAAGTCTAAAAATAAGATTTTGTGAAGACCTTGTTCCAAGACAGTAGTTTGTCTCATGAGACCTACCGATGCATCAAGGAGCTATTGCGGGCTCCACCCGTCACATATTAAGTCAAATGCATTCCCATATGAAAACGTTTAAACATAACATAAACATTCATATTAAATCTAGCATACGAAATGTCAATACTTTATCTATAAACCATGAATGGTATAAAAACAACACATCCACAGTCAAACATATCACAAAACCTTCAATATAAGTTTTTTATATAATAAATCAACTTCAAATGAGCTTAAAATCCATCAAATGATGTGTAAGGATTTTTGAGAGCAATATCATTTTTGTAAAATCATTTAAAAGTCACACATTTATAAAGGAAGTAATTTTAAAATATATTTTTGAATCAAAGTGTCCCATACAACTATGAAACTTTTGAAAAGAATTATCATTTCCAAACATTCATGTCCATATAAATAAATCCTTAAAATCATTTTGAAAACATGTACATTAATTGAAAATATTTAGAAAGATAAATCTTTAAAACATTTGAAATTTTGATCTTGATAAATTTTACAGTTCAAAATCCTTAAAATAATCATTTTGAAATCATTTTTATGAAAAATGGACATGGATGTTAAAAATATCCTGGTAAATACATACACATAAACAATCTCGGATAATGATGAGATTGATGAATTAACCCTAACCAATTTGGTAACTTACGAAACATACAACCCATGAAAGAGGTATCATACAATGAATATGTAAATACACAAAATTAAATTGAATTACACAAAGAATATAATTATGGGCAGTACATACACCACACAAAAGGTAATAGTGGCAATATGGCATGAATTTCATGGGAATAAGGAGTGAGATGAAAACCCCTTACCTTGCACTTTCCTTTAGTCAAGGGTACATTTAACCTCCTGTACAAAGATCATAGTATGTTATTAAATTATACCAGAACCATATTAATATTTATGATATCATAAATGATTCATTTATGACTTTATATTACCCATTTAATAATAATTTCCATGTTAAGTTAACATTTCGGGTAATAATCACTTTCTTTATCATACGTGTTTTACCTTTCCACTCTTGGTTGTATCACTTAGATCATGATTTAAATACTTCCAGAATATAAAACATGGTAAATATATCATATATATTTAGAATATAAATATGTATAATAGACATATATATGAAATGGAAAACACCGTTTATGGAGATAGTAGTCCGTACGTACGCATAAACGTTGTTTTTGTTTTCATATAGTATTGAACGGAAGTAAGTGAATAAGATATATGTATGTACATAAATACTTATATATATATATATATATATATATATATCTCCAGTAGAATTATTATGTTATATATTACATACTTATTAGTAATATATATTCTTATAATCGTCGATGAATGGTGAACTTGGAAATGAATCTCATCGCGTCGTGGAGACGGTAATCCGTACGTACGCACGAGTGAAAATATCATTATTTTGATATTAAAATAATATATAATTGGATGGTATATCATATATACAGAATAATTATCATGTTATATGTTTTATTTAAATGAATTAAAAATCATTATTATACCCATTCAAATAATAATATATTGAATAACAATTACACCACGACGTGGAGACGGTAAGCCGTACGTACGCACGTAAGGTGACATGTCATTCAAAGGATGGATAGAATATTGAATATGATTGTACCATTTTTATAATAATTTTACAGTATATAGGAGATACTGGATTCATTATTTTAGAATGGTACTAACAATGAAAGAAGAAGTGGAAGAAGAAAGGAACTTGAAAAAAGGTGGTGAAATCATTACCTCTTCTTCGGGTTATTCCTTTTAATTTGATCAAAAGGGCTCATTTGGATGGCCTTCTGAATAAAGGAAGGCCTCTAGGATGAAGTGAGGAAAGTTGAGAGATTATTTGGTCAGGGCTTGGCCGAACCAAAAGGCTTTGAAGGTGTGAATTTATGAGAAGGGGGAGTGTCCTTTTATAAGAGGGGTGAGGGCCACCTTTGGAAAATCTAGAAATATTATTTTATAATAAATTCATATTCGGTTTCTAATGGTTCCAAAGTGGATTATTTAATTGTTAAGGTGGTTCTGGGTCTAAAAACACTCAACCAATATAATTTAGACAGTTTTGGGTCATTATATTAACCTTATCTTTTAGTTTTAACTCTTAGTTAATTAGTTTGACACTTACCATGTCACTTTGTATTTTTATATTATATAGTTAATAAACAAACTATATACATCCAAGTGACCCCCAAGAAGACCATTAATGATAAAAACATAATGATATAAGTCTCTTGGACGAACCTTAGATTTTTATGAATTTAATATCAATTAATAATATAATATTTGTTTTAAAAACACTTTTATGTCAATTTTGACACTATTCAATAATTGACTTTTGTAAAAATCATAACAGAATGATCACTTCGAAAATAGTTAATTAAATAAATCCTAATAATCTATATTATCCTATAAAATTATTTTAATTCATTAAAAGTATCATATTATATTTATTTGGGTATTTATCATATCAATTATTTTAATTTTTCACTATTATTGTCATTAATGCATCATCATTATGTCATAAATAAATTAAATTATTTAATGTCTAAAAAATATAAATAAAATATCATTATGTATGAGATCTTATTATATTTCTAATTAATATTTATAGTCGAAATTCCAACATATATAACCCTATGTAAAAATTGTTTTTCAAAATGATATATGCTTTTGTCATTTTTGTATTAATTTTAACTTAATTAAAATAAAGTGTCCCTATCACCTACATGTGGCTCCATGGGGTCCCAAAATCGACCCAAAGATACCCATGGTCGGACATGTTTCCACCAATAAGGTTTGGACATGTTTTAGTGTAATTTATTATTATTATAATATTATTTTTTAACCCTTATTTACGAGATTTACCCTTTAACCATGGTAAATAAAAAATTTACCGAAGTAATTATACAAAATGTCTAAAAATAACAGTTTCCTATTTCCACAATTTGGATATCCTGATTCCAAATATGGAATCCATATTTCAAAATTCAAAACACAGAAGTGGCATAAATTAATTTAAAATTAATTTCAGCTGTCAAAACAAAAAGCGTGTTTTTAAGATATAATAACAATCTAAGGATTGATACTTCTTTATGTCCGGTTTATTTGTGAAATTATGTGCAATGACCAAAATTGTATTAAATGATAAAAATATATTCTAAATATACTTTAAAACCACTCAAATTCATAATTTATCATTATTAATTATTTTGATTAAAAAAGTTGTTTTTAATTAAAATTTAGTAATTTTCACTATTCATCAAAATATTAAAATTATCCCAAAAGTACCAAAATTTCACCATAGGATAAATTCGATACTCCGAATCCAAAAATGAATTCCATTTTGAGAGATAAAATTTCTAAAATATTAAAAAGTAGGAATTACTATTCATAATGGCTACTTTGATTGGTCGTGGTGTGTGTTAGAACTCGAAGTTGCGTACAACACACGCTACTGTATTATTCAAAGAGAAGTATACCGTGGAAGCTCGGGGGTGTTAAATTTGTGTTATCTATTTTTTCATTATTATATTTTTTAAATTTCAATTGAAAATTATTGTTTTAATTAATTTGGTAATTTGATTAATTGGTTTTTTCAATTTTTTGAAGTTCATTATTTATTTTATGATATCGTTGAGTCGACTCATCAACCGCTCATCAGTGCTTCATGACTCACCGAACAACTATCAGTATTGATCTCACCATTTAACACTGTTGGATTATCAGGACACATCGATCGATTTCTAATTTTCATCCTTGTCATGCACACACCGGTCACTTCTAAATTTCATATGTCACACACCACACAAATTACTTTTTATTTTCATCTATCTATGACTCCCTTTTTTCACTATTAGTTTTAGATGAATTATTTTCATCTGTGTCACAACAGGCCGAGGTTGTCTTACTAAATCCCCTGCTACCGATACAATCATTTCCCTAATTCACACACAGATCCTTCTCTTATTCATACTATTCATGCTACCAATACACTTCGTGGGTCCTCCTCATTTTTCATTCCACTGATGCTTCTATTGGCCTTCTTCTATTCCTCATTTCACCCACATCCCTACTACAACACATCTTCAACTTTTTGAAATCACACATCAAATTCACTACCAATGCACACACTAATCACCAACTTAAACCATTCAAATTCAATATCATCTCTTGGGGTTTCATTTTAATATATTCCATCAATCATGATTAGCCAGCAGTAAAACACTCTATTATAGAAAAAAATCAAACCCTCTCTTTCTAAATACGATTTCCAAACCATCATAACTTCAACATGATGCCATGAGATTGATGTATGAATATCAGAAAACTCCTACTCTAGTGAAGATCACTTGAAACTAAATACATGGAAGCTGAAGTATAGGCCTCCCGAGGGGGAAGGATCTTGAGCTCATGTGAAGGAGAGTTGAGGATGAATAGATCCGCAATGCTGGACAATTGTGACTGGTGCTCCAACTCTCCACACCTCAAGAACTACAGTATTACGCCACTAAAGCAGGGAGAAGTTGAGCAGCTGGAAGGGGAATATTGGAACCACCACACCACGATGTATCAGGGGGAACCGGCTTCCACCGGTGATGAAGGGACATTCTCACCACCAAGGGATTCATCTGCCACCAAGAAACCATAGTGTCGTGCCTTTGGAGAGTAGAAACCAAACTCTATAACCCTCCCCCTACAGTGTGCTGAATTGGGGGGGAGAGGGTAGAGGAGATGGCCTAAAAAAATTCATATAATAATAATTTTACTAAAATAAAATATAAAAAGAATAATGGTAACATAAAATGTAACAAATAAATAATCTATAATAACAATTTAATAAATTTTTTATGTAATTAATTCAATTTAAATTTTTAAAAATAAAACATTTATAATTATTTCTAAATAAAATTTTAAATGAAATTAAATTTATGATAAATAAATTCGTACTAATAATAAAATTTTTAAATTAGTTAAAATAAACATTAATAATATTATTAAATAAATAAATTAATTAATTTATAAAATTGTCACATTAAAATTAATAATAATTTAATATTAAATTAATAAAACTTTTCAAACATAAATATTAATAACGATTTATTAAATTATTTATCTAAATAAATGATATTTAATTATTTAATTATAGATTATAACATAGATATTAAACAACAAAATAATTACAATTTTAATAACAAAATTAAATAGCTAAAAAATAACATAAATAAATGAATAATAATATAATTTTAAAATATAATAGATTTTCATAACTAATTACTAATAATATTAATTAATATAATTATCATATACTAATTTTAGTTTTTTTATCTATTTATAAATTATATAAATTAAATCAAATAATAATATTTTATCATCCTTAAATAATATTATAAGACAATTAAAATAATAACATCAATAATTAATAATTAATTTATGTTTCAAATTTAAAGTAAATAATAATTATTAACTAAAAATATTTATTTTATAACTATTTTATTACTAATATAACATTAAGTTAATAATAATAATAATAATAATAACTATAAATTATTAATTAAAATTCATCGTATTTTTAATTGTTTGTTTTTGTTCATTACAATGAAAGTTCAAGAAGAGTAAAAAACATGTCCATGTTCATCAAATGAATTTACTGTATGTTAGATACAAGAGGAATGCTAGAATGACTTGACGTTCAGTAAAAATTTCATGTGTGCAGATGCGCTGCTAAATTCAATCTACGTCAGTGGAAGGAAGTAGCGACGATGCAGAAGATGACCACCGGTTTAAAAATATTCCAGCAATATGATGATTGGAGGACATTTTCCTGGGGATGATCATTGGACAAATTCACACATCAGAGCTGAGCAGATCCATCATAGAGATCCTGCAGAGAAATTTTCCTAGAGTTCTAAGGAGGAGAGTAGGCCACACCGTAGTTCCAAGAGGAGTTCTGGCATTCCTCTTAATATTATCGCTTTCTACTCTTGTAACCAAACAATTTCTTTTTTGAATATGAGCATTAAAGTGAAATAAATAAATTGAATTTGGGGAAATTTTTAGTTCTAGAGGTTAATTATTCTCTTTCTTTTAAATTAAATATTAAAAAAACCTGATTTGATCCATGAAAGATATTCTTGAATTCATATTATTGCACTATGCTACATAATATCAATTTTTAATTCTGCTAGATGTATGTGAGAAAGTCCATGGATGTGATTTCTCAAATTTTTAATTCATAAAACTTCATAAGACATGGAGTGTTTTTCTATCGTCTTTTTGAAATATTAATTCTCAGTGTGAAACATTCTTGGAGCGGAAATCTCCATGATTTCTCATTCTTAGTGATTTACATTGTGGTGAAGGAAACAAGTCATTCCTTTTTTAGTGGTACATCAAAATCAAAATATATTTGATTATGAATTATTTCAAAACTAATAGAATATAGTTTTCCCCAATAATTTCATTCTTCTTATTCATATATCTGTGATGTATATCTTATTTTATTATTGGTTTTAGGATATTTATTATTTTCAGAATAATTTTATAAAAAATCAAAAAAAATGATGATTCTTTTTACTACCATATAAAAACACAAAAAAAAAATATAAAAATTAAAAATATATAAAAAAATTAAATTTTATCCTGCTTCTGACAATAGTGGGTTGTTTCTTAGAAAAGTAGAATGGTTTTGGAAACATTTACATTCCCTATGTGTTTGAACCTACATTCCACACAAACCGTTGCTATTAGGAGTATAAAAGTTTAAACATTGGCTGAGTTCAATGATGGTCGTGTCAGTTAACTTGTTTATATGAAAGGATGTTGTGTAAAATGAGGATAAATATCCATAATTGTTTTTATATGTTTTTCATGTTCTTACTAATGTCTATATGGTCTTATAAATAATTTTTTATTTGGTTTTAGTAATAATAATTACATAAAGTTTAATGATGATCATTTTAGGATAATTTCTGTAGGATTTCATTCATAATGAATTAATTTTGTTTTATCATTTAGTATTACATATAAATTGAACTTCCATAACATAAAAATGGTAATAGCATAAAATATAGAATATTTTTTCAACAATTTAATGTTCGTATTATCATATTTGAAGTATTTAGAAGATAATGAGCATTCATCAAGAAATATGTTGGTAAAGTGACACATCATAGGTGATGATTTAATTTTTAGAATAAAAGTGACTCAAAAAACATACAGAGAGAGAGAGATAGATGGGTCTGATGATGGATCTTCAATTAAGATGATCGAATTATAGTATATCAAACATATTATTTTTTGTTACCTTTGGAAATAATATGTTGATTCTCTCCCCCATGAGAACCACCTTAAGGAAAATTTTGTGGTGTTTGGATTAGAACAATAGATCCTGGATGTGGGATATGGTCATGGGGAGTGGTTTCAGAATAATTTGGACAAGGAACAAAGCTAGAGAGGTGTACATATAATAGGGGGTTAGGGGTGGTACTTGTAGTGGATGAGACTAGTGTTTTTTTATTACGTAATACATTAGATTATTATTTTTATTAACACCAGAAATAATGTTGTTTAATGATACTAGATACAGTATCTATATCTTTTGATTTTGAACCAATGTTTATTACATTATCCTCACATTTATAATTGTCAAAAAAATTATCTATTTACCATTTATAAAAATTTATAGTATTTAACTATTCCTAAAAAATAAAGTACTTTATAAAATCTCTAAAATTAACCAATTAAAAATTGAACTCCATTTTATGAAAATAATTTTCCAAATATGATTAATTTTAATTTTAATTAAAAATATCATTTACATGGAAGATAATGATTTTAAAATTATAAAAGATTTTATAAAACATTTAAAAAATTACATATGGTCTCATAATGTAATCATAAAATTCATAAGCAACACAAATATTAATCTTATAATACATTTTTGGAAAAATTATTTTCATTTATATTATCAAATTAATTAGAAAATTGCAATTAATTATTTATGACATAAAAAAATGCCAACACATATTTATTAATTGTTAAAACATTATTTAATTAAAATATGATATAACTACACCATTAATTCATTTATAGAACACCTAAATGGTATTTTTACTATCATTGGCGAGGTAACTATTAATTTGGCCGGTTTATTATTCATAAAGATCATATAACTATTCTTAAGGTCATGTTACTATTTCATCGGTATTGGAGCCATAAAATCTAAAAATACTTGTTATTTACTTAATTGATCATTTATAATGTCTATTTAATGGTATATAAATTATTTTTTGTGATTTATACCATATGAAATTACTATAATAAAGGATAAATTCCATTGAAAAAATTGGATCATTACATTCTTCCCACTTTTTAAATTTTACCCATGAAATTTCGTTTTACACAAATAGGTGTGGGTAATTCTCCTGAATCTTCCCCTCTGGTCACCAAGTTTCTTCGTTATACGTGTTGTTCTTATAAAACTATTTGAAAATGTGGGTTTTCTTTTTTCCTATAAACGTATCTCTCAGGTCAAGAATCATTACATGTCATTCTCCATATGATAGTTCATCTGTCATCCATTCCACCTCTAAGTTCAGTACATTTGAGAGTACTTGTGTGTACTTCCTTAGGAGTGATATGTGAAACATATCATGAACTTGATCCATATTCGATAAAAGTGACCGATGATAGGCCTCATCTTCAATGTGATAAATGATCTAAAATTTGTAAATGTACCTTAGCCAAAGTTTCCTATTCATTCCAAACCACATGACTCTCTTCCATGGTGATATTCGAATGAAGACTTTATCTCCAACTTAAAACTCAAATTCCAAAAGATGGTTGTCCTCATATCTATTTTTTTACTTCTAGAAGCATTGATATGTAGCTAGATGGAGTGTCTAATTAGTTCTTTCAGATTGGCCATAAGTTTGGAGGTGATAGGTCATGCTGAAATTTGATTCAGTACTCAATGAATTTTGGAGACTCTCTCAAAACTTATATGTGAACATGGGATCATGATCATAGCCAATCAAGTGTGGAACCCCATAAAGTCTCAACACTTCCTTCATATATATCATATCATGTTGATCAATATAGAGTTATTTCTGAATAATGATATTGTGGGCAATTATATGAGTTGGTCCACTATAACACATATTGACTTATTTCTTATGGATGTCTTCTGGAGACCCATGAAAATGTAATCAACAACATTATACCATTTCCACACTGGTATAGGTAATGCCTACATCATCCTTTTAGATTGGTTTCACTCTGATTTAACTTTATGAAATATCATGAACCTTAACATATACTCCACAATCTCTTTCTTCATGTGGTTCGAACATAGGTGTTCTCATATTTCATGGTACATCTTAGTCCTACTAGGATTGATTGATAAGTTGATCTATTCGTATTATAAAATATATCGTTATTTATTGTTTAGTGATTAGGGCTTTCAAAACACTGTTCCAAATCGAATAACACCATCAGCATTGATATGGAGCTCTTGTATCT
Source organism: Viscum album (assembly GCA_963277665.1). Lineage (NCBI taxonomy): Eukaryota > Viridiplantae > Streptophyta > Magnoliopsida > Santalales > Viscaceae > Viscum > Viscum album. The sequence goes on from OY728162.1 coordinate 1,070,057,069, forward strand.
TCCATTCCTATGTCACAATCACCTTCTTTTGTATCTTTGGATAATCCTTTTGTGCCTCTTTAGTTTTTTCATGGATAGGTGGTTGTGAAATAATTTTCAAAAGGTAGTATTTATTACCCACCATTATGATTTCTAAATCCATATATTTCATATCCATTAAGAAAGGGTCTTTCTTAGTTTGCGACATAGAAAGAGTAGCAAGTTATTTTATACTACGAGCATCTGGTATATTGTTCACCTTTCCAGGATGATAGTTTATAGAAAAATCAAAGTCTTTGATAAGCTCTAACCATATCCATTGATTCATGTTTAGATCCTTTTTTGTGAATATATACTTTAGGACGCTATGATTAGTATATATTTCACACTTCCCATCATTGATGTAGTGGTGCAATATATTCAGCTAAAAATCACATATGTTTTCTCCATATCATACATCAGGAAGTTCTACTCATGGAACTTTAACTTTCATGAGGTATATGATATAAAATTGTAATTTTTCATTAGTAAATAGCTGAATACATTCTATGAATAATCACTATATACCACAAAACATTCTCCACATGTGAGTGTAGGTGAAGTGATCAACCTCTTCATCAGCACTATGAATCATTCCTCACATTAAACGATCCAAAAATACTTTACCCGTTTCCATTATACTTAGATAGTGGGCTTGAAAATTATTTTAAGGTTCTCAATAAAAATGTAAACGATACCTTTCTATATGATGAAAATTGTGTATTAATGTAACACTATAGGGACTGGTCCATTCCTCAATCATCTTTGTTCATAAGGGTCTACAAGAAGTCCCTCAAATGTGATCACATGTCCCTTGAATTTTCTTTTCTACAACCAAGAGTCACGTTTTCTAAAGATGGTATAGAAAATCCCCTTCCTTAATATCACAAACAAATTCATTATATATTATTCATGTTCATTTTTTCTCATAGATTATAAGAGAATATCATCAATAATAATAACCTAAAATTGTGGAAGGTAATGTCTAAATTCTATATTCATCCAATCGATGCATGTTTTAGGGGAATTAATAAGTCTAAAATGAATCAACAGAATATCATAGTTCCATACATTGTACGGATGGCAATATTTGGAATATCATAAATCTTCACCTTTAGATTCTGATATATAGAATGAAGATCAACAATTGAGAAGAACTGTGTTCCTCAAAATTGGTCGATTAAGTCGTTATTCCATGGAAAATGGTACTTTTTATTTATGGTGATCTTTTTGAGCTCCCGATAACCAATACATAGCCCCATTGATCCATCCTTCTTCATGAAAAAGAGAATTGGAAAACCCATCGTGATGCACTGGGTTGTATGAACAATTTTTCCAAATTCTCTTATAGAAAATCCATTAGCTCCTTTTTCTCAAAAAGATCCATCCAACCAGCACACATTGAGATAGGAGTAGCTCTTGGTATGAGATATATTAAGAACTCTATGTTAGGATCTAGGGGAGTTCAGGTAACACTTCATAAAAAACATCATTTTATTCCATCACGATGTTCATTTCCTCTAGATTAATACATTCATTGACTCAACCACATGAGCGAGGTATGATTCATAATTGGAAATCAACACCTACGATGTTGAAGGAGTTTCCAAATGAGATTCATGATCCTCCATGATTTTGTAGAGGATCATGGGATGGGATGGAATATGAATCGATATTCCCATATCCAAAAATATATATGTTTTCTATAAAATGAGATTAAATACTTCCCCAGTACTGCATTGAATTCTCTCAAGGGATGTATTACAATATTCGATGGAATACTCTTCCCACCTATGATAATAGAAGAAGAGTCCCAGATATGTTATGCAATGATTATGTCAATTGATGTTTTTATGAATATCTCTAGTTAATGGATTTGGGGTATTGATTAAACACTTCTTTAAAACATTCAAGTTATAACAGAATGCATAGAATCATAATAAAATAATAATTTTTCTATTCATCAATGAATAGAAAGTGTACCTTATATGATGCCATTTTCTTACTCAACATCATTAGTAGTAATAGAATATGCCATTCCTTTATCATATGTATTTTGTGCATATAGATGCTGATTAACCTCGAGAACACGAGGTTTAATTCTATGTCTTGAATAGTTCCCTTTCTCACAACAATTGTCCAATTAGCCCTTGGGTGGTTCTATCCTTTAATCCACCAAAATTTTCCTATTCCTCAGGTATTTTCAACATTCAGGATCTTGTTGACCTTCTCTTCCACACTTAAGCATTTCCCTATCTGATTGAGGTAGTTCTCATTATTCTTCTTCCTGAACTTTTGACTTGTGGGAAATTTAGTTTTCCATACACCTTTCTAATAATATCCTCCATCTACAAGCTCCATGGTTAATTTCTTATCCCCATAACCATGGGAAAATTCTCCAAAAACCATCTACATTTTGAGAGTATATCAAACAATATATTCATAAATCTCACATTTTGAAATTGTAAGATACTTTCAAAGGTTTAGTTTTATGACACTGACAAATATATTAAATTTAGTTTTCATTATTGATAAAAAAACCCAAATCATGCTTTGAATTACCTATCCAAAATTTTTTATTGGTTGTGGCAGAATATATTTCCTTTTTATTCAGCTTTATGATTTCTCTCTCAATCATTTTATGAAGATCTTTAGGGAAATACAAGTTAAGAAAAAATTTATTAAATTCTTCCCTGTCTGTCTTTTCAAATTCAACCATAGTCTTGGTGATCTTAATAAAATCTTACTAATGATCAACTACTCCATCTAGACAATAAACAATAAGATTCACCTTATACATCTTTAAACAGTGAAGAACAGAAAATATCTTCTCTAGATAATTGAACCACAATTCAACAACTAGTGACATTGAATATAAAGTGAACCTAAAGGGTTGTTTCCCCATAATAAACTCGATACAATGTTTCTCTATCTTATGTGAAGGTTGATGTTCCACATGATTTAGGTTATTGTTCTTAACCTGAGATAGTTGGGTAGTAATCACCATGTAATTTTGAACTCCGCCTACATAATCATTAGGGGTGTTATTCGAGAAATCACCAAGTAGTCCTTCACATGGTTTGTTTTTCTAGTTCCTCGCATTCCCATCATTCTGTAAAATAGGAATGGTCATAACAAAAAATATGCCTACAAGTCATCAATAATGTTTCCAACTATAAAATAAACTCTACAGACATCTCATATGGGATCCATTTTTTTTTGTATTTTTTGAAAAAAAACAACTTGGGTGATTACTTATACTTATTCCCAAACTATGGGTTTTCACTAATGTTCTGTAATCCAAATTCCCAAATTACAATAACCTTGCTATGATACAAACTATAATGACCTTGCATTTCCTTCATTATTATTACATCATTTTAATGATGAAAAATGTAAAATAGTAACACAACCTAGGTCAAAAGGTATAGTGTCATGGGAAAATTAGGACCATTCATAACATTTATAAAATAAAACATAAACATTTATGTAATTCATACTTCTATTTATTTATAGAGGTTCTCGTATTCTCTTTAGTACATGTAATAACCTGGGGATATACATCAAAGAGGGGCGAGTTAGTAGTCAAGTAAGAGGATAGTTAAATCATGAAATAATATAACGTGGTGTGAGAATAATCATTATAATCATAACATAGAAATAAGATCAAAATTATTAATGTAATCATACATAAAATGATTGAAATGCAGCAACGCATAAAAATGAAATATCATAACTTAGTGGTCAACTACCACACATTGTGGGGAACAAAGATAGAAACATGTTCATGAATATTTCACTTTTCTTAGTAGATGCATCCCATAAACCAAAATATTTGGGTCTATATAATTCAATGCGAACCTGTTACATTATAACATTTATATTGCAGTTTATAATTCTTGGTGCACCTGTCACATTAAAACATTTACATTATCCTGCATTTCACATTGAACATATATATATATTGAATAAAAAATAACCCATAAAAATTAATGATTTTTATTTCATAAGAATAAATTCAGAAACCATTGGTTACCAAATGAGATAAGGAATAACATCCATTGTATAATAATCATCTACCTTGAGTGATGAAGAAACAATATCGAGATGTAAAATGTGAGCTGTTTTGAATGAACCGTTCTTTTAAAAAACATTTTTTAGTAATAAAATCATTTATAGATCATTTATATATTAGAAAAGTAGTTATAAATATGTAGAAATTATATTTATGAAATATAATTACTGTAAATGGGGTGAAAGAAGTAAAACCCAAGGAAAGAGAGTTGGGTTCGAGAATTCCCCTTACCTAATGTCTGAATTATTTCTTCAATTTAATATCACATATAATCAAAAAATATTAATTAATGAAGAGATATAAAATCATTTATACATTAAATTAATTATTTATCGTTTCATTATTTTCATTTATTGAGGTTAATTTCATGATTCAGGTGGATTCTTTTTCATGGAATTCGTGACAGGTTCACTTCTATACATGAGTGAATGTTCAGGTAAAATTAGGATAAATATAATTAATTTGTATAATATGTTATTAATGATCTTAATTTTTTTAAATTATCTTATAAATTATTAGTTTATATGGTATGAGGATGAATCGTGAAATAATAGTTAATGATGACCATTTTAGGTTCTTTTGGATGGTATTAGATCACAAAAAAAGTCTTTTTTTATCAATTTATATTATGTATAAATGTTACATTCCGAACATAATAAAGTTTATAAAATAATATTTATCATATTTCTTGAACCATTTAATGGTTTTAAAAAAATTCTTTAAGGAATTAAAGGAAAATTATAGTGCATCGCACAAGATGTTAGTAAATTCATATATCATAGCTGTTGATTACATTTTTAGAAACAAAAATGTGATAGAGAATGTGTTTTGATTATTTCTATAACATTAACTTGATAGAAATATAGAATATAAAATATAATGGAGTTATAATTTACTTTGGATAAGTTAAGAAGAGATGATGATAAGAAATGAATCGAAATTGAAATGAAATGAAATTAAAAATAAAGAGGATTTTACATCATAAATCTCTCATCCATGAGAACTTCCTTTGGGAAAAGGTTTGGAACTTTTTATGAGATAGATAGCTCTTAGAAAAAAAATTTGGGTATGTAGATAGGTTTCAGTAGAATTAGGACATGACACAATGCTTTAGAGGTGTGAGGAGTAGAGGGGGTGAGGGTTGTATTTATAGTGGAAGAGCGATGTTTTCTTTTTATTTAATTCATTTGTTTAGTATGTTCCTTATGCCATGCCATAATGTGGATTATTGAGACTAAATACTATAATTAGATCTTGTGAGTTCGAACTAATGGTTCTTACTTCATCCTTACATAACAAATGTCTAAAAAAATCAAGTATTTAACATTTATTGAAAATTGTCATATTTTACTCATCATCAAAAGTTCGTGTGTTTTAGAAACATCCAAAAAATTAATCCAAACAATGTTTTTATGGGTATAATTCAAATATAAACTTCATTTTATGAAAATTATTTTCTAAATATGATTAATATAATATTTATTTGAAATCATAATTTACTAGAAAAATTCATATTTTAAAAATATAGCTGATTTTAAAACAGTTTGAAAAAATTTATTATGGTCTCGTAGAGTTATCTTACATTTTTTAAAAAAATTACTAAATAATGAATAGATTTTACGAAAATTATTTTTTTTAAATTGAAAAATTAATTATAAAATTTTAATTATATATTTATGACATAAAAAATTTCCAACACATAATTAATAATTTTTAAAACATTTATTAACTAAGTCTATGATATAGTTATACCATTATTTCATTTATAAGAATCATAAATTTTATTTATACATTCATGGGTGAGGTTACTATTCATTTTGTCATTTTATTATTCATAAAGGTAATATTACTATTCCTAAGGTCATGTTACTACTTCATCGGTATTGGATCCTTAACATCTAGAAATAATTATAATTTAATTATTTATTCATTTATAAAGTATTTATTATGGAATATTAGTTACATTAAGTGATTTATATTATAAGACATTATTATAACAAGGGATTAATTACATTGATAAATGTTATTATCATTACATAAACACCTTGGAATGGTCATTTTCACAAGAATTATTCCCCCTTTGCCTCAAATTCACATCAACCAAGCACACCCCCTTAATGAATACAATTAATGAAAAATGTGTTGAATTGTGATTGTAATACCTCATATCTTATAATATATCTATATCAAGGGATGCATACATAATTATCATTATAGAAATTAATGAAATCCATTATGAAAAACATTGATCCTCCAATTTCATTCATGTAATATCATAACACATAAAATAATGTAGAAAAAGGAGGATCATATTATTTTTTTAGTGAAAAAAATCAAGGAGATAGATTTATGTTATTCTTTTGTTCTTATTCATTATGAGATCATCATAGGGTGTTATTTGTTTCATGCTTACATAATTAATATATTGTGTTTATATTCTCCTCCAATAACCTTGTTCATTTTGTGGAATATCTTCTTCAAAATAATTTACACCTAGAACGACTGATTTTTGAATTTTTTTTCCAAGATAATTATTGGCGTGATTACTCAGATGCTAGTACATGATAGAATTTTTACTATGTATACTTTTCATTCAATAAAACATGATTAATTTGAAATAATTTATATTCCTTTTACCAGGATAAGAAATGTATTGGAAAGTCATTGGATGGGAGTGTCTCCAAATAGATTTATTTCCCTTAAATTGCTTCCCCCAAGAGAAATTATTAACCATATTACTAAGGATATAACAAAAAAAATTAACAAAACCCTCCTACCTCTAGTGATTTCTTGGTTATTAAGATGTTTCTACTTATGGAGTTCTTCCAACATCACTAGGATTGTTGGATTTGAATCATCCAATCAGGACGTTCAGAAATCAACCTCAATAAAAACACATTTGTGTTTTAATAATTTATTGGACCACTATTAAAAAATTTGAATTGGAAAAAACATTACTTCTAGATTTCATATCTGGATCTGTCTTTTTTGCTAAAATATTGAGACATCATTTGGAAAGACATTTATTTTCTCTATAGTGATGGTGAACTTCTCCCATCATTTTATTATTTTAATTTCCATCTCTTTTATCATATCATCAATTACATTAATATTTGAATTTTCATCCATATCTGATTTTATTTATTATTCATGTTGAGTTTTGAAGGATATGATGATATTCTTCAATTCATTATCCATGACTATTTTCTATAGAATCTCTTTGAAAATATTTTATTTTATATCAATATGCTCTTTAATCATGGTTACCATTTTCATTTAGTTGAGATTTATGTACAATTATTCTCTCTTAAATTTTTTATTTTCCGTGGTCAAATCATTCACCATTGAATAATAAACATTAGGCTTGATATTATAGTCATATTCCTTTTATTTGAATGAGTATTACTTGGAATAACAACTTGATGGTTTTACCTCATCATAACTAGAATAAAATTTCTTTTTTAGATACATATGTGAGTCTAAAAATTTATATTAATTATCCACAGAAAGGATATAATTAGAAATAATATATGGTTCTTATTTGACCTTTTTTGGAGAACATAACTATAATTGGTGGATCCTTCTTCATTTTTATTTTCATGACAGGCGAGGATATTGTTTTCATCTCCCCTCATAAATCATTCAAGGGAATCAAATTTCATTCATTCTTCATAATACCCATTTTTAAATTGATTGGAACTATTGAATTGTGATCATTATAATATTAATAAATTTCCATATATAAAATTCATTGATATTTAGATGTTATGTTTTAAATAATACCACTTTTAGTGTCCAATGACAGGTTATGTTCCACTAATAGGGGTGAATCAATGGTACACTTGATTTATGATTTTTTTTACATTTTAAATTGTACCTATTGAACATGTTATGGTTCTCAATCCACCCAATAGCTTCTCTTTAACTCCCATCATGAGGATTTTTAAAATAAGAGAGTGGAAAACACAATATTTACAAGGTTCAACAATCATCATCCTACATGTTTCTAGGATGGTTAGAGTCACCAACATTGATTCTATATTCTATATCCACAATTTAATACAAATGGTCAGTCACCCCAAATCAATAATTAGTAAGACACCCCACTTTAAATCTTTTTAGTTGGTTAGACACCCCAACTACTCTTAGTCTCTTGGTTGGTTAGACACTCTGATCACAATCCCCCATAAACTGGATAGAAAACCCAATAAATTTATTCATCTTCAATTGATCATGTTCTAGAATGATCAATTTAGTAAATAGTATTCATCCACAAGAGAGTTGGGTGCCCCATAATGAATTTCTATGCATGAATATTGTTCCCAATAAAATTACATAGACTATCCTAGATATTTAGTTAAGATCAGGGCCATCTCAACTGAGATGGTGGCCTCAACTACGATCATTATGGCTCGATAACAGCAGATAAACTCAATGTAGATGGATTAAAATATAGAGGAGAAAGATGAATATCCTAATCTCAATCGGGTGGTATATGTTCAAGAGATTCTATGGCCTAAATTTTTTCTAGATTAATAAATTATGTTGGAACAGTACCCATAGCCATGTATCTCACGTTGAATTACCCATCAATATACGCTATGGAATTATTACCAAGCACTACATTTGACCTTCTAGAATTCCTAAACCCCCTATAGTACCACCATGTGATGGCTTCCCTTGTCATAATTATATATTTATGGTGGAACATAAACTAATCTCATGCAACATTACGGGCGCCCTCCAGTTAGCAAAATAATGTGCCGACAATTCCACCACCCACTACTCACCCAGGTTAGTTCCCTTTGGCATAGTTGAACTACAAGTCACACATATGTCCATGGTTAATATTGATAAATATTGGACATTAGGGTGGCCATATTATTTGTTAAAGGAATTGAATTTCCTTCTTTAAATTCTAATTACAATAATACTCACCATATTATCATTTTCTTGATTCAACATGAAGAAAATATATATTGTAGGGCATTAATAATTACCCTTCCTTAAATTCCTCTTATTTCACATTTAAACCATCTACACATCCTCGTTCAATTTAAAATACCTTGAATGCACTCCCTCTACATCATTTTTCAGGTCTTACCTAAATTATTATCTTTACTTCATGAAATAAATTATTCAATGTCTTTAAATTAAATTATCATTCTAATCACTAATAGTATAAAATGTAAAAAATCAAAATCACATGACTTAATATATTAAGAACTGTTCAAATAATAATAATAGTAAAAATAATGGAGAATTTCTAGAGCGTGACATTGAATTCCATGAAAAACATTCCATTACAATTAACAAACCATCATCATTTCACCTTAACTAATATACTGAATCACTGGAAACAAATAAAACACATGGGCTCAAGAAATTCAATAATTTTTTCCATTTTTCTTGATCAAATTCATGGGATGGTTTTTGGTTTTGTTCTATACGTTGAAGGTGATGTTATGAAAATTATATTGGGTAAATATGTTGATTTATGATAAATATATGTATGAAACACTAGGATACCTATTATATAGAGATTCGAAGATAGTGTTTATATTCAAGAATCCACATGTCTTTTAGAATATGAATTTTCCTATTTTTGAATAATAAAAAATTTTAATCAATATACGGTTACAATTTGGTATAGAACATTAAAGGATATTCATATGATTTATAATTTAATAGTTCGTCGATTATATATAGAATTTAATAAACAATTATTCACAATAAGTGATTTTAGTGAGAAGATAAAACATTAAATTATTTAAAATTAGATTCTTAGAATCATTTGTAATAGTTTTTCATACAAATATTTATGGTCTTAAAGTTCATGATTTAGATAAATTTCATTTTGGTGACATTAAACATATTTATATTTATTATTATATCAGTATACAAGAAACACTTAGTAATGTAATAATAAGGAAAAACATTTAATCTATATGTTAAATAAGGTATGAATAGTGATAATGAATCTAGAAATACTGGGAAATTTATATTCAGTGAAAATTAGTATTGATTAAAAACTCATGAATATTTTTAATAATAGTATAAAACAGTTCAAATGAAGTTGTTAGTGTCACGAAAAATGACATATACTGTTTCTGAATAAATATTGTTTTGAAAATATTTTTTTCGAAACTATTAAATATTAAAATTACTTAATAGTGATTTTGAAGATTTTTCCTCACTAAATTTCATGAATAGAATGTTAAATCCATTCTACAAATAAATGATATATTCTAAAGGAAATGTAAATAATATGAAAAATGTGATGTTGAGGAACATTATATCCTGGAATGAATAAGTCAATACTATGGATATGGTGTTGAATATAGTCTATCTTGTTGTAATTAAGAGGAATAGTTCTTTTCATGGATTGATCGACAATGAATAAATATAGAAAAACAAATGATAGATTAAAACACATGATCTACTATTTGTGAAACTGAAACAATTAGAATGTATTATTATGAAAGTATATATACTATTAACCCAATGAGATAATATTATATTCCTCTTCAATATAGTGTGATAAGGATCACTTTGAGTAATTAAATGATTCCCTCATACATTGTGAATAAATATTCTAAAAGAACCGCCTAATGCTCATCAATAATATTCTAGAACAATGCTACATAATAAAAAATAACAAATCAACCATCAATGGGATTAGTTATTTAGTGGCAGAATAGTCACAAATGTATACCAAATTTTTTGGTACCAACAACATTATAAGCCTCAGATATATAACACACACATTCTCATATAAACATATATGTTAATAGTGTAATGCTCAGTCGATTATGCATTCAATAGTATAGTACATTCAAAGGATCCTCCAAAACATTTCCTCTTATGAAACATAAACCCTCAATGATAACAAAGTATTGTACATGAATTATTATACATGGAACTCAAATTACTCAATCATTAAATTATTGTTCATGAAAATCATAAAATATATTTTACAATAAAATAATTCGATAAAAAATACCATGTCATACTTTGTGATGAGATATGAATATATCATGAAAACATGATTTATAATACACACTTACCATACATTAGGATATACAAAAATGGATAAGATGCATAACAGATTTAGGGAATTTCCCTTTTTTCAACCCACTAGTACTAATGACTCATATAATTTTCATGGAATCATCTAATTTTGAGTCCTATATAATAACATTTCTGACAATAACGATTTTTTTTTGATTTGTCCTAAAATATCTTTTCTAATGCTATCATCCACACCACCATTTATAACATAAAATGTATTATCTTATAAAGACTCATCTAAAAGATCATTAGGATAAAAAATACAGAACATTTAAAAATACTGTTTGAATTAAATTTATTCTTTATTATTCAACCACTATTTGTGACCCCACATTGCACAATAACATTGGCATTAAAAATAAATGCATGAACAATCTCGGATAATGATGAGATTGAGGAATTAACCCTTACCAATTTGGTAACTTACGAAACAAACAACCCATGAAAGAGGTATCATACAATGAATATGTAAATACACATAAATTAAAGTGTATTACACAAAGAATAAAATTATGGGCAGTACATACACCACACAAAAGGTAATAGTGGCAATATGGCATGAATGTCACAGGAATAAGGAGTGAGATGAAAACCCCTTACTTTGCACTTTCCTTTAGTCGAGGGTACGTTTAACCTCATGTAAGAAGAACGTAGTATGTTATTAAATTATAACATAACCATATTAATATTTATGATATCATACATGATTCATTTATGACTTTACATTACCCATTTAATAATAATTTCCATGTTAAGTTAACATTTCGGGTAATAATCACTTTCTTTATCATATGGGTTTTAACTTGCCGCTCTTGGTTGTATCACATAGATCATGATTTAAATACATCCAGAATATAAAACATGATAAATATATCATATATATTTAGAATATAAATATGTATAATAGACATATATATGAAATGGAAAACACTGTTTATGGAGACGGTAGTCGTACGTACGCATAAACATTGATTCTGTTTTCATATAGTATTGAACTGAAGTAAGTGAATAAGATATATATAAGTACATAAATCCTTATAAATATATATATCTCCAGTATAATTATTATGTTATATATTTCATACTTATTAGTAATATATATTTTTATAATCGTCGATGAATGGTGAACTTGGAAATGAATCTCATCACGTCGTGGAGACGGTAATCCGTACGTACTTACGAGCGAAAATATCATTCTTTTGATATTAAAATAATATATTATTGGACGGTATATCATACATAAAGAATATTTATCATGTTATATTTATTATTTACATGAATTAAAAATCATTATTATACACATAAAATAATAATATATTGAATAACAATTACACCACAGCGTGGAGATGGTAAGCCGTACGTATGAACGTATGGTGAAATGTCATTCAAAGGATGGATAGAATACTGAATATGATTGTACCATTTTTATAATAATTTTAGAGTATATAGGAGATACTGGATTCATTATTTTAGAATGGTAATAACAAAGAAAGAAGAAGTGGAAGAAGAAAGGAACTTGAAAAAGGGTGGTGAAATCATTACCTCTTCTTCGGGTTCTTCAATTTGATTTGATCAAAAGGGCTCCTTAGGATGGCTTTTCGACTAAAGGAATGCCTCTAGGATAAATTGAGGGAAGGTGAGAGAGTATTTGGGTAGGTTTTGGCTAAACCAAAAGGCTTTTAAGGTGTGAATTAATGAGAAGGGTTAGTGTCCTTTTATAATAGGGGTGAGGGGCACCTTTGGAAAAGCAAGAAATATTAATTTATAATAAATTCATATTCAGTTTCTAATGGAGCCAAAGTGTATTATTTAAAATTTAAGGTGGGGATGGGTCGAAAACCACTCACAAAATATAATTTAGACAGGTTTGGGTCATTATATTAACCTTATCTTTTAGTTGTAACTCCTAGTTAATTAGTTTGACAGTTACCATGTGACTTTGTATTTTTATATTATATAGTTAATAAACATACTATATACATACAAGTGGCCCCAAGTGGTCCATTAATGATAAAAATATCATTATATAAGTCTCTTGTCCGAACCTTATATTTTTATGAATTTAATATCAATTAATAATATAATATTTGTTTTAAAAACTCTTTTATGTCAATTTTGACACTATTCAATAATTGAATTTTGTAAAAATCATAACAGAATGATTACTTCAAAAAAAATTAATTAAATAAATCCTAATATTTCATAATATCCTATAAAATTAGTGTAATTCATTAAAAGTCTCAAATTATATTTATTTGGGTATTTATAATATCAATTATTTTAATTGTTTTCTATTATGGTAATTACTGCATCATCATTGTGTCATAAAGACATTAAATTATTTAATGTCTAAATATTATAAATAAAATATAGTTAGGTAGGAAATATTTTTCTCTTTCTAATTAATATTTATAGTCGAAAATCAAACAAACATAACCCTATGTAAAAATTGTTTTTCTAAAAGATATATGCTTTTGTCATTTTTGTATTAATTTTAACTTAATTAAAATAAAGTGTCCCTATCAACTCAAGTGGCTCCATGGGGTCCCAAAATCAACCCAAAGATGATAATTGTCAGACAAGTATCGACCAATAAGGTTATGAAACGTTTTAGTGTAATTTAGTAATATTATAATATTATTTTTTAACCCTTATTTACCAGATTTACCCTTTAACCATGGTAAATAAAATATTTACCGAAGTAATTATTCAAAATGTCTAAAAATAAAAGTTACCGATTTACACAATTTAGAAATACTGATTCCAAATATGGAATCCATTTTTATAAATTCAAAACACAGAAGTGGCAAAAATGAATTTAAAATTAATTCCCGCTGTCAAAACAAAAAGCGTGTTTTTAAGATATAATAACTATCTAAAGATTGATACTTCTTTATGTTCGGTTTAATTGTGAAATTATGTCCAATGACCGAAATTGTATTAAATGATAAAAATATATTCTAAATATACTTTAAAACCACTCAAATTCATAATTTATCACTATTAATTATTTTTATTAAAAAAAACTTTTTTAATTAAAATTTAGTAATTTTCACTATTCATCAAAATATTAAAGTAATCCGAAAAGTACCAAAATTTCACTTTAGGCTAAATTCGATACTCCAAATCCAAAATTGAAGTCCATTTTGAGAGATAAAAATTTAAAAATATTAAAAAGTAGGTATTACTATTCATAACCATTATGATTGGTCATGGTGTGTGTTAGAACTCGAAGTTGCATACAACACACGCTATTGTATTATTCAAAAAGAAGTATACCGTGAAAGCTCGAGGAGTTACATTTATGTTATCTATTTTTTCATTATTAGATTATTTAAATTTAAATTGAAAATTATTGTTTTAAATAATTTGATAATTTGATTAATTTTTTTTCAATTTTTTTATGTCCATTATTTATTTTAGGATATCGTTGAGTCGACTCATCAACCACTCATCAGTGTTTCATGACTCACTGAACAACCTTTAGTATTGATCTCACAATTTAACACTGTCGGATTATCAGGACACATAGATTGATTTCATATTTTCATCGGTGTCATGCACACACCGATCACTTCTAAATTTCATATGTCACACACCACACAAATCACTTTTTATTTTCATCTATCTATGACTCCCTTTTTTCACTATCAGTTTCAGATGAATTCTTTTAAACTGTGTCACAATAGGCCGAGGTTGTCTTACTATATCCCCTGTTATCGATACAATCATTTCCATAATTCACACACATATCTTTCTCTTATTCGTACAATTCATGCTACCAATACACTCCGTGGGTCCTCCTCATTTTTCTTTCCACTAACGATTCTATTGGCCTTCGTCTATTAATCATTTCACCCACATACCTACTACAATCCATCTTCAACTTTTTGAAATCGAACATAAAATTCACTACCAGTGCACACACTACTCACCAACCTATACCAAGAAAATTCAATATAATCTCTTGGGGTTTCAATTTAATATATTCCATCAATCATGATTAGCCTCCAGTAAAACACTCTATTATAGAAAAAACTCATACCCTTTCTTTCCAAATACGATTTCGAAACCATCATAACATCAAAATGATGCCACGAGATTGATGTCTGAATATCAGAAAACTCATACTCTAGTGAATATCACTTGAAACTAAATACATGGAAGCTGAAGTACATGCCTCCCAAGGAGGACGGATCTTGATCTCATGCAAAGGAGAGTTGGGGATGAATAGATCTGCGATGTTGGATAACTACGACTCGTGCTCCAACTCTCCACACCTCATGAACTGCACTATTATGCCACTAAAGCAGAGAGAAGTTGAGCAGTTGGAAGGGGAATATTGGAACCACCACACCACGATGCATCAGGGGGAACCCGCTTCCACCGGTGATGAAGGGACCTTCTCACCACCAAGGGATTCATCTGCCACCAAGAAACCATAGAGTCGTTCATTTGGAGAGTAGAAACCGAACTCTAGAACCCTCACCCTATAGTATGCTGAATGGGGGGGGGGTCGAGGAGATGACCTAAAAAAATTCATATAATAATATTTTTACTAAACTAAAATATAAAAAGAATAATAATAACATAAAATGTAACAAATAAATAATCAATAATAAAAATTTAATAAATTTTTTATGTAATTAATTCAATTTAAATTTTTAAAAATCAAACATTAATAATTATTTCTAAATAAAATTTTAATTGAAATTCAATTTATGATAAATACATTCGTACTAATAATAAATTTTTTAAATCAGTTAAAATAAACATTAATAATATTATTAAATAAATAAGTAAATAAATTCATAAAATTGTCACATTAAAATTAATAATAATTTAATATTAAATTAATAAAACTTTTCACACATAAATATTAATAACGATTTATTAAATTATTTATCTAAATAAATGATACTTAATTATTTAATTATAGATTATAACATAGATATTAAACAATAAAATAATTACAATTTTAATAACAAAATTAAATAACTAAAAAATAACATAAATAAATGAATAATAATCTAATTTTAAAATATAATAGATTTACATAACTAATTACTAATAATATTAATTTATATAATTATCATATAATAATTTTAGTTTTTTTATCTATTAATAAATTATATAACATAAATGAAATAATAATATTTTATCATCCTTAAATAATATTATAAGATAATTAAAATAATAACATCAATAATTAATAATTAATTTATGTTTCAAATTTAAAGTAAATAATAATTATCAACTAAAAATATTTATTTTTTAACTATTTAATTACTAATATAACATTAAATTAATAATAACAATAAAAACTATATATTATTAATTAACATTCATCGTATTTTTAATTGTTTGTTTTTGTTCATTACAGTGCAAGTTCAAGAAGAGTAAAAAACATGTCCATGTTCATCAAATGAATTTACTGTATGTTAGATACAAGGGGAATGCTAGAATGACTTGACGTTCAGTATAAAGTGCATGTGTGCAGAAGCGCTACTAAATTCAATCTACGTCGGTGGAAGGAAGTAGCGACGGTGCAGAAGATGACCACCAGTTTAAAAATAGACCAGAAATATGATGATTGGAGGACATTTTCCTGGGGATGATCATTGGACAACTTCACACATCAGAGCTGAGCCGATCCATCATGGAGATCCTGCAGAGTTATTTTCCTAGAGTTCTAAGGAGGAGAGTAGGCCACACCATAGTTCCAAGAGGAGTTCTCACTTTCATCTTAATATTATCGCTTTCTACTCTTGTAACCAAAAAATTTCTTTTTTTAATATGAGAATTAAATTGAAATAAAAAAATTGAATTTGGGGAAATTTCTAGTTCTAGAGGTTAATTATTCTCTTCCTTTTAAATTTAATATTAAAAAATCATGATTTGATCTATGAGAGATATTATGAATTCATATTATTTCATTGTGCCACATAATATCAATTTTTAATTCTACTATATGTTTGTGAGAAAGACCATGGATGTGATTTCCCAAAATTTTAATTCATAAAACTTCATAAGACATGGAGAGTTTTTCTATTGTCTTTTTCAAATATTAATTCTCAGTGTAAAACATTCTTGGAGCGGAAAACTCCATGATTTCTCATTCTTAGTGATTTACCTCGTGGTGAAGGAAATAAGTCATTCCTTTTTCTGTGGTACATCACAATGAAAATATATTTGATTAGGAATTATTTCAAAACTAATAGAATATAGTTTTCCCCAATAATTTCGTTCTTATTATTCATCTATCTGTGATTTATATCTTATTTTCTTATTTGTTTTAGGATATTTCTTATTTTGAGAATAATTTTATAAAAAATCAAAAAAAAAATGATTATTCTTTTTACTACCATATGAAAACACAAAACAAAAAATATAAAAAATAAAAATTTATAAAAAAATTAAATTTTATCCCGCTTTTGACAATAGTGGGGTGTTTCTTAAAAAATTAGAATGGTTTTGGAATCTTTTACCTTCCCTATGTGTTAGAACCTACATTACACACATACCATTGCTATTAGGAATATAAAATTTTAAACATTGGCTGAGTTCAATGATGGTCGTGTCAGTTATCGTGTTTTTTTATGAAAGGATGTTGTGTAAAATGAGGATAAATATCCATAATTGTTATTATATGTTTTTTATGTTCTTACTAATGTCTATATGGTCTTATAAATAATTTTTTATTTGGTTTTAGTAATAATAATTACATAAAGGTTATTGATGATCATTTTAGGTTAATTTCTGTTGGTTTTCATTCATAATGAATTAATTTTGTTTTATCATTTAGTATTACGTATAAATTGTAATTCCATAACATAAAAATTGTAATAGAATAAAATATAGAATTTTTTTTCGACAATTTAACATTCGTATTATCATATTTGAAGTATTTAGAAGATAATGAACATTCATCAAGAAATATGTTGGTAAATTTACACATCGTAGGTGATGATTTCATTTTTAGAATAAAAGAGATTCAGATACATACAGAGAGAGAGAGAAAGAAGGGTCTGATGATGGATCTTCCATTAAGATGATCCAATTATAGTATATCAAACATAAAAATTTTTGTGACCTTTGGAAATAATATGTTAAGTAGTAGAGAAGAAAATAAACGATTTTGATAAGAAATAAAAAATAAAAAAGATGGTGATTTTACTTCTTAATTCTCTCCCCCATGAGAACCTCCTTAAGTAAAATTTCGTGGTGTTTGGATTAGAACAAAAGATCCTGGATGTGGGATATGGTCCTGGGGAGTGGTTTCAGAATAATTTGGACAAGGAACAAAGCTTGAGAGGTGTGCATATAAGAGGGGTTAGGGGTGGTATTTGTAGTGGATGAGACTAGTGTTTTCTTATTACGTAATACATTAGTTTATTATTTTTCACAAGACCAGAAATAATGTTGTTTATTGATACTAAATAAAGTAACTATATCTTTTGAGTTTGAACCAATGTTTATTACATTATCCTCATATCAATAATTGTCAAAAAAATTATTTATTTACCATTTATAAAAAATTATAGTATTTTACTATTCCAAAAAAATCAAGTACTTTAGAAAATCTCTAAAATTAACCAATTAAAAATTCAACTCCATTTTATGAAAATATTTTTCTATATATGATTAATTTTAATTTTAATTAAAATTATCATTTACATGAAAGATAATGATTTTAAAATTATAAAAGATTTTATAAAACATTTAAAAAATTACATATGGTCTGATAATGTAATCATAAAAATCATAAGCCATAAAAATATTAATTTTATAATACATTTTTGGAAAAATTATTTTCATTTAAATTATTAAATTAATTAGAAAATTACAATTAAATATTTATGACATAAAAAATTCCAACACATATTTATTAATTGTTAAAACATTATTTACTTAAAATATGATATAACTACACCATTAATTCATTTATAGGACACCTAAATTGTATTTTTACTATCATTGGTTAGGTAACTATTAATTTGGCTGGTTTATTATTCATAAAGACCATATATCTATTCATAAGGTCGTGTTACTATTTCATCCGTATTGGAGCCATAAAATCTAGAAATACTTATTATTTACTTAATTAATCATTTATAATGTCTATTTAATGGTATATAAATTATTTTATGTGATTTATAACATATGAAATTACTATAAGAAAGGATAAATTCCATTGAAAAAATTGGATCATTACATTCTTCACACTTTTTAAATTTTACCCATGAAATTTCGTTTTACACAAATAGGTGTGGGTAATTCTCCAAAATCCTCTTCTATGGTCCCCAAGTTGCTTCTTCATACGTATGGTCTTTACACAACTATTTGAAATTGTGGGTTTTCGTTTTTCCTATAAATATATCTCTTAGGTTAAGAATCATTACATGTCATTCTCCATATGATAGTTCATCTTACATCTATTCCACCTATAAGTTTAGTACATTTGAGAGATCTGGTGTGTACTTCCTTAGGAGTGATATGTGAAACATATCATCAACTTGATCCATATTCGATCAAAGTGACCAATGATAGGCCTCATCTTCGATGTGATAAATGATCTAAAATTTGTAAATATACCTTAGCCTTAGTTTCTTATTCATTCCAAACCACATGACTCTCTTCCAAGGTGATATTCGAATGACGACTTTATCTCCAACTTCAAACTCAAATTCCAAAAGATGGTTGTCATCATATCTAGTTTTTGACTTCTAGAAGCATTGATATGTAGCTGGATGGAGTGTCTAATTAATTCTTTCAGATTGGCCATAAGATTGTGGGTGATAGGTCATGTTGAAATTTAATTCAGTACTCAATGAATTTTGGAGACTCTCTCAAAACTTATATGTGAACATGGGATCATGATTATAGCCAATCAAGTGTGTAACCCCATAATGTCTCAACACTCCCTTCATATATATCATATCATGTTGATCAATAGAGAGATCTTTCTGAATAATGATATTGTGGGAAATCATATGAGTTGGTCCACTATAACACATATTGACTTATTTCCTGTGGATGTCTTCGGGAGACCCCTGAAAATGTAATCAACGACATTTTACCATTTCCAAATTGGTATAGGTAATGCCTACATCATTCATTTAGATTAGTTTCACTCTAATTTAACTTTATGAAATATCAAGAACCTTAACATATACTCCACAATCTCTTTCTTCATGTGGTTCGAACAGAGGTGTTATCATATTTCTTGGTATATCTTAGTGCTCCTGGGATTGATTGATAAGTTGATCTATTCATATTATAAAATATATCATTATTTATTTTTTATTGATTAGGGCTTTCAAAACATTGTTCCAAATCGAATCACACCATCAGCATTGATATGGAGCTCTTGTATCTTCTATTCCTATGTAACAATGACCTTCTTTTGTATATTTGGATAATCCTTTTGTGCCTCTTTAGTTTTCTCTTGGATAGGTGGTTGCGAATTTTTTTTAAAGGTGGTATTTAATACCCACCATTATGATTTCCAAATCCATATATTTTGTGTCCATTAAGAAATGGCCTTTCTTAGTCTGCGACATAGATAGAGTAGCATGTTATTTTATACTATGAACATCAGGTATATTGTTCACCTTTCCAGGATGATAGTGAATAGAAAAATCAAAGTCTTTGATTAGCTATAAACATCTCCATTGATTCATGTTTAGATCCTTTTTTGTAAATATATACTTTAGGCCACTATGATTAGTATATATTTCACACATCTCATCATTGATGTAGTGGTGCAATATATTCGAGGTAAAAATCACATATGTTTTCTCCATATCATACATTAGGAAGTTCTACTCATGGAACATTAACTGTCATGAGGTATATGATATAAAATTGTAATTTTTCATTAGTAAACAACTGAATACATTCTATGAATAATCACTTTATACCACAAAATATTCACCAATTTTGAGTGTAGGTGAAGTGATCAGCCTCTTCCTCAGCACTACAAAGCATTCCTCAGATTAAACTATCCAAAAATACTTTACCCGTTTCTATTTTACTAAGATAGTGGGCTTGAAAATTATTTTAAGGTTCTCAAAAAAATTTAAACGGTACCTTTCTATGTGATGAAAACTATGCATTAATGTAACACTATAGGGAATGGTTCATTGCTCAATCATCTTTGTTCATAAGGGTCTATAAGAAGTCTCTCAAATGTGATCACATGTCCCATGAATTTTTATTTTCTACATCCAAGAGTCACGTTTTCTAAAGTTGGTATACAAAATCCCCTTCCCTAATATCACAAACAAATTCCTTATATATTACTCATGTTAATTTTTTCTCATAGATTATAAGTGAATATCATCAATAATAACAACCTAAAATTGTGGAAGGTAATGTCTAAATTCTATATTCATCAAATCCATGAATATTGTAGGGGAATTAATAAGTCAAAAATGAATCAACAGAATCTCATAGTGACATACATTGTACGGATGGAAATAGTTGGAATATCATAAATCTTCACCTTTAGATTATGATATATAGAATGAAGATCAACAATTGAGAAGAATTGTGTTCCTCACAATTGGTCGATTAAGTCATTATTCCATGGAAAATGATACTTTTTCATTATGGTGATCTTGTTGAGCTCCCGTTAACCAATACACATCCCCATTGATCCATCCTTCTTCATGCAAAAGATAATTGGAAAACCCATGGTGATGCACTCGGGTGTATGGACAATTTTTTCAAATTCTCCTGTAGAAAATTCATTAGCTCCATTTTTTCGACAAGATCCATCCAATCAGTACACATTGAGAAAGGAGTAGCTCTTGGTATGAGATATATTAAGAACTCTACATTAGGATCCAGGGGACTTTAGGTAACACTTCATAAAAAACATCATTTTATTCCATCATGATGTTCATTTCCTCTAGATTAATACATTCATTGACTCAACCACATGAGCGAGGTATGCTTCATAATTGGAAATCAACACCTAAGACGTTGAAGGAGTTTCCAAATGAGATTCATGATCCTCCATGATTTTGTAGAGGATCATGGGATGGGTTGGAATATGAATCGGTATTCCCATATCCAACAATAGATATGTTTTCTATAAAATGATATTAAATCCTTCCCCAGTACTGCATTGAATTCTCTTGAGGGATGTATTACAATATTCGATGGAATACTCTTCCCACTTATGCCAATAGAAGAAGAGTCCCAGACATGCTATGCAATGATTGTGTCACTAGATGTTTTTATGAATATCTATAGTTCAGGGATTTGGGGAATTGATTAAACACTTCTTTAAAACATTCAAGTTATAACAGAATGCATATAATCATAATCAAGTAATAATTTTTCCATTCATCAGTGAATAAAAAGTGTACCTTGTATGATTTCATTTTCTTAATCAACATCATTAGTAGTAATAGAATATTCCATTCCTTTATCATTTTTATTTTGTGCCTATAGATGCTGATTAACCTCGAGAACTTGAGGTTTAATTCTATGTCTTGAATAGTTCCCTTTCTCACAATAATTTTCCAATTAGGACTTGGGTGGTTTTCTCCTTTAATCCACCACATTTTCCCTATTCCTAATGTCTTTTCAATATTCAGGATCTTGCTGAACTTCTCTTCCACACTTAAGCATATCCCTATCTGATTGAGGTACATCTCATTATTCTTATTCCTGAACTTTTGACTTGTGGAAAATTGAGTTTTCCTTCCACCTTTCTAATGATATCCTCCATCTAAAAACTCTATGTTTAATTTATTAACCCCATAACCATGGTACAATTCTCCAAAAACCATCTACATTTTGAGAGTACATAAAACAATATATTCATAAATCTCAAATTTTCAAATTGTAAGAGACTTTCGAATGTCTGGTTTTTGACACTAACAAATCTATAAATTTAGTTTTCATTGTTGATAACAAAAACCCAAATCATGCTTTTCATTCCCTATCCAAAAATTTTTATTGGTCGTGGCAGAATATATTTCCTTTTTATTTATCTTTATGATTTCTCTCTCAATCATTTTATGAAGATTTTTAGGGAAATAAATGTTAAGAAAAAAAATTCTTCAATTCTTCCGAGTCTGTCTTTTCAATTTCAACCATAGTATTGGTGTTCTTAATAAAATCCCACTACTGATCAACTTCTCCATCGAGACAAGAAACAATAAGATTCACCTTATACATCTTTAAATAGTAAAGAACAGAAAATATCTTCTATAGATAATTGAACCACAATTCAACAACTAGTGACATTGAATATCAAGTGAACCTCAAGGGTTGTTTCCCCATAATACACTTGATACAATGTTTCTCTATCTTATGTGAAAGTTGATGTTCCACATGATTTAGGTTATTGTTCTTAACCTGAGATAGATGGGTAGTTATCACCATGTAATTTTGAACTCCACTAACATAATCATTAGGGGTGTTATTCGATCAATCACCAAATAGTCCTTCACATGGTTTGTTTTTCTAGATTCCCCGCATTCCCACCATTCTCAAAAATAGCAATGGTTATAACAAAAAATATTCCTACAAGTCATCAATAATTTTTCCAACTGTAAAATAAACTCTACAGACATCTCATATGGGATCCATTTGTTTTTTATTTTTGAAAAAAAAAACAACTTTGGTGATTACATATACTTATTCCCTAACTATGGGTTTTCACTAATGTTCTCTAATCCAAATTCCCAAATTAACATAACCTTGCTCTGATACAAACTATAATGACCCTGCATTTCCTAAATTATTATTACATCATTTTTAATGATGAAAAATGTAAAATAGTAACACAACCTGGATCAAAATGTTTGGTGTCATGGGAAAATTTGGACCATTCATAACATTTATAAAATAAAACATAAACATTTCTATAATTCATACTTCTATTTATTTCTAGAGGTTCTCGTATTCTCTTTAGTACATGTAATCACCTGGGGATATACATCAAAGAGGGGCGAGTTAGTAGTCAAGTAAGATGATTATTAAATCATGAAATAATATAACATGGTGTGAGAATAATCATTATAATCATAACATTGAAATAAGATCAAAATTATTAGAGGAATCATTAATAAAAGGATTGAAATGCAGCAACACATAAATATGAAATATCATGGCTTAGTGGTCAACTACCACACATTGTGGGGAACAAAGATAGAAACATGTTCATGAATATTTCACTTTTCTTAGTAGATGCATCACATAAACCAATATATTTGGGTCTATATAAATCAATGTGAACCTGTTACATTATAAAATTTATATTGTAGTTTATAATTCTGGGTGCACCTGTCACATTAAAACATTTACATTATCCTGCATTTCACATTGAACATATATCAATTTTGAATAAAAAATAACCCATAAAAAGTAATGATTTTCATTTCATAAGAATAAATTCAGAAACCATTGGTTACCAAATGAGATAAGGAATAACATCCATTGTATAGTAATCATCTACCTTGAGTGACGAAGAAACAATATCGAGATGTAAAATGTGAGCTGTTTTGAATGAACCGTTCTTTTAAAAAACATTTTTTAGTAATAAAATCATGTAGAGATCATTTATATCTTAGAAAATTAGTTATAAATATGGAGAAATTATATTTATTAAATATAATTACTGTAAATGGGGTGAAAGAAGTAAAACCCAAGGAAAGAGAGTCGGGTTCGAGAATTCCCCTTACCTAATGTCTGAATGATTTCTTTAATTTAATATCATATATAATAAAAAAATATTAATTAATGAAGAGATATAAAATAATTTATACATTGAATTAATTCTGTATGGTTTCATTATGTTCATTTATTGTATTTTGGATGAGTTATAGAGGTTAATTTCATGATTCAGGTGGATTCTTTTTCATGGAATTCGTGACAGGTTCACTTCTATACATGAGTGAATGTTCATGTAAAATGAGGATAAATATAAATAATTTGTATAATATGTTATTAATGATATTGATTTCTTTTAAATTATCTTATAAATTATTAGTTTATATTGTATGAGGATGAATCGTGAAATAAAAGTTAATGATGACCATTTTAGGTTCATTTTGGATGGTATTCGATCACAAAAAATTCGTTTTTTATCAATTTATATTATGTATAAATGTCACATTCCGAACATAATAATATTTTTTGAAAAATATTTTTATTATTTCTTGATCAATTTAATGGTTTTAAAAAAATCATTTAAGGAATTAAAGGAAAATTATAGTGCATCGCCCAAATGTTAGTAAATTCACATATCACAGGTGTTGGTTACATTTTTAGAAAAAAATGTCATAGAGAATATATTTTGATGATTTCTATAACATTAACTTGATAGAATTATAGAATATAAAATATAATGGAGTTATAATTTACTTTGGATATGTTAAGAAGAGGTGATGATAAGAAATGAATCGAAATATAAATGAATTGAAATTAAAAATAAAGAGGATATTACATCATAAATCTCTCATCCATGAGAACTTCCTTTGGGAAATGGTTTGGAACATTTTTTGAGATACAGACCTCCGGGAAAAAAAATTTGGGTATGTAGATAGGTTTAAGTAGAATTAGGACATGACCCAATGCTTTAGAGGTTTGAAGAGTAGAGGGGGTGAGGGTTGTATTTATAGTGGAAGAGGGATGTTTTCTTTTTATTTAATTCAATAGTTTAGTATGTTCCTTATGCCATGCCATAATGTGGATTATTAAGACTAAATACTATAATTAGATCTTGTGAGTTCGAACTAATGCTTCCTACGTCATCCTTACATAAAAAATGTCTAAATAATTCATGTATTTATCATTTATTGAAAATGGTCATATTTTACTCATCATCAAAAGTTTGTGTGTTTTAGAAACATCCAACAAATTAAACCAAACCATGTTTTTATGGGTATAATTCAAATATAAAATTCATTTTATGAATATGAATTTCTAAATACGAGTAATATAATTTATATTTGAAATCATAATTTACTAGAAAAATTCAAATTTTAAAACTATAGCTGATTTTAAAATAGTTTGAGAAAATTTATTACAGTCTCGTAGAGTTATCTTAAATTTTTTAAAAAAAATTACTAAATAATGAATAAATTTTATGAAAATGATTTTTTTTAAATTGAAAAATTAATTATAAAATTGTAATTATATATTTATGACATAAAAATTTTCCAACACCTAATTAATAATTTTTAAAACATTTATTAACTAAGTCTATGAAATTGTTATACCATTATTTCATTTATAAGAATCATAAATTTTATTTATACATTCTTGGGTGAGGTTACTATTCATTTTTTCATTTTATTATTCATAAAGGTAATATTACTATTCCTAAGGTCATGTTACTACTTCACCGGTATTGGATCCTTATCATCTAGAAATACTTATAATTTAATTATTTATTCATCTATAAAGTATTTATTATGGAATATTAGTTACTTTAAGTGATTTATATTATAAGACATTATTATAAAATGGGATTAATTACATTGATAAATGTTTTTATCATTACATAAACACCATGGAATGGTCATTTTCACAAGAATTACTCCCCCTTTGCCTCAATTTTACATCAACCAAGCACCCCCCCCTTATTGAATACAATTAAAGAAAAATGTGTTGAATTGTGATTGTAATACCTCATATCTTATAATATCTCTCTCTCAAGGGATTAATACATAATTATCATTAGAGAAATTAATTAAATCCATTATGAAAAACATTTATCCTCCAATTTCATGCATGTAATATCATAACACATAAAACAAATATAGAAAAAGGAGGATCATATTAATTTTTTAGTGAAAAAAATCAGGGAGATAGATTTCTGTTATCCTTTTGATCTTATTCATTATGAGATCGCCGTTGGGTGTTATTTGTTTCATGTTGACATAATTAATATATTGTGAATATATTCTCCTCCAATAACATTGTTCAATTTGCGGAATATCATCTTCAACATAATTTACACCTAGAACGACTTCTTTTTGAATTTTGTTTCTTTTCCAAGATAATTATTGGTGTGATTACTCAGATGCTAGTACATGATACACTTTTTACTATGTATATTTTTCATTCAAAAAACATGAATAATTTAAAATAATTTATATTCCTTTTACTATGATAAGAAATGTATTGGAAAGTCATTGGATGGGAGTGTCTCTAAATAGATTAATTTACCTTAAATTGCTTCCCCAAAGAGAAATTCTTAACCATATTACTGAGGATATAATAAAAGAAAATTTTAACAAAAACCTCATACCTCATGTGATTTCATGGTTATTAAGATGTTTCTACTTATGGATTTCTTCCAACATCACTGGCTTTGTTGGATTTGAATCATCCAGCCAGGATGTTCATAAATCGTCCTCAATAAAAACACTTTTTTGTTTTAATAATATATTGGACCACTATTAAAAAATGTGAATTGGAAAAAACATTACATCTAGATTTCAGATCTGGATCTGTCTTTTTTGCTAAAACATTGAGACATCATTTGCAATGACATTTAGTTTCTCTATAGTGATGGTGAACTTCTCCCATTGGTCTATTATTTTAATTTCCATCTCTTTTATCATATCATCAATTATATTCATATTTGAATTTTCATCCATATATGATTTTATTTATTATTCATGTTTAGTTTTGAAGGATATGATGATATCCTTCAATTCATTATCCATGACTATTTTCTATATAATCTCCTTGAAAATATTTTATTTTATATCAATATTTTCCTTAATCATGGTTACCATTTTCATTTAGTTGAGATTTATGTACAGTTATTCTCTCTTAAAATTTTTATTTTCCATGGTCAAATCATTCACCATTGAATAATAAACATCAGGCTTGACATTCTAGTCATCTTCCTTTTATTTGAATGAGTATTACTTGGAATAACAACTTGATGTACTTACCTCATCATAACTAGAATAAATTTTTTTTAGATATATATGTGAGTCTAAAAATTTATATTCATTATCCACAGAAAGGATATAATTAGAAATAATATATGGTTCTTATTTGACCTTTATTGGAGAACATAACATTCATTGGTGGATCCTTCTTCATTTTTCTTTTCATGAAAGGCGGGGATATTGATTTCATCTCCCCTCATAAATCATTCAAAGGAATAAAATTTCATTCATTCTTCAGAATAACCATTTCTAAATTCATTGAAACAATTGAATTTTGATCATTATTATATTAATAAATTTCAATATATAAAATTCATTTATATTTTGATGTTACATATAAATAATACCACGTTTAGTGTCCAATGACAGGTTATGTTCCACTACTAGGGGTGAATCAATGGTACACTTGATTTATGATTTTATTACATTTTAAATTCTACCTATTGAACATGTTATGGTTCTCAATCCACCCAATATATTCTCTTTAACTACCATCATGAGGATTTTTAAAATAAGAGAGGGGAAAATACAATATTTACAAGGTTCAACAATCATCATCCTACGTGTTTCTCGGTTGGTTAGAGTCACCAACATTGATTCTATTTTCTATATCCACAATTTAATACAAATGGTCGGTCACCCCAAATCAATAATTAGTAAGACACCCCACTTTACATCTTTTTAGTTGGTTAGACACCCCAACTACTCTTAGTCTCTTGGTTGGTTAGACACTCTGATCACAATCCCCCAGAAACTGGATATAAACCTTAATAACTTTATTCATCTTCAATTGATCATGTTCTAGAATGATCAATTTCATAGATAGTATTCATCCACAAGAGAGTTGGGTGCCCCATAATGAATTTCTATGCATGAATATTGTTCCCAATTAAATTCCTTAGACTATCCTAGATATTGAGTTAAGATCAGGGCCACCTCATCTGAGATTGTGGCCTCAACTATGATCATTCTGGCTCGATAATGGCAGATAAACTCAATGTAGATAGATTCAAATATAGAGGAGAAATATGAAGATCCTAATCTCAATCGGATGGTATATGTTCAAGAGATTCTATGGGCAAAATATTTTCTAGATTACTAAATTATGTTGGAACGGTACCCATATCCATGTATCTCACGTTTAATTACCCATTAGTATACGCTATGGAATTATTACCAAGCACTACAATTGAGCTTCTAGAACTCCAAAACCCCCTATAGTACCACCATGTGATGGATTCCTTTGTCATAATTCTATATTTATGGTGGCACATCAACTAATCTCATGAAACATTATGGGTTCCCTCCTGTTGGAAAAATAACGTGCCGACAATTCTACCACCTACTGCTCACCCAGGTTAGTTCCCTTAGGAACAGTTGAACTACAAGTCACACATATTTCCATGGTTAATATGGCTAATATTGGACAGTAGGGTGGCCATATTATTTGTTAAAGGACTTGAATTTCCTTCTTAAAATTCTAATTACAAGAATACTCACCATATTATCATTTTCTTGATTCAACATGACAGATATATATATTGTAGGTAATTCTTAATTCCCCTACATGAAATCCCTCTAATTTCACATGTAAACCATCTACACATCCTTGTTCAATTTAAAATATCTTGCATGGACTCCCTCTACATCATTTTTTAGGGAATACCTCAATTATTATCTTTACTTCATGAAATAAATTATTTAATGTCTTAAAATTAATTTTTCATTCTAATCACTAATAGTACAAAATGTAAAAAATCAATATCACATGACTTAATATACTAAGAACTGTTCAAATAATCATAATAGTAAACATAATGGAGAATTTCCGGAGCTTGACATCGAATTCCATGAAAAACATTCCATTACAATTCTCAAAACATCACCATTTCACCTGAACTAACATACTGAATCGTTGGAAACAAATAAAACACGTGGGCACAAGAAATTCAATAATTTTTTTCCATTTTTCTTGATCAAATTCATGGGATGGTTTTTGTTTTTGTTCTATATGTTGAAGGTGATGTTATAAAAATTATATTGGGTAAATATGTTGATTTATGATAAATATATGTATGAAACACTAGGATACCTATTATATAGAGATTTGAATATAGTGTTTATATTCAACAATCCACATGTCTTGTAGAATATGAATTTTCCTATTTTTGAATAATAAAAAATTTTAATCAATATACGATTAAAATTTGGTTTAGAACATTAAAGGATATTCATATGATTTATAATTTAATAGTGTGTCAATTCTATATATAATTTAATAAACAATTATTCACATAAGTGGTTTCAGTGAGAAGATAAAACATTAAAGTATTTAAAATTAGATTCTTAGAATCATTTGTAATAGTTTTTCATACAAATATTTATGGTCTTATAGTTCATTATTTAGATAAATTTCATTTTGGTGACATTAAAAATATCTATATTTATTATTATATCAGTATACAAGAAACAATTAGTAATGTAATAATAAGGAAAAACATTTAATCTATATGTTAAATAAGGTATGAATAGTCATAATGAATCTAGAAATACTGGGAAATTTATATTCAATGAAAATTAGTATTTATAACAAACTCAAGAATATTTTTAATAATAGTAGAAAACAATTCAAATTAAGTTGTTAGTGTCATGAAAAATGACATATACTGTTTCTGAATAATTATTTTATTGAAAATATTTTTCTAAACTATTAAATATTAAAATAACTTAATAGTGATTTTGAATATTTTTCCTCACTAAATTTCATGAATAGAATATTAAATCCTTTCTACAAATAAAAGAAATATTCTAAAGGAAATGTAAATAATATGCATAATGTGAAGTTGAGGAACGTTATATCTGGGAATGACTAATTCTATACAATGGATATAGTGTTGAATATAGTCTATCATGTTTTAATTAAGAGGAATATTTCTTTTCATGGATTGATCGACAATGAATAAATATAGAAAAACAAATGATAGAGTAAAATACATGATCTACTATTTGTGAAACTGAAACAATTATAATGTGTTATTATGAAAATATATATACTCTTAACCCAATGAGATAATATTATATTCCTCTTCAATATAGTGTGATAAGGATAACTTTGAGTAATTGAATGATTCCCTCATACATGGTGAATCTATATTCTAAAATAACCACCTAATGCTCATCAATAATATTCTAGAACAATACTACATATTCAGAAATAATAAATAAACCATCAATGGGATTAGTTATTCAGGGGAGGAATAGTCACAAATGTATACCAAATTTTTTGGTACCAACAACATTATAAGCCTCAGATATATAACACACACATTCTCCTATAAACATATATGTTAATAGTTTAATGCTCAGTTGATTATGCATTAAATAGTTTAATACATTCAAAGGATCCTCCATAACATTTCCTCTTATGAAACATAAACCCTCAATGATAACCAAGTACTATACATTAATTATTATACATGGAACTCAATTGCCTCAATCATTCAATGATTGTTCATGAAAATCATAAAATATATTTTACAATAAAATAATTCGATAAAAAAATACCACGTCATACTTTGTGGTGATTTATGATTATAGCATGAAAACATGATTTAGAATACACACTTACCATACATTAGGATATTCGGAAATGGATCAGATGCATAAGAGATTTAGGGAATTTCCCTTTTTTCATCCCACAAGTACTAAAGACTCATATAATTTTCATGGAATCATCTAATTTGGAGTCCTATATAATAACATTTCTGACATTAACGATTTTTTTTTGGATTTGTCCTATAATATCTTTTCTAATGTTATCATCCACACCACCATTTATAACATAAAATGTATTATCTTATAAAGACTCATCTAAAAGAACATTAGGATAAAAAAATACAGAACATTTAAAAATACTGTTTGAATTACATTTATTCTTCATTATTCAACCACTATTTGTGACCCCACATTGCACAATAACATTGGAATTAAAAATAAATGCATGAAATAATTTTTTTTTAAAAATACTCTTTAAAATTATTAGATCCACACAATATATAATAGGAAATTAAATGATCTTGATCAAATCATGTATCTCAATCAATGATTCCATAAGATACAGAATATCATTGAATTGATTTTCGTATTATTAATTTGTATATAAAATCGATTGAGCCTAAAAAATGAAGTATTTTAATCCATATATTTATTAGGTAGATGAATAAAAAACTAATTTCATTCACCAATGTGAATGATCACATCATGTTACCCTCACAAAATTGATAAGATAAAAATATATATTATCTTGTATATTTCATATTTTCCATTAGTCCATTTGAATTAAGGGACAAGATACAAAAATGACATATGAAAAGAATGTTCTAGTATTTATTTTGTTCAAATAGATGACATGATCAACAACATATGAATCAAACCCATTATTATATAAGTTTGTGAAAATACAAAATAAAATAAGAAAATTATAAATATTCGCATCCATTTTATCTCACTGACCATAGTAATTAGTATTTCAATATATGGAACACCTACCCTGTGTGTAAAACAAACATATCGTTTTATACTCTATGTACTATACATTGTGGTTTATACTACACAAAAAATATTTATTATGCCACATGAACATATTCGATATATCGATCTAATATTCATACTAATGTTAACTATAACATTTTATCACATACTGCAATACATCAGGATGAAATTATGTTAGATATAATATAGCGTGGATTTTGGTAGTTGAATTATCATATCATATAACGAGAAATATTCAACTAATTACAGAGAATAAGAATATAATTTAATTCATTTTATATAACAACATATAATTTATATACCAGAACACATTAAATAATACTTATAAAAACCTTATACAATTATCTTCTTACAATATTATCTATGACTAATTGTTATATCATGCCTATAACAGATTCAATTTAAACTATTTTGTTAATCAAATTTAAACTCCATTTAATTTCTACCTCATATATTTTTTACTAAAAGAAAAAAGACTCTGAAAAAAGTCTTTAGTGATCAAAATCGATAATTGTTATTTATTAGAATAATTTTGATATTTTGGAATCATATACAAATTGATAGAATATTTAAAACTACTATCTAAACTACTCAACATCCCAATGTCAAATATAACAATCATAATAACCTATATTATCTACACTGAAAATTTCTAAAATCATTATCACCATCATACGTGGATCATATACCGGTATTATGTTTCCCATAAAATATTTGGAAAGTAATATATCTTGTTAAATTTTTTTATTAACATCACATTGTAATCCTATTTAGATATTTTGCAACATTAACAAATTTTTACAATTATTATATTTTATTTTTAAACATTGAATATATAATATTATGATCATCCTCCTACTCTCATGTTTAAAAAATTCTTTCCTTCATAATATTATGATATGATATTAAAAATCAATTTTTCCATGACGTGGCTTAAATTTTCTTCTAGATTAAATATTTAATAAATGAACAATTATATATATATATATATATGAATTTCAATATGCAATGGTTTTTATGGATTATTATTAAACAAAAATATTTAAATATTTCAATCATAATTTGATTGAATCTAATATACATTGATAATATTTTAGAAAAAACATTTATCAAGGACAGAACATGTGTACCATTTTCCATTTTTCCAATATTTGTATAAAGATTGACTTATCATAAGGAATGACTATTTAAATATAGATCCATGTAATTAATAAATACACTTTGTAAATAAAAATTATATATTATCATATAATTAAAATTATATGAAGATACGCATTTATTTATAAATAATAAGTTCTTTATAAATTCATGTGAGTTCAATTTTATGATCGGATAACACTCTATGTCATGTTTTTTCATTAAAAAATACATTCTTTATAATCTCATAAAATTATATTTTTAGACCAGGATTATTTATGAACATTGTGATAAATAAGTGTTTTATTTTATATCATTTATATGCTGATGAAATAATTTCTATAGTCGTGATCCCTATCATGGAATAAAAATTGTTTTTCTCATATACTTCCCAAATTTAGGACAAATCCATCCAATTGTCTCATTAATAATCATTCCATATACATCATTCAGATCCCATGACCTATAATCTATATGTGGATAATAATTATTTGAATTTTCAACAAAATGTAACTCCTCTGTTGTGAACTTCTACCAACATGTACTATTAATATAGCTCAAAAACCTAGAAATTGCATGGAAATTTCATATCATCTTAGTGATTTGTGAAATCTGTGAAAACATATAATGAACTCATTCAAATTTTTGAAATAAATTTTAAAATTTTTGTAGAATTAAATTTTGAACATTAATAAACATTAACTAAAACTGTCTACCTATATAAGTCATGATCACACATAATCATTATGTGTATATCAGAAAAAATAAAAAACATTAGGAAACTATGAAACTGGTTCTATTGGATCATTATCTGTATCACACTATGATTATCATATTCATTTATATTCAGGTGTTGAATAACATTAACAATTTGTTACTCGATAAGGGGTTCCTCGAATACATAAAAATAATCCATACATAATAAAAAATCATAAAAAATCATGCTAAGAGGTTACCTACATTGCACATATCATATATAAATATATATCTCATATTCATTTTATTTAATGGTGATTCTATTTATCTACATCAAAATCATGTATTACATGGGTGTCTTATAGTAGATGTTGTTGATATTCAATTTTATTAAATGTTATCCCACAAAATTGTTGCCCATTTTAAAATATAACATATCCAAAAAAATTTCCAAAATCCATATTTCATAATTCATTTTGTCCCATTATAATTTATATCATCATATATCTAATTAGTTAGGATACCTTGAAAATCATATTATATAAGATACTTATTCAATTATGTGGATAACACTTTATCATAATTTTGTATCAGATACAATGTAATCTATACCAACAATAATCTAATTATATTAGGGGCTCCCATTTTATTAAAACCTAATGAAAAAAATAACCTATAATAAATCTAAAATAACCCATTACCAATTTTACATTCACAAAATAATTTAGATAATTAATAATTATCCTGAAATCTCTAGTTATTGATCATGGGGCTAATAAGTGTTTACTTAAGAAGGAATATGACAAATTTATATTTTAAAGTTGTATTAATCTTAGTTTTATATATCTATTCTTATCCTTGTGATGGATGTCTTCTTATAATAATTTACTTTTAAATCCTATTTTGTTCCACCAAATCAATATTATTTAATTATATCTTAAACACATAGATGTTTTTTATGAAATTTTTCATTAAATAATAATAATAATTTAGTAGCTTCAGTTTCACACATTCATGTGTTTAAATGAACTGTGAGTCTCCCTTGGTATAAAATTATTGTTATTGTCTAGTGGTTAGGTTTTCATGAATAATTATAACTATCTTATAAAAATGCATTTTGAATTCTTTGGATATCCATTATTTATGAAAAATAAACAAAGTTATTTTCATTTTTTAGTGAATTTATATTTTTAATGAAATTAATGAGGTATATATGTTATATGCATAAAGATATATTTTTATTTATCCAATAGATATTTTAAACATATGATGTGAATAAACCCAATTTGTTGTATAAGATCTATTTTATTATGAAAAAAGTTAATATTAGGCCTTTGAATATTGAACCCTTTAAATTAATATAATGAAAAGATAATAATTTTTATATTATAACATAACCATGTTCTTTTATAGCGGAAAAAAATTACTTTGTTTGAATTTATGTTATTTTCTGATAACATTCACATTTACATGAATAGTAAAATCTCACAAAATTTTAAGTGAAAACAACTTTTTTTCATTCAGTAAATTTATATGGTTAAATTGTAATATAGAATTGTTTTAAATTATAGATATAATATATTTTTATCATTAAATATAATTTATTTCATTGTCATTAATTTTATATAGAAATCACATATAAAAACATTTCTACCTTTTTCAATGTTTTATCTTTTAAAATCCATTTTCTCTCATTATGACAAAGGGATCGATGTTAAATTAATTACATCAACTTGTGTGTTTTGAGTTTTATAAAATTGATACCATATTTTGATTCAGTAAGTCAAAATTATGGTAATAGGATAATTTTATTCTTCGGAATTATGAATATTAACTTTTGCGATAATTTTAATTTCCATGGTTAAATGTAAATCAGGTAATTATTTGAAAAAATAACTTTATAAAATTACCTTAACACCAATAAAAACAATATTCGCTAACTAAATTTGATCTATATCATATATTTTTCTAAATTTAATCACTTTATGGACACTTTACTATGAATATGACCTGAATATAATAATAACTAATGAATGTGAAAAATATCACAACCTAATTTTATATAAGTATATTAATTCTAATATATTGATAACTAAGAGCTAATATCAACCATAAATAGTCTCTGAAAATATATGAGACTTACCTACATCAAATAAATTTATTTACAATTTTTAGTTTTTAAGTAATTACCGTTATTGAGAACACAATAGTGATGTAGAAATTAATTTATTAATAGAAATATCAAATAAACAGTTTTACAAATATTAAAACAAATATTATTTGAACTAATTAATGTTCTAAAAGAATTTTACACGTTAATATGACATTTTAGGAGTGTATTTAATATTTTGGTTCTAATTTATCATTTATGTGGATTATTTAATGTCAAATAAATTACAAATGTAAAAATTGGCAGTATTGATATTTTATAAATATAAAATTTTATTAAATTACTTAAAAATAATAAATATATTTAAAAAATACAATGTTATAATTTTAAGATCATAAATTTCATTAATTATCTAATTATGTTCAAATAAAATCATATAAGTAAATATTTATAACCATTAAATATTTAGAATGCTATTACAATGATAAAAATTAAATATAATAACTATGTGTCATTTAAAAATGATATGGTTTAAATTGAAAAAATAAATTTTCTATAATTTATTGGATGATTATATTACAATACTATCTCATCTCATCTTTTATATTGAAACATTTATCAGTTATTTGGTTGGGATTTGTTATAAATTATTATTTATGGAGTTTCCAAAAGTACCCCTCAACTGAATTATAAAAGGGAACCTCTTCAATTTCCTATTCACTTCATTTGAGCTTTCATGATCGACCATCCAATTTTATTTTTCGTATAAACTTATTTATTTTCATTCTAGAGGTTCTGGTCATCTTCAATGACCATCTATAGTGCTCTAAGAAGAGATTTAGAGGATGCACGTCGAGAAATAGGTATTCTCTTCTACCAATTCTTTCAAAAATCATTCTTATTCAACTTCATCTTCATTAGTTGTTTCATTATAAAGTAATTACATAAGTATCACTCATATACTGAAATTTTATTATCAATATTAAATGACCATATTTCTCCTTCTATCAATCCAATGAAAAATGAAATCATTGTGTGTGTGTGTGTGTGTCTGTCTGTGTGTGTGTGTACAACTTACTGTCTCTACGCCATGATGTATATTTTTTTACACCACCAGAATTCTTGGATGGGTATAACGATAGAGATAATAATAATATATTATTATTATATCGTGATAATAATTCTGAAATTTTATAAACCATCAACTTCAATAACATTAAATAAATATGGGAAAGATATCATCACTCGTGCGTACATACGGTGTACCGTCTCCACGATGTGATGTCATAATGTATACATGATATTCATTAAAAAATGAATATATATATATATGAATTGAATTAATAAATATTATATATATTATACTAATATCATTTGTTTATTTAATAAACTATAACCTAAGATGTGGAAAATGAACTTCTCCAGCAAATCATGTATAAGAACCTAAAGCAGTCAATATCCGAATAAATAGTCGCAATGAAAGGTTTCTAACAAATGGATGATAATATAATAATATATGATATCATAAAAATGATTATGATTTGGGAATAATTCAATAAAACTAGTAAAATCATTATACAATAGGTTCGGATACATACAATGGATATCAGACCTAAGGTATGGGATGACTTTCCAAATCCTGTTTTTATTCGAGAGTTTCTATTCATAAGTATTTACTATAGTATATTTATTATCTACATCCATGTTTTATAAATATATATTTAAAAATATTATTTATATCCTGTTATAAATTTTTTATGTCCAATTAACCCATTTGTATGTTTTTAATAAACGGTATGAATGGAATCTTTTGTCTTTTTCGATATGAGGTACTTTTTGACATTTCTAGAAAAATTATAAAGATAGTGATTTTTACCTTGTACAGAAAGTGTGGTTTTTTACTATTTTTTAATGCCTCATTTACATGAATCTTCCTCTAAAACCATAAAATGTTATCATCAGAGAAAATGATTTTCTCTAAAAGTGTGTTCATTTATAGGAAGGAAAACATTTTTTTAAGAAGAAAAGATATTTTCATCAGGAATTAATTTCATGTATTTTCTCAAAAAAAATTTCCATATAATTTGACACTCATTAAATAAAGTCATGTTTATAACCCTATTATTACCAGGATTTTATTTTTTCTTATTTAAGAAATACATTTGTTTTATATCAATTATGATGGAATCATGTTTAGGAAACCGATTTTAAATCATGGGTCATGCTATGGTGAATGTTTTTCTATTTTTTGGAACACATAATACGGGTTTCATTATGATATGGGTTGGA
Source organism: Viscum album (assembly GCA_963277665.1). Taxonomy (NCBI): domain Eukaryota; kingdom Viridiplantae; phylum Streptophyta; class Magnoliopsida; order Santalales; family Viscaceae; genus Viscum; species Viscum album. The sequence continues at coordinate 1,070,095,947 of OY728162.1, forward strand.
ACTACATCTCCTTTCAATGCACTAGGTAAATATTTATATCTCATTAGATAGACATGACATGAACAATAATTATATCTAGTTCAGTAATATAGGGATGGAACGAGGAGTGAACTCGGTTCAATAATAGACTTTATCCAATATGATAGTCTCATCAGTGCACCTTGACTAATATGAAATTACATTTTCTACTTATGTTGGTATTCCAAGTAATTTAATGACATATTATATGACTATTTTAATAGTTTTTAATTTTTTGGATTTTATAAGGAATGATGTTATCTTCTTTTATATGAAAAATAATATTTTTAAATGTTATGTTATGATGATTATTATATTATTGGTATTTCCCATGATTACCCTTACTGATAATTTGAGGTCCCCATTTCATATGTTTCTTTTATATTTGTCATGAATTAGGGTTTTATGTAACTTATGTCAAAATGGAGAATAGTAACGAATAAATAAGTGGGTGATAATGAGGATATTTTATGAAGCAGTTGTTTATGTTTCCTAGTTCTGGGGACACTAAACCTATATGGTCTAGGTGTGGTTTTTGTGTTATAATGTAATAATCATTCATCAATGTTGAAGCAATATCTTTATTTAATGTATGGGATGTTATAGTTGGCATTAATGAGAAATTTATAGTTATTCTTTTGAAACTAGGATGAGAAAGCCTTAGTATGTTCCCTAAGGATATGTCTATGTATATGATATAACCCCTGTGTTTTAGAAATTACCATTAATATCCTAGGATATAACCTATAGTTTCATAAATTGAAATTTTTTTCATTATTATGTGGTTTTCTTGTTAGGATTAGTATTTCTCACACTATGCTTCTTTGTTGTAGTCAATGGATGGAACCCAAATGAACCACCTTAATGATGAATATGACAGGAAATGAAATGATTTTACCCCTGTGGAACCAAATGTTATGGGAGCTAGAATGAAAAATATTGTAGCCATACTCACACAACATTCTCAAGATATGAATCATGCATTTCTTCAAAATGAGAAAAGGATGTAGAAACATTCTGATGATCCCTTCATGAGCTAGAGGCCACATTCAATCTGCGAGTCTTTTGAAATATTAGTAAATGAAAAATGGATTAATACTATTAAAAAGATATTTTCATATATAAAATGTTGTAAATATCATAAAGTCAACATAGCAGTATATCGTTTGGAGGGTGAAGTGGAACAATGGTGGAATCTTATCAATAATATGAGGCAGAGAGTTGAAATTGAGTCCATGGAATGTGATGATTTCAAGAAAATTCATTCAACAGGTACATACCTCATATTCATAAAAAAATATGTTCCTTGAACTTTAGAAAAATGATAATGAATTTGTTGGTACCAAAAAAGAAAATTTTACAAGATGTTCAAGGTAGGCTTTGGTAATTATTATCCAAAGTTAGAGTAAAATTTATTGATTCTTTAGTATCTTAAAACCATGTCTCCTAAGGGCATTATCCATAAGGGAATTCAATAGATATGAGGTAATTGTTTGACGTTCTATCATGGATGGTATGTATATTGGAGTAACCCATTATTAATTTGGGTTTGATAAGAAGAAAAAAATTTAATTCAATAAAAGATATAAAGACACCATTGCAAATAAGACGAGTAATCATTACGCTCAATGTATGGAAAGAAAATGTAGGAAATTGTCTTAAAGGGACTTGTAATTGTATTTTTCTGTTTAAAAGAAGCTCATCAGGAAGTTTAATGTAGAAGTGATGGGAGAAAGATGTATAATGATGTGAACCAAGAAAAGGCTACACAGAATGAACATCCTAAACATCAAGGATACAAGTGTAAGGAAATGGGGTATTATGCCAATAAACTTCATAATCTAAGTGTCATTGATGATGATCTATGTCAATAAACTCAAAAAGAAAAATACAAAGTAATTTCCCATGAAATCACTATCAGTGATATGGAGTACAATATTGAAGTGGTGAAAGGTACACTTACTATCCACTCCGAAGTATATATTGTTTTATTTTATTCTACATCAACCCAATATTTTATTTCTAACAAATTTTCTAGGGGTATCATCATATTTCCTCAACAATTAAATGTTGATTTAGATATGACAACACCTAATGGAAGAACATACACATAAAAAGATCATAATTATTCTTCAGTTGATGTTTTTGGGAACGTATATCTAGAAAATCATTTGATCCTTCCTATAGTGGATTTTGACATTATTCTTGGTATGGATAATCTTTGTCTATATAGAGCTCATATAAATTTACAATGAGGGGAATTCACATTTCATTTTCTAGATCAATCTATGATCATCTAGCGATGTAAGAATGAATATAACCCTATATTAGAAATTTATTCCATCTTAAGTGTCTTTATTCGTATAAATGATTGTTATTTATCTCTAATGGTTGGGGATAAACTCATGATTGAGAATAAAAGAAAAGTACAAGAGATTTTTGATGAATTTCTGAAGTAATTTCAGGGTCTTCCACCAAATCATGAAGTTGGGTTTTCAATAGAACTCATAACGAGTGAAATGCCTATTTAAAATAAACCTTATAGAATTTACCCAATTGAGCTTCAGGAAGTAAGGAAGGAACTCCAAGTGAATCTTGATATGGGATTCATATGCCCTTTTGTGTCACCTTGGGGAGTAGTTATTCTATTTTTTTCGATGAAATATGGGTAAATGAGACTCATCATTATATGTCAAGAACATAACAATATCATTACCAAGAACAAATATCATCTTCCCAGCATTGATGACATATTTGACCAGCTATATGGATATCATTACTTTTCCAAGATTTATCTATGTTTAGGATATCATCAATTAAAAATTCAAAAAATTGGATATACCAAAGACAGAATTCCATACAAAGTATGGACACTATGAGTTTATAGTGATTCCTTTGGGTCTTACTAATTGCCCTATTATCATCACAGATCTAATTAATTTGGTATTTAGATTATATATTATTCAGTTTATGGTAGTCTTTATAGATGATATTCTTGTCTATTCAATGAGAAAAGAAGAAATCAAATATAACATAAAAAATTTATGAAGTCCTTGATAAAGGATTAGATTTATTAGAAATTACCATGTGTGAATTCTAGATTCAAAAAGTTTCATTTATGGGTCTCATAATCAAAAGATAGGTGATATCTGTGGATCTAACAAAAACATGGGATATTAAAAGATGGCCGAGAAAAAAATGGTAAGTGAGATCTGATGTTCTCTTGGATTTGATGGAACTATTTGAAGGCTTGTGAATGATTTTTTAGGATTATCTAGTCCACTCACAATTTTGACTGGGAAAAGAGTTAAGTTTAATTAGGTAGATGAAGGTAGAGATAATTTCCAAGAGTTAAAAATAAGGTTAGCCAGTGAACATGTGCTCACACTGTCTTGTAGTGGAGAATTTTTTGTGACCTACTGTGAGGCATCCAAGAAGGTGCTGGGATGTTCTCTCATGAAAAATTATATAGGGATACCTTATGCCTTATAGTAGATTAAAATACATGATCAAAATTACCCAAATCATGATTTTGAGTTAGGTGTGGTAATCATAACATTAAATATATGGAGGCATTATCATTATAGTAAAGGTGTGATATTTATAGTAATCATAAAATTTTCAATTATATTCTCACCCAAAAAAATCTGAATAGGATCCAAATAAGATGGTTGGAGTTGATTAAGATTACTAATTTTCAATACATTACCAGCTTGGGAAAGTGATCATAGGGGAAAAGTAGTGAGTCCAAAATACCATGATTACTTATCCATGATGAGGATCACGAATGATCCAATAATTATGGATTTGAAAATAATGGATCTAAGAATTTTGAAAGATGGGGAGAAATATTATCTTTCTCAAATGAATGTTCAACCATCTATAGAAGTGATGTTTAAGGAGGCACATATGGTATATATAGAGTTAAAAAAAAGTTGTGGAATGTTCCTGAATTCAACCATGACTATGAATAAATAATAAGGGTTAGGAATTGGGTTTGCAGGATACATGTGAGAAATAGAAGTCTAAGGGGTTGTTAGAAATATTACCCATACCAGAATGAAAATGTAAAAACATCACTATGGACTTTTTCGTTAGATGTATCAAAACATCTAAAGGAAATAATGCTATCTGGGTTACAGTGGATCATCCTATGAAGTCGTCACACTCATTTATATTAGAGAGGATTTATCTCTTGATAATATTTCTATTATAAATGTTAAAGATGTGGTATGATTTCATGTTGTACCACATTCCATTATATCCGATCATGTTTTAAGGATTACTTCAATGTTCTGGAGAATTCTTTAGTATGTTATGGATATAAAGTTAAGTTTTAGAATTTCTTATCATCCTCAGACATAAGTTCTGTTTGAGAGGAAAATTATTAATCTAGAATAAATGTTGATAGAATGCTCTATAGATTTCAAAGGAGGTTGGGATCAACAACTACCATTGGTGGAATTTTATTACAATAATATCTTTCACGCCAGTATTCATATAGCTCCTTATGAAGCCCTCTTTTGAGAAGCAGTGAATAACTCCAACTTGCTAGTCCGATGTCAGGGAAAGAAAGCAATTAGGACATGATCATGTTGATTAAATGGCAGAAAAGGTCATACCTATTGAATAACTCATAAGATCAATTTATAGTCAACACAAAATTTATGCTGACAAATGATTAAAAGAACTATATATTGAAGTGGGTGATAAGTTGTTTCTACTAATATCACCCGTGAAGAGTGTAGTGTGATTTGGATGAAGGGAAAGCTAACCCTATGGTATATCAGTCCTTCAAAAAGTTTGGATCAGGTTAGGAAGTTAGATTACTTATTGGTGGTTACACCGAATATCTCTCATGTTCATGATGTGCTACATTTATCTCTCATGATAATATAAATACCAAATACTTAAAATGTACTAATCTTAGAAGTCGTACCGTTGGAGAAAGAACATTCTTATAAAGAATAACCTTTAATGATTTTGGATCGTAGAAAAAATGCTCAACGAAACAAGACCACTCACTTGGTTAAAGTTAGATATAAGAACTACCAATTGGAAGAATCATCATGGAAACTTGAGGATATAATGAGGGAGATGTATCCCCATCTGTTTGTTTCCAATTGATAAATTTCGAGGGTGAAATTTAGTTTAAGGAGGTTAAAATGTAACACATGGATATTTTTTATGAAAAAATTTCTTCAAATAAATTTTATTCTTCAGTAGGTTGTGTTTCATGAAATTCTGCATTTAAATGAATTCCAAGATTCCCTTAGTAAAAAATTCTAATTATAGCCTTGCTATTATGTTAGTGGGAATAATTACAACTAACATATGAAAATGAATTATGATTTATTAGGCTATTAATTATTTATGAAAAAAAATAAAATAAATCATTTCATTTTTAATTGAATTAATATTAGTAATGAAATTAGTGAGATATATCTGTTATGTACATAATAACATATTGTTATTCATCCAATGTATTTTTTTAACCACAGGGAGTGAATAAACCCAGTTTGTTGTATAAAAGCTAAATTTTTTAAAAGGGTAAATCTTATGCCTCTGAATGGAGAACCTTCTAAAAACAATATTATGATACATTAATAATTATTATATGAAAACATAAAAATGTTTTTTTAAAGAGGGATATAATAATTTACTTTGGTTGAATTTATGATATTTTTTTATAACATTAACATTTTTATGAATAGTAAAAACAAAATAATTTTTCTATGATGAAATGATTTTTCTCATAGAGATAATTTATATAGTGAAATTATAATATTGAAGGACATTAAATTATATATATTTTATATTGTTATCATAAAATATAATTACTTTCATTATCATTAATTTTTCATTAAATTAATATGTACAAACATTTCAATCTTTTGTAATGTTTTGTCATGTTAACAACCCATTCTATCCATATGACCACATGATTGATTTTAAATTACTTACTTCAACTTATTTAATTTGAATTTTTATAATTGGTCTCCAAATATAAAATAAGTTTTTCCAATTTTGTTAATAGAGTAAGGTCCCACCATTAAACATTACATAATCTTCAGTTTATTAAAGAATTCACATTGAATATCTTTTCAGGTTTATATAATTAGATAGTTTGGTCATACCTTATATATGAAAACATGAATATTACAATTGGACACTTATACTCACTATCGATTTTTTTCATAAAATAAATACTCTTACAGAAAATTAAGATGTCTGGTTTATTGTTTTAGATAGCATGACTATTCCATTATCCCATCCTTGACCTTATCCATCTTAAAGTCATGTGAAAAACATTTCAAAACATTGTATGAGCATAAAAATATCAGTAAGGGATACACAAGGAATGAAAACTCTTATATTTTCAAAACAATAAGTAAACCATGAATACATTATCATAATTAATAAAATTTATCATTTTAAAGTAGGAAATACTCTTTACTAAATAAAAGCTCATTGATTACCATTTTGTAAAACAAAGATTACCATAATCCCATAGTAAGCACTGAAAACATATTAAGGTAACATGGGACATAAAAACACTTTAATGGATTTACCATATGATCGACTTCCACACATATCACTAAATGGAATATCGATAATACCGACTTCCACACCCAATTAATTTTAGGTTATAAAATAACCACATGTCCTTGGTTTATCATGGAACCACCAGTCATTTGGTTTATAACATAACCATCCATCAAATTTCCAAGTACCTTTACATAATCATACAATAAAAAATATCTCAAATATCATCATTTCAGAATAACATTTAATATTAAATCACAAGATATCATTCCAAGATATTGAAATACTCCATACATTTAAAAAAGACTTTGCAATAAAAAATCTCCCAAAAATGGAAGAAGGGATTTTTTTCATTTTATAAATATTAAGGCTTAGAGAGTAAGACAAATAACGATTACAGTGGCGAGGAGGTCATTGTCGCTGCATACGTTAAAAAATAATTCCTTTTTTCATTTTGTAAAACACATCATAGAAAATGATTCCCTTGAAATGGAAATAACATTTAAAGGGGTTATTTATACATCATATAAAAGAATGATTTGTATATTATCAAAAAATTACTCAATGAAAGGAGATTTAGAGAATGTACCTTACGATGATTCACCAACCTAAAACGTGAGATAATAATCCAAAAACTTATTTGATGAGAGGGAAAGGGACTATCATCACTAGGACATAAATTTTTTATAAAAATTATATATAACATATCTCAATTTACGAAAATGGAAATGTAACTACCCTAGGTAAATAAAGAATATGACATTTTTATATTTATCCATATTTGTGAATAAAATATTCATATAAATTTAAAGGGGATGCTATGCTCGATGGCGTACCCAACACGCAACAACGAGTTTCTTGGGAATCTTACGTTGCACTCTAATAATAAAATAATATTATTTTAAATGGTAGTTAACGCCTAGCTGTTGTGATGGAGGGAATGAATAGAACTAAATAAAAATTGATTATATATGTTTGTCAAATGTTTTTAATTTTTTCAATTAATGTTATAGTATTAAAAATGCAAATGAATCTGATTTTAAGCGTAAACATTCTAATATTCTTTAAAAGGTCGATTAACCGCCTTTTGATGGAGAACCTCTTTCAAATCCACTTTGTGACAAGTTTATGTGTTATATTTTACAAAATAAAATTCTTCTTTAGAATCGGGACATCAAAATTTACTTTGTGTAAATTTTTGGTATTTTTCCGAAAAAGTTCAATTTTTAATGAATAGTGAAAAATGTTGTATTTTAATTCAAAAAATATTTTTTATCTAATTTATTTATATGATTAGATTATATTTTGAATTGGTTTTAAATTTAAATTAGAATATATTTTTACCATTTAATACAATAGTGGTCGTTGGAATTAATTTCACTTTGAAATCGGACTTAAACTATTGTCAATCTTTTGATACATTTTGTTTCATAAAAACATGCTATTTGTTTTCACAGTGGGAATTAATTATTAAATTAATTAATGAAACATATATGTTTTTAATTTTTTAAAATAGATATCATTTTTGAATTCAGAATATCAAATATAGCTTAGGGTGAATTTTTGGTAATTTTCTGAAAAACTTCAATTTTTGATGAATAGTGAAACCACTAAGTGGTACTTATAAAAACTGATTTTCCGTTTAAATGAAATTTTTCCATCTTTGTGTTTTTAATTTCAAAAATCTGACATACATGGTTGTCATTATGAAGTAAAATGTGGTTCAATGGGATTAGAATAATTTTTTGGTGAATAGTACCTTATTAAGTTTTTAATCGCGATTAGAGAAATTATTGAAGTTTAAGGTAAGAATAATGTTTTAATAAAATAAAATGACCTATAAACATGTCCTACCCTCATTGGATGTGTCATGGCCGACCATTACAATCAATGGGTCAACTTGGGGACCCCATGGAGCCACTTTGGTTGGAAAATGACATAAATACCTTTTTATTTAATGTTAAAGTAAAAAATGACACAAACATGAGATGTTTTACTAAAACAATTTTTTACATGGGGTTATACAAGTAATATTTTTGACTATAAATATTAATTCTAAAGATAAAAATATTTCTTACATCATAGTTTTTTTTATAATTTTTATACATTAAATAAATTAAATTTTTTGTGACATCATGATGATGCAGCGATGTCCTCATTATTTAACGATTTAAATAAAATGGAAATATAATGTAAACTATAAGACCTAAACAAGTAAAAAACCTAATGGATGGGTGTATTTGGAACCCTTATCACCTTATCCACGAAACACATCAATTTGGGACCATTAAAATCCGAAACTCATTCTAAAATAAAGTAACATTTATTTACTTTCCAAGAGTGCCCCTCCTCTTCTCTTATAAAAGGCCCCCACCTCTACCTCCTTACCCACACTTCCAAAGCCTTTGGCTCGGCCAACCCCTACCCATTTTATCTCTCCACTGCCCTCTCTAACTCCTTGTATCCTCCCTTTGGGCAGAAGTATTCCCAAGGAATCCTTTTAGCTCAAACCAAAGGGAGTTACCCGATTTTAAGGTAACGTCTTCACTTGAGTCCTTTTGTTTTATATTGATTCTCCAACCCCCTAAAATATTTTTATTAATTAATTTTGTAACAACTACAGTATCATAAATATACTATTATGTTGTTATAATAAGGATTCGAGCTACACTTACACACACTTACATCTAATGATTAAAGAACATACTGTTTCTGTGGATGGAGAATTTCTGCCTCACGAAACGATTATTGTTCAACACCCATATATCACCTTAAAAGGTGGACACTAAGATGTCACTATATTTATATATTATATATAATATGTTTATGTTTTACTATGGATTATTTATTTTTAATTTCTGGCATATCTTTTATGGTTACCATTATGAGTAAACGCGATATCTTCATTTTAGGAAGTGCGGACTACCGCCCCCTCAAAGTGGTTTGATTCATTAATGCCATATGTGGGATGTATAAAGGGTGTAATTAATGGTATTATATATGATATTATTCTGGAATTATAATATACCTTTATATCATTATGATTCCATTCTATAAAATACGAAATAGAAATAAATGTAGCGTTCATGCGTACGTACGGCTTACCGTCTCCATGAACGGTGCATTTCATTTCTTACCTCTAAATGATTATGTAATATTATAAATGAACATATATACTGGATATATATGATATATATGATATATAAATCATGATTATAACTATAGATATAATAGATACATGAAAAAATTGTAATTATAAAGAGCATATTTTGACTCAAGTACCAATGATCGTTTAAACGACCGTTATTAACTAAAATAATTACATACTGTTCATGACTTGGTAATAAGTGATATAAAAGGAATAATGAACTTGAAAAGGTTCTTAAGGAGGTAGAAATTAACTCTAGTTTATTATTCGAGATATTAAATAATGATCGAGTCACGTCGGACCTGAGGTAAGGGATCCTACTTCTCTCTTTCTTTTTAAGTACACTACTTTATGTCATTCCTTTTAAATCTCATCTTTCTTGTTATTGGGATGTTATTTTATATTAATTTTAATTTAATTTTATGTTAATATTATGAGAGACCCTATTCTCTCTCATAAATCCATTTTGGAAGTCTTAAGTGGCGCCGTTAGGCTGCCGAGTTTTCGTAAGGGATTTTTCAACTCACTTTTATTCCCGTGAGATTTATGCTACACTTGCCACAATTTCCTTTGAGTGGTGTATGTACTGCCCATTATTTTACTCATTGTGTAATATAATTTCATTAATGAGTATTTACATCAATGTTGTATTGTCCTTCTTTCAATGGGTGCATGTTTCGAAAGATACCCATGTCGGTAAGGGAACCATTCACCCTCCTCTTTTTAAAAGACTTCTCTTGTTATGTCTTTTAATTCACATACTATTATGTTGGGATATGTTCTTCTATATCCTTATTGATTTATATTTTATGTACATGTGATGAGATACCCTTTTTATATCTCATCAACTCATTTTCTGAATTTTGTAGTAACACCGTTAGGCTGTCAAATTTTTTCAAGGGAACTTCTTAACCCAAATTTGATTGTTTGGGATAAACATGTACTCCTTGAATATGTATTTCTATGAATATGTGTGAATAAACTCTGATTGTTTTACACTTATTATCCACTTATATTTGGTGTATTCATTTGTCACACATAATTATGTAATTGATTTTTCCTTAAACCAAGGATACCGTCTTTGTAAGGGACTTCGCCTCAATCTCCTTTCATTGAGGAATATTTTGTTTTATACACAACTTTGTTTTATACGGTGTATAAACCCCTTTTACTTTTACGTTTATCCAAAATGAATCTTTGTTATACGAAGTATTTTACAAAATGACAAAAGGGAATGTTTTTGTCATACGTATGCGACGACAATGACTTCTCTGCCGCCGTGACCATTATTTGAGTTTCAGCTTCCTCTACAAGCCATACCTTCTTTTTAAATGAAAAATAAATACCATGTTTTACTTTTCTTTTATTTTGGTATTGAAAATGGTTTTCATATGGATTTTTATATCAATGTGTTTTATTGATATCTTGTGATTGAAATGTGGAAATGTTATGTTTCCTTTATGCATGTTTTATGTGATATGATTATGTTATGGTTCTTGGGAATTGTTATGAAGATGGGTGGTTCTGTGATAAACTAAGGGCGGGTGAGCCCGATATAGCTCTCCAATGCATTGGGTAACGCGAAGGAGTGAAATGTTAAGGTTTCTCCGAATAGATTTAGGGAATATACTATGGTGGGTATTCCAAACGTAACCAAGAGGGTTACTCCCTACGTAAGAATGTTATGAATTCCCCAAGTTACCTATTATGTATTAGGATTTCAATGATTTATTCATGATTTGATGAGGTATGTTAAAGTGCCTATGTTTTAAGGGTGAAGTATGATTTCATTCTTATGTATATATAAACTCATGTTTCCTTTCCATATTTTTTTAACCCTTACTGAGCTTTTTTATGCTTATCCAATGTTTTTTGAAATGTTTTTCACAGGTCAAGGGAAAGGTACATGATATGATTATAGTTTCAAGGACGTTTCAAGAAAGAATCCATGCTTTATTTTTTAAATATGTTTCCGTTGATGGGAAAAAATGAATACTATCATTTATGTAACCACTTTGTTTAAATGTGGAATGTAATGAAAGTTTTATGATCTAATTCTCTAAAAAACTAAACCTGAAAAGATCCTCAATGTGTAATCTTGTAATAACTCAAGATTAAGTAAGGTTTAAGGCTGGGGCCTTATAGTTGGTATCAGAGGTCGGTTTAGATAACTTTAGAGGTTAGGGTATTCTTTAAGCATAAGCCACATTGCCATAATGGTTAGGAATTCAGAAAGAGTCCTAGTTTTAGATAAAGTGAATGAGTAAGTATATCTTAGTGTTTATCTTCCTAATTAGTACATGATGGTTTTTTTGATATACTCACATTGACCTTTTTGGTTTTAGTAAATGGATGGATCTAGCAGGCACCAAAGTAATAGTGGATGTGAAGGAAACTGTGACAGTTTTTTGAGCAAGCAACTGAATGATATGGGAGCTGCAATGAGAACTCTTGTGTTTATCCTCAACTAACTATCTGGAGTCATGATTGACCACCTAAACCTTGGTGATTTCTATAAGGAATCATATATGCGAGAAATAAATCCCTACAGAACTACGGGTAATAATCATAAATGTAAGTATGTTCAAAAACATATGTGTCAAAGATGTGGAAAGAAACACCTAGGAAAATGTTTCAAAGGGACAGAAATATGCTATAGATGTGGAAATTAAGGTCATAAAGAAAGAACTTGCCATGGAAAAAGGAAGCATCCAATTGACTCGAGGAAAGAGAAAGAAGTTCTTTCTGAGGGATCAATTGAATGTTTTAAATGTGGTGAGAATGGTCATTATGCAAACACATGTCCTATGAAGAAGTTTCGTGAATGGGATCACCAAGATCGTACAAATATTCGATTACCAATACCTAATTCCATTCCAATTGAGGATGAAGAAACTGACAATGACAAATCAAAGGTATGGATTATTTCATAACTTTTGTTTTCCTATTTTGGAATCTTAGGATATTATTCATGATTTTGTTTTTAGGGAAGAAGTATTTCAGAATAAGTTTGAAAGGAATGGTTAATGGATCATGAAGAATGTTGAATGAGTAAGAAGTCAAAAAATAAGGGCTTCAAGAGTTATGGTGAAATTCATAAGAGTATTAAGTCTCTTTTGATGATGGGGTTACATTAGATGACTTTTTATAGTATGTGTAACCCTGATTTTTAATATATGAAAATTGTATTCAAGGAACAGTTATCTGTTTTTTTGTGCGCATAGTTGTAAAGAAACATTTGGGTTTATATGATCCTTACTTTTGAGGTAATTATGGGTTACTATATGTTATGATAGAAGTGAAAGGAATGAGATTAAATTGAGGTTAAATTATGTTATGGTTATTTTTGATGATTTTATCTATTTTTGGGAATTATTTGAGAATTATATAGTTTTGGAAAATGGACAACACGTAGACCGTGTGACAACCCGTCGTGTCGGACAAAGCTATGGGAATCAAACCCATAACCAAAGTGCAACTGGTATTTATCACTTACCACTGGACTACGTGATGTCCTTGGTTAGTTTGACTGATTATTTTTAGTTAGATGATTTTATGAATTTAGAGTTAGTTGATTTTGGGTTATCTATGGAAATTTATTAACCTATCACGGAGGATATGTGATTAGGTTAATTACTTTTCAATACGAGACATTAAGAGAAACTGATGTTGTTTAGAGATAAATGTTATGATTTAACTTGGAAGACTATGTGACTAAATCCTTCAAATATTTGGGTTTCAATATTAGTTTGATTTACTTTGAATAATTTTATGGACAAATTGTTTATCGAATGGTCCTCTTTGAACTTTGGGTTTTGTTGGACATATTTTGGAGATTAAGAATAGATTTTCTTTTAATAAAGGGTTATCCTTTTTTGGATTATCTAATCTTGTAAAAACCTTTTTGGTTTTGGTTTTGGTTAATGTCTAAAGACATGGGAAGTATATAGTTCTGTTTTGTGGATTAGGTGATTCTCTAAAACATTATTATAGTACTCTTAATACGAACAAGTCTTCCTAAATACTCGTCTTTTGAAGAAAATATGAGTTTGATTAAGGAATCTAGTAAAAGTTGAAAGTCAAAATGATAAGTGATTATGCTTCCTTATGAATAAATTCCTCAATAAAAAGTAAATTAAAACAAAAATGTTGTCTATTAACTTTTCCTACTGGGGAATCAAATACCGTTTAACCCATCACAAGTTTGTGATTTTCTTATGGTTAACTTTCTCCTAGACATGTTTACTATCACTCTCCATCAGAACATGACCCTTTGTTTTTTCTTCCATGTCCACATTTTCCTATACAAAATCCTAGTATGGGTTAACTCAGGTGACCTCTGTACTTATCTTCCTTTATTTTAAAGTGATTGTTTTACCGACTCTTGTTCCAATGTGGGACTTTCAAGGATGTTTCCAAGCTCAATTTTAAAATTACGAGGACACAATTCCCAAAAGGGGGGAAGGATGTAACACCCCATGTAAATAAAGAATATTACATTTTTATATGTATCCATATTTTTGAATAAAATATTAATATAACTTTAAAGGGGACTCTATGCACAATGGCGTACCCAACACGCAACAACAAGTTTCTTGAGAATCTTACGTTGCACTCTAATAATAAAATAATATTATTTTAAATGGTAGTTAATGCCTAGCTGTTGTGATGGAGGGAATGAATAGAACTAAATAAAAAATGATTATATATGTTGTTCAAATATTTTTACTTTTTATAACAAATGTTAGAGGATTAAAAATGTGAATGAATCCAATTTTAAGCGTAAACATTATAATATTCTTTAAAAGGTTGATTAACCTCATTTTGATGGTGAACCACTTTTAAATCCACTTTGTGACAATTTTATGTGTTATATTTGACAAAATAAAATTCTTCTTTATAATCGGGACATCAAAATTTACTTTGTGAAAATTTTTGGTATTTTTCCGAAAAAGTTCAATTTTTAATGAATAGTGAAAAATGTTGTATTTTAATTTAAAACCTATTTTTAATCTAATTTATTTATATGATTACATTATCTTTTGAATTGGGTTTAAAGTGAAATTAGAATATATTTTTACCATTTAATCCAATAGTGGTCGTTGGAATTAATTACACTTTGAAATCGGACTTAAACTAGTGTCAATCTTTTGATACATTTTGTTTCATAAAAACACGCTATTTGTTTTGACAGTGGGAATTAATTATTAAATTAATTAATGAAACTTATATGTTTTGAATTTTTTAAAATAGACATCATTTTTGAATTTGGAATATCAACTCTATCTTAGGGTGAATTTTCTGTAATTTTCTGAAAAACTTCAATTTTTGATGAATAGTGAAACCACTAAGTGGTACTTATAAAAACTGATTTTCCGTTTAAATGAAATTTTTCCATATTTGTGTTTTTAATTTCAAAAATACGACATACATGGTTGTCATTAAGAAGAAAAATGTGGTTCAATGGGATTAGAATAATTTTTTTGTGAATAGTAACTTATTAAGTTTTTAATCGCGATTAGAGGTAATTAGTGTAGTTTAAGGTAAGAATAATGTTTTAATAAAATGAAATGACCTAGACACATGTCATACCCTCATTGGATGTGTCATGGACGACCAAGACAATCCATGGGTCAAGTTGGGGACCCCATGGAGCCACTTTGGTTGGAAAATGACATAAATACCTTTTTATTTAATGTTAAAGTAAAAATGACACAAACATGAGATGTTTTACTAAAACAATTTTTTACAAGGGGTTATACAAGTCATATTTTTGACTATAAATAGTCATTGGAAAGCTAAAAGGATTTCCTACATCATAGTAGGTTTTTAATAATTTTTATACATTATATAAATTAAATTATTTATGACATAATGATGATGCATTGATGACCTCATTATTTAATGATTTAAATAAAATGAAAAGATAATGTAAACTCTAAGACCTACACTTGTACAAAACCTATTGGATGTGTGGATTTCGAACCCTTATCACTTTATCCTAGAAACACATCAATGTGAGACTATTAAAATCCGAAACTCATTCTAAAATAAAGTAACATTTATTTACTTTCCAAGAGTGCCCCTCCTCTCCTCTTATAAAAGGCCCCCACCTCTACCTCCTTACCCACACTTCCAAAGCCTTTGGCTCGGCCAAACTCTTCCCATTTTGTCTCTCCAAATCCCTCTATAACTCTTTGAAGCCTCACATTGGGCATAAGTCTTCCCAAGGAAGCATTTTAGCTCAAACCAAAGGGAGTTACCCGATTTTAAGGTAATGTCTTCACTTGAGTCCTTTTGTTTTATTTTGCTTCTCCAACCCCCTAAACTCTTTTTATTCATTTATTTGGTAACAAATACAGTATATTAAATATACTAGAATGTTTTTATAATAAGGATTAGAGATAAACTTACACACACATACATCTAATGGTTAAAGAACATATTGTTTCTGTGGATGGCGAATTTCTGCCTCACGAAACGATGATTGTTCAACACTCATATATCACCTTAAAAGGTGTCCATTAAGATGTCACTATATTTATATATTATATATAATATGTTTATGTTTTACTTATTCTTCTGTATTTTTAATTTATGTCATATCCTTTATGGTTACTATTATGAGTAAACACGATATCTTCATTTTAGGAAGTGCGGACTACCGCCCCCTCAAAGTGATTTGATTCGTTAATGCCATATGTGGGATTTATAAAGGATGTAAGTAATGGTATTATATATGATATTATACTGGAATTATAATATACCTTTATATCATTATGATTCCATTCTATAAAATACGAAATAGAAATGAAAGTAGCGTTCATGCGTACGTACGACTTACCGTCTCCATGAACGGTGCATTTCATTTCTTACCTCTAAATGATTATGTAATATTATAAATGCATTTATATACGGGATATATATGATATATATGATATATACATAATTATTATAACTCTGGATATAATGGATAAACGAAAAACTTGTAATTATAAAGAGCATATTTTGACTCAAGTACCAATGATCGTTTAAATGACCGTTATTAACTAAAATAATTACATAGTGTTCATGACATGGTAATAAGTGATATAAAATAAATAATGAACTTGAAAAAGGTTCTTAAGGAAGTATAAATTAAATCATGTTTATTATTCAGGAGATTAAAGAACGATCGAGTCAAGTCGGACCTGAGGTAAGGGATCCTACTCCTCTTTTTCTTTTTAAGTACACTGTTTTATGTCATTCCTTTTAATGCTCATATTTCTTGTTATTGGGATGTTATTTTAAATTAATCTTACTGTAATTTTTATTTTAATATGATTAGAGACCCTATTCTCTCTCATCAATCCATTTTGGAAGTCTTAAGTGGCGTCGTTAGGCTGCCGAGTTTTCGTAAGGGATTTTTCATCTCACTTTTATTCCCGTGAGATTTATGCTACATTTTCCACAATTTCCTTTGAGTGGTGTATGTACTTCCCATTATTTTACTCATTGTGTAATATAATTTAATTTATGAGTATTTAAATCAATGTTGTATTGTCCTTCTTTCACGGGGTGCATGTCTCGAAAGATACCCATGTCGGTAAGGGAACCTTTCACCCTCCTCTTTTTAAAAGACTTCTTTTGTTATGTCTTTTAATTCACATACTATTATGTTGGGATATTTTCTTCTATATCCTTATTGATTTAAATTTTATGTTCATGTGATGAGATACCCTTTTTATCTCTCATCAACTCATTTTCTGAACATTGTAGTGACGTCGTTAGGCTGTCAATGTTTTGCAATGGAACATCTTAACCCAAATTTGATTGTTTGGGATAAACATGTACTCCTTGAATATGTTTTTCTATGAATATGTTTGAATAACCTCTGATTTTTTTACACTTAATATCAACTTATATTTGGTGTATTCGTTTGTCACACATAATTATGTAATTGATTTGTCCTTAAACCCAGGATACAGTCTTTGTAAGGGATTTCATCTCAATCTCCTTTCTTTGAGGCATATTTTGTTTTATACACAAATTTCTTTTATACGCTGTATAAACCCCTTTTACTTTTAAGTTTATCCAAAAGGAATCTTTGTTATACGAATAATTTCACAGAACTACAAAAGGAAATGTTTTTGTCATACGTATGCGGTGACAATGACATATCCGCCGTCGTGACCATTATTTGAGTTTCGGCTTCCTCTTCAACCATACATTCTTTTTAAAAGAAAAATAAATACCATGTTTTAATATTCTTTTATTTTGGTATTGAAAATGGTTTTCATAAGGATATTTATATCAATGTGTTTTATTGATATCTTGTGATTGAAATGTGGAAATGTTATGTATTCTTTAAGCATGTTTTATGTGATACGATTATGTTATGGTTTTTGGGAATTGTTATGAAGATGGGTGGTTCCATGATAAAATAAGGGTGGGTGAGCCCGATATATCTCTCCAATGCATTGGGTAATGAAAAGGAGTGAAACGTTAAGGTTTCTCTAAAGAGATTTAGGGAATATACTGTGATGGGTATTCCAAACGTAACCAAGAGGGTTACTCCCTACATAAGAATGTTATGAATTCCCCAAGTTACCTTTTATGTATTATTATTTCTATTATTTATTCATGATTTGATGAGTTATGTTAAGGTGCCTATGTTTTAAGGGTAAAGTATGATTTCATTCTTATGTATATATGAACTCATGTTTCCTTTCCATATTTTTTTAACCCTTACTGTGCTTTTTTATGCTCATCCCAAGTTTTTTGAAATTTTTTTCACAGGTCAAGGGTAAGGTGCATGATATGATGATAGTGTCAAGGAAGTTTCAAGTAAGGATCCATGCTTTATTTTTTAAATATGTTTCCGTTGATGGGAAAAAATGAATACTATCTTTTATGTAACCACTTTGTTTAAATGTGGAATGTAATGGAAGTTTTATGATCTAATTCTCTAAAACTCTAAACCGGAAAAGATCCTCAATGTGTAATCTTGTAATAACTCAAGATTAAGTAAGGTTTAATGCTGGGTCCTTACAGTAAACTATGATACATAACATAAAATAAGACTTTTAATAAGAGAGGATGATGAAATGTTCCCAAACTTATTGGGTCACTTACAAAACATACACCCTATGAAAGAATAATTACACAATGAAGATTTAAATACCCATAATTAATGTATATTACACAAATAATAAAATCATGATCAGTAAATACACTTCACGCATCTAACTAGTGGAAAATATAGCATGAATATCATGGGAATAAAAAGTGTGATGAAAACCCCTAACCTCGTGATTTACTTGACTCGTTAGTTCATTAATTTAATAAATAATAAACATAAGTTCCCTTATAATTTATTCAGAACCTTTTTCGATTCTATTTTTCCTTTCATATAAATTACTACCTTACTATAAAAACTTTTGAATTATTTTAGTACACATCGTACATTTTTTTGATGTTTGGAAATTGAGTAAAAAAGATGAACTTGTCATAATTACAAATTTCCCATCTGGTCAAGATTCCATTACCTCCAGAATTTTATTAATTATATATATATATCATATAAATCATATATATCACATATATATGTATCTATAATAGTCCATATCATTTGGATATATGAAAATGAAATGCACCATTCATAGAGATGGTAATCCGTACATACGAATGAACATTACCTTGATTTCATTTTTTATCATTTTTAAATGAATAAAAACCAAAAGATACATAGTTATATAATTATTCCTATATAATATCATATTTTATATACATTACATATATACATTAATTCCCTAATTTTTGCGTTCCATGTATGGTATGATCAAGTCATATCACTTTGTGGGGGCGGTAGTCCGCACATCATCAAATAATATTATCGTATTGATAAAATATGAAAATCATAATGATTTGTTATAAATGATAGTTAACGAAGTTTATATATAAAATAAATACAATAAATATCATTTATAATTATAATTCCATTATAATGGCCACCATGAGAGGCAGTTGGAGATAATTGACCATTCAACATTTCGTGAGGCATTAGTTCATCGTCCGCCAAAATATTATCTTCGTATCTCTTAAATGAAGATGTGTGTAAGTGTAGTTAAAATACTTCTCTTAATAGAATCCTATTATATTTATGATAGATGTTTTTATATAAGAAAAGAATAAGAATATCATAGGGATTGGAGACGAAAAAATAATGGAAGTAAAATTGAGAGAAGACATTACCTCTTATTAGGTAACTTCTTTAGATTTGTGTCAAAGGGCTCTCTTGAATTGCCTTATTTCTAGGGTATGTCTCTAGGAGGAATATAGAAAAGTTAGGAGATAATTTTGTATGAGGATGGAAGAGCCAAGGGGCTTGAGAGATGTGAGTAATTGGTTAGATGTTGTGTCCTTTTATAAGGGAGAGAATGTGCTCTTTAGGGAGGTTTGAATGTGTTATTTTATTATAAAATTATTTTCTTTTTCAAAAGGTCCACAACTCATTAAATTATAATTTAAGATTAATATAAGTCTAAATAAAATCATCCAATAATAATTGGAGAGTTTTAGGATATTTATTAAGTCCACATCATTTTTATATGACCCATTGTTAACATATTTAACTATTACCATATCTTCTTGTATATTAATAATATATTCTTCATATTCATTATAAAATTCAAAGTGACCCAAAATGGATGATTAATGACATTTTAAAAATCATATATGTCATTTTTCATAATCATATATTTTTTAGGACTATTTTATCATTTAATAAAATTAACTGATTTAAAAACTCATTTATTTAAATTTTTTATATTTTTATGTCATAAATTTTTAAAAATCCATAACAACCTGATCAACAAGAAAGACCACATTAATTAAATTATAGCATGTAATAATCTTCCATTAAATTCATATATGTCATAAAAAGTTTCAAAATAATTTTTTTAACGATTTATAATGTCATATATTTAAACATTCATTAATGGGTTTATCATTACATCATCATTGTGTCATAAATAAATATATTTATTTCAATCTAAAAATTATAAACAAAATTCCATTATGTGGGAAATATTTTTTTCTCTCAAATTAATATTTATAGTCAATTATAACAATTATATATCCCCATAATAATTTTTTTAGAAAAATAATACATGTTTGTGATATTTGTATTTTTACTTTAAATTAAAATTTATTAATGTAATTATCTTACCCAAGAGGATTAATAAAACCAGAGGTTTCACCCATGGATTTTATTGGTCGGCCATGACTCATCCAATTTGGTTAGGACATGTTTTATGGAAATTTAATATTATTATAATATTATTGTACCTTGAATTACAATATTTATCTTTAACCGTAGTAAGTAAATATCAATCATTGCAATTCACCAAAAATTATTTTCATCCTAGTGAATCAAAATTTATTTAATGTTGAAAACAATTTATTTCATATATTTTATATTAATTTCACAAAAGTAGTAAATTTTCATTTAAATGAAAATGTTGTATTTTAAACTACTATGCAGTGATTTTCACAAATAATAAAAAATTAAACATTTTCAAAAAAAGAACTTAAAATTAACCATAAGTTAATTTGTATATTCTAAATTAATTTTTTTTCTATTTCACCAAATTGAAAACATATAATTCTCATTAATTAATTTAAAATTATTTGTTATTGTCAAATGTAGAAAGCGTGTTTTTAAGATGTAAAAACTACAAAAAATATTGACATGTGAGTATATATAATTTAAAAGTGAAATTACTTCCAATGATCAACATTGAATTAAATGATAAAAATATAATACAATTAAAAATTAATACCATTTAAAAATATAATCTTACCGTTTAAATAAATCAGATGAAAAGACAGTTTTGACTTAAAATTCAGTATTTTTCACTCTTCATTAAAAAATGAACATTTTCAGCAAAATACCAAAAATATACCCAATGTAAATTTTAAATGCGTGATTCTAAAGAAGAAGTTAATTTTTTAAAATGAATTATAAAAAAGTGAAGCACACTATAATTAAAATGTGTACTTCATCAAAAGGCGGTACAACTCCCTTTTAAAAATATTGGAGTATTTATTCTTAAAATTGGATTCATTCTCATATTAAGCCTCTAAATTTTATTTGATAAATGTAAAAACAATAAAAACAATTATAATAATAGTATGATTTGTTATGTTCATTCCTGCTAATAAAATGTATTGGCATTAACTACCATTTAAAAATAATTATATTATTTTTTTTAGTATGACTCGTCGTTGTGTGAAAGATAAGACTTAGGAGTAACCAATTATTGCGTGTTGGGTACACCATCAAACAAAGAATATCCTTTAAAGTAAAATTGATATTTAATTAAAAAATAGTAATAAATATGAAAAATTAATATTCTTTATTTACATGGGATGTTACATCCTTCCCCGCTTTTGGAAATTGCATCCCTGCATTTTTAAAATTGAGATCACAAACTTCAATAGAATTCCTATATCGGAAAATAATTTAATACAAATATCTCATTAAAAGAAAGAATGAGTAGTAAAAAGGTTTACTGAGATAAACCATACATTGATTTCATGAATACATGGATATAGAGGAGAAACTATGTTTCATGTTTTGGTAGAAAGTGATAGAAAACATTATATACAGGAAGTTAACGAATAGAAAACCAAAAACATGTGATATGTTAAATGGCCTTTGATTCCCCAGTAGGAAAAGTAAACGAACAACATTTTTGTTTTAAGTTATTTTTCATAATTTTTAGGAATTTATTTATGATATTGACTCATAACATTAGGAAATATACTTACTTTTCTTGTAAGGTTCATCCTTTAATAAGTTTCTACCAATAACTAATCTTTTCTCCAAACGATTAGTATTCAATATGACATGCTCAAACCTGAAGCATTATAGTCAAATTCTAGAGAATACCATGATAATAAAAAGATGATCCATATATTTACCTTGTTATTATACATTAAGAAAAACAAAAATGGATAGTAAAAGATAAAATAATCCCCAAAAAGGAAAACCCATTATAAAAATAAATACTACTCTTAATCTCCAAAATTTAACAAATAGTACCAAAAGATCCAAAAACACCATTCAATAAAAAAATGTACATAAAATCCTTCAATAAAATTCAAACTAATATTAAAACAAAAAATTCATAAGAATTTTATCACATAGCCTTCCGCGATAAATCATAACATTTCTCTCTAAATAAAATCGACTAGTCTTAAAGTCTCACACTGAAAAGTAATTAAGATAATCAAATTTATATATGATAGGTTATTCATTTTCGTAAATAACCAAAATATCAATATGTTAACAATAACACATTTATTTTTAAAAAATAATATTTTAAAAATTTCTCCACAAATTAAACCCCATTGTAATCTCTTCTCCTTAGGAATATAGTGTTTTCAAAATAGAAAAGGTCATCCAAGATAACATTTATCACTTAATCCAAAAACGATTTTATTATACTAATCATATCCATTTCCCAAAACATAATTTAAAAAATAGAATTATTCCTGATCAAAAAAATCATCTCACAAAAATGAATTGGTCATACTAACCTGGGACATAACATAGTATAGTTTTAGGCGAAAATATGAATTGCACTTTGGTTGTGGGTTCGATTCCCGCAACATTTTCCGACACGACGGATTGACACATAGTCTGTATGTTTTACCTTTTCAAAACCAATATAATTTTATAACAATCCAAAAAATGAGATAAATTCCTCAAAATTATCCATAACATAATTTAACCACAAAGGTTATCAAATATATTTCATTTTGCATCAAAAAATGTAATAACCATTTATCACCTCAAAACCAATAGGTCACTAGAACCCCTACGCTAATCCATTATGGGCACACTATAAAAGTTACTTATTTCATGAATAATATTTTCACATATCAACCTTCATGGTTACACATACAAGAAAATTTATTCTAATGTAATCCCATCATCAGAAGAGCCTTAATACTTTTATGAATTTCATCTTCCTAAAATACACCATAACTCTTTAATCCCATATATGTATAATTTTTTATAATTTAATATATCTAAAATAATTATGACTATTTAGAATATGTTAACAATTATTGTTATGTCACTTATTTTTAAATAACACCCAAACCTATAATCTTATCTAAACTGACCACTGATACCATTTGTAAGGCCCCAACCATAAACATTACATAATCTTGAGTTATATATAAAGAATTAAAAATGATTATTTTTTGGTTTTTAGATATTGATAATTGGAACATTACTTATACATAACAACTTGAATATTAAAAGTATAAACTTCTAATCACTATCAAATTTTTTCATAAAACAAAAAATCATAAAAATGAAACATGTGTAGTTTATTGTTTTAGATATCAAGACTTTTCCTTGATCCCATCCTTGATAGTATTCATATTTATGTCATGTGAAAAATATTTCTAAACATGGGATGAGAATAAAATTCTCATTAAGGGATACAAAAATAATGAAAAGTGTTAGTTTTTCAAAACAACAGGTAAACCATGAATATTTTATCAGATGTAATAAATTTCACCTTTATGAATGTAGAAAAAACAATTCACTGAATAAAATCTCATTTCATTCCCTTTTTTCAAAATATTACCATAAAAACAATAGAAAGAACACCTAACATATAAAGATAACTTGGGAGAAAAACATAATTAAATGAAATAACCATACAGTTGACTTCCACACATATCAAAAAATGGAATAGCCATACGGCCGACATCCATACCCAATGCATTGGAGGTAATAACATAACCACTAATCCTTGGTTTATCATAGAACCACCCATCCTTTAGTTTATTACATAACCACCCATAAAATTTATATGTACCATTACATAATCATAACACATAAAATATTTCCAATATCATCATTTAAGAAAAAACATTTAATTTGAAATCCCAAGATATCATTTCATGATTTTGAAATACTGAATCCATTTTAAAAACATTTTTCGATACGCAGACACCAAAAAATGGAATAAGGGGATTCTTTTTCATTTTAGAAACATTAATGATTATAGAGGAAGCCAAATAACTATTATGGTGGAAGAAATGTCATTTTTTCCCCGTACGTTAAAAAGTCATTCCTTTTGATATTTTGTAAAACACTTATTAGAAAATGATTCCCTTGGAATGAAAATAAATGTAAAAGGGGTTTATTATACAAAATATTAAAGAGTGAGTATTATGTTATGAAAACATGCCTCAATTAAAGGAGATCTAGTCAAAGTCCGTTACAAATATTCGTCAGACTAACAACGTCACATAGAAATTTAAAAAATGAGTTGATGATAAATAAATGGGCTTATCATCTCATAGACATAAAATTAATATTAAATATTAAAAATAATAACATATCCCAAAATAGTAAAATGGAAACTAGAATTCATGACATAAAATAAGTCTTTTATTAAGAGACGAGGATGAAAGCTTCCCTAACCGATTTGGTAACTTATGAAACATACACCCCATGAAAGAAGGATCAAACATTGAAAATTGAAATAAACATAAAATAAACAATGTTACACAAATAATAAAATCATGGGAAGTACATACAACATGAAAAATTATATAGTGGCTAATATTGATGAATCTCGTGAGAATAAAATGGGAGATGAAAACCAAATACCTCATGTCTGACTTGACTCGTTCGTTATTTAATTAACTATATTATAAACATATGTTAATTTCTACTTGACTAATTCCATTTTGAAATTTTATTATTCATTTTATATAACATATTACCTTCTTATAACAATTAGTTAGTTATTTTACTTCACATAGGACATTTTGTCGATGTTCGGATCTTGAGTTAAAAAAATGAACTTGTTAAAATTATAAATTGTCCATTTGGTAAAAATTCCATTATCTCTAGAATTATATTCATGATTTAGATAACATATATATTATATATTTCCAGTATATTTTTTTATAGTAGTCCATATCATTTGGATATATGAAAATGAATCACATCATTCATGGATACTGTAAGCCGTACATACAGATGAACACTACTTTCATTTCATTTTTTTCATTTTCAAAGCAATGAAACACAAATGATACATAGTTATATTTAATTATATTATGATTTAATATTTTATATACATTACATATGTTCATTAATAGCATTATTTATATGTTCCATGTATTTTATAAATGAGTCATATCACATTGAGAGGGCGGTAGTCCACACTTCCTCAAATTAAATTATCGTATTTATACATCATGAAAAACATAAATGTATGTTATAAATGAGAAGTAAATAATTATAGAAATAAAATAAATAAAATAAATATCATATATAATTATACTATCATTATAATGGCATCCATGAGAGGAAAGAGGAGATAACTGAACAATCATCGTTTCATGAGGCAGTAGTTCGTCATCCACAGAAATAGAATGTTAGTATCCAATCGATAGAGTTTTGTGTATGTGTAGTTCTAATATGTATAATAACAAAAACTTTATGTATTTAGGATACTGTTTTTTTCATATAAACATAGAATAAGAAGACCATAGTGAGTAGGGAAGGAAAAATAATGGCCATAAACTAGAGAGAAGATGTTACCTCATATCATGTAACTTCTTTTGATTGGAGCCAAAGGGATCCATGGAATTTCCTTATTCCTAGATGAATGCATCTAGAATAAAGAGAGGTAGTTTGGGATATTATTTTTCCAGAGCATGGATGATCCATGGGGCTTGAGTGGTGTGAATAATGGTTAAGAGGTGGTGTCTTTTTATAAGAAGGAGGAGGGGTTCTTTTCAAAAGTATGAATGTATAATTTTATTATCAAATGATTTTTGAATTCAAAAGGTCCAAAATTCCTTAAAACCAATGATTAGATGAATATAAGCCGAAATAAAATCATCCATTAATAATTGGTGAGGTTTTGGAATTTTTTTAATCCATTTATTTTTTATTTAACCCTTTGTTATCATATTTATCTTTTACCATGTCATCTTGAATATTCATACTATATGGTTAATATATTAACATTAAAATTCCATGAAACCCAAAATGGATCATTAAAAAAAATTAACATCATATATGTCATTAGGAATAATATTATTTTTTAGGACTATTCTATCCATTAATAAAATAATAATTGATTTCAAAAATCATTTATGTCAATTTTTATACTATTCATGTCATGAATTTTCCAAAATCCATAACAACATGATCAATTATAATAAAATAATTAATTGAAAGATAAAAATTAATAATCAACCACCAAATACGTGGAAGGCATAGAAAGTTTAAAAATAAATTAATTTTAAAATTTATAATCTCATTTATTCAAAACATTCATAAATGATGTAATCATTACATCATCATTGTATCAAAAATAAAATTTTTTTATATAAATAATAAATAAAATACAATGATGTAGGAAATATTTTTATATATATAATGTCTATTTATAGTCAAATATTTTAATTATAAAACCACACATTAATATTGTTTTAGGAAAACAACACATGTTTATGATATTTTTATTTTTACATTCAATAAAAAGTTGGTAATTTAATTATCTTACCCAAGTGACTTCAAAAGGCCAAAAAATATACCCAAGGAATTTATTGGTCATATGTGATTCATAAAATCTGGTTAGGAAACGTTTCATGGTAATTTTATATTATTATAATATTATTTTTACCTTGAATTACCCTATTTACCTTTAACAGCGTTAAAAAAAATCAAATGTTACTATTTACCAAAAATTAATTTCATCCTATTGAAAAACATTTTACTAACTTAAGAAAAATATGTATGTCGTATTTTTTAAATTAAATTCATAGAAGCAGTAAAATTTCATTTAAATGAAAATGTCAGTTTTTAACTATTATGCAGTGTTCTTCACTATTAATCAAAAATTGAACATTTTCATAAAAATACAAAAAAATCACCCAAAGATAATTTTTATATTCCAAATTCAAAAAAATGATTTATATTTTGGAAAATTCAAAACATTGAAGTTTAATTTATTAATTTAAATTTATTTCCGTTTTCAAAACTAAAAAGTGTGTTTTTAATAAGTAAAAACTAAAAAAGATTGAGATGTGTTTATATACAATTTCAAATTGAAATTACATCCAATGAAAAACATTGGATTAAATGGTCAAAATAAAATATAATTACTCTTTAAACCAATTTAAAAAGATTATATAGCCATATAAATAAATCAAATGAAAAAAATGTTTTGACATAAAATGCCGCATTTTTTCACAATTCATTAAAAAATGAACATTATGTGGAAAATACCAATAATTTACACAATGTAAATTTTTTAAACCCCTATTTATAAAGAATAAGATTATTTTTTAAAATTAAATATATAAAATGGACAAAACATTGATTTAAAAGCGGTTCTCCATCAAAAGGAGGTAATACCACCTTTTTAAATATTAGAGTATTTATGCTTAAAATTGGATTCATTATAATATGAAGCCACACAATTTTATTTAATAAATAATAAAAATTATAAAATAGTATTAATCATAATATAGTAAGTTTTGTTCATTCTCGCCAATAAAATGTCTAGGCGTTAACTACAATTTAAAAATAATTATATTTTTTCAGTATGATTCAACATTGAATGCAACAAAGGGCTTCGGAGAAACCAACTGTTGCATGTCGGTTACACCATCAAACATAGAATCCCCTTTAAATTAAAATTAATATCTAATTCGAAAATATTAATTAAAATGAAAAAGTCATATTCTTTATTTACATGGGATGTTACAAATATGATACATTTATTTTTCAGCATCATGAAGAGTAACTTAGGTAATTATTTTTATTACCATTGTTAATGGTAAATCGAGTAATTGAGGGTAAAAATAATATTCTAAAATTATCATAAAACCTGTAGAAAACCATCTAGACGACTATAGTTGACCCATATCATCTATTTTTTGAAATTTATTCACATGATGGACACATACCTATGAATATGACATGAATATAATAAAATCTAATGACTATGACAAAATGTTACGATATAATTTATAAAAGTATATTAATTTAATATATTGATAACTAAGAGATAATATAAACTATAGATTTTATCTTCAAATATAAAATAATTAACTACATCATAGTAATTAATTTATAATTTTTAGATATTAAACAATTACCATTGATGAGAACACAATGGGGATGTAGAAATTATTTTATTAAGAGATATATCATATAAATGGTTTATAAAATATTAAATGAAATATCATATGAACAAATTAATGTTCTACATGAATTTTTTATGTTACTATGACATGTTAGGAGTGTATTTAATAATTTGTTTCAAATTTATCTTCTGTGTTGATGTTTTTTATGTCAAATAAATGAATAGTGTCATAATTGACACTATTAATTTTTTTATAAAACTAAAATTTAATTTATTTATTTTAAACTCAGAAAAATATTTAAAAATTAAAAATTTATAATTACAAGATAAATATTTTCATAAAAAACATTAATGGTCAATTAACACCATATAAGTAAATATTTGTAACCATTAAATATTTAGAAAGTTATTTCAACAATTAAAATTATATAGAATAACTAAGCTTCAGTAATCAAATACGGGTTAAATTGACCAAATAACATATAAAAATTATATTGGATCATGAGATAAAACCCTATATCATATCATTTTCCGAATTGGGTCATTTTAGAGTTTTCACTGCTGGTTTTGAATTTATTATAAATTTTTATTTACAGAGTTCCCAAAAGTTCATCTCACCTCAATTATGAAAGGGCACCACCTCCATAACATATTATCTTCATTTTGAGCCTCAATTATAGGCCATACCCTACCCTATTCTTTATCAAATTCCCTATATTCATTGTAGATTTTCTTTTCATCACCAATGACTAACTCTAGTTCTCTATGACATGATTTAGAGGAATCACATTGAGGAAGATGTAATCTCTTCTACCAATTATTTTAAACTTATTTCTTTTTCTAATTCCTCTTAATTAGTTGTTTTAGTATAAATTAATAACATAACTATCACTAGTATATATATACATTATTATATATATTAAAAATAATATTCCACCTTCTATCCATCCAATAAAAAATGAAATCATCGTGCATGCGTACGTACGACATACTATCGCCACATCGTGGTGTAATATGTTTTTCACCACAACCTTACATTTAAGGGTATAATGATGGTTATAATAAATATGTATTATTATTATATCATCATACTAGTTATGAAATATAATACATCATCCAATTAAATAACATTCAATAATTTTGGGAATAATATCATCACTCGTGCATACGTACTGTCCACCATCTCCACGAGGCGATGCGATTCATTCTACCCGATCTTCATTAAAAATGATTATAAAAAATATTTTAAGGATAAAATATGATATATATTATACTGATATAATTATGTAAATGATTTAACTAAATATTAATAAGTTGATCATGAACGTATCTGAAAAATCATTCATTCGAACATAAACCAGTCAATATCCAAATAAGAAGTTACAATGAAATGTTACGAGGAGACGAATAATATTATAACCAAAATGATATCATTAAAATGATTATGATTCTGTAATATGTTAGTAACATTATTTAAAAAATTATATTGTAAGATCAGACATGAACAATATATATGAGACCTAAGGTAAAGGATAACTTTACAAATATTGTTTTTATGTAGCATTGTTTATTCATTAATATTGTATGCGAAATATTTATCATCAAAGTCCATTTTTTCTATATATGTATTTAAAAATATTAATTATATGTTTCTATAATTTTTAATGTCAATTTTACCCATTGGTAAATATTTACTAAATTGTATGAATGAAATCTTTTTCATTTTCTGTATGAGGTACTTTTTGACTTTTCAGGAAAAAGTACGAGGATGATGCTTTTTTATCATGTACGACATGAATTTTTTTTATTCCTTAATAATTTCTTATTTACAAGAAGCATCCCCTACCATATTACAAGATTAGGTTCACATTAAATGATATCATCTAATTTTTTTTGGCATTTTGAGGAAGGAATATGTTTTAAAAGAAGAAAGGATATTTTCCTCAGGAATAAATTTCAAGTGTTTTCTAAAAATTATTTTCCATATAAGATGACACTAATTAAATATCGTCATATTTCAAACCCTTTTATTACTATTATTTGATTTTGATTATTTTAGGAAATCCATTTGTATTATATCAATTATGATGTAATGATGTTTAAGAAACCCATTTTATTTCATGGGTTAAAATGTGGTGAATGTTTTTATGTTTTTGTGGAACACGTAAGAATGGATTAATTATGAGATGGGTGGGACATATATTTTCTTCCATGTTTGTGAATAATGATTTATATCTATTGATATTGAAATGAATAAAAGGTCATGTAAATCTGGTTCATTAATACATGGGTGAAATGGGGAGTGAACTCTGTTCAATAATGGATATTATCCTCTATGATACTCTCATCCAAGATCTATGACTAATATGAAACTTGTTTCAATGCTTATGTGTGTATGAAACGAAATTTAATTTCTTAATTCTTTACTATTTGGATTTCATTTAACTTTTATGAATTATATCATGGAAAGATATTTTGATATTTTAGATGGAAGATAGGATTTTTAAATTTTAGGTTCTTATAATTAGGATACAATTGATCTTCTCAGTGTTTACCCTTACTATGTATTTGATCACACCCAAACATTTTTTTCTTTTCCAAAGGACATTATCAAGGGTTTTATGTATGATAATTTGGAAATGTGATTATTTAAGAAGAAATAAGTGAGAGAAAATGTGGATGTTTTATGAACCAGTTGTTTATGATTTCCAGTTTATAGAAGCATGAAACCTATATGGTCCTGCTTAGGATTTTATTTTGTTTTGTGATAAATATTCTTTGATTTTTATGCAATATATATATGTAAATTATGGGTCATTTTAGTTGGAATCAGAGTGAAAGTTATAGTTAAAATTTGGAAACTAGGTTGAGAAACCCTGAGTATAACCCTATGGATATGTCTACGTATAAGATACAGTGCTTGTGTTTTAAAATTTACCATGAATAACCTAGGAAAACACCTAATCTGTCCTAAATATATATTTTACTCTTTATTATGTTTTTATCCAATTATTATTAGTGATGATCACACAATTCGTATTGGTTTCAGTCAATGGATGGAACCTAAATGAACTTCATTAATAATGAATGTGATGGGGAATGAAATGATTGGCCCCTGAACAACCAAATTTTTTTTGATATGGAATGAAAAATAATATAGCCATTATCACAAAACTTTCTCAAGCTATGAATCTTATAGGTCTTCTATATGAGAAAAGGACGGAGAAGCATTTGGGTGAATCATTTATCAGGCAGTGGCCACCATCATTTGGCGGATAATTTGATCCATTAGGGGATGAACAATGGATCAGTGCCACTAAAAATTTATTTTCAGTCCTACAATGCTCTTAACATGATAATGTCCTCTGAGCAGTATACCGAATGGAGGGTGAAGCAGATCAATGGCATAATCTAATCATGAAAACAAGGAAAATATATGAATTTGATTCCTTGGAATGGGAAAATATAATGGACTTATTTTTTAGTAAGTGAAGTCCTTGTATCCATCGAACAAATGTGAAAAAGGATTTCCCTGATCATAAGAAAAAATATGATGAATTTTTTGGTACCTATAAAGAAAAATTTATAATACCTCCATGGTATGGTTCTAGGATTACTATCCAACATGAGAGTAAAATTGATGGATTCTACAATGGATTAAAACTATGTCTCTGTAGCAGCTGGAACTATTCATCTGTTTCAGATTTCGGGCCACCAGTTTGGGCCTCCCAAGGCCTTCTATCTAGTAAGGCTTTCGGGCCAGCTCAAGGAATTTTTGTAAAGACCCATAAAATTCAAGGGAATTTTTTTTCTAAATTTTCTTTGGGATTTTACAAGAACGCAGTTTCTGACGGCGCCTGATTTCGTGGCCCGGTGTGTCTGGAATCATTTTCCGAAGTTTAGCTCGAGTACGTTCAGTGAACGAACGAGCGGGTTTTTTTAACTTTTAAACCGGTGCTCGGAATCAAATTCAGAGGGCACCAATGGAATCGTAGTGCCAGTATTTTCTTAGAAACACCATTTCCAGAGTTGCATTTACTCGGGTGTGGTTTTTAATTTTTGGGGTTATGTTAAGAAATAAAATAGAAGTGGTGCAAAACTTTATTTTATTTCACTTAAGGCGGCATAAACTAATTTAAGCGGATAAGGTGGGACCCACCATATCCTACCCACTTGGTAGGATATTTGTGAGGTGGGGCCCGCACGAGCCCCTCTGTTGCTTTCATTATAATTAATGCACGCGCAACCCCCCCTTTTTAATGAAAGTCAAACCTTACGTTTATTTTGGTTAAGAAACGCCTCATTAAATTGGGCGGTTAAATAGTTACAATTAATTCATTGAATTAATTGTTCATTTCTTATCTTTTGAATTTCAAATTCTTATGTTGATAATAAAATAAGGGATGGACTTATTTTATTATTTTTGGTTTTGTGTTGTGTTAAGCTTTTGGGAGAAAAAGAGAAGATTCTTCATTCTTCGACGAAGAACGCGAAGAACGCACCACCGCCAACAAAGAACGCCAAACTCCGACGGTGGACGACGGTGAGAGACGCCTTCCTCAGAGATCACCTAACGCCAACGTCGTTCCTTCGGCAGTGAACCTTTTCTTCCGCGGTGATCCTCTTCTTCCGCGGGATCCTCTCCTTCCGTGACGGTTAATTCCATGACGAACGCTCGTTCAACGACAACATTGAGGTATGGATTTATTTTATTTGTTAGTTCATGAAATCTTCAGTTGCTTCTCCTTTTCTTTGAACTGCATGTTATCGTGATAACGGGAGGAGGTCGGACCGCAAGAACACGGCTGACACTCCTCCCCTTTCTGGTTGTTGATATTGTTGCAGCGAACAAGGCAACGTGGTGCCAATGCACCACACATAATTTTGATAAGGAAAGGGGGAGAAGCGTGGTGCCGTTAGGCCGCGCCGTTGAAGACGAACCGAAGACGCGGCGCCATCGCGCCGCGCCATTGAAAACGAACCAAAGATGTGGCACCATCGTGCCGCACCAGAGAACTACTAAAGAACTGTGGCTAGAGTGGGGCCGCGACGAAGGGGTGCGGCGCCGTCGCGCCACGCCAGACAAACGAAGGCCGCGGCCGGTTCCCAGCCACGGCGGAGCAGCGGAACTGGTGGCCGGTACCGGGCCACCGGCGTCGGAGCAAGGGGATCGGCATAGACGGTCCCATGGCGGTAGAAGCCGGCCAGCCGGAGCGGGCGGGCCGGACCGTGGAAGAACCGGGTGTTTGAAACCCTCAGCCGCGCCGGACGTGAGCAACCCCATTAAGGGGCCGCAGTTTCTACACGCGGGGGCAGCACCCCCAACTTCCGAAACGGCTCGGCCATTCGGTCGAGCCCCTGGCCAGTGCGCCACGCGCCGGGCGGCTGCCCTAGTCGGTCCGCCAGACCAGACCGCCAGGCCGGGCCGCGCCCAAGCGGGCTGGACCCGGAACCGGTTCGGGCTGACCTTGGGGGTATCGGGCCGGGTCGGACCGGGCCCGAACCCCTTAATTCCAAACCTCTTCCAGTCAGTTTCCCATAACATGAGATATGGGCCTCCGATCAACACACTGTCTATTGCGATGCGATCCTTGGATCGAGATGGTCGTTTCGGTATATCACACTCAAGTTTTCGGAGAACTTTGGGTTCGGCCGGGTTGGTTCGTACATGAAACCAACCGGGCCCTCGGATCAGAAATGCTTATATCTTGAGCTCCGAATGTCTGATTGATGTGTCGTCGACTTTGTTGGATTCTCTTTGAAGAGACAGAACTTTTTGCATAAGTTGCCCGAGGTTTGGATGTAGTTGGAGTATGGCCAGGTTGGATTGTATCCGAAATCCAACCGGGCCCCTGGAACAGAAAAGATGATATCTTTCAGACCGGACGTCCGTTTGACGCGCTGTCTGTTGCGTTGAGACCCTTATGACGAGGCGGTATTTTGAGATACTTCTTCTTGGGACTTTGTGATACTTGGAGTATTGACCTATAGCTCGTGGAGAGGACCCTCCCGGAGATGAGCGTACGGAGTATGGAGACCGTGTAGCAGGCTGAGACCTGATGACTGCTTGTCCGATTCGATTCGGAGTGACAAGCATAGCCCAGCAGGGAGCACTACTTTGTGAGGTGGCAGACCATGGCAGAGGAGCACTACTGTGTGAGGTGGTGGACCCGCGGTACTCGACAGGAGGAGTACCTCTGTAGGCTATGAGGGGGAGCACTACTGTGTGAGGTGGGAGACCCATGGCGGAGGAGCACTACTGTGTGAGGTGGAAGACACATGGTACTCGACAGGAGGAGTACCTCAGCAGTCTTAGGTTAGTGAGCAGTACCTCAGAGTTGTGACAGTATCACTGTACACTCCAGAGACGGGCTCATCAGCAGTAACGGTTTCGATAATTAAAATCCTGGTTTGAGCTGAGTCTATGACCTTTGTGTTTACCACATGATTGAGATAGGTCACTTGATAACTTAGGTATATGTATGGGCATATACCGGGGTAGTGGTAATCCGTTGATTTCTTAATCTTTGTGTTTCCTCATGATTGAGATGGGTTACTTGATAACTTAGGTATATGTATGGAAATATACCAAAGTAGAGGTTATCCGTTGAGATATTCTTTGTGGTTATCCTTGTTGGATTTAGTGAGGCCTTGAGGGTCTCGAGGTCCCTACTGAGTATCGTTATACTCACCCATGCACGGGCTATGCCCGCAGCTCGTTGGGTTGGTTGCAGACGATGGGCAGTGATGACAGAGGCCGAGTGTTCGAGGACTGGACGGTAACCGGAGGTGGACCTCGCGATGAGTCATTATCTGGAGGTGCACATCACGGCAAGACAATACTCAGAGGAGGTTGACGGGAATGAGCGTTGTGGAGGCTATCTGTACCTACCCTTTAGGTAGGATCCGTGGTGGACGATCCAGGAACTACGCTATCTGTACCTACCCTTTAGGTAGGATCTGAGGAGGACGACCCAATATCTGCTTCCTTTCTTCCAGCTTTTGTCTTTTCTGTTGTACATTCGTTCAGTTTTAGTTTTACTTTCAGTTGGGTTTGTATTCTGGCCCATTTACATTTCATCACTTTCTTTTGTACTTAGTGTTTTAATTCCTCTTGTACTCTGTGGTGTTTATTTTACTTTTATAAAGGCAATGCCTTCCCAGTTATTAGGATTTACGCCTTTGGTGCTAGTCACCAGCCCCTGGCCTACGGAAGGCGGGCATGAGGTAGTCACGGCCTGGGCCCCGAGTACGGGTCGTGACAAATTTGGTATCAGAGGAAGAACCCAGCCTTAAGTGTGGTGCACTGCCTAGGTTGATATATAGGGCCCACAATGAGGATGTTGTGCATTAAAGGGGGGGTTGGGGGTGATTGTAACATCCCCAAATGATAAAGGGTTAAATGACTAAATGATATGACTCATGTCAACAAGGTGCACCTTCCTTTTCAAGAGCCTACCTGATTAGAACTTGACAGTTAAGTGTGCTTGGCCTGGAGTAGTGACCAGGATGGGTGGCCTCCTGGGAAGTTTCTTAGGGTGCGTGTGAGTGAGGACAAAACACACTGGAAAGGACATGAGTTGGCCTGTAGGGACTGACATTAGTCAGATAACCCGTTTGGGCATGTGGGTGGACCCTGGGGTGGGCCCCACACATCTGCAGGGGAAACTGGTGGTACCTGGGAGGCCAGGACCCTACGACAATGTTAAGGCGGGGTGGGTGTGCTGTCACTGGGACCCGGTTGTCACATTTGATTGTAACATCCTCAAATGATAAAGGGTTAAATGACTAAATAATATGACTCATGTCAACAAGGTGTACCGTTTTTTTCGAGAGCCTACCTGATTAGAACTCCACAGTTATGTGTGCTTGGCCTGGAGTAGTAATCAGGATGGGTGACCTCCTGGAAGTTTCTTAGGGTGTGTGTGAGTGAGGACAAAACATATTGGAAAGGACATATGTTGGCCTGTGGGGAATTTCATTAGTCAGATAACCCGTTCAGGCATGTGGGTGGACCCTGGGGTGGGCCCCACACGTCTGTGGGGGCAACTGGTGGTACCTGGTAGGCCAGGACCCGACGACAATGTTAAGGCGGGTGGGTGTGCTGTCACCGGGACCCGGTTGTCAATTTGGTATCAGTGGAGTCAGTTCTACTGTAGAACTAATAACTCTGATATTTTCATTCTGTTAAGCGAGAGTGTTAAGAGTATCGAGTGTGGTTTATAGTTCAGGGAGTCCAGTGTTGGTGAGGGCGGCCGACGTATCCAAACACCAGGACCCTGACAACTGATTTCTGACTTTGTGCGCGAAAACACTGATTGTGTGTGTGTTTCCAGAAGTTTTTTAAAAGTCAGCTCAAAACAGGTCAGCTCACTATGTATAAATTGTTTGACCATGTCATGTTTGTTTCTTTCAGGATACCTCCCCGCATACGACCAGCTAGAGCCCCGAGAGTTGTTCGTACTGACAGCCCGCCGAGCGACGTGGCCTCAGTATAGTGCCCTATCCCAGTTGAGGCACCAGCGGAGGCACCAACGGTACTACTACCAGTTGGGCCACCAATGCCACCAGCCCCAGCAGCAAAGGGTGCACGTCGCTTGAGCGCACTGCACGAGTTCCAGCGCCAGAGGCCACCCAGGTTCAGTGGAGGGACGGGCCCGCAGGTGGCTGAGGATTGGCTGGAGGCTGTGGTGAGAGTCTTCTGGCTAGTGGGGATGCTAGCAAACTTCATGGCGATCCTTGCTTCCAGCCTTCTTCAGGAAGTAGCAGGCAGATGGTGGAGCCTGATGCTCCAGATCATGATGAGGCGACACTTCTTGGGCAGACTTTGAGATCCTGTTCGGGGTAGAGTTTGTACTAGCCACCCTTCGAGCGGTGCATATACAGGATCTACTTCAGCTGCGGCATGACAGCATGGTAGTGGCGCAGTATTCAGCGAGGTTCACAGACCTCTCGCGCTTCTCCACATATATGGTACGAGACCCGTTATTCAGGTCCCGAAGCTTCGAGCAGGGGCTTAGGCGAGAGATTAGAGCTTCGGTTGTTTCTCACATCATTCTGACGCAAACAGGGGTGTTGGAGAGTGCCCTCTTAGTGGAGAGTTTTCTTGCTGAGCAGTCTCCAGCAGCAGGACCCACCACTAGCCGGCATGCGGTAGAGTCTTCTGTAGCAGGTAGTAGACAAATGACATAGAGGTCCAAGAGGACCATACCTACAGGTGGTCGATCACATGACTTAGGGTCGGTAGTGTGAGGCACCAAGGGGAAAGATAGAGCCAGACCTACCATGAAGTGTTACTCCTACGGCGGGATTGGTCACATGGCACGTGACTGTCTGACCCGCCATGTAGATGTACAATAGTTAAATGAAGAACCTCCCAGGCAGAGGCAGAGGTTCGATCGAGGCGGACCGCATGGAGCTGAAGGCCGAGGGAGGGGAGCTAGCTGTGCAGCTGGAGGTGGACGACGCTTCGAGGTGTTTCCACCACCACCACTAGGAGGTCCACCCCGACCGCAGGGAACAGGTGGACATGGGAGAGCTTAGCTTCAGGCAGCAGAAGCATACGACTACGGAGCTCCGGAAGCGAGTGGACAGGAGTGAAACTAGTGGTTTCCTTTTATTATTTGTATATATAGTTCCATGTTGTTGTTGTTACCTTTGTGTCTTTGTACCATGAGATGAAATAATATAAATAAACTTACCTTTGTGACATTTTCTTCCTTCCTTTTTGAGTACTAAGAGGTTCCGGTTTAAACTGTTGACTTGACCCTCACTTTCGAGATTCCTACTGGAAGAGACCCAGTGACCTCACGCTGATGCCGATAGTGTGACTCAACCCTTAGAGGCGAGAGTGACGGTTGGATCTCTTGGTAGTAACGTCGAGGACTTATGGCATCGTCCATGGCATGAATACTTCATTCATGTCCGGATTGACTGTATTAGGAAAAGAACATGGTTCATCCAGGGGATGAGACCGAATTTCTCTTATCAACAAAGAAGAAATATTAGCAGCTCTTATGGGACCAGAGAAGGTCTAGGTGATCCAAGAGAGAATGAGGACATATCAAAGCCGACAGAAGCCTTATTCTGACAGGAGGGAGAAACCAGTAGAGTTCGAGGATGGAGACCACGTTTTCTTACGGGTCTCACCTCGACGAGGAATTATGGAGATGTGGATGAGGTGTCAAGTTATCTTCGAGGTTCAACGGACCGTTCTAGGTCCTCAGCAGGGTAGGCGAGGTGGTTTACCACTTGACCCATCCACCTCAGTTGTACCGGGTGCACGACGACTTCCATGTATCTCAACCGAGGAGATACGTGCTCGACCCTTCGCATATCATCGACCATGGGGATCTGGACTTGGGCGATGGGGTGACATTCTCGAAGGTTCTAGTGGGGACCGAGGATCGACATGAGTGGATCCTACGAGGACGGTCGATTCCTCGGATGCACTTTCTTTGGCAGTATGAGAATCTCCAGGAAGCACATGCGAGCGGAAGGCTTAGATGCGTGCTCAATACCGCTTTTGTATCCCTAGTCTGTGTTTAAGCTTTATGAGGATGTAAATCCCTGAGGTGTGAGTAATTTAATGACATGTAAAATTCAAGGAAACTTTTTTCTAAATTTTCTTTGGGATTTTACAAGAATGCAGTTTCTGATGGCACCTGATTCCGAGGGCTGGTGTGCCCGGAATCATTTTCCAAAGTTTAGCTCGGGTATGTTCAGTGAACGAACGAGCGGGTTTTTATATCTTTTAAACCGGTGCTCGGAATCGAATTACGAGGGCACTGATGGAATCTCAACGCCAGTATTTTCTTAGAAACAACTTTTCTAGAGTTGCGTTTACTCAGGTGTGGTTTATAATTTTTAGGGTTAAGTTAAGAAATAAAATAAAAGTGGTGCGACACTTTATTTTATTTCACTTAAAGCGGCTTAACCTAAGTTAAGCGGATAAGGTGGGACCCACCATATCCTACCCACTTGGTTGGATATTTGTGATGTGGGGCCTGCATGAGCCCCTCCGTGTCTTTCCTTCTAAGTAACGCACCTGCAACCCCCCTTTTTAATGAAAGTCAAACCTTACTTTTATTTTGGTTAAGGAACGCCTCATTAAATTGGGCAGTTAAATCCTTACAATTAATTCCTTGAATTAATTTTTCATTTCTTATCTTTTGAATTTCAAATTCTTATGTTGATAATAAAATAATGGATGGACTTATTTTATTATGGTTGGGTTTGTGTTGTGTTAAGCTTTTGGGAGAAAAAGAGAAGATTCTTCGTTCAT
The DNA here is from genome assembly GCA_963277665.1 of Viscum album. NCBI lineage: Eukaryota > Viridiplantae > Streptophyta > Magnoliopsida > Santalales > Viscaceae > Viscum > Viscum album. The sequence goes on from OY728162.1 coordinate 1,070,136,127, forward strand.
CGATGAAGATCGCGAAGAACGCACCACCGCCAACGAAGAACGCCAACCTCCGACGGCGGACGACGGCGAGAGACGCCTTCCTTGGAGATCACCTAACGCCAATGACATTCCTTTCGCAGCGAACCTTTTCTTCCGTGGCGATCCTCTTCTTCCGCGGTGATCCTCTCCTTCTGCGGCGGTTAATTCCGCGACGAACGCTCGTTCGACGACAACGTTGAGGTAGGGATTTATTTTATTTGTTAGTTTGTGAAATCTTATGTCACTTCTTATTTTCTTTGACCCGCCTGTTATTGTGATAAAGGGAGGAGGTCGGACCGCATGAACATGGCTGACACTCCTCCCCTTTCTGGTTGTTGATATTGTTGCAGCAAGCAAGGGAACGCGGTGTCGAAGCACCGCGCAGAATTTTGATAAGGAAAGGGGGAGAAGCACGGTGTCGTCGCGCCGCGCCATTGAAGACTAACCGAAGACGAGGCACCATCACGCCGCACCGTTGAAAACGAACCAAAGATGTGGCACCATCACGCCGCATCGGAGAACTACTAAAGCACCGCGGTCGGAGCGGGGCTGCGGCGAAGGGGCGCGGCGCCGTCGCGCCCCGCCTAACGAACCAAGGTTGCGGCCTGTTCCAGACCGCGGCAGAGCAGCTGAACCGGTGGCTGAAACCGGACCGCCGGCGTCGGAGCGAGGGGACCGGCCTAGCCGGTCCCGTGGCAGCAGAAGCCGGCCGGCCGGAGCGGGCCGACCAGACTATGGAAGAACTGGGGGTTCGAAGCCCCTGGCCGCGCCGGACGTGAGCGGCCCCATTAAGGGGTGGCGGTTACTACATGCGGGAGCAGCGCCCCATGCTTCCGAAACGGCTCAGCCATTCGGCCAAGCCCCTGGCCAGCGCACCAGCGCGCCGTGCACCGGGCGGCTGCCCTGGACGGTCCGCCAGACCGGACCGCCAGGCCGGGCCCCTCCCCGCCGGGTCGGGCCGCGCGGCGCCTGCCAGGCCGAGCCACGCCTGCCGGGCCGGGCCGAGTCCAAGCGGGCCAGAACCAGACCTGGTTCGGGTCGACCCGGTTCGGGCCGACCTTGGGGGTATCGGGCCGGGTCGGACCGGGCCCGAACCCCTTAATACTGAACCTCTTCCGTTCGGTTGCCCATAACTTGAGCTATGTGCCTCCGATCGACGCACCGTCAGTTGCGATGCGATCCATGGATCGAGATGGTCGTTTCAGTATATCATACTCAATGTTTCAAAGAACTTTGTGTTCGGCCGGGTTGGTTCGTACATGAAACCAACCTGGCCCTCGGAGCGGAAACGCTTATATCTTGAGCTCTGAACGTCCGATTGACGTGTCGTCAACTTGGTTGGATTCCCCTTGAGGAGATAGAACTTTTGGCATACTTCGCCCGAGGTTTGGATGCAGTTGGAGTATGGCCGGGTTGGATTGTACCCAAAATCCAACCGGGCCCCTGGAACGGAAAAGCTGATATCTTTCATACCGGACGTCCGTTTGACGCGCCGTCTGTTTTGTTGAGACCCCTATGACGAGGCGGTCCTTTAAGATACTTCTTCATGGGACTTTGTGATACTTGGAGTATCGACCTATAGCTCTTGGAGAGGACCCTACCGGAGACGAGCATACATATTACAGAGACCGTGTAGCTGGCTGAGACCTGATGACTGCTTGTCCGATTCGATTCGGAGTGACTAGCATAGCCCAGTGGGGAGCACTACTTTGTGAGGTGGCAGACTCATGGCGGAGGAGCACTATTGTGTGAGGTGGAATACCCGCATTACTCGATAGGAGGAGTACCTTTGTAGGCTATGAGGGGGAGCACGACTCTGTGAGGTGGCAGACCCATGGCAGAGGAGCACTACTGTGTGAGGTGGGAGACCCACGGTACTCGACAGGAGGAGTACCTCAGCAGTCTAAGGTTAGTGAGCAGTACCTCGGAGTTGTGACAGGATCACTGCACACTCTAGAGACGGGCTCATCAGCAGTTACAGTTTCGATAATGAAAATACCGGTTTGAGATGAGTCTATGACCTTTGTGTTTTCCTAATGATTGAGATGAGTCAGTTGATAACTTAGGTATATGTAGGGGCATATACCTGGGTAGTGGTTATCCATTGATTTCTTAATCTTTGTGTTTCCTCACGATTGAGATGGGTTACTTGATAACTTAGGTATATGTATGGGCATATACCTAAGTAGAAGTTATCTGTTGAGATATTTTTTGTGGTTAACCTTGTTGGATTTAGTGAGACCTTGAGGGTCTCGGGGTCCCTACTGAGTATCGTTATACTCACCCCTGCATGGGATTTTCCCGCACCTCATTGTGTTGGTTGTAGATGACGGGCAGTTATGACGAAGGCCGAGTGTTCGAGGACTGGACGGTACCCTGAGGTGGACCTCGTGACGAGTCAGTATCCGGAGGTGGTCTTCACGGCGAGACGATACTCGGAAGAGGTTGACGGGAAATAGCGTTGTGGAGGCTATCTGTACCTACCCTTGACGTAGGATCTGTGGTGGATGATCCAGGAGCTGCGCTATCTGTACCTACCCTTTAGGTAGGATCCACGAAGGATGAACCAAGAGCTTCTTCCTTTTTTCCAGCTTTTGTCTTTTCTATTGTACATTCATTCAGTTGTAGTTTTACTTTCAGTTCGGTTTGTATTCTGGCCCATTTACTTTTCAGCACTTCCTTTTGTACTTAGTGTTTTACTTCTGCTTGTAATTTGTGGTGTTTAGTTTACTTTTATAAAGGCAATGCCTTCCCAGTTATCGGGATTTACGCCTTTGGTGCTAGTCGCCAGCCCCTAGCCTATGGAATGCGGGCTTTGGGTACTCACGGAACGGGCCACGAGGACGGGTCGTGACATTTTGGACATCTCTAGGCCTTTGGGGCACCTCAAGGCCTTCGGGACACCATGAAATGTGCTTAATTATCTGATTAGATCTACAAGGATCAGGCACCAAATGGGGATTTAGAGAAGCCACATTCACCATAGAAGAATCTAAAATTATTTGTTATATGTAGAGGGTATTTCAATTCCATTGGGAGTAGCCTATTCTTGGATGGGATGTCTAACCAAATAGCCATGCGTAGGTGGAGAGCTGATTTCACAATGAACATTCAAGGATGGGGAGTTCCAAGTTTTGTCTGCATATTTCCAAAGACCTACAAATCATGTAATCTCTAATCCTATGGGTCTTGTAAGGGTTCCCCCTCATCATTTAAAAGTGAGGTTATCAAAAATAAATAAAAAATGAAGGCATTCAGGCCATTTGGGACAATAAATATGAGAAAATTGTTCGACGTTCACTCAATGATGAGATAGATATTGGATCAAACCATTAGACATATGGGTTTGATAAGTATAGATAAAATGGAATTCAAGAAAACTCTAAGGACCACACCGAAAAGAAGACGAGTTTTCCCTTACACTCAATGTGTGGAATGAAACATGGAGTTAATTGTCTTAAATGGGCTAGTAAATGAATTATGTGTGGAAAAGAAGGTCATCAGGTAGTTGAATTCTGAATTGAAGCATATAAGTTGACTAATGATGCAAACAAAGAGAATCTTTCATAGAATAGACCACATGCACATCATTGTTAATGTTTAAGGAAATTGGTCATTATGCCAATAAAGGCCCTAATCCATGATTTATTGATTCTTATTGACGTCAAAAAAACTCTTAATGCCATAGAAAGTGGAATATAACATGTTATCACTATCTATGATGTGGAGTATGATAATGAAATGGTGAAAGGTACACATACCATCCACTCTATAGTAGCAATAGTTTTATTTGATTCTGGATCCAACCACACTTTTATTTCAGAATAATTTTCTAAGGGTAACTTTGTATTAACTGAAAAATTAGTTGTTGAGTTAGATGTGACGACTCATAATGGGACAAGGGTCACATAAAATGTTTATAATTATTCTGTGGTTGAATTTTGTGGAAATTTACTTCCTACAAATCATGTGATTGTTCCTATAGAAGATTTGGATTCTATTCATCCCATGACTTTTCATTCTTTATATGGATATCAAACAATTTCCAATTAAGGGCAGTCACATTTCATATTCTATATCAATCTATGATCATATATCAATGTAAGGAAGAATGTAACATTCCAGTTGAAATTTCATCTATCATATGGGTCTAGATTCATATAAATGATGGTTTTTTATCTCAAATCGTTGGGGAGAAACACATTATTAAGAATACACCCATTGTATGAGAGTTTGATGCTGTATTTTGAGAGCAATTTACACATCTTCCACCAAATCATCATGTTGAGTTTTCATTATAACCCATACAAAGTGCTAATCTCATTCAAAGGCACCTTATAGAATGGCCCCAATTGTGTTGTAGGTATCGAAGAAGAAACTCCAAGAGAAATTTTTAAACGGATTCATATTCCACAGTACATAACTAGGGGGATCACTTGAATTGTATATTAAGAAGAAATATGGATCAATGAGACTCTACATTGATGATCAAGAGAATTAAAAGATCACAATCAATGACACATATCATCTTCCCCTCATTTATGACTTATTTAACTGACTATGAGGATCTCAGTACTTTTCCAATATTGTCCTTCATTTAGGATATCTTCAATTAAGTGTCAAAAAGGATGATATACCAAAGACAGAATTCTCTACAAGGTATGTACAATATGAATTTAGAGTTATGACTTTTGGTATTACTAATTCCCCATCTATCATAATTGATCTAATGATAAGAGTCTTTAGAGACTATCTTGTTCAATTTTTGGTAGTATTTATAAATGATATTATTTCCAATTCAATGTACAAGAATGAAAATAAAGATCGTTTGATAATTGTACTAAAGTCCCTGATAATGTAAATAATTTCGTCCAAATATACGAAGTGGGAATTTTTTCTTAAAAAAGATTCATTTTTTTGTCACATAATCACATGATTGGGGATTTATTTGGATCCATCGAAAGAATATGATATTAAACTATGGTCAAGACCAAAAATTCTAACTGAGATGTAATGATTTTTTGGATTGTATGGATATTATAGATGTTTTGTGAATGTTATTTAATGATTATTTAATTCACTCTCAAAGTTGACTTGTAATGGAGTTATGTTTATTTGGAGGGTATAATGTAATGATAATTTCAATGATCTAAAAAGAAGGTAATCCAGAGCACCTGTTCTCACACTACCTTGTAGTGGAGAACAGTTTTTTATCTGTAGTGATGCATCCAAGAAGGTTTTTGGATGAGTTATCATGCAAAATCATATGGTGATAGATTAAGCCTCGTTAAAGTTTATAATTGAGAAGAAAAATTACCCAAATCACGATTTCGAGTTAGCTTCGGTAATCTTATCATTAAGGAAATGGTGGCATTGTCATTTGGGTGAATTCTGTGATATTTATTCTGATTTGAAAAGTTTAATATATATTTTTACAAATAATGTTCTGGATATGTGACAAATATGATGGTTTGAGTTGATTAATGATAAAAATTGTACAATAAGTTACCACCCTGGGAAAGAGAACAAGGTGGTAGATGCTTTGAGTCAAAATGAACATGGTATCTTATCCATGATGAGGATCACGAAAGTTCAAATATTTATGGATTTTCAATGGATCTATATGGAAATTTTAATGGAAGGGGAGAAATATTATCTTCATCAAATGAATTTTCAACCATCTATAAAATTAATGATCAAGGAGGTACTGAAAGAAGATATTGAGTTATAAAAGAAGATGATAAATGTTCCTAAATTCAACCTTTATAATGACGAAATAATAATCAATTGGAATTGAGTTTGTATTCATCCTATTATAGAATTAAATAATGTTCTATTGGATGAGGCTTTTAATTCATCATTATATATACACCCTAAAAACACATATATTTATAGGGACCTAAACGATTACTTCTACTAGGATGACATGAAACGATATTTCACTGAATATGTCTCTTGATGTTTGGTTTGTCAACATGTTATGGCTGAGAGACATAAGTCTAAGGCGATTTCACAACCATTACCCATACCATAATGGAAATGGGAAAACATAACAATGGACTTTTTCATTGGGAAATCAAAAACATCCAAAGGAAATAATCCTATCTAGGTTATATTTGATCATCTTATGAAGTCAGCACACTTCATTGATATTATAGATGATTACACTCTTGGTTAGCTTCCCAAGACATATATAATGTGGTAATATTGTGTGGAGTATTATTTTCATTATATATGACTGGGATATGATTTTTACCTCTATGTTCTGGGGAATTTATCAGCATCCTCTAGATATAGATTTATGTTTCATAACTGCTAATCATCCTCAGAAAGACGTTCAGTCTGGGAGAATAATTGAAACTCTATAAAACATGTTGAGAGCTTTCTCTATGGATTTAAAAGGTGATTGGGATCAGAATATACCATTGGTGGAAATTTTATACAATAAAATATTTCACTCTTGATTATAAATTGCTCCTTATGAATCCCTATATGTAAAAAAGTGTAGAACACCAACTAGCTGGGATGTAGTGGGAGAATGAAATCTTTTAGGACATGATCATGTCAATTAAATGGAAGAAAATATTATATCTATTCAACAACACATAAGTGAATATTAGAGTCGAAAAAAATGTTATGCTGCAAAATGAAGATAATACATAGTTCTTTAAGTGGGTGTTAAGGTGTTTTTATGAATATTTCCCTGGAATAGATTAATGAGATTCAGATAGAAGGGAATGTTGGGCCTTATGTATATCAGTCACATTGAAATTCGAGATCATTTTGGGAATGTAGCATACCAATTGGAAATTCCACCAAATATATCTCAATTTCATGATGGATTCCATGTATCAATCCTGATAATGTACATACCCAATCCTTCAAATGTTCTAAGCTCAGATTTCATGTCGTTGGAGCAAGATAGTTAATGTCCAGAACAACAAATAGAGATTTTGGATCGTATAGAAAAAGTACTTTGAATCATGTCCAATCACTTGGTTAATGTTTTATAGAAGAACCAACAATTTTATAAATATATAAGGAAACATTATTATTGGATGAGGAAAGTGTATCCTCATCTATTTGTTTCTATGTGACAAATTTCGTAGGTGAAATTTAGTTTAAGGAGGGTATAATGTAACACCAAGATGTTTTTTGTGAAAAATTTTCTTTAAATAAATTTTATTTTCCAGTATTATGGATTGAACACAATCATGAGTTTAGAAGAACCGAAAGATGTCCTTATTATAAAATTACCATTTTTTCCAAGTCGTTAGTTTAGATTGAATAATTATAACTAAATTTTTAAAATGCATTATAAATTTGTTATCTACCAATTATTTATGAAAAATATAAATTAGTATTTTTATTTTTTATTTAATTACTATTGGTAATGAAATTAATGATATATATATTTTATATACATAATAAAATATATTTATTCATCCAATTTATATTTTAATCATAGTGTCTGAATAAAACCTATTGTTATATGAAACCTATCTTTTTTTAAAATAATGGAAATCTTACACTATTTAATGTTGAATCCCTGTTAAATTATGATTCTGGCACGTTAATAATTTTTATATGAAAACATAAGCATATTCATTAAATAAGAATAAATAAATTCAGTTTGGTTGAACATATTATATTTTCAGATAACATTCATGTTTCGATGAATAGTAAAAACACACTAAATTTTAACTGAAAACAACTTTTTTTTCATCAAGAAAATTTATATTGTTATATTAAATCATGGAATGGATTGATAGATTAAATTTAATATATTTTTATCATTTCATATAATATATTTCATTATAATTAATTTTACATTGAATTCACATGTAAAAACATTTCAAACATTTTCATTGTTTTATCTTTTTTAAAACTCATTCTCTCATTCTGAAAACGAGATTGATTTTAAATTATTTACTACCACATATGTTGTTTGAATTTTTAAAAATGGACACCATATTTGGAATCAGTAGGTCCAAAATAATTTATATTTATAATTTTATTTTAGGGATTTTTGAATTGTAACATTGTTAATTATTTTTATTTCCATGGTTAAAGGTAAATCAGGTAAATAAAGGTAAAAATAATATAATAAAATTACCATAACACCTGTAAAATACTATTAGATGACTAAATTATACCATTATCATCTAATTTTTAAAATGGAATCACTTGATGGAAACGTACATATGAATATGAAATTAATATAATAAAAACAAATGAATGTGACAAAATGTCACAATCTCATTCTATATAAGCATATTAATTATAATATATAAAAAACTAGGATATAATATCAAATATATATAGTCATTGAAAATATAAATGAATTATCAACATCATATAAATTTATTTATAAATCTTACAGATTAAATAATCACCAATAATGATGACACAATAGTGATGTAGTATTCATTTAATTAATAGAAAAATCAAATAAATGGTTATAAAAATATTGAAAGAAATATCATAAGATAAAATTAGTGTTCCCCCAAGAAACTTTAGGTTACTATGACATGTTAGGAGAGTATTGAATATTTTTTATCGAATTTACATTCTTTTTGGATATTTTTAAGTCAAATAATTAAGTAGTGTCAAAATGAACATTATTGATATTTTATGAAAAAGTACGTTTTATTATATTAGCTAAAATTCATAAGAATATTTAAAAATTACAAAGTGATAATTAGAAAAAATAAAATTTCATAAAATATCAATTTTTAGTCAATTAACACCATATATGTATTTATTTATAACCATTAATTATTTAAAATGTTATTACCACAATTAAAATTAAATAGAATAACAATGTTTCAATTAACAAATATGGTTTAAATTTACAATATAAACTTCTAAAAAATTTATTTGTTCAGTATATTACAACCCTATATCATCTAATCTTGGAAATTGGGAAATTTTAGTGGTTTTTGGTTATGGATTTATTTTATTATAAATTATTATTTATGAGGTTTCCCAAAGTTCCTCTCACCTCCATTATAAAAGGGCACCACCTACCTCACCTATTAACATCATTTTGATCATAAAACCACAGAACTATCCTTCTATTTTTCCTTCTCAGCTTCCATAGTTAATTATAGTGGTTTTGGCCATCTTGAAAGACCATCTCTAGTGATCTAAGAAGAGACTTAGAGAAAGCGCGTCGAGGAAGAGTTAATCTCTTTTACCGATTCTTCTAAACATCATTCATCTTCTACATCATATTCATTATTTGTTTCATTATAATGAAAAAACAATAGTTTCACTTATATAATGATATGTTATTTTAATTATTAAACAATCATATTTCAATTTCTATCAATCCTATGAAAAATGAAATCATCCCACGTGCGTAAGTGTGACTTACCATCTCCACACTGTGGTGTAATCCGTTTTCCACCACCATCATACTTGGATGGGTATAATGATGGAAATAATAACTATATATGATTATTATAACATTATATTAATTATTAAATATCATACAGCATCCACTTTAATGACATTAAATATTTTTGGTATTGATATAATCACGCGTGTGTACGTACGACCTACCCTCTCTACGATATGATGTGATTCATTCTCCATGATATGCATTAAAAATGAAAATATACTTTAATTTAGTGAATAAATTTCATATATATTATATTAATATCATTTTTAAATTATTTTACTATTTCCTAATAATTGGAAGATGAACTTATCCGAAAAATCATTCATATGAACATAAAGTAGTCAATATCCAAATAACGATTGACAATGAAATGTCACTAAAAATCATATGATAATATAATCATATTGGAAATAATAAAACTGTTTATGAATCTAGAATAATTCATTAAAATTATATAATTTATTATACATGAGGATTTCATACATAGAACATATATCAGACCAAAAGTAAGAGATAACATTGCAAATCACGTTTTTATTTGAGATTTTTTATTCACAAGTATTTACTTGGGTATTTTAATCATCCAATTCCATTATTCCTAAATATGTATTTAATAATATTATTTATAATCTACTATAATTGTTTAAATCCAGTTTAATCCAATGGTAAATTTTTACTAAATGTTATGAATGCAATCATTTGACGTTTTCGATATGAGGTATTGTTTAACTTATCAGTAAAAATTACGATGAGATAGTTTTTTCAATGTGTACAACATGAAGAAGGTTTTATGATGTCCTAAAGCCTTATTTCCTTAAATATTTCACTATAATAATACATGTTTATTTTCCAATATTATGACTTATTCTAAAATTGTATGACATTTTGAGGAAGGAAAACGTTTTTGATGATGAAAGGATATTTTCCTTAGGAATAAATTTCATTTTTTTATCTAAATATAATTTATCATATAAGCTGAAGCACCTTAAATAGGTTTATATTTATATCCCTTTTATTAATATGGTTTTATTTTGTGTTATTTAGTAAATCCATTTGTTTTATATCATTTATGAAGGAATGATGTTTAAGAAAAGTGTTTTATTTCATGGGTTATGTTATGGTGAATATTATTATGTTTTTGTGGAACATGTAAGAATGAATTCATTATTAGATTGGTGGGACCTATATCTCCTTCCAATGCAGTGGGTAAAGATTTATATCTCATGAGATAGACAAGACTAGAACAAAAAATATATCTGGTTTTGTAACACAAGGATGGAACGAGCACTACACTCGGTTCGGAAATGAACGTGGTCTACCATGATGGTCTCACCAAGGAAACATGACTAATATGAAATTATTTTTTATGAATATGTGTGTGTAACATGAAATTTTATGTCATATGTTATAACTATTTGGATTTCATTTCACATTTATTATTTATCTCATGGCATGATATTTTGATATTTTATATGAAATATATGATTTTTAAATTTTATGTTATTAGGATTATGATATGAATGAATATTTACCTTGATTACCCATACATAGAATTTTAGCTCACCATTTAATATATTTATTTCCCCCTAGTCATCAAGAAGGGTTTTAAGTAAGATATGTAGAAAATGAGTCAAGTTATTAAGAAATAAGGGGGAGACAATGTGGATGTTTTATGCACTAGTTGTCTATATTTCCCAGTATCAAGAGACATTGAACCTATTCGGTCCTAGAATGGTTTTTGTTATGCTATGTAATAAATATTATTCTATGTTTAAGTAATATATATGTACAGAATGGACCCATACAGTTGGTATTAGAGAAAAATGTATAGTTAATCATTAGAAACTAGGATGAGAAAGCCTTAGTAAGTACCCTAATGATATGTCTATGTATATGATACAATCTTAGTGTTTTAGAAATGAACATGAATATACTAGGATAAAAACAAAAGATTACTAAATTGAAATTTTATTATTTATTATGTGGTTTTCATGTTATTATCATTGTTTCTCAAACTATTCATCTTGGTTTTAGTCAATGGATGGAACCTAAACGAACAACCATAATGCTAAATGTAACAGTAAATGAAATGGTTGTACCCTTGAGAAATAATACATTATAGAAGCTGGAATTCAAAATAATTTATCAATTCTCAGAAAACATTATCCTGATATGAATGATTCATGTCTTCCAAATGAGCAAAGGAGTTAACAACATTCTGTTGAATCCTTCAGGATGTAGATACCACCTTCATTCAGCGGGACTTCTAATTAGTTAGTGGAAGAACATTGGATTAATACATTTAAAAATATATTTTCAATTCTACTATGTTCTGAACAAGATAATGTTATCTTAGTTGTATATCGTTTAGAGGGTGAAGCTGATCAATGGTTGAATCTTCTCATGAATATAGGGAAAACTGATGAAATTGAGTCAATATAATGGGAGGAGTTCAAGAACATATTTTTCAACAAGTACATTCCTCGTATTCCTTGAAAAAAGGTGGATAAGGATTTCATTGAAAATAATAAAAAGTATGGTGAATCACTTGGTACCTATGAAGAAAATTTAAAAAGACTATCAATGTATTTTTTGGGAATTATTACCCAACCTGAGTGTAAAATTGATCAATATATTAGTGGATTAAAACCAATTCTCTGAAGGTAATTAATTATAAGGGAAATTAATATCAATGAGGAAATTATTCAATGTGTTCTCTTGGTTAAGAGGAATATGGGAGTAACCCATCAGTTATATGGGTTTGATAAGAAGAAAAAATTTTAATTTAATGGTAAATATGAAGACCACAATAAAAAATGAGTTTTTCCTTATTCTCAATGTGTGGAATGAAACAAATATGAATTGATTTAATGGTAATAGTAGATATTTTCAGTGTGGAAAAGAAGGTCATCAAATATTTGAATGCCAGAGTGATGAGAAAAATATATCTAATGATGTGAACAATGAAAAGTCTAGAGAAAATTCACCTCCTACACTATAATGTTACTAGTTCAATAAAATGGAAAATTATGCCATATGATTCCCTAATGAAAGGTCTATTTATGATGATTGACATCAACAAACTCATAATGCTGAAGACAAAATAAAGTCACATGCAATCCGTATTGGAAATGAGGAGTGTGATAATGAAGTGGTGAAAGGTACACATACCATCCAATCTAATGTAGAAAATGTTTTATATTATTTTGGTCCCACCCAAATATTTATTTATGAAATATTTTATATGGATTTCACCATATTTTCTCAACAATTCGATGTTGAGTTAGATGTGGAAACTCTTAATGGAACAATGATCAAATCAAAAGTTTATAATACTTCTCTGATTTATGTTTGCGGGAAAGTATATCCTACAAATCATGTAATCCATCCTATAGTGGAAATTTATGTGATTATTGGCATGAATTGGCTTTCTCTATTTGGAGCTAATATCAATTTCGAAGGAAGGGAAGTCACATTTCAATTTCAAGATGAATATATTAACATATATCGATGAAAGGATGATTATAACCATCGAGTAGAAATTTATTCCATATTATGGTTCTAGATTCCTATAAATAAACGTTATTTATCTCAAAATAGTTGGGGATAAACTGATGATTAAGAACACACCCATTGTACGAGATTTTGATGATGTTTTTTTGGAGGAATGGCCAAGTCTTCAAAAAAATCTTGACGTTGAGTTTTCAATTGAAATCATACTGTGTTCTATGCCTATTTCGAAGAACCAGTATAGAATGTTCTTTATTGAGTTGTAGGAATTGATGAATCAACTCCAAGAGATTCCTGATAAGGGATTCGTACACCCTAGTGCATTACCATATAGAGATCCAGTTCTATTTGTTATGAAGAAAAATATATCAATGATAATCTATATTTTTTAAAGGTTGGGGCCGAAGCATAAATATATTATTTAATGTAAAGACCTCCTAAGATGGGGTATAGGGATACCTGTTACAAATCTTGAAGGCCAATGGCCATGTGTCGTGAATACAAGGCTCAAAAGCCAATTGTTTGGCCAAAAGGACCCCTCAGTTAACAATACTGCTATAGTAAAATCACTGATACAGTACCACTGCCACTAATGTAACTACTACCATCCTTTTGCCGCTACAGTTTTTTCACTGTTGCAGTTCCATAGTTGTGTCATTACTTTTACAGTGCCCTGCTACCGTACTACTACAGTAACCCCATAAATTTTTCGCTACCTGGATTTGATCATGGGGATTTTGGATGCCAAGAAGGAGCCTATACCACTTGGATACACGCTCTTTGGCATCAATGATACTATATATTGATTATGAAGAACATAAAAATATTACTATCAGGAAAAAATATAATCTTCCGCACATTGATGACTTGTTTGTCCAACTACATGGAGAAAAAGACTTTTTGAAGATAGATCACCATTCATGAAATAATTAATTAAGGGGGGAAGGAGTATTTACAAAAGACAACACTACGTAAAAGGTATGGAAAAAATCAATTTATTGGGATGCATTTTGGTCATATCGATTATCCTAATATCTTCATGGATCTTATGAATAGAGTATTCAGGGACTATCTTGATCAGTTTTCGGTATTCTTTATATATAATATTTGTTCATGATCAATGATAATGTAACAACATGATGATCACCTGATAATCGAACTAAAGACCCTACGAAAGAAGAATCATTATGAAAAATTTACCAAGTGTAAATTTTGGCTTCAGAATGTTTCATTTTATGAAAATATAATGTAAAGAGAGGGTATATTTTTTGGATCCAATAAAAACATAGGATATTGAAATATAGTTGAGACCAACAACGGTAACTAAGATATGTAGTTGTTTTTGGATTGGGTGGATATTATTTACATTTGCGAATTATTTTTCAGGATTATCTAATACACTAACCTAGTGGACTCATAATGGAGTTATGTTCATTCAGATGTAGCAATGTAAATAGAATTTTAATGTTCAAAAAATGTTATTCAGTGCACCTGTGCTCACACTGCATTTCCGTAGAGAATTTTTTGTGATCTACAGTGATGCATACAATAATGGGTTAGGATTCATTCTCGGGAAAAATGATATGGTGATAGCTTATACCTCACGAAAGTTGGAAATTCATGTGAAAAATTAACCAACTCATGATTTTGAATTGGATTCTATAATCATAGCTTTAATGATGTGGTGGAATTAGATTTATAATGAAACATGTGATATTTATACTAATCATAAAACATTATAGTATATTTTCACTCACAACAATATGAATTTGTGCCATAGTATATGGTTGGAGTTGGTTAAATATTATGACTAATCAATACATTACCACCTTAGTAAAGTGAACAAGGTGGGAGATGATTTGACTTGAAATGACTACATTAGCGTATCCATGATAAGGATCATGAAAGATCCAATATTTATGTATTTGCAAAGGATGGATATAAAATTTTAATGTTATGGATAAAATATTAGCTTTCTGAAAGGAATATTAAAAAATCCATGAAAGTGAATATTAAGGAAGTCTGGAAGGAAGATATAGATTTACTGAAGATTGTGAGGATTTTTACGGAATTCAATAATGATTGTGATGAATTAATAAGGGTCTAGAACTTGGTTTTTATTTCTCCCATAATATAATTAAAGAAAGATCTATTCGATGAGGCTCATAGTTCTTCATTAACTAATCAACATGGATGCATAATTATATACAAGGACCTGAAAGAGTATTTTAGTGGGATGGCATGAAAAGAGATTTCATCGGATATGTCACTTGATTCTTGGTATGTTTGCATGTTAGGGCTATGTGACAGTAGTGTAATGGCATGTAACAACAATTACCCATACGAGAAAATAAATGAGAAAAATCACTATGAACTGTGTCATTGGATTCCAAAAACATCCAAAGCCAATAATTCTATCCGGGTTATAGTTAATCATCTTAGGATGATGGAAAAATTAATTGTTATTAGATATGATTTATCTCTTCATAATGTTTCCAGGATATATGTAACGAAGTGGTAATATTTCATGGAGTAACACTTTCTATTATATCCGATCAGTATCCAATAATTACCTCGATGTTCCAGTGAAGTCTTCAATGTCCCCCAGATACAGAGTTATGTTTCACCAATGCGTCTTATGTTTAGAAAGATAGTCAGTCTGAGAGGACAATTCAAAATCTTTATGAAATGATGATAGATTTTTCGATGGTATTCAACAGGTTTTGGGATCAACACCTACCATTGGTGGAATTTTATTCCTATAATATTATTCACTCCCATATTCATATGACTACTTATGAATCTCTCTACATAAAGAAGTGCAGGACTCCAACATTCTGTGATGATGTTGGAGAAAGAAAAATATTAGGACCATATCTTGATGATGAAATTAAAAAAGGACAAATATATTCAACAACACATTAGATAAGCTCAGAGCCAAAAAAAAAGTTATGCTGACAACTGAAGAAATAAACTATAGTTTTATGTGGGTGATATGTTGTTTTGAAAAATATCTCCCTGGAAGAGATTAATGATATTTGGAATGATGGGAAAGCTGATCACTAGGTATATTAGTACTTTTGAAATAATAGATCATGTTGGGAATGTAAATTAACAATTGATACTTCCACCATATCTCTCTCAAGCTAATGATTTATTCCTTGTATCTCTCCTGAGAATGTACATATATGATCCTTCAAATGTACTATGCTCAGAAGTCATAACGCTGGATCAAGACAATTCTTATAAAGAACAACTGGTAGAATTATTGATATTAGAGAAATATTTCTATGAAACAAGACCACTCATGTGGTTAAAGTTTAATGGAGGAACCTTCAAATTGATGAAGCTACATGGGAACATGAGGATATGTTGATGGAGATATTTCCACATCATTTTGATTCCATGTAATGAATTTTGATGGAGATATTCAGTTTTTGGGGGTATAATGTAACAACCAGATGTTTTTATGAAAAAATATATGAAAATAAATATTATTCACCAGTATATTGTGTTTTACACAATCATGAGGTTAAACGAACCACAGTATTCTGTATTTATAGAATTTCTATTGTAGTCTAGCTGTTATGTAATCTGGAATAATTATAACTATCTTTTGAAATAAATTCTCAATTCGTTGGCTATCAATTATTTATGAAAAATATAAATTATATTTTATTCAGTAAATTATTATTTTTAATTACATTAATGAGATATATATGTTATATAATTAATTAAATATTTTTATTCATAGAACGGATAATGAAATCATAGGGTGTGAGTAAAAACTATTTGTTTTATAAAACCTAATATTTTTAAAAGGGTAATCTTACACCTTTGAATAGAGAAACCTTTTAAATTATGATTTTGAAACATTAATAATTTCCATATGGAAAAATAACCATGTTATTTTAATGTGGTATATAATAATTTAATTTGGTAGCATTTATGAATTTTTTTCTAAAAACATTCAATTATTGGTGAATTGAAAAAAAAACACTAAATTTAGTGTGATTTATTTTCATCGAGAAAATTTATATAGTTAAATTAAAATATTAAATATTTTTAATGAATAAATTTAATATATTATTATCATTAAATATAATGTATTTCATTAGCATTAATTTTACATTGAATTCATTTGTAAAACATTTCAATCTTTTGCAATGTTTACCCTTTTTAATAACTCATTCTCTCATTCTGACAATTAGATTGATTTTAAATTATTTAATAAAATTTTTTAATTTGATTTTTTAAAACTTTACCCCATATTTGGAATCAGTATGTCCAAGTTATGTTATCAAGATACATTTATTATTTGGCATTATGAATAGTAATTTTGGTAATTATTTTTATTATCATGGTTAATGGTAAATCATGTAATTAAATGATGATATAATGTTATAAAATTATCGTAACACCTTTAAAAATCTTATTGGATGACTAAATTAAACTATTATCATCTATTGTTTCAAATGGAATCACTTCATGACCACTTACTTATGAATATGACCTGATCATAGTAAAAACTAATGAATGTGACAAAATGTATAAATCACATTTTATATAAGTATATTAATTTCAATATATAGCTAATTAGTAGATAATATTGACTATAGATAGCCTCTGGAAATTAAAAATAATTAACTACATCACATAAATTTATTTTTAATTTTAATAGATTAAATAATTACAATTATTGACGACAAAATTCCGATGTAGAAATTATTTTATTAATAGAAATATCTAAAAACATGTATTAAAAATATTAAAAGAAATAAAATATGAAATAATTAACGGGATCCATGAATTTTCATGGTGCTTATGACATGTTATGAGTGTATTTAATATTTTATTTCTAATTTATTGTATGTGTGGATATTTTTAATGTCAAATAAATGAATAGTTTCAAACATGACACTATAGATATTTCGTAAAAATAACAATTTATGAAATTATTAAAATATCATAAGAATATTAAAAAAAATTACAAAGTGTAAATTATATGATAAATTATTTCATAAAAAATTCATTTGTGGTCAATTAACACAATATTAGTATACATTTTTAACCATTATACATTTAAAATGTTATTACCAAAATTAAAATAAAATAGAATAACTATGTGTAAATTAAAAAGATATGGTATAAAATTACAATATAACATGTCCAAAAAAATTTAGTTTATGGTGTAACTACCCTTTCTCATATAATCTTTCATATTGGGTCATTTTTGAGCTCCTAGGTAGGGATTTATTTTATTCTAAATTATTATTTATGGATTTTCCATAAGTGCATCTCAACTCAATTATAAAAGGCAACCTACCACCTCACCTCTTCATATAATTTTGATCCTTCAACCTCGTCCACACACTACACTTTTTTCCATCTCAACTTACCTATTTTCATTATCGAGGTTATGTTCATCTTGAAAGAGTTACTCTTGTGCTCTAAGAAGAGATTTAGAGGAAGCACGTCGATGAAGATGTAATCACTTATACAGTTTCATTTAAATATTTTTTATTTTTATACATCCTATTCATTCGTTGTTTCATTTTATAGTTATAAAATAAGTATCACCCACATTATGATATGTTATTTTAAATATTAAATGACCATATTTCACCTTCTATCCATCATACGAAAAATGAAATCATCGCGCGTGCGTACGTATGACTTACCATCTCCACACCGTGGTGTAATATGTTTTTCACCACCAACTTATTTGAAGTGGTATAATGATAGAAAAAATATCTATATATTATTATTATAAAATTATAAAAAATATGAAATATTATACACCATCCACTTCAATAAAAATCAATAATTTTGGTAATTATATCATCGCTCCTCCGTTTGTACATCCTACCATCTCAACAATGCTATGTGATTCATTATAAATGATATTCATTAAAAAAAATTATATACAAGAATTTAATGAATAAATATAATTTATATTATACTAATATCATGTTCTAAATGAATTAAAAATATCCTATTATTTGGAACATGATCTTATGAGACAAATCTTCTATAAGAACATAAACGAGTGAATATTTTAATAACGAGTGATAATTAAATATTACTAACAAATGAATGATAATTTAATAATATATTATATATTAAAAATTATAATGACTCTTATAAAATTCAAAAAAAAATATAAATCATTATACATGTGTTTTAGATACTTACGAATGATATTGAACCTGTGTTAAGGGATAATGTAGAAAATATCATTTTTATCCGTGATAGTTTATTCATAAGTTTTTACCAGGGTATATTGATCATCCAAATCCATGTTTCCTAAATATGTACTGAAAAATATTATTAATATCTTTATATAATTATTTAAATTACATTTAACCCATTCGTAAATTTTTAATAAACTGTATGAATGGAATCTTTATTCCTTTTCAGTATGAGGTAATTTTTGACTTTTTTTTTTGAAAAAGTACGTGGAGAATGTTTTTTTAACTTGTAAAACATTAATAGATATTTACGGTTTCATAAAGCCTCATTTCCTTTAAGATTACCCTACATTATTATGATGTTATTTTCAAATAAAATGATTTCATCTAAAATTGTGTGTTATTTTGAGGAAGTAAATGATTTTTAAAGAAAAATGGATATTTTCTTCCGAAATTAATTTCAAGTGTTTTCTCAAAATAATTTTCCATATAAGCTGAAACTTCTAAAATTGGATTTTATTTATAACCCTTTTGTTTTGATGATTTTATTTTGTGTTATTTAGGAAATACATTTTTTATATTAATTATGATGTAATCAAGTTTAGGAAACCGATTTTATTTCATGGGTCATGCAATGGTGAATTTTTTTATGTTTTTTGGGAACATGTAAGAACAGTTTCATTATGAGAATGCTGGGAAATATATCTCCCTCCAATAGATTGTGCAACGATTTATATCTCATGAGATAGAAATGAATATAATGGAAAGGAAAATGGGTTCATTAATATAGGGCATGAATTAGGAGTGAACTCGGTTCAGTAATCGACTTTATTCTCTATGATGGTCTCGCCAATGAGCCTTCACTATTATGAAATGATTTTATATGATTATGAGTATATGAAAAGGAATTTAATTGTTTAAGGTATGTATATTGGGATTGCATTTGAATTTTATGATTTATCTCTTAACATGATCTTATGATCTTTTATATGAAAGATATGATTTTTAAATATTATATTCTTAAGATTATTATATGATTTATATTTTATTTTTTTATCCTCCCTGATCATTGGATCTCACTCTTTGATATATTTATTTTCCACAGGTTATGACGATGGGTTTTATGTTAGATATGTCGAAAGGAGTACAGTAATGAAGAAATATTCATTTGACAGTGTGGATGTTTTACGAACCTATTGTTTATGTTTACCACATCCTAGAGACACCAAACCTATATGGTCTTGACTTCATTTTGGTTATGTTATGTAATAAATATTCTTCAATGTTGAAGTGATATCTATATATAATGTATGGTCCATTAAGATAACAATGTGTACTAAATTTTAAAACTCGTCTCATTTGTCTCCTATCAATATAAATGAATAACAATATTCATATATACTCAAATCCTCCACATGAATATGGTTAATGAATCACATCCAAGAAAGGGATTGGAATTATATAAAATCATTGATCCCCATAAGAGTAATCATGGAGAAAAAGATATCTGGCCCCCATTTTTCTAGGGAAGGCATAAACCACTTGAATATTCAGTTGGCCATCATAACATTCTTTTTCATTGGAATACATTACATAATAGATATATGAATAGAACCAAAATTCTATCAAATAATATTTATAAATGATAATCATCAAAAAAAATTATCCTCATCACCTTTTCCACACCATTATATTTGACGAAGAAAATAAAATCAATTTTCATTCTTAACATGTAACTCCATAGATGTATGTTTAATGGTTTGAATATATTTATTAAAAATATAAACCAAATCATATAGACACTCCATATATAAAAATTATTTACTTGAATGAAATCGAGAATAAATTTTTAAAATGAGAAAATCCTATATTTTATGAAGGGATAATAAATTTTTATGAAAATATAATTAAATTATAAAAAAAATATAACTAATTTTTCTATTTGGGAAATTGTCCAAATTAAATTAATATATAAATTTTATTTTTATCCCAAATTAGAACTTGATAAGATCATACAGTAAAATGGAAATTAAATTAAATATAATATTTTTTTTGAAACACATACTTTTGATATTATTGTTTTATTATTTGATCAATTTATATAATGTAGATATCACATAAATAATTTTGAATAAACATTTTATCAAATCAATTTTCAAAACTCCCTCTTATATTGTATAAATAATTTCATCATATATGGAAGTATAATTTAAATAATTCAAATTATATTATTAAAAAAAATATTAATTACATATATAAAATCCTTTTATATTTAATATTTATTTTTTATTGTTATTAAAATTAAATAAATTAAACAAATCATTTCAATATAACAATTTTATATAAAAAATATATTCCATAATATATAATTTAAAAATTATATTTTAAATATAATAACTATCATTATGCAATGTAATTTTAATAAATTTTTCTTTATAATTATTAATAAATCCTAAAAACATATAAATAAATAATTTATAAAAACCATATAAATTAAAAAAAAATCCCAAAAAAAGTATTTTGTAATTTATAAAAATTTTATAATCAATATGATTCAACTAAAAATAAAAATAAATTAAAAATGTATATGCATGTTGAATTTATCAAATTACCAATACTATAATATCTGATTGTGATATTAATACTTTATTATTGAAAAAATTCGTCACTATCTCTGTTATTAATCTTCATTTACTATATTTTAATATGATTATATATCTCTTACAATGATTCATTTATAATATACGATATTTTTGAAACACTGCTAGGTCCATAGTAGTGTAAAAATACATTTTTACCCTATAATCGTTTGTAAATAGAATGATTTCACTATTGCACTAAAAATTATATATTATATTTTATGTGGGGATATAACAACATATTCAAATATAAAATATATTATTGATTGTTATTTTATGAATCATTTATCATTTCTTATTATATCTATAACAACCCTGCTCTTTATTTCACACATAAGAATAATTCATTACATAAAATCTTCAATTGATACAACATAGAATATCCGGAGTTCTAGTGTATTTGGGGAACATAAAATTTACTTAACTACCTAAAACATGAAATAAACATCTTTATTGGAAACTAATTTTACATAACCAGACACATTCCATCATTTATAGTATTGAATGGGATAACCTGAGGACATGCATTAAAAAATGGCGGGATATAAATCCCAGTAAGGGATTAAACAAGGCATAACATGAAGAATGCAATACATGTTAGGAAATAGGAATATCAATGGAGGATAATAGAAACATGAACCTAAAGTCTTGATATAGGATGACTATCATAACATGTTAATTTGGTAGCAAAATTTAACCTGATATTTGAATGATCCAATGATCATTATACATGGCGCATGAGTAAACCCTCATTGAACTTGAATAAACAAGATTAAACCCTAATTTCAATTTACGTATCATAATTATAATCATTATCCAAATCATTGGAGAGCTATCAGGAGTAGCCTTGTTAATCATTTCATTTCATGCATAAGTGTGCCACATGGATCATACATCATGGAATCATTCAAAATCATTATTTATTTCATGATAATGTAATGTAGAATACATACATGAAACTATATAATCAATATGTAAATGTGAATAATAGTTAATAAGCTTCATTGATAAATGGGCATGGTATTCACTACATAATGTCTTTGGCATGGAAAATTGTGGTGTAATTTCGCCAACATAACGACGTGAGATAAGAATTCTAAAAAATGTTTGGTGAGATTATAAGGGTTATCTCATCATATTCACATGAAATATACAGTAAGGGGGTCATATAGATTCATGTACCAATAAATGTAATGGAATTTTGACACATAATAAAAATGAATTCCTTTAATGTAAATGGGGAGAAAAAATGATTTTTTGAATTTTAGCATGGTAATGGGTGTTCATGGGAGGCATTTTTTAGAGGTAAAGGTTTATATAACCATTAAAATCATAATTAGGTATGCATAGATGAGGTGTAAAATCATACCCTAACATTTTTAATTGAAAATAAAAGGTCATAACAAAATAATGAAATTTGGACTAAAAATGAGAATGGATGAAATACCTTACATGGTATTGTAATCTCAAAGGATATGGAGGGGATTGAGAGAGGATTCTTGAGAGAATAAAGATACTTGATAGTATTCTAGATTTTGGAGGGAATATGATGGTCAAGATTCAATTCTTTTGAGTGAAGGGGAAGTGGGATCTTGGGTGGGTTTATATAGGAAAAGGGAGGGAATTCATTATAATTTAGGTATTGGACAACACACATTAAACTAATAAAAACTACAAACCATCTAATGGTTTTTTACCATTATTTGTACTAAAGGGTAGTGGAAAATATAATTTTAAAAGGAAAATTCCCAAAATTCTTGAAATATTAGGCTTGCATATGTGGATGTGATTTACTCTGAAGGAAATCATTTTATAAAGATAAAATGTTTTATAAGTCTTGGAGGGTCCACTAAGGCACCATAAAATTAATAAAAAAAATATAATAATAGTATATTAAAGATAAACATATATTGGCTGGAAATATTTTGTATAGTATTTTATTACATCATTGTTGGGTCATTATGATGTAATAAAATACATTATATATTTAAATAGTATTTAATTTTTACCCAAGAATTCAATTATCTCAGAAAATTATGAAAAATTCACCATTAGATAATTTCTATGTCCTGAGCCCAAAAATAATATTCATTTTATCTAAATAAATTTTTAAATTTTTAAATTTTTTTCTTTTATAATAATAACATTAATTTATCGAAAATTAATGGGTTTTGATAAAAACAACTTTTAAACATTAATAAAAATTTCAACTGTATTCATAAAAATTAAACTATCAATTATATGTAATAAAATTATATTCAATAAAATTGTGTTGTGAAAAATATTATTTAATTCAAAAATCCCTTAATTCAGGAAAATAGATTTCATAATCGAATATTCACTAAATATTCTATATGTGCCTTAAAATTATTTCCAATTTAACAACAATAAAATGAATGTATATTATTTATTCTATAAAAACTAATACACATAATCATAGTGCTTGGGTTTTGTTACATAAACCCTTATAACAACTATATATTACTGAAGGGAATGGTATTCGATGTTGACAGACTCTTAGGGAGGCTTAGATGACATCGCTCGGGTGGTAATCACAATTAACTTCCTCTTCACCCATAAGTGATTCATCTAAATCATAACCTATTGAAGATCGACCTCGGTATGGTCAAGAGAAAATGTAAGGACCTGGCCTTAAAATAGTACATAATCATAATTAATTGAATAATTCACAATGAGGATCTTTTCCTGTTTAGTGTTTTAAAGAGTTAGGCCATAACTTTTACATAAATAAATATTACAAAGTAGACACTTCTACTTAGTTTACATTTTTTCATAATATAAAAAAATTGAAAAAATTGATTAATGTCTGGTTCCATGTTTTAGACAGCATGACTTTTCCAGGATCCCATCCATGACCCTATTCCATTTTGTGTCCTGTAAAAAAACATTTCAAAACATGTGATGAGAATAAAAATCTATGTAAGAGATACACAAGGAAGGAAACTTTTAGTTTTTCAAAACAACAAGTAAACCATAAACACTTAATAATAATTATCAATTTTAACCTTTATGAAGTAGTAAATACTCTTCACTGAATAAAAGATTATTTCATAACATTTTTTAACCAAATTATTACCATAATACCCAAATCAAGAACACATAATACATAAAGGTAACTTGGGACATAAACATACTTAAATGGAATAACCATACTGTTAACTTCTACACATATCCCTAAATGGAATTTCCATACGGATGACTTCCAAACCCAATTCATTGGAGGTTATAACATAAACACTCATCCTAGTATCCATGAAACCACAAATTATTTGGTTTATCACGTAACCAACCATCAAATATCCAAGTACCATTATAAAATAATAACACATAAAACAGTTGTAAAGGAAATAAGACATTTCCAAATTTCAATCACAATACATCAGTTAAATATATTGACATAACAAATACATTATCAAAACCATTTTTAATACCAAAATATATAAAAGATTATATGATATTTATTTTCTTTTAAAAACATTACGCCTTGTTGAAAAGCCAATTATCAAATAATACTTGCAGCAGCGGAAAAGGACATTGTCACTGCTTATGATAAAAGAAACATTCCTTTTTTTCATTTAGTAAAACGCTTCATATAAAAATGTTCCCTTTAGAAATTCAAGCGTGTTTATACAGCTTATAAAAGATAGTCGTGTATTAAAACAAAACATGCCCCAATAAAAGGAGATTGAGACAAAGTACCTTACCTCTTGTCCGACATGAATCGATCGTTCATTAATCTCCTAAATGATAAACTAAAATTAATGTCTCCTTGAATAAGAACTGTTTCCAATTTATTATTCCATTTATATCACTTATTACCATGTTATAATCATTATGTAATCATTTATTTTAATAATGTTCATTTTGTCGATATTTGGTACTTGAGTCAAAAATAGACTTCTTATAATTACATGTTGTTCATGTGGTCAAAGGTAAATTTTATCCAAATTGATATTAATTACTTGGATATCATATATATCATATATATCCATAATATACTTATATTTATAATAGTACATAACATATGGAGGTAACAAATGAAATGCACCGTTCATGGAGACGGTAAGCCGTACGTATGCATGAACACTACTTCCATTTCTATTTCAGATTTAATGGAATTAAAACATAATGATACATAGTAGTATTATAATTCCAGTATGGTATAATATATAATATCATTAAATTTATCCTTTATAAGTACCAAATATGGTATGAACGGGACATATAACTTTGAGTGGTGGTAGTCCGTACTTCCTCTAATGAGATTATCACGTTTACACATAAAGGAAACCATAAAGGCATGATATAAAAGGAAATTACAGAAGCATAAAAAAACATAAAAATAATATATATCATATATATATACAGTTCCATCATAATGGCCACCATGAGAGGCGGTAGGAGATAATCGAACAATCATCATTTCGTGAGGTGTTTCATTGCCATCAACAGAACATTATGTTCTTCATCCATTACATGGAGGTGTGTGTAAGTGTAGTTCGAATACTTCTCATAATATCATTCTATTATATTGAGGATACTAGTTTTGTTTCAAAAAAAAGTAATAAAAAGATTTTAAGGGTTGGATATGTAATATAAAAGAAAAAATTTTAAGAGAAACTGTTACCTGTAATTTGGGTAACTCCCTTTGGTTTAAATCAAAGCACTTCTTGAAGTTCCTTCTGCCTAAGGGAAGGATTATAGGAGGAGAGGAATGCAGGGAGCTTAATTGGGTAGAGTTTGGATGAGCCAAAGGGATTTAGGGGTTTTTGGAATTGGTTATAAGTGGTCTCCTTTTATAAGGGGGATGAGGGGCTCTTGAGGAAAGTGTGAAAATATTATTTTATTATATTATGATATTCGGATTCAAATGGTACACAAATTGTTATAGTTGAAGATAAGATGACTCATGGTCAAAATAAAATCATACAATCATAATTAGACCTGCATTGGATAATATTGTAATCATTATAATGTTTTTTATTTAAATCATTTTTTAATGAGGCAAATATTGCATCATTATTGTGTAATAAATAAATTTAATTTATCTGATGTCTAACAATTATAAAAAAAATTCATGATATAGGAAATAGTTTTATCTTTCCAATTAATATTTTTAGTCGAAAAGATAATTTACATAACCCCAGGTAAAAATTAATTTTCTAAAAGATATTGGCTTTTGTCAATTTTTCATTTACTATAAGTTAATTAATCTAAATTTTCATTATCACTCCCAAGTGGCTCAATAGGGTCCAAAAATCGACCCAAATATGTCTATGGTCGTAAATTACTCAAAAAATAAGTTTAGGAAAAGTGTAAGATAATTTTGAATTATTATAATATTTTTTTAACCTTGAATAACCCTATTTACCTTTAACTTCGATTAATAAAAGTCAAAAGTTACTATTCACCAAAAATTATTTTCATCATATTGAAACACATTTTACATCTTGATAACAATCATGTATGTTGTATTTTTGAAATTTAATTTACAGAAGTGGTAAAATTTTATTTTAATCAAACAGTCAGTTTTTTAACTACTACTGAGTGGTTTCACTATTCATCACAAAGTAATGTTTTTCAGAAAAATGCAAAACATTCATCTTAAGAATTAGTTGATATTATAAATTAAAAATTGATATCTATTTTTCCAAATTCAAAACATATATGTGGAATTATTTAATTTTAAAATTAATTCCCGATGTTAATACAAATAGCAAGTTTTTATTAAACAATAACTATCAATAGATTGACACTTGTTTATGTCCAATTTCAAAGTGAAATTAAATACAATGACCTAAATTATATTAAATGGTAAAAATATATTCTAATTAAACATTAAAACCAATTAAAAAGATAATCTATCGATACAAATAAATTATATTTAAACATTGTTTTGAATAAAAATATAATATTTTCACTATTCAATAAAAAATGAACATCATTGGAAAAATTTTAAAAATTTACACTAAGTAAAATTTTATTTTTCCATTCTAAATAAGAAATTTATTTGATCATATAAAATGTATTAATGTGAACAAAACTAGATTTAAAAAGGGTTCTCCATTAAAAGGTGATAAATCAGCCTTTTAATGTAAATTATGCTTAAAATTAGATTCATTCACATTAAGCCTCTAACTTTTATTGGATAAATGAAAATCCATTTAACAAACACTTATAATCATATTGTTGTTATTTTTGTTCATTCCCTCTAATAAAACTACTAGGAGTTAACTACCATTTCAAATAATAATATTATATTATTAGTGTGCAACGTAAGATTCCATGGAAACTTGTTGTTTCTTATCGGGTACGCTATCGAACATAGAAACCCCTTTAAAATAAAATTAATATTTAATTCATAAATATTTATAAATATGAAATATTTTTTATTCTTTATTTACTTGGGATGTTATATCCTTACCCCCTTTTGAAAATTGTGTCCTCGAAATTTTATTCACTTATCAAATAAATGGGGGAATTTATCCCTCATAGCATTTTATGATTCCCATGTTGCCTCTTCAACCATATGATTTTCACACAAAACCTTTACCTAGTAAATTACCTTATTCTGCAACACTTTCTCTCTGCAGTCAAGAATTTGGACTTGTTTTTCTTCATAAGAGAGATTCCCTTTCAACAGAACTACCTCTGGGTTCAAGACATGAGATGGATCTGGCGTATAATTTCTCTACATCGAAACATGAGAAACATTGTGTACCTTGGATAAACATGGGGGTAAATATACTATATATCCCACTGATCCAACATTATCTAAGAATTCATAAGTTCCAATGAACCTCGGAATCAACTTTCCCTTCTTACCAAAACGCATCACATTTTTCCATGGAGAAGCTTTGAGAAAGACATGATCACCAACCTCAAAAGAACGATCCTTCCTCCAGTTATCTGCATATCTTTTCTGTCTTCTCTGAGCTGGTCTCATGTACTTCTAAATCAACTGAATGTTCTCTACCATCTCTTCTTCCAATTCTGGTCCCATCAGCTTCCTTTCACCTACTTCATCCCAAAAAGCTGTAGTTCGATAATGCTTTCCATATGATGCCATAAATTGATCCATCTGTATACTGGAATGAAAGACATTTTTATAAGAAAATTCAATCATAGAATGATGTTGGTCCCAACTTCCATGATATTCCATCGAGTAAGCACGTTCCATATCCTACAATGTATGAATTATTCGTTCTGATTTACCATCTGATTGAGGATGAAAAGCTGTACTAAAATTTAATTCAGTACCCAATGACTTCTGAAGGTCTTTCCCAAAGTTAGAAGTGAACCTGGGATCACAATCACATACAATGGAGAGGGGAAATCCATGCAACCTGACTATCACTTTAACATACAACCGAGATAGTTGATCTAGAATTAAATTATCTCAAATAGGAAGGAAATGAGCAGATTTAGCCAACCGATCAACAATAACCCAGATTTCATTATTACCAAAAGATGTATTCAGTAATCCCACAACGAAGTCCATGGATATATTTTCCCATTTCCACTCTGGAACTGGTAAATACTGAAGCATCCCTTTTGGTAACTGTCGCTCTGCTTTAAACTGCTAACAAGTCAAACACTTCACAGTAAAATCAGAAATATCTCTTTTAATTTCATGCCACCAGTAATAGTCACGAATATCTCTGTACATCTCAGTACTGCCTGGATGAAATGAAAACGGGGAACTATATGATTCACATAACAACACATTCTTCAACTATGAATCACAATCCACACATAATATCTTTACAAACCTAAAAAAAATCATAATCAATGTGAAATTCAGGAAACATACCCTTCTGAACCAACTCTACATTTTTCTGTAACTCACTGTCTTATTTCTGCGCTTTCTTTATTCTGTTTGATGGAGATGATCTCACTAACACCTGATAAAAAAAAAATTCACACAACAACAACTTCTATGCCAATGTTAATAAAATCAAAAAACAAAGGATCTTGTTCCAAAGGTTATATAGTTAATGAAGCATTACTTTTTCGACTAAAAGCGTCTACCACATTATTTTCTTTTCCTGGATTGTAATGGATCGTGAAATCGTAATCCGTGATTAATTCCAACCATCTCCTCTGATCGTTATGCATAAGGACACAACCAATTCCTTTCAACAAAGAATCACTGTAGATAACAATCTCACCATTTCTAGAAGGTAGTGCTAAAACTATAGCATTCACCAATAAAATTTTCATTTCCAGAAAACCATCATCACATTCTTTTTCCCAAATGAACTTGTCACCTTTTGCAGTTACCTTACTCATTGGACTAGGTAACCTTGAAAAAATTTCAACAATCCTCTGGTAATAACCTTTCAAACCAAGAAAACTACGGATCTCAGTTATATTTGTGGGTCTAGGACATTCTTAAACAACTTTTTTTAGTAGGATCAACCGTTATGCCATTTTTGAAACAATGTGACCAAATAAAGAAATTCGTTGTAACCAAAACTCACACTTTCTGAATTTCCCATATTTTTTCTTTTCTTTTAAAGATTTAATGAAAACTATTAAATGACATTCATGCTCCACTTTAGTTTAGAATAATCCAAAATATCACAAATAAACAAAACCCCCATTTATCACCTGAACCAACTGAACCATCACTGTAGTAAACTGTTTAGTTCTGATTTTGACTATCTATGGATGTTGATTTGGAATCCCATTTACCTCTGTTTAACATCCCATTAAAACTGCCCAATTTTGTCTACGAAAAACCATTCTCAATACAGAAATATCATAGGCGAAGCAACATGGTACCATGTAAATGCTATATCACTAAAAATTTAACATAAAGAAATTTATGGTTATTTATTTAACAATACCCTAACTCCTAATGTTATCTAAACCGACCTTTGATACCAAATATAAGGACCTGTCCTTAAAACATTACACAATAATAAATTAAATGAATAATTGACATTGACAATATTTTTAGGTTTAGAGTTTTAGAGAGTTAGACCATAACTATTACATTGAAAAATATTACAATGTAGACACTTCTACTAAGTTTCAGTTTTTTTCATAAAATAAATATTCTTTGAAAAAAAGAGTCTTGTCTAGTTCCATGTTTTAGACGGCATGATTTTTCCAAGATCCCATCCTTGACCCGATTCCACTTTACGTCTAGTGAAAAACATTTAAAAACATGGGATGAACCTAAAAATATCATCACGAGATACAAAAAAGAATGAAACTGTTAGTATTTCAAAACAACAAGTAATCCATGAATACTTAATCATACGTATCACTTTTAACCTTTATGAAGTATTAAATAATCTTCATTTAATAAAAGATCATTGCTTACCCTTTTGTAACCAAACGATTACCATAAACCCAAATCTAGAACACATAACACATAAAGGTAACTGGGGAAATAAAAATATTTAAATGGAATAACCATATGGTCGACATCCAAAAATATTACTAAATGGAATAGCCATACGGCCGACATCCATTCCCAATGCAATGTAGGTTACAACGTAACCACCCGTCCTGGTATTCACGGCACCACCCTTCATTTGGTTTATCACGTAACCAAATGTCAAATGTCCAAGTATAATTATAAAATCATAACACATAAAACAATTTTAAAGGAAAGAAGACATTTCCACATTTCAATCACAATATATCACTTAAATGTTTTAACATAACAAATCCATTATCAAAACCTTTTTTAATACCAAAATATATAAAAGAGTATATGCTATTTATTTTCTTTTGAAAAATTTACGGCTTGTTGAGGAAACCAATGATCATATAATACTTGCGGCGGCGGAAAAGGTCGTTGTCACCGCTTTTGTTAAAAGATACCTTCCTTTTTTCATTTAGTAAAACTGTTAATTGAAAAAGATTCCCTTTGAAAAGTCAAGGGTGTTTATACATATTATAAAATAAAGTTGTGTATTAAAACAAAATATTCCTCAATGAA
This sequence comes from Viscum album, assembly GCA_963277665.1. NCBI lineage: Eukaryota > Viridiplantae > Streptophyta > Magnoliopsida > Santalales > Viscaceae > Viscum > Viscum album. The sequence continues at coordinate 1,070,167,870 of OY728162.1, forward strand.
AGGATATTGAGACGAAGTCCCTTACCTCGTGTCCGACTTGAATCGATCGTTATTTAATCTCATGAAAAGTAAAATAAAAATAATTTCTACTTTCTTAAGAACCTTTTTCATGTTTATTATTCCTTTTGAATCACTTATTTCTATGTTATAAACATTATGTAATCATTTGTGTTAATAATGTTCATTTTGTTAATATTTGGTACTTGAGTCAAAATTGGACTTTTTATAATTACATGTTGTTCATGCATTCAATGTTTCATTATACCCAGAATTATTTTCATGATTTGGATATCATATATATCATATATATCCAGCATATACAGGTAATTATAATAGTACATATCATTAAGAGGTATGAAATGAAATGCACCGTTCATGGAGACCGTAAGTCGTACGTACACATGAACGCTACTTCCATTTCTATTTCATATTTAATGGAATAAAAACATAATTATACACAGTATTATTATAATTCCAGTGTGGTATCATATATAACGTAATTAAATCTATCCTTTATACATACCACATATGGTATGAACGAGTCATATCACTTTGAGGGGGTAGTAGTCTGCACTTCCTCTAATGAGATTATCACATTCAACCATAATGGAACCCATAAAGGCTTGATATAAAAGAAAATTAAATTAGCATAATGAAAAAAATAAAAATATTATATATCATATACAAATATAGTTCCATCATAATGGCCACCATGAGATGTGGTAGGATATAATCATACAATCATCGTTTCGTGAGGCGTTAGTTTTCTATCCACAGAAACACTATGTTCATCATTCATTAGATAGAGGTGTGTGTAAGTGTAGTTCAAATCCTTATCATAACAAAATCATAGTAAATTTATAATACTGGTGTTGTTTCAAAAGAAAGGAATAAATACAGTTTAGGGGTTGGACAAGTAAAATAAAAGAAAACTATTTAAGAGAAACTGTTACCTTTATTTTTGGTAACTCCTTTTTGTTTGAACAAAAGGACTTATTGAAGTGTCTTATGCCTAAGGTAATTCTTCTAGGATGAGGATAGGTATGTAGGGAGATTAATTGAACATAGTTTGGACGATCCAAATGGATAGATAGGTGTGGGAATTGGTCAGAAGATGTCTCCTTTTATAAGGGGGGGGGATCTTTAGGAAAGTGTGAAAATATTTTTTTATTATATAATGATATTCTGTTTCTAAAGGTCCAAAAATCATTATAGTCGAATATAATATGAATCATGGTCGAAATAGAATCATCCAATCAGAATTGGACATGTTTTGAAAAAACTTTAATCATTATAATCTTATTTATTAAAATCATTTATTAATGAGGTAAATGCGGCATCATTATTGTGTCATAAATAATTTATTTTATTTGATTTCTAAAAATTATAAAAAATATCATTATATAGGAAATCGTTTTATCTTTCCAAGGAATATTTATAGTTGAAAAGGTAATTTACATAACATCTTGTAAAAATTAATTTACTAAAAGATATTTGCTTTTGTCATTTTTACCTTTACTTTATGTCAATTAATCTAAATTTTCATTATCACTCCCAAGTTGATCAATGAGGTCCCTAAATCATCCAAAAGATGTCCATAACCGTACATTACTCATCCAATATGGTTTGGACAAGTGTTAAGATAATTTTGAATTATTATAATATACTTTTATCCTTTAATTACCCTATTTACCTTTAACCTCGGTAAATAAAAGTCAAAACATACTATTCACCAAAAATTATTTTCATCTTATTGAACCGAATTTTACTTCTTGATATAAACCATGTATGTAATATTTTTGAAATTCAATTCACAGAATTGGTAAAATTTTATTTAAATGAAAAAGTCAATTTTTTAACTTCTACTAAGCGGTTTCACTATTCATCAAAAATTGAAGTTTTTCAAAAAAATACCAAACAATAAGCCTAATAATCATTTGATATTACAAATTTAAAAATGATTTCTATTTTTCCATATTAAAAATATTTATGTGGCATTAATTAATTTTAAAATTAATTACCGTTGTTAAAACAAATAGCGTGTTTTTAAGAAATAATAACTATCAAAAGATTGACACTTGATTATGTCAAATTCCAAAGTGAAATTAATTCCAATGACCAAAATTGGATTAAAAGGTAAAAATATATTCTAATTACACATTAAAACCAATTAAAAAGATAATCTAACCATATAAATAAGTTACATTAAAACAGAGTTTTGAATTAAAATACAATATATTCACTATTTAATAATAAAATGAATTATATCAGAAAAATTCCATAAATTTACACAAGGTAAATTTTTTATGTCCCCATTCTAAAGAAGGATTTTATATGGTCATATATAATGTATTAAAGTGACCAAAACTATGTTTAAAAAGGGTTCTCCATTAAAAGGCGATAAATCGGCCTTTTAATATAAATTTTTCTTAAAAATAGATTCATTCACATTTTAAGACTCTAACTTATATTGGATAAATGTAAATACATTTAACTAAGATATATAATCATATTGTAGTTATTGTTTTTTCATTCCCACTAATACAATGGCAAGGAGTTAACTACCATTTAAAATAATAATATTATATTATTAGTATGCAACGTAACATTCCAAAGAAACTCGTTGTTGCATATCGGGTACGCTATCGAACATAGAATTCCCTTTAAAGTAAAATTAATATTTAATACACAAATATTAATAAATATGAATTATGTATTATTATTTATTTACCAGGGATGTCACATAAAACCCTAGTGACTCTACCTCGTATCATAGCTCTCACAAATGGGCTTCGTATGGAGCAATTCTATTAGCCGAGGCCATCATTTCCTTTTTCTTATTAAACTAGATTTCTTAAATCCCTGTATTTATACTAATCATGTGATTAGAGTTCAATGGATATATTAGGGATGATAATAATTCATAATGGTATTTTAAAATCCAAAATCATAAAATCAAAGATGGACATATTTTTTATATATCCATTTTACATAATAAGAAAATTAATTATATCCACATGAATTTTAATTAAAAAAGTATGGAACTTTACAATCACACCCCTTATGAAATTTCTCACTCAAAATTTCATTTTCCCACAATTCAAAATATGAGGGTGACATTTCTTCATAACATCATTTTATTTCCATGTTTCTAGTTCAAATTTGTGGTTGTGCCACAACACAATGATAAGGAGCATTGTCTTATTTCATAGAACTTTGTCTATATAATCTAAGGTATTAACCGGCTTCTCTTCATAAGAGAGATCATTTTTCAATGGTACCACCTCTGGATTGAGTACATGCGTTGGGAAAGGTATGTACATTCTCTAAAGTGATACATGGAATACATCATGTACTTGAGACATGTTTAGTCAGAGTTCTAGTCAATATTCTACTGCTCCAATGAGACCGAGGATCTCAAAAGGGACGATGGACCTTGGAACAATCTTACCCTTTTTCCTAAATCTCATAACTCTCTTCCACGACGATATGCGGTGGAATACCATGTCTCTAATATCAAACTCTAGGTCTCATAGATGATTATCAGCATTTCTCTTTTGTTGATTCTGAGCATCATTAATGTGCTATTGGATGGTCTTAACATCATTCACCAATTATTAAACCTTTTATGGACCTAAACTTTTTCACACCAAAAAATTATCCCATCATATCGGTGTTCTGCACCTCTTCCAGTAAATGGATTCATAACGATCCATTTGGATGTTTGAGTGGAAACTGTTATTGTAAGAGAACTCAACCCGAGAAAGATGTTCATCATATCCTCCTTTTAAGTCCATTGAACATTCACTAAAAATTTCCTCATGTGTTGGGATAGTCCACTCACTTTGGCCATTAGTTTGAGTATGATAAGTCATACTAGAGTTCATCTTAGTATTAAGGGCACGTTGAACACTCATCCAAAACATAAATGTGAATCTTGAATCTCGATAAGATATAATAGATAGGGGTACTCCATGAAGCATTTCCACTTCTATGATATATATCCATGTAATTTTATCCAATGAGAAATCCTCAAGAATTTTAATAAAGTGTGCAGTCTTTCTAAGATGATACACAACAACCTAGATAGCATTGTTTTATTTCAATGTCTTCGAACGTCCAGAAGAAACTTCCATGGGGATGTCCTCTAATTTCCATGCTGGAATGTGTAATGGTTTCATCATCCCCTTAGATTTAGTCCTCTTAATATTCACTTGCTAACATACTAGGAACTGTGATGTATACTCAGTGATCTCCTTCTCCATGTCATCCCACTAATAATTCTTCTAAATATCTCAATGCATGTTTGTATTTCCTGGGTGAATTGAGAAATTCAAACTATCTACATCACCCAAAAGTTCTTTCAATAACTATTGATTTTATGGAAGATTGTGTATTAACCAAAATATCAAAATTCCTTGTTCATTTACATTGGAATCCATAGATTTACCTTTTCAGACAGTTTCCATTAACTTCTGAATTCTCACATATTCATTTTGATCATACTTTAACATTTCCAAAATAGATGGTTGAGAAATAAATTTTGAATTGATTTATAATGTTCCCTTATTTAGTATTCCCATGTCCATATTTATAAAATCGAAGATGATTGGATCCTTTTCAATTATCGTCAATGATAGAATCACTGGGTCCTTTGTACATAGGGTATCTTCCACATTGTTCACATTCTCTGGGTGGTAAATGATTGAGTAGTAGTAGTTATTGATCAGCTTTTACTATCTTCGTTGTTTCATATTAAACACTTTATGTGTTAATATATACTTGAGGATTTTTTTAATCTGTATATATTTCACACTTCTCCCAAATGAGGTAATGACACCAAATTTTCTATGCGATGAAAACTACATCTAACTCTTGATCATGTGTGAGATTGGTTTTCTCATTAACATTCAATTTCCATGAATGATAGGCAATGAATATGTCATTTTGAATCAACACACATCCCAGTACATTCTTCGATGTATCACAAAATACCACAACATGTGCTTCACATAATGGTAGTGTGAGCACTAGCCTAGTGATAAGGCTCCATTTCAACTCCTTGAAGATCACTTATCATTCATCACACTAAGATAAATTGAATACCTTTCGAGTTAGCATAGTAAGAGGGATTGAAAATCCTGAGATATTTATCACAAATCGGTATTAATATCCAGTTAACCCCAAGAATCTACGGATATACATCACTGATTTTGGCCTTGTCCATCACTCAATTGCAGCTGTTTCGGAGGGATCTGTAGATATCCCATTACTTGTGATGATATGACCACAGAATACCACATCTTCAACTAGAACTCACACTATATGTAAATTTCATTAAGCTTCTTCTTTCGCAGGGTCTCTAGTACAGTGCTAAGATGCTCATCATGCTCCTCCATGGTTTTGGAGTATATTAGAATATCGTCGATAAAGACTATCACAAAATTATCAAAGTAATCACAAAAGATACTATTCATCATGTCCATGAAGATTTATAGATAATTATTGAGTCCGAAAGGCATTGCTATGAATTCATAGTTCCATTATCTTCTATGAAAATCACTCTTGGGGATATCCTCCCTCTTAAACCTTGGTAATATGTTGAATGAAGATCAACCATGGAAAATTTGGGTGCTTCATGTATCTGATCAAACAAGTCATCAATTCCGGAAGAAGATACTTGTTCTTTATCGTGCTTTTGTTGATATCATGAAAATCAATGCAAAGGCTTATTGATATATCCTTCTACTTGACCAAGTGGACTAGTACACCCGAGAGTGATGAACTTGTAAATATAAACCCTTCTCCTAGATTCTCTTGTAGTTTTTTCATCATGTCCTCAACCTCTAAAATATCCATTATATATAGATTTTTGGATATTGGAAACACCCTAGGTATTAGATCAATTGAGAATTCAGCAGCTCTTCTAGGAGGACGGCCTATCAATTCCTTAGGAAACATATCAGCGAATTCCATCACAATAGAAATGTCTTCCAGGATGGTTTATTCCTTGGATTCAATCATCTGATAAACATACGCATGATCATAGGGCAGTAATATCTATGCTTGAGACAATGGTTCAATATAATACTCATCCTCATCCTTTCCCATGTACATAATTTGGGGTTGATTTTACATATGGAGAGTGGTGTCTCTCTCAAAACAATTTATGTTGGATCAATATAGGGAAATCTAATAAATTCCATGAATTTCATCGAATTCCACCATAAAAAGTATGACGATGTTCTCCCCGATGTTCAATCCACAAATAATTATAGAGGAGGAGTTATATTCATGGGATTCAATGATTTCCCATTTTCCCTTCTCACCGACATCTTTACTTCCATGATTTTTGGTGGTGCTGAGATTGATCTATCAACCATTCAGGATATAAAAGAACATGTATCACAAAAATAAAAAAGTGGATTCACTATTATTGAATGAATAAATAGTGTATATGTCAAAACATTGTTTTTAGGTTTCACTTCATAGGTAGTGACAGAAAAAGTTATCCCTTGCATCCATGGAGGTTGTTAGTTTCTTCTGAAAAACCATGTCTTAAGTCACTGGTTTGCAATGTTCCCGGGTACATTGTAATTTATGTAATGAAAAATGTATTGAGGATCAAAATGAGCACTCCCCTTTTTTGTTGCAGCGACGAGTTTTTCTTGTCGTCAGTTAATGGATAGGTTCCCATATCTTCCAAACCTAAATCATTCCTCGTCCTCTTTAAAAAATTTCTGGTTTGGTTTTTTCCGTATCTGTGGAAAGTGGGGTGATGGATTTTCATAGCACTATTGGATTTACCCATCTAAACACTAGAATTAATGTCCATATTATGATTTTTATCCCTATTATACCCCATAGATTTTTCGATCTCCATTTGGACCTTCAGGGAACAACGGAAAATCTCCTCATAGCTCTTGATGACAAATATTTCTAAGGCATTCCATAGGGTAGGTATTATCCCAAAAATGATGTGCTCATCCTTGAATTTGTGGGTAACGACAAAGCTTCATGTGTATTGTTCGAACCATGTGAAGATAACCTTGTACGCACTGATGGATTAGTCTTCTTGTTTCATGAAGGAATGGATTTTCATTTCCATCTTGTGTTAGAGGGTGAGAGGAAAATATTTTTCAAAAAACATATTCTAGAAATTCTTTTATTCTAATAAATTGATCTTTTCCTCCATCTTTGTATTTTTGACCAATTTCCAGCATTGATCACCTTCTCCCTCAATACGATAAGAAGACAGAAGAACATTCTCTTGTTTGGAACATTAATGGTAGAAGAAGATATTTTAAATGGATTTGATGCATTGTTCCATAATTGAGGGATCATATTATCCATTAAATTTTGGAGTCCTTTGCCTCATGAAGCTCTCTATTGTAACTTGTTCATTCATGGAGGGGGGGGTGAACGTTGATCTTAACCAATGTTTAAATTCAAAACATTTGTTAACTAAGAAATTATAATGAAAAATATTTTGATTCCCACTCCCATTGGACTGGAAATCACATTAGAATAGTCATCACATTGATCTTTTCATCAGTTTTTTTTTCCAGATTCCTCCTTTTACCGGCCATTGGTAGGCTTAAATGGAATGGTAGGGGTAACACATATAGTGGAATCTATGGAAAATTTGGGTAACATATAAACTATATTTTTTCATTAAATTATGAAATTATAGGCTTTAATCTATTATATACATGATCTTTTTCCAAACAAATATTCTTAGGGGGAATTATTTCCTTGAATAATGGTTTATACTAAGCTCACGAATTTACCAAATCATATCCCATAGTAGTGTTGTAACAATGTGTGTTGCACGTCTTGTTGTCATCTACCTGTTCATGTTCGCGTCCAACTGAACGAGGTGTTTTTGGGTTTTACCCCTAGATACATATGTGCCAGAGCATCCTCTACCTACTCGTATATAGATAGGGATGCACTTTCATGATAAACCACATAATAAATACTCACCAAAATTTAGGATTTTTTTATTATACTTAGTCTTATCCCTAATGCATTCACAATAATTTTCTAATCCTAATATCATAAATAACTAAACCAGTCATCAAATAATAACTATAACAACATTTCTCTTTTTTTCACACTTAAAAATAATTCATTATATAAACCATCACAATATAAAACATAGAAGATAAAGAGATCTAGTATCATTGGAGCTTTGGAAAATTACATATCATCATAAAACATTGAATACACATCTTTATTGAAAACTTATTTTACATGTCCACACACATTCCTTCGTACTTTTAATTACATTGGATAACCTGAGGACATGCATAAAAAAGGTGAGCTATATATAATGGAATGTTAAATACATAAATGAACAATATAATCAATAATAATATGTCAATAATGGTGAATACCCATGATAGTGAAATGTGCATGGTATTCACTGCATAATGACTTTGGATTAGAAAATCACTGTCTAATTTCGGCAGCATAACAACGTGAGACATGAATTCATAAAAATAGTTGATGAGAGAGAAAGGGGTATCTCATAATATGTACAAGAAATGGAAATTAAGGGACCCATATAGAAAAATTTCCAAAAATATGTAATTTATTTTTGATCCATAATATAAAATAATTTCTTGAATGTAAATGAGGTTAGGTAAATCCCATTTCGAATTCCAACATGGTAATATGTGTACATGGGAGGAATAAATGAGAGAGAAAGGGGTGTATCATCATTCAATCTTAAGGAGGGATGTATAGGGAAGGGGGAAATAATACCCCAACAATTTTATTTGAAAATAATGGGGCATAACAACATAATTAAATTTGGACAAAAAATGAGAAAGGAATATATCCCTAACTTTGATGTGTGATCCCAAAAGAATTAATAGGGGCTTGAGGAAAAATTATTGGGAGAATATGGAGCATTGGTAGGATTCTATAGGGTGTAGGGAATATTTTTGTTGGGATCCAAAGGTTTTGTGTGAAGAGGAAGTGGGTTCATGGGTGGGTTTATATAGGAAAAGGGAGTGAATTCTTTATTATTTAGGTTTTGTACACCACACATAAAACTAATCAAAACCATAAACCATTTCTTGGGTTTTTCTAATGGTTTTTTCCAAAGGATTGTATAACAAATTAATTTATATGGAAAATGGCCTAAATTCTTAAAATATTAGTATTTCTTATGTGGAGGTATGTCACACTATCATGGAAATAATTTTGAAAAGATAAAATGTTTTATAAGTCTTGGAGGGACCACTAAGGAACCATTAAATTAATGAAACAAATATAAAATAAGATTATTTTAAAGGTAAAACCTATATTGGCCAAAAAAAAATATATTATTTTATTACATCATTAATGGGTCATTATCATGTCATAAAACACAATATATATTTAAACGATATTTAATTTTTAACAATAAATTGGACTATCAAAAAAATTATGAAAAAACAACATTTAGATAAATTCGACATCCTGAATTGAAAAATAATTTTCATTATATCAAAATATTTTTCTAATTATGTTAATTTTTTACTTTTAAAATAAAAAATAATATTCATTTAAAATTTAATAGTTTTGAAAAAAATAATTTTCAAACGTTAATAAAAATTACAATTGTATTCCTAAAGATTATAAGATCATTTATATTTATTAAAATTTAATTTACTAGTAATATTTTATTAAAAGATGATTTAATTATAAAATCTATTAATTCATCAAAATATATTTCTTAATTTAATATTAACTAAAAATAATATTTTTTCATCATATACTAATTACAATGTAACAATAATAAAATTAATGTATACTCATTATTCTATACCAATATAATGCACATAATCATAGTGATAGGGTTTTTTTATATAAACCCTGAGAAAACAAGCATATGACATAAGGGTAAGGTGTGGGATGGTGATAGGCTCTTGTAAAGGTTCATAAAACATCGCCTAGGTGGTAATCTCTTTTAACTTCCACTTCACTCGTAGGTGGTTCCGCTAATGATTAACGTGTTGAAGATCAGCTTGGGCTTGGTTAGGAGAAAACTCCAGTGATGTAACCTTATTTTCGAGATTTGAAAAATGGGATTCATATGGATCAATTCTACTGTATGGGTCCATCACTTCCTTAGTCAGGGTAAATTGGATTTGTCAAAGATCTATATTTATAAAAATCATGTTATCACTGTTCAACGACTATGTCAGCATTAGTAACAATTTAATATGGTATTTTGAAATCCAAAAACATAAAACCAAGGAAGTTCATATGTTTTATGTAATCATTTTACATTAAAATACATTTAATTAGATCATGTTCAATTTTCAATAATAATAGTTTTGGTCATTATGAAATCAAACATCACAAAAGGATCTGTGTTTCAAATTCATAATCTTACATTTCAATTTCAAATTTGATATGAATTATGCTTGAAAAATACATCATTTTTTGCAATATTTTAAACAATAACGAACATAGTATAACTTCAATAACATTGAAATGTTTCAAGGGATTGATTGATAGAAAATTAATGTAATAAAATGAATAAAAAGATAAAAACCTATGATATTCCATTATTGAAACTAGGACACAAAAAATTTAAAATGATGAACATATGAATAATGTTTATCTGATGATCCACTAACAATGTATATATTATTTTAGTTTTAGAAATATCTTCTATAGGTTGTTGAATGACATCCTCCACCATTGTTTATCAACATGATGAATCAAAAACATTAAACCTAGGAAGGATCATCCACCCTTTCATAGAATATTTGTACCTCAATGGTAATACAATAAAGAATTAATTAATATTTTGAAGTTTGAGAGATTTAAAAAATGAATGGTCATGATCACATAACCATAGTCATCGGTATTATCACCATATTGATAATAATAAATTCATTCTTAAATTACTTGTAATTGTGTATAGTTATTGGTTGAATGGACTAATTGATTATGTATTCAAAAAAATAATTATTTAAAATAATCCCATATATAATTTAACATTTTAAAAGTGAAACAATAAATAATATCCAGGAAGGATTCTTTAGAATTTTTATTTAATTATATAATTCCATAATTATTTATATGGTGTTCATGAAAATTATACACCACGATTTACTATAATAAAATTAATTATTTCCCATATTATATAATTAAATAGTAAGTATAGTTGCATGAAATCAGGAATTAAGAGGAAATAGATATGTTTATTAATGTCATTCTTAGGCCTAATAGGGTGACCGTAGATAGTGTAGGGGGTATTAATAGCGATTGATAGATATTTTAATCAGATGTACTAATTATAAGAATTAATTATCAAAGTCATGTAACTAATTTAATTATAATTGGTAATAAAAAAGGAATAATCATTATGATATTATTATTCTGGCCTTTTTTAAAGTATCCCAACACTACTCTTATACCTCATTACTCGGTAATAGATGTGTTTTCCATAATATTTACTTTTTAAGAGGAATTATATCCCAATTACAACCTTATGTTTCTCATTGAAGTGTAACCAATAATCCACAATTTTATATTGAGTGTCATAAAAAATGATAAAACTATTTTTAGACAAGGTTAGTCATAACCCTAACGGTCATGAAAATATAATTTTATTATCACAACATAAATATATAAGTTGATTTTTTATTCAAAACAATAAACAAAAAGTAACAACACCAAGGAGCTATATGAAGTCGGGTGGAAGACATATAAAATAATGAGGAAATTGATCGACAAAAAATAGAATCATGAGTACATGTTCATGAGTATTGGATCAGACTGTATAATCAATGAAGTAAAATTCAAACTATTTAGGTACAATAATTGAGAGATTTTCCAGTAGATGATACATTCAGTTACAAAGGTATAATTTCACAACACTTCACACTATCACAACACAATAATTTTTACATCATATCAATTTAAAATATTTATCCATGAAAAAAAGAATTATTATGTACATATTTATATATATCCCACTTAAAAATGGATAGTTGAACATTTCCATTTTAATATAAACAATTTTATATAGTCATGTCAGTCATTATATAATTCATAATTCCAAATTAAATACCCTATAAAAAGGTTATTGAATGAATTATCCAACAAATAGGGAATGATAAATTATCACTCAAGAAAATTAAACATTAATAATAATCCAGTACAATTTTAAATCATCGTTATAATAGTAAAATAACACCATAAGAATAAGTAATTGATTAATCTAATTAAAATTGAAGAAACTTTTAGTTATTATTTATTATTTAAAAACATTAAAAATATATGGGTATTGATAAGAAAACATTTAATAAATAATAGAAAATTATAAAAAATTATAAAATTTTCTTTTCAACAAAAAATATGATTTTAGATGCATTTAAATAAAAAAACTCACATTTATTTATTTATTTTTTCTTATAATCATAATGAATGATCATTCATAATCAATAGAACAACATTTTTCTTTGTATATATTTGATTAATACAATTTTAAAAAACACTTCGTATTGGGTCTATATAATTATTATGATTTTACAGATTCATTAAAACAAATGAAACATTTTTTATAAACATTAATCAATTCAATAGATCACAAAAAATATAATAACTGGGGAACTGGGAAAATATATTTCCATACATACTGGTGGGTAAGTTTAAATTCATGTGTGCAAAAAAAAATTCTTTTAACATATTTTATAATGGTGAATTTTTTTAATATATTAATTTTAAGGGTAATATTTCTATTATATTAGATATATAAGGGTAAGCATGCAATTCAATAGGCTGTGTTTGGGTAATTTCATTTAAAAACACACTTATTGGTAGTTGGGTGGATTGTAGGGGTTGAATTGTAAACAATGTTAGTTTGATCATAGTTTATTACAAGTTAATAAGAATGTTTAAGATTATTTTCATCTGTAAGATAAGTGTTTTTGAAGGGTATCCAATAAATTATAAATATTGTGTTAGTGAAAAAACAGTGTTACATTAGGGTAACAATAAATTTATATAGGTTGTGTAAATCTAAGAATCACATTGTACAATTCATATAAGGTTAATAAGAAAAAACATATTCTTATGTAGGGTTATAGAACATTTTATCTATATCACAAAATTTAATGATGAATAACTACCTAAGGGTAAATGTCATTTATTATATTTTTTTCAAGAGTAAATTCAGTTATACATAAGGGTAAATCAATGATTATAAGTATCATATATGAGTAATGAATAAATAACAATGGATATGTAATGTTAAAATAAAATGTAGTGACAAGGGTTATATTATGTAAAATACATTGAAATAAATATTATTTCAGGTTAAATAATAAAAAACAAATGATTCATAATGATAAAGAGTATGTTAAATCCATGGGTAAGTGTAAGTAAAATAAATATAACATATTTGAAAATATCCCACTTTTGGATATTTAAAAAAAAAATATTTTCCAAAAAATTATCTCCCACTTTGATGATTAACAAAGAAAAATGTAGGAAAGATTGAAAAAATAAAAACTCCTTATTAATAAAAGAAATATAAAGTAGTATATTCAAAATTAATTTTCATCACACTATGAAAAAATTATATTATTTAAAATATACCAAAAACGGAAGGTTTGTTAATAAATAATCAATTTCATTACAAGTTAGAACATATATAAAAATTATATATAATTTATTAACATAATCATATATAAAAATAAATTCACATTCAATATGGTTTGTTTGAGAATGTTTGAAAAGGAGGTTTAAAAATAAGTAGTATCTAAATTATGGTAATAAATATGTGTCCTTAAAAAGTTACATCCAAAATAATATATATATTTTTTCCATAACGTTTGAGAACAAAATTATGTTACACAAACATATTTACTTATCCAAAAAGATAATGAGAATTTTTTTTCATGAACTCCATGAATATATTTTTTTCCAAAAAAAAATAATCAAACCTAATGTAGTTAATATATCAAGTCTGAATCTATAAAAATTCTTTTCAAAGTGACTAATTAAACTATAAAATTGTAATTGAAGAAAATAATCTATTATTTATAGTTCCATTATATAATTTAAAAGCAAACTATTATCATGAAACATAACAATCCAATTTAAATGAAATATTCATATGGGCTTATAATTCTTTACAAGAATCAAGACCAAAACTCTTAAATAAGAAATTTCAATATTTTGACGGATTCATGAAAATACAATCATTTCATTGATTAATTTGAATTCCTAAAAAATGATTTAGTTTATTTCCCCTCACTTGATAATCCATCAAGTGACAAAGGTGGTTTGTCTATGTGAACTAATGCATCCCTAGAACCCCCCCCCCCCCTCCATATACGAGATGATTCCAACGAGAAGTGAGGGTGTAAGGGATATAGTGGGGGGACAATACCCTCTGCAATGGAGTAAAAATACAACAAAAATATATGACAGAGTATCAAAAATAGTGCAAACCAAATAATAAATAACATGTATCTATATAATAATAAATAAAAACACTAATATATCAGTAATTATAGAATCATGATAATAAATGATGAAATGTAACTAAATTATGTGTTGAAATTAAAAAAAAACTAGAAGAATAAGAACACTAAAATAATGAATCCAAGATCCCAGAACCGATCCACATGTCATTACCATCTCTATTCTCTAACCTATATAGAAGGAGACAATAACAAAGGGCCCCTTTACCTTTTTTGAACATACATCTATAAAATCTCTTCTTATACCAAACAACAACCCATCCAGAGTGCGAGTACAATTCAATATTTCAACACCATTGTGTCTAAAAAAATCCAGTATGATATATATATATATATATTATAGGAAATAAATCAACAATCATGGTATTAATTTAAATAAATAATATTGAACTTTAAATAAATCATATCACCCTCAATATCTGGGATGACACTTGGGGCCTTCTCTAACCTGCTTTAGCAGCAGAATAGATATCATTTAGCTCTTCGTGGAACCATTCCAATAATTGAATACCCCACATATTTTATATCCATAAAATGATATAAGAGAACTGGGAAGTTCTTTATATGTATTGATGAATATCTTGGCCAAGCCCTATAATAATTTCTACAAAACTCAGTCAAACTCTATAAGAATTTATGTGTAATTGAGCAAATCCATATAATATTTAAACCAAAAAACCGAAAGAGACCTCTATTAATTATAGCATAACCAATCCTAGAATAAAAATAAATACACCAAAAAACATTTCATCATAATCCAATATGTCTTATTCATACAACTTCCAAGTATATTATCATTTTCACTTAATAAGATAGATATCATAATTATCCACATGATAACATCACATATCATTCCATTTATCATTTAAAATACCCAATTCATTATCAAACCTATTACCAATATCTATTCATTTTGATCCCATAGCAGGTAATCACACAAATTGAACAAGTCATTAAAATTCATATTATTAATCTTACACATAGACAATTAAAAAACTACATATGGAATAATGCTCAATCTAAACAAAACTGGTGAAAATTCAATGTTTAGAACATCGATTGGGTAGCCCCATGTCTCAATATGAAGAATAAATCACCCAAAAAGATCCAAAGGGAATTCTATATATGTGTATCTCTTTAATTAATTCATGTTTTTGTGTTATTCTAGTACATTCAATCCTAATTCACATATTAAGGTAATTGAATTTACATCATTAAGGATATGGTTTCGACCACCCACCTCGGAAAAGAGAATATTTTCAAGATGCACAATTTCCAAGAGAGTATTTTGTTCCCTAACCCTTCCTGTCTTAGTTGAATGTTAAATATATCAACAAGGGTTATATAAGAAGAATCCAAATAATTTATTGAATATGATAAATTGGAATGATTACCTTTAATCTCTAATCCAGGGACACCATGATTATATGTCAAGGGAAAACACTGATTTATTTCTACTAGGTGAGGGTCAAATCCAATGAAAAGGATGCCCAAAAGAATTCTAAATGACTCTAGGGAGACTTTTTTTCAATAATAAAATATTGGATCAAAATGATTTTGGAGGGGGTAAGGGTTATTAATAGAAAGTCTATCAAAATGAGGAGTATTTCATAGCCCCTTGGGCCTCACCATAGAATTAAATGAAATAGGGCACACTATTTCGAACATAAGGGACCACATAACCCCCAACCATGGTCCAAGAGAATCTAAGATCCACATTGGTGTTCATGACACAAACCATATTTATATGGGAATAGACTATGCATCCACCTAGGACTAAAAACCAAAATCATTAATTTTCAAAGGATGATGTTGTGTAGACACATACCTCCATGATGTAGGGGTTCCAAAATTGAAAGAACCTAATGATTTTATCCCTAATGGACTAATGAAAAAGCCACTGATCCATGACAATGATATTTCAAATTTGTTAGTAGCTCAATTTTTCTATTCTCATGACCCAACCCGACAACTGTTATCTCCACGCTGCATCCATCTGCCATGCAGGATAACCCAGATCTCTGTGGAGTAGAGACCTATATTGGTGATAAATTAAGGAAAACTCCACTATTTCTCAGACATAAAGAGACGAAGGGTCATCAAAATAAATTAAAAAATTGGTTTAAATTTATTTCACAAAAAAATGAACACATCTAGATCAAGACTTGATCATATATCCTCCTCACAATATATCATCTCATCTATGAGATGTGCCACTAAAAAATGTACGGTATATATGACCAAATTTTCCCACTTTGTTTGCATTTTAGTCTCCCTAGTCTCCTCTTGAACATGGCAATGATTCTCAATTTAGTCACCCTAGATGCACGATCTATCCCGATAGATTCTTCTCATTATCGTCCATAATACAAATCATGTGCCTTGAAAATGAATCTTTAATATCCAACTCGATATCATCCTGCCATATCATGTGATAATGGTCGGGACCATATATCATAAGTTGAGATAGATAAATGAATATTGTGTATAGTGTTGTTTCATTATGGATGGGTAAAACATTACACCACTTAACCAACGCTTTACACAATCTCAAACAACCCAACAAATCTGGTCTCTAACTTATCTTTCCTTCCAATATGATATTTACTCAACCTATCTGACACCATAAGGTGAATTTTATG
This sequence comes from Viscum album, assembly GCA_963277665.1. NCBI lineage: Eukaryota > Viridiplantae > Streptophyta > Magnoliopsida > Santalales > Viscaceae > Viscum > Viscum album. The sequence continues at coordinate 1,070,185,010 of OY728162.1, forward strand.
ACTAAAATACAATGACATGGGTCAACTCTAAAAATCATTATATAGTTTTTTCATCTATGTGCAATCACCATGCACTTTTTAATCAATTGAGCCTACTCAAATATATCTTATACAAGTCTAGGTTCAATGTAAACTAACTCACATACGTATAAAAAATTGATTAATGGAATGGTCATTCGTATAAATAAACGAGAAAATATATCTGAATAGATGAATGGAATCCATTATTACAAGGGAACAATACACATTCAATATGCAACTCCCCCTAACTACCAATATCCCAGACACAATAATGTTGTACATCATCAAGAATCTATATCGTTCGTACAGATATGCTATTAGTATGAAGAATATAGGATATAATCATAATTAAATATGATATTGTATCCTTTCAATGACCCTTCATTAGCTATTCTGTGAAATGCTGAATTTTTGGGACCATTGCCTTTTACAAAAAAATACATATTGTTTTGTTTTTGTATTTAATCCACAAAGGGTTGATGAAGGATTATGCAAGTCATGTTATATTAAGATTCATGTGGATACATTGTGAAGTTTTATACATACCCAAATGTTTTCCAAATTTCTAGATCACAAAATCATGTTATATTTGAATGTTTCTCCAAAGGAGGTTTTCTTAGAATGACTCATGAAAACCTCATAATGGAATAGAGTTTCACAAATGTTGGAACCCTGAAAAGATATAGATCATTAAAAAAGAACATGGAAACTATTATGACAAATATTTTAAGGTTCCCAAAGGTGGTATTTAAATGAATTAATGGTTCATGAATAATATAACCTATGATTAGAGATTATGAAAAGCTTCAAGAATGCGAAATTTAAATTGGAGTTTCTAAATAAAAAATCTCCATGAACATGAATTAGGAGAACCATGAGAAATATGTTTGGACATTGGAATAATTTAAATTTGTGGTGTATATAAATTATATGTTTTAAATATCTTAATGTATATGAGAGAATTTTGAAAATAAGTGAAATGTACATATTTCTTGAAGGTTCATCATAAATGTTTTTTTTATAAAATGTAACTTATTGAAAATGAATATTCATGGAATGTATAGTGTGGAATTGATTGAAATAAATTTATTTTATAATAGGGGGTTTCATAAAATATATGATATTTACATTTTTTTGATTAATGAGAAATATAGGTGAATATAAATGGCTGGGACCTGCCAGAATGGTAGTGGGTTCATAAAGGTTAATGTATCATGGATATAAGAATATAGTTTCATGACGTCTAGGCGAATAGTTACTAGTAGTGGTCTAGATTTTTTTTAAATAGGGCTTTCATGTTAATATATTTAGTACTATGGTACAAGTAGTATATCATGCTAACCAAAGACAATGACTTAAATTCACAATCCATTAATGTGACCTTCAAGTCGATAAACTGATTAAAACATCTCCCTTGGGAGTGTAAAGTTAGGATTCAATGAATGTGATCTAATGAAGGTAATGTGTTTTCCATAAAATTCAATTAAAGTTAGAAATCATAGCATTAAGGGACCATGTCTATCAATTGGAATCCATGCTATATAGTGACGCTTATTGGATTTAAGTATGACCAATGGACTGTTCTTATATGATCCTTGGACATTCCCATAATGGTGAACTATGTAAAATTGTTATGTCGTGTTTCTATTTCTACATCTTGGTAATTGATAATAGAACGGATCCATCCAAATGTTTGATAGGTTACTAATAACATGGAGACATGATCTGTCTCATTGTAAAAAAAATTGACACCCTAATTTACCCTTCCACTATCCGTTTTTTCTAGGTTCGTACAAGTGGTATCAGTCCTCTGTTGTTAGGGATAATTCAGTTAAAGTTAGGTGAGTTACACTATTTTAGGTAGATACATTATGATTTTGAGTATTATAAAGAGATATTATCTATGATCTCTCAGAATGGAGGTTGTTGATTATACATATGAGAGGATTCCAATTAGTGATGTGATGGGGTTTTCTAGGACACGAATAGATAGGAAAATGGTTGATGAAGATTATAGGGATAAAAATGCTCTAACAGTAGAACATTCCAATCAAATCTATTTGATGGTGATGATATTCCCATTAACAAATTCCATGTTGAATAACTAATAAAATATATTCGAAGGTGGAAATAAATTGAAGTAAGCAAAACTTTTTTTAATTAACTTTGATGATCTGAAAATACATCCAGATGCAAATAAAGAAATTCTATTTAAGTGAATTACTAAAAAATTTGTATCAATTCAGGAATTTGGGTAATAAATTTAAGATATTGACATCATATTGAAAATCTATAAAAGACTCCCACCTCTATACAATCAAAAATATTCATCTCTTGAGTAAATAGATATGTCTTCAATTAATCAAGATTATCTAAAAAGAATTAATGTGGATTTTGAAATAAGGGGATACTAGAAGATGAAATAATTCGTGTAATAATTGAAATGGAGTTCAAATACCTGAAAAAACATGAAATATCAATGGTTCGTTTTGATGTATATTATTTGAATGTGGAAATTGGTTTTCTTTTTTACAATAATTTCAGGATAGGAAAAGTTATAATTAATGGTATGATTTAATTATCTTACTTTCAGTGTGTTAAAGTATAGAATATTATATCTCAGTTCCCATGGATACTTGAATATTTAGACTATAGAGTTGAAATTATAAAGAAAAATAATAATAGTTTATATTAAAAGGGATAAATTAGATGAAGAAATAAAAAATTGTTTACTTGATTTTTATGTATAAAATTATATGATAATAATAGCTTTTGGAGGATGTAGAACCAGATTTTAAACATGATACAGAACATTCTATGATGGCTACATTTGAAAAATTTGAAGTTAAAGATGATGAAGATAATATTTCAAATGGTGTTTTAGATATAAAGGATAAAATTGAGGTTCATTTTGATGAGATTGATATTAAAAAAATTACAATAATATGGGATCTTAGTTCATCAAATCTTTAATGTCTGTGGATGAAATTGATGTAGAGATTGATTGAATGTAAGGAGAAGAAGAGGACTATTTAACAAATCTTGAAACCTCATAAGATGTTCTGGAGTTTAAACACAATATTAAAGAGAATGAAAAACTCAAAATTGACTTTATATCGAGAATGAAATAAATAAATACATTATAGAGTAAATTTGAAACTGAATCACAATCAAGGGGAATAAATAAAAAATAAAAGGTTTGACATTTCTCATAATTTATTCTTTTGGAAATTGATAAACATGGTGCTGAATAAGTAGGTAAATCCTTTAATGATTCAAGATCTACATTAATGGAAAAAAGTGGTATTAGATTTGATAAAATATATTAATGTTTGGACACATGATCATCCAATGTAAAGGGTTAAATAATGGATATACCAAAACAATAACTGATGTCCAAATAATGAAAAAATTGAATCAAACAAATACATAATATGTAATTAATAATCAAGTATCAAAAGAGTGTTTCTAGTTAAATACCTTAAAAGGGTAAATGTGTAGGATTATATCATAGAAGATATTTCATCTTATAAAATTTAAACTTAGTGTCCTTTTATGAAATACCATGTTGTACTATGAAGAGTCAGAGTGAAGCGACCCTCAATTTTCACATATTAACAATACATCACTTTTCTAAAATACATAAAACAATATACAAATGGACACCCAAATATAATATTAGTTTAGGGACATTGGAAACATGTAAATGTAAAAACCGGTACAAGAGTGAGATAAATTATCTCCCACTAGGTTCTCCAATACCATCACCCCTCTTTGATATATCATACAAGAAATATATCTTCATATCCTAGGGAAATTAAAATAAAAATGGGTTATATCAGATATTGGATAAGGTTAAACATGGGATACACGTAAGAAAAAAAATTCACATAGGGGTATGGTAACATGATCATGATAATAAAAGATCATACCAAATATTTCAAATATCATATACAAAAATATGGAATAAATCTAGCTAGTACAGAAGTAATGAACCATAAATATATAAAGAACTAAATCCATGAAATCATTACAATGGAATAATACAAGTAATTATGGAAGACACATAAGCATATATAATGATTTCCATTGTAGTCAATGAATCATACCCAAAGAAAACATAAGTATACAAAGACCTTAATAGAACTGTGTTCACATCCAGTTCCAGCCTTGTATTACTAAATCGAGTTCACTCCTCATTCCATCCCAATAAATCTTAACTGAGTTCTTTTCACCTTCCAGTCATGTCTATCTCATGAGATATATATCTCTACCTAATTATTTGGAGGAAGATATAGGTCCCACCCATATCATAATGAAATAATGCATACATGTGTCACATAATCAGAAAAAATCATAACATAAACCATTAAATAAAATGTGCCTCAAAAAAATATAATCATATCCGAAACAATGGAAAATGATACTTGTTTCATAATCATTTCCTCATAACCATAACCCTTGAATTGAAGTGGGTTCCCAAAGCCTATAACATATGAAATATATCTAGTTTTAATAAACATAATTCAATAAAAAAATGATCCATTTAGAGAAAAAATAAATGGAAACATTGAATTATTTCCCCATAATTTCATGAGTAACACAAACAGATGTCATCGTATAATGGAAATAATATTGAAATATCTTTTACAAATATTTATTGAGGAAAATATTCATTATTTTTCGGAAAAATATTTTTAAAAATTTAAACATTTTTTAAAAAAAATTCATCAAATTAATATTGATAACATATTAAGAATGCTTGAAAACATTTTTGAAAATAATTTACCTTAAAAATTATAAATGATCCTTTAAAATATTTTGAAAAAAATTTGTATGAAAATATATCTAGAAACTATAAACAATTAATTAAAATGACTTGAAAAACATTTAATTGAAAATTCATTGAACACATATAAATATACAATGAAAACGTTTTGAAAACCATTTTTCAAAAAATACATTGAAAAAATATAAATAAATCATGAAATGATATTTAAACACATTTCATTGACAATAATTTAAAACCTATAATTAAAAACAAGAAAATGTTATTAAAACCATTTCATTTAATGTTGACTGAAAATTTATAAATAAATTTTGAATATCAATAGAAAATCATTTCTTAGATAATCAATTTTGAGGATATGTTCTTAAAATTTATCGTTTTAAACATGAAATTGAAGATTCTTATAAATTATGGTGGGTACATATGTACATTTCTGATGAGGTAAAAATAGCATACCTTGGTCATGTTAAAAGGATAAAAATTCGTTATTTAAAAGGTTACACGATGACTAATTTAAGACATTGGTAAATGAAAAAAGGGTAAAAATTTATATTAAATATTTTAGGATAGTCATAGAATATTCTTGTAAACCCTTTTTAGAATACATGATTTGGAAGGAACATTGATTTCTTACCATATATTGGTGAGACGACCTTAAATAAAAAAAAATCTTAATTATATATTGTTCCAAAGAGTAAAAAAAGGGTACCAATAACTAAATATATCATGAATAAGCATTGTAGAAGATACATCATGGAATTTATTATAATATGGATCATAACATTTCACTAGTGTAAGTAAAAATAATAATCTCAAATGTGATGAGATTATTTCAATAAACTCTTGCCAATTACAAAAAATGAACCATAACACCCATGTAAGAAAATCAAATTACATGAAAATTAAAATGCCAATATAATAATTATAATCATGGTATATCATTTTAATGGGAGTATATACACCTTATGGAAAAATACTGTTTCATAATATGAAATGTGTCATAAAAAAGGAAAATTGACACAAATCTAATTTACTGATTTGGTAACTTATGAAACATAAATCATGTGACATAAATATCATAAAACAAATATGTAAATACTGATAATTTTAAATATAATAATAAAAGTAATATATCCATTGGATATATAAACAACACAAAAAATAAATGGGTTGTGAATAAATCATGTATTTCACAGAAATGAATAATGAGATGAAGTTCACTTACCGTGTGTCTTCAATGTCATTACAATCATAAAATAATCATGTATAATAAATTTAAGTTAATTTTAAATATTTTATAGAAGAAAATTATTATATCAAATACTATATATGGGTTTTTTGACATTATATTACCAGCTTCTTAACAATTGTATTTTATGGTTTCACATAGGGTAGTATCCTCTTTGTTCTTCATATGTGTCGGAATTTAATATTTTTTTTGTACTTATACTTATATAATGATCTAAAAAATGTAAACCATGATTTAAATATCATTTATATTAAATATATTTTTATTATAATAATATATACAAGATATATGTATAATATGGAATACAACGTTCATGGAGACGGCACGTCATACATACGCATGGACGTTGTTTCCGTTTGATGACTGTATTGAATGAAATATATGTATATATAACATTATCATATTATAATTTTTAAATCTTTTATATCATATAATATCACTAAACCAATCCTTAATACATTTCATAATGTGTGTGAACGAATCACATCACTTTGAAGTGGCAGTAGTCCACACATCCTCTAACGAAATTATAATATTTACACCAAATAGAATGTATAAATATATTTGTTCTAAAAAGAATTACCAAATATTACATATAAACATAAATATAATTTATAATATATATAAATATTTTTTCCATCATAATTTCCAACATGAGATAAGGTAAAGGAAAAATGAACATCAATCATTTAGCGAGGTGATAGTTCGTTGTACACATTAACCGTATTTATTTTACCCATTGTATGGATGTGTTTCTAAGTGTAGGTCAAACCCTTAGACTAAAAAAGCATAATTTATTGAGAAAACAAGTGTTGTTATACATTATTGTAATAAGAAGAATTGATGTTGTGTATAAATAAAATAAAATAAATAATATTGAGGGAGGGTGTTACATCTTAATTGGGAAAATCCATTTGATTTCCTACAATGTGATTCCATTGAAGGATTTCTGAACAAAGGATGTCTTCAAGGAGTAAGAGAGGTTTTTTGGGTGGGTATTTTTAAAGAGATTTTTCAATCCAATGTGTTTTGATATGTGTGAAGAGTCGGGATGAGATGAGTTATTTTTATAGTGTAGGAGGAGTGACACTATTGTAAATTTTTGATAAATGAATTCCATGCATGTTTTCCACATTTCAAGTCAGAACTAGAAAACACACAATTAATAGTTCCATAATAGACCTTTATAAACACTAAAAAATTGTTGAAATTCCTAGTTCTGTTAAAATGTTAATGTTTTTATCAGAGCTAGAAAAGCACTGATAAAGGGTATCATTATTAGGGAAAATTAAAGTGCTGATAAAGCATTATTTTGTTAGTACTTTTAAGAGATATGATAAAATACCTCATTTATCAGCACTTTTATTTATAACTAATAAAGGGACAATTTATTTGAGATATTATAAGCTATGATAATGTATCATTTATCGATAATTTTAAAAGTACATATAAAGGTGAAAACATAAGTTTCATGTTACATCACATTACAACCCTAGAAACATTCATAGTGTGTGGTAACAACACACTACATCACTAGAAACCCAATAGAAATGATCAAAATATTTTTCAAATATTCAATTTAAATGAAATATAAATTTCATAAAAATATTAGGAAAAAACACAATTATAGAGTATATATATTGATTTTTTACTAAAATTATAGTGAATTTTGAATAAAAAGGTGTATTTGGAGTCATACTAGTCACACAGAGAGTCGAATTGAGGTTCGATTGATTACTACACTTCAAAAATGACTTATTAATAATTTTCCAAATATACCAAAACAATTCAAATGTGTTTAATTGGTTTTTATTTTTGGTGTTTTTTTTATTAAAATTAATGTCAGTCTTGAGCACTTATAATCTTGCAGGTCACACCATGAATCCAATTGTGCGGAGACTAATTCCTACATTATAGAAATAACTTATAGATCATTTTCCTAAAGTAGTAAAATAATATGACTCTGTTTTCTAGGGTTTGAGTAAGTTATTCTTTTTTCACATTAATTAATGTAATTTTTGAATAAAAAGGAACACTTGGAGTCATAACGGTCACACCATGAATCAGATTGACTTGAGGCTTATTTCTACACATCCCAAATGACTCTTGGTTATTTTTTCTATCGTATCAGAAAATTATGAACATTTTCCCTCTATTTTGAGTAGGAAACTTCTGTTTTTTTCATAAATTTTAATTTTAAAATGGAAAGACATACATTGAGCCATACAGTTGGCATTGTGTATGGTTTTGACATGAGATTAATTTATATATTACCTAAATGAAATATTATTTATTGTGAAAAAAATAAATTCTATTTGATTGGGTTTTCTTTTTTCAGTGAGTGACATTTATTTTCTATTAAAATGTTAATTTAAAACTAATAACATACATTTAGAGTCATAACTGTCACACCACGCTTCATATTGAGGATATTTTTATTCTTACACGTCAAAATTGATGTATGTATCTGCTTCCTAAGGTACCAAAACAACATTAACACATTTTTTTGGTCTTTAGTATATCAGATGTTTTTTCACTAAAATTAATCTAAATTTTGAATAAAAATATGATCCTAGAGTCATACCATTCACAACATCTGTCAGATTGAGGTGAAGCTGATTTCTACACATCCAAAATTACCCATGGATCATTTTACTAAATTATCAAAACAAATAGAATGTGTATCCTATATTTTGAGTATCCAACTTCTATGTTTTTTACTGAAATATCATTTTAAACAAGAAACATGCACTTTTTACATATAGGGGGAATCATGTGTGGATTTCCCATGAGACTAAATCATATATGTCACAAATGAATTATGATTCATTGTCCCCAATTACCATGAAAATCCAAGTGTGTTTTATTAATTTTATGTGACTGAAACTTTTCTATATTAACATGTCAGTTTAAAGATGATTACAAAAACATGGAGTCATATCGGTCACTTGATGTGTTATATTGGGGTTCATGTAATTCCTACACATCAAAAATAACTTCTGTATCCTTGTAATTAATAACCAAAACAATTGGAATGAATTTTCTCAGTTTTGATTATGTAAGTTTTTTTCTCTAAAAATAATGTCTATTTTTAATAAAAATTCAAACATAGAGTCATATTGGTCCATCCATGTGTCAAAATATGGTGTGACTATTTTAATCCCTTCATAAAGGACTCATGGATCATCTTCCACAATTATTAAGAAAATTAGAATGTGTTTTCTTTTTTTTGAGTATACCACTTTTATTTTTTCATCAAATATGACATTTTAAAATAAAAACACACACTTTTATCCATACATGTGGAATGGTGTGTGGCTTTGACATGAGACCGATTCATACACATCATAAAATAAATACCAATAATTTCCCAAAATTATCATGAACGATGGTGAGGTATGTTTTTCAATAAGTCACCTAAAACACTTTCACAACGGCCCTTATCTTAAGTGAAAGGTGTTGTGGGAACTCTTAAAGATTTTTTGTCATACAGTATCATTGTATGATCCTAATTCTAATTCATTTCACAATAATATCATTTTTTCAAGGCAATACATATTATCCTCCTATTGTTCGGTCTCTACCTCAGACTTTTCCTCTACGACATCTTATAAGTAGGTATCTTCTTCTTGCTTCCTATCTACCTCCGCATTGACCCACACCTTTACCTTTTCCTCCTATATTAGTATTTCCCAACAATTTTATTTTTCATAGGTCATGGCTTCAAAAAAATTGAATTTTTCATTATACTTCTCCTTGTAAAAGGGATGAAAAATAATATATAATAATTTTGACACTAATGCTTCACACCCAAAATATCATCTGAAATTCATAACTGCTACTAGATCTCAATCTTAGTAGGTAATCAACTTATTTTTTCATCATAAGTTATTTCAAAATGTATGATGCCTACACATCTCTAAAAAATTGATTTATTATTTTGTGTAACGTAGTTGTCGAATGTATAGATAGTACTGGAAAAATATAGGAAAAATATGATTATAAAATATATTTAATGAAATTGTTATTAAATTTAGAAATTACATGTTGGGGGACTCTAGTCCTATCATGTTTTAGAATTTATATCATAAATTTTAAAACAAAAAAACCAAAATTGGTTTCATTATATTGTTTCAAAAATTCTAAAAACATTGAAAAAAATAAGTAATCTTTTATAAATGTTTGATAGATACTTACATTATATAAAACTCATGTTTTTACATTTATTTTATTCCATATAATTTATTCCTCTAGACATCGACTTAATGCCATGATGTTTCCTTGATTGAGTGACTATCCTATCATAAAAAATTCTTATTAGAGAAAATATTGCTCATATAATTTTAATATTATCTAAAAATGTTGATTTTAGTGTATTAGATATTCATAATAAACATCATGTGTGGTCAGTTAGTTACATATTCATGCATTGGATCAAAACTATAAGAATATTTGGTGTCCATATTGACTTTTACAAGAATCCAGTGAATCCTAAAAAATTTTATGTAATAAAAAAATGAAAAATATATTTTATTTGTGATTATATTATAGAGTTTTACCATTGTATTATAAGGATCAAAAAATGTCTTTTGTCAAATATATTTTTACAAAACTCTTTGAGTAATTGATCTTTTTAATATTAATTTCTTCCTCATTAAATGTAACTGTGTACTTAGAAATGGTAAAGTGATTCATGAATCTAAATATTATTCACACGATCATCCCATTATATAGTTGTGATATAAATGTATATAAAAAATATGAATACTTAATTAAAATTAATAAACTTATTATCTCACTATATGAATAGACTTATTATGATAATGTACCATATATATTTATTCAAAAATGAGACACCCAACCATTTATCCATTAGAATATCATTTACGGATACATGTCCAATTATGTCTTTCAAATAATATTAATATATATATTCATCATATTAAATTTAAGATATAGTTTTAACTTCCTAGGTGGTCTCTTTATAAAGTTCTAATAATAAATTTTTCTCTGGAACTGGCAGTGAGAATGTACTCTTGGATGTTTGTTTTGTTTTCTTGTCTGATATGCTGGTATTTCTTAATTGGAACTTCTGTTTCCCCACCGCTTTCTCCAAATGTAATATCATAATAAAATATTACATGTTTTCATTAGAAAAATTTGTTAATTATTTACAACATGTATCTTTTAATATTAGATAGTCATGATATGAAAGATAAAATAGAGGATACGATCATTGTAATTGCCAGACCACCAAGTAGAACATTTAACTTAGCAGTTAGCTCATAATATACCTAAATACCCACTCAAATATGATTATTTGAGAGGACATGATTGGTTAACTGGTGTCCCAGGATATTACAAACTGTCCCCTTGGAAACACAACAGTACGTTGGTGTTGAAGGATTCAAATCACATAAAACTATACCTTACCGATTTTTTGCAATATCAAGTTATCAGAATTGATTTTATTCACATTTAAGATAAATATTAATGAAAAAATTCATTACCCCAGTTAATCTAAGAATTTGGGGGGAATGACTATCCTCAAATCTAGTGGCATCATTTAGTTCATATGTAGTTTTTTCCCCGCAAATGTTTCCCATTTATGATTTCTTATAAATTTTAATGCCAAAATAGAACACAAAAATAATATCTTAAAATGAGTCTATTTATATCTGAAATCATCTCATCATATTATATGTATCTTCATGTTATTTTATATTCTCGAAATATGTTTATGGAGAGACTCGATAACCAAATCATCTAACATGATTTTATTGTTCCAGTCGCATAAAATCTATTTTATATAGCTTTTCATCTGGTTTCAGAATTGTGATCAATTTTTCTAAACCATATGTATAAAAATTGAAAAAATTTATATATTTTTAAATTATATTTTTATAAAGAACACCAAATTGAAATTATGTCATACTTACACATGCTTCCCATAATTTTTTTGAGATTTCATCAACTAAATTTCCCAATTTATTTAAACAAGACTCCTTCTATAGCACATGTTGTGGGTTCAATGTGGAATCATATTTTAATTAATATATCTATATTTAAAACATGGAGCATATGTTGTTTCTTATAAAATAATAAATTTTTTGTTCTAAATTTGTTATACATACAAATTTTTCTTTAACGAATAATACCACATCATTTCTTTGCGATAGGTGTAATTTGGTATTGACTCACGTTCATTATTTTTAGAAATATTTTCATGATTCAAAAATTAATAATTTTGATCCATGATGTATAAAATAAATTAGGTGAAATAATATTTTATAGAATTCAATGATCCTGAAATGATTTCCTACTGCAATGATTGATTAAAGGGGTCAATGTTTCCTACATAATAATGTGTGTATACCTATGTGGTGGGTGGCCATTTATTTTTCCATCATCATCCCTGTGATATAGCATTGTAAGTAGAGTCTGGAAGCCTCTATGTGGTTTTTTAGAAGCCATTAATGAAAATTTCTTATGAAATTATTATAAATTAAATTATGTATTCAAATAATAATGAAAATTAAATAAAATTTTCATTATATAATTTAAAATTAAAACAATTAATTTATACTATAAGATTTCTATTACAAGATTCCACATCATTTCCTTCATCATAGTTTGCAAGCAATGCCATGAATCAATATCAATAGGAATATTCATCCTCACTGTATTCCGATGAATACCAATGAACATTTACTTGTTGGGGTTAATAGGTTGGCCACATTGATTCGTAAAATCATTAAATTTTATACCATGAACTCTTTCCCTGATAATTTTATTCAAAATTATGATGTTTTATTATTCTAGTTTTTTTCATTAAAATGATTTTGATCTAGTAATAATTCCACAATTTCAACTTCAATAGTTTTTCTTCCTCTAGATAGGTAACATCATCATGTGAAAAAGACATTGAATTCATGAGTTGTCTAACATTTAATTTCCATTGAATAAAAATAATACAATCTAGTCTAGGAAGAAATTACATAATTGGATACTCCTTTCATGAAAATTATTATTATCTCGAATGGACAAATAATACCTCAATAATTATGTACAACTAACCTTTACAACCGTTATTTAATCTTTTCTCAGAAATTGAGTGTCCCTGGTCTCTTGATGGTGGATTGGACTCCATCATTCCATCTGGCCCTCCACCCATTATTATGGTTCCGAAGTTCCTTAATATCATACATCCTGGACAATTATTATTTCATTTTAATGTTTGATATTAATTTCCTATCTTTATGGACATACTTTTATGTTTGATGAACAACTATAAACAAAATTCATCCCTAGATCATTTTTGATGACTACTGCTTGGAGAAGATAACGTAAAATAGAAGATATAAGGGTGAGTCTCAAGAAACAAAATGCAATAACTAATTGGGAGACGAAAGTTATGTTTCCATTGAGGTAAAAAAATAATTGAAACACAATTTTAGTTATGGCTTCTAAAATATTCAAATAAAACAAATTTAAAAATAAACATTAAAATTCATATGAATTACACTAATATTCATTTTCTTCTACTGAAAAACATTTATTGTTTTTTTTTCTTCCTCTAAAATGTTTGTTTTTTTAGTTCATCTTAGAGGTGACATAAACATATAGTTGTATTGATGTGAGGCAGATGGGAAAGCATGATAATAAACTAATTCTTTGTGATTGCAATGGAATATATCCTGAAGATGAAGTAGAAAACTGGCCTAATGATCTTTGATCATTGTGGAATTAATACCTTCGAGAGTTAGATTAGATAACTCATCACATTAGTATTATCATCCAAATATGCTTAACTGTGATGTTCTAGTAGGATCCAATGTTACCACACTAAAACTAAATTTAAATTTTTATGCAGAGTTGTAAAAATTAATAGAGTGAGTTATATAAGAAAATGAATATTTTAAAACCAAAAAAATTCATTCATTATTATTTGATTAGTTTTTTAGTGTCATTTTTTTTGATCTTGGGAAGTAGTAAATAGGAGGATGAGAGGTTGGAAGTGTTGAAGAATGACATGGTAGGTTTAGTATTGAAATTCATTGTGGCGACTTTGAAGAGGATTAATGACTAAAATTTGAGATATAAGTATGTCATAAAGAAACATTGTAACAAAAATAATGGGATGCAGGCTATTTTGAAAGAGGAGTCCAATACATCATCATGATATGGAAACAAATAAAGAATTTTAGCAAAGATTAAATAATGGTAGTGAAGGTTAGTTTTACTACAGTATGGAAGTATTATATCTCTATAAAAGACATTAAAATATTTCATGCTAGATTCAATAAATTATGGAATTTTAAGCATAATGTGTATTGTATTGTATATATATCTTATAAAAATGAATACTAATTATCACAACCTTATTTTTTAATCCCTTGTACCTTTTTTATGATATGTTATTTATGTTTCTCAGTCCACTTATGTGTTGTATAATTATTTCAAAACAATGGATGGAGATTCAGTTTGTAGAGGTCTTGTATAAAAATGGGATGCATTTATAGTGTATGGTTGATATTATTTATGTATAGGTATGAGGAGAGGGATTGATAACATAATAAAAAATAAAATTGACACTGATTAATCATTTTTACATATGTTTAATTATATAGAATATTTATGTTAATAAAATTATGAATAACTTATCATTTAAATCCTAGAAGAAATATAATATACTCATAAATATATAATAGGTAGCATCTGTTTCATAGAACCATCAACATGAATATAATATATGAGGATTGTACCTGTTACTAGAAAAGAACCCTTTATAGGATCAATCATGTATTAATCAGGATAAAATAATCTACCAACCATATCTAATAACCCTTCCTAGAGGGAATAGAACAAAAGAACCATTGATGTTTCCACAAATAACCACCTTGATAGAAATGTCTCACATCATAGAGGAAATAAGGAATAATGTGACCTATGAACCTACACTAAAGGAATCACTCAAAAATTCCCTTCAATTAAAGAGGAATTAGAATACCTAAACTCTAATGGTCTTGAAGAAATGAATCTCACCCCACCAACATATTAAATCACTTTTGTCTGCTCATGGATTTCTCACCTTTTAATTTAAGATATTTTTTTAATCCACCATGGTCCAAAAAATCAGCATCGATAGTCATGTTGTGCCTTCATTCACATCACAATTCCTTATAATGTGTTTTTTTTTCACAACAGAATTTAATGATTTGAAAATAAATTATTGGTTATAAAAATTTAATCAAAACGTAAAGGATGTAATCTAATCCATTTTGAAATTCTAGTCAAAGATGCCACTCTCAAGAATAAATAAAAACTAGAAATTTTCCGGCTTAATGAAAATTATACAACATGATTCAGAGTAAAATGAGGGAAATTATTTTTCACCAGAAGTGTTAAATGATTCAACACATGAGGTTTCATTTCAACATGTAATCCCGTATGATTCACAACATTATAAGAAATAAAATATTAATATTTTTATGTTTTAAAAAAAGATTACATGAGAGTATAATTTTAGAGAATCATATTGCCCACAATCGAAGGACCTTATTTATCCTCTCTGAGCTTCAACTCGACATGATACAATTGTATCCTAGGTATGTATGAAAATTACTTATTATTTTATTGTGGAGAATATTACTTTTGGGGTATTGGTGTAACATGAGAGTCAACCTGGGCCAGTCATTGTATTTTAGTGGTTATGAGATGAGATTTAGGGTTTGTCATGGTTTAGAATATTTAAAAAACACAAAACATGGAACACAAAAAATAAAAAATTGATAGAGGTAAAATTAGAAAATAACATACATTTGATTCTTTACCGGATTCGTCTCCTGGAACATAGAGGAGTCCTGCCAGAAGCAGAGGTGTTCCACGAGATCTTGAGAAGTTCGAGTGACTCAGTCAAGGATATGGTTATTTTAAATAGATTTGAGGCACTTTAGTAGAACTTTTATAAAAGCACACTTAAATGGTATATTTATCAGTGCAATAAAATATTCCTTTTATTAGCACCAAAAATTTTTCATTTCTAAAGGATATATAATTATAATTATAAAAATAAAGTTAGTATAATTTTATAGTTATTTAAATATATAAAATTATTTATTTATTATTATATAAATAATAATTTAAGAAATAATAATTATTTATTTATAATAATTATAAATATATATAATAAATATAAATTTATAAATATATATATTTGTAAATATTTATTTATATGTTTATTTTTAACATTAATAGTCGATATATACTATAAAAAAATGAATTTTATAAATGATTGAAAATGAATAATTCAAAATGAGTACACATTAGATATATGGAAAAAGAATAAGTTTAATTAACTAAATATTAACTATTTAATAAAATATGGTTATATATATATATATAATAAAACATAGTAAATAAATATATAAAGATAAATAATAGAAAATTATCAAATTGAAAAACAAAAAACAAACACTACAAATGAATACCCTACCTGTAACTTTAATAAAATTAAATAAATAAAATTGATAGATTAAAAAATTATCTCATGATATAATAAAAGTTCTAAAATATACTAAATTTTAAATAATATACATAATTATTAGGTGTGTGTGATTCTATATATTCCATAAATATATTTTTTCATTCATTTTTATTGAAAAATAAACTATGTTCATATATATATATATATATATATGTACGTAAAATCAATGTAACACACGATGTTTGATTTTAATCAAATTGAAAATCAAACAACATTTAAAATGATTAAGTAATTATTATCTATTTAATTAACATTTTATTCATTAAATATATGTATATTAAATATATATTATGGATTACTATTTATAATTAATATATATATTATACATATTCAGTTTTATTAATAATTATTTCATAAATAAATATTTTAATAAATTTTTAGTTTATATATTTTTTTAATTAATAAATTATATTCATTTTATATATCTAAATTTAATATTTAATAGTTATTAATATTTACAATATATATATATATATATTAAATATTTTCATTTTAATTACATATTATTTAATTAATAAATTGATTAATATTGTACTTAATTAACACATTTTAAATTTTTATTTGTATGATTAATTTTTTAGTCATTTTAAAAATATAAATATTTAATACATTGTACTTATTAGATTTAATATGTATATGTGTGTGTATATATTCCA